>OY728159.1:149491163-154491163 GCA_963277665.1 Viscum album
GTGTTGCTAGTATGAAATATAAAACATGAAATGGTCCTTCATGCATATTTTATATGTAAAAAAACTATGTGTTATGTCAAATAATGAGTGGTTGGTGTTTAAAAAAAGTGTGTGATTCGACCATTATTGTAAATACGAATAAGGGAGAAGAGAAGGATGGTACTTTATGTAGTGATTGAAAAAGATGAAGTGGAGAAAGAAAAATATTTCTACAAACTAGATTTTCTATTACTATAACACATGTGTGTGTGATGAGGAGTATGATTATAAAACCATTTCATTATAGTGAATAATTGTTGGAGAACTATAAAATTTTCAAGAGATAGTTATGATTAGAATAAGGATAATCTATGATTCAAAAAATATAGGACAATAGTGGCACGAGCTACGAGACTCTTCTAAATACAACATTTTCAATTATTCTTGTAACATGACTTCTACGATATTCCCTACTTGTTTGTGTTTTCCATAATGATTCTATAGGATCTTATGGTCTCATGTGATTTTGGATCATTCTAAGGATTTGATTCTAATTTTTTGTAGTAAACCATGTGCATTGAGTTTTATTTTCTTGTTACCTTCCATAGTGTGTATGATATTAGAAGTCAGTGTGCTATCTGTAATTATTGGTAGAGGATAATTCTATAAGAAAAAAAGGGAAATAGACCGATATTCATATATTTATCTCCCCCTGATAGTTAACCCACCATTATTAAGGACACCACATATGTAATTGTGTATGGAGACACGACTTTGGTAAGGTTATATGTTTCTTGTATAATTTATCATATTTATGTCATTATTTGTTTTTATAATTGGATTATGGGAGATATAATTGTGGTATTTCAATATGAGTTTAATATTTATTTGTTTCCCATATATGTAAGTTTATCTATTACTGGTTTTTATGTGTAATTCCTTATGAATACTCTAATGTGTCTATGTAGATGATGTGTGGTTATTTATTTGTTACTGATGTATATGATATCAAATGAATATGGTCTACCTAACAATGATAATAATTATTTAACCTATGGATCATAAAGAGTTATTCCTCATATCATATGGAACAAATGGATAATAAACATTTATTATGTCTTGGATAAAGAAATAACAAATGGTATACGATCACTTTTTGGTTTTTATTATTTTGTACAATTTAGGTGCAGCTATGTAGTGTCGAAACATGAGATGAACATCATGTTTATGATTGTAAATAATTACATAATTGAATTCTAATATAATATGGGAATCATATTGTCGATTTTTTTGTTTATGTTAGGTTTTTTAAACTTATGTGTGTATGATTTATTCATTTAATATTATTATTTTAGGGTTTCCTCTTATACTATAGTGTAAATAGGTGTTTGTTCTTGAATTATTTTATAAATTTAGTTATTTTTAGATATTTTCATGACCTACTATGTAGAATCATGGGTTCAAAGGAAAATATATTTAGAAAATTATTCAAAAAAGAAAAATACATTTTTGGAAATTTATTAAAAAAATGTAAATTTGTTAAAATTATAATGATATGATAATCAATATTGATCTAAATATACTATTATTGACGGATTAATTATTTAATATCCATGGGAATGGTGTGTGTTATTAACATATTATTATAAAATAATCATTGAAGATAATGTGATTTATGGAACACATTATTTCAGAGGTATTGTATAATGGTGTCTTGGGTATAGATTGATGCAGGTAAGGTATACATGAGATTTTTCTAGAAATGGGAAAAACTTCCCCATATGTGTTGGAAACCGTTGAGAGGGTAGAAAATTGTAAGTGATATTACTTAGGATTTTGTGATTTAAAGAACTTATTATATTTTCAAGAACATGGATTTCTATTGGAAATGTTTGTACTATAAATAATGCCTTTAACATAATTTTTATTATATAATAATAGATAAAACACAACGTATATTTATAAAACATTATTTTTGTAATTTTAATGTTAGTTACTTAAAACATTCATTGAAATAAACTAATTATGTCAGTTTAGAATAAAACTAATTTTGAATATATTTAAAAAATATATACATCTTCAAAGTCATTTTTTAAAATTATGAAAAATAATATTTCAAATTAAATATTTCTAAAAACATGTGTTGAAACAAAAACTTCATGATGGTTTACACAAAATTTAATGTAGAATCTATGAGGAAAACTGATATTTTTAACACATTAAACATAATTTTTTATATAATCCTACATGGAAACACTCTTTTATTTACGGTTTTAATAATACCACCTTAAAATATTTTATTGAAAAAATCAATTTCAAATAAATAATCCCTAATATTGTAACATGAATTTGAGTAAAAAAAATAAACAAAATTAAATACCAAAAAACAAAAAATTAAGAATCATAATAATCTGTTTAATTTAACACCAATATAAAAAATATTAATACAAAATAAAAACATAAATCTAAAAATTAATCATTAATACAAAATATTTTTCAAATAATCATTGATTGTTGTTTAATTGTAAATTATTATGTGATGAAATATCACTAAGAAAAGAAAAATAAATAGTTAATGCAATATAAATAAAAATAGTACATATAGTTGTATAAGATAATAGTAGCAATTAAACAAACATTGGGAAAATATATAATTGTTCCAATAATTATAATCTCATAAGTGAATCTTAAAACATAATTATTTCCTTTATCTATACCTTTTTTATAATGAAACTATGGTTTTGAAACAACTATTCAAAAATAAAAATCATAATATACAAAAGAAGAAATAAATGTTATCTAATATAATATCTATCCACATTCACATATAGATAGTTAATTTTATTAAATCCTTTATCAATATGTCAATGTTATTAAACCTTAACCATAACATTAAATTTAATTTATAAATTACCAAAAAATTTATAATGGAAAAAATAATTTTAAATAACTAATAGAATATAATGAACATATAAATTCATTTTAAAAAAATATATGTACATAACCTAGTAAAGGGAATAACTAATATATAGTTCATTTGTGTGTGTATAATATGAATAAAATATAAAGACCGCAAGAATATGAAAATTTTAAAATTTATTAAAATATAATGAGTTTTATATAAAAATTATCTTATAGACTTCCTACCTATCAAGGAATGTAAAAAGGGAACACATGATTTATATATTTTTTATTATTTCACAAGTATAATTAATTATAAGTGTATCACTCAGATATCTCACAATTAATGGAATATAATCAAGATGAATAAATCCATAAAATATACTCAAATTTTGGATATAATGATTGTTGATATATCTATATACATAAGTAATAAAGTCACTATAAGTAATATTTCATTATATAAATTAAAATTTAAATTTACATACATAAAAAACAACTGCATCACGAGTATGGAGAGACTCCCCATCAATAATATTTTTGATATGTTTTTGGAATATTATTAATTTATAGCTTCTCTAATAAATATTATTGGTCACAAGAAATAGAGAAGTAAATTCCATCATATATATTTTTTGAGATAATTTTGTTGTCTAATCCATATATTTAGATGTATCTGATGTTTTTGATTCCTAAAACATTATTTTCATTACCAGATTCCTTTGATTTTTGATATATCTATATATGTTAAATCAAAAAAATATTGTTTTTAATTTCTTGTCCAAATAATTAATAAGTAATAAATTACACATTCTGCATATGTCAGTTGATGGTGAAGTCTATCAAGACTGTGTAAAAAATGACATATATTATCTCTAAACGAGGAAACCACCATGGTAGGCAATGTTTTCACCGAGTATCTAGTTGAAGAAAGGGAAAGGGGTTTGTTAAAACTCACCATCATTTCTTTTATTCGGGTAGGAGTACATGGATTGGGTTTCCCAAAACCATCATCTCTCTCTCAAAAACAATAGAGGGAGGTGAGAGAACCTATAAATTTCTTGTGAATTAATATTCCTTAAAAGTTAAGCATATTTTTCCTCTTATTATTTGTGTAAATTAATGAAATTTTTACATTATTCTATTAAAGAGATTATCTATACTAAGATAAATTGACAAAAAACATATAACCTTGACTATATGTTTTAAATCATGTAATTAAATTATCACGTACTTAATGACTAAAATAATGTTACGCGATAAATTAAAATTTGTTAACACTATACATTTCTCTCATATAAATATATAATTAACCATGAAAAATAAATATTGAATATTAATTTAGAATTTTTTTTAATATTCACTAAATAAATCAAGAATATAATATGTAAATATTATTCAATAAATAGTATTCCAAAATTGATAAATATTGGATTTATTTACTTTCATGTGATCATTTAAACATGGGCATTATCCATCCCCCGTTGTACTTCCAATAATCTCCAAAAACATCATTTCAATTGAATTGGTCAAGATTCTAAATACACTTTTTGTAGGACCATCTAGGTCGTTTTCTTGTTAGAATATAGTAATACTCGTAGTCCAGGACATGTGTCTATCAACCCATCATGTACCCTAAGGTGAAATTTTTATGTCATCGAATCATAAAACTATTACGAACACATGTAGTGTAATATAATATCATTGTATTTTAATACTAATATATAAGGATTCAAACTTTGAATCATTTTTCATTCCTGAATTATTTATTCAGGAACATACTAGATTGACATACCTGTAATCAATATAGACATGTGTTTAATAATCATACCACTATATTGGTCAACTGGGCCCAATATTTCTCATCATTTTGGAAGTGAAATAAAATTTCTTGAAAATTCAACCAATGTGACACTGTCAAGGACACAGCCAACATAAGTTACCCTACCAAAAAATAAATTCCATGGTTCTTATCTTGAATAAAAGTACATGATAAAATGGAACAAATATTTAATGATCTCATGTATAATTTCCTATACATGTTATCATAAATATGAACCACTAATTATCCTTCAAATATGTTGTTTTTTATTTGTAGGAATGTCCTCCGGATCTTATCCACTTGAGATAAACATTTGAAAACTTCATAATTTGAAGTATAAATGATATTTATATACCACAAACAGATTGTAAAAAATCATTTATGTCTAATAAAAATGATGTATCTATATCATAGGATATTTATTATAGATTAATACCATTGTATCTCGGGGTAATCGTTGTAGTAGGAAACATAAATTACTTTTTGATATGAAAAAAATCAAATGGAGTTACAATATGTAAAATAAATTCATAAGTATCAACACATACAACTTGCATAACCCTTTGTATACATGATTTTTAATTAGAAATCTAATATTCATTTAAGCATAGGAAACCATCTTTTTCAACCACCCAAATTTTATAAGATCCTTCTTTCTAATGACCTACTAATTTTCTCTCAAATGATAAGATCTTGATCTTGTCAAATTATGCCTTTACTCATTGGTCCTATCATGTTTCACTATAAGACCACTCCCCTATCATTAACTACACCTACATAAGTAAATATTCCTACGAAATGATATCATTTAGTGTATATACTTTTATAATAAAAATAATTATGAAAGATTGTATAGAAACTTTTTTATGATTCTAATAATTAGAGAAAATAATTTCATTTTTATACTAATTATTTAGCTATATTAGAAGTCTTAATAAACTCATTATTTGAAAATATAGAAACTGATAGCTTTAAGAAGATTCACATTCCCATTACCTTATACTAAATAGGTAATTATGAAATATTTATTCCTAGGAATACATGTTTTGGACACCTTATAACAAGTGTTTCTTCTTATACAAGTACCATAGACATATCACCTTTACTTTCTCGACCAAAATTGGATTGTTCTTACTAATTATGGAAAACATCTCCTAGATTAAACTATACATTCCTACAAATAATATATATTGTAAATATCATATCGACTTTACAGTATAGAATATGTGATAGATATACCATTTATGTTTTTTAAATTATATTCACCCTTATAATCAGCTCATATATCTCATACACATCTTCCTGGAGTGATTTATATCATGCGACATTAGTAAAAAATCTCTACCGAATTGATCTAACTTGAATTTTTCAATTACCTTGTCAGAATATTTACACTAACATAGTCTATAAAAACCATAAATCTACTTTAGTATCTCTTTTCCCAGATAAGATATGATTATAATAAAAGTAAATTTGAGTATAGTTACATTGAATCAATAATAAACTATCAATAAGGCTAAAAAAATATATTTCCTATTATATCTACATATTTTACATAGAAAAATATGGTCATTTAACTAACCAGTTGTCGAAACTTGCCAAAAAAATTCTTCCAAATGAATCTTCTATGATAAAAATTATTCAAATAATATATAAATTGAACTGTATTACATGAATTTCTAATTATAATTCCCAAAATTCATCAACTATTTCTTGCTACGTCATGTAGAAACATTCTATTAAAGGTATTTGTGACTTCAAATGAAATATATTTTGATCAAATAATGTATTTATTAAATGTAGAATTATAATGTATTTTTTAATGAATAAATAGTTAAAATAACCAATTCGTATTATTATCATAGTTTTTCCACCCATGTATAGTCTCTCTGGAATACATGACAATGAGTTTACATCAATTTGAGAGACTACCAAAATACAAATATTGATTTCGGTACATGGAATATAATTCATGATTTCATATAATCCTTTCATCCATATTTGATTTCTGATTATTATTTCCTTGTATGATCCATTATTATCATTGGATAATATATCTATGGATATAGAGAATATACTACCATCACTATAGTTTTAATATTCATAGGTAGTATGTTTCTTTGTAGTTTTCTTTTTCATCAAACATTTCATCCTTTTTAATAATTTTTACATTTTATAATACAATTTAAAAAGTCATGATGTCAATGAAATTTCCATAGTATTCTAAATGGAATAGTTCATTCTATCATGATGAATTACTTCCAAAATATATATGTATTTGATTCATTTCAAAATATTTATTTGTACAAAACTAGATAATTAAATGATTTGATAATGTATGAGGGGTTTTTATCTCCAAATAGTATAAATAAAATACTCGGGATATCCTTGAAAAATAATTATACTTTGACTAGACAATGATTTATATTTTCCAAAAGTAGGAATTAGAGGTATAAAATATATATTCATCACCTATAGGCGATGATTCAAGAATTATTGAACTATTAGTTGTGTATGAAATACCATAAAAAATTTATTTCATATTTTATGGTATCATTCAATACACAATTATATTTTCATAAGAAGAATTCTTTTATAAATAAAATCATGTGATTCTCTTTAACAATGTTTTTATGATCCTTTATTATCCATTTTAATTACACACCCTAACTTCTATTAATGTTTCATGACATCCATGGTTCATGTATTTAGACAAAAATATTTAAGTGAATAATTTAATTTAAAACATAAGGAATATTTGTAAAATATTATTTTTAATGATGAATATACATGATATAGAGTTTAATGTTTATTAAATTTTCATTTAATTATAGTTTCTCTTAAAATTTCATAAACATTCATTTGAATAAAAAATAGACTTATGAATAGTTATTTGCCTCATTATTTTTTGTGTCTTATAAATACATTTTGAATGTAACTTTAGAGTTGTACATGTAGTTTTCCTTTTGACACATCATTTATTATTATTCACCGTATGAAATAATGATTTTACATTATATAAATTCTCATTTTCTGGTAAGAATTTTCCTAAATATATTGGATCATTTTATAGAGGAAAATCATTTTATAAATTTTTATAAAGACTAATAAACTAGATGGAAAGGATGGGAGAATTATTTGAATTGAATGTTATAGATTCTGATTGAATCCCAATTCTTCAAGTCAATCAATGTACTATATCATTCGGATTACATTATGTCCAACCTGAGTTCTATAGTTCAATATTCACATGATCAATATGATCGTAATATAATTTATTTATTACATCTCTTTCTCCACATCGCTTATCAGGGTTGATAAAAATGTTATAACCATCCATGTCCTTATGATACATCTTCAACTTTTTAGAAATTAAATAGTGAACCTATATTTTCATACATATATATTACATATTTTTATATGAATATTTATTACATTAGAAAACACACTTATAAAGATTATAAAGGCATAATGCCCACTGGAAAAAATGGATACAGAAAAAAACTAGTTTATAGGGGAAATAAATCCTCTTCTACATTATTCTTCATAACAATAACCCTTTTTATTAAAATAATACATAATAAATTTCATAATAACCTAGGTAAATGAAACATAATAATGGGTTATATCAGATTCATATTATAGGTAATAAAGGTAGATATATAAGAATGACATTAGACTAAGCATATCAACACATGAAAATAAAATTTGAAAGATATACTCTAACTATCATATATAATAATCGTGAGTCATGGAATGAATATTGTAAGTTCATGAGACATGCATCAAAATGAAATCAATGAACATGATAAATAAGATCATAACATTTTCATAAGACATATAATTTTGGAATACACCTAAGAATAGAAATTCATTTCCATAGTAGTCAAGGCTCACTTCCAATGTTATCATAGTCGAATTAGGTTTCTCCCCAAACCATCACAGTAGTCAAGGTTCACTCCCAGGACCATCATAGTTGAGAAATTCCCTTCTGAAATAGATTTCACTCCCCATTCATGCCTTGTCTCTCTCCATAGATATAGATCATTTCAAAATTCATTGGAGAGAGACACATGCACCATTCTTCTCACAATGAAAACAATATTTATGTCTTCAAAAGATCATAAAATGTTTATCATATAACAATATAAGAAATGAAACTAGTTTTTTGACCATATAATTTTATTATTACATTCAGAAAAGAGATTGGATTCTTAAACATTTCCCCATTTCATTATAGGATAACCCATGGGAAAAGAAGTGGGTGTCAAATTCATTTTATCATGGTATAAAAAGTGGAAGAGAAAAGTGTTCATAAACATGATGTTATAATAAAATATTCATTGTAATAATTACAATGAAAACCATGGTTTATATCCATATTAAGTCATTGGAAATGTCAACAGATTTTTTCTCATATGGAAATTGATTTTGATTGGTAATTTACAACATTTAATTGAAAAAACATCCATTCCAATTTTAAAAAACAAAATTTTGAAAATAAAATATTTTTTGAAAATATATTTATTTTTAAAAACCATTAAATGTGATAATTTATAATTCAATGAAAATTATGATAATAAAAACCAGATGTTTTATTCATGCTATACACATTAAAACAAAGACTCCTTTTAGATTTTTGTTATATGATAAATGGGAATTGTTTAGAAAAAGATATGAAGAATCAAATCAAAAGAAATTATAAAAGAAAAAAAGGATAAAAATGTGTTTTAAAAATAACTATGTAATATAAAAATAAATTTACCTTTTTTTGAAACATTAGTTTTAGACAAAGATAGATTTCTGACCAAAGAGAGAGTTAAACTATGGTTTTATTAAAAATATTAAATCAATTATATTAATTATAAAATATTAGAAAAATGGTTTCATTGATATCAAAATAACAATTGTGTATGATAATTTTATAGATTATTTATAGGTATATAAACTAGTTTTATCAATGAATACATAATCATAAATAATAATGATAAATGATGATATTGTGAGATGGAATATTTACCACATTGGAATCTATGAAACGTAATAATCCTGAATTAAAATCATTAAATTATACATAAAATATGATTAGAAAAAACAAATATCTTGATATTACATGTAAAATGGGATATATATACAAATAATAATGGAAAAGAGGTTCACAACTATTTTTGGAACTTTTACTGGGGTGAACATACGTCTATGAGGATGCTCTGGGTGTTTCCCCGCATTCCATCATTCCAAATGTGGGCGTCATCTGTCGCTTATTCAAGGGAATATACATCATGAAGGAAATGGGATAAGGTTTTTCTAGTGCCTCCATCCATTGATTCTTCATCAAAATTGATCACATAATCCAGGTATCCCTTATATATTTAAGGCATGATTCATGAAACTCTTCTCGGTACCATATCTTTGCAGAAACTGATTAATTACACAGCCCCTGTTAGGACATTCCATGGGGTCTGGTAAGACAATCAACCTTCCCTCAAGAGACTAGTCATATTAGGAATCACTGGAAATTCTGGCCAATGAAACACCAGTACTTATGGATTTATTCCCCTTATTATTGGGATTCGCGAGGGTGCGGAAGCTCGGGGCATCCCATGTTGAGTGCAGGTTACTACCTGGAATAGGTGTAGAGACTTCTGTTTTTGGCCCTGTCAGACTTTGGAATGTCTGTACGAATAATTCCAGAGCTAGGCGCGAAGACGGCGTGCGATTCCGAGGCCCGGTGTGCCCGGAATTAATTTTTTAAAAATATTAAGTATTTTTATACTATGCACGTGGAGGGGGTGTGATATCTCCTAAACGGTAGCTCATAACAGGAATCTGATGGCATGGTTGCGTCCGGAATGTGCCGTTTACCCTAGGCGAGGTGTAAACTTTGCGTGCGCGGGTCTGTGTTGAGAAACGCCACCATGGGCGTTTTCGTAAATAAGTGACGAAGTTAGTGGGCGAGTGTCGGCTCGAATAACTTCTGAACGGAGTCTCGGATAGAAAATTTGAGTCCGCCGTTGTGTTCAGAACGGTGCGTTTACCCTAGGGATGACCTTACTTTTGTTCGCATCGGGTGTCGGTTCTTAGGCGGGTTTGGCGTCGGCGGGCGGCTGATATAAATATCAACCCCCCCACCCCTTTATCGTTCCTCTCAGCGTTTTTCACCATTCATCGCCGCCGCTCCACCGAATCGAGCAAACGAAGTGGCCACGAGCTCGGAATTTGACGGCGGACGTTCCAGAATCGCGCAGCGGAAGCTCTGGGGCGCGGATCTGAGGCAGAACGTCAGCGTTTCGCCTGCGAGGTAGGCGGATTTGAGTTTTAACCCCCGATCTCGTTTTTGCTGCGTTTTTCTGTAAATTGAAGCCGTAGAAGTATAGATCAGGTCCCGAGGGTCGTGTAGATGCCTCCGGATCGTAAAACGGACCACCGGGGTGCCCCCGGCGGTCCGCGGAAGATCCGCCGGCGCGGCACCGGCGAAGCGGCGCCCGTGCCTGTCGAATCCGGCGGCCTGCGGCGGAGCCGCGGCGGCCGGCCACCAAGTGCGGCGGCGCGCAGCGGAGCGCGGCGGAGCGCCGGTGGCTCGCGGCAGAGGGACGCCGGCCAGGGCGGGCCGGCCGGCCCAGGCCGGTCCGTCCTCTTTTGCTATACGGGGGTCTTTAAACCCCCGTATCTTGCAAATCGAAAGTCGGATTCGCGCGCCGTTTGTGGCAACATGACAATAACGATGAGGCGACCCCTCCGGTGTGGGTTCGATGGTTTAATGGTTCGGGATCGTGGCCCAGGAGCTAGAAACGTCGTAAAAATAATATTATTTTATTATTTTACGACTTCGGGTCGTTGTAACTTCTACCCGGAGCGTTGATTGACGTGCCGTCAGTGGCTTTGAGACCCTGATGGTACGACGAACTTTTTGAGATGGTTTCTGGGTGTTGGGTCTTTGAACGGGGTGCAGGCCCCACTAGGCCGGGTTTTGGCGTTTGTGGAGAAACGCAGTTTTTGCACCAGGAGTCTGATTTTGGCGGATGAATAGTCGATCCTGTGTGTTTTTCTGAGGGGATCGCAATGGTGCGATCCGTTCGATGAGTTTCGGAGTCCAGGCGTGGGCCCCACCCGAGATGGCCTTCTGTGAATTGTACCTTTTTCACCGGGTGTCCGTTTTGGACGAGCGAGTAGTCGTTTCCGCTTGTTTTTTCGAGGGGATCGTCGTGGTATGGTCCGCTCGATGAGTTTTGGGATCGTTGTGTGGACCCCGCACAGGCTAGCTACGGTGAATAGTGTCTTTTTCACCGGTGCTCTGTTTCGGGCGAGTAAACAGCCTATGATGCATGTTTTTCCGCATGGAACGTGATGGTGGCCTCGGTTTTGGCCTAGGAGATGCGCAGTGTGGCATTGTGGCGGGTCGCTCGGGTTAGCCACGTTTGGACCAGTAGTGGTTGATGGTTCTCCCTTGGTTCGTTCCTACGAGGGTTCGTGTGGCATCACAACATTCGTATGGGTTTGTGATCCTCTCGATGGGATGTGTTAAACTGTTAGAGTTGTGGTATCCCTCCGGTGGGCCCGGAGTGGATCCTCTAGCATCTTTACCCTAGATCGGGTTCTTGGTATCGATGTGACCACTTATTTACGGGCGGCGATCCCCAATCTAGTAGGTTAACCCCGTAGGGTTTGTGGTATCATCGGAAATATGATCCCCTACACGGTGGGCAATGCTCAGTAGGGTTGTGGCATCGTCGGGTATATGATCCCCTACTCAGCATGTGGTTTATATTAGGGTTACGGTATCGTTGGTTATGTGATCCCATACTCAGCGCGTGGTTTCGGTAGGGTTGTGGCATCATCGGTTTGATCCCCTACATCGTGAGTTATACCAGATAGGGTTCCAGTATCGTCGTGACCATCTTTATATGGACGATGATACTCTATCTTAGTGTGGAGTTTCTGTCGTATGCCATATCGGGTCGTGGTATCCCCCAACGGACCCTGGGAGTGATCCCATATCTGTGAGCTACGTATACCGGAGTGGGTCTTGGTATCCCCTAGCGGACCCTAGCTGTGATCCCCTATCCGAGGAGTTTGGAGGTTTTGTTGTTTCAGCATTGTTTCCTCAGTGATGTTATCCGACGAGCATGGTCTCTCGGGTGAGCGTCTGAGATGTTTGTTTGGGACCCGATGGAGTGTGTCTCTCGAATGAGTGTCATCTGGTATGACAGTGATCATGGGGTGTACTCTCCTGGTTGGGACATTTGCTGGTGATGAGGTCGGTACCTCTTGTGGATTTGTGGCGTGAGCTGAGTATATCTGGATTGTTCAAGGTGTATCTATTGGCATACACCTGAGCTGAGCTGAGATGGCTAGTTGTGTTTAGCCGAGGATGGTCACGAGATGGAGTTTCTCTCTCTTCTGGGTTGAGCGGATTGTTGCCTTTCAGGTGCTCCCTTGGGTTTTGGGTTTTTGGGGTGCCTACTGAGTATGTTTATACTCACCCCTGCACGGGCTTTGCCCGCACATGTTTGTGTCTTGTGCAAACCACAGGCCTTTTGACGGAGTCCCAGGAGGACCCGGAGCAGGCGGAGCTTCTTGAGCGAGTTGACTGGGGTGATTACCAGAGTTGTGCCAAGGGAGCTTCCCGACGGGTGTTTGTGGCAGTGTTCCCCCTTCTTCAGAGCAGGATGGACGCGCTTTGTAGTTTTCTTATGGTGGCCCCTGTTTTTCCCTTGTACTTTTGCTGTTGCTCTTTGGTTGTGGGATAGTGTATGCATGCATTTACTTTCCAGTTTCTTTATCTCTGCACTGTTGCATGGAGGTGTTTGTGGGTGTGTGTGTGTATAGGTACCTTAGGCTAATTCCTCCCATGTGTGTGATAGCCTACTCGGCGCTAGTCGCCAGTCCCTGGCCTACTGGAGGTGGGCTTGGGGAGTCGCGGCTCGAGCCCCGTTGGGTCGGGTCATGATAGAGTGGTATCAGAGGAGGTTCCACCTTTGGGATCTCCGAGCGTAGTTGGTCTAGTTGTGAGCTTTGTTTGGGTTGCACAGCGGTAGTGTTAGGATGTTTTGAGTTCGGCTTTCAGGCCAGGGACTCCAGTGTTGGTGCGGCGGCCGACGTATCCATACACCAGGACTCTGATAACCTGCCTTTCGACTCAGGACATTCGTACACTGGTCGCGGGGACATAATGGTACATGCATCATATAGGACTGGGTTTTTGGTTTTTCCTTGTCCTTCTTGAGTCAGCTCTCCAAATACACTCTTTGACTGTGGTGTGTCTTGAATGTATTTCAGGATGCCTCCACGACGACAGCCAGTGAGGGTTCCGAAGAAGGATTGTGCTGATGACCTGCCCCGTGTAGTGGTTGTGGAGCAGGGCACGGGTTCTGAGGTTTCACCTCCAGGTGGTCTGCCAGTTGAGCCACCACCTGTCGAGTATCTGGTTGTGTCGGTGGTGCAGGACGAGGTTGTGCGCAGGCTGAGTGCGCTGCACGAGTTCCAAAGGCAGCGACCTCTGAGGTTTTGGGGTGATCCAGACCCCCGGGCAGCTGATGACTGGCTTGAGCCAGTCACCAGAGTTTTCCGCCTAGTGAGGACACCTCCAGATCAGATGGTGGTCCTAGCGGCGAGCCTTCTGCATGGTTCTGTCGGGCGATGGTGGAGTTTGGTGACGTAGTCCCATGACTAGGAGACGCTCACGTGGGCAGAGTTTGAGTGGCTCTTCAGGGAGGAGTTCTATCCGGTGACGCTGAGGTCAGTGCGGATCCAGGAGCTTCTGCAGCTATGACAGGAGAGCATGACTGCGTCATAGTAATCAGCGAGGTTTACAGACCTGTCACGCTACTCCCTGGATATGGTTCGAGACCCGTTCTTTAGGGCTCGGACCTTCGAGCAGGGCTTACGCAGGGACATCCGAGCAGGTGTGGTTTCCTTGTTCCTACCCACCTATGCTAGAGTGCTGGAGCGAGAGTTGGTGGTGGAGTGTTTTCTGGCTGAGCAGATTCCCCCTGTTAGTACTGGGCACTCGAGAGATGAGACTTTTTCAGTCAGATCGGCATCTGGTAGGCGACGACAGAATCAGGGGTCAGGACGTGGTCGACGTTTCAGGAGACGACCCTAGGATGGAGGATATGAGTCTCAGGGCTCACAGGGCTCGCAGGCTAGTTTTGGTCAGCCGTAGGAGAGGCGGTGTTCTGTTTATGATGGTTGGAGACATCTTTCTAGAGATTTTCCGAACCGACGTGCTACTGAGAGGGAGGCGGTCGATGGACCACCTTGGTAGAGGCAACGTCTCAAGCAAGGAGGTCCACAGGACGGAAGACGTGGCGGCGGAGCTGGTGCAGTGGGAGGCGGTGGTAGGCAGTATCAGTTTCCACCACCACCACCCCCAGGTGGTCCACACCAAGATCAGGGAGCTGGTGGTTGAGGGCGAGGACAGCTGCATTCCCTGGAGGCAGTCGACCCAGAGGCACCACGGATGGATAGAGGTACGCCTTGTGTCTTTTCTACTTACTGCAGTAGTTTGATAGACACTGTTTAGCGGTACTCTTTCCTTTTGTTGCTTGATCGAGTTTTGTTCAGGGCGTTGGTATGACCCTGTGTGGTAGTTGTTCTACATGCTTCAAATGCATGAGGAAGAGGGATCCTTCCCCCACCGAGACGCATTTTTGTGACGCGATTAAAACCGTGCGAGCGAGTCAGTTCCGACCAACGCAGATAGCATTGAGGTGTGGCGTATGATTCCCTCTTACTTATGCGTTCGGGAAAGAGTGTTAGTTGGGGATCTTGCTGGTGTGTGAGACCCAGTTGAGAGTCCAGTCGCTTTCCTTGTGCTTAGGGCTTTTCGGGGACGAAAAGTTCTAAGGGGGGGAGGATGTAGGGACTCAGGTTTTTGGCCCTGTCAGACTTTGGAATGTTTCTACGAATAATTCCAGAGCCAGGCGCGAAGACAGCGTGCGATTCCGAGGCCCGGTGTGCCCGGAATTAATTTTATAAAAATATTAAGTATTTTTATACTATGCACGTGGAGGGTGTGTGATATCTCCTAAACGGTAGCTCAGAACGGGAATATGAGGGCACAGTTGCATCCGGAAAATTCCGTTTACCCTGGGCGAGGTGTAAACTTTGCGAGCGCGGGCATGCGGTGAGAAACACCACCAGGGGCGTTTTCGTAAATAAGTGTCGAAGTTAGTGGGCGAGCGTCGGCTCGAATAACTTCTGAACGGAGTCTCAAATGGAAAATCTGAGTCCGCCGTTGCATTCCGAATGGTGTGTTTACCCTAGGGGTGACCTTACTTTTGTTCGCATTGGGCGTCGGGTCTGAGGTAGGTTTGGCGTCGGCGGGCGGCTGATATAAATATCAAGC
Source organism: Viscum album (assembly GCA_963277665.1). NCBI lineage: Eukaryota > Viridiplantae > Streptophyta > Magnoliopsida > Santalales > Viscaceae > Viscum > Viscum album. The sequence goes on from OY728159.1 coordinate 149,507,216, forward strand.
CCCCCCCCCCCCTTTATCGTTCCTCTCGGCGTTTTTCGCCGTTCTTCACCGCCGCTTCGCCGAATCGAGCAAACGAAGCGCCCACGAGCTCGGAATTCGATGGAGGATGTTCCAGGAGCGCGCATCGGAAGCTCTGGAGCGTGGATCTGAGGCAGAACGTCGGCGTTTCGCCCGCGAGGTAGGCGGATTTGAGTTTTAACCCCCAATACTGTTTTTGCTGCGTTTTTCTGTAAATTGAAGCCGTAGCAGTATAGATCGGGTCCCGAGGGTCGTTTAGACGCCTCCAGATCGTAAAACGGACCACCGGGGTGCCCCCGGCGGTCCGCGGAAGATCCGCCGGTGCGGCGGCGGCCGGCCGCCCAGCGCGGCGCCGCGTGGCGGAGCACGGCGGAGCGCCGACGGCTCGCGGCGGAGGGCCGCCCACCCAGGCCGGTCCGACCTCTTTTGCTATACGGGGGTCTTTAAACCCCCGTATCTTGCAAACCGGTAGTCGGATTCGCGCGCCGTTTGCGGCGATGTGACCCTGACGACGAGGCGAACCCTCCGGTGTGGGTTCGAGGGTTTAAAGGTTAATGATTGTGGCCCGAGAGCTAGAAATGTCATAAAAAATAATATTATTTTATTATTTTACGACTTCGGGCCGTTGTAACTTCTACCCGGAGCGTCTGATTGACGTGCCGTCAGTGGGGTTGAGACCCTGATGGTACAACGGACATTTTGAGATGGTTTCCGGGTGTTGGGTCTGTGAATGGGGTGCGGTCCCCATGAGGTCGGGTTTTGGCGTTTGCGGAGAAACGTGTTTTTTTCACCAGGAGTCTGATTTTGGCGGATGAATAGTCGATCCTGTGTGTTTTTCCGAGGGGATCGCAATGGTGCGATCCGTTCGATGAGTTTAGGAATCCAGGCATGGCCCCACCCGAGCTAGCCTTCGGTGAATAGTACCTTTTTCACCGGGTGTCCATTTTGGACGAGCGAGTAGTCGATTCCGCTTTTTTTTCTAGGATATCATCGTGGTATGGTCTGCTCGATGAGTTTTGGGATCGTTGTGTGGGCCCCGCATGGGATAGCTACGGTGAATAGTGTCCTTTTCCCCGGTGCTCCGTTTCGGGCGAGTAAACAGCCTATCCTGCATGTTTTTCCACGTAGAACGCGATGATGGCCTCGGTTTTGGCCTAGGAGATGCGCAGTGTGGCATTGTGTCGGGTCGCTCGGGTTAGCGACGTTTGGACCAGTAGTGGTTGAGGGTTCTCCCTTGGTTCGTTCCTACGAGGGTTCGTGTGGCATCACAACCTTCGTATGGGTTTGTGATCCTCTCGATGGGATGTTTTAAACTGTTAGAGTTGTGGTATCCCTCCGGTGGGCCCGTAGTGGATCCTCTATCATCTTTACCCTAGATCGGGTTCTTGGTATCGCTGTGACCGCTTATTTACGGGCGGCGATCCCCTATCTAGTTGGTTAACCCCATAGGGTTTGTGGCATCATCGGAAATATGATCCCCTATGCGGTGGGTCGTGCTCAGTAGGTTTGTGGCATCATCAGGTATACGATCCCCTACTCAGCATGTGGTTTATAGTAGGGTTACGGTATCGTTGGTTATGCGATCCCCTACTCAGCGCGTGGTTTCGGTAGGGTTGTGGCATCGTCGGTTCGATCCCCTACATCATGAGTTATACCAGATAGGGTTATGGTATCGTCGTGACCATCTTTATATGGACTATGATCCTCTATCTGAGTGTGAAGTTTCTGTCGTATGCCAGATCGGGTCGTGGTATCCCCCAGCGGACCCTGGGAGTGATCCCCTATCTGTGAGCTACGTATACTGGAGTGGGTCTTGGTATCCCCTAGCGGACCCTAGCGGCGAACCCCTATCCGAGGAGTTTGGAGGTTTTTTTTGTTTTAGCGTTGTTTCCTCAGTGATGTTATCTGACGAGCGTGGTATCTCAGGTGAGCATCTGAGATGTTTGTTTCGGACCCGATGGAGTGTATCTCTCGAATGAGTGTCATCTGGTATGATAGTGATCATGGGGTGTACTCTCCTGGTTGGGACAGTTGCTGGTGATGAGGTCGGTACCTCTTGTGGCTTTGTGGCGTGAGCTGAGTATATCTGGATTGTTCAAGGTGTATTTATGGGAATACACCTGAGCTGAGCTGAGATGGCTAGTTGTGTTTAGCCGAGGATGGTCACGAGATGGAGTTTCTCTCTCGTCTGGGTTCTCTCTGGCTGGTTTGAGCGGATTGTTGCCTTTCAGTTGCTCCCTTGGGGTTTGGGTTTTGGGGGTGCCTACTGAGTATGTTTATACTCACCCATGCACGGGCTTTGCCCGCACATGTTTGTGTCTTGTGCAGACCACAGGCCTTTTGACGGAGTCCCAGGAGGACCCTGAGCAGGCGAAGCTTAGTGAGCGAGTTGACCGGGGTGTTTACCGAAGATGTGCCAAAGGAGCTTCCCGGTGGGGGTTTGTGGCAGCGTTCCCCCTTATTCAGGGCAGGTTGGATGCGCTTTGTATGATTCATTTGGTGGGCCCTATTTTGCCCTTGTACTTTTTATGTTGCTCTCTGGTTGTGGGATACTGTATGCATGCATTTACTTTCCAGTTTCATTATCTCTGCACTGTTGCATGGAGGTGTTTGTGGGTGCGTGTGTACAGGTACCTTAGGCTAATGCCTCCCATGTGTCTGATAGCCTACTCGGCGCTGGTCGCCAGTCCCTGGCCTATTGGAGGCGGGCTTGGGGAGTCGCGGCTCGAGCCTCGTTGGGTCGGGTCGTGACAATAGGCATGTCCCTGAGGACTTCATCAGCTTCACATGTCTAACATGGTGTATTACATGAGTTTAACATCTAGTGGAGATAGATCAAACTGATTGGAACACTAATGGGAATGGATCAAATGGGTAAATCCCTAAGAGGGATCACCTAGATCGTTTACTAGATGGTTAGATATGAATGAAAAATAGGGACAAATCTGAGGTGGTGTGTCCCGTAGAGAGAAGATGTCGCATCGTGAAGGCAGATCTGGAAAACACTGAGGGTATATCAGGTAATATTGACCCAAAAGGGGGAGACCATGGTTTACCATTTGTTGGGATTTAACCTCATGGAAGTTTCCTCCACACCCTATGTAGTCGACTGGGATCAAAAGCCACTTAGTTAAAACGGGTGAGGCATAAGATCGAGGTGTACACAGAGAGAAACATCCTAAAGAAATTCTTGGGGTTATGCATTGTTAGATTCCAATTACAAGATGAACTCTCAAGGATTGATAATTAAAGAATATACGGGGCTTTTATGTGGTTATTTTTTTCAAGGTGTGTCTAGAAGTGGTGATGATATGAATGACAATATCTCAGTGGGATGTCGTGGCCTAGGTAAAAATATGGGTGGATACTGAATGGTTGGATGAAGTGGATCGGAGGAATGGGGTAGAACCAGCATAGAGATGACTATGATGTTTGGTGTGAACTTCATAGTGGCTTTATACATATCCACATTTCAGGGAATCAATGTCCACGTAGTTTGGTGGGGTGGTGAGACATCGAGGAGGAAGCCTGTTAGAATGGACGCATAAATGGGACCCGAAGGAAGTAAAACCTCTGGGTTGGAGAATGTCCTTCCCAAAAGAAAAAGGGTCAAGGGAAATACCATGATAATACATGAAATATGGGACTGATCCTTAGGGAGGATTTCTAAATATCTTTGTGGTGGATAATTCATGTCCACATTCATCATCAAACATAGGGGACACCAAATTTACTATTTATTGGGGTTGATCCTTAGGGAGGCTTCCTACATACCCTCCCAAAGAGACAAGGATCAAAACCCACATATTTCTAATATGATTACCAATGTTTAGGGATGAATATCAGGAAGTATTCCTACATACCATGTCTAGGAAAAATTATTAAAGCTTATGTAATTTGAATAAAAGTGGATTAGTGTTTTGTGGAAAGAGGGTGAACAAACTTAAAGTGGTTGGGATCGATGGGTAATGGGCCTGAACATTAGGGAGTCTTCTTGTAATACTTTCTTAGAGAGGGAAAGGAGAAAAGTACAAATAGTTTGTGAATAGGGAATGGGGATTTTACACTAACGCGGACTAAAAAAGGATTTTATGGTAGATGCATACTCTAAGACCATGTGAGTTGTTCTCAGTTTGAGAAACAAGAGGCAAAAAAGTCCTGAGGATCGTGTCGCGAAGTTGCTTCGGTGAGGAATTTAGTGGTGCTTACACGTGGTTAATGGATACGAGAGATAGAGATTGGTACTTACACCATGATGGTGGTTTGATGGCGATAATTCCCAAAGGGGTGGGATAAGGTATGAAGTGCCCATGGATCACGTATCTCTGATGGTCCTTTCATATAGTGGAAGAGAGGAAGTCCAAGGGAACCACCCCCATTAGGAATGTTTTGGGGGTTACACTAGGATGGTTTCCCTACCTTTTGGATAGATTTCATTCCATGCAAGGAGGATCTCATTCCATGTGGGGACGATATAACTCTTGTTGAGACGAGTGGGTGTGGAAAATGTCTATGACCGGGCACCCAGTGTACATTTCATGGGGAGATGATACAGTTTAACATCATTTGTTGAGGTATATGTTGATTGGTTGTTTAATTTCATGTAACTCTAATGATGAGGATTTGATCCTCATACCTAGGAATTACTTAACTGGAATGATTTATCCCTTGGTAAAGGGAAGTAATGGGAAATTCCTTGTGTAAACGGGGTTCTAGAGTGATCCATTAAGGGGATCACAATATCATGGCTATGAAAAGAAGAAATATACAATATCATTCCTATGAGAAAAAACCTAAGGTTGTCTAATGCAATATGAATCACCACTCAGGGGACCCTCAAATCACTTCAGACGAGCCTGGAGGGCCGTGCAGAATGGGTGAATGAAAAACAAGAGTGTTGTCTGTTAGCTTTGGGGTTCAAATATGGTGTGATGAAGGAAGGGATTTATATTGATGGAATGTTAAAGGTTGTGGGAAAGAAAAATCTATTATGCAGACACATGTAGGGAAATGTGAAAAAGTGTGGGTTTTGCATATAATAGGGATGTGTGTGTATAATAGGCAAGTATAGCGTGCAATAGGGTCTGTTTTCACTAAAAGGCTGTGATTTGAATGCAATACACTAGAGAAAACAATGCTTTGGAATGAAAAGAGGAATGTTTGCACTCAAAGGTCAGGAATTGCGCCCAAAGGGTATGTATTATGCACAATTACCCTACAAGAAAAAGGTTTTGGGTGAGGATAAAGTCCTAGGGAGAACAATTGAAGGCCGACCCCTAGGAGACTTGTTGCGTGAAATGAAGTACCCGGTTGCCATGTTTATTGTGCGAGAGAAGTTGGATTTCATGCATGATACATGGGTCAAAATATTTAGCCATCTCAAATAGAGGGGGTGAACTTCTATTTATAGATGCGTCTGAGTAGCATCAGTTGGGAAAATGAAGTCAGTGTATTAAAACTCAACAGAACATTCCATGCTAACCCTACCTTTTGTGTGCATGACATAAGACTTCTTAGGGGCCCTATGACATCCCTACTCTTTTATTTCACACTTAACCATGAATTATTTCATAATATTCACTTGATTCAACATATAAGATCAAGAGGTATAGTGTCTTTGGATCTTAGGATCATAGAAAAACAACTTAAAACGTAGAATACAACATCTTTATTGAAAACATCCTTCACATGACCACTACATTCCCTTGTACTTAACATAGCTTGGGATAACATGAGGATATGCATAAGAAAAGGGTGAGCATTAAAGCCAAATAAGGGAATAATCATGGAATAACATGAGCAATACAATAAACATTAGACAATAGGCATATCAAATGAGCACAAGAGAAGAAAAAACATAAAGGAATGACGCATCATGATAATCATAACCTAGAAATGTGGCAACAACTCTTAACATGGAAATAGCATGATCCAAGGCTCATGGCACATGGAGCATGTGTAAACCATCATTGCACCTGGAGCATGATTTAACCCTCATTTCACTTGAATTAGAATTAGTAAACACCCACTGCACATGATTACTCTTAATACTATATATTACCCAATGCATTTGAGCGCAATCAAGGCAGACCCATCTAAAACATTTCATTTCATGCATAATTGTGCCACATGGATCATAAAACATTGAATCATTCAACTTAATATTTTATTCCATTATAAAAAATGTGGAATAAATACATGAAAATCTTTAAACAATAAGTAAATTTGAATAAAGGTTAATACCCTTGATAGATAAATGGGCATGGTATTCACTACACAATGACATTGGTTTAGAAAAGCACGATGCAATTTCGGCAGCATACCGACGTGACATAAGAACTCATAAAAATGGTTGATGAGAGAGAAAGGGGTGTCTCATCATATTTACATGACATGTACATTAAGGGGGTCATATAGATATTGTCCCAAACAAATTTATTGGAATTTAGATTCATGATAGAAAATAATTTCTTGAATGTAATTGAGGAGAGAGAAATTCCATTCGGAATTTCGGCATAGTAACCGGAGTACATTGGAGGAATTTAATGAGAGATAAAGGGATCTACCATCATTAAAACACAAATAGGGAAGTATGGGGTAGGTTTGGAACCATTCCCCCACATTTATAATCGAAATTAAAATGGCATTACAATTTAATGATTATTGAACAAAAATAAGAAAGGAAGAAAAAACCCTTACTTGGAAGTGTGATCCCAAAGGCTTGGGAGAGGCTTGAGAGAGGATTAATTAGAGATTGGGGAACCTAAAAAGTATTCTAGAGATAGTATGTAAGGGTTTGGATGAACTCTGAAGGCTTTTAGTGAGTAGGAAGTGGGATCTTGTGTGGGTTTATATAGGACAGGTGAGGGAATTATTTATTATTTTGGTTTGGGACACCTCACATTAAACTAATCCAAACCACAAACCATACCGTGGGTTTTTCCCATGGTTTGTGGAAATGGTAATTGGAGAAAAATATTGTATATGTCCAATGTTATATATTATTAAAATATTGAGGGAGGTTATTGGAGGTTTGTCACACTCTCAAGGAAAACAATTTAAAAAGTCAAAATGTTTAATAGGTCTTGAAGGGTCCCCTAATGCTTTGTAAATTAAATCAAACAAACCCATAATCATATTATTTTAATGGTAAAACTTATATTCTCCAAAAATAAAGTATATAGTATTTTATTACATTCGTATTAGGTCATTATGATGTCAGAAAACACATTATGTATTTAAAAGGTATTTAATTTTTACCCAAATATTTGAATGTCACGGAAAATTATGAAAAATTCACTATTGGATAATTTTGACATACTGATTCCAGAAATATTTTTAATTTTATCAAAATAATTTTCTAAATATTTTAATTTTCACTTTAAAAAAAATGGACATTTATGGAAAATTCAGGGGTTTTGACAAAAATGGATTTAAAACCCTAATAAAAATTACAATTACATTAATAATATTATGGGATCACTTATATTTAATAATAATTAATTTAATAATAATAAATTTTTATTAAAATATTATTTAATTCATAAAATCCATTAATTCATCAAAATAGATTTCTTAGTTGAACATTAACAAAATATAATATCCGTACTTTAAAAACTATCTATAAGGTAATGATAATAAAATGAGAGTATATTCATTTTTATATACAAAATTATTGTTCATAACCATAATACTAGAGGCTTGTTACTTAACACCTTATAACACCTGCATAAGACTGAAGATTAAGGTATGTGATGGTGACAGACTCTTGGCATGGCTTAGATAACAATTCTCAGCAGGTAATCTCTATCAACCTCAACTTATATATTACGCGGTATCACTCGATCTTAACATATTAAAGATTATATTGGTCTTTGACAAGAGCGAATACCAAAGACACAACCTCCTTTCTGAGATCTGACAGATGGTCTTCGTGTGGTGCATGTCTGCTGGATGAGGCCATCACTTCCATTGATTGAGTAAATAGGATTTGTTAAAGCCCTATATTTTTAGGAATCATGTTATCACTATTCAATGTCTATATTAGAAATGGTCACAATTCGTAATTTCATTTTAAAATCAAAAAACATAAACCAAAATATGTTAAAATTTTATATAAACATTTTACATAAAGGGAAAATTAATTATATCAAGAGGAATTTCCATTAATGAATGTCTGGGTCGTTAAAATCTCCCCCCCAAGAAATTTGAACCATGAAATTTCCTTTTCCCACATGAAAATAGATATGGGTAACTCTGCTTCATCATTTCCTCTGATTCCCACACCGCTTCTTCAAACATGTGGTTTCACCTCAACACCTTGATGAGGGGCATTGTCTTATTTCGTAGAACATTTTCTCTAAGATATAATATCTTCACTAGTTTCTCCTCATAAGAAAGATCATCCTCTAATTGTACCACCTTTTAAAAGAATACATGTGAAGGGTCTGGTATATACATTCTTAAGAGGGATACATGAAAGGAATCATGTACTTTTTCCATGGTAGGTGGAAGTGCTTATCGATAGGCCACAACCCTGAAAAGATCAAGAATCTCAAAGGTGACAATGTACCTTAGACTTAACATCCCATTCATTTCAAACCTCACCACCTTCTTTCATATATATTTGCATAAAAATACATAGTATCCAACTTTAAACTCATGGTCTCATCGATGGTTAACTGCATAACTCCAATGTCGACTCTGGGCTACCTTGATATGCTGCTAAATGTTTTTCATCTTCTCCACCATTTCTTCAAACATTTCTAGTCTAAGAAGCTTGCGCTCACCGACCACATCCCAACATTCTGGTGTTCTTCACCTGTTCCCATAAAGGGCTTCATATGGTGTCATCTGGATGCTCGAGTGGAAACTGTTATTATAAGAGAACTCAACTAGAGGAAGTTGTTGATCCCATCCCCCTTTAATGTCTATTGAGCACGCTCTCAACATGTCATCAAGTGTGTGGATAGTCATCTCGGATTGGGCATCCGTTTGATTATGATACGCCATTCTGAAGTTCAATTCCATATTCAGATTAAGTTGAAGACACTTCCAAAACATAGAGGTGAAACTTGGATCTCGATCAAACACAATAGATAGTGGTACACCGTGAAGCCTTGCCACTTTCCTGATATATATCTATGCTAGATGTTCCAATTAGAAATACTCCCAAATAGAAATGAAGTGTGCAGACTTTATAAGATGATCCGCAACAACCGAGATTGCATTGTTTACTTTCGATGTCTTTAGAAGATCGGTGAAAAAATCCATTGTGATGTTCTCCCATTTATATTCTGGTAAAGGCAATGGTTGCATCATCCCCTTAGACTTCTTCCTCTCTACCTTCACTTGCTGACACACCAGGCACTTGATGTATATTCAGTGATCACCTTCTTCATATTATCCCACCAATAATACTCTTGAATATCTTGATACATATTTTTGTTTCCTAGGTGAATGGAAAAATTTGAACTATGTGCATCATCCAAAAGTTACTTATTCAGCCTCATACTTGATGCAACACATAGTCTTTTCGAAATTCATACAATTCCTTCTTCATTAAAATTAAACTCTAGATATTTCCCTTTTCCGATAGCTTCCACTTTTTCTTGAAATCCCACATCATCTTTTTGAGCATCCTTTAACCATTCCAAAAGTTACAGTTGAGAAATTATTTGCAAAATGATTGATTATGTTCCCTTCATTATGATTCTCATGTCCTTCTTCATCAATTCTAAGAAGATTGGATCCTTTTCAATTCTCATCAATTATAGAATCACTGGTTCCTTTCTACTTAGGGAATCCCTCCCCTTGATCACTTTCCCAGGATGGTAATAGATTGATAATTTAATGTCTTTGATCAGCTCTAACCATCTTCACTGGTGCATGTTCAACCCTTTCTATGTGAATATATACTTGAGGCTTTTGTGGTCCATATATATTTCAATCATATCCCCAAAGAGATAATGTCACCAAATTTTTAAAGCGAAGATCACTACATACAACTTGAGGTCATGTGTTGGATAGTTCTATTCATGAACATTCAATTGCATTGATGTATTGGAAATGACTATTTCATTTTGCATCAACACACATCCCAGGCCCTTCTTCTAAGCATCACTGAATACCACAAAAAGTTATCATCTTGTCGGTAAAGTGAGCACGAGTGATGTTATAAGCCTCCTTTTCAACTCCTTGAAGCTCTATTTGCATTCATCACTCCATGAAAACATTACTCCCTTCAGAGATATCTTGGTAAGAGGGTTGGACAATCGTGAGAAATTTCTAAAAAATCATCGATAATATCCAGATAACCCCCAGAATTTATGGATATCTGTTACCGATGTGGGCCTCAACCATCCCTCAATTACATCTATTTTGGAGGGATCCACATATATCCCATTTCTTGTGATGATATGGCCCATGAATGATACCTCCTTCTACCATAACTCACACTTTATGTAGTTTTCACAAAGCATCTCCTTCCGCAAGGTCTGTAGTACAGTTCATAGATGCTCCTCATGATCCTCCTAGTTTTTTGAGTATATCACAATATCGTCTACAAAGACTACCACAAATTTGTCGATGTAATCCTTAAATAATCTATTCATCATGTCCATGAATATTTCTAGAGCATTAGTGAGTCCTAAAGGCATTAAGATGAATTAATCGTGCTCATATCTTGTAAGAAAAGAAGCCTTGGGAATATCTTCCTTCTTCACCCTTACTTGATAATATCCTGACCTCAAATCCACCTTGGAGATGTATTGTGCTCCATGTAGCTGATCGAACAAGTCATCAATTCTTGGGAGAGGATACTTGTTCATTATAGTGATTTTGTTGACCTCATGATAATTGAATCCTTCTTCATGATGTTGAGGACTGGTGCACCCCGTGGTGAAGCACTTGGGCGTATAAACCCTTTATCAAGATTATCCCATGGTTTTTTCTTCATATCCTCAAGCTCGACAACAACCATTCTATAAAGAGTCTTGGAAATTGGCAATGCCCCAGGTATAAGATCTATTGAAAATTCAACATCTCCTCCAGAAGGAAGGCCAGTGAATTCCTCAGGAAACACTTCAATGAATTCCCTCACAACAGTCATTTCTTCTAGGATGGTTTCCTCCTTATACACAATCATCTGATCCAGGTACGCCTGCTCATAGAGCAGTAATATTCATTCTTGATATGGTAGAGCTAATGAATGTTCATATTCCTCCTTGAACTTGTAAATAATTAGGTGTTGATTATACACATAGAGAGTGATTTCCATCTCACAGAAATTTATGTTGGCTCTATATATGGAAAGCCAATCCATTCCAAGAATTGCATCAAATTCCACTAGAGGGAGTATGGTGAGTTTCACCGGGATGTTTAATCCCTATATTATGATAGTAGAGGAGTTATATTCATGGTATGTAATGAATTCCCTATTTTACGTACTCACCAACATCTTCACATCCATGATTTGTAGTGGCTCTAGGACTGTTCTACTAAACATTCGAGATATAAAAGAATGCATAAAACTGGAATAAAAAAGTTCGTTTTCTATTGTTGAATGAATAACAAGTGTACCTGTCACCACTTAGTTGTCGGTGTCCACATCGGCAGTAGTGATGGAAAAAGCACACACTTCCTGCCTTGGAGGTTGTTGGTTGCCTCCGAAAACCCTTGGAATAGGAAACTGATTTGCAAGATGACCTGGTTCATTGCAGTTGTAGCAATGAACCAAGCGTTGTGGTTCGAACAGATCATTGCTCTCCTCTGTCACAGTTGCGGTTCTTTCTTACAGATAGTTAATAGCCATGTGCCCTTCTCTTCCACACATATAGCATTTCTTTTTCCCCTTCATTCAGTTTCTGGGGTGCTTCTTTCTGAACCTTTGGTAAGTGGGGTGCTGGATCTTCTTAGCATGGTTGGATTTATCCATCGGACTGCCATAATTGAAGTGCACCTTACTATTCTTATCCCCATTAAACCCCTGAGATTCTCCAATCACCATTTTATCAATTAAGGCACATTGGAAAATTTTCTCATATTTGTCGAAGTCATGGATCACCAACGCTTTCTAAAGGCTGGGTTTCAGCCCACCAAAGAAGCGGTCAAACTTTTATTCGGGGGTAACGACAAATCTGGAGTCATATCATGCAAGCCTTATGATGTTTTTCTAATACAATTTGACAAGTTCCTCATCTTTTTGTTTGAGGGAAAGGAATTCCCTTTCCATCTTTAGCTGAAGGGTGTGCAAAAAATATTTATCGAAAAACTACTTTCAGAAATCCTTCCATTCCAACACCTAGATCTCCTCCTTTGGATTCGTATTTTTGATCAATGTCCACCATTGATCAGCTTCACCCTCCATATGTTAAGAACCCTTGATAACCTTATATTGTTAAGAACATTGAAGGATGGAGATGATATTTTCAATGGAGTTGATCTGTTGTTCATCGATTGAGGGATCATAAAATCCATTAAAAGTAGGAGGCCTTTGTCTCATTAAGCTCTCGATAGCGACTTATTACTTCATATTGGGGGTTGAACATCCCTCTTGACACATGTTTCTATTCAAATCATTTGTTAATTGAGAGATAAGAATGACAATGTTTTTTATTCTTTCTCCCATTGGATGGGGAATCTCATTAGTACAGTCATCACATTGATCTTCACATTGGTTGTTAGCCAGAGTCCTCCCATTACCTGACATTGGCTGGAATAAAACGAAAGTTAGGGGTAACACATAAAGGGTAATCCAAGGACAAAACTGATGACTTATAAATAAATTTTATTTCCTTAACGTAAGAATATATTGGCTTCTGTCAATGTTATCTGTGATCTACTTTCTAACTTATATTCTTTGGAAAATTTTTCCCCTTAATAATGGTTCATACTAAGCTTGTGAATTTAAAAAATTATATCCCCCGGGAGTGTCATAACCAAGAGTACATCAAGGACCATTTTCATACAATAGTTCCCATTCGAGTGTAGCACAAAGTAGTGTTTTTGGGTTTTACCCCTAGGATACATCTGTGCCAGAGCCGCCTCTACCAGCTTGTATCCAGACAGGGATGTATTTGCTTGATAAAAAACTTACTCAATACACACCAACACATAGGTATGTTTTTATTATACATAGTCTTGTCTATAATGCATTAATCGGGGTTTCTAATCATAATCCAAAAAATATCTAAACCTATCCTCGGATACCAACTACGACTACACTTTCTTTTATTTCACACTTAAATATGATTTATTACAAAAACTTCACTTGATACAACATAGAAGACCGAGATTTATAGTGTCTTTTGGGATTAGGATCATTGAATAACAACTTAAAACATGAAATAGAACATCTTTATTTAAAACTTCCTTTACATGACCACTATATTATCTCGTACTTAGCATTGCATGAGATAACCTGAGGACATGCATTTGAAAAGGGTGAGCTATATAGCCCAGTAAGGGAATAATCATGGAATAAAATGAGTAATACAATATATTTTATACAATAGGCATATCAATAGAGTACAAGAGAAGCAAAAACATAAAGTCATGATAAAGCATGATAATCATAATAAGGAAATGTGGCAACAACACTTAACATGTAATTTTCATGATCCAAGGCTCATTGCCCATGAAGCATGAGTAAACCCTCATTGCACATGAAGCATGAGTAAAACATTGTTTCACTTGAATTATCATGATTAAACACCGATTACACATGACATATCAGGATATTATTTTTTACCCAATGCATTGGAGCGCTATCAGGGTGCACCCTTCTTGAATATTTCATTTCATGCATAAGTGTGCCACATGGATCATAAAACATTGAATGATTCAACATAATCATTTATTCCATGATAAAAGAATGTGGAATATATACATGAAACTCTTTAAACAATAAGTAATTGTTCATAAAGGTGAATACCCTTGATAGAGAAATGGGCGTGGTATTCACTACACAATGACTTTGGCTTGGAAAAGCACATTGCAATTTCAGCAGCATAACGACATGACATAAAAACTCATAAAAATGGTTGATGAGAGATAAAGGGGTGTCTCGTGATATTTACATGACATGGACAGTAAGTGGGTCATATAGATATATGTACCAACAGATGAAATGGAATTTAGATTCATGATACAAAAGAATTTCATGAATGTAAATGAGGAGAGAAAATTCATTTTAGAATTTCGGCATAGAAACTTGTGTACATGGGAAGAATTTAATTAGAGAGAAAGGGGTCTCATCATTAAACCTAAAGAGGGAATTATGGTGGAGGTTTTAAACCACACCCCAACATTTTTAATTGAAATTAAATGGGCATAACAATTTATAGAATATTGGACAAAAATGATAAAGGAAGAAAACCCCTTACATGGTAGTGTGATACCAAAGGCTTTGGAGTGGCTTGAGAGAGGCGACATTAATTATTGGGGAACCTTGGGATGATTTTAGAGATAGTATGGCAGAGGATGGATGAACACCAAAGGATTTGAGTGAGGAGGAAGTTAGAGTATGGGTGGGTTTATATAGGAAAGGTGAGAGAATAATTTATTATTTAGGTATGGGACAACTCACATTAAGATAATCCAACCCACAAATGAGCCCTTTGTTTTTTTCAAAGGGATGTATAAATAAATATTTTATAAGGAAAATGGCTTGAATTATTAAAATATTTAGGGTTCTAATGTGGAGGTGAGTCACACTCTCAAGGAAAACAATTTTAAAAAATCAAATGCTTAATAAGTCTTCAAGGGTCCACTAAAGCTTTGTAAAATAAATCAAACAAACCCAAAATTACATTATTTTAATAGTAAAACATATATATTCTGAACATAAAGTTTATAGTATTTTATTAAATCCATGTTGGGTCATTATGATTCCATAAAACACAGTATATATTTAAACAGTATTTAATTATTACCCAAAAATTTGACTGTCTCATAAAATTATAAAAAAATTACCATTGGATAATTTTAACCACCAGATTCCAAAAATAATATCATTTTATCTAAATAATTTTCTATTTATGTTAATTTTCACATTTAAAATAAAAATGGGAATTTATCGAAAATTCATGGGTTTTTGACAAAAATGGATTTCAAACCTTAATTAAAAATACAATTTCATTAATAAAATTATAGTATCATTATTAATTAATAGAAATTAATTTAATAATAAAAATAATATTTTATTAAAATATTATTTAGTTCAAACAATCAATAAATTCATCAAAATTGATTTCTTAGTTGAACATTAACTGAAAATACTATTGGTGCTTTGAAAACGATTTACATGTTAACAATAATAAAATGAGAGTATATTCATTATTATATAAAAATATAATGTGCATAACCATAGTACTAGGATCTTGTTATATAACCCCTTATAACACCTACATAAGACCGAAGAGTAAGGTGTGCGATAGTGACAGACTCTTGAGGTGGCCTGGATAACATTTCTCATGTGATAATATCTATCAACTTCCTCTTCTCTCATAGGAGGTCCTGATTGATCTTAACATATTCAAGCTCGGCTTGGTATTGGAAAAAGAGAAAATTACAAAGATGCAACATTCATTCCAAGCTATTAAAAAGGGCTTCTTATGGGGCACTTCAACTTGATGAGGCCATCTATTCCTTTGTCTGAGTAAATTGGATTTGTAAAAGCCCTATATTTACAGTCATCATGTGATCACTATTCAACCGCTATATTAGAAAAGATCAAAATTCATAATTGAATTTTAAAATCCAAAAACATAAATCCAAAGAAGGTCATATTTTATATAAAAATTTTACATAAAGATACATTTAATTAGATCAAGAGGGATTTCCATTAATAAATGTTTGGGTCGTTACATACCACACGTTCAATACATGTACTGGGCATGCAATATTATATCTTGAATTCTACAGCTTATGTGCAACTATGCCATTTTAAATTCATCCCCCATGTTTTGCGCAGCATCCCTTTGGGTCTCGGGATCATCCACGAAGTGGTAATATGTCATTGAGTTCTTCCACTAATGCCCATTTTCTACATCAATCGGATTTTGCTGCTAAACAATTCCCCTTCATAATATGATCTATAAGGGGGTGAAATGGTTGGATTTAGAGGAAAACACCGAACACCCAAACATATATCTATTGGTTCATGAAAAATGGGACTGGTGTACAAAATTCCTTTTCGCACATGTGAAAACATTGGTATGATCTTATACATTTTCGAGAGTCCAACAAGGTACCACTCTACTATATAGTAATCAAAATACTAGATAATTGAAAAGCTGCTAAATTCAAATCACGTATGGGAGATCTACCTGTTCCTGTATCAACTCATTTAGAGCCAACCCTTCAAACCGATCCAACGTTGTAACCTAGAGACCTAAGAGTTGTAGCTGTGTGTGAAACCACTATCAGGGAGGAGTAAGAAGCTGGCAGAGGGAAACATTTTGAGGTGGGGACAAGAGAAGAGGGCCACATGCTAGAGGAGGACCCTAAAAATGGACTTCTATCCTCAATTCCTAAATAAAAGCTAATAGACCTTGATGAAATAGATTATTCATACCCTAAAGTAGATAATGAGTGCTGATGTGGAATAAAGGTTGGAAGTGTATCAAATACTTCCTTAAACATCCATAGGCTGGATGGATGACCCATATGGGTTCAATATGTATCTAGTTGTGCTTCCTATGTTCCAAAGGGGTGGAATCCAATAATCTTTATACAACAATCTGTTATTACCTTGCTGAGAAGATGTAGGAGAGAATCCTAGATCAAGATGTATCTGAGTTCCAGGAAGTGTCTGAAAAGGGTCAAGAACATAATGAGGCTGACCAGGAGATACGATTTCGGGAAGGGTAGGTGGGTTAGTATGACATGATCATCTAAATCCATTATGCAGTTATTCATAGATTGGAAATCCAACTGGCAGAATCTCGGGAGCAAATAGTGAAGGCTAGTCATTAAATGGATGAGTTTCAAACTGAGTAGAATAAACTATAATTCATGAAAAAATAATTCCTCTCTATGGACACTAGTGAGAAAAAATGGATTAGGGATTAGGAGGCATCCGAAGAAACTACGTGAAAAAGGGTGGAGGAGATGACGTGGTCTATCGAAGGGGATGATCCATAAAGTCCATGTTTTTGCCAAACTTGAGTACACATATTTAATTTTGTTTTCTTATTCTTAACCACGTGTGTGGAAACATTATTACCACATTTTAATGCATCTCAATAAAAAAGTTTTGGAAACAACCAATGAACAATCCCTATGAATAGGTGGGTAACACTTTTTGAGAGAAACAAGGGATGCCCATATAATTTCCCACTATACGTATGAGAGTGCCAAGCATTCATCAGATGATAGGGGTATAGATGACCATAAATGATAAAAAGAGATAGGATATTAGGATATAACTATAGAATATGTTTATTGGAATTGATGAATCATATTTTTTCCAACATACTCTAGCGCACAGGCAGGTTAACGCCCAGAGCATTAGAATCAGTTCGAACAAAAGTGAATGTAGAGCTGTGAATTAAAACACCCCAAAGTTCAAGACACAATTAGGGATGAGGAAAACTATTGACCATGTTTAAAACATAGAATTTGTATTTCATTTTTCTAAGATTTTGATGAAAAATTGAGGGCCATCCACTGACCGCATTCAAAAACATGGGTCCAAACTTAGAGTGTCATCTGATGTCCTCTTGAACAACAGCCTGATATAGTTGGCAAGCCTTATGGCCGAGCACCATAAAACATATGGGGGTTACTAAAAATGTGATAGTAACTGAGGATATGAAACTAAGGACATGTAAATAATGGTAATAGAATGATATTTTTTTTGATAAAATTTATTAGTCCTGAAATTAAACCACCGTGATGAAAATACATTCGGTGTGTGCATCAGTCTAGTCAAGGATTGTACTCATTTATTGAAAGGATCTATTTAGAGGTAAACTAGAGTTTCATGTAGTTTTATTTCATGTCAATGATGATTATAGACATGTAGTTTAATGTCTTATAGTATGGACAAGGTCACCCCGAAATAAAATGCGTGGTGCAGTACATATCCCGAAGTGAATGAAAACTCTAAGAGCCCACACCACACCATTTATTCCTTTTGGAAATCATTGGCCAAGGGACCGAAGATGTAAAAGTATGGTTTGGGATTGAGATAATGTCTTTGGGCGTTCTATGTACCCCATCAAGATGAAAATCAAGCCACACATATTTCTAAGAGCGTAGTTTAAAATTATGCAGGACGAAAGACATGTGTTTTTTGACTGAGAAAGTACACATCCTACCAAAACCACTAATCCCATGTGCACAGAGCTCGATGTGGGAAAATTGAGAAGTAATGGGATGTTCTAGGTATTGGGTGCCACACATTAGGGGAAAAGGAATGCAAGGTGAATGGAAACCCAATAATTCTAACCCACCTACATAATACTCATTGATGAACGAAGGGGTAAAACTAAGTGTGTTGGAATTCGACTTGAACATTAGGAAGTGGAAATATGTGAATCATAGTGTCCGAGATATGGATTACAATAATTCCAGCGTGAAAATGGAGGATTACTGTTGACCGTGTTAGAAACACAACATTCATTTCAAATTATCCCAACATAGGGAGAGACAAATGCGGGTTGAATGCTGACCATGTTCAAAACACGACACCTGTCATAAAATGTCAAGCATGGTCTTTCAAGGCATTGGTCTATCATGGTAAGAGAGCATTGTGGCCTAACATCAATACCATTTGGGGTCCATTCATATATGGAATAGGATGGAAATTCAAATAAATGTCTCATGATGCATGGACAGAAAACAAGGGAATGTCCATGTGAAATCTAGAACATTGGGCACCACACCGCAATGCATTTGAGTAGTCCAATAAGATGTATCAAATAGAAGTAACTGAATCCCTTCCCAATGACAAGGTTCCTGTGGGTGAAAATCCCTAGTTTATGGTTACAGTGTGAACTATTGAGATGGGACTTGGTTTAATGGAATGTGGGAAGGGTGGTGAAATAGAAAAACATGGCGTTATGTGAACAAAAGGGTCATTCCATATTTTGATGCATTTCTAATGAAAACCCACATACAATTTAATGTTGTGATTCTTGGATTGGGGTATGTTGTTTAATGTCATTCTTTTGGATGGAAGATGGATTTTTAGTACTTGGGGATAGACCTAAATAGGAAACAGTCAAAAATTTCTATGTATCCCACGAGGATGAAAATAATTCCACACATAGTTCCCATGGGAAGATCTTAGATTATGGTCATAGAAATCAGACCATGTTTTTAAGTGACAAGGTAGAAACATGTTGTGGATGTTGAAAAACTAACGTGATTTAGGACATAAGTGTCTATTATAGCACATGCTCCCAAAAGGAACCGTAGGTTAGGGGACCAAATTCAGAATTTTGGGTTGGGGCCAAGAAGAATTGTGTCGGCATTCCACTATATCCATTAATGTTGGGAATAAATCCATATATAGTGCTCAAATATGTCATACAGTTTAACATCATGTGACAATTACATGCTTGAATGAAACAAAGATCACCAAATGAAAATACATGGTATGTCTATCATAAACCTAACTTGAATGAGGACCCTAGGGGTCCTCAACACACCACAGTTTCCAATAGTGTTTGGTCCAAGGGGTCCATAAAGGAGGAAGGATTTTAGATACCTAGGGCTGGGCCTAAAGTTTAAATGTCGGGGCCTTCATATGAACCCATGAGGATGGTAATCAATCCATGTCTTGTTCTGGAGGATTTCACTGTATGGTACCAATGCCATGGGAAATAATGTTGTGCATGTTTGACCCATGAACCAAATGAAATGGAATTTGATGGATATTGTCAGTTCTTTTGGGTGAATGTTTTGTTTCGTTTTTTATGAAAAAAAACCATGATGGAGAATCTGGGAGTCACTATTGGAATCAAGCCACATGTAGGCCTTGAAAACATGGCATGGTGGATGACCGATACAAAACATGATGTCTCCTCATGAGAGGAAACCACAATGCAGTCTATTTTTTATCATGCAGCCAGGACAATAATGTCATAGCTTAGGGTCTTATGATAGGACTAAGCCATGAATTTTAATGTCATGCTGAAAATAAAAAATAGTTTAAAG
This sequence comes from Viscum album, assembly GCA_963277665.1. Classification (NCBI taxonomy): domain Eukaryota; kingdom Viridiplantae; phylum Streptophyta; class Magnoliopsida; order Santalales; family Viscaceae; genus Viscum; species Viscum album. The sequence goes on from OY728159.1 coordinate 149,527,400, forward strand.
TCATGTTGATCCAGAAAGTATAGTTTAACATCCTATGGATTGGAAAGTAATAAAAGAATGAGGTTATAAAGGGTATTTTCAAGTGGGGATAATTCATAAATGACGTGAATTATGACATCACTACACACAACATCACACAGAACATTAAAATGTGGTGGGGGACCTTAGGCCAAGAGGCCTGAAAATATAAGAAGATATGGGGTTGGACCCAAAGAAAAAATGTACGTGAATTCCTACAGGTCCCATGAGGATGGTAGTAAAGATATAAGTAGTTCTAGAAAAAGTTGTTCTATTTAGAGTCATGTGATGAGGTTGAGGATAAGTGATACATGCCCCTTTTGGTGGGGGTCTTAGTTTACTGTCATACAGCTTAGACCAAATGAAGTTATATTCTTCCATGCAGACATAAACCATGATAAAGTCCTTAAGCCCTGGTGATCTGTGATCGATTTTGGAGACAAGGGAAGAGATGATCTTCAAAACAAGTGGATTATAGAGATATGGGAAATAGTGAAGAGCTGCGAATAAAACCATGACATGTATTGTTCTTCTTGTTGCACAAACACACACTGAGGGATAGAGCCAAGTGTGTAAAAACTCCAATATAATAATATGGATTGAAAATAGATTAGAATCACGCAACCAATATTTAAGGCATAATGGGGGTGGTGTAATGATGGAGGATAACTGTTGAAAACTTTCAAAACACATCATCTGTATCGTGTGACCTAAAATGGGGAAAAACAAATGAGAATAAACCGCTATCCATATTCCCAATGCAAGACATGTGTCAAATTTTCATTCTAAATCCTAGAATATGTTGGCCTAATATATTAGTAGAGCATTGTGGCCTAACATACATGCCTTTTGGGGGTTCATTCAGATGTGAATGATGATTAAAACTTGAATAATGGAAAAGAGAAGCATGGAAACACATGAAAACGTATCCATGTTGAACCCAACACTATAGTTCACAGGTGGAAGGGAATCTAGGCACATTAAAGAATTTCCAACAAGGGTTGAGGGTACCAATTTGAAGATGATGAATCTACGAGATGAGTGGAGGAAGAGGGTAATGGAGAGATCTTAAGGGAGAGGTATGTGATGTGGTTGATACAAAACCATTGTGAATGAGGACATAATCCCACACCATTCCAATTACCCCACATAGAACTGAGGTAAAGGGGAAAAATGGATATATGTTTTTTTAAAAAATAGGGTTGGGCCAACAGATGAAATTTAGGGGCATTCCTACGTATCTGATGAGTATGGGAATCAATCCATACATATTTTTGAAGTGTCATGTAGTATAATTTCATACTAAAAGGATGTTGGGAATAAGACTCTTGAATAGGAATGTGTATGGATTGACAAATAACCTAATGTGAATGAGGACATAATCCCACATACTCTATACCATTCATATTACCAGGAGAGAAGTGGATGATAGAATGAATAGATAAACCTGGGTTGGGATTGAAAAAGAAATGTTCTTGTGTTCTTAAGTATCCCATGATGATAGGAATCAAGCTATATGAAGTTCTCAAGATTCCATAGTGTTTAAAATTATGTGAAAATGATGTGGTAGATATTAGTTTACTGTCATAGATCTCAGACCATAGATGCCCAGTTTGATGTCTTGTGTGTGGGATATAATGGAAGAAAAGGTGAATTAATGCACCATTCATCTGGGAGACCATGGGGTAAAATAACAATGGAGGATATCTACTAACCATGATCACAACACAGTATCCATATTGTGTGACATGGAATAGGAACAAACAATTGAGCATCATGCACTGACTAAGTTCACAACATTGGACTTGTGTCCAATTGTCATTTGAGATCCTCTGAGACATTGACCCAAAAAAGTATGTGATCCAAGGAGGCATGAAACGAAGTTTCTAAGGGGTCCTTTCAGGTGTGAATGATAGAAACCCAAATGGTGGCATTTGGGAAGTGTGGAAAAACCTAAATATCCTAACATCTTGTGGTAAGGATGCTATATGAAAGAGTGGTGTCTCAAGGGGTGTTTGTGGCATGGCTAAAATATCCTAATGTAAACGAGGACATATATTACACACCACACTACACAATCATAATTGAAAACACGGGCTAGGAGGACATAAAGGTCAATGGATATGAGTATAGGACATGGATGAGAAGTCTTGACATTCCTACTTATCCCATAAGTATATGAATCAAGCTGAATGTAGTTCTAAAAGATCCATGTAGGTTAATGTCATGCGACAAGGATTAGGGGATATATTACTTTAATGTCAAAGATCTTGGACAATTACTCAGTGTACTATCATTTAGGAAAATGGTTGTGGTTTAACATCTTGTAGGATAGTAATATATTTTAACATCATCCAGGATGAGTTCTAGGTAGTTTTATGCCCTTTATCCTGGAAAAATCAGATAGTTTAATGTCAGGCAGTAAAGACATCATATTTTAAATTAAAGTGTGATTGTTCGTGCGAACTACTTATTGAAGAATTTAGCACTTTTTGGAGGAATAATGCACTCACCATCCATGGTGACTAGGATATATGCACCGTTTTGGTAATCATTGTGAATGATAAAATGTTCCTCCCATTTGGGATCATTCTTTGGTGTATTCTTGTCAGGTATCATTGGTGTTCTACGAGAAAACACCATTTATCCATGATAGAGTACAGGTGAACATTACTATTGAATGATTTTTCTATCTTGTTCTGACGCCTCTTTAGACTGTGCAGGGTATAAATCCTATTCTCATCAATTTCTTCCAGTTCAACCAGATAGATTTTGTGGAATTTACCATGTATCTACTTACCGTCGGAATCTCTGTGTAATAAAGGAAACTGAATCTCGATGGGAAATAATTACACCATTCTATACACTAGGGAATATGGGTCCACCTGAGTGGAATTACGAGTCGTCGTCTGATAATCCCATAGATTATTATTGATAATGTCCGGAAAACACTTATTATTATGACAAACCATCTTATACAAAATTTTATAGAGTGTTTTGTTAAATTCCTGGATATACCCATTTTCTTACACATGGTAGAGGAATGAATGATTATAATAGATAGTGTACTTATTATAAAACACATTCGGTTTTGCTTCCCAGAATTTGGTGTATTTATTATTGAGGACAATGCGAGGGATTCTGAATCATTAGATGATATTGGGGCTAAAAAACTCAATGATAGAATGGACCTGGACTACATTGAGAATAACTACCTATTCCCACTTGGGTATGAGATTTGTATATGTCTGGATGAACCTAAACTAGTGATCTGTCACTATTGGTTATTGGTCCAAGACATTGAGTCCCAAGACAGCAATGGTACAAGAGAACTTGGTAGTGTAGAGAGGTTTTGGTGGCCGATGCAAAAAAATTAGCATTTATTTGTCATGTGTGGAACATCATGGAAAACATGATACAATCATTAATCATGGATGGAAAAAAATTCCCTAATCTTCAGTTCTGGTGAGATATTTTCAGCTCTATCTGATGATCCCTACAGGAACAGTCATGAAACTTTGGTATTACCTGAGTAATCTCATCTCCCTGAATGAAACAGAGGGGAATCTGATCAAAAACGAATATGTAGATGATCGGATGAAAATTGGGACCACACTTGAGGGTGAACTGAACCACATGCTATCATATTCTCTCACTCTCGTCTTGATCATTCAGGAGGTTATCGTTCCGAAGATACTCAATAAATGGGTCCTCCTGTCTGGGGTCTCTTCCAATTCCACTATAGGGGGGCCTTGTGTTCTAGATGTGTTGGAAACAACTGTATGTTGGCTAACATGTGGCCTATCATCATTGTCTGGAGTCAAGGGAGAAGTTACTCTTTGATGTTCTACATGAATAATCAAATCATCCTGGTCAGGCTCAACAAGAGATGTAGCTAATATGTCAAAGGTCCCAGCTCGACCATTTTGTGATTGAGGGACACGAGTAACTTCTAGTAGAGATGGAAACTGAGCCATCAAAATAAAGGTAGGTTCTAACAGTAGTATGAGATCTGGGTTCTGGATGAAATAGTCACCATTTATATTCATGATGACTAGTTTAGATTCCCATTTCACATTCAAGTGGGGAGCGTCGATCTCGAGGGCTAGATCGAGAGTAGTGCTGATAGCCTGTTACTCTACCTCCTTGTTGGTACAATATTTTGAAAATATGAATGAATATGGTAGAATAACATGCACTGAAATGATAATGAATATACCCATGACCACTCTTTTGATTCTGGGATCATTGAATATTCTACCAGTAGGGCTTCGGGATGCACTATAAAAGTACATTTTCTTATAGGGAATGGCTTGATCTATTAAGAGAATTGCCTCATCCAGAAAATCAAGATCTAGAGACTGGTGTTCCATATTTAGATAGGTGGAATGAATGTTTGTTAATGAATATCCCTTGATATCCCTCTACAGAAAAATATGTCGTCAAACTATTAGAGGATCACTACCCACCAAACTGGGAAACCTGTTAACATGGGGTGGTTCAGAATTTATTTCAATATATCCACTTGGGACACTAACTATATCTAATGGTGATTAATGTAATTTTGCAATCTATGCAATGTGAATAATAGCGCAAGGAATCTATTCTTGATAGAGGAATATTGGGTCTCTATATTGACAATCATTAGGATTAGATATTATGAACTATTCCTAGTTCCCTCATTATTCTTCTGGGTGAGAATGGCACCAAGAGATCGTTCCAGAGCGGTAACATAAAGGAATAGAGGCCATCTAGAAACAAGTGGAATTAGAACAAGAGGGTGTAATAGATACTGTTTTATTTTCTCAAATTTCCTCAAACACTCCCCATCCCACTGATAATTGGCACCATTCTTAAAGAGTCAAGAAAAGGGATTACACTATCTATAAGGAACCAGCCTTAAACATTACATAATATTCAATTTAATGGATAATTCACATTGAGGATCTTTTCAGGTTTAGAGTTTTATAGAATTATTCCATAACTATTACATTACAACTTTAATATTACATGTAAACACTACTACTCGGTATCCAATTTTTCATAAAATAAAAATACTTAAAAAGAAACATGTCTAGTTCCTTGTTTTAGATAGCATGACTTTTCCTTGATCCCAACTTTAACCCAATTCATCTTTAAGTCCTGTGGAAAAACATTCAAAAACTTGGAGTGATCATAAAAAAGCTCAGTAAGTGTTATAGAATAAGGAAGGAGAACATCAGCCCATCAATATATACAAATCAATGAAACCATACTTTTCAATCATAACATACCTTATGGAATCATGATATTTATGAATAACACACACAAACCATAAATCATAAAGGTTACTTATGGCATCCATATCAAACATACATTGTAGCTATCACAGCTACATAGGGAGTCACAGTTGGAATACCCATCACAATATATTCCCTAAATCTCTTAGGAGAAACATCGCGTTTACATCTGTCACGTTACCCGATGCATTGAAGAGCTATATCGGGATCACACACCCTAGTTTTATCACAAAACCACCTGTATATGTAAACAATGCCCAATAACCATAACATAATCATAACATATAACACATGTATAAAGGAAAGATAACATTTCCACATTCCAATATATCAAATCAAGATATTGAAATAAACAAAGTTTTATCAAATCATTTTCAAAACCATTTAAAAAGATATTTTTGAATCAGAGTGTCCCATACCAATTTGAAGATTTTAAATGAATTATTATTTGAAAACAATAATTTCCATACAAATAAATCCTACCCATTTTTAAAACACGAACATTAATGATAAATATTTATAATAATAAATCTTTAAAACATTTGAAATGATATTTTAGTTAAAGAGTTTTATAGAAAAAAAAGAGACACTTGAATACAAATAATTGAGGAACAACATTTAATCAGAACATTATAATATCATGAGAATAAATTGATTCATGATATAATATGTCGAAGTACAGTATATACACCATATAATAGTTAATTGGTTCATAACAACAATGAAGTCTCAATGGAAATGTAAACTGAGATGAAATCATTTATAAAGACGGTACCCTTAAACTAAGGATAAATAAATAACATAATTATGTGTGGAAAATATAAATACACCCAATATAAGTGGATATTATGTGTAAAACAATCAGAGTTAATTCACACATATTCATAGGTTGACATAAATAAAAAGAGAAGATCAATCCAAAGAATGGGAATTGGGTTAAGAAGTTCCCTTAAAAATTTCGTAACTTACAAAACATATGCCACATGAAAGAAGGATCATCTAATGAAGATGTAGATACTCATAAATGAAATTATATTACAAAAATATTACAATCATGGGAGGTACATTCCCCACACAAAAGGAAATAGTGGAAAATATAGCATGAATCTCACATAATTAAAAAGTGAGATGAAAAACCATTACTTTATTGTATTCAAATTGAATCATATGACCAAAAGTTAATAATCAAAAAATCAATCACAGAATACCATGAATATAAATCTGATCATGATAATATATATCTATGGTAGTACACAATACACCACATGTAATAAATAAGTGACGAACAATGGAAATCTCACGGAATTAAAAGTGAGATAAGAAATCCCTTACCTCGTGTCCGACTTGACTCGATCATTCTTTAATCTCCGGAATAATAAGATAAATTTAATTTATACTAGCTTAATAACCTTTTTCATGTTTATTATTCCTTTTATATCTCTTATTAACATTTTATAAACATTATGTAATCATTTAAGTTAATAATGTTCATTTTTTAGATATTTGGTACTTGAGTCAAAAATGGACTTCTTATAATTACATGTTGTTCATGTGGTAAAAGGTTCATTATATACAGAATTATATTCATGATTTTGATATAATATATATCATATATATCCAGCATATACATGTTTTTATAATAGTACGTAACATTTAGAGGTAAGAAATGAAATTCACCGTTCATGTAGATGGTAAGTCGTACGTACGCATGAACGCTAATTTCATTTCTATTTATTATTTTAATGTAATTAGAACATAATAATACATAGGTATATTATAATTACATTATAATATAATATATAATATCAATAACTCCATCCTTTATATATACCACATAATGCATTAACGAGTCACATTACTTTGAGGGGGCGGTAGTCCGCACTTCCTCAAATGAGATTATCGTATTTATCCACTATGGAAACCATAATGGAATGCCGTAAATGGGAAGTACAGAAGCATAAGGAAATAATAAAGATAATATATATCATATATAAATATATTTCCATCATAATGGACACCATTAGATGAGGTAAGACGAAATTGAACAATCATCATTTCGTCGGGCCTTAGTTTGCCATCCACAGAAACATTATGTTTTTCATCCATTAGATGGAGGTGTGTGTAAGTGTAGTTCGAATCCTTCTCATAACCACAACCTAGTATATTGAGGATAATGTTGTTTTTACAAAATAAATAAATAAAAAAGAGTTTAGGGGTTGGAGAAGTAAAATTAAAGAAAATAATTTAAGGGAAAATGTTACCTTTAATTTGGGTAACTCCCTTTGGTTTGAACAAAAGGACTTCTTGACGTTCCTTATGCCTAAGGTAAGGCCTCTAGAAGGAGGGGAGGGATGTAGGGAAATTAAGTGTGAAGAGTTTAGACAATCCAAATGGCCTGAGGGGTATTATTAATTGGTTATAAGTGGTATCCTTTTATAAGGGAGATGAGGGGGTCTTTAGGAAAGTGTGAAAATGTTATTTTGTTATATAATAATATTCGGTTTCTAAATGTCCAAAAATCATTATAGTCCAAGATTAGATAAATCTTAGTCGATATAAAATAATCCAATCAGAATTGGACATGTTTTGGATAATATTTTAATCATTATAATCTTATTTATTTTAATCATTTATTAATGAGGTAAATACCGCATCATTATTGTGTCATAAATAATTTAATTTATTAGATGTCTAAAAATTATAAAACAAATACTATCATGTAGGAAATATATTTACCTTTCAAATAAATATTTTTAGTAAAAAATATGAATTATATAACACCATATAATAATTAATTTACAAAAAGATTTTTGTTATTGTCAATTTTGTCTTTACATTAAATTAATTAATCTAAAGTTTAATTATCTTTCATAAGTGCCTCCATGGGCTCCCAAAATTGAACCAAGGATGCCCATGGTCGGCCACTACTCAACCAATAAGTTTAGTACAAGTGTAAAGGTAATTTTGAATTATTATAATAATCTTTTAACCTTGAATTACCCTATTTATCTTTAACCATGGTAAATAAAAGTCAAAAGTTACTATTCACTAAAAATTATTTTCATCTTAATGAAACACATTTTACTTCTTGATAACAACCATCTGTGTCGTATTTTTAAAATTCAATTCACAGAAGTGGTAAAATTTCATTTAAATGAAAAAAATCAGTTTTTTTAACTACCACTACGTGGTGTCACTATTCATCAAAAATTGAAGTTTTTCAGAAAAATACGAAACATACATCTTAAGCTATATTTGATATTCCAAATTCAAAAATGATGTCTATTTTTTCAAATTCAAAACATTGAAGTGGAGTTAATTAATTTTAAAATTAATTCCCATTATCAAAACAAATAGCATGTTTTTAAGAAACAATAACTATCAAAAGATTGATACTTGTTTATGTCCAATTTCAAAGTGAAATAAATTCAAATGACCAACATTGGATTAAATGGTAAAAATATATTTCAATTACACTTTAAAACAAACTAAAAAGTTCATCTAACCATATAAACATATTAGAATAAAAGGCACTTTTGAATTAAAATAAAGTATTATTCACTATTCATTAAAAAATAAACTTTATCAAAAAAATACCAAAAAAATTACCCAAAGTAAAATTTGATGTCCCCATTCTAAAGAAGGATTATATTTGGTCAATTAGAATCTATTAAAGTGACAAAAACTATATTTAAGGAGGTTTTTCCATTAAAAGGCGATAAATCGGCCTTTTAATGTAAATTATACTTAATATTATATTCATTCACAATTTAAGCCTCTAAAATTTATTGGATAAATGTAAATACATTTAACAAACATGTAAAATCATATTTTATTTAAATTTTTTCATTACTGCCAATACAACAGCTAGGAGTTGACTACCATTTAAAATAATAATATTATATTATTAGTGTGTAACATAAGATTTCAAAGAGAACCGTTGTTGCATATCGGGTACGCTATCGAACATAGAAACCCTTTTAAAGTAAAATTAATATTTAATTCACAAATATTAATAAATATGAAAATTTCATATTCTTTATTTACCTGGGATGTTACATCCTTCCCCCCTTTTGGGAATTGCATCCTCTCAATTTTAAAAATTGTGCTCGAGAACTTCATTGAAAGCCCCACATCGAAAAAAGAGCCAGTAAAATTATCAATTTAAAATAAACTAAGAGAAGTACAAAGGTTACCTGAGACAAAAAATACTAGGATTACATGAAAACATGGATATGGAGGAGAAAACAAACCATCATGTTCTGATGGAGAGTGATAGAAACCATGTTTAGGAGAATGTTAACCACCAGAAAATTACAAACTTGTGATGGGTTAAACAGTATTTGATTCCACAGTAGGAAAATTTAATGGACTAGGCTTTTGTTTAATGATACTTTTAGTTGAGGAATTTATTTATGAGCTTAACCAAAAACATAAGGAAATATACTTACTTATCATGTAGACATTCATCTTTTAGTAGATTTCTCACACAAACTCATAATTTCTCCAAATGATTAGTATTCAGGATGATATTTTTTTCACATTAAGAGTGCTATAATCAACTTCGAGAGAATCACATAATCCAAAAAAGATGAACTATATATTTCCCATGTCTTCAGAAATTAACTAAAATCAAAATGTTTAGTATATGATCATATAATCACCAAAAGGATAATCCTTTATAAAAAGAAATACTACTATTAATCTCCAAAATTCAACAAAAAGAACCCAAGGTTCAAGAAAGACCATTAAATAAATAGTTATCCTTAAAATTATTCAAAGTAATCCAAACTAAGTTTTAAACCCAAATCTCTGAAAGATTTAATCACATAGTCTTCCAAGGTAAATCTTAACATTTATCTCTAAATAACATCGGTTACTCTTAAAGTCTCATACTGAAAAGTAATTAAACTAATCACATATCCTCCATGATAGGTTATTCATTTCCATAGATAACCCAAAATCAATTTATTCCTGATTCATAAGATCATCTAACTAAAAATAATTAGTCATACTAACCAGGTACTTCACGTAGTCAAGTGGTAGGCGATAAATACTAGTCGCACTTTGGTTGTGGGTTCGATTCCCACAGCTTCACCCAACGCGACGGGTTGTCACACAGTTTGAGTGTTGTCCCTTTTCAAAAACTACATAATTTTAAAACATTCCTAAAATAGATAAATTCATCAAAAATAACCATAACATATTTTAACGAAAATGTTTATCTAATAACTTTTGTTTTGCATCACAAAATGTATTAACCAGTAATTGCCTCAAATTCAAGGATCATATAAATCCAAATGGTTCTTTATAACTATATCCACAAAATATAAGATAATTATTCCTTGAATAAAATTTTCATATATCAAACATCAGGGTTACACATACTATAAAAATTATTCTATTGGAATCCAATAAGAAAAAGATCCACAATACTTTTAAGCATTTCACCGTCTTGAAAACTACCAGAACACTTGAATCCCTTATATGTTGACCTCTTACTCATTCAATGTTCTTCATGATCCATTAACCATTCTTTGCCAACTTATTCTGAAATACATCTTTCCTACAAACAAAATCATGAATCATATCCCGTGATTTCAATAATAGAAAAACATATGTTAAGAAATAATCCATACCATTCATTGGTCATTGTCAGTTTCTTCATACTCAATCAGAATGGAATTAAGTATTAGTAATCAAATATTTGTATCATCCTGGTGATCCCATTCCCAAAACTTCTTCATAGGACATGTGTTTGCATAATGACCATTCTCACCACATTTAAAACATTCAATTAATATTTCAAAAAGAACTTATTTCCTTTTCCTAGAGTCAACTAGATGCTTCCTTTTTTAATGGCAAGTTCTTGATTTATGACCTTCATTTCCACGTCTAAAGCATCTTTATATCCCTTTGAAACCTTTTTCTATGTGTTTCTTTCCACAACTTTGACACATAGGTTTTTGTACATACTTACCTTTATGATTAATACCTGAACAACCATAGGGATTTTTTTCTCGCATATATGATGTCTTATAATAATCACTAAGGTTCATGTGGTCAATCATGACACTAGATAGTTGGTTGAGAATAACCACAAGAGTTATCATTGCAGCTCCCATATCATTCAGCTACTCATTCATAAAACATTCATAGTTTTCTTCACATCCACTGTTACTTTAGTGCCTACTAGATCCAGCCATTTACTATAACCTAAATGGTCAATGTGAGTATATCAGTAAAATCATCATATACTATCTTATGAGGAGGTTAAACACTAAGATATACTTATTCATGTTATCTTAAACTCATTCTATTTATAAAAATAACTATGACTCCTTCTAAAATCCTGACCATTATGTTAATGTCACTTATGCTTAAATTGTATCCTAACCTCTAATGTTATCTAAACTGACCTCTGATACCAACTATAAGGACTCAGCCATAATCATTACATAATATTGAATTAAATGGATAATTCACATTGAGAATCTTTTCACGTTTAGATTTTTAGAGAATTAGGCCATAACTATTACATTACAACTTGAATATTACATGTAGACACTACTACTCAGTATCCATTTTTTCATAAAATAAAAACACTTAAAAAAACAAGTATAGTTCCATATTTTATATAGCATGAGTATTCCATGATCCCATCTTTGACCCAATTAATCTTTATGTCCTGTGGAAAACATTTCAAAAACATGGGGTGAGCATAAAAACCTTAGTAAGGGTTATAAAATAAGGAAGTAAAACATTAGTCAATCAATATATACAAATCAATGAAACCATGCTTTTCAATCAAAAAATACCTTATGAAATCATGAGATTTATGAATAACACACAAAAATCATAAAACATACTGGTTACTTATGGAATCCATATCAATCATACATTGTAGCTATCATAGCTACATATGGAGTCATAGTTGGAATACCCATCACAGTATATTCCCTAAATCTCTTAGGAGAAACATCATTTTTACCTCTGTCATGTTACCCAATGCATTGGAGAGCTATCTCGAGATCACCTGTCCGAGGTTTATCATGGAACCACCAGTATACGTAAACAATTCTCAATAACCATAACATAATCATAACATATAACACATGTATAAAGGAAATATAACATTTCCACATTCCAAAATATCAAATCAAGATATTGAAATAAACAATGTTTTATCAAATCATTTTCAAAACCTTTTAAAAAGTGATTTTTGAATCAAAGTGTCCCATAACACTTTGAAGATTTTAAATGAATTATCATTTGGAAACATTAATTTCCATATAATTAAATCCTAAAATCCATTTTGAAAAGATGTAAATTAATGAGAAATATTTAGAATAATAAATCTTTAAAACATTTGAAATGATATTTTAGTTAAAGAGTTTTTTAGCAAAAGTAGAGACACTTGAATACCAATAATTGAGGAATAACATTTAATCAGAACATTATAATATCATTAGAATAAATTGATTCATGATATAATTGGTCAAAGTACATTATATACACCATATAAGAGTCAATTGGTTCATAACCACAATAAATTCTCAATGGAAATGTAAATTGAGATGAAATCCTTTATAAAGATGGTATCCTTAAATTAATGATAAATAAATTGCATAATTATGTGTGAAAAATATAAATACACCTAATATAAGTGTATATTAATTGTAAAACAATCATATATCATTCTCACATATTCATAGGTTGACATAAATAAAAAGAGAAGATCAACCAAAAGAATGTGAATTGGGTTAAGAAGTTCCCTTACCGATTTGGTAACTTACAAAACATGTGCCACATGATAGAAGGATCATCTAATGAAGATGTAAATAATCATAAATGAAAGTATATTAAATAAATATTACAATAATTGGAAGTACATTCACCACACAAATGAAAATAGTGGAAAATATAGCATGAATCTCACAGAATTAAAAAGTGAGATGAAAAACCATTACTTCATTGTATTCAAATTGATTCGTATGACCAAAAGTTAATAACCACAAAATGAATCAGGGAATACCACGAATATAAATATAATCATGATAATATATATCAATGGCAGTACACATTACACCACATTTAATAAATAAGTGAAGAACAATGGAAATCTCACAGAATTAAAAGTGAGATAAGAAATCCCTTTCCTCGTGTCCGACTTGACTCAATCCTTCTTTAATCTCCTGAATAATAAGCTAAATTTAATTTATAATTTCTTAAGAAACTTTATCATGTTTATTATTCCTTTTATATCACTTATTACAATTTTATAATCATTACGTAATCATTTATGTTAATAATGTTCATTTTGTCGATATTTGGTACTTGAGTCAAAAATGGACTTCTTATAATTACATGTCGTTCATGTGGTCAAAGGTTAATCATATACATAATTATATTCATTATTTGGATATAATATATATAATATATATTTATCATATACATGTTTTTATAATAGTAGATAACATTTAGAAGTAAGAAATGAAATGCACCGTTCATGGAGACGGTAAGCCGTACGTACGCATGAACGCTACTTTCATTTCTATTTATTATTTTAATGGAATTAGAACAAAATTATACATAGGTATATTATAATTATAGTATAATATCATATATAATATCATTAAATCTATCCTTTATACATCACATATAAGGCATTAACGAGTCACGTCACTTTGAGAGGGCGGTAGTCCGCACTTCCTCAAATTAGATTATCATATTTACCCACTATAGAAACCATATAGGCATGATATAAATAATAATTAAAGAAGCATAAGGAAATAATAAACATAATATATATCATATATAAATACATTTCCATCATAATGGCCACCATGAGAGGCGGTAAGATGTAATTGAACAATCATCGTTTCGTGAGGCCTTGGTTTGCCATCCACAGAAACATTATGTTCTTCATCCATTAGATGGAGGTGTGTTTAAGTGTAGTTCGAATAATTATCATAACAAAAACCTAGTATATTAAGTATACTATTGTTGTTACAAAATAACGAAATAAAAAAGAGTTTACTGGTTGGAGAAGTAAAATAAAAGAAAATAATTTAAGAGAAACTGTTACCTTTAATTTGGGTAACTCTCTTTGGTTTGAACCAAAGGGCTTCTGGAAGTGCCTTCTGCCTAAGTTAAGGCTTATAGAGGGAGGGAAGGGATGTAGATATCTTAATGTTGTAGAATATGGATGAGTCAAATGGCTTGATAGGTGTGAGGAATTGGTTATAATTGGTCTCCTTTTATAAGGGAGAGGAGGGGCTCTTTAGGAACGTGTGAAATCATTATTTTATCATATAATGCTATTCGGTTTATAAATGTCCAAAAAAAATTATAGTTGAAGATAAGATGACTCATGGTAGAAATAAAATCATCCAATCAGAATTGGATATGTTTTGGATAATATTTTAATCATTATAATATTATTTATTTAAATCATTTATTAATGAGGTAAATACTGCATCATTATTGTGTTATAAATAATTAAATTTATTCGATGTCTAAAAATTATAAAAATAATAATATCATGTAGGAAATCATTTTAGATTTCCAATTAATATTTATAGTCGAAAATATGACTTATATAACACCATATAATAATTAATTTACTAAAATCTTTTTTTATTGTCAATTTTGACTTTACATTAAATTAATTAATCTAAAGTGTCATTATATTTCATATGTGGCTCCATGGGTTCCTAAAATCGACACAAGGATGCCCATGGTCAGCCAATACTAAAAAAATAATGTTACTACAAGTGTTAAGGTAATTTTAAATTATCATAATATTCTTTTAACCTTGTATTACCCTATTTATCTTTAACCACGATAAATAAAAGTCAAACGTTACTATTCACCAAGAATTATTTTCATCTTAATGAACCACATTCTACTTCTTGATAACAACCATGTATGTCGGATTTTTTAAATTAAATTCACAAAATTGGTATAATTTCATTTAAATGAAAAATTTAGTTTTTTTAACAACCAATAAGTGGTGTCACTATTCATCAAAAATTTAAGTTTTTCAGAAAAATACCAAATATTCCGCCTAAGCTATATTTGATATTCTGAATTCAAAAATGATGTCTATTTTTCCAAATTCAAAACCTAGAAGTGGATTTAAATAATTTTAAAATTAATTCCCGTTATCAAAACAAATAGTAAGTTGTTAAGAAACAATAACTATCGAAAGATTAATACTTGTTTATGTCCAATTTCAAAGTGAAATTAATTCCAATTACCAACAATTGATTAAATGGTAAAAATATATTTCAATTTCACTTTAAAACCAATTAAAAATTTAATCTAACCATATAAATAAATTAGATTAAAAGGCACTTTTGAATTAAAATGAAGTATTTTGCACTATTCATTAAAAAATGAACTTTATCAGAAAAATACCAAAAAATTACCCAAAGTAAAATTTTATGTCACCATTCTAAATAAGGATTATATTTGGTCAATTATAATGTATTAAAGTGAAAAAAACTATATTTAATGAGGTTTTCCCATTAAAAGGTGATAAATCAGCCTTTTAATGTAAATTATGCTTAAAATTAGATTCATTCACAATTTAAGCCTCTAACTGTTATTGGATAAATGTAAATACATTTAACAAAAATTTATAATCATATTGTATTTAGTATTGTTCATTGCACCCAATACAAAGTCTAGGAGTTGACTGCCAGTTAGAATAATAATATTACATTACTAGTGTGTAACATAAGATTTCAAAAAACCCATTTTTGCGTATCAGGTACACTATCGAACATAGAAACCCTTTTAAAGTAAAATTAATATTTAATTCACAAATATTAATAAATATGAAAATTTAATATTCTTTATTTTCCTGAGATGTTACACTTGCCATCAAAATTTGCGATGAATCGGCATATGTGGGCAACATGGCCATGAATTCCACTAATCTTGTGAATGTTTCTCAGAGGAGACATATGAATGATGGACTCGATATTCTATAGATTTTTATTTATGCCTCTATATTTGACAATGATGCTGGGGAAATTTCTATAGGTTACCCCGAAGGCCCACATCAATGGTTTCATCTTCAGATAGTGGAAATTGGGGAAGCTAAATACTTTCTAAATATATTTGAGATGGTCTTGAAACTGGAGATATTTGACCACTAGATCTTACAGGTAACATTCCACTAATGTCTCTAGGATCAGCTTGAATATGTGGTGCTTGGAACACAGATAGGTGGAACCTGCATTCTTTAGACCAAAAGGCATTACCTAATATCATAAAGTACCGTGTTGTACAATGAAGAAGGTATAACATTCATCCTAAGGGGACCTTCAGATCTGATTATATCTAGAATAACCCATCCTTGAAATAGAGATCCTCGAACCCAGTAGTGGCTTAAATCAAATGTTCTGTCTCCAGAAGACAAAATTCATCCTTTTGTTTGTGAGATTTGATATTCCTGATGTCGATGCAGACATTTATCTTTACATTCTTCATCCTGAGGGGAAAGATTTTATCTATCATTCTACAATTCAAGACTGATTTGACTAAATTGGATCTGATGTGTATATCTACCTCAGCCACGACCATGGCACTGGGAGAAAGGTTCATCTTTTTGGTAGTTTGTTTGAACCTGTGATGAGTTTTGGGTTGTCCGAGGAGGTCAAAAATGACATATGAATCTAGAACTAGAATATCATGATAACTCCATGTAGATACATCATGATGCTTCCTTAGAAAATCCACATATAACTATTTCTCTTTGACAGGAATATAGGAACGGATCAATGATTGTTTCAAATCCTTCACATTGCCGAGGTTCACCAGTACCAATTCGTCGATCGTGTTGGAGAAACCCTCTTCAAAAGTGATAGGAGAATCCTCCTTTTAATATTCTTAAATGAATGTGTCGGGATCCCCAGTTGGAGTTTATTCTTCTGAGTTGACAGTTACTGACAATACACTAGCGCCAGACTGAGTAGTAGTGGGTATCACATCTGGGGACTCATGCAATGATGAAACCATAACGAGGAATGTTATTGAATTGATATCATCAGGACTTCAACCCAATGGTCCATGTTTTATAATATTTATTTAATAGTGTCACATCATCTTGTTCACGTTTATCCCTTTCTAGTAAAAAAATAAAGTATGATGTATTGGTTATTCCATAGGATAGACATCCTGATTCCTTATAAGAGTATGGGGATCTTTGATCACCCGAACATAAATTGTATAGGAATACAAGATGATCTTCCAGCATCCCATAGACTTGAGAATGTGCTTCCCCCTCATTCTAGAGACAATAATTTTTTTCCACAAATCCAGGTTTGGGTCCTCCAATCAGTGAATTGGGGAAATGTATGAATCATCGAGGTATGTCCACAAGTTAGTCACAACTATAGAGTGTTAAACCATGTTAGTATGAATATACTTGTCCATTCTCTTATAATAGTCAGAATCTAGGTAGTGGGCATTACAGTATGTAAAGGGAGACTCATCAATTTGTAGTATGCCTACTCGACCATTATGGGAGTACGTATGGCATTGGTGATTTGAAGAAAGGACTATCGCGTGCAGGTGGAGCAATGGCCTACCCATTAACGCATTGTAAGAGGTGTCTTATGAGACAACCAATAACTCCTTACTATAAAATAAGAAACCTAACTACGTCTTTAGGTGGATCATGCCAAATGGTGTCTATTTCATCATTTCGTAACCTAATATTTATAGTCTAGAGTGACTCATATCATCCCCGAATAGCCCCATCATTCGAACTGTCTGGGTCGGGATAAGGTTTATCCTAGGGACTATGTTGGAAAGACAAAGATGAAACTCCAGGCAGTTTAAATGGCCAGTGATGTAGAGTGGGGAGATATTCCCATGTATGAGAGAGCCTTCATCTTCTCAATAGAAATATATAATCGCCTGGAATTCTACATGCTCGACTGCCTCAACATGGAAGTATTTTGTGGTTGTTACCTCCATCTCAAACAGGAGGGGGCTTCTTAAAGACTCTACATGGACTTTTTTCATATCCACTGACATGTGAAATGCCTCTAGGATAGTGATATTATGATTAATTCTTGATGTATTACTAAGAATATCATACTTCCTTGACAAGAATGAACATATGTTAACATGATGTCATTCTGTGGTAGGTGGTAAGGTGGACACTACTAGTCAAACTGGCGGGCTCTGTTTAGTACTGGGAATTCCCACATCTTACTTGCTGAAACGTATGTAGAGACTACTAGATAAGTGTAACGACCCAAAGTTTCATTAATGAAAAAACCCTCTTGATCCAGTTAAATGTCTCTTTGTGAAAAAATGTTTTTATAATATGTCAACTTCTTTGGTTTTATGATATGAATTGTGACCATTGTTAATATAGCCGTTGAACAGTGATCACATGATTAATATAAATATAAGGCTTTAACGAACCAAATTTTACATAGACAAAGGAAGTGATGTCATAATCCAGTATAATTGCCCCATAAAAGCCCATTTATTGGAGCTCGGAAAAGATGTGGCATCCTTGGGCTTCGCCCTTGACCAAGCCCAAGCTGAGCTTCATTATGTCAAGCTCGAATGTGACCGTCTACAGGAAAAGTGGAAGTTGATTGAAATTACCACTCGAGCGATGTTATCCGAGCCACACCAAGAGTCTGTCACCATCGCACACCTTACCCTTAGGTTATATGCGGCTGTTTTAAGGGGTTATGTAACAAATAAGTAGTACTATGTTCATGTACATTATTTTTTTTATATAATAATGAATATAATTTCTAGTCATTTTTGATACATTGTAAATAGTTTTTAAAGTGAAAATGGTGTTTTTAGTTATTATTTAATTAAGAAATATATTTTATTAAATTAAGGGATTTTTGAATTAAATAATAATTTAATAAAATGATAATAATATTATTAAATTAATTTTTATTAAATATAAATGATCTTATAATTTTATGAATGCAATTAAAATTTTATATTAAGGTTTGAAAGCCATTTCTGTCAAAACTGTGAATCTTTGATAAATATTGGTTTTTATTTTAAAAGTGATAATTAACTTATTTAGAAAATTTATTAGATAAAATAAATGTAATTTCTGAAATCATGACGTCAAAATTATCCAATGGTGATTTTTTCATAATTTTCTGAGACAGTCAAATTTTTGGGTAAAAATTAAATACCGTTTAAATATATAATGTGTTTTATGACAACATAATGACCCAATGGTGATGTAATAAAATACTACAATCCTTATGTTAGGCCAATATATGTTTTATCATTAAAATAAAGTGATTTTGGGTTTGTTTGACTTATTTTTCAAATCATTAATGAACCCCTCAAGACTTATACAACACTTTTCCTTTTTAAATTAATTTTCATGGGAGTGTGACTCACCTCCACATAAAAACCTTATTATTTTAAGATGTTCGGACTTGGGCCTTATAAAATATTGTTTTCCTCTTCCCTTTATCAAAAACCATGCGCAAAAACCACGGGGTGGTTTGTGGTTTGGATTAATTTAATGTAAGGGGACCCAAACCTAAATAATAAAGAATTCCCTCACCTTTCCTATATAAACCCACCCAAGATCCCACTTCCTCCTCACTAAAATCCCTTTTAGTTCGTCCAAAATCTTCCCTAATCTCTCTATAATCCTCCCAAGGTGCCCCAAGCTCCCAATAATCCTCTCACAAGCCTCTCTCTAGCCTTTGGAAGAACACTTCCAAGTAAGGGTTTTTTCTTCCTTTCACATTTTTGTCAATTTTCTTTAAGTTGTATTGCCCTTTTAATTTCAATTATGAATGTTGGGGTATGGTTTCACACCTCCCCCATACATCCCTATTATTGTTTTAATGATGAGATACCCCTTTATCTCTCATTAAATGCTTCCCATGTACACCTATTACTATGCCGAAATTCCGAAAGGAACTTCTCTCTCTTCTTTTACATTCAAGCAATAATTTTGTATCATGAATCTATATTCCATCACAATTGTTGGGAAATGTATCTATATGACCTCCTTATTTTCCATTAAATGTAAATATGATGAGGAACCCCTTTCTCTATCATCAACAATTTTTATGAATTCTTGTGTCACACCGTTACGCTGCCGAAATCACACTGATTTTCTAAGCCAATGTCATTGTGTTGTGAATACCATGCCCTTTTCTCCATCGAGGGTATTCACCTTTATGCACATTTACTTATTGATTTTAAAGTTTCATGTATTAATTACACATTCCTTTATCGTGATATAAATTATTATGTTTTATAAATCCATGTTTTATGATCCATGTGGCACACTTATGCATGAAATGAAATGTTTAAGAAGGGTGCACCCTTATAGCACTCCAATGTATTGGGTAAGGTATAGTATCATGTTACGTCATGTGCAATGAGTGTTGACTCATGCTAATTAATGTTCAACGAGTTTTTACTCGTTCTTCATGTGCAATGAGGGTTTACTCATGCTTTTTGTGCAATGATCCTTGGCTCATGCTATATCCATGTTAAGTGATGTTGCCACATTTCCATGTTATGATTATCATGCTTTATCACGACTTTATGTTCATGTTTCTCTTATTCTCTATTGACATGCCTATTTCCTAACATGTATTGTAATCCTCAGGTTATTCCATGTGTACTCCCTTACTGGGCTTTATAGCTCACCCTTTTCTTATGCATGTCCTCAGGTTATCCCATGCAATGCTAAGTACGAGGGAATATAGTGGTCATGTAAAGGATGTTTTCAATAAAGATGTTTTATTTCATGGTTTAAGATTTTATGTAATTATACTAAGCCTGAGAGACACTAAACCTCTTGATCATCTTTGTTGTATCAAGTGATGTTTTATGTAATAAATCATGTTTAAGTTGTAATAAAAAGAAGGGTTGTCATAGTTGGTATCAGAGGATAGGTTTATTTATTTTTGGGATTAGGAAACCCTAGTAAAGCCTTAGATACAAGACTAAGTAAAATAAAAACATCCCTAAGTTTTTTTAAATACTAAGTAAGTAGTTTATCAAACAAATACATCCCTGTCTGGATACGAGCAGGTAGAGGCGGCTCTGGCACAGATGTATCCTAGGGGTAAAACCCGAAAACACCGCTTTGAGCTAGACTCGAACGGGAACTGGTGAACGACAATGGGCCTTGCTGAACTCTTGGTTACGACACTCCTAGGGGATATGTTTTGATAAATTCACAATCTTAGTATGAACCATTATTAAGGGGAAAATGCCCCTAAGAATATATGTTAGATTGTAGATTATGATAAGCCTAGATTGAATCCCATAGACTCATGAGTTAAAGAAATTAAAATTTATTTATAATTCATTAACTTCTGTCTTTGGATTACCCTTTATGTTTTCCCCCTAACTTTCTTTTTATTCCAGCCAATGTTTGGTAATAGGAGGACTCGGGCTAACAACCGTTGTGAAGATCAGTGTGATGATTGTACTAATGAGATGCCCAATCCAATGGGAGCGGGAATCATGAAATTTTTCACGCTTCTCTCTCAACTAACTCAAGTTTTAAATAGAAACATGGGTCAAGAGGAACGTTCAACCCCCCCTAATAAAGAACATGTCACTATCGAGAGCTTCATGAGACAAAGGCCTCCTAATTTTAGTGGATCATATGATCCCACGATCGCTGAACAATGGATAACCTCCATTGAAAAGATATTCTCCATCCTTCAATGTTCTGAACAAGAGAAGGTACTTCTGGCTGCTTATCGTATGGAGGGTGAAGCTGATCAATGGTGGTCCTTGATCAAAAATACGAAGCCTGAGGAGAAGATCGAGGCTTTGGAATGGAATGAATTCTGGAAGATGTTTTTCGATAAATATTTTCTGCGCACCCTCTGGCTTAAGATGGAAAGGGACTTCCTTTCCCTCAAGAAAAAAGATGAAGAATCTGTTGGAGCGTATGTGGAAAACTTCACAAGGCTTGCACGATACGCTTCCGGCTTTGTCGTTACCCCCGAATGCAATGTTGACCGCTTATTTGGTAGGCTGAAGCCTAGCTTGTAGAAAGCATTAGTGATCCGTGACTTTGACAGCTATGAGGAAATTGTCTGATGTGACCTCTAGGTCGAAATGGAGGTCGGAGAATCACATGGGTATCATGGGGATAAGAAGCGTAAGGTAGACTTCAATGCTGGTGGGCCGATGGATAAATCCAACAGTACTAAGAAGATCCAGCACCCCACTTGCCAAAAGTGCGGAAAGAAGCACCCTGGAAATTGCCTTAAGGGGACGAGGAAATGCTTCAGGTGTGGAAGAGAAGGGAACCTAGCTATTAACTGTCAGCAAGAAGGACCCGCGGCTGCGACAGAAGGGAGTAATGCTCCGTTATAACCTAAACGAGTTGTTCAATGCTATAAATGAAAATAAATGGGTCATTTTGCAAATCAGTGCCCTAATCCAAGGGTTTTCGGAGGCAACCAACAATCTCCAAGACAGCAAGGAAAAGCTTTTGCCATCACTTCTGCCGAAGTGAAACCCGACAATGAATTGGTGAAAGGTATGCTAGTTATTCATTCAAGAATAGCGAACCTACTTTTTGATTCATGTTCTACGCATTCTTTTATATCGTGAAAGTTTAGTAGAACAATCCCAGCACCACCACAAATCATGGAAGTGAATATGTCGGTGAGTACGGCAAATGGGGAAATCATTGCATCCCATGAGTATAAGTCCTCCCCTGTTATAATCTGTGGATTGAATTTCCCGGCGAACCTCGTCATACTCCCTCAGGTGGAATTTGTTGCAATTCTTGGCATGGATTTTCTTTCCTTATATAGAGCCAACATAAATTGTCGGGAGAGGGAAATCACACTCCATATGGAGAATCAACCTCTGATTCTTTACTAGTGTCAGGAGGAAGATGAATCTGTTTAACTTCATCATCTCAAGCATGGATATTATTGCCCTATGAGCACGCGTATTTGGATCAGATGATTGAGTCCAAGGAAGAAACCAACCTTGAGGAGATGCCTATTGTGAGGGAATTCGTGGAAGTCATTCCTGAGGAACTGCCTGGTCTTCCTCAAGGAAGAGATGTTGAGTTCTAAATTGAAATTATACCCAGGGTGCTACCAATATCCAAGACTCCATATATAATGGTTGTTGTTGAGATTGAAGAGCTGAAGAAACAACTATTGGAGAATCTGGATAAAGGGTTTATACGCCCAAGTGCTTCACCATGGGGTGCACCAGTCCTCTTCGTCATGAAGAAGGACAGGTCAATGCGGCTCTGCATCTATTATCGTGAAATTAAAAAAATCACGATAAAGAACAAGAATCCTCTCACAATAATCGATGACTTGTTTGATCAGCTGTGTGGAGCACAATACTTCTCCAAGGTGGACTTGCGATCGGGATATTACCAAGTAAGGGTGATGAAGGAAGATGTTCCCAAGACTGCTTTTCGTACAAGATACGGGCACTCTGAATTCATAGTAATGCCTTTCAGACTCACCAATGATGCAACAATATTCAAGGACTTGATGAATAGAGTCTTTATAGATTACCTTGACATATTGGTGGTAGTATTTATAGATGATATTCTAATATACTCCAAAACCAATAAGGATCATGAGGAGTATTTAAGAACTGTGCTAGAGACTTTACGCAAGGTGATGCTCTATGCAATTTACAACAAGTGTGAGTTCTAGTGGAAAGAGGTCTCATTCTTGGGCCATATCATCACAAGAAATGGAATATCTGTGGACCCCTCCAAAACAGATGCAATTGAGGGATGGACGAGGCCAACATCGGTAAAGGATATCCGTAGCTTCTTGGGGTCAGCTGGATATTATCGATGATTTGTGAGAAATTTCTCACGATTGTCCAACCCTCTTACCAAGCCATCCCAAAAGTGATTAAAGTTTTCATGGAGTGATGAATCCGAAGAAATCTTCAAGGATTTGAAAAAGAGGCTTATCACTGCACCCGTGCTCACTTTACCCACAAGTGGGGTGCTTTTTGTGGTATTCAGTGATGCTTCGAAGAAGGGCTTAGGATGTGTGCTGATGCAGAATGATAAAGTGATATCCTATGCCTCAAGGCAGTTGAAAATCCCTGAGTGAAACTATCCAACGCATGATCTGGAGTCGACGGCGGTGATCTTTGCCTTGAAAATCTGGCGGCATTATCTCTATGGAGAGAAATGTGAGATATATACTGACCACAAGAGTCTTAAATATATATTCACACAGAAAGAGCTTAATATGCGCCAGATAAGATGGATAGAGCTCATCAAGGATTGTGACTGTTCAATACATTACCACCCTGGGAAAGCGAACAAGGTGGAAGATACCCTAAGTAGAAAGGATCCATTGATTCTATCAATGATGAGAATTGAGAAGGATCCAATCTTCTTAGACTTGATAAAAATGGACGTGAGAATCATAAAGAAGGGAACATCATCAATACTTTCACAAATTATTGCTCAACCATATCTTTTGGAAAGGTTAAAGGATGCTCAAAAGGATGATGTGGGAATTATAGAAAAAGTGGAAGCTATCAAAAGGGTGAAATCTTCGGAGTTTAATGTTAATGAAGAAGGAATTGTGCGGTTTGGGAAAAGACTATGTGTTCCATCATGTCTGGAGCTGAAGAAGGAACTTTTGGATGATGCACATAGTTCAAATTTCTCTATTCACCAAGGGAGCACAAATATGTATCGAGATCTCCGAGAAAACGTTTGGTGGGATAATATGAAGAAGGAGATCGCCGAATATACATCAAAGTGCCGTGTGTGTCAGCAAGTGAAGGTAGAGAGGCAGAAGTCTGAGGGGATGATGCAACCATTGCCCATACTAGAATGGAAATGGGAGAGCATCACCATGGAACTTGTCACCAGACTTCCAAGGACATCCAATGGCAACAATGCAATCTGGGTTGTTTTGGATTGTCTTACAAATACTGCACACTTCATTGCTATTCGGGAGGATTTCCCATTGGATCAACTGGCACAGATTTATATTAAGGATGTGGTACAGTTGTATGGAGTACCACTATCTATTGTGTCTGATCGAGATCCAAGATTCACCTCTACATTTTGGAAGATTCTTCATCATGATCTGAATAATGAACTAAACTTTAGTACGGCCTATCATCCTCAAACTGATGGCCAATCTGAGCAGACTATCCAAACACTTGAGGATATGTTGAGAACTTGCTCAATGGACTTTAAAGGAGGATGGGATCAACATCTTCCTCTGGTTGAGTTCTCTTATAATAACAGTTTCCACTGGATCATCCTAATGGCACCCTATGAAGCCCTTTATGGGAAATGGTGCAGAACACCGGCATGTTGGGATGAGGTTGGTGAACGTAAGCTACTTGGACCAGAAATGGTTGAGGAAATGGTGGAGAAGGTGAAAACCATTCAACAACGTATCTAGGTAGACCAGAGTTGATAGAAGAATTATGCAGATAATCGTCGACGAGACCTTGAGTTTAAAGGTGGAGACAAGGTGTTTCTATGCATATCTCCATGGAAGAAGGTCATGAGGTTTGGAAAGAAAGGGAAGTTAAGTCCAAGGTACATCGGCCCCTTCGAGATTCTTGATCGTGTTGGGGCTGTGGCCTATCGACTAGAACATCCACCTACCATGGCCAAGGTTTATGATATCTGTCATGTATCCCTCCTAAGGAAGTACATACTGGACCCTTCACATGTACTCTCTTCTGAGGTGGTACAATTGGAAGACGATATTTCTTATGAGGAGCAACCAGGGAAGATCTTAGATCGTAGAGAAAAAGTTATATGAAATAAGACAATTCCCCTCATCATGGTTTTGTGGAGAAACCAAAAGTTTGAGAAGAAACATGGGAGTCGGAGGATATGATGAAGCTGAGTTACCCAAATTTGTTTTAGTGTGGGAAAAGGAAACTTTTGAGGGTGAAATTTCTTAAGGGGGGAATATTGTAACGACCCAAAGTTTCATTAATGAAAAATCCCTCTTGATCTAGTTAAATGTCTCTTTATGAAAAAATGTATTTATAATATGTCAACTTATTTGGTTTTATGATAAGAATTATGACCATTGTTAATATAGTCGTTGAACAGTGATCACATGATTAGTATAAATATAAGTCTTTAACGAACCCAATTTTACTCAGACAAAGCAAGCGATGGCCTCATCCAGTAGAATTGCCCCATACGAAGCCCATTTATAGGAGATCAGAAAAGAGGTGGCATCCTTAGGCTTCGTGCTTGACCAAGCCCAAGCTAAGCTTCATTATGTCAAGCTCGAATGTGACCGTCTACGGGAAAAGTGGAAGTTGATTGAAATTACCACTCGAGCGATGTTATCTGAGCCAACCCAAGAGTCGGTCACCATCGCACACCTTACCCTTAGGTCTTATGAGGCTGTTTTAAGGGGTTATGTAACAAATAAGTAGTACTATGTACATGTAAATTATTTTTTTGGATATAATAATTAATATAATTTCTAGTCATTTTTGATACATTGTAAATAGTTTTTAAAGTACAAATGGTGTTTTTAGTTATTATTTAATTAAGAAATCCATTTTATTAAATTAAGGGATTTTTGAATTAAATAATATTTTAATAAAATAATAATAATATTATTAAATTAATTTTTATTAAATATAAATGATCTTATAATTTTATGAATGCAATTATAATTTTATATTAAGGTTTGAAAGCCATTTCTGTCAAAACCGTGAATTTTCGATAAATGTTGGTTTTTATTTTAAAAGTGAAAATTAACTTATTTAGAATTTTTTTAGATAAAATAAATGTAATTACTTGAATCAGGATGTCGAAATTATCCAACAGTGAATTTTTCATAATTTTCTGAGACAATCAAATTTTTGGGTAAAAATTAAATACCATTTAAATATATAACGTGTTTTATGACAACATAATGACCAAATGGTGATGTAATAAAATACTATAATCCTTATTTTCGGCCAATATATTTTTTATCATTAAAATAAAGTGATTTTTGGTTTTTTTGACTTATTCTTCAAAGTATTAATGAACCCCTCAAGACTTTTTCAACACTTTGCCTTTTTAAATTAATTTCCATGGGAGTGTGACTCACCTCCACATAATAAAACTTATTATTTTAAGAAGTTCGGACATGGGACTTATAAAATATTGTATTCCTCTTCCCTTTGTCAAAAACCATGGGCAAAAACCATGGGGTGGTTTGTGTTTTGGATTAATTTAATGTAAGGGGACCCAAACCATAATAATAAAGAATTCCCTCACCATTCCTATATAATCCCACCCAATCTCCCACTTACTCCTCACTAAAATCCATTGGAGTAAGTCCAAACTCTGCCCTACTCTCTCTATAATCCTCCCAAGGTGCCCCAATCTCCCAAGAATCCTCTCACAAGCCTCTCTCTAGCCTTTGGAAGCACACTTCCAAGTAAGGGTTTTTTCTTCCCTTCTCATTTTTTTCAATTTTCTGTAAGTTGTATTGCCCTTTTAATTTCAATTATGAATGTTGGGGTATGGTTTTGCACCTCCCCCATACTTCCCTCTTATTTTTTTAATAATGGGAGGCCCCTTTATCTCTCATTAAATGCCTCCCATGTACACCTGTTACAATGCCGAAATTCCGAAAGGAACTTCTCTCTCTTATTTTACATTCAAGCAATAATTTTGTATCATGAATCTATATTCCATCAAAATTGTTGGGAAATGTATCTATATGACCTCCTTACTGTCCATTCCATGTAAATATGATGATAAACCCCTTTCTATCTCATGAACCATTTTTATGAATTCTTATGTCACGCCATTACGCTGCCGAAATTGCACCGATTTTCTAAGCCAATGTCATTGTGTAGTGAATACCATGCCCATTTCTCCATCGAGGGTATTCACCTTTATGCAAATTTACTTATTGATTTTAAAGATTCATGTATTAATTCCACATTTCTTAATCGTGGAATAAATGATTATGTTTTTTGAACCCATGTTTTATGATCCATGTGGAACACATATGCATGAAATGAAATGTTTAAGAAGGGTGCGCCCTTATAGCGCTCCAATGCATTGGGTAAAGTATAGTATCATGATACGTCATGTGAAATGAGTGTTGAATCATGCTAATTAATGTGCAACTAGGGTTTACTCGTGCTTCATGTGCAATGAGGGTATACTCATGCTTTATGTGCAATGAGCCTTGGCTCATGCTAAATCCATGTTAAGTGATGTTGCCACATTTCTATGTTATGGTTATAATGCTTTATTATGCCTTTATGTTCATGTTTCTCTTATTCTCTATTGACATGACTATTTCCTAACATGTATTGTAATCCTCATGTTATTCCATGTGTACTCCCTTACGAGGCTTTATAGCTCACCCTTTTCTTATGCATGTCCTCAAGTTATCCCATGCAATGCTAAGTACGAGGGAATATAGTGGTCATGTAATGGAAGTTTTCAATAAAGATGTTGTATTTCATGTTTTATGATTTTATGTAATGATCCTAAGACCCAAATACACTAACACTCTCGATCTTCTTTGTTGTATCAATTGAAGTTTTATGTAATAAAGCATGTTTAAGTTTTAATAAAAAGCAGGGTTGTCAAAATAAGGGTCAGATGATTGGGGATGACTAATAATATAACCTCAATGACCATAGTACAATCATGGTGGTTCCATCAGATCAATCAGTAGAAAGGGTGGTGGAGGCGGATCTGATGTGACAAGATGAAAAGGTTGCGTGTACTGAGATCTCCACTAGGCATGTTGCCTAATCTCTATGGCATTTATATCATGGCTGGAAGTAATGTACAATGCATTCTGACAACTCACATAACCATGGCTCCATCGATGCAGGTGTTGGTTGGGGATGTTTGGAGGATCCATCTGGTTCTCCTCATCATCGGGAAACTTGTAGGGATTTTCCAGCTCTTCGGTTTTAACTGAAGCATATGCTTGGACTTCACTGGAAGAAACATCCATCAGTGGGTAAATTGATATGTTGGTGTTAAAACAAACCATTATCTAATGTATATATATACATGATTGTTTCTCATTACTAGTAGCGACATAGTTTTTTTATCAATATATTAACATAACCATTGTAAATTTATATGTTGGTTATCACACCATCGCTGAGCTCCATGGTATTACAACCAATAAAACCACCTTAAAATTATATCTTTAAGATTATAAATTGATCCTTAGAAGATATCTACAAGAAAAGTCATCCCAAGTACTAATACATTATGACATAACTTTTACATGACACAACCCACACTGGACACATATAGATTAGTAGATATCAGAGTGTGTCACCCCAAGATATCCACTAATAATAATGGTCTTGAATAATATAACCAATATCACATTAATTTTTTTATAAGATTTATCATATAGAACTATTCAATAAGAATTTATATCTAACAAAATAAAATAACTAAAAATATTAGTAATATATATGTATAGACAACTATTCTACAAATAACATATTCATGAGAAAACATCGAATAATTATAATGATGAATATGAAACAAAAAATAAAGTATAAATATGCATAATAAAACATCATGGGGTAAAATTATCTTTATAAAATGGAATATACATCCACACTATAAGAATTATTGGATCAACCTCCCAAAAAATGCACCAAAAAACCATAAATTACATACACAAACCCAACATAAGTCACTTTCAAAAATCATCACCTATATAATATTAATGGAAAAAATATCATAAGGTAATCTGTGGAATAAAACAAATAAAATGGAAAAAGAATATATATTTACTTGCAATGTGTGGGAAATAATGATATCCATATCTGAAACCACAAAATGGTTTCTAAATAACCATATTAGTGTTAACCTATAATATGTTTTGTTACACATAATCTCATAAACCAAAGTGATATCTAATCACTACCTAATAAACTTTGACTAACATCCTTTTGTCTATGTCACCACTGCCTGCAATCCGCACCTACATGACCATTAGTTTGAAAATTAAATAGTGTTTCTTAATTAAACATAGTCATAAATCCACTAATTGTTTTTTCACTAAATAATTTTTATGTTGTTTTATTTACCTTCTCATTACCATCCATTAAGGAAATATAAAAGGGGACAAATATCATCGTGTATTAGTATAATTAAGTCAATGATTTCTGTAGATCAATTTACTTTGCATATATCAACATTATATGTTTCCCTATTCTGGAATTGTTTTTTGCATTGAAAAAAATCCAACTAATCATATCGATGGAGGGAGTGACTGTGAATAGTTTTATATGATACTAGAATCCTTAGTGGCATTCCAAATACATCTAATGGTAATGGTCCCAACCCCATCACACGCATGTGACCATGATACTTCTTTCCATATACATGACCAATGGGGTCATCCTGGGAGACCGAGAAGGACTGTGAAGTATTAAAATTCGATATTTATATTATTTTTACATATAAATAAATTATCAATAATATTTGAAAAAATATGGAATTACATTTTTATAACTAAAAATAATTTATTTCAATGAATAAAAGATTTCATATGGAAATTTTTTTTTTGGAAACAATAACACAACTATAAAAATATTTTCCTTGAACATCCATCTTATGTCCTGTTTGGAAGAATTGGAGAACTAAATTCATTGAATTAATTAGAAAATCATAAATCAATAATTTAATATATTAAACATATAATGTAATCTTATAAATATTTAATCTAATGGAAATCTTACCAGAGTTGATTTGTTTCTAGAAAAACCATTTGACCAGGAAGTGTGGGGGATAATTTTTTTAGTTATTGATGATGAAGTATTCCTTGAATAATCCTAAAATAAATAATATCAAATTTTATAATAATGTATAAAATTTTATTTACTTTTCATATGCATGTATATTTGTAAAATGAAATATATATAATAATATATATTTCAGTACCTCATTCTTCTCAAAACAATGAATCTTAATAAAAACATTCCATTTATCTCTAGGTAAAACTTTGGTTACCTTATCATATAGCTATATAGTGGTCAATGAATCAACATTGAAATCACTCCATAATATCATTTTAAAATTCATCCATATGTCACCCAAAATTTTCAAGGTCTAGTTTCAAGTGATAGGATCTATTGTAGTCATGTGGAATAAATTATTTAAAAAGATGGTCATTTTTAAAATATTAGAATTTAATGACATAATAATAGTCAATTACACCATAATATATCCAAATTAACTTTATCTGTGAATCAAAAACATCATTTTTCAAAGACCGAGGCGCATGAATCCAATCATCATAGGTAAGGGTAAGGATAACTAGCACTATCACAATCTAAACAATAATATGGAAAAATAATACTATAGTATCTTCCATTGAGGCCCCATATTTGTCAAATTTGAAAACTTCGTTCATTCCACATAGATTCCATATATCTAAACAATTCAAATTTCTATCCATAGTATCATTGTTTTCAAATT
The DNA here is from genome assembly GCA_963277665.1 of Viscum album. Lineage (NCBI taxonomy): Eukaryota > Viridiplantae > Streptophyta > Magnoliopsida > Santalales > Viscaceae > Viscum > Viscum album. The sequence goes on from OY728159.1 coordinate 149,559,176, forward strand.
TTATTTAAAAAAGTTGATACTTTTAAAAATTAATATAATGTTATTCTCATAAAACCTTGTACCTATATCAATCACCCATAAATTTCCTCATGATGAAATATGAGTGACGACATGCTACATCACCATTGATCCTGATGAATGGGGTGGAAATATCTCATATATTGATTGGAGAAACAATGAGGTTTTACTTGATATTGATGGAATGGATGCCCTGCGAGATGTTGAATGGTGCAGATAGTGGGTGTCTCAGATGCAGTAGTGAGGGAGGTTGATGGATCATAATTTTTCCATGTTGTTGAATTAATGTTAACTAGGAGTCAACTATGATCAGATAAAAACTTCTTCCTTGTTTTTTCTATCATTTAATGACACAAAATTAACATTAGGACATATATTTCATAAAATTCATATCAAAAAAAATTAGAAATGAGAAAATTTGGATAGTACTCCAAAAAAATAAACATAGAAATGATAATGAATTATTTCACATATAACATAATTTCTTGATAAATTAATGTATTTTTTAAAATAAAATCATTTTTTCCTTCAACAATGTCTTTTTTACTTCCCAATTATTACATTATATACTTTCTCCACCCATGAAACAATAATATTTTAAATATAATGATTGAAAAATAATTTTGTTTGTTAGTATTCATTGGATTATAAGTTTAAGGAAAAATCATCACTATCATTATCCATATCATACAAGTATATTTTTTTTATGTGAACAAATACACTCTAACCATCATCCATAACATCTTACTTATGCAATTATATTTTATATTTTATTGAAAAGATATACAGATCATGTAATTTATGGTCACCAGTATCCATAAATTGAGAAATGATTACAAAATTAAACTGTAAGGAATAAATTTAAATACCCCCGGTAATATTGACTAATGTGAATTTGAATAAAACAACTGAGAAATGCCTATGGTAGTTTTATTTGTTAATATTAGTCAATTTCATATAGTATCAAAATTAAGAAACTATAAATATGCAACATTTTTGTGTTTTCAACCCATCATCTTGATCAACTGTATGAAATATAAAATCAATATACATTATATGAATCAAAATTTAGAGCATGTTTTAGAGGACCTTGATCCATAATCATCAAGACTTATGAAAACTCACCCTCACTATCACTATTCAATATCTTAACATTTTAATATGAGTTATTTGATTTAATAAATATGTGAAAACCTGATATCAATATTGATTAAAATATTTATGTACATACATGACGTAAAAATCATTTTATAATCTCTTTATTAATAGTTTTTCTATATATTTCTCATTTCATGTTTAGCTTCTCATACAACTATTTGTTTTTATCATGATGACTTCAATAAATGGATATAAATTTAACTATTCAGTAGTACATTTCTATGTTCCTTCCATAATTCTATTTCTTTATTTATATCATTTGAGATCCTCTCAATTGATCAACCAATAGTATGAAATATTTTTGATTTCTCATGTAGTTATGATTGATTCAATTTTCATAAACATGTCCTACTCAATTGAATATTGTCTCAATATCATCCATGTAGCTATGAAAAAACCTAATATACTCTTACTCTAAATGGGAATCATAAATATATCCTTTTGGTTGAACTTTGTTTTTCATATATGATTTCAATTGGACAATATATATATGAAATAAAATAAACAAAAAATAATATATATTTAATGAATTCCAAATAATTGTTTACTTAAGATACAAAATATATAAATTAAGTCTGCCCCAATTGGATATATCCATCAATATTGTATGGGGTCTTAATTTAGTTTCTTTGAACAAATAAAAAGTTAAATGTAAGATTAATTTAAGATATGGCTAAAAGAAATATCAGACTCATTACACAAATTGGGAAAAAATATCTCCTGAATGTTTTTAAGCTTATTTTCTTGTAGATTTTTCTCACATAGTTGTTTTAAGAATGTGGAAAAATGGCTTAAAAATTTAGTTATCTTTTCATGTAATAATCTACACAATTCCACTAGATGTATCTTTTATAACAAAATATGAGAGTCCTACATTTTCAATATAGGTAATCTATTATGATTTAATTGGATACACCTTAATATATTACATTAATACACATCATATACCTTTACATTCCTTAAAATTACATCGAAATTATCTAATCCATTTTTATCACTATGAAATTATTTTAGCATACATTCCATTCTCGTATGACTAGAGATTATGGATTATGTTCATGGTTTGTAAGCCCTTTTGAGCAATGAGACTGTCCTTACAGTTTCATTCCTTATTAAGAAATTAGATGTTCAAATTATCATATACATTTATCTTAATATTCTTAAAATCAATATTTTTCTAAAACAAATTAAATTTCAAATATGGAAGTTTTTATATTATAATTTTTCTGTTCCACTTTCCATTACTATTTCACTTAATGATTTATATGGAACTCATTTCCAACTATAAATGAAATGATAATCCATCCCAAATTTTTTCCTATAATTACACATTGAAATAATATTTTAGAACCTATAATGAACCTTAGAAGTTATCTAATAGAAGTATAACCATTTAAATTTAACTTATATAACTGAAATCTATGGGATGAATTTATAAATATTCGATGACAAAAGAAGCACCAATTTGTACTATAAGGTATTTATTTGATCCCAAAATAAATGTTAAATATAGGATAATCCAAACCCAAGTAATTATTTCAACTAGATATGCTCCCAAGTATGTTGAATTCCCAAATTTTTGACATTATAGTGTCTTGAATTTTGAAGAATATTCTAGAGGATACTTCATATATATCAACACAATTGCTCCATAAGTATTATAATTATTCAATTAGTGGTAGAATGTATACATCAATATTATTTAAAAATATTTTATTTCCTGGAATAATCATCTAAATGAAAATAATAATTATTTTCATACACATCCATGGTGCTAGATTTTAAGGGACCAAAACCACTATCCAAATGATCTAACTTGTGCACAAAATCCTAAACAGGTTGAATCCATTAGCATCCAATACAAGTTGCATATTCCTAGGATCTAATAAAAAATTTGTATGTCATGAATCAAATTTATTCCCTGATTTTTAATCTCTTATTTGTCTCATAAACCCATCATTTTTTTATTTATATAATTCCACCTCATGTGTCTGGGGTTTTTGATGACATGGATAATCATTACAATCAAGAATTTGGATGTATATACCAAAACAATGCTACATGTGTGTTCATTTTCTTCTTCCTCATAGTAGTATATTGATGCAGATAACCAACATCAACCATTGAATTCCATATAGAATAAGATCAATTTTACTTCTTCTTGAATAGTATCCCCAAAAAAGCAAATTATCATATGAACATGAATGTATTTTTTTATAATTTAGACCAATATAGTTAATAAATTTTTAAATATAATAAAGGTGTCATGTATTATAGCTTCTGAAATTGTGTCATGAAAAAATTAAAATATCATGTAAATCACCTTATTTGTAATTCCATAAAGGAATTTTATATAATACAACTTCAGCAGAAAATAAATTTTTTAACATTTAAAATATCCACCATAAAGATATTTATTTTCATATTCAATTAAATCATAAAAAAATTATATTATACATGAATATATATCTTAAATTATTATCATAATAATAAAATAGGGGATCCAATGATATGTTACAATCTTTATATGGTTGTCATATAGTCCGAAAAACATCGCATTTCATGTTACTATTTATAAAAACCTCAACTGGTTGTTTTTATATTTCATGATGTTGATATTGTTTTATTGCAATATCGAATGCATTGTTAATACGGTTTTATATTTCATTTTTTGTTTTTTAAATAGTTTGGATGCAATTATATTGATGGACATTGGTTCTCAATGATTCTATAATCTTTTATTCTCTATGCCCAATAAAATAAATATTGAGGTGGGAATTTCTTCAATATCAATTGTTCATAAACTTCATTTCTATTTATTGCTATTATATATTTTCATTTATGACATTGAAATCTTATTTTCACATTAATAGATCAATTTGAAATAGTAAATATAATAATATTTCAAAACCCTTAGCTAAATGTGGTGACTTCCTAGATATTGTGATCCAACTATTATATATACATATATATAATAAGGTGTCTACACATTATTAAACAAATTTAATAAAAAAAATATTGTTCCTTGATTATAAATAAAGTAATATTAATTATAAAAGGTCACAAAATCTGATTTTTTGTGGAATAAAAACATCTAACTTATAGTAATATTTCAATTTTCTTAACATATAAAATAGATACTAATTTTATGTTTTATCAATTTGATAAAACATATTATATAAAACATAAATAAAACACATTTTATCATGATTAAAAATAAAATATCTATTTTTAACTCATGCACTACATGAAATTCATGTTCATTACACAATTTAATATACAACTATCAAAATTCTCAAACAACATAACACTTTTAATTTCCACTATAAAATTAATTAGTATATCGATGAAAACCCACATTCTGTTTACTTTGTAATTATTATAATTTAATTAATATAAACCAATAAAATTATAAACTCCTAATAAATTGTTCACATCAACATTCCCTTTAAAAAAATTTCATTTTATGTTAATCAAAAAAGTAATAATGAAAAAGACCCAATGAATGAAATTGTTGAGATAAAAATTATAAAATTATGACAATCCCATATAATTAAAAAATTAACATGTATAATTTTACTTACATATTTTTATTATGAGGAAAACAATAACCTTTATATCACCATTATCATAAAAATAAGGAAACATTTTTCAATGAATGGTAAACATTTAACACAAGTCATATTATTCTATTATATCTCTTTTCCATGTCAGTGTTTTATGTGGTCACGCTTCTCATGAGTTTTCATTTAATCTATAATAACATGTTGAAATTATTAATTTAATGTTGGACCTGTGACGCTCCTGACAACGGACTAGAACCCCACTGAGCCAACTCACTGGGGATGCACTCAACTAGGACACTAACTGGGCCGGGTTCAGATACTAACCCCTACCAGTGGGGGATTTAATCGCACCACTGGAGAGATTCGAACCCGGTTCTAAAGGGAATAAGAGCTACCGGGGAGCATGAACTACTACCACTAGGCCATTGTCTTAGTGGTAGTAGAGCACAATCCCTGGTGGCTATTATGTCGGTCAACCCCGGGTTCAAATCTCTGTAGAGGCGAGATTAAATCCCCCGATGGAAGTGGGGTAGTATTTGAACCTGACCCAATAAGTGGCCCAGTTGAGTGCATCCCTAGTGAGTGGGCTCAGTGGGGATCTGGCTCATTTTCAGGAGCGTCATAGGTCCAACAAAAGGTGCTTTTTTATCAGACCATGCGCCACTAACTAGGTCGCAGGCTATGAACCCCTAGCCCCTAACATGGGTACTGGTCTCATCTGGTCCACTCTCTAGGCTGGTGCAATTTATTGTCCCTGGGTCCTATCAAGATTTAATACTCCTACCTATTGATTCTAATAGGATACCTCAGGCATAACACCCATCTGGAAGAGTCACGAGTACCACATGGCCATTGTGGTACCTGTGACTCTCCTGGATAGCTGTTATGCCTGAGGTCTCCGGTTCGAATCACGGGGGTGGAATATTAAATCCCAGTAGGTCCTGGGGATAGTACTTTTCATTGGTCTAGAGAGTGGCCCATATGAGCCCAGTACCTGAGTTAGGGGATGGGGGTGTGTGGCCTGCAAACCAATTAGTGGAACATGGTAAGCTAAAAAGGTTCCTTTTGGGAGCCGTGACTCCCCCAACAATGGACCAGAACCCCATAGATACCACTAACTTGGGATTTTATCTACTGGGACACTATTTGGATTGGGTTTAGATACTATACCCCTACCAGCAGGGGATTTAATCTCTCTCCCCAGAGATTTGAACCCGGGGATGACTGGTATAATAGCCACCAGGGAGCATCTCGGGTACCACAAGGCCATTGTCTTAGTGGTAGCATAACAAGCTCCTTTGTTGATATTATTCTAGTAATCCTTGGGTTAGAATCCTTGTAGAGGTAATACTAAACCCCATGCTGGTAGAGGAAAAGTATTTGAACCCGGCCGAGTTAGTGGCCTAGTTGAGTGCATCCCCAGTGAGTGGGGCCTGTGGAGTTATGGTCTATTGTCAGAAGTGTCAATGGTCTGAAAAAAAGGTTCTTTTTTATCGGACCAAGATCCACTAACTGGGATGGGTTTAGATACTGGCACTCTGCCAGTGAGGGATTTATTCTCGCCTCTAATAGGAATTGAACCCGGGGCTGACTGTCATAATAGCCACCAAGGTGATTACTCTACTACCACTTGTGGTAGTAGAGCATGCTCCTTAGTGGCTATTATGACATTCATACCCAGGTTCGAATATCTGTGGAGGAGATATTAAATCCCCCACTGGCAGGGGGACATTATCTGAACTCGACCCAGTTAGTGTCCCAGTTCAGTGCATTCCCAGCGAGTGGGCTCTGTGGGGTTGTGGTCCATTTTTGGGAGCATCACAGGTCAAAAATTCAACACATATATTCATTCTTATAGAATATATAAAAAATATATATTATGAAATACAATTTCCATACTACGAGCATAAGGTTTAAAGAATATATACATTTTCCTTTTTAAAAGAATAAATTTTTAAAAATTTACATAACATGTTAAACACATTCAAATAATATTAAAAAAACAAAATTCAAAAAAAAAACACACCAATAACATCACATTAACTCTGGAAATGGGAACTTGTTTCCAAAATTCTAAATCTAAATTACCAAAAAGATTATAAAACCATATTTCAATGTGATTATTAATGGAGGTGTCTCAATGAACCTGTTAAGGGATCCATATCTAACACATTTTTTTAGAAAAAAATAATTATAATATCATATCAAGGGCATATTAATATATTTTAATTATTATAATTGAATGGTTTTATCATCCTATGGTTCTATTATTATTGAGATATTTTGAAATCCTTCTCATCAATCCCTTTTCATAGTCCATTGCTTCATCTAATAAAATGATTCAAAACCAATGTACTTCCCTTTTGATTCTCCACTTTCCCACTATAAACTATAATTGATCATTAAATTTAACATAATAAGAAAATAGTTTAATTATAATATTATTCTATCATTAAATCAGAAACATATTACTTTTCCCTTCTTAGAACTCTTAAAAATAACTATTCATCATGGTGGTTTTAAAATACCACAATGAGTGATAATGTTTTATATTCACATTATAATTTTATGTATTTTCATAAAAATTGATATTATTATATAATATAATATTTATAATTATTTAATATTATTTTTATAATTATGTAATAGAAATAAATTTCTCATTATAATGATATTAAAATTAAACAATCAATATAATTTTAATCAATACAAAAAATTTTATGAAGATTCACTTTTCGATTTAGAATCCCATTGTGGATTATATTAATATATTGAACACTATTATCCATAAATTTAATTGAAAACTATATCATGAAAGTTTTGGAAAGTATGGAATTACTTGATAGTAACAATAATTTATTATTATTGAATCAAAGTATATTTTGAATCATGAGTTGAAAAAATTAAAATTTAATAACGCAAACAAAATTAGACCAATAAATAAATTATAATATCTATATAAATGAATAAAAATGAATAATACTTGTGAAATAAACATTAATAAGGTTCTATAATCCTTAATTAACTAATATAATAAAATTAACTTGTATATTTTAGGATATTTGAAGAAATCAATGATTCATGATAATGGATTTTCTCTCCAAAGGCCACTTTTTACAAGTATTGTTTTCCAATTTTATATCATATATTTTAAATGAAGGATTAAAAATAATATCAATATTGGTTCTAGAAATGAATATATAGAAACATAGAAACAACATGAAATCAATTCAATTGAAAAAGGTGTTGAAATTCCACCTCAAAAGAGTTAACCAAAAAAATTAGAGGAACCTAAAAATCAAAAAAATATCTAATTTAATTTGATACCAAATCGAAGAACAATATAAAAACCTACCTTAAGTAAGAATAATACTAGAAACATATATGAAAATAACCATAATGTGTCTTAAATAACTCGTCACAAGCATTAAAAACCAAATACTGATAACAGAAACCACCCAAATTTGTTAGGGTTTAATCATGGGTTGCGATTAACAAAAAATGTGAGGTGGGGGAGGGATGGAGGGATCAAGGGAACATGGTAATGGGTGAGGGTTATGGGGAAAATGGTGAAGAGGAATGAGGGGTAGTTCCAAGGGAGAATAGGGAAGCAATGTGGGGGAATTGGGGGTGGATGCAAGTGGACATATGAAGGGCTAAAAGATCATATGTGTTATGAAACAAGTGACTCGAGTGTAACAAAATGGTGGTGACGATCAGGTAAAATAATGGGAAGTAGTGCTGGGAGTGGATGGCGGCTAGGGCCAGGGCTTGAGCATTATGAGAGGATGAGATCAGGGGAGAGAGGGAGGTGAGGAGAGGTGGAGGGGGGCTCTGAGATAGGGGGAGTATATTCATTTCAAAAAAATATTTTGTTTTAGTTTTTAAAAAATAACAACAAAATATTTTGAAAAAAATGAATTTTTAGAGACCAATAATAATAAACTGTAACTAATACCCTATTTTATTGTAGTGTGGGTTTTTGAGGTGGTAGTCCTCCATACACATAAACGATGATTGATCATACCATTTGAAATATTTGTGTGAAATTTTTGGATATATCCTTAACATAACAACATGTTAGAATATTTATAATACATATGTTATTATATAATCATGCTATATGAATAATTTAATGGTTTTTAGAAAGAAAGAAAACAAAAGTGATCGTTGATGAACATTACCTCTTCTTTGGGTAACTCCTGTTAATTTGCACTAGAGGACAACATTTGGTTGATTTTATTCAAACTTGAGGCTTATAATATTATATTAGGGGTGCTGGGAAGTTAATTTGGAACAGTTTGGATGATCAAAATGTATGTGTAGGTTTCGTGATGTGGGGATAGAGAATTTCCTTTTATAGTGGAGGAGGAGTGACATTATTATAAATACAATCCGGTAAACCCTATTAAGAGGTATATATTATATCATGTGACTCAAATAATGAATAAAATTAGATATAATATGAAATATTGTCAAAATATTTAATTATAATTGGTTTTTGGAAAAGTTACTATTTCAATAAGACCTATAATGTTATTTTTTAACCACTATGTAATCTCATTTTTACATTAATCTCTCAAATTAATTTTAATTACTTTCACTAATATTTTTGGTCCAAAACAAGGTTGACATTAATATAAATTATTCATTATTATGATTCCAAATGTTTATTCCATTTTTTCACACTAAATTATTATATGTTTCAAATAATATTATAAAATTAATCCCAATGGCGAGATGAGAAAGAGGGGTTTATTGTGAAAATGATCAAAATAATGAAATGTTTCCTTATCCAATTTAAATTTGAAAATATTCACAATTATCTAAATTTTAATAAAATATGTATAATTGAAATATTATGTGTTTAAAACCAATTCATAATATAATTTAACATCATAAATTATTTAGACAAAATGTCATTTTTCAATTAAAATACAATATTTTCACTCTTAATCAAAAAATGAAACATCATACAAAAATAAAAAAAACTTAAATCTGTGATTATTTTGAGATTAATATTTTAGAAGATATTTTTATTTTTCCCAATAAAAATTTTAATACATTCAAACATTAGTTTTAAAAAAATTATTCAATTAAAAGGTGAAAAAACTTCTTCTTTGAAAAATACAACTTTTTTTGCTTAAAATCGGAGATGTTCTAATTTTATGAAAATAAAATATATTGTAAGAATGTTAAAAAAAATTATATTTAATATATAACATATATAATTAATTAATATAATCCAACAAGGGTGATTTGTTTGATTTATTTGTATATAACACACTTATGCGAATTAAAATAGTTATTCAGAAAGGGATTTCCTTTAATTTTCAAAAGTGGTTTTATTTTCATATATAATTACCTTCTCAAAAAATAATTCGTTAAAAATAAAATAGTAAAATATATTTTCATAATTTATTTATTCATATTCATTCCATCAATTCCAATGTCTAGGTGATAACTAATACGTTAAATAATAAAATTGATAACATATTGTTTTTTGATATGACTCAGTCTTGCATGTAAAATCAGTTACCGGAGAAAGTCAATGTTACATGAATTGAAAGATAAACATGGTGTTTTTTAAATTGAAAATAATTTTTTCACTTAGTTTAATGCATGAAATAAAATAATTGAAATAAATTTTAATGAATATACTCTTTTAAATGTTAGGATGTTTCATCATATCCCCTTTAAAATGAATTTCTCCGTTAATATTTTTCTAGGTTATCAACGGATTGAAAATTATAAAATTCATTAATTGAAACCACATTATAGTAATGAATAATAAAAAAATACACTTAATAATATAGAATGTAAGGGATATAAGTCTTATGGAATAATGCATAACATGTTTTAAAAAATATAGAACATCAGTTAGAATGGAGGAAAAGAATATATAACTATATAGAGTGATTGAGGTCATTGATAAAAAATAATTAAATGGTCAATGAAAAGTTAAGGACAAAAAAAACATAAATATTTGATGTTGAATTCTTTTTCTAATTCATTATAAATGAAGGTACTAGGTTAAAATTTTTGTTTCAAGATCATTTTTACTATGTCGAGGAATTCACTTAACATCAATATGAAAAGAATATCTAAATAAACTTACTTGATTAGTATAATTTTTTCATTTCAAAAATTTACACCACAATATCTTTTTTTCTGAAGACTATGAGTATTCAGAATGAATTTTTAATTCCTAATGCACTACAATTATCATTTAAACAAAATATAACACTAAAATGAATTGTTAAGATATTACACGTGTATTAATACATTATCAAAAAAACATATAACACGGTTTGATAATTCCGAAATTTAATAAAATATCATATTATAATGTTAAATTAAAAATTCATTAATAATAACCAACGTTTAAAATAAATTACTCAATAATTAATTATCTTTATAAATATTCAAACAATTCCTGACTATATTTGAAACCCAATGATTAGAAGGATTTTATATAATATTCTTATAAGATAAATCAATTTTTATTCCTGAAATAAATCCAATATGTTTTCAAAATTAATGTAATATTAACTTATAAACATTTCATACTAACCAGAAAATCATATAGGATAGTTGTATGTGTGAAACCCTTATAATCATTCGGTCTTGGTTTCAACCCCACCGCCTATTAGGATTTGATGGTTTTTCTCCCATCATACAATTTCCACCTTTTTTCTTTAATCAAAAAAATAAATCCTTCCACAAAACACTTCATGTTGACCATAGGTCCAAGAAATATCTAAATTTATAAAATCCAAATAAAATATTAATAAACTCAAATTTTTTTACCAAATTAATCACATAAATGTGGTGTCCATGACATTAAACTTTTGATCGACATTGATAATAAATTCTTATGATGGTATCTGTTACTCTTAATATATCTTCCCTTTATAACACTATAAACTCTGAATTTTTAAAAATATGCCTTTGATACCAACAGTAATTGCCCAGGACCCACTGTCTAATTTCCTATGATGAATTAAATAACTTTATATTTACATCCATGATGTAGATAATTCTAACCCAATTTTCCCATATAACCATAAAATATAAAAAAGTAGAAAATTTTTCACTTACATTCTATATGAACTATTATTTTTATATATAATTTTTTATTTCAGAAAAAATCCAACACAAATAATTTGAAATTCGTTAAATTAATATTTATACCATTTTACCCAGCTTTTCTTATTTGGCATTAGGTTTTCATCATTATCCATATATAACCATTAATATAAATAAATCATTAAATATATTTTATTATAACATGTGGAAAATGAAATATAATACGGGTGATCTCATGTACTTTGTAAGGTAAAATTTAATAACTAAAAAATCAATTTCATCAATGAAGAAAAGAATAAGTGTATAATGACATAGTCAAAATGCATGAGTATAACATATGAATTATCATAAAAAAAATACATAGGTCATCAATAATGAGAACACGGAGAAGGTAACAATCATTAGAACCAATAATCATGAGTCTTTTGATATCAATATCGATCATGGGAAACATTATAAACCCATAGGAAGCCAAGATAAAACATATTGGTATCTTGTAACAACATCTCATTGAACCCTTATAGAACCCTTAAAAAATAGAATGACCAAACAATAATCATATAATATAATTATCCATATAACATAGTCATTATCCGATTCATTGGATAACTATATTGGTTCACCTATCATATAAGATACAATGGGAACACTTGGTGATATCTGGGCGCACCCATCATTTATAATTCCATAGAACTGAATAGTGAATAATGAAAAAAAAAATTCATAATAATACATTGAAAAAACCTTAATTCTTTTCAGTAAATAATCAACTAATTGAAATTAATCATATTACAAAACATTGTTTTTGAAACATGTTGAACCCTCATAAACAAAAGGGGTCCAAATAAATAACTTTGAAACATGATTAAGCTATGGAAAAGAAATGGGTTCCAAAACAATCCCTTTGAAACATTATTAACATATATTAACAACATGGATTCTATAATAATATCTCTGAAAGATGATTAACCCATGAAATCAAAATGGGTTCCCTAATAATATCTTTGAAACATTATTATGAAATGTAAAAGAAATGGGCTCCATAACAATATCTTTGAAACATGGTTAAACCAAGAAAAAATGAGTTCCTTAAAAATAACAAATATGATTATCCAATGAAAAATAAATGGGTTTCATAAAAATACATTTTATACATGATTAACCCACGGAAATGAAATGTGTTCCATAATAATCTATTTGAAACATGAGTTTTCCATGTAAAAGAAATGGGTTCATTAGCAATTGATTTGAAACACTAAAAACCCATGGAAATAAAATTGTTTTCGTAAAAATATATCTGAGGCAAGATTTACCCAGGGAAAATAAATTGTTTTGACAACAATATGATTGAAGTACAGTTAAACCATGGAAAAAATGGGTTCCATTAAAATCTATATGAAACATTATTAACCCGTGTAAAAGAAATGGGTTCAAAAACAATATATTTGAATCATGAGTAACACATGAATGAGTGACATTTAATTAAAAAAAATTATATATTAAAAATAATTATATTAATGATATAAAATGTAAAGGGGGAAGTATATACACCATATAAATGAATATATATGTATAACACAACAAATATCTCAATCAAGGAAAACTATGACAAAAATCAATTACCACATTGATAACATTGAAACAATGAACCTAATTAAAGAGAAATAATAACATGGATGTGTAATATTGAAAAAATTTATTCATAATAATAATAAAATTCATTAATGGGTATTATATATACCACATAAGAAAATTAAGTGGTAATATGTCATTTATATCATAGAAATAACAGTGAGGCAAAAAAACCTTACTACTTGAATAAATTTTCTATCATAAGATACATAAAATAGTAACATCAATTGAAAATTATAATATAATAAAAAAAATTAAATTAATGACATTTCATGTAATATGGATACATATACACCACAAAATAGAAACAATTGGTGAATATTTTATAAGTCCTATAGAAATAAATGTGGGACTATAAATACCGTTTCATTAACTCAAATAAATTATGATTTTCATTTATCTTCATGAATAATTAACTTATTTAAATTATTTAAATTTTTGAGAACCATTTTCATTTTTATCATTACTTATATTTCACTTAAAACATGTTATTTTCAATTAATCTGACAACTATGTGTGCATAATATACTTTTAACAGATTTTCCATATGTGTCCAAAAGGTTGTGGTTAGTTAACTACGGTAAAAGGGGACATTATTTAAACATATTTATAATAACTACCATTAAATAATCTGAATAATTACACATAAAATATTTGTTTTAAATCAATAAAGGAATATGGTCTTGAAATATTAACCAACCTTATGATTATAGAGATTGTAGGTCTTACATACTCATATGTAATGTTCCCATTTTTTTATCATTATGGAAATAAATAAAGTGACATTTATTTGTTCAGAATAATAATTTTATCATAATGAAAATAATATTTAAATATATATACAAATATATATATATACATATATCTTATTTCTATTTTTTTTGTGGATAAAATGATTCACTTATATTTGAGGAGGTGGTAGTGCACACGTCCATGAATGACCTTCTAACGTTTCAATTGTGTGAATAGGAAAAAAATAAAATGAATACATTTTTTTAATGAAAAATAACTATTCCATGAATATCATAAATATTTTATTTTATCATATAAAACCATTATATTAAACTTTATTACATTACATGTTAGAAGTTATTGAGGACACATCACATTACTTCATTGGGTGGTAGTCCCCCATACACATGAACGACATTATCATATTCCCAATGATTTGAAAGGAAAAAAATATTTATATTAAATAATGAATACAGAAGTGTATGTATATTATAAATATCATATATATCATATATATAATTATTAGGTCACAAATTATTCCAAACATTGAGAGATGGTAATGGAAGAATGAAATACCTCAGTTCCTAAGGCGGTATTTAGCGGTACACATAAATGATGATTTTGTATCCCATTTGATAAAAGTGTTTCTTATTATAGGTATTAAACATAATAATAAAAAATATTAGAATATTTAATATATTTAGTTTAGTATATAAGAATTATATAATAATAATTTAATTCATTTAATAATGAAATAAAAAGGTGATCATTGGTGAACGTTTGCAGTTTTTTGGGTAAATCATTTTGGTATTCACCAAATGACATCCTTGGATTTATTTATACAAAAATTGAATCTTCTAGGATGATATGAAGTATGTTGGTAAGTTATTTTAGTATATTTTTAGATAGTAAAAATTCTTCACAGGTGTGAATATGTGGGGAGAGTGAACTCCCTTTTTAATATGTTTCTAGGTCATTTTATCACAAATAATTAATGATTAACCACAATGTAAACTCATTTTTTAATTTAATAACTGTAATTATTTTTAATATCATTAAATAAAATAATTTGGTACAAAAACTAAGTTAACATAAAAGTAATTATAAATGACTCTAATTCAGAATATAGAACCATATTTTAAATGTCAATTCAAAGAAGTGGATGAAATTAATTTATAATTCATATCATAGACTGGATGAGAATGCTGGTTTTCGAAGTGAAAAGTTTCAAAATATAGAAATCTGTTTGTATAAAATTTCAATGTGAAATTTATTAAAATTAATTATATTGGATTTATATATATATAATTGATCTATATTTACATTAAAAAAAATTCAAAAACTATATCAACACTATAAATTATTATGATCAAAAGTGAGTTATCAATTAAAATAATGTATGTTCACTATTCATAAAAAAATGAAACATCTAAAAAAAATACCAAAAGATCACCGTAATATACATTTGAAACTATTATTTCAAGTGAAAAGTTTATTTAATCAAATAAAATTAATAAAATTGAAAAAATAAGGTTCTAAAAGAATACATCCATTAATGTGTGTCAAAACCTCCTTTTAGAAAAATATAATTTTTTTCTTAAAATTGCATTTGATCTTATTTTATGGATATCAAATATATCGTATTAATATAACAATATATGATTGGATATATAAAATTATATTTCATTAATACAATTAAAAAATAATTTTTTTAAATTTATTATTCTATTACACATATATCCACATTAAAATATTTGTTTATAAAAATAATTCATTTTATCTTCAAAAAGGTGGTTTATTTTCATTTCCAATTAATTGTTCACTAATGAATTATTTTAAAATACATTTTTAACCAATATTTTCATGATTTAGTTCATCATATTTGTTCCTACCTTTCAAATATGTATGTAATAACTATCATGTAAAATATTAATATTAATAGTACGTTATTGTTCGGTATGACTTGGTCTTCCATGTAACGCATGTTATCGATGAAACACAATGAAACATGAAGTGAAACATAAAATTGGTGTTATGTATAATGAATGATAAACTATGTATTCTTTGTAATGAATTATATTTAAGAATTTGAATTAATTATATATAAGACATTACTTAAAATCAATGGATGTATACAAGGTGATGATATAGTCCATCTCAAAGATCCATTTTCAAAATTACTAGCTCAAGTTACCTATATGTTTGATCAACATACACTAACAGTATCTAGAATAGGATGTAACATCATAGTAATCGGTTTCTTTATCCTTTACCGATATTTGAGGACATTTAATTATAATTTGACTCATCCTAATATTTATCTGTAGAAACATCCCTATAAACATCCTAAAAAATATCCCTTAGGGATGTCACTATATTATTCTCATAATATATTCAAAATGATAACTAAACCATTACTTTAATAGAAAATATTGAGACCTATGATTTTTATACATAGACATTACATTTTTTTAGATGAATGTGTCTTACATTACATAAACCTATGCCTAAGGATCATAAATTTAAAATGCCATTGGAAATAAGGAAACACAAAAGAAATGGTTCATTGGTGAACTACATCATATCCCATTATGTTAATCATAACATGTACCCTTCTAAGACATATCATGTAATGTAAATTTCGTTATAAAATGAGGGTAATAAACAAAATAAAGGGTGAGATCAAATGTTTAGGAAGGGAAAACAAGGGATATGCATCATAATATCATGATAATAAGGGTATGTGGACATAAAAATAAGACATGAAAACCATACCATGCATATGAGAGATCATAATCATGAATAATGTACTAAGTACTGGAAATTCATAAGATATTAATCAAAATTAAATAAAAAAACACGTTCAATGAGAACATAAAATTGGAATAAAATAATTAATTTTGTTACACAAATGAGTATAGAATATCATTTCTAATGTATTCAATGATCACTATAATACCTCGAGCTTCCACGATACGCCTCTCTTTCAATAATGCAATAGCTTGCATTGTATGCAACTTCGAGATTCTAACACACCACGACTGATAAAAGTAGCCGTTATGAATAGTAATAACCACTTTTTAAATATATAGAAATTTTATACTTCAAAATGGACATCATTTTTGTATTCGTAATATTGAAATTAGCCTATGTTGAATTTTTTGTAATTTTCTGAGAACTTCCAATTTTCTATGAAGAGTGAAAAATACTTAAAAACAACTTTTTTTATCAAAATTATTTATAGTGATAAATTATACTATTGAGTGGTTTTAAATTATAATTAGAATATATTTTTACCATTTTATCCAATGGTGGTCATTAAATTAATTTCACTTTGAAATTGGACATAAACAATTGTCAATCATTTGATATATATTGTTTCTTAAAAACACGTTACTTGTTGTGACCACGAGAATTAATTATAAAATTAATTAATGAAACTTATATGTTTGGAATTTTTCAAAATAGACATCATTTTTGAATTCATAATATCAATTATAGCTTAGGGTAAAATTTTGGCATTGTTCTGAAAAACTTAAATTTTTGATTCAAAGTGAAACCACTAAGTGGTAGTTAGAAAACTGATTTTTTTGTTTAAATGAAACATTACCACTTCTGTGATTTGATTTTCAAAAATCCGACATACATGGTTGTCATTAGGAAGTAAAATGTGGTTCAATGAGATTAAAATAATTTTTGGTGAATAGTAACTTTTATGTTTAATTAATCGCGATTAAAGATAATTACTGTAATTTAAGGTAAAGATAATGTTATAATAATATGAAATGACCATTAAACATGTCCTACCCCTATTGGATGAGTCATTTATGACCAAGATAAAACATGGGTCAACTTGGGGACCCCATGGAGCGACTTTGGTAGGAAAATGACAAAAATAACTTTTATTTAAAGTTAAAATCAAAATGTCACAAACATAAGTTGTTTTACTAAAAAAAATTTTAAATGGGGTTATACAATTAATATTTTTGACTATAAATATTAATTATAGATCTAAAAATATTTCCTACATAATTATATTTTTTTATAATTTTTAGACATTACATAAATTACATTATTTATAACACCATGATGATGCAACGATTACCTCATTAATTAATGATTTAAATAAAATGAAAAGATAATGTAAAATATAAGACTTACACTTGTCAAAAACCTATTGGATGAGTATATTTAGAACCCTTATCACCTTATACTAGTAATATATTAGTGTAGGACCTTTAGAATCCGAAAAAGCATTTCATAATAAAGTAACATTTCATTCTTTCCAAGTGTGCCCCTTCTCTCCACTTATAAAAGGCAGCCACCACTACCACCTTACTCACACCTTCAAAGTTTTTTGGCTCGGCCAACCTCTACCCAAATACTCTCCGAACATCCCTCCCTTACTCCTAGAAGCCTCAATTTTGGCAGAATTCTTCCCAATTAAGCCTTTGTCTCAAATAAAAAAGAGTTACCCGATTTTAAGGTAATGTCTTCTCTTGTGTTCTTTTATTTTATTTTTCTTATCCAACCCCCTAAACAGTTTTTATTCATTTCTATTGTAACAAAACCAGTATCATCAATATACTAGTATGTTTTTATAAGAATTATTCGAGCTACACTTACACACACCAACATCTAATGGTTAAAGAACATAATGTTTCTGTGGATGGAAAATTTTTGCCTCACGAAACGATGATTTTTCAACACTCATATAACAACTCTAATGGTGGACATTATGTTGACACTATTTTTATATATGATATATATTATTTTTTTGTTTTCATTATGATTTTTTATTTTTCATTTATGGCATACCTTAATGGTTTCCATTATGGGTAAACACGATATTTTTATTTTAGGAAGTGTGTACTATCGCCCCCTCAAAGTAATTTGAATCGTTAATACCATATGTGGGATGTATAAAGGATGGATTAAATGGTATTATAAACTATATTATACTAGAATTATATTATACATTTATATCATTATGATTTCATTCCATTAAATACGAAATTGAAATGAAAGTAGCGTTCATGCGTACGTACGGCTTACCGTCTCCATGAACGGTGCATTTCATTTATTACCTCTAAATGTTACGTAATATTATAAATTAATGTATATACTGGAAATATATGATATGTATTATTTCTACATCATGAAAATAATTCTGGATATAATGGATATTTCACCACATGAACAACTTGTAATTAAAGAAGTTTATTTTTGACTCAAGTAGCAAAGATCAACAAAACGACCGTTATTAACTAAAATAATTACATAATGTTAATAACATGGTAATAAGTGATATAAAAGGAATAAAAAACTTGAAAAAGTTTATTAAGCAATTATAAATTAACTCTAGTTTATTATTGACGAGATTAAAGAACGGTCGAGTCAAGACAGGATGCAAGGTAAGGGAACTTCTTAACCCAATTTCCATTCTTTGGGTTAATCTCCTACTTTCAAATTATGTCATGATATTATTATGTCCTATATTGTATTTATAATTTCTTTCTGTGTACATATAGTGAATACACATAATAGATCTATGTTATTTTAAAAATGATCTTTTTAAGGACTTCGTCTCAATCTCCTTTCATTGACGCATATTTGGTTTTATACACAACTTTATTTTATACGGTGTATAATCCCCTTTGACTTTTACATTTATTCAAAAGGAATATTTTTATACGAAGCGTTTTTACTACACAACAAAAGGAATGTTTTTTTGTCATACGTATGCGGCGATAATGACTTATCCGCCGCCGTGACTATTATTTGAGTTTCGGCTTCCTCTATAAGCCATAATTTTTTATAAAATAAAAATAAATATCATGTTTTACTTTTCTTTTATTTTGGTATTGAAAATGTTTTTGATAATGTTTTTATTATATCAATGTGCTGTATTGATATCTTGTGATGGAAGTGTGGTAATCTTATGTTTCCTTTATGCATGTTTTATATGATACAATTATGTTATGGTTTATGATATGTTTAAACCTGTTAATATGAGGAATGCATTGGACTTAATAAGTGATGGGTGGAGCCCGCTATAGATCCTCGATGCATCGGTAGGTCTCATGAGACAAAATAGTGTCTTGGCACGAGGCCTTGACAAAATCTTATTTGTGGTCTTAGAACGAGGTCTTGGCTACGTGGTTATGATAGTCTGACATTATGCATTCCATCATTATGAAAGAGGTTATTGATATTGAATGAGATTATTCTACTAGTAGAATATCCATGTGAGTAAGTAAATGGAATTATTTAATTTTATTTTTTCCATATTATGTTGAAGTTCAAGTTTAGAAAGGATTTTTTTTAGTTATACATTGCCTTAAATGATAATGTTGATTTATGAAAGCTTCCGCAATATTTTTATCCTTACTGAGCATCTGATCTCACCCATTTTCAATGTTTTAATATTTTCCAGGATGTGAAGAAGTATTTTATGAATGACCTACAGGGATAGACAGAAGAGGATTTGAGTGTGGAATATGGAGACTCTTTTATTGTAGTTTTTCACTTTATGGTGTAATGTAACGTTTATGAATGTATCTAGTGTTTCCAAGGCTACTAAACTAATCGGTCTTTCGAGACTTGATCTTTTGTGATCATGCCAATGTTACGAAGTAATGCACCGACTCTGGGTAGCTACGGTTGGGGCGTTACAGTTGGTATCAGAGGCAGTTTAGTACTAACCTTGGAAGCTAGATTTAGATAAACTCTGATTAGAGCACATATCCCAAAGATAGACTTTAAGGATTTGTATAGAATAACTTCCTATAATTTTGGTATTATAGAGATTTTGTGTGTTTTCCGAGAAATACATCCCTGTTTGGATACGAGCAGGTAGAGGAGGCTCTAGCACATATGTACCTAGGGGTAAAACCCGAAAACACCGCGTTGAGCTATACTCGAACGGGAACTGGTGCACGACAATGGGCCTTGCTGCACTCTTGGTTACGACACTCCCGGGGGATTTTCTTAGGATAATTCTCATTTTCTTTACAAACCACTATGAAGGGTTATGAGTATATACTTCCTCAAAGAAAACTTTTTTTATGATTATGGATGATATCCATAAATAGTTCAATTAGTGTAAAGTGTTTTACAAGTATGGAATTATGTATTTTGATTCATAAACTAATCTAGTTTATGACATTGTTTAGAAATGGCGCCTAGTGGAAGGAATGGAAACCGTATCAATGCACGCACTCCGTGTAGGGATTGCCCTCCTACTCATGATAATTATTGTGGATCTGGAGATACAACTGGTGATTATCAGCTTATTACCATACTGAGACAACTCACTCAGGTTATGAATAATATCCTTACTCGTATGGAGAACCCTGATCCTCAACGTGGAGGATCAATGTTAGACCGCTACTTGAGGCAACAACCGCCAACATTTAATGGGGGTACAAATCCATTAGTAGCTGAGCAATGGATAAACTCCTAGAGAAAATATTCCACGCCTTGGGGAGTAGCGAAAGAGAGAAGGTTATCATGGTAGTTTATTGCCTCACTTGAGATGCCGATCAATGGTGATCATTAATTAAAAATTCAAAGGAAGATGAAGAAGTATCAAGTATGGAATGGAGAGAGTTCAAAGATCTTTTCATCGAAAAATACTTTCCACATGACCATCGAGCAGATATGGAAAGGAAATATCTGAGTCTGAGACAAAAGGAGGATGATAATGTCGCAAAGTATGAGGCCAACTTTACAAGGTCATCAAGGCATGCTGCAGATTATATATGTAATCCAAGATGTAAGATTCATCATTTATTTGATGGGTTAAAACCATTTCTTTGTCGAGCATTAGTCTCACAAACCTTCTCGTCATACGAAGACATTGTCTCATGTGCTATCAAGATAGAGAAGGAATTCTCTAAATCTTATGACAATAAAGTAAATAAAGAGAAGAAGAGAACGGTGGAACAAGAGACAGATAAACGGAAAAAGGGAAAGAAGGATTTTCCATTATGTGATAATTGTGGGAAGAATCACCCTGGTACTTGCCTAAAAGGAATGTGAGTTTGTTATAAATGTGCAGAAAAATGTCACCAGGCACGTGATTGAAAGGGAAAGAAAGAGGCTATCATTGTTGAATGCTGCAATTGTAGAGAAATGGGGAATTATGAAAATGAATGTCCTAAGAATCAGGGAAACTTACCTCAGAAAAGGCCAAGGGATCAAGGACAATCTTATGCTGTTACTACAGTTGAAGCGGAATAATTAATGTACTGGTTCTTTTGGACTCATGGATTATATTCTGGTTATTACAATAATGTGATATATATATAAGGATTGTACTGCAGTACTTGTTGTTTCAGTAAGGTTATAATATGATGAAAGTAATCATATTTTTAGAATGTGACAATAAGAGAAACTTTAATTTGTTTGGGGAATCTGATAAATTGATTTTGGAATTAAGAGATCTTTTAGAGAAATTTTGGATAGAGGTATTTTGGAGAACTATAAATGTTGGGATGGATTAAGTTGAACTTTGAATAGTATTGTTTAAGGTTAAAGCATTTCTGAAGATTATTTTTGGAATACTATCATACTATATTTTTATGAAAAGGACAACCTGTAGGGTGGGGCATAACCCGTCGCGTCGGACAAAGCTGCAGGAATCGAACCCACAACCATAGTGCGACGGGCCTTTTTTACCTACCACTAGCCTACACGAAGTCCCTGGTTATTAAAAAATAGTTTTACTAATCTAAATGGTATTTGGTAATATTTATAACCTTATACAATTAGGATAAATAGATTATTTTTGAGTTCTGTTACCATTTAGAGTGAAAGATGGGTTTGTGGTAAAAATTTATTAATGAATGAAATTCTACACGACATGTAAGTATATTACCTTACGTTCTTAGAAAATATCTTAAATAAATTCCTCATCATTATAAAAGGTAACTTAAAACAAAAACGTTGCCGGTTAACTTTTCCAACTGGGGATTCAATGACCGTTTAACCAATCACAAGTTTGTGATTTTCTTATGGTCAACTTTCTCCTAATCTAGTTTTCTAGAACTCTCCATCATACCTTGATGGTTTGTTTTTCTTCCATATCCATATTTTCATAGAATCCTAGTATGGGCTATCTCGGGTGACCTTTGTAGTTCTCTTTCTATCTTTTAATGTTATATTTTTATTAACCTTATTTCCGATGTGAGTTTTCCACAAAGGTATTTTCTATTTTCAACCTTTTATTTTCAAAGAAAAAATTTCAAATTGCGAGGACACAATTTATTGAAGGAGGGGAGAATATAACACCCCGAGCTTCCACGATACACCTCTCTTTCAATAATGCAATAGCTTGCATTGTACGCAACTTCGAGATTCTAACACACCACGACTAATCAAAGTAGCCGTTATGAATAGTAATAACCACTTCATAAATTTATAGAAATTTTCTATTTCAAAATGGACTTCATTTTTGTATTCGTAATATCGAAATTAACATATGTTGAATTTTTTGTAATTTTCTGAGAACTTCCAATTTTCTATGAATAGTAAAAAATACTTAAAAACATCTTTTTTAATCAAAATAATTTATAGTGATAAATTATAATATTGAGTGGTTTTAAAGTATAATTAGAATATATTTTTACCATTTTATCCAATGGTGGTCACTAGAATTAATTTCACTTGGAAATTGGACATAAACAATTGTTAATCTTTTGATATATATTGTTTCTTAAAAACACGCTATTTGTTGTGACAACGGGAATTACTTATAAAATTAATTAATGAAACTTATATGTTTGAAAATTTTGAAAAATAGACATCATTTATGAACTCATAATATTAATTATATCTTAGGGTAAAATTTTGGCATTGGTCTGAAAAACATCAATCTTTGATGAATAGTGAAACCACTAAGTGGTAGTTAGAAAACTGATTTTTTCGTTTAAATGAAACATTACCACTTCTGTGATTTGATTTTCAAAAATACTACATACATGGTTATCATTAGGAAGTAAAATGTTGTTCAATGGGATTAAAATAATTTTTGGCGAATAATAACTTTTAAGTTTAATTTATCGCGATTAAAGGTAATTAGTGTAATTTAAGGTAAAGATAATGTTATAATAATATGAAATGACATTTACACTTGTCCTAAACCTATTGTATGAGTCCTGGACGACCAATAAAATACATGGGTCAACATGGGGACCCCATGGAGCCACATTGGTAGGAAAATGACATAAATAACTTTTATTTAATGTTAAAATAAAAATGTCACAAACATAAGTTGTTTTACTAAAACAATTTTTAAATGGGGTTATACAAGTCATATTTTTGACTATAAATATTCATTAGAAAGATAAAATTATTTCCTACATAAATATATATTTTTTATTATTTTTAGACATTAAATAAATTACATTATGTATAACACCATGATGATGCAGAGATTACCTCATTAATTAACGATTTAAATAAAATGAAATGATAATGTAAAATCTAAGACTTAAACTTGTCAAAAACCTATTGGATGAGTATATTTCGAACCCTTATCACCATATCCTCTAAATATATAAGTTTGGGACCTTTAGAATCCGATAAAGCATTTCATAATAAAGTAACATTTCAATCATTCCATGAGTGCCCCTTCTCTCCTCTTATAAAAGGCCCCCACCACTACCACCTTAGTCACACCATCAAAGCCTTTTGGCTCGGCCAACCTCTGCCAAAATACTCTCCCAACATCGCTCTGTTACTCCTAGAAGCCTCACTTTGGGAATAATTCTTCCCATGGAATCCTTTGGCTCAAATAAGAAAGAGTTACCCGATTTTAAGGTAATGTCTTCTCTTGTGTTCTTTTATTTTATTTTTATTCTCTAACCCCTTAAACCTTTTTATTCATTTATTTTGTGACAACACCAGTATCCTCAATATACTAGGATGTTTTTATAACAATTATTCGAGCTACAGTTACACACACCTACATCTAATGGTTAAAGAACATACTGTTTCTGTGGATGGCGAATTTTTGCCTCACAAAACGATGATTGTTCAACACTCATATAACACCTCTAATGGTGGCCATTATGATGACACTATTTTTATATATGATATATATTATGTTTTTGTTTTTCTTATGATTTTTTATTTTTCATTTATGGCATACCATTATGGTTTCCATTATGGGTATATGCGATATTCACATTTTAGGAAGTGCGGACTACCACCCCCTCAAAGTGACTTGAATCATTAATACCATATGTGGGATGTATAAATGATGGATTAAATGGTATTATACACTATATTATACTTGAATTATATTATAAATTTATATCATTATGATTTCATTCCATTAAATACGAAATATAAATGAAAGTAGCGTTCATGCGTACGTACGGCTTACCGTCTCCATGAACGGTGCATTTCATTTCTTACCTCTAAATGTTATGTAATATTATAAATGAATGTATATACTGGAAATATATGATATATATGATATCTGAATCATGAATATAATTCTGGATATAATGGATATTTCACCACATGAACAACTTGTAATTATAAGAAGTTTATTTTTGACTCAAGTACCAAAGATCGACAAAACGAACGATATTAACTTAAATATTTACATAATGTTCATAACATGGTAATAAGTG
This sequence comes from Viscum album, assembly GCA_963277665.1. Taxonomy (NCBI): domain Eukaryota; kingdom Viridiplantae; phylum Streptophyta; class Magnoliopsida; order Santalales; family Viscaceae; genus Viscum; species Viscum album. Next base: position 149,585,016 of record OY728159.1, read on the forward strand.
ATATAAAAGTAATAAAAAACTTGAAAAAGGTTATTAAGCAATTATAAATTAACTCTAGTTTATTATTCAGGAGTTTAAAGAACGGTCGAGTCAAGACAGGACGCAAGGTAAGGGAACTTCTTAACCCAATTTCCATTATTTGGGTTAATCTCCTACTTTCAAATAATGTCATGATATTATTAAGTCCTATCTTGTATTTATACTTTCTTTAGGTGTACATATAGTGAATACACATAATAGATCTATGTTATTTTAAAAATGATCTTTTTAAGGACTTCATCTCAATCTCCCTTCATTGAGGCATATTTGGTTTTATACACAACTTTCTTTTATACGGTGTATAAACCCCTTTGAATTTTACGTTTATTCAAAAGGAATCTTTTTATACGAAGCGTTTTTACTAAATGACAAAAGGAATGTTTTTTTTTCGTACGTATGCGGCGACAATGACTTCTCCGCCTCCGTTACTATTATTTGAGTTTCGGCTTCCTCTATAAGCCATAATTTTTTTTAAAAAAGAAAACTAAATATCATGTTTTACTTTTCATTTATTTTGGTATTGAAAATGGTTTTGATAAATTTTTTATTATATCAATGTTTTGTATTGATATCTTTTGATGGAAGTGTGGAAATATTATGTTTCCTTTATGCATGTTTTGTGTGATACAATTATGTTATGGTTTATGATATGTTTAAACCTGTTCATATGAGGAATGCATTGGACTTTATAAGTGACGGGTGGAGCTTGCTATAGCTCCTCGATGCATCGGTAGGTATCATGAGAAAAACTAGTGTCTTGGAATGAGGCCTTGATAAAATCTTATTTGTGGTCTTGGAACGAGTCCTTGGCTACGTGGTTATAATAGTCTGTCATTATGCATTCCATCATTATGAAAGTGGTTATTGATATTTAATGAGATTATTCGACTAGTAGAATATCCATGTGAGTAAGTAAATGGAATTATTTTATTTTTTTTCCATATTATGTTGAAGTTCAAGTTTAAAAAGGCTTTTGTTTTAGTTATACATTGCCTTAAATGTTAATGTTGATTTATGAAAGCTTCTGCAATATTGTTATCCTTACTGAGCATCTGAGCTCACCCCTTTTCAATGTTTTAATATTTTCCAGGATGTGAAGAAGTATTTTATGAATGACCTACCGGGATAGTAAGAAGAGGATATGAGTGTGTACTATGTAGACTTTTTAATGTAGTTTTTCACTTTATGGTGTAATGTAACGTTTATGAATGTATCTAGTGTTTCCAAGGCTACTAAACTAATCGGTCTTTCGAGACTTGATCTTTTGTGATCATGCCAATGTTACGAAGTAATGCACCGACTCTGGGTAGCTGGGGTCGGGCCGTTACAATCGCTACCAAAGATATCATAGTTGAATTTGTTTACACTCTAAACTATCATAATAGTCAAGGTTCAATCCCATGACCATAATAGTTTTAAATTTCCTATACTAACCCTATTTCAAACACCATATCATTCTATTATATCTCATGAGATATAAATATTTACCCAATGAACTTTATGGAGATATAAATCGCATTAATCTCTTAATGAAAATCATATTTTTGCATTCCAAAAGAAAATACAACATTCCTCATCTCATTACCCAGGATATAAAATTATTTTCAAAATCAGTTCTTAATAATATTACATGTGGAAAAGATATTGGTTTCATAATCATTTCATCATCTCATCACAGATTACTGCATTAAAAAGAAATGGGTTTCATAAGAATTTATCATAGAATATCTAGTGGAATATCAAAGGATTTAATTAAAATATTTTTCAAATTAAGACTTTCAGAGATGGAATAATAATGATATTTGTGGTTCATATCACCAAAAAAGCATAGTCAACATCAATGAATGTCATTGTAGATGGAAACTGATTTGGAATCATCATTTAAAACATTTCATGATGAAAATATCCTTTTTGATTTAAATTTTTTAAAAAAATTAAAATATATTGGAAAATAATTTAATTTTAAAATAAAATATAAATTTTTTATATGAATATTTAAATAAAATAATGTTCATGATGATAGGGAATATTATTCATTTTTTATATGTTAAAACAAATACTCTTTTCACATTTTTTGTTAAAAGAAAAATGTTTATTTACTAAGAAAAACATTAATATTACATTGAATGTTTTTTTACAAAAAGTTGAATATGGTTAATAACTTCTTTAAAAATAATTTTTTAATAGTAAAAAATTGAATATATTTTTAGAAAACTTGTTTTCTGAAGAGAACATATTACTAGCTGAAAAGAGATATATAGTAAAATTTTCTCAAAAACCTTTGATTAATTCATTAAGTACCAAAGAGTGGAAACATGTTACTATTAATACCATTATTAACTAGAAGTTACGAAATGTGATTATTGTTTTAGAGATGTGTCATACTATATTATCGTTAAAAACAAAATCATAAGAAATCATGATAAATGATGGGATTGCAACATAAAATTAGTACATCATTGTAAATGATGAAACATATGAACCATAGAGTATAATAACTAAATTAATGGTAAAATATATTAAGGATAAATAAATTCATGATATTATTTATTACGGTTTTGTATATACACCTATTAAATGATGATTGCTTCTTAACATAACATATGTCTGAAGGAAGGAAAACTAAGAAAAAAATCTATTACCCCATGTCTCGAAATCCTTCATAAAAATTTTATACTCTTATATAATAAATATAATATTATTATAAATCTATTTCTGAACAATACTTATATATATCCTTCCATATATGATTAATATATGACCTTTTATTATCCTTTTATTAACAATTCCATCTTAATGTAATAATTCATGTAATATTGTTTTGTTTTAATTTTTTAATTTTGAGATATATACATTGATCATGATTCTTTAATCTCAAAAATTTAACATTATTAAAATATCATATATATTATGTATATATTTATTTATACTGATCCATCAAATATCGGGATAGAAAATGAAATTCATTGTTCATAGAGATGTCAGGTCGTACGTACGCAAGAATGTTGATTACATTTACCTAAAAACATAAATATATAAAGGAAAATAACATAAAAAATTAAATAAAAATATTAATATCATATATATCACATATTTTCACTGAAATTATCATTATTACATACCATAAAAACCCTAAATAAATCACATGCTTTGTTTGGATGTAGTTCGACGTACACAATAACAATGTTATCTTATTCACAAAGAGGGAAATTCAAAAAAAAATGAAAATAACATTAAAGAAGCATAATAATATCATAATTAATATATTTAATCATTTAATCCATAATTTAAACCATCCTTGTATGGTTTTAATGTAAAAAAATGACATCAGTTTTCAAGTTGGTATGTTTATATACAAACAATTGATGCTTTTTTATCCCATTTGATGGAGGAGAAGATGGTTATAGGACATTACCCTACAACAGAAACATATAATTATTGGAATATATTTAGTTTCTTCTTTCATAAAGTATTAATAATAATTAAAGGTCTGGAATAATAAATTAAGTTGAAACTCTCAATGAAGAAATTTACAACTTCCTCTGGTAACCACATTAGTTTTTCACAAAAATAATTTCTAGTATAAATTTCTCTATAAATAGGGATTATAGGAATATTTTATATATTTTTTGAAGTTGTATTGGTATTTTTTTCCAATAAAAAATGTATTCATGGTGTTATAAAGATAAGAGAGGGTGGCCTTTTATATGAGAGGTGAGCGACATGTTTGTAAAAGTTTGAAATAAAAATGTATAACCACGTTTTTTCACTTGTCAATAGGATCCATAATAGACCATTCTACATACAAGAATTTATTATTTTTAAATATGGCAATATAAAATATTTTAGACTAGTATACAGGTCATTTTAAGACTTATTATTTTAGTTTAACCCCTGATAAACCCATTTTTTCTATAACCGTCTTAAATAATTTTTATTATTTTTAATATTCATTATGCTAAAAATTAATTTGACATTATTATATAATATAAATTATGATTCTTTTAAAAATTTAACACAATTTTTAAAAATTCCATCCAAAAAATTTTGAAATTTTATTTTAAATTTAATCTTTTAGTCGTGATGGAATGGCATGTTTTCGATGATTAAAACTTTGAAATGATTTTCTAAAAAATTTCCATACCAGATTGATTAAATTAACCTCAATTTGTTTAATACATATATAATGAAACTATATTTTCTTTGAATCCAATTTAATAAATAATAGAGTAATATAATTAATTTCAACAAAATGGTAGGTTTTGGTTAATTTTTAGTATTTTTCAATATTCATAAAAAATAAACCATTTCTAAAAATGACAAAAAATTCAACATAGTAAAATTTTGACATGATAATTTAAAAAATGATGTTTATCTTATTAAATCAATATCCTAAAATTGTAAAAATGTAAATTTATTTTTGTCCACAAAAAGGTATTAAAAACATTTTTTTGAGACAATATTATTTTCGAAACATATAAATAATTTCTCGTAAAATAAGTATTTTATTATAAATATGTATTCTTTATATAAAACAATTATACTTAATATTAAAAATTTAGTAAATGATATGAAAATATTTATTTTTAACGACTAGGTAATAATGATCATGTTTAAATAATTATTTTAATAATATATTATGATCTTGTTTAAACTCAATGTTGCATGTATGGAAATATAAACCCAATGATGCATGTAACAGTGACTAAATGTAGTGTTTCTTGTAACAAAATTTATCAAGGGAATATAATTAATTTTTAAAATACATAAAAACTCATGATGTTCTAAATTGAGTGTATAATTATGATATAAAGATCAAATGCTTCATTCATGAGTCTCCTATAAGTATATTTCTAATCCTCACTAACTTCTTATGTAAACTAATTTTGATTTGGGGGATCTGAAAATATAATTTTTGTCATATAATATTAAAATATGAAAGCATATGTACCACTCTTGTTTTTTTTTGTTGGATAAGACATTTTATTTTCCAAAATTGATCCCAGTGTATTTGTGGTATTATTTACAATTTTCTACATAATCAACAATAATAAGATCAATAATTTTATCTAGATTATCATTTCATAAAAATTATAGATTTATTATATTCATCTTCTCCGACTATTTTATCAAACCGTAGTAGCCCTCACTAACTGTATTTAGAATACTCAATAACATAAGAATTCTTCTTGAAACAATTAGAGAAACCAGCAGAAATAGTCAAATATATGTATATGCCACAATTTTGAGAGTTTTGAGGTAGGAATTTTTATGTAAAACCTCAATAACACACAACATAGTGATCTGTTGAGTGGAGTCCCTTAACCTCAAAAGGATAACCTTGTGATTTAAAACATTTTCATGTTATATTTTCAATAATATTGATATGGATATTTCATTGTTTTCATCATTAGTTATGTCTACCCATATCTCTCATAATAACTCTCAAGTCATAGGAGGCACCCTCAACTAGGGAAGAAGTTCCCATCATACACCAAATTTCATTCAAATTTGAGTGAAAAAAGGCATTATGACATAATAAATTCTCAATGGATTTAAAAATTTCATGAATAGTTGAATCATTTTCTATTTGGAATTGTCGTCATATTTTTTCATGCTCAAAAATTGACCATGCAATATTTAAAAACATTCAGCAAGGCTGAAATGATTAATTTATACATGATCATTTATTATTCTATGTGATAACATGAACATTCATATTCATAAAATATTAATAATCCATTATTAAATAAATTATTAAACATTGTGTTATCATGAGTGTTTAATTTGTTTTATACATTGAGCATTGAAGGATCAATCATGATCGTAGGGGTTATTGCTCAAGTCTTACTTGATGAGAGTTAGGAAGGATCCTGATGCTGTTGAAGCATGATAGTTGGTGGGGCCCACGTTTTACTTTTTCCATAATCATTGAATAATCTAGGATCAATAAGACGATAAAGGCTAGTATCCACATATCAAAATCAATGATTTCTAAAAATAGAAAAATATCATCAGTTCTGAGAAAGATGATATTGAACATCACATTTATAAATAATTTTTTTAATTTCTGAAGAAATTAAATAGATGGGTCTTAGTTAATTTCTTCATTAATGATCATTGATTTTATGTAATAACCCTTCCATATTTCCTTTATTGTGATCATGAGGATCCAATGTCGAATCCCTTTACAAGAGATCCATCTGTGATCCAATGTTCTCTAAACAAAACCACACAATCTCCATGTTCTAGTGCGTCGAAGCTATGGTATTTATTAGATTTTTCTTGATCGCTCAGTCTACGTTCTTGGGGAAAATATCTTGTTCTTGAGAGGGAGAGATGAGAGGAGTTAGTATAAATAATTTTGCGCTTACCAGTTATCACGTCAATAGCGTTTAGCACAAGAGATATACATTTTTATTAATCTATATTGGGTTTCGGTTACAATATTTAATTGTAAAACATCAATTAAATGAAATTATAACTATTATAGAAAACCCCTACCACATAATAAGAATGATATTACCATTATTTTTTGTGCATTAACATGTGAAAAATGGAACAAAAAATGAAATCTAATGCAACATAATCATAACAATATTGTTATTATTTCTTATTCCATTTCAATAAACAATATTTACCGATTGTAAATAATTAATTAATCAAAAGACACGATCATGGTCCATTCGAACTCCTCTCCCATTTATTGAACAACGTAATAAAATATTTTATTCTCATAAATAATTATTTTTAGTTAACAACTAATAAATAAATATTTATTAAAATTTCAATAATCTAAATAAATATTTTTTATTCACAATCTTATGAACATATATTCATTTAATTTATGTGATCATTTTAAAATTAATAAAATTATACCTCAGTATTTAGAATAATATTTATACCATTAATTAAATTCATATAGAATTTAATTGAGACCACCAAATTCACATAGTGTGTGACCCTTTATGATTTATTCTTGTTGACATTCGGTAGGCCTTCTTATAGTCTAGTATTACTATATAAAAATGGTTCAAGACACCGATGATAATGATCTTAAAGGTGAAACGATGACATCCACATACGAGCACAGACATTGTAAGATAATCTCTTTGTTAAAATATCTCATCAAGATGGTTTCATGATACTGATATCAACCTATATTCTTGATGTTTCATTCTTTGACTACCTAAAATAAACACTTTGTTACACCATGGCCATGAAATTTATGGATAATCTTCTATTTCAATCAATGGGAAGAGATATCATATTTCATAAATGGAATGGACAAATCCTTCCTCGAAATATCCATTAATAACATGTCTTTCATAACACACACAACATACCCTACTTCCCCCAACCTATGGAATGACAGTTTCCATCAGAAAATATATATGCATGAGTCATGACTCATATTAATGATTATCATAAAGTCAAAGGACCATTACAAAAGATCATATATTATAATATATAATGACACCAGAACATGCAGAATTCTTACTAGAGGGTTTGCTCTCATAATCTCCCATGTAAGAGATTACCATGTGAAAACTTCATGAGAAGATGTATCATCTCCTTATGAGTACTCACACCTAATGGTATGTATACTATATTTCCTACCATAGTATTTCATCCAACCACATAACTATATTTAAGAATATATTTACAGAACTTCGAGGTTCTCATCATAGTGGAGAAATTCTACGAACTTATTAATGCCACAAATACAATAAGAAATGATTTTATTATGGTCATTAAGAACAATGAAAAATATGTAATAATTTTTTTAATACATAAAGAAATTAAATATTCACATTTTTAAAGAAAAAATAGTATGTTCTAGGAAACCAACTCCAAAAACACCTCATTTGAACTGGAGAGAACTATCTACAACATTCAGTCTGCTAGACCTCGTATAATGATCCTGCTTTTGTTAAGATAATTCATTAGTCATGGTTTACTCTAGGTTTTCATTTAAGTAAATACTTCTTACTAAAACTTCACCTCTATGAAAAAAATTTCACAATAGATGACACTTTCATAGTATGTGCTTCGTCCACTAATGCGAAATGGGCTCTTTTTCAAGAGTCACCACTACTGTATTATCATAACAATGTGTGATGGTATATTTATTTCTAGGTACCACATACAGATCATGGACAAATCATGGAATCCAAACTACTTGTTAAGATCCCTCAGAAGCTATAATATACTCAGACTCTTGTGTTGAATCCACGACCACACCTTTCTTTGAGACATGCCTACTCACATCTCCTCCATTGAATGTGAATATGTATTTTGTTTGTGAATTCATGTCATATTTATCAATATTGAAACATGAATATGAATATCATATGATAACTAATTTTTTATCTCCACCATTAACAAAGAACATATCCTTAGTATTCCATATAACTTAATGATAGTCCGGACTACCATCCAATTGTGGTCACCTTGATGAACATGATATATTCCTACCGTACTAATTGCATAGGAGACATATAGCCTAGTATATAGAATATCATACATTATTGGGCCAATAATTGATTTTTATCAAATATTTTCCATTATATTTATTTATTCATGGGTTTGAGAACACATTTTATTAGAAAGATGAATTACTTGTGATGTTGGAAACAATCCACTCTTGGATTTTTCCATATTGAATCACTTAATTATCTTGAAAATGTGTGTACTTTGACTTAGTCCAAATAATATCATAGATCTATCATGATGGATTTTCATCCCAAGAATATATGATGTCTCACCCATGTCATTCATGGATATGCATTTATTCAATCATGCATTAATAGACTATATAACTGGAATTTCATTTCGAATAAGTAATATGTCATAAACATATACTTTAGGAAAATGACTTCACTTATACTAAACCATTTGTAGACACAATGCTTACATTTGTTCATTATATAACCAAATTCATTTATGGCTTTACCAAAAATAATTTTCTATGGCCTAGATGCTTACATTAATCCATATATATATATGTATATATGTTTTTCAACATTCATATCTTATTGGCATCATTTGGAGTCCCAAAACCGTGAGGTTGTGTCTTATAGACATCTTCTGGATGGTTCTCATTAAAGAAAGCTATTTTGACATCCATTTACAAATATCATAGTTTGGTAAGAAGCAACGGTCAGTATAATGATGATTTATTTAAGCGTTGAAATTTTTGAAAAGGTTTCATCGTAGTCATTGCCTAGACACTATTTCAACCCTTTTTCAACAACCCATGCCTTATAGGTACCGATTTGTCCTTCCATGTTCAGTTTCTTCTTGAATAACCATTTTCAAAAAACCTACTTTACATCTACTAGAGGATTTACAAAAATACATACAAGGTTTTGGTGCATGGAATTCATTTCAGAATTTATAGATTCTTGCCACTTGAAAATCATTGTGTCACATAATTCTTCCTTATAGGTTAGAGGATATTTATTATCAACTAATAATGAGTAACCATCATCAATAACAAGAAAAGCATGAAGTTCTAGCTCAATAATCTCTCTTGCACTCATATGCAGTACTTGTGTCCCTGGAACAAATATTACTTCAACGGGTCTTTGTGGAATCTTCTCTTATACCAAATCATGGGTACAATGAGCCTCAAAATCATTTAAGTGTATCTCGCTCCCATGATTTCTTTTGGAGATACACTCCCTATCAAAGAATATGGAATGAATTTAAACTATAATTTTTTTTGTGGGGTTGTATAGGTAATATCCCATTGTATCTTTAGTGTATCATTTAAAGGTACACATTGTGCCTTGGGGTGTGAGTTTGTTACCTGAAGAGGCATTTACAAACGCTTCACTTCCCCATTCATGTAAAATTGATAACATGGATTTTCTTCCCCTAAAAATATTTTATGGAATACCATTTATCAATTTATTTGGTACATGGATTAGTATGTGGGAATATTTTTGTAATGCATATCCCCAAAAAGATAATGGAAGACTTGCATGACTCATCACTGATCTCACCATGTCAAACATGGTGTGGTTTCAATTTTTGCTTAAACCATTCCACATGGGTGTCTAAGGTTGATAGAGTTGGTATATGATCCCAAACTCCCAAAAGTAATCAATTAAGTCTTGATTAAAATATTCTACACCTCGGCCTAAGATGAGTTTCTAAATCTTCTTACCAATATAGTTATCAACATCATTATTGTATTCCTTGAACTTATCAAAGTAATATGGAATATACATCATTATGTTGATTTATCCATATCTACTAAAATCATGCGTAAATGTTATTAAGTATGAGTATTGTCCCCTTATTTCGATTTGAAATGGTCCAAACACATCGGTAAGAACTAATTAAAGAATATCTTTAGCTCTTTCACATTTTCCACTAATTGGTGTGTAATTCATTTTTCCTTTTAATAAAGCACGACATAAAACATGTAAATTTAATTCGAAAGAATATAATTACCCATATTTATGTAACATTGTCAATAGTATCTCATTTATATGACCTATCTAGTGATGCCAAAGTAATGTGTGGAATGAGTAATGTAAAATATCTTTGTTAATGATTTACATTACATGTTTTGTGAAATCCAACATGTAAAGACTCTTATATAAATATGCCTTACTAAAACAAATTATATTATTATAAAATAAGAAAATTTAATTTCTAAGCGTGAAAATAAACCCATATGTATCATGTTTGGATACAAAAATCAATACTTTTGGATACATAAGACATATAATAACAACCTTTTAATACCAAGAGCATCCATGTTATCAATGTGAGCTAGTAGAACCCAATAGATACAACAAAAAGTCTATATATTTTAAATCCTCATAGAGCTACCAACAATCTTTCAACTTCAATGAATCTACATGGTTCCTATATTTGGATACATATGTGAGCACCAAACGTTGTATCTAATACCCAATTTTTAGAAAGAGATAAATTGTGCTCGATAAAAAATGCACTTGAAGCCTTCCATTTATTCTTTATATGGGAGAAAATTTCTTTTAGTGACCCTTCTTGTTGTATGTGAAACAAAAAAAATACATAATGTTCAATTATTTTCCCCTTGATGTTCATTTACATGGAAAGAATTAATGAATATGTTGGCAGAAAGATCTTTGCCTTCCCATTCATATTATTCACCAGAAGGAAAAAAGGATTTTCCCAATTCATGTATTTTACCACTTGGATATAAAGGATAAAAATATCTGGTAGAGACTTCTCAGTTTTTTTCATATTAAAATTTGCAACAAAATTGATGAATCTCTGAAGAAGTGATGCTAGAATGAGAGTGGTACCCAATTATTTGAGGATTATAAACTCTAGTGTAAAAACTGGACCCCAGTTCCCGGATCTATTTCCATATTTAATTACATTGGAATGATTACAATAAGTTCATACCCAAAAATAATTAATAGTTTACTATTTTTGGAAACACATATATATACATAAGTTATATAATAAAACATGAAAGGAATCAATATTTAGAAACTCCATTGACAACACCCATAACTCGTAGGTTATTTCTGCATGTAATTCATAAATAGGAAAATTAATCACAAGAAAGGGGGAGATAAAATTCTTAGTAAGGGTATGAAATACAGTAGAAGATATCATAAACATAAACATTGGGCATGGTGAATAACTAAAAACACATTCTTTCAAAAAATGAACCTGAACACATTTTGGTAGGAATAAGAGATTAAAATATAATTCCATAATGAAGCATAATCATGGGTATTCTACAATTTGAATAAACTAATGAACTTTAAATTTATAGTTTCATGATAAGGGGATGAAAAATGATTGATATCATAACTATACCATTAAGGAATCATGTAAAGACCACAAATAATCATTGTGTAGGGCCCTGTTCCAAGACCGTAGTTCATCACATGAGACCTACCGATGCATCGAGGGGATATAGCGTGCCCCAACAATGACTTAATAAGTCCAATTCATTCCTTATGTGAATTGGTATAAACCTAAAAACATATACATTAATATTGAAACTAACATTTAAAATATAGATAACATTCCATTTACATTAAGCATAAACACTAAGTATTCTAAGTAAATTGGTGAATTTTTTTAAGATAACACATCAACTATGAGTATTAAAATAATCCATTAAATTATATATAGTAAATTATATGATAATATATTAATCCTAATAATTTATAAGAATCAATAATATTGTTGAAATAGATAAGACACTATAATAAAATTGAGTAATTCATGAAATAAATTTTCATTTGATGGATCCTTAAGAAACATTCCATTTTTTGCATCCTCTCCAATTTCAATTTACCAGGGTGAGTAGAGGTATATATAGGTGTAAAAGGAACCTCATTAGATATAATACTATATTTTGATATTAATGAATCTAAATTTTTAGTAATAATTTTCCCCCTAAAGAAATGGCATCTTCTACATGATAAACTATGATGGTATATATTTTTTAATTGGGAACATTACTGAGATAACATAATGGGTTGTTACATAAGAATACAATACTTGTTATCAGGTAATAGAAAAATAAATTTACAAATTTATCTTATATTAAATACTTATCAATACATAATTGATTTCAATTCTATTAGTGATATATTTTTCTAATGTCTGTTCATCTGAAATTCTATAATTTAAGAATGGGATCTGATTTTATCTCTCACAAAAATAAAACAAAAACATTGGAAATTTTTTTTTAACAATATCTCCATCAAAATGATTAAAAAACATGTTTAATTTATTTCATTTTTTGAATCACAAATGCTATCGGAAATGGAATATATTAAATATTAATCATGATAAACGAATAATATTTAATGAAATTTATAAAAAACAAACTAGTACGATATTTTAAAATAATTGTGCCTTAGAACTAATCTTTCAGTATATTCTTGACGCACATCAAATTAGCATATAATATTATTGTCCTAAAATGGCTTTAGATTTTCAGGTAACTCCTAAAATACTTTTAATTATGTCCCATTGGGATATAACTATAAAAAAAAGTAAATTAATATCCTTTTTCCTTATTATAATAAGAAATTATTTTTAAATGTATAGTTCTATGCCTATTATCTCTTTGTATCTCCTTCTATCTCTCTAGAAAAATATGAAAACGACTCTACCATAGGAGTATCACCAGTACTGATGAAAAAAAAATTATTTTTTAATTATCATTAAATAATTATACTATTAAACATACATTAATATAAAAAAATTTCACATATATTGGTAAATGATCATCTTACTCTATGTTTTTCATTTAACTAGATGAATGTAATTAGATTCTATATTCATATATTTTAGTATACTAATTTTTTAGAAGCAATTTTTAATGAGTGAATACAGATTATATCTATTTTGATTACTAAATTTTTTTAAGGAAATTATATATATATATAAATACTTAATATTATAATATCCATGTATAAAATACTATGACTTCATGTATTTGTTTTACAAAAATAATATTCGTGTGTTTTCAACTATGATATTTCAAAAAAATTATCTTACTTCCTTAATATTCCAACAGAAATGTTGTCTTTTTTTCAAAAAAATCCAACACGATCCTTTGAAATTTCTAACAATATATCATTTTTTTTGTGAAAATACACAATGCATTAAAATTGAAAAAATATATATCCCTTTTATTGGAAATGATTTATAATGAGTCTTCTCAATGAAAATGGTATCTCTAATCCTCCCCCTTAATATGTAGTAATTCACTTCTATTCCTCCTCCCCATTATTGTAGGGAACATCACCACCTTTCCAATAATTAATGATGAAATATTTTCTCATACATAACATGGCTTGACCCCTACCCTCATTAGACACTACAATGAGGGGAGAGAGATAACGACCCATGATTCTCACCTTCAGTTGGAACTAGTTTGGTGACTAGCACCGAGGGTATACAAATCAAGCAATATGGGTGGCATTACCCTTTATAAGAAAACAGGACTAGGAGATAGATTCAATCATCCACATAAAACCCTATACAAAGTGTGAAATGATATAACAAAAACCCTACAATGAATGTATAAAATAAAACTACTATAATACAAGATTGTATCATAAGAAAAATTATAAAATGTAATGTTAAAGCAGTGACTCGGTAGTTTTCAAGTATCCGAGATAGTAGAGTCTAGAACATTCGACAAAATCCTCCTGAAAACCTAAAAAATGATTCATATATATAGGGTGATCATACATGTATACTAACTAGGAAAAACAAATTCTATCATGGATATGTTAAAGAAGCATAAAAATTCCCCTTTGAGAAAATTATAGAACCAAAAAACACTTAAACATGTATACTAACTATCCCAACCTTACCATGTCAAGATCACCATCTGAAAAACTACCCTTACACTTTACCAAAACCATCCATCGGTATGAATGCAATGGGCTCTGCCACATTCAATCCTCCTAAACTAGATCAACCCTATAAAAATTTATCGAATCAGCCTGTTTAACTTTCAATTATTGAGCCACATGTAGATGATAATCAGGAGAATTAATATTAAGGTAAAAAAATATTTCATAATTCTAGTAGTATAGATTTTCATTAAGATTAATTTTAGTTTATTTTTTATCAATTTTAACATCTCAAAGCACCCAAATTAAAAAAAACAAAATTAATTATGATGCATGTAACTTTACTAAGACTATACCCTACAAGAAGGTCCTAATCACGTGACCATTCAATAAGATCAGATCCTATGCAATAGATCATGGGGGGGCCAAAAATCTACTATCTTAGCCAGTCTCCCTAGAAAATGTCGTGCATCAAGGTCAAGTGTAATTATTTCCATACCATCTCATTTAATCTTCATTATTCCTAATTCCTACTCCATCCTATATCTCACCAATCAGCTTCAATACCTCCCTATAATGATTACCTACCTCTAAAGATACCATAATGGGGGGAGAGATATAATGACACTTGAGTCCCACCTCTAGTAGGCATCGGGTTGTAGACTAGCACCATGGGTGTACAAATCTCATAATATGGGTGGCATTACCCATTATAAGAAAAGAATATTGGGAGATAGAATGAATAATCCACAAAAAACCCCAGAAATAATATGACATTTAATCCAAAAAAACATCCCACAATTCATGTTTAAAATATAATTGTATCGATAAAAGATAGATTCCAAAGTAAAATATCCAATATTAATGCTATTGTAGCTACTCCACAAATTTCAAGTATAAGAACTGGTAGAGTACAACACGGTCTGTGAAATCCTCCTAGAAACCATAAATATTTTTTATATACTTATTGTGAGAATACATGTATACTCAGTAGAAAAACCAATGTCTCTTGTGCACATCTGAAAGAAGCATACTGTTGCCCATGTGTGAAAATTGTAGAACCCAAAAACTCCTAAACATGTATACTGACCATCCTAGCCTAACCAAGGCACACTCATAGTTAATTAATACCATGTAATATTAAAAAAAATAAAGAAACATAGAGATAGGTCACCCCACACCACTTCCCCTGGCATGCTTCACTCACCCAACATAGTACGTCCTGGCACTCAAATCTCTTTTGAAAACCACTTCACATACCAAATGCACACACCTGGGCCACAAAACACATAGAAACCTACCCACATACAACTGTTCCTTATATCAAATCCCATATCATCCCTAAGACATTTGGGAAATCACATAACTATCTCATCCTAATGACACCAGGTAATGAAAAAAAACCCACCGGCTCAAAAACAATTGGGCCATCACATCTCATCTGAAGACAACTAGGCCATTACAACAACCATCGAAGACACTAACCGTAACACCCCAGGTAAATAAAGAGTATGAAATTTTCATATTTGTGAATAAAATATTGATATATCTTTAAAGGGGACTCTATGCTCGAGGGCATACCCAACACGCAACAACGAGTTTCTTGGGAATCTTACGTTGCACTCTAATAATAAAATAATATTATTTTAAATAGTAGTTAATACCTAGCCGTTGTAATGGCGGAAATGAACAGAAATAACTAGAAAATTATTATATATGTTCGTCAAATATTTTTACTCTTTACAATAAATGTTAAAGGATTAAAAATGCGAATGAATCCAATTTTAAGTATAGGCAGTCTAATATTCTTTAAAAGGTCGATTAACCGCCATTTGATGGCGAACCTCTTTTAAATCAACTTTTTGACAATTTTATGTGTTATATTTGAAAAAATATAATTCTTCTTTATAATCGGGACATCAAAATTTACTTTGTATAATTTTTGTTATTTTTCCGAAAAAGATCAATTTTTAATGAATAGTGAAAAAGGTTGTATTTTAATTCAAAACCTCTTTTTAATCTAATTTATTTATATTATTAGATTATATTTTTAATTGGTTTTAAAGTTTAAATAGAATATATTTTTACCATTTAATCCAATGGTGGTTATTGTAATTAATATCACTTTAAGATTGGACATAAACGAGTGTCAATCTTTTGAAAGATATAGTTTCATAAAAACACGCTATTTGTTTTAACAACGCGATTTAATTATAAAATTAATTAATGAAATATTTATGTTATAAATTTTGTAAAATTGATATCATTTTTGAATTCGGAATATCAAATATAACTTAGGATGAATTTTTGTTATTTTTCTGAAAAGCATCAATTTTTGAAGAATATTGAAACCACAAAGTGGTGGTTACAAAAATTTGATTTTTCATTTAAATGGGAATTTACCACATCTGTGATTTGAATTTCAAAAATCCAATTTAAATGATTTTAATTTTTAAGTAAAATGTGGTTCAATGGGATGAAAATTATTTTTGATTAAAAGTAACTTTTAAGTTTTATTAATCGCGATTAAAGGTAATTAGTGTGATTTAAGGTAAAAATGATATTATAATAAAATGAAAATATATTGACACTTGTCCTAACCCTATTTGATGAGTTATGGCCGACCAAGACAACCCATGGGACGATTTTTGGTACCCCATGGAGCCACTTGGGTTTGATAATGACATTTATGCCTTTTATTTAATGTTAAAATAAAAATGTCACATACATGATTTGTTTTACTAAAACAATTTTTACATGTGGTTATAAAAGTCAGAATTTTGATTATAAATTGTTATTGGAAATATAAAAATATTTCCTACATCATAGTAATTTTTTTATAATTTTTAGACATTAAATAAATTAAATTCTTTATGACATCATGATGATGCAGTGATGACCTCATTATTTAACGATTTAAATAAAATTGAATGATAATGCAACATATAAGACCTAAACATGTCAAAAACCAATTGTATGGGTGGATTTAGAACCCGTATCACCTTATCCTAGAAACACATCAATGTGGGACCATTAAAATCAGAAAAAAATTTGAAACTAAAGTAACATTTTATACTTTACCAAGAGTGCCCCTCCTCTCCTCTTATAAAAGGCCCCCACCTCTACCACCTTAACCACACCTTTCAATCCTTTGGTTCGGCCAAGATCTGATCATTTTGTCTCTACACATACCTCTCCTCATCCTATAAGCCTTAAATTATGCGGGATGCTCTTCAAGAAACCCTTTTGGTTCAAACCAAAGGGAGTTACCCAATTTTATGGTAACATCTTCACTTGTGATCTTTTGTTTTATTTTGCTTCTCCAACCCCCTAAACTCTTTTTATTCATTTATTTTGTAACAAATCCAGTATCTTAAATATACTAGTATTTTGTTATAAAAATTATTCGAGCAACACTTACACACACCTTCATCGAATGGTTAAAGAAAATACTGTTTCTGTGGATGGTGAATTTCTGCCTCACGAAACGATGATTGTTCAACACTCATATTACACCTTAAAATGTGGCCATTAAGATGTCACTATATTTATATATGATATATAATATGTTTATGTTTTCCTTATTCTTCTGTATTTTTCATTTGTGGTATACCTTTATGGTTTCCATTGTGGGTAAACACGATAATTTCATTTTAGGAAGTGCGGACTACCGCCCCCTCAAAGTGATTTGATTCGTTAATGCCATATGTGGGACGTATAAAGGATGGATTTAAAGTTATTATATATGATGTTATATTGGAATTATAATATACCTATATATCATTATTACTTCTTTCCATTAAATTATTAGACAGAAATGAAAGTAGCGTTCATGCGTACGTACGACTTACCGTCTCAATGAACGGTGCATTTCATTTCTAATCCTCAAATGTAATGTACTATTATAAGTACATATAATGGATATATATGATTTATGATACATATAAAGGATGAATATAATTCTGCAATTAAAAATATACACATCTCTCATTGATTTTTAATTCCATTAATATGACAAAGAAATGAAAGTTGCATTCATGCGTACGTACGGCTTACCGTCTCCATGAACGGTGCATTTCATTTCTTACCTCTAAATGATTATGTAATATTATAAATACATTTATATGCTGTATATATCTGATATATATGATATCCAAATCAGGAATGTCATTCTGAATATAAAGAAACCTTTGACCACACGAACAACATGTAACTGCAAGAAGTCCACTTTTGACTTAAGAACCAAATATCGACAAAACAAACATTATTAACTTAAATGATTACATAATGTTTATAACAAGTAAATAATTGATATAAAAGTAATAATTAACATGAAAAAATCTTCTTAATCATGTATAAATTAATTCAAGTTTATTATTCAGGAGATTAAAAAACGATCGAGTCAAGTCGAACCTGAGGTAAGGGATCCTACTGCTCTCTTTCTTTTTAAGTACGCTCTTTTATGTCATTCCTTTTAAAGATCATATTTCTTGTTATTGGGATGTTATTTTATATTACTCTTACTATAAGTTTTATGTTCATATGATTAGAGACCCTATTCTCTCTCATCAGTCCATTTTGATGTTATGAGTGGCACCGTTAGGCTGCCGAATTTTCGTAAGAGATCTAACCTCTCTCCTTCTTTTTAAGTACTCTCCTTAATGACACTTCTTTTAAGATCCTCTTTGTTATGTTGGGGGATGTTATTTTATATTCCACTTTCTATAAAATTTATTTTAATATGATGAGATACCCTATTTGATTTCATCAATCCATTTTTGTGAGTTTTTTGTGGCGCCGTTAGGCTGCCGAGTTTTCGAAAGGGGTTTTTCATCTCACTTTTATTCCCAGAAGATTTATGCTACATTTTCCACAATTTCCTTTGAGTGGTGTATGTACTTCCCATTATTTTACTCATTGTGTAATATACATTCATTTATGATTATTTACATCAATGTTGTATTGTCCTTCTTTCACGGGGTGTATGTTTCGAAAGATACCCATGTCGGTAAGGGAACCTTTCACCCTCCTCTTTTTAAAAGACTTCTGTTGTTATGTATTTTAATTCACATAATATTATGTTGGGATATGTTCTTCTATATCCTTATTGATTTAAATTTTATTTCCATGTGATGAGATACCCTTTTTATCTCTCATCAACTCATTTTATGAATTTTGTAGGGACGCCATTAGTCTGTCAAATTTTTGCAAGGGAACTTCTTAACCCAAACTTTTTTCTTTGGGATAAACTTATACTCCTTGAATATGTCGTTCTATGAATATTTTTGAATGATCTCTGATTTTTTTACACTTAATATTCACTTATATTTGGTGTATTCATTTGTTACACATAATTTTGTAATTGATTTATCCTTAAACCAAGGATACCGTCTTTGTAAGGGACTTAATCTCAATCTCCTTTAATTGAGGAATATTTCATTTTATACAAAAATTTCTTTTACACGGTGTATAAACCCCTTTTAATTTTACTTTTATACAAAAGGAATCTTTTTCTACGAAGCGTTTTACTAAACGACAAAAAGGAATGTTTCTTTTAACGTACGCGGTGACAACAACCTTTTCCGTCGCCGCGAGTATTATTTGATCTTTGGCTTCCTCAAAAAGCCGTAATGTTTTTAAAATAAAATAAATACCACATAATGTTTTATGTATTTTGGTATTGAAAATGGTTTTGATAAAGTAGTCTATTTTTCAACATATTTAAATGATATATTATGATTGAAATGTGGAAATGTTATCATTCCTTTATATTGGTTTTATGTGTTATAATTTTATAATGGTACTTGGACATTTTACGGGTGGTTACGTGATAAACCATATGACGGGTGGTGCCGTGAATACCAGGACGGGTGGTTACATTATAACCTCCAATGCATTGGGTATGGAAGTCGGCCGTATGGATATTCCATTAAGTATGTATGGAAGTTGGCCGAATGGCTATTACATTAAGTGATATGTGTGGAAGTCGACCTTATGGTTATTCCACTTAAGTATGTTTATGTACTAAGTTACCTTTATATGTTATGTGATCTTTATATGGGTTTTATGGTAATCTTTTGGTTACAGAAGGGTAAGTGATGAACTTTTATTCAGTGAAGAGTTTTTACTACTTCGAAAAGGTGAAAAGTATTACTTTGATAAAGTATACATGGTTTACTTGTTGTTTTGAAAAACTAACAGTTTTCATTCTTTGTGTATCCCTTACTGAGCTTTTTAGGCTCATCCCAAGTTTTTGAAATGTTTTTCACTGGACATAACATGGAATAGGGTCAAGGATGGGATCAAGGGAAAGTCATGCAACCTAAAACATGGAACTAGACATGTTCTTTTTAAGGGTTTTTATTTTATGGAAACTTAGTAAAAGTTTCTACATTGTAATATTTTGAGATGTAACAGTTATGTCCTAAAAATCTAAAACTCTAATCCTGAAATGATCCTCAATGTGAAATATTCATTTAATTAAATATTAAGTATGGTTTAAGGCCAGGGCCTTGTAGTTGGTATCAAAGGTTGGTTTAGATAACTTTAGAGGTTAGGGTATTCTTTAAGTATAAGTGACATGATCATAATGGTTAGGATTTCATAAACAGACCTAGTTTTAGATAAAATGAATGAGTAAGTATATCTTAGTGTTAACTTTCCTCTTTAGTACATGATGGTTTTGTTGATATACTCACACTGACCTTTTTGGTTTTAGTAAATGGCTGGATCTAGCAGGCACTAAAGTAACAGTGGATGTGAAGGAAACTGTGACAGTTTTCTAAGCGAGCAGCTGAATGATATGGGAGATGCAATGAGAACTCTTGTGTTTATCCCCAACCAACTACCTGGAGTCATGATTGACCACCTAAACCTTAGTGATTTCTATAAGTCATCATATATGCGAGAAACAAATCCCTACGGAACTACAGGTAATAATCATAAAGGTAAATGTGTTCAAAAACCTATGTGTCATAGATGTGGAAAGAAACACCTTGGAAAATGTTTCAAAGGGATAGAAATATGCTATAGATGTGGAAATGATGTTTATAAAGCATGAACCTACCATGGAAAAAGGAAGCATCCAGTTGACTCGAGGAAAGGGAAAGAAGTTCTTTATGAGGGATCAATTGAATGTTTTAAATGTGGTGTGCATCGTCATTATGCAAACAAATGTCCTATGAAGAAGTTTCATGAATGGGATCACCAAGATCATACAAATACTCGTTTACCAGTACCTAATGCCATTCCGATTGAGGATGAAGAAACTGACAATGACCAATCAAAGGTATGTATTATTTTTTAACTTTTGTTTTCTATTTTGGAATCTTAGGATATGATTCATGATTTTGTTTGTAGGAAAGAAGTATTTCAGAATAATTTGGAAATGAATTTTTAATGGATCATGAATAATGTTGAATGAGTTAGAAGTCAACATATAAGGGCTTCAAGAGTTATGGTGAAATTCTTAAGAGTATTAAGTGTCTTTTGATGATGGGGTACATTAGAAGACTTTTTATAGTATGTGTAACACTGGTGTTTGATATATGAAAATTTTATTCAAAGAATAGTAATATGTTCTTTTGTGGACATAGTTATAAAGAACCATTTGGGATTATATGATCCTTACTTTCGAGGTAATTGTGGGTTACTATATGTAATGATGGAAAGTGAAATTCATGAGATAAAATTGAGGTTAAATTACATTATGGTTATTTTTGAAGATTTTATCTTGTTATTGGGGAATTTTTTAAGAATTATGTAGTTTTGGAAAAAGGATAACACGCAGACCGTGTGACAACCCGTTGCGTCAGACAAAGCTGTGGGAATCGAACCCACAACCAAAGTGCAATGGGTATTTATCGCCTACCACTAGACTACGTGAACTCTCTGGTTAGTATGACTTATTCTTTTTATTTAGCTGACATTATGAATTAAGAGTATGTTGATATTTTGTTTTTATTAAATTAATTAACTTATCATGGAAGATATGTGATTAGGTTAATTACTTTTCAATACGAGACTTTAGGAGCAACTGATGTTTTTTTGCAGATAAATGTTATGACTTAACTTGGAAGACTATGTGACTAAATCCTTAAAATATTTGGGATTCAATCTTAGTTTGGTTTACTTTGAAGAATTTTATGGACAAATTGTTTATCGAATGGACCTCGTTGAACTTTGGGTTTTGTTGAGAAAATTTTGGGGATTAAGAATAGATTTTCTTTTTATAAAGGGTTATCCTTTTCTGGATTATCTGATCATGTACTATCCTTTTTGGTTTTGGTTAGATTCTAAAGACATGGGAAGTATATAGTTCTCTTTTGTGGATTAGGTTATTCTCTAGAAATTGATTATAGTACTCTTAATGCAAACAAGTCTTCCTAAATACTCGTCTTTTGGAGAAAATATGAGTTTCATTAAGGAATATAATAAAATTTGAAAGTATACATGAAAAGTAAGTATGTTTCATTATGATTTATTTAAGCTCAAAAATAAATTCCTCAATGAAAAGTAACTTAAAACAAAAATGTTGACTATTAACTGTTCCTACTGGGGAATCGAATACCGTTTAACCCATCACAAGTTTGTGATTTTCTTATGGTTAACTTTCTCCTAGACATGTTTACTATCACTCTCCATCAGAACATGGCCCTTTGTTTTTTCCTCCATGTCCATATTTTCATACTTGGAATCCTAGTATGGGTTAACTCGGGTGACCTCTGTACTTATCCTTCTTTATTTTAAAGTGATTGTTTTACCGACTCTTGTTCCGATGTGGGACTTTCAAGGATGTTTCCAAGCTCAATTTTTAGATTGCGAGGATGAAATTCCCAAAATAGGGGAAGGATTTAACACCCCAGGTAAATAAAGAGTATGAAATTTTCATATTTGTGAATAAAATATTGATATAACTTTAATGTGGACGCTATGCTCGATGGTGTACCCAACACTCAACAACGAGTTTCTTGGAAATCTTACATTGCACTCTAATAATAAAATAATATTATTTTAAATGGTAGTTAATGCCTAGTCATTGTATTGGCGGGAATGAACATAACTAACTACAAAATTATTATATATGTTTTTCAAATATTTTTACTCTTTACAATAAATGTTAGAGGATTAAAAATGCGAATGAATCCAATTTTAAGCGTAGACAGTCTAATATTCTTTAAAAGGTCGATTAACCGCCTTTTGATGGCGAACCTCTTTTAAATACACTTTTTGACAATTTTATGTGTTATATTTGACAAAATAAAATTCTTCTTTATAATAGGGACATCAAAATTTACTTTGTGTAATTTTTGGTATTTTTCCGAAAAAGTTCTATTTTTAATGAATAGTGAAAAATGTTGTATTTTAATTCAAAACCTCTTTTTAATATAATTTATTTATATTATTATATTATCTTTTTAATTAGTTTTAAAGTGTAAATAGAATATATTTTTACCATTTAATACAATGGTGGTCATTGTAATTAATATCACTTTAAGATTGGACATATATGAGTGTCAATCTTTTGAAAGATATTGTTTCACAAAAACATGCTATATGTTTTAACAGCGGGATTTAATTATAAAATTAATTAATGCAACTTCTATCTTATGAATTTGGTAAAATAGACATCATTTTTGAATTCGGAATGTCAAATATATCTTAGGGTTAATTTTTGGTATTTTTCTTAAAAATATCAATTTTTTATGAATAGTGAAACCACAAAGTGGTGGTTACAAAAATTTGATTTTTCGTTTAAATGAGACTTTACCACTTCTGTGATTTGAATCTAAAAAATAAAATTTAAATGATTTTAATTGTTAAGTAAAATGTGGTTTAATGGGATGAAAATAATTTTTGTTGAAAAATAACATTTAAATTTTATTAATCGGGATTAAAGGTAATTAATGTGATTTAAGGTAAAAATGATATTATAATAAAATGAAAATATATTGACACTTTTCCTAACCCTATTGGAAGAGTTATGCCCGACCAAGATAACCCATGGGATGATTTTCTGTACCCCATGGAGCCACTTGGGTTTCATAATGATATTTATGCCTTTTATTTAATGTTAAAATAAAAATGTCACAAATATGATTTGTTTTACTAAAACAATTTTTACATGTGGTTAATAAAGTCATAGTTTTGAATATAAATAGTCATTGGAAATCTAAAAAGCTTTATTACATCATAGTGATTTTTTTATAATTTTTAGACACTAAATAAATTAAATTCTTTATGACATCATGATGATGCAGCGATGGCCTCATTATTTAACGATTTAAATAAAATGGAAAGATAATGAAAAATATAGGACCTACACATGTAAAAAAACTATTGGATGGGTTGCTTTCGAACCCTTATCACCTTATCATAGAAACACATCAATGTGGGACCATTAAAACTCGAAAACCATTTGAAACTAAAGTAACATTTTATACTTTACCAAGAGTGCCCCTACTCTCCTCTTATAAAAGGCCCCCACCTCTACCACCTTACCTACACCTCTAAAGCCTTTGGTTAGGCCAAGATCTGATCATTTTGTCTCTCCACATACCTCTCATCATCCTAGAAGCCTTAACGTAGGCAAGAAGATCTTCAAGAAACCCTTTTGGTTCAAACCAAAGGGAGTTACCCAATTTTAAGGTAATTTCTTCACTTGTGCTCTTTTGTTTTATTTTTCTTCTCCAACCCCCTAAACTATTTTTATTCATTCCTTTTATAACAACTCCAGTATCTTAAATATACTAGGATTTTGTTATAATATGTATTCTAGCTACACCTACAGACACATTAATCTAATGGTTAATGAACATACTGTTTCTGTGGATGGCGAATTTTTGCCTCACGAAACGATGATTGTTCAACACTCATATAACACCTTCATTAAGATGTCACTATATTTATATATGATATATATTATGTTTATTTTTTCCTTATTCTTATTTAATTTTCATTTTTGGTATACCTTTATAGTTTCCATTGTGGGTAAACACGATAATTCCATTTTAGGAAGTGCGGACTACCGCCCCCTCAATGTGATTTGATTCGTTAATGCCATATGTGGGACGTATAAAGGATGGATTTAAAGTTATTATATATGATTTTATACTAGAATTATAATATAACTCTATATCATTATTACTTATTTCCATTAAGATGTCACTATATTTATATATGATGTATATGATGTTTATTTTTTCCTTATTCTTATTTATTTTTCCTTTGTGGTATACCTTTATGGTTTCCATTGTGGGTAAACACAATAATTTCATTTTAGGAAGTGAAGACTACCGCCCCCTCAATGTGATTTGATTCGTTAATGCCATATGTGGGACGTATAAAAGATGGATTTAAAGTTATTATATATGATTTTATACTGGAATTATAATATAACTCTATATCATTATTACTTATTTCCATTAAATTATGAGATAAAAATGAAAGTATCATTCATGCGTACGTACGGCTTACCGTCTCCATGAACGGTGCATTTCATTTCTTATCCTCAAATGTAATGTACTATTATAAGTACTTATAATGGATATATATGATGTATGATACATATAAAGGATGAATATAATTCTGGAAATAAAAATATACACATCTCTCATTTAGTTTTAATTCCATTAATATGACAAAGAAATGAAAGTAGCGTTCATGCGTACGTACGGCTTACCGTCTCCATGAACGGTGAATTTCATTTCTTACCTATAAATGATTATGTAATACTATAAATACATGTATATGATGGATATATTTTATATATATGATATCCAAATAAAGAATGTCATTCTGGATATAAAGATACTTTGACCACACGAACAACATGTAATTACAAGAAGTCCACTTTTGACTTAAGAACCAAATATCGACAAAACAAACATTATTAACTTAAATGATTACATAATGATTATAACATGTAAATAATTGATATAAAAGGAATAATTAAATTGAAAAATGTTCTTATGAAAGTAGAAATTAACTCAAGTTTATTATACAGGAGATTAAAGAACGATTGAGTCAAGTCGGACCTGAGGTAAGGGATCATACTCCTCTCTTTCTTTTTAAGTACGCTATTTTATGTCATTCCTTTTAAAGATCATCTTTCTTGTTATTGGAATGTTATTTTATATTACTCTTACTGTAATTTTTATGTTCATATGATGAGATACCCTATTATCTCTCATCAATCCATTTTGGAAGTTTTGAGTGGCGCCGTTAGGCTGCCGAATTTTCGTAAGAGATCTAACCTCTCTCTTTCTTTTTAAGTACTCTCCTTTATGTCACTTCTTTTCAGCTCATCTTTGTTATGTTGGGGGATGTTATTTTATATTCATATTTCTATAAACGTTATGTTAATATGATGAGATACCCTATTTGATCTCATTAATCCGTTTTTGTAAGTTTTATGTGGCGCCGTTAGGCTGCCGAGTTTTCGTAAGGGATTTTTCATCTCAATTTTATTCCCGTGAGATTTATGCTACATTTTCCACAATTTCATTTGAGTGGTGTATGTACTGCCCATTATTTTACTCATTGTGTAATATAATTTCATTTATGATTATTTACATCAATGTTGCGTTGTCCTTCTTTCACGGGGTGTATGTTTCGAAAGATACCCATGTCGGTAAGGGAACCTTTCACCCTCCTCTTTTTAAAAGACATATTTTGTTATGTCTTTTAATTCACATAATATTATGTTGGGATATGTTCTTCTATATCCTTATTGATTTAAATTTTATTTCCATGTGATGAGATACCCTTTTATCTCTCGTCAACTCATTTTCTGAATTTTGTAGGGACGCCATTAGGCTGTGAAATTTTTGCAAGGGAACTTCTTAGCCAAAACATTATTCTTTGGGATAAACTTATACTCCTTGAATATGTCGTTCTATAAATATGTGTGAATAACCTCTGATTGTTTTACACTTAATATTCACTTATATTTGGTGTATTCTTTTGTCACACATAATTATGTAATTGATTTATCCTTAAACCAAGGATACCGTGTTTGTATGGGACTTCGTCTCAATCTCCTTTCACTGAGGAATATATTTCGTTTTATACACAACTTTCTTTTATATGGTGTGTAAACCCCTTTGACTTTTACTTTTATACAAAAGGAATCTTTTTCTACGAAGTGTTTTACTAAAAGACAAAAAGGAATGTTTCTTTTAACGTACGGGGTGACAACGACCTTTTCCGCCGCCCTGATTATTATTTGATATTTGGCTTCCTCAACAAGCCGTAATGTTTTTAAAATAAAATAAATACCATATACTCTTTTATGTATTTTTCTATTGAAAATGGTTTTCATAAAGGATTAAATTTTGTCAATATATTTAAATGATATATTGTGATTGAAATTTTGAAATGTTATCATTCCTTTATATTGGTTTTATGTGTTATAAATTTATAATGGTACTTGGACATTTTACGGGTGGTTACGTGATAAACCATATGAAGGGTGGTGCCGTGAATACAAGGATGAGTGGTTACATTATAACCTCCAATGTATTGGGTTTGGAAGTCAGTCGTATGGCTATTCCATTAAGTATGTATGGATGTTGGCCGAATGGCTATTCCATTAAGTTATATGTGTGGAAGTCGACCTTATGGTTATTCCACATAAGTATGTTTATGTCCCAAGTTACCTTTATATGTTATGTGATATTTATATGGGTTTAATGGTAATCTTTTGGTTACAGAAGGGTAAGTAATGAACTTTTATACAATAAAGAGTTTTTTCTACTTGGAAAAGGTGAAAAGTATTACATTGATAAAGTATACATGGTTTACTTGTTGTTTTGAAAAACTAACAGTTTTCATTCTTTGTGTATCCCTTACTGATCTTTTTATGCTCATCCCAAGTTTTTGAAAATTTTTTCACAGGACTTAACGTTGAATATGGTCAAGGATGGGATCAAGGGAAAGTCATGCAACCTAAAACATGGAACTGGACATGTTCTTTTTAAGAGTTTTTATTTTATGGAATGTTAGTAAAAGTTTCTACTTTGTAATCTTTTGAGATGTAATAGTTATGTCCTAATTCTCTAAAACTCTAATCCTGAAAAGATCCCCAATGTGAATTATTCATTTAATTCATTATTAAGTAAGGTTTAAGGATGGGGCCTTATACTAACATACCTAAAACCATCATAACCTATTCCATACCTACCTCACCTGAATGAGAGTGCAGAATAGTTATGGTACCTAGAAATATGTACTGCTCATCGGATGATAGGAATGAAACCCTCCCCTGTAATTATCGGTGTTTTGGCACATATTACTCGACTATTATGGGGTTCTAATATAAATCAAATGGAAAATTTAATTGTATACATATAAGATACCAGAGACTCAAGCTCAACATGAGTGTTCTAAAAAGATCACTAACTCACAACATTATCTCCTTTTTTCCACCTCTAAATAAACAACACCACATATCCTTCCACAAAAACCATTTCACATTCCCAACCAAATTTATGTAATAATTTCCATTATGTTAGATAAACCAACCTAATCGGATCCATGAATTATTAAAAAATTATTTATTCATTCCATCACTACCCCAATAAACAACTAAACGAAACACATATAATAAACACAGTCAAATTCATTTTTGAAAGTGAAGATCCTTGATAAATTATGGTGGATTCACATTAGAGTCACATTTTACCACAACCTCTCAATGCATGGTGAAGATTATGCATGTTATTAATGGATAATGTTTTGGAAAATAACATATACTGATCACTAATATACTTATTCAAATTCATCCTACCCAAACCACCATACCAAAAAAAACAATGAATCCGCAATTCACAACCACATCCAACAACAAAATAGAGCACAATTAGTTCTATATCCCTGCTGTATAATCATACTATGACCATCACATTCCCATAACAAAAACACCTTCCATTCACTTCCCCCACATTTACAAACCATATATAATCACATATCCCATCATAAAAAACATTTTTGAGGTTCAGAAGAACTTTTATCACATACCACAACAATTCAATGGGGTGTTTTCATAGAGACTAAATCCCAGAGAATCCAATTTATTATAAATGTATATGATGTTAGCCAAGTTTACAATCTTTTGTGAAAAAAAATTCCAAAAAAAAGAAACAAATATATAAGATATATCCAAAGAAAACAAATCTTGAAACTGTCAAAATTTCCACTATGGTGATGATCTCATATAATCACTATATTACAAAAAATATCAAATCATTTAAAAACATTTGGATAAAACCCCATTTACCATTTTCATTTCAGATATCCAATTAATTTTATTCATTTTAACTGGAAAAACCTTGATTCATAGATAAAAATAAGTAATTCCCCTCCCGTATGATGAAAAATAAAGAGAAATGAAGGTAATCTAGATGAAAGGAAGCCTTCTAATTTATGCACACTGCAAGGTGAAGAGGAATGATCATGAACCACAATCCTGGAATAGAAAATATAGATAAACCTACATCCCATCAAGGATCCATAAAAGTGAAACCAAAATTCACCCCCAAACCATAGAAACACCACCATAGTAGATCCCTAGGAGAATAAAATAAGAAAATTATAGGGAAAGGGAGATAAGTCACCACAGATCAACCACAAATAAACGATGAACAAACACTAGGGGCAACAAATCAATGAAGGATGAAGAATGGCTTAAATAACACTGTGGGAACATAGGGTTCACGAAAAATGAGAGTAAATGGAAACCATTACCAAATAAATGAGGGTTTGGTAGAAAAATAATTCTAAAAATGCACATTATCTGGGTATTACATGACCTGTAATCCTCTTTATTCCATACTTTAGAAATTGAACATCACTTGAATCCCTATTATACTCCTCATAAAACCACCATCAACCAAAACTAGAAAATCATTAGACTAATATGGCATTGAAAATTACATAATGGGAGGGAATAATCTATAAGAAGGCTCAAATACCCCATAGTACTCACTATACAATAGGGATTCATCATGTTAAATAACTCCCATTCTGATGATAACGATGAGTTATCTATCCCTTTTAATCTAACACTTTTAAATTATCTTATCCCTTTTTATAGAAGATATTTATTTAATAAAATTAACATAATTTCTGTAAAAATTTTATTGACACATTGCGTGAATTTACCACTCAGAAATTGAGATGTCGTTAAATCATCTAAGCCTTCTGATCTGGATATATGTTCGTAAATATAATAGTTTCAATATATAGCCATAAGGTTGACGACTTCACTAAAGAAAACCAATGAAAATATTTTATCATATTTGGGTATTTCATTGAATAAAATAAACCATGATCTAAATCACATTATACATCAAACCATTAATAGATTAAATTAAAGAACTCTGTTTAGAAGATCATAAAACATGATGATATAATTGAAACCACATAATAAAATATGATATCAATTTTTGTAACAGTGGTTGAATTTGAGGAATTGATACCAAATTCTACACATTAATTTGAGTCCATAAAATGATTTTAAAACTTATGAAGAGGCTTAAAAACCTTTATTATTCATCAAAACTCCCCATGATAATTTTGTACATGACAACACTTGTTGATATTAAAATTGGAGAAAACAAATTTGTTAAATACTATACCATGTTAGTAGCTTTTGTATATTATAAAAATAATTATATGATACTAAATTAACCACTTTATTGATAAAAATTATTTAAATTACATTCTAATATTTTCCTCTTTCCTATTTATATTCTTCATGTGACATGAACACAAATTAATTCATGGATTGAATAGATATTTTATTTTGCTGTAATGACATACACATTTCCTAAACAGTCACAACATTGATTGCATCTCCCCCATAATTATACACTTATTCCCAAATTGTTATAAAACAATGTGTCATAGAAGTAGAGTTGTGCTTAAATGTTTCTAAGGATGAGGAATAGAACTATTCAAGATAAACCAACCCATCATGTTCCATCATTCCTTTTCCCATTTTTATATTTTTGGACTATAATAATGTAATCTCATCAATCTCGTCATCCTCTCTTATATATAATATAATTAACATTTTACTAATGTATTTCTGATAAATTCTACCACTTTTATATTTCCCTTCATGGATATATGCACTGAATGTATTCAATTTTTTAGTAATTTCTCCAATTGTGGAATAGATCACACTTGAGCAAGTAATGTATTCCGTTTCATTATAACTAGATCCAAAATCTTAATTTCCTATCAAGTAAATCATCATATTTTTTCATCTAGTGCTTTTTATGGAACCAGTTTGAAATATATATTGCATGGAAGAATTTTTACCACCTTGGAATATCTTATTTCTAGTGTTGGGTTCTTGTTTGTCTCCACCTCAATCATTGTTGGAGAAACCATTTTATTTGTCTTCCATTTTTTTAGTTTCTTTGAAGAGTGTTGTTATGTGTACCCAAATCTTGTTTATTGATATACCCTTTGATGAGGTATAATCTAAAACTATAAAAAATTGAACTTATTTTCTATCTTACTAGGCCTTCACCAATGTTAATAATTTTATATGAATGCCAAAAGACTGGAGTGTCTATATATAGATTTTATATCCATTCATGAATTAATCCAATTGAATGGACTTTTAGGGTAACCAAGGATTGTACAAATAAATAATTTACCAAAATACTCATACCTCATTTAGTCAATCCATGACTAATATATACGAATTTCTAGAGTTTTTATCACATAATTGGGATTCTTATATTCGAATAATAATCTCATGTGGTGATAAAATATTCCACAATATAAGAACTATGGTGCTTCTTCATTTCATGGATCTAAACATACATATTTCTTAGGGAATATATATTTCCATACCAACTTTATAACTTTAATTATAATTGTTTCTTCACAATTTTAGATGGATTTTGAAGGGATCGTGATCTTCTCTTTTGAGGTTTCCATCCCCTCCAAATGTTATCTCATATTCTCATGTTTTCCCATTAATTTATAGCCAACATTTTCATCATTGAAAAAATATATCTTAATGATTGTTTACATTCTTCAAATTGTGCTCTTAGTGATAGATAAAATCCTTCAATTCCTTATTTGGGGCCATTAACATCATAATATATTCTGATTTCTATTTATTAATGTCTATTTCTTCTTAAATTTTTTATCCTATTTTATTTTTACTACAATTAAGAACCACATATTCTGTTCTGAATATTTTTTTATGGAATATAATTATGTAATTGAATAATACACTCCCCATATGAAACTTTATCAATCATTTTTTAAATTTAATGATCATTCCTTAGAATAGAATGTTCATATTATTACCTACTACTTGATAGAATGACACCTTATTCCATGTTATTCAATAGAGTCTAAATTTAAATATTTTATTTCTATGCCAATGATATAGTCAAATGTAACATTAAATCTATAAATTATTAACTCAAGTTTTTTGTTTCTCATTATAAAATGACTATTATTATTTTTTTGTATTCATATAATAAAATTATAACAATGATATTATTTTTCCTATAAAATATTCCAATAACATCCACAATTATTTCAAAAACATGAATTAAGATAATATTTATTACACACATTTCATGATATCCTATTTTAATTCCACATTTTGCAAATAATAAATTGAATATTTTTCAAGGATCCACCTCATTGATTACATTATGTTTTTTTATTTAAAAGTACACATTCAACCACTTTATAAGGAAATCTAGTTTAATCTTTCATTAAACTAGTAAAATCATTTTTCAATTTCCTAAAATTCTTTCCATCAATGATAATAACAATTAATTTATATTTTATTATTCTTTATAATGGATTTTATAATTTATATAAATTAAAATTACAATAAAAATGGGAATACCCCTTTTATACCACTTGTAAGTCCCTCAAAATAAAATTAAATTAGATTACCAAGAGAGTGGATGGGGTGAATACGTGTCTGCAAAGTTTTGGGTGATTAAAAATATTAATTGATTTAGTGTCTTAAATTCCTAATATATAATAAAATATAATCCCTTAGGGCCCTTGTTATTATCTTTTATTAGATATACATGATATTTTTTTTTATCATTTTCTAGTGTGATTGCATAATGTAAATTGGGACTTAAGGATGTATTTGGTTTGTCTTTGCTACACTATTCCAAAGATTTATGAATTACAGTTGTGCTGTGAAAAAAATCCACAAATTATATCACTTATCTTCCTAAGGACTACACCTATTATAATGGTCAGGACTTAGTTACCCATTTCATAGGCTCACCACTTTGTAATGTTTAGGTTTGAATCAATGTCATCAATGTCTAACTAACTCTTCATCCCCATCATTGGATCACCTCTCTAGAAGGATCCACACATTGTTAATAAAAATTTACTACCTTTAACAACATCACTAAATTTTCTTCCAAATATAGAAATACTCTTTGTTTAATTCCTACTGTTATTTTCCGTCACCTATTTTGAAACATTCCATGTGAAAAATATTTTTTTTCTTTAATTATTCATGAAAAACATCAGTATGTTGTTAGAACCAAAATCAATCATCATTATGTATTCTATTCGATGGTTTCCAAACCATCAATACATTAAACTCCTAAATAAAAAAACTTATTATTCATCATAAATATTATATTATTAAAGAATATGATTGGGCCTTTCACTCTCTCTAATTTTTAGATATGAAATTTATACATATATAATACAATCACAATCCTATGATACTAAAATTTCAGTCTCCAATATTATAAATGGATCATGGTTGTATAAATGGAAACATATTAAAAAATTGGGCCTTTTATTTTTCACATAACTCCTTCATCAATCCTCCAATGCAATCCATAAAATCCAGTTAACAAAATAACCACATCATGGAAAACTAATGTTACTCATCTAGAAACCTGAATTTTTTGAAAATAAATACACCATCCTCAATGATGAAAACTACATCTAACATGGCTATAATCATGTTCAAAAAAAGAGGTCTAGGATATATGAATTTTTAATGACATATTACATGATTTAACTAATGTATTATCTTTGATTATTCAAAATAAACATCGAAACGTCCACCACCATGCCCTAGTGAAATACACATGGACATTTTCTTAAAAAACACAAACCATGTCATGTATGGTTCTTCTAGAGAAATTAATTTTTTTCCTTCTACTTATACTGTTGGTCATGATGTACTCTAAAAATAAAACACCCATTTTTGGAATCCCTATTTAACATATTGAAACATCACAAGAACAATACCTTAAACTATAGACATGGTTTGACCCATGCTGGCCCTATTGTATTGTAGGTGATTTAGTATACACACTTGGGAAAAGAATTATTACATCCTTGTGGAAAACATAGGCCACTCTATCATAAAAAACACAAAATCCCATGAGATACACCACAATCAGCCTATCCATCTTGTCTTACACCTCCACCTGTCAACCACAGTCACTTCTACTATTGGCATGTGCCCTTTTTGTAGGCCATATCACATCGGTGAATAAGAATTCCACCAAGTGCACTAACACTGGTGTGGTTCATTTCATTTTTCCCTCTTTAGGACATGTTTTCTCAAAATGACCATTACCATAGACTTGGAAACAACTGGACTACTTCTTAACACACCCATAACCATGGGTTTGGATACACATATCCCTCTTCAATAGCTCTAAATTAATCAACACCATATTTTTTCCATTATAGTATTGTAAATAATCATATAAAAACCCTTAAAAAGGAAATAATCTTCTTAGATTGGATAATTTTCACTTTGATGCAATTCCACTTATGGTGCTTCATATTTCGGTTTTCATCGAAGAACTTCCTCTGGACTAATAACCTATCTTATAGTAATTAAAATATGAATAACATGTTGTAAAAAAATTCAAATTTTACATCACTAGTGGGATTATACAATATCTCAACCACCACTTTGCCACTATTTACATCTTCAATATTTTTGGTAAATAATGATTTTAGCAAAAATTATAACCGGCATACTTGAGATGTCATGAACCAAACTGAAATGCCATCCAAACCAGCACCTGACCCGAATATAAAATAGTGAAAAGGGTATTATTGATCCCCATAGGCAGGAAAATAGTGGCAGCGTATGAATAATAAAATTTTGAGAATGATTTCACCCCTAACAAAAAACCATAATTAAGAAAAAATTAAAAAACATCACAACAATACAAATATCGATAACCAAACATATAAAATTATTATATATTAAAAAATTAATTTTTATCCAAAATAATAGAAAAATAGATGGAGAACTATAAAAACTAAAACCTGAAACCTCAACGGATTGATAAGGCCATTACCCACAAGCCACCTCCACAAACACCTTCAAGAGATGAACACTAACAAACGAATCCAACATCATAATGATGATGCATTTTTCCTTTATCTGGGTCATATATAACAAAGTATACACAAACGCGGGTGTGTATACAGGGTGTGAGATAAATCAAATTTGGATTCCAACCATAATATATATTACATGCCATTACATTATAAAACAAATCACTAAACATATTATAAGAGAGGACATTGAAACATTTTAATAAAAAATATTAAGAAATTATTTTAAAAAAACATGTTTTTTAGATTAAAATAAGATTAATGTCCATTATATATCTATGGTATGAACACATCAAAATAGAAAACAACATCATGGGAAATCCATAAAGGTACTAGAAAAAGTGGGCCCCTAGGATAATCATACCTAGATGAAACATGGAAAATTAACAATAACCCAAAATTTCCTCATGCATATGCTATTAGAGGGGAACACATAATAATGTCTAATGGTCTCCAATAATCAAATTTTTGGTAATATTTGTATTTTTATTCATGGTAAAATGAACTGGTCCTCGACCCCACCAAACCAACAATCTTACTATTCCTAGTACGCAAACCTAGATACCATGGATTCCCATTTCCCTTAATTTCTAGTTCACATATCACATATATAATCCCATTAACATAAAAAATAAAGAATTAATGATACACATGATAAAACGCCATATAATATAATAGAATTCTCTTTCAATACACAAATACCAAATACATTTTTAAAACAAGATTCGAAACATTTTTAAAATAAATAAAACACCTTAAAGAGAAAAAAAATCGATACACACATGAAACACAACCCATTTCCAATGGAAATCCATATTTCAACACCTATGCACCTCATATAATTTTGAAAGAAAATTTTTCACCTTTCAAAAAACCCACAGAACATATTCAATAATCATAAAAAGAAAACCGATGTCATCTAATAATTCTAAAACATTGAATCACGAACATGAAGCATATAAACTTCCAGAATCTGTAAGATAACCACAATCGCACCATAAGGGAACCCTATAATAGAAATATAAAACCATAAAAGTTAATATTTTAACAAAAAATAGGATATTGATCCATTATTAAGTCAAAAAACCCACAGGAAAATAAGAACCTAAATAGGGAGGGAGAAAACCCCAATAAGAGAGAAGAAACTTCGTGAGAATGGACTTTATTGATGGTTTTTTGAAGAATCCAGACTAAAACCACCCAAAATTTTGATTTCTTGGGGGGAATGGGGATAGGAGGATTCTCCAGGGGCTAAAAATACTATATAGTTCTAATTAGTGTGGTTTGGGG
This sequence comes from Viscum album, assembly GCA_963277665.1. NCBI lineage: Eukaryota > Viridiplantae > Streptophyta > Magnoliopsida > Santalales > Viscaceae > Viscum > Viscum album. The sequence goes on from OY728159.1 coordinate 149,622,080, forward strand.
TTAATATTATAGAAGGGTAGAAATATAAATTATTAATTTTAATGACTATGATAGCCTTCACGGTTAGTCCACATGGTTTTCCAAACCATGTAGAAATTTTGAAGCCTCTACATTACATGTTGAAACTAGCTACACAGTTTCTTGGGGAAGGGTGTATATTCATGCATCTAATCATGTAGACTTGATAGTACCACTTCCTAGAGAACAAAACATCACATGGGTGGCCTCATAGTACCCCTATAAAATAATTAAATTGTGTGAAACCTATTGTTGATACCAAAACTCAATTTTTCCCCCAAAACAATTTGTAAACCAAGAGGTAAAACACCAGAACAAAATTTAAAAAATGAATACCTCTAGAAAAATAAGGAATATAAAAATTCTCCCCACCCTGAAAACATTCCATCCTCAGAAAGTCAATAGGAATTTTTATGAGATAATAGAAACTGATACTACTCCATAACCCAAGAATTTTCCTCCAACATCTAATTCTCATTATTACCATTCTTTAAAATTACTCAGACCAGTGGAAAAAACTTCCCATGAATCACTTTCTCCAAGGAATTCATAATTCATATTTTCTACTCAAACACAGAAAAATATGATTCAAATTCCAATTCACCCTAATTCAACACAAGAGATAGAACCATGTTATACTTATATAACTAAGATACATAGAAGGTGTACTTAATTGACATCAATTGAGAAGGTCAATATAATTGATATTTCACCTTACTAAATCTCTCATTAATATAAAAAGCATCAACCAACCTCAACGTTAACTTAAAATTAATACCAAGATAATGGTGAACCATGTGAGGATCCACTTTAAGAAAAACCAAATCACCAATAAAAATTAATAATGATAAGCACCAATGGTCTACATATGACTTGTGGCGACTATATTCCATCCAAAAATTCTACTAGATCAACCAAGCATTATCAAGAGTTTCCTAAAAAGGGCTGGTACAAATAATGAGTTTTTACCCACCTCTTCCCAATATAAAGGATATTGATATAGAAGACAGTAAATCTCATGAACGAGGCCATTATAACCAAGTAATGGTAACTATTATAATTGGAAAATTCCACTAATCCAAGTCACTATCCCATAAGACTCCGAAATCCAACACACACACATAATGAATTTCTCCCATGATCTGATTGTCCAACTCTATATGGCCATGCTTTTGAGGATGGTATTTCATACACATATTTATCTGTTATTCATTCTACATATAAATATCTTTCTAAAAAAGTGAGGGAAAATAGGGGGTCTCTATCTGAAATGATATCCAATGAAACACGATGAAGCCTTTATATCTCATGACCAAATAGCTGAACAACCGCTTCCAATTTGGATAAATCAACTATCAGAAGGAAAGTAGAATATTTGGTCCGACAATCAATCACTAAACATATAGTAATTTGTTACCAACATGTGTAAGGTACGATGATAATAAAATCCATTGAGACCACATCAAACTTCCAAGTAGGAATGGGTAGTATTTGAAGAAAATATGAGGGTATCTTTATCTCTTATTTAACCTGATATTATGTATAACACCTGGATACAAAATAACATATCTCTCATCTCATTCCTAGCTACCAAAACTCAAGGAATACATCATAAAACATCTTAGTCATTATATGATGAATGAAACATTGAGAATAGTTTCTATACTGCCTCACCACCTTCTTCAATGATAATTCCACCATAAAGTGTACCATAAAATACTTAAATCTTATATGATATAGATAGAAATCACTAGGAACTTCTTGCCACTTAGAAGCTATATATAACACCATATTAATGCATCACCAAAATTCTCTCACAAAACTAAATCCATAAGTGATGGTGTGTGTACTGGCCACTAACCAAGAACAAACCTCTAATATTATCCTTGTATTCAAGATTCATCTTGACAAAAATTTCAATCAATGTCCACTCATCACTAGACAATTTCAATGATTTCACATGAACATTTATACTCATATAATCTACTACCAAATTACATTTTTCATGGGGTTTACAAAATATAATAATAAAACCCCTATTTCTACTCCACCCAAATGGAACTTCCATATATTTATATTTGCAGTTAGATTATTTAATAAATACTCATATGATCTGAATAAACTACAAAATTGTCCCCAGAAATATAATGATACAATGTCATTAAGTCATGCATCAACATTACTAACTCTAGGATATGTATTGGGTAATTATTTTCATGTGGTTGGAGTTATAGAGAACCATATTCCACAACATGTTTTTACTGCATTAGCCCACACCCAATACCCATACATGAATCCTCACAATCGATCACATATCCCTTTATAGATTCAAGAAAAAAGAAAAATATGAATGTGTTCAATCACTACATAAGACCCTCAATGGATACTTGACAATATGGGTTCCATTAGAACATTACCACTTTGTATGTATGTGTCGTCGTAAGAGAAGAAAGTAATGTAAAATCATCGATAAACCACCTGTAATTACATAACATTCCAAAAGGGTTCCTGATCTCAAAAACCTTCATTAGTTTATCCTATAACATCACTACCCAGATCTTACTGGGGTCCACCGAAACCCATCATTCTGAGATCACATGACCCAAAAACATCACCTCCCCGATCTAAAAGATTCAATTAGAAAACCTAGAATAGAGGATATGGTCTCAAAGAGTTTGCAACACAGTCCTTAGATGTTGGTCTAACTATATAACATTCCTAGAATTGACCAGGACTTTATCCAAAAATAAAACAATAATATAGTCAACCTATTAGCAAAACAAACTTTTAATAAGATCAATTATGACCAATAGAGAATTCATAAACCTGAATGGCCTGAAGAAATACTCAATGTGTTTGTACCTACTTCTAAAAGATGTTTTCAAAACATCCTACTATCTAAAACAGACTTAGCGATACATAAAATTCTTTTAGATCATGGAAAACCACATCACCCACTTATGCTGATCGAAATGGTCATCAATATGCAAACAAAATCATATTTATTCATTATCATTACTTTATTCATCTTCTGGTAATCAATACAAAACCATAGGCATCTATTGTCCCATTTTCAAAAATAAAAATGGGACATACCAAGGTCAGAAGATTGGGTGAATGAATACATTGAATTCCAAATATTCTACCTTTATCTTTAATTCCCTCAACTCTGTGGGGGAACATAAGGTATGTGGGAAGAGGTTTTATATTTCTTCCCAGTGCCAAATCTGTTGTGCACTCCACATCCCCCTCCAATAGAAAACTCAAAGATTATCCAAGAAATGCCACTAGAAACTCATCCACCACAAGTGGTAACACATCTTCAAGAACACCACCATTATCCTATAATATGAGATAAAATAATTGATTAATGGGAGTTTTCATTTAAGAAGTTGAGGTCCCAGAAATCCCAACCGAGGATCCCTTTCTCCTTGAAAAACCTACATAATCACATGTGGTTCCACAAAACTCACTCGTCGGCGATAAAAAAAGATGTATTCTTAGAAATGCACCATCCAATACATACCAAGAATCATATAAAATAGTTAAATTTATAGAACTGGGAAATTCCATTCCTGAACAACCCTTGACATGGTGAATTCAAATGATATACCCCAAAACCCTACCTTAACTTTTTACCATGAGGCATTACAGACTCCAATTCATATAGAATTGTCTTGGTTGATAAGAAATAGATGAAACAGATGTACATGTATAAAATGAACCAACAATAATGGATGATGAAATATGAGTGGTTACTCAAACTATCATATGACTTCAATCAGATTCGTCGAGTGCCTGATCTAAATCTTTAGGGTACCTGGTCTTTCCCTATGCTTTGAGAATGAACAAAATCCCCATGATCTTCCTTGAATTGAATAAACAAAAAAGTGGATCCAACCCTGCCTCAATAACCACCAAACCTGGAATGTACTATCCTTGATCTCTCTAACAAAATGAATAACCCTATAGAAGCTACAAAATCTACTCCTCTCTGATATGGATGAACCACCTTCCATGTCCTCTACAACGGCCCCATAGTTCCACATAGATGGAAAGTCATTTATTTGGATGAACAAGATAACCACATATGATTATAATTAAAATAATTATAGTGAATATCCTATCCATATCCCGATTCAAAATAAAAATACAATTGGGAATAATAGATTAAACTACAACCTCCCTTATTCTCCTACTCATCCCTCTTTCGCTTTCTTCCTATGTGAATTTATCTTCCCATATCCCACTACGAACACTACCCTATAGAAAAAAAACATTCCCCTATAATCGATCTCCCCTATCCATTCAGGGTAAACCACATATACATAAGGATTCACCTAGATCAAAAACATTTGAGATCATATATCTGGTAGTATACCCATATCAAACCTCTCATCCTTCAACATATCATTAGAAACTACTTCAGGTGAGACAATAACTAAATCTCCTAAGTGGTGAATAGACTCTATCTGGGTCTGATCCCCCTGGGGATGATACAAAAACTTTTGGGTCTTGGAAATGGCCAAGGTCTTAGGGAAATTGTTCCTGATCAAGAAAACCTTGATACCATTCCAACCCATCTTCTTGTGCTTCCCAACTTATATAACTAAATCACACCATCTCTAACCTGGACATTACAACTTCAACGAAGAAAAATTCACATTTATTTCCTTAAAAGAATAAGGAAACTCAAACATCCTCTCTATTTTCTTTTTCCACTCTTCTGCTTATTAGGGGTCCATGCTACACCATGAGAAAGGAGGATTGTTCTTGAGGAACTCTTGAGCCTTTTTCTTTCTAATACCTAGTTCATTTTACCTAACACGAGCATGAACAGAGCTCGTTCCTTCACCCAAGGCTTAGATAGCCCTCTATATGACTTCCACTAGTATCTTATGAGTTGGTGATGGATAAATCTCTCCAGACTGTTTCTATGGTTTCATAAGAGGTCTATAGAGAGAAATGATTATACCTCATAAAAAAAACAAGAAAAAACTATCCATTCTCCATTCAAAAAAAATTTAAATAAAAATTATAAAAACCTCCATAAATACAAAAAAAAATCATTATAATACCAATAAAATCATCTTGACCATCTTATAGTGTCCATGAAATGTCTACATCCAATATGTATCATGGGTAGGTTATGTCATACTAGATTCCTGACATCCCCTATAGACTTAAAATCAGTCAAGAGGATTGTTTTCAAGACACGCCACTTGAAATCATAACATCAAACCCTGGAAATCCTAGCTCATGTCTATCCACACAATTCCAAAAAAAATATGTATTCGGATAAATGGTGAAAACCTCACATGATACCATTTTTATATTACCCCCACTTGATTTCCATCCAACCAGGAACCTGACCCGATAATGACCTAGCCCAATGGACATTCTTGATCCCCATGGGATATAAACTAGTGATTGGATATCAAATAAACACTTTTTGTAATTATTTCATCCATAATAATTAAACATGGTCAATTGACAATAATAAAACATCACACCAAGACCTATATCCATAATCAAAGTAAATAAAATAACACTATGGAGAATAATTTACTACATATTCCAAATCAAAAAAATAGAAAACTGATAGTCGAACCAACAAAACTAAAACCCAAATCCTTCATGCAAAATTTGGGTCATTATCCTCACACCACCTCCATAAACACTTACAAGAGAATAAAATTACCAACTGGATCAACCATTTCCACTATGATGCATATTGAATTTACCTGGGTCATACATAACATAGCCTATATACACACAAATGGGTATGTGAGGTGTGTGCCAAATCCCAGTAGGATTTCTCGCAAATAAATATTTCATTCAATAACATTAAAAAACAAATCACTATGTATGATTTATGAGGGAACAAAAATGAATTTTAATAAAAATAATTTAAAGAAAAATTTTCATTAAACCATTCTTTTCAATTTATAATAAGAATAAATTACCTCGTATAACCATATTTTACAAAACATTATAAGAGAACACCACATAATGGGAAATGCCTATAGTTACTAGCACTAGTACGACCCATGAATCCTCGTATCTCAATGAAAAATTGTATATAAACTTTAAACCACAAAATCATTGTGAAAGATAAATTTTAGGGGAACACATCACAAGGTCTAATGGTATCCAATCATCAATGTTTAGTTATTTTTGTATCATCAATCCTGCTAGAAAGAATTGATCCTCGTCCCATACATACCTGGTAGCATACTAGTCCAAGTATTCCCACCTAGATAACTAGGATTCAATTTGTGCTCAATTTACATTCCACATGTCCCATGTATCTCTAATTTAACATAAACACATCAAGAATCAAATATACACATGAAAACCCAACAATTTCCTGTAATAAAATCACATTAAATCTAAATTCACACCGAATACATTTTGAAAAATGCTTGACACCATTTTCTCAATTAATAAAATAATTTTATGAAAAAAACATGGATATACAAATGACACAAAACACATTTCATTTGGAAAACCATATTTCAACACCTAAAATCCTTAAATCCTTTTGAATGAAAATTTTGAACCTTTCAAACACACCATATAACATTTTCATGAAGAAACTAATGCATACCATAGTTATCTTATAATGATTATACATATGATCACCTACATCATGCTTGGATTCTTCCAGAATATGATGGAAAACCATATGCACACCACAATAGGATTTTGTAAAGTAATAATCAAACCAATAAAATTAATATTTTACCCAAAAAATAAGGATTGGACCCTTATTAGTTCAACGAACCTACTAGAATTGAATAACCCAATGATAGAGAGAGAAGAACACAAGTATTGAGATGAACCAAAGAGAGAGTGGACATACTTGATAATTTCATGAAGAATACCCTCCATAGCCACAAAAAAATTACTATTATATGGGTCCAAGAGTTATTAATGAAATATAATTGAACATAAAATTTGGTATGCTTTGAATTGGGGGTTTTATGAGGTTAAAATTGGGGGAGGTTAGAAATGAAAATCTGAAATATAAATATCATGGACTGGCAACATGATTATCCCACATAGTTTTCTAAACCCAGTGAAAACCATGTTATGAATCCTATCCTATAAGGAAATGAAAACATGGCTACATAGGTTTGGAACCATACCGATGTATCTTATCATACATCCTCAACAATTACACTATCTAGGGTGCACGATTTCTCTATCACTAGTGCACAGTTCCCCCAAACCAGGTGTCAACTGTTCACCACCTTCTACGGATCCCATGAACTAAATTTTTTATCAACAATATATTTTTCAAAAAAAATTCAAAACAAAAGATGAGAATTAAACTAAAAAATACATTAAAATAAAATCATAGATGATACATGATATGGCATTAGATATCTTGTCCTCTTGTAAACAAAATATTCCTCTTCCAAATAAATCCCTCACAATACTTTGGGATTACAATCAATTATAATATATATTGTGATTTTTTTTCATATGGTTTGATGTCATGATTATGATGGGGTTGTTGTATTTGGTGTATAGTTTAGGTTTTTTTAAAAAAAATTATAACAATCATAGTGGGAAATATATTTGATTAATAACTATATTTATTTCAATTTTACTATTTTTAATATATGTTTGTTTTCATTTTTTATGGTTTTCATGAACCTATAATTCCATATAAAAACATTTATGTGTAGATATGGATGATTTCTATTTATTTATTTATTATTTATGGATATAGTATATAGATTATTTTTTCTATTAAAATGATCATAGTCTTTGACCAGTAGTCTATAACCACTAGTGTTTTGGGTAGTGTGGCCAAGGCTATATAATGGCACCATCGTGATGATTGTTCACCAAATCATGTTTGGGGAACTACACCTTCGATGGAATGTATTTACAAATAAAAATTTCTTTAAAAGTACACCATATCTAATAAAATTATATTATTCCCTAGGAATAATTCATTTAATGTCTATATTATATGGTATAATGGTTATTATATAGTTTATTACTACATAGTAGGATTCTCTAGAATTTAAATCTATCTAGGAAGGTGTTTATGACAACCCTGCTTTTTATTACAACTTAAACATGCTTTAATACATAAAACTTCACTTGATACAACAACGAAGATCGAGAGGTTTAGTGTCTTTGGGGCTTAGGATCATTACATAAAAACTTTAAACTTGAAATACAACATCTCTATTGAAAACTTCCTTTACATGACCACTACATTCCTTCGTACTTAGCATTGCATGGGATAACCTGAGGACATGCATAAGGAAAGGGTGAGCTATAAAGCCCAGTAAGGGAGTAAACAATGAATAACATGAGGAGTGAAATGCATGTTAGGCAATAGGCATATCAATAGAGAATAATATAAACATGAACATAAAGGCATGATAAAGCATGATAATCATAACATGGAAATGTGGCAACAACACTTAACATTGAATTAGCATGAGCCAAGGCTCATTGCACATGGAGCATGAGTAAAACCACATTGCACTTGAAGCATGAGTAAAACCTCATTGCACTTGAATTAGCATGATTCAACACTCATTGCACATGACGTATCATGATAATATACTTTACCCAATGCATTGGAGCGCTATAAAGGGTGCACCCTTCTAAAACATTTCATTTCATGCATAAGTGTGCCACATGGATCATAAAACATGGATTAATAAAACATAATCATTTCTTCCACGATAAAGGAAAGTGGAATTAATACATGAAACTTTATAATCAATATGTAAATGTTCATAAAGGTGAATACCATTGATGGAGAAATGGGCATGGTATTCACTACACAAAGACATTGGTTTAGAAAATCGGTGCGATTTCGGCAGCGTAACGGCGTGACATAAGAATTCATACAAAAGGTTGATGAGAGAGAAAGGGGTTCCTCATCATATTTACATGTAATGGACAGTAAGGAGATCATATATATACATGTCCCAACAATAGAAATGGAATTTAGATTCATGATACAAAAGTATTTCTTGAATGTAAAAGAAGAGAGAGAAGTTCCTTTCGGAATTTCGGCATAGTAACGGGTGTACATGGGAGGCATTTAATGAGAGAGAAAGGGTTATCCCATCATTCAAACAATAAGAGGGAAGTATGGGGGAGGTGAGAAACCATACCCCAACATTCATAATTGAAATAAAAAGGGAAATACAACTTAAAGAAAATTGACAAAAAAATGAGAAAGGAAGAAAACCCCTTACTTGGAAGTGTGCATCCAAAGGCTAGAGAGAGGCTTGCGAGAGGATTCTTGGGAGCTTGGGGCACCTTTAGAGGATTCTAGAGAGAGTAGAGAAGAGGTTGGACGATCTTCAAGGGCTTTGAGTGAGGAGGATGTGGGAGCTTGGGTGGGTTTATATAGGAAAGGTGAGAGAATTCTTTATTATTTAGGTTTGGGACCCCTTATATTAAAATAATCCAAACCACAAACCATCCCATGGTATTTGCCCATGGTTTCTGGAAAAGGAAAGAGGAAAACAATATTTTACAAGTCCAAGGTCCGAACTTATTAAAAAATTAGGGTTTCTTATGTGGAGGTGAGTTACACTCCCATGGAAATTAATTTAAAAAGGCAAAGTGTTGAATAAGTCTTGAGGGCTCCATTAATGCTTTGAAAAGTGAGTCAAACAAACCCAAAACCTCATTATTTTAATGATAAAACATATATTGGCCGAACATAAGGATTATGGTATTTTATTACATCACCATTGGGTCATTATGATGTCATAAAACACATTATATATTTAAATGGTATTTAATTTTTATCCAAAAATTTGACTGTCTTAGAAAATTATGAAAAATACACCGTTGGATAATTTCGACGTCCTGATTCCAAAAATAATATTTATTTTATCTAAATAATTTTCTAAATATGTGAATTTTCACTTTTAAAATAAAAACCGACATTTATAAAAAATTCACGGGTTTTGACAGAAATGGCTTTCAAACCTTAATAAAAATTTTAATTGCATTCATAAAATTATAAGATCATTTATATATAATAAAAATTAATTTAATATTAATAATAATATTTTATTAAAATATTATTTAATTCAAAAATCCTTTAATTTAATAAAATATAATTCTTAATAAAATAATAACTAAAAACACCATTTGTACTTTAAAAACTAATTACAATGTATCAAAAATGACTGGAAATTATATTAATTATTATATACAAAAAAAAAATAATGTACATGAACATGGTTCTACTTATTTGTTACATAACCCCTTAAAATAGCCACATAAGACCTAAGGGTAAGGTGTGCGATGGTGACAGACTCTTGGGGTTGCTCGGATAACATCGCTCGAGTGGTAATCTCTATCAACATCCATTTTTCCCGTAGACGATCACATTCGAGATTGAATTGATGAAGCTCAGCTTGGGCTTGGTTAAGGGCAAAGCCCAAAGACGCCACCTCTTTTCCGAGCTCCAACAAATGGGCTTCATAAGGGGCAATTCTACTGGATGAGGCCATCGCTTCCTTTGTCTTAGTAGAAAATTGGTTCGTTAAAGCCTTATATTTAAACTACCCAGATGATCACTGTTCAACGACTATAAAAGTAACGGTCACAAATCTTAAAGTAAAACTAAAAAATTTGATATCTTATAAAAACATTTTTCATAATGAAACATTTAACTGGATCAAGAGGGATTTTCCATTAATGAAATTTTGGGTCGTTACAACATTCCCCCCTTAAGAAATTTCACCCTCGAAATTTTCCTTTTCCCACACTAATACAAATGTGGGTAACTTAGCTTCATCATATCCTCCGACTCCCAAGTTTCTTCTTCAATCTTGTGGTTTCTCCACAACACCTTGACGAGGGCATTGTCTTATTTCATAGAACTTTTTCTCTACGATCTAAGATCTTCACTGGTTGCTCCTCATAAGAAAGATCGTCTTCTAATTGTACCACCTCGGAAGAGAGTACATGTGAAGGGTCTGGTATGTACTTCCTTAAGAGGGATACATGGAAGACATCATGCACCTTGGCCATAGTAGGTGGATGTTCTAGTCGATAGGCCACAGCCCCAACACGATCAAGAATCTCGAAGGGGCCGATGTACCTTGGACTTAACTTCCCTTTCTTTCAAAACCTCATGACCTTCTTCCACGGAGATATGCGTAAAAACACCATGTCTCTGACTTTAAACTCAAGGTCTCGTCGACGATTATCTGCATAACTCTTCTGTCAACTCTGGGCTTCCTTGATATGCTGCTGAATGGTTTTCACCTTCTCCACCATTTCTTCGACCATTTCTGGTCCAAGCAGCTTACGTTCACCGACCTCATCCCAACATGCCGGTGTTCTACACCTTTTCCCATACAGGGCTTCATATGGTTCCATTTGGATGCTCGAGTGGAAACTATTATTATAAGAGAACTCAACTAGAGGAAGATGTTGATCCCATCCTCCTTTAAAGTCCATTGAGCACGCTCTCAACATATCCTCTAGTGTTTGGATAGTCCGCTCGGATTGGCCATCAGTTTGAGGATGATAGGCCGTACTGAAGTTCAGTTCAGTATTCAGAGCATGTTGAAGACTCTTCCAAAACTTAGAGGTAAATCTTGGATCTCGGTCAGACACAATAGATAGTGGTACTCCATGCAACTGTACCACTTCCCTGATATATATCCGTGCCGGTTGATCCAAATAGAAATCCTCTCGAATAGCAATGAAGTGTGCAGTCTTTGTAAGACGATCCACAACAAGCCAAATTGCATTGTTGCCTTTGGATGTCCTTGGAAGTCCAGTGATGAAGTCCATGGTGATGTTCTCCCATTTCCATTCTGGTATGGGCAATGGTTGTATCATCCCCTTAGGCTTTTGCCTCTCTCCCTTCACTTGCTGACACACCAGGCACTTTGATGTATATTCAGCGATCTCCTTCTTCATATTATCCCACCAAAAGTTTTCTCGGAGATCTTGATACATATTTGTGCTCCCTGGGTGAATAGAGAAATTTGAACTATGTGCATCATCCAAAAGTTCCTTCTTCAGCTTCGAACTTGATGGAACACATAGTCTTTTCCCAAACCGCACAATTCCTTCTTCATTAACATTAAACTCTGAGGATTTTCCCTTTTTGATAGCTTCCACATTTTCATGGATTCATGCATCATCCTTTTGAGCATCCTTTAACCTTTCCAAAAGAGATGGTTGAGCAATAATTTGTGAAAGGATTGATGATGTTCCCTTCTTTATGATTCCCACGTCCATCTTCATCAAGTCTAATAAGATTGGATCCTTCTCAATTCTCATCATTGATAGAATTGCTGGATCCTTTCTACTTAGGGCATCCGCCACCTTGTTCGCCTTCCCAGGGTGGTAATGTATTGAACAATCATAATCTTTGATTAGCTCTATCCATCTTCTCTAGCGCATATTAAGCTCTTTCTGTGTGAATATATATTTAAGACTCTTGTGGTCAGTATATATCTCACATTTCTCTCCATAGAGATAATGCCGACAGATTTTCAAGGCAAAGATCACCGCCGCCAACTCCAGATCATGCGTTGGATAGTTTCGCTCAAGGATTTTCAACTGCCTTGAGGCATAGGATATCACTTTATCATTCTGCATCAGCACACATCCTAATCCCTTCTTCGAAGCATCACTGAATACCACAAAAAGCTCCCCACTTGTGGGTAAAGTGAGAACGGGTGCAGTGATAAGCATCCTTTTCAACTCCTTGAATCTTTCTTCGCATTCATCACTCCAAGCAAACTTTACTCCCTTTCGAGTTAGCTTGGTAAGAGGTTTGTACAATCGTGAGAAATTTCTCACAAATCGTCGATAATATCCAGCTAACCCCAAGAAGCTACGGATATCAGTTACCGATGTTGGCCTCGGCCATCCCTCAATTGCATCTGTTTTGGAGGGGTCCACAGATATCCCATTTCTTGTGATGTTATGACCCAAGAATGAGACTTCCTTCAACCAAAACTCACACTTGCTATACTTTGCATAGAGCTTCTCCTTGCGCAAAGTCTCTAGTACAATTTTTAAATGCTCCTCATGGTCCTCCTTGGTTTTGGAGTATATTAGACTATCATCTATAAAGACTCCCACAAATTTGTCTAGGTAATCTCTAAAGACTCTATTCATCAAGTCCATGAATATTTCTGGAGCATTGGTGAGTCCGAAAGGCATTACTATGAATTCATAGTGCCCGTACCTTGTACGAAAAGCAGTCTTGGGTATATCTTCCTTCTTCACCCTTACTTGATAATATCCCGACCGCAAGTCGACCTTGGAGAAGTATTGTGCTCCACGCAGCTGATCAAACAAGTCATCTATTCTTGGGAGAGGATACTTGTTCTTTATCATGATTTTGTTAAGTTCACGATAATCGATGCAAAGCCGCATTGACCCATCCTTCTTCTTGACGAAGAGGACAGGTGCACCCCATGGTGATGCACTTGGGCGTATAAACCCTTTATCCAGATTCTCCTGTAGTTGTTTCTTCAGTTCTTCAAGCTCAACCACAGCCATTCTATATGGAGTTTTGGATATTGGCAGCGCCCCAGGTATAAGTTCAATTGAGAACTCAACATCTCTTCTTGGAGGAAGACCAGGAAGTTCCTCGGGAAATACTTCAGCGAATTCCCTCACAATAGACATTTCTTCAAGGGTGGTTTCTTCCTTGGACTCAATCATCTGAGCCATATATGCGTTCTCAGAAGGCAGTAATATCCATGCTTGAGATGATGGAGCTAAAGGAGATTCATCTTCCTCCCGACACTTGTAAAGAATCGGGGGTCGATTCTCCATATGGAGTTTGATTTCCCTCTCCCGACAATTTATGTTGGCTCTATATAAGGAAAGCCAATCCATGCCAAGAATTGCATCAAATTCCACCAAAGGGAGTATGACGAGGTTCTCCGGGAAATTCAATCCACATATTATAACAGGGGAGGACTTATACTCATGGGATGCAATGATTGCCCCATTTGCCGTACTCACCGACATCTTTACTTCCATGATTTGTGGTGGTGTAGGGATTGTTCTACTAAACTTTTGAGATATAAAAGAATGCGTAGAACCTGAATCAAAAAGTACGTTCGCTATTCTTGAATTAATAACTAGCGTACCTGTCACCACTTCGTTGTCGGGGTTCACTTCGGCAGAAGTGATGGCAAAAGTTCTTCCTTGCTGTCTTGGAGGTTGTTGATTGCCTCCGATAACCCTTGGATTAGGGCACTGATTCACAAAATGACCTGGTTCTTTGCATTTGAAGCATTGAACAATGCGTTGAGGTTCGAACGGAGCGTTCCTCTCCTCTATCGCAGCCGCGGGTCCTTCTTGCCGACAGTTAACAGCTAGGTGCCCTTCTCTTCCACACTTGAAGCATTTTCTTGTCCCCCTAAGGCAATTTCCAGGGTGCTTCTTTCCACACTTTTGGCAAGTGGGCTGCTAGAACTTCTTAGCGCCGTTGGATTTATCCATCGGACCACCAGCATTGAAGTCCACCTTCTGCTTCTTGTCCCCATGATACCCCTGTGATTCTCCGATCTCTATTTCAACCTTGAGGGCACATCAGACAATTTTCTCATAGCTTTCAAAGTCACGGATCGCTAATGCATTCCGCAAGCTAGGCTTCAGCCCACCAAAGAAACGGTCAACCTTGCATTCAGGGGTAACGACAAAGCCGGAAGCGTATCGTGCAAGCCTTGTGAAGTTTGCCTCGTACGCTCCCACATATTCCTCATCTTTCTGCTTGAGGGAATAGAAGTCCCTTTCCATCTTAAGACGGAGGGTGCGTGGAAAATATTTATCGAAAAACATCTTCTGAAATACCTTCCATTCCAAAGCCTTTATCTCCTCCTCAGGCTTCGTATTTTTGATCAACGTCCACCATTGATCAGCTTCACCCTCCATACGATAAGCCGCCAGGAGAACCTTCTCTTTTTCAGAGCATTGGAGGATGGAGAATATCTTCTCAATGGAGTTGATCCATTGTTCAGCGATCGTGGGATCAGATGATCCACTAAAAGTAGGAGGCCTTTGTCTCATGAAGCTTTCTATAGAGACTTGTTCTTTCGTAGGAGGGGTTGAACGTTCCTCTTGACCAGTGTTTCTATTCAAAACTTGAGTTAGCTGAGAGAGAAGCGTGACAAAGTTCGCGATTCCCGCTCCCATTGGATTGGGCATCTCATTAGTACAATCATCACACTGATCTTCACAACGGTTGTTAGCCCGAGTTCTCCTATTACCGGCCATTGGCTGGAATAAAAGGAAAGTTATGGGTAACACATAAAGGTTAATCCAAATACAAAAGTTTATGACTTATAAATAAACTTTAATCTCTTTAACGCATGAGTCTATAGGATTCAATCCAGGCTTTTCATGATCTTCCTTATAACATATATTCTTAGGGGCATTTTTCCTTTAATAAGGGTTCATACTAAGATTGTGAATTCATCAAAACATATCCCCCGGGAGTGTCGTAACCAAGAGTGCAGCAAGGCCCGTTGTCGTGCACCAGTTCCCGTTCGAGTCTAGCTCAAAGCGGTGTTTTCGGGTTTTACCCCTAGGATACATCTGTTCCAGAGCCGCCTCTACCTGCTCGTATCCAGACAAGGATTTATTTGTTTGATAAACCACTTACTTAGTATTTACCAAAACATAGGGATGTTTTTATAATGCTTAGTCTTGTATCTAAGGCTTTACTAGGTTTTCCTAATCCCAAAAATAACTAAACCTATCCTTTGATACCAACTATGACAACCCTGCTTTTTATTACAACTTAAACATGGTTTATTACATAAAACTTCACTTGATACAACAACGAAGATCGAGAGGTTTAGTGTCTTTGGGGCTTAGGATCATTACATAAAAACTTTAAACTTGAAATACAACATCTTTATTGAAAACTTCCTTTACATGACCACTACATTCCTTCGTACTTAGCATTGCATGGGATAACCTGAGGACATGCATAAGAAAAGGGTGAGCTATAAAACCCAGTAAGGGAGTAAACAATGAATAACATGAGGAGTGAAATACATGTTAGGCAATAGGCATATCAATAGATCATAATAGAAACATGAACATAAAGGCATGATAAAGCATGATAATCCTAACATGGAAATGTGGCAACAACACTTAATATTGAATTAGCACGAGCCAAGGCTCATTGCACATGGAGCATGAGTAAACCCTCATTGCAATTGAAGCACGAGTAAACTCTCGTTGCACTTGAATTAGCATGAGTCAACACTCATTGCACATGACGTATCATGATACTATACTTTACCCAATGCATTGGAGCGCTATAAAGGGTGCACCCTTCTTAAACATTTCATTTCATGCATAAGTGTGCCACATGGATCATAAAACATGGATTCATAAAACATAATCATTTCTTCCACGATAAAGGAAAGTGGAATTCATACATGAAACTTTATAATCAATATGTAAATTTTCATAAAGGTGAATACCCTTGATGGAGAAATCGGCATGGTATTCACTACACAAAGACATTGGCTTAGAAAATCAGTGCGATTTCGGCAGCGTAACGGCGTGACATAAGAATTCATAAAAAAGGTTGATGAGAGAGAAATGGGTTCCTCATCATATTTACATGTAATGGACAGTAAGGAGATCATATATATACATGTCCCAACAATAGAAATGGAATTTAGATTCATGATACAAAAGTATTTCTTGAATGTAAAAGAAGAGAGAGAAGTTCCTTTCGGAATTTCGGCATAGTAACGGGTGTACATGGGAGCCATTTAATGAGAGAGAAAGGGTTCTCCCATCATTCAAACAATAATAGGGCAGTATGGGGGAGGTTCTAAACCATACCCCAATATTCATAATTGAAATAAAAAGGGAAATACAACTTAAATAAAATTGACAAAAAATGAGAAAGGAAGAAAACCCCTTACTTGGAAGTGTGCTTCCAAAGGCCAGAGAGAGGCTTGTGAGAGGCTTCTTGGGAGCTTGGGGCACCTTGAGAGGATTCTAGAGAGAGTAGGGAAGATGTTGGACGATCTTCAAGGGCTTTGAGTGAGGAGGAAGTGGGAGCTTGGGTGGGTTTATATAGGAAAGGTGAGAGAATTCTTTATTATTTAGGTTTGGGACCCCTTATATTAAAATAATCCAAACCACAAACCATCCCATGGTATTTGCCCATGGTTTCTGGAAAAGGAAAGAGGAAAACAATATTTTACAAGTCCAAGGTTCTAACTTATTAAAAAATTAGGGTTGCTTATGTGGAGGTGAGTCACACTCCCAAGGAAATTAATTTAAAAATGCAAAGTGTTGAATAAGTCTTGAAGGCTCCATTAATGCTTTGAAAAGTGAGTCAAACAAACCCAAAACCTCATTATTTTAATGATAAAACATATATTGGCCGAACATAAGGATTATGGTATTTTATTACATCACCATTGGGTCATTATGATGACATAAAACACATTATATATTCAAATGGTATTTAATTTTTACCCAAACATTTGACTGTCTCAGAAAATTATGAAAAATTCACCGTTGGATAATTTCGACGTCCTGATTCCAAAAATAATATTTATTTTATCTAAATAATTTTCTAAATATGTGAATTTTCACTTTTAATAAAAAACCGACATTTATAAAAAATTCACGGGTTTTGACAGAAATGGCTTTCAAACCTTAATAAAAATTTTAATTGCATTCATAAAATTATAAGATCATTTATATTTAATAAAAATTAATTTAATATTAATAGTAATATTTTATTAAAATATTATTTAATTCAAAAATCCTTTAATTTAATAAAATATAATTCTTAATTAAATAATAACTAAAAACACCATTTGTACTTTAAAAACTAATTACAATGTATCAAAAATGACTAGAAATTATATTCATTATTATATACAAAAAAATAATAATGTACATGAACATGGTGCTACTTATTTGTTACATAACCCCTTAAAATAGCCGCATAATACCTAAGGCTAAGGTGTGCGATGGTGACAGTCTCTTGGGGTTTCTCGGATAACATCGCTCGAGTGGTAATCTCTATCAACTTCCATTTTTCCCGTAGACGATCATGTTCGAGCATGACTTGATGAAGCTCAGCTTGGGCTTGGTCAAGGGCGAAGCCCAAAGACTCCACCTCTTTTCCAATCTCTGACAAATGGGCTTCGTAAGGGGCAATTCTACTGGATGAGGCCATCGCTTCCTTTGTCTGAGTAGAAAATTGGTTCGTTAAAGCCTTATATTTAAACTACCCAGATGATCACTGTTCAACGGCTATAAAAGTAACGGTCAAAAATCATAAAGTAAAACTAAAAAAGTTGATATCTTATAAAAACATTTTTCATAAAGAAACATTTAACTGGATCAAGAGGGATTTTCCATTAATGAAATTTTGGGTCGTTACAGTGTTTGGAGAAGATTTTTTGAAATAATATTGGATTTGATCCTATTGAAGTATTTGTAAACATTCTTATTGGATAAATCAACAACTATATAGTTAACTGTAATTATTTAAAAGTATTTAATAGATAATTATAGTCATACTATAAAATTATTCTATAATATTATTCTGACCAAGAAGGCATACCATGTAAATTAAATTGATGCATGTGGATAATAAAACTCATCATTGATACTGAGTTTTGTGGATAAAGGCAATATAAGTAGTCATATGATGTAATTAAATATCATTATAGATTAATTTTTATATTACATTTGTGGTCACATAACAAAGATAAATTATCATTTAATTTATTTCCATATAACTTCAATGATGTTTCAGTCTTATTTCATGATGAACCATAAACTCACTTATTCCTATAAAACGAATGAATAATTTAGTGGTTTTGGTTGGAGCTTATGTAATAGAATGGAATTATATTTTTGGACCCAAGAAAGCTAGTTTATTGTTGAATATTGGTGAGACATATTCCATGATATTCCTAAAAGTGGAATTTAATCCACATAATTTCTAAATGTGTCCAAATTAAACCAATAAATACATCCAAAAAAATATTTTATAAAATTCATAATAATTATGTAAAATTTGTAAGAGGTTTAACAAGATCTCTAAATGATAGAGGCTCTCAGTTATAAATTGTTTTTTTATTTACCACACATTAAATATCTAGTATAAGAATAGAAACCCTTTGTTGCATATAAATTGGAAAATGAGATTCCAAATCAAGGATTACATGATTTCATAAGAAACATGAATGCATTTAATTTTTTAATCATAACATTGACCAAGATAAATAATTTTGAATCAAATAAATCATTATTTTGATGGTTAGGTGGTCCTTTTATAGAATATATTAATGTTACTATAAGAAAAAATAATAATGTTGAAGGTATTACTGAATCATCCTTATTTTTCAAAGACCTTAGTGAAATTTGGTTTTTATAGTTAAAAGGGATAGTTGGTTGAAAAATAAGGATATTCAAAAGTATGTTACCATATAAATTGTTTTTTTTTGAGAAATTTGGGTGTCTTAAAAAAATTATTCTATAATAATAGGTTTTTGGCATAATTACAATTAAATGAGCCTATTTTTAAATCCTTCTCAGAGAGTATACTTTTCCAATATATTCATTTCTATTCATGTTGAAGTGGTATATCATAATTATACAATTAATAAAAACTTTTTATAACATTAATTCACTCATTTTGAACATTTAACATTATGTTTTGATTCATTGGCATCTTATTTGATTTCATTCTACTCCTAGATATTAATTAAGGTCTGCTTCACTAATACTCTTCAAATCCCATATTATTTTTATTTTATTTTTTGTTTTTCAATCCCCAATGGGAAATTCAAATAATTTTTAAGAGAATATGATCATTTAGCATTCACCCATTACCTTGGAATACATTTTTTTTTTAAATTGGTTCATTTTGATGTTTCCTCTTGGTCTATTCTAATCCAAAATTATAGTGTGAAATTAAATGAAAATGGTGTCCAACCATTTATAAAAATAATATTCTCTAAACATTTTAATGCTATTTTATATTTTTTATGTAACATTTTTTAGGTCATACAAATTATACCATTAATTGGATTTATTTATAATGTATTAGATATAATTCTATTGATAAATTTAGGGTTTGGCTCTTTTTTATTGATACTGGGTCGGTACGTGAAGCATTACATTTATCAGAATAAATAATTATACAATCACTATTTAGGTAGTCCAATCACCTAAAATAATTCAATATATGGATCTATCTTATTTAACTATGCATTGAATTTAGAACAAAAATATTCATGAATGATGATTTTGAACCCCAATATCACTATGGTCATTTCTAAAAGAAATTTCATTAATGGTATAAACATCTAAATAAACACTTTATTAATATTTTTCACATAACATGTTTATTTTGATGTGTTATCACATTTAAATTTTTCAAACATTAATTTCTGGATTGTTTTATTTTACTAATAGAAAATGATTATAAGTTATTTCTACTATAATATTGAAGATAATATCAGGAATAGTAACTCTAGCACCACTAATTTTGATTCAAACATTTTGTGGATGTTTTTACCTCATTGCTGAAATACCTCATGATTCTTCATACAAGATCATTAAAATTACAGATGATAAAATATGGTATCTTTTTATTAATTTATATTTCTTGATGCATTTTTATTTCAAGATATATGATATAAATTTTCATTAACATGGTTATTATCCTAATAAACTCATGATCAATAAAAAAAATTCTATGAAATGATAACTCCTTAGGAGGTAAATGATAAGAAAATATATAGTTTATGATAGCCCATAATGATTATGGATAACTCAGATTTTCTATAGATGGATATCATCAAGGAATAATTTAAAATACCAACTTTATAAATAAAAGATAAATGGTAGGGTATGAGTCGATATTAGAATTTTATCCTTAGTTAAATAATTGTAGAAGAATTTATATTGTATCATTATGTTGAACAAATATTTTTCGAGTTAATGATATTGTTAAAATTGGTTACAAATTTTTTATTGTCAAACGTTAGAAGGTTTCCTAGAATTATCATTTTTCAGTTTATGAAGACCTTGATATAATTTCAGTGAAGATTACTTGTTATTTATTAGATACAAACCCATTACATATATTATAAAAAAAAACTTTTACTAGTCTTTATCATATATACAATGTTGAAGTGATTTTAATTTTTAATGAAATTTGGGTTGAGTTTCCCATAATAATAAATTAATGGGATAATAATGTATAGTTACCATTTAAGTTGTGGGATTTGATAAATCCCATTAAGGAATAATTAGGATTAATGATCCGAATCATCCCAAATAACCCTTTAAAAAATTATTGATTTTTTTGATATACTCATAGACTAAAGAAAAGCTTTAAGATGAAAAAATATTTTCTCTCCAAAAAAATCCCTAAGGTTTAGGGGTTATATTAGAAAAAATTGAGATATGGATTATTCATGTGAGGATGGAATTTATTAATTCATGAAGTTTCACTAAATTATCATTTTTAAGACTTCCATTGAATATTCCATAGTGGGTGGCAGCTAATAATATTGAATTATTGCATGGGATCGAGAAAAATCAATTTTCAGGGGTCCATCCATTACACTAGGGAGGATAATTAACCATAAATTATTAATTTTGAGCATAATATATGTCATAGTAGTCCACATTAAATAATAATATTATATATAAATTGTTTACAATATAATCTAAATATTTTATAGTTGCTTGGATACACACTTTAGAGGTTATGAGTATCAAAAAACCATACTGATTCTACAATCTATGTTTCATAAAATTTTGATAATATTTGTGAAAGTGTTGATATTAACAATGGGTAGTTATTATCTTTTAAAAATCATGATATTTTACAATAGTCTCAAATTAATTCCAAAAACATTTCCCACTCTTGAAATTATAGACATATTTTGTGGTAACTATAAGGAGAAAACCTATGAAATATGGATCAAATATGGGGTGATTGTGGGAAAAAATTATGGGATGACTATCTATATACCCTAAATTCCATATTATATTTCATGATATTACAGGTGTAATTATAGATTTAACTCAAAAATTTACTATTGAGTTCAATGTATGCAATAGTTGATGGTCATGAACTAATTCTAGTAAATGCAATAACATGAATATAAAAATTACCAAATAATTTTGTAATCTATTTATTCCATAATAATAATTTACAGAGAATATTCTCAAAGATATACCTTGTATTTCGTAGATGATATATTTATGGTAGTTTTAACTAATATAAATAGACCATATCTTTCATTAGATCCACACCAATAATATCCCTCGACATGGTCACTTGTAGAAGTGACTCTCCTAGAAAATAATTTATATAAAAAATAATACTTGGTTCAAATTATACAACACTAGAAAATAATTTACGACACTCCCGGGGGATTTTCTTAGGATAATTCTCATTTTCTTTACAAACCACTATGAAGGGTTATGAGTATATACTTCCTCAAAGAAAACTTTTTTTATGATTATGGATGATATCCATAAATAGTTCAATTAGTGTTAAGTGTTTTACAAGTATGGAATTATGTATTTTGATTCATAAACTAATCTAGTTTATGACATTGTTTAGAAATGGCGCCTAGTGGAAGGAATGGAAACCGTATCAATGCACGCACTCCGTGTAGGGATTGCCCTCCTACTCATGATAATTATTGTGGATCTGGAGATACAACTGGTGATTATCAGCTTATTACCATACTGAGATAACTCACTCAGGTTATGAATAATATCCTTACTCGTATGGAGAACCCTGATCCTCAACGTGGAGGATCAATGTTAGACCGCTACTTGAGGCAACAACCGCCAACATTTAATGGGGGTACAAATCCATTAGTAGCTGAGCAATGGATAAACTCCTAGAGAAAATATTCCACGCCTTGGGGAGTAGCGAAAGAGAGAAGGTTATCATGGTAGTTTATTGCCTCACTTGAGATGCCGATCAATGGTGATCATTAATTAAAAATACAAAGGAAGATGAAGAAGTATCAAGTATGGAATGGAGAGAGTTCAAAGATCTTTTCATCGAAAAATACTTTCCACATGACCATCGAGCAGATATGGAAAGGAAATATCTGAGTCTGAAACAAAAGGAGGATGATAATATCGCAAAGTATGAGGCCAACTTTACAAGGTCATCAAGGCATGCTGCAGATTATATATGTAATCCAAGATGTAAGATTCATCATTTATTTGATGGGTTAAAACCATTTCTTCGTCGAGCATTAGTCTCACAAACCTTCTCGTCATACGAAGACATTGTCTCATGTGCTATCAAGATAGAAAAGGAATTATCTAAATCTTATGACAATAAAGTAAATAAAGAGAAGAAGAGAACGGTGGAACAAGAGACAGATAAACGGAAAAAGGGAAAGAAGGATTTTCCATTATGTGATAATTGTGGGAAGAATCACCCTGGTACTTGCCTAAAAGGAATGTGAGTTTGTTATAAATGTGCAGAAAAATGTCACCAGGCACGTGATTGAAAGGGAAAGAAAGAGGCTATCATTGTTGAATGCTGCAATTGTAGAGAAATGGGGAATTATGAAAATGAATGTCCTAAGAATCAGGGAAACTTACCTCAGAAAAGGCCAAGGGATCAAGGACAATCTTATGCTGTTACTACAGTTGAAGCGGAATAATTAATGTACTGGTTCTTTTGGACTCATGGATTATATTCTGGTTATTACAATAATGTGATATATATATAAGGATTGTACTGCAGTACTTGTTGTTTCAGTAAGGTTATAATATGATGAAAGTAATCATATTTTTAGAATGTGACAATAAGAGAAACTTTAATTTGTTTGGGGAATCTGATAAATTGATTTTGGAATTAAGAGATCTTTTAGAGAAATTTTGGATAGAGGTATTTTGGAGAACTATAAATGTTGGGATGGATTAAGTTGAACTTTGAATAGTATTTTTTAAGGTTAAAGCATTTCTGAAGATTATTTTTGGAATACTATCATACTATATTTTTATGAAAAGGACAACCTGTAGGGTGGGGCATAACCCGTCGCGTCGGACAAAGCTGCATGAATCGAACCCACAACCATAGTGCGACGGGCCTTTTTTACCTACCACTAGCCTACACGAAGTCCCTGGTTATTAAAAAATAGTTTTACTAATCTAAATGGTATTTGGTAATATTTATAACCTTATACAATTAGGATAAATAGATTATTTTTGAGTTCTGTTACCATTTAGAGTGAAAGATGGGTTTGTGGTAAAAATTTATTAATGAATGAAATTCTACACGACATGTAAGTATATTACCTTACGTTCTTAGAAAATATCTTAAATAAATTCCTCATCATTATAAAAGGTAACTTAAAACAAAAACGTTGCCGGTTAACTTTTCCAACTGGGGATTCAATGACCGTTTAACCAATCACAAGTTTGTGATTTTCTTATGGTCAACTTTCTCCTAATCTAGTTTTCTAGAACTCTCCATCATACCTTGATGGTTTGTTTTTCTTCCATATCCATATTTTCATAGAATCCTAGTATGGGCTATCTCGGGTGACCTTTGTAGTTCTCTTTCTATCTTTTAATGTTATATTTTTACTAACCTTATTTCCGATGTGAGTTTTCCACAAAAGGATTTTCTATTTTCAACCTTTTATTTTCAAAGAAAAAATTTCAAATTGCGAGGACACAATTTATTGAAGGAGGGGAGAATATAACACCCCGAGCTTCCACGATACACCTCTCTTTCAATAATGCAATAGCTTGCATTGTACGCAACTTCGAGATTCTAACACACCACGACTAATCAAAGTAGCCGTTATGAATAGTAATAACCACTTCATAAATTTATAGAAATTTTCTATTTCAAAATGAACTTCATTTTTGTATTCGTAATATCGAAAATAACATATGTTGAATTTTTTGTAATTTTCTGAGAACTTCCAATTTTCTATGAATAGTAAAAAATACTTAAAAACATCTTTTTTAATCAAAATAATTTCTAGTGATAAATTATAATATTGAGTGGTTTTAAAGTATAATTAGAATATATTTTTACCATTTTATCCAATGGTGGTCACTAGAATTAATTTCACTTGGAAATTGGACATAAACAATTGTCAATCTTTTGATATATATTGTTTCTTAAAAACACGCTATTTGTTGTGACAACGGGAATTACTTATAAAATTAATTAATGAAACTTATATGTTTGAAAATTTTGAAAAATAGACATCATTTATGAACTCATAATATCAATTATATCTTAGGGTAAAATTTTGGCATTG
Source organism: Viscum album (assembly GCA_963277665.1). Lineage (NCBI taxonomy): Eukaryota > Viridiplantae > Streptophyta > Magnoliopsida > Santalales > Viscaceae > Viscum > Viscum album. The sequence continues at coordinate 149,647,414 of OY728159.1, forward strand.
GTCTGAAAAACATCAATTTTTGATGAATAGTGAAACCACTAAGTGGTAGTTAGAAAACTGATTTTTTCGTTTAAATGAAACATTACCACTTCTGTGATTTGATTTTCAAAAATCCTACATACATGGTTATCATTAGGAAGTAAAATGTTGTTCAATGGGATTAAAATAATTTTTGGTGAATAATAACTTTTAAGTTTAATTTATCGCGATTAAAGGTAATTAGTGTAATTTAAGGTAAAGATAATGTTATAATAATATGAAATGACATTTACACTTGTCCTAAACCTATTGTATGAGTCCTGGACGACCAATAAAATACATGGGTCAACATGGGGACCCCATGGAGCCACATTGGTAGGAAAATGACATAAATAACTTTTATTTAATGTTAAAATAAAAATGTCACAAACATAAGTTGTTTTACTAAAACAATTTTTAAATGGGGTTATACAAGTCATATTTTTGACTATAAATATTCATTAGAAAGATAAAATTATTTCCTATATAAATATATATTTTTTATTATTTTTAGACATTAAATAAATTACATTATGTATAACACCATGATGATGCAGAGATTACCTCATTAATTAACGATTTAAATAAAATGAAAAGATAATGTAAAATCTAAGACTTACACTTGTCAAAAACCTATTGGATGAGTATATTTCGAACCCTTATCCCCATATCCTCTAAATATATAAGTTTGGGACCTTTAGAATCCGATAAAGCATTTCATAATAAAGTAACATTTCAATCATTCCATGAGTGCCCCTTCTCTCCTCTTATAAAAGGCCCCCACCACTACCACCTTAGTCACACCATCAAAGCCTTTTGGCTTGGCCAACCTCTGCCAAAATACTCTCCCAACATCCCTACGTTACTCCTAGAAGCCTCGCTTTGGGAATAATTCTTCCCATGGAAGCCTTTGGCTCAAATAAGAAAGAGTTACTCGATTTTAAGGTAATGTCTTCTCTTGTGTTCTTTTAATTTATTTTTATTCTCTAACCCCCTAAACACTTTTTATTCATTTATTTTGTGACAATACCAGTATCCTCAATATACTAGGATGTTGTTATAACAATTATTCGAGCTACACTTACACACACCTACATCTAATGGTTAAAGAACATACTGTTTCTGTGGATGGCGAATTTTTGCGTCACAAAACGATGAGTGTTCAACACCTATATAACACCTCTAATGGTGGCCATTATGATGACACTATTTTTATATATGATATATATTATGTTTTTGTTTTTATTATGATTTTTTATTTTTCATTTATGGCATACCATTATGGTTTCCATTATGGGTATATGCGATATTCACATTTTAGGAAGTGCGGACTACCACCCCCTCAAAGTGACTTGAATCATTAATACCATATGTGGGATGTATAAATGATGGATTAAATGGTATTATACACTATATTATACTTGAATTATATTATAAATTTATATCATTATGATTTCATTCCATTAAATACGAAATATAAATGAAAGTAGCGTTCATGCGTACGTACGGCTTACCGTCTCCATGAACGGTGCATTTCATTTCTTACCTCTAAATGTTATGTAATATTATAAATGAATGTATATACTGGAAATATATGATATATATGATATCTGAATCATGAATATAATTCTGGATATAATGGATATTTCACCACATGAACAACTTGTAATTATAAGAAGTTTATTTTTGACTCAAGTACCAAAGATCGACAAAACGAACGATATTAACTTAAATATTTACATAATGTTCATAACATGGTAATAAGTGATATAAAAGTAATAAAAAACTTGAAAAAGGTTATTAAGCAATTATAAATTAACTCTAGTTTATTATTCAAGAGTTTAAAGAACGGTCGAGTCAAGACAGGATGCAAGGTAAGGGAACTTCTTAACCCAATTTCCATTATTTGGGTTAATCTCCTACTTTCAAATCATGTCATGATATTATTAAGTCCTATCTTGTATTTATACTTTCTTTAGGTGTACATATAGTGAATACACATAATAGATCTATGTTATTTTAAAAATGATCTTTTTAAGGACTTCATCTCAATCTCCCTTCATTGAGGCATATTTGGTTTTATACACAACTTTCTTTTATACGGTGTATAAACCCCTTTGAATTTTACGTTTATTCAAAAGGAATATTTTTATACGAAGCGTTTTTACTAAATGACAAAAGGAATGTTTTTTTTTCGTACGTATGCGGCGACAATGACTTCTCCGCCTCCGTTACTATTATTTGAGTTTCGGCTTCCTCTATAAGCCATAATTTTTTTTAAAAAAGAAAACTAAATATCATGTTTTACTTTTCATTTATTTTGGTATTGAAAATGGTTTTGATAAATTTTTTATTATATAAATGTTTTGTATTGATATCTTTTGATGGAAGTGTGGAAATATTATGTTTCCTTTATGCATGTTTTGTGTGATACAATTATGTTATGGTTTATGATATGTTTAAACCTGTTCATATGAGGAATGCATTGGACTTTATAAGTGACGGGTGGAGCTTGCTATAGCTCCTCGATGCATCGGTAGGTATCATGAGAAAAACTAGTGTCTTGGAATTAGGCCTTGATAAAATCTTATTTGTGGTCTTGGAACGAGTCCTTGGCTACGTGGTTATAATAGTCTGTCATTATGCATTCCATCATTATGAAAGTGGTTATTGATATTTAATGAGATTATTCGACTAGTAGAATATCCATGTGAGTAAGTAAATGGAATTATTTTATTTTTTTTCCATATTATGTTGAAGTTCAAGTTTAAAAAGACTTTTGTTTTAGTTATACATTGCCTTAAATGTTAATGTTGATTTATGAAAGCTTCTGCAATATTGTTATCCTTACTGAGCATCTGAGCTCACCCCTTTTCAATGTTTTAATATTTTCCAGGATGTGAAGAAGTATTTTATGAATGACCTACCGGGATAGTCAGAAGAGGATATGAGTGTGTACTATGTAGACTTTTTAATGTAGTTTTTCACTTTATGGTGTAATGTAACGTTTATGAATGTATCTAGTGTTTCCAAGGCTACTAAACTAATCGGTCTTTCGAGACTTGATCTTTTGTGATCATGCCAATGTTACGAAGTAATGCACCGACTCTGGGTAGCTGGGGTCGGGCCGTTACAATCGCTACCAAAGATATCATAGTTGAATTTGTTTACACTCTAAACTATCATAATAGTCAAGGTTCAATCCCATGACCATAATAGTTTTAAATTTCCTATACTAACCCTATTTCAAACACCATATCATTCTATTATATCTCATGAGATATAAATATTTACCCAATGAACTTTATGGAGATATAGATCGCATTAATCTCTTAATGAAAATCATATTTTTGCATTCCAAAAGAAAATACAACATTCCTCATCTCATTACACAAGATATAAAATTATTTTCAAAATCAGTTCTTAATAATATTACATGTGGAAAAGATATTGGTTTCATAATCATTTCATCATCTCATCACAGATTACTGCATTAAAAAGAAATGGGTTTCATAAGAATTTATCATAGAATATCTAGTGGAATATCAAAGGATTTAATTAAAATATTTTTCAAATTAAGACTTTCAGAGATGGAATAATAATGATATTTGTGGTTCATATCACCAAAAAAGCATAGTCAACATCAATGAATGTCATTGTAGATGGAAACTGATTTGGAATCATCATTTAAAACATTTCATGATGAAAATATCCTTTTTGATTTAAATTTTTTAAAAAAATTAAAATATATTGGAAAATAATTTAATTTTAAAATAAAATATAAATTTTTTATATGAATATTTAAATAAAATAATGTTCATGATGATAGGGAATATTATTCATTTTTTATATGTTAAAACAAATACTCTTTTCACATTTTTTGTTAAAAGAAAAATGTTTATTTACTAAGAAAAACATTAATATTACATTGAATGTTTTTTTACAAAAAGTTGAATATGGTTAATAACTTCTTTAAAAATAATTTTTTAATAGTAAAAAATTGAATATATTTTTAGAAAACTTGTTTTCTGAAGAGAACATATTACTAGCTGAAAAGAGATATATAGTAAAATTTTCTCAAAAACCTTTGATTAATTCATTAAGTACCAAAGAGTGGAAACATGTTACTATTAATACCATTATTAACTAGAAGTTACGAAATGTGATTATTGTTTTAGAGATGTGTCATACTATATTATCGTTAAAAACAAAATCATAAGAAATCATGATAAATGATGGGATTGCAACATAAAATTAGTACATCATTGTAAATGATGAAACATATGAACCATAGAGTATAATAACTAAATTAATGGTAAAATATATTAAGGATAAATAAATTCATGATATTATTTATTACGGTTTTGTATATACACCTATTAAATGATGATTGCTTCTTAACATAACATATGTCTGAAGGAAGGAAAACTAAGAAAAAAATCTATTACCCCATGTCTCGAAATCCTTCATAAAAATTTTATACTCTTATATAATAAATATAATATTATTATAAATCTATTTCTGAACAATACTTATATATATCCTTCCATATATGATTAATATATGACCTTTTATTATCCTTTTATTAACAATTCCATCTTAATGTAATAATTCATGTAATATTGTTTTGTTTTAATTTTTTAATTTTGAGATATATACATTGATCATTATTCTTTAATCTCAAAAATTTAACATTATTAAAATATCATATATATTATGTATATATTTATTTATACTGATCCAACAAATATCGGGATAGAAAATGAAATTCATTGTTCATAGAGATGTCAGGTCGTACGTACGCAAGAATGTTGATTACATTTACCTAAAAACATAAATATATAAAGGAAAATAACATAAAAAATTAAATAAAAATATTAATATCATATATATCACATATTTTCACTGAAATTATCATTATTACATACCATAAAAAACCTAAATAAATCACATGCTTTGTTTGGATGTAGTTCGACGTACACAATAACAATGTTATCTTATTCACAAAGAGGAAAATTCAAAAAAAAAATGAAAATAACATTAAAGAAGCATAATAATATCATAATTAATATATTTAATCATTTAATCCATAATTTAAACCATCCTTGTATGGTTTTAATGTAAAAAAATGACATCAGTTTTCAAGTTGGTATGTTTATATACAAACAATTGATGCTTTTTTATCCCATTTGATGGAGGAGAAGATGGTTATAGGACATTACCCTACAACAGAAACATATAATTATTGGAATATATTTAGTTTCTTCTTTCATAAAGTATTAATAATAATTAAAGGTCTGGAATAATAAATTAAGTTGAAACTCTCAATGAAGAAATTTATAACTTCCTCTGGTAACCACATTAGTTTTTCACAAAAATAATTTCTAGTATAAATTTCTCTATAAATAGGGCTTATAGGAATATTTTATATATTTTTTGAAGTTGTATTGGTATTTTTTTCCAATAGAAAATGTATTCATGGTGTTATAAAGATAAGAGAGGGTGGCCTTTTATATGAGAGGTGAGCGACATGTTTGTAAAAGTTTGAAATAAAAATGTATAACCGCGTTTTTTCACTTGTCAATAGGATCCATAATAGACCATTCTACATACAAGAATTTATTATTTTTAAATATGGCAATATAAAATATTTTAGACTAGTATACAGGTCATTTTAAGACTTATTATTTTAGTTTAACCCCTGATAAACCCATTTTTTCTATAACCGTCTTAAATAATTTTTATTATTTTTAATATTCATTATGCTAAAAATTAATTTGACATTATTATATAATATAAATTATGATTCTTTTAAAAATTTAACACAATTTTTAAAAATTCCATCCAAAAAATTTTGAAATTTTATTTTAAATTTAATCTTTTAGTCGTGATGGAATGGCATGTTTTCGATGATTAAAACTTTGAAATGATTTTCTAAAAAAATTCCATACCAGATTGATTAAATAAACCTCAATTTGTTTAATACATATATAATGAAACTATATTTTCTTTGAATCCAATTTAATAAATAATAGAGTAATATAATTAATTTTAACAAAATGGTAGGTTTTGGTTAATTTTTAGTATTTTTCAATATTCATAAAAAATAAACCATTTCTAAAAATGACAAAAAATTCAACATAGTAAAATTTTGACATGATAATTTAAAAAATGATGTTTATCTTATTAAATCAATATCCTAAAATTGTAAAAATGTAAATTTATTTTTGTCCACAAAAAGGTATTAAAAACATTTTTTTGAGACAATATTATTTTCGAAACATATAAATAATTTCTCGTAAAATAAGTATTTTATTATAAATATGTATTCTTTATATAAAACAATTATACTTAATATTAAAAATTTAGTAAATGATATGAAAATATTTATTTTTAACGACTAGGTAATAATGATCATGTTTAAATAATTATTTTAATAATATATTATGATCTTGTTTAAACTCAATGTTGCATGTATGGAAATATAAACCCAATGATGCATGTAACAGTGACTAAATGTAGTGTTTCTTGTAACAAAATTTATCAAGGGAATATAATTAATTTTTAAAATACATAAAAACTCATGATGTTTTAAATTGAGTGTATAATTATGATATAAAGATCAAATGCTTCATTCATGAGTCTCCTATAAGTATATTTCTAATCCTCACTAACTTCTTATGTAAACTAATTTTGATTTGGGGGATCTGAAAATATAATTTTTGTCATATAATATTAAAATATGAAAGCATATGTACCACTCTTGTTTTTTTTGTTGGATAAGACATTTTATTTTCCAAAATTGATCCCAGTGTATTTGTGGTATTATTTACAATTTTCTACATAATCAACAATAATAAGATCAATAATTTTATCTAGATTATCATTTCATAAAAATTATAGATTTATTATATTCATCTTCTCCGACTATTTTATCAAACCGTAGTAGCCCTCACTAACTGTATTTAGAATACTCAATAACATAAGAATTCTTCTTGAAACAATTAGAGAAACCAGCAGAAATAGTCATAGATATGTATATGCCACAATTTTGAGAGTTTTGAGGTAGGAATTTTTATGTAAAACCTCAATAACACACAACATAGTGATCTGTTGAGTGGAGTCCCTTAACCTCAAAAGGATAACCTTGTGATTTAAAACATTTTCATGTTATATTTTCAATAATATTGATATGGATATTTCATTGTTTTCATCATTAGTTATGTCTACCCATATATCTCATAATAACTCTCAAGTCATAGGAGGCACCCTCAACTAGGGAAGAAGTTCCCATCATACACCAAATTTCATTCAAATTTGAGTGAAAAAAGGCATTATGACATAATAAATTCTCAATGGATTTAAAAATTTCATGAATAGTTGAATCATTTTCTATTTGGAATTGTCGTCATATTTTTTCATGCTCAAAAATTGACCATGCATTATTTAAAAACATTCAGCAAGGCTGAAATGATTAATTTATACATGATCATTTATTATTCTATGTGATAACATGAACATTCATATTCATAAAATATTAATAATCCATTATTAAATAAATTATTAAACATTGTGTTATCATGAGTGTTTAATTTGTTTTATACATTGAGCATTGAAGGATCAATCATGATCGTAGGGGTTATTGCTCAAGTCTTACTTGATGAGAGTTAGGAAGGATCCTGATGCTGTTGAAGCATGATAGTTGGTGGGGCCCACGTTTTACTTTTTCCATAATCATTGAATAATCTAGGATCAATAAGACGATAAAGGCTAGTATCCACATATCAAAATCAATGATTTCTAAAAATAGAAAAATATCATCAGTTCTGAGAAAGATGATATTGAACATCACATTTATAAATAATTTTTTTAATTTCTGAAGAAATTAAATAGATGGGTCTTAGTTAATTTCTTCATTAATGATCATTGATTTTATGTAATAACCCTTCCATATTTCCTTTATTGTGATCATGAGGATCCAATGTCGAATCCCTTTACAAGAGATCCATCTGTGATCCAATGTTCTCTAAACAAAACCACACAATCTCCATGTTCTAGTGCGTCGAAGCTATAGTATTTATTAGATTTTTCTTGATCGCTCAGTCTACGTTCTTGGGGAAAATATCTTGTTCTTGAGAGGGAGAGATGAGAGGAGTTAGTATAAATAATTTTGCGCTTACCAGTTATCACGTCAATAGCGTTTAGCACAAGAGATATACATTTTTATTAATCTATATTGGGTTTCGGTTACAATATTTAATTGTAAAACATCAATTAAATGAAATTATAACTATTATAGAAAACCCCTACCACATAATAAGAATGATAATACCATTATTTTTTGTGCATTAACATGTGAAAAATGGAACAACAAATGAAATCTAATGCAACATAATCATAACAATATTGTTATTATTTCTTATTCCATTTCAATAAACAATATTTACCGATTGTAAATAATTAATTAATCAAAAGACACGATCATGGTCCATTCGAACTCCTCTCCCATTTATTGAACAACGTAATAAAATATTTTATTCTCATAAATAATTATTTTTAGTTAACAACTAATAAATAAATATTTATTAAAATTTCAATAATCTAAATAAATATATTTTATTCACAATCTTATGAACATATATTCATTTAATTTATGTGATCATTTTAAAATTAATAAAATTATACCTCAGTATTTAGAATAATATTTATACCATTAATTAAATTCATATAGAATTTAATTGAGACCACCAAATTCACATAGTGTGTGACCCTTTATGATTTATTCTTGTTGACATTCGGTAGGCCTTCTTATAGTCTAGTATTACTATATAAAAATGGTTCAAGACACCGATGATAATGATCTTAAAGGTGAAACGATGACATCCACATACGAGCACAGACATTGTAAGATAATCTCTTTGTTAAAATATCTCATCAAGATGGTTTCATGATACTGATATCAACCTATATTCTTGATGTTTCATTCTTTGACTACCTAAAATAAACACTTTGTTACACCATGGCCATGAAATTTATGGATAATCTTCTATTTAAATCAATGGGAAGAGATATCATATTTCATAAATGGAATGGACAAATCCTTCCTCGAAATATCCATTAATAACATGTCTTTCATAACACACACAACACACCCTACTTCCCCCAACCTATGGAATGACAGTTTCCATCAGAAAATATATATGCATGAGTCATGACTCATATTAATGATTATCATAAAGTCAAAGGACCATTACAAAAGATCATATATTATAATATATAATGACACCAGAACATGCAGAATTCTTACTAGAGGGTTTGCTCTCATAATCTCCCATGTAAGAGATTACCATGTGAAAACTTCATGAGAAGATGTATCATCTCCTTATGAGTACTCACACCTAATGGTATGTATACTATATTTCCTACCATAGTATTTCATCCAACCACATAACTATATTTAAGAATATATTTACAGAACTTCGAGGTTCTCATCATAGTGGAGAAATTCTACGAACTTATTAATGCCACAAATACAATAAGAAATGATTTTATTATGGTCATTAAGAACAATGAAAAATATGTAATAATTTTTTTAATACATAAAGAAATTAAATATTCACATTTTTAAAGAAAAAATAGTATGTTCTAGGAAACCAACTCCAAAAACACCTCATTTGAACTGGAGAGAACTATCTACAACATTCAGTCTGCTAGACCTCGTATAATGATCCTGCTTTTGTTAAGATAATTCATTAGTCATGGTTTACTCTAGGTTTTCATTTAAGTAAATACTTCTTACTAAAACTTCACCTCTATGAAAAAAATTTCACAATAGATGACACTTTCATAGTATGTGCTTCGTCCACTAATGCGAAATGGGCTCTTTTTCAAGAGTCACCACTACTGTATTATCATAACAATGTGTGATGGTATATTTATTTCTAGGTACCACATACAGATCATGGACAAATCATGGAATCCAAACTACTTGTTAAGATCCCTCAGAAGCTATAATATACTCAGACTCTTGTGTTGAATCCACGACCACACCTTTCTTTGAGACATGCCTACTCACATCTCCTCCATTGAATGTGAATATGTATTTTGTTTGTGAATTCATGTCATATTTATCAATATTGAAACATGAATATGAATATCATATGATAACTAATTTTTTATCTCCACCATTAACAAAGAACATATCCTTAGTATTCCATATAACTTAATGATAGTCCGGACTACCATCCAATTGTGGTCACCTTGATGAACATGATATATTCCTACCGTACTAATTGCATAGGAGACATATAGCCTAGTATATAGAATATCATACATTATTGGGCCAATAATTGATTTTTATCAAATATTTTCCATTATATTTATTTATTCATGGGTTTGAGAACACATTTTATTAGAAAGATGAATTACTTGTGATGTTGGAAACAATCCACTCTTGGATTTTTCCATATTGAATCACTTAATTATCTTGAAAATGTGTGTACTTTGACTTAGTCCAAATAATATCATAGATCTATCATGATGGATTTTCATCCCAAGAATATATGATGTCTCACCCATGTCATTCATGGATATGCATTTATTCAATCATGCGTTAATAGACTATATAACTGGAATTTCATTTCGAATAAGTAATATGTCATAAACATATACTTTAGGAAAATGACTTCACTTATACTAAACCATTTGTAGACACAATGCTTACATTTGTTCATTATATAACCAAATTCATTTATGGCTTTACCAAAAATAATTTTCCATGGCCTAGATGCTTACATTAATCCATATATATATATGTATATATGTTTTTCAACATTCATAACATATTGGCATCATTTGGAGTCCCAAAACCGTGAGGTTGTGTCTTATAGACATCTTCTGGATGGTTCTCATTAAATAAAGCTATTTTGACATCCATTTACAAATATCATAGTTTGGTAAGAAGCAACGGTCAGTATAATGATGATTTATTTAAGCGTTGAAATTTTTGAAAAGGTTTCATCGTAGTCATTGCCTAGACACTATTTCAACCCTTTTTCAACAACCCATGCCTTATAGGTACCGATTTGTCCTTCCATGTTCAGTTTCTTCTTGAATAACCATTTTCAAAAAACCTACTTTACATCTACTAGAGGATTTACAAAAATACATACAAGGTTTTGGTGCATGGAATTCATTTCAGAATTTATAGATTCTTGCCACTTGAAAATCATCGTGTCACATAATTCTTCCTTATAGGTTAGAGGATATTTATTATCAACTAATAATGAGTAACCATCATCAATAACAAGAAAAGCATGAAGTTCTAGCTCAATAATCTCTCTTGCACTCATATGCAGTACTTGTGTCCCTGGAACAAATATTACTTCAACGGGTCTGTGTGGAATCTTCTCTTATACCAAATCATGGGTACAATGAGCCTCAAAATCATTTAAGTGTATCTCGCTCCCATGATTTCTTTTGGGGATACACTCCCTATCAAAGAATATGGAATGAATTTAAACTATAATTTTTTTTGTGGGGTTGTATAGGTAATATCCCATTGTATCTTTAGTGTATCATTTAAAGGTACACATTGTGCCTTGGGGTGTGAGTTTGTTACCTGAAGAGGCATTTACAAACGCTTCACTTCCCCATTCATGTAAAATTGATAACATGGATTTTCTTCCCCTAAAAATATTTTATGGAATACCATTTATCAATTTATTTGGTACATGGATTAGTATGTGGGAATATTTTTGTAATGCATATCCCCAAAAAGATAATGGAAGACTTGCATGACTCATCACTGATCTCACCATGTCAAACATGGTGTGGTTTCAATTTTTGCTTAAACCATTCCACATGGGTGTCTAAGGTTGATAGAGTTGGTATATGATCCCAAACTCCCAAAAGTAATCAATTAAGTCTTGATTAAAATATTCTACACCTCGGCCTAAGATGAGTTTCTAAATCTTCTTACCAATATAGTTATCAACATCATTATTGTATTCCTTGAACTTATCAAAGTAATATGGAATATACATCATTATGTTGATTTATCCATATCTACTAAAATCATGCGTAAATGTTATTAAGTATGAGTATTGTCCCCTTATTTCGATTTGAAATGGTCCAAACACATCGGTAAGAACTAATTAAAGAATATCTTTAGCTCTTTCACATTTTCCACTAATTGGTGTGTAATTCATTTTTCCTTTTAATAAAGCACGACATACAACATGTAAATTTAATTCGAAAGAATATAATTACCCATATTTATGTAACATTGTCAATAGTATCTCATTTATATGACCTATCTAGTGATGCCAAAGTAATGTGTGGAATGAGTAATGTAAAATATCTTTGTTAATGATTTACATTACATGTTTTGTGAAATCCAACATGTAAAGACTCTTATATAAATATGCCTTACTAAAACAAATTATATTATTATAAAATAAGAAAATTTAATTTCTAAGCGTGAAAATAAACCCATATGTATCATGTTTGGATACAAAAATCAATACTTTTGGATACATAAGACATATAATAACAACCTTTTAATACCAAGAGCATCCATGTTATCAATGTGAGCTAGTAGAACCCAATAGATACAACAAAAAGTCTATATATTTTAAATCCTCATAGAGCTACCAACAATCTTTCAACTTCAATGAATCTACATGGTTCCTATATTTGGATACATATGTGAGCACCAAACGTTGTATCTAATACCCAATTTTTAGAAAGAGATAAATTGTGCTCGATAAAAAATGCACTTGAAGCCTTCCATTTATTCTTTATATGGGAGAAAATTTCTTTTAGTGACCCTTCTTGTTGTATGTGAAACAAAAAAAATACATAATGTTCAATTATTTTCCCCTTGATGTTCATTTACATGGAAAGAATTAATGAATATGTTGGCAGAAAGATCTTTGCCTTCCCATTCATATTATTCACCAGAAGGAAAAAAGGATTTTCCCAATTCATGTATTTTACCACTTGGATATAAAGGATAAAAATATCTGGTAGAGACTTCTCAGTTTTTTTCATATTAAAATTTGCAACAAAATTGATGAATCTCTGAAGAAGTGATGCTAGAATGAGAGTGGTACCCAATTATTTGAGGATTATAAACTCTAGTGTAAAAACTGGACCCCAGTTCCCGGATCTATTTCCATATTTAATTACATTGGAATGATTACAATAAGTTCATACCCAAAAATAATTAATAGTTTACTATTTTTGGAAACACATATATATACATAAGTTATATAATAAAACATGAAAGGAATCAATATTTAGAAACTCCATTGACAACACCCATAACTCGTAGGTTATTTCTGCATGTAATTCATAAATAGGAAAATTAATCACAAGAAAGGGGGAGATAAAATTCTTAGTAAGGGTATGAAATACAGTAGAAGATATCATAAACATAAACATTGGGCATGGTGAATAACTAAAAACACATTCTTTCAAAAAATGAACCTGAACACATTTTGGTAGGAATAAGAGATTAAAATATAATTCCATAATGAAGCATAATCATGGGTATTCTACAATTTGAATAAACTAATGAACTTTAAATTTATAGTTTCATGATAAGGGGATGAAAAATGCTTGATATCATAACTATACCATTAATGAATCATGTAAAGACCACAAATAATCATTGTGTAGGGCCCTGTTCCAAGACCGTAGTTCATCACATGAGACCTACCGATGCATCGAGGGGATATAGCGTGCCCCAACAATGACTTAATAAGTCCAATTCATTCCTTATGTGAATTGGTATAAACCTAAAAACATATACATTAATATTGAAACTAACATTTAAAATATAGATAACATTCCATTTACATTAAGCATAAACACTAAGTATTCTAAGTAAATTGGTGAAATTTTTTAAGATAACACATCAACTATGAGTATTAAAATAATCCATTAAATTATATATAGTAAATTATATGATAATATATTAATCCTAATAATTTATAAGAATCAATAATATTGTTGAAATAGATAAGACACTATAATAAAATTGAGTAATTCATGAAATAAATTTTCATTTGATAGATCCTTAAGAAACATTCCATTTTTTGCATCCTCTCCAATTTCAATTTACCAGGGTGAGTAGAGGTATATATAGGTGTAAAAGGAACCTCATTAGATATAATACTATATTTTGATATTAATGAATCTAAATTTTTAGTAATAATTTTCCCCCTAAAGAAATGGCATCTTCTACATGATAAACTATGATGGTATATATTTTTTAATTTGGAACATTACTGAGATAACATAATGGGTTGTTACATAAGAATACAATACTTGTTATCAGGTAATAGAAAAATAAATTTACAAATTTATCTTATATTAAATACTTATCAATACATAATTGATTTCAATTCTATTAGTGATATATTTTTCTAATGTCTGTTCATCTGAAATTCTATAATTTAAGAATGGGATCTGATTTTATCTCTCACAAAAATAAAACAAAAACATTGGAAAATTTTTTTAACAATATCTCCATCAAAATGATTAAAAAACATGTTTAATTTATTTCATTTTTTGAATCACAAATGCTATCGGAAATGGAATATATTAAATATTAATCATGATAAACGAATAATATTTAATGAAATTTATAAAAAACAAACTAGTACGATATTTTAAAATAATTGTGCCTTAGAACTAATCTTTCAGTATATTCTTGACGCACATCAAATTAGCATATAATATTATTGTCCTAAAATGGCTTTAGATTTTCAGGTAACTCCTAAAATACTTTTAATTATGTCCCATTGGGATATAACTATAAAAAAAAGTAAATTAATATCCTTTTTCCTTATTATAATAAGAAATTATTTTTAAATGTATAGTTCTATGCCTATTATCTCTTTGTATCTCCTTCTATCTCTCTAGAAAAATATGAAAACGACTCTACCATAGGAGTATCACCAGTACTGATGAAAAAAAAAATTATTTTTTAATTATCATTAAATAATTATACTATTAAACATACATTAATATAAAAAAATTTCACATATATTGGTAAATGATCATCTTACTCTATGTTTTTCATTTAACTAGATGAATGTAATTAGATTCTATATTCATATATTTTAGTATACTAATTTTTTAGAAGCAATTTTTAATGAGTGAATGCAGATTATATCTATTTTGATTACTAAATTTTTTTAAGGAAATTATATATATATATAAATACTTAATATTATAATATCCATGTATAAAATACTATGACTTCATGTATTTGTTTTACAAAAATAATATTCGTGTGTTTTCAACTATGATATTTCAAAAAAATTATCTTACTTCCTTAATATTCCAACAGAAATGTTGTCTTTTTTTCAAAAAAATCCAACACGATCCTTTGAAATTTCTAACAATATATCATTTTTATTTTTTTTGTGAAAATACACAATGCATTAAAATTGAAAAAATATATATCCCTTTTATTGGAAATGATTTATAATGAGTCTTCTCAATGAAAATGGTATCTCTAATCCTCCCCCTTAATATGTAGTAATTCACTTCTATTCCTCCTCCCCATTATTGTAGGGAACATCACCACCATTCCAATAATTAATGATGAAATATTTTCTCATACATAACATGGCTTGACCCCTACCCTCATTAGACACTACAATGAGGGGAGAGAGATAACGACCCATGATTCTCACCTTCAGTTGGAACTAGTTTGGTGACTAGCACCGAGGGTATACAAATCAAGCAATATGGGTGGCATTACCCTTTATAAGAAAACAGGACTAGGAGATAGATTCAATCATCCACATAAAACCCTATACAAAGTGTGAAATGATATAACAAAAACCCTACAATGAATGTATAAAATAAAACTACTATAATACAAGATTGTATCATAAGAAAAATTATAAAATGTAATGTTAAAGCAGTGACTCGGTAGTTTTCAAGTATCCGAGATAGTAGAGTCTAGAACATTCGACAAAATCCTCCTGAAAACCTAAAAAATGATTCATATATATAGGGTGATCATACATGTATACTAACTAGGAAAAACAAATTCTATCATGGATATGTTAAAGAAGCATAAAAATTCCCCTTTGAGAAAATTATAGAACCAAAAAACACTTAAACATGTATACTAACTATCCCAACCTTACCATGTCAAGATCACCATCTGAAAAACTACCCTTACACTTTACCAAAACCATCCATCGGTATGAATGCAATGGGCTCTGCCACATTCAATCCTCCTAAACTAGATCAACCCTATAAAAATTTATCGAATCAGCCTGTTTAACTTTCAATTATTGAGCCACATGTAGATGATAATCAGGAGAATTAATATTAAGGTAAAAAAATATTTCATAATTCTAGTAGTATAGATTTTCATTAAGATTAATTTTAGTTTATTTTTTATCAATTTTAACATCTCAAAGCACCCAAATTAAAAAAAAACAAAATTAATTATGATGCATGTAACTTTACTAAGACTATACCCTACAAGAAGGTCCTACTCACGTGACCATTCAATAAGATCAGATCCTATGCAATAGATCATGGGGGGGCCAAAAATCTACTATCTTAGCCAGTCTCCCTAGAAAATGTCGTGCATCAAGGTCAAGTGTAATTATTTCCATACCATCTCATTTAATCTTCATTATTCCTAATTCCTACTCCATCCTATATCTCACCAATCAGCTTCAATACCTCCCTATAATGATTACCTACCTCTAAAGATACCATAATGGGGGGAGAGATATAATGACACTTGAGTCCCACCTCTAGTAGGCATCGGGTTGTAGACTAGCACCATGGGTGTACAAATCTCATAATATGGGTGGCATTACCCATTATAAGAAAAGAATATTGGGAGATAGAATGAATAATCCACAAAAAACCCCAGAAATAATATGACATTTAATCCAAAAAAACATCCCACAATTCATGTTTAAAATATAATTGTATCGATAAAAGATAGATTCCAAAGTAAAATATCCAATATTTATGCTATTGTAGCTACTCCACAAATTTCAAGTATAAGAACTGGTAGAGTACAACACGGTCTGTGAAATCCTCCTAGAAACCATAAATATTTTTTATATACTTATTGTGAGAATACATGTATACTCAGTAGAAAAACCAATGTCTCTTGTGCACATCTGAAAGAAGCATACTGTTGCCCATGTGTGAAAATTGTAGAACCCAAAAACTCCTAAACATGTATACTGACCATCCTAGCCTAACCAAGGCACACTCATAGTTAATTAATACCATGTAATATTAAACAAAATAAAGAAACCTAGAGATAGGTCACCCCACACCACTTCCCCTGGCATGCTTCACTCACCCAACATAGTACGTCCTGGCACTCAAATCTCTTTTGAAAACCACTTCACATACCAAATGCACACACCTGGGCCACAAAACACATAGAAACCTACCCACATACAACTGTTCCTTATATCAAATCCCATATCATCCCTAAGACATTTGGGAAATCACATAACTATCTCATCCTAATGACACCAGGTAATGAAAAAAAAACCCACCGGCTCAAAAACAATTGGGCCATCACATCTCATCCGAAGACAACTAGGCCATTACAACAACCATCGAAGACACTAACCGTAACACCCCAGGTAAATAAAGAGTATGAAATTTTCATATTTGTGAATAAAATATTGATATATCTTTAAAGGGGACTCTATGCTCGAGGGCATACCCAACACGCAACAACGAGTTTCTTGGGAATCTTACGTTGCACTCTAATAATAAAATAATATTATTTTAAATAGTAGTTAATGCCTAGCCGTTGTAATGGCGGAAATGAACAGAAATAACTATAAAATTATTATATATGTTCGTCAAATATTTTTACTCTTTACAATAAATGTTAAAGGATTAAAAATGCGAATGAATCCAATTTTAAGTATAGGCAGTCTAATATTCTTTAAAAGGTCGATTAACCGCCATTTGATGGCGAACCTCTTTTAAATCAACTTTTTGACAATTTTATGTGTTATATTTGAAAAAATATAATTCTTCTTTATAATCGGGACATCAAAATTTACTTTGTATAATTTTTGTTATTTTTCCGAAAAAGATCAATTTTTAATGAATAGTGAAAAAGGTTGTATTTTAATTCAAAACCTCTTTTTAATCTAATTTATTTATATTATTAGATTATATTTTTAATTGGTTTTAAAGTTTAAATAGAATATATTTTTACCATTTAATCCAATGGTGGTTATTGTAATTAATATCACTTTAAGATTGGACATAAACGAGTGTCAATCTTTTGAAAGATATAGTTTCATAAAAACACGCTATTTGTTTTAACAACGCGATTTAATTATAAAATTAATTAATGAAATATTTATGTTATAAATTTGGTAAAATTGATATCATTTTTGAATTCGGAATATCAAATATAACTTCGGATGAATTTTTGTTATTTTTCTGAAAAGCATCAATTTTTTATGAATATTGAAACCACAAAGTGGTGGTTACAAAAATTTGATTTTTCATTTAAATGGGAATTTACCACATCTGTGATTTGAATTTCAAAAATCCAATTTAAATGATTTTAATTTTTAAGTAAAATGTGGTTCAATGGGATGAAAATTATTTTTGATTAAAAGTAACTTTTAAGTTTTATTAATCGCGATTAAAGGTAATTAGTGTGATTTAAGGTAAAAATGATATTATAATAAAATGAAAATATATTGACACTTGTCCTAACCCTATTTGATGAGTTATGGCCGACAAAGACAACCCATGGGACGATTTTTGGTACCCCATGGAGCCACTTGGGTTTGATAATGACATTTATGCCTTTTATTTAATGTTAAAATAAAAATGTCACATACATGATTTGTTTTACTAAAACAATTTTTACATGTGGTTATAAAAGTCAGAATTTTGATTATAAATTGTTATTGGAAATATAAAAATATTTCCTACATCATAGTAATTTTTTTATAATTTTTAGACATTAAATAAATTAAATTCTTTATGACATCATGATGATGCAGCGATGACCTCATTATTTAACGATTTAAATAAAATTGAATGATAATGCAACATATAAGACCTAAACATGTCAAAAACCAATTGTATGGGTGGATTTAGAACCCGTATCACCTTATCCTAGAAACACATCAATGTGGGACCATTAAAATCAGAAAAACATTTGAAACTAAAGTAACATGTTATACTTTACCAAGAGTGCCCCTCCTCTCCTCTTATAAAAGGCCCCCACCTCTACCACCTTAACCACACCTCTCAATCCTTTGGTTCGGCCAAGATCTGATCATTTTGTCTCTACACATACCTCTCCTCATCCTATAAGCCTTAAATTATGCGGTATGCTCTTCAAGAAACCCTTTTGGTTCAAACCAAAGGGAGTTACCCAATTTTATGGTAACATCTTCACTTGTGATCTTTTGTTTTATTTTGCTTCTCCAACCCCCTAAACTCTTTTTATTCATTTATTTTGTAACAAATCCAGTATCTTAAATATACTAGTATTTTGTTATAAAAATTATTCGAGCAACACTTACACACACCTTCATCGAATGGTTAAAGAAAATACAGTTTCTGTGGATGGTGAATTTCTGCCTCACGAAACGATGATTGTTCAACACTCATATTACACCTTAAAATGTGGCCATTAAGATGTCACTATATTTATATATGATATATAATATGTTTATGTTTTCCTTATTCTTCTGTATTTTTTATTTGTGGTATACCTTTATGGTTTCCATTGTGGGTAAACACGATAATTTCAGTTTAGGAAGTGCGGACTACCGCCCCCTCAAAGTTATTTGATTCGTTAATGCCATATGTGGGACGTATAAAGGATGGATTTAAAGTTATTATATATGATGTTATATTGGAATTATAATATACCTATATATCATTATTACTTCTTTCCATTAAATTATTAGATAGAAATGAAAGTAGCGTTCATGCGTACGTACGACTTACCGTCTCAATGAACGGTGCATTTCATTTCTTATCCTCAAATGTAATGTACTATTATAAGTACATATAATGGATATATATGATTTATGATACAGATAAAGGATGAATATAATTCTGCAATTAAAAATATACACATCTCTCATTGATTTTTAATTCCATTAATATGACAAAGAAATGAAAGTTGCATTCATGTGTACGTACGGCTTACCGTCTCCATGAACGGTGCATTTCATTTCTTACCTCTAAATGATTATGTAATATTATAAATACATTTATATGCTGTATATATCTGATATATATGATATCCAAATCAGGAATGTCATTCTGGATATAAAGAAACCTTTGACCACACGAACAACATGTAACTGCAAGAAGTCCACTTTTGACTTAAGAACCAAATATCGACAAAACAAACATTATTAACTTAAATGATTACATAATGTTTATAACAAGTAAATAATTGATATAAAAGGAATAATTAACATGAAAAAATCTTCTTAATCATGTATAAATTAATTCAAGTTTATTATTCAGGAGATTAAAAAACGATCGAGTCAAGTCGAACCTGAGGTAAGGGATCCTACTGCTCTCTTTCTTTTTAAGTACGCTCTTTTATGTCATTCCTTTTAAAGATCATATTTCTTGTTATTGGGATGTTATTTTATATTACTCTTACTATAAGTTTTATGTTCATATGATTAGAGACCCTATTCTCTCTCATCAGTCCATTTTGATGTTTTGAGTGGCACCGTTAGGCTGCCGAATTTTCGTAAGAGATCTAACCTCTCTCCTTCTTTTTAAGTACTCTCCTTAATGACACTTCTTTTAAGATCCTCTTTGTTATGTTGGGGGATGTTATTTTATATTCCACTTTCTATAAAATTTATTTTAATATGATGAGATACCCTATTTGATTTCATCAATCCATTTTTGTGAGTTTTTTGTGGCGTCGTTAGGCTGCCGAGTTTTCGAAAGGGGTTTTTCATCTCACTTTTATTCCCAGAAGATTTATGCTACATTTTCCACAATTTCCTTTGAGTGGTGTATGTACTTCCCATTATTTTACTCATTGTGTAATATACATTCATTTATGATTATTTACATCAATGTTGTATTGTCCTTCTTTCACGGGGTGTATGTTTCGAAAGATACCCATGTCGGTAAGGGAACCTTTCACCCTCCTCTTTTTAAAAGACTTCTTTTGTTATGTATTTTAATTCACATAATATTATGTTGGGATATGTTCTTCTATATCCTTATTGATTTAAATTTTATTTCCATGTGATGAGATACCCTTTTTATCTCTCATCAACTCATTTTATGAATTTTGTAGGGACGCCATTAGTCTGTCAAATTTTTGCAAGGGAACTTCTTAACCCAAACTTTTTTCTTTGGGATAAACTTATACTCCTTGAATATGTCGTTCTATGAATATTTTTGAATGATCTCTGATTTTTTTACACTTAATATTCACTTATATTTGGTGTATTCATTTGTTACACATAATTTTGTAATTGATTTATCCTTAAACCAAGGATACCGTCTTTGTAAGGGACTTAATCTCAATCTCCTTTAATTGAGGAATATTTCATTTTATACACAAATTTCTTTTACACGGTGTATAAACCCCTTTGAATTTTACTTTTATACAAAAGGAATCTTTTTCTACGAAGCGTTTTACTAAACGACAAAAAGGAATGTTTCTTTTAACGTACGCGGTGACAACAACCTTTTCCGTCGCCGCGAGTATTATTTGATCTTTGGCTTCCTCAAAAAGCCGTAATGTTTTTAAAATAAAATAAATACCACATAATGTTTTATGTATTTTGGTATTGAAAATGGTTTTGATAAAGTAGTCTATTTTTCAACATATTTAAATGATATATTATGATTGAAATGTGGAAATGTTATCATTCCTTTATATTGGTTTTATGTGTTATAATTTTATAATGGTACTTGGACATTTTACGGGTGGTTACGTGATAAACCATATGACGGGTGGTGCCGTGAATACCAGGACGGGTGGTTACATTATAACCTCCAATGCATTGGGTATGGAAGTCGGCCGTATGGCTATTCCATTAAGTATGTATGGAAGTTGGCCGAATGGCTATTACATTAAGTGATATGTGTGGAAGTCGACCTTATGGTTATTCCACTTAAGTATGTTTATGTACTAAGTTACCTTTATATGTTATGTGATCTTTATATGGGTTTTATGGTAATCTTTTGGTTACAGAAGGGTAAGTGATGAACTTTTATTCAGTGAAGAGTTTTTACTACTTCGAAAAGGTGAAAAGTATTACTTTGATAAAGTATACATGGTTTACTTGTTGTTTTGAAAAACTAACAGTTTTCATTCTTTGTGTATCCCTTACTGAGCTTTTTAGGCTCATCCCAAGTTTTTGAAATGTTTTTCACTGGACATAACATGGAATAGGGTCAAGGATGGGATCAAGGGAAAGTCATGCAACCTAAAACATGGAACTGGACATGTTCTTTTTAAGAGTTTTTATTTTATGGAAACTTAGTAAAAGTTTCTACATTGTAATATTTTGAGATGTAACAGTTATGTCCTAAAAATCTAAAACTCTAATCCTGAAATGATCCTCAATGTGAAATATTCATTTAATTCAATATTAAGTATGGTTTAAGGCCAGGGCCTTGTAGTTGGTATCAAAGGTTGGTTTAGATAACTTTAGAGGTTAGGGTATTCTTTAAGCATAAGTGACATGATCATAATGGTTAGGATTTCATAAACAGACCTAGTTTTAGATAAAATGAATGAGTAAGTATATCTTAGTGTTAACTTTCCTCTTTAGTACATGATGGTTTTGTTGATATACTCACACTGACCTTTTTGGTTTTAGTAAATGGCTGGATCTAGCAGGCACTAAAGTAACAGTGGATGTGAAGGAAACTGTGACAGTTTTCTAAGCGAGCAGCTGAATGATATGGGAGATGAAATGAGAACTCTTGTGTTTATCCCCAACCAACTACCTGGAGTCATGATTGACCACCTAAACCTTAGTGATTTCTATAAGTCATCATATATGCGAGAAACAAATCCCCACGGAACTACAGGTAATAATCATAAAGGTAAATGTGTTCAAAAACCTATGTGTCATAGATGTGGAAAGAAACACCTTGGAAAATGTTTCAAAGGGATAGAAATATGCTATAGATGTGGAAATGATGTTTATAAAGCATGAACCTACCATGGAAAAAGGAAGCATCCAGTTGACTCGAGGAAAGGGAAAGAAGTTCTTTATGAGGGATCAATTGAATGTTTTAAATGTGGTGTGCATCGTCATTATGCAAACAAATGTCCTATGAAGAAGTTTCATGAATGGGATCACCAAGATCATACAAATACTCGTTTACCAGTACCTAATGCCATTCTGATTGAGGATGAAGAAACTGACAATGACCAATCAAAGGTATGTATTATTTTTTAACTTTTGTTTTCTATTTTGGAATCTTAGGATATGATTCATGATTTTGTTTGTAGGAAAGAAGTATTTCAGAATAATTTGGAAAGGAATTTTTAATGGATCATGAATAATGTTGAATGAGTTAGAAGTCAACATATAAGGGCTTCAAGAGTTATGGTGAAATTCTTAAGAGTATTAAGTGTCTTTTGATGATGGGGTACATTAGAAGACTTTTTATAGTATGTGTAACACTGGTGTTTGATATATGAAAATTTTATTCAAAGAATAGTAATATGTTCTTTTGTGGACATAGTTATAAAGAACCATTTGGGATTATATGATCCTTACTTTTGAGGTAATTGTGGGTTACTATATGTAATGATGGAAAGTGAAATTCATGAGATAAAATTGAGGTTAAATTACATTATGGTTATTTTTGAAGATTTTATCTTGTTATTGGGGAATGTTTTAAGAATTATGTAGTTTTGGAAAAAGGATAACACGCAGACCGTGTGACAACCCGTTGCGTCAGACAAAGCTGTGGGAATCGAACCCACAACCAAAGTGCAATGGGTATTTATCGCCTACCACTAGACTACGTGAAGTCTCTGGTTAGTATGACTTATTCTTTTTATTTAGCTGACATTATGAATTAAGAGTATGTTGATATTTTGTTTTTATTAAATTAATTAACTTATCATGGAAGATATGTGATTAGGTTAATTACTTTTCAATACGAGACTTTAGGAGCAACTGATGTTTTTTTGCAGATAAATGTTATGACTTAACTTGGAAGACTATGTGACTAAATCCTTAAAATATTTGGGATTCAATCTTAGTTTGGTTTACTTTGAAGAATTTTATGGACAAATTGTTTATCGAATGGACCTCGTTGAACTTTGGGTTTTGTTGAGAAAATTTTGGAGATTAAGAATAGATTTTCTTTTTATAAAGGGTTATCCTTTTCTGGATTATCTGATCATGTACTATCCTTTTTGGTTTTGGTTAGATTCTAAAGACATGGGAAGTATATAGTTCTCTTTTGTGGATTAGGTTATTCTCTAGAAATTGATTATAGTACTCTTAAGGCAAACAAGTCTTCCTAAATACTCGTCTTTTGGAGAAAATATGAGTTTCATTAAGGAATATAATAAAATTTGAAAGTATACATGAAAAGTAAGTATGTTTCATTATGATTTATTTAAGCTCAAAAATAAATTCCTCAATGAAAAGTAACTTAAAACAAAAATGTTGTCTGTTAACTGTTCCTACTGGGGAATCGAATACCGTTTAACCCATCACAAGTTTGTGATTTTCTTATGGTTAACTTTCTCCTAGACATGTTTACTATCACTCTCCATCAGAACATGGCCCTTTGTTTTTTCCTCCATGTCCATATTTTCATACTTGGAATCCTAGTATGGGTTAACTCGGGTGACCTCTGTACTTATCCTTCTTTATTTTAAAGTGATTGTTTTACCGACTCTTGTTCCGATGTGGGACTTTCAAGGATGTTTCCAAGCTCAATTTTTAGATTGCGAGGACGAAATTCCCAAAATAGGGGAAGGATTTAACACCCCAGGTAAATAAAGAGTATGACATTTTCATATTTGTGAATAAAATATTGATATAACTTTAATGTGGACGCTATGCTCGATGGTGTACCCAACACTCAACAACGAGTTTCTTGGAAATCTTACATTGCACTCTAATAATAAAATAATATTATTTTAAATGGTAGTTAATGCCTAGTCATTGTAATGGCGGGAATGAACATAACTAACTACAAAATTATTATATATGTTTTTCAAATATTTTTACTCTTTACAATAAATGTTAGAGGATTAAAAATGCAAATGAATCCAATTTTAAGCGTAGACAGTCTAATATTCTTTAAAAGGTCGATTAACCGCCTTTTGATGGAGAACCTCTTTTAAATCCACTTTTTGACAATTTTATGTGTTATATTTGACAAAATAAAATTCTTCTTTATAATAGGGACATCAAAATTTACTTTGTGTAATTTTTGGTATTTTTCCGAAAAAGTTCTATTTTTAATGAATAGTGAAAAATGTTGTATTTTAATTCAAAACCTCTTTTTAATATAATTTATTTATATTATTATATTATCTTTTTAATTAGTTTTAAAGTGTAAATAGAATATATTTTTACCATTTAATACAATGGTGGTCATTGTAATTAATATCACTTTAAGATTGGACATATATGAGTGTCAATCTTTTGAAAGATATTGTTTCACAAAAACATGCTATATGTTTTAACAGCGGGATTTAATTATAAAATTAATTAATGCAACTTCTATCTTATGAATTTGGTAAAATAGACATCATTTTTGAATTCGGAATGTCAAATATATCTTAGGGTTAATTTTTGGTATTTTTCTGAAAAATATCAATTTTTTATGAATAGTGAAACCACAAAGTGGTGGTTACAAAAATTTGATTTTTCGTTTAAATGAGACTTTACCACTTCTGTGATTTGAATCTAAAAAATAAAATTTAAATGATTTTAATTGTTAAGTAAAATGTGGTTTAATGGGATGAAAATAATTTTTGTTGAAAAATAACATTTAAATTTTATTAATCGGGATTAAAGGTAATTAATGTGATTTAAGGTAAAAATGATATTATAATAAAATGAAAATATATTGACACTTTTCCTAACCCTATTGGAAGAGTTATTCCCGACCAAGATAACCCATGGGATGATTTTCTGTACCCCATGGAGCCACTTGGGTTTCATAATGACATTTATGCCTTTTATTTAATGTTAAAATAAAAATGTCACAAATATGATTTGTTTTACTAAAACAATTTTTACATGTGGTTAATAAAGTCATAGTTTTGAATATAAATAGTCATTGGAAATCTAAAAAGCTTTATTACATCATAGTGATTTTTTTATAATTTTTAGACACTAAATAAATTAAATTCTTTATGACATCATGATGATGCAGCGATGGCCTCATTATTTAACGATTTAAATAAAATGGAAAGATAATGAAAAATATAGGACCTACACATGTAAAAAAACTATTGGATGGGTTGATTTCGAACCCTTATCACCTTATCATAGAAACACATCAATTTGGGACCATTAAAACTCGAAAACCATTTGAAACTAAAGTAACATTTTATACTTTACCAAGAGTGCCCCTACTCTCCTCTTATAAAAGGCCCCCACCTCTACCACCTTACCTACACCTCTAAAGCCTTTGGTTAGGCCAAGATCTGATCATTTTGTCTCTCCACATACCTCTCATCATCCTAGAAGCCTTAACGTAGGCAAGAAGATCTTCAAGAAACCCTTTTGGTTCAAACCAAAGGGAGTTACCCAATTTTAAGGTAATTTCTTCACTTGTGCTCTTTTGTTTTATTTTTCTTCTCCAACCCCCTAAACTCTTTTTATTCATTCCTTTTATAACAACTCTAGTATCTTAAATATACTAGGATGTTGTTATAATATGTATTCTAGCTACACCTACAGACACATTAATCTAATGGTTAATGAACATACTGTTTCTGTGGATGGCGAATTTTTGCCTCACGAAACGATGATTGTTCAACACTCATATAACACCTTCATTAAGATGTCACTATATTTATATATGATATATATTATGTTTATTTTTTCCTTATTCTTATTTAATTTTCATTTTTGGTATACCTTTATAGTTTCCATTGTGGGTAAACACGATAATTCCATTTTAGGAAGTGCGGACTACCGCCCCCTCAATGTGATTTGATTCGTTAATGCCATATGTGGGACGTATAAAGGATGGATTTAAAGTTATTATATATGATTTTATACTAGAATTATAATATAACTCTATATCATTATTACTTATTTCCATTAAGATGTCACTATATTTATATATGATATATATGATGTTTATTTTTTCCTTATTCTTATTTATTTTTCCTTTGTGGTATACCTTTATGGTTTCCATTGTGGGTAAACACAATAATTTCATTTTAGGAAGTGAAGACTACCGCCCCCTCAATGTGATTTGATTCGTTAATGCCATATGTGGGACGTATAAAAGATGGATTTAAAGTTATTATATATGATTTTATACTGGAATTATAATATAACTCTATATCATTATTACTTATTTCCATTAAATTATGAGATAGAAATGAAAGTATCATTCATGCGTACGTACGGCTTACCATCTCCATGAACGGTGCATTTCATTTCTTATCCTCAAATGTAATGTACTATTATAAGTACTTATAATGGATATATATGATGTATGATACATATAAAGGATGAATATAATTCTGGAAATAAAAATATACACATCTCTCATTTAGTTTTAATTCCATTAATATGACAAAGAAATGAAAGTAGCGTTCATGCGTACGTACGGCTTACCGTCTCCATGAACGGTGAATTTCATTTCTTACCTATAAATGATTATGTAATATTATAAATACATGTATATGATGGATATATTTTATATATATGACATCCAAATAAAGAATGTCATTCTGGATATAAAGATACTTTGACCACACGAACAACATGTAATTACAAGAAGTCCACTTTTGACTTAAGAACCAAATATCGACAAAACAAACATTATTAACTTAAATGATTACATAATGATTATAACATGTGAATAATTGATATAAAAGGAATAATTAAATTGAAAAATTTTCTTATGAAAGTAGAAATTAACTCAAGTTTATTATACAGGAGATTAAAGAACGATTGAGTCAAGTCGGACCTGAGGTAAGGGATCATACTCCTCTCTTTCTTTTTAAGTACGCTATTTTATGTCATTCCTTTTAAAGATCATCTTTCTTGTTATTGGAATGTTATTTTATATTACTCTTACTGTAATTTTTATGTTCATATGATGAGATACCCTATTATCTCTTATCAATCCATTTTGGAAGTTTTGAGTGGCGCCGTTAGGCTGCCGAATTTTCGTAAGAGATCTAACCTCTCTCTTTCTTTTTAAGTACTCTCCTTTATGTCACTTCTTTTCAGATCATCTTTGTTATGTTGGGGGATGTTATTTTATATTCATATTTCTATAAACGTTATGTTAATATGATGAGATACCCTATTTGATCTCATTAATCCATTTTTGTAAGTTTTATGTGGCGTCGTTAGGCTGCCGAGTTTTCGTAAGGGATTTTTCATCTCAATTTTATTCCCGTGAGATTTATGCTACATTTTCCACAATTTCATTTGAGTGGTGTATGTACTGCCCATTATTTTACTCATTGTGTAATATAATTTCATTTATGATTATTTACATCAATGTTGCGTTGTCCTTCTTTCACGGGGTGTATGTTTCGAAAGATACCCATGTCGGTAAGGGAACCTTTCACCCTCCTCTTTTTAAAAGACATATTTTGTTATGTCTTTTAATTCACATAATATTATGTTGGGATATGTTCTTCTATATCCTTATTGATTTAAATTTTATTTCCATGTGATGAGATACCCTTTTATCTCTCGTCAACTCATTTTCTGAATTTTGTAGGGACGCCATTAGGCTGTGAAATTTTTGCAAGGGAACTTCTTA
The DNA here is from genome assembly GCA_963277665.1 of Viscum album. Classification (NCBI taxonomy): domain Eukaryota; kingdom Viridiplantae; phylum Streptophyta; class Magnoliopsida; order Santalales; family Viscaceae; genus Viscum; species Viscum album. The sequence goes on from OY728159.1 coordinate 149,676,433, forward strand.
GCCAAAACATTATTCTTTGGGATAAACTTATACTCCTTGAATATGTCGTTCTATAAATATGTGTGAATAACCTCTGATTGTTTTACACTTAATATTCACTTATATTTGGTGTATTCGTTTGTCACACATAATTATGTAATTGATTTATCCTTAAACCAAGGATACCGTGTTTGTATGGGACTTCGTCTCAATCTCCTTTCACTGAGGCATATATTTCGTTTTATACACAACTTTCTTTTATATGGTGTGTAAACCCCTTTGACTTTTACTTTTATACAAAAGGAATCTTTTTCTACGAAGTGTTTTACTAAAAGACAAAAAAGAATGTTTCTTTTAACGTACGGGGTGACAACGACCTTTTCCGCCGCCCTGATTATTATTTGATATTTGGCTTCCTCAACAAGCCGTAATGTTTTTAAAATAAAATAAATACCATATACTCTTTTATGTATTTTTGTATTGAAAATGGTTTTCATAAAGGATTAAATTTTGTCAATATATTTCAATGATATATTGTGATTGAAATTTTGAAATGTTATCATTCCTTTATATTGGTTTTATGTGTTATAATTTTATAATGGTACTTGGACATTTTACGGGTGGTTACATGATAAACCATATGAAGGGTGGTGCCGTGAATACAAGGATGAGTGGTTACATTATAACCTCCAATGTATTGGGTTTGGAAGTCAGTCGTATGGCTATTCCATTAAGTATGTATGGATGTTGGCCGAATGGCTATTCCATTAAGTTATATGTGTGGAAGTCGACCTTATGGTTATTCCACATAAGTATGTTTATGTCCCAAGTTACCTTTATATGTTATGTGATATTTATATGGGTTTAATGGTAATCTTTTGGTTACAGAAGGGTAAGTAATGAACTTTTATACAATAAAGAGTTTTTTCTACTTGGAAAAGGTGAAAAGTATTACATTGATAAAGTATACATGGTTTACTTGTTGTTTTGAAAAACTAACAGTTTTCATTCTTTGTGTATCCCTTACTGATCTTTTTATGCTCATCCCAAGTTTTTGAAAAAATTTTCACAGGACTTAACGTTGAATATGGTCAAGGATGGGATCAAGGGAAAGTCATGCAACCTAAAACATGGAACTGGACATGTTATTTTTAAGAGTTTTTATTTTATGGAAAGTTAGTAAAAGTTTCTACTTTGTAATCTTTTGAGATGTAATAGTTATGTCCTAATTCTCTAAAACTCTAATCCTGAAAAGATCCCCAATGTGAATTATTCATTTAATTCAATATTAAGTAAGGTTTAAGGATGGGGCCTTATACTAACATACCTAAAACCATCATAACCTATTCCATACCTACCTCACCTGAATGAGAGTGCAGAAAAGTTATGGTACCTAGAAATATGTACTGCTCATCGGATGATAGGAATGAAACCCTCCCCTGTAATTATCGGTGTTTTGGCACATATTACTCGACTATTATGGGGTTCTAATATAAATCAAATGGAAAATTTAATTGTATACATATAAGATACCAGAGACTCAAGCTCAACATGAGTGTTCTAAAAAGATCACTAACTCACAACATTATCTCCTTTTTTCCACCTCTAAATAAACAACACCACATATCCTTCCACAAAAACCATTTCACATTCCCAACCAAATTTATGTAATAATTTCCATTATGTTAGATAAACCAACCTAATCGGATCCATGAATTATTAAAAAATTATTTATTCATTCCATCACTACCCCAATAAACCACTAAACGAAACACATATAATAAACACAGTCAAATTCATTTTTGAAAGTGAAGATCCTTGATAAATTATGGTGGATTCACATTAGAGTCACATTTTACCACAACCTCTCAATGCATGGTGAAGATTATGCATGTTATTAATGGATAATGTTTTGGAAAATAACATATACTGATCACTAATATACTTATTCAAATTCATCCTACCCAAACCACCATACCAAAAAAAACAATGAATCCGCAATTCACAACCACATCCAACAACAAAATAGAGCACAATTAGTTCTATATCCCTGCTGTATAATCATACTATGACCATCACATTCCCATAACAAAAACACCTTCCATTCACTTCCCCCACATTTACAAACCATATATAATCACATATCCCATCATAAAAAACATTTTTGAGGTTCAGAAGAACTTTTATCACATACCACAACAATTCAATGGGGTGTTTTCATAGAGACTAAATCCCAGAGAATCCAATTTATTATAAATGTATATGATGTTAGCCAAGTTTACAATCTTTTGTGAAAAAAAATTCCAAAAAAAAGAAACAAATATATAAGATATATCCAAAGAAAACAAATCTTGAAACTGTCAAAATTTCCACTATGGTGATGATCTCATATAATCACTATATTACAAAAAATATCAAATCATTTAAAAACATGTGGATAAAACCCCATTTACCATTTTCATTTCAGATATCCAATTAATTTTATTCATTTTAACTGGAAAAACCTTGATTCATAGATAAAAATAAGTAATTCCCCTCCCGTATGATGAAAAATAAAGAGAAATGAAGGTAATCTAGATGAAAGGAAGCCTTCTAATTTATGCACACTGCAAGGTGAAGAGGAATGATCACGAACCACAATCCTGGAATAGAAAATATAGATAAACCTACATCCCATCAAGGATCCATAAAAGTGAAACCAAAATTCACCCCCAAACCATAGAAACACCACCATAGTAGATCCCTAGGAGAATAAAATAAGAAAATTATAGGGAAAGGGAGATAAGTCACCACAGATCAACCACAAATAAACGATGAACAAACACTAGGGGCAACAAATCAATGAAGGATGAAGAATGGCTTAAATAACACTGTGGGAACATAGGGTTCACGAAAAATGAGAGTAAATGGAAACCATTACCAAATAAATGAGGGTTTGGTAGAAAAATAATTCTAAAAATTCACATTATCTGGGTATTACATGACCTGTAATCCTCTTTATTCCATACTTTAGAAATTGAACATCACTTGAATCCCTATTATACTCCTCATAAAACCACCATCAACCAAAACTAGAAAATCATTAGACTAATATGGCATTGAAAATTACATAATGGGAGGGAATAATCTATAAGAAGGCTCAAATACCCCATAGTACTCACTATACAATAGGGATTCATCATGTTAAATAACTCCCATTCTGATGATAACGATGAGTTATCTATCCCTTTTAATCTAACACTTTTAAATTATCTTATCCCTTTTTATAGAAGATATTTATTTAATAAAATTAACATAATTTATGTAAAAATTTTATTGACACATTGCGTGAATTTACCACTCAGAAATTGAGATGTCGTTAAATCATCTAAGCCTTCTGATCTGGATATATGTTCGTAAATATAATAGTTTCAATATATAGCCATAAGGTTGACGACTTCACTAAAGAAAACCAATGAAAATATTTTATCATATTTGGGTATTTCATTGAATAAAATAAACCATGATCTAAATCACATTATACATCAAACCATTAATAGATTAAATTAAAGAACTCTGTTTAGAAGATCATAAAACATGATGATATAATTGAAACCACATAATAAAATATGATATCAATTTTTGTAACAGTGGTTGAATTTGAGGAATTGATACCAAATTCTACACATTAATTTGAGTCCATAAAATGATTTTAAAACTTATGAAGAGGCTTAAAAACCTTTATTATTCATCAAAACTCCCCATGATAATTTTGTACATGACAACACTTGTTGATATTAAAATTGGAGAAAACAAATTTGTTAAATACTATACCATGTTAGTAGCTTTTGTATATTATAAAAATAATTATATGATACTAAATTAACCACTTTATTGATAAAAATTATTTAAATTACATTCTAATATTTTCCTCTTTCCTATTTATATTCTTCATGTGACATGAACACAAATTAATTCATGGATTGAATAGATATTTTATTTTGCTGTAATGACATACACATTTCCTAAACAGTCACAACATTGATTGCATCTCCCCCATAATTATACACCTATTCCCAAATTGTTATAAAACAATGTGTCATAGAAGTAGAGTTGTGCTTAAATGTTTCTAAGGATGAGGAATAGAACTATTCAAGATAAACCAACCCATCATGTTCCATCATTCCTTTTCCCATTTTTATATTTTTGGACTATAATAATGTAATCTCATCAATCTCGTCATCTTCTCTTATATATAATATAATTAACATTTTACTAATGTATTTCTGATAAATTCTACCACTTTTATATTTCCCTTCATGGATATATGCACTGAATGTATTCAATTTTTTAGTAATTTCTCCAATTGTGGAATAGATCACACTTGAGCAAGTAATGTATTCAGTTTCATTATAACTAGATCCAAAATCTTAATTTCCTATCAAGTAAATCATCATATTTTTTCATCTAGTGCTTTTTATGGAACCAGTTTGAAATATATATTGCATGGAAGAATTTTTACCACCTTGGAATATCTTATTTCTAGTGTTGGGTTCTTGTTTGTCTCCACCTCAATCATTGTTGGAGAAACCATTTTATTTGTCTTCCATTTTTTTAGTTTCTTTGAAGAGTGTTGTTATGTGTACCCAAATCTTGTTTATTGATATACCCTTTGATGAGGTATAATCTAAAACTATAAAAAATTGAACTTATTTTCTATCTTACTAGGCCTTCACCAATGTTAATAATTTTATATGAATGCCAAAAGACTGGAGTGTCTATATATAGATTTTATATCCATTCATGAATTAATCCAATTGAATGGACTTTTAGGGTAACCAAGGATTGTACAAATAAATAATTTACCAAAATACTCATACCTCATTTAGTCAATCCATGACTAATATATACGAATTTCTAGAGTTTTTATCACATAATTGGGATTCTTATATTCGAATAATAATCTCATGTGGTGATAAAATATTCCACAATATAAGAACTATGGTGCTTCTTCATTTCATGGATCTAAACATACATATTTCTTAGGGAATATATATTTCCATACCAACTTTATAACTTTAATTATAATTGTTTCTTCACAATTTTAGATGGATTTTGAAGGGATCGTGATCTTCTCTTTTGAGGTTTCCATCCCCTCCAAATGTTATCTCATATTCTCATGTTTTCCCATTAATTTATAGCCAACATTTTCATCATTGAAAAAATATATCTTAATGATTGTTTACATTCTTCAAATTGTGCTCTTAGTGATAGATAAAATCCTTCAATTCCTTATTTGGGGCCATTAACATCATAATATATTCTGATTTCTATTTATTAATGTCTATTTCTTCTTAAATTTTTTATCCTATTTTATTTTTACTACAATTAAGAACCACATATTCTGTTCTGAATATTGTTTTATGGAATATAATTATGTAATTGAATAATACACTCCCCATATGAAACTTTATCAATCATTTTTTAAATTTAATGATCATTCCTTAGAATAGAATGTTCATATTATTACCTACTACTTGATAGAATGACACCTTATTCCATGTTATTCAATAGAGTCTAAATTTAAATATTTTATTTCTATGCCAATGATATAGTCAAATGTAACATTAAATCTATAAATTATTAACTCAAGTTTTTTGTTTCTCATTATAAAATGACTATTATTATTTTTTTGTATTCATATAATAAAATTATAACAATGATATTATTTTTCCTATAAAATATTCCAATAACATCCACAATTATTTCAAAAACATGAATTAAGATAATATTTATTACACACATTTCATGATATCCTATTTTAATTCCACATTTTGCAAATAATAAATTGAATATTTTTCAAGGATCCACCTCATTGATTACATTATGTTTTTTTATTTAAAAGTACACATTCAACCACTTTATAAGGAAATCTAGTTTAATCTTTCATTAAACTAGTAAAATCATTTTTCAATTTCCTAAAATTCTTTCCATCAATGATAATAACAATTAATTTATATTTTATTATTCTTTATAATGGATTTTATAATTTATATAAATTAAAATTACAATAAAAATGGGAATACCCCTTTTATACCACTTGTAAGTCCCTCAAAATAAAATTAAATTAGATTACCAAGAGAGTGGATGGGGTGAATACGTGTCTGCAAAGTTTTGGGTGATTAAAAATATTAATTGATTTAGTGTCTTAAATTCCTAATATATAATAAAATATAATCCCTTAGGGCCCTTGTTATTATCTTTTATTAGATATACATGATATTTTTTTTATCATTTTCTAGTGTGATTGCATAATGTAAATTGGGACTTAAGGATGTATTTGGTTTGTCTTTGCTAAACTATTCCAAAGATTTATGAATTACAGTTGTGCTGTGAAAAAAATCCACAAATTATATCACTTATCTTCCTAAGGACTACACCTATTATAATGGTCAGGACTTAGTTACCCATTTCATAGGATCACCACTTTGTAATGTTTAGGTTTGAATCAATGTCATCAATGTCTAACTAACTCTTCATCCCCATCATTGTATCACCTCTCTAGAAGGATCCACACATTGTTAATAAAAATTTACTACCTTTAACAACATCACTAAATTTTCTTCCAAATATAGAAATACTCTTTGTTTAATTCCTACTGTTATTTTCCTTCACCTATTTTGAAACATTCCATGTGAAAAATATTTTTTTTCTTTAATTATTCATGAAAAACATCAGTATGTTGTTAGAACCAAAATCAATCATCATTATGTATTCTATTCGATGGTTTCCAAACCATCAATACATTAAACTCCTAAATAAAAAAACTTATTATTCATCATAAATATTATATTATTAAAGAATATGATTGGGCCTTTCACTCTCTCTAATTTTTAGATATGAAATTTATACATATATAATACAATCACAATCCTATGATACTAAAATTTCAGTCTCCAATATTATAAATGGATCATGGTTGTATAAATGGAAACATATTAAAAAATTGGGCCTTTTATTTTTCACATAACTCCTTCATCAATCCTCCAATGCAATCCATAAAATCCAGTTAACAAAATAACCACATCATGGAAAACTAATGTTACTCATCTAGAAACCTGAATTTTTTGAAAATAAATACACCATCCTCAATGATGAAAACTACATCTAACATGGGTATAATCATGTTCAAAAAAAGAGGTCTAGGATATATGAATTTTTAATGACATATTACATGATTTAACTAATGTATTATCTTTGATTATTCAAAATAAACATCGAAACGTCCACCACCATGCCCTAGTGAAATACACATGGACATTTTCTTAAAAAACACAAACCATGTCATGTATGGTTCTTCTAGAGAAATTAATTTTCTTCCTTCTACTTATACTGTCGGTCATGATGTCCTCTAAAAATAAAACACCCATTTTTGGAATCCCTATTTAACATATTGAAACATCACAAGAACAATACCTTAAACTATATACATGGTTTGACCCATGCTGGCCCTATTGTATTGTAGGTGATTTAGTATACACACTTGGGAAAAGAATTATTACATCCTTGTGGAAAACAAAGGCCACTCTATCATAAAAAACACAAAATCCCATGAGATACACCACAATCAGCCTATCCATCTTGTCTTACACCTCCACCTGTCAACCACAGTCACTTCTACTATTGGCATGTGCCCTTTTTGTAGGCCATATCACATCGGTGAATAAGAATTCCACCAAGTGCACTAACACTGGTGTGGTTCATTTCATTTTTCCCTCTTTAGGACATGTTTTCTCAAAATGACCATTACCATAGACTTCGAAACAACTGGACTACTTCTTAACACACCCATAACCATGGGTTTGGATACACATATCCGTCTTCAATAGCTCTAAATTAATCAACACCATATTTTTTCCATTATAGTATTGTAAATAATCATATAAAAACCCTTAAAAAGGAAATAATCTTCTTAGATTGGATAATTTTCACTTTGATGCAATTCCACTTATGGTGCTTCATATTTCGGTTTTCATCGAAGAACTTCCTCTGGACTAATAACCTATCTTATAGTAATTAAAATATGAATAACATGTTGTAAAAAAATTCAAATTTTACATCACTAGTGGGATTATACAATATCTCAACCACCACTTTGCCACTATTTACATCTTCAATATGTTTGGTAAATAATGATTTTAGCAAAAATTATAACCGGCATACTTGAGATGTCATGAACCAAACTGAAATGCCATCCAAACCAGCACCTGACCCGAATATAAAATAGTGAAAAGGGTATTATTGATCCCCATAGGCAGGAAAATAGTGGCAGCGTATGAATAATCAAATTTTGAGAATGATTTCACCCCTAACAAAAAACCATAATTAAGAAAAAATTAAAAAACATCACAACAATACAAATATCGATAACCAAACATATAAAATTATTATATATTAAAAAATTAATTTTTATCCAAAATAATAGAAAAATAGATGGAGAACTATAAAAACTAAAACCTGAAACCTCAACGGATTGATAAGGCCATTACCCACAAGCCACCTCCACAAACACCTTCAAGAGATGAACACTAACAAACGAATCCAACATCATAATGATGATGCATTTTTCCTTTATCTGGGTCATATATAACAAAGTATACACAAACGCGGGTGTGTATACAGGGTGTGAGATAAATCAAATTTGGATTCCAACCATAATATATATTACATGCCATTACATTATAAAACAAATCACTAAACATATTATAAGAGAGGACATTGAAACATTTTAATAAAAAATATTAAGAAATTATTTTAAAAAAACATGTTTTTTAGATTAAAATAAGATTAATGTCCATTATATATCTATGGTATGAACAAATCAAAATAGAAAACAACATCATGGGAAATCCATAAAGGTACTAGAAAAAGTGGGCCCCTAGGATAATCATACCTAGATGAAACATGGAAAATTAACAATAACCCAAAATTTCCTCATGCATATGCTATTAGAGGGGAACACATAATAATGTCTAATGGTCTCCAATAATCAAATTTTTGGTAATATTTGTATTTTTATTCATGGTAAAATGAACTGGTCCTCGACCCCACCAAACCAACAATCTTACTATTCCTAGTACGCAAACCTAGATACCATGGATTCCCATTTCCCTTAATTTCTAGTTCACATATCACATATATAATCCCATTAACATAAAAAATAAAGAATTAATGATACGCATGATAAAACGCCATATAATATAATAGAATTCTCTTTCAATACACAAATACCAAATACATTTTTAAAACAAGATTCGAAACATTTTTAAAATAAATAAAACACCTTAAAGAGAAAAAAAATCGATACACACATGAAACACAACCCATTTCCAATGGAAATCCATATTTCAACACCTATGCACCTCATATAATTTTGAAAGAAAATTTTTCACCTTTCAAAAAACCCACAGAACATATTCAATAATCATAAAAAGAAAACCGATGTCATCTAATAATTCTAAAACATTGAATCACGAACATGAAGCATATAAACTTCCAGAATCTGTAAGATAACCACAATCGCACCATAAGGGAACCCTATAATAGAAATATAAAACCATAAAAGTTAATATTTTAACAAAAAATAGGATATTGATCCATTATTAAGTCAAAAAACCCACAGGAAAATAAGAACCTAAATAGGGAGGGAGAAAACCCCAATAAGAGAGAAGAAACTTCGTGAGAATGGACTTTATTGATGGTTTCTTGAAGAATCCAGACTAAAACCACCCAAAATTTTGATTTCTTGGGGAGAATGGGGATAGGAGGATTCTCCAGGGGCTAAAAATACTATATAGTTCTAATTAGTGTGGTTTGGGGTTAATATTATAGAAGGGTAGAAGTATAAATTATTAATTTTAATGACTATGATAGCCTTCACGGTTAGTCCACATGGTTTTCCAAACCATGTAGAAATTTTGAAGCCTCTACATTACATGTTGAAACTAGCTACACAGTTTCTTGGGGAAGGGTGTATATTCATGCATCTAATCATGTAGACTTGATAGTACCACTTCCTAGAGAACAAAACATCACATGGGTGGCCTCATAGTACCCCTATAAAATAATTAAATTGTGTGAAACCTATTGTTGATACCAAAACTCAATTTTTCACCCAAAACAATTTGTAAACCAAGAGGTAAAACACCAGAACAAAATTTAAAAAATGAATACCTCTAGAAAAATCAGGAATATAAAAATTCTCCCCACCCTGAAAACATTCCATCCTCAGAAAGTCAATAGGAATTTTTATGAGATAATAGAAACTGATACTACTCCATAACCCAAGAATTTTCCTCCAACATCTAATTCTCATTATTACCATTCTTTAAAATTACTCAGACCAGTGGAAAAAACTTCCCATGAATCACTTTCTCCAAGGAATTCATAATTCATATTTTCTACTCAAACACAGAAAAATATGATTCAAATTCCAATTCACCCTAATTCAACACAAGAGATAGAACCATGTTATACTTATATAACTAAGATACATAGAAGGTGTACTTAATTGACATCAATTGAGAAGGTCAATATAATTGATATTTCACCTTACTAAATCTCTCATTAATATAAAAAGCATCAACCAACCTCAACGTTAACTTAAAATTAATACCAAGATAATGGTGAACCATGTGAGGATCCACTTTAAGAAAAACCAAATCACCAATAAAAATTAATAATGATAAGCACCAATGGTCTACATATGACTTGTGGCGACTATATTCCATCCAAAAATTCTACTAGATCAACCAAGCATTATCAAGAGTTTCCTAAAAAGGGCTGGTACAAATAATGAGTTTTTACCCACCTCTTCCCAATATAAAGGATATTGACATAGAAGACAGTAAATCTCATGAACGAGGCCATTATAACCAAGTAATGGTAACTATTATAATTGGAAAATTCCACTAATCCAAGTCACTATCCCATAAGACTCCGAAATCCAACACACACACATAATGAATTTCTCCCATGATCTGATTGTCCAACTCTATATGGCCATGCTTTTGAGGATGGTATTTCATACACATATTTATCTGTTATTCATTCTACATATAAATATCTTTCTAAAAAAGTGAGGGAAAATAGGGGGTCTCTATCTGAAATGATATCCAATGAAACACGATGAAGCCTTTATATCTCATGACCAAATAGCTGAACAACCGCTTCCAATTTGGATAAATCAACTATCAGAAGGAAAGTAGAATATTTGGTCCGACAATCAATCACTAAACATATAGTAATTTGTTACCAACATGTGTAAGGTACGATGATAATAAAATCCATTGAGACCACATCAAACTTCCAAGTAGGAATGGGTAGTATTTGAAGAAAATATGAGGGTATCTTTATCTCTTATTTAACCTGATATTATGTATAACACCTGGATACAAAATAACATATCTCTCATCTCATTCCTAGCTACCAAAACTCAAGGAATACATCATAAAACATCTTAGTCATTATATGATGAATGAAACATTGAGAATAGTTTCTATACTGCCTCACCACCTTCTTCAATGATAATTCCACCATAAAGTGTACCATAAAATACTTAAATCTTATATGATATAAATAGAAATCACTAGGAACTTCTTGCCACTTAGAAGCTATATATAACACCATATTAATGCATCACCAAAATTATCTCACAAAACTAAATCCATAAGTGATGGTGTGTGTACTGGCCACTAACCAAGAACAAACCTCTAATATTATCCTTGTATTCAAGATTCATCTTGACAAAAATTTCAATCAATGTCCACTCATCACTAGACAATTTCAATGATTTCACATGAACATTTATACTCATATAATCTACTACCAAATTACATTTTTCATGGGGTTTACAAAATATAATAATAAAACCCCTATTTCTACTCCACCCAAATGGAACTTCCATATATTTATATTTGCAGTTAGATTATTTAATAAATACTCATATGATCTGAATAAACTACAAAATTGTCCCCAGAAATATAATGATACAATGTCATTAAGTCATGCATCAACATTACTAACTCTAGGATATGTATTGGGTAATTATTTTCATGTGGTTGGAGTTATAGAGAACCATAATCCACAACATGTTTTTACTGCATTAGCCCACACCCAATACCCATACATGAATCCTCACAATCGATCACATATCCCTTTATAGATTCAAGAAAAAAGAAAAATATGAATGTGTTCAATCACTACATAAGTCCCTCAATGGATACTTGACAATATGGGTTCCATTAGAACATTACCACTTTGTATGTATGTGTCGTCATAAGAGAAGAAAGTAATGTAAAATCATCGATAAACCACATGTAATTACATAACATTCCAAAAGGGTTCCTGATCTCAAAAACCTTCATTAGTTTATCCTATAACATCACTACCCAGATCTTACTGGGGTCCACCGAAACCCATCATTCTGAGATCACATGACCCAAAAACATCACCTCCCCGATCTAAAAGATTCAATTAGAAAACCTAGAATAGAGGATATGGTCTCAAAGAGTTTGCAACACAGTCCTTAGATGTTGGTCTAACTATATAACATTCCTAGAATTGACCAGGACTTTATCCAAAAATAAAACAATAATATAGTCAACCTATTAGCAAAACAAACTTTTAATAAGATCAATTATGACCAATAGAGAATTCATAAACCTGAATGGCCTGAAGAAATACTCAATGTGTTTGTACCTACTTCTAAAAGATGTTTTCAAAACATCCTACTATCTAAAACAGACTTAGCGATACATAAAATTCTTTTAGATCATGGAAAACCACATCACCCACTTATGCTGATCGAAATGGTCATCAATATGCAAACAAAATCATATTTATTCATTATCATTACTTTATTCATCTTCTGGTAATCAATACAAAACCATAGGCATCTATTGTCCCATTTTCAAAAATAAAAATGGGACATACCAAGGTCAGAAGATTGGGTGAATGAATACATTGAATTCCAAATATTCTACCTTTATCTTTAATTCCCTCAACTCTGTGGGGGAACATAAGGTATGTGGGAAGAGGTTTTATATTTCTTCCCAGTGCCAAATCTGTTGTGCACTCCACATCCCCCTCCAATAGAAAACTCAAAGATTATCCAAGAAATGCCACTAGAAACTCATCCACCACAAGTGGTAACACATCTTCAAGAACACCACCATTATCCCTAAATATGAGATAAAATAATTGATTAATGGGAGTTTTCATTTAAGAAGTTGAGGTCCCAGAAATCCCAACCGAGGATCCCTTTCTCCTTGAAAAACCTACATAATCACATGTGGTTCCACAAAACTCACTCGCCGGCGATAAAAAAAGATGTATTCTTAGAAATGCACCATCCAATACATACCAAGAATCATATAAAATAGTTAAATTTATAGAACTGGGAAATTCCATTCCTGAACAACCCTTGACATGGTGAATTCAAATGATATACACCAAAACCCTACCTTAACTTTTTACCATGAGGCATTACAGACTCCAATTCATATAGAATTGTCTTGGTTGATAAGAAATAGATGAAACAGATGTACATGTATAAAATGAACCAACAATAATGGATGATGAAATATGAGTGGTTACTCAAACTATCATATGACTTCAATCAGATTCGTCGAGTGCCTGATCTAAATCTTTAGGGTACCTGGTCTTTCCCTATGCTTTGAGAATGAACAAAATCCCCATGATCTTCCTTGAATTGAATAAACAAAAAAGTGGATCCAACCCTGCCTCAATAACCACCAAACCTGGAATGTACTATCCTTGATCTCTCTAACAAAATGAATAACCCTATAGAAGCTACAAAATCTACTCCTCTCTGATATGGATGAACCACCTTCCATGTCCTCTACAACGGCCCCATAGTTCCACATAGATGGAAAGTCATTTATTTGGATGAACAAGATAACCACATATGATTATAATTAAAATAATTATAGTGAATATCCTATCCATATCCCGATTCAAAATAAAAATACAATTGGGAATAATAGATTAAACTACAACCTCCCTTATTCTCCTACTCATCCCTCTTTCGCTTTCTTCCTATGTGAATTTATCTTCCCATATCCCACTATGAACACTACCCTATAGAAAAAAAACATTCCCCTATAATCGATCTCCCCTATCCATTCAGGGTAAACCATATATACATAAGGATTCACCTAGATCAAAAACATTTGAGATCATATATCTGGTAGTATACCCATATCAAACCTCTCATCCTTCAACATATCATTAGAAACTACTTCAGGTGAGACAATAACTAAATCTCCTAAGTGGTGAATAGACTCTATCTGGGTCTGATCCCCCTGGGGATGATACAAAAACTTTTGGGTCTTGGAAATGGCCAAGGGCTTAGGGAAATTGTTCCTGATCAAGAAAACCTTGATACCATTCCAACCCATCTTCTTGTGCTTCCCAACTTATATAACTAAATCACACCATCTCTAACCTGGACATTACAACTTCAACGAAGAAAAATTCACATTTATTTCCTTAAAAGAATAAGGAAACTCAAACATCCTCTCTATTTTCTTTTTCCACTCTTCTGATTATTAGGGGTCCATGCTACACCATGAGAAAGGAGGATTGTTCTTGAGGAACTCTTGAGCCTTTTTCTTTCTAATACCTAGTTCATTTTACCTAACACGAGCATGAACTGAGCTCGTTCCTTCACCCAAGGCTTAGATAGCCCTCTATATGACTTCCACTAGTATCTTATGAGTTGGTGATGGATAAATCTCTCCAGACTGTTTCTATGGTTTCATAAGAGGTCTATAGAGAGAAATGATTATACCTCATAAAAAAAACAAGAAAAAACTATCCATTCTCCATTCAAAAAAAATTTAAATAAAAATTATAAAAACCTCCATAAATACAAAAAAAATCATTATAATACCAATAAAATCATCTTGACCATCTTATAGTGTCCATGAAATGTCTACATCCAATATGTATCATGGGTAGGTTATGTCATACTAGATTCCTGACATCCCCTATAGACTTAAAATCAGTCAAGAGGATTGTTTTCAAGACACGCCACTTGAAATCATAACATCAAACCCTGGAAATCCTAGCTCATGTCTATCCACACAATTCCAAAAAAAATATGTATTCAGATAAATGGTGAAAACCTCACATGATACCATTTTTATATTACCCCCACTTGATGTCCATCCAACCAGGAACCTGACCCGATAATGACCTAGCCCAATGGACATTCTTGATCCCCATGGGATATAAACTAGTGATTGGATATCAAATAAACACTTTTTGTAATTATTTCATCCATAATAATTAAACATGGTCAATTGACAATAATAAAACATCACACCAAGACCTATATCCATAATCAAAGTAAATAAAATAACACTATGGAGAATAATTTACTACATATTCCAAATCAAAAAAATAGAAAACTGATAGTCGAACCAACAAAACTAAAACCCAAATCCTTCATGCAAAATTTGGGTCATTATCCTCACACCACCTCCATAAACACTTACAAGAGAATAACATTACCAACTGGATCAACCATTTCCACTATGATGCATATTGAATTTACCTGGTTCATACATAACATAGCCTATATACACACAAATGGGTATGTGAGGTGTGTGCCAAATCCCAGTAGGATTTCTCGCAAATAAATATTTCATTCAATAACATTAAAAAACAAATCACTATGTATGATTTATGAGGGAACAAAAATGAATTTTAATAAAAATAATTTAAAGAAAAATTTTCATTAAACTATTCTTTTCAATTTATAATAAGAATAAATTACCTCGTATAACCATATTTTACAAAACATTATAAGAGAACACCACATAATGGGAAATTCCTATAGTTACTAGCACTAGTACGACCCATGAATCCTCGTATCTCAATGAAAAATTGTATATAAACTTTAAACCACAAAATCATTGTGAAAGATAAATTTTAGGGGAACACATCACAAGGTCTAATGGTATCCAATCATCAATGTTTAGTTATTTTTGTATCATCAATCCTGCTAGAAAGAATTGATCCTCGTCCCATACATACCTGGTAGCATACTAGTCCAAGTATTCCCACCTAGATAACTAGGATTCAATTTGTGCTCAATTTACATTCCACATGTCCCATGTATCTCTAATTTAACATAAACACATCAAGAATCAAATATACACATGAAAACCCAACAATTTCCTGTAATAAAATCACATTAAATCTAAATTCACACCGAATACATTTTGAAAAATGCTTCACACCATTTTCTCAATTAATAAAATAATTTTATGAAAAAAACATGGATATACAAATGACACAAAACACATTTCATTTGGAAAACCATATTTCAACACCTAAAATCCTTAAATCCTTTTGAATGAAAATTTTGAACCTTTCAAACACACCATATAACATTTTCATGAAGAAACTAATGCATACCATAGTTATCTTATAATGATTATACATATGATCACCTACATCATGCTTGGATTCTTCCAGAATGTGATGGAAAACCATATGCACACCACAATAGGATTTTGTAAAGTAATAATCAAACCAATAAAATTAATATTTTACCCAAAAAATAAGGATTGGACCCTTATTAGTTCAACGAACCTACTAGAATTGAATAACCCAATGATAGAGAGAGAAGAACACAAGTATTGAGATGAACCAAAGAGAGAGTGGACATACTTGATAATTTCATGAAGAATACCCTCCATAGCCACAAAAAAATTACTATTATATGGGTCCAAGAGTTATTAATGAAATATAATTGAACATAAAATTTGGTATGCTTTGAATTGGGGGTTTTATGAGGTTAAAATTGGGGGAGGTTAGAAATGAAAATCTGAAATATAAATATCATGGACTGGCAACATGATTATCCCACATAGTTTTCTAAACCCAGTGAAAACCATGTTATGAATCCTATCCTATAAGGAAATGAAAACATGGCTACATAGGTTTGGAACCATACCGATGTATCTTATCATACATCCTCAACAATTCCACTATCTAGGGTGCACGATTTCTCTATCACTAGTGCACAGTTCCCCCAAACCAGGTGTCAACTGTTCACCACCTTCTACGGATCCCATGAACTAAATTTTTTATCAACAATATATTTTTCAAAAAAAATTCAAAACAAAAGATGAGAATTAAACTAAAAAATACATTAAAATAAAATCATAGATGATACATGATATGGCATTAGATATCTTGTCCTCTTGTAAACAAAATATTCCTCTTCCAAATAAATCCCTCACAATACTTTGGGATTACAATCAATTATAATATATATTGTGATTTTTTTTTTCATATGGTTTGATGTCATGATTATGATGGGGTTGTTGTATTTGGTGTATAGTTTAGGTTTTTTTAAAAAAAATTATAACAATCATAGTGGGAAATATATTTGATTAATAACTATATTTATTTCAATTTTACTATTTTTAATATATGTTTGTTTTCATTTTTTATGGTTTTCATGAACCTATAATTCCATATAAAAACATTTATGTGTAGATATGGATGATTTCTATTTATTTATTTATTATTTATGGATATAGTATATAGATTATTTTTTCTATTAAAATGATCATAGTCTTTGACCAGTAGTCTATAACCACTAGTGTTTTGGGTAGTGTGGCCAAGGCTATATAATGGCACCATCGTGATGATTGTTCACCAAATCATGTTTGGGGAACTACACCTTCGATGGAATGTATTTACAAATAAAAATTTCTTTAAAAGTACACCATATCTAATAAAATTATATTATTCCCTAGGAATAATTCATTTAATGTCTATATTATATGGTATAATGGTTATTATATAGTTTATTACTACATAGTAGGATTCTCTAGAATTTAAATCTATCTAGGAAGGTGTTTATGACAACCCTGCTTTTTATTACAACTTAAACATGCTTTAATACATAAAACTTCACTTGATACAACAACGAAGATCGAGAGGTTTAGTGTCTTTGGGGCTTAGGATCATTACATAAAAACATTAAACTTGAAATACAACATCTCTATTGAAAACTTCCTTTACATGACCACTACATTCCTTCGTACTTAGCATTGCATGGGATAACCTGAGGACATGCATAAGGAAAGGGTGAGCTATAAAGCCCAATAAGGGAGTAAACAATGAATAACATGAGGAGTGAAATGCATGTTAGGCAATAGGCATATCAATAGAGAATAATATAAACATGAACATAAAGGCATGATAAAGCATGATAATCATAACATGGAAATGTGGCAACAACACTTAACATTGAATTAGCATGAGCCAAGGCTCATTGCACATGGAGCATGAGTAAAACCACATTGCACTTGAAGCATGAGTAAAACCTCATTGCACTTGAATTAGCATGATTCAACACTCATTGCACATGACTTATCATGATAATATACTTTACCCAATGCATTGGAGCGCTATAAAGGGTGCACCCTTCTTAAACATTTCATTTCATGCATAAGTGTGCCACATGGATCATAAAACATGGATTAATAAAACATAATCATTTCTTCCACGATAAAGGAAAGTGGAATTAATACATGAAACTTTATAATCAATATGTAAATGTTCATAAAGGTGAATACCCTTGATGGAGAAATGGGCATGGTATTCACTACACAAAGACATTGGTTTAGAAAATCGGTGCGATTTCGGCAGCGTAACGGCGTGACATAAGAATTCATACAAAAGGTTGATGAGAGAGAAAGGGGTTCCTCATCATATTTACATGTAATGGACAGTAAGGAGATCATATATATACATGTCCCAACAATAGAAATGGAATTTAGATTCATGATACAAAAGTATTTCTTGAATGTAAAAGAAGAGAGAGAAGTTCCTTTCGGAATTTCGGCATAGTAACGGGTGTACATGGGAGGCATTTAATGAGAGAGAAAGGGTTCTCACATCATTCAAACAATAAGAGGGAAGTATGGGGGAGGTGAGAAACCATACCCCAACATTCATAATTGAAATAAAAAGGGAAATACAACTTAAATAAAATTGACAAAAAAATGAGAAAGGAAGAAAACCCCTTACTTGGAAGTGTGCATCCAAAGGCTAGAGAGAGGATTGTGAGAGGATTCTTGGGAGCTTGGGTCACCTTTAGAGGATTCTAGAGAGAGTAGGGAAGAGGTTGGACGATCTTCAAGGGCTTTGAGTGAGGAGGAAGTGGGAGCTTGGGTGGGTTTATATAGGAAAGGTGAGAGAATTCTTTATTATTTAGGTTTGGGACCCCTTATATTAAAATAATACAAACCACAAACCATCCCATGGTATTTGCCCATGGTTTCTGGAAAAGCAAAGAGGAAAACAATATTTTACAAGTCCAAGGTCCGAACTTATTAAAAAATTAGGGTTTCTTATGTGGAGGTGAGTTACACTCCCATGGAAATTAATTTAAAAAGGCAAAGTGTTGAATAAGTCTTGAGGGCTCCATTAATGCTTTGAAAAGTGAGTCAAACAAACCCAAAACCTCATTATTTTAATGATAAAACATATCTTGGCCGAACATAAGGATTATGGTATTTTATTACATCACCATTGGGTCATTATGATGTCATAAAACACATTATATATTTAAATGGTATTTAATTTTTATCCAAAAATTTGACTGTCTTAGAAAATTATGAAAAATACACCGTTGGATAATTTCGACGTCCTGATTCCAAAAATAATATTTATTTTATCAAAATAATTTTCTAAATATGTGAATTTTCACTTTTAAAATAAAAACCGACATTTATAAAAAATTCACGGGTTTTGACAGAAATGGCTTTCAAACCTTAATAAAAATTTTAATTGCATTCATAAAATTATAAGATCATTTATATATAATAAAAATTAATTTAATATTAATAATAATATTTTATTAAAATATTATTTAATTCAAAAATCCTTTAATTTAATAAAATATAATTCTTAATTAAATAATAACTAAAAACACCATTTGTACTTTAAAAACTAATTACAATGTATCAAAAATGACTGGAAATTATATTAATTATTATATACAAAAAAATAATAATGTACATGAACATGGTTCTACTTATTTGTTACATAACCCCTTAAAATAGCCACATAAGACCTAAGGGTAAGGTGTGCGATGGTGACAGACTCTTGGGGTTGCTCGGATAACATCGCTCGAGTGGTAATCTCTATCAACATCCATTTTTTCCGTAGACGATCACATTCGAGATTGAATTGATGAAGCTCAGCTTGGGTTTGGTTAAGGGCAAAGCCCAAAGACGCCACCTCTTTTCCGAGCTCCAACAAATGGGCTTCATAAGGGGCAATTCTACTGGATGAGGCCATCGCTTCCTTTGTCTTAGTAGAAAATTGGTTCGTTAAAGCCTTATATTTAAACTACCCAGATGATCACTGTTCAACGACTATAAAAGTAACGGTCACAAATCTTAAAGTAAAACTAAAAAATTTGATATCTTATAAAAACATTTTTCATAAAGAAACATTTAACTGGATCAAGAGGGATTTTCCATTAATGAAATTTTGGGTCGTTACAACATTCCCCCCTTAAGAAATTTCACCCTCGAAATTTTCCTTTTCCCACACTAATACAAATGTGGGTAACTTAGCTTCATCATATCCTCCGAATCCCAAGTTTCTTCTTCAATCTTGTGGTTTCTCCACAACACCTTGACGAGGGCATTGTCTTATTTCATAGAACTTTTTCTCTACGATCTAAGATCTTCACTGGTTGCTCCTCATAAGAAAGATCGTCTTCTAATTGTACCACCTCGGAAGAGAGTACATGTGAAGGGTCTGGTATGTACTTCCTTAAGAGGGATACATGGAAGACATCATGCACCTTGGCCATAGTAGGTGGATGTTCTAGTCGATAGGCCACAGCCCCAACACGATCAAGAATCTCGAAGGGGCCGATGTACCTTGGACTTAACTTCCCTTTCTTTCAAAACCTCATGACCTTCTTCCACGGAGATATGCGTAAAAACACCATGTCTCCGACTTTAAACTCAAGGTCTCGTCGACGATTATCTGCATAACTCTTCTGTCAACTCTGGGCTTCCTTGATATGCTGCTGAATGGTTTTCACCTTCTCCACCATTTCTTCGACCATTTCTGGTCCAAGCAGCTTACGTTCACCGACCTCATCCCAACATGCCGGTGTTCTACACCTTTTCCCATACAGGGCTTCATATGGTTCCATTTGGATGCTCGAGTGGAAACTATTATTATAAGAGAACTCAACTAGAGGAAGATGTTGATCCCATCCTCCTTTAAAGTCCATTGAGCACGCTCTCAACATATCCTCTAGTGTTTGGATAGTCCGCTCGGATTGGCCATCAGTTTGAGGATGATAGGCCGTACTGAAGTTCAGTTCAGTATTCAGAGCATGTTGAAGACTCTTCCAAAACTTAGAGGTAAATCTTGGATCTCGGTCAGACACAATAGATAGTGGTACTCCATGCAACTGTACCACTTCCCTGATATATATCCGTGCCGGTTGATCCAAAGAGAAATCCTCTCGAATAGCAATGAAGTGTGCAGTCTTTGTAAGACGATCCACAACAAGCCAAATTGCATTGTTGCCTTTGGATGTCCTTGGAAGTCCAGTGATGAAGTCCATGGTGATGTTCTCCCATTTCCATTCTGGTATGGGCAATGGTTGTATCATCCCCTTAGGCTTTTGCCTCTCTCCCTTCACTTGCTGACACACCAGGCACTTTGATGTATATTCAGCGATCTCCTTCTTCATATTATCCCACCAAAAGTTTTCTCGGAGATCTTGATACATATTTGTGCTCCCTGGGTGAATAGAGAAATTTGAACTATGTGCATCATCCAAAAGTTCCTTCTTCAGCTTCGAACTTGATGGAACACATAGTCTTTTCTCAAACCGCACAATTCCTTCTTCATTAACATTAAACTCTGAGGATTTTCCCTTTTTGATAGCTTCCACTTTTTCATGGATTCATGCATCATCCTTTTGAGCATCCTTTAACCTTTCCAAAAGAGATGGTTGAGCAATAATTTGTGAAAGGATTGATGATGTTCCCTTCTTTATGATTCCCACGTCCATCTTCATCAAGTCTAATAAGATTGGATCCTTCTCAATTCTCATCATTGATAGAATTGCTGGATCCTTTCTACTTAGGGCATCCGCCACCTTGTTCGCCTTCCCAGGGTGGTAATGTATTGAACAGTCATAATCTTTGATTAGCTCTATCCATCTTCTCTAGCGCATATTAAGCTCTTTCTGTGTGAATATATATTTAAGACTCTTGTGGTCAGTATATATCTCACATTTCTCTCCATAGAGATAATGCCGACAGATTTTCAAGGCAAAGATCACCGCCGCCAACTCCAGATCATGCGTTGGATAGTTTCGCTCAAGGATTTTCAACTGCCTTGAGGCATAGGATATCACTTTATCATTCTGCATCAGCACACATCCTAAGCCCTTCTTCGAAGCATCACTGAATACCACAAAAAGCTCCCCACTTGTGGGTAAAGTGAGAACGGGTGCAGTGATAAGCCTCCTTTTCAACTCCTTGAATCTTTCTTCGCATTCATCACTCCAAGCAAACTTTACTCCCTTTCGAGTTAGCTTGGTAAGAGGTTTGTACAATCGCGAGAAATTTCTCACAAATCGTCGATAATATCCAGCTAACCCCAAGAAGCTACGGATATCAGTTACCGATGTTGGCCTCGGCCATCCCTCAATTGCATCTGTTTTGGAGGGGTCCACAGATATCCCATTTCTTGTGATGTTATGACCCAAGAATGAGACTTCCTTCAACCAAAACTCACACTTGCTATACTTTGCATAGAGCTTCTCCTTGCGCAAAGTCTCTAGTACAATTTTTAAATGCTCCTCATGGTCCTCCTTGGTTTTGGAGTATATTAAACTATCATCTATAAAGACTCCCACAAATTTGTCTAGGTAATCTCTAAAGACTCTATTCATCAAGTCCATGAATATTTCTGGAGCATTGGTGAGTCCGAAAGGCATTACTATGAATTCATAGTGCCCGTACCTTGTACGAAAAGCAGTCTTGGGTATATCTTCCTTCTTCACCCTTACTTGATAATATCCCGACCGCAAGTCGACCTTGGAGAAGTATTGTGCTCCACGCAGCTGATCAAACAAGTCATCTATTCTTGGGAGAGGATACTTGTTCTTTATCATGATTTTGTTAAGTTCACGATAATCGATGCAAAGCCGCATTGACCCATCCTTCTTCTTGACGAAGAGGACAGGTGCACCCCATGGTGATGCACTTGGGCGTATAAACCCTTTATCCAGATTCTCCTGTAGTTGTTTCTTCAGTTCTTCAAGCTCAACCACAGCCATTCTATATGGAGTTTTGGATATTGGCAGCGCCCCAGATATAAGTTCAATTGAGAACTCAACATCTCTTCATGGAGGAAGACCAGGAAGTTCCTCGGGAAATACTTCAGCGAATTCCCTCACAATAGACATTTCTTCAAGGGTGGTTTCTTCCTTGGACTCAATCATCTGAGCCATATATGCGTGCTCAGAAGGCAGTAATATCCATGCTTGAGATGATGGAGCTAAAGGAGATTCATCTTCCTCCTGACACTTGTAAAGAATCGGGGGTCGATTCTCCATATGGAGTTTGATTTCCCTCTCCCGACAATTTATGTTGGCTCTATATAAGGAAAGCCAATCCATGCCAAGAATTGCATCAAATTCCACCAAAGGGAGTATGACGAGGTTCTCCGGGAAATTCAATCCACAGATTATAACAGGGGAGGACTTATACTCATGGGATGCAATGATTGCCCCATTTGCCGTACTCACCGACATCTTTACTTCCATGATTTGTGGTGGTGTAGGGATTGTTCTACTAAACTTTTGAGATATAAAAGAATGCGTAGAACCTGAATCAAAAAGTACGTTCGCTATTCTTGAATTAATAACTAGCGTACCTGTCACCACTTCGTTGTCGGGGTTCACTTCGGCAGAAGTGATGGCAAAAGTTCTTCCTTGCTGTCTTGGAGGTTGTTGATTGCCTCCGATAACCCTTGGATTAGGGCACTGATTCACAAAATGACCTGGTTCTTTGCATTTGAAGCATTGAACAATGCGTTGAGGTTCGAACGGAGCGTTCCTCTCCTCTATCGCAGCCGCGGGTCCTTCTTGCCGACAGTTAACAGCTAGGTGCCCTTCTCTTCCACACTTGAAGCATTTTCTTGTCCCCCTAAGGCAATTTCCAGGGTGCTTCTTTCCACACATTTGGCAAGTGGGCTGCTAGAACTTCTTAGCGCCGTTGGATTTATCCATCGGACCACCAGCATTGAAGTCCACCTTCTGCTTCTTGTCCCCATGATACCCCTGTGATTCTCCGATCTCTATTTCAACCTTGAGGGCACATCAGACAATTTTCTCATAGCTTTCAAAGTCACGGATCGCTAATGCATTCCGCAAGCTAGGCTTCGGCCCACCAAAGAAACGGTCAACCTTGCATTCAGGGGTAACGACAAAGCCGGAAGCGTATCGTGCAAGCCTTGTGAAGTTTGCCTCGTACGCTCCCACAGATTCCTCATCTTTCTGCTTGAGGGAATAGAAGTCCCTTTCCATATTAAGACGGAGGGTGCGTGGAAAATATTTATCGAAAAACATCTTCTGAAATACCTTCCATTCCAAAGCCTTTATCTCCTCCTCAGGCTTCGTATTTTTGATCAACGTCCACCATTGATCAGCTTCACCCTCCATACGATAAGCCGCCAGGAGAACCTTCTCTTTTTCAGAGCATTGGAGGATGGAGAATATCTTCTCAATGGAGTTGATCCATTGTTCAGCGATCGTGGGATCAGATGATCCACTAAAAGTAGGAGGCCTTTGTCTCATGAAGCTTTCTATAGAGACTTGTTCTTTCGTAGGAGGGGTTGAACGTTCCTCTTGACCAATGTTTCTATTCAAAACTTGAGTTAGCTGAGAGAGAAGCGTGACAAAGTTCGCGATTCCCGCTCCCATTGGATTGGGCATCTCATTAGTACAATCATCACACTGATCTTCACAACGGTTGTTAGCCCGAGTTCTCCTATTACCGGCCATTGGCTGGAATAAAAGGAAAGTTATGGGTAACACATAAAGGTTAATCCAAATACAAAAGTTTATGACTTATAAATAAACTTTAATCTCTTTAACTCATGAGTCTATAGGATTCAATCCAGGCTTTTCATGATCTTCCTTATAACATATATTCTTAGGGGAATTTTTCCTTTAATAAGGGTTCATACTAAGATTGTGAATTCATCAAAACATATCCCCCGGGAGTGTCGTAACCAAGAGTGCAGCAAGGCCCGTTGTCGTGCACCAGTTCCCGTTCGAGTCTAGCTCAAAGCGGTGTTTTCGGGTTTTACCCCTAGGATACATCTGTTCCAGAGCCGCCTCTACCTGCTCGTATCCAGACAAGGATTTATTTGTTTGATAAACCTCTTACTTAGTATTTACCAAAACATAGGGATGTTTTTATAATGCTTAGTCTTGTATCTAAGGCTTTACTAGGTTTTCCTAATCCCAAAAATAACTAAACCTATCCTTTGATACCAACTATGACAACCCTGCTTTTTATTACAACTTAAACATGGTTTATTACATAAAACTTCACTTGATACAACAACGAAGATCGAGAGGTTTAGTGTCTTTGGGGCTTAGGATCATTACATAAAAACTTTAAACATGAAATACAACATCTTTATTGAAAACTTCCTTTACATGACCACTACATTCCTTCGTACTTAGCATTGCATGGGATAACCTGAGGACATGCATAAGAAAAGGGTGAGCTATAAAACCCAGTAAGGGAGTAAACAATGAATAACATGAGGAGTGAAATACATGTTAGGCAATAGGCATATCAATAGAGCATAATAGAAACATGAACATAAAGGCATGATAAAGCATGATAATCCTAGCATGGAAATGTGGCAACAACACTTAATATTGAATTAGCACGAGCCAAGGCTCATTGCACATGGAGCATGAGTAAACCCTCATTGCACTTGAAGCACGAGTAAACTCTCGTTGCACTTGAATTAGCATGAGTCAACACTCATTGCACATGACGTATCATGATACTATACTTTACCCAATGCATTGGAGCGCTATAAAGGGTGCACCCTTCTTATACATTTCATTTCATGCATAAGTGTGCCACATGGATCATAAAACATGGATTCATAAAACATAATAATTTCTTCCACGATAAAGGAAAGTGGAATTCATACATGAAACTTTATAATCAATATGTAAATTTTCATAAAGGTGAATACCCTTGATGGAGAAATCGGCATGGTATTCACTACACAAAGACATTGGCTTAGAAAATCAGTGCGATTTCGGCAGCGTAACGGCGTGACATAAGAATTCATAAAAAAGGTTGATGAGAGAGAAATGGGTTCCTAATCATATTTACATGTAATGGACAGTAAGGAGATCATATATATACATGTCCCAACAATAGAAATGGAATTTAGATTCATGATACAAAAGTATTTCTTGAATGTAAATGAAGAGAGAGAAGTTCCTTTCGGAATTTCGGCATAGTAACGGGTGTACATGGGAGCCATTTAATGAGAGATAAAGGGTTCTCCCATCATTCAAACAATAATAGGGCAGTATGGGGGAGGTTCGAAACCATACCCCAATATTCATAATTGAAATAAAAAGGGAAATACAACTTAAATAAAATTGACAAAAAATGAGAAAGGATGAAAACCCCTTACTTGGAAGTGTGCTTCCAAAGGCTAGAGAGAGGCTTGTGAGAGGCTTCTTGGGAGCTTGGGGCACCTTGAGAGGATTCTAGAGAGAGTAGGGAAGATGTTGGACGATCTTCAAGGGCTTTGAGTGAGGAGGAAGTGGGAGCTTGGGTGGGTTTATATAGGAAAGGTGAGAGAATTCTTTATTATTTAGGTTTGGGACCCCTTATATTAAAATAATCCAAACCACAAACCATCCCATGGTATTTGCCCATGGTTTCTGGAAAAGGAAAGAGGAAAACAATATTTTACAAGTCCAAGGTTCGAACTTATTAAAAAATTAGGGTTGCTTATGTGGAGGTGAGTCACACTCCCAAGGAAATTAATTTAAAAATGCAAAGTGTTGAATAAGTCTTGAGGGCTCCATTAATGCTTTGAAAAGTGAGTCAAACAAACCCAAAACCTCATTATTTTAATGATAAAACATATATTGGCCGAACATAAGGATTATGGTATTTTATTACATCACCATTGGGTCATTATGATGACATAAAACACATTATATATTCAAATGGTATTTAATTTTTACCCAAAAATTTGACTGTCTCAGAAAATTATGAAAAATTCACCGTTGGATAATTTCGACATCCTGATTCCAAAAATAATATTTATTTTATCTAAATAATTTTCTAAATATGTGAATTTTCACTTTTAAAAAAAAACCGACATTTATAAAAAATTCACGGGTTTTGACAGAAATGGCTTTCAAACCATAATAAAAATTTTAATTGCATTCATAAAATTATAAGATCATTTATATTTAATAAAAATTAATTTAATATTAATAGTAATATTTTATTAAAATATTATTTAATTCAAAAATCCTTTAATTTAATAAAATATAATTCTTAATTAAATAATAACTAAAAACACCATTTGTACTTTAAAAACTAATTACAATGTATCAAAAATGACTAGAAATTATATTCATTATTATATAAAAAAAAAAATTAATGTACATGAACATGGTGCTACTTATTTGTTACATAACCCCTTAAAATAGCCGCATAATACCTAAGGCTAAGGTGTGCGATGGTGACAGTCTCTTGGGGTTTCTCGGATAACATCGCTCGAGTGGTAATCTCTATCAACTTCCATTTTTCCCGTAGACGATCATGTTCGAGCATGACTTGATGAAGCTCAGCTTGGGCTTGGTCAAGGGAGAAGCCCAAAGACTCCACCTCTTTTCCGATCTCTGACAAATGGGCTTCGTAAGGGGCAATTCTACTGGATGAGGCCATCGCTTCCTTTGTCTGAGTAGAAAATTGGTTCGTTAAAGCCTTATATTTAAACTACCCAGATGATCACTGTTCAACGGCTATAAAAGTAACGGTCAAAAATCTTAATGTAAAACTAAAAAAGTTGATATCTTATAAAAACATTTTTCATAAAGAAACATTTAACTGGATCAAGAGGGATTTTCCATTAATGAAATTTTGGGTCGTTACAGTGTTTGGAGAAGATTTTTTGAAATAATATTGGATTTGATCCTATTGAAGTATTTGTAAACATTCTTATTGGATAAATCAACAACTATATAGTTAACTGTAATTATTTAAAAGTATTTAATAGATAATTATAGTCATACTAGAAAATAATTCTATAATATTATTCTGTCCAAGAAGGCATACCATGTAAATTAAATTGATGCATGTGGATAATAAAACTCATCATTGATACTGAGTTTTGTTGATAAAGGAAATATAAGTAGTCATATGATGTAATTAAATATCATTATAGATTAATTTTTATATTACATTTGTGGTCACATAACAAAGATAAATTATCATTTAATTTATTTCCATATAACTTCAATGATGTTTCAGTCTTATTTCATGATGAACCATAAACTCACTTATTCCTATAAAACGAATGAATAATTTAGTGGTTTTGGTTGGAGCTTATGTAATAGAATGGAATTATATTTTTGGACCCAAGAAAGCTAGTTTATTGTTGAATATTGGTGAGACATATTCCATGATATTCCTAAAAGTGGAATTTAATCCACATAATTTCTAAATGTGTCCAAATTAAACCAATAAATACATCCAAAAAAATATTTTATAAAATTCATAATAATTATGTAAAATTTGTAAGAGGTTTAACAAGATCTCTAAATGATAGAGGCTCTCAGTTATAAATTGTTTTTTTATTTACCACACATTAAAGATCTAGTATAAGAATAGAAACCCTTTGTTGCATATAAATTGGAAAATGAGATTCCAAATCAAGGATTACATGATTTTATAAGAAACATGAATGCATTTAATTTTTTAATCATAACATTGACCAAGATAAATAATTTTGAATCAAATAAATCATTATTTTTATGGTTAGGTGGTCCTTTTATAGAATATATTAATGTTACTATAAGAAAAAATAATAATGTTGAAGGTATTACTGAATCATCCTTATTTTTCAAAGACCTTAGTGAAATTTGGTTTTTATAGTTAAAAGGGATAGTTGGTTGAAAAATAAGGATATTCAAAAGTATGTTACCATATAAATTGTTTTTTTTGAGAAATTTGGGTGTCTTAAAAAAATTATTCTATAATAATAGGTTTTTGGCATAATTACAATTAAATGAGCCTATTTTTAAATCCTTCTCAGAGAGTATACTTTTCCAATATATTCATTTCTATTCATGTTGAAGTGGTATATCATAATTATATAATTAATAAAAACTTTTTATAACATTAATTCACTCATTTTGAACATTTAACATTATGTTTTGATTCATTGGCATCTTATTTGATTTCATTCTACTCCTAGATATTAATTAAGGTCTGCTTCACTAATACTCTTCAAATCCCATATTATTTTTATTTTATTTTTTGTTTTTCAATCCCCAATGGGAAATTCAAATAATTTTTAAGAGAATATGATCATTTAGCATTCACCCTTTACCTTGGAATACATTTCTTTTTTAAATTGGTTCATTTTGATGTTTCCTCTTGGTCTATTCTAATCCAAAATTATAGTGTGAAATTAAATGAAAATGGTGTCCAACCATTTATAAAAATAATATTCTCTAAACATTTTAATGCTATTTTATATTTTTTATGTAAGATTTTTTAGGTCATACAAATTATACCATTAATTGGATTTATTTATAATGTATTAGATATAATTCTATTGATAAATTTAGGGTTTGGCTCTTTTTTATTGATACTGGGTCGGTACGTGAAGCATTACATTTATCAGAATAAATAATTATACAATCACTATTTAGGTAGTCCAATCACCTAAAATAATTCAATATATGGATCTATCTTATTTAACTATGCATTGAATTTAGAACAAAAATATTCATGAATGATGATTTTGAACCCCAATATCACTATGGTCATTTCTAAAAGAAATTTCATTAATGGTATAAACATCTAAATAAACACTTTATTAATATTTTTCACATAACATGTTTATTTTGATGTGTTATCACATTTAAATTTTTCAAACATTAATTTCTGGATTGTTTTATTTTACTAATAGAAAATGATTATAAGTTATTTCTACTATAATATTGAAGATAATATCAGGAATAGTAACTCTAGCACCACTAATTTTGATTCAAACATTTTGTGGATGTTTTTACCTCATTGCTGAAATACCTCATGATTCTTCATACAAGATCATTAAAATTACAGATGATAAAATATGGTATCTTTTTATTAATTTATATTTCTTGATGCATTTTTATTTCAAGATATATGATATAAATTTTCATTAACATGGTTATTATCCTAATAAACTCATGATCAATAAAAAAAATTCTATGAAATGATAACTCCTTTGGAGGTAAATGATAAGAAAATATATAGTTTATGATAGCCCATAATGATTATGGATAACTCAGATTTTCTATAGATGGATATCATCAAGGAATAATTTAAAATACCAACTTTATAAATAAAAGATAAATGGTAGGGTATGAGTCGATATTAGAATTTTATCCTAAGTTAAATAATTGTAGAAGAATTTATATTGTATCATTATGTTGAACAAATATTTTTCGAGTTAATGATATTGTTAAAATTGGTTACAAATTTTTTATTGTCAAACGTTAGAAGGTTTCCTAGAATTATCATTTTTCAGTTTATGAAGACCTTGATATAATTTCAGTGAAGATTACTTGTTATTTATTAGATACAAACCCATTACATATATTATAAAAAAAACTTTTACTAGTCTTTATCATATATACAATGTTGAAGTGATTTTAATTTTTAATGAAATTTGGGTTGAGTTTCCCATAATAATCAATTAATGGGATAATAATGTATAGTTACCATTTAAGTTGTGGGATTTGATAAATCCCATTAAGGAATAATTAGGATTAATGATCCGAATCATCCCAAATAACCCTTTAAAAAATTATTGATTTTTTTGATATACTCATAGACTAAAGAAAAGCTTTAAGATGAAAAAATATTTTCTCTCCAAAAAAATCCCTAAGGTTTAGGGGTTATATTAGAAAACATTGAGATATGGATTATTCATGTGAGGATGGAATTTATTAATTCATGAAGTTTCACTAAATTATCATTTTTAAGACTTCCATTGAATATTCCATAGTGGGTGGCAGCTAATAATATTGAATTATTGCATGGGATCGAGAAAAATCAATTTTCAGGGGTCCATCCATTACACTAGGGAGGATAATTAACCATAAATTATTAATTTTGAGCATAATATATGTCATAGTAGTCCACATTAAATAATAATATTATATATAAATTGTTTACAATATAATCTAAATATTTTATAGTTGCTTGGATACACACTTTAGAGGTTATGAGTATCAAAAAACCATACTGATTCTACAATCTATGTTTCAAAAAATTTTGATAATATTTGTGAAAGTGTTGATATTAACAATGGGTAGTTATTATCTTTTAAAAATCATGATATTTTACAATAGTCTCAAATTAATTCCAAAAACATTTCCCACTCTTGAAATTATAGACATATTTTGTGGTAACTATAAGGAGAAAACCTATGAAATATGGATCAAATATGGGGTGATTGTGGGAAAAAATTATGGGATGACTATCTATATACCCTAAATTCCATATTATATTTCATGATATTACAGGTGTAATTATAGATTTAACTCAAAAATTTACTATTGAGTTCAATGTATGCAATAGTTGATGGTAATGAACTAATTCTAGTAAATGCAATAACATGAATATAAAAATTACCAAATAATTTTGTAATCTATTTATTCCATAATAATAATTTACAGAGAATATTCTCAAAGATATACCTTGTATTTCGTAGATGATATATTTATGGTAGTTTTAACTAATATAAATAGACCGTATCTTTCATTAGAACCACACCAATAATATCCCTCGACATGGTCACTTGTAGAAGTGACTCTCCTAGAAAATAATTTATATAAAAAATAATACTTGGTTCAAATTATACATCACTAGAATATACTATACAAGAGTCTCAAAGCATGTTCCCAATCACCATGAAATGGTTAAAATAAAAAAAGAAAAAATAATCAATGGGGATTGATTTCAACCATAGAATCAACTAAACCACAATAGGAAGTCCACTCAAAAAATTGGAATGATATATCCATACCTTATATATCCATGTAAAAAAATTAATATAAAAAATATTACACATTATATAAACACAAATTATTGAAAAAAAAGGTAAACATAAAAATTGAATTATATAGTATGTATAAAATGAGTTAAAACATCATATAAACACATAAATTTCAAAATATAATCAATGAATGCATGAATAATATATAAATATCCCAAAAAAGAACCATCACTAAAGTATCCAGATTATACACTCAAAAATATAACTCTATGTCCTCCAATGTCACTGCCAATCCCATACATATAATTTTGATGAAGGAATCATGAAACTCTTTAATTTGAAGAATCTATTTTCCCTTTTCTTGAATCATATGTAATCAAGTATATAGACACCCAATGAAAAATATATAGTGCAAGAAAAAATCCCAGTATGACACCACCATGAATTTACATAATATCATTCACAATGAAAACCATTAGTTAAAGTATAAAATATAAATTTGTAAATATATTTCTATTTTATAAAACAATATAGGTAAATCATTTTGAATAAAAAATAATTGGGATTATAATGTCAATTCATGTTTAAAAAAATAAAATATGAAGATAGAATGTAAATCATGATTCCAATACCATCATGGAATAATCATAATCATGATATATAAATAATAAGTTAAATATAACATAATAATATTTCTCCATGGTAAAAAGTAAATTAAATATGGTCTCAAACCGTTTATTAAAATAAACTGATGGAACTAGGAATTTCTATAAAAAGACTATTCAATATATGTAAACATGAAAAAACCAACCTCAATTACATTAACTATATCACTATTAGAAACCCCTGACTAAGATAGAAACTAAGTTAGATAAACACCCATTGAAGTTATAAAAATCCATGTTTCCAATATGCGTACAAATCAATTATCATAGCATGAAAAACATTATCAACTACATAATTAACAACACCTTACATAAGTACAAGGTATAAAAATTAAAAAAACTCTATCATAATAATTATATTTGAAAAACACATTTATAAATTTATTTTAAATAAAATTCTGTTGAAATCATTTAATCAAAAACCCAATGGATATAACACTAATTTAAAAATTAAAACCAATAAAAAATATGACCCTATATAAAAAATTCTTAAATTACATGATTCATATTAATGAATTAACTTCTCAAAATTCCAAGATCAATTTATTTTATAGTTTTATAGAATTTGGAAAAACATTGCATTAGAAATTATAACATTTCTTATAATGTATATTTATTCCAAAAAGTGTGTTCATTAATTTAAAAGAATTTTCCGAATGTAATACTCTTCTATTATTCATGAAAATTTTCCAAAATACAATGATTGACCTTGGGATAGTTCCCACACATCATTAAATCACACAAAATCACATATCAATGTGGTATTAGAACATAAACTCCCAAAATATGTATAAAAAGGAAAAAATATCATTAATCTGTTAAAAAAATGAAAACACAAGGAAAATTTAAAATATTAACATCGTAATCATTGAGCACATAATCAAGTGTGAAATCAGGCGTAATTCAAGGAAATCATTAAAACTCACATCAACTATATAAAAACCTTGAACATATCTTGGGATATCATATTCATAACCAATTTCAAATCTCCCTTTGGCATCACCTATTCAATTTTTATTACCTATTTTGTTGGCTTCATAATTTTATCATTGAAGATGAAATCATTACACAAATCATTTATTAGCTATATATTTATCTCAACTATCCTTATCTATAATTCCCCAAAATCTTGATATGAACACAACATAATGAAGATTACATTCCCATTATAAAACTCATAAAAACATTAATTTAATCACATAGTGATATACAATTATAGTTATCCAATATAAATAAATAAATAACATAGTATTTGATAATTAATTAGAAAAAAAATTTATATGATTAAATTTCATAGAATTTACAATTAAAAAACAAGAATTCTGGAAGGATACTTATAATAGTGATTAATGATCATAATTGTGACACCATTATTTTTAAAATATATTTATCATTAATAGAGAAATGCATATTAATATATTGTGATGAATTTATTAGAAAACTTATGAAAATAAAATTTAAAAAATAAAAAATTAACCACATAATATTGTATTTCTGTTAATGTTAATTATCGAAAATAATTTATAATTCACTAAGGGTATATTATTGATCATAAATAAATATTCAGGAATATATTATTAATGATAATTTTTTTCTCATATAGATTTTATATAAATATAATTTAATATTATTGAAAAATAAAATAATATTTTTTAATCAAGACTAAAATTAATTCATTGGTTATAAATTTGTTATAAATTAAAATTAAAACATTTGAAAGTATAACTAGATTATTTTCAAAAAAAATCTTGTATACCCACAATGATTTTTTATATTGGAAATTTAAATTTATCAATATTGATGAATGGATTTATTAAAAAATTTAGATAATATATTCAATAAAATATTATAACTTTTATATTATTGTTTTTACTAGGCAAGCAATAATAATATATTAATTAATATTCATAAAAATGAATATTTTAAAAAATGGTGTCCATTGTGTTTTTTACTCTCTTATTTAAATGAATTTTTTCTTAATATAGAAATTTTATTTGATAAAATTTTATTTATAATTTTTTTTCATATTTTTAATAATTGTCCCATTTGTTTAAATAGTTTAATTTTATTATTAATTATAAATAATATCAACCATGGTAAAATTTCGTTATTATGATAATGTTAAAAAATGATATTATAGCGTTAAACGAAATAGAGAAAGGTTAAAATAATATAAAAACATGTCAAAATCATATTTTTTGAAATTATTTTGACTATATATCAGGAGATATTTTAAGTTTTTCTAATTTGGTTCCATATTTCATTGAAATTTTCTTATTGTGTTTTTATTTTTAGAATAATTACAAGTTTCCCACTCCTCTAGTTTATAAAAGGACTCATTGTGTCCTCTAATATCACCACAATTATTGGATACATTAGTCACCTAAAATCTCTATAAATATCATTGAATATTTACTCTACCCATTTTATATTATTATGACTTCTTCAAATCCCATTGTAAGGTTCATTAATATGATATCCAAATATGGTTTCTTAATGAATCATTAATTTTCCTCAATGAATTCTTTCAAGTTTATTTCATCTATTAAAAAATAAATATATTCAATATTCATATTAAAATGATTAAATTAGTTTTATTATTACATTTAATTGTTTTTATATTAATGTTAAATCCATTTTCAACTACATTAACATTCTATGAGAAATGATAACTTCATTATTTCATATATGTGAACTATCATTTCCTTAAAGCGAGGTGAATCATTTTTCATGCCCAAATAACATTTATAGTCATATGGTTGGATTTAATGAATATATATAATAGATATAATATTTTAATTGTTCTTAATAAATAAATTATCATTTATCTTTCTCTCTTTCAAATTCATGGAAAATGATAACATTATTCCTGTGTGTGTGGTTTATTATCTCCTCTTTAACTACATTATATGTGTGTTTATACGTATTTATATAATTAATATACATTATAATTATAAAATAAATAATATTTATATGAGAGTGAATCCATTAAAATGTTTCAAGGATCATAACATTAAAAAACATGTGTCATAAATGGAATAGGTAACACCAAAATATTGACATTAATGAACAT
Organism: Viscum album; assembly: GCA_963277665.1. Lineage (NCBI taxonomy): Eukaryota > Viridiplantae > Streptophyta > Magnoliopsida > Santalales > Viscaceae > Viscum > Viscum album. The sequence goes on from OY728159.1 coordinate 149,712,565, forward strand.
TATTAAAAAATATATTATTGGAAATTATAGAGGAATTATTTTTTCAATGAAATTTATGAATGATTTTCTTTTATAGAGATTTAAAAAATCAAAATATACTATATAGAATCTTAAATAGGCAAAGAAATGAAGTTAAGAGCTAATGTAATGGTTTATGTTACAATCTCATTTCATTTCATGATTACCTGTATTAAATGTATTATTTTTGTAGTTATATTATAATAATAATTTAAAGCTAATATAATTTTGTATAATATTTTTATTTTTATGGGTTTCATTTTTATCTATCATTATCTTTTCCATGGTATTCAAAATTATCAATAAAATATTTTTTTGAAATGTTGACTTTATTTACTCTTTGGTGGATGAAATTTTTCATTGATGTCAATGTTATAAAAAAAATAATAAAATGATTATTTATATAGTAAAATGAAAATTTCATTCTATTTCAATGATATTTTATTTTCTTATGAAATTATTAAAAATGTTTTTAAAATGTTTCTGAACAAGTTATTTATGACCTTTTTTAAGAATAGTGTGAAAGGAAATATTATTTTAATGTTTTTCTTCATGAATTGGATTCCCCACCATAATAATAGTAAATTTATTTTAATATTAAATTATAAACTTCAATGGTTAATTTCATTGAAATTTATTTCTCAATATTCTCTAAATTTTTATTTATAATTTATCAAAAAAAAATTATATTTTCAAAAAAATTTCAATGAAATGTTTTAATGTTAATTTAATGATATTTTTCATATTTTCAACCTCATTCTATATTTCTTAAAGATATCTTGGTATTTTAAATAATAATAGCATCTATATTATTTATTTCGATGGTTTTCTATTATATTATGAGAAAATGTTGACACAAGTCGTTTCTTTTCCATGGATTATGGAATTATTAAATGATAAATGTTTTTATGATCCTATGGCACACATAATTTTATATTTAATTATGTGATGGATGATTCCACTAATAAACAATACTATATTAGGTAAATAATGATATATCGTGACACAATATGTACTTGAATAGGGAGAGGACCATTTTTTTGGGACACTATATACTATGTTATTCTTAGAGGTGAGACGTCTCAATTGGAATAATAAAATTGGGTATTATGTTCAATACACTGTGGGAGTCATTCCACGTTGTTATTATTGAAAATTATCCTTTAGTAAATAATTTAATTTAAATTCTTATTACTAGGAAAAAAATTCGTATGTAATGCTCTTATACTTATGATATTCTCTAATGAATGATGATTCCTCACTCTTATAACTCATGTCTTTTAAAATGTTAAATTAGTATTCCATGATTCATTGTTTATGATATATGATTTATTGGGTGTGAATTCTATATGTTATAATCATTATCTCATTCCCTTTTTATAATATTATTCCTATAAATAATCAGAAATTACTATCTTCCATGTTTACCTTAATTGGGTTTCTGAGCCCACCCAATATTATGTTTCCATTTTCAATAGATTATAAATAAAGGTTTGAATTATGATATGTCTACTAAAGATAATAAGAGAGAAAAAATTTAGGGGTATTTTTAAGATCATTAATGGTATAATATGATTTTTTATGTACTCTTAGAAGATAGAAAAACTTTCTAGTAACATGGAATGTATTATTAGGATATGTATGTAATATTTATCTAATTGACATAATATTTATTTATGTAATTCATGGGTCACATATTTTAGTATCAGGGCATGAAATATTTATTTTTGGTGAATATATTATAAATAATAAGACAATATAACATTACACATCCTAGGGTGAACTAAAAGTGATATAGGGTGTACCCAAAAGTGTAATAGGTAAATAAAAAAAGTGTCATAAATAAATAAATAATTGGAATGATTTCCTGATTATGACATTGATTGCTATGATTATTGTATCATTATGTTTAACCAATTCTTTTTTGGTTTTATAAAATTTATATAAATTAAAAGAATCAAGTTAACTATGATTGTACTGTGTAGCGTAATGATTGTCCTCTTCAGAAATCTAATGGAATTGGAGATGGAACAAAAACACTTTTTTTATTCTCAGAGAACTCTTTAAATCCATGATTAATGCAGGTTTTTTTTAAAATGTGTTAATGAAACTCCATTTATAATTTCTTAAGTAACATCATAATTATTTAAGTGGACTAGTTGATCCACTAGTTTCCCAAAAAATGCATTATTACCACTGGAAATATATTTTTCATTCACTAGGGATGAAAACATAATAAAGTTATCTTAGTAGATTATTATTTTAGATAAATATAAATATCAATAGTGGAATATTATTAATAATATATGGACTTATATTAAGATTAACTCTATGGAACAGTATTTATCAAAGAGGGTATTATTCAATAAGTACTTTATTTGAACTCATCACATGAAAATGAAATGGGAGTTTAGGGGGGATTAATTATAATTATGATGAATATATTAGAATCTATGATGAAATATTTACAATAGGTATTCTTTGGGTTTTATCAAAAAAATTAATGTTTAATCGATCATTTATTATATAGTGATCCATAGTTTTCATACATAAATTTCAAATCATTTAGATGAATATTCCACACATACCATTTTCATCCATTAAAAAAAATTGTATGACTATTATCTTTAAAAATATGGACACATACAAAACATATTCAAAAGTGATATACATCATATCCCAATATGTTATTCACAACTACCTCCCTTATTACACATATCATACTTAAAACCATTATTGATATCATGGGTAAAGGAAACATATTAAAGGGTGAGCTCCAAGTACTAGTAAGGCTAATAATGGTAGCTATAAATGATCACAGAAACAAGACATATGCACAATGTTGTGATAGGATGTGCATAACTTTTGAAAAAAACAGCATTCATATCATATATAATATTCTATATTCATAGAATAAATCATGGTTGTTCATAATACATGAATTATATAGGACTGAAAGAACATCTTCCATAACATGTGACATAAGTTTGTGGCATACAAATAAGTATAGAAAATAATTTCCTACACATTAAAGGCCTACATCAATGATAATCATAGTCAATTTTTTCCCAATCCATCATATTATATGCGGTTCACATTGAATACTATCATTGTGGAAAATAAAACTTACTGAACTAGGTTAAAATATCATTTTATTCCTATTTCTCTAATGTGATATCCAACATTACCCACTGCGTTAGAGGGATTTATAATTCTGGGAAAATTCATATCATAAACAAATCATACATATGTATTCCATAATATCAAAAAAAAATTATCATATCACTTTTCATGAAATACAAATGGGTTTCATAAATATTTCATCATTATATAACCCATGGAAAAGAATTATTGTTCTTAAATATTTCATCAATTAATAAAGGAAGGGATTTTAAAAAAGTAAAGGGTTTCATAAACATACTATTATCATCATCATAAACCATACATATATATAATAAAGTTCTTCTCTTGTGGTAAAATCCCCAGTAAATATTATGTTGCATCAATAAATGTCAATTGAGATAAAAATTATTTTAAAAGATCACTTGGAATGATTCATGGGTAAAATTAACTTTTATATTTGAAATAACATATTTAAAATTTAATAATTTAAAATATATTATGAAAAATTATATAAATAAAATTAGAAAAATTAAAATGGTGCATCAAATAATTCTATGGTTATGATGACTGTATATATACTATATAAATAAAATTAGTGGTGAATAAGGCATGTATCTCACATATATTTATTTGAGAAAAAAATACATTACATTGAGTTAGACATGAATAAAAAACACTTTAACATTTAAGATAATAAATTTAAATTTGATAAACTTAAAAAAATGATTCATTTACATACTTATAACATAATATATGATCCACTAATAATATTCCAATGAATATTTTTTAAATATTTTTTTATTAAAATCTTAACTTAAGGATGTTAACAACAAAATGTTTCTCAAGAAATTTGCTTTTTTATTTATGTTACACATACTAGGGTTAGGGATTGATAATATAAAAAATTCTAATCATTAAAAAAATATAATATATATTCATTATATATATATATATATATTTAGATTCATACATAAACTATATATCTGGAAAAATGATTTACCCCTTTTATAGAGATGGTTAGTTGTATGTATACATGAATGTTGTTTTAACTTTTGAACATATAAAATTAATGAATTTTGTTTAACAAACTAGGTATGGATATAATATTTTTTCATTAATTGTTATTATTTTTGAATTAAATAGGAAAATTCAATATAAATATATTTAGTATTAAATAGTTTTAATAAACTAATTTCTTATAAGTTTATATTTGAAGGATTAATTTTAGAATTATAGTATTATAATTTAAAAAATATACTTTCATTTTATGTAATCATAGTTTTATAATTATCTTATGGATAATTGTTGATAATGTTAATAAAAAAATAATTTTTCATTGAAAAGTGAAAATTTAATATTTGTTTGTAAAAATGACATTTATTTTCAATAAATTGTGCTATTTAAAAGTTCCAATATGTTATGAATATGTTTAAAAGTAATATAATTATTATTTAGTGATATTTTATCAACATAATTGATTTTGAATCAAGATGATATTGAATTTTATAGTAGGTTCATTTTGGGATTTAAAATTATATTTTTATGAAAATAGTTTTTAAGTATATACTGTTTATCATTTTTAATTAATTAAAACAATATCTAATGGGAGTTGTTTCAAAAAAAATTATAAAATATATATCATTTAATATTAATTTTTTTATTAATGATAATTATTAGTCATGGAGTTAATATAAAATTATCATTTTGATGAAAAATACACTTCTTGAAATCCTTATTTTTCAAAAATTTGAGGAGTTTTATTTTAACATTAGTTTTTCTAATTTTTTGAATTGAATTTGGTAAAATAAATTAAATATTTAGAAATAGAATATAAAAATTTGGTATTTTGTATATTTTCATTTTGAGGAATATAAATTTAACATGGTAAAAATGAATCATGTTAATGTTAATAGATAATATATTAAAATAACTAAAAATGAATATATTACCCCGATATTTTGTGATTTGTTTCTCGAATTAATTTAAATATTTGGGTATTTTTTAATTTCATAAAACACTAAATATAGATTGTGTTATGTGAAAGAATAATTTTTTTATTTCTTTGTACCCCACACTATGTTAAGCTTGTACTACATATAAAACTATGTTTTTCTTAAGTTGCACACAATGCCAAATTATGTCGATAGCATGTGTTCTACGTAAGGCCATTTTTTCACCATTTAATGGAGCACCTACATTAAAACTAAATTTTGACACGTTAATAAATTTTATTCATCAAATATAAATATCATTTATTAAATCATAATAGAAAAATTAACTTACAGAAAAATTTTGGTATTTTTGCATGAAGTTTCATTTTTGGTGAATAATGAAAAATAATAAATTTTAGATAAAAATTAATTTTAGGTTTAAAAAATTATTAATATAATGTTATAAATTATATTGGGTTTTAATTTCACAAAAGAACAATTATAAATATATTAATCCAATTTAGGTGATTTGAATCATTTTTATATTGAATTTACAAATAAAAACTTATTGAAATTTTGATGATGTTTCCTTTAAAACCCTACTTCTTCGCTGCATCAATAAGATTACAAATAAATTTAATTTATCCACTTATATAAATTGATTTTTTAATAATGGAGATAAAATGTTTTAATCAGTATTATATTTATATTCTAATAATATCAACATGATTTTTTAACCAAAAGTATTAGTAAAAGTGATTAAAATTAAATTAAGTGATTAAAGTAAAATTAAGCTTAATAGGGGACTGAACCTTAAAATTTAAGTCCAAGATAGCCTAAAAACATATAAAAAATCCATTGGATGAAAATGATTAGAATATATCCATTAATGGTTTTAATTTTATGATTTATTGGGATACAATTATAAATTTTTACCATATTTCAAAAGTTATGTAATGAAAAATACAAAAAAAAACCACTATTGCTTATACAATTTAAAATACTATGGGATATGGAAAAAAATATTTTATTTTATACATATCATTTTGAAATATTAAGGAGATATTTTTATCAGAATTATTTGTCAATAATTTTTAGAAATAAATTTATTAAAATTAATTCTTTAAAATAATAATTCATGGATTATTTGGTTATTAATTAAATAAAAAATGATGACAAAAACCTTAAAAATAAATAAAATGAAATGAACTATTTTGTTCCATTTTTATATATTAATATAAAATATTACATTGATGATAACTAAATTTATTTCAATTCCAATAATGTTTAGATATTTTCTAATTAAAAATAAATAAATAATGTCAAAATTGAAATTGATGTTATTTTAAAATAATTTATATTTTATTGAACGATTTAAAATTAATCAAAAAAATATCACCTATAAGTGATTTTTATGTGATAATAATATTAAAAAAATTATTCATGAAAAATATTATATTTTATTATGATCATATATACAATTAAATAATAAAAACATTATTCATATAGTTCGGGTTAATGTAGTTTTGTTGTGCATTACATGCACTTTTAAAAAAAATAATTTCCAAAACAAAAGATTTTTTAGGGTTAAATTAAATATAATATTTATAATTCAGTGTGAATATATTTTCTAATAAATCTCACCTTAATTTTGTCTTAATGGTTAAATTACATTAGATGGAAAACTTGTAACCTAAATGAAAACCCAAATTGAAAAATTTAAGGAAATTTAATGAATATGGAAAAAAAATAAAAAATACCTATTTTATAATAGAGATTATTTTCAATCATAAATACAATTTATTTAATTTTTTTAAAATTTTCAAGTATATTAATTATGATATAACACCCATTACTTCTTACATTTTAGTATTTACATAAATGAAACTCCTCATACACTATAAAACAGAATTCACTATTTTTTTCCATACATTATAAAGACGTGTTGTTACATCCATAATTTAACCTATTATTATCCCAAAAACACTAAACTCATTATATAATCTTCCATTTGTGTTTAAATTCAACTATTGATTCTGACTTCTTCAAACCAAGATGAATTACGCAAAGATGATGTAACATCCTTCCTCAAACTCCGTTGTTTTATTTTCATTCTCTACAACCTCAAATCTTCTCATTGAATGATTATAATATAAAATAAGTAATATATATATATTTAAATTTTTTTATTAAATGGTTGTGGCCTACACAAATACACAATTCCATCTAATAGGTAGTTAATATACCATTTTTGTGTATGATGAACTTCCACCTCACAAAACAATGTTATTTGATCTCCATTACCACTTCTAATGGTTGGGAATTATGATGAAAAATATCATATTATATGATATTAATTATATTAATAATGAATATATTAATATTTAATATTTATATTAAACAAACATTAATTAATTCCATCTTGTTAGAATTTGATAAATTCATTTATGGAAGTTTAAAGTATTGTTACCTCAATGTGATGCGATTCATTCACACATTAGAAAGATTATATTAAGGATTAGATTATTGAAATTATGTGATAAATATGATGTAATAATTTTAAAATAATTATGTTATATATACACATAAACATATACATTATATACATAATTTATTTGAATATAATAATAAAATAGAAACAACATCAATGCATATGTACATCCTACTGTCTCCACCAATGGTTAATTCAATTTCATATTTCAATCATTAATATATATTTATAAATATTTATATAATAAATATATATTATATTTATATAATGTTTCACATTTTTAAAAAATGTTATATCATGATTTAAAAAAGCTTATCATAAATTAAAAGTCAAAACACATATATAAAAAACTACACGTATATTACATGGAACATTAAAATTAACATTGAATTAGTAATAAATGGATAACGTAAAGACATAATCAAATCATTTATTGTATTATATATATGAATATGGTTATGTGGTATATTTATAATAAATTTATATCTATTATATAGAAGGTTTCATTGTGTAGGAGTAATGTCAAGAATTAAGGTACGATAATTTCATCACACATTTATTTCGGTGAGATACATGTCATATTCACCACTCACATAGTTTGTGTTGTGTATATACTACACAATAAAGAGTTCTATAATTAATATCATTTATTTAATTATATTAATAGATTTAATTTATGTTATTCTTTAATGTTTGTCATTTTTCTAAATTTACCCAAGTTTTAAATGTTTTCTCCCATCACTTTTATTTTTCGTGAGGCACAAACCATGGTCACCTATTATTTTTTATATGTGATGTGTATACATCCCATGTATGTATTGTATGAATTTTATAATTAAATTATTGGTATTTAAATGCTAATTTTGTGAAATTTATTTCAACTATTTTTTGTTTTATAAGGTACCAAATATCTAATGTAGTTTTGTCTCAATTTACCTTCTTTTAGAAACATGTTTCTTCATGAACCAATATTCATATAGGAGGTGCATATAATTAAATTTTACATTTTATATTATGAAACTATTTATTACCATCATATTTTAGTCTTCACATGATTTGATTTTCTTATATGGGGAGTATAATTCTACGTTACCAAGTGTAATGAGTTTAATGAATCAATCGCACTATTTATCAATATTTTTTTATGATTATACATCCATTGATGAATTATTATGATAAATATATCAATAACTCTCATGAATTTTATTATCCTTTTTTACTAATTTATATTCAGGTATTGGTTCCATTTTTAAACTATTTTGTACATAATATGTTTAAGAAATTGTTTTTAATAAAACCTTGAATTACCTCTCTCTTTAGTCATAAATCAATGTTTCTTCAAAACCATGTATTCTAAAAATGATTAAGATATTCATTTTTATGTTTTCAGTTTATTTTCAACGAAAAATGTTTCCATGAATTCAATATAAGTTTTCATAATATTATCATTGAAATGGGTTTCATAAATTTTTCAAAAAAAAATTTATATGTTTTTAAAGTATTTTCAAGGAAATAATTTTCAAAACATTGAAATTATTTATTTATAATATTTTAATGTGTTTTCAAATAAAATGGGTTTCCAAATATTTAAAATAATATTTTAAATATTTTTAGGGGAAATGTATTCAAAAACAATCATGATAATATTATATGGCTTCATGGAAAAATGTTCAAAAAATGATTTCATACTTATTTTATTAGGTTTAAAGTAAATTGTTTTCAAAAAATTTCAATTATAGAATGTTATTTTAAAAGAAGATCATATATTTTCATGTATAAATGTTTTTAATGGATATTTATAAATTACATCCCATATAATATTACATCTTTTGGTATTAGTCATTCCTTTCTCAGGAAATGATCAAAGGTTCCATTCATAATTTTTCTCTGAATGGTTTATGCTTCGATGACATGTTTTTTAAGAAACATGGTTATTTTTTATGGCTTATATGTTTATAAAACCAATTCCTTGTCCTTGGATATATGTTTATGTAACTAGCTTCTTTTAATGGGTTATATGATTTTGTAACCCACTTTGTTTCTCAGGATAGTATTTGTGAAATGATTATGAAACCTATGTTTTCTACATTTTATGAAATCAATAGATGTTTATGAAATGAAATTAATTTCATGGGTTATTATATTACTATTTAATATCTTGAGGGACATGTTTGTAAGATTTAATTAGGATATCAGTGGGTCCTATATCTCCCTCAATTTTATTAGGAAAATATTTATATCTACTGAGATAATGATATGATACAAGTCGATATGATTGTTTGATAATGACAAATATGTGAATCCTAATCCAAAATGGAAAACAGGTGTGTCTGGATCAACTATGGGATGATGGGGAAACCCGATCCACTAAAGGAGGTTGGAGATTCCTGATCCACTATTGGAATATGAGGAAACCAGATCCACTATTGAAAGATGAGGAAACATGATCTAGTATGGGAAGATGGTGAAACTAGACCCCTTATAAGGAAATGAATACGACTATGGAAAATGGTGTGTCCTTCCTAGATGGTGTAGTCTCCAGGAAGTTCCTGAATAGTGTTTTGGAAATGAGTCATGATTTTTGTGGAATAAAGTGATATGTTTATGTATCTGTATAGAATTTTATGTCTTATGACTTTTATATGATGATAAGGTTTATGTTATTTATTATTATATGATTCATGTCTTATAAACAAACAATATTTATTCCATGTCTCGTGATTATTATCCTTTTATTTAGGGAATGATCTTCAAATGTTATGATTGTGTTCTAATACCCTGATATTATTTTTATGATAATGTATTTACTTTCCATACCCTTAATAATCATTAGATCCCACCAATATATTTTGTTTCTTTTCCCTAGTTAATGAATGTTTGTTTTAAATAAAAGTATTGAAGAGGAAGATATTTAAGTAAGATGTTAATGTTATTTCAACAAAATAGATGAATGTGTTCCATGTTTCCAATGACACTAAAGTATTACTATCCCTGGGCATGTATATTTGAAATTGGGGTAATATTTATTTAAATGACATAATATACATGTATTTTATGTCGGGGTATTTATAGTTGGAATCAAAGTAAATTTTTAGTCATCCTTTGGAAACAAGGATAGGAAAAATTTAGTGAGACCCCTTAGAGATTTATATGGATATGTTTATGGTTGTCTCTAATGATATGTGTAAGTAAGAGTTAATGTTTAGGAACATTTACTTGGATTTTGGTAAAAGATAAAGAAATTGGTTTTCATGAAATAAATACCTATCTGGATACTAAAATTGGACGTGGTTTTGGAAAAAATGTACATATTGGTAACAATTCCAAAAAGGTGTGTTGGTTCTGGCTTGATCATAACTTGAACAAGAAAAAATGCCTTAATGGCCACCTATTTTCACACTCTATGGGGTATTATTTAGGAAATAAAATACTAATTTCAACCCAACATAAAGGATTTAAACATAAGATGAAAAAAATAACATTGGATTAACCTAAGTAATAATAGTTTAAAAAAGTATGTATCATTATTTTGACATCACAGAATTAATTTTTTAATCTTATGTAGTTTTTTATATGATAATAATTTCTCACCCAATGCATTATTGGTTTAGCCAATAGTTAGAACATGAATGATCTAGGTAAAAATTTAATGTTTCAAATGTGGAAATCTTGGGCATTAAACAAATTGATGTCCAATTTTGAAACCACTTGAGTATAATCAGGAAGGTGGTAAGAGTATTCGATATACATTTGAATATAATGAGACCGCAAATGACATGTGAAATGTATTGAATGTTCTTACAGTATTGGTCACATTAAATGTAGCAATCGTGATTAGATTAAGGTTTGTTAACCTTAAGACATGATTCATATTTCATATTCTAAGAAAAAGTTATTAAGGAATATGTTGATGAAGCCCTTGTAATGGCTTAAGAATAAATATGGATGATTTATTTGTATATGTTTTGGAATTCAAATACGATGTTAAATGAATCATAAAGAACATATGAATTTTCCATAGATGTTTTTCTATTAGTATTTTGAAGAATGTGTTAAATGATATTGATGACCAAGAAAAATAATTTATCGATAAGTTTACATTATGGTAATGTAACCCTTATCATATTCCAAATGATGGGAAAATGATATTTCATATGGATAATGAGGTGATGATATAGATAATGTAAATTGGATAGAATTTATGACATCATAACTGATAAAGGATTTTTATTAATGTGGTCAATGTTATCATTGATTATTTTTAAAACATCCTGCATTCAAGGAACATATCTAGTTATTTATTGAAAATGGAATCATGCATGTTTCTATTAAGGTTATTTTTTAATTTAGTTTATTATTATGTTTCAATAGATTATAAGGTGAGGGTATTCACATTTTTTGGAATTTTACAACCATGAAATACATTATTATATTTTTTGATAAACATAAAGGTAATCTAGTGAACATTTTTATAATTTTTTTATTTTCATATGTAAAAAGTGTTATCATATTAACCCTTTATGGAAATTTTAAGTTAATTATAAGATGATATTTTTGATGTTAAAGTATTATCTCACCATTGGAGGATTTTTGCATATTAGATAACATGTTCTAAGTACACTTTGTTGATTTTAAGTGATGATAGATATGATTGATTATCATGGATCTCAGGATTTGTTATTGCTTTAGGAATAAAAAATTCACCTTGTTTTTTAGATAAGGGGTTATTTTGAAATTTATCAAAGAAAAACAAAGTGTGTGTTTTTCCTAAAATCATTCTTGTATATCATTTTATGAATATTATTCAATATTAGGCAAACAATAATGAAATAAAATTGTTTCCTAATACCAAAATCTTTTATTGATATGATAGAATTTTAGATAATAATGATTTATGACTTTGAGGACTTCAAATTTTTATTGATCATCACTTGTTTGCGACTTATGACTTAAAAACCCGCCAATAAATATTGATAATTTCCCACTATCTCTATATTTCCACATGTCTCCAATACTTTCCCTTGTGGGAACATAGTAATTAATTACTTTGGTTAGCCACCATATTTCCCAAATTCCCTTTTTGATGGATGTTTTAGTATTCATTTTTATGTTTTGGGTTCTATGAAATGAAATTTTGTGTATTAAAACATCGATAAACCTTATGAATTATGAGAGTAAAATTAATTATAAGGAGGGTAGAATGTAACACCCCATTATTTCATGATTTTTTTGAATTAATTTAAACTTATTTATATTTTTGAACTTTACCAAACACTAAAAATATATTATTTTAAGAAAAAAGAACAATGTTATTATTAAATTTCATGATACACCATGATAATAATTAACAAAACAATACAATATCGTTTTCATGTGTTATGTACAATGTCAAATTCTTTCGATAAGTTCTGTTACATAAAAAGAAGAGTTTTAAAACCTTCAAATTGAAGAAATAAATTAAATATATATATTGAAAATTTTATAAATTTTATTTTTCAAAATATTCATTAATTTAGAATTAGGAGTTTCAAAAATAACTTTCTGATAATTTTTTACATTTTTTTGTGAAGTTTCATTTTTTGATTAATAGGGAAAGATACTGCATTTTAATAAAAACATAACATTTCATTTAAATAACTATTAAAAATAAATTATTTTTTAAATTTGTCATTAAGTAAATATATATATATATATATATATTAATACAAATGAGGTCACTCTAATGATTTTTTAATTGAATTTACATATGAAAACATGTTGAACTTTTGAAATGTTTTACTTTAAAAACCTATTTTCTCACCCCATCTATTTGATTAGCAAAAAAAATAATTTCTTGACTTCTATGAAATAAATTTTTATAAATAGATATAGAAGTTTCTAGTTAGTATGATATCTATTGACTAATTAGATCTATATATATTTTGACCTAAAATGTAGTAAAAGTGATTAAAATTAATTACATCGATTAAAGTAAAATTATTATTTTCAAGGGAATAAACCATAATATTAAGATCAAAATGATCTAGAAACATTTATAAAAGATATTTCTTAATCATAGTTCGACTATATTGATTAATGGTTCAAATTATCTTAGTAAATGAGAAAATAGTCCTAAAACATTGAGATATGGACGAACCAACATATTTTTGGTGGTACATATACTTTATAATTGAAATGAGTATTTTTCTTCATAATTATTTATCATTAATTTTTATAGATAAATTATTTTCAATAAATAAATAACAACTGTTAAAACATGGATTATTTAGTTAATAATAAAATTAAATAAATGATGTTAAAAACATTAAAAGTAATGTAAATTTATGGAATTATATGGTTACAATATTTTTATTTGATTATATCATGTTAAAAATATGACAAATTATTATATTTTAATTCACTTTTTATTTTTAAATTAAAATTAAATAAATAATGTCTAATTTGAAATTAATTATATTTAAAATAAATTATATTTTACTAAATGATTTAAAAATGATAAACATTATAACTTCTTTCAAGTGATTTTATAGTGTTTATAAATATATAATATGATATATTAATGGAAAAAATTTTATTTTATAATGATCATACATAGCCTTAAAAAGTAAAAACATGGTTAGAAGGATTCAGGTTAAAGCAGTTTTTTGCACGTTATATGAGTTTGTTTTAAAATTAATTTCCAACAAACATGGTATTTTTATTCTATAAATTTTATATCATTATTATAATTAATTAGGGATATATTTTAAAATAAATAACACCTTAGTTTATTCTTAGTGGTTAAATTATAATGGTTTGATAACTTGTTACCTAAATTGAAAAATAAAAAATATAAGGAAAACATTATACTAAGGGAAAAAGTATAAAAATGCACTTATTTTCATGTGATGGATATTTGTTTGAAAAAAATCACATTTATCCATTATATTTAAACTTTTATAGAACATTATTTATAGTAGACCACCAATTACTACTTACCTCTTGGTATTTAACATACTCCAACTCCTCCTCTACTATAAAATGGAATTCAATGTTCTCATTCCTCACACATTTCAAGCCACTTCGGATCATCCAAACATGAACAAAATTGTCTCCAAACATCAATCTCATCATCCAGTAATAATACTTTTTGTACGAATGCCTTATAAAGATGCTCTTTGGTGCATAAAAAGGCGTGTTATCCATATAAGAGTTAACATCCTTCCTCAAGCTCCTTTTTAATTTTTCATTCTCCAGCACCTCAAATATTCTCATTACATGATTATATAATAACCTCTATATAATAAATATAATGATAATTTTCATTATAATCCTTCAAAATTCACTTCTAAACACTTCCATAAAATTGGTAACAATCATACCATTTCTGTTTATGGTGAACTAGTGCCTGAAAAATGATATTGTTTGTTTTTTTACTTTACTTCCTCTCATGGTGGGGAATTATGATAGAAAATCTATTTTTATATGATATATATTATATTTTTCTGGATTTATTCCTTTAATTTCTATATAAATCATAATTTAATTATTTCTATCTTCATAAACATGTTAACTTCATTTGTGGAAGTGTGGACAACCTCGTCCTCAAATAGATGTGATTCATTAGCACTATACATGAAACTTATTAAATATGGGATTACTGAAATTATAGTTTATATATGACCTAATAATTGTACTATAATTATAATATATATATATATACACATATATTTCCTTTATGTTCTTTATTTCAATATGATAGTAAAACATAAACAACGTTCATGTGTATGTATGACATAACATCACCATGAATGGTGTAGTCCATAACATATTTCTATAATTTAGATATTATTATAAATATTCATATACTAAATATATATATTATATTTATATAATTTTTTAAATTATTTATATAATTATATTATGATCTAGTTATGATTTAAAAAATTAATTAAGAACATATATATAAAAAATGCATATATTACATAAATTGTAACATAAGCAAAGAATTGTTAATAAACGAGTAAAATAGAGTTATAATAAAATAATATATAAAATTAGATATAGTAATTGGTTTGTGTGTTAGATTTATAAAATAAATATTTCAATTATATATGAGTATTTAATGTGTATGAAGTAATTCAACACATAAGGTAATGGAATTTCATCTCACATATTTTCTAAAAGGTACATGTCATATTCACCACTCTCTTCCTTTATATGGTGAATATACTACCATAAGTAATTTTATATAATTAATTTACTTTATATAAATATATTTTAATATTTAATTTTTTATATTATTTCATGGGGAACATTATTTTAGAGTTACTCAAGTATTATGTGTTTTCTCATCTCACTATTAATTTCAATGAGGACTAATCAATGATGACCACATATTTATTATATGTTTTATGTATAATTATTATGTATGAATTAAATAATTTTTATACCTAAATTATGGGAATTTAAATATCAATTTTATGAAATCATTTAATGGGGTTTATATTTCCAACATTACTAAATCCGTAATGTTGTTTTACTTCAAATTATATTTTCATTGGGACACATGTTTTGTTATGCACCTATATTATTTTACTAGGTGTATATACTTCCAATTGACAAGTTATATCATGAACATTACTATTTTCATGATATTTTAAGATTAATTTCATTTAAATTTATTATATGGTGGTATAATTCAAATATAAAAAGTGGTATGATTTTATTGAAAAAATCTCATTTTTAGCGATATTGTTAATATTTATTCTTCCATTGATGAAATATTATGAAACATCTATCAAGAACACTCTAAATATTTATTATAAAATGTTTATTCATAATATATTCATGTATTTCTATAAATTATCAAATATTTTATACATAATATTATTATGAAAGTGTTTTTAATAAATTTTGACTTTACCTATATCTTAAGTTGGAAATACGTGATCTTAAAAAACCATGCTTTATAATAATTTTTTCAACCTTTATTTATAATTTTTTAATGTATTTTCAATGAAAAATGTTTTTAGAAATTATTCATATGTTTTTAATGTATTTTCAAAGAAATGGTTTTTAAATTTTTTTCATTATTTCATTACAATTCTTCGATTTTTTTAAAAAAGTAGTGGTTTTTTAAAATATTTTAGGCATTATTCATATATTTCCAATTTTTTTTAAATAAAAAGGTTCTAAAAATGTTTTGAAGCTTATATTATATGTTTTCAAGGAAAATAATTTTTAATATGTTTATTATATTCTTTAAATGATTTAAAGGAAAAAAAATTTCAAATTTTTTTCACGCTTCTTTTATAAGTTATTAAGAAAAATATTTCCAAACATGTTTTATGTTTTAAATGGATGTTTTCATGGAATAAACGAAATTTTTCTTCAATAAATTTTTTTAAATGATCTTTCAAAATTAATTCCCATGTTTGATGACACTCGTTGGTGTTACTCATGCTTTTCTAGGGAAATGATCCAATGGTTCCATCCATGTTATTCCTCTAAAAGGTTTATATTTTTATAGAATGATTTTTATGAAACCCATTTCTCTTTTATGGGTTATATTGTTATGATACTCATTCAATATCATAGGTTATATGTTTATGTAACTCACTTCTTTTCCTGAGCTATATGTTTATGTAACATTCTTCATTTCATGGGTTATTATTTGATGAAATCATTATAAAACCTCTATTTTTCTATAAAATAAGATAAGACTACATGTTTATGATTGCCATTTTATTTCATGATTTAATATATGACTATTTATGAACATGGTGATCATGTATATATGATTTTATTATGATATGGTTGGGACCAATATCTCCCTCCATATAAGTGGGTAATAATTTATATACCATAAAATAATTATGGGAAACAAGTCAATGGGATTGATCCCAAATAGAATCCACGTGCTTCTTGATCCAAAATGGGAGGCAGTTGTGTCCTGATACACCATGGGATGATAGGTAAACCTGATCCTCTATTAGATGATGGAGAAGTAAAATCCACTTTGGGAGTATAGGGATACAATATCTCTTATAAGATGATTGGGAAAGACAATCACGTATAAGGAAATGACATTGATTGAGTATGGTGGTGTGTCACACCTAGTAGGTGTAGTCCCTACTAAGATCCCTGATAGGGTTTTTGGAAATAATACTTGACTTATTGGGAATTATTTTACATAATTATATATATACAACACATTCCATGTCATGTAAATTTGATAAGTTATCGTGGTTCATGTTCTGCATTATCTTACGATTCATGTATTATAAACATCCCATCTTAATTTTTTGTCTCAAGATAATGATCTTTTTATGTAGGTTATGATCCAAAAATGTTATTCTCGTGTTCTCGTACAATTTTTTCATTCCTTGTATATATATTTACACTATTTATCTTTACTGAGTGTTTTAAGACACCTCTTTATTATGTCTCCATTCCCTTGGTTTGGAAGATATGATTTATGTATGATTAATAAATGGGATTAAATTAAAGGAATTTTTTTAAGATATTTGACCAAATTACAAAAATGTGTTCCAATAATATAATGAAACTAAACTATTATGGTCCTCAAAAATTTATTTTTTGTAATGAGTTGATTCTTCATCTAAAATTATGTAATATTCCTGAATTTTAATCCTAGGCCTCTATGAATACAACATTAAATGTATGGACTATGTTTTTATTTGACAAAAAGATACATTAAAACATTAGCAATATATCTAATTTTTATTAATTAATTCCACAAAAAAAAATTTGGATTTAAATATAAAATAATTATTATTTAATCACTTAAAACCACCCTTCCCCGGGTATAAATACCAATCCTCACCACCCCATTTCTCCTCAAAATCATTGAAGGACTTAACATATTTATCAAAACCTCTCATCATAACTCCCCCACATATTTGTTCTTTTGGTATCTCCAAAATATCAATTCCAAGGTCCATAAGGGGTCCTTCCATAAGGTGATATTCAAGAGGTAACGTTCAAAAAACACATTTCCTTATTACTTTACTTATTATACATAATCCTCACCCAATTAATCAATTAAGTCTATTGGTCAGAGTATATAACCCAAGAGGGGAATGGAGTTACTATAATGATTTCTGTTTAAAATAATATTAGTTTTACAAATAATGATTTCCCCAAAAATAGATACAACCCAATTAATCAAGGTTATACTGTTATAAGAGTTGGAATGTTTAAGTAACTTCTTAGAATATTGATTAATTATTAGTAAACTTAACTGGTATTATTAAAATTACTTTTGATGTTATCCTACTAAGACAAATCAGATAAATCTTCTTTCCTAGAAAAACTATCAAACTGAATTTAGTGTTTTTCTGGATTATATAGTCACCAGTAAAACAGAGTAGACTAAATTAAAATAGAACAAAAGATATAAAACAAGTGGTTCAGTCTCAAGCCGAGACCTAATCCACTCCACTTGGTGATCACCTGCCACCATGCAGATTATATAAATAAACTCTGATCCACACCCTGGATCGGGGTTAACAATATTACATGGACTGTCTAGGCCACACAGGGACCTCTTCCATAGTTCTCGTGGGTAAAAAAAATAATGACCTGGACACACAAGGTCCTCTTCCATGGTTTTTGTGGGTAAACAAGAGTAAAGAATTTGGTATGAGGATTTTTAAATCCTCCAATTCAGCGCAGGATTCAGTGTGTGTGTAAAATATACAGAGTACACACACTGCTCGAAAATAAATAAAAGAATAACTAAGAGAGAGTAGATGTGAGTTTAGAATACTGTAGTGATTAGCAGTGCATCTTTGGACTCATTAGATAAGACAGAAATTCTTCTGAGTCATTCTATTGTTTTTCTGTTGAAAAACAGAGTGTCGTGGTTCAGCTTGTGTTCTTCACGAATGAAGATGTTCTCTTGATTCCAGTGTACTTAGTGTGTTCTTCAGTAGGGTTGTATTGCATTCATGAGATAATTTCTACTTTGAAGATCATGCAATATGTTATTCATGATCTTTCTTGTCCGCTTGTTTTTCTATTTATTATGTGCACTTGCGTTTCTTGAGTTGTCATGCGTTGTATTTTGTCTTGGTCTTGGGCACTCTTCTCTTTATCTTCACAATGCATGAGCTTTAGCCGACATGTTCCATATGTGTCGTAACTCGTACCTCATACTATGTCTACATGAAAACATTACTCATTTCAGTGCATTAAATACGTAAAATATGACCGTTAAAAAGTTAAATTGAAAGACGACAAAATGGGTTAAGAAACAGTGTCATAGTATGTTATGAAAATAGTGTCTTCTTCATGGTATCTCCTTGTCATGGTGTCTCCATCACGGTGTCTCCTTCATGGTGTCTCCTTCACAGTATCTCCTTCACAGTGTCTCGCTTACGGTTTTTGGCTTCTGGTTCCTTGCTCATAATTTCTGGATTCACGGTGCCTTGATGATTGTGTCTCACTAACTGTGTCTGGAACTTAGGAAAAAAGAGTGTTTGGCATACGGTGTCTGTTCTTAGTGTCTTGCTTCATAGTGTCAGGCTTACGATGTCACGGTATCTTGTGGTCATGGTGTCTGAGACTTAGGCTTCACATTGTAAGGGTTCACGGTGTCTTGCTCACGGTGTATTGCATCACAGTGTATTATACATAGGCAAATAACAATATTCAGACTTAGACACTAATATGCATAATATGAATTGATCGTATCCATTATCAAGTATGAGATAACTTGAAGCATAAATACACATGATTGATAAGATTTGTGAGATTTGTGGTCATTAAATATGATTTGGAACTATTATTGAGATTTTTTATCATTAAAACATGATTAATACATGAGGAGTCCAACAATCTCCCCCTTTTTGATGATCACAAATCAAGTACAGTTAAAGGGTAAATTGAATGCATCTATAGATAAAATAACATATAAAAAATAACTTCTCACGTTTTCTCCCCCTTTTGGGATTATCAAAAGGTTAAAGTAAAGGGAAAACAGTGCATATGTCATTAATAGTGTTAAGAATACAACAGAAAGTAGAAATATAAATAATCAATGACATCCCCATCAAAAAAATAGTCACTGGGCTTCTTCAGGGACTGGCCTTCTCTTTGCCGTTATCAGCAGCAGAAGAAGAAGCCATAGGGGAAGTTGCTGATGTAGAAGAAGGCATAGAGGTGGTAGATAGATAAGTTAAAGGGAGACCTTTTAAGACTGATGGAGCCAAAGTAGGAGCTATAGAAGATTGAGGCAGTTGCTGGTCAAGGATGACATGCCTGATCTAACTAAGAGCCCGACCAAAAGACATGGTTGTGGAAGCTAAGGTAGAAGTGAAAGTAGATAATCTAGGTCTGATAGGATCAGCCACTGGAGAAAAAAGTGTTGTGCTTTTCACATCAAGATATGGTCTCAAAAGCTTAATAAAGTTTGAAATAATCTCCCCTCGCTACTTCGTGGCCTTTTCAAAACCATCTTTGTTTTCCATGAACTTGTCCAACAATCTGGTAAACTCTGTTAGCTTCTGGACTTGGTTTTTGAAGTCTTGGGTTACAAGAGGAAATATCATATTCTCTACAAGGTATTTGAAGTGATTGGTCATATCAATTTTAGAGAATATCTGGTTGAAATTGAAGTCCACATTCTTAGAGATCACTTTCCGAGCATCATTGGAAATCGTTGAGTGATTTTGTACCAAGTCAAGAACTCTATCACTGTTATTAACAACATCAGATAAAGGATCTATATCAAATCCACTTAAGGAATTATAAATCTCTTCCTTGACTATAGATTTGATTAAAGAACCATCCAAAGGAGGAGTAGAGGTTTGACCAGTGGAATTACAAGATTTTACAGATGTGGTTAGAGACTTGAGCTATTTTAGGATCTTTTGAAGATGGCCAATATATTCATCAGTGAGTTTTTTCAGGTTCTCCACAAGATCTCTCATGCTGTGAAACATCTGTGTGTGCCTTTCTCCAATCTATTCATCAAAATGATAAGTGGTATGGATGAATCTGGGACACAATATATCGAGAGATGTTTGAAACAGAAGGTTCAGGAGAAGCAAGAGAAGGTGCCGGAGCAGGCTCTGATCTTGAATGCAGTTCTCTCTCTAGGTCTTCAACTATTCTTTTCAGAGTTTCAACATCAGTACTGAGAAAAAAAATTTCAACCCTTCTTGAATTTCATGAATCATCTTGGGTTGAATGTGCCAGATAATATTTTCTAAAAGCAGTGAGGCATCTTCCTGACTTAGTTTGGTCATAAGATAAGGTCGATAGGACAATATTTTCTCAACTCCAGATAATATAGTTTCACCAAAATCCTTCAAATCATCCTTGGTGACATAATATTGTTGTTCAGGTAAAGGGGCAGGTGGAGGAAGTGGTATAGGTGTAGGCTTATGTTGAGGTTCAGGTTCAGGTGCAAAGTATGTGGTAGGTTTCAATTGAAACAAGGAAGAAAGATCAATCCCAGTGGCAGTAACCTGTTGAGATTCATTTACATCATAAAATATAGGGAATATATACTAATTGTACATAATGTATGACTCAGTAGGTTGATATGATTCAACATACTCAGTTTCACCAGTGTCAATATTTTGAGGTTCCTCCCCCTCAATAATTGCTTTCATTTCAGGACCTTGAGGCTTAGGAACTTGATTTAAATCCACTGGTTCATCTCTAATTTCCTCAGCAATTTCTTTCCTACCCAACTAAAAAGATATCTTCATCCTCTCTTTAGCAGAGGTTATTATCTCAGGAATATATTTCTCTTCATGGAGTTCTTCTTGATTTTTATCTTCCCTAACAATGATTTCTTCTGGATTTTCTTCTTCCACAACAGCGAGTTGTTCCTTATTTGTTTCTTCTATAACCGGGAGTTCTTTTTGAGTTTCTTCTTACACAGTAAGAAGTTATCTTACTAAATCCTCTACCAAGTCTTTATGCTAAGATCCTAGGACAATTAATTATCTTGTAGCCTCAGATTGGATTTCCAGATAAACATCATCTCTAGGGGGAAAAGGTTCTTCTTCAAGAACAGTCGGAGGAATAATTGGCCATTCTTCCTCAATAAAAACTTCTTCCCTATGAGTTATATCATCCTCTTATCTATGTGGTACTTCAGTTGCCTCTTCCTCTTCTTCTACATCTTCTGGATAAACAATAACTTCATTTGGTTCCAAACCAGGATCAGAAATGTCCTTTGGCATTTTTGGATAATCCACAGGATTGAACTTCTCAGAGAGCTTATCATTATCTTCAACCCATTACTTCTTCCAAGGGTTCCTATTTATTTTCATCCTTCTGATGGTAGGTTTAGATAAACAAAATTCATAGTCCATAAGTACTTCTTCATTGGGTCCATGTACTCCTTTGGCAATAAGAATTGCTGAAATCAGCCTAGAGTAAAACAGAGATATATATTTGGATGTGACCTAGATCCCTTAACACATATGATGAATGAGGTACTTTCAAAGATTTATCTTGTGAACATTCTTCATAAGATTAAACATATATATATCCTGATACTTTAATATAGAAAATTCACCTTTCCTCGGGCTAATCATAATTTGAATAAATTTGAACAGCAGCCTTGTCTCTCTATCAAGTTCAGTAGCTATGGCCCTTCTCTTGGTGCCATTTCCAGTTATGGTTTCTAGTGCATTTTTCAGGTCAATGAAATTGGTTGTAGGTGGGGGTATCTCTGATAATCATCATAGATCCCTTCATAAGGAATCATAAGGAAAGAAGCCCATAACCTTTACAAGAAAGAGTATCTATGTCCATTGACCCATCTCCTCACAACAAAACATTCACCATCATCCAAAGAAAGTTGTCCATATTGATAGAACTGAGCTACCAACCTCGGATAAATGGGTCTATCCTTCCTTGAGAACCATACGAGCCAGCTTTTTTCTCTTAAAACTTTTAAAACTAGATATTTTCTAGATAGAAACCACTCAGGGAAAATTTCTTTTTCAGGTATAACACTACAATTTACCAGGTTTGGATTCAAGTGTCGTTCGGGCACCATCTTCGGTTCTCTCTTCTTCTTCTTCTAGATACGCTTATCAGGAGTAGATGAAGACTGATGCTTCATCCTTGGAATCCACTGAAGGTTTGAGAAAGAGTGAGAGAGAGAGAGAATGAAATGGTTTCTAGGTTGAAAGTGTTCAGATAGAGTGATTAGGAGAGAGTTTGAGTGAATAATAAATTCAGACCCTTTTGTTTTATCATTTCGGAATGTCAAACATCACAAAAGTAAAAACGCGGGAAAGTTAAAAGTGGTGAAATAAAAATACCGCGATACAGATTAAAAGAAAAACATAAATAATTTTCACAGTGAGACCATGAATAGTAGTTACAGTGTGATGGTAAATGGTCATCACAGTGAGATAATCAATGGTCATCACGGTGAGATAGTGAATGGTAAGTTCTCTCATGGTGAGACAGTAAGTAAACATTGTTCAGTCACAATGAGATAGTGAGTAACAGACCGTGAATACAAAGTGCTAACTATGAGACCGTAAACATGAGACAGTAACCGTGAAACCGTGAACATGAAACAGTAATGTAAAATAGTAGTAAAGTATTAAAATTTAATACCAGTAAGATATATATTTTTGATTGATCATGCCAAGATCATGTGTGATGTAGTCCATTATCTCATAATTTAATGTTTTAGTGAATATATCAGCAAGTTGATATTCAGTTCCAATGAATTAAAAGGTAATATCATCTTTTTGATAATGATCTCTCAAAAAGTGATGTCTTACATCAATATGTTTTGTCCTAGAATGTGAAAAATTATTTTTTGAAATGTTAATAGAACTTGTGTTGTCATAATTTATTGGTACATGTCTAAATTGATATCCATAGTCTAGTAAAGTGTGTTTCATCCGCCAAATTTCTTCACAACAACTGCAAGTAGCTATGTATTCATCTTTTATAGTAGATAATTCAACAATGTTTTGTTTCTTACTACAACATGATACGAGTGACTGTCCTAAAAGGTGACATGCTCCCAAGGTGATTTTTTCTATCTAACATACAGCCACCATAGTTAGCATCAGAATAACTGACTAGTTCAAATGATTGTACTTTAGGATAGAACAGTCCTAAATTGGGTTTATACTTTAGGTATTTGAAAATTCTCTTTATATCATTTAAATGAGATTCGTTAATATTTTCTTGAAAATGAGCACACATACACACACTAAACATAATACGAGGGTGACTAGAAGTTAATTAGAGTAAACTTACAATCATTCCTTTATAAGTGGTTTGATCAACAGATTTTCCATCTTCATCAAGATCCAACTTACAGGTGGTACTCATGGGAGTGTCACTACATTTAGTGCTATCCAATCCAAAACATTTTAGATGATATCTAGTGTACTTACTTTGAGTCAAAATATTCCATCATTATTTTGAAATATTTAAAATCCCATAAAGAATTTTGGTTCACCCATTAAACTCATTTCAAATTTGTTTTGCATCATTCTAGAAAAATCAATACATAATGAATTTTTTGAAGATCCAAAAATAATATCATCTAAATATATTTGAAAAACTAAAACACCATTAGAAATTATTTTTATAAAGAAGGTAGGATCATCTATTCCTTTTGTAAAACCATTGGAAAATAAAAAAAATACTTAATCTGTCATACCAAGCACTTGTAGCTTGCTTTAAACCATGTAAATTTTTTGATAGTTTCAAAATATGATTTGGAAAATGAGGGTTTCTAAATCCAGGGTGTTGTTCAACAAAAACATCCTCATCTATATACCCATTTAAGAATGAACTTTTAACATCAATTTGATATAGTTTGAAATTCAGATGTGCAGCTTCAGCAAGTAAAATTTTAATGGAATCACGTCTAGCTACTAGAGAAAATGTATCCTCATAGTCAATTCCTTCTTCATGACAATAGCCTTGTGCAACTAATCTAGACTTATTCCTAACTATATTTACAGCTTCATCTACCTTATGTCTAAACACCCATTTAGTGCCTATGACAAAAGTGTCCTTGGGTCTTTCAACATGTTTCCAAAAATTATTTCTTTCAAACTAATTGAGTTCTTCTTGCATAGAAATTGCCCAAAGTTCATCATTGATAGCATCATCAATGTTTTTAGGTTCTAGCTATGACAAGAAGGCTTGATGTTCAACCTGATTTCTATGAGAATCTCTAGTTTGTGTTACATTATTTATGTCTCCTACAACTACATCTAAGGGATTGTTTTTAAGAGTTCTCAACTTTCTAGAAAAAGAGGTACAAGTGAATTCAGGTTCATCAACAGATTCAGGTTCATTATGACTTGATTGCACATAATATCCAGAATTTGATGTTTTCATAGATTCATTCACAGAG
The DNA here is from genome assembly GCA_963277665.1 of Viscum album. NCBI lineage: Eukaryota > Viridiplantae > Streptophyta > Magnoliopsida > Santalales > Viscaceae > Viscum > Viscum album. The sequence goes on from OY728159.1 coordinate 149,738,498, forward strand.
GTATTAGAGGATTTTGAGTTGATGTTCAGATTGGATACATCATCCACCAGATTTTCTAGGGTGGTTCTAGGCTCATGTGGATCTGTTTCATCAAAAATTATATGGAAAGATTCTTCCACAACCAATCAAACTAGCCTTAATGAATAGTAATACCCACTTTTTGAAATTTTATAAATTTAATCTTTCAAAATGAACTTTATTTTTGGATTTGGAATATCGAAATCAGCCTACGATTAATTTTTGGTATTTTTCTGAAAACATTCAATTTTGTATGAATAGTGAAAAAGCACTAAGTTATAGTTTAAAATCGAATTTTTATTTAAATAATTATTTATTTTATTTAAATTTAATTAAGGTCAAAATAAATACATAATAACTATATAAGTTCAATGTAATTCATTGGAGTAAGATTATAATAATTTTAGATGTATAAAAATTTCATTGAACTTTTCATCGTCTTTTACCCACCTCCTATGAAAATTTGGAAATTCACATAAAACTTAATTTTACCAATTTTGTGAGTGGAATTTCAAAAATTCAAAAGACACGGTTAATATCATGCAGTAAAATGTGGTTCAATGAGATGGAAATAATTTTTGGTGAAAATTAACTTTTTCCTTTTATTTACCATAGTTAAATGTAAATAGAGTAATTAATGGTGAAAATGATATTAATATTACCCTAACACATGTAATAATTCTATTGGACAAGTGTATCACGACCAGAAACAAACTTAGGAATAAAATGTTATCATTTAGGTCCACTTGGATTAGATTAGGACAATTATTATTATTTAATTCAAAGAAGAGTTAAAAGAGTTAAAATCAAAGTTTAATTACTAAAACATTTTTAATATAGGGTTATACATAAGATAAATTCGATTATAAGTATTCGTTAGAAAGATTATATAACTTCCTATATAATGGTATTTTATTTAAAAAATTTAAGCATTAAATAATTTAATTTATTTATGACAAAATGGTGATGCATTAATTACCTAATTAATGAAATATTAAAATAATTGATATTATAAATATCAAAATAAATGTAATTTGACATTTTTTAGGAATTACACTAATTTTATATGTTAATATGACATGTTATAATTGATTTAGTTATGTTTTTTCGAAGTAATCATGTTGTTATGATATTCTCAAAAATCAAATACCAATAGTGTCAAAATTGACATAAAAGAGTTGTTAAAACAAATATTATATTATTAATTGATATTCTATTCCTAAAAATCTAAGGATCTACCAAAAGACTTATATCATGATAGCTGTATCATTAATAGACCACTTGGGGGTGGCTTGGATGTATGTAGTATGTTTATTAACTATATAATATAAAAATACAATGTGGCATGGTAAATGTCAAAATAAATATCTAAGAGTTAAAACTAAAAGATATGGTTAATATAACGACAAAAACCTGTCTAAAATCTATTGGTAGAAATTATTTCGACCCATACCCAACTTAGACTTTGAGGAATCCACTTTGGAGCCATTATAAACCGAATATGAATTTATTATAAAATAATACATTAAGTTTTTCCAAAAGATCCCCTCCTCCCCCTTATAAAAGGACACCACTTCTAACCAATTCTTAATACCTTAAAATCCTTTTGGATCGGCCAACCCCAGCCCAAATCTTCTCTAAACATACCTCAATTCAACATAGAGGCCTTATTTTGATATGAAATCCATCCTAAGGAGCCCTTTTGATTTAATAAAAAGTAAGAACCCAAAGAAGAGGTAATGTTTTCACCACCCTCTTTAAAGTTTCATTCTTTTTCAAATTCTTCTTTTTTGTTATTTACATTATAAAATACAAACTCTTGTATATTCTGTATTCTTTGATGTTATTATAAATATTTTATTACCATATTCAGTATTTTATATATTTTTTTAATGACATGTCACCATACGTGCGTACGTACGACCTACCGTCTCCATGTCGTGGTGTAATTGTTATTCCATACATTATTATTTGGATGGGTATAATAATGATGTGTAATTCATGTAAATAATAAATATAACATGATAATTATTCTGTATATATTATATAACATCCAATTATATATTATTTTAATATCAAAATAATGATATTATCGCTCGTTCATACGTACGGACTACTGTCTCCACGAACGTGATGAGATTCATTCCTCATCGTATCCATTCAAGTCTAATTCTCATTTTATGATTAAAAATAATGTTTAAGGACTTGATACCATTCTATATATGAATTAGATACAACCTATGGATAGAAAACATAGCTTATGTAACAAAACTTATAAAATAAAATGAGTAAGTAAACACCTAAAACAACGATAATACTAAAATATTATTAACAAAGAAATATTAAAAGATATTATATGATATCATATTTATGTATATTATTCTTGTATAATTTAATAAAAATTATTTAACTATTATACATGAGTTTAACCTACCCTATACCAAGGAAATGTACAGGGTAAGGGGTTTCCTATCTCACTTTTAATTCCGTGAGATTTCCATTGTTCACCACTTATTTATTGCATGTGGTATGTGTACTTCCCATGTTTGTATTCATTGTGTAATGTAATTTAATTAATGGATATTTACATCATCGTTGTATGATACTTCTTTCATGTGTCTATGTTTCTTAAGTTACCAAATCAATAAGGGAATTTGAAATTTCAATTTCCACTCATTCGGATTTACACATACTTCATTGATTATTTTACTCCAAGATTATGTGTAGAATCAATATTCATTTTCTTATTTCATGACATCCACTCTAATTTATGTGGATATAATTTTGATAAACATAATCACTCCACTGGTAAATTCTCAAGTCATCGATATGAACATGATAAGAGCAATTTTAACTCACTCTCTATTTGTTAAGTTAAATATCCAAACCATTGGTGTTGTTTTTACAAGAATATGTGTGAAAGTATTCTGATTGATTTACACTGAATATAAAATCATATTGAATGTATTTATATTTTTCTCACATAATTATATCGTTGATTTATACTTAAACTAAGGATAGATTTTTTATTAGATATTTCATCCCAATTTACATTCCATTGAGACTTCTTTATTGTTATACACCAAATCACTTTTATATGGTGTATATAATGTACTTTGACATAATATATCATGAATCCCTTTATTCTCATGATATTAATAAGTTTTTATTACCACAATTATTTTTATTCAAGTGTTTCTTTTTTGGTTAGGAACTCTAACTAAAATATCATTTTAAAATGTTTTAAATATTTATTATTCTAAATATTTCTCATTAATGTCCATGTTTTAAAAATGGTTTTAAGGATTTATTTATATGGACATTAAAGTTTTAAAATTAATTTTTCTAAAAATTTTCAAAGTGTTATGGCACAATTTGAATCAAAAATCTATTGTAAATGGCTTCTTGAAAAATAGTGTGAATTTTAAATGTTTTCAATAAAAATGTGGATATTTCTCTCAAATGGTTTTGATGATTATTTTCATCTATGTAAATATACTTTATTATTCTCAATTGTGGTTAATATGTTATAATAAAATATTTCATGTTTCATTGAATGAGTTTTTTTTACTGTGGATGTGTTATTTTTATACCTTTCATGGTTTGTGGATAATGTATTGACACTTCGTATGCTAGTTTTAATACGAATGTTTATGTTATATTTTCAATATTTTCATATGAATAATTCATTAGACATAGTAAGTGACGTTTGGAGCCCGCTATAACTCCTCGATGCATTGGTAGGTCTCATGAGACAAACTAGTGTCTTGGCACAAGGCCTTGACAAAATCTTATTTGTAGTCTTGGCATGAGGCCTTGACTATATTGTTATGATAGTCTGGCATTATGCTTTCCATCATTATGAAAGTGGTAATTGTTATTTCATGTGATTATTCGACTAGTATAATATCCATGTGAATAAGTAAATGGAATTATTTCATTTTGTCTTTTCCATATTATGCTGAAGTTCATGTTTAAAAGGATTTTGTTTTAGTTATACATTTCCTTAAATGTTTATTCTTATTTATGAAAGTTTCTACTATATTATTATCCTTACTGGGCATTTGAGCTCACCCCTTTCTATGTTTTATTTTTCCCAGGATGTGAAGAAGTACTTTATGAATGAACTGCAGGGATAGTATAAGGATATATGGGTGTGGAGATAAGATGTTTTTGTAGTTTTCACTTTATGATGTAATGTAAACTTTATGAATGTATCGAGTGTTTCCAAGGCTACTAAACTAATCAGTTTTTCGAGATTTGATCTTTTGTGATCATGAATTTTTTTTGTAATAATGCACTGACTCTGGGTAACTGGGGTTTGGGAATTTCAGTTGGTATCAGAGGAAGTTTAGTACAAATATTGGAAGCAAGATTTAGATAAACTCTGATTAGAGTACATAACTCTACAATAGACTTTGAGGATTAGTATAGAAGAACATTTTAGAATTTTGGTATTGTAGGGATTTTTTGAGTTTTCCAAAAAATAAATCCATGTCTAGATACGAGCAGGTAGAGGCGGCTCTGGCATAGATATACCTAGGGTTAAAACCCAAAAACACCGCTTTGATCTAGACTCAAACGGGAACTGGTGCACGACAACAGGCATTATTGCACTCTTGGTTACAACACTCCCGGGGGAGATGCTTAGGATAATTCTCATTTTCTTTATAAAAATTATGAAGAGTTTATGAGTATATAACTCCTAAAAATAATACATTTTTATTATTATGGATTATATCCATAAATAGTTCAATTTATGTTAGGTGTTTTACAAGTATGGAATTATGAATTTTGATTCATAAACTGATTCGGTTTATGCAATTGTTTAGAAATGATGCCTAGTGGAAGAAATGGAAACCATATCAATGCATGCACTCCATGTAGGGATTTCCCTCCTTCTCAAGATAATTATAGTGGAGCTGGTGAAAAAACCAGTGCTGATCAGCTTATCACCATACTGGTACAACTCACTCAGGTTATAAATAATAACCTTACCCGTATGGAGCACCCTGATCCGCAGTATGGACGATCAATGTTAGATTTCTTCATAATGAAACAACCACCGACCTTAAATGGGATTACAAATCACATATTAGCTGAGCAATGGTTCAATTCCTTAGAGAAAATATTCCATGCCTTGGGGTGTAGTGAAAGGTAAAAATTTATCATGGCAGTTTACCGACTCACTGAAGATGCTGGTCAATGGTGGTCATTGATTCAAAACACAATGGAAGATGATGAAGTATAAAATATGGAATGGAGTGAGTTCAAAGAGATTTTCTTTGAAAAATACTTTCCTCGTGACCATCGAGCAGATATGGAAAGGCAATTTCTGAGTCTGAGACAAAAGGAGGATGATAATGTCGCAAAGTATGAGGCTAACTTTACAAGGTTAGCGAGGTATTTTTCATATTATATACATAACCCATGAATAAATATTTATCGTTTCTTTGATGGGTTAAAACCATTTCTCATTCGAGCATTGGTCTCACAATCCTTCTCATCATACGAAGATATTGTCTCATGTGCTATCAAGATAGAAAAAGAATTATCTAAGTCTTCTGACATTAAATCAATGCAAGAGAAGAAGATAACAGTGGAGCAAGATATAGATAAAGGGAAGAAGGGAATGAAGGATTTTCCATTATGTGATAATTGTGGTATGAAACACCCTGGTACTTGCCTAAAACAAATGGGAGTTTGTTATAAATGTGGAGAAAAAGGTCACCAAACTCGTGATTGCAAGGGAAAGAAAGAGGTTGTCAATGTTGAATACTACAATGGTAGATAAATGGGGCATTATGCAAATGAATTCACTAAGAGAAAAGGAAACTTACCTCATAAAAGGCCAAGGGAGCAAGGCCAAGCTTATGCTGTTACTACAGATGAAGTTGAATAATTATTGTATTTGTGTTTTTGGACTCAAGAATTATATTCTGGTTATACGAATAATGTGATATATATAAGGATTGTACTGCAGTACTTGTTGTTTTTATTAAGGTTTTAATATGATGAAGGTAATCATATTTTTAGTATGTGATAATAGGAATCATTACTTTGTTTGGGGAATCTGATGTTACAATTGATTTTGGAATTTAGAATCCTTTAAGAGAGAGAATTTGGACAGAAGTATTTTGGATAACTATAAAGGTTGGAATGGATTATGTCAAACTTTGGATAGTATATCTTATGGTTAAAAAATTTCATAAGATTATTTTTGGAATATTATAATACTATAGTTTTAGGAAAAGGATAACATGTAGGTCGGGGGATAACCCGTCCCGTCGGACAAATCTGCTGGAATCGAACCCACAACCACAGTGCGACATGCCTTTATTACCTACCACTAGCCTACAAGAAGTCCCTGGTTATTCAAAAATAGTTTTACTAATCTAAATGGTATGTGTTAATATTTGGAACCTTGTACTATTAATATAATATAATCTTTTTGAGTTCTATTATCTTTTTGAGTGAAAGATGATTTTGTGGTAGAAATTAGTTGAAGATTGAAACTCTACTTGTTAAGTATATATATATATATACCTCTCTGTTATTCTATGAATAAATTAATTCGTAAACTTTTGGAAAGGGATATTAAAATAAAAAATGTGTTATCCTAATACTTTATGTTTTGTCAAACTAATGATATTTTAAATCACCATTGATTGAAGGCTTTGAGGCCCTCAATTTTACACGTTTTTGTGATTGATGACCTCAATCACTCCATACAAATATTTACATTTTTCCTCCAATTGTGTGTCTCTAATTTCCACCAATGTTCTTCAAATCGAGATCATAATTTGGTGGTGACTTTTTCATCTCCCTTTCCCTCTTATTAAGACTAAATTTTATTAACCTTATTTCCGATGTGGGTTTTCCACAAAGGTATTTTCTATTTTCAACCTTTTTATTTTCGGAGAACAATTTCAAATTGCGATGATGCAATTTATTTATGGACGGGAGAATGTAACACCCTAAGCCTCCATGGTACGTTTCCCTTTGAATAATACAGTAGCATGTGTTGTACGCAACTTCGAGTTTTAACACACAACACAACCAATCAAACTAGCCATTATGAATAGTAATTTAACACTTTTTTGAAATTTTATAAATTTTATCGTTCAAAATTAACTTTATTTTCAGATTCTTAATATCGAAATTATCCTAGGGTGAATTTTTGGTATTTTTCTGAAAACATTCAATTTTTGGTGAATAGTGAAAAAACACTGAGTTATAGTTTAAAACCAATTTTTTATTTAAATAATTATTTATTTTATTTATATTTAATTAATCTCAAAATAAATACATAATAACTATATATATTCAATTAAATTCATTAGAGTCAGTTTATAATAATTTTAGATATATAAAAATTTTATTGCACTTTTCACCGTCTTTTACCTATCTCCTAGGAGAATTTGGAAATTCACATAAAACATAATTTTAAAGCTTCTGTGAGTGTAATTTCAAAAATCCAAGAGACACTGTTAATATCAACGAGTAAAATGTGGTTCAATGAGATGAAAATAATTTTTGGTGAATAATATCTTTTTACTTTTATTTATCACGGTTAAAAGTAAATAGGGTAATTAAGGGAAAAAATGATATTAATATTACCCTAAAAATGTTCTAATTCTATTGGATAAGTTTATATCGACCAAAAACGACCTTAGGAATAAACTATTATCATTTAGGTCCAAATGGATTAGATTATGACAGTTATTATTAATTAATTCAAAGAAGAGTTAAAGGAGTTAAAATCAAAGATTACTTACTAAATAATTTTTAATATATGGATATACATAAGATAAATTCGATTATAAATATTAATTATAAAGATAAAAAGACTTCATGCATTATTTTATATTATTTATAAAAATTATACATTAAATAATTTAATTTATTTATGACACAATAGTGATGATGTAATTACCTTATTAATGAAATATTAAAATAATTGATATTGTAAATATCAAAATAAATGTAATTTAAGACTTATATGAATTAAATTAATTTTTAGGTTAATATGACATGTTATTATTGATTTAATTATGTTTGTTTTAAGTAATCATGCTATTATGATTTTCACAAAAATCAAATACCAATAGTGTCAAAATTGACATAAAATAGTTTTTAAAAAAAATATTATATTATTAATTGATATTCTATTCCTAAAAATCTATGGTTCGGCCAAAAGACTTATATCATGATAGGTGTATCATTGATGGACCACTTGTGGGTCTCTTTGATGTATATATAATGTTATTAACTATATAATATAAAAATACAAAGTGACATGGTAAATGTCAAACTAATTAACTAAGATTTAAAACTAAAATAGAAGGTTAATATAATGACACAAACCAATATAAAATCTATTTGTTGAAAGGATTTATATCCATACCCACCTTATACTTTTAATAATCAAATTTTGAGACATTATAAACCGAATATGACTTTCATATAAAATAATACTTTAAGTTTTTTCTAAAGATCCCCTCCTCCCCCTTATAAAAGGACACCATTTCTAACCAATTATTCATACCTTCAAAGCCATTTGGTTCGACAAAACCCTGTGAAAATATTCTTTCAACTTCCATAACATCAACATAGAGGCATTATTTTGATCATCAATCCAACCTAATGAGCCCTTTTGATCAAATCATAAGGAAGAACCTGAAGAAGAGGTAATGTTTTCAGCACCCTCTTTCAAGTTCCTTTCTTCTTCAACTTCTTCTTTATTTGTTATTTACATTATAAAATAATAACTCCAGTATCTTCTATATTAGGTGATTCTATTATAAATATGGTATAACCATATTCATTATTCTATCCATCCTTTGAATGACATGTCACCATACGTGCATACGTACGGCCTACCGTCTCCACGTCGTGGTGTAATTGTTATTCAATACATTATTATATGGATGGGTATAATAATGATGTGTAATTAATTTAATAATAAATATAACATGATAATGATTCTGTATATATGAAATACCATTCAATTATATATTATTTTAATATCAAAAGAATGATATTGTCGCTCGTGCGTACGGACGGACTACCGTCTCCACGAACGCGATGATATTCATTCCCCGTCATATCCATTCAAGTATAATTATCATTTTATGATTAAAAATTATGTTTAAGGACTTGATATCATGATGGATATGAATAATATAAAACCTATGGATAACAAACACAACTTGTGTAACAAAACATATAAAATAAAATGAGTAAGTGAACACCCGAAATGACGATAATACTAAAATATTATTAACAAAGAAATATTAAAAAATATTATCTGATATCATATTTATGTATATGATTCTTGTATAATTTAATAAAAATTATTTAACTATTATAGATGGGTTTAACCTACACTAAACCAAGGATAATTACAAGGTAAGGGGTTTCTTATCTCACTTTTAATTCCATGAGATTTCCATTGTTCACCACTTATTTATTTCATGTGGTGTGTGTACTTCCCATGTTTGTATTCACTGTGTAATATACTTTAATTCATGGATATTTAAATCATCATTGTTTGATCCTTCGTTCATGGGTGTATGTTTCATATGTTACCAAATCAATAAGGGAATTTTAAATTTCAATTTCCACTCATTCGGCTTTACACATACTTCATTGATTATTTTACTCCAAGATTATATGTGGAATCAATATTCATTTTCTTATGTCATAACTTCCACTCCAATTTATGTGGATATAATTTTGATACACATAAGTACTCCATTGGTAAATTCTTGAGTCATCGATATGAACTTGATAAGAGTAATTTTAACTCAATCTCCATTTGTTGAGTTAAATATCCAATTCATTGGTGTTATTTTTACAAGAATATCTGTGAATGTTGTCTGATTTATTTAAACTGAATATCCAATCATATTGAGTGTATTTATATTTTTCACACATAATTATATCGTTGATTTATCTTTAACCTAAGGATACATTCTTTATTAGATATTTCATCTCAATTTACATTCCATTGAGAATTATTTTTTTGTTATACACCAAATCACATTTATATGGTGTATATAATGTACTTTGACATAATATACAATGAATCCCTTTATTCTCCTGGTATTAAAAGGTTTTGATTACCTCAATTATTTGTATTCAAGTGTCTCTCTTTTGGTTAGTAACTCTAGCTAAAATATCATTTTATAATGATTTAATGATTTATTATTCTAAATATTTCTCATTAATTTCCATATTTTAAAAATGGTTTTAAAGATTTATTTATATAGAAATTAATGTTTTAAAATTAATTTTTTTTAAATGTTTCAAAGTGGAATGTGACACTTTGATTTGAAAATATTTTTTAAACGGCTTCTTGACAAAAAGTGTGAATTTTAAATGTTTTCAAGAAAAATGGGGATATTTCTCTCAAATGGGTTTTGATGATTATTTTCATCTATGTCGATATACTTCATTATTCTTGATTGAAGTTAATTTATTACAATACAATCCTCAATATTTAATTGAATGTGTTTTTTTACTGTGGATGTTCAGTTTTTATACCATTCATGGTTTGTGGATAAAGTATTAACATTTCATATGCTAGTTTTAATAAGAATGTTTATGTTATGTTTTCAATATTTTCATATGAGAAATGCATTGGACTTAGTAAGTGATGGGTGGAGCCCACTATAGCTCCTCGATGCATCGGTAGGTTTCATGTGAAAAACTAGTGTCTTGGCACAAGGCCTTGAAAAAATCTTATTTGTAGTCTTGGATGAGGCCTTTACTATGTGGTTATGATAGTCTGGCATTATGCATTCCATCATTATGAAAGTGGTTATTGATATTGCATGGGATTATTTGACTAGAAAAATATCCATGTGAATAAGTAAGTGGAATTATTTCATTTTATCTTTTCCATATTATGCTGAAGTTCAAGTTTAAAAGGCTTTTGTTTTAGTTATACATTTCTTTAAATGTTTATTCTTATTTAGGAAAGTTTCCGCTATATTGTTATCCTTATTGGGAATTTGAACTCACCCCTTTATATGTTTTATTTTTTCCATGATGTGAAGAAGTATTTTATGAGTAACCTGTAGGGATTGTATAAGGGGATATGAGTGTGGAGACAAGATGTTGTTGTAGTTTTCACTTTATGATGTAGTGTAAACCTTATGAATGTATCTAGTGTTTCCAAGGCTACTAATCTAATCGTTCATTCAAGATTTAATCTTTTGTGATCAATCCAATGTTTTGTAATAATGCACCGACTCTGGGTAACTGGGATAGGGGCATTACAAAATAGGTAGGTCATATTCACTAAGAATTCTTCTAGCAATTTCTTGCAAGGTTCTATTTCTTTTTTCTACAACACCATTCGGCTGAGGTGTTCTAGGGTTAAAGAAATTGTGACTATAAACATTTTGTGAGAAAAAAGATTCAAACTCTTGATTTTCAAACTCCCGACCATGATCACTTCTTATAGATTTAATTTTAAGTCCAATAAGATTTCCTATAGACTTGTCATACTTAGTAAAATAAGAGAAAGCTTCACTTTTGTGATCCATGAAGAAGGTCCATGTATATCTAGAAAAAAAATCTACTAGAATATAAACATTATACTCCCCATTTAAACTAGAAAATATAGATGGTCCAAACGAATCCATGTGAACCAATTCGAGATTTTGAGAAGTACAAACATCATTCTTTGGTTTGAAAGAGATTTCGTGAAGTTTTCCCTTTTGACAAGAATTACACACATTGTTATTTGGAAACATGAGTTTGGGTATGTATTTAACTAGGCATTTTCTAGTTAAATTTCTATGGGAGTGAACATTACAGTGTCCTAGTCTCCTATACCAGAGCCAAGATTCTTTATGAAATACACTTAATAATGAAACATTTTGAGAAGTTAAGGAATATAAATTAACAGAATAAACATTCTCATACATTGATGTAGAAAATACTAATTCATATTTAGAATTAAAGACATTACAGGGATCATTTTCAAATTTAACATGATATGCATCATCACACAATTATGAGATACTAAGAAAATTATATTTTAGACCATTAACAAACAGTACTTTAGAAATTAGAATCGAATCCGAGTTACCAATCTGGCCGAAGCCAATTATCATCCACTTTGCATTGTCACCAAATGTGACATGTCCTCCATCTACTTTTATCAGATTCTTGAAGCATGAGTAGTCTCCAGTCATGTTCCTTAAACACCCATTGTCCAGGTACCACATATTTTTGCAGGAGCTCTTTAAGAAGCTTTCTTATAACATGATCAAGCAAAGACATATTTTGGTACCCATACTTGTTTGGGTCTAGTAACATTAGTAATAAGTGCTTTAGGAAACCATATTTGTCTCATAGGTTTCCTATAAGCATTATTTAATGTATTTGAAAAATAAACTCTATTTAGTCCACAAAAACATGAAACAGTGTGATGTGTTTCATGACTCGAGCTAGATGAGTTGTGTCTAGAACTGGGAACAAAACTATATGTCCTAGCCTTTGATAAAAAAATTATTCTACCAAGGTTTCTTTTACCAATTTGATAACCAATGCCAGTATTTTATTTATGAGCAATTTGTTTACCTAGAATTTGGGTAAGGGTATTTTTACCATTATTAAAATTTTCGAAGTCACTTTTTAATTGTTCATTAGTTATTTTCAGTTCATTGTTTTCTTTTAGCAGCTGAGCATTTTTCTCTTTTTCAATAGTAAGTTCAGATATAACAGTTACAGTGAGAGCATGTTGTTTCTTCAATGATTTATATTTATGTTTTAATTCATTGTATGTCTCTTCAAGCATGTTGCAAATATTCTAACATTTCTTTATTAGTCATATTTTTAAAGTCACTTTCCTCTTCAGAATAGTGTTAATTATGCATATAAGAGTTTAGTGTTACCTAATATGTTTTTTTCATAAAACACATATTGGATTTGTTAGCCTGTTCATCATGTGATGTGTCTGAGTTTCTTGAACTATCCTCAGAGGCACTCCAGGTTGCCTTCATTGCCTTTTGTTACTTCTTGTCCTTATCCTCATATTTTTTCTTATATTTGATCTATGTACAGTCATCATTTATATGTCCTTTGAGCTTATATTCATAGCATATAATCTCATTAGTTTTGTCACTTCTCTTCCAGTCCTTTTTTAAGTTTCCTTTTTGATCATACTTTCCCTTCAAGTTAGGATTTCTGAAAAAGTTTTTCTTCTGATAAAATCTTTTGAATCTTCTATCCAGTTGAGAAATATCCTCATCACTATCTGGTGATGATTGTTCCGTAGTGAAACTGTCTATAGAAGCTTCCAGTTTTCCTTTGTCTTTGTGGTTTGAGAGGGTGGTCTTGAATGCTATAGATTTCCTCTTTGATTCATCCTACTCTCCTTTTTTGACTTTCAGATCTTCCTCGTACATCATCAATTTCCCAATGAGTTCCTTTACAGGTATTCTATTTATGTCTCATGACTCTCTAATTAAGACCGAGGTTCCCCTCCATCTGTCAGGTAGACATCTGAGAATTCTCATGATCTGTTCTTTGGTAGTGACTTCTCTTCCTAGAGAAATCATTGTGTTGACAATCTCATTGAACCTAAGATACATATCATAAATAGGCACCTCAGGTTTCATCATAAAATTATCATATTTTATAGTATAAGTATTAAGTATCATTTCCATTACACTAGATGTGACTTCATGTGAGACAGATAAGGTATCCCAAATTTCATGGGTAGTTTTACAAGAAGTAATCCTATTAAATTATTCATCTCATAACGAACATTATAGAGAATTCATGGATTTGTAATTGTTATTGTAAGAAAGTTTTGTATGTTCATCCCATGTAATTCTATCAGTCACAAGAAGTTTGTATTCATCTATAATATATGACCATATTTCAAAACTCATACTCCTTAGATGCATTTTCATTTTAATTTTCCATTGCGCATAGTTTGTTCCATTAAATAATGGTGGCCTGTAAGTTTTAGCACCTTACAATCTATTTTCCATACTAAAACATTACTTTAAAAGAGATATAATTTTAGAATTAATAGAAATTTACAGATCTTTAAAGTAAAACTATAATCACATCTGAATAAGATTACACAACGTCCTAATAAAGAAACCTTTGATACCAAATGTTGGTCGGAGTAGATAACTCAAGAGGGGAGGGGTGAATTGGGTTACTATAAAAATTTATGTTTAAAATAATATTAGTCTTACAAAAAATGATTTCCCCAAATATATATACAACCCAGTTAATCAAGGTTATACTATTATAATAGTTTGACTGTTTAAACAACTTCATATAAGATTTATTAATTCTAAGTAATCTTAACTGGTATTATTAAAATTACATTTGATGTTATCCTACTATAAAAAATCAGATAAAACTTATTTACAAGACTAACTATCAAAGATAATTTAGTGTTTTTCTGGATTATGCAGTAAGCAGTAAAACATATTAGACTAAATTAAAATAGCACAGCGGATATAAAACAAGTGGTTCAGTCTCAAGCCAAGACCTAATCCACTCCAATTGGTGATCACCTTCCACAAAGCATTTTATATAAATAAACTCTGATCCACACCCTGGATCGGGGTTAACAATAGTCCATGGACTATCTAGGCCACATAGGGACATCTTCCACAATTCTCGTGGGTAAACAAAATAATTACCAGGCCACACAGGGACCTCTTACATAGTTTTTGTGGGTAAAAAAGAGTAAATATTTTGGTATGAGGATTTTGAAATCCTCCAGTTCAGTGCAGGAGTCAGTGTGTGTGTAAAATATACAGAGTACACACACTACTCGAAAATAAATAAAAGAATCACTAAGAGAGAGTATATGTGAGTTTATAATTCTCTAGTGATTAGCAGGGCAGCTCTGGACTTGTTAGATAAGACAGAAATACTTCTGAGTCCTTCTATTGTTTTTCTGTTGAAAAACTGAGTGTCATGGTTCAACTTGAGTTCTTCATGAATGAATATGTTCTCTTGATTATAGTGTACTTCGTGTGTTCTTCTGTAGAGTTGGATTGCATGCATGATACAATTGCTTCTTTAAAGATCTTGCAATCTCTTCTTCCTGGTCATGCTTGTCAGCTTGTTTTTCTATTTAGTAAAGTGCAATTGCGTTTCTTGAGTTGTCGCGCGTTGTATTGTGTCTTGATCTTTGGCACTCTTATCTTTATCTTCACAATGCATGATCTATACCTGACATGTTCCATATGTGTCATACCTCGTACCTCATACTATGTCTACAAGAAAACATTAATTATGTTAGTGCATTAAAGACGTCAAATATGACTGTTAAAAAGTTAAATTGAAAGACGAAAAAATGGGTTAAGAAACCGTGTCACAGTATGTAATGAAAACGGTGTATTCTTCACAATATATCCTTGTAACTGTGTCTTCTTCACTGTATATCCTTCATGGTGTCTCCATCCCGGTATCTACTTCTCGATGTCTCGCTTACGGTTTGTGGCTTCTGGTGCCTTGCTCATAATTTCTGGATTCACTGTGCCTTGATAACTGTGTCTCGCTAACTGTGTCTGGAACTTATGAAAACAGAGTGTCTGGATTACGGTGTCAGTACGTAGTGTCTTGCTTCATAGTGTCAGGCTTCCTGTTTCATTGTATCTCGTGGTCACGGTGTCTGAGACTTAGGCTTCACGGTGTCAGGGTTCATGGTGTCTTGCTCATGGTGTCTGGTTTCCCGGTGTCTTATACTTAGGAAAATAACAATATTCAGACATATTCAGTAATATGCATAAAATGAATTGAGCATATCCATTATCAATAATGAGATAACATGAAGCATAAATACACATTATTGATAATATTTGTGAGATTTTTTGTCATTAAATAAGATTTGTAATTATTATTGAGATGTGTGATCATTAAAACATGATTAATACATGAGGAGTCCAACAAAGTCCTAATAACACCAGTGTCATATATACATTACTTGTTTTTATTATAATATAATAACATATATCTGTTCATTTTCCTATCTCTATAATATGAATAAATGTAACCATTTTCAAATTTATGGTGGTTAACCGTCTCCAAGGATAATAATTTTTGGTTTTCTATTAACTTCTTTCTTGGATGGACATAAAAATATTTTTATGCTACAATAATATGGTAATAATTCTATTATAACTTATTAAATGTTATAGAACTAATATATAGATATAAAAATAATTAAATAAAAATCTAGTTCTTGATGGTCACAAAAAACTGACAAAATAAACTAAACATTTATCAATAACATTTTATCAAATGAATCATCATATTGATTTAAAAAATGATAAATGGTATCATTAATATTTATTGAATTACATTAATACAATTTCATTAAAACTGTGGTGTATTATTGAAATTTAATAATATAATCCATAATTATAAACAACTGAACTGACTATGAAACCATGAAATGAATGCACCTAAAGCAATATATATAATGAAATGTTATTAATTAATTCTAGTATATATGTCCTAAATGAAAAATATAATGTTTTATGAATATTAATATAAATATCATTCCTGGTAAATTAATAACATTATTTAAACCATTATACATGAGGTTTTAACACATTTTAAGGATATAAAATCTGATGTAATGAAATACTTCACCAAATTTCAATTTTTTGGGATAAAATTAAAATTCATTGATAATAAATTTCTATGATTATATGGAAAATTAATTTTTATTATATTTTATTTTATTTCTTCTTTTTTTATATTTATTTACAGTGGATATATGAAATAAATTCATTTGATTAACACTCACTTCACTGATATGATATTTTTAATGGACTTTCGTTTAAAAAATCATTCAACGTTTCTTTTTACAAAATTCAAAAGGAATGTTTTAATACATATATGGACTGAAAGAAATCTCAAGATTTTATGTTTCATAATTATTATGAAGCATAATTTATATGTTTATATGGTTATATTCAATGAAAATATATTCCATTGTATGTGTGAAGATTTTCAAAATGAGTGATTTTAAAATAAAATTATGATTTTATTCAAGAAGTGTTTTATGAAGTAACATTTCATGAATTATGTTGTTGTGACGGTTTTTGGAAATTTTTTATGATTAATAGTTGTTATATTATTAACCAATTATGGGTTTTTCTATGTTAAACAAAATATGGGTGGTTACATTGTAACCTACAAAGCATTGGGTAATCTGGAGATGTAAGTTAAAATTATTGGTTATTCCATGTGTATGTGTTATATGTAAAATGATATACCACGGTACATAATTTCCCTTAAATTAATTCTCATAATTTTTACTAAAAAACATTTTATTTTAAACATTGAGATAAAGATCTTTTTTAATTGATGATTTCTTTTTCATGGTAAAGTAGTATTTTAAAAAAAAAATTATCATTAGTCTAATTATTTCTATTATTTTATGTTTTTTACAAAGATTTTTTCTCACCCATATTTTTTAAAATGTTTTCCAATAGGTTTATGAAGGAGTACGGAAAATGATGATATCATGGGAATAATGTTTGAATATTTTTCAGGAAGAGAATCATTTGTTTAGAATTTTGAGGTGTGAAAAAATGGAAACTAATTATAAGTGTGGACAATAAATATATTGGTTTACCATGCATGACTTGCTCCTAATTATCTGAAACTCTATTCCAAAAATATCATTACGATTTTTATAACGTAAATTATATTTGAAATCACTAAAATAGTTATTTTTTATAGTCTCGTCCTTATAGTTGATATCATAGGATTTTTTTAGATAAAATTTGGGGTTATAATAATGTTTATAATCTACCAATAAATGATTTATTATTTTTTGGATAAATTTAAATGATATTGAATTTAAAAATTAGCATATTTCTTTAATAATGATATGTATATTCATAATGGTTTGTCATATGGGAAATATGGATGATATTATGGAATGACATCCAGAGGAGAACATCCTTGCAAATCAGCACCCTAAGATGGATAGAATCAAAACAAAATAGTTTTTTATAGTTATGTATCTATTTAAATGTGATATAAATGTTGGTAGAATCCATGGTATAGATTAGTTGGATTAACCACATAATAATATTTCATTAGTAGATAATTTTATGTGAAAACGTGCTAGAGATTTTAGTGGAATCTCAGATCCAGTGGTAATCGAAAGATGGATCATATATCTTGAAACAATATCAATATCATTGG
This sequence comes from Viscum album, assembly GCA_963277665.1. Classification (NCBI taxonomy): domain Eukaryota; kingdom Viridiplantae; phylum Streptophyta; class Magnoliopsida; order Santalales; family Viscaceae; genus Viscum; species Viscum album. The sequence goes on from OY728159.1 coordinate 149,756,732, forward strand.
ATGTTAATAACACTAAAAGTTAAACGAAACTATTTATCATTTTAAAGGTTAATTAAACTAATGATGGCCTCTAGTAATAAATAATAGAGAGAATGATGATATGGATGTTATATAATGGAATGATTTTAACTGTTTTTTTTTTCTAGAAAAATATTTTCTTTAGAATATTTGACTCAGAATGTAGAAAAAATTCCAAAAACTAAGGTAGAATAGTGAAGATTTTATAGCAACATATGAACCCAATTTTACAACATATCAAGGTACATAAAAAATTGTGTTTGGGTCATTGAAAATAAAATTAATATATTTTACTCTAGTTTGAAACAAATTTTACAATGTGAATTAGCCCACTAAGAGATTAAAATCCTTAAAAAATTGTTAGTTGTGATAAAATTTTGAGATGGAGTTTGATTACACATATTTTCCTAATGAAGACAATAATAAAAAGCTTTTAGGTTTTCAGGAAATGGGAAATAATTTTTCAATGTAATTTGGAGGTAATATAATTAAATTTCCATTTTGTGAAAAGTATGGTAAGAAGTGACAATTGGAAGGTATCTAAAAATCAGGTTAATGATTTATATGTGGAAATATTGGTTACATAGAACCTGACCTTAAGGGATATGACCTGAGAAATAATAAAAATTTGATGGTAAGATTATTTATTTGAAATGAGATGGGAAATTATTCTAGTATGTGTAAAAATCTAGATACTCAGGTGGGAAATCAGTAAGATAAGAAATAAAAGGGTGTGGATGAATATTATTCTTCTTCTACAGTTGATTTTTGGCCATCAAATGAATTGGTTACCTATATATTACTTGGGTATTCAAATTATCCTAATTTTTAGTTTGATTCTGGATCATAAATTACTTCCTTTCAGTTATATTTTCTAGAAAACATATAATATTACATCATCAAAGAATGAAGGTGCATTGGGAGAATGCACTTTGTGGAAGTATTAAAGAAACAAAGATTTATATGAATCTTTCAAATTGTAATTTATGAAATGGTCATTCCTAAAAATATTGTTGAAAAATCAATAGTTGAGTTTGATATTATTTTGGGTATTTATGGGATTTCAGTTTATCATGCTCAAATAGATTGAAGATCAAATAAATCCATCTTATGTTATTTATTACCTTTAATAACATAATAAGAAATAAATAAATTAATTAGAAATTGTAGTGATAGTTACTTAGCACAATTATTTGAAAATTTTAAAATTTTCATATTAGTGTTAAGAAAATGTTGAAAAAATACATGGGTGTTTTCTAGATGATATACCTAATTTTATTACAGACCAAGAGGTTGAGTTTAATATTTATTTTTTCCGAGATGTTTAGACCATTCCAAAACTCTCTTATAGAATGAAACATGTATAACTATTGGAAATAAAAAATACCCTCCAATAATTTCTATAAAATTGTGTTATTTGAAATACCACTTCATTATTGGGTGATAAAATTTTGTTTCCTAAAAATAAACATGGTTTTATGATGATTTTTATTGATTATAGATCATTGTATAACATCTCTATTAAGAACATGTAACATTTTCATAGTAATGAGTATTTATTGATCATCTCTGTTAGGAACCAAATCTGGTCCCCATTTAAACTGGTACCAAACCCAACCTATAACAAGGCTCGAAGGTCGTTTTCAATCCCCATGGGATGGAACAAGTGTCCGGGTATCATAGAATTAATGTTGGGAACGATTTACCCATGTTTACAAGCATACAACAATAATCAAATCAAATAATCCAAATATGGATTTTTCAAACCAAACCATATTTTACAAAAAATTTAGAATTTAGTTACACAATCTAATATAATGTTAAAGTACCCTGAAAATGTTCAAAACCAAAAAGGATATCCCAAGAATCTACACATGGAAATAGGAACTACCCACAAGCCATATCCACAGCTCTTCATCGTGACCGACCACTAAAATCCCATACCTTTGGCACAAGTAGATTTACCCAAATCTGTGACAAAAACAACTAAGTCTACTAACATGCACAGGTGTAAATAGGTTGTGAGACAAAACCTAGTAGGATACCAACACTAATAGATTCTATGTGATTAAAATTTAAATATGAAAATCTTGTAATTCCTCATAAAATGAAATGCCAGCACCAATTTCTAAAAGATGCATCATTTAAAATTAGAACAGTTTTCCAGGGGGATATTTTATTGAATCAACACTTTGAAATAAAATACCAATGCAGCTGAATTCCCCCAGGAAAACATACCTTATTCCAATGGTAAGCATAAATATTTTAATGCGAACAAGCAACATGAAATAACCCCTATGCACTAGCTCACTGTAGGTCTAAGGTACCTCGTATCTCGGTGAAAGTAACCATCACAATATTAGTTTTCATGCACACGAACAACTAGAAGAGAGGATACTCGTAACCTAGTGGTTCCCCATCATTATCATCATCTTATTTTATTTAGTGTTTTTAGCTTCAAAAAATTCAATTTTAAACTGAGGCCAACCCCCAAGAGATCACTAGAATACTAGTAACTGTTCACCAACATATATACCTGGGTTTCCCACTTGTGCTCAAACATTTTCAAAAATCCATGAAATATTATTTTCACATGAAAATACCACTTCCAAATCCCAAATTTACTAAACATCCCACATGTGTATCTAACAAGTCACATAATCCCCTTTTTCACTAATATTATTTTAAAAATCATACACATAAAAAAATAGACCACATAACTTTTCACATCTCCTTAACACTTCAATAAATACATTAACAATTTTATACAACCTTACCAAGATATTCCGAATCACATAAAATCCCACACACATATCACATAATACTTCTTTCATCAATAAACATTAAGTTTCACATCACACTCGCACAAAACATCCCACAAATGTGTTTCTCACCTTTCTTTCCATTTGATAAAACATTTCAGAAATTTATAAAATATTCATAAAAATGATTGACATATTAAATAACCACTTTACCCTTCAAAACTTAATTTTAAGCGAATACAATCACTAAAATAGTACAAGTGCATAATTTTTGTACTTTGTTTAACTCAGTAAATCATTATAAATTTTCATAAAACAACCCCAATGGGTATAACCATGTTTTTAATAAAAAAAACCTATTTAAAACCCCTCTTTCATTGTCCAAATCACACCAATACCCTAAAAACGTAATTATAAGCCCAAACAACTATTAATAATATACTTTCATATGTTATAAAATAATACCAAACATTTCCAAAAGAGGTACACATAGAAAACAACCAATTCGAAAAAGAGTGAAAATATAACATTAACCACTTAATAAAATCCATCAAAATAGTTTTATCCCAATTAAAAGTATATAAGAAATATCCAAACTAATCAAATAAAGCATTATAACCCATAATGAAATTCTTACACATGGAATCACCTACCAAAAGTGTTTAAACCCTCATATCTTGGTGTGAAACATCATTTCCACCACTACCGCACCTAAAGGATGGGAAAAGCAACCTAAAACCTCAAGATTACACTAGAACGACCCATGGTAAAACCCTAGACATGTTCCATAGCTTCTGAACACATTAATGCTCAATAAATGGTGAAATAAACTCTAAGGAAAGGGAATAAATCAAAGGGAAAACTACTTACTTTCATGGTTTGGATGTTTCCACCATCAAATCTCACTTCAAAATTGAGTTCCAATTGAGGGAGAGAAAGATTGGAGACCATCTATGGAGGTAGGGAATGAAATAAGGAAAAGTGGGTGGATTTGGGTTTATTCTGGAATGGAAATGTTGGAATTACAAAATGTTTCTAATGACTTGGACACCCTTACATTGTTTGGCTGAACAGTTTAGTATACCGTGCAGCCGAACCTTGTGGCCTTTTTGGTAAACAGAAAACCATGCAATTTAGTACCATTTTTATGGGTTCGAAGGTTGAAAACAAGGTGTAACAATAGTCTAAGGATAAGGAATAAAAATTCCTAAAATAAACCTTCCTTTTCACCCCGAAACTCATCCATCTCATGAGTACAAACCACCTCATCAACTTACACCAGAAGTGGTGCCACTAAGAGTGTCACTAAACCAAATCCAAAACACCAAAACATAGTACCATACTTTTGAAAAAATAGGAGGCCATTTAACATACAATACCCCCATGACCATGGTCATCGATAAAGAAAACAGGAGACACCAAATATTCAAACCTAGAACACCTGGAATTTAATAGAAATCAATGAACTGAAAGAGGATTTAAATAAAGGCATGGAATTGAAAATCCGAGAGTGACAATTATCCCCACCAAAATTTGTTATGCCCCCAGAAAGCCACAAAAAAGAAAAAAATAAAAACCAAACCCAACTGATAAAAAAATATTTACTCCTTTCTAGGGTTTTGTCTGCCCCCGAAAGACTAAAACACCTCTAGTAAACAACGAAAAGAAGAAATACTCTCACAAACCACTACATACACCAATTACTAGAAATGATCACGCACATTTGAAATTTATCCAAAAATAAAACACCACACATACTATCGGAACAATACTCAAGAAATCAACCCCAATGTACAACAACAACTAACAAGGTTACACTTACATTGCTTTAACTATACCGCTTGGTGATCTCAAATCCCAATATTTGACCAATTAGATAATTGTAGTTAAACATCACCGAATGAGACCACCTGCCACCAAACCAAGAAAAATTAAAAATATGAGTAACAAGTTTTTGGGGGACACAAATAGGCTCCCCACCATAAGAGACAACATAAATTTTTCCCGAGACAGAATTAGGACACTAACAAAGGAGGTCCAAACAGACTCCTCGGTACAAGGGGTTGAATTATATTATACCTTTCCAATGAACCTAAATAAAAATAATTGTGGTTCTCCCCACCATAAAGACCAGCCATATTGTCTTGACCCATCCTCGGGGCCCGTGTCATGACTACCCCAGTCCCGCCTTCCATAGGACAGAGGCTGACAACTAGTACCAAAAGAAATTCCCTTATAAAAAGGGAATGCATTTCTTTTAAACCTGTAACACATGGAGTCTGAACACAAGCAGTAGAGGAAATAAGTACTATAATAGAAAACTAAGGTGTTCTGAAAGTAAGTGGTCCAATATACAACCCCAACTAAACAACAAGTACAAGTAGAAAGGGAAAGAATCTCCTGGATCATCCACTATGTAATCCTACATGAAGGGTTGGTACATAACTCTAAAAACTCGTCCCTACGGTACGTCCCATCTAGTCCAGCTCCGATCAGCCTCTTTTTCGTCACCCACAGCCTTGATCATTGCTGTCATTTGTCCGCACAAAACACAACAAGGTGCGGGCGAAACCCTTGCAGGGGTGAGTATAACAATACTTAGTAGGGGACCCCGGGACCCTCGAAGGTCTCTCAGAATCCACCAAGGATAATCCACAGAAGAAAGATACAATCACGAAGTGTCAACCAACCCTACTTAGGTATATGCCCATACATATACCTAAGTTACCGGTCACAGTCCGACTCTAACTCTCGAGCCGAAGCACAACCCAGTCCACACAGGAAGTAAAGTCAATCACCTCGAAGATAAATGATTGAAAGTAAATACTCACCTAACACAAGTATACATCTCTCGTAGAGTGATAAAGATGATCAGATGTAGTCACTGATTCATCTAAGCTATCGGACCCACACAGGATACAGGACCAGCAAAGCTATCAGACCCACACAGGATACAAAACCTATTATTCTGTCGGACCCGTACAACATACAAGAACAAAAGTCAGAACTGTCAGACCCACAAAGGATCCCAGATCAGTAGTCATCATTTTCAAACCCACATAGGATTCCGGTATAGTAGTCATCGCTATAGAACCCATGGAGGATTCACGTACAGTATCGTCGCAGCCAGTCTTAGGGTTCCCCCACACAGCACGCTCGATTTCGGGAGGGTCCTATCCTTGTGCCATGTATTGATACATAAAATATCACAATGACCTAAGTTGATCTATCCCATAGTTCCGTCTCATCATAAGGAACCCAACGTGACAGACGGCGCATCAATCGGACACCCGGTCTGAGAGTCATTGGAATTTTCATTCCAGGGGCCCAGTTGGATTTTTCGCTCGGTCTAACCCAGCCATTTTTTAAATTTGTTCAAAACTCAAATAGATTATTCCAAATGGATCGCCTCTTTGTGAGGGTCCTAGTTCCATAGATTCCGCGTCCATCAAACGCGCGGTCTAGGAGTTATTTCCATTTATGCGAAGACGGGCCTGGCCCGTCAAGCCCAATGGGCTGGCGGGTTGGCCCTACCCGGCTCGACATGTCCGACCCGGCTGGGGTTCGGCCCGGCCTAGTGGAACGAGGCCCGCCTGTGGACCCGGCCCACACTGAGGTCCGGACTGGTTCACCCGGTGGCATCATGCGGCGCCGCCTCCTCCTTTTCCCGGCTGGTCGTAGCCACCCGGTTTGACCCAGTGCAAGCGGCCAACGCTGCGGGACATGGTTCTTCCCACATGGAGCTTGCGGGTGCCACGGTTCTTCAGTCCAGAAGCCACACGGCTGACCAGTTCTCCCAGTCGAATGGCCTGCGGTCGCAAGCCGCGTCTTCCTCCATGCGGCGCCTGCGGGTGTCGCGGTTCTCCAGCGGGCCGGTCGGCCGACCTGTCATCCCATGATCTGGATCCATAGTGGTTGGCCACCTCCACACGTCCACTGCGTCGCAACGTTGTCACGGTCCTGCTACCCTCCGCACGGCGCGACAGAGCCACGCCTCCACCTCCACGGCCCGACCTGGCCATGACCTTTGGCTCCACCACGCGGCGCGACGGCACTACCCTTCTTCATCAGCCGCGGCCATCTGGGACGTGGTTCCTTTTCGTCCGCCGTGGTTCTTCTCCGGCGTAGTTTGAAGGCACCACGCCCTTTCGGCTCTACCTCCTACATCAACCAAACAAGATTCAACAGAGGGAATTTGTGCCGTGTTTTTTCGGCCCTTACCCTCCGTGTTAGGTGATAACAATTTGGAAATCGTCAATCCAAAAATAAACGTTGAAGTACAAGGGTATAATTCATACGTAAAAAATAATCCAATTTCCCCTTACTTGTAATTGATGTTCTCTCGGTGGAGTCGTGGTGTAGGTGGCGTCGTTCTGTTGACTTCGAGAGAAGATGATGTCATTATTGGCGACGTTCTTCGCGGGCGGCGTCTACTCCTTTAACGCGGATGGAGGTTGTTGGAGATGTTATTCATGTTCTTTGGGAGAAGAATGCTCTCTCTCTAATTCTCCAAAGTTCCACCAAGGTATTATGTCCCAACAAACATAAAATATAATAACACAACTTATTAAAAGAATGGATTAATGAATTCAAAATGATTCAAATTCCTTAAGTTACATCCATTAATTAAAAAGGTGGGTTAGCTCATTAAATTGAAAGGATTAGGTGAACAGACTCCAAAATAAATAAAGGGAGAGTTTTATCCTCCTTAATTGGGGTTTCAAGGAGTCAATGGAGAGTTTATGTGGTTTCAAGCTAGTGGTCCCTAACTCTAGTTATATCCTCCCAAGGGAGGTTAGGGTGTGGTAGGCCCCACCCCTATCCTCTATTTAGAGACTTTAACCACATAAAATAAAAATAATCCATCACTTATGTTTATTTTAATTTTTTTATGAAACCCAGAAAACTAACTTCTAAACATGCTAAAACAAAACATGGTAAAGGTCCCCAAAAACGAATATCGACGCAGTGAGTTCAACTGTGTTCTCAGATTTCAATTCCGAGCACAGGTTCAAAAGATATAAAATCAAGCAGGTATGTTTACTGAACAAACCATAACAAAACATCGGAAATTAATTCTGTGCACACCGAGTCTCAGAATGAGGCACCATCGGAAACTACGGACTTTTAAAATTACCATGTATTTAAGAAAAACAATTCTACATGATTCTCGGGTCTATAAATTCTCCCCAACTCAAGGATTTATGTCCCCATAAGCTACTACACACACTAGGGAAACAAATGGGGGTACTGAGCACACATCTGAGGCTCCTTCTCCCATGTGCTCTTCTGGAGGTTCTCGTGCTGCCCGCGAACACGCACCAGAGGAATCAATCATCCATGTAGGACCCGCTCTTGTCGATCCTCAATCTCTACTGGAACCTCCACTAATGTCACCTCGTCATCGATGTCCAGCTCCCCGTCGTCGATGATGTGGGATAGGTCGTGCACATATCTCCTCATCTGAGATACATGGAAGACATCATGCACCTGGTGCAACTGAGGTGGATGAGCCTGGTGGTAAGACACCTCGCCAAGTCTACTAAGGACCTGGAATGGTCCAATGAATCGAGGATACAAATCGATTCCTCTGCCAAATCATCGCAGACCTCGTCGGGGTGAGACCCGTAGGAAGATGTAGTCGCCATCCTCGAACTCCAGTGGTCTTTGTCACCTATCACCATAGAACTTTTGTCTACTCTGTGTAGTCTTAATCTGCTCTTGGATGATATGCTCCTTCTCCGTCATAGCCTGCACCATCTCTAGTCCTACAAGTGCTGACTCCCCTGGGTCAGTCGAGTAGAGAGGCGATCTACAAGGTCGTCCATATAGTGCCTCGTAAGGTGCCATCTCGATGGTAGAGTTTTAGCTATTGTTATACAAAAACTCTACCTAGGGTAAGTGATCCTCCCAATTGAGATCAAAGTCAAGGACACATGCACGAATTATGTCCTTTAGATTTTGAATGGTCCTCTTAGTCTGGCCATCCGCCTGAGGATGGAAGGCAATGCTCAAGAAAAGCTGCATCTTGAATGCCTCCTCCAACCCCTTCCACAGCTGGGAAGTGAAACGAGAATCTCGATCGGAGATGATCATCGATGGAACACCATGACGCCATACGATCTCTTGTACATAAAGGTGTCCCATGCTCTCTACTGGTCCATGCTCTCTGATTGGTAGGAAGTGGACCAACATGGTTATTCGGTCTACAATCACCCAGATAGAGTCGTTTCCTCTAGATGTACGAGGAATTACCATCTCAAAATCCATGGATAACCCATCCCAGTTCCACTCTGGGACCTTTAAGGGTTGTACCAAGCCTGCTGGAACCTACTGCTCTGCCTTCACTTACTGAAAAGTGAGGCATCATGGGACAAACTCTGCTACTGCATTCTTCAATCTTGTCCACCAGTGCTGTTGTTGGAGGACTTAGTACATCTTCGCTACTCCTGGATGTACCGATATAGGGTAAGTGTGGAACTCCCTCAAATCTTCTTCTTGAAGTGCAACTGGTACCATGGTCCATCCTATGAAGAGTATGACGTGCTCCCTACCTTCATAAAATCTATCAGGTGCCTACCCCGTGGATATCTAAGCACGTCGCGTCTCGTAGTCAACATCCCCACGATGTGCCTCTCTGACTCGCTGAAGAAGTGGAGGAGTGACTATGAGATACTACAGAAAGGATGCTCCATCTCTATCTACAAAGGATATCTACAACGTGGCCAGCTGCTTTGTCACCTCTCCTAGAATCTAAATGCCTGATCTCTTTCTGGGAGCATCTGCTACAGCATTCCCCTTCCCAAGAGTATAGACTATCTAAAATTCATAGTCCTAGATGAACATGAGTCATCATTGCGGTCTCAGGTTCACGTCCTTCTACGAGAAGATGTACCTAAGACTCTGGTGGTCAAAGTAGACTATAAAACATCCGTCCATAAGATAGTGTCACCACATCATCAGGGTGGAGACCACTACTGCTAACTCCAGGTCATTGGTAGCGTAGTTCTGCTGATGTTGTCTCAGCTGATGAGAACCATAAGCTATCACTACTCGCTCCTGCATCAGGACACCCAAGTCTGGTCCCTGAAGCATCATAGTAAACTACATACCCAACGCCCTCCTCTGGTAGCCTCAAGATGGATGTGCTAGTCAACCTCTGCCTCCATTCATGAAAGCTCTGTCGGAATCTCTCTAACCACACGAAGGGTTTACCCTTCTTCGTCAATGCTGAAAGCAGTTCTGCAACTCTAGAGAAGTCTAGAACAAATATCCAATAGTACCTAGCCAATCCCAGGAAGCTCCACTCCTCCATCACACGTTTGGGAGGCTCCCAAGAAAGTACATCCTCGATCATCGCTGGATCCACTGCAACTCCTACCTTTGATATGACATGTACCAAGAAATGAACCTCTCGAATCTAGAACTGGCACTTCGAGAGATTACCATAATGATGGTTCTCTTGTAGTGTGTCTAGTACTACCCGAAAATGGTAGGCATGCTCCTCCTCAGTAGTCGAGTAGATCAGTATGTCATCGATGAATACTATGACAAAGTGATCGAGGTAAGGCTAGATGATCCTGTTTATGAGAATCATGAACACTAATAGAGCATTGGTTACGCCCAAAGGCATAACCAATAACTCATAGTGTCCATACCGACACCTGAAGGTAGTCTTCTGCACATCCTCGTCTCGAACTCTGACCTGGTGATAGCCTGACCTAAGGTCTATCTTTGAGAACCATCGTGCTCCCTTGAGCTGATCAAAGAGGTCGTCAATCCTCGGTAGTGGTTAATTGTTCTTCATGATCATCTAATTCAGGAGACGGTAGTCAAAACATAGTTGCAAGATCCCATCTGACTTCTTGGCGGACAAAATCGGGGATGCCCAGGGTGAAACACTGGGTCGGATAAATCCCTTCCCCGACAAGTCCTCCAGCTATACCCGCAGCTCACGAAGCTCGGTAGGAGCCATCCGATATTTTAGAGTAGATATTGGTGTCGTGACGGGGTACAAGACAATATAGAATTATACCTATCTTTGAGGAGGTAGTCTTGGAATGTCGTCAGGGATATCATCATCATATTGATCCACCACAACAGGAAAACTCAGACTCCGCACATCAACCGCTCCAAGGATGAGACCAGCCAACTGGTGTGTGACCGGCTGCCCCCTCTCTGCGTAAGTCCATTCTACACTAAAAAGGCTCCCTTATCACTGTTGAAGGTGATCCTGGTCCCATCAATGTGGATACACCGCCCTTTGCACCTAATACAGTCAATCTAGGCATAAACTGTGGATAACCAGTCCATACCCAAGATGACATCGTAAGGCCTCGACACCGCTACCAGAAGATCTCAGACGAATCTATCGCCTCCTAGAGTAATATCACACCGATGGCCCCAGTGTGTAATCAGCGAGCCTACACCCATATGAGTCTCTAGCCGTAAGGATCGAGTCAACGGCTCTGTTTGATTCTCTGATCTCCGAACGAGGGTAGTGGCAATAAAATAATGACTCGCACCTGTGTCTATAAGTTCTTCAGCAAGGGTGGAGTAGACACAGATAGTACCTCAAATCATATCAGGTTTTCCATGTTATTAGGCCTAGACTTCCTAGAGATGAGCCCACCTATGTCCTCTAGCTCCCTGTGGTCGGGGTGGACATCCTGGTGATGGTGGTGGTGGAGCCTCGAAAACGTCACCCATCATCCACTGCTCAGCCTACTCCTCTACCACATCCGCCTACTCCTGGTGGACCACCATGTTCCAACATCTTCCTTTGCCAAGGAGGTCCCTATAATGTTTGGTTTTTAACTGCATGGTGGGTCGGGCAGTCCCAAGCCATGAGGTCATGCCCACTGCATGCATAGAACTGCATGCTCCTTGTATAGCTGGCTATGTCTCGTGTTCCCCGCAAAACCGAACTTGTATCCTAGGGTCGCCCACCTAATGGCCTAGTCTTCTTGGACCTCAGCGACATATGTCTACTACCGGCTGCATAAGACTCCGCTATGTGTCTCCCTGTGATGGGTCTCGCTGTTGGTGACTGCTCAGCGAGAAAACTCTTCACTCGTGAGGCACTCTCCAGTACCCCTTCCTGCGTCAGGATGCTGAGGGGGGTCATCGAAGCCCTGATCTCATGCCTGAGTCCCTTCTCAAAGGTCTGAGCCCTAATGAATGGGTCCCACACCATATTCGTGGAGTAGTGTGAGAGGTCGGTGAACCTCACTAAGTACTGAGGTACTATCAAACTTCCATGTTGTAGATGTAGTAACTTCTAAATCCGCACTGCCCGAAGGGTGGCTGGAACAAACTCTGAGCGAAAGAGATTCTCAATTTCTATCCAGAGTAATTACGTCTCGTCATGCACCTGGAGCACCAGGCTCCACCATCTTCCTGCTGTCGCATGCAGGATACTCACAGCAAGGATCACCATAAGGTTGGTTGGTGTCCCTACCATTCTGAAAACTCTCACAAAAGCCTCCAGCCAATCCTTAGATGCATGTGGGTCCGTCTCTCCCCGGAACATGGGCGGCCTCTGGCGCTGGAACTCATGAAATTCACTCAAACTATGTCCAATATTTTCTGTTGGGGATGGTGGTATCGGTGGCCCAGTGGGTAGTGGTACCGCTGGTACCTCCACTGTGATGGGGACCTACATTGAGGCCTCATCATTCCGTAGGCGACCATCTCGTACGAAACATGGAACCCTAGCTGGCTACCATCATGGGGCCATCATGAAATGAAATAGGTTTTCCACAGTTAAAATGGTATACCTGGTGAGCTGACACATAGTAATCATGATGAAAACTTATTTCAAAGGAAACACACACGCATTCAGTGTTTTCATGCACTAAGTCAGAAATCAGAAGTCAGAGTCCAAGTGTATGGATACGCTGGCCGCCGCACCAACACTGGTTTCCCTAAACTCATAACCACAACCAAAACACTTAAAAATATTGTTGTTAAAAGAATCGGAGTCCATTTGCTGCAGTCAAACCGACTCCTCTGATACCAGTTTGTCACAACTCGTCCTCGGGGCCCATGCTGTGACTACCCCAGGCCCACCTTCCATAGGCCAGGGGCTGGTGACAAGAACCAAAGGCGATTCCATGATAAAAAGGAAAGGAATTTCCTTTAAACCTGAATTGCACACATTTTGAACACAAACAGTAGAGCTAACAAGTAATATAATAGAAAATTAAGGTGTGATAAAAGAAATTGGGCTAGTATACAAACCCAACTGAACAAAAAGAACAAGTAAAAATGGAAAACATCTCCTAGATTATCCACTGGGGAATCATACTTGAAGGATAGGTACAGAAGTCTAACAACTCATCCCTGTGGTACGTCTCATGTAGTCCTTCCCCGAGAAACCTCCCGTCTGTCACCCTTAGCCTCAATCACTGTTGTCCATCGTCTGAATAGAACACAACAAGGTTCGGGTGAAGACCATGCAGGGTTGAGTATAACAATACTCATTAGGGGACCCCGAGACCCCTGAAGGTCTCCCAGAATCCACCAAATATAAACCATAGAAGAAAGATACAATAACGAAGTGTTAACCAACCCTACTTAGGTATATCGCCATACATATACCTATGTTACCAGTCACAGTCGAGCTCTAACTCTCGAGCCCAAGCACAACTCAGTCCACACAGGAAGTAAAGTTAATCACCTTTAAGTTAAATGATTGAAAGTCAAGACTCAGATCACATAGGTATACATCTTTTGTAGAGTGGTAGAGATAATCAGATGTAGTCACTGATTCATCTAAGTTGTCGAACCCACACAGGATACATGACCAGCTAAGCTTTCGGACCCACACAGGATACATGACTAGATATTCTGTCAGACCCACACAGGATACAGGAACAGAAATCAGAACTGTCATACCCACAGAGGATCCCGGTTCAATAGTCATCACTATCGAACCCACAGGGGATTCCAGTACAGCAGTCATTACTGTCAAACCCATGGAGGATTACAATACAGTATCGTTGTAGCCAGCCTTAGGGTTCCCTCACACAGAACTCTCGATTCAGGGAGGGTCCGCTCCTCGAGACAAGTTTTGATACATATACTATCACAATGAACTGAGTTGATGTATCCCGTAGTTCCATATCAGTATAAGGAACCCAACGTGATAGACTGAACTTCAATCAGATGCCCGATCTAAGATTTATTGACATTTCTGTTCTTGGGACCAAGTTGGATTTTACGCTCGATCCAACCCATCCGTTTTCCAAATTTTTGAAAAACTCACTTAGTTTATTCCAAAAGGACCAACTCATCATGAGGGTACCAGTGTCGTAGATGGTTCGTCGATCGGATGCGTGTTCTAGGAGTTATTCGCATTTAAGCGAAGATGGGCCCGACCCTTCAAGCCTAGTGGGCTCGTGGGTCGGCCCGACCCGACTCGGCGGGTCCAACCCGGCTGGGGGTCGGCCCGGCCCGGTGGGGAATGGCCCAACTACAGACTTGGCCTACGCTGCGGGAAGGTCCGGTTTGGGCGGCGGTGCCATGCAACACCGCCTCCTACTCTGCCTAGCTGGTCGTAGTCATCCGGCTCGGCACGACGCACGCGACCCGCGGTCGTGGACCATATCCTCTTCCAAGCGTCACCTGCAGGCACCATGGTTCTCCAGCGGGCTAGCCGGTCATCCCGCGGTCCAGCTCCACGGTGGCCTTCTCGACCAGCCGCCTCCGCACCTCCACTGTTGCGCGACGACACCATGTTCAAGCTGCCCTCCGCACAGTGCGACGGCACCGCGCCACCACCGCCGCGGCCCGACCTGGTTGTGGCTGTTGGCTCCACCACGCGGCGCGACGACGTCGCGCTTCTTCATCCGCCGCGACCCTCCTGGTCACGGTTCGTCTTTCGTCCTCCATAGTTCATCTCCGGCGCGGTGCGACGGCACCCCGCCCTTTCTGCTCTGCCTCCGACGTCAACCAAATAAGATTCAACGGAGGGGCGTCGGTCCATGTTTTCTCGGCCCACGCCCTTTGCGTTATGTGATGAAAATTTGTCCACCTTCAATCCAAAAATAATCGTTGAATTACGAGGGTTTTCATACGTAAAAAATAATCCAATTTCCCTCTACTTGTAATCGGTGTTCGCTCAGCGAAGTCACAGGAAGACGATGTCGTTCGATTGACGTCAGTAGAATACGACGTCGTTGTTGGCGATGTTCTTCGTGGGTGGAGTCTACTCGTTCAACGCGGATGGATGTCACTGGAGATGTTCTTCGTGTTCTTCGTTGGAAGAATGCACTTTCTCTAATTCTGCAATGTTCTACAAAGGTATTATGTGCCAACCAATATAAAATAAAATAACACGACTTATTAAAACAATGTCTTAATGAACTAAAAAAGATTGAAATTCATTAAGTTGCATCCATTAATTAAAAAGGTGGGTTGGATCATTAAATTGGAGGGGGGAGGTGAAGAGACTCCATAATAAATAAAGGGAGAGTTTCATCCTCCTTAATCGGGGGTTCAAGGAGTTAAAGGGGGTTTTAAGGGGTTTCAAGCTAGTGGGCCGCACCACTAGTTATTTCCTCGCAAGGGAGGTTAGGGTGTGGTGGGACCCACCCCTAACCTCCACTTAGAGACTTTAATCAACTAAAATAAATATAATCCATCACTTATTTTTATTTTACTTTTTTTATGAAATCCAAAAATATAACATCCAAACACGCTACAACGCAACTATAGTAAAGGTCCCCTTAATGGAATACCGGTGCTGTGAGTTCAACGTTGTTCTCAGATTTCTATTCCGAGAACCGGTTCAAAAGTTATAAAATCCCACACTTATGTTTACTGAATAAACCCGAACAAAACATCATAAATTGATACCAGGCACACCAGTCTTCGAAATCAGGCGCCGTCAGAAACCATGCACTCGTAAAATTCCCTTGTATGTAGGAAAAACAATTCCATATGATTTATGATTCTTTACACATATTAACTCAAAATCACATAACGACATATAAAGACCCCAAAATTTAAAGATTTGGGACTACTTCAGGGTTAGTCCACACAGTTTTGGGAGACCGTATGCTAAATGTGTGGATCCTTTTGCCTATATGGTTTTCTAGGATTGGTTATAACTAACTATGAGTAAATTGTGTGCTCATACTTTCTATATTGATTTCAAACCACTCCCCATAAAATCAATGGAATACAATTGGTAAGGAATGACATTAGGCGATAACATGGACACGAGGTCCTCCCACCTCATCCCATCAAACGAGAACCACAAAAGAAAGATAACAACACAAGTGGTTTAAACTATTCCAATCATTGGTAATAAGGCTAGGTCATTGTACCAGGGTTTGAACGACCACGAGACATACCCTGACTACATTCCAACTTCACTCCCAGAGATGTGGCTGGAGCTCATATAATGGAAGCTTTTTTGGCCTCACAGTTAGACTTTGAAATCCCCCTAAATGGAAATTTTACATTCAGTTCCATGAAAACTATACCCTAATCCAATATGGGTTCCCCAAGACCTATCAAACTCTAATATCACTTTATCATAACCTTTTATTTCCCTGTAACAAGGGAATACAAGATGCACACACATCACAACTTTTTTCTTTGGGTGAGAAAGAACGTAAGGAAATGACGCATATAAACACCTCCCGATAAAAATGAGGATTTTGTGTTTTTCATAGGGAGACATACTCCTAACATAATAGAGAATCTCAAGGTGTTTCATGACCCTCACCTTTTTTCATGAACCAAGACATTTCGTCATCTGACCTGGCACCCGACCGGTCCGCGTCATGGCCCGATGGGCATTCCTGATCCCTACGGGCTGGCACAAGTGCCCGAGTATCAAAACTAACACATGTGAATTATTTACCCAAAATAGTATACACAAAACAACAATCATGATAAATAAAATAAAATAGAAAACAAACAACCAAATAAGACCATAAACAAAAAACAGGTTTAAGTCTACAATTCAACTAAAAACCCATAGTGAACAACAACAAAGAAAGAGAACAAAAACTCTAATACCAACCTCTAAGAGACATGAGAAGGTGCATCCCCATGATACTGACACCAACCTGCATGTGAAGAACAACATCTTCGAAAACTACTACCACTATATAGGATGACTCAACTTGGAACACACAATGAACAAGGTCTTCATACACCGAAAGGTGTATGTAGTGTGTGATCTAAGAGCCAAGTTGGACGTCACCCAACAAAATCATTCCACGTATAAACATTAAATGAAAAACACATTTTCAATTTTAATTAGAAATGGTACTAAATGATTGATCACTTTGATTGAAAATAGGTTTAAAGAAAATAATTTCAAAAGGAACAACTTAATATAAAACACACACACACACACCTAATTTTAAAAAACCAATGTGTCACACCGATGATCATAAAGTAACCAATAAGAAACAATATGGTAGAGGCCTCGTGGGTGTTAGTTAGGTTAGGTACCTAGATCTTTGTGTCCTGGTGATTCATGGCATAGTAATCATGACCCTCAGAAAATGTGGCTTAGGAATTATAATGGAACCCAAAAAAACAATGTAATCCTAATAATAATAATCTTTATAGTAATATAATAATAATATTATGATAACATTAAAATTATTTTGAATAATAATAATTATTATATTTGTAATTATATTTATTATTATATTTACAATAATAAGAAGAATTAACACATTAACTATATTAATAAAAATAATAAGAACCTTAGGAATTATAATAAAGAAAAAAAATACCACTTCAATTATTATTACAACTATTCTTTAGACTTTATTTATTTATTTATTTATTCATTTATAAGCATACATCAACCTTATTTATTTAATTTGACTTCATTTATTTGTCATGGAAATCGTGCAGGACATGTGAGCAACCCGAAAGGTCACGTGGTGACCAAGTCAATGCCACGTGGCTTTGACTGTTCCCCACCCATGAGTGGGGAGTTGCAAAGCCCAAAATATTTATTTATCAGCAAAATGTAATATGTCAATCGGGCTTGGCCCAAAATCCGACCAAGATTTTCAAAATAAATACAGATCTAATATAAATAATAAAATAAAAAATGTTTTAGAAGTCTGGGTGTGACAATTCTTCCCACAATATCGTTTTCCGTCCCTGGAATGCCACAACTATTATTGAACCCCAAAGTATAAAATGACACCCCCTTAATGATCAATGAGGATCCCAAAAAACAAGCGAGAAGAGGCAAAAACATCGTGCTTAGAGAAAGTGACTTGAATGATGACCTCAAGAAACACATAAAAATCCTTTCCACTATGTTTCACTTGCCACCCAAGAGTTAGGACACCTCTAGTTGATATATAATGAAAAGAAACTCTGATACCCACATAAACCAAATTCTCAAACCAAAACACCTAGAGCACCAATGAGCGATAACCATGTGGTTTTAATGGAACAAAATAACATGACCAACCATGTCTATGGAATACTCCTATCACCTACCACCAAGCCGTCTCTAGGAACAATACTAAAAGGCCAACCGGGAAAGCCTGAAAGGGATCCCCACCATTAGAAACATACCAATGCCTAAGAAGATACTAGGAAACTGACAAGAGGAGGCCCGAGAAAACTCCCCACCATTATGAAAAATGAAAAAAACAACTAATTCTGGTGACACTTGTGCGATAACCATCGTTGATATCCCCACCATTAAAACTAAAAGAAGGTACAAGGTTTGAAAATTATCCGACGGTGAACAAACACCCCACCACCTCAAGGGGCGGGGAGGGTGGGTCCCAACTATCGGGGCATCAAAACCATGAAACAAGACAAGCCAACATCCTCATATCCTTGGATAAGCACTATTCAAATTTGAGACTAATTTACCCAACATACCCCTATGGACCACTAAAAGTTATTTCACCTAGAGGGATTCAACAGTCCGGACATTAAGGTACAAGACAACCACTTCCTCATAGCTACATAAAACGGCATGTACCCAAAAGGGTCATTCAGAAGGGAATAGCTACATGAAATGACTTAAGCTCCATTCACCTTCAATACCAATGATATAAATAAAATTGGGGTCTCATACAATCCAGGGGTTCATGACCATGCGCCAGCTTCACATCGAGGCATATGGCTAGAGCCCTAATATTTGAAACATCTCCCGCCTCACAGCCAGTTATTAAATACTCCTGAATAGAGCTTCTACTTTTTGGAGCCACACACAACCACACTACAACTGAGACAACACCAACAAACACAATTCACTATGACATACAACTTCTCCCCCGAATAGCATTTTCCAACATAGGGTTTTTGATGATGCACATGCATCACCTCTTCACCTTAACTAAGAAAAATAATAAATAAAGATGCACGATAAACACTTTTTTACAAAAGAAAAACTCCCCTATAGGAGTAAACACTCCTATGAAAACATGGATTCTCTAAGGGTTCCATGAAATCCACCTTTTCTCCTCAATATAGCTCACGATGCAGGCGTTACAAAACGTGACCCTTGTGGCTGATGGTAGCACTACAATCCTTTCAAGAAATCGATCAGTACAGATAATTATGAACTGCCCTAACCCTTCCCCGCTAAAATTCCTTTCACTGTTTCTAGGGGGATACTTCATACACAATGTTGTCAAACATCACACCCAACAACTCGAACGACTCAAAGAGACAAAAACTATCTTCGACTCCCATTGCTTCTGTCACCCTATTGTGAGAGGATCTGCATAATTGAATTAGAAAGAGGGATAAACATAGCGCTATCACAAAAGGGGAGAGTTCTAACTTTATTAAACTGGAGGGTCAACTAATGACGAATTACCCATTGACGCACTTCAATCACATGTTAATGCTTTATGGGGGTGTGCACTAGTCAAGAAAGTGCACCATAGACCAAATCGAACTAGTCCAATGGCCAAGACATACTACAGGAGAACACCAAATGTGTAAGGAAAACCACTACAAGGGCTTCCCAAAGCACTTTTCAAATGAAACCACTAACCACACACTTTCACACAAACATACCTATAAGAATTCATACTCAAGACACAAATCCATCAAAAATGATTCCTAGCTTGGAACACCTAACATCCAACATTTCCAGAACACAATGACACACCACATAATCACCTATTACATAAACAACATAATATTTTAACAAAATTTTTCAAAATAAGAAAAGCTAGTCGGTTGCAAAAACACCAATGGTGTCCCATGGGCGTCACACATGCATGTTCTTCGGCCACACCGACACCCACATGATATTCATCCTGAAATTAATTCGCTCATGCCATTGACCATTTCTCCTTCCATATACACTCATGCATGTGGTTTTCCAAGAGAACACTAAGGATCAAAACCCTACCTTTACATTTTTCAAAACCAAACATTCATCCCATACTTTTCAAACCTCACACGTCATTTTATTTTTAAAGCGCTTCGTTTAAAAACACTTTTCATGACCAAATCATTTTTAATTAAAAAAATATTTCCACCATTAAAAAACAATGAGGTGAAAAATTAATCAATATGAGACTAGGGTCAGCAGCTGACTAATACATATGTTTGGAATCCATACACCAATTATGCCACCACCATAGAAAGTATTCTAGGACAGCGTCCCCAACGCCAACTGGATTTCCAGACCCTACGAGCTCACTGGGACCACTGACCCACCTACCCTTTCATTTCCCCTAAACAAGAATAAAAACAACAACCAAATGTTTAGACGAACCACAACTTTCTTTGGTAACCTGAGTTCCTCCATGAGGTGTGCTGGCCAAGAAACTTACTCATAGCTAGAACATCAGCTTCCAAAACCATTAAATCTTTATACCTTGAATCTATCAAAAATTAACATGACCCAAGAGAAGAAACCTCTTCTAATACCATTTTGTTAAGAAACATGTCAGGTCGTCATACGACCTGGTGCCCGACCCAGTCCGTGGCATGGCCCCAAGGCAATTCCCGATCCCCATGGGCTGGTACAAGTACCCTGGTATCAAAACAAACACATGGGAACAATTTTCCCAAAATAGTATGCACACAACCACTAACAAGATAACTAAACTAAAATTGAAAACAGACAAACAAAAAAACAATAAACTAAAAACAAATTTAAGTCTACAATTAAACAAAAAACCCAAATTGAACAACAACAATGACATAGAACTAAAACTCTAATACCAACCTCCAAGTGACACGACAAGCGGCATCTCCAAGATATCGAAACCAAACAACACGTGAAGACTAACAACATCTAAAACTACTACCACTATGCAGGATGCCTTAACCTGGAATACAAAAAGAACTAAGTCTACATACACACAAAGGTATATGTAGGGTGTAGGCCTTGAGACCAGCAGGATATCACCCAAAAGAATGTATCACATATAAACATTACATGAAAAATACATTTTCAATTTTAATTAAAAAAATATCTAAATGGTTGAACAGTTTTAGAGAATACATTTTTACAGTAAATAATTTCAAAAGGAACAACTTAATTTAAAAAAAACACACACACACTTTTAAAAAACCAATGTGTCACACCGATGCGAATAAAGTAACCAATGAGAAGAAATATGGGAGAGGCCTCATGGGTGTTAGTTAACTTAGGTCCCTAGATCATCATGTATTAGTGAAGCGTGGATTAGAATCCACAACCCTCAGAAAATGTGGCTTAGAAGACCATGACCCTCAGAAAACATTACTTAGAAGAGAACGACCCTCAGCCATAATATATTTAGATAGTATTGAAATCATCAGTCTTGCTAGTGAAACTACATCAAGTAACATTAGAAACACTAGCCCACTAGTCTAATCAACCCTCATAGCAACTCGGGCTTCTCACATGGTGCTCAAACAAGTTTCAAGTTCATGTCACACATCACACTTGTGCATAAAATCCAAAAAGGGTACTTACACACGGGGGATTTCCATTTTCACACTCAAAACCTCTTTCAAAACCATACAAACAGCAAAAGGTTTTTCAAAACTCTATCAACATAGGTTACATACTCTGTTAAACCATCTACACAATTTAAAAAGACCCTTTTCATTAAACAAACCATCGCTTACACATATACAATCCATTTTGAAATAAGACACACTAAAACATCATTCAAACACGTTTCACACCATTTTCATAATTTAATACACCATTTAAAAAATTATAAGGTTGTAGTAAAAGAGTGTTACATGGATTTTCACACACTAATGCAGCCATTTATAATTTCAAACACGTTCCAACATCACACGCACTCAAATAAAATATCTATAGTTTGACATGCACCACACATGTAATTTAATGGAAAACCATAAATCATATATAAAACATCGGTTCACATATTAAATAGTTTAGTCAGCCAAAAATAAAAGCATACAATGAAATTTAAAAAAATATCATGGTGTTACCAACTAAACCCACACAAAACCATCTTTGGTAACAAGACGCACACTACGCAATGTCAAAAATATAATTTTCAATTCTTGCACATATTAAAAATATACCGAAACAATTAAAAATTCACCAAACACTAACTAAATATGAGCATTAAGAAAAAACAACAAACATAAATTAGACATGCTACTGGACAGTTCAGTGCATATCAAACGTCAAATAAAACCAACTTCTCACTATGAAAATTAACTAAATGATGTTTTAAACAAATTAAACATGAAAACTAATTTTTCAAATAAGTATTATACATTGAACCACCTACCTCGACGTCAAAACCCAAAATAATTGTTGTGAAATCTTCAAATCCTAGCATGAAACCTCAATCACGCTCTATTTTCCCTACAAAGAACCTAGCGCGAACTCAAACTCGTGAATTGAACCAATAAAATATAAATTAAATCCCAAAAAACATGGACTCCCACCCCCAAAATTGATGAAACAACTAGATGAGGGCATATACACCCATGGTATGGCAACAAGAGGCTAGTCGAGGCATAAAAGATTCTACCGGAGGTGCGCCGTGATGGAAAAACCAGCTGGAAGGGGGTGTGTTGGTGGTGAAAAGACATAATTGAAATAACCTCAACTGCTAATTCATTGTATCACAAAAAGAATAAAATATATAGTAAGAATAGGAGAAACAAAGGAATGATTTATATAAATTTGATCATTCAAAAGATATTGTATCCTGCATTCCAATAAAAATTCATGGGCCTCTAACACTTGAAGTGAAAAATTACTCACTAATTTTCTCAAGAAAAACATAGCAAACAAGGTGTGTGGAACACAACTCGTGTGAGGGAAGCATAGTGACAACGAGGCACCAGTCGTCGGACGGAATCGGGAGGTCAGTAGACAGTTCATCAGGGTTGGAAAAGGATCAGGGGTATAAATTTTCTGGTGAGTGGGGCGCATGATGGAAGTGCTTTATAGGAGAGGAAGGAGGGTGTGGAATGAGGTGGGGTAAGTTGCTAAAGAGTCCGGTGAGTGTTCCAGGTTGGGGGGGAGACCACGGCGTGACATCAGGGAAGATCCAGGGCAGTCGCTGGAGCCGACGTGATGGAAGCACGAGATTGGTGCGCTGGAGTAGTTGTGACTAGCAGGGGGCCGTATGGGAACACAGGGTGGAGGTGTGAGGAATGTTGTTGGATGGGAACACAGGGCGACAATGTGAGGTTGATTCCCACCAGGTAGAAGCCGCAACACAGGTAGGGTTTGAGGGGGAGGATGCTGTTGGAATTGCAAACCAAAAACATGATTCAAAGCATCCTGTGGTGTTATTTATTACTTTCACATTTTTTTTTCTCTTCCATGGGTCAACCTCCATTTAATTTCTTTGAATGAATTTAAATGCTTTGCATTTAAATATTTGGTATATCTTGTACCATTATAAATGCTCTGCATTTAATATTTTGGTATTTCCTTGCACCGTCATAGATTCTCTGTATTTAAAGTTTTGGTCTTTCTTTGTACAAACATAAATGTTATGCATTTAATGTTATGGGTCTATAAATTGATGTAATTGTAGTCTGAAATTTAAATTGTGAACAATTGTGAAATTGTGTGAAATTGTGAAAGGCTTGAAAGCTTCTTTGTGCTGTGTGCCAATTTTTCTAACTCTTCCATTCTTCCTCTCATATTTCATGTCTTGTATAGACAATAAACTGGTATCAGATCCATGTTACCAAGATCCTACAATTTTTTTTTAAGATGGACGCAATCCAGCCGTAAGTTCCGAAGCTGTCTAAGGACAACTACGAAAGGTGGTGCATCCAAATGAAGGCGTTATTCAGGTCACGAGAATTATGGGAGATCGTTACCGACGTGTATGTTGTACCCACTATGGCGGAAGAAGCTTCCTTCACGAATGAAGAAAAGGCGACACTCAAAAATCCAAGAAAGAAAGACAACAAGGCGTTGTTCCTCCTCTATCAGGGGTTGGATGAATCGACGTTCGAAAAGATTGCAGAAGAAACATCAAGCAAGCAAGCATGGGATACCCTTGCCACCATCTTCGAAGGTGTTGATCGAGTGAAGCGGGTACGTCTTCAAACATTAAGAGAAGAATTTGAAGCAGCACACATGAAAGAAGGTTAGAGAATCTCTGATTATTTCCCAAGATTAATTGTTGTTTTTAACAATTTAAAAAGGAAGGGTGAAAAAGTGGAGGACATTCAAGTTATTGAAAAATCACTTTGATCTCTCACAACCAAGTTTGATCATGTGGTTGTGGAAATCGAAGAATCAAAGGATTTGGAGAAACTGTCCATTGAAGAACTGATGGGGTCGTTGAAAGTGCAAGAGCAACGGATGCAAAAGAATACCTGTTCAACAATAGAGCATTCCTTGGAGTCCAAGTTGACTCTACATGAACAAAAGAATGGCCACACGCAATGAGGCGGTCATCGTGGAAGAGGAAGAGGGTGTGGATATTATCCAAGCCATCAACAAAAGCAAAAAAATCCTACCAGCATTCGTGGAAGAGGGAATGGTGGAGGACGATTCACGTGTGGTCGTGGAAACGCAAAGAACAATAAATTCCGCAACTATAAGAAATTTGGCCATTATGTGTCTGATTGTTGGAGAAAAGTGGATCATGATGAACGATCCAACTATGCCGAAGCATCTTATCATGAAGAAGAAGGTACCACACTCCTCATCGCACAAGAAAACGCATGTGAACGCCCCGATGTGTGGTATCTCGACACGGGTGCAAGCAACCACATGAGTGGTAACAAACAACTGTTCGAGGAGCTCACCGAAGAAGTTCGTGGAGACGTGAGTTTTGGTGACTCATCCAAGGTACCCGTGAGAGGCAATGGTAAGATCAAAATCTATCTGAAGAATGGAGAGTCAAATTACATTTCTAATGTATATTACGTACCAATTATGAAAAATCATATCATCAGTCCCGGCCAACTTCTTGAGAAGGGGTATGTCATACACTTGGAAAATTCTTTTTTGTCTATAAGAGATGCTCACAGGAGACTTGTCGCTCAAGTCCAAATGGCGAAGAATCGCATGTTTCCGCTGTATATCAACACAAAGGCCGAGGAGTGTCTCTTGGGACTCATGAAGAATTACTCATGGAGATGGCATCTGCGATTTGGACATCTGCATTTTAGCGGCCTTAAAATTCTATCCTAATCAAACATGGTGCGTGGCATGACAATGATTGAAGCTCCAAATCATGTGTGTGAGGCGTGTACACTTGGCAAGCAACAAAGGAACTCATTTCCAAGTGGAGTGTTTAGAAGAGAAATGAAACCACTTAAGTTGGTTCACACAGATATCTGTGGACCACTTGAAACACGGTCAGTTGGAGGTAATAGATATTTTATTACCCTTATTGATGATTTCAGCAGAATGTTGTGGGTGTATTGAATCAAAGAAAAATCTTCCGCTTTCACTGTATTTAAAACTTTTAAAGCTCATGTTGAAATTGAATGTGTCCATAGAATCAATGTACTCAGATCTGACAGAGGTGGAGAATACACCTCAAAGGCATTTCAAGATTTCTGTAGGGAACATGGAATCCAACAACGATACACTGCAGCCTACACGCCACAGCCGAATGGCATCGCAGAAAGGATGTACCGCACCATCCTCGACATGACGAGGACCATGCTGAAGGAGAAAGGCTTGCCAAATAACTTTTGGGCAGAAGCAGTGGCATGTACTGCCTATCTTCTCAATCGGTGCCCAACGAAGAGTGTCAGAAACATGACACCACAAGAGGCATGGAGTGGCTAAAAACTGAGCGTAGCACACCTAAGAATCTTCGGGTGTGTTTCCTACGCTAATGATCCAAAAGAGAGAAGAAGGAAGCTTGATGATCGTGGTGAAAAGTGCATCTTCATCGGCTACAGTGAAGAGTCTAAAGCCTATAATCTCTACAATCCACTAAGCAATAAATTATTAGTGCGTAGAGATGTGGTCTTTAGTGAGGAAGAATCTTGGAAGTGGAATGATGATGAATCGAACAAAGATATTCCAGTCGAAACCGAAGATCCTGAAGAAAGGCATGATCATCAGAAGCAAATGCCAGCAACACCTTCGTCGGGCACATCATCAGTACACAAGAGTCCAGGAGGAAATTCAATCACTACTGAAAGGACTCCATAAAGTGAAAATTTGGTGAGCTCATTCTGACCCATGGCACCCATAAAGATGAAAATCTTAAGCGACATTTATGAGAAAACCGAAGAGGTAAATCTTTTTTTCCTGTATGCAGATCATGAGCCTCTGACGTTTCAGGAAGCCAAAAGGGAAGAATGTTGGAGAATGGCTATGCGAGAAGAAATTCGCGCCATAGAGAAAAATGACACATGGGAGCTGACCACACTTCTTAATAGCCAGAAATCCATTGGTGTCAAATGGGTGTACAAGATCAAGCAAAATGATGATGGTGAAATCGATCTCTACAAGGCAAGGCTCGTAGAAAAGGGGCACAAACAGAAGAATGGGGTGGACTATAAAGAAGTATTCACTCCTGTTGCTCGCCTTGACATTGTGAGAATGATTATCTCCCTTTCTGTTCATCACAGTTGGATGATCTACCAATTGGATGTGAAGTCTGCATTTATGAATGGAATTATAGAGGAAGAGGTCTATGTATACCATCCTGAAGGCTTTGTTATACAAGGGGAGGAAGACAAAGTGTATCGACTGAAGAAATCTCTTTATGGGTTGAAGTAGACTCCTCGTGCTTGGAATGCACTCATTGACAGCTATCTTTAGGAGAACGGCTTCACCAAATGCCCATATGAACATGCAGTTTACATCAAGAAGAATGATTGTGGCGATATAATCATTGCATGCTTGTATGTTGATGATTTGTTGTTTACAGGGAATAGTCGACAGATGTTCGATGATTTCAAGAAGGCTATGTTCAAGGAGTTCGAGATGACCGACAGAGGTTTTATGTCTTTATTTCTGGGCATAGAAGTAAAGAAACAAAATGGAGACATCTATATTTCTCAGAAGAGGTATGCTAAGGAGTTGCTTGAAAAATTCAAGATTGCTAATTGCAATGCTGTAAACACACCTGTGGCAATGAGCTTAAAACTGACAAAATATGGAGAAGGAAGAAGTGTTGACTCGACTTTGTTCAAGAGACTAATTGGAAGCCTGAGGTATCTCACAATCACAAGGCCTGATATTTTTTATAGTGTTGGGATTCAAAGCAGGTACATGGAAGCACCAAAAGAGTCCCACTGGTTAGCGGCAAAATGTTTCCTCAGGTACGTTAAAGGAAGAGTGGATTTTGGTCTTTTTTATCCATACAATGAAGAAGAAAATCTGCATGGATACTCAGACAGTGACTGGGGAGGCGACCAAGATGAAAGAAAAAGCACCACTGGGTATGTATTTTTTTTGGATCGACTGCTTTCATGTGGAATTCAAGGAAGCAAAGTGTGGTCGCCTTGTCTATATGTGAAGCAGAGTACGTGGCGGCATCATCCACTATTTGTGAAGCAATCTGGTTGAGAAATCTTCTAAAGGAGCTAAAGCATCCAAATGATGGATCCACAGTGATATATGTGGATAACAAGTTGTCAATTGAACTTGCCAAAAATCTGGTGCAACATGGAAGAAGCAAACACATTGATACCCGATTCAATTTTTTGCGAGATCATGTGAAGCAGAAAATGATAAAATTGGAATATTGTCATACTACAGAGAAGGTGTCTGATATTTTCACAAAGTCATTACTGACAGATGTATTCAAAAGACTCAGAATGATGCTCGGAATGAAGCCGGTTTTTGTTTGAAGGGGAGTGTTTGAATTGCAAACCAAAAACATGAGTCAAAGCTGCCTGCAGTGTTATTTATTACTTGAACATTTTTTTCTCTTCCATGGTTCAACCTCAATTTATTTTATTAGAATGAATTTAAATGCTCTGCATTTAAAGATTTGGTATATCTTTCTACCATCATAAATGCTCTGCATTTAATATTTTGGTCTTTCCTTGTACCGTCATAGATTCTCTATATTTAATGTTTTGGTCTTTCTTTGTACCAACATAAATGATATGAATTTAATGTTTTGGGTATATAAATTGATGTAATTGTAGTCTGAAATTTAAATTGTGAACAATTGTGAAGTTGTGTGAAATTGTGAAAAGCTTGAAAGCTTCTTTGTGCTGTGTGCCAATTTTTCTACCTCTTCCATTCTTCCTATCATATTTCTCGGCTTGTATATCCAACAGATGCGCGATGGGAAAGAAAGAAGGTGGGGGAGAGGATGAGGGATAGCGGAAAAAAATAATAAAAGAAAAAAGTAACCCAAAAAAATAAAGCAATCATAATAATAATAAGCTTTATAATAATATGATAATAATATTATGATAACATTAATATTAGTTACAATAATAATAATTTTTATATTAATAAAAAAATTAATTATTATATTTACAATAATATTAAGAAATAACACATTAACAATATTAAGAAAAATTATAAGAATCTTAAAAATTATAACAAAGAAAAAACAACAACGTCCATCATTATTACAATAATTATTTACACCACATTTATATATATATATATATCTAATCATACATGAACCTGGTTTATTTAATTTTACATCATTTATTTGTCCTAAACATCGTGCATGTCGTGCGAGGAACCAGGAAAGGTCCCGTCGTGATCCAGTCAAAGCCGCATGGCTTCGACCATTCCATGCCCGTACGTTTGACGCCGCCAAGCCCAAAATATTTATTTATCTTAAAAATGTAATATTTAAATGGGACTCGGCCCGCACTTTGACCATGATTTGCATAATAAAATAAAAATAATAAAAATAATAAAATAAAAAATGTTTATGAAATCTGGGTGTGACACCATTAGAGTTAAACAAGCACACAACATCACAAGGAATCACTGAACCTAACCATTGTGACTTCTAGAAACAATACATGGAGGGAGACCTTATTCGAACATCCCCAAACATCACATAATTCCAAAAAAGAGGCCACAATATCCTCTCATGACCAGATTTCCTTTGTTAGTGGTTTAACATAATCCCCTTTTTTGAAAAGACTACGAAGGACCCCGAGGCCCTCTTAGAAACCATCCACACTGACAACCCCAGACTACTTTCATCTTCAATGACTCAAGTGGCATAAAAAACTAAGTTTTCTTTCAACCTTCCATGAGCACTCATCCTCCAAAATATGATTCGAAAAACCATGAAAAGAAATTGTTTAGACTCAATCTTCAATAATTGAGAAAAATATACATTAAATTGATCAGTTGGAGGGACTTCTAATGAAGAAACAATACGGGTTGCACTTCAGTTGTGCACTAACCCTTAATGGGGTCATACCTTATCTAATGAGGGAACCCAAGGACTTAGCCAAGTAGGTGAATTGAACATAACATGACACAAAATAAATCCAAACACATGAAGGGAACCATAAAAAAGGACTCACAAAAAATTTCTCATAAGGATACCACTAACCAGTCCTTCATTCCAACTAACCTAAGAAGCCCAAACTCAAAACACCATTCAAACATAAGGGGTTCATAGACTCAAACAATTCTATAACAAAAAATTTACAAAAAACAATTAAGTTACACCATCCAAAAAAATCCATCAAGACATCATGTTTTCCATTAAATTTATCTCTTTGAAAAAAAATGGTTCAACAGTTATTGTGACCACCAATAGTACCCCATGGGCCCCATACATGCATGTTTCAATGCCACACCAGGAACCTTCCTCATATTCATCTTGGCACTCATAAATTCATGCCATTAATCATCTATCATCCCATATAACCCCATGCACATGGCCTCTCATGAAAATACCAATGGATAAAAGAAAACTTATTTCCCATTTTCGAAACCAAAATAGTCAACCAACACTAGTTTATTCACAGGACCTCTAACCATAAAATCAAAATCTCAATTTAAATCTTACAAAAAATTTCATTAAGACACAATCATTCAAATAACAACTCACTTTCATGACATACAGATTAATTTCAAAATATCTTAGCTCAATTCATAACACTCCCAGTTTTATGAAAACTCCCTTTCATCAACCTCCATTCCTTTGAAAAATCATCCCATCTTATTTAAAACATGGTTCCAATGATTCATAAATCTTTTCCAAAGAACTCTCTATGTTACAAATCTAAATCCATTTCCAAACTCCACAAATGAATTCCAAAACATTCCATCCCACTAAAACGCCTTTCAATAGTTTACAAAAGTCTATTGAGAATAATTTTTCAAAAACAAAAGTAACATGGTTATGACTTTCAAAAGAGGTGTAAATAAACCAATTTCCATTTCGAAAGAATTCTGAAAATTCTATTCCACCGTTTCAAAAATAAAAACACTTCCTCTTTATTAGAAAATCATTTCAAAAACAACATTATTCTTCTTAAAACAATGTAATTTTATCTTTAAAATAGAATATCCATGATTTGAAAAATAAAGGACACAAGACAAGGAAATGGAAAACTAGTTTCAGTGTGTGACATGGACTTATTGTTGGTCTCCATATATCAATCACTTCACCATCACATAGAGTGTTCTAGGGAAATATCCCTAACTCCACATGGCTAGCCAGGCCATTCAAGCTCACTGAGACCATTAGACCGACTCTCTTTTGATTTCCCCTAATCAACATCAAAACATGAAAACCAAAGGACTCAGATAAATCCCAAAATCCCCTAGATACATGAATACCTTCATGAGGTGTGTTGCCTAGGCACAGTACCCATAATTCGAATATCAAGTCCCAAAAATTATAGCTCCAGAATATCCTGACTCTTCCCAAGATAACATAACCCAAAGAGAGCGAACCTCCTTTGATAACATTTTGCCACGAACCAAATCTGGTCGCCATCAAAACTTGCACCAAACCCAGACTATGACAAGGCTCATAGGTCGTTCCTGATCCCCAAGGGTTGGAACATGTTCCCGGGTATCATAAAATTTATGTTGGGAATGATTTAACCTTGTTTATAAACATAAAATAACAAACAAATCCAATATTCCAAATTGGTATTTTTCAAACCTGTAACACCCCGCCCCTACCTCATTATATTGAGGAGGCGGTGAGGGTTACATGGCCTTAAGAAACATTCCCAAGGTTCCAATGGCTGGCAATAAATGACGAGGGCTTCGAGAAAAAATTGGGGAACGATTTACCCTTAAGACAAAACCAACAAAACTATCCACTATCAATCACTATATGATGCGTGTTAATAAAACATCCAAACATGCATTCCCAAAAGACAACCAATTTGTACCACAATACAACCCAAAACCAATACAACCAGACATGTCTACACCACCTCAGAGTACAAGCAAAAACCAACCAACAAACACTACAATCCATGACCCCACCACAGCTCCACACCATGCGCCAAGCTCCAAGCTCCAGCAAGACATCACAACGCACCACTAAAGGAGGGAGATGCCTTACCTTTTCCCACATCATGATACACAGCATCTGCAAAGACACCAACGTGAAAAAATAGGGGGTGAGTACTAAAACTCAGTAAGATTTCCCCAGATGACTTCGCCACACATGCCACTAGGATAAAACCGTTATCACATTTATATAAAACAATTTATATAAAATAATCACAAATACAACCTTTTCCATAATCCAAACACACCCTTACCAAGCCATCACACCCAAACCATGAACCCAAGGGAATGCCAACCAAGTACTCCACAATCCATTTCATGATTCACACACAAGAACAACAATTTCTAACTTCCAAAGCAATGCACAAAAAAAACAAACGGTGGGACATCCACCAAACCCCTTCACCCATGCACACCAAAACAACCAAAATAGTGGGACATTCACCCAACCCGTTCACCCATTCACAACTAGCGGCTCTTCCAATCCACTTATCCTTTGATGGTGGCCCTTCCGTCCACTATCCATCCCCTTTTTTGTAGTGGTACATGTCACCACTTCCACACAACATTCCCATCAATCCATAAACAAGCATATAACCCACCAATGTTAAAACAACACGCAATCAACCAATTCCATCGCATACCAATCCAATTCAATAAATCATCCATCTATTGAAAACCATTTTCCATGCCAAACCACATTTCAATAAAAACATATTTATTGAAAATGATTTTTCATCGACCATTTAACCAAATCAATCTCAACAACCAATTTTAAAATCTCCATTTAAAAATCCATAACAATATCGTTTCACCATGAAACCCCCCTTTTCCCCAAAATTCTTAAATGGATTTCCAACCAATTTCGCATAACAAATCACAATTAATTTTCATCACAAAAATTAATTATAACAATGAACCACTAGTTCTAACCAAGTGGAGTCAAGAGAGAAGCCACCTACCTTTAAGGTTCCCTAGAAATCGACCCACAACCACTCGCACCTCAAATCCAGAGAACGCACCACCGAAACATCTCTAGATCCCTTTCCCTAGCATTCCCAAGCCTTAAAATCATCATCCCAGGAAACCAAAACCCTAGATCTACACACAACAAGTGTAGATCTAGAAAACCATGAAACAGAGGGATGTAGATGTAGAAGAAAACACAAGGGAAACAAGAGGAGAGACTTACCCGGGAGAAATAACCTTCAATCCGCCAATAAACCCCTTCAAAATGCTTCCAAACCGAGCGGGAGATCCACTCCAACCATTGAGAACCGAAAATCCCATGTGGGGCACAAGTGGGAGGAATATTGGAGTGGAATGAGGCAAGACCGAGTGATCCCGGGTTTTAAAATCCTATTTTTAAGTGGCTGCACGGTTAGCCCACACGGTTTGGAAAACCGTGCGCTAACAGTGTGCATGCTATTGCCTAGAGAGAAAGGGTCTTCATGGTTACCTTTCACGGTTTTTAAAACTGTGTGCAAGCCA
The DNA here is from genome assembly GCA_963277665.1 of Viscum album. Taxonomy (NCBI): domain Eukaryota; kingdom Viridiplantae; phylum Streptophyta; class Magnoliopsida; order Santalales; family Viscaceae; genus Viscum; species Viscum album. Next base: position 149,789,867 of record OY728159.1, read on the forward strand.
TGGGAAGCTTACTCTCTCCCCCTATATGGTTTCCTGGTGCATCCGAATGGTTTCCCTTAACCGTGCTCAAACCGTGCACCCATTTAAAAGCCTCCAAACACATCCAAAACCATTCCAAACTCTACCAACCTCTTCCCAACTCATCCCATGAACTTTAAAAACATAACAATTTATAAATAATGGAAACATACCTCAAAATGGGGGTACTAAATTCTACCCACCTTTGGACTTTCTGTCCTCAGAAAGTAGTGAACCCGCCCTTTTCCGAAAGAGCTCAGGCCACTGCTCGTCCATCTCTTTCTCCTGCTCCCAAGTCTCCTCTTGAATCTTACTATGCTACCATAAAAAACGAACTAAACCGATGATTTTACCATGCAAGAATTTCCCTTTCTTATCCACAACCCGCATTATCACATGCACTAACGAAGCATCTGGGTCTAGTTAAACATGATCCCATTGAATCACATGGTCACGATTCGGTTGATACTTTTTCAACTATGACACATGAAACACATTGTGCACCGCACTGAACCTATGTGTCAAATCCAAATGATAAGCCACCTCACAAACCCGCTCAATTTCTAAAAAGGTCCAATATACCTCAGAGTTAACTTTCCATGCTTCCGAAAACGACGATGTCCCAACCAATGACAGATCCTCAAGAAGACATTATCACTCACCTCAAACGACAATGACCGTCAACAATGATCCGCATACGGTTTCTGACGACTCTGATCCATCTCCATTCTCTTCCTAATCAACTGGATATTCTCTGTATTCTCTTAGGCAAGGTTCGGTCTAACCATCGAGGACTCTCCCATTTCCACCCAACATAGTGGAGAACGAGATGACCGCCCATACAATGCTTCAAATGGAGCCATATGTATGGATTCCTGATAACTATTACTGTACAAAAAATCAACCAATGACAAGTGATCCTCCCACGAGCCACTAAAATCAATGACACAAGCCCACAACATATCCTCCATAGTTTGTATCGTCCTCTCGGATTGACCATCCATCTGAGGGTGATACATCGTACTCATGGTCAACTTAGATCCAAGGGCTTGCTATAAGGATTTCTAGAAATGATATGTAAACATTAGATCTCTATTGGATACGATTGAAACTGTAACACCATGCCTCTTTACCACCTCCCAGATATAGATTTTGGACAGATCCTACACCGTATGAGATTCACAAATCGAGATGAAATGTGCCGACTTTGTTAGCCGATCCACTATCACCTAAATGGCATCGTGCTTTCTGACAATTTTTGGGAGACCTGTAACAAAATCCATCGCTATTTTCTCCCACATCCACACAGGGATTGGTAAAGACTGCTACATTCTCGCTGGCCTCTGATGTTCTTCCTTGACCTACTGACAAGTCAAGCATCTCAAAACAAACTCAGTCACTCTTCTTCTCATACCAACCCACCAGAACTGTTCATTCAACGCTTTATACATTTTCTAAATTCCATGATGAACAACCCACCTGGAATGATGATACGCCCTGAAAAGATCCTCATGAAAAGAAACAGGTACAACCATTTGATTCCAAAAACACAAAAATTATTCTCCATTCAGTTGCCAACCCTAAATGGTCTCCCCATAATTATATCTCGACCCCATGGTCACACACTGAGAATCAGATATTTGTGCCTCTCTAACCAGTCCAACCAATTCCGGAATCAACAAAACCAGAAAAAATACCGCTATATCTCCCTAGTCCTCACATTCAAACCGCATATCGGCTATAACCGACATCAACTGCCACTGGTCTGATGCATGTTTCACCATTTGAGAATATGATTTTCTGCTTAATGCATCTGCCACCAAATTTACCTTACCTTGTGTGTGCATTAAGTCAAAATAAAATATTTGGAGATATTCCATCCATATCCTTTTCCTCAAGTTCAAATCCCTTTGGGAGAAAATATGCTTCAAGATCTTATGATCTATATATACCGTGAATTTCTCACTGAAGAGATACTAACACCAAACATTCAAAGCATGGACCACTGCTGCCAACTCCAAATCATGAGTTGGGTAGTTCTTCTCACAAACCCTCAATTGTCGTGAGCCATATTCAACCACATGATTACATTGCATGAGAACGCACCCCAACCCTGATCCCAATGCATAACAATACACCACGTACACGTTTCCTCGTTCCGGCAAAACCAAGATTGGTGCTGATGTAAAGAGACCCTTTAGCTCTTCAAAACACTGTTGAAATTTTTCATTCCACTGGAATTGATCATTCATCCTTGTCAAAGATGTCATTTGCGAAGCCAAATGTGAAAAATTATGAACAAAACGCAGATAATACCTAGCTGGACCAAGGAAACTACGTATCTAAAACACATTCTTTGGCAGTTGCCATGAGATAACAACCTCTATCTTTTTTGGATCAACTAAAACACCCCTTTCAGAAATCACATGTCCAAGAAAACTAACTTCTTGTATGAAAAAGTCACACTTTGGAAATTTGGCATACAACCGATGATCCCTCAAGATCCCCAACACTATCCCCAAGTGCTTCTCATGTTCCACCCTTGTCTTTGAAGACACCATAATATCATCTAAAAACACCAGCACAAATGAATCCATAAATCTCTGAAATCCCTGATTCATTAATGTCATGAACACCGTTGTTGAATTCATTAGACCAAAGTGAATAACCACATATTCATAATGGCCATATCTACTTCTGAAAGCTTTTTTATGAATATCGTCCTTCCTCACCCGCAATTGATGATATGCCGACCTCAGGTCGATCTTGGAGAACCTCTGGGTTCCCCTCAATTAGTCGAACAATTCATCAATTCGTGGAAGTGGATATCTGTTCTTTATCATAACATGGTTAAGTCTACGATAATCAACACATAGTCTCAATGTTTCATCCACCTTTTTCAAAAACAACACCGGTGCTGCCCACGAAGACATACTAGGCTAGATAAACCCTTTGTTTTCTAACTCTTCCAACTGGACTTTAAATTCCCGCAATTCATCCGGTTCCATCCGATAAGACAGAAGTGGGATAGGACTGGTCCCCATAAGGAGATTAATTGTAAACTCCTCTTCTATTATGGGAGGTAACATAGAGAATTATTTAGGAAAAACATCCATGAACTGATCTACCACTGCTGGAAGAGCTCTCTAATCCACACCCTCTACCGATTCCAATGACAATACCACCAACTGATATGATTATGTACCCACTGTTGGTGCCAAAAAACCCGTTGCACCCTGCCTTTCATGCCTCTATCATCTAAATATATGTTTAACACCATCGTGTGTCGTAAAAGTCCTTGTTCACGCATCACAATCAATGTGGGACTTAAATGCCACCAGCCAATCCATTCCCATAATTACATCATACCCATCCATCTCAAGCACTGATAAATTCCACATTTTCCCAACCTGGACCACAACGATACAACATGCTCTACACACGAAGGCTCGGCACTGTTTGACTTAGAAGAGTTTGAAGTTTCAAAAATGAAGGCATCATTTCTGCCCTTAAACCCAGCAAATCAACCACACATCCAGCAATAGAGTACCCACCCTAGGAATAAGTGTCCCTCCTCCACTTGATCCCAGAGTTATAGTTCCCACTATTTCCCATGGGTACCATCATGATTCCTCTGCCTGGGGCTCCCAACAGATCCCTCTATGCCACCGAGGCTCCATTCGACATCTCTGTGTAATCATCTATACACAATACTGTTATCTTTGAACAGATTTATTTCATTAACCCTACTTTAAATATCCTTTCTTTCAACGATGTGATACCCTCCACCTCAGGTGCAAATCTCAGTAAGTTCATAAAATTAGCTGCATACTCCGTCACAGACATAATCTCTTGCTTCAAATTGAAGAAATCATTCGTACACTGAATTCGAAACATATATGGGTATAATTGTTTATTAAACAATTCTTTATATCTTTCCCACATCATACCACGGTCCGTCCCTGCTTGGACTACCAACTCCTACCACTAAAGGTCCAGATCTTCCAACATATACGTGGAAAACTTCACTTTTAACTCTACCAGTGTTCCCATGAACTCGAAGATCTTGTTCATTCTATTAAACCATGATTTTTCCTTCTTTGTCTCTGAATCACCCCTGAAGATGGGTGGATTCTGCTTTTGAAACAAAACTGCATGATCCACATTCCTTGGTTCATCTATTTTATTTCCACTTTCCATAGCTTGGAAATCTTGCACTATGCTTTGCACTAGTTGCTGGTTCAATTGAGGCTTAGGTGCTACCACACTCTAAGCAGCCTCCTCTGGTTGGTCTCTACGATACCTACCCGGTGCCATTTCTATAAAAAGAAAACAAAAAACCACGAGTCTCACTACCATAGACATCACAAAATCCCATTTCAAATCACATTGCACAACACTATCGCACAAGGCTTTATACATGTTCACATTTTCCATGTTTTAGAATTTTGAAAACCAAAACATTTTCAAAATACCAATTTATTCACATAAAAATTTCACACTTTCGTATCACATCATAAGTCATTATACCACAATGAAATATGTATCCTAGAAATAATTCATTTCTACCATGCATTCCATGCTCATCTCATTGTCTACACCAATGGAAATGATATTTTCAATGCCTATAAGTGTCTCCAAACCAATTATGTACCCAAATCCCTAGTAACTTGAATTTCATCATAAAATGGTTAGATATGTCCTTTTATGTTGTACATTCCATGTTCTGACATTCCTATTCCTTGCTTCCATCCCAACTCAAGGAATATACCACTATGAATTTCAACTCCAAAACCAAGGTGACAAAATGACCGAAAAAATACTCTCACTTGAAAGCTAAGGACCGAAAAAATTGATACCACTTGTAACACCCCACTGCTACCTCATTGTCTTGAGGAGGTGGTGAGGATTACTTGGCCTTAAGCAACATTACCAGGGCACCAAAGGCTGGAAATAAATGCAGAGGGATTTGAGAACAAATTGGGGAACAATTTTCCCTTAAGACAAAACCAACCAAACCACACACTATAAATCACTATATGATGTGTGTCAATAAAACAACCAAACACGCATTCCCAAAAGACAACCAAGTTGCACCACAATAAAACCCAAAACCAATACAACCATACATGTATACACCACATCAGAGTAAAAGCGGAAACCAAGAAACAAAAACAACAAGCCATGACCCCACCATAGCTCCACTCCAGTTCCAAGCTCCACCAAGACACCAAAACTCACCACTAAATGAGGGAGATTCCTTACATTTGTCCACGTCACGATACACAACATCTGCAAAGACACCAACATGCCAAAGCAGGGGGTGAGTACTAAAACTCAGTAGGATTTCCCCAAATGACTTCCATAAACACGCCACTTGGATAAAACCATTATCACATTTATATAAAGCAATTTATATAAAATAATCACAAGTGAAACCATTTCCAAAATCCAAACACACCCTTACCAAGACATCACACCCAATCCAAGAACCCAAGGGAACTCCAAACATGTATTCCACAATCCATTTCATCATTCACACACTAGCACAACAATTTCCAACTTGCAAAGCAAAGCACAACAAACAACCAAACAGTTGGACTTCCGCCCAACCCGTTCACCCATGCACACCAAAACAACAAAAACGGTGGGACTTCCACCCAACCCATTCACCCATTCACACCTTCTGGCTCTTCCCGTCCACTTATCCTTTGATAGTTGACATTCCATCCACTATCCATCCCATTTTTATAGTGGTACTTCTCGCCACATCCACACAACATTCCCATCAATCCATAAACAAGCATATAACCCACCAATGTCACAGCAACATGAAATCAACCAATTTCATCGCATACCAATCCACTTCAATAAATAATGAATTTATTGAAAACTATTTTCCATGCCAAACCACATTTCAATAAAAACATCTTTATTGAAAACCATTTTTCATCAACCATTTTCCAAAATCAATCTCAACAACCCATTTAAAATATCCATTTTAAAATCCATAAGAATATCATATCAACATGAAACCCCCTTGTTTTTCCAAAATACCCAAATGGATTTCCAACCAATTTCGCATAACAAATCACAATTAATTTTCAGCACAACAATTAATTGAAACAAAGAACAACTAGTTCTAACCAAGTGGAGATGAGAGAGAATACACCTACCTTTAAGGTTCCTGAGAAATCAACCCACAAGCACGTGCACATAAAATCCATAGAACACACCACCGAAACATTTCTAGATCCCTTTACTAGCATTCACAAGCCTTAAATTCATTATCCAAGGCAACCACAACCCTAGATATACACACAAAAAGTTTATATCTTGAAAACCATGAAAGAGAGGGATGTAGATCTAGAGGAAAACACAAGGGAAACAAGAGGAGAGACTTACTTCGGAGAAACCAGCATCAATCCGCCAAAAAAACCCTTCAAAACGCTTCCAAACCGAGCGGGAGAGCCCCTCCAACCCTTGATAACCGAAAATCCCGAGTGGGGCTCGAGTGGGAGGAAGATTGGAGTGGAATGAGGCAAGCCCAAGTGAGACTGGGTTTTAAAATAATATTTTTAAGTGGCCACACGGTTAGCCCGCAGAGTTTGGTAAACTGTGCGCTAACCGTGTGCACGCTACTCCCTAGAGAGCAAGGGTCCGCATGGTATCCTCACACGGTTTGTAAAACCGTGCACCGGCCGTGCGAAGCCTACTATCTCCCCTACACGGTTTCCTGGAGAATCTGTACGGTTTCCCTTACCCGTGCTGAAACTGTGCACCCATTTAAAATCCTCTAAACACATTAAAAACCATTCCAAACTCTCCCAACCACTTCCCAACTCATACCATGCACTTTAAACACATAAAAATGCATAAAAAATGCTACATACCTCAAACTGGAGGTACTACAAAACCAAACCATCTTTTAAAAATTTTCAGAATTAAATTACACAATTTAAAACAATGTTCGAAGACCATAACAAAGGTATAAAACCAAAAAGGATAACCCAGTAATCTCATCTTGGAATAAGGCATCAACCTCAATCCATCTCCACAATACTTCATCATGTTGGACTACTAAAACTCGTACCATTGGCACAAGAAGCTCTACCAAAATATTCGACGTAAACAACCAAGTATACTTACACCCAAATGTGTAAGTAGGGTATGAGACAAAGCCAAGTAGGTTACCACTATTATGAAATTAAGTTGATAAAATTTCGAATATGAAAAGCATGCATGCGTTAATAACATGAAATGATAGTAACAATTTTTAAAGATGTGACTTTAAATAACAACAGTTTTCAAGTGGACTATTTTAAATAATAAACAATTTTAAATAAAATACCAAAGATACTGAATTTTCATTCCAAACATAACATATTTTTATGGTAATCTTAAATCATTTAATGAGCATAATAAATGGGAAATTACCCCTTGTAACTAGCTAGTTGCAGGACCCAGGTACCTCGTATCTCAGTGAAAGTAGCCATCATAGCATCTGTTCTTGTTCACAAGAGCCATGAGTGGGGATAATAACCATAACCTAGTGGTTCACTATTATCATAATCATCATAATATATTAGTTCGTGTTTTTAGTATGGAATCCCTCCTTTTTATTAAATATCTTTTTATTACATTTTACAAACAGAGGATCTTTAAAGTCTGGTGTCTAGAAAATTAGGAACATAAAACATGAAAACAACATAAAAATTATTCTAACCCACTTTTAAGGATTCATCATAAGTTCATACTAACTAAAATTGCTTCATCTCATAACCTGGAGACATACATCAATGGAAAGGTTTAGTAGAAGTCCTAGTAAGGAAATCAAGGGAAGCATTTTACTTTTGATAACAATAAGAACATGATGAAAACCACAAGACATGAGCAACGAAAAAATGGGAATATCATAATAAAAATAACATTTATAAAAACATGAATATTTGGATACAACATTTCATTTATACATTCATTAACATATAACCAAGGTTCATCCCAAGGTGTTATAAACATATTACCATGGTTATTCACCAAGGTATCGTAAAACATGTCATCTCAAGAGATTAAATTATTTACCCAATGCCTTGGAGGGAGAAACCATAATATGTATTTATTTTCATGTGATCCATATAGTTCATAATTATAGATTTCATAAATAACCCAAAAATAAAAAAATAAATGGGTTTCACTTCATCATTTTTGATGTTTTAAAAGTTCTTAAAAATAAGATCATTATGTCATTTATACCAATTGGAATGGAATGAGGATTATATGTATGTAAATTAAATAATAAATAATATAATTTTTATGTCTTTATTAACACCTTTATTAATTAAATAGGTTTGGGTATTCACATAAATAAGATATTAGAATTTATTGAGAGAAAGAGAGAGAAATTTTGAGACTACATTTCTGCAGAATAACGTCTATATAATGTGGTTTTAGAAAAAAATAAAAATGGATGGGAAAAGATTAATCCAGTCAGATATATCTCATAATAAATATTAGTTTTAGAATAAAATTGAAACCAGAACATGGTATGGATATTTTAATGACATACCACGTGGAATGGAAACATGAAAAAATGTGATTTATTTTAAAAACAATCGATAGCCTAACGACGTCACTTAGAAATATAGAAAATCAGTTGATGGGAATGGAAAGGGTCTCTCATTATTTGGACATAAAATGGACAAAAATAATGATATACATGAACATACTCCAATATAATGAAAAATAAACTAGAATACTTAACATAAAGGAAGTCATGACTTAAAAGATGTGGGTGAAAGGTTCCCTTACCTTGAAGAGTAACGTTGAATGATTGAAGGTTATAACCTTGGGAGGCCTGATGGATCCTTAGTAGGACTCCTTGGGAGGTAGAAAGACCACAGATTAGTGGAGGAGGATTTGGGAATAAAACAAATGAGGGAATCACTTGGTATTTATAAGAAAATGAGGGAATATTTATTTAATTTCTAAGGGATGCCACATTGATGGTATTTGGAAAACCATGGGCCTGTCCATGGTATTTTTCCATGGTATAGGCCACATGGGACACCTCATAACATATCATACTATTCATAAGTTGACATGATTTATTAAATAATTATTACATCATTAATGATGTCCTTAGACACCCGAAACTCAAAACTGTATTTTCACTATTCACTGAAAATTGTACTATTTTAGATAAATCCAAAAAATTCACTTTAACAAAATATTAATGCGCTAAATTAGAAGATGAACTCCATTTTATGAAAGTATTTTTCTAAACATTTTTATCTTAATTTTTAAATATAATAATTATTTATTCCAAAAATACATCTTTAATACTATAACCTATTTTGTAACACCTTAAGAAAGTAATCAAGGTCCCATAAAATTATTGTATAACCATTATTCAATAAAGTAAAAATATATGATTACATTTTATGAAAATAAATTTCCATTTTAAATTATTAAATTAATTATAAAATTGTAAATAAAATATTTATAACATACAAAAAAACCAAAACTTATACTATGATCATTTTTTCACTTTTACGATTTCTAAAATGTATGTATACATTCATGGGTGATGTTTCTATTTTTTTTGGTCGAATTACTATTCATTACTATTCATACGGATATGTTTCTATTCATACTTTACTATTCACTAAGAAAATAATGTTGATCTTATTAGACTATAAATTTCATATAGAACACAACCATAGAATACCATTTTTTAAAAATCAATTCACATTATTAATTATTTAAGGAATACAAAAATATTTTAGAATACCCATTTTTTCTAAAATTCATCAATAATATAGAACTTCTATAAATTCATCCTATATTTATCCAGATATTTAAAAGTCACCAACTTTTCCATAATAAGAAATAAATATTTTAATTAAAAAAAATGTTTTACAAAAGTACCTAAGGTCGCGTTACATATCCCCATAATACACTAATATAGGACCTAAGTGTAAGTTGTGCTATGGTGATAGAATCTTATGGTGTCTCAGACAACTTTGACCGTGAGGTGATTTCTATCATCTTGAACTTCTCTTGTAGGTGATTCCATTCAAGATTCACATTTTTATGTTTAGCTTGGGCGTGGTCTAGAGCAATGCCCAAAGATGAAAACTTCTTCCTAAGCTCCAATAGATTGGCTTCGTACGACCCGAGTATACTGAATGAGGCTATCCAATCTTCATTTTTTATTATTTATCAAAGGTCATTTGTATTTATAAACAATAATGGAAACATTAAGAGTTTATTTTCCAACATTAATATTGACCAAAGATCATATAATAGTTGTAACCCAATGGTATCATTTAATTATACACATTCCATTAAGTAAATCATATAGTTTTGATGAGTAAAAAATAAAATAACACACTAAATTAGGAAAAAAATATTATTCAAAAGTTTGGGTCATTACATTCTTCACCCCATAAAAAATTCCGTCCCGGAAATTTTATCTCGTACCCTTTGATGAGAAAAGTTGTGGTTACTTCTGTCTCATATACTCTTCTGATTCCCATGTGGATTCACCACTTTTGTGGTTCCTTCACAACACTTTAATAATGCAGGAATTCTTGTTGCGTAGAACCTTGTGTCTATGATACAAGATCTCCATAGTATGCTCCTCATAAGAGAGGTCATGTTCCAAATGTACCACCTCTGGATTTAGTATATGTGAAGGGTCAGGTATGTACTTCCTCAAGAGGGATACTTGGAAGACATCATGAACTTAAGATAGATTTGGATGAAGTGAAAGCCGATAAGACACTACTCCAACACGATCAAGGATTTCATAGGTTCCAATATATCTAGGAATGAGCTTCCCTTTTATCCAAAACCTCATGGCTCTCTTCCATGGTGAAATATGAAGAAAGACTTTGACACCAACATCAAACTCCAAGTCCCTTCTACGGTTGCTGACATAGCTCTTTTACTAACTCTAAGCAGCTTCAATGTGTTTCTAGATGGCATGGAACTTTTCTGTCAACTCTTTCATAAGATCAGGCCCAAGAAGATTTCTCTCACTAGCTTCATGCCAACAAGTAGGAGTCCTACATCGCTTAACATATAGAGCTTCATAGGGTGCCATTTGAATTCTTGAGTGGAAGATATTGTTGTAAGAAAACTCACCTGAAGGGAGATGTTGATCCCATCCACCTTTAAATTCCATTGATCATGTTATCATAATTTCCTCGAGTGTTTGAATAGTCATTTCAGATTTCCCATAAGTTTGGGGGTGATAGGCCATACATAAATTCAATTCAGTGCTCAGGGAATGTTGAAGACTTCTCTAGAATTTTGATGTAAACCTTGTATCATGATCAGATAGGATAGAAAGTGGAACAACATGCATCCATACCACTTCCTTCACATAAATCTTGGCAAGTTGATCAAGAGATAAATCATCCCAAATGGACATAAAATGGGAAGTCATGGTGAGACGTTCCCAAATAACCCATATTGCATTGTTTCCTTTGGATGTTCTCGAGATACCTATGATAAATTCCATAGTGATAATGTCTCACTTCCACACTCGTATATTTAGTGGTTGCAATACCCCTTTAAGAAGTTATCACTCAACCTTCACTTGCTGACATACAAGGAACCATGAAGTGTAGTCAACAATATCCCTTTTCATATTACCCCACCAATAGTTATCACAAAGGGCCCTTTAAATATTTGTTCTTCTATGATGTATAGTGAAAGTATATCTATGAGCAGCATCCATCAACTCCTTCTTTTTTTTCAGAATAGATGGAACGCATAATCTTCTACAAAATTTCAATACACCTTCTTAATCAATATTAATCATATAAAAATTCCAATACTTCACAACCTAAAAATTATTCGGTAATAAAGGATCATATTTCAGAGAATTCTTGATCTTCTCTAGTAATGACGATTGATAAATTATTTGGGTTTGGGTTGATGATGCCCCTTACCTTATAATTCCGATGTACATCTTTACTAGTTCATTGATCAAATGATCTCTTTGAATCCTCATCGTGGATAGTATGGATGGTTCATTCCTACTTAATGCATCACAAACATTGTTTTCACTTCTCGGATGATAATGAATTGGATAATCATAGTCTTTATGAAGTTCCAACCATCTTCTTTGTCTCGTGTTCAATTAAATTTGTGTGAAAATATACTTCAAACATTGATGGTCTATGTATATATCACATTTATCCCCATAAAAATAGTGGCCCTATATCTTCAACGAAAAAATGACTATAACCATCTCAAGATAATGCATAGGATAGTTTTTTTTCGAGTCTTTAGTTGCCAAGATGCATATGCAATGACCATGTAATTTTCCATGAAGATGCACCCAAGCCATTTTAGAGATGCATCGCTAAAAACAATGAATCCTTCTACACTTGAGGGAAGAGATAACACATGTGAAGTACCCAATCACTTCTTCATCTCTTGGAAACATTCCTCACACAACTTTATCTGGATGAAGATGACCCATTTTTTAGATAATTTTTTTAATGAATATGAAAGTTGGGATTTTTTTTCACAAAAACCCCTATAATATCCTGATAATCCAAGGAAACTGTGAATCTTAGTTGTCATTGTAGGTTGAGGCCACTCTTCAATATACTTTTTCTTTTCAGGGTTAACTATGACCCCTTCATTGGTAAAAATGTTCCCCAAGAATGCTACTTGTTTTAAGCAAAACTTACATTTGCCGAATATTCTAAAACCCACTCCTTCCATAGTTCTTGCAAAATAACCCTTCGATGATCCTCATTATCATAGAGAATTTTGGAATATATCATAATATCATCAATAAAAACTACCAAAAAGTTATCAAGGAAGTCCTTAAAGACTCTATTCATCAAATCCATAAAAATATCAGGTGAATTAGTCAGTCTGAAGAGAATAACTACAAACTCATAATGCCCATATCTTGTTCGAAAGACAGTTTTTGGAATGTCATCTTTCTTCACCATCATCTGATGATAAAGAGATCTAATATCAATATTATAGAAGAATTGAGACCCATGAATTAGGTCAAATATGTCATCAATTCTTGGAAGAACGTATTTTTCCTTCACTGTGATCCCGTTCAGTTCTCTATAATCAATGTATAGTCGAACTGATCCATTCTTTTTCTTCACAAAGATAACTGGTGCTCCTCAAAGAGACACACTCGATCAGATAAACCCTTTTTCCAAAAGATTTGTATTTGTTCCATTAAATCCTCCAGCACCACATTTTCCATCCTATACGGGGTATTTGATATTGGATGGGATCCATGTATGAGTTCAATGAAGAAATATACCTCTCTTTCTAGGGGAGGTCTGGGTAACTCCTCGAGAAATATGTCAACATATTCCTGGGCGATGGGGAAATTTCTTTCCTCAAACTCTCATTTCATTCTTCTTCTTCACTGATCAACACCATAAATAAGGATATATGAGGTTCTTATAGAAAAATATCATGCTGAGATATCTCTCCTAGGAAGTTAAATGTAGGTTTTCTATTCAATACTATTGATGTTTCCTTGCTTCTACATTTTATCTTAGCATTATACTTTGAGATCCAGTCCATCCTTAGAATAATGTCGAATTCTATCTTGGGAATGACTACATGATTTGTGATAATATTGTGCTCACTACATAAATAATATAGTTTCTAAACATATATCATGCTTGGATAATTCCACAAGGATTCAGGACTGATAACTCTACTTTTTGTAAATCGGTGGTTGATTCTATGTTCTTTGCAAACATGGAGGAAATAAAGGAATGCATAGAACCAGAATCAAACAAAGTACGTGATATATTTGAGAGAAAAAGAAGAGTACATTCCACCTCATCATTTGGAACATCAAATTTAGGTGTCGCAATAGAAAAAGTAAGACCATACTTCCTTGGCCTATGCTGAGGCTGATAGTGATTCCCCTACACCGAACTTGGATTTGGACAGTGATTGGGAAAGTGTCCAAGTAATCCACATATAAAGCAATATATATTAGTTAGTTCCTACACCATATTCCCCTTTTTGATAGTGATTGGAAGTTGAGGTTTTACCTCACATTAAAAATTCCACACAATATGGACATCTCATCCCCACTTGTAGCATATCCCGCTCTTGAGCAGTCAATTCGTCGAATGCTTCTTCCCACATTTATTACACGTGGATGTTTTACCTTCTTTCCTCCTCTTACCTGATTGAATCTCCTCCCTAATCTTGGATTTATTGATCTCTTATTGTCATTGGATTTATGAGACCACTGTGTCTCACCAAACTCTAGTTTGACCTTCATTACACTTTGTATGATCTCATCATAGATGTCATAGTATCCATTGGATAGATTCATCAGTAGATGAGGTATCAGTCCACCAAATAATCTATCAACCTTACTATTAGCATCCATGAAAAAGATTGAGGTGTAATGGGAAAGCCTTGTGAAGTTCATCTCGTAGCATCCCATAGATTCATTCTCTTTTTTCATCAGCTCGAGAAACTCCTTCTCCATTATTGTTATCATAGAACAAGAGAAATACTTATTGAAGATGATCACTCTGAAATCTTCCCACCACATAGATTCATCCAACCCTCTTGGACTAATGTTTTTAATTAGTTCCCACCACTGATCATCTTCTCTTTCTAAATTATAGGCAGCTAGGGTGACCTTCTCTTTCTCTAAATAGTGTATAATAGAAAAGATCTTCCCTATAGAGTTTATCCACTATTTATAAATCAATGGGATGGTCGTTCCACTAAAGGATGGTCGTCTTTGATGTATAAAGGACCCAACAGAATGTATTTCCCTTCATGGTGAGATCGGTATCTCAGCTTGATTCAAGTAATTTCCCATTACTTGAGTTAGTTGGTTCATCATTCTTAAGAAAGTTTCCATTCTGGAGTCCATCAGAGGGCCTCCAGTGCATGGTCCATTTGCGGTCACCATTTTCTTGGTTCCTCCTATTTCACTCCATTTTCTATAAAAATAAAACATTACTGGGAAACTTATTTTTTTATAAATTCTTTTTACTATAAAGTATTTTATGTCTTAAAACATCATGCTTTAAACAATTACATATCTCTATAAATCATTCTTAATGATTCATAAAAATCTTATGGTTAAAAAAACATATCCCCGGGGAGTGTCATAACAAAGTGTGTAGCAGGGCCCATTGTCATGTAATAGGATAACCTGGGTCAACCTTGAAACTCATTTTAATAGTTTTCACTCCTAGGTACATATGTTCCAGAGCCGCCTCTACCTGCTCGTATCCAGACTGGTTTGAATTTTCTTGATAAACTACTTATGAAATACTCACTAAAATACCAGTAATTATTCTTATATTTATAATTTTATTTATGGTTCTCCCTAGTGTTTCATATACTAATTTTCAGAAATAACAAAACTTTTTTTGATACCAACTAGGGCATCCATCCATTTTATTACATAAATATTCATTAAATTTTACAAACATAGGATCTATAAAGTCTAGTGTCTTGGAAATCAGAAAAATTAAACATAAAAACAACATAAATAATTATTCTAATACACATGTAAGGATTCATCATAAGTTATTCTTATGTATAATTGCTTCATCTTATAACCTGGAAAAATACATCAAAGGAAAGGGTGATAAGAAGCCCCAGTAATGAAATCAAGGGAATCAATTTACTTATGATATCAATAAGAAATTGATGAAAACCACAAGACATGAGCAACAGAAAAAGAGTCATATCATAATAAAAATAACATTAATCACAACATGAATATGTGGATAGAACATTTCATTTAGAAATTCATGAACATATCACCACGGTTCAGCCCAAGGTGACATAAAATAATTACCAAGGTTATTCACCAAGGTATCGTGAAACTTATCATCTCTAGAGATTAAATTCTTTACCCAATGAATTGGAGTGCTATATGGGAAAAACATTAATATTTCATTATTTTCATGTGATCCACATTGATCATAATCATACATTTCCTAAATAACCTAAAGATATTAAATGAAATGGGGTTCACATCAAAATTGTGACGTTTTAAAAGTGCTTAAAAATCATATCATTATGTCATTTATAAACCATAGAAGGGAATAAGGGTTTTATGTATGTCAATTGCTGAATCATGAATATAAATTTTATGTCCTTATTAACACCAATATAGATGAAAAATGTCTATGTATTAACATAAATAATATAATAGATTATATTGAGAGAGAGAGAGAGAGAAAATTTGGGACGAAATTTATGCACCATAACTGCTATATAATGGGGTTTTAAAACACAATAAAAAGAGAGCGGGCAAGGTTAAACCACTCACATATAACTCATAATACAGTATAGGGATAGAATAAAATATAAAAAATAACATCTTATGAATATTTTAATGACATACCATATGTAAAGGAAACATGAGAAAAAAGATGTGATTTATTTTATGAAAATTCTGAAGACTAACGGCTTCACTTAATAATCTAGAAAATCAGTTGATGAGATCAGAAAGGGTCTCTCATAATTTAAACATAAAATGGACAGAAATAATGATATATGAGAACATAAAAAATAGAAGGAAATAGAAACATGCAGACAGAACATAAAGGATGTCATGATTGAAAAGAGGTGGGTGAAAAGTTCCCTTACCTTGAAGAGTGTATACAAAACCATGATGGTCAAGACCATGGGAGGCTGGAGGGAACCTTGGGAAGAATCTGTGGGAGGTATAAATACCAGAGAATCATTGAGGATAATTATGGACTGAAATTAAGGAGGTAATGACTTGGTATTTATTGGAAAAGTGAGGGAATATTTAATTAATTTCTGAGGGACACCTCATCAGTGGTATTTGAAAAACCAGGGGCATTCCCATGGTATATTACCTTGGTATTGGACACATGGGACACCTCATAACCTATATTACTGTTCATAATATGACCAAAATTATTAAATAATTATTACATCATTAATGATGTCATTAAACTTTGGAAACAAAAAACTGTGTTTTTACTATTCACTGAAAATTCAAGTATTTCAGAAAAATCCCAAAAATTTACTCTAACCTAATATCGATGCTATAAATTCAAAAATGAACTCCATTTTATGAAAATAATTATCTAAATATTTTAAATTTAAATTTGAAATAAAATCATTATTTATTTAAAAAATACAAATTTAAAACTATAACTCATTTTGTAACACCTTAAGAACATAATCAATGTCCCATAAAATTATCATATTACCATTAAAAAAAGTAAAAATATATGATTAAATTTTAGGAAAATTTATTTCCATTTTAAATTATTAAATTAATTATAAAATTGTAAATAAAATATTCATGATATACAAAAATACCCAAACTTATACTACGGTCGTTTTTTTCAATTTTAAGCTGTTTAAAATGTATTTATACATTCATGGGTGAAGTTTTTATTTTTTTGGTTGATTTACTATTCATTACTATCTATACGAGAATGTTACTATTCATACATTAATATTCACTAAAAATTAAGTTGATCTTATTAGACTGTATATTACTTACTGAACACTACAGTAAAAGACCATTTTTTGAAAATCAATTCACATTATTAATTATTTAAAGAATACAAAAATATTTTAAAATAACCCTTTTTTCCAAAATTCATCTGTAATATGGAAGTTCTATAAATTCTTCCTATATTTATGTAGATATTTGAAATTCACCAACTTTTCCATAATAATAAATAATAATTTTATTTACACAAATGTTTTACAAAAGTAACTTAGCTCGCTTTATAAAGCCCATTATTACACCAGCATAGGACCTAAGTGTAAGGTGTTCTATGGTGATAGAATCTTGGGGCGGCTTAGAAAACATTGCCAGAGTGGTGATTTCTATCAGCTTGAACTTCTCCCATAGGATATCATGTTCAAGCTTCACATGTTGATGTTAGGCCTGGGCTTGGTCCAGAGCAAAGCCCAAAGATGCAACCTCCTTCCAAAGCTCCAACAGATGGGCATTGTACGGCCCGAGTCTACTGAATGGGGCCATCCAGTATTATTTTTATACTAATTAACCATGGTCATTTGTATTTATAAACAATAATTGTAATGTTAAGAGTTTAGTTTTCAATTTTTATATTGACCAACGGTCATATAACAATTGAAACCCAAAAGTATCATTTAATTGTACTCACTTAATTAATTAAAGGATATAATTGTAGTGAGTATTAAATAAAATAACAGAAAAAATAAGGTGACAATAATTATTCAAATGTTCAGGTCGATACATTCAGCATCAAACCTGAAAAGTGAAACTGAGGCCAAACCCCACGAGATTCTAGTATACTAGTACACCTCCACCCCCTATATACCCGAGTTTCCCTCTTATTCTCAAACAAGATCAAAAAGACAAAAAATATAATTTTCACATGAAAATACCACTTCCAAATCATCCATTCACCAAACATCCCACACATGTATCACACAAGTCATATAATCCCCCTTTTTAATCAAATTTATTTTTAAATCATACTTACAAAAAACTAGCCCACACCACATTACACACCTCTTTAAAACATCAAAAAATTCTTTAAATATATTTATAAAACCTTTAAAAGATATTATAATTCACATAACATCCCACACACATATCACATAATACATATTTCATCAAAAAAATTAATTTTACACATCACTCTCACACAAAACAGCCCACAAAAGTGTTTCACACATTTCATTCCATTTGATAAAACATTTCTGAAATTAATAAATTATTCTAAAAAAAGTTTCAAATCTTCAATAACCACTTTACACTTCAGAATACCATTTTATGTGAATAAAATCACCAAAATAGTATCTGTTCATCATTTTTCCACTTTTTTTAACAACAAAGTCATTTTAAATTTTCATAAAAAAACACCCAAGGGGTATAACAATGTTTTTCCTAAAAAAACTTGTTCAAACCCTTCTTTCAAAGCCAAAATCACACCAAGAACCTACCAAATCAGAATTGGTAGCCCAAAAAACATTTCAAAATCCACTTAATTATGTTATATAATAAACCCAAACATTTCCACAAGAGTTACAAAAGTAAAAACCAAAATTTGAAACAATAGTGAAACTATAAAAATTACCTCTTAGAAAACACCTTCAAAAATGGTTTTACCACAATTAATGACATATAATAAAGATTCAAAATAATCAAATCCAGAATTCTAACTCATCAAGAAATGATTACACATGGAATCACCTACCGAAAGTGTCGAAAGCCTCAAATCCTAGTGCAAAACATCAACCTAACCACCGCCACATCTCAAGGAAGTGAAAAGCATCCTAAAAACTCATTATTATAGAAACAATACACAAGTTTAAACCCTTGTCCCAAACCATATCTTATGGACACTATAGAATTCATGTATGGGTGAATAGAATCCTATTTAAAGGGATGAAATCAAAGAGATATTTACTTAATTTCTTGGTTTTGATGTTTCCCCCATCAAATCTCCCTTTAATATAGAGTTCCATGGGTGGGAGAGAGAGCATAGAGGTTGTACATGGAGGTAGGGAATGAAATGGGAAAGAATGGTGTAGATTTGGGTTTATTCTAGAAGGGAAAATATGGAATTTTAAAATGATTTTAATGACCTAGAAACCATTGCACGGTTTGGCAGCATGGTTTAGTAAACCGTGCGGCCAAATCGTGCAGCCTGTTAATTCCATCAAAAATGATTCCATTATCCTCTAATTTTAGGTTGTTACAAGGTATAAAACATGGGGGAATGATAGGACAAGTATAAGGGAGAAAAATTCCCAAAATAAACCGTACTTGTCACCCCAAAACTCATCCAACTCATGGGTACAAACCACCTCAACAACGTACCCCACGAGTGGTACCACTAGGAGTGTCAGAAAACCGACTCCAAAACACCATAACCTAAAATCATCCTATTCAGAAAATTGGAGGCCATGTATTAGAAAATACCCTCAAGACCAATGTCAAATATCAAGAGTACAGAAGAAACCAAAATTTCAAAACCGGAACACCCAAAAACAAAGAGAAAGCTATTATCCGAAAGAGGATTTGAATCAATGCATGGAATTGAAAATCCATGAGTGAAAATTCTCCCCACCATAATGATTTCTACCACCAAATATACACATCAAAAAAATGAAATAACCACACCCAACCAATAAACCAAGATGTACTCCATTTCCAGGTTTCTCCCATCTTCGAAAGGCCAAAAAAATTATAGTGATCAACTAAAGAAGGAATACTCTCACAAACCACAACATATAACAGTTTCCCACAAAAATCAAGAAAGTTTTGTATTTATCCCATAAGATAACTGCTCAAAAACTATTTCAACAAGACTCAAGAAATAAACCCATACGATCAACAACAACAAACAATGCTACACATACCGTGCTTTAATTAATCCGAATGGCTCACTCCAATCACAACGTTTAATGAAGGAAGATCTCAGGAGTTAGATAGCTCTAATCGATACCACCTACCACCAATTCAAGACCAATAAAACTCTGTTTTACTAGTATGGGTGGGGGGGACATAAAGGACTCCCCACCATTAGAGACAACATAAATTTTTCATGATACAGAATTAGGACACTAATAGGGGGAGGCCCGAACAGACTCCCTAATTGAAGGGGTAGACTTCTAGTAGACATTTCCAAAAGAACATACATAAAACACATAGTGGTTGTCCCAACTATAAGGACCAACCATATTAACAGATAAACAATTCCCAAAATAGAAAGACCACAAAATATAAAGAGTTGGTACAACCACATGGTTCGTACAAACAGTATGGGGAGACTGTGTGCTAACTATGCAGATCCTTCTATCAGCACGGTTATCTGGGGCATCGTTTCTGCTAACAATGTGAAAACTGTGGACTCAATTTTCTAGCCATATTTCAGTCCTTTCCACAAAAATAAATGGAATACAAAGGGGGAAGGAATAAAATTGGGTGATAAAATCCACACGAGGCCCTCTCACCTCCTCCCATCATAAAACAACACGAAAAGAATGATGAAGACACTAGAGATATTGTAACACCCGAGACTTTTATGTTATCAAAGGAATCTTTTTCTACACAACACTTTCTTGGCTTGGTTTACACGCAATCGCGGCCTTCCTCGATATCTTGCGTCGTACGCAATACCGAGTTTCACTAAAACAACGATATGCTATTAAAATATTATTAAAACTAGCCGTTATGAATAGTAATAACCAATTTTTGAAATTTTTGAAATTTTATTTTTCAAAATGGACTTCATTTTTGGACTCAGAATATCGAAATTAGCCTAGGGTGGAATTTTGGTATTTTTCTGAAAACTTTCAATTTTTGATGAATAGTGAAACCACTAAGTGGTAGGTTAAAAACTGAATTTTGCATAAAACATAATTTTACCGCTTCTGTGAATGGAATTTCGAAAATCCGACAGACACGGTTGATATCAGTAAGTAAAATGTGGTTCAATGAGATAAAAATAATTTTTTGGTGAATAGTAACTTTTTACTTTTTTTACCGCGGTTAATAGTAAATAGGGTAACTAAGGGTAAATATGATATTACTATTACCCTAACACATTTACTAATTCTATTGGATAAGTGTAATTCGACCAAAAACAACCTTATGAATAAAATATGACCATTTAGGCCCACTTGGATTAGATTAGGACATTTATTATTAATTTATTT
This sequence comes from Viscum album, assembly GCA_963277665.1. Classification (NCBI taxonomy): domain Eukaryota; kingdom Viridiplantae; phylum Streptophyta; class Magnoliopsida; order Santalales; family Viscaceae; genus Viscum; species Viscum album. Next base: position 149,811,584 of record OY728159.1, read on the forward strand.
AAACAAGGGTTAAAATAGTTAAAATCAAAGTTTAATAAGTAAATCATTTTTAATATGGGGTTATACATAAGATAAATTCGACTATAAATATTCATTAGAAATCCAAAAGGATTTCCTACATAATGGTATTTTATTTGTAATTTTTAGACATTAAATAATTTAATTTATTTATGACACAATGATGATGCAGTAATTATCTTATTAATGAAATATTGACATAATTGATGTTATAAACATCAAAATAAATGTAATTTGAGACTTTTTATGAATTCCACTAATTTTCTAGGTTACTATGATATATTAATGTTGATTTAATCAACTTGTTTCGAACATATAATTCTGTTATGACTTTCACAAAAATCATATATCAAATAGTTTCAAAATTGACACAAAATTGTTTTTAAATCAAATATTATATTATTAATTGTTATTTTATTCCTAAAAATATAAGGTTCGGCCAAATGACTTAGATAAGGATATATATATTAATAATAAACAATTTGGGGTTCGTTTGGCATGTTATAGTAAGTTCATTAACCATATAGTGAAAGAAAACAAAAAGACACGGTAAAAGTTAAATTATTTAACTTAGAGTTAAATCTAATTGATAAGGTTAAAATAATTCCTTAAACTTGTCTAAATCCTATTGGTTGATAGGATTTCGACCCATCCCAACTTTAGCTTCGAAATAAGACCCTTTGTAACCATTATAAACCGATTTTGACTTTAATATAAAATAATATTTTGAGATATTCCTAAGGTGCCCCTCTCCTCCCTTATAAAAGGGCACCTCATCCCCCTCCTCCTCACACCAAATTGAGCACTCATGCTCGGCCAACCCCTGCCATTTTATCCTCTCCACTTCCCTAGAATAATCCTAGAGGTCCTGGTCTTCTTCAAAGACCAATCTTAGTTCCGTAAGTGGAGGATTCAAAGAGGCGTTCCAAAGAAGAGGTAATATCCATTACCGATCTTTTCAATTTCTTTCTTCTTCAACTTCTTCTTCTTTAGTTGTTTCATGATAAAGAAATAACATCAGTATTACTTACATACTTATATGTTTTTATAAATATGAAACAACCCTAATTCACCTTCTATCCATCCTACGGAAAAATGAAATCATCGCGCGTGCGTACGTACGGAATACCGTCTCCACGCCGTGGTGTAATCTATTTTCCACCACCACCTTACAAGGATGGGTGTAATGGTGTAATGAGTAACTATTTATGATTATTATAAAGTAATATTGATACTGAAATAATATATATATATATACTCCAATACAATTCCACGATCATAGGAACGATATCATCACTCGTGCGTACGTACGGAATACCGTCTCCACGATGTGAAGCGACTCGTTCTACATGATCATCATTACATAATAGTTATATAAATGAATTTAATGAATAAATATGATATATGTTACACTAATACAATTCTGGATATAAGATATCTATAACCTTAAAATAAGAATAATAATTTATTCGGCAAAACACGCATAAGAACAAAAGGCAATAAAGACCCGAGTAACAGGTAACAATGAAATATTACTAACAAGAAGCTAAGAATATGACCATATATGATATCATATCAATATTTATGATTCTGGAATAAGTCAATAACATCATTTAAACCATTATACAGGAGCTTCGGACACGTACAAAGCAAATCGGACCTAAGGTAAGGGAAAATATCACAATCTCATTTTTATCCGAGGTTGTTTATTCGTAAGTATTTAATGGGGTGTATTTTATCATACACATCCATGTTTCATCAATATGTAATATTATTTCCATCCACCTACAATTGTTTAAATCCATTTTTACCCTTCGGTTAGTTTTTAGTAATATGTATGAAAGGAATCTTTTGTCATTTTTCGTACGAGGTACTTTTTGACATTTCCGACAAAAGTACGAAGAATGTTTTTTTTAACTTATACGGCATGAATGGATTTCAAAAAAAATTATTTCCAAGAAGCTTCCTTTACAAGCATTAATGTTTATTTTTAATCAACTTCTTTTATTTTAAAATCGTATGACATGTTAAGAAAGGAAAATTGTTTTTGAAGTAGAAAGGATATTTTCCTCAATAATGAAGTTCAAGTATTTTATCAAAATTATTTTCCATCTAAGATAATAAAAGGGTTCTGTTTTTATCCCTATTATTACATGGATTTGATTATGTTGTTATGGAAACATTTTTATGAATTCCTTTATCTTATATGAATTGTTTTATGATGTCATGTTGTTTAAGAATCCCATTTTTATTACATGGGTTATGCGATGATGTATGATTTATGATTATGTGGCACACATAAGAAAGGATTCATTATAAGATGGGTGGGACCTATATCTCCCTCCAATGCATTGGGTAAAGATTTTATATCTCACGAGATAGACATGGCTGGAACGGAAGGTTATTTCGGTTCAGTGATACAGGACTGAAATGAGGAGTGAACTCGGTTCAGAAAGGGACTTTGTCCACTAAAATAGTCTTGGAAATGAGTCATGACTAACAGGAAATGATTTCCCATGATTATGTGTGCATGCCACAAAGTTTCAAGTTTTATGTTATGATTATGGGGATATCATTTTCACTTCTATGATTTATTCCATGTTAAGATATTATGATCTCTTTTGCAGGTTTTGATTTTCAAAAAGATATGATATGATTTTTATTTCCTTTATTTTCCCTTCCTGAGCATTTGAGCTCACCCTTTTATGTTTTCTTTTCCCCAGGTCAAGAAGATGGATATTAAGTAGAATATGCTAAAAGGGACCCTATATATGATGAAATAAATGGGAGACACCGTAGAAGATTTATGAACCAGTTGTTTATGTTTCCCAGTTTCTAAAGACACTATACCTATACGGTCCTTTGTGGTTTTTTCATATGTTGTAATAAGTGTGCTTCAATTTTTAAGTATTAACAATGTATGTAAAGTATGAGTCGTTATAGTTGGTATCAGAGGAAAGGTATAGTCAACCTTTGGAAACTAGGATGTGAAAGCCTTAGTAAGAACCCTAAGGATAAGTCTGAGCATAGAACACAATCATAGTGTTTTTGAAATGGCCATGAATACCCTAGGATAAAACCTTAAGTGTGAAATTTTATCCTTGATTATGTGGTTTTCCTATTATAATTAGTGTTGCTCACACTATTCTTCTTGGTTTTAGTCAATGGTTGGAACCCGAAGGAACCGTGTTAATGAGGAATGCGATGGGCAATGCAATGATTGTCCCCCTGAGCAACCAAACGATATGGGAGCTGGAATGCAAAATCTTGTAGCCATGCTCACACAACTTTCTCAAGCTATGAATCATGCAGGACTTCCAAACGAGCAAAGGAAGGAGAAACATTCTGTTGAATCCTTCATGAGGCAGCGTCCACCTTCATTCAGCGGGTCTAATGATCCATTAGTTGCTGAACAATGGATTAGTACAACTGAAAACATATTTTCAGTTCTTCAAAGTTCTGAACATGATAAAGTCATCCTAGCAGTGTATCGTTTGGAAGGAGATGCTGATCAATGGTGGAATCTTATTAAGAATACGAGGAAAAGGGATGAAATTGATTCTATGGAATGGGACGAGTTCAAGAACTTATTTTTCAATAAGTACTTCCCTCGTATTCTCCGAACAAAGATGGAAAAAGAGTTCCTTGAACTGAAGCAAAGGGATGATGAATCTGTTGGTACCTATGAAGCAAATTTTACAAGACTTGCAAGGTACGCTTCTGGTATTATTATCCAACCTGAGAGTAAGATCGATCGATTCTTTAGTGGCTTAAAACCAAGTCTTTGAAGGGAGTTAGCCATAAGGGACTTCAATAGCTACGAGGAAATCGTTCGATGTGCTCTCAAAGTCGAGATGGAGATTGGAGTAACCGATCAGTCACATGGGTTTGATAAGAAGAGGAAGATGGAATTCAAAGGAAAATCTAAAGAGCACACTGAAAAGAAGATGGACATTCCCTTATTCTCAAAGTGTAGAAAGAAACATGGAGGGAGTTGTCTTAAAGGGACAAGTAAATGTTTTAAATGTGTAAAGGAAGGTCATCGGGCATTTGAATGCCGTGATAATGGGAAGAAGATGTCTATTGATGCAAACAAAGGAAGGGATACACAGAATGAATCTACTACACTTCAATATTTCAAGTGCAAGGAGATGGGGCATTATGCCAATCAATTCCCAAATCCAAGGGTTGATGATGATGGTCGACGTCAACATAATCTTAAGGCTAAAGACAAAGGAAAGTCACATACAATTTCTATCAGCGATGTGGAGTACGATAACGAAGTGGTGAAAGGTACACTTACCGTCCACTCTAAATTAGAAAATGTTTTATTTGATTCTGGACCCACCCACTCTTTTATTTCTAAAGAATTTTTTAAGGGTATCACCGTATTACCTCATCAATTAGATGTTGAGTTAGCTGTGACAACACCTAATGGCACAACAGTCGCATCAAAAGTTTATAATTCTTCTCCGATCGAAGTTTGTGGGAAAGTGCTTCCTGCAAATCTTGTGGTCCTTACTTTAGTGGAATTTGATGTGATTCTTGGCATGTATTGGCTTTCTCTACATGGAGCTCATATCAATTTCCAAAGAAGGGAAGTCACATTTCATATTCCAGATCAATCTACGATCGTCTATCGATGCAAGGATGAACATAACCTTCCAAGGGAAATTCCTTCCATCCTATGGGTCTTGATTCCACTAAATGAAGGTTATTTATCTCAAAAGGTTGGTGAGAAACTCACGATTAAGAATATGCCCATTGTACGGGAGTTTGATGATGTTTTTCCAGAGGAATTACCGGGTCTTCCACCAAATCGTGATGTTGAGTTTTCAATAGAACTCGTACCGGGTGCTTTCCCAATTTCAAAGAAACCTTATAGAATGGCCCCAATTGAGTTGCAGGAATTGAAGAAGCAACTCCATGAGAATCTTGATAAGGGATTCATACGCCCTAGTGCGTCACCTTGGGGAGCACCTGTTCTATTTGTTAAGAAGAAAGATGGATGAATGAGACTCTGCATTGATTATCGAGAACTTAACAAGATCACTATCAAGAACAAATATCCTCTCCCACGCATTGATGACTTATTTTTCCAACTACGCGAAGCTCAATACTTTTCAAAGATTGATCTTCGTTCAGGGTATCATCAATCAAGTGTCAAAAGGGAGGATATACCAAAGACGACTTTCCGAACAAGGTATGGACACTATGAATTTATAGTGATGCCATTTGGTCTTACTAATGCCCCTGCTATCTTCATGGATCTAATGAATAGAGTCTTTAGAGACTATCTTGATCAATTTGTGGTAATATTTATAGACGATATTCTTGTCTATTCAAAGAGCAAGGAAGAGCATGAAGATCACTTGAGAATTATATTGAAGACCCTGAGAAAGGAAAAGCTTTATGCCAAATTTACCAAGTGTGAATTTTGGCTTCAAAAAGTTGCATTTTTGGGTCACATAATCTCAAAAGAGGGGATATCTGTGGATCCAGCAAAAGCAGAGGTTATCGAAAGATGGTCAAGACCAACAACATTAACTGAGATCCGAAGTTTTCTTGGTTTGGCTGGATATTATTGACGTTTTGTAAAAGATTTTTCACGATTATCTAATCCACTCACCAAGCTGACTCGGAAAGGAGTTAAGTTTGTCTGGACAGAGGAATGTGAAGAGAATTTCAAGGAGTTGAAAAGAAGGTTATCCAGTGCACCTGTGCTCACACTGCCTTGTAGTGGAGAAAGGTTTGTGATCTACAGTGATGCATCCAAGAAAGGATTGGGGTGTGTTCTTATGCAAAATGATATGGTGATAGCTTATGCCTCATGATAGGTGAAAATCCATGAGAAAAATTACCCAACACATGATTTGGAGTTGGATGCGGTAATCTTTGCATTAAAGATTTGGAGGCATTACCTTTATGGTGAAAGGTGTGATATTTATACTGATCATAAAAGTTTAAAGTATATTTTCACACAAAAGGAGTTGAATATGCGTCAAAGAAGATGGTTGGAGATGATTAAGGATTATGACTGCTCAATCCATTACCACCCTGGGAAAGCAAACAAGGGGGAAGATGCATTAAGTCGACAAGACCATGCTAGTTTATCCATGATGAGGATCACAAAAGACCCAATATTTATGGATTTACAAAGGATGGATCTTGGAATTATAATGGAAGGGGAAAAATCTTATCTTTCTCAAATGAATGTTCAACCATCTATACATGTGAAGATTAAAGAGGCACAGAAAGAAGATGTCGAGTTACAAAAGAAGGTGAGAAATGTTCCTGAATTCAACCTTGATTGTGATGGGATAATAATGTTCAGGAATCGGGTTTGTGTTCCTTCCATCCCCAAATTAAAGAAGGAGCTGCTGGATGAGGCTCATAGTTCTCCATTATCTATTCATCATGGAAGCACAAAGATGTATAGGGACCTGAAAGAGTACTTCTGGTGGGATGACATGAAAAGAGATGTTGCTGAATATGTCTCTCGATGCTTGGTTTGTCAACAAGTTAAAGCTGAGAGACAGAAGTCTAAGGGGATGTTACAACCATTACCCATACCCGAATGGAAATGGGAAAACATCACTATGGACTTTGTCACAGGACTTCCTAAAACATCCAAAGGAAATAATGCTATTTGGGTCATAGTTGATCGTCTTACAAAGTCTGCACACTTCATTGCTATTAGAGAGGATTTCTCTCTGGATCAGCTTGCCATGATATATGTAAAGGAAGTGGTAAGATTTCATGGAGTACCACTTTCTATTATATCTGATCGGGATCTGAGATTTACCTCGATGTTCTGCCGAAGTCTTCAGCATACTCTGGATACAGAGTTGAGTTTCAGCACTGCTTATCATCCCCAGACAGACGGTCAGTCTGAGAGAACAATTCAAACCCTAGAAGATATGTTGAGAGCTTGCTCTATGGATTTCAAGGGAGGTTGGGATCAACACCTACCTTTGGTGGAATTTTCTTATAATAATAGCTTTCACTCCAGTATTCAGATGGCTCCTTATGAAGCTCTCTATGGAAAGAAATGCAGGACTCCAACTTGCTGGGATGAAGTTGGGGAAAGGAAGCAATTAGGACCTGATCCCGTTGATGAAATGGCAGAAAAGGTTAGATCTATTCAACAACACATAAGTGCAGCTCAGAGTCGACAGAAAAGTTATGCCGACAACTGAAGAAAAGACCTAGAGTTTGAAGTGGGTGATAAAGCGTTCCTACGAATATCTCCCTGGAAGAGGGTTATGAGATTTGGAAAGAAGGAGAAGTTGAGCCATAGATATATTGGACCTTTCGAAATACTGGATCGTGTTGGGAAGGTAGCTTACCGATTGGCGCTTCCACCGAATCTCTCTCAAGTTCACGATGTGTTCCATGTATCTCTCCGGAGAAAGTACATACCTGATCCTTCACATGTACTCAGCTCAGAAGTTGTACCGCTGGAGCAAGATCTTTCTTATGAAGAACAGCCGATAGAGATTCTGGATCGTAGCGAAAAAGTCCTACGAAACAAGACCACTCGATTGGTGAAAGTTTTATGGAGGAACCACCAACTTGAAGAAGCTACATGGGAGCTTGAGGATATGATGAGGGAGAAGTATCCTCATCTGTTTGTTACAAAGTGACGAATTTCGAGGGCGAAATTCTTTTTAAGGGGGGTAGAATGTAACACCCGAGACTTTTATGTTATCAAAGGAATCTTCTTCTACACAACACTTTCTTGGCTTGCTTTACACGCAATCGCGACCTTCCTCGATAGCTTGCGTCGTACACAATACCGAGTTTCACTAAAACAACGATATGCTATTAAAATATTATTAAAACTAGCCGTTATGAATAGTAATAACCACTTTTTGAAAATTTATAAATTTTATTTTTCAAAATGGACTTCATTTTTGGACTCATAATATCGAAATTAGCCCAGGGTGAAATTTTGGTATTTTTCTGAAAACTTTCAATTTTTGATGAATAGTGAAACCACTAAGTGGTAGGTTAAAAACTGAATTTTGCATAAAACATAATTTTACCTCTTCTGTGAATGGAATTTCGAAAATCCGACAGACACGGTTCATATCAGTATGTAAAATGTGGTTCAATGAGATAAAAATAATTTTTTGGTGAATAGTAACTTTTTACTTTTTTTACCGCGGTTAATAGTAAATAGGGTAACTAAGGGTAAATATGATATTACTATTACCCTAACACATGTCCTAATTCTATTGGATAAGTGTAATTCGACCAAAAACAACCTTATGAATACAATATGACCATTTAGGCCCACTTGGATTAGATTAGGACATTTATTATTAATTTATTTAAAGAAGGGTTAAAATAGTTAAAATCAATGTTTAATAAGTAAATAATTTTTAATATGGGGTTATACATAAGATAAATTCGACTATAAATATTCCTTAGAAAGCTAAAAAGATTTCCTACATAATGGTATTTTATTTGTAATTTTTAGACATTAAATAATTTAATTTTTTTATGACACAATGATGATGCAGTAATTATCTTAATAATGAAATATTGACGTAATTGATGTTATAAACACCAAAATAAATGTAATATGAGACTTTTTATGAATTACACTAATTTTATAGGTTACTATGATATATTAATGTTGATTTAATCAACTTGGTTCGAACATATAATTCTGTTATGACTTTCACAAAAATCATATATCAAATAGTTTCAAAATTGACACAAAATAGTTTTTAAATAAAATATTATATTATTAATTGTTATTTTATTCCTAAAAATATAAGGTTCGTCCAAATGACTTAGATAAGGATATATATATTAATAATAAACAATTTGGGGTTCGTTTGGAATGTTATAGTAAGTGTATTAACCATATAGTGAAAGAAAACAAAAAGACACGGTAAAAGTTAAATTATTTAACTTAGAGTTAAATCTAATTGATAAGGTTAAAATAATTCCCTAAACTTGTCTAAATCCTATTGGTTGATAGGATTTCGACCCATCCCCACTTTAGCTTCGAAATAAGACCCTTTGGAACCATTATATACCGATTTTGACTTTAATATAAAATAATATTTTGAGATATTCCTAAGGTGCCCCTCTCCTCCCTTATAAAAGGGAACCTCCTCCCCCTCCTCCTCACACCAAATTGAGCACTCAAGCTCGGCCAACCCCTGCCATTTTCTCCTCTCCACTTTCCTATAATAATCCTAGAGGTCCTGGTCTTCTTCAAAGACCAATATTAGTTCCCTAAGTGGAGGATTCAAAGAGGCGTTCCAAAGAAGAGGTAATATCCATTACCGATCTTTTCAATTTCATTCTTCTTCAACTTCTTCTTCTTTAGTTGTTTCATCATAAAGAAATAACATCAGTATTACTTACATACTGATATGTTATTATAAATACGAAAAACCCTAATTCACCTTCTATCCATCCTACGGAAAAATGAAATCACCGCGCGTGCGTACGTACGGAATACCGTCTCCACGCCGTGGTGTAATCTATTTTCCACCACCACCTTACAAGGATGGGTGTAATGGTGTAATGAGTAACTATTTATGATTATTATAAAGTAATATTGATACTGAAATAATATATATATATACTCCAATACAATTCCACGATCATAGGAACGATATCATCACTCGTGCGTACGTACGGAATACCGTCTCCACGATGTGAAGCGACTCGTTCTACATGATCATCATTACATAATAATTATATAAATGAATTGAATGAATAAATATTATATATGTTACAATAATAACATTCTGGATATAAGTTATCTATAACCTTAAAAGAAGAATAAGAATTTATTCGGCAAAACACGCATAAGAACAAAAGGCAATAAAGACCCGAGTAACAAGTAACAATGAAATATTACTAACAAGAAGCTAAGAATATGACTATATATGATATAATATCAATATGTATGATTCTGGAATAAGTAAATAACATTATTTAAACAATTATACAGGAGCTTCGGACACGTACAAAGCAAATCGGACCTAAGGTAAGGGAAAATATCACAATCTCATTTTTATCCGAGGTTGTTTATTCGTAAGTATTTACTGGGGTGTATTTTATCATCCACATCCATGTTTCATCAATATGTAATATTATTTCCATCCACCTACAATTGTTTAAATCCATTTTTACCCTTCGGTGAGTTTTTAGTAATATGTATGAAAGGAATCTTTTGTCGTTTTTCGTACGAGGTACTTTTTGACTTTTCCGACAAAAGTACGAAGAATTTTTTTTTTAACTTATACCGCATGAATGGATTTCAAAAAAATTATTTCCAAGAAGCTTCCTTTACAAGCATTCAAGTTTATTTTTAATCAACTTCTTTTATTTTAAAATTGTATGACATGTTAAGAAAGGAAAAGTGTTTTTGAAGTAGAAAGGATATTTTCCTCAAGAATGAAGTTCAAGTATTTTATCAAAATTATTTTCCATCTAAGATAATAAAAGGGTTCTGTTTTTATCCCTATTATTACATGGATTTGATTATGTTGTGATGGAAACATTTTTATGAATTCCTTTATCTTATATGATTTTTTTTATGATGTCATGTTGTTTAAGAATCCCATTTTTATTACATGGGTTATGCGATGATGTATGATTTATGATTATGTGGCACACATAAGAAAGGATTCATTATAAGATGGGTGGGACCTATATCTCCCTCCAATGCATTGGGTAAAGATTTTATATCTCATGAGATAGACATGTCTGGAACGGAAGGTTATTTCGGTTCAGTGATACAGGACTGAAACGAGGAGTGAACTCGGTTCAGAAAGGGACTTTGTCCACTAAGATAGTCTTGGCAATGAGTCATGACTAACAAGAAATGATTTCCCATGATTATGTGTGCATGCCACAAAGTTTCAAGTTTTATCTTATGATTATGGGGATCTCATTTTCACTTCTAAGATTTATTCCATGTTAAGATATTATGATCTCTTTTGCAGGTTTTGATTTTCAAAAAGATATGATATGATTTTTATTTCCTTTATTTGCCCTTGCTGAGCATTTGAGCTCACCCTTTTATGTTTTCTTTTCCCCAGGTCAGGAAGATGGATATTAAGTAGGATATGCTAAATGGGACCCTAGATATGCTGAAATAAATGGGAGACACTGTAGAAGATTTATGAACTAGTTGTTTATGTTTCCCAGTTTCTAAAGGCACTATACCTATATGGTCCTTTGTGGTTTTGTCATATGATGTAATAAGTGTGCTTCAATTTTTAAGTATTAACAATGTATGTAAAGTATGGGTCGTTATAGATATAAAATATTCCCACCTGTCATACTAAGGATATTAATTTCTACAAGGGTTTGAAAAACCCTAGGATTCCCCCGGAAAACACACCGATTTCACTCTAAGACCTATGGCTAGAGCTCAAATGATGAAGCATCTTCGGCCCCAAATTTAGTCTTTAGAAAACCCCAAAACAGAACTTTTCATTTTAGTTCCATGAAAGGTATACCCTGATCCCATATGGTTTCCACAATACATAACACAATGTAGAATAACTTTTCCAAAACCTTACATTTCACTGAAACAAGGAATTAGAACATTTACACACATCACACCTTGTTTCATCGGATGAGAAACAACAGAAGGAAATGACACATATAAAAATCTTCCTCTAAAACATAGGGTTTTGAAGATTTTTCAAGGGATACGTACTCCCAACATAATAGAGAATCTCATTGGATTTCACAATCCTCTACATTATAGAAAAACAAGCACAAAACATCACTAGTCATCAAAGAACATGACCATTGCAACTAATAGAAATAATAAATGAGGGGTGACCTTATACAACATCCCCAAAGATCATAGAATTACAAAAAAGTGTCCATAACAGCCTCTCATGGCCAGATTTTATATTCTAGTGGTTTAACATAAAATGCTACTTTGAAAGGATTGTGAAGGACCTAGAGGCGCTCTAAGACACCCTTAACAATAACAACCCAAGACTAATTTAATCTTCAAAGAGTCAGTAGATTTAGAAACTAATATCTCTTTCAACTATCAACGAGCACTCTTCCACTACAAGAGGATCCAAAAACCATTAAAGGAAATGTTATATACTGGATCTCCAAATATAGAGAAAAAGATTCTTTATATTGATCAACTGGAGGGTCTTCCAATGGAGAAAAATCCAGGTTGCACTTCAGTTGTGCACTAATCATTAATGGGGGCGTACCTTATCTGAAAAGAGAACCCAAGGAACCAACCAAGATGGTCCATTGGACAGAACGTTCCAAAAAACAGATCCAAAAACATGAAGTGAACCTCCATAAAGGGTTCCCAAAACATTTCTCATAAGGAGAAAACTAACCAGTCCTTCAACCCAACATACCTATAAAACACACCCCAAACACTGTTCAATAAACATGGGTTATTTGACTCAAAAAATCCCACAAAAAAAATTTCACAAAAACACATAAGACACACCATCCCCAACCAGTCATGAAGACATCAAAATATCTTTTAAATTCATCTCTTAGAAAACAAACAGTGTGGTGGTTAGCATATCTACCAATGATACCACATGGGCCTCAAACATGAATATTTCCAAGCCACACTAGAAACCCTCATCATATCTATCCGGACAGTCATCCATTTATGCCATTAACCATACATAATACCATATAACCCCATGCACGTGGTCAATCAGGGAAATATCAATAGTTTAAATAATAATATTTTCCACTTTTCAAAAACAAAATAGTCAACCAACACTTCCTTTTCTATGGAATTATAACCACAAAATCTAAATACCAATTTACATCTAACCAAAATTTTTAGAAATATGCAATCATTCAAATAAGAACTCACTTTATATCAGACACATTAATTTAAAAATATCGTAGCACAGTTTAGAACCCTCTTGGTTTTATGAATACTCCCTTTCATCAGCCTCCATTCCTTTGGAAAATCATCTCTTTTTATTTAAAAAAAGGTTCCAACAATTCGTAAAATATTTAAAAATTTCTCTATTTAACAAAAAAAATCCATTTCTAGACTCCACACATGACTTCCAAAACATTTGATCCCACTAAATTTTTTTTCCAATGATTAGAAAACTCTATTGGGAAAACTTATTAAAAACCAACTTTAACATGATTTTATCTTTCAGAAGAGGTTTAAACACACCATTTTCCATTTCAAAAGAATTATGAATATTCAGTTCCACCATTAAAAAAATCAAACTATTTTATATTTATTAGAAAATAATTTCACAAAAACATTACGCTTCATAAATCAAATTCATTTTTTTAAACCGAACATCCATGATTTAAAAACTATTGGACACAAGGGAATGGGAGGGAAAACTCGTTTCAGTGGGTGACTTGGACATATGGTTTTTGGCCATACAATAATCACTTCACCATCATAGATATTTTTCTATATAAATATCCCTGAATCCCTATAGCTTTCCATGATCTGTGATATCACTATGACCTTTATCCCAACTCTCTGTTCATTTCCCCTAATCATCATCAAACCAAGACAACCAAAGGACTCAGATAAATACCAATTTTCCCTGGTGATTTGAGTCCTTTCATGATGTGTACTAGCCATACATACTAACCATAACTGGAATGTCACGTCTTAACTATAATAGCTTTATACTATAGAGACTCTTCCCCAAATAACAGAACCCATAGGGAGAGAACCTCCTTTGATACCATTTTGTCACGAACTAAATCTGGTCTCCATAAAAATTGGAACCAAAACTAGCATATGAAAAGGTCCTGAGGTAATTCCCGATCCTTATGGGCTATCACAACTTATTGGGTATCATAAAATGAAATTTGGTAATGATTTACCAATGTATATAAACATAAAACAAAAAAATACAATAAACCAAATCTGGATTTTTCAAACCAACCATATTTTATAATATTTTTGAATGTAGTTACACAATTTAAAACAATGATCAAAGACCATTACAAAGGTAAAATAACCAAAAAGGACTGCTCAATATCCTCTTCTTGGCAAGAGGCACCACCCTAAATCCATCTCCACAACAATTCATCATGAAGGAACGCTAAAAATTTATAACATTAGCACAATAAGCTCTAATCAGACCTACAAAAAACAACCAAGTATACTTACACCCAAAGGTGTTAGAATGGTGTGAGAAAAAGCCAAGTAGTATACCTCCTATAAGATATTCCATGTGATAAACATTCAATAATGAAATTCCTGCATGTCTTCATAACATGAAATGCTAGTAACAATTTCTAAAAGATACAACATTAAATAAGAACAATTTTAATGTGAGCTATTTTAAAGAATCATTGATTTTAAATAAAATACCAAAGCTACTGAATTTTCAAGACAAACACACCATATGGTGATGGTAAGCATAAACTATATAATGAGAAAAAGCTATGGGAAATAACCCCAATGCACTATCCTACTGTGGGTCCTAGGTACCTCGTATCTCGGTGAAAGTATCCATCAAAATATCCGTTCTCATGAACATGAGTAACTATTAGTGAAAATACCCATAAAATAGTGGTTTCCAATTATCATCATCATTATATTTTAGTTACTATTTTCTTCGTGAAGCATTCTATGTGAAAATAAGGCCAAACCCTAGGGGATCATTTTTAAACTAGTACACGTACACCCACCAAGATACCCAGATTTCCATCTTATGCTCAAAATGCTCAAAAAGACATGAAATATAATTTTCACGTGAAAATGCCACTTCCACATCACACAATTCACCAAAATCCCACATTTTTATCAAAAAGGTCACATAATCCACCTTTTCATTCAAATTAATTTTTAAATCATAATGACACCAAAATATCCCACAACACATTTCCCATATCATTAAAAGTTCAAAAAACTTTGTAAAAAGTTTATAAAACCTTTCCAATATAGTCCAATTCACATAACATCTGACACACATATCACATAATACTTCTTTCATCAATAAAATTCATTTTTCACATCACACTCACATAAAAAACCGACAAACGTGTTTCGAAACTTTGTTTCCATTCTATAAAACATTTCATAAATTTATAAAATATTATTAAAAATTATTGACATCTTAAATCACAACATTACCCTTAAAATGCACATTTTATGTGAATACAATTATCATGACAGTACATGTTCATCATATTCCCACATTTTTTAACTTAGTAAATCATTTTCAATTTTCATAAAACAAACCCAACGGGTATAACCATGTTTTGCATACAAAACCAATTTCACAACCCTATTTGAAGGGAAACAATCACACAAATACCCTAACAAATTAGAATTGGTAGCCCAAACAACATCTAATATAAAACTATTCTATTTTATAAAACAAACCCAAACATTTCTACAATATTTACACCTAGAAAACACCCAATTTGGAATCCTAGTGCAACTATAAAATTAACCGCATAACAAAATCCATAAAAAATGGTTTTCATACAATGCACAACATATAAGAACATTCAAAATAATAAAATCAAGCACGGAAACTCATTATGAAATGTTTACCCATGAACACTCATACTGAATGTGCCGAAACCCTCAAAACTTGGTGTGAAACGTCAAATGCACCACCACAACACATGAGGAGGTGAAAAGCAACCTAAAACATCATTATTACACCAAAAAACACAAGTTTAACCATAGGAACGAACCCTAGCTACTAGAAACATTATAACTCATTAAAGGATAAGAGAAACCCCAAGGAATGGGAAGAAATCTAATAGAGAATTACTTACTTTCATGGTTTTGAAGTTTCTCCCATCAATTATCTCTTCAAAATTGATTTCCAAGGAAGGAAGAGATATCTTGGAGGTTTTATTTGGAGGTAGGGAATTAAATGGGGAAGAATGGGGGTGGATTTGGGTTTATTTTAGAAGGGAAAATTTGGAATTCAAAAACGTTTATAATGACCTGGACAACCTTGCACAGTTTGGTTGCACAATTTAGTAACCTATGTGGCCAAACCATGAAGCCTTTTCTAGCCAACCAGAACCATCCCATTATCATCCAATTTTAGGGGGTCCAAGGGGTAATCAAAGGGATAAAAATAGGCCAACTATAGGGGAGAAAATGTCTCAAAATAAACCATCCTTTTCTCATCAAAACTCATCCAACTCATGGGTACAAACCACCACAACAACATAAACCTCAAGGGGTGCCAAAGAGTGTCACAAAACCATATCCAAAACACCGTAACCTAATACAATATTTTTTTTAAAAAGAGATCTCCAAAAATCATACATTACAACCAAGACCACGGTCAACGATTAAGAACATTGGAGGCACCAAAATTTCAAACTCATATCACCTGGATAACTAGAGAAATCTAATAACAAAGAGTATTTCAATTTAAGCATGGAATTGAAAATCTAGTTGTGAAAAATATATAAGGATAAGAGTGTTTTTATATATTGATCACAGGATAAGGTACAATTATTCAAATGTTAAGGTTGAATATTTTTTGAAGGCTATATTTTGGACACGATATAGGTATTATGAGTTTATAATTATTCCACTTGGGTTTAAAAAATACACCTATTGTATTTATGTATATTATTAATGGAGTCTTCCAGGAATATTTTTATATGTTTTTTATTGTTCATATTGATGATATTTTGTTTTTTTCTAAAATTTATGATTATCATGGATAAAATATTATGATTGTTCTGTAAACCCATAAAAAATAAGTTATATGGAATGTTTAGAAAATTTTATTTTTTGAAAGGAAATCTTTCTTTAATTAGGCACATTATAAATAATCATGGAATTACATTTTATCTTTCTAAAAAAATATTTAAATGAACGAAAAATAAAGCCAAATTTTATTGAAAATGAATGTATTATTGAATTAAAAGTCTATTGATCATGGTTTATTAAAAACCTTTCACAGTTATCTAGACTATTAACTAAGTTCCCACCAAATGGAGTTAAATTTATTTAGAAAAAATAATTTGATTAATTTTTAGGAAATAAATGTATTATTGGTTAATGAAATAGTTTTCGACCTTACCTCAAGAAATTGTTATTTGTTTATCCAGAATTATAATTCATTAAAGGGAAATGAATTTTTATAATGTATAATGATGAGGTAATTTATTATGCTTACTGATAATTAAAACCTCATGAGAAAAATTATTGTACATATGATTTGGAATTATATAGGGTATTTTTTGTTTAAAAAAATTAGAGGAATCATTTTTATAGATATGAGTGTAAATTATATACTAGTCATAAAATTTTAATTACATATTTACATATAATGTATTGAATATATAGAAATGAATATGGATAAAAGTAATTGAATATTTTGATTGCATGATCAATTACAATATTTTAAAATAAAACAAAGTGGCTAATGAATTGAGTAAAAAACAACATGAATCAGTAACAATATTAGATTTGCAACATTATAATTTAATTATTGAATTTATGAATTTGTTATTTGATATTATGGATACATTTAATTACTTTGTTTATTTGGTGTTTTTACAATAACCTATATCAGATAGAATTACAAAATATTAGAAGGATGGCCATCTATTTTAGAAGAATAATATAATTGGTTAAAAAGTATGTTTTCTAAATTTAATGATGATAAGAAATTTGTTTTGAGATTTGGGAGGAGATTATGTGTTTCATGTGATACATAGTTGAATAGGAATTTATTAAATAAATATCATAATTCCCCATTTTACATTCATATTGGTAGTACTAAGATGTACAGAGTCTTTCAGGAGTATTACTAGTGGGATTGAATTAAATGAGATATTGCTGACTTTACAATGAATAGATTGACTGGTCAGAAATTTAAATTAAATGAAAATTACCAAAGGGTATGCTTAATCATTTTTCTATTATAGGGTGGATGTGGTAAAATACATCCTTTTATTTTATAGTAGAACTACCAAATACTTATAGAGGTAAAAATATAATTAGGGTTACTATTGATCGACTAACTAAATCTACACAGTCACTTATCATTTGAGATACACTATCATTATATAAATTTTATATGCAATATGTTAAATATATAGTTAGGATTTATGGATTTCCTCTCTATATTATATCGTACCGTGATCTTTGGTTCACTTTATTATATAGAAAATGACTTCAGAATTCATTGGTAACTAAATTAAATTTTAGCGAAGCTTTTCATACTCAGTATAATTAATATTCATAATGAAAAACTCGTTCCATGGATTATATAATTTATTCTTCCTCAATTGATTAAATGGTAATTTGGAGTCTACATAATTCTTCTTTATATTATTCATATAATAAATGTTTTCATTCTAGTATATAGATTTTACCTTTTGAGGAATTATATGGAAAGCAATGTCAAAATATATCATGTTGGGATGAATTTGGTTTTATAAAATTGATGGGACTATAATTAATATAGGAAATTGTTGATAAAGTTAAACAGTTCCAGAATCTTATGAGGAAAAGAAGTATCTGTATGAAATTTTATGTGGATAAAAGGATGAAACATCGTTCATTCACGGAAGGTGATTATATAATTATTAAAATATATCCCTAGAGAAGTGGTATAAATTTTGTTAATTTTGTTATGTTATGTCCAAGGTTAATTAGACCATACTAAATCTCAAAAAATAAGTATTAAATTTATACTAAGTAGAGTTTACTTGGAGTTTGAACTAGGTGAACAATGTATTTTATTTTTTGTTGTTAAAAATTTTATTCCATATTTATTGCTTTTTTTCTACTCTAATGTAATTTATTTTGAAGAGAAAATTTCTTATAAGGAACAATCTATTAAGATTTAGGGCTACATAGATAAATTATTATGGAACATGGTAATTAAACATGTTATGGTTTTCTCTAGAAACCATATAATTGATGAAGAAACATGGAAATATTAAAATTCTATGAGATAAAAGTATATCCACTTGTTTATTCAATGAATACAATTGCAAGGATGTAATTTAAAGATGGTGGGATGTAATAACTTGTGTATAAATAGAATAATTTATTTTCATATTTATTATTATTTTTTAATTTTGTTGTTAAATTCATTATAAATATGTCATGAAAGAAATTGTTTTACTAAAAATATTTATTATAAGGATATAATTAATATATTAATTATAAAATTATGGAATAAAATTTGACAAAGATAATTTCATTTTGGTATTAAACATTTAAAAATTATATTAGGATGATATTTTGAGAATTTGTTTAATTGTTTTTCTAGTTAATTGTGAGAAATATTGATTTTTTTAAAAATGAAATTTATTTTAAATAAATTATGTAATTTAAAAGCCCCATTAATTTTTCAATACTGTAAAAGTAATAGTAGTAGAATTTAACCCCCATAGAGAAAAAATATTTTTATTTCAATCTACATATTTTGTTTTAAATATGTTTTTTATTATGTTAATTGAATCTATTAAAATATGTTCCATATTCAAAATATCAAATATCAAATTAGGTACTATGGTCATTTCAATTTTTAGGCATAAAAAATCAATAGTTGTTAAAAATTATGTACAACAAAATAGGTAAAATAATGATATTAGTTACTTTTAAAATGTAATGTCATAAAATAGTTAAATAATACGTCATTAAATGATTTTTTGATGAGTTTATTGACCATAACAATTCCTAAAAACATTTATTATAAATTTAATACATTATAACTAATTCCACCCATAGGATTTAATCTTTATATATAAAATAATCATAATTTAATAACTTAAAACCATCCAACCTCATGTATAAATACCACTCCTCACCTCACGATTCTCTTAAAAAATATAAATATCCTCAAATAATATCCTACCCACTCTACACACATCCATGGGCTATTAGTCTCACCAAAATCCCAATTCCAAAGTCTTTATCTTGTCCTTCTGGGAGGTGATATTCATGAGGTAACTATCTCAAAACAACTCTCATGATTTCTTTTCTTGCATCTAAATTTCCCTCACCTAAATCATAAATAAATCTATAATAACTGTAGAATATTTTTATTAACAATAATTTTATTTTTATAAGGTAATATCTTATATCCATTCTTTTCCTCATATCCTCTTATTGAATGATACAAAACTATTGTCCCAATTGTTGCGGTTTACTGTCTCTGTATATAGTGATTTGTTTTTCCATTATGAACGTAAATGATGAAAATAAAACTAAACTAATTGTTAAATAATATTTTAAATAATATATAATTAATTTATATTTGGTAGCTTATATATAGGCATAAATATATATAAAATAAATCACGTTCCAGATGGTTAGAAAAACCACAAAAAACTAAACATTTATCAAAAAGAAATTATCAAATGAATCATCCTAACGAAAAAAATGATATATACAAAATTTATACTTATAAATTCACATTAATACATTTTAATTCCGATTATGTAATATTATTTTTACATTTATTATAAAATCTATAATTATACACAAATTTAACGACCATGAAACCATGAAATTAACACACCAGAAACAATGAAAATAATAAAATATTATTAATGAATTGTTGGAATGATTTATAATAGGATCATATAAGATATTATAAATATTAATATAGTTCTATAACAAATTAATAAAAATATTTTAACAATTATATATGATTTTTGAACATGTTTATAAAAAGTATAAACTGATGTAAGGGAATTTTAAACCCAACTTCCTTTTATTTGGTTAAACCTCAACTTCAATGATAATGCATTGATAAGGTTATGTATAAAAATAATTTTTATTTGAAAATGTTTTATTCCAAATTTCATATCTTGATTTAGAGTGGATACAAATATTTTTAGTCATTTTGATTAATTCTCAGAATGATGAGATTATATTTTAGGGGAATTTCTTTTAAAAAACATTTTTTAATGTATTTTTTAAATTCAAAAGGAATAATTTTTATAAATATATGTCATGGAAGTAATTTACATATTTCATGTCACATAAATTTATTGAATCTTAATTTATATTATTATATGGTTACATTCAATGAAAATTATTTCTTTGGTACGTGCACATATTTTCAAAATGATTGATTTAAAAATTGAATGCTTATTTTCTTTAAAGAGTGTTATATAATGAAATATTTCATAATTTATATTGATGATTTTGTTGTTTAAAATTTTTCTATTATAGTTGGTTATGTTTTTAACCAATGATATATTATTCTATGATAATCCAAGGATGGGTGGTTATGTTATAACCTTCATTACATCGGGCACTCTGAAGATTAAAGTTGACCTTATTGGTCATTCCATTTCTATGTGTAATAATAAAAATGATGTACAAAGTTAAATAAATTACTATTATTTGGTTTTTTATGAGTATTAATGAATATTTTTTATATTTTAAAAATCTACGCTAATGAAATTTTTGAAATGATGATTCTTTTTTGGGAGTAAATCAATGTTTCTTAGAAAATATTTTCTTGGGTTTCCATTGGACTACAAATTTTCTTTATTTGGTGTCACTTTCTAAGATTTAATTCTCATGCCATGTTTTAAAAACATTTTCTAAGGGTTTATCGAACAAGATGTGTAAGGATGAGATATATGGAAAAAATATGATGGTTTTTCATAAATAGAATTTTTTTAATTTTATGGATGGAATGGATAATTAGTATAATTTTCCCCTTGATTGATACGGGTTTACCATGAATGAGTTATTCTTATTTTTATAAAACTCTAAAGTTAAAATATCATTGGGATTTTAATAAATATTATTTTCATAAAATATCTTTAAGGTAATTTTATTCACTATTTATTTAATTTGATATTAAAGACACTAAGACAAAGATGGAATGAGAATATAAAATATTAAGAAATATATAATATAACTTATTTACAAAAAAAATTACATAACATTATAACTAATACCAATCGTATTACATTTTATTTAATAAAAATAATTTATTTTGTTTTTCTATTATTTGAGAAAATATTATGTTAGTATTAGATATGAAATTAAAGTAACGATATCATTATTAAAAATAATAAAAAAATTTACATCAAAAATTTAATTTAATTAATATAAATAGAAACATTTTTATTCATTATATATGTTTATTTAATCACAAAAATATCATCTAATATTAATAAATATGTTATTCTGACTTGTTTGGCCCTATTCAAGCATTGCACAATCAATTTGAAACGAAAATTTTAAAATGACTAAAAAATTCATATATATATATATATCAATAAATTAATTAAACAATACATAATTTTTATTACAAAATTTGATCAAGGACTTCTTACTTATTTAATATTTTTTAGGACACAAAATACTTCTTTTCAAGTTCTGTACAAGTACTTCGTCAACACTAATATTGATTTTCATACGTCTCCGTAAATAAATTCTAATTTATATTTCATGGAAATTTTTTTTTACATATTTATTAAATTTTACTTCATTGTTCAATAAATATTTTTTAAAAAAATTATATGATATTTATTTCATTACGATATTGTAAAAGATACCATGTTTTATAAAAACTAAAATTTTAACAATTCAATAAAAAAAATTATGTTCATCAATCAAATATCACAAAACCATCCTATAAAGAATTATAATTGATAAAATCACCCAAAAAATTCATTGTGAATTCATATAATTTAACAAAATGACTTTAACTATAAATGAGTACAATGCAATGGAAAATAGTATTTAGAAAAGATGAATTTTAATGACAAAAAATACACGTACTCCAAAATCAAGTATAATACTAATTAAACTTAAATTAAATAGATTTTTTGTAACTAAGTGACAAGTATTATAATTTAAGATAATATTTAATGTATAATGGGATATTGAAATGAAATGATGGCTTTAAAAAAATACAGAATTTTTTTACTATTCATTGAAAAATCATACATTTTGGAAAAATATTAAAATTTTCTCCTACGTTAATTTTTATATGATGATTTTAAAAATTAATGTAATCTTGTAAAATATATTTTCAAAAATTTCTAGAACAAATTTTAATACTTTTTCTAAAAAATCTATAATTTTTTTTTAAAATACGTATTTTTGAAGAATAAAATGAATTTACAACAAATTGACTACTTATTTATTAATCATTAATCAATCAATGTTTAATGTAAGCCCATTATATAGGTACTTCAAAAAAAATTTAATCCCATTCATACCCACAAATTTAGTAGTATGCTTATGACTATAATTTTAAATAATAATACTTCATGGTTTGTTAAATAATAGTGTGGAGTGTTGTATACACTATCAAAATAAATATTATTTTAAAATCTTAAGGTTTTACATTTCACCACCCCATTTAATAAATTATTCCCCCACATGTTTATCTTGGTCATAAAATGGTCAATATTTGTATGCTTTTTTTAAATACACATCACATAAATGGTTAATTAAATATTCTTTAAAATGTAATGTGGGAAATAGAAATGGTACCTAAAATAAAAAATATTCAGGTTCCCAAATAAGAGGAAAAATAATGTGAAGATAAAATATAGAAATTTGGGATAAAGATAACACCAAATTATTAATATAGTGATTGATAACTAGGTTATGATACAATTAATGATCATAAAACCATAAATATTTGAGGGGTGAAAATTCCATCAATTCATTGGAAATGAATGTAAAATTATAACACGGGTATTTCAGTATCCTTTTCATATGGTTTAATTAATTTGTTTATATCATGAAAAATATTATGAGAAAATGTACTTAGTTGATTTCATTCTATTTCATAATCAAAATTTCATCCATTGGATTTTCTTCCATCAATTTCCACCTCATCTGTTACACTAAGAGATGAATAGTCATTATGAATTTTTCATGTCTGAAGAAATAAAATTAGCATTTAATAGATCATAAGATATCTAAAATAATTATATTTCAATCTTCATATTTATATATATAAATGAAAATGAGGATTATTAACAAATTTTATCCAATATGGATAAATCATAGGCCAATTTTAGAATCATCAAAAATACCACTAAATTTCAACATAAATCATTCCTTAAATTGTTAACTGTAGAACCCTTCCAAAAAAATTCAGTAAAAAATAAAATCCATAATATTTTGAAATAATGTCACAAAATTTCATAAATAAACAGAATATTAAACCATCAAAAAAATATAAAATATTTCTTCTCATCACATACCAAAACATTTAATATCCTTGTCATATATTATTCTAAAACATGATAATAAATGTAATTCCAATAAAAAATTAATGAAAAAAATAATTATTGTAAAAAATAACAACATTACCACTCTTTAAATAAAGTTACATATTACAGTATATATTCTATAATTAAAAAAATTAAAAAACTCCACAAAATACAATATAAGACATGTTCTCATCAAATCACTAATAAGTTAAAAGTTCATTAATAATATCCCATTTACATTATTAAAAAATAATTTATTTCTCAATTAAAAATTATTATCTCAACATCAGAGACATATTAAGAATTTTCATTCCATTAATCACGTGTTCATGATAATTTTTATCATGCCACTAAATCAATTTTCATGGTTATCTTTACCATTATACATATACTTAAAACGCATTAAATAAAATCTATTTTGAAACAATCCTTTTGTGATAAGTGATTCACATAACCAGAATAAAATTGATAAAAATAATTATAGAACATAATTAATTATTTCTAATACATAAAGACATGAAACATTCCACATTAATAAATGGTATAAAATATTCCCGTTTTTCTAGGATTTCATTCATGGAATTCATCATTGACTCAAAAAATTACTATGTTCCTATACATAATAAATTAAACTATTAATATTACCTTAGGAGAAAATTTATATCCTACAATTGAAAATATCATTTTTCCTCAATAATTAATTTCCTTATGAAATTATTTTCTATATAAGAATTAAAATATTCCCTTTAATATAATATATTTCAATAATTACTTATTCCCATATACATTACATAATGGAAATCCAGTTTATTCATATTATGTTTTTAGAAAAATATTTGACTCTCGTTTTAATTGTATCGAGAAACTAAACCTTGTTGATATTGTTAGTAAAATAATAAGATATATCATTAGGAATAATCATATTGTTTCACATTATAACTTCTATTTTAATTTTATTCTCAAAAGGAAAATCAATCCATTTTCTATAACATTCATCTTCACATAATTCAACCTAGTTATAGATATTGGATAAAAGGAAAAATTATTGTCTGATTAAAATTGATCATATTTGGAAAATAAATAATTATTAAAAATAAATTATAGGATGTCTAAATAAAAAACCCACTTTTTAAGTTTATAAAAACTTGTGATTTACAAATGTTATTAATTTTATTAACTTATTAATGTCATCAATGAAGGTTCAAAATGAAAATTTGATTTAACCCATGAATATCCCTTAATAGTGTCAAACACGGTGTGTAGTAAGGAAACACCTAATTTTCCCGAGAATGCTAAAATATATATTCTAAACCTAGTTTTTTCACGGCTCTTAAATGAAGATGAATCTATTAAAAACCAACATCCATTTCTATTATCCATTTTGTGATTTATTTATATGGAAATCACTTGATCAAATCCTTACCAAACCTTTTGGATGTTATCATATGCATAGACTTATCACTAGGGTTTTTATAAATGCTGTCTAATATTAGTTTCCAATTATTAACTAACATCCACTATGATACCAACTATAGAAACCCATACTTTTCAAACCAAACATCACATCTGAATAAATGAAAATTCAATACATAACATTGTGATTCACAAAAGAGTTGTATAGGTCTAGTATCATTGGACACATGGATACATAAAAAATATCTTCTTAAGAGATCTACATCATATCTCACTATGTTCTTCTTCACTAGAACTATTATTATATTTAACATGATTAAACTATTGTTCCTAATCTAGGGAAAACAATCATAGGAAAAGGGGTAACTCTAATGCTCAGTATAGGGGAAAAGGAAGATATTTTTTTATCTCTTTTACATAATATAAAAACAATGTTATGAAAACATAGGAATAACATTTGAAAACCATAACCTGTATAGAATATATCTAAATAACATTATCCCTGAGAGAATAACATTGGAATGAGATTTAAACTTTTAGCATAAATATATACATAAAAATCATTTATATATTTTCCATGTATTAGGGCCATGAATATTATAATGGATTATGATTCCTCCAAAATTCACCATCACATTCATGGTTCACTATAAGGCCCCAACATTAAATTTTACATAATATTTATTTAAGTAAATAATTCACATTGGGGATCTTTTCAGGTTTAGAGTTTTAGAGAATTAGTCCATAACTATTACATTAAATCTCAATAATTACAATGTAGATACTTCTAATCAGTATGCATTTTTTTTATTAAAATAATAATTATTTAAAGGAAAAAATAGTTCTTTTATTGATATAAATGATCTAGAGTTCTCAATTTCTATTACCCTACCATATACCCTTTGAAAAACATGTCAAAAACATGGATGAGAATAAAAATCTTAGTATGGGTTATAAAATATATAAAGAAAGCATTACTTCATCAATATATACAAAACATAAGCTCTTTAACACACATCATGAAATCATAAGATTTATGAATAAAAAATAGAAATAAAAAATAATAAAGGTAACTTATGGCATCTATATCATACTAATATTGTAGTTTTCACAGGTACATGGGTAGTTACACTTGGAATACACATCATATTATATTCTATAAATCTCCTAAGATAAACATTAACGTTTACCTCTGTCATTTACACAATGAATTGGAGTGCAATATAGAGCTCACATGCCCTAGGTTTATCATGAAACCACCCATATACATAAACAATCCCTAATAACCATAACATATTCATAACACATAAAACAAGAATAAAGTAAAGATAAAATTTCCACATTGAAATCACAATATATCATTTCAAGATATTGACATAATAAATGCTTTATCAAATCATTTTCACAACCATTTAAAATATTTAACAAAGATATTTTTTAATCAATGTGTCTCCTAACACTTTTGATATTTTAAAATGAATTTTAATTTCAAACATTCATATTGTAACATCCCGATTTCGGGTGCCACTCAACGGGTGCTCCGAACCCGGTTCGCCACGTGACCTCAAGCACATTTCCCCAAATGCCAGAGGCTACCGACCAGCAGTGAGGACCTAGGTCTTATAGTCGGTAAACTATGACCTCATTTGAGAATGTGCAGTGCAGCAAAATAAATAGACAGCATACAACAAGCGAAAGGGGTAAACAATATGTATAACAGAAATGGATAACTGATAATAACAAGGAAACCAGCAGTCATATGTATATATATGAAAATGCAGCATGTCACTCTTCTATAAAATAGCCAAAACATATTACACTACGATACAATACAACTAAAGTACAAGTACAGAAAAGGAATATAGAACAACCAGCTGCATCGCGATCCAAACTTGGTCCCATGCTCCCCTACTTCCAAGCAAACAAATCAAGTACCTGTATAGGGACCCTTGCCCTTATCCACACCTATAGAAACGTAATCTGTTTGGGATGAAGACATGACCCAAAAGGGTGTGAGAAATAAATCCCAGTAGGTACCCACCAAAAGGCCCATGCCCAATTGTGTGAAAAGATGCAACAATAGGGTGAAATAGTAAAATTCAATAAACTATTCAGTACTCAAAATTAGATAACATTACCGGTTATATTTCCATTTTATTAGTCTTTTAAACATTCAATTTAAGATATGACAACGGTGAATATTCTAAGTAAAACGGATAGTGTTATCAGACACGTAAACAATTACCCTCAGGTAAAGAGAATCCAAACACTTGAACCTACCCACATGAATATCAAATATTTCCTACAAGCGTACGAGGTGTCGCCCACAGGCATAGAATCAACTGCCCATAGGAACGGAAGATGTTTCCCACAGGAAAAGTAGTACATTTCCCACAGGCTATTCACAACACTTCCCTCAGGCTAAACAAGTTATCGAGCCATGCCCAATATGTAAACAAGCAATATACATGCAATACAAATGCAATTCCTCTTAAGGAAATTCTGAAATCATTATTATAAAGGCATACCCTCAGGTATCCTGGCCAAATGGCTAAACAGAGGAACGCACCCCCGAGGTGGTCCTGGATCCAAGAAGCGATCCCAAACAACAGTTTATCATAACATTTAAATTACCTAAACAATTCTAGGTATTTAACTCAACAAGGCCTCAGCCATACGACACCCTATTCATGGGCGCATATCACAACGATACACAAAAAACGCACATCAGTTGAAAATTAAAAACCAAGCCACCTACCTCGATCACCCATGATCGATATACCCGAACGACACCTTCTGAAACGTCCAAGAACATCATAGATCTGAGGTAAAAGAATTATAGTTCAACCTCAAACAACATCCCTTAGAAGAAGAATTGGAAATAAAAACTCAAGGAGAAGGAAGCTCTTACCCGCACGGTTCCAGCAAGATCGGCGTAGGAAGAATTCGATTACCAACGTGCGATCGAGAGCTCTTCAAAGCTCTGGCCTCCTATCCCAGCTCCAAAACACGTCCAAATCCTCCTCTACAAAATGAGGAGGAAACTGCCCATCTTAAGCGAAAATAAAACAGAATACACGGCGTGTACTTCCCATTTTTTAAATTGTTCTTCTGGGGGATTCTCACCAGCGTGGTACTGATCATATATCGACATGAGTACGCGGCATGTATGACTCTCTACACAACATGTATTGTCTCCCAGCTGGCCACCGCCTTATTATTCGCCTGCTGACTGACTACACGGTGTGTAAATGAAAACTACACGGCATGTAGTTGTTTTTTTACACCTTTCATTACCGACATGGATACACACCCTATGTACTCATACCACATGGCAAAACATACATGGCGTGTGGGAAAGTACACGGCGTGTAGTCCCAAAATTTAGGATTTTTTCCCATTTTCCTTATTTTCTCAAAAACACTTAAGGAAAGGAGAAATGAAGAAACCCTTACATCAAAAATAAGAACCGGGTTCTTACAAACTTACCCCCTTAATGAAATTAGTCCCCGAATTTCCCTTCCTAGGTTGGCGAAGATATAGCTGTGATGAACTCTGGACATTGTGCACGTATGTCGGTCTCCCGCTCCCAGGTTTCATCCTACACTCGGCCATGCTACCATAACACCCATTCGAGATTAACTGACCGACCTCAGAGAAATTTCATGCTCCTATCAAAGATATGAATTAGATGCTCCTCAAAGGAAGCATATACCTCAAGATCAACCTCTTCGGGATGAAAGACTTGAGACAGGTCTGAATGATAGTGATGCAACTGAGATACATGGAAGACGTCGTGCAAGGCTCGGTACCTCTGTGGTAACTCCAACTGAAATACAACCATCTCGACTCTCTACAGAATCTCAAATGGCCCCACATACCTCAGTGACAGTTTACCATGTCTCCTGATCCGCCTGTGTCCCAAACTCGGTGAAACACGCAAGAAGACCTGATCCCCAGCCATGAACTCCAAGGGTCATCTGCGGAAACCAGCATAATATTTCTGAAGAGACTGTGCGGTAGTCATCTACTTCTGAATCAACTGGACCTGCTCAGAAGTCTCATGCACGAGACATGTTCCCATTAAAGCTGCATCACCTGCCTCTAAATAGCACAAGGGTGATCGACATGGCCTACCATATAAATCCTTGTAAGGTTCCATCTCAATAGTTGCATGAAAACTATTATTATAGGAAAATCCGACTAGGGTTATATGCTTCTCCCAAGATCCCGCACAGTCTAGGATGAATGCACGAAGCATGTCCTCAAACACCTGTATCGTACGCTCTGACTGATCATCGGTCTGAGGGTGGTAAGTTGTGCTCAGAAGCACCTATGTACCCAATGCCCTCTGAAAAATATACAAGAAACAAGACTTAAAATGGGAGTCCCTATCTGAAACGATCAAAAGAGGGACCCCATGAAGACACGACCTCTCAAATATACAGCTTCCTGAGCTTTTCAACACCGAAGGTCTCCTTGATCAGCAAAAAGTGAGCTACCTTCGTAATTCTATCCACAACGACCCACCCAAAATCATTGGCTTGAGGTGATCTCGGCAACCCAGTCACGAAGTCCATCGCGACATCATCCCATTTCCACTCTAGAATGGGTACTTACTATAATAGTCCAGCTGGCCTCTGATGCTCCGCCTTCACTTACTGATAGGTGGAACACCTCCTAACAAAACCAAATACTTCCCTTTTCATTCCCAGCCACTAGTACAGATGTCTTAAGTCACGGTACATCTTGGTAACTCCGGGATGAACTAGCCAAGTTGAAGCAAGAAACTCCCGCATCATCTCCTCGCATATATCCCCTGGAACCAACACCCGTCCATGGAAATGACATACTTCATCATTTCCTATCATCCAACTATGAGAAGGGTCCTCATTGGTCACCGAATCCCATAGAACTACGCCTTCTGAATTAGATACCTGTCTCATCCTCACCCTATCCAGGAGGGTAGAGGTCACAACTAAAGATGAAATATTGGTCTGTCCCTAACTATCGTGCACCTCTAAATGCATCTTAGAGAACTAAGCCATAAGCTTCCATTCACCACAGGCCACTTGCACTACCTGTATCTGAGTCTTTCTGCTCAGTGCATCAACTACTTCATTACCTTTACCAGGTTTATAGGCAAGCTAAAAATCGATGGACTGAAGGTATTTAACCCACCATCGATGCATCAGGCTCAAGTCATGCTAGGTTAAGATGTACTTGAGACTTTTTTGGTCTGTGAACACCACAGAATTTTCTCCCAAGAGATAATGTCTCCAACAGTGCAATGCATGAACAATTGCAGCCAACTCGAGATCATGTGAAAGTTAATTCCTCTCATGTGGCCTCAACTGCCGAGACCCGTACGCAACTACTCAATCGCCCTACATCAACACAGCTCCTAGACCAATACCTGATGCATCACAGTAAACTGTATAGATCTTCCCCTGCTCTGGGAGTATATGGATTAGTGTCGATGTCAACTTTCCCTTCAGCTCCTAGAAGGCTATCTCGCATGCTTCTGACCAAACGAACTTCACAACCTTCGTAGTCAAACCCATCAATGGAACTGCTAAGTAGAAGATGTCATGTATGAAGCATCTGTAGTTACCAGCCATCCCCAAGAAACTCTGTGTTTCAAACACATTCTTAGGTTTCTCCCAGTAAACTACTACTCTCACCTTCTCTGGATCTACTGCAACTCCTGCCTCTAAGATGATATGACCCAGGAAGTGTATTTGGTCCATCTAAATGTGGAACATTGAGATCTTAGCATATAGCTGATGCACTCTCAGTGTACTCAATATGATCTCAAGAAGGGTGGCATGGTTGGTCGAGTGCGAGAGTACACCTATATATTTTCCAAGAATACTGCCACAAAAGAATCCAGATAAGGATGGAACACACGATTCATCAGATCCATCCAAACGGCTGGTGCGTTTGTGATTCCGAACAACATAACCATATACTCGTATAGACCATACCTGCTCCTAAATGTTGTGAGAGGTATATCTGATGGTCTAACTCATAGCTGATGATATCCTGATCTCAACTCAATCTTCGAGGACACTCATGCTCCACGAAGTTGATCAAAAAGATCATCAAGCCTTAGAAAGGGATATCGGTTCATAACTGTCAACTAGTTCATCTTCTGATAATCCACATAGAGTCTGAGAGTACCGTCCGCCTTCTTTGCAAAAAGGACAGAAGAACCCCATAGAGATGTACTGGGTCAGATAAAACCCTTTTCCCGAAACTCCTCTAACTGTCTCTTGAGCTCCTGCAACTCTGGTGTAGCCATCCTATAAGGAGGAATAGACACCAGTGCTGCTCCTGGCACAAGATCAATATGGAAATCCACCTCACGCTCTAGAGGAATACCTGAAAAGTCATCCGGGAAGACATCCCTGAAACGATCAACCACTGGAGGAAATCCTTCTAACAAGTCCCCTGGTCATCTAGATATAATCTCGCTATCTGGGTTGTGATACCACCTCGCCCATGATGCTCTGGTCCAGCTCGAATCGCCTAAACTTCCCACTTTCCCTTGTATAGAAACTCTCTACCCTCTGGTGACATGAACCTCACCCTGTGACGATAGCAATCTACAAATGCTCGAAAGGGAACCAACCAGTCCATCCTGAGAATGAAATCATTGCTCGCCATCTCTAAGACATAGAGGTCCCAAAGGAAGTGACACCCACCAACCCCAAGAGGGAACTCCTTACACTGATGAACACTAGCTGTTTTAGTCCCCAACGGAGTTTCTAATGTCATAACATCAGAGGAAGAATAAACATTAAGCCCAAGGCTCTCCACAATGGGTACATATATAAAGCTATGTGTAACACCTGTATAGAAAAGCACTGAAGATAAAAAAGAAGCTACTAGAGTGGTACCTCTGACAGTAGAAGGTCTGGGATCCTGCTCTTGCTGGGTCTATTGCGCTGCATATGTATGCCCAGTGTCGCGACCCTATGACACAACTGGGCTACCCTGATCTATCCTGCCCTACTGCCTCTGAGATCCTGGTGTCTGGATAACACGGTCATGTCCACCATCCCTGCATGTACGCCCTGATGTATTCCAGTTCCCCGACTGGTAAGAAGCTGCTGGTCCTACCCCCACATGCGGAGTATACACATAACCCCTCTCACTAGCCACTAGTGTAAATTCCTAGCAAAAGCACTGTAGATGACCCAGCCTGTTGCAATCCCGACATTCCACTGGGTCACGTGGACACTGAGGTCGCTTGTGCCCCTCCTTACCACACTGGTAGCACCTGACCTGGCCACCTGAAACATTCTTCTGGCTGGTACTACCACCCTGAAAGAAGTCCATCTATCTCTTCCTCCTGCCAGTAGAAATAGTACCATAAATTGGTGTTGAACTTCCCTGTCCCACACCACTAGTTTCCCGTAGGTTCCTCTCTATAATCAGAACCTGGTTCACAGTAGCACGTACTGAAGGCAACCTGAAAACATTCAACAGTGATCAGATGTCATATCAAAGACCATCCACAAAGCGTCTGGCTGTCAGTGTCTCATCGCCCACCCGAATGGGTGCAAAATGGCGAAGCTCGGTGAAGCGAGTAGAATAATCCATCACCGATATAGCACCCTGCTGCATATTCATCAACTCTCAACCTCGATCTTCCCACAGAGTATCTAGGAAGAAGAATTCATAGATGGCTGTCTAGAAATCTTCCCACGCCATGTCTCTGTGATGCTCTTACTGGGTGATAACATCCCACCACCTCTTGGCAGAATCACGCAGCATATAAGTTGCAAGATTGACCCTCCGCCCTGGAGGAATATCTAGGTGCTCGAAAATATTCTGCATAGACCCCAGTCAAGAATTCATAGCCTAGGGTCTGCCATCCCCTAAAAACGTAGGAAGATGCTGCTGTTGGATGATATGTGTCAGCTCTGCCATAGATGTGGCAGCCAGCGGTGCTCCCTGAAAGGTCTGCGTGAATCGCATAAAGATTTCACGGAATTCCGCCTCCGCGCCTTTGTCCAGTATTATGGTTGGCACCACATCTGGCTCTGCTAGAGGTTCAACTGGTATCCCATGGCCCACCATATCTGGTGTATACTCATTGCCGCTCTCCTGGTGAACAATGTGTGAACGTCTCTGCAGCATGACACTACAAGGTCAAACGCACACCTTAGATCAAGATTATCACAGTCTGAAAATGAAGGAACCAAAAGGAGAACAGGAGGAAGAAGGCATTTAAGATTGCACAACAAGACTACATGGCATGTATACTGACTAACCGATGTGTACCTAACTTCTCATCCCCTGTCCGGGTCCTTCTACACGGCCAAGCCACATTGCTCCTGTTAAACAAAACTCCACGACGTGTATATAATCTACACGGCGTGTATGTTTTAATTTTCCAACTGCCCGTGTCATTTATGACACGACCGACTACTAAACTTTATACTACACGGCGTGTTACACCCGCACACGGTGTGTACACCACTCTGCCTTCCCTGCCACACGGCTAAGTCCAAACAATTTGTACTCAGACAAGACTACATGGCATGTCCCATAGGTACACAGCATGTACTAGAGGAGCTTCGCTGACCCGTGTTGTTAGTTACATGGCCAGATACACGACTCACACTACAAGGCGCGTTCTATATGGACACGGCGTGAATATATTAAGGTCTCCCCTATCCATGTTGTTAGTTACATGGGAGGACTCTGAGTCAACACTACATGGCGTGTACTTCCGGTACACGGCGTGTGGGCCCCAAACATTTCCCTTCCCCATGTCCCTGCCCACATGGTCTGTGACATGGGAAGAGACTACACGGCGTGTACTCAAAAAGTTTTCTTTTCTTCCTGAGAAGAAGAACATACATGGCGTGTTTAAGGTACTACACAACATGTATACTGGGTTTCTGGACTGTATACCTCAAAAACTTCTCCAGAACCCATAAAAATGATGAAAACAACACCTAAGTTCCAAATTCTGATCCGTGAGGGCCTATACTCCCAACGAATCAAAGTTTGGCATCTTATATGTGTTATAACCTGGTAAACAGCCATTGATCCAACAAATCTCTGTCAATGAGGTCCCATACTCCCCAAAAACAAAAGTTTGGCATCCATTCTACAAACATGATCACACAATAATACCCTATAAAACAACAATTATCTATCAAAGAAGCTATCACAACAGCATGCCTTTACTAGCACAACATCTATCACAACAACATGAAATTTCTAATGAACCGAAATGGAATGGAAACTACGCATTCCATGTGATTTATATCATGTGACTAAATGATGCATGACCTGGAATACCCTCATATCATCAGGTTGCAACTAAATAGAACCCATAAATAAAATATAAACAGCACAATACAAGTGCGTCACCCGTCGGTGAAAATCAATTCAACTGTAAAATTGCAGAATCAGAAAAATTGAAACATGAGGTAAATTGGCTTTTCCATGTACACGGGTTAGCTCTGTCGGGGCACATCTTATTACCAACTACCGTTCTCATCCTATCCCTGACTAAGGATCCAAATAGTATGTCAAAGAAAAGAACCCCTCTAATACCACTTTGTAACGTCCCGATTCCGGGTGCCACTCAATAGGTGCCCCGAACCCGGTTCGCCACGTGACCTCAAGTGCATTTACCCAAATGCCAGAGGCTGCCGACTAGTAGCGAAGGCCCAGGTCTGATAGTGGGGAAACTTTGCCCTCATTTTTCAAAGTGCAGTGCATAAGAATAAATAGATAGCATACAACAAGCGGAAACGGTAAACAATATGTATAATAGAAATGGATAACTGATAATAACAAGGAAACCAGCAGCCATATATATATATATATGAAAATGCAGCATGTCACTATTCTATAAAATATCCAAATCATGTTACACTGCAATACAATACAACTGATGTACAAGTACAGAAATGAAAAACAGAACAGCCAGCGGCATCGCGAGCCAAACTCGGTCCCATGCTCCCCTACTTCCCAGTAATAAATCAAGTACCTGTATAGGGACCCTTTCCCTTATCCACACCTGTAGAAACATAATCTGTTTGGGCCGAAGATATGACCCAAACAGGGTGTGAGAAATAAATCCTAGTAGGCACCCACTAAAGGATCATGCCCAATTGTGTGAAAAGATTCAACAATAGGGTGCAGTAGTAAAATGTAATAAACTAAGCAGTACTCAAAAGTAACTAACATTACCAGTTATATTTTTATTTTATTAGTCTTTTAAACATTAATTTTAAGATATCACCACAGTGAATATTTTAAGTAAAACAGCCAATGTCCTCAGACATGTAAACCCTTACCCTCAGGTAAAGAGAATCCAAACACATGAATCTTCCCACAAGAATATCGAATATTTCCCACAGACGTACGAGGTGTCGCCCATAGGCACAGAATCAACTTCCCATAGGCACGGAAGAAGTTTCCCACAGGCTAAGTAGGACATTTCCCATAGGCTAATCACAACACTACCGTTAGGCTAAACAAGTAATCGGGCCATCCCCAATATGTAAACAAGCAATATACATTCAATACAAATGCAATTACTCTCACAGAAATTAAAAAATCATTATTATAAAGGCATACCATCGGGTATTCTGGCCAAACGGCTAAATAGAGGAACGATCCTCCGGGGTGGTCCTGGATCCAAGCAGTGATCCCAAACAATAGTTTATTATAACATTTAAATTACCTAAATAATTCTAGGTATTTAATTCAACATGGCCTCATCCATATTACACCACATTCATGGGAGCGTATCACAACGGTACACAAAAATGCACATCAGTTGGAAATTAAACACCGAGCCACCTACCTCGATCACCCGTGATCGATATACCAGAATGATGCCTTCTGAAATGTACAATAACAACGTAGATCTGAGGTAAAATAATTCTCATTCAACCTTAAATAACATCCCTTAGAGGAAGAATTGGAAAGAAACACTCAAGGAGAAGGAATCTCTTACCCGGACGGTTCTAGTAAGATCGACGGAGGAAGAATCCTATTCCCGACATGTGATCATGAGCTCTTCAAAGCTCCAACCTCCTCTCCCGACTCCAAAACTCATCCAAAGCCTCCTCTGCCAAATGAGGAGGCTACTTCCAGTCTTAAACGAAAAAAACAAAATACACGGCATGTACTCTCAAGTACACGGCGTTTACTTTCCATTTTTTAAATTGTTCCTCTAGAAGCTTCTCTCCATCGTGTCACTGTTCATATATCGACATGAGTACACGGCGTGTATTCCTATCTACACGGCGTGTACGGTCGCCCAACGGGCCACTGCCTTACTATTCGCCTTTTGACTGACTACACGATGTTTAAATGCAAACTACACGTTGTGTAGTCGGTTTTTTACACATTTCATCGCTGACATGGCTACACACCCCGTGTACTCATCCCACATGGCCAAAATTACACGGCGTGTGGAAAAGTACATGGCATGTAGTCCCAAAATTTAGGATTTTTCCCATTCTCCTTATTTTCTCAAAAACACTTAATTAAAAGGGAAAAGAAGAAACTCGTACCTCAAAAATAAGAACCGAGTTCTTACACATATCCATATAAATAAATCCTTAAAACATTTTCTAAAACATAAATATTAATGAGAAATATTTAGAAGAAAAAATCATTGAAACAATACATTAGTTAAGGAGTTCTTAACAAAATGAGAGACGCTTGACTAAAAATAATTGAGGAATAACATTAATAAAAGATTATAATATCATGAGAATAAAGAGATTCATGATATAATATGTCAAAGGGTAGTATATACACCATATAAAAGTGAATTTGTGTATAACAACAAATAAGTATCAATGGAATGTAAATTGAGACAAATCCAGTTTCAATGATCATACCCTTAGATTAAGGATAAATCTACGAAATAATTAAGTATGAAAAATAAAAATAAACCAAATTTAATTGGATATTATGTGTAAGACAAACACATTTCATTCACATGTTCAAATCCTGACATAATTAAGAAAATGAAGATTAACCCAAATAACTAAAATTAAGAAAAGAAGTTTTCTTAACGAAATTTGTCTGCCTAACGACGTCACAAAAAAATTAAGAATATGATTTGATGAGAGAAAAAAGTTTCTATAATCACCTGGAAACATAATTTATATCAATAAATATAGATAATAACATATCTCAAAATAAGAAAGTGGAAATTAAATTAGATAACAAAAATGACGTCTTTTAAAAAGATGAGGTGAACGATTCCAACACCGATTTGGTAACTTATTTAACATACACCACATAAAAGAATAATCACACAATGAGGATGTAAATAACAATAAATTAATCTATATTACGCAATGAATAAATTCATGGGAAGTACATATACCACACAATGGGAAATAGTGAAAAAGATAGCATGAATCTCACGAGAATAAAAAGTGAGAAAAAAACCCCTTACTCTGTTTTAATCAATCGAGTCATAAGAACAAAGGTTAATAACCACCAAATGGATCATAGAATACAATGAATATAAATAGAATCACGATAATGTATATATAATGTCAGTACATAATACATCATATGCAATAAAAAAGTGGTGAACAATGGAAATCTCACAAAATTAAAAGTGAGATAAGAACCCCCTTACCTCATGTCCGACTTGACACGTATGTTCCATATTCTTCCTGAATAATAAATTTATGTTAATTTATACTTCCTTAAGAACCCTTTTCATGTTTATTATTCCTTTTATATCTCTTATTACATTTCAATAACAATTAGTTAATTATTTGAGTTCATATAGGACATTTTGTCGATGTTCGGAACATTAGTCAAAAATAAACTTGTTATAATTACAAAATCTCCACATGGTCAAAGTACATTATCTCCAGAATGATATTCATGATTTAGATATAATATATAATATATATCAATTTTATATGTATTTATAATATTCCATGTAATTTGGATATAATAAATGAACTGAACCGTTCATGGACACGACAAACCGTACGTACACATGAACACTACGTTCATTTCAATTTTATATTTAAAAGAATGAAAACATAGAAAAACGTAGTAATATTTTAATTCCAATATAATATCTATGTTATGTAATTTTATTTACTCATTCCTTTATACAATCCACTTATGGAATGAATGAGTCATATCACCTTGAGGGGGCGGCAGTCCGCACTTCCTCAAATGAAATTATCATATTTAGCAATTATGGAATCCATAAAGGTATAATAGAAATGAAAAATAAATAACAATAAAGACAATATAAATATAATATATATCACATGTACACACAATTACATCTTAATTTACACTATAAGAGGTGGTAGGAGAAGATTGAACAATCTTCGTTTCGTGAGGCAGTAGTTCACTATCCACAGAAACAGTATATTCATTACCCAGTAGACGGAGTTGTGTGTAAGTGTATTTAGAATAATTATCCCAACAAAAAATATTTTATATATTATATTGTATTTGTTATTGAATAAATAAATTGAAAGAGTTTAGGGGTTTGGAGAATTAAAATAAAATAACAGAACTTAAGAGAAGACGTTACCTTTAAATTGGGTAACTCCCTTTGGTCTGAAACTAAAGGAATTCTTGAAGTGACATTAGGTAATAATTATAGGTGGAAGAGAGTGATATTGAAATATTTCTTGGGTAGAGTCTCTATGATCCAAGGGGATTTATATGTGTGTGTAAGGGGTCATAGGTGATGGCTTTTTATAGGGGGAGGGGCTCTTTAAGAAATTTTGAAAATATTATTTTATTATATAATGATTTTCAGTTTCTAAAGGTCAAAAAATTATTAAAGACTCATATAAAATGTTTCTTGTTCGAAATACCACCATCCAATAAGAATTGTATAGGTTTTGGATACTATTTTAATTATTATAATCTTATTTATTTAAATCATTCATCAATGAGGTAAACACTACACAATTATTGTGTCATAAATAATTCTATTTATATGATTTCTAAAAATTATAAATAAAATACCATGATATGGAAAAAAAATTAGATTTATAATGAATTTGTTTAGTAAAATATGTATATTATTTAACCCCACATTATGTTTTTTTAGCAAAACAATACATGTTTATGATGTTTTTATTTCTACTTTAAATAAAAATTTATTAATGTCATTATCTTATCCAAATGGCCATCAAAGGCCAAAATTCTTACCCAAGGATTTTATTAGTTGGACATGACTCATAAAATACGGTTAGGACAAGTGTTAAGATAATTTATATTATTATAATATTATTTTTTCCTTGAATTACCCTGTTTATCTTTAACTGCGGTAAATAAAAGTCAAAGATTACTATTCACCAAAATTTATCTTCATCTTATTGAACCAAATTTTACTTAATAATAACAAAAATGTATTTCATATTTTTAAAATTAAATTCATAGAAGTAGTAAAATTTTAACTAAATGAAGATGTCGTATTTTTGACTACTACTCGGTGTTTTCATTATTCATCAAAAATTCGAGGTTTTTAGGAAAATACCGAAAATTCATCCTAAGCTATATTTGATATTCTCAATTCAAAAATGATATCTATTTTACAAAATTAAAAACATATATGTTGAATTAATTACTTTAAAATTAATTCCATTTCTCAAAACCAAAAGATTGTTTTTATGAAATAAGAATAATCAAAAGATTGACACTTCTTTATGTCCAATTTCAAAGTGAAAATATTTTCAACGACCAAAATTGGGTTAAATGGTAAAAATATAATCTAGTTACACTTTAAAATCAACTAATAATAATAATCTAACTATATAAATGAAATATATTTAAATCCATTTTTGAATTAAAATACAGTATTTTTCCTAATTCATTTAAAAATGACTTTTATTAGAAAAAATACAAAAAATTTACCAAAAGTTAATTTTGATGACCCGATTCTAAAGAAGAATTTTATATTGTAAAATAGAACATATAAAAGTGAACAAAAATATATTTAAAGATCTTTTTCCATAAAAAGGTGGTAAATCGACCCTTTAAAGAATATTAGAGTATTAATGCAAAAAATTGGATTCATTCACATTTTAAGTATCTATCTTTAATTAAATATCTGTAAATATGTTTAAAAAACATGTATAATCAAATTTACTTAGTTTTATTTATTCCCACCAATACAGTTACTACGCGTTAAATAAAATTTAAAATAATATTATATTATTATTTTTCAATATGACCCAACATTGTGTGCAATGTAAAATTTCAAAGAAACACGTTGTTACGTATCAGGTACGCCATCGAACATAGCATCCCTCTTAAAGTAAAATTAATATGTAATTCACAAATTTTAATGAATATGAAAATATTTTATTCTTTATTTACATGGGATATTACATCATTTCTCCTTTTTTATAAATTGTGTCATCACAGTTTTAATATTGAGCTTAGAAACTTCATTAAAAGTCCCACATTAGAAAAATATTCTGTAAAACTATCACTTTAAAAGAAAGATAATGATGTACAAAGGTCAACTGAGATAACCAATACTAAGATTAAATGTAGGAAAACATTAATATGGAAGAGAAAATATGTTCCATGTTCTAATAGAGAGTGATAGAAAACATGATTAAGAGAAAGTTAACAACCAAAAAATCACAAACTTGTGATAGGATAAACGGTCTTCGGTTTCCCAGCTGGAAAAGTAAATAGACAACATTTTTTTGTTTTATGTTCCTTTTCATAAATTTTGAAAATTTATTTATGATATTGACTGAGGACATAAGGAAATATATTAACTTTTCAAGTAGAGTATAATCCTTTAATAAGTTCATACCAAAAACTCAACTTTTTGCTAAATAATGATTATTCAAGATGACTTGTTCACATAGGATGTTATAGAATCAAAATTTAGAGAATCACATATTCAAAAAAAAGATGAACTATATATTTTCCTTGTCTTTAGACATTAACCAAAAAAATAGTTAGAACGCGATTAGATAATCACAAAAAACTCTAATCCAAAAAAAGTAATATTTTTCTTAATCTCCAAAATACATATAACAATACACAAGGATCAAAAAAAGACCATTCAATAAAAAATTGTTCATAAAATTCATCAAATTAAACCAAACTATGATTGAAAATCGAAACATAGAAGGATTTAATCACATTTCCTTCTACAGAAAATCATAACATTTATCTCCAAATAACATCACCTAATCGTAATGTCTCATACTGATGTTTAATTAACCTAACCTCATATTTTTTATGATATGTTAATCATTTCCATAAATAACCCAAATAACCAAAAAACATAGATTATTCCAAAATAAAATTTAAAAAATTATTCAACAAATTAAATCCCAAAGTATTCTTTTTTAGGCATATAGTGTTTACCCAAAAGAGAGAACGTCTTCTAAAATATCTTTTATCAATTAATCACTAAATCATTTTCTTATAATAAGGATATCCTTTTGATAAAACATAAGTTCCTATAATCCACATATTCTTGATCCATTAAATTATTTAACTAAAGGAATAACTTATACTAAACTGGGACATCACGTAGGGAAGTGGTAGGAGATGCACCCTTGTCACCCTTCGATTGAGGGTTTGATTCCCATGGCCTTGTTGGAGGTGACGGGTTTCCACCCATCTTATGGGTTGTTTTTTTTTATAAAACGCAAAAAATAAATCTAAGATATTTTAACCTCAAAGGTTGTCTTCTACCAAATATTTTCATCCCAACTCATTAAGACCTAAACATATTAATGATAAAATATATATATTGTCAATTTTTTATTTCTCCTCCATATGATAAAATAAAACTATTACAAAAAATAAATAACATCATACCTTGATCATGGTGTCCACATGGTTTCATCATTATCCTGTTCACGTAGGTAGAAGGTCCATGCTTTGGAAAAATGATTTAGTGATCCTTAAAAATAATTTTCTTCCTTCATCAAAATAAACCTTGTACAACATGGGTAATATGGGATTTCACATAAAAATAGTTTCATAAAATAATCATGTATAACGTATAATTTCAAAACATCTGATAAAACATGATTTTTATAAGACATTCAAATTGAGTTTGAGTTAAA
Source organism: Viscum album (assembly GCA_963277665.1). Lineage (NCBI taxonomy): Eukaryota > Viridiplantae > Streptophyta > Magnoliopsida > Santalales > Viscaceae > Viscum > Viscum album. Next base: position 149,854,288 of record OY728159.1, read on the forward strand.
ACATTCAATCAATGGTTTTTTTAAAACACCATAACTAAGTTCTGAAACACTATAATTTATAGAAAAATATAAATTAGTTGTGCAATGGAATCATTCTTTAACACCTTTTTCAAAATCATAATACACTTCAAAATCATGTGATAAGGTAAAATATTTAGAAATTACATGATAATATTTACCTTTCAAGAGAATATGAAAATATTGAGAAAATAAGATTTGGGTAAACACAACCCATGATCCATTATGGAATAAATTTATATCAGGGGTGTTTGATATCTAAAAAAATTGCTTTCAAGTGAGTTGTATGTTAGAAATTTTTTTAGAATCAACTGTTCATGACTTTGCAATAATTATTGCAAGCAAGTCATCAGGAAGAGATAGGAATGTCATTTGAGATACTCCTCCTTCCATTTGTAATATACTTTCCTTGATCTGAAAAAGTTACAATATAATGAATTAACTTAAATATTTACATAAAGGCTAACCACGTGTCTAACAAAAAACCATAATCCCTAAATTTTTCTAAATCGACCTCTGATAGCAACTATAAGGACCCAACATTAAACATTACTAAATCTTTAGTTTTGTCAATAAATCACCTTGAGGATCATTTCAGTTTTAATGTTTTTGAAAATTGGGCCATAATTATTACATTACATATCAAAAATTACAAAGTAGACACTTTAATTAGTATCTAATTTTTTTATAAAATATAAGATTTATAATAGAAAAAAATATTTCTTTTCTTGATATAAATCATTATGGGTTCTTCCTTTCTCTTACCCTTCCTTATAAACAGTGAAAAACATTTCAAAAACATAGGCTGAGCATACTAATCTCTGTAATGGTTATTAAATAAAGAAATAAAACATTTTTTCATCAATACATAACTAACATAAGTTCTTTAACATAACTCATGAAATCATAAGATTTATGAATAACACATATAAATCATAAAAGGTAACTTATGGAATCCATATCGGACATACATTACAGCATTCATAGCTACATATGGAGTTACACATGGAATAACCATCAGAGTATATTCCCTATATCTCTTAGGAGAAACATTAAAGTTTACCTTCATCACGTTACTATTTCGTAGTTCCGTGAAACATGTGTTCTACATTTAAAAATCACTATTTCTAGGCGGTTTCCATTGGATTTGTTCATGGAACTAGAAACATCCAATAGTTCATTATCCAAATAGGGCCTAGTTTCCAAAGGCATGGATTCTTTAGGTTTTTATCTTTATGATACTTAAGAACGTGCATTGGTCGAGAAGATGGGAGGTCAGACTCATCAGGCCCTTTTGGGGGGAATTATTTTCTACTCCAGGACTCTCTTTGTAAAATTAAAATATTTTTTCAAGAATCCCTATTAATTCACCATGTATATCATATGTATCCCTTGGAATTTACAATCACTTATTTAGCATGTGTAAATTTTATTATTATTTGCATGCATTCAAGGTTCTTCATCAATGGAAACATCTATATGTATTTATGGTTTTCCATCAATGTTATCCTCTAATATACTAATTAGAGAATCTTTTAATCAATGTTATAATGATACAGGTTTTTAAGCCACTCATTGGGGCACTCTGGAATTTATTGTCATCCAGAAAGACGAAGGATTGTTTTAATCTTGGGATCATACTCATAAAATTAGCTAACTACGTATCCTTGTAAAAGGAATCAGAACCCTCATAGTTTGATGCCTCATAATAGGACACATCATACATTTTAAGGTCATGTGATATGGACCTCTGAGGGGAAGGTGCTTAGTGGAAACTTAGTGTGGGACTTACGCTGAAGCAGCCCAAGGAACTCAGAAAGGATATGAGTTTCCAAGTAAGATCAGTCCCTATTGGAAATATGGTGCAAAGCGAATAGGGTTGATTTGAAATGTTTGGTTTGAACCTCAAGGAGGTTTCCTATGTATCCCATATGGATGGGAATCAAATCCCATGTAGTTCCATTAATCTCATAAGAGAGTATAGTCCTCTGAGAGAGATGAGATTGGGCTTACATCCTGAAAAAGGATGCTTTGATAATTTGAGGATTGAATTTGGGACTTATTTCCTAAGGAGGATGCCCAAATTTGGGGAATTTAGGGTTGGATTCTTAAGGAGGATATCCAGTGATCTCGGGCCCTGAAAGGTCTTCCTACATATCGTAGTTTGAATAGGAATCAGAGTTCTTGTAGTTCCTTACAATGATTGTTTGTGCATATGTTGTAATCATCACATATCTCTAAGCCCAGGTGAGTCATTCTTGGTGCGAGAAACAAGAGGATGGAATGATTCAACAATGACACTCACACTTCCAAATTTTTCCTCTAGGTTGATGGAAGAGGGCGTGTTGACCATGGAAGAGGGCGAGGAGATGAGCCTTCCCTCTGTTCTATTTACATTGGACATGGGTCCACTGTAAGGAGTAAGGGGTGAAGGTGAGGGGCTTATACCATAATGGCTTCCCTGAATTTGGTTATCATAGGGTACGGATACTTCTCTTATACATGGGCGGAATGGAAATTGTGAAGTGTACCTTCCCTACCAGAGAACTGAGGTCCTGGGTCACCTCTATGAAAAGGGTGAGGCTAGTAACCAACCATCCTCCAATACAAGAGCTTCCAAACACAGTTTCTGGTAGAAAAGACCTTGTGAATATGAATTTACAACCCACAAAGATCCCATTAATCTTAACCGCATTGTGAAATGAATGATGGAAACTTCTGACTGTGGAAATACAAACCCAAATTAGTGACACACTGATCTGCCTTATCCAAAGGTCTGAGAAGTCAAGAGATTTTATTGGAGGCTTCAACTTATCCCCATTCAGATAAGGAAACCTAGGAATTAGATACCCTACCATAGATGGCTTTAAATAAGTGTACCTGAGCTGCCCGTGTAGGTACCTCGCATAGGTATGTCGTGTAGGTACCCCGCGTTGCCTTATTGCATAGGTAAGGTGTGCAGATACACCACGTAGGTTTAGAACATAGGTATATATGAGGATTGAAGAATGGGAATAATTTCATAACATGCATATCCCTTTTAATTATCCCTTATTTTGTAGTTTTAGAGAACTTCCCGAGACAATTTGAGAGATCTTGGCGAACGAGGTACACAATGGGAGCTTCAGAGATTCTTTCACTTATTTTTAGTCTGAAAATGGAGAGCCTAAGGGTCATATTTATAGGCCCGAATGGGGCATGGCCAAAGAAACCTTTACCACATATGTCTTCCACGTAGGTCCACCATACAGGTGCTCCGTGTAGGGGCATCATAGATATTCGCGTGCATAGCACGACCACATAGATATCTCACATAACTCAACCACGTGCCTCTCTTGAAAATCATGGTCGTGTATCTTTCTCGTGAAGCTTCTTGATATTTCAACATCGTGTAGTGTTTGGGAGTATTTGTTTGATAATTTTCCTTGTACTCTTTGAAGCTTTCCTTGAGATTCGAAATATCCAAAGGCTTGCTGATCTTTTGGGTTATTTTATTATGTAGTTTCAACAAACCCCCCCCCCCCCCTCTGAATTGGATCTGAAATATACAAAGAGGGTCATGTCCTGAGGTGAATGTATGGAAAAAATATCAGGATGGATTAATGAATAGCACAATTTGTTTCACACAAGTTCTTTACGTAGATATGTCACGTAGATATGGTACGCAGCTCTGTCGTGCATGTATGATGCGTAGACCTTCTGTTTCCTTTAAATAGGTCTCATCTATTCGCAATTTGTTTTCCTCACCTGCACTTTCTCAAAATATATTTTTCTTTTTGTTTATCTCTTTCCCCCACCTATATCACATTGTGGTCTCGCTAAATTATCTTGAAATTTCTTCAAGGTAAAATTGATTATGCGAATGATCTAAGACAAAAGGACTCATTTGATGACCCATACTGAAGAAGATAAGGTTCATCAAAATGAAATTATGAGGATCTTTGGGCCAGACTATTATGATATTATTGAGATTACTCTTCCTGGGCTACGGAAGGGTCTAATTACGTACCAGTGTGACTATCCACAACGTCCATACTTACCCCTATACGGGCATTGGATTTTGCAAAATGCCGATGTTCCATATGTTAAAAAATAAATTTCATAGAATTGGATTCTTCATTATTCCAACTGTAACTTCATGAATATTAGTGCAAGGGGAGTTCCAATACAAGAAGGCATGGTCCCTATTAGTTTCATCTTTCATCATAGTGGTTGTACTCCAAACATGAAGGATCATCTTGTAAAGCCAAGACCACAATGTTATGATTCCAATTTTTGGGCTTCTCAAATATATAAATCTAATGTATGGAAAAGATATGGGGACCTTTGTTCTAGAGGGGGTGTAAATCCTGAGTGGTTGTGGGCATTCTGGGTATGTCAGACTTGTGCAGAATTCAGAAAAGAGTTATCAGACATTCATATTAATGAAGCTGTCTGTATGGGGAAACTTATATTTACAAAAATAAATTTATTCCTGAATTACTAACCCGATGGAGCCCACGAATGAGTTCATTCCATTTAAAAAATGGTGAAGTTGGTATTAGTCTCTAGGACGTTTACCAAATAGCTGGAATTCTGATTTTTTGATAAAGGTATGATGAATTCATCCCACCTACCTCAACATGGCGTGATGTTACTAGAACACCACCACTGGCCTATGAATTACTTAATATAGTGAAGAATTTACCCCAGGATAAGAAAGATATCCATGCTAGAGTGTGTAGGTAGCCTTCTTAGAACCAACAACATAGAAAGGTCAAACCTGTGGACATCCTACTGTTTGTCCTTCTACTGATAACCGAGGTAGTTCAGGAACATTTTGGCCTACAGTAGAAAGGGATGATTACATGCACTGGGGTTATAAATTCAAACCTGGTATAGATGCAAATGTACACTTAACTACATTCCTTGCTATGTGGATAAGTGTTTATATGATTCATGTTTGTGAATCCGGAGGAGGTGTAAGACTAGGGACTTTCATCATTTCCGCTAAAATGTTAGAGGGGAAGTATATTGGGCTAGAAACCCCTTTTTAGCAAGGCATTCCCATCTACTACTACATTTATATAGTGGGAAGTATCCATTTATAATTTCAAGGCCATTCCAAGTCTTGTGGGGCTTGATTGTATCACATTTTAATTAATACTCAGTATTGAACTCAGTTAGAGTTCTTGATGGTCCATTCACCCCAATTTTGCTGAATTTTTCTGGTTTTAAGCCTCTAAACTTGAGACCTGATGTGGTACTGAAGGTTTTGAATGTCTCTGGGGAATTCAACTTCTTTACTTTTGGTAATACACCAATTAGAACATTTATTGATGATGGTAAAAAAAATAATTATGAGTAGAGATCTTATATGATGGAATTCATGGATGGTGTATAATCAACCAGGATTGATGGTGAAATTATCTGTGAGGATTATGTCCCCTATAGGTTTTCTCGTTAGTTTAGATGTCTTCAACCATCAAAAAATTTTACACCCACATATGTCAGACATGAGAAGAAACCAAGGGCAGCACGAAAATTTTGGATTCTAACAACTTTAGAGGTATAAAAATTTTCATTTACATTACCTCGACTAGATGCATCAATCAGATTGGAAACTGGGTATGCCAAAGCATGGTTTTCTTTATATCCTGAAGGGGCTTTGACAAAAAGAGTATATCGAGTGGAAGCTACAATGACTGTTTCATGTGGAAATAGCGGCAAGAAGTCCATGGCTAGGGATGATACAGAAAGTTTAGAGGTTTTAGATCCCTCAAAATGTCTTAGCATGAGGTATACCAGGAATACCAAAGATAGAGAAGAAATACCTCCAATACCAAGGCGATCCAATCACTGCCATCAAACAATCATTCCTATTCCATCTGTTGTACATTCTGAGGAAGAAATATATGAATAATCTCTTCAATTAGATGTTATTGAATATCTTACATAGTAAACCGGAAAAAAAAATAAAATTATGTGTGAACTTCGACCATTCATCATTGGGAGAGTGCAACCCGTGATCTTAGGGATTCCTAGGCATTTCTTCGGCATGGTATTCGAATAACAGATATTGGTGATATAAAGGACCCTTCTGATTTCATTTAGAACAATAACATAGCTAAATTACATAAATATAATGCTGAATTATTGAATTTTATATATGAAACTGATTAAAAAATCCCAGCCTATAAACCGGTATCTCATATGCTGGACTAAAGAGTCTACGAAGGGGTAACTATCGACTCGGAGGAATAGAGGGATATTTATGTTAATACTAAGAATTTATTTCCCTTTTTCTTTTCTCTGAACACTTATTTAATATTTATCATCATTAATCTTGATGAAAATGTATTTCTGCATCTTGAATATAGAGAAGGAATATCTGGAACGATTCTTGAATCGCCTCAGTATAGTCCTATAGGTTCTCACATTGATTCAAAAAATATTCTTCCCAAGTCTCTAGAAATTTCTCCAGGAGCAAGAATTGTGACTACGGTAATGGCAATAGATAATCCTCAACCATTACCTTAAGTTAACCCTGCTAAGAGAATTTTTTCAATCTATCATCAATCTTTTGAACAAAAAAGCAAAAGTGCAATGAGATTTCTTCAAAGCATTCCCCAAAAGATTATGTATTTATACAATTATTAGGGCATACAACATGATACATTTATTTTATTAATCACATTTTATCCTCTTGCAGGATCTATTTCTCTCTCCTCTCTCATGGGATTAAGAGTTATTGCTTCACAACTAGAAAAAAAAATCCCTAGAGGAAACCCAGGTTCATTCTGACGTATCTTTACTGTCTAAAGATTCAGCAATACCTACTCCTGGATCTATTGAGAAAGAGGAAATCCATGGTAAGATTAAATATATTCCCCATTTAATTTTTTGATAGGATCCTGAAAATAATCAATACTAATATTCGTATTGCTTTAGAATGAAGGAGTGAAGATCCAGGGAAATCTAAATCCAGTGCTGATATTAACCCAAACCCCGAATGATATAATTCTGGAATACCAATTGTTGTTTCATAGTTCCTTGAAACATGTGTTCTACATTTATGAATCACTGTTTCCAGGATGTTTCAATTGGATTTGTTCATGGAACCAGAAACATCCAACAGTCTTTATCCAAAGAGGACCTCTTTTCCAAAGGCAGACAGTTGTTATGTTTTTAACATTACGATACTTAAGAATGTTCTTTGATCGAGAGGATGGGAGGTCGGACTCATCACACCCTTTTGGGGGGAATTATTGTCTACTACGGGACTCTCTTTGTAAAAATAAAATATTTTTTCGTGAATCCTTATTAATTCACCAAGTATATCATAATTATCCCTTGGAATTTACAATCAATTATTTAACATGTGTAAACTATAGAATAATCAGCATGCATTAAAGGTTCTTCATCAATGGAAACATCTGTATGTATTTGAGGTTTTCCATCAATGGTATCCTCTAATAAACAGATTAGAGATTATTTTAATCATCGTTATGATGATACTGGTTTTTAAACCACTCAATGTGGCACTCTGTAATTTATTGTCATCCAGGGAGACGATATTTTGCTTTAATCATGGGATCATTCTCATAAAATGATCTACCTACATATCCTTGTAAAAGGAATTATAACCCTTATAGTTATGTGTTGCTTAATAGGACACATCATACTTTTTTAGGTCATGAGATAAGGACCTCTAAGTGGATGGTGCTTAGTTGAAACTCAGTGTGGGACTTATGCTAAAGCATCCCAAGGAACATGGAAAGGATATGAGTTTCCAAGTTGGATCAGACCCTATTGGGAATATGGTCTAAAGAGAGTGGGGTTGATTTGAAGTGTTGGGTTTGAACCTCAAGGAGGCATCCTACATATCCCATATAGATGGGAATCAAAGCCCACATAGTTCGATAAATCTCATAGGAGAATATTGTCCTCTAAGAGATATGAGTTTGGGCTTACTTCCAGAAAAAGTATACTTGATGATTTGAGTGTTGAATTTGGGACTTATTTCATAAGGAGGATTCCCAAATTGAGGGAATTTGGGGTTGGATTCTTAAGGAGGATATTCAGTGATCTCGATCCCTGAAAGGGCTTCTTACGTATCCTGGTTTGAACAGGAATTAGAGTTCTCATAGTTCCTTCCAATGAGTGTTTTTGCATATGTTTTAATCATCACATATCTCTAAGACCATGTGAGTCATGCTCGGTGTGAGAAACAAGAGGATTTAAATATTCAACAATGACACTAACACTTCCCAATTTTTCCTCCATGTTGACGGAATAGGGGGCATCGACCATGGTAGTGGGTGATGCGATGATCCTTCCCTATATTCTATTTACATTGGTCAAGGGTCTAATATAAGGAATAATGGGAGAATATGAGGGGATTATACCATGATGGATTCCCTGAAATTTGTTCTCATAGGGGAGGCAGAATTATCCTATACTTGCGTGGAATGGTAAGTGCGAAGTGTACCTTCCCTAACAGAGAACCGAGGTCCCTGGTCACCTCTTTGAAAAGGGCGAGGCCGGTAACCAACCTTCTTCCAAACCGAGAACTTCCCAACACAGTTTCTGGGAGAAATTTCCATGTGACTATGGATATACAAACCCACAAACATGTAGGATCGAAAAAAATGTATATTCTCAATATACAAGAGGGGGGGGGGGGGTGAATTGTATACTTTAAAAATTTCCTTAAGCAAAGAAATAATCTAAGTTTAACAAAGTTAAACTAAGTAAATTCACAACACCTATAATCACCAATTGGAGAATTGGAATCAATTTTTACAATATGAGATTCTGCCTTAAAGCGTATAGAATCTAAACTAATCAGAGTACAAGTGTAAGGAAATATAAGAGAATTATACTTTCCTTACAACACAAAAGTGCAGCGGAAAAACAAGTAGTAAAACTACAAGTAACAAGATATAAGTATTTTGACCCAAAGAGAATGGTATCCAACAACCTTGGATAAAGGTCCCTTGATGTATACTTTAAAGAAAGTATGTCTTACCCACACTAGGGTAATCCCTCAATACGATGATCGGAATCTCTGTCTTGCTATCCCCGTAAGCCCTCAACTTCAAGGTAGTTGTAACCTCTATCTTCCTCAGAAAGGAAGCCATCGAACTTCAAGGAAGTCGACACCTCTATCTTCCTATCCCCGAAAGCCCTTAAATGTAATCACCAACATTCAGAGTTGCACAAAGCAATCTAAATGAGCGGTTCAGTACGCACAAAGCATGAAAACATCTCTCTTTAGAAATAGCCTTAACAGCATGTGGTCTCTAGATCGATCAACTTGTTTCTTATCTTTTTTAGCTCTTTCAAATGAGCTCCTATTTATAGGCTTGGTCGGCCTCCACTCTATGACAACCAGGTCCCAGTGACAGCACAGACACCCCTCCTTAACATGTCCATCGGGTCCTGGCCTACAAGGTACCCCCAGTTGCCCCGCAGACACATGGAGCCCACCCCAGGGTCCACCCACGTGCCCGAACGGGTCATCTGACTAATGAATGTCCCCACAGGCCAACACATGTCCTTTCTAGTGTGCTTTTTCCTCACTGACACACACCCTGGAAAACTTTCCAGAAGGTCACCCATCCTGATCACTACTCCGGGCCAAGCATGCTTAACTATGGAGTTCTAATCAGACAGGCTCCTGAAAAGGATGGTTCACCTTGTTGACGTGAGTCATATCATTTATTCATTTAACCCTATATCATTTGGGGATGTTACACACTCCAACGGTGATATTTACCTTAAAATTCGGAGGGACCTATACATGTGTAACTCATCGAACGGTTAGTTTGAAACAGAATAGACAACATCGTTTAATAACAAACCAAGTATAACTGAATGCACAACATCGTTTTGTAATGAAGCATTTGTAAGAAAAATCCATACTAAGTTCGGAGTCTAAGAAAATTAAAAATTTGGAGTCTAACCAAACATGAAATTTGGAGTCTATGTTAAGAAATGACTAGATTCTTCTTTATAGGAATTCAGAGTCTAGTTTCACTAGAGATTGGAATCTGAACTTGCAGAGTTAAAAGTCAAACTAGTAAAATTTCGGAGTCAAACTCATGAATGTTCGGAGATGTACTTCATAAGAGTTCTGAGTCGAACTACTTAAGAGTTCAGAGCTGAACTCATGAATGTTCGGAGTCGAACTTCATCAGAGTTCGGAGTCGAACTACTTAAGAGTTCGGAGTCGAACTAATTAAGAGTTCGGAGTCGAACTTCATAAGAGTTCGGAGTCGAACTACATAAGAGTTAGGAGTCGAACTCATAAAAGTTTGTATCCATAATTCGTAGTGGAACTTAATTATAGTTCAAATCTAGAATTCGGATCCTAGAAACAGAATACTCCAATTCTTGACATTATATGATTCCAGGATTTTGGTAAGAATCCGGTTTTTGTAGTTAAGAAAAAAAATATTTCTATGTATAAGAAACTCTAGGTTAGGGTAAATTTCCATATGGAAGAAAATTTTCCAAATGGAGGTAAAACAAACATTTTCTTAAGTATAAGGTGTTTGTGTTTTTCAAAACAAGAAGGAATGGAAAAGTCATAAGGAAAACCTTATTGACTCAACAAGCTCCCCCTTTTTGGAAGGCACAAACATCCTTACAAAAAAGAATATAAGGACTTTGAAAATTTTCATTATTCTTTGAAATTTAAAACATATCTCCCTTTGTTCATGAATGAAAGTGAATACAACTAACTCCCCCTTAGGCATTGAAACTCTAAGGATTTTATTCTGAATTTCCGGAGTGGAGTTTTCATTATCATGGGAATGAAAAACATTGAAGAGAGAAACTCCCCCTTACTTTAAGAATATTTCACTTATAAATTTTTCTTTCTACTCCTTAAAAGTAGTTCTTTTTCCTTCTCTCCCTTTATGATTTTAAAAAAGACTTAAAGGATATGGAAAAGAAAATATGGTACCTGAAACATTAGTAAATGACAAGATACAACGATCCAGACAACATTTCATTAGAGATGGGAAAAAATTTACAAATAAAGACAAGTACAACAAAAGAATCAGAGTAACTTCATTTGTCTTCTTTTTACTTCAGAATCAGCTTCTTTAATAAAGTTTTGAGCTTATTTAGATCTCTTTGATCTTCTTAGACTTGCCTCTCCAAGGTTCTTGTCTTCTCTTCTTGGGCTTTCAAAGCCTCTGCTTGGGCCTCGATAGCTTCTTTCTGCATCTTTATCAATTCATCTTGCTGAATGAATCTTTTTTTTGAGCTCAATCTGTAGATTTATATCATTTATGAAATTTTGAGCCAGAGAATTTTCCTTTTCATTCAGTTCCTTCACTTGTTGACTCTGGGTACTCTGCTCAATAATCAGCTCATCTTGAAGATTCTTAATCTTTTTTTCTCCTGTGTCAAAATCTTCTTTCACGTCATTCTGAAAATTATCATACACAACCAAATCTTCCTCAAATCTCTTAGACCACTTTGTTACCTTACTGAAAGACTATCTATGCACATCCTAATCAATAAAGAAACTTTTTTGTTCGGCTTCTATCTTCACACACTTTTCTATTAGCATGGATAATGTCTCTGATTTTTGATTTTGGCCTAGCTGAAGCATTTAACATCTAGAGTCAATGGTGGGAAAGATTGGAATGACGTCCACTAGCTTTTTCAATGACTCAATAATAAAAACATGCCCATGAGATGATGATTCCGAATCAGATAAATATCTTTGAGATTTATCTTCTTTAACTTGCACTAGCTTTCTTCTAGAGGTACCACCAACCTATTTCTTCCTGATAACATATTTCATGGGAGTCTCCATAAGAACTTCATTCCCCTTATCAGCTCTCGGAATGGGTTTCTCATCAAGAGATACTTCATCGGATTCAGAAACTAGAATAATCTGATCTTCATCTGGTTTCTGTTTTTCTTGTCCTTCCTCAAGGAAATTCTTCTCAAAGGATTCTTCCTCATAATACAAGACATTTTATTATTCTACATGCTGTTGTTCATCACCATTCTTACTACCTTCTTCTCCTTCCTTTCCTGGAGTTACCAATATTGCAGATTCAGACTTATCTCTATAATCCTCTACTTGCTTGATCAAGGTATCCAAATATTCACTTCCCTCTTCTTATTCTTCTTCCTATTAAACTTCTTCTTCTTTAACTTCTTCCTCTACTAATTTAACAACTTATTTTTTAGCTTCTTCAACTACTTCTTTACCTTTGGATTTTTTCAGAGTATCATAGTTCTTGGCTGGAGTTTCTAGTAAAGAAGAATCTGTAAGGAAAGATTTCGGAACCAGAATTAGTTCAGAAGCTAACTCTGTAGCTCTCAGCAAATATTGCACCACTTCAGATTCATACACTTTCTTATTCATTTTCCTCTCTTTCTCCTTCTTCTTTAACTCTTCTGCAGCTCTTTCTTTTAAGACCTTAGCCTCTACAGGGGTCCAATCCGAATTATGGATCCCCTTCCTTCCTCTTCTCCTTGTCTTCCCTCCACTTGGATTCCACTTCATCTATATATGTTTTCTGCTTCTTCAACTTGGGGGGATCAGACTGAGTTTCCTTAGATTTAGGATCATCTTCATCAGCAACCACCTCCTTAAGCTTTCTCCTCTTCCTTTTCTTTTTGTATGGTTCCGGATTCTATGTTTCTTTTTAAGCTGCTTCAACCTCTACGACAGATAGAGGGTAAAATTTTCCAGATTCACTAGAAAATCCCATCATCATCCTCTTCAATGTTTTATCACTAACCATCATAATCTTTCAATTCCAGACTATTGATTTGCATGCAACCTTGAAGGATTCTAAGCACCGAACTATCAACTTAGAGAGTAAGGTAGGAAACATGATTATCTAAGCAATCTAATTGCCTTATTTGATGTTATTGATCGTAACCAGGACATGCCTCATCAAATTTATCTTTCTTAGATTTACCATGAAATCTAAGACAATGATATCACTTTTCGTCAAATTGTCTTGATCACCTGTTCTTGGAACCAGATATCCTTTCACCCAAAGCTGAATAATTCTATTGTTCGGAGTGAGACGAGCAATATTAATGGTTGAATCATCCTTAAGCCCAAGACACATCAGTGCCTTCTACTTGTTGAAACTTTCTTGCACATCCGAAATTTTGTGTGAGCAGAACTCAGCTTCTCCTTCGTAGGATAAACCAACCAAGCTCGCAGCCTTGGTGTAAGATAGCTTACAAGTCTCTCCATAAGACTTGAAAGAAAACCATTCTCTACCATCTTCCCTCTGGAAGGAAACAGACTTGTAGAACTCAATCAGTAAATCAGTATAAACCGCATCCTATTTATCTGACTTCACTATGCAGACATCCTCTCATCCATTCAGTCTAATAATCTTAGAAATAAGGGAATCATGCTTATAGAAATATGGATGCACCAACCTTTCCCTGAAGACTAACCACTTAGAGATTGGTTTTGAAGTTGACATATCTTGAGATGTTATTTCAACAGAAATTCAGAACAGAGAGAACTGAAGGATTCAGAATGGCTTTTCAAAGATCGGAACCGGTCTTAAGAGGAGTAGAAGGGCTTCGAGATGTGAAAGCTTTCAAAACCGATGTGGGGTGAGTCATGGGGTCCCCTTTATATAGGCGATGGATGTGAACTTTGGTCTTCCAAAAGCCATCTAACAGTTGACAAACTTATTGATCTGATATGACGGTTGAGAACATTCCCGCAAGGAAAACTTCACTCCGATCTTTTGAGGTTTTAAGGAAAACATTCGGATTTGAGGAAAACTAGAATCCAAACTTTTAATGAAAATAGGAAAATACCAGAAAACAAAATAATATTAGGAAAACATAAGTAAGTAAATCATACCTTTCGGATTGGCAAGAAGGATTGTTCTTAATTGGTAATATTGTTAATAAAACTTATTTCTAAAGACCATTACGAAAAAAAACAGTTATGAAAATTTGATTACGAAAAACCCACTACGAAAGTTCCAGCTCCCAAAAATTTCCATTCCGGAAATTTTGATTCCGGAAATTATCATTCTGAGAATTTCCAATTCATAAATTTCCATTCCGAAACATCCATTCTGGAAATTATCATTCCAGAAATTTCCATTCTGGAAATTCCATACCTGAAATTATGATTCCGGAAAGTTTGAAAAAAAAAGATTACGAAAATATTAGTTACAAAAAGTTTGAAAAACAGATTACGAAAAATTTTAGTTATACTACAAAAAATGTACTCCCCCTATGAAAAGGAGTTTATTACTATTAGAAGAATTGTTCAAAAAGAAGTTAATGAAGAATGATTACCTTACAATTATCATTCCTAACTTTTGTTTAATGTATTCAAATCTATAGGAGGGTAAAGATTTTGTGAAAATATCAGCAAGTTGATCTTGTGTTCCGATAAACTGAAGAATGATATCTCCATTAAGTGTGTGATCCCTAAGAAAGTGATGCGTAATATCTATGTGTTTTTCACGAGAGTGATGTGCAGGGTTCTTACTTAGGTAAATGGCACTTATGTTATCACACAAAATTTTTGTCTTAGTAAAACTTAGGTCATAGTCTGTGAGTGTGTGTTGTATCCACAGCACATGAGCACAACAACTTCCAACTACTACATATTCAGCTTCAGTAGTGGAAAGTGCTACAGAATATTTCTTCTTGAATGACCAAGAAACTAATGAATCTCCTAATAAATGAAAAGTTCTGTATGTACTCTTTCTATCCATTCTACATCCACTAAAGTTAGCATCCAAAAAACGTTTTAAAACAAAATCATTTCCAGAAGTATAAAATAATCCTAAATCCATGGTTCCCTTTAGGTATTGAAAAATTCTTTTCACTTCCTTTAAGTGAGATTCCTTAGGATTGGATTGATATCTTTCACATAAGAATACAGAGAACATTAAGTCTGGTCGACTAGCTGTTAAGTAAAGTAAACTTCATATCATACCTCTAAAAGATGTTTGATCTACTGGTTTCCCAGCTTCATCAAGATATAAGGAGTTTGAGGTACCAATGGGAGTACTTATACTCTTAGTGTTGTCATAATCATACTTTTTGAGAAGATCTTTAATATTCTAATTTTGATATATATAGGTTACTTATGGTATTTGAGAAATTTGAAAACCAAGGAAAAATGTTAACTCACCCATCATACTAATTTCAAACTCAGACTTCATTAGACTTGCAAATGAATCAGTTAAAGATGGCCGAGTTGAACCAAATATAATGCCATCAACATAAATTTGAAGAATAAAAACATTTTTTGTAACGACCCAAAATTTCATTAATTGAAAATCCCTCTTGATCCAGTTAAATGTTTCTTTATGAAAAATGTTTTTATAAGATATCAACTTTTTTAGTTTTACATTAAGATTTGTGACTGTTACTTTTATAGCCGTTGAACAGTGATCATATGGGTAGTTTAAATATAAGGCTTTAACGAACCAATTTTCTACTCAGACAAAGGAAGCGATGGCCTCATCCAGTAGAATTGCCCCTTACGAAGCCCATTTGTCGGAGCTCAGAAAAGAGGTGGCGTCTTTGGGCTTTTCCCTTGACCAAGCCCAAGCTGAGCTTCATCAAGTCAAGCTCGAACGTGATCATCTACGGGAAAAATGGAAGTTGATAGAGATTACCACTCGAGCGATGTTATCCGAGCAACCCCAAGAGTCTGTCACCATCGCACACCTTACCCTTAGGTCTTATGCGGCTATTTTAAGGGGTTATGTAACAAATAAGTATCACCATGTTCATGTACATTATTATTATTTTTTTGTATATAATAATGAATATAATTTCTAGTCATTTTTGATACATTGTAATTAGTTTTTAAAGTACAAATGGGGTTTTTAGTTATAATTTAATTAAGAATTATATTATATTAAATTAAAGGATTTTTGAATTAAATAATATTTTAATAAAATATTATTATTAATATTAAATTAATTTTTATTAAATATAAATGATCTTATAATTTTATGAATGCAATTAAAATTTTTATTAAGGTTTGAAAGCCATTTCTGTCAAAACCCGTGAATTTTTGATAAATGTCGGTTTTTATTTTAAAAGTGAAAATTCACATATTTAGAAAATTATTTAGATAAAATAAATATTTTTTTTTGGAATCAGGACGTCGAAATTATCCAACAGTGAATTTTTCATAATTTTCTGAGACAGTCAAATTTTTGGGTAAAAATTAAATACCATTTAAATATATAATGTGTTTTATGACATCATAATGACCCAATGGTGATGTAATAAAATACCATAATCCTTAGGTTCGGCCAATATATGTTTTATCATTAAAATAATTAGTTTTTGGGTTTGTTTGACTCACTTTTCAAATCATTAATGGAGCCCTCAAGACTTATTCAACACTTTGCCTTTTTAAATTAATTTCCATGGGAGTGTGACTCACCTCCACATAAGCAACCCTAATTTTTTAATACGTTCGGACCTTGGACTTGTAAAATATTGTTTTCCTCTTTCCTTTTCCAAAAACCATGGGCAAATACCATGGGATGGTTTGTGGTTTAGAATATTTTAATATAAGGGGTCCCAAACCTAAATAATAAAGAATTCTCTCACCTTTCCTATATAAACCCACCCAAGCTCCCACTTCCTCCTCACTCAAAGCCCTTTAAGTTCGTCCAACCTCTTCCCTACTCTCTCTAGAATCCTCTCAAGGTGCCCCAAGCTCTCAAGAATCCTCTCACAAGCCTCTCTCTAGCCTTTGGAAGCACACTTCCAAGTAAGGGGTTTTCTTCCTTTCTCATTTTTTTGTCAATTTTATTTAAGTTGTATTTCCTTTTTTATTTCAATTAAGAATGTTGGGGTATGGTTTCGAACCTCCCCCATACTGCCCTCTTATTGTTTTAATGATGGGATAACCCTTTCTCTCTCATTAAATGTCTCCCATGTACACCTGTTACTATGCCGAAATTCCGAAAGGAACTTCTCTCTCTTCTTTTACATTCAAGCAATACTTTTGTATCATGAATCTAAATTCCATTTCTATTTTTGGGACATGTATATATATTATCTCCTTACTGTCCATTACATATAAATATGATGAGGAACCCCTTTCTCTCTCATCAACCTTTTTTATGAATTCTTATGTCACGCCGTTACGCTGCCGAAATCGCACCGATTTTCTAAGCCAATGTCTTTGTGTAGTGAATACCATGCCCATTTCTCCATCAAGGGTATTCACCTTTATGCACATTTAAATATTGATTATAAAGTTTCATGTATGAATTCCACTTTCCTTTATCGTGGAAGAAATGATTATGTTTTATGAATCCATGTTTTATGATCCATGTGGAACACTTATGCATGAAATGAAATGTTTAAGAAGGGTGCGCCCTTTATAGCGCTCCAATGCATTGGGTAAAGTATAGTATCATGATACGTCATGTGCAATGAGTGTTGACTCATTCTAATTCAAGTTCAACGAGGGTTTACTCGTGCTTAAAGTGCAATGAGGGTTTACTCATGCTCCATGTGCAATGAGCCTTGGCTCATGCTAATTCAATGTTAAGTGTTGTTGCCACATTTCAATGTTATGATTATCATGCTTTATCATGCCTTTATGTTCATGTTTCTATTATTCTCTATTGATATGCCTATTTCCTAACATGTATTTCACTCCTCATGTTATTCATTGTTTACTCCCTTACTGAGCTTTATAGCTCACCCTTTTCTTATGCATGTCCTCAGGTTATCCCATGCAATGCTAAGTACAAAGGAATGTAGTGGTCATGTAAAGGAAGTTTTCAATAAAGATGTTGTATTTCAAGTTTAAAGTTTTTATGTAATGATCCTAATCCCCAAAGACACTAAACCTCTCAATATTCTTTATTGTATCAAGTGAAGTTTTATGTAATAAAGCATGCTTAAGTTGTAATAAAAAGCAGGGTTGTCATAGTTGGTATCAGAGGATAGGTTTAGTTATTTTTGGGATTAGGAAACCCTAGTAAAGCCTTGGATACAAGACTAAGCATAATAAAAACATCCCTATGTTTTGGTAAATACTAAGTAAGTGGTTTATCAAACAAATACATCCCTGTCTGGATACGAGCAGGTAGAGGCGGCTCTGGAACAGATGTATCCTAGGGGTAAAACCCGAAAACACCGCTTTGAGCTAGACTGGAACGGGAACTGGTGCATGACAACGGGCCTTGTTGCACTCTTGGTTACGACACTCCTAGGGGATATGTTTTGATGAAATCACAATCTTAGTATGAACCCTTATTAAAGGAAAAATGCCCCTAAGAATATATTTTAGAAGGAAGATCATGAAAAGCCTGGATTCAATCCTATAGACTCATGACTTAAAGAGATTAAAGTTTATTTATAAGTCATCAACTTTTTTCTTTGGATTAACCTTTATGCGTTACCCCTAACTTTCTTTTATTCCAGCCAATGGCCGGTAATAGGAGAACTCGGGCTAACAACCGTTGTGAAGATCAGTGTGATGATTGTACTTATGAGATGCCCAATCCAATGGGAGCGGGAATCACGAACTTTGTCACGCTTCTCTCTCAGCTAACTCAAGTTTTGAATAGAAACACTGGTCAAGAGGAATGTTCAACCCCCCCCCCCTAAGAAATAACAAGTCACTATTGAAAGCTTCATGAGACAAAGGCCTCCTACTTTTAGTGGATCATCTGATCCCACGATCGCTGAACAATGGATCAACTCCATTGAGAAGATATTATCCATCCTCCAATGCTCTGAAAAAGAGAAGGTTCTTCTGGCGGCTTATCATATGGAGGGTGAAGCTGATCAATGGTGGACGTTGATCAAAAATACGAAGCCTGAGGAGGAGATCGAGGCTTTGGAATGGAAGGTATTCCTGAAGATGTTTTTCGATAAATATTTTCCACGCACCCTCCGTCTTACGATGGAAAGGGACTTCCTTTCCCTCAAGCAGAAAGATGAGGAATCTGTGGGAGCGTACGAGGAAAACTTAACAAGGCTTGCACGATACGCTTCCGGATTTGTCGTTACCCCCGAATGCGAGGTTGACCGCTTCTTTGGTGGGCTGAAGCCTAGCTTGCGGAAAGCATTAGTGATCCGTGACTTCGACAGCTATGAGGAAATTGTCCGATGTGCCCTCAAGGTTGAAATGGAGATCGGAGAATCACAGGGGTATCATGGGGACAAGAAGAGGAAGGTGGACTTCATTGCTGGTGGTCTGATGGATAAATCCAATGGCGCTAAGAAATTCCAGCACCCCACTTTCCAAAAGTGTGGAAAGAAGCACCCTGGAAATTGCCTTAGGGGGACAAGAAAATGCTTCAAGTGTGGAAGAGAAGGGCACCTAGCTGTTAACTATCAGCAAGAAGGACCCGCGCCTGCAAAAGAGGAGAGGAACGCTCCGTTCGAACCTCAACGCGTTGTTCAATGCTTCAAATGCAAAGAACCAGGTCATTTTGCAAATCAGTTCCCTCATCCAAGGGTTATCGGAAGAAATCAACAACCTCCAAGACAGCAAGGAAGAGCTTTTTCCATCACTTCTGCCGAAGTGAACCCCGACAACTAAGTGGTGACAGGTACGATAGTTATTCATTCAAGAATAGCGAATGTACTTTTTGATTCAGGTTCTATGCATTCTTTTATATCTCAAAAGTTTAGTAGAATAATCCCTGCACCACCACAAATCATGGAAGTAAAGATGTCGGTGAGTACGGAAAATGGGGCAATCATTGTATTCCATGAGTATAAGTCCTCCCCTGTTATAATATGTGGATTGAATTTCCCGGCGAACCTCTTCATACTCCATTTGGTGGAATTTGATGCAATTCTTGGCATGGATTGGCTTTCCTTATATAGAACCAACATAAATTGTCGGGAGAGGGAAATCACACTCCATATGGAGAATCGACCCCCGATTCTTTACAAGTGTCAGGGGGAAGATGAATCTCCTTTAGCTCCATCATCTCAAGCATGGATATTACTGCCTTATGAGCACGCATATTTGGCTCAGATGATTAAGTCCAAGGAAGAAACCACCCTTGAAGAAATGCCTATTGTGAGGGAATTCGCTGAAGTATTTCCCGAGGAACTTCCTGGTCTTCCTCCAAGAAGAGATGTTGAGTTCTCAATTGAACTTATACCTGGGGTGCTACCAATATCCTAGACTCCATATAGAATGGTTGTGGTTGAGCTTGAAGAACTGAAGAAACAAATACAGGAGAATCTGGATAAAGGGTTTATACGCCCAAGTGCATCACCATGGGGTGCACCAGTCCTCTTCGTCAAAAAGAAGGATGGGTCAATGCGGTTTTGCATCGATTATCGTGAACATAAAAAATCACGATAAAGAACAAGTATCCTCTCCCAAGAATCGATGAATTGTTTGATCAGCTGCGTGGAGCACAATACTTCTCCAAGGTCGACTTGCGGTCGGGATATTATCAAGTAAGGGTGAAGAAGGAAGATATCCCCAAGACTGCTTTTCGTACAATGTACGGGCACTATGAATTCATAGTAATGCCTTTAGGACTCACCAATGCTCTAGAAATATTCATGGACTTGATGAATAGAGTCTTTAGAGATTACCTAGACAAATTTGTGGCAGTCTTTATAGATGATATTCTAATATACTCCAAAACCAAGGAGGACCATGAGGAGCATTTAAAAACTGTACTAGAGACTTTGTGCAAGGAGAAGCTCTATGCAAAGTACAGAAATTGTGATTTTTGGTTGAAGGAAGTCTCATTCTTGGGTCAAATCATCACAAGCAATGGGATATCTGTGGACCCCTCCAAAACAGATGCAATTGAGGGATGGCCGAGTCCAACATCGGTAACTGATATCCGTAGCTTCTTGGGGTTAGCTGGATATTATCGATGATTTGTGAGAAATTTCTCACAATTTTCCAACCCTCATACCAAGCTAACTCGAAAGGGAGTAAAGTTTGCTTGGAGTGATGAATGAGAAGAAAGCTTCAAGGAGTTGAAAAGGAGGCTTATCACTGCACCCGTGCTCACTTTACCCACAAGTGGGGAGCTTTTTGTGGTATTCAGTGATGCTTCGAAGAAGGGCTTAGGATGTGTGCTGATGCAGAATGATAAAGTGATATCCTATGCCTCAAGGCAGTTGAAAATCCATGAGCGAAACTATCCAATGCATGATCTGGAGTTGGCAGCGGTGATCTTTGCCTTGAAAATCTGGAGGCATTATCTCTATGGAGAGAAATGTGAGATATATACTGACCACAAGAGTCTTAAATATATATTCACACAGAAAGTGCTTAATATACGCCAGAGAAGATGGATAGATCTCATCAAGGATTATGACTGTTCAATACATTACCACCCTGGGAAGGCGAACAAGGTGGCGGATGCCCTAAGTAGAAAGGATCTAGCAATTCTATCAATGATGAGAATTGAGAAGGATCCAATCTTCTTAGACTTGATGAAGATGGGCGTGGGAATCATAAAGAAGGGAACATCATCAATCCTTTAACAAATGATTGCTCAACCATCTATTTTGGAAAGGTTAAAGGATGCTCAAAAGGATGATGCAGGAATCCAAGAAAAAGTGGAAGCTATCAAAAAGGGAAAATCCTCAGAGTTTAATGTTAATGAAGAAGGAATTGTGCGGTTTGGGAAAATACTATGTGTTCCATCAAGTTCGGAGCTGAAGAAGGAACTTTTGGATGATGCACATAGTTCAAATTTCTCTATTCACCCAGGGAGAACAAAGATGTATCGAGATCTCCGAGAAAACTTTTGGTGGGATAATATGAAGAAGGAGATCGCTGAATATACATCAAAGTGCCTGGTGTGTCAGCAAGTGAAGGCAGAGAGGCAGAAGTCTAAGGGGATGATGCAACCATTGCCCATGCCAGAATGGAAATGGGAGAACATCACCATGGACTTTGTCACTGGACTTCCAAGGACATACAAAGGCAACAATGCAATCTGGGTTGTTGTGGATCGTCTTACAAAGACTGCACACTTCATTTCTATTCGAGAGGATTTCTCTTTGGATCAACTAGCACGGATATATATCAGGGAAGTGGTACGGTTGCATGGAGTACCACTATCTATTGTGTTTGACCGAGATCCATGATTTACCTCTATGTTTTGGAAGAGTCTTCAACATGCTCTGAATACTGAACTGAACATCAGTACGACATATCATCCTCAAACTGATGGCCAATCCGAGCGGAATATCCAAACACTTGAAGATATGTTGAGAGCGTGCTCAATGGACTTTAAAGGAGGATTGGATCAACATGTTCCTCTAGTTGAGTTCTCTTATAATAATAGTTTCCACTCGAGCATCCAAATGGCACCATATGAATCCCTGTATGGGAAAAGGTGTAGAACACCGGCATGTTGGGATGAGGTCGGTGAACGTAAGCTTCTTGGACAAGAAATGGTCAAAGAAATGGTGGAGAAGGTGAAAACCATTCAGCAACATATCAAGGCATCCCAGAGTCGACAGAAGAGTTATACAGATAATCATCGACGAGACCTTGAGTTTAAAGTCGGAGACATGGTGTTTTTACGCATATCTCCGTGGAAGAAGGTCATGAGGTTTGGAAAGAAAGGGAAGTTAAGTCCAAGGTACATCGTCCCCTTCGAGATTCTTGATCGTGTTGGGGATGTGGCCTATCGACTAGCACTTCCACCTACTATGGCCAAGGTGCATGATGTCTTCCATGTATCCCTCTTAAGGAAGAACATACCAGACCCTTCACATGTACTCTCTTCCGAGGTGGTACAATTAGAAGACGATCATTCTTATGAGGAGCAACCAGTGAAGATCTTAGATCGTAGAGGAAAAGTTCTACGAAATAAGACAATGCCCCTCGTCAAGGTGTTGTGGAGAAACCACAAGTTTGAAGAAGCAACTTTGGAGTCGGAGGATATGATAAAGCTAAGTTACGCACATTTGTTTTAGTGTGGGAAAAGGAAAATTTCGAGGGAGAAATTTCTTAAGGGGGGAATGTTGTAACGACCCAAAATTTCATTAATGGAAAATCCCTCTTGATCCAGTTAAATGTTTCTTTATGAAAAATCTTTTTATAAGATATCAAATTTTTTAGTTTTACATTAATATTTGTGACCATTACTTTTATATCCATTGAACAGTGATCATCTGGGTAGTTTAAATATAAGGCATTAACGAACCAATTTTCTACTCAGAAAAAGGAAGCGATGGCCTCATCCAGTAGAATTGCCCCTTACGAAGCCCATTTGTCGGAGCTCGGAAAAGAGGTGGCGTCTTTGGGATTTGCCCTTGACCATGCCCAAGCTGAGCTTCATCAATTCAAGCTCTAACGTGATCGTCTACGGGAAAAATGGATGTTGATAGAGATTATCACTCGAGCGATGTTATCCGAGAAACCCCAAGAGTTTGTCACCATCGCACACCTTACCCTTAGGTCTTATGCGGCTATTTGAAGGGGTTATGTAACAATTAAGTAGAACCATGTTCATGTACATTTTTTTTTGTATATAATAATGAATATAATTTCTAGTCATTTTTGATACATTGTAATTAGTTTTTAAAGTACAAATGGTGTTTTTAGTTATTATTTAATTAAGAATTATATTTTATTAAATTAAAGGATTTTTGAATTAAATAATATTTTAATAAAATATTATTATTAATTTTAAATTAATTTTTATTAAATATAAATGATCTTATAATTTTACGAATTCAATTAAAATTTTTATTAAGGTTTGAAAGCCATTTTTGTCAAAACCCGTGAATTTTTTATAAATGTCGGTTTTTATTTTAAAAGTGAAAATTCACATATTTAGAAAATTATTTAGATAAAATAAATATTATTTTTGGAATCAGGACGTCGAAATTATCCAACGGTGAATTTTTCATAATTTTCTGAGACAGTCAAATTTTCGGGTAAAAATTAAATACCATTTAAATATATAATGTGTTTTATGACATCATAATGACCCAATGGTGATGTAATAAAATACCATAATCCTTATGTTCTGCCAATATATGTTTTATCATTAAAATAATGAGGTTTTGGGTTTGTTTGACTCACTTTTCAAAGCATTAATGGAGCCCTCAAGACTTATTCAACACTTTGCCTTTTTAAATTAATTTCCATGGGAGTGTGACTCACCTCCACATAAGCAACCCTATTTTTTTAATAAGTTCGGACCTTGGATTTGTAAAATATTGTTTTCCTCTTTCCGTTTCCAGAAACCGTGGGCAAATACCATGGGATGGTTTTTGGTTTGGATTATTTTAATATAAGGGGTCCCAAACCTAAATAATAAAGAATTCTCTCACCTTTCCTATATAAACCCACCCATGCTCCCACTTCCTCCTCACTCAAAGCCCTTGAAGTTCGTCCAACCTCTAGCCTACTCTCTCTAGAATCCTCTCAAGGTGCCCCAAGCTCCCAAGAAGCCTCTCACAAGCCTCTCTCTAGCCTTTGGAAGCACACATCCAAGTAAGGGGTTTTCTTCCTTTCTCATTTTTTTGTCAATTTTCTTTAAGTTGTATTTCCCTTTTTATTTCAATTATGAATGTTGGGGTATGGTTTCGCACCTCCCCCATACTGCCCTCTTATTGTTTTAATGATGGGAGAACCCTTTCTCTCTCATTAAATTCCTCCCATGTACACCTGTTACTATGCCGAAATTCCGAAAGGAACTTCTCTCTCTTCTTTTACATTCAAGCAATACTTTTGTATCATGAATCTAAATTCCATTTCTATTGTTGGGACATGTATATATATGATCTCCTTACTGTCCATTACATGTAAATATGATGAGGAACCCCTTTCTCTCTCATCAACCTTTTTTATGAATTCTTATGTCACGCCGTTACGCTGCCGAAATCGCACCGATTTTCTAAGCCAATGTCTTTGTGTAGTGAATACCATGCCCATTTCTCCATCAAGGGTATTCACCTTTATGAACATTTACATATTGATTATAAAGTTTCATGTATGAATTCCACTTTCCTTTATCGTGGATGAAATGATTATGTTTTATGAATCCATGTTTTATGATCCATGTGGCACACTTATGCATGAAATGAAATGATTAAGAAAGGTGCGCCCTTTATAGCGCTCCAATGCATTGGGTAAAGTATAGTATCATGATACTTCATGTGAAATGAGTGTTGACTCATGCTAATTCAAGTGCAACGAGGTTTTACTCGTTCTTCAAGTGCAATGAGGGTTTACTCATGCTCCATGTGCAATGAGCCTTGGCTCATGCTAATTCAATGTTAAGTGTTGTTGTCACATTTCCATGTTATGATTATCATGCTTTATCATGCCTTTATGTTCATGTTTCTATTATACTCTATTGATATGCCTATTTCCTAACATGTATTTCACTCCTCATGTTATTCATTGTTTACTCCCTTACTGGGCTTTATAGCTCACCCTTTTCTTATGCATGTCCACAGGTTATCCCATGCAATGCTAAGTACGAAGGAATGTAGTGGTCATGTAAAGGAAGTTTTCAATAAAGATGTTTTATTTCAATTTTAAAGTTTTTATTTAATGATCCTAAGCCCCAAAGACACTAAACCTCTCTATCTTCTTTGTTGTATCAAGTGAATTTTTATGTAATCAAGCATGCTTAAGTTGTAATAAAAAGCAGGGTTGTCATATTTTTCTTATCATTCTTTATAAAAAGGGTTGGATCAATATTTCCCTTAACATAGTTATTTTGAATAAAAATCTTGTAATTCTATCATACCAAGATCGTGGGGCTTGTTTAAGGCCATAGAAAGCTTTGGTAAGTCTAAAAACATGATCAGGATGTTTTGTATCTTCAAAGCCAGGAGGTTGTTCAAAAAAAAACCTTCGCATTGAACATAACCATTAAGAAAAGCACATTTCACATCCATTTGAAAAAGATTGAAATTGAATAATGATTCAAAGGCAAGTAAAATATGAATAGATTCAAGTCTAGCTACTGGAGCATAGGTTTCTTCATAGTCTATTCCCTCTTGCTGATTATAGCCTTTAGAAACTAGTCTATCTTTATTTCTTACAATGACTCTATTTTTATCACACTTGTTTCTAAAGAACCAATTTACTCCAATAACATAAGTTTCATTATGTCTTTCATCCAAGGTCCATACTTTATTCCTTTCAAATTCATTTAGTTCATCTTGCATGGCTTTGATCCAATCATCATCACTTAAAGCTTCATCAGTGCTTTTTGGTTCTAATTGGGAAAGAAATGATAGATGTTCTACTTCATTTATCAAGGAACTCCTAGTCCTTACAGGTTGATTTACATCACCAATGATGCTATCACTGGGATGATTCTTAAGAAACACCTGATTTGGGTTTTGTAAAGTCTGTTCATCAACATAGGGTAGACAGTCTTCTGGGGTAAACGTCTCAGAAGTATCTTCTTGAACATTTTCCTTATCAGAAGTAACTTCTATAAATGGTTGGAAATCAGTTATTGAAAACACATCTGATTATATAGGATGGGTTGGTTTAAAAACAAAAGGATCAGATTCATCAAATTTTACATGCACTGTTTCTTCAACAGTACAAGTATTTTTATTGAAAACTCTATAAGCCTTAGAAGTTGTGGAGTAGCCTAAAAAAATTCCTTCATCAGATTTTGGTGTGAATTTATGTAAATTATCTTTAGTATTCAGAATGAATACATTTCAACCAAAAACCTTGAAGTAAGAAAGTCTAGGTTTTCTACCATTCCATAAATCATAAGGAGTTTTATTAAGAAAATGTCTAATCAAAACTCGACTTATAGTATAACAAGGAGTACTAACAGCTTTAGCCCAGAAATGTATAGCTATAGAGTATTCACTCAACATGGTTCTAGTTATCTCTTGAAGAATTCTATTTCTTCATTAGACTACACCATTTGGTTGAGGAGTTATAGGTGCTGAAAAGTTGTGAGTAATACCTTTTCTACTACAAATGGTTTCAAAATTAGAATTTTGAAATTTTCCACCATGATCACTATGAATAGTTTTCAATGGAAGGTTTTTCACATTTTTAACTTGGAATATAAAACTTTTTAAATAAGAAAATGCTTCAGACTTCTTTTCTAGAAAATAGACCCATGTAAATCTAGTGTAATCATCAACTAGAACAAACACATAGTATTTTCCTCCAATTCTTCCTGTTTGTGTTGGACCAAAAATATCCATGTGCACCAACTGTAATGCATCAGTTGTCGAGACTTCACCAATTGATTTAAAACTAGATTTATGTTTCTTGCCATATTGACAAGGATCACAAACTTTATAAGAATCAAATCTAAGCTCCAGTAGATCCTTAACTAGTTTCTTCTTAGAGAGTTTACATAAGTTCCTAAGATTATAGTGACCTAATCTTCTATTCCATAACGAATAATGATCTTCCATTGCACTAAGGAAAGGTAAATCTTGGCTTATAAGGTCTTCTAAGTTCAAAGTGTAAACATTCTCTTGTGTATTGGCTGAGAGAATAAATTCTTCCTTGGAATTGTGAACTAAGCACTTATCATTCCTAAAATTCACAGGGTATCCTTCATCACATAACTAAATTATGCTAATGAGGTTGTTCTTAAGACCCTTAACAAATAAAACATTTGAAATCAAAGTTTTACCTAGAAGAACATTATTACCTGTACCAACAATTTCTCTCTAAGCATTATCTCCAAAAGTTACTTTTCCTACTTTCGTTTTGATAATCTTTTCAAAATAGCTTTTGTTACCAGTCATGTGCCGGGAACATCCACTATCCATGTACCATGTGTTGTTGTTGGTACTTACTTTATCTTCATGAAATCAAGAAAAGAAATTAGACTTTCGTAATCCAAAATTTGTTTGGATCCGAGATTTCCTGATAATAAAATTTTGGGCACCCACTTCTTCTTTGAAAAATATTCCTTATGAAAACCTAATGATTGGGTTTTGTTTAAAGAACATTTCTTTTCCCAGTGACCACCACACTGACACTTGGTAAAAAATGGGGCACTATTTGGATCATAGTAATTGGTACTAAAAGTTGGTTTAGCATGGGTATAACTAAATGCGAATTTGTTTTTTAAATGTCGTATTTGAGAATACATTTTATCAAAATTTTCTTTACCATGGGTAAAGTTTGTTAAACACTTCTTTGAGGAAAAAATTTTGGACTTGAGTTTTATAACCATGTTTTTATCTTCAAAATCATTAGATTTAGAACTAGAGGTAGGCTCGAATACACTTTTCTTAGAAATTACTTTTTCTAACTCTTTAGAATGTTTGTTCTTCTCAGAACTTACTCCCTCAAGTTTTTTTTGAAATATTTATAAAATCAGCATTTTTCCTATCAAGATCTTTAGTAAGATCTGATATTTCTTTCATAAGGATAGTATTCATAGAGTTTTCCTTATCATGTTTTTTATTGAGTTTGGAATTCTCAATTTCAAGAAGTTCAGAAAACCTAGAAACTTCTTCATAGGTAAGTAAGGTATTTTCTTCATCAGAAGAGGATTCTTCATCTGAAAAATTATAATATTATCTATCCTTAGAATTTAAAGAATCATTGGTAAATGATTCAGAAATTCATACCTTATCCGTAAAACAATGATTTTTAATGGGTAATCTGGCTATAAGACCAAGATTCTTCTATCATGAAGATTCATAATCAGAAGATTCATCTGAACAGTCAAGACCACTGGAACTCCAGGTGTCATTAGCTTTCAAAACATTCTTGGATTTTGATTTATAAAACTTCATTCGGTTCCTGTCAGAATGCCTTTCTTTCCTTTCATTCTTTTTGAGCAAAGGGCAATCTGGTCTAATATATCCAGCTCTCTTTCATTCATAACAAGTAACTTCTCTATCTTTCCTATATTTCCTTTCCTTTTTCTTATACTTGGATTGGAAATTTCTCTGGACAGCTATCTTGTTCATCCTTTGAGCAAGATTTGCTAACTCATTTTCTGAGAATTCACTTTCACTATATTTGGATTGGATAATAACTTTATTAGACTTAGATCTGGTTACTCTCTCAGGAGTCTTGGATTTCATATGATTTTATGTCGTTTTGAAAGAAACAGTACCATTACAATTCATCTTCTTGATTTTGTCAGCATATCTCTTCATTCTTGTTTCGTGTTGGAGAAGAGTTCTAAATAGCTCATCTAACGATATTTGAGTTACCTTCCTATTTTCATCAATAGCTGTTCTTTTGGATTCCCACTCATTAGGCATAATATAAATTATCTTATACACAAGAGCTTCATTGTCTAGACCTTTCTCTCCCATAGACTAAAGACTGTTCACTATAGTCATAAATCTATGTTGAACTTTGCTAATTGGTTCACCATAAGGAAAATTGAATCCATGGTATTCTGCTCTAAGCATAGCTCTCCTAGTCTCAATCACTTTAGAAGTAACAAAGTGTGTAACCTCTAACTTCTTCCAGATTAAATTAGCTGCTTCACAAGAAGAAATTTGGCTATATATATTTATAGTCATTGAACAAAGTAAGGTATTATGTACCTTATAATTGAGTTGATATTCTTACTTTTCCTGGTTAGTGAAGGTTCTAACTTCCTTATCATGAATTCTATAATCACCAGTAAGCATAACAAAATTATCCACTCCATTATTAATAACGAAATTCTTCATTAGATCTCTCTAGTACTCATAGTCATTCCCATCGAAAATTGGTGGTCTTGTAGGATTTAGATTGTCAATAGAACCAACATTGATTCCTGCCATTCATAAAATAACCTTTCACACACAAACTTGTTAGTAACATGAGTTCATAACCACAATGTTCTGAATGAAAAAGATCGGAATGAAAAAGTTTGGAATGACAATGTTCAGAATGAAAACGTTCAGAATCACAATGTTCGGAATGAAAATGTTCGGAATGACAATGTTCGGAATGACAAAGTTCGGAATGACAAAGAAACTTTATAAGAAAGAATGAAGCACAGTGAAAAATGAGCAAGAAAAAATTATATATGAGTATAAGTATTTCAGAGACCTCCTCGGATACCAATTGTAGGATCGAAAAAAAAATTAGATGCTCAATATACAAGAGGGGGGGTGAATTGTATACTTTAAAATTTTCCTTAAGAAAAGAAAAAATCTAATTTTAACAATGTTAAACTAAGAAAATTCACAACACCTCTAATCACTAATTGGAGAATTGGAATCAATGTTTACAATATGAGATTCTACCTTAAAGCATATAGAATCTAAACTAATCAGAGTACAAGTGTAAGGAAATATTAGAGAATTATACATTCCTTACAATAAAAAAGTCCAGCGAAAAAACAAGTAGTAAAACTACAAGTAACAAGATATAAGTCTTTTGACCCAAAGAGAAGGGTATCCAACAACCTTAGATAAAGATCACTTGATTTATACTTTCAAGAAATTCTGTCTTACCCACACCAGGGTAAGCCCTCGATAGGAAGATCAGAATCTCTGTCTTTCTATCCCCGCAAGCCCTCAAATTCAAGGTAGTTGGATCCTCTGTCTTCCTCATCAATGAAGCTCTCAAACTTAAAGGAAGTAGACACCTCTGTATTCCTATCCCTGGAAGCCCTCGAATTTAATCACCAACATTCGGAGTCACACGAAGAAATTTGAACGAGCGGTTCAGTACGTACAAAGCACGAAAAGATTCTCTCTCTAGAAATCACCTTAACAGCGTGTGGTCTCTAGATCGATCAACTTGTTTCTTATCTTTTTGAGCTCTTTCAAATGAGCTTCTAATTATAGGACTGTTCGGCCTGCACTCCAACGATCATATTTCCCTTAAAATTCGGAGGGACCTATACATGTGTAACTCGGCCAACAATTAGTTTGAAATAGAATAGACGACATCGTTTAATAACAAACCAAGTATAACTGAAATAATGACATCGTTTTGTAATGAAGCATTTGTAAGAAAAATCCATACTAAGTTCGTAGTGTAAGAAAATTAAAATTTCAGAGTCTAACCGAACATGAAATTCAGAGTCAATGTTTAGAAATGACCAGATTCTTTTTTATAGGAATTCGGAGTCTGGTTTCACCAGAGATCGGAATCTGTTCTTGCAGTGTTCAAAGTCGAACTAGTAAAAGTTCGAATTCGAACTCATGAAAGTTCGTAGTTGTAATTCATAAGAGTTCGGAGTCGAACTACTTATGAGTTTAGATTTGAACTCATGAAATTTCGGAGTCGAACTTCATAAGAGTTTGGAGTCGAACTACTTAAGAGTTCGAAGTCGAACTTCATAAGAGTTTGGAGTCAAACTACTTAAGAGTTCGGAGTCAAACTTTATAAGAGTTCGGAGTCTAACTACTGAAGAGTTCGGAGTAGAACATCATAAGAGTTCGGAGTCGAACTACTTAAGAGTTCGGAGTCTAACCCATAAAAGTTCGTATCCATAATTCAGAGTGGAACATCATTATAGTTCACATCCAGAATTCGGATCCTAGAAACAGAATACTCCAATTCTTTACATTATATGATTCTGGGATTTTGATTAAGAATCTGGTTTTTGTACTTAAGAAAAAAAATATTGCTATGTATAAGAAACTCTAGGTTAGGGTAAATTTCGTTATGGAAGAAAATTTTCCAAATGGAGGTAAAACAAACATTTTCTTAAGTATAAGGTGTTTGTGATTTTCAAAACAAGATGGAATGGAAAAGTCATAAGGAAAACCTTATTGACTCAATAAAACATCCCATGAATCTTAACTCTATTGTGAAACAAATGTGGGAAACATCTGATTACGGAAATACATGCCCAAATTAGAGACATGATGATATGCCTTACCCAAAGGTTTGAGATTTATGGAGGTTTTTGTGGTGGATTCATCTTATCCCCTTTCAGATAAGTGAACCAATGAAGTAGATACCATTCCATAGATGGTTGTAAAGAACGGTACCTGAGTTGCCAGCGGGGGTACCTCATGTAGGTATGCCACGTAGGTACCCTGCATTGCCTTATCGCATAGGTGCGGTGCATAGATACACCATGTAGGTTCAGCACATAGGTATGTATGAGGACTGAAGAATGGGAACAAATTAAAAACATACCTATCCCTTTTAATTATACCTTATTTAGTAGTTTTAGAGAAGTACCAGAGACAATTTGAGATATCTAGGTGAAAGAGCTACACAATGGGAGCTTCAGAGATTCTTTCACTTTTTTATGTCCAAAAATGGAGAGCCCAAGGGTCCTATTTATAGGCACTGATGGGTCTTGGCTGAAGAAACATTGCCCGAGTAGGTATTCCATGTAGGTCTACCGCACAGGTGCTCCGCATAGGGGCATCACAATTCTTCTCGCACTTAACTCGACTATGTATCTCTCTCGTGTAGCTCGATCGCGTAGCGCACTCATGAAGCTCAGTTGTGTAGATTTCTCGTGAAGCTCGGCCGCGTAGCTCGCTCGTGAATTTGAAGGATGTTACTAAATCACATAGAGTTTGGGAATATTTGTTTGATATTTTTCCTTGTACTCATTGAAACTTTCATTGAGATTCGATATATCCAAAGGCTTGATGATCTTTTGGGTTCCATTATTAAGTAGTGTCAACAAAATCTCCCCATCGGGATTGGATCCAAAATATACAAAGAGGATCAATTCTTGAGGTGAATGTCTGGGAAAAAAAGATCAGGATGGATTAATGGATAGCACAATTTGTGTCCAACAAGTTCTTCGCGTAGATTTGTTGTGTGGATCTGGCATGTAGCTCTGGTACTCATGTATGATGCGTAAGCCATATGTTGGCTATTAATAGGACTCAACCTTTCGTAATTTGTTTCTTCACATACACTTTTTCAAAATTTATAGCTCTCATTACGTAGCTGATTTTCCCAACTGTATCACGTTGTGCTCTCACATAATTCTCTTGAAATTTCTTCAAGGATAATATTTTTTACGCGATTGATCTAAGAAAAAATGACTTCCATAATAGAGTTACACTACGATATTTCCCAAAGGAACTACATGAGTGACCTCTTCAAAGGATATTGTCAATGGACTTTGTCGAAGGACCTCGTCGAATGACCATGTTGAAGGACCTTGTCGAAGGACCTATGCGAACAATGTACTTTGCCAAAATTTCCCACTTTCTTCATTAAAATATGACTTGAATGTTTGATAATTCCTTTTTTATTGGAATGAATGGCTCATTTGAAGACCCATACTGAAAATGCTAAGGTTCGTCAAAATGAAATGATGATGATTGTCGGGCCAGTCTATTATGATATTGCTGAGAGTACAATTCTTGGGCTATAGAAGGGTCTAATTCCATAAAAGCATGACTATCCACATAGTCCTTACTTACCCCTGTTTTGGCATGGGATTTTGCAATATGACCATGTTCCGTCTGTTAAAAAATACTTTCCAAGTAATAGGTTTCTTTAGTATTCCAACTATAACTGCATGAATATTAGTGCAAGGGGAGTTCCAATACAAGAAGGCATGGTCTCTGTTAGTTACATCCTTCATCATAGTGGTTGTACTCTTGACATGAAGGATCATGTTTTAGATCCATGACCACATTTTTATTATTCCAAATTTAGGGCTTCTCAAACATATCAATCTAATGGTTGGAAAGGAGATTGGGACCTTCATTCTGGAGGGGGGTGTAAAACCTGAGTGGATATGTGCATTCTGGGTACGTTGAAATTGTGTGGAATTTAGAAAATAGTTATCAGATGTTCATATTTATGAAGCTATCTAGATGGGGCAAACATATGTTTACAAAAAATGAATTTATTCCCAAATTACTGAGCTGATGGAGCCCACAAAATAATTCTTTCCATTTGGCACATGGTGAAGTTGGTATTAGTCTCTAGGACATTTACCAAATAGTTAGAATTCCTATTCTTGGGGAAATGTATGACGAATTCATCCCACCTACTTCAATATGAAGTGATGTTACTAGAACACCACCATTGGCCCATGAATTACTAAATATTGTGAAGAATTTACCTAAGTATAACAACGATATCCCTGCTAGAGTGTGGATGGAAGCCTTCTTAGAACCAACAATAGAGAAAGGTCCAACCTGTGGACTTCTTACTTTTTGTCCTTCTACAGATAACCAAGGAAGTTCAGGAACATATTGGCCTACACTAGAAAGAGGTGATTACAAGCACTAGGGTAATAATGTCAAACCTGAAATAAATGAAAAATTAAACTTAGATGCCTTCCTTGCTATATGGATATGTGTTTTTTTCTTCCGGTCTGTGAATCTAGAGGAGGTGTAAGTTGAGGGACAATCACCATTGCAGCTAAAATGGTATATGGGAAGTATATTGGGCTAGAAACCCCTATTTTATCAAGAATTTACCATCTTCTGCTGCATGTATGCAGTGGGAAGGCTCCATTTATAATTTCATGGATATTCCATGTGTTGTGGGGTTAGATTGAAGAACATTTTTCTTCATACTCAATATTGAACATAGTCAAAGCTTTGGATGGTAGATTCACCCCATTTTTATAGAAATTTGTTGGTATTAAGCCACCAAACCTGAGACCTAACAAGGTACTAATGGTTTTGAATGTATTAAAAGAATTAAACTTCTTTCATTTTGGTAAGCCACTAACTAGAACCTTTATCTTTAACACCCCAAGTTTGTCTAAATATAAATAGAAATGCATGGAACTTTGTTTTAAATAGATATTTTTAATTATCCTTTAAAACATATCTTTCTACTTCTATATTCTGAATTTCAAGAAACTGTCATCTACAATTGTGTTCGGTATGTTATTTGGAGTCTATTGGAACCAACTTGTTTTTTTGGTGAATAATAACATAAACTTATGAATAGTAATATGAATATTGATATGAACCTACTGAATAGTAAATTTTATTATTATTTTATTTTATTGAGGTAATAAGATAATGAGATCTTAATTAATTTTTTAATATGAAATAAAATTAATTGCGCCTTAAAATTGTTATTTTCCGAATTAACTATGCCTTTATTTGAAAATTAAATTAATAATATTTAGAAAATTATTTTTGAAAAATGGATTTCATTTTTGAATTCTACACTTCAAAAAATGGTATGGGTAAATTTTTGGTAATTTTCTGAAATTCAAGAATTTTCGATGAATAGTGAAATACGATAAAATACCGTATAATCAAATTATCAGAAAAATTCACTATTTACGACATCATAAGTGTTTCAAGGACACTTGGTTCGAACTCACATTATATTATTACTATTTAGGGTCACTTTCATTGAGCTTATTCATAGTATTGATATTATTATTATAATAATGATTAAAATAATATAAAATACCTCCCATCCTCCACAATAAATACCACCCTCACTCCCCTCTTCCTCCCACACCTCTCAAGCCTTGAGCATTGTCTAATTTATGCCAAATTCCCTCCCCAATCTTCTTCCCCACGCCCTAGAGCTTCTGGTCTCAAAAGAAGACCAAAATTAAAGCACTTAAGGAGGATCTCAAGGAGAAGAAATCCAGAGGTAAACATCTTCTTTTATTTTCTTCATTTTCTTTCATTTTATGTTATTCTCATCAATTACCTTTTTCTTGTGTTGGGATATTTCATTAAATATTCCCCCTTACTGTCCATATTTTTTATTAATGATGATATATTCCATTCCTCTAATCAATCTTGTTTTTATGAAATCTTAAGAGATGTCATTAGGTTTCTGCATTTTCTTGAGAAATTTCTCAATATTTTCTTTTATTTCATGATTAATTTTTCTTCTTTCCTCATTAACTCTTATACAAGAGGCATGAAATCTCCAGAATGTGGTATATTCAGGATTTTATCATGTTTATGGAAAACTCCTCATCAGTATTCTTCTCCTCTTCCACTTATTTAAAGAATAAAAACATTGTCCATTTGTGTCGAATTGCTGACACCGTGGATGATGTATTTTTTCAATTTCCATTAATTATTTCAAGTCTTGTCGTGAAACCATTTATATGGTTAAAACAAGTTATAATATATGTTTTATAAATCATATATGGTTCTGGAATTATTTTGTACTCAGGGTTCTAATTTATAAGACAAAATGAGGATGTTATTATCAAAGAACTCACCCAAAACAATGCAAGGAGAAAAATTCTAACAATTAAGTGATGAAATGAGGTTATTAAATGACCATATAAGATGTTTTAAACATGAAAATGTTTCTGTAAAATACTAATATCACTTTTTTAACCATTATACAAGAATTTTAAACAAGTTTGAAGTAAGACAATCCCAAGGTAAGGGAATTCTTACCCCGATTTCCATTCTTTGGGTTAAACTTCTACTTCATTATGTGATATTTAAGTTGTTTGTGTGATGGGTTCAATTTATATTATCTTTTATTATGTGTATTTATAGTATATATACATACTTCATCCACTCTATTATGTATCTCATCAATTTTATTATATTTATAAGGGGATTTTCTTTAAAAATCCTCTTTTTAAATTCAGTTTTATGAAATTCCAAAGTAATGTTTTTATGGAATTATTCGTGTTGTATGATTATGTTTTGGTTCTTGGGAATTATTTATGATGAATGGTGGGACCTATATCTCCCTCCAATTCATTGGGTATGAGTAAGTTGGAGGTTGGCCGTATGGTTACTCCAACTGTAACTACGATGGTTACACAAAGTTAGGTAGACGTGAGAGTTTCAAATTTTAAGGTAGCCAATATGGTTACAAGTTTATGTATGTAATTACCCAAGATACCTATAATATTATATTTATGTTCTCATATTTGTGTGTATCTTGTGTAAATTTCATGTTACACGAAGTATGTATTTATTGGTGAAAAGCATGTCTTCTGAAAATGTTTTCATACATTATGAGTATTCATGGACTAATGTGTTTTTTCCTTCTTTCAACACCTTTTGAGATTTTTTGCTCATCCCATGTTTTTAAATGAATTTTCACAGGTTAATGGTTGTGTAATATAAGGAAGTAGAACACATTAAATGTTTTAGAATTGCCAAGGAGTCTTGTTTTAGGTTTTAATGTTTTATATTTTGAGAAAATGAAAACTGTTTTTATGGTATCCACTATGTAACAATGTGTAGTGTTATGAATGTTTTGTACCAATTATCTAAAGCTATAAACTTGAAAAGATCATCAATGTAAAAGGAAGTTTTTTCTTGACTAAATTAAAGATTATGTATGTAATAATGTCGGGTCCTTATAGTTGGTATCATAGCATGGTTTAGATAACTATAGGGGTTAGAGTGATGTTAATAGAAGATCATAAATGATTTTTACTCTATGTTTAATTTATTATAGCATTTAAAGATTTCCATGTTTCTTCATCTAAGACATGTTTGTTCAGAATTGTTGTACGCAGAAGGAACAGGGATGCTGAAGAGGAGAGGCACTGATAGAATGACATCCTTCAAGAACTATAGCCCGAAATGGTAGGGATTGGAACTGAGTAGTTTGTGACAGTAATGGCTCAGATAACAAAGGCAATACATGGTGGTGGAATCCATGAAAGAGACCAATAGAGGTACCACAACAGAACACAAGGGTGGTGGAACACTTTATGAGACAACATCCTCCTGCATTCAATAGATCTTCTGACCTACTGGCAGCTGAAGGATGTATCAAATCCATTGAAAAGATATTTGATGTTATGAGATGTTTAGACAATCAAAAGGTATGTCTTTCCATTTATCATTTTTAAGGGGAAGCTAATCAATGGTGGTCAATGGTAAGGAATATCAGGGGTAGAGAAGATTTTGATTCCGTAGAGTGGGATGAATTTAAAAGTCTTTTCCTTGAAAAATATTTTCCAAAGGTGGTGCAACTAAGAATGGAGAAGAAATTCCTTGAATTAAAACAAAAGGAGGAAGATTCAGTTGCTGTGTATGAAGATAACTTCACTCCTTTGGCGAGGTATACTCCAAATATTATTCTGGATCTTGATAGAAAAATCAACCGCTTTTACTCAAGATTGATGCCAAGGTATCGAAGGGCGTTGGCCTCCCATGAATTCAAAAGTTATGAGAAACATGTCTGATGTGCTGAGAGGGTAGAGATAGAGTTTTCTGATGATCATGGGAATTTTCTCAAGAAATAGAAGAAGAGTTCTAGTTGGCAAGCAATGGGTAAGAATCAACTAAAGAAATCTGATGGTAAGAAAATCCATTTTCTAGTTTGTGAAAAGTGTGGCAAGAAGCACCCTGGGTAATGTCATAGCAAAACTGGGAAGTGTTTTAAATGTGGTAATTCCAAACATATGGCCCGAGATTGCAATGAAAATTATCTAAAGACTAATGCTGATAAGAAAACTGTAAAGTGTTTTAAATGTAGTGAGATGGGTCATTATGCAAATGTCTGCCCAAAGAGATATCCGAATGATTCCAAGAAGTCATTATACAAGAAAAAAGGTGTAGTGAGATCCTTTTCTACTACATCAGCAGAGGTTGGGCCATCCAATGAAGTTGTATCAAGTACTTAGTTTGATCACTCAGATTTTGCTAAAGTTTTTTTTTGATACGGGGTCTAAAAATTCCTTCATCTTTGAGAAAGTTTTTGGTAAATTAGAAATATCACCTCAAAAAATGAGACCTGAACATGTTGTTAAAACGGCAGGGGAAATGTTAGAGCAAAGAGGAATTATAAAAAAATCATTATATTGTGGTATGTGGAAAGACATTACCTGCAAACCTTGTTGTTTTAACATTAGTCATGTTTGATATTATTTTGGGGATAGACTGGCTTTCTGATTATCATGCTAAGATTGAATGTAGAGCTAAAGAAGTTGTTTTTTAGAAAGAGTTTCAGTTTGTATACAAGAATGAACCCATACAATTGATAACATATAAGGAAGCTGAGAAATTATTGAAAGATGGAACTAAACTTTTTCTTGTTCATATTGTTGAAAACAAGGGAACAATTCAAATTAATGATGTTCCAGTGGTAAATGAATACCTTGATGTTTTTCCTAATGAGTTACCCGGTGTCATACCTGATTTAGAAGTGGAATTCAAAATTTACTTAGTTCCTGGTGATATGACAATTTCCAAACCCCCATATCGTATGGCTCCAATATAACTTCTTGAATTGAAAAATTAGTTGCATGATTTTCTTGTCAAAGGCTTCATTTGTCCTACCACTTCACCATGGGAAGACCATACTTTGTTTGTTAAAAATAATGGTAGTTCCATGAGACTTTGCATTGATTATAGATCTTTGAATAACATCACTGTTATTAATAAGTATCATTTTCCTCATATTGATGACGTGTTTGATCATCTCTAGGGAGCTCAGTATTTTTCCCCGATTGACTTGAGATCAGGATACCATCAACTAAACGTGAAGGAGGATGACATCCCAAAAACAGCCATTCATACTAGATATGGGCATTATGAATTTGATGTTATGCTGTCTGGATTAACAAATGCACCTTCTGTATTCACGAAAATTATGAATAATGTATTTTATGAGTTATTGGATAAGTTTGTGGTTATATTTATTGATGAAATTTTTGTATTTTCTAAAACTAAATAGGATCATGAAAAACATCTAAGGGTTATTTTACAACCTTTAAAAGAAAATAATCTATATGGAAAATTCAGCAAGTGTGATTTTTGGTTGCAAAAGATTTCTTTTCTTGGGCACATTGTAAATAAGGATGGAATAAAAATTGATCCTGCCAAAACAATAGTAGTTGATGAATGTCCAAGACACACAAATGTTTCAGAGATTCGTAGTTTTCTGGGCTTAGCAAGTTATTACTAATGGGTTGTTAAGAACTTTGCACGGTTATATAGCCTGATAACTAAGATAACACAGAAAGGGGTTAAATTTTTTGGAAAAAGGAATGTGATGTTTGTTTTCAGGAACTGAAGAATATATTGGTGAATGCTCTAGTTTTGGCCTTACCTTCCGAGAATGGTGAGTTTGTCATCTACAGTGATGCTTCATTGAAGGGACTTGGTTGTGTTTTGATGCAGAATGATTAGGTAATTTCATATGCTTCGAGAAAACTTAAACCTCATGAGCTAAATTATCCTACACATGATTTGGAATTGGCAGTCATGGTTTTTTATTTAAAAATATGGAGGCATCGTCTATACGGAACCAGATGCCAAATGTATACTGACCATAAAAGTCTGAAGTATATATTCACTTAGAAGGAATTAAACATGAGGCAGAGAAGATGGCTAGAACGGATAAAGGATTATGACTACATGATCAATTACCATCTTGGAAAAGAAAACAATGTAGCAGATGACTTAAGTCGAAAACATCATGCATCATTAACCATGATATTTTTGGAACATGATCACCTTGATTAACAATTTGATGAATTTTGGCTTAGAAGTTGTTGGGGCAGGGAATATATTTGTTTTGTTTCAGGTTTTATTGCAGTCTTCGTTGTCAGACAGAATTAATCAAGGGTAGAGGGAATACTATGAGCTACAAAAAAGGTATAATTTGTTAAAATGGGTAAGTTACCAGAATTTAAACATGATAAAGATTTTGTTTTAAGATTTGGATAAAGGTTGTGTGTGACTAGTGATTCCCATTTGAAGAAAGAATTGTTGTGTGAAGCTCATAGTTCTAGATTTTCTTTTCATCTTGGAAGTAATAAAATACAGAGAGACCTTCGAGAGTATTTTTGGTGGAATGGGATGAAAAGAGATATTTCTGATTTTATAATGAAATGTTTGACATGTCAGCAGGTTAAAGAAGAGATGCAATTACCGAAGGGTATGCTTCATCCTTTACCAGTGAAAGAGTGGAAATGAGTGAATATATCCATGGAATTTTTGGTGGGACTACCAAAGACTTCTCGAGGTAATAATGTGATTTTGGTTATTGTTGATTGGCTAACAAAGTCTGCACATTTTCTTTTTACTCGAGATATAATTACTTTGGATTAGCTTTCTCGATTGTACCTCAAGGAGATTGTCAGGTTACATGGAGTTCCTCTTTTCATTGTGTCTGACCGAGATCCCAGGTTCAATTATAACTTTTGGAAGGGACTTCAGAAGTCATTGGTCACAAAGTTAAATTTTAGTACAACATTTCATCCTCAATTAGATGGGAAGTCATAACGAATGACTCAGAATTTGGAGGATATTCTTTGATCTTGTTCATTGGACTATCAGGGAAGTTGGGAACACCATATTTCTTTAGTTGCGTTTTTTTATAATAGCATTTTTCATTCCAGTATTCAAATGGAACCTTTTGAGGACTTATATGGGAAGCAGTGTCAGACTCCAGCATTTTGGGATGGAGTTGGCGAAATAAAGTTGATGGGGCCAGAATTTGTTGAAGAAGTGGCTGAGAATGTTAGGATGATCCAACAACACATGAGGACAGCTTAGAGCAGAAAAGTTATGCAGATAATAGAAGGAAAGACTTCCCATTCTAGGTAGGTGACCATGTTTTCCTTGAAATCTGTCCTTGGAAAAGTGTGATGTGTTTCGGTAAGAATGGGAAACTAAGTCCACAGTTCATTGGTCCTTTTGAAATATTGGAGAAAGTTAGAATAGTTGCATACCGCGTAGCTTTGACTCCAAGTTTGTTTCAGGTACACAACGTTTTTCATGTTTCGATGTTCATAATGTATGTGCCAGATTCATCACATGTATTGAACCCAGAAGCAGTTCAGTTGGAAGAGAACCTCTTTTATGAATAGAAACCAGTTCAGATTGATGATCGAAGGGAACGGGTATTGCAGAATAAGGAAATCCACCAGGTAAATGTTTTGTGGAGAAACCACTTGGTTTAAGAAGAAAAATGGGAGTCTGAAAAATCTATGAAAGAAAAATTACCCTCAGTTGTTTAATAAGTAAATAAAATTGTGAGGACACAATTTGAAGAAGGTGGGGATAATGTAACACACCATGTTTTTCTAAAGATAAATAGAAATGCATGGAACTTTGTTTTAAATAGATATTTTTTAATTAGCCTTTAAAACATAACTTTTCTACTTCTATATTATGAATTTTAATAAACTATCATCTACAATTGTGTTCAATATTTTATTTGGAGTCTATTAGAACCAACTTGTTTTTTTAGTGAATAGTAACATACCCTTATGAATATTAATATGAATAGTGATATGACCCTAATGAATAGTAAATTTTATTATTATTTTATTTTCACAAGGAAATAAGATAATGATATCATAATTAATTTTTTAATATGACATAAAACTAAATACGCCTTAAAATTGTTATTTTTCTAATTAACTATGCCTTTATTTAAAAATTAAATTAATAATATTTAGAAAATTAATTTTGAAAAATGGAGTTCATTTTTGAATTCTACACACTGAAAAATGGTATGGGTAAATTTTTGGGAATTTTCTGAAATTCAAGAATTTTCAGTGAATAGTGAAACACGATAAAATACAATATAATCAAATTATCCGTAGAATTCACTATTTATGACATCATAAGTGATGAAAGACCACTTGGTTCGAACTCATATGATATTACTACTATTTAAGGTCACTTTTATTGAGAGTATCATAGTCTTGATAAAATTATTATTATAATGATTAAAATAATCTAAAATACCTCCCCTCCTCCACTATAAATACCACCCTCACTCCCCTCTTCCTCCCACACCTCTCAAGACTTGATAATTGTCTAATTTCTGCCATCTTCCCTCCCAAATATTATTCCCCACCTCCTAGAGCTTCTGGTCTTAGAAAAAGACCAAAATCAAAGCCCGTAAGGAGGATCTCAAGGAGAAGAGATCGAGAAGTAAACATTCTCTTTTATTTTCTTTCTTTTCTTTCATTTTATGTCATTATATTCCATTCCCTTTGTCTTGTGTTGGGATATTTCATTAAATATCCCCCCTTACTGTCTATATTTTGTATGAATGATGAGATATTCCATTATTCTCATCAATCTTGTTTTTATGAAATTTTAAGAGATGTCGTTAGGATGCCGAATTTTCGTCAGAAATTTCTCAAGATTTTCTTTTATTTTATGACTCCTTTTTCTTCTTTCCTCACTCCCTATTATCCAAGAGGCATGAAATCTCCAGAATCAGGTATATTCAAGATGTTCTCATGTTTATGGAAAATTCCTCATCAGTTTCTTCTCCTCTTCCACTTATTTATAGAATAAAAATATTGTCCATTTGTGTCGAATTACCGACATCATGGACGATTAATTTTTTTCAATTTCCATTATTTATTTCAAGTCTTGTCATGAGACCATTTATATGGTTGAAGCAGGTTATAATATATTTTTTATGAATCGTATATGGTTCTGGAATTCTTTTCTACTCATGGTTCTAATTTATAAGACAAAATGAGGTTGTTATTATCAAAGAACTCACCCAAAACAATGCAAGGAGAAAAATACTAACAGTTAAGGGGTGAAATGAGGTTATGAAATGACCGTATATAATTTTATAAACATGAAAATGTTTCTTTAAAATACTAATAACACTCTTTGATCCATTATAAAATAAGTTTAAACAAGTTTTAAGTAAGACAAGCCCGAGGTAAGGTAATTCTTAACCTGATTTCCATTCTTTGGGTTAAACATCTACTTCATTATGTGATATTTAAATTATTTTTGTGATGGGTTCAATTTATATTATATTTTATGATGTTTATTTACATTATATATACATACTCCATCCACTCTATTAAGTATCTCATCAATTATATGATATTTATAATGGGATTTTCTTTTAAAAATCCTCTTTTTGAATTCGGTTTTACGAAATTCCAAAGTAATGTTTTTATGGAATTATTCATCTTGTATGATTATGTTTGGGTTATTGGGAATTATTTATGATTAAGGTTGGGACCTATATCTCCTTTTAATTCATTGGGTATGAGTATGTTGGAGGTCGGCCGTATGGTTACTCCAAGTGTAACTGTGATGGTTACACAATGTAAGGTAGCCGTCGGGGTTACAAATTTTAAGGTAACCAAGATGGTTACAAGATTATGTAAGTAATGCCCCAAGATACCAATATGATTATATTTATGTTCTCATGTTTTTTTGGATCTTGTGTAAATGACATGTTACACAAATTATGTATTTATGGGTGAAAAGAATGTCTTTTGAAAATGTTTTCATATGTTATGAGTATTCATGGACTAATGTGTTTTTTCCTTCTTTTCCATCCCTTTCTGAGATTTTGTGCTCATCCCAAGTTTTTAAATGATTTTTCACTGGTTAATGGATGTTTAATACAAGGAATTAAGACCCGTTAAATGTGGAATAATTGTCAAGGAGTCTTGTTTTGAGTTTTAATGTTTTATATTTTGAGAAAAATTGAAACTTTTTTTATGGTATCCACTATGTAATAATGTTTAATGTTATGAATGTTTTGTAACAATTATATAAATCTTTAATATTGAAAAGATCCTCAATGTAAAAGGATGTTTTTTCTTTACTAAATTCAATATTATTTATGTATTAAGACCGTGCCCTTATATTATTAATGATTGTAATGAAAATATTTATAAGATGAGATCATATATGATAGCATTCAGGGATGGTTTATTATAAACCATGATTGACGGTGGAATTATCTGCAAGGCTTATTAATTCTATACGTTTTCTTGTTAGTTTAGATGTCTTCATCAATCAAATACTTTCCCACAAACATATGTCATACATGAGAAGCACCCAAGGGTAGCGCGGTAATTATGGATT
Organism: Viscum album; assembly: GCA_963277665.1. Taxonomy (NCBI): domain Eukaryota; kingdom Viridiplantae; phylum Streptophyta; class Magnoliopsida; order Santalales; family Viscaceae; genus Viscum; species Viscum album. Next base: position 149,898,901 of record OY728159.1, read on the forward strand.
CTAACAACTTTAGAGGTATACAAATTGTCAATTACATTACCTCCACCAAATTCATCCATCATATAGGAAGATGGGAATTCCAAAGATTGGGTTTCTTCATATCCTCAAGGGGATCTAAAAAAGGATTATATCGAGTGGCAGCTACAATGACTGTTGGATGTGGAAATTGTGGAAAGATTTCTAAGGCTAGAGATGATACATAAATATCATAGGTTTTAGAGCCCTCAAAATGGCATCAAAGGAAGTACACCAGGATGACCAAGGACAGATAATCAATACCTCCAATGCCAAGGTGTTCCATTTTCTTCCATCAAATAGAGATTCCTATTCCATCTGTTGAAATTTTTGAGGAAGAAATATCTGAATAAGGTCTTCAATCAGAAGGTGTCGAATCTATTCCATAGTCAACCAAACAAAAATAAAATTATGTGTGACCTTTATCCATTCATCATTGGGGGAGTGTAACCTGTGATATCAGGGATGCCTGGGCATTTCATCATCATGGTATTCAAATACCAGATATTTTTGATATCAAAGCCCCTTCTGATTTCAATCTTGACAATAGCTTAGCTGATGTACAGAAATATTTTGTTGAATTAGAGGCTTTTATATATGAAACTAATGAAAAAATACCATCCACTAAATGAGTATCTCATATGCTGGGCATAAAATTCCACAAATGGGTAATTATCGAATATGAGGAGGAGTGGGATATTTATGTGAATACTGAGAATTTATTTCCCTTTTTATTTCGTCTCAACTATGATTTATTATTTACCTTCATTAATCTTGATGAAAATGTATTTCTACAGCTTGAATGTAGAGAAGGAAGATTTGGACCGATTCATGAATCGCCTCAGTATTGTCCTGTAGGTTCTCCCATTGATGCAACAAATGATCCTCCCAAGTGTCCAGAAATTTCTTCCGGAGAAAGAATCGTGAATGGGGTAATGACGATATATAATATTCAACCATTACCTCAAGTTACCCCTGCTTAAGGAAGTGTTTAAATCTCCCCTCATGCTTTTGAACAGAAACACAAAAGAGCAATGAGACTGCTTCGAAGTGATTACTGAAAGAGTAAGTATTGATAAAATTATTAGGGCATAAAACATGCTCATGAAGTTCTGGTAATCACATTTTATCCTCTTGTAGGATATACGTCTCTCTCCACTCTTAAGGGATTAAGAGATGATTCTTCACAATAAGAAAATGAAGCACTAGAGGAAACCTAGGTTCCTACTAACGTATATGTACAGTCAAAATATGCAGCTATACCTACTCCTGGCTCTGTTGAGAGTGAGGAAATCCATAGTAAGATTAAATACATTCCCTATTTACTTTTGTCAAAGGATCTTGAAAATAATCAATTCGGATATTCCTATTGCTTCAGAAGAAAAGAGTGAAGATCTAGGGCAATCTAAATACAATGCTGATATTAACCCAAACCTAGAAAGATATGATGTTTGAATACCATTTGAAGAGTTAGGGGAACCAAATTTCAGAGGATCCAATTTGGGTATCAACCAACATTTGTTTTATACCTTTAATGGTGAGGATGTTGTAACATTTCAGGTCGTATACACTAAAATGATGGACACCCTTAATCTGAATATTGAAATTCCATGCCCCATCATGAAGTTTGGAGATTTTCATGAGGAATTGCAAGAAATTGTTTTCTTATTATTGCATTTTCAGTACATAATTTTTTCTTCATCTTGATTCTTTACATCAAAATTCACCTTTTGCAGCTTTATCTTCAGAAAAAGTTGCAAAGGCTCTTCAGGAACAAGGTGTTCTACTTTATCCTTCTACTGGGGTTGAATAAATAATTATAGAGGGTCCTTCATCATGAGATGTTATAGAGCCTTAAAATTTCATATCTAATTATATTAAAGGAAATCACCCCTTTCAAGAAACAACTACTCAAAACACCAGAGCTGAGAATACAGTGGATAAATATAATCCAATAGCTAACTTATTATTGGGTAAATATAGTCACCTATCTGAATCATATTTGTTTCCTCCATTTGAAACTAATAATGACCTTGATTATATATTATAGGTTTATCAGCTTCTAGATCATTAGGTGAAGCTTCTAATACCCCAAGACTAGAAGAACAAAACAACTCTTTAAGCAACATGTTTCTAGAGTACATTTTACCTCATGGAAGTGACTCCGATTCAGATTTAAAAATGTAATATGCTCTTAGAATGGAACGTAAGAAGACATGGTAGTAGATTTGGAGCATAATTTATGAAAATCATATAAATGAGTTTTCATTCCATTTTTCAAAACTCCCATCATTATTATGCGTGTTGGGATTTGGTGGGTTCAATTATCGGCCGGTCTATAATGCCAAGAAAGAAACTATTTGCCGACAAGAGCAGGAGGATAAGACGAGATATTATTTTGAAGAGGCTAAACGACTCATCAATATCAAGTTATTTCAAAATGCAGTGGTTGAGGCAGAGGCTAATCATAACAAGAAATCACTTGAAATTATCCAACAAATCATAGAAGCCACGAAGGAGTTATTACCTATTTAACAGCAACTGGATGTTGTTCTTAACATACATGATCATCTGAGTTAGAAATAATGATAAACCCAATTATAGGGGATACCTGCCATTTCAACGGCTAAGGAATCACTTCGTCAGGTAGAGGAGGCTGGATTTCCTCAACTATCTCAACATTAACTGGCAGCTGATAGAGCTTATGAAGTGGTCCAACAAATGAAAAATCATATTGGGAGTTTATTCTAAAACATGATAAAGAGGTTCCATTTTATGTATGGCCCTCTATTTTCATATAAATGAATGAAATTTTGTTTTCAATCATATAAATCTTAATTCATGTTTTTCATGATAGAAATATGAAAGGTAATTGATGATAATGATTCCTTTATATTAAACAATCATTATTTATATTAATAAGAATGAATTTCTCAAAATTTATTAATATGACAAGGGACTTGATGAGTATAATTTTATTATTTCTAGGGTTATATAGATACCCCCACATATTTTATATCCTTTTACTCCCTTTATTTATTTTAATTGCTCAATATTACCTAAATCATACAAAAATGTATATTTAGTGAGACATGACTCATCTTCTGTTTAGAGTTCCCTTTTCTGGTTCTCAATCTAATGAGTATCGATTATTTTTGAATTGGAATTTTAGATTCATGAATGTTGGACTATAAAGGGAAAATATTTAGGTTCGAATATAGCTTGATCATAAATTTTGAAATTGGTACTATGCAATTATAATTCATGCAGTGAGGACATGGGTACTTTGCAGTTTTAAGTCATGCAGTATCGACATTGGGTATTGTGTAGTTTTAAGTCATGCAGTGAGTACATTGGGTACTGTACAATTTTAAGTCATGTAGTGATGACATTGGGTACTGTGCAGTTTTAAGTAATGCAGTGAAGACATTGGGTACTGTGCAGTTTTAAGTCATGTAGTGAGGAAATTTGGTACTGTGTAGTTTTATATAATGTAGTGAGGGCCTTGGGTACTGTAAAGTTTTAATTCATGCAGTGGGGACATTGGGTGACTTTAATTTAATGTCTTTTCCTATGACCAAAAGTACGAAACTCTCCAAATTTCATGATAATTTTTCTGGAAATATAAAATCATATTCAGGTATGAAAGGGAAAATTGTAAACTGTAATTTTAAAAATTATGAAACTGAGGAATGATATGGAAAAAGGGCTAGAAGCATTAGAGGAAGTATTTTCTAAGAATGATGTTACCATTACTTGACAAACCCATTATGGGTGCTATGTTTTGCAGGGCCAACATGGTAATATATTGCCTAGAAAAATTGTGTCATCTTTTGGTTGACATGCCTCTTATGTAGGAAACTTATGAAAGGCCGCCTAAGGGAACGTGCTGCATAGTCAGGAAAAACAGCCCTCAAAAGTTTGATGTTCATTTTCTAAAAGTCGAAGAATGTTTATGTAGATTCATATTTTTTCAAAGCATAGAGTTTTGTTTATGGAGAAAGGTACCTAAATAAGGAAAGGGTATTTCCAATCAAGATATCCATCGAATCAGAGGAATATAACTTTTACAAAGGTCTGGACCAAATGTAAAAGATATGGTGTCTGTAGTGTTAGGTCATATAACTAGGACCAGAAATGGAATCAAAATATAACATGTGGCCAAGTGATTTCAATATTATGTTATTGTGTATTGAACACATGATGATAGAATTGTGTAAACCATGGTCCTGAAGACTTTTATACTATGAGAAATATTATGGGATAAGTATACTTGAATGACTATTTTAAAATATAGATTCTAGTATATTGTCATCAATGATTAAAGGGGACAAAGATTTTACAACCAAGAATGAAGTTACCTTTATTTGAAAACCCTGTGATGGGGGTTGTATTATGAATGTCCAACTCAAGAATATGTTGGATAGACAAATATTGGTATCTTTTAGCTGGTAGGCCTATTATGTAGGCAACTTATGCAAGGCCGCCTAAGGGAATGTGCTGCATAGTCAAGAAAAAGAGCACTCAGATATTGAAAACCTTGTCAATAGAAACCATAAGAAATATTATGAGGATCTGAAAATATTCAAGATTAAGAGTGTGAAATAAGGATGAAGGATTATGTTCATTTATTATGAGTAATATTTTATTCAATATTCTCCATGAATTTGATGTTCTTTACATAGATCTGACTCATATGTAAAATTAATACTTTCTTTGTTTCCATTGAATGAATATGGTAATGTGTAGTTTTTAGTCATGTAGTGAGGGCATAGGTATCCCCATAATAAATTAAAACACCTTATATAGAGAATCTATTTACTCAATTCCAAATCCCATGCGAGCTATGCTCGATGTGAGAAACAAAGAGCAGTAAGGTTATCTTTTATAATACAAAAGTGATGCAAATGAAGAATAGGTGTAGTAGATTTTTAATCAATGTATCATCATGTGGTAAGGATGACTATGAACTGATACGAAAGGAAATACATATTGTAACTGGATTAAGTGATTAAACCCAAGTGTCACTGTATGTCTTACTGGGGAAAGAATCTAGTCACACATAATTTTTTTAAAACATTCCCTATGAAGATTTGATTTTATACAAGAAAAAAGGGTTTTTTATATTGTGGTTGGGAAAAATATTGGAGATATAGACGTCTCTACCTATCTCAAAAATTTATGAGAATCAAGACATACGTATTTCTTGAAACAATCATTCCTCACACTATTTTTTATATGAGGAATAAGGATTTTGATATGTATTGAAAGAACAATAAATATTAAGACATGAACTAGTATATGGATAAAATCATATATCTTAAGGAAAACTCGGTATAGATCTAATTCATATACAAGAAGAGAAAAGAAAATCTGAAAAATTTGTGATTGTGGCTAGTCCTAAAATTTATGATTCGGGCGTCTCTATGTATTTCAAAAATATAAGAGAATCAAACCATACATAGTTCTTGAAACAATCACTATGAAGATATGACTACGACATAGGAAAGAGAGGGGATCATATACTACTAAGGAGTAGTTATGACATAAATGACGTTTTCTTATATAAACTTCTAGTGTCTTATAGAGAAAACATTAGTTATAGAAATGATGTCATGCAGTTCAACGTCATGCGACAAGCACGACAATTCTATTAACTCTAACGTCATGCAGCACGGATGGTTAAGGTTGTTATGTAGTTTAATTTCTTGCAACTAGGACATGGGTTACTATGTAGTTTTAAGTCTTACAACAAAGAAATTGTACTATACATTTTAATTTCATTCAGTGAGGAGTACTGTGCATAATTACAGAAAGTATTTATTCTCGAATCTTGCTTTGGTTGGAGATGTAATGTGCTCACTATCCATTGATAGTAAATCATAGGGTCCATTTGAATAGAATTTATGTATGGAATATGGTCCTTCCCATTTTGGTACATGTTTTGGAGGTTTCATTCCTTGTATTATTGGAGTCCTAAGGACTAATACCAATCCCATTGAAGGAATGAATGATGATGAACTTATTAAAATATTATGCTATTTGGTACTGATAAACTTCTAGATGATGAAAAGTACACAATATTTTCTCATTTAATCATTCCAACTCATTAAAATGTTTCTGAGATCTTTCATCTGTAGATAACTGATCACATATTACAACTCTATGTGAAGGAAATTGTATTTCAATTGAAAATACTGCTTCAGTTCCACAAACAAATGAATAAGGAGTTTCTTGGGTGGTAGTACAGATAGTTTTCCGACAATACCATAAATAATTCAAAAGATTATCAGTCCATGATTTCTTATCTTCATCCACCATCTTCTAGTGTATATTTCGTTGGGTTTTGTTGAGAGCATCTATCTGTCCAATGGCTTCCACATGATAGTGAGATGAATGGTTAGATTTAATATTACATTCCTGATATAACTTTTTTACTTCAACAGAACAAAAATTGGTTCCATTTTCCATTAAAATAGTAAGAGGGAAGGAAAATCTGGTGATGTTATTAGTTTTGAAAAAACTAATGATGCTTTGGGATCTGACATCATTGAGAGGTATTTCTTCATCCCACATAGAGATGAAATCAGTAGCAGTGATAATATAATTTATCTTTTTAGTTGTGGCTGGAGGATAAGGCCATACTACAACCATTCCCCATGTGTCAAATGGCCAAGAGTATTTAGATATATATAGAAACTCCAGAGTTTGATGAATGATGTTGACATGAATTTGACATGGATGACATTTTATTGTGAAGTATGTACAATCCTGTGTCATTGAAGGCCAAAAGTATCCAAGCCATTGTATATGATTGGAGAGTCTGTGCCCAGATTGGTAGACACCACAAGCTCTTGAATGGACTTCTTTTAGGACATCCGTATTCTCTTCTCCATAAACACATCTGAAGAGAATTACATCAAAGTCTCACTTGTAAAGGATATATTGGTGGTTTGGACTGTCATAAAGAGATAAAGTAGTCTCTCATCGCTGTATCTACTTTATCAGCCCTATTTGGTGGAAGTTTCCCATTTTGAAGATATTCTAGGATTGATGTTCTCCAATTCGTGGTATGACCATATGGTTTATAAATAGGGAAAATTTCATTAATTTCCTCTCTTATGGCTTGAACAAAAGGTGAAACTATATGGCGATGGGTTATACTGATAACTGTCTCATCCCGATCTGGATCTACCAAGGCTGTAGCTGCATTAGCCAGTGCATCTTCTTAGGAATTTTTTAATCATAGAACATAGGAAAATGTCATATATGAGGGAAATTTAGCCATTAACTCTCTAACGTAATCACCCAAAGGTATTAACTTATCTTTATTGATAGATTATTCACCATTGATTTGTTTGATCACCAATTCTGAATCAGCTATTACCTTTAAATGATCCATTTTCACCTGAAGGGACAATCCCAAACCTTCAATGAGTGCTTGATACTCTTCTTAATTGTTGGTACCACCTTCTAATAATAGGAAAGAATTAGTAAATACTTCCTTTTATGGTAAAATAAGGACTATTCATCATCAAACCTTATCGATTTTAGTATTTTCCAGTCTCTTCCCAATTGGACTTCTAGAAGCATAATCAAAATACTTTTCCCATGTTATGGAATTATCTTGAATAGAGAATAACTCTTCATCATGATATTCTATATTAAACAATGTATCTTCTGTGGATGGATGCTCAGTAAGAAAATTAGCCAGAGCTTGGCCCTTTATTGCCTTTTGAGGCACAAACTGGATATCAAACTGTTGCAAAATAACTGCCCACTGTGCTGGACATCCTGTATGCCCAGGACGACTGAGGATAAATTTGAGAAGGTTATTAAGAGATATCAATTGAACCTCCTGATGTTGCAGGTAATGTCTCAATTTCATAATATAAAAGATTAATGCTAGGAAGAACTTCTCAATACTTGAATACTATTTTTCCACATCAAGAATAGTGAGATTGAGATAATAAAGACTGTTTTCATTTCCAGCATCATTCTTTTGGGGTAGGAAGGCACCAAGTGATCACTCTAAAGCAGTCACATAGATACTGAGTGGTCTTCCTTCAACAGGTGGCATCAATACTGGTTAAATCCAGATATACTTCTTGATTATATCAAATTCTTCTTAGTAATCCTTAATCCATTGATAGGTGACTCTATCTTCATTAATCTAGTGAAAGGTAAACAGTTGCCTTCCAAATGGGTAATAAAGTGTTGAATATTGGAAAAGTGTCTTTTTGGTCCTCTCAATTCATTCAAATTTCGAGGAGGTGACATACCAAGGAATGATTTTCTTTTATCAAGATCAACTTAGATGCCACGATGGAATACAACAAAGCTAAGAAATTTTCCTGAGGTAACCCCGAAAGCTAATTTTAAGGGGTTCATCTTCAAATTATTTATCTCAAGTTTGCGAAATATTATTTCCAAATCAGACAATTGATTGGAATGTTGTTTGGATTTGATGAAAAAATCATCCAGATAATATTCAACAAATTTCCCTTAAAACTATTTGAAGATATACTTCATGGAACGTTGGTATGTCGCACCAAAATTCATTAAGCCAAAGTAATTTACCCGATAGAAAAACACATCCTGGGGAGCTCTAAATGCTATATATTCATCATCCTCTAGTTCAATTCGAATTTGATTATTCCCAAAATATCCATCAATGAAGGAAAGTGCTTCGTTGCCAGCAGTTGCATCAATTAAATGTTCTGTAATAGGGACTAGAGAATCATCTTTAGGATAATGCTGGTTAAGACCCCTAAAATCAATGCAGACTCTAATTTTCCTGTTTTTTTTTTCACTAGGTCAACATTTTCTATCCATTTGGGATACTGAACTTCCTTGAAAAAGTTTTTCTTTTATAAGATTATCAAATTCAACTTCAATTTTAGAGGTGTGAGTTAGGTGTGTTCTCCTTGTTTCTTGCTTGAACCCATGATGTTTATCTGTAAAACCCAAATGATGGGTGGATACATCAAGATTAGGACATGGAATTTTCATATAATTCTAAGAAAATATATCTCGATTTTGATTTATAATGGATGTATACACCTCTTTCTCCTCACAGGTCTTGGATTCACTAATTAAAGTGGGGCACGGATCTTCTCTTGTACCAAAATTTATTTCTCTGAGTTCATCTATAGTTGTAGAAACACCTTCTTCAAATGCTGGAGGGTCATCCCCGAGATATTCCTCTTCTTCTTCATTATGTTCCAGTTATTCTGTTTCTATTTTCATGATACATGACTTGGCGAAGCTCCCAATGTTAGGGGAGGGATCAATATTTGAACATCTCGATGAAGAAGCCACCATATCTGGCCCTAATGATGTCGAGGGGTCTTTATGTGGTAAGGAGGTATTGATGGATTGAGAATCAACATCTTTTTCTTCCTCTAATATTTCTACAATTTCATTTATTCTGATTAATGAATTAGAGGCTCATTGTATTTCTGCAGATGAAATAAAAACATCTCCATTTAACTTTTATCAATGATTGGTACGTCAATAATTTATCCCAAGTTATCAGGCTCAAATTTTGTAATTGACATTATGGGAATTAATTGATGAGTCCATGGATTTGGATTTACCCTTTCAACTTGATATATGGGTAGAACATAATATTTAATCAAATTCATGGATGGATTTGCTAGATTCTTTTCCAGTCCATTTGGAGCATTAAATCTGGTTATCCCCTTGGTCATGGACTTTGTTCCTTTTGTGTGATAAAAATATGCCTCAATATATTGGGATTCACATGTTTTAAATGGATCCTTGTCACCATTCAATGTTCTGATTTGACCATTGAAGCAATATTTCATACATTGGTGTTATGATGAAGGCATGGCTGGGTGTTGATGCAACCAAGGACTTCTAAGCAGAATACTGAAAGTTGTGTCCTGACGAACAACCATGAAATCTGAATTAGTCACAAGATCTCCAAATTTTGTTCTGAGTTTAATTTCTCCCAGAGGATCTAGTTCATTATTTTCATATCCTTAAAACATTAGAGTCTAACGAGATAATTCAGATTCAGCCAGGACCAATCAACAAAGTGTACGAAAGGGAATTAGTTTGACCTCAGAGCCATTATCAATGAAGACTTGTCAGATACCCATGTCATGACCTTACCAGAAAGATACAAAGGTCTGATGTGTCCATGTACCACAAGGTCTTCATCATCATCTGTAAAAGATATGACTGCATGAAATACTGTAGAATCATTCTCTATATGATAAACCTCAACAACATCAACTACAGTTTCGAATTCATGAGGAATTAACAAGGGTCCAATGAGTGCTTCTATAAGGTCTTTTTACAGATTCAAAGCATTACAAATTGATAACATGGCCGGTACATGTGCCAATTTTTTCAAGACATCATACTTAGAAACAAAGGTCTGCATATCCCAGCATGGAGATGTGGTTTTCTAGGTTCGTTGGAAGTTGATGATTCTATTATAGATGTATTCTGTGTTGAAACAAAAGTGGGAAATACCACTAGATTTAGGAAATTAGATGGAATAATTCTATTCATTTGCTAGGAATAAGAAGGCGTAGCTTCAAATCGGTCCCCTAGAATAATTGTTCCAAAACTAGACTTGTTTTTCATGGAAGAAAACACTTGTTCTTGTTGAGCTTGCAAAAGGTCTCTTCCATGATTTTCTGCCACATATATGGTTTTAGTAGGGGTAGAGTTAAAATGATGATTTTGTGAGTTTCCACGTCCTACCTAGTATCCTCAACCTTGGACTCTTCCTATAGATCCCCAATTAGGAACAAGGAATTGCAGATCAATACAATTAGAACCACCATTGGCATAAGGATATGTTAAATGGATAACAGTAACAGAACCAAAGATCATTTCTTCATATGATGAATGTTCTACCCAACAAATTGCTTCTGGTAATACCATTTTGTGGGGTGGTGTCTGTGATTTTGAAACAGGTGGCATGAAAACTTCCAGGGTTAAGGGAAAATTTGGCCTTGATGCATGCTCGTCTTATTCTGACAGATCTTTATCCATACGACCACCTTGATTGTTTGAGGAACGAACCTTTGATGAAAATGTTTTTTTATGGAAGGAGTGGTATGTCACGACCCGTCCTCGGGGCCCGTGGCATGACTACCCCAAGCCCGCCTTCCATAGGCCAGGGGCTGGCGACTAGCACCAAGGCGTAAATCCCGGTAAAAAGGGAAGGCATTTCATTTGTAAAGTAAACAATCACACAGAGTACAAGCGGAAGAAGTAAATACTAAGTAAAAACTGAGTACAAAAGTAAGTGAGGAAAGTATAAAGGGGCCGGAAATACAAGCCCAACTGTAAAGTACAACTCGAAATGGAAAACAACAACTGAAAAGTAAAGCTGCTACGCCGGGCTGTCCACTGGAAATCCCACCTGAAGGGTGGGTACAGATAGCTCCTCTGCTCCTCGGGTCCCGTCGTCCGCTCCGAGTATGTCAGGCCCAGTGGTCCACCTCCGGGTACCGCCTCGTCGTCACGTCCACCTCTGGGTACCGTCTCGTCGTGAGGTCCTCCTCCGGGAACCATCTCGTCGTATAGTCCACCTCCAGGTACCATCCAGTCCTCGAACACTTGGCCTCTGTCTGCACTGCCCGTCGTCTGCAACCAACACAACGAGGTGCGGGCATAGCCCGTGCAGGGGTAAGTATAACGATACTCAGTAGGGACCCCGAGACCCTCAAGGTCTCACTAAAACCAACAAGGATAACCACATAGAAGATCTCAACAGATAACCTCTACTTAGGTATATGCCCATACATATACCTCAGTTATCAAGTAACACATCTCAATCATGAGGCAAACACAAGGTCAAAAGTCTCAGCTCAAACTAGGATTTTCATCATCGAAACCATAACTGCTGAAGAGCTCCGTCTCTGGAGTGTACAGTGGTCCTGTCACAGCTCCGAGGTACTGCTCACTAACTTAAGACTGCTGTAGTACTCCACCTATCGAGTATTGCGGGCCAGCCGCTACAATCAAGCACTCCCATGTGCCGCTACAACCAAGCGTACCACTGTCGTGGGTCTGCCGCTACAACCAAGCGCTCCCATGTGCCGCTATAACCAAGCGCACCTCTGTCGTGGGTCTGCCGCTACAACCAAGCGCTCCCCTGTGCCGCTACAACCAAGCGCACCTCTGTCATGGGTCTGCCGCTACAACCAAGCGCTCCCCTGTGCCGCTACAACCAAGCACACCTCTGTCGTGGGTCTGCCGCTACAACCAAGCGCTTCCATGTGCCGCTACAACCAAGCGCACCTCTGTCGTGGGTATGCCGCTACAACCAAGTGCACCTCTGTCGCACACCGAGTCGTTCGATTAGCAGTCGTCGGGTCTCAGTCAGCTACACGGTCTTCGTGCTCCACCCGCTCGTCTCCGAGAGGGTCCGCTCCATGAGCTACTGGTCGATACTCCAAGTATCACAAAATCCCGCAAGGAAGTATCTCGAAGGACCACCTCGTCATTGGGGGCTCAACGCAACAGATGGCGCGTCAATCGGACGCCTGGTCTGTGAGTTATTAGCCTTTTCGTCCCAGGGTCCCGGTTGGTTTCGTGAGCGAACCAATCCGGCCGTAACTCAACAATACCCCGAACACTCACAGGGTATACTTATAGGGACCGTTTTTCAACGTGATCACCAATGCCGCTGACGGTTCGTCAAACGGATGTCTGGTCTGAAAGATATCAGCTTTTCCGTTCCAGAGGTCCGGTTGGATTTCAGTGCGATCCAACCCGGCCACTATCCATCTGCATCCAAAACTCGGGTGGAGGATGCCAAAAGTTCTGTCTCATCAAGAGGAACTCAACGCAATAGACGGCGCGTCAATCGGACGCCCGGTCTGAGAGTTATTGGATTTTTCGTCCCAGGGGCCCAGTTGGTTTTTAAGGCAAAACCAACCCGACCGTACTCCACTTGCGTCCAAACCCCGGGCGGAGTGAGCCAAAAGATCCGTCTCATCAAGAGGAAACTAACAAAGCTGACAGCACGTCAATCGGACGTCCATAGCTCATGATATGAGCGTTTCCGCTCCGAGGGCCCGGTTGGTTTCGTGTACGAACCAACCCGGCCGAACCCAAAGTATTCCGAAAATTTGAGTGCGATAAACTGAAACGACCGACTCTCTCCAAGGATTGTGTTGCCGCTGACGACTAGTCGTTTGGAGGCCCGTTGCTCAAGATACGGCCATTTGAACGAAGTCCGTCCGAAGACGGGCGGGTCCGGGCCCGAGCCGACCCGGCCCGACCCCCCTGGTTGGCCCGAACTGGGTCGGTTCCGACTCGGTTGGCCCGGCCCGGCCCGGCCAGGGCCGGTCCGGCTCGGCTCGGCCGAGCGGCCGAGCGGCCGACGCGGGGGAAAGCCGCCACCCCGCGTGACACCACCGCGGCACCCGTGGGGTGTCGGCCAGACACCCGCGGGGTGACGCGTGACAACCCTGCGGCACCCGCGGGGTGTCGCGCTGGACACCCGCGGGGTGCCGCGGGACAACCCCGCGGCACCCGAGGGGTGTCGCGCTGGACACCCGCGGGGTGCCGCCTCCTCCGGCCGCCGGCGCCGTAGCGCCGGCGGCCCGCGCCACCACCGTCTTCAGCGGGCCGCCGGAGTCGCTCCGGTGGCCCGTTTTCCTTCCCGTATGCGTCGTTGTTCCTCCCAGGTTCCGTTCTTTACTGCGGGATCATCAAACACCCGTTGCGGAACGTTCCGTCATTGCCCGCCAAATCCGCAAAACACGAAGAACGGCGGAGGATTGTCGGGCCGTGTTCGTTTGACCCGCACCCTCCGCGTTAGATAAAAACAACGGGAGAAATTGTTCAACACATGAACCGACAATTTTAATAAAATAAAATTGTTCATTTGAAACTGGATCTTAAGTTTTTAAAGAACGTTCACGGGAATATAAAGTGGGGTATTCCAAAATTATAAAATCCCTACCTCGTTGATCGTCGCGCGCGGGCGTTCTTCGCAGAAAGGCTCGTCGCGGAAGAGGGGGATCGTCGCGTCGTCGCGGAAAGGTGTCGCGTCGTCGCGGAAGAGGATTCGTAGACAAAGACAGAGGTTGTCCGAGGGGGAACGGCGTCTCCCTTCCTTTGATGTGGAAAGAAGAACGAGGGATGGCGTGTCGTCGTTCTTCGGAAGAAGGACGTGACGACGTTCTTCGTCGGAGACCGATTCGTTCTTCACGTTCTTCGTCGTTGAAGAAGATGTTCTTCAAGCCTCCCAAATCCTCCCAACGAGACATGACTCAAAAAAAATAAAATAAGCCCAAGACTTATTTTATTAACACAAGATAAGGAATTGAATTTCAAAAGAAAAGAAACGATCAATTAATCTCAAAGAATTAATTGTAACAAATTAACAGCCCAATTAAATGGGGCGTTTCTTAACCCGAAAAACGCACGGTTTACTTTTTTTAATAGGGGGGGTGCGGGTGCATTACTTAAGAAGAAAATAAACGGTGGGGCTCGTGCGGGCCCCACCTCACAAATATCCTACCAAGGGGGTAGGATATTCCTGGATAGCACCCTATCCAGTTCAACTCAGTTCAAGCCGCCTTTAAGTGCCTTCAAGTGGCTTCCAAGCGGCTTAAGTGAAATAAAATAAAGTTGTCGCAAAATTATTTTATTTCTTAACTTTAAGGCCAAAAATTAAAAACCACACCCGAGCAAACGCAACTCCGGAAGAGGCGTTTCTAAGTGAATATCGGCGCTATGATTTCATCGGTGCCCTCAGAATTCGATTCTGGGCACCGGTTCAAAAGTTAGAAAAACCCGCTCGTCCGTTCACTGAACGTACCCGAGCCAAACTTCGGAAAATGATTCCGGGCACACCGGGCCTCGGAATCAGGCGCCGTCAGAAACTGCGTTCTTGTAAAATTCCAAAGGAAATTAAGAAAAAAATTTCCTTGAAATTTACGGGTCTTTACATTACTCCCACCACTGGGCATTATGTCCCCGTAAAGCTTCAACACAAACTAGGGATACAAAGGCGGTACTGAGCACGCATCTGAGCCTTCTGCTCCATGTGATCACCTGGAACTTCTCTATCGTGGCCAAGACCACCTCTGGTCCCACTAGAGCTGCTATGATTTCTTCCTTGCCGATAAGAGAAGTCTGGTCTCATCCCCTGGATGAACCACGTTCTTCGCCTAATACGGTCAATCCCGACATGGATGATACTAATCCATACCAAGGATGACGTCGTAAGGCCTCGACGCTACTACCAAGAGATCCAACCGTTACTCTCGCCTCCAAGGGTTGAGTCACACTGTCGGCATTAGTGTGTGGTAACTGGGCCACCTCTAGTAGATGTCTCACAAGTGAGGGTCAAGTCAACAGTGAAAACTGGAACATCTTAGTAACAACACAAGAGAGGACAGGGAATTAAATGCCACACGAAAAGGTGTCTTTTATTACTGCAGCTCAAGTACAAAGACACAAAGCATCTACAAACATACATCAACAAAACTAGAAGCAACATGAACAAAAGTCTCCAGGTCTGGAGCTAGTCCCGCTCCTGTCCATCTGCTCTCGGAGCCCCATGATCATAGGCCTCAAAGGCCTGAAGATGAGCTCTCCCATGTCCTCCTATCCCCTGCGGTCGACGTGGACCGCCTGGTGGTGGTGGCGGCAGAGCCACAAAGCGTCTCCCACCACCTGCTGCTCGGCCAGCTCCACTGCCTCATCCGCCTCCTCCCTGCGGACCGCCACGGTCGACCCTCTGCCTCTGCCTGGGTGGCCCCTCCACCGTCTGCTGCTCCTTGTTACGGCTGGTCGGGCAGTCACGAGCCATGTGGCCCTGCCCGCCGCACGAGTAGCACTGCCTGCCTCTCGGAAGGCTGGCTTCGCGCTGTGTGCCCCGCACTGCTGAGCCAGTGTCCCGAGGTCGTCTGTCGGAACCCTGAGTCATCCGTCGGCTACCTGCTGCCGAAGACTCCGCCACCTGCCGCCCTGCGGTAGGCCTCGCTTTAGACTCAGCCAGAAAGCTCTCGATCAGAAGGGCTCGCTCTAGCACTCCTTCCTGGGTCGGGATGCTGAGGGGGATCAGCGATGCCCTGATCTCGTGTCTCAATCCCTGCTCGAAGGTCCGGGCCCGGAAGAAGGGGTCTCGTACCATGTCTGTCGAGTAGCGAGAAAGGTCGATGAACCTCGCCGCGTACTGGGCTACCGTCAAGCTGCCCTGCCGCAGCTGAAGAAGCTCCTGAATGCGCACCGCACGGAGGGTGTCCGGGACGAACTCTGAGCGGAAGAGGCTCTCGAAGTCCGTCCAGATGAGGGATGACTCATCGTGCACCTGGAGCATCAAGATCCACTATCTGCCTGCTGCCGCGTGCAGGAGACTCGCTGCGAGGATCACCATGAGGTTTGCTGGTGTCCTCACTAATCTGAAAACCCGAACAACTGCCTCCAGCGAGTCCTCGACGGCCTGAGGGTCCGTCTCCCCACGGAACCTGGGCGGTCGCTGGTGCTGGAACTCATGCAGTGCACTAAGGCGACGTGCATCATCAGCGGCTGGGGCTGGTAGCATCGGTGCCTCGGCGGGTATAGGTACCGCCGGTGCCTCAGCTGTCAAAGGGCCCTGTACCGAGTCCTCGATGCTCGGTGGGCTGTCATCACGCTCCACTCTCGGAATCCTAGCTGGCTGTCGTCGTGGGGCCATCCTGAAAGAAACAGGTGCGCCACGGTCAGGACAGTATACCTGGTGAGCTGACACAAGTAATCACAAGGAAAACTTGAAACACACATGCAACCAATGTTTTCGTGAATTAAGTCTGAAATCAGAAGTCAGGGTCCTGGTGTACGGATACGTCGGCCGCCGCACCAACACTGGACTCCCTGGACTGATAACCACACCCAATACGCTAAACACTGTTGCTTCACATAGAAAGGACCAGAGTTCGTGGTAGAACTGAACTCCTCTGATACCAATCTGTCACGACCCGTCCTCGGGGCCCGTGCCGTGACTACCCCAAGCCCGCCTTCCATAGGCCAGGTGCTGGCGACTAGCACCAAGGCGTAAATCCCGGTAAAAAGGGAAGGCATTGCCTTTGTAAATTAAAAAATCACACAGAGTACAAGCGGAAGAAGTAAATACTAAGTAAAAGCTGAGTACAAAAGTAAGTGCGGAAAGTATAAAGGGGCCGGAAATACAAGCCCAACTGTAAAGTACAACTTGAAAGGGAAAACAACAACTGAAAAGTAAAGCTGCTACGCCGGGCTGTCCACTGGAAATCCCACCTGAAGGGTGGGTACAGATAGCTCCTCTGCTCTTCGGGTCCCGTCGTCCGCTCCGAGTATGTCCCGCCCAGTGGTCCACCTCCGGGTACCGCCTCGTCGTCACGTCCACCTCTGGGTACCGTCTCGTCGTGAGGTCCTCCTCCGGGAACCATATCGTCGTATAGTCCACCTACAGGTACCATCCAGTCCTCGAACACTCGGCCTCTGTCTACACTGCCCATCGTCTGCAACCAACACAACGAGGTGCGGGCATAGCCCGTGCAGGGGTAAGTATAACGATACTCAGTAGGGACCCCGAGACCCTCATGGTCTCACTAAAACCAACAAGGATAACCACATAGAAGATCTCAACAGATAACCTCTACTTAGGTATATTCCCATACATATACCTAAGTTATCAAGTAACCCATCTCAATCATGAGGCAAACACAAGGTCAAAAGTCTCAGCTCAAACCAGGATTTTCATCATCGAAACCATAACTGCGGAAGAGCTCCATCTCTGGAGTGTACAATGGTCCTGTCACAACTCCGAGTTACTGCTCACTAACTTAAGACTGTTGTAGTACTCCACCTATCGAGTATTACGGGCCAGCCGCTACAATCAAGCGCTCCCATGTGCCGCTACAACCAAACGTACCACTGTCGTGGGTCTGCCGCTACAACCAAGCGCTCCCATGTGCCGCTACAACCAAGCGCACCTCTGTCGTGGGTCTGCCGCTACAACCAAGCGCTCCCATGTGCCGCTACAACCATGCGCACCTCTGTCGTGGGTCTTCCGCTACGACCAAGCGCTCCCATGTTCCGCTACAACCAAGCGCACCTCTGTCGTGGGTCTGCCGCTACAACCCAGCGCTCCCCTGTGCCGCTACAACCAAGCGCACCTCTGTCGTGGGTCTGCCGCTACAACCAAGCGCTCCCATGTTCCGCTACAACCAAGCGCACCTCTGTCGTGGGTCTTCCGCTACAACCAAGCGCACCTCTGTCGCACACCGAGTCGTTCGATCAGCAGTCGTCGGGTCTCAGTCAGCTACACGGTCTTCGTGCTCCGCTCGCTCGTCTCCGGGAGGGTCCGCTCCACGAGCTACTGGTCGATACTCCAAGTATCACAAAGTCCCTCAAGGAAGTATCTCGAAGGACCACCTCGTCATTGGGGTCTCAACGCAACAGACGGCACGTCAATCGGACGCCCGATCTGTGAGTTATTAGCCTTTTCGTCCCATGTGCCTGGTTGGTTTCGTGAGCGAACCAATCCGGCCGTAACTCAACTATACCCCGAACACTCACAGGGTATACTTATAGGGACCGTTTTTCAACGTGATCACCAATGCCGCTGACAGTTTTTCAAACGGATGTCTGGTCTGAAAGATATCAGCTTTTCCGTTCCAAGGGTCCGGTTGGATTTCAGTGCGATCCAACCCGGTCACTATCCATCTGCATCCAAAACTCGGGCGGAGGATGCCAAACGTTCCGTCTCATCAAGAGGAACTCAACGCAATAGACGGCGCGTCAATCGGACGCCCGGTCTGAGAATTATTGGGTTTTTCGTCCCAGGGGCCCGATTGGTTTTTAAGGCAAAACCAACCCGACCGTACTCCACTTGCGTCCAAACCTCGGGCGGAGTGAGCCAAAAGATCCATCTCATCAAGAGGAAACTAACATAGCTGACGACACGTCAATCGGACCTCTGTAGCTCAAGATATGAGTGTTTCCGCTCCGAGGGCCCGGTTGGTTTCGTGTACGAACCAACCCGGCCGAACCCAAAGTATTCCGAAACTTTGAGTGCGATAAACCGAAACGACCGACTCGCTCCAAGGATTGCGTTGCCGCTGACGGTGAGTCGTTTGGAGGCCCGTAGCTCAAGATACGACCATTTGAACGAAGTCCGTCCGAAGACGGGGGGTTCGGGCCCGGGCCGACCCGGCCCGACCCCCCTGGTTGGCCCGAACCGGGTCGGGTCCGACTCGGTCGGCCCGGCCCGGCCCGGCCAGGGCCGGTCTGGCTCGGCTCAGCCGAGCGGCCGACGCGGGGGAAAGCCGTCGCCCCGCGTGACACCCCCGCGGCACTCGCAGGGTGTCGGCCAGACACCCGCGGGGTGCCGCGTGACAACCCCGCGGCACCCGCGGGGTGTCGCCCTGGACACCCGCGGTGTGCCGCATGACAACCCCGCGGCACCCGCGGGGTGTCGCGCTGGACACCCGCGGGGTGTCGCGCTGGACACCCGCGGGGTGCCGCCGCCTCCGGCCGCCGGCGCCGCCGCGCCGGCGACCCGCGCCACCACCGGCTTTTGCGAGCCGCCAGAGTCGCTCCGGTGGCCTGTTTTCCTTCCCATCTGCGCCGTTGTTCCTCCCGGGTTCCGTTCTTTGCTGCGGGATCATCAAACACCCGTTGCGGTAGGTTCCGTCATCGCCCACCAAATCCGCAAAACACGAAGAACGGCAGAGGGTTGCCGGGCCGTGTTCGTTTGACCCGCACCCTCCGCGTTAGATAAAAACAACGGGAGAAATTGTTCAACACATGAACCGACAATTTTAATAAAATAAAATTGTTCATTTGAAACCGGCTCTTATGTTTTTAAAGAACGTTCACGGGAATATAAAGAGGGGTATTCCAAAATTATAAAATCCCTACCTCATTGATCATCGCGCGCGGGCGTTCTTTGCAGAAAGGATCGTCGCGGAAGAGGGGGATCATCGCGTCGTCGCGGAAAGGTGTCGCGTCGTTGCGGAAGAGGATTCGTAGACGAAGACAGAGGTTGTCCGAGGTGGAACGGCGTCCCCCTTCCTTTGATGTGGAAAGAAGAACGAGGGATGGCGCGTCGTCGTTCTTCGTCGGAGACCGATTCGTTCTTCACGTTCTTCGTCGTTGAAGAAGATGTTCTTCAAGCCTCCCAAATCCTACCAACGAGACAAGACTCAAAAAAAATAAAATAAGCCTAAGTCTTATTTTATTAACACAAGATAAGAAATTGAATTTCAAAAGAAAAGAAACGATCAATTAATTTCAAAGAATTAATTGTAACAAATTAACAGCCCAATTAAATGGGGCGTTTCATAACCAGAAAAACGCACGGTTGACTTCTTTTAATAAGGGGGGTGCGGGTGCGTTACTTAAGAAGAAAAGAAACGGTGGGGCTCATGCGGGCCCCACCTCACAAATATCCTACCAAGGGGGTAGGATATTCCTGGATAGCACCCTATCCAGTTCAACTCTGTTCAAGCCGCCTTTAAGTGCCTTCAAGTGGCTTCCAAGCGGCTTAAGTGAAATAAAATAAAGTTGTCGTAAAATTATTTTATTTCTTAACTTTAAGCCCGAAAATTAAAAACCACACCCGAGCAAACGCAACTCTGGAAGAGGCATTTCTAAGCGAATACCGGCGATGCGATTTCATCGGTGCCCTCAGAATTCAATTCCGGGCATCGATTCAAAAGTTAGAAAAACCCGCTCGTCCGTTCACGGAACGTACCCGAGCCAAACTTCGGAAAATGATTCCGGGCACACCGGGCCTCGGAATCAGGCGCCGTCCGAAACTGCGTTCTTGTAAAATTCCAAAGAAAATTAAGAAAAAAATTTCCTTGAAATTTACGGGTCTTTACATGGTAGAAGACACTATTGGTTGTTTCAACTGTGTTAGTAAAATAGAATGAGTTTGGTTGATCTTTTTCGAGATCATCCAACCATTATATTTTTTCACATTTTTACATTTAAGATCTTGTCATTCCCCCTATTCCTCTAGATTGGTGGCAGTAACAAATGCTACTTGAGCTGATGAACTTTTAATTATCACTTTTCCAGAATTACCATCTTTTGAAAAAGGTCTTTGAAAACAAAGCACTCCGGAATGGGGTATCCCAACATCTGATGAAAGGGACAATAATTCAGATGATCTTCATCTATGTCTTTATTTGGCTTCTTCAGCATTGGGAACTGAAACAAATTGTTTTCTAAGGCTGAGAAGAAGTAGCCAGGAACTTTATCATTCTTGAAAGAATATATTTTATTCTTTAATTTCTCAAACTGTTTCTACCTTTGATCTCTTTGATCATCTTGATGAGGTGGTCATTTCGGCTGATTCTCAAGAAGTGGATCCCTTCGGTATGATGAATTTCTTGAGGTAGAAGCAGGTACATGTGCCTATTTGAGTGTAATTGTAGCATCTTTTACCTTTCCTATTATCCTTCCCGGAACAGATGGAATTACATGAGTTTTAGCCCTAGTCTCTATAATAGAGTGTTTTATTTACTGAGTGATTGAAGTAAGGTCTCAACACCCTCCTGTTTATTACACAGGGATCAATAGTGTGCATAATTCATCATGAATATTTTCCACACAAATTGGCAGCAACTCTACATGAGGAAGTGCTATACTTATAGAATATTTCAATCCCTTCAAGTGAGTAATGAATTCCGAGACACCTACATTTTCCCTTGGTATACCATTGGTATGATGAAAAACTATCATCATTGGTAATGTGGAGATGAATTGAAGAAGGAATTTCTGACAGAGATCTTCCCACCCATTAATTGATCGAGATTGAAAATTGTATACCTGGAAAAATCAGGTCCTTGTAATGACTACACAAAACACCTAATCTTAACTACTTCTTATTGTTGAGGAGTTACCATCATAGGATCACAATGTGAAAAAAATGTGTTAAGTTTTGTTCTGGATCTCCCAGACCATTAAAAATTGGGAATGTGGCATTTGCAAAATTTTATGGGGGGGGGGATTGCATCCACCCATTCAGGGAAAGCTCTCTTTTTCCATTGAACTGGTGCACTTAATTCCCCCATAGCTTCCAACTGAGTAATCAATTCCTCAATTGTGTTCATAAAAATTTGGGGAATATCTGGATGAGTAGGATTTTGTGCAGGTATTGCAACTCGATCTTGGCCTGGTGCAATAACGGGTAAGACCACTAATGGTGGTGCTGATAGATGTCTTGTATAACCCACAGAAACATGTCTATCAGGATTTACATGATCCTATATTTATTGTGTACCCAATGGAGGGAATTCATTAGCTACCTCTTTAGAAATTACAAATACCTTTTGCTGAGGAGCCACTACACGGTTTTCAATTTGAGGACTTTCATGGGGATACCGTCTAACAGAAATGCTGTTTCAAAATAACTCCATGTTGAGTCTTTTCAACTCCTTTATTTCCTCTTATTTTTGTGCAAGTCTCTCTTCAAGTGAAAGAGATTGACCTTCTATAGTAGAAAAGTGTGATGCAATATGACTTTTTTTCTTTCCCCTTTTGGGACGCCTTTTGGAGAGGGGGAGCTGGTTATTTGAAGGCTTACCTAAATTCTGAGTAATCCATTGATTTTGGGCTTGAAAAACATTTTCATTTGCCTTAGTGTGTACCACATTGTGGACAAGAAATTCATCTTTTGATTCCCCTGAACAGAATTTATTTTATGGAGGATCTTCTATAATAGTATTGATAACATTCACCAATGCATAAGGAATTAATGGCATTCTGTCGGTGTTTCTGGTAGATCACCTCACTTTTTGTCTTTCACAAAACTCTATTATCCTATATAAAGAATTCCCTGGAACTTCTTGGCAGACAATAATATGAAGGGAATCATTGGATAGTTCAATTGTATTCTTTCCTTGTAGATTATTCTATAATTGGGAGAAAACTGACATCCATTGAGGAAGGGATTGAAGCTGCGAAATAGCACCCATCCATGAAGGCTCTGGTAGATCCTGTTCATTTTCTTCAAATATTTGAACATTGTTTAATGAATATGATGGATGCATTAAATAAGCCCCCATCCTAGAAAGATGGGAAGATTCTTGAACTACTATAGTTGAAATTCGTGGAACTGCTCTTCTGATTTTGCAAATTTTGTTTCAGACATTAGCAGGATGCATCATCTGACAATTACTTAAATCACCTGTTTCTGAAGACCATTGTGCTATTTCAGAAATTTTTATCCTCTTACACCTAACATCCTCTAAATGAGATGGCTTCTCATGATTTTCAGAGGCTTGATGTAGATGTTGTTCGTCATTTTTTTTCTTTGGGACTGATTTTGATGATATATGGTTGAGGCCTATTCATGAGGACACATTTGATTACACACAAAACCTTTTGACTGTGGCCAGCCGTGGGCCATAACATTGCACAAAACCAATTTATGTGGACTTTTATGATTTTGGAGAGCAGTGAAATGCAATTCCCCATTTGTAACCCATCCTCTAATGTGAATATTAGATGTGGAATCAGAAATTAATAGGTGTAGCCTCTTCAGAGCATTGAGACATGCGCGCTGAAGGGTTCTCTGTTGTTTTTCAACCCTTGGATGTTGGAAAACTGAAAGAGATGCCAAGTCAGTTTCATGATGTAACCCTTCTATTACCTTTATATTATTTTGATATTTATCAAATGATAATTCTTTGGTTTACAAATTAAGTAGAGTTTTCTATAAGTTGAGATGAATGTCATGAATACAATATTCTATTATCAGTTCTCAAATATCAAATTGAAAATTTTCTAAAGGCCAGAACATGACTAGTATTTACCCATTATCTAATTGTTTCCTCATGTTTAACATGTCTTCATCATCTTCTATAAGAGGTTTCTCCACCTGGTTTGACCAAAGTGGATTCTCTGCATTAGAGGGTAAATGACCCCAGGGAGGTTCGGAGAATGACTATTCCCTTAAGATGTCTTCTGATTGAGAAAGTGTTTCACCTGTAAATGACAAGGCATCAGACATGACTGGCCTTTTGTTTAAAAGTGCCTTGAGATAGTAGGGAGTTCTTTTGCTACATTGTCAACGATATAATTGTTTTGACAATTCTAAATACTATTACAGAGCGGACTTTCACAGCGAATTCCATCATTGGGAGGATCACCACAATGGGTTACAACAATGGATAAATCTTCTTAATCCTTGGTATTTTGGCCACACAAAGGGTTACCGTTGATCTCATCCAAAGATAAATACACTGGACTGACCAAAATATTATAAATAATGCCTTCAATATTAAGTGTTCGATGATAAACTTCAGAACTACAACTACCAATCCCAAAATTTGGTAATGTATGGGTAGGATCTTGAGCAGAAACAAATAAATGTCTTAGGGATTCAAGAACATCACCATTAAGAGGACCTAAATTACAGCTTCAATCATGATTTTCCAATGGTATTTGGTGAGATATCTTCATGGATGATCCATTATACTTTTTTGGGGACACTTT
Source organism: Viscum album (assembly GCA_963277665.1). NCBI lineage: Eukaryota > Viridiplantae > Streptophyta > Magnoliopsida > Santalales > Viscaceae > Viscum > Viscum album. The sequence goes on from OY728159.1 coordinate 149,923,393, forward strand.
CTGAGAAAAGTAGTTATCATGGGTAGGTATATGTGCCTGGCATGGATTAGTTACCGGAACAGACCAGTAACCTCCAATTGGAAAGGGTGTATATTCTGGATCTTGTTGTCCGTATGATATGAGGAAGTATACCCCATGACCCTCCTGGACTGGAATAGAGGTTTGTATCTTCTTTGGTATGGCATGACGATGTTTCATCCCATGTGTAGGGATAGATTTATGTGTATTTTCCCCTGATACTACTCAAGTATTTGTTAAAATAACCCGGCATGCTTCCAAAATATGGGCAGGGAATTGGGTATGCCTTTTCACCAATGATAAGATGTATTTGGTGACTTAAATAACCGGAACAGGAATATACACCCATTCCGTATCTGGAGTAGGTGTATGTGCCTTCTCATTTCCTCCTTTTCCTATCAATTAATATTGACAGTACTCATGCATAGGGGTAGAGAGTTAGGGATGGCCCAAATTTGTCGTCGCAGCTTTCCGAATGACTTCTCCGAGTGATACCAAACGATACTATTTGAAGTCTTGATGAACATTGGTAGGTGTATGTTCCTAATGGTTGTTCCTTATCAAGTATGGTTGACCAGTTTCCTTCAATACTGGTATATGATACTACTGACAGAATTGGTGATTGTAAACATGTGTATGTTCTTGTTTACCAGTTTCCACCATATTAGATTGACAGGTCTCTTTTAATGCAGTCAGATGAGCCTTCTGACTAGAAGATAACTTGTAAATATGTGTATGTTCCTGTTCATGGTACTACACTATGTTTATGTTGTGATATTGTTGGATTTCTGTTATATGAGACAGCTGAGCAATAAAATTTGGACGAACAGGTGTATGTACCCGCTCGCTGTTTTCCATCGAGTTTGATCTATGGATATCTCCGGGGTAGGTAGAGGTGAGACCATGGTTCCTAATAATCGGACATTGTCCTTGGTGGTTCTTCATGTGTTCCTGGGTCTAAAAGACCCAGGCCAAACACCTAGAGGCAACACCCTCATAATGTAGGACATACATTACTGCATGACTCTTGGCTATGATTGCTACTGGGTGTCCTCGAGAAAGACTCTTGTATTATTGAATTAATTCCTTCAGTGACTTCTTGATCCACCTCCCTATAGTATGGGAGAGATTGATTGTTGTGTTCTAGGGATAAAGACCCAAAACAGTTGGAGAAGGTGGTTGGAACTATTTTCTTCTTAATCATTGGTTGTTGTTGGCCAAATGATCAAGGATTATTATTGTCCAAGAGGGCCTGTTGAGCAGCTTGGAAAGTCGGGATTGTACCATGCTGGCGATATTCTTTTATTAACACATTAGAGACCCAACGTTGAAGATGTTGGTTTGGTGATAACGTCCTTCCCATGGACAGAGATCCATCATGAAAAGTAGTCGAGAAGTTCACAGATGTTGTCTTGGAGAATGCCAATATTTGGTTTGAAGGCAGTTCTGTGGAAAACTGAGAACAATGACAAACTTTAATAAAACAAAATCTTCTCAGAAGGATACATGCGTGATTAATTCCTTTTTCTGGACTTCCTTTATCAATTGATATGGGCCTAACATGTTGGTAACATTGTGAACATGGTTAAGGATTTATGTTGGGTTCACCATTTTTGTTTTGTTGTTCCTCGAAACGTGTGTTCTAGATTTAAGAATCACTATTTATAGGTTGTTTCCATTGGATTTGTTCATGAAACCTAAAATTACAAACAATTTGTTATCCAAATAGTACTTCTTTTAAAAGGCGGGTATTTGTTATGTTTTGAACATTATGATACATAAGAACGTGCACTGGTCGAGAAAATGGGAGGTTGGACTCATCACACTCTTTTTGGGGGAATTATTGTCTACTCTGGGACTCTCTTTGAAAAATTAAAATACTTTTTCATGAATCCTAATTAAGTCACCAAGTATATCAAAATTATCCCTTGGAATATACAATTAGTTATTAAACATGTGTAATTTTTAGAATCATCAGCATGCATTCAATGTTCTTCATCAATGGAAACATAGGTATGTATTTGAGGTTTTTTATAAATGGTACACTCTAATATAATGATGAGAGATTCTTTTAATCATATTTATGATGATACTGGTTTTTTAGCTACTCAGTGGGGCACTCTGGAATTTATTGTCATCCAGGTAGATAAATGATTGTTTTAATCTTGGTATCATACTCATAAAATGATCTACCTACGTATCCTTGTAAAAGGAATCATACCTCTTATAGTTTGGTGCCGCATAATAGGACACATCATTCCTTTCAAGTTCATGTGATAAGGACCTCTAAGAAGAAGGTGCTTAGTTTAATCTTAGTGTTGGATTTACCATGATGTAGCCCAAGGAACTTGGAAAGGATTTGAGATTCCAAGTAGGATCAGACCCTATTGGGAATATGGTACAAAGAGAATAGAGTTTATTTGAAGTGTTGGTTTTGAACCTCGAGGTGGCTTTCTAAGTATCACATATGGAAGGGAATCAAAGGCCACATAGTTTGATGAATCTCATAGGAGAGTATAGTCCTCCGAGAGAGATGAGTTTGGGATTACGTCCTAAAAAAGGATTCCATGATGATTTGAGGATTGAATTTGGGACTTATTTCATAAGGAGGGTTCCCAAACTGGGGGAATTTAGGGTCGGATTCCAAAGAGGATATCTGGTGATCTCGGGGCCTGAAAGGGCTTCCAACATATCCAGTTTTGAACAGGAATCAGAGTTCTCATAGTTCCTTCCAATGAGTGTTTGTTCATATGTTGTAATCATCACATATCTCTAAGGCCATGTGTGTCATGCTCAGTAAGAGAAATAATAGGATGGAATGATTCAACAATGACACTCACACTTCCAAATTTTTCCTCCATGCTGATGGAAGAGGGAACATCAACCATGGAAGAGGGTGAGGTGATGAGCCTTCCATCTATTCTATTTACATTGGACAAGGGTCTAATGTAAGGGACAAGGGGTGAAGGTGAGGGGATTATACCATGATGGATGCCCTGAAATTGGTTCTCGTAAGGAAGGGAGACTTCTCTTATACTTGTGCGGAATGGAAAGTGTGAAGTGTACCTTCCCTACTAGAGAACTGAAGTCTCGGGTGACCAATTTGAAAAGGGAGAGGCCGGTAACCAACCATGCTCCAATCCGATAACTTCCCAAAAACTATTTCCTGGAGAAAAGTCCAAGTAACCATGGATATAAAAACCCACAAACATCCATAAATCTTAACCCCATCATGAAACGAATGTGGATGACTTCTGACTGTAGAAATACAAACCAAAATTGGAGACACACTGATGTGCCTTACCCAATGGTCTGAGAAGTCAGGAGGTTTTGGTGGAGGCTTCATCTTAGCCCCTTTCAGATAAGGGAACCAAGAAAGGAGATACCTTTCCATAAATGTCTTTAAAGAAGGGTTCTAGTGCACCTGAGTAGGTACCTTGTGCAGGTATGCCACGTAGGTACCCTGCGCTGCCTTATCACGCAGGTGCGGTCCGTAGATACACCGCATAGGTTCGGCCTGTACGTATGGATGAGTACTGAATAATGGGACGAATTTCAATACATTCCTACCCATTTTAATTATCCCTTGTTTTTTTTGTTTTAGGGAACTACCTGAGACAATTTAAGAGATCTATGTGAAAGAGATATGCAGTGGGAGCTTTATAGATTCTTTCACGTTTTTTAGTCTGAAAATGGAGAACCCAAGGGTTATATTTATAGGCATGGATAGTGCCTGGCCAAAGAAACATTTCCCGCATAGGTATTCTGTGTAGGTCCACGACGCAAGTTCTCCACATAGGGGAATCAAAAAATTTATCATGCGTAGCTCGTCCTTGTATCTCTCTCGTGAAGCTTGACCGTGTAGCTCGCTCGCGAATCTTGGCCGCGTAGCTCGCTCATGAAGCTGCTGGTTGTTACTAAATCACATGTAGTTTTTGAGTATTTTTTTTGATTGTTACCTGGTACTCATTGAATATTTCTTTGAGATTCTAAATATCCAAAGGCTTGTAGATCTTTTGGGTTCCTTTCTTAAGTAGTGTCAATAGTTACCCAATGCATTGGAGATCTATCTCAGGCTCACCCACACTAGGTTTATCACAGAACCAAAATTATACATAAACAATTTCCAATAACCATAACATATTAAGAACACATAAAACAAGCATAATGGAAAGATTAAATTTCCAAATTTCTATAATAATATATCATTGCTAGATATTGAGATAATCAATGCTTTATCAAACCATTTTCTAAACAATTTAAAGAATTTAATAAAAGGATATTTGAATTAAAGTGTCCCATACCACATTGGAAATTTCAAAATGAATTTTAATTTCAGAAAATCATATAGATATAAATAAATCCTTAAAATCTTTTTTAAAACATGGATATTAATGAAAAATATTCAGATTAATAAATCGTTAAAACAATAATTTAGTTATGGAGTTCTTAAATAAATGAGGGATGCTTGAAAACAAATAATTAAATAATAACATTAATCAATGATTATAATATCATGATAATAAGAAGATTCTTGATATAATATTTCAAAGGGTAGTATATAAACCATATAAATTTGAATTTGTGTATAAAAACAAATAAGTTTCAATGGAATGTAAATTGAGAAAAAATCCCTTACAAAGATCGTATCCTTATATTAAGGATAAATCATTGACAACATTATGTATGATAGATAATAATACACCAAATATAAGGGTATATTAAGTGTATAAAAATCATTGTTTATTCACACATATTCATATCAGGACATAATCAATAAGTAGAAGATTAACCCAAATAATTGAAATTTGGCTAAGAAGTTTTCTTACCGAAATTCGACAGCATAACGACGTCACTTAAAAATTAAGAAAATGCATTGATGAGATAGAAAGAATTTTATCATCACTTGGATCCAAAATTTACATAAATAAGTATATAGAATAACTTATCCCAGCATATTAAAGTGTAAATTAAAAGACATAACATAAATGAAGTATTTTAAAAAGAGGAGGGTGAAAGATTCCCCCACCGATTTGGTAACTTACGAAACAGATACCCCAAGAAAGAAGGATCAAAAAATGAATATGTAAATACCAATAAATTAATGTATATTACACAATATATTCCACAATGGGAAGTACATACAACACACAAAATGAAATAGTGTCAAATATGGCATGAATCTCACGGGAATAAAAAGTGAGTTGAAAAACCCTTTCCAAGTTGTCATCAATCGAGTCGTAAGACCAAAGTTAATAACCACCAAATTAATCATATAATAACATTTATATAAATATAATAACTATAATATATATTAAATTTCAGTAAAAAATACACCATATACAATAAATAAGTGGTGAACAATGGAAATCTCTCGATAGTAAAAGTGAGATAAGAAACCCCTCACCTCATGTCTGACTTGAATCGTATGTTCTGTGTTCTTCCTGAATAATAAATATAAGATAATTTATACATAATTAAGAATAATTTTTATGTTTAGTATTCTTTTACATCACTTATTACATTTCTATAACAAGTATTTTATTATTTGAGTTCATATCCTCCATTTTTTTGATGTTTGTAACTTTTGTCAAAAATAAACTTGTTATGATTACAAATTTTCCATGTCATCAAATGTCCATTATGTCCAAAATGATATTCATGATTTATATATCGTATATATCATATATATATCCGGTGTATTTATATTTATAATATTCTATATCATTTGGATGTAAGAAATGAAATTCACTATTCATGGAGACGGTAAGTCGTACGTATCCATGGACGATACTTTCATTTTTTATTTTATATATAATGTAATGAAAACGTAATAATGAATAGTCATATTATAATTCCATTATAATATTTGTGTTATTTAATTTAATTATCTATATCCTTTATACATTCCACGTATGGCATGAAATAGTCATATCAATTTGAGGGGGCGGTTGTCTACACATCCTCAAATAAAATTATCATATTTACCCATTATGGAAACCATAATGGTATGATATATATGAAAAATAAAAAAATATAGAGACAATATAAATATGATATATATCACTATTAATTACACTGTCATATTAATGGCCACCATAAGAGTTGGTAGGATAAGAGTGAACATTCATCATTTCGTGAGGTTGTAGTTTGTTGTCCATAGAAACGGTATGTTCTTTTCCTATTATATAGAGATGTGTGTATGTGTTGTTTGAATAAATCACATAAAAACAATCTATTACATTGAGTATACTTCTTTTTTTATGAATGAATTGAATATAAATATTTTTGGGGGTTTGAGAAGTAAAATATAAGAAAAAAACTTAAGAGAATGTGTTAGATTTAAATTGGGTAACTCCCTTTGGTTTGAACCAAAAGAAATTATTGAAGTGCCCTATTCTTAAGGAATGTATTCTATGTGAAAGAGATGAATCTTGAGAGGTTATTTGGGAAGATTTTGGACGATCCATGGGGCTTGAGGTGTGTTAGTAACGGGTTTGAGTTGATGGATTTTTATAAGGCGAAGGAGGGACTCTTTTGGAAAGATTGAAAATATTATTTTATTCTATAATTATTTTCAATTTATAAAGGTCCAATGATTATTAAATTATAATATAAAATGAATATGATTTGAAATAACATCATATAATATGTGTAGGAAAGGTTTTGGAATTTTTTTTAAATTTTTTATAATCTTATTTATATAAATCATTCACTAATGATGTCAACACGACACCATTGTTGTGTCATAAATAATTTTATTTATTTAATATCTAAAAATTATAAATAAAATACCATAATTTAAGAAATATTTTTACATTTTTAATCAATTTTTATAGTCAAATATATAAATTATATAACACCACATTAAAATTGTTTTACCAAATAAATACTTGTTTATGATGTTTTAATTTTTACTTTAAATAAAAAGCTATTAATAACTTGTCTTTCCCAAATGGCTTTCAAAGGCTAAATGTCTAAACAAGTGATTTTATTTGTTGGCCATGACTCATCTAATAAGTTTAGGACACGTGTTAAGATATTTTATTATTATTATAATACTATTTTTACATTGAATTACACTATTTACCTTTAACCACGGTAAATAAAAGTCAAATGTTACTATTCACCAAAAATTATATTCATCTTATTGAACAAAATTTTAATTACTGATAACAACCATGTATGTTGGATTTTAAAAATTAAATTCACATATGTGGTAAAATTTCATTTAAATGAACATGATAGTTTTTTAACAACTACTCAATGTTTTCACTATTCATTAAAAATTGATGGTTTTTTGAAAAATACCAGAAATTCAGCCTAATCTATATTTGATATTCTGAATTCAAAAATAATATCTATATTACCTAATTCAAAACATATAATTTTCCTTAATTAATTTAAAATTAATACCCTTTGTCAAATCAAAAAGCGTGTTTTTAGAAATTAATAACTATCAAAAGATTGACACTTGTTTATGTCCAATTTCAATGTGAAATTAATTACAATGACCAAAATTGGATTAAATAGTAAAAATATAATATAATTATACTTTTTAACAAATTAAATATATAATCTATCCTTATAAATAAATTATATTAAAAGGCAATTTTGAATTAAAATACATAATTTTTCACTACTATTTAAAAAATGAATTTTATTACAAAAATACCAAAGATTTACCCAAAATAAAATTTTTATGTCCTGATAATAGAAAAGAATTTTATTTTTTCAAATATAACCTATAAAAGTGACCAAAATTATATTTTAAGTGGTTTCTCCATTTAAAGGTGGTAAATCGACCTTTTAAAGAATATTAGAGTGTTTATGGTTAAAATTTGATCCATTATAATTTTAAACAACTAACTTTTGTTGGATAAATGTAAAAATATTTAAAAAAAGGTATAATTATACTATAGATAGTTATATTCATTCTCTCTAATATAATGGATAAGTATTAACTACCATTTAAAATAATATAATAATATTATTATTCAGTATTACCCAAAGTTGTGTGCAACATAATATTTCAATGAAACCTGTTGTTGTGTATTAGGTACACCATCAAACATAGAATCCCCTTTAAAGTAATGTTAATATTTAATTTAAAAATACTAGTAAACATGAAAATGTATTATTTTTTATATACATGGGATGTTACATTCACTCAAAGACTATTACATTGGAAAAGGACCCTTACATAATATGGGTTACTCCCCATTCTAGTTCTTTTTACATTATGAGATATCAATATTTAACCAATTAATTAGAGAGATATATAATTCCATTCCCCCTCATCACAAAATGAAAATCATACAAATGTGTTCCAAAATATCATAAAACAACAATCATATAATAACTTATAAAAAAGGTTTCATAAAAAATTTATTATTGCATAATCCATTGAAGTGAAATTTCTTTCATAAACATTTCTTTAATTCTTCATAAGAAACCCCATTAAAAGGGTACATGTTTCATTTATATATTGACATCATAGTTATAAAACATCTAGAGAAATAATAAGGATGTTATCAATGGATAAAATCCCTATTAAATATTAAGTAACATCCAAAGATTTAATACTATTTGAAAAATGACATTAAAGGATCATTTGTAATGTTTCTCAAGGAAAATTGCATTTTCATATTTTAAGCAGTTATTTAAAATATAATAATTTCCAAAATATTATGTAAATTTTTTCATTTAAAATCACATTTTATACTTATAATGGAATATTGAAATCATTGAGAAGCCAAGATTATGAGAAATTGATATCTTACCATTTACATTAAAACGATGATTCCTTTTACTTTTTTAATTAAAAGAAAAAGGTCACACATTAAAAAACAACAAGATGATTACATTAAAATAATTTTATAAAAAATTATTAATTAAATATTTAATAATTTTAAATTTCATTTTAAATTTTAAAAACATCATTCTAAATATTTTTAGAATACACATAAATGAATGAAAAATGATTTTTTACCCAATAGATAATTAAAGAAAGTTTTCCATTCAATATTATTTTGGAATATTTACTAATTTAAGAGAGGAAAATTGAAGAAAAACATATAATATAACAAAATAAATATATGATATCATAATTCAATATAATTATTTATTTTTTGATCATGAAATATCACCATTTAATGCATAATCATAAAAAATCCCGAATAACAATGAGATTTCATCATAAATACCTTACTACTTTAGTAACATTAAAATCCAAACATTGTTAATGAGAAAAAAATTATGGATATGTGAATAGCCCTAATTTTCATGATAATAATCATAACATTTATTAATGGTTAGCATATAAACCACATGATGGAAATAAGTGATGAATATGGCACGTGAATTATAAAAATAAATGGGAGATGAAAATACCATACCTCATGTATGATTTGATTTACAAAAACATTATCCTATAGTATAATAATTTTAATTTTTTTTAATTCCATAACAATTTCAAGTTAATAATTATAATATCATATATTATTCACTTATAACATTTCAATACCCCTTTATTAGTAACTCATGATTAGAATCATTTTTTAGGGTGTTAATTATTTCGTTTTTCAGGAGAATTTTGATTTGGTAGTTATATCCCTTATACATGGATATAAGTGACATAATCAAAATAATTTTCATCATGATAAAAATATAATATATATTCATTATATATATTTTTATTAATCCACAAAAGGTATAGACAGAAAAATGAATTACACTATTCATGGAGACGATAGGTCGTACGTAGGCATTATGAATATTTTCACTATTTGACCGATGAAACAAATGAAAGGAAAATAAAAATTCAACATTAAATAATCAATATTATAAAATATATATCATATAAATTCATAAAATCCATTATTTTTTACATTCCATAGAATTTATAAATTAAAAATTAATTGCATTAGTTTATTGATGTGGTAACCATATGTACGCATGAGGGAAACTATCATTTTCCAATGGATATAAAGGTAAAAAATTAAATATAATATAAAAATTTTAAATGATAAAAGTTTGTATTAAATATAATATATAAACATTAAACCCATATAAATTACTATTTATGAATTATGGTGATGGAAAATTTATTTTATCGCTACCAGGACAAGGTAGTCTACATGCACACATGAGAAATACATTCACTTACTATTTTATATAATAGATGATTTATAATAGTTGTTTCAAAACAATAATAATATTTTAGTATATGATGATTCTAAATTTTTAATTTTATTATTAATTCCATAAATTTAGAGAAAGGTAATAAATAAATATGTTAAAAGATTCTGGGTAAGATGAGTACCTCGATTTCAGTTGCCTCCTTAAGATCATTCCTTAAGGACCCTTGGAATGGTTTTTAAGAAGACATAATCCTCAAATATATATATATATAAATTAATAAGAAAAATTAATAGGGTATTTTTTATCGAAAATGTTCAATTTGGTGTAATATAATTATTGATGGTGCGACCATTTATATATAAGAGGAAGGTAACTCTTGGAAAATTTAAGAATATTAAAATGCAATAATGTAATTCTCCATCCAAACAATTACAAACAGACAATAGTTAATATAATAATATTAAAAGGTTAATATATAATAAAATGAAATTTACCCAGTTTTTCGCATCATTTAAAATCCTATCTCATTGATTAATTCCTTCATTAACCACTTTTATCTTTAACTGCGATAACATCTACATCAATCTTACAGGGCTACAATATTAATTTTAATGTATATGTTAACTTACAAATAGAAATGGTTTAAAAATTTAGACCATATAATATACCCATATTCTTATATAATTAATTTTATGATTTTTATATATGTTTATAAAATACTATTTTACTAAAATATTATTATTTTTAATTTTGACACAATTAATTTAATTTTAAATTAATGACATTAAGAAAAAAATGGAAGTAGAAAATAAAACATTTAAAAATATATTATATTTCATATTTTTCTAAAAATTTCTTGGAACAAAATAATTCATCATATTTTTATTGTCTTTAATATTGTTAAAATTATTAATTTTATTTTTTTTGTTATTTGAACAAAAACTAAATTTGAGTTGCATAAGAAAATAAGATTATTATATCATCATTAAAAATTCAATATGAATTTATATCAAAAAATATATAAATTTATTTAAATATTTATATTAATTAAATATGTATATTTACTAACATATTTGTTTTGGAATCTTTTTTAAATATGTTATTTTTCTCTTCCATATTTGCAAAAGCATTACACAAGAATTTGGATAATTCAATTGTTCTATAACTGAAAAATTCATAGATATACCTAAAAACGAAAATTAAAAATAAGAATTATTAACTAGGTTTATTTGTGATTTATAACATCTCTAATATTATCTTTAGGACACATTTTTTATTTTTCTATTAATGTGAAAGCACTATATTGGAAGTGAATTTTTTTCATATTTATCATGAAATAAATTCTAATTTATATGTTATTCAATTTTTTTTTGATAATTTTAGTTTATTATTATAAAAAATAATTTAAATATGTAATAGAAAATTTTATATCATGTTTATTTCCAATAGACATTATAAATTATACAGTATTTTCTAAAAATTATATTTTTCTACTATTCACTAAACATACAACTTCTTCCAAAAAATATAAATATGTAATAAAAAGAAATGTTTGAATTCATAATTCCAAAAATTATGATCATTTTATAAAATTTAATTCTAATAAGTGAAAAACTACTTTTAATATAAATTCATAAATCAGATTCTAAAATAGTTTTTAAAAAACATGTCTTTTTATGCTAAAAAATTAACTTATACCAAAATATATATATGTAATGATTCCTATGTAATTAATTATATTATTTGACCTAAATGATAATTTTTTATTTTATTATAATATTCAAATTATATTAGAACATTTAAATGAAATGATATTTTTAAAAAGACATAAAAACCAGTATTTTCACTATTAATTGTAAATTATTCATTTCAGAAAAATCTATACATATTACCCTAAGATAATTCTGAGATATTTTATTAAAAAATGAAGATAGTTTTTCCAAATAAAATTATAAAATTTTCATGAAATACCTACTAATATTTTAAAAATAAAACATTAAAATACATTTTTGAATGAAATTTTTTTTAAAGACTAACATTACTTTACTAAAAATAGATTTTTTTATTACTAATTAATAAATAAATTTTTTATTGGTAAATATATATATATATATATATATATATATCATAATTTGGTTAATCATATTATAAGGCCCCAGCCTTAAACCTTACTTAATCTTGATTTATTACAAGATTACACATTGAGGATCTTTTCGGGTTTTGAGTTTTAGAGAATTAGATCATAAAACTTGCGTTAAATTCCACATATAAAAAAAGTGGTTACATAAAGATAGTATTCTTCATTCCCATCAATGGAAACACATTTAAAATAAAACATGGATTATTTCTTGACACATCCTTGACTCTATCATCTTATCATGTACCTTTCCCTTGACCTGTGAAAAACATTTCAAAAACTTGGGATGAGCATAAAAACTCAGTATGGGTTATAAAAAAACATGGAAAGGAAACATGAGTTCATATATACATAAGAATGAAATCATACTTTACCCATAAAACATAGGCACTTTAACATACCTCATAAAATCATGAATAAATCATAGAAATCATAATACATAAAGGTAACTTGAGGAATTCATAGAATTCTTACGTAGGGAGTAACCGTCTTGGTTACGTTTGGAATACCATCACAATATATTCCCTAAATCTCTTAGGCGAAACCTTAACGTTTCACTCCTTCACGTTACCCAATGAATTGGAGAGCTATATCGGGCTCACCCGCCCTTAGTTTATCACGGAACCACCCGTCTTCATTATAATGCCCAAGAACCATAACATAATCGTATCACATAAAACATGCATAAAGGAAACATAACATTTCCACATTTCAATCACAAGATATCAATACAACAAAAAAACATTGTGAAAACCATTTTCAATACCAAAATAAAAGAAAATTAAAACATGGTATTTATTTTTCTTTTAAAAAGAAGGTATGGCTTGTAGAGGAAGCCGAAACTCAAATAACGGTCACGACGGCGGAGAAGTCGTTGTCGCCGCATACGTACGACAAAAACATTCCCTTTTGTCGTTTAGTAAATGCTTCGTATAAAAAATATTCCTTTTGAATAAACGTAAAAGTCAAAGGGGTTTATACACCGTATAACAGAAAGTTGTGTATAAAATAAAATATGCCTCAATGAAAGGAGATTGAGACGAAGTACCATACCTCGTATCCGACTTGACCCGACCGTTCTTTAATCTCCTGAATAATAAACTTGAGTTAATCTCTACTTGCTTATGAATCTTTTTCAAGTTCATTATTCATTTTATACAATGTTATGAACATCGGGTAATCAGTTAAGGTAATAATGTTCATTTTGTCGGTATTTGGTTCTTAAGTCAAAAATAGACTTCTTACATTACATGTTGTTAATTTGTTCAAAGGTACATTATATCCAGAATGGTATTCATGATGTAGATATCATATATGTCATATATATCCAGTACATACATGCATTTATAATATTACATAATCATTTAGAGGTAAGAAATGAAATGCACCGTTCATGGAGACGGTAATCCGTACGTACGCATGAACGCTACTTTCATTTCTATTTCGTATTTTATAGAACGTAATCATAATTATATAAAGGTATATTATAATTCGAGTATAATATCATATATAATATCATAGTTCCATCCTTTATATGTCCCACATATGGTATTTAACGAATCAAATCACTTTGAGGGGGCGGTAGTCCGCACTTCCTAAAATGAACATATCGTGTTTACCCATAATGGAAACCATAAAGGTATGCCCAAAATGAAAAAAACAGAAGATTAAGGAAAACATTAACATATTATATATCATATATAAAAACAGTGACATCATAATGGCCACCTTTGAAGGTGTTAAATGAGTGTTGAACAATCATCGTTTCGGGAGGCAGAATTTCGCCATCCACGGAAACCGTATGTTCTTTAACCATTTGATGTAGTTGTGTGAGAGTTTAGCTCAAATAAATATTATAAAAACATACTTGTATATTGAAGATACTGGTGTTATTACAAAATAAGTAAATAAAAAGAGTTTAGGGGGTTGGAGAAGCAAAATAAAACAAATGAACATGAGAGAATGAATTACCTTTAAAAGTGTAACTCCTTTTGATTTGAGCCTAAAGGATTCCTTTGAAAGGATTCTTCCCAAAGGGAATCCTCTAGGACGAGGAGAGGGATGTGTAGAGAGTAAATAGGCAGGGTTTGGCCGAGCCAAAGGTTTGAGTAGTGTGTGAAATGAGGTAGAGGTGGGGGCCTTTTATAAGAGGAGAGGAGGGGCACTTTTGGAAAGTAAAGAAATATAACTTTATTTGAAAATGTTTTTCGGTTTTAAAAGGTCCCACATTGATCAAATTCGTGGATAAGGTGATAAGGGTTCGAAATACACTCATAAAATTGGTTTTGTCCATGTGTAGTTCATATATTTTACATTATCTTTCCATTTTATTTAAATCGTCAAATAATGATGTCATCACTGCATCATTATTATGTCAGAAATAATTTAATTTATTTAATGTCTAAAAGTCATAAAAAAATACTATGATGTAGGAAATATTTTTAGATTTCCAATTACTATTTATAATCAAATATCTGATCTTTATAACCCCATGTAAAAATTGTTTTCGTAAAACATATTATGTTTGTGTCATTTTTACTTTTACATTAAATAAAAAGTTATTTATGTCATTTCCCAACCAAAATGTCTCCATGGGGTCCCCAAGTTTACCCATGGCTTTTATTGGTCGTCCATGACACAACCAATAAGTTTGGGACATGTTTCTAGGTCATTTCATTTTATTAAAGCATTATTTATACCTTAAACTACACTAATTACCACTAATCGCGATTAAAAACTTAATAAGTTACTATTCACCAAAAAATTATTTTAATCTCATTGAACCACATTTTAATTCTTAATGACAACAATGTATGTTGGATTTTAAAAATTCAATACACATTAGTGGTAAACTTTCATTTAACTGAAAAATCAGTTTGCTTGATTACCACTTAGTGGTTTCACTATTCATCAAAAATTGAAGTTTTTCAGAAAATTACCAAAAATTCACCCTAAGATATATTTGATATTCCGAATTCAAAAATGAAGTCTATTTTAAAAAATTCAAATCATATAAGTCACATTAATTAATTTAATAATTAATTCCCGCTGCCAGAGCAAAAAACGTGTTTTTACAAAACAATAAGTATCAAAAGATTGACACCAGTTTAAGTCTAATTTCAAAGTAAAATTGATTACAATGACCACCATTGGATAAAATGGTAAAAATATATTCTAATTTCACTTCAAAAACAATTCAAAACATAATCTAATCATATAAATAAATTCGGTTAAAAATCAGTTTTGATGTAAAATGCAGTATTTTTCACTAATTCATTAAAAAAATGAACATTGTCAGAAAAATTCCAAAAACTCACACAAGGTAAATTTTGATGTCCCAATCATAAAGAATAAGTTTATTTTGACAAAAATTGTTTATAAAATTGTCAAAATATAGATTCAAAAATGGTTTGCCATCAAAAGGCAGTAAAACAATCTTTTAAGAATATTAGTGTATTCCATGCATAAGATTGTATTTATTTTCATTTTAAGCCTCTATAACACTATCTTAATCATTAATAAACATAGATAAAAATATCTATTATTGATTACTTACTTGGGATGTTACATCCTTCCCCCCTTTAGAAAATTGAGTCCCCGTAATTTATTTACTTATCGAATAAATGGGGGTACTTATCCCTAATTGCATTTTCAGATTCCCATGTTGCCTCTTCAATCATGTGGTTTTTCCACAAAACCTTTACCTGCATAATCACCTTATTCCGTAACACTTGATCCCTGTGGTCAAGAATCTGGACCGGTTGTTCCTCATAATATAGGTTCTCTTCCAGCTGAACTTCCTCTGGACTCAAAACATGAGATGGATCTGGCATATACTTCCTCAACATTGAAACATGAAAAACATTGTGTACCTGAGATAAACTCGGAGTTAAAGCCACCCGGTATGCAACTGATCCAACTCTCTCCAGAATTTCATATGGTCCAATAATCCTTGGACTCAACTTTCCTTTCTTACCAAATCTCATCACACTTTTCCAAGGAGAAACCTTGAGAAAAACATGATCACCTACCTCGAAAAATAGATCCTTCGTCTGGTTATCCGCATAACTCTTCTGCCTGCTCTGAGCTGTTCTCATGTGTTTCTGAATCAGCTGAACTTTTTCTGCCATCTCTTCTACCAATTCTGGTCCCATCAACTTCTTTTCACCCACTTCATCCCAGAAAGCTGGAGTTCGACACTGCTTCCCATAAAATGCCTGAAATGGTGTCATCTGTATACTGGAATGAAAGCTGTTATTATAAGAAAACACAACCAAAGAAAGATGTTGGTCCCAACTTCCCTGATAATCCATAGAACAAGCTCGTAGCATATCCTCCAATGTCTGAATTGTTTGTTCTGACTTCCCATCTGATTGAGGATGAAAAGCTGTACTAAAATTTTATTCAGAACCCACCGACTTCTGAAGGCCTTTCCAAAAGTTAGAAGTAAACCTGGGATCACGATCTGATACAATGGAGAGAGGAACTCCATGTAACCTGACTATCTCTTTAAGATACAAACGGGAAAGTTGATCAAGAGAGGAAGTATCTCGTATAGCAAGGAAATGAGCAGATTTGGTCAAGTGATCAACAATAACCCAGATTGCATTATTACCTCGAGATGTCTTCAGTAATCCAACAACAAAGTCCATGGATATATTCTCCCATTTCCACTCTGGCACTGGTAAAGGCTAAAGCATCCCTTTCGGTAACTGCCGCTCTGCATTAACCTGCTGATAAGTCAAACACTTCACAGTAAAATCAGAAATATCTCTTTTCATTCCATCCCACCAGTAATACTCTCGCAGATCTCTATACATTTTAGTACTTCACGGATGAACTGAAAACGGAGAACTATGAGCTTCACATAACAACTCTCTCTTCAACTGTGAATCACAAGGCACACACAATCTCTTCCCAAATATCAAAACACAATCATTATCAATGTTGAATTCAGGCAACTTACTTTTCTGAACCAGCTCTACCTTTTTCTACAACTCACTATCTTGCTTCTGTGCTTGTTTGATTCTATCTGATAGAGATGATCTCACTGATACCTGAAACAAAACAGAAGGACTTCCTGCACCAAAAACTTCTATGCCAAAGTTCATCAAATACTTAACCAAAGGATCACGTTCTAAACGCAACATTGTTAATGAAGCATTACTTTTTTGACTCAAAGCATCAGCCACTTTATTTTCTTTTTCCAGATGGTAATGAATTGTACAATCATAATCCTTGATTAATTCCAGCCATCTCCTTTGTCTCATGTTTAACTCTTTCTGAGTGAATATATACTTTAAACTTTTGTGATCGGTATATATTTCACACTTTACTCCATACAAATGATGCCTCCAAATTTTTAAAGCAAAAACAACAATAGCTAATTCCAAATCATGTGTAGGGTAATTTACCTCACGAGTTTTCAACTGTCGTGAAGCATAAGCAATTACCTGATCATTCTGCATTAGGACACAACCAAGTCCTTTCAATGAAGCATCACTGTATATAACAAACTCACCATTCCTGGAAGGTAGTGCCAAAACTGGAGCATTCACCAATCTTCTTTTCAATTCCTGAAAACAATCATCACATTATTTTGTCCAGATAAACTTAACACCCTTCCGAGTTAGCTTAGTCATTGGACTAGATAACCGTGAAAAATTTCTAACAAACCTTCGGTAATAGCCCGCCAAACCAAGGAAGCTACGAATCCCGGTTACATTTGTGGGTCTTGGCCATTCTTCCACAACTTTTGTTTTTGCAGGATCAACAGTTATTCCATCTTTAGAAACAATGTGACCAAGGAAAGAAATTTGTTGCAACCAAAACTCACACTTGCTGAATTTCCCATACAATTTCTTTTCTTTTAAGGTTTGCAAGATAACCCTTAAATTTTTTTCATGCTCCTCTTTACTTTTAGAAAACACCAAAATATCATCAATGAAAACCACCATAAACTTATCCAAGAACTCATGGAAAATTCTATTCATTAAGTCCATGAATACAGAAGGTGCATTGGTTATCCCAAAAGGCATTACTACAAATTCATAATGGCCATATCTCGTACGGAACGCGGTCTTCGGAATATCTGCCTCCTTTACATTCAGCTGATGGTACCCCGATCTCAAGTCAATCTTTGAAAAAAACTGAGCTCCATGGAGCTGATAAAACAAATCATCGATATGAGGCAAAGGATATTTGTTCTTAATAGTGATATTATTCAAGGCTCTATAATCAATGAAAAGTCTCATAGAACCATCTTTATTTTTAACAAATAAAACAGGAGCACCCCATGGTGATGTGCTAGGTCTAATGAAACCTTTCTCTAATAAATCTTGCAATTTCTCCTTCAACTCTAAAAGTTCAATTTTTGCCATTCGATAAGGGGGTTTTGAAATTGGCTTAGCATCAGGAACTAAGTCAATAGTAAACTCAACTTCCCGATCTGGTATTATTCCAGGAAACTCATCAGAAAAAACATCAGGATACTCATTTACCACTGGAACATCATTAATCTGAACAGTTCCTTTATTTTCAACGACGTGTGCAAGGTAACATTCATTTCCATCTTTTACTAGATTCTCGGCCTCTTGATATGTTATCAAAATTAAGGGTTCATTCTTGTAAACAAACTGAAAGTCTTTCTGAAAAGAATCTTCTTTAGCTCTACAGTCAATCTTAGCATGGTAAATAGAGAGCCAATCCATACCCAGGATAACATCAAACTCTACTAGAGGTAGAACAATAAGGTTTGCAAGTAGGTTCTTTCCACAGATAAGGATAGGAAGATTCTTATAAATTCTTTTTTCCTCAACATTACCCCCAGGTGTTTTTACCAAAAGTTCAGGAGTCATTTCTTGAGATGGTATTCCCATTTTACTAGAAAAGGTTTCAGAGATGAAAGAATGTGTAGACCCCGAATCAAACAACACACTGACATAATCTGAAAAAACAAACAAAGTACCTGATACAACTTCATTTGATGGCTCGAGATCTGCTGAAGTAGTTGCAAAGGATTTCACCACCCCTTTTTGCTTGTAGTCTATCTGCTTCCCATCACTCAAGCTCCTTGTCGGACACTCGTTTGCATAGTGACCCATATCATTGCACTTATAACATTTCACTAACTGTAAATCAAATTTGTTCTTACCTTCACCTTGATCCTTTTTAGTGTAATCCCGATCCTTATGTCCCATCTTACCACATCGGTAGCACTTCCCAGAATTCGTAAGACAATCCCCAGCATGCCTTTTTCCACATTTATCACAAACTGGAAACTTAGTTCTCTTACCATCAGACTTTTTTGAAGAATTCTTACCTTTCTCCTGCCACCTTGGTCTCTTCTTCTGCTGGTTGTTATAGAAAACTTGGTCATCGGCAAACTCCATTTCCACATTCTCAGCACATCGAACAAGCTTTTCATAACTTTTAAACTCACGAGAAGCTAATGCCCTTCGGTATTTTGGCTTTAATCCTGAGTAAAAATGATTGATTTTACTATCAAGGTCCCGGATAAAATTTGGAGCATACCTTGCCAATCGAGTGAACCTTTCTTCATAGGCAGCCACTGAGTCTTCCTCTTGCCTCAATTCCAAGAATTGCTTTTCCATCCTAAGTCGAACAGCCTTAGGAAAATACTTCTCAAGAAACATACCTTTGAATTCATCCCAGTCAAGAGCATCAATCTCATCGGCGTCCCTGATATTTTTAACCATAGACCACCACTGATCTGCTTCACCCTCCAAACGGTAAATAGCAAGACTAACCTTTTGATTGTCTGAACACCCCATGACATCAAAAATCTTCTCCAGTTCTTTAATCCACCCTTCAGCTAGCACAGGGTCAAATGATCTTCTGAATGATGGTGGATGTTGCCTCATGAAATGTTCCACCACTGACATGTTCCTCTGTGGTTGATCTGGCTGATCTCGTGCATGGATACCACCGCCATTTATCGCTTGAGTCAACTGCGCCATTACGGCAACAAAATGTTCAGTTCCAATTCCGACCATTTATGGATGCTGATTCGGAAGGTTATTTCCTTCTGTATGCCTTCCTAGCACTGTTTCCCTATTTCCTCTGCGGAAAACCATTCTGAACAAACATGTCTTAGATGAAGCAACATGGTAATCTTTAAATGCTATATCATTTAAAAAAAATATTTTTTGGATAATCATTTAATAGAATTCTAACTCCTAAAGTTATCTAAACCTCCCTTTGATACCAACTATAAGGCCCCAGCCTTATACCTTACTTAATCTTGAGTTATTACAAGATTACACATTGAGGATCTTTTCGGGTTTAGAGTATTAGAGAATTAGATCATAAAACTTGCATTAAATTCCACATATAAACAAAGTGGTTACATAAAGATAGTATTCTTCATTCCCATCAATGGAAACACATTTAAAATAAAACATGGATTATTTCTTGACACAACCTTAACTCTATCATCTTATCATGTACCTTTCCCTTGACCTGTGAAAAACATTTCAAAAACTTGGGATGAGCATAAAAACTCAGTATGGGTTATTAAAAAAACATGGAATGGAAACATGAGTTCATATATACATAAGAATGAAATCATACTTTACCCATAAAACATAGGCACTTTAACATACCTCATAAAATTATGAATAAATCATAGAAATCATAAGACATAAAGGTAACTTGAGGCATTCATAGCATTCTTACGTAGGGAGTAACCCTCTTGGTTACGTTTGGAATACCCATCACAGTATATTCCCTAAATCTCTTCGGAGAAACCTTAACGTTTCACTCCTTCGCGTTACCCAATGCATTGGAGAGCTATATCGAGCTCACCCGCCCTTAGTTTATCACGGAACCACCAGTCTTCATAATAATGCCCAAGAACCATAAAATAATCGTATCACATAAAACATGCATAAAGGAAACATAACATTTCCACATTTCAATCACAAGATATCAATACAACACAAAAACATTGTGAAAACCATTTTCAATACCAAAATAAAAGAAAAGTAAAACATGGTAATTATTTTTCTTTTAAAAAGAAGGTATGGCTTGTAGAGGAAGCCGAAACTCAAATAACGGTCACGACGGCGGAGAAGTCGTTGTCGCCGCATACGTACGACAAAAACATTCCCTATTGTCATTTGGTAAACGCTTCATATAAAAAAGATTCCTTTTGAATAAACGTAAAAGTCAAAGGGGTTTATACACCGTATAACAGAAATTTGTGTATAAAATAAAATATGCCTCAATGAAAGGAGATTGAGACGAAGTCCCATACCTCATATCCGACTTGACCCGACCGTTCTTTAATCTCCTGAATAATAAACTTTAGTTAATCTCTACTTGATTATGAATCTTTTTCAAGATCATTTTTCCTTTTATACCATGTTATGAACATCATGTAATCAGTTAAGTTAATAATGTTCATTTTGTCGGTATTTGGTTCTTAAGTCAAAAATAGACTTCTTACATTACATGTTGTTAATTTGGTCAAAGGTTCATTATATAAAAAATGGTATTCATGATGTAGATATCATATATGTCATATATATCCATTACATACATGCATTTATAATATTACATAATCATTTAGAGGTAAGAAATGAAATGCACCGTTCATGGAGACAGTAATCCGTACGTACGCATTAACGCTACTTTCATTTATATTTCGTATTTTATAGAACGAAATCATAATGATATAAAGGTATATTATAATTCCAGTATAATATCATATATAATATCATAGTTCCATCCTTTATATGTCCCACATATCATCGCTGCATCATTATTATGTCATAAATAATTTAATTTATTTAATGTATAAAAATCATAAAAAAATACTATGATGTAGGAAATCTTTTTAGCATTCCAATTACTATTTATAATCAAATATCTGATCTTTATAACCCCATGTAAAAATTGTTTTTGTAAAACATATTATGTTTGTGTCATTTTTACTTTTACATTAAATAAAAAGTTATTTATGTCATTTCCCAACCAAAATATCTCCATGGTGTCCCCAAGTTGACCCATGGCTTGTCTTGGTCGGCAATGACACAACCAATAAGTTTGGGACATGTGTCTAGGTCATTTCATATTATTAAAGCATTATTTATACCTTAAACTACACTAATTACCACTAATCGTGATTAAAAACTTAATAAGTTACTATTCACCAAAAAATTATTTTAATCTCATTGAACCAAATTTTACTTCTTAATGACAACCATGTATGTTGGATTTTCAAAATTCAATACACATTAGTGGTAAACTTTCATTTAACTGAAAAATCAGTTTGCTTGATTACCACTTAGTGGTTTCACTATTCATCAAAAATTGAAGTTTTTCAGAAAATTAACAAAAATTCACCCTAAGCTATATTTGATATTCCGAATTCAAAAATGAATTCTATTTTACAAAATTCAAATCATATAAGTCACATTAATTAATTTAATAATTAATTCCCGCTGCCAGAGAAAAAACGTGTTTTTACAAAACAATAAGTATCAAAAGATTGACACCAGTTTAAGTCTAATTTCAAAGTGAAATTGATTCCAATGACCACCATTGGATAAAATGGTAAAAATATATTCTAATTTAACTTCAAAAACAATTCAATACATAATATAATCCTATAAATAAATTAGGTTAAAAAGCAGTTTTGATGTAAAATGCAGTATTTTTCACTTATTCATTAAAAAAATGAACATTGTCAGAAAAATACCAAAAATTCACAAAAGGTAAATTTTGATGTCCCAATCATAAAGAATAAGTTTATTTTGACAAACATAGTTTTTAAAGTTGTCAAAATATAGATTCAAAAATGGTTTGCCATCAAAAGGCAGTAAAACAATCTTTTAAGAATATTAGTGTATTCCATGGATAAGAATGTATTTATTTTCATTTTAAGCCTCTATAACACTATCTTAATCATTAATAAACATAGATAAAAATATCTATTATTGATTACTTACTTGTGATGTTACTCATATTCATACCTACTAAATTATGGGCTAGTTTATTACAATATTATTTAAATAATAACACATCATAGTGCAATTAACAACGATGTTGCATGATGTATATACTATCAAACACAATGTTCATTTAAAATATCTATGTGTTGCATATCATGTGGATTAAATAAAAGTTTAAAAAATTAATTTTCCATAATTTACTTTATTATCTAAGATTAATTGTTTCAATGTACTCTGAAGTTATAAATAGAGAGTGAAAATTACGATTATTTCTATGCTACTAACAAGAATAGAAATATTGATCTTTTAAAAATTTATTAATAAAACCCATTGTGGAAATAAATTTAATCTCAATTTATTATATATATGAGGAAATAATCACATATTAAGTATTATATAAGTAACAATAAATTGATTCATTTGTGGAAAGGGTGTAAATCAAGAAATTGAATGATGAAGATATATTATGTGAAAAACTAATAAAAAGAATGTGGAGAATGCATAGTAAAATACAAAAACAATTACTACATTGAGTGGACTATGAAAATATTTATAGAAGTGTATGAATCCAAGGGTTAATAATTATAATCAGTGTCAATAAACTCATAATACACAAGATAAATTGAACAATAGTGTGATGAAAATCCTCAAACTGCTCGTGAGAATAATGTGGTGAAAGGTATACATAACATCCACTAAAGATTTGTAAATTTATTATTTGATTACAATTACACCCCCAAATTTATATATAAAAAATTTTATATAGGTATCAGATAATCCCATAAATTTTTATATTTTGAATTATCAATGAAAACTCTTAATGTTTTGATTATTGAAGGTCGTGTTTGTAGCTCTTATCAGATAAAAGGTTGTTGGAATTTTATTCCTAGAAATATTTTAAAAATAAATATAGTTCTATATGATTTTATTTTTGAAATGTATTGAATTTAATATATATATATATCACATTTCATTTTTTGATTAAGGGAAGTCACATTTTATATTATCAATCAACCCTTGATCATCTATTAGTGAGATGTTGGATATAAACATTTGATGGAGATTTTTTAATTGTATGAATATTTTAACAACAAAATATTTTTTTTATGAAATATATTTTTAAATAATCTGATTTCATTAATATCATTCATAGCACGCTACACCATTATAAGCTAACACAACACATAATACCTACATAGCTTGTGTTACACACAACACCGAGTTTCTATGAATAATCATTTTATTTCTGTAATTATTTAATTAAGAAAAATTATAACCAGGAAGTTAGAATGAAAGGTATTAAAAAAATTAAATGAATTATTAAATTCTATTATACAAATGAATATAAAATTTATTTACTATTTTAATATAAATTAATGTAATAATTTTTGAAATAAAATCTTTTTTTCTAAAAAACTATTTAAAAATTCACAAGGGTGTTTTATACAAAAAATTAAAAAATTAACACTTGTTGGATTGTATAAATGATATATATATATAATATAAAATATAATTTAAACAATTCAGTTGATGTGTTTTATAGTCATTATATAAGAAAAATTTCCAACTTAACACATAAAAGAGGTATTTTTCTAAGAAGCCAATTCTCCAACCTTTTGATGGTGTACTTGTTAGAAATATAGTTTTACACACTTTGATATAATATATTTTATAAAATAAACATCTTCCTTGGATGTGGTATATTAAAGTATACTTTTAGTGAACTTTTTATATTATTATAGAAAGTTTCACCTTTTGATAAATAATGAAAATACAAATTTTTATTTAAGGATGTTTTTTACATTAATGTTTTTACTTTGTAAAATTATTTTTTATCTATATTTTTTTAATTTATAACTTTTTTATTAAAAATAATCCAATTTTTTGGAAAAATATTTTATATAAAAATTTATAATAAGAACAGTTTATTTTCAAAAGGGAATTTTTCCCAAAAAACTGAAATTCATGGACTATTACTGGTTTTATGAAAAATTAAATTCTGAAAATTCTATATTTATTATTTTAAAAAATGGATTCAAAATTTGGATTCATAGGGTGAAAATTTATTGAAATGGTCTGTTATGTTTTTTACAAATACAAATAGTAACTTTTGTAATTCTGTTACCATAGTAAAGGGTAAATTGAGTAATTTAGGTTAAAAATATATTTATAAAAACAATTAAATGAATATAAAAATAATACAAAAATTAATTGGATGAATAAAATTCGACTCTTAATGTCAATGGGTAAAAATGAAGTTTTTTAATAGAAACATTTCCATGATAATATCTTATATAATATTTAAATCAATGAATGTTACAAAATGTCAATTTCATAGTCTTTAGATTCCCTTATTTGTACAAAAGAATGGATCTCTCGGAGCATGTCACTTATTTCATCAAAGAAATTTTTAATGGACCTCATTCCATTATTGATCACATGGATTGGGTGATTCAGAGAATGGTGAATCTAGAGGAAAAGTCCACTCTTACTACTGTGCCTCTTGACCGAAAGATTAAGGAGGCTGTTTTTACCCTTAAACCTGAGAGCTAAACTGGTCCTAATGGATTTGGTAATTTCTTTTTCCAAAATTTTGGGACCACATTCGTGCTGATGTTTGTAGGTTAGTCACTCATTTTTTTAGAGGTAGATCTCGTCCTAGAGGACTGAATGCTCTGCTTCTGGCCCTTATCCCGAAAGAGGAAAATTCCAACAAAATTCATCTCTTCAGGCCAATTTCATTGGTTAACACCATTTTTAAAGTTATTTGTAAAATCATTTCCAATAAGATCTATTGAATTGAATAAAAAATCGTTTCTGCAAATCAGTTTGGTTTCATAAATGGGAGATCAATATAGGATTATATTATCACCTCCTTAGATTGTGTTAATATTCTCAAAAAATCCATTAGGGGCAGAAATATTACTCTTAAACAGGATGTGTGGAATGATTTTGATTCAATGGGATGGGGTTTCATCTGCAACATCATTGTCATGTATGGGTATGATGATGTCTTCATTAATTGGGTAAAAATAATTTTACATTCTGATGATATTTTAGTTCTTATAAATGGATCCCCTAAAGAATATTTTAAATGATCTGGAGACGTCAGGCTCGGTGATCCATTATCAGCCATCCTTTTTTCTATCGATGTGGATTATCTAAGTAGTATTCATTACATCATAGTCGGTAATGGGAAACTGAAGTCTATTTATGATGTAAGAGGGATTGTCGCTCCCTCTCATCTTTTATATGCTGACGACATCATCCTCTTCACCCAAGGGGATAAGGTCAATATCAGGAATATAAAGAGATCAATTTTTCACTATGAAATGGTTTTTTGGAAGGTGGTTAGTTGGAGAAAGACCTTTTTCTAATTCAGAAGTGGTTTCTCAGCTATCAGTAAAAATGATATCATCAGAGAATTTGGAATTTGTGAGAGAAATCTTCCTTTTAATTATATGGGAGTGACCAGGATCTAGGGGAGACCAAAGGTTTGTAATTTTCCTAACATTGTGAACATGATTAGAATACAACATTCCAATTGGAAAAGAAAATCTCCATAGATGCCTCATAGAGTTTGATTAGTGAAATCACTCATCATTTCCAAATTTGTATACTCTTCTATGGTGTATAAATGGAAAATTGATTTAATCAAGAGCATCACTACTTCTATTAAGAACTTTATTTGTTGTGGAAGCAACTTGGAAAGGAGGTTTCCAACAGTTCCATGAAATTATGCCTACAAGCCTCTTGATGAGGGTGGGTTGGAAATCAAAAAACTAGGAGGATTCAATGACTCATTGCAGGCCAGGTTTATATGGAAGCTTATAAAAATTCAATATAAGTCAACTATTTTTTTCAGGGTCTTGATTATTCATAAACTTAAGGCAGGGAACATCAATTATGTCAAATATTTAGTGTGGCCTACCATGAAGTATATTTTCTCAAGAATTGATGTTGACTCTAGGTGGCTTGATTCCAATGATTTCTCTCTTCATTTTTTGAAATATAATTGGACTGGGAATCACATAATTAACATGGTCCTGGTAGGGGATTTGAATGTGGACATTGACCTGTCAGTCAATGTTTATCTTGGTAGTATGGATAATCTTCCAGATCATATTACTTCTTTTAAGAATGAATATTTTTAGTCTCCTAGTGGAGATTTTTGGGAATGGGAATCTGATAACAATGGAATTATCTCCTAAAAACATATTGAAATCACTCCATTTATAGCACAACTTATTATAATTGGATGGGAAACCTACAGTGGATGTTTCCTAGGTCATCCCTATATATTCTTTCATGGAGGGTGGTTCATGAAAAAATACCAACTGATGAATTTCTGCAGGTATGTGGTATTTCTCTTTGCTCCATTTTAACTTTTTGCTTTCAACATATGGAGGATGTAGAACACCTTTTCCTCAGTTGTGTTATGGATTCAACATTATAGAGGGTGGTTTTTGACATGTTTGATGTTACACATACTTATTATAATTCAATTGGTGATTTTATAAAGAGCTGGAGCTCGTTGATCCTGTCACTACAAATCCAAAATTTATTGCAGGCTATTGTAGAGGAGGTGGTCCATCTTATCTAAACATCATGAAACAAATTCAGACATGATATGCAACGCCTTTGGTTTGGTTCTTTTCTTTCATGGATTATCATAGTGGTCCGAGAGGTGGATACATTGAGAGGAGTGTTTTTTCCAATCTCTATCCATGCTTTATCAGTGCTTAATCGAATTGGGGTAAAAAAAACTTTCACCCTCCACTTGGTATAATGGAAGTCATTTGGATGGCCCCTTTTCATGGGTGGATTAAAATCAACTCTGATGGTGATTCACGGGGAAATCCGGGTACCTGTGGAATTGGTTCCATCTTTATGGACTATCAGGGAAGTCTTCTTGGGTGTATCTATGGCTCATGTGGTATTTCTTCTACTCTTGAAGCAGAAATGATTTGGGTTATTGTTGCGGTGGAGTAAATAGGGAGGCAGGATTGGAACAAGATTTGGATAAAATGTGACTCCACTATTGTTGTTTTTTCTATTAGAATTTGGGCTTTACAACTTTCCTGGATGCTCAGTACTCGATGTACTAGATTTTTGGAATCTCTCTACTCAAGAGGTCACTTTTTTACTCTGGTGTACAGAAAGGAAAATGTGTTGGCAGATGGGCTAGCTAAAAAAAGGTATTAATGGTAATGATTGTCATTGGGTTGATCATGTGCCAGATATTCTTCTTAATTTTTTATAAAGGTATTTTGTAAATCTTCTACATTCAGACTTGTGTATGTTTTTTTCTAATATAGGGATCATTCATTTCTGGGTAGGGTCTCATTTTGTTTTAAAAAAAGTCCCTTATTTTTCCACATTGGGAAAAAAACAATGTTTAAAACGAATATAGCTCTAAATGTTTAACTTAATAATCAAATTTTCCTGATATAAATTTATTTTTTACTTTTTGGGTAACACAGATGTAATTATGCTAAATATAATATTTCATTTAATAAAAATTTATACATGTCACATTCATGTTCTAAATAGTATAACATTTTAATATAGGGATACAAAACATATATATTTGACTATAAAAATTATTTCAAAATACAGTTTATTTATATTCATCATTATATATTATTTTTAAATATTAGTGAACAAATATGTATACTAAATAATTATACAACAACCATGTAGTAATTATTTTATTAATGAAAATATCAAATTAATATTACTAAAACTATTAAAATAAATGTAGTTCAACATAATTAATGTGATTAAAAAATTATATACTAACTTGACCTATTATCTATATAATAAAATACGTGGTTAAAAGATAAATTGATGAATTGATATTTGTATACATCCATGTAATGAACAATGTCAAAATTCACAACAATGATAATTTTTTGAAAAATAATATTTTAATAAATTCTTTATATATCTTAAATCATCTTTACAAATAAAAAATTTAAAATATTTTATAAAATTCCAAAATTGGTTCATTTATTTTTTAATTTACGTAACATAATTAGAATATACGACATTTCTATATAGAAAAAGTTATTACCTTAGTGGAAATCAAAATATGTTAAGTATGGGTAAACAAAAATGATAAGGTTTAAAATAACATCAAAACCTATATAAAATATATTGTATTATTATATTACAACAATATGTCTTCATATATTATAATTCAAATAATATTTTTAGTATTTGGATTGATATTGAGTTTATTATAAATTCATATTTTTGGAAATTCTAAAAGCTCCCCTCGCCTCGATTATAAAAGGGAACCCTCTCCCTTAATTCATCACCTCATATTGAGCCACGTATATCTAAAAAAATATATGAAATAGTATAATCAAATTCACTATCCATAGTATAGAGGTTATTTTATTCTGATAAGACCATGTTTACAGTCCTTTATAGAAGTAATAAATGAGTCATTTTCGAGAAGAGGTAATTGGTCTAAACGATCACTCTCTTTTTCTACAATTCTATACCTCCTTTAAAAATATGATATATATCAAAAAATAATAATTTAATATTATTAAATTGTCTTAAATTCTATTATTATTATGAACAAACCAATATATATCCCCATTCCTGTCAAACAAAAAATGAATATATCGTTCATGCGTACGTACAACTTGCTATCTCCATTTAGTGATACAATTCATTTTTCCATCACCATATTTATGGGTGACAATTATGATGGGTGTATTGTTTATATATGATATTTATTACATGATTATAATTATGGAATTATAATATCATTTTTATCTTTTTACCACTAATCTTTTGGGAAATGGGAATGCCTTGTGTCATTACAAATGACTTATTATCTCCACGATTCAATGTGATCCATTTTTAATCATCAAATTACATATATGTTAATAGGGATGAAATTTTGTGAATATATATGATATATGTAACATAAAAATTATTCTTTAATTATAATATATTATATACATTTATCTCTTTTTATGTGAGAAAAATGAAAACATCGTCCGTGCGTACGTATGACCTACCATCTCTATGAACAATGAATTTCTTTTATATCTTTCATATATTATTATAAATAATTATTTAATGGATATATATATTTTTATATAATTTATATCATTATAGGGATGACGAAATCATGATATATATAAGAGGACCGAACACAAAAAAAATCAGTACACATGCTGGGAAAAAATCAGTTATTACCCGAATTGCAACGTTAACGTGAAAATTAAAAATAAATGTTCAATATAAGTCCATAATTAAAGAATATATATGGTAAGATATAATTTAAGGATTTTTTTAAAAATATGTATACTTAACATATATTTATTATACAAGGGGTTTTAATTATCACTGTGGGAGTATATTCATAAGGGAAGAGATTTCCGTCTCACATTAATTTTCCGTGAGATACATGACGAGTTCACCAAATATTTAGTATATGTGGTGTATATACATCCCATGACTGTATTATATGAGTCTTATAATTAAATATATTGTTATTCATATTTATATTTTATGATCTATCATTCACATGGTTTACAGTTTAAAAATTAAGAAATAAGTATGAAACGTATGTCTCAATTTTCCTACAATGAGACGCATGTTATGTTTTGAACCTATATTATTTTTTGAGTTGTATACAATTGTATTTGAAATTTTTTATCTTGAATATAATTTTTAATATGATATAGTTAGCTTAATCGAATATTGTTCTATATTAATTTCAAAATCTGTGTTCCTTCAAAACAATGTTATTTAGAAATTTATGAAATGTATTTTAATTTATATTTTAGTTAATTTTAATGAAAAATTAATAAAAAAATATTTAAAATAGTTTTTTAAGATTACATTATAAGGTCAATTTCAATGAAAATGGTATACAAAACATTTTAATATTTCAAATGTTTTTCTCAAATCTGAAAGGATGTTTAACTCAGTAATTCTTCCATGTGATATTGAATAATAATTTTCCATCAAATAAAATGTAATTGGATGTTACTTATGTTTTAATAGGGATGTAACCCAAGAAACCCCTTCAAATTATTTAATTGAATTGTTTATTTCTATGATGGATTGATCTTTATGAATTTTTATTCTTTTACATGAGTTATCATATAATGAAATGTTTATTAAACTCTTTTATATTTTTTCGGTTTTCATGAGTTTTATGTTCTTATGGAACACATATGTATTATTTTCATTATGTGATTGGTGGGACCTATATCTATATCCAATTCATGGGGTCAGTATTTATATATCATTATTGTGAAACTACTGGAATGGGATGTGAACATGGTTCAGTAATACTGTAATTTAATATGAGGTAACTTGATTTAATAATTCATTATTGGAATGCGGAGTGATCCAAGATTTGTATGGGACATTGTCCACTATTGTAGTTATGTAAATTAGCGTTAACAATCATAGAAATTATTTTATTTTATTATTTTTATTCCATATTTTCATGTAATAAGTTATTCTCTTTGGGAATATGTTCTTTGGGTCTTTATGATGTTCTATGATTTATTCCATTAAATAATATCATGATCTTTTATATTTAATGTATAATTTTGAAATTTTATTTTCAAGTCCTTGTACCGTTATTCTTATGTCATCACCCTTGATTTACTTTTACTGAGCATCAGATCTCACCATTTTCATAGGATACCATTCCCATTTTATAAAGAATGGTTTTGTGTAGGATTAATAAGGGGGAAGATATTTATGGGAGATGATGAATATATTTCACCAAAATTATAAGAATGTGTTCTATTATCCCAAATGAACTAAACTCTAATGGTCCTTGGTCATTTGTCTGTGTAATGTAATGGATATTCATATAAAAAGATGTTATATCCATGTATGTTAATCTTTGGTCAATATAAATTTAATTACTATTCCTAAGGTATATTTATCTTCAAATGAATGGGAGAATCTTAGCATTGGACATATTCATATTTTACATGAATATGATAATGTATTTCCAAAATACATTCCTAATATTCCCTCCAATCATGAAGTTGTGTTTTCAGTATAACATGCACAAGGTATTAATCCTATTTAATTGAATCCTTGTAGACTTAATATAATTGAGATTCAAGGACTGAAAATATATATATCATAGAATCATGGAAAGGTATTCATTTAGAAAAGTGCGTAAACAAGGGGAAAACCAATTATTTTTAAGAAGAAAGATGATTCAATGAATATTTTCATTGAATATCAAGAAATCAATATGGTTACTATAAAGGAAAAGTACCCACTACCCCTTGTTCATGATTTTGTTATAGAATTATAAGAGTATAATAAATTTTTAATTATTTTCCATTGATTTAGATAATATAAATTGAGGATTAAAAATGAGGAAATATCCAATAAAACCTTCCATATAAGGTAAGATCATTATGAATTTATAGATATGAAATATGTAATTAATAAAGAACCCAACATATTTATTGATTTAATGAATATAGTATTTATTTATTACCATTATGAGTTTTTTTAATCTTTATATATGTTAATATTATATTTTCATATAATATGGAAGAGCATAAAGAACATTTGAGAGTTTTGTTAAAGACATTTAGGAAGGTAAAATTGTATACCAAATTTAGTAAATGTGAGTTTTGGTTTTGTAAATTATCATTATTAGTTCATGTAATAATAATTATACAATATAATCAGAAACCTTATAAATGGATGTTATTAAACATTCGCCATTAATAATGATAATCACTAAAATTCATATTTCACTTTAGTGTTTTGTATACTGTAGACATGTTATGAGAAATTCATCATATCTATAAAATCCACTAACATACTTGATGTGTATGGAGGAAAATTTCTTATAGATATATGACTATGAATTGACATTAATGTATCAAAATATAATCTTATTTATTTCACGTGTTCTCAAAATACACTATAGTTGAGAAGGGTTTTTGATCTATTGTGATTCATCAAAGAAGGTGTTGGGATGTGTTCTTATGAAAAACGTCATCATAGTTACTTATTACACATTCCAATTGACATTTCATATAAAATATTATATTAATAATGATTTTTAATTGGAAATTGTGATCAATATCATGATTATATAGATTCATTATCTATATGGTAAAATTTATGACATATATATAGATCAGAAAAAGATGATTTGTAACACCCAAAAATCATAGAAAATATTTATCTTCAATAAATAAATTTTTTGAATAGCTTGTAAATAAAACAACCCTAAAAATATGTAAATAATTTATAAAAAATATAATATTTAGAGAAATGTATGTCATGTAAATTAAATAAACTTTCAGAAAAATATATTATAATTCACTTATGAAATACGATTTATCCTGAATAAATGTTTTTGAATATTTTCATTTTAATTGTATCAGATATATGTTGTTTAAATTAATTTTGATTATTATACTTATGAACAAGTATTTTTCATCAATTAATAATATCAATTTATTGGTCATCAATTGTGTAAAAAGTAGAATAAAATAATTTAATGATAAAGGGAGATGTTTTTTCCTAGAAAATTACTTTTACAATTATAATTTATATTCATCCTAATAGTTTAAATTAATACTTATTAATGAATAATTTTCATTAAAATTATATACAATATATTAAATAATATATTTTAACTTGGATCTACTATTTTTGTTAAGCAGGTAATCTATTTAAATTCAATGTTATTCTTATAAATACATTTTTCTAAAAACAAATTTCATTGCGTGTTTGGTGTATTTTTTGAAATTAATTTTTATAAATTATTAAAAATTTAATTTGATGAAATTTATTACATATTTGGAATCCATATTTCAAAAAAATATTTTAATTTTACTTATGTTCATAATAAATAATGATATTGGTAAAATTTTATTACTATAGTAAAGGTTAAAAGGGTTATTGAGGGGATAAATCAAATAGATAATGGTAAATATAACCTAATTTTATTTACAAAAATATTGGATAAATTGATTTATACCTTATATAATCCCATATTATAATTTTAACCTATTTGGATATATTTGTACATGAATTACAGTTGTTTCATTCTCATCAATTATAAATGGTCACCTCCAATCTGATATGTTTCACATCATTTTTGTTTTAATCAATGAATGGAACCTAGAGGAATCATTTTAGTATTTAATTTGGGGTAATATATAATTATTTTTCTATTGAGAAACCAAATGAAATGTGAGTTTGAATGAATATAATTTTTATGCTCCCACAACTATCTTAATCCATGAATCATGATGAAAATACAAATGATAATAGGAGGGTCAAATACATGATTGGGTCCTTATATATAAATTATTCACCTTCTTTTAGCGGTCACTATGATTCACTAGTTTTTGAATAATAGATCAGTACCATAGAAATCATAATTTTTATTCTATAGTTCTCAGAGAGTGAATATGTTGACCAGTGGGAATATAATTTTTTAAGAAAAGTAGACCAATGGTGGAATGTTATTAAAAATATTAATTTAGAAGAAAATGTTAAATACATAGAATTGGTTGATTTTAGGATGTTATTTCTTAATATGTACATTCCTTGAATTCTATTTCTGATAAAGGAAATGGAATTCATTATATTTAGTAAAGGGATAATGAATATATTGTCCCCTTTTAGATAAAAATTTAAAAAAATCTATGATATGCTTATGGTTTTATCATCGACCCTAAAATAAAAAGCGAATAGTTTTTCATTGGCCTAAAAATATGTATCTAAGGGAATTATCCATTAGGTAATTTTTTTTAATATAGAAATCATTTTATGTTCTCTCAATGTAGAAATTTAATGAGAAGATTAAAATCATATTCATGGTATGTATAATAACAAAAATACTTATTTAAGTGTAAATTTTAATAATAAAATTCATAGAGGAGAGAAGATGAATATTCTATTATGAAAGAATTAGGGAAAGGGGAGTGGTTAAATTATATTGAAGATATATGTATATGATTCAAGTGTGTGATTAAAGGTTATCAAGAAAGATATTCTCAATGAGATGATAATAAGAAATCCAATGAAATAAATGAGAACAATGATTTTTTAAATTCACCACACACACTCCAGTGATTCAACTATAAGAACTATGGGAATTATGGTAACCATTGAATCATTCATTGAATTAATGATGAAAATCAGTTTTAAAAAAATTATATGCCAATAGATAAAGGAAAATATAATGTGATCACAATCACTTAATTGGTTCATGAGAATAATGTTCTAAAAGGTACTATTATCATCCACTATAGAAATAAAAAAATCTTATTGGAATATTGTTTGTCCCACTCTTATATTTTAATAACTGGT
Source organism: Viscum album (assembly GCA_963277665.1). NCBI lineage: Eukaryota > Viridiplantae > Streptophyta > Magnoliopsida > Santalales > Viscaceae > Viscum > Viscum album. Next base: position 149,959,018 of record OY728159.1, read on the forward strand.
AAAGGGTATTACATAGTCAAATCAATGATTACATTATGAATTATTAGTGAAAATCCCACTGGAATGATGAGTTAAACTCAATTATATAGCTACCATATGATAAAAGATTATGGGTTAGTGAGTCCTTGAAATTATTCAATTCTCATTACATTTGAAATTGATATAACATTGGTTATGTTTTGGTTTCATATATATATATATATATATATATATATATCCAATTTCAATTTCCCAGGAATGGATGTCACATTCGATATTCTGAATCATCCTATGGTCTTATATTATTTTATGGATATAGATGAACATCTATTAGAAATTGAATCCATTGTGTGGGCCATACATCCAATTCGTGGGGGATACTTAACTGAAATTGTTTATGAGAAAATGAATATTGAACATATTATTTTTTTGATACTGATTATTTATTTCCTCATGACTACCCATGAACCTCAGCAAAGATGGTGATGTATCACTATGTGAGACCACGTGACTCAGGTTTGAAAACCGGTGGAGGCATAATTCTAGTACTATAGTAGGTATTGTAGCAGTACTGTGTAAGTATAGTATTAGGTACTGTAGAAGTTACTTTATAATGTATTGTTTGGTAATGTAGTAGCCGGAACTATTCCCCTTGTTCTAGCAGTTTGGGCTTGGAGTCCTTAAGTCCTTCGGGCCACCTAGTCCTTCAATTTAGTAAATATTGTGGGCCAACTTTATGGACATTGGGTAACCTCATTGCCTTCAAGTCACATACAGGAATTCAGGCCACATGATTAATACAATTTTCCCAGACACACTCTACAAACAAGAAGCTTCCCTAGAGGTTTATTTAGAGCAGGTGTAGTCACCAGAGTAGAAACAATAGATTTGGAAGAATGAGAGGGTATGGATACGCCATTGGGACCAGGTTGTGCATGCACGTGAAGCTTATCCAGACAACCATGTGAAGGGTGAGATCCAACATCATGATGCCGATATTGGGAGGGGTAATTCCTTATTTTTATAGTACAGTTGAATTTCCTAAGACCTTTGGGTCATGTAATGTCTCTTAATCCTACGGTCCATTTAATATCTATGCCTAAGGGCCATGTAAGGGTTCCCCATCATCCCTTGCAAGGGGGTTATCAAAATATCAGTAAAAATGAAGTCCTTCGGGGAATTCGGGCCAATTTATTCCTGACTTGTTAGTATTATACCAACTTTTGCACCTGATTTCAAAATAGAACCCATACCTAGATTTATTTCTTTTCTATACAATCCTTATACAATGTTAATGATCATGTTGCTCTAATTTAAGAATAAAATCCCCTAAAAAAATCATGTTATTTTTTCAGGCATGTTTGTCACCATGGGGTGAACCTACTCTTTTTTTGGAAAAAATGGATTAATTCCTATTTTAATTTTTTCATAATTAAAAAAATATTTATATCATGAGAAATTACCCACAACCTTATATTGATTCTAATTTGATTAATTTCATGGAGTTGAACACTTAATATTGAACTTCAATATGAATATAATAATTTGAGGGTAAAAAATAATACATATCCAAGAAAACATTCTATATGAGTCATGGTCAATATGAATTTATAGTTATTCCATTTGAACATACCAATTAACTTTTTATATTAATGGATGTAATGAATAAAATATTTATATATTTAATTTATCAGTTTCTAGTAGAATTTATTGATGAAATTCTTATATATTCTATGTCCAAGTAATAAAATTGGGAACTTATGAGAATTGTGTTGAATTCCATGATGTAGGAGAATCTAGATAAAATATTTATTAAATGTGAATTATTGATATAGAATTTTTTATTATTTTCCCATTTGATATTAATGGTGGGGATATCAATGGATTCATTATAGGGGGTGTTTTAAATCATTTGACTGAACCAACCAAATGACCAAATTTAGATTTTTTTCATAGGTTGGATGGATACTACCAACTATTATGGATAAATTATCATGGATTTCAATATATTTTACCATGGATATGTGTAAAGTTTCCATGTTCCTATGTATATATTAATGTTAAAATAATTTTAAGGAACTAATGAAATTGTTATTAATTGTTACTATAATCACACTACCCTATAGTGGATATGTTTTTGTAAACTATAATGATGTAACAAAAAATAAACTAAGATGTTTTATGAAAGACATGGTATTACCATATGATACATGATAATTAATGGTTCATGAGAAAAATTTCTTATATGAGGATTTGAAACTAGATATAGAAATTTTAGTTGAAGATATGGATACCCTTTTTATATGAATAATGCGTGTCATGTATATAGATCATAAAATATTAAGGTATATATTCCATTAGAAATATTTTAATGTGTTAAAAATAATATGTTTTTAAATTTTAGAGATTAAAAATATAAAATAAATTATCACCATATGAATTAAAACAAGGAGGCACATAACCTTAGTTAGAGGGAACATGCTATATTTTCATGATGAAGATTGAAATTGATCTAATTATGTTATATTTAAAGAGAAAAAAAAATTAAATCATAATTACATGAGAATGATCCAATCATTCCTACATGAATACTCAACCATACATTCATTTGAAGATTAATGTGGAACAAAAGGAATACATGGAGTTGAAAAATAGGGCAATGAATGTTAATCAATTTTTTCATTATAGTGACAGAATAATAAGTTTTAGGAATAAATTATTCTTCTATTAAATACCAAAATTGATTAATTAACTATTATATAGATATCACAATTAATAAATTTTTATTGGTACTTGAATTATAAATATTTAAATAAATCATAAAGATAATTTCTGGGGGGGATAACATAAATGGAGATGTTGTAGAGTATGTATATGATCACATGATATTCTAGGAAGTTATGGTTGAGAGTCAAATTCCAAAAGTGATGTTATAACCATCATCAATACCTACGTGGAAATGGAAAACATCACAATGTATTCTGTTATAGGACTCTAAAAGATATATAAATGGAATAATTTTTGGGATATAGTTGATGACCTTATGAAATTAGAATATTTTATTTCTATGAATAATGATTTATCTATTAATTATATCTCATAGATATGAATTAAGAAAGTGTTATATTTTAATGGTTTACAATTATAAATCATATTTGAAAAGTATCTGCGGTTTACCTCACTATTTTTTATATGTTTTTAGTTATCTTTGAATACATTATTGAGAATTAAAAATACATATCACCCTCAGATATATGTTATTTTTTATAGAACCATTCATCCCCAAGATGATATATAAATAGATTAATCAATATATTTCAAAGGATAATGGGATCAAGAACATCATCTAGTTGAATTTTATTTTAATGATAGGTTTCATTGCAACATATATATGGATCATTATGAATGCCTATAAAGATAGTGTATGAGTATAACATGATGTGACGAAGTCAATGAAAAGAATATATTATGGCGTGATAAATCATATGAAATTGAAAAGAAAAGTAGATCAATATAAAAACTAATCTAGAAAGATAAAGGGTGATAAAAGAGTTATGCTAAAAATATATAATGAGATTTATAGTTCCAATTCAGTGAGAAGTTATTCCTATCAATATATGCCTAGAAGAATGTTATGATATTTGGAAGATATGTAAGGTTAATAAATATATATATCAACACTTATGATATTTTTTATCATGTTAAGATGGTAGATTATAAAATATGGCTTCATCCAATCCTCTCCTAACCGAATACTGTCTTACATATATCACCTTTTAGAATGTACATACTGTATGTTTCTTATGTACTGGACATGAATTTTGTTCTACTAGAGTAAGATATTTCTTATAAGGACCTATTTATGGATATTTTTAATAAAATAAATGTCATGATATGTCACAAGACAACTCATATATCCAAATATTTTTGAGAAACCGTAAATATATGGATTTTATTTGGGAACTTAAAGATGTTATGAGGAAGTGGGGTTTCTTTTGTGTGTGTTAGACTAATATAATTTCGACGGTGATATTATTATATGGTGGGTATAATTTAAAACATTGGTATTTGAGAAAATATTTTTCTTTAATAAAAAACTTCTTCAATATTTTTTGTAGATAAAATATACCAATATATGAATAATTCATTAAAATTATAATATAACGGAAATTTTATGGTATTTAAATGGAATAAAAATGATGGAAATATTTTCTAATACACTTAGGAAATTAAATTTGTTGTAAATAAATATTTTAAAATATGCTAACTATGAGAATTATTTTTGTCTATATTATTTATTTAAATATTAATTCATAGTGTAAAACTCATGAAGTTTTTTTTACTAGATGTAGCATCCCGAATAGATTATATGAGTCTTACATTAAAAATGAGTCATAAAGGAAAGAACCGTAAAGTAGTCCTAGTAAACTAGATACATACATGAGTATTGCATTATAAATAAATACACTAAATATAATAAAATTATTGTTATGATAACATTATTCCCACTTATCATATTATTTCATATCAATCTAATTACACTTCATGGATTCCATGAGATTGGAAAAAAGTAATGATTCTCCAAAATGATTTATATGTGTTGTATACAGGGGAATGATAATGAATTGACAAGAGTAATTAGTAAGGAATGATAAATAACTGGACACACATTCCATTAAATTAATAATCTAAGAGGGTTTGTTTTAAAAAACGAAAAGTTAAATAACTAAAAATGCATTCAATTTAATAAATATACTGATAATGAAATACATCCATATTTCTTTCATAGTTTTGATTCCATGGATAATAATAACTAAACATAAATGATGGAAATTCAAAATTTTTGGATGTCATGTTTCCCAAGAACATGATACCTTTATCATCACAATCTATCATCAAGATAGTTTAAATCACTGTGGGTGAAGACCTATTAGCTATGTCTGGGAAAATTATTTGTCCCATGAGAGAATATCGACCCATCGGGGGGATTTCATTAAAAAATCATCAACTCATGTCTTTCATGTCAAAAATGTTCTTCATATATTGAATAATCAATTTAATTGATAATCAACATGTGTTATCATATATCTGTATTGAGTAAAAGAAATAGATTTATTTTTATTTTCTTATTTAATCATATAATATTTTTTTCAAATATTTTATATAGAAATTGTATATGTGTTAATAAATAAATATATCAAAGATAAATAATACAGATATTTTTCGTAAATTTAACTTCTAAATATCTTAATATATTTTATATTTCAAGTAGAATAAAAGGAATCAATGTAGGGAATGTTAATACTATCCTTGGTCAATGAAATCATAAAACACCCAAAGGAAGAATAAGTAATGTATAAATAAAAATTATCTTATGTGTATTAAGGATAACTGTTTGTTTTCATTGATGAATATAAATACCATAAAATGTTTTTTAAAACATTATTTAGTAAAATGTATTTTTTACCTTGATATTTCTTAAAAATAAATATTATATTACAATAACTATTATATTTTGTCATTAAAATTGTATTTGAAAAATTTGGTACGAATATTTGATGAAATGAATGATTTAATTCAATACATTCCATAAAAATAAAACAAAAAATTCCTTTCTCACTATTGAATTTTTTTAAAATGATCTTTATTTATAAATTGATAAGAAGGTTCCATTGAAAAATATTCTTAATGAAAAAATAAGAAAAATTACTTTAGTATATACTTTTTAATTCGTCAAAAAACGTTTAATTTTGTTTGTTAAAATTATTTAAATATAAAATATAATTCCTACTATAGAGAGAAATGATGTCAGTTTTTCATAAAAATATATCTAAATCACATTGATTAACAATTAGTGAAAAATGGTAATATTACAAGAAAAAGGACATTAATAATATCTGGTGAATAAAATTATTGTTTTTATTGAACAATGTAAAGATAAATACATTTAATTTAATTTATATAATAATAAATATAAACTGTAATGAAATTCAAAAAGACACCACTTAAATAATCATAATGTTGAAGTGAGAATTAATCAATGATTTGATTATGTGTATCAATTGAAAATTCACATATACAAATTTGAAATACATAGATTTTTGGTTAATATATTATACAGATAATAATATAATATTAACTAAAATGAGAAATTAATATACCCCAATGAAAAGGAATTGATTTATGAAATTTCATTACCACTCAGAAACTTTATGTTCAAATCCACATAGATTAAATAATGAAAATTGAAACAAAAAATATTATGAATAATTAATTATTTATGATCATAAAATTTATAGGGGAAATATATAAAATATATAAAACAAAATTTGTTCATAGCATTACAATATTCCTAAATTAAATTTAATTGAGTTGATATATCTTAAAATTCATTTATAGTGTTAATTATTGTTTTTATCAAGTTTGTTTTGATTTTTTATTTATGTTCTTATTACCTAGATCATTATTTAATTATATTAATGTTGTAAACCATGATGTAAATATAATTAATATTCATTATATATATATATATTTATAATATTTCCTTAAATTATAGATAAGGAATGAAATCCACCATTGATGGATATGGTAGGTTCTATGTATGCATGAAATGTTTTTTCATTTTCATGTAACAATAAAATAATGAAAATTAAATGATATATATGTATACTATAATTCTACTAAAACATTTATTTAATATACAAACCATACATTTATTATAACAATATTTAATACATTTTATGTAGCATGTAAATGAAACACATCGCTTTGATGGGGAGGTAGTACACACATCCACAAATAATGTTATCATATTTTAAAAAAATATAACACATTAAGGCAGGTGTTCTATTATTACTTAATTCATATAAATAAATAATAAATATCTTATATATCATATATATACTATAAATAAATAATTATTTGAATCCATTAAATGTGGTAATATATGAACGAATGACATCAGTTTATAAGATGATGCCTTATCGTACATGACCTATGATTGTGTATCCCATTAGATTAAAGTGTGTGAAAGTGTAGGTAAAAAATTATAATAAATAAATACCATAAAATTTACAATACAAAGGTTATTAGATAAAAATTATATGATAATAATTAGAGGGTTTATAAGACTATAAAACAAAATTTCTAATTGAAGAACGATACCTCTTCTTCGGGTAACTCCTTTTGGTTCACACCAAAAGACATACTCAGTTGACTATATAGAAAATGTGAGGATTATAGGATTAAGGGAGGGATAATGGGAATTTATTTGGGTAGAGTTTTGAAAATCAAATGGATTGTGAAACATGAATAAGAGGGAGGTGTGAGTGCCCTTTTATAGTGGAGGATGAGTGATGTTTTTGCAAATATAAAAAGATAAACACAATTGAAAGGTATCACTTACATAATTTGAATAAATTAATGAAACCTATCAAATTAAAGGGAGTAAATGGTTGAAAAATTTCCAATAACATTGTTTCATACATATTTATAGGTCATTTTCCCTAAATTTTAAATATTAACCACCAAGAAAACTCATTTTCAACTAAATGGTTGTAATTAATATTAATTTATTTCACTTATAATATTTTTGAAAACCATGTTCACCATACCACTTAATATAATTTATAAATTTTAAAAATAATTAATCCGTTTTTAAAAACTGAAGTCCCACAATTAAAAAAAAATTAATTTCAAATTAATCCTATAGAGTTAATGGGAATGCACGGTTTTATGTTAAAATGATCAAATGATTGAAATGTTTTTATATCCCAATTCAATATAAAATTTAACCCAATGAACTAAATTATATTAATTGATTTAAAAATGAACTAATTATACTTTAAAACATAATTAACATTTAATTTGTGACTTTAAATTACTTAGATGAAACAGATGTTTTCATTTAAAATTAAGTATTTTTAACTATTAATCAAAATATGAAATATTTTTAAAAAATACCAAAAAATTTACGATAGGAAAATTTTTATGTCCTATTCAAATAATAATTTTAATTTTTCATATAAAATTTATAAAATTGTCAAAAAAAATTGTATTATTATAGTTGTGCTGTTAAAAGATGAGACAAATGCCTTTAAAAATATAACTTATATGTGTAAATTTTTTATAGTTATTATATTATGCATATCAAATCTTTTTTATAAATATTGAAAATATTTTATTGAATATTAAATATATAAAATTGATTAATATCATTCACTAATAGTTTTTAATTTAATTTGTTAATACAAAACTACTTTTGTTCATAAAAATAAAAAAGTATCCCTTATATTAAATTAGTATTTGAATTCATTTATAATCAATTGATAACCAATTAAATAAATAATATATTTATATAATTAATAAAATTAATTAATATTAATTTAATGGATATGTTATATCTTATTATACTATATAATAATATTGATAATAATTGCTAAACTCTGTCTTGCATGTTACAGAAGCTATCTAAGAAAGTCTTCTTTTCATATATAACATGATAACTCAGTATCGCATTCATTTAAATATATTAAATAATTTTAATTTATTTAAAATTATTTAATATATTGCAATGAATATAGATTTTTTATTACCTTCTCCAAATGGTGTTTCATTTCATACTTGATATCGAATACAATATCCATAGTTTAGAATTTTGAGGTGTTACATTCCCCCCACATTAAATATATTCCATCGTCAAAATTTATATATGATCATGGAAATATATTGATTGATATTTTGAAATTTTAATTTAAAAAAACCACATTGTAAATGGGTTAAAAAGACATTTTCTTTATAACAAGGAATTAAATGTATAAACATCCCATTGAATAACATATAACTAGGATCCCATGTATGACAACAATAGGGGATAATGAGAATATAGACTTCGAGGATAACCATAAATAATTATAGTGACTGATGTAGGTAATTGATCAAAATTAAGTGAACAATAAATTAAATATTTAGGTCCCCAATTCCATAAATCAATGATTATATAAAAGAACATTGGTTTTCCAGAAGTTATGGTATTAGGATAACATTTTATTTTTGGATAATTTTCATAATGTTGAGTAATTATTTTACTACCTAAGTATCAATGGAAATACACATACTTGATATGTATCAATTTCATAAGAAAAAATTATTTCTTATATTGTGATTCAATAAATTTCCAATTATATCCCTTTAAGAAATAAATTAATATCGAAAAATTAATTTTATTTCTCTAAGGACTAAAATTTATTTCAAATTTATCATAAGATATATAAAAAATCTATTTAACTATCTCAAAAAATTTTTAAAAACCAATTTGGATAAATATTTAATAATTAAATATAAAAATTTAATCCACTTATTCATTATTAATATTCATTCATCAATGTTTTTAACTATAAACAAGAACTTGTTAACCAAGACATCACATTATCTAGTCGTAGATGTGAAACCCTTATATTCCTTCAGTAATGGTTTCATGCCACACCGCTACACCAGAAGTGATGAGTTAACACCCATCCTATGGGTTTAACTTTTTATAATATATATTAACATATTTATTATAACATTTACAAATAATATGATGGAAATCCATTATATAAAAATAATAATTAAATAACCTTTTTAATACGTTTTTCCATAAAACCTATTTTTTTACAAAGTATATTAATCTCAATTTTATATCAACCTTAAATTTTATTTGCACCTTTTTACATATGTATGTCAAATATAAAGGCATTGTTCCTCAAATATGTTTTCCACTAAAATCAATAATAAAATAATGGGTATAATTTACCCGAAATTTCATATAAAACATCCTCAATCATGTTAGAATATAACCATATAAAACCAAATACATTGTTTAATTCATTGATATTATTTTAAATACAAATATATTTAACCCATGATAATATCCATATAGAGATGTATTACTAGAAAAAATAGCATAATCTATATCTTAACAAAACATTATTATGATCTTCAATACATATTATCAAAGTCTATCTCAGGAACACGTTTTCTAATATATGACTTCCTAACTCTAGTTCCCAATGTTAAGACTAAACAATCTATGATATAAACTAAAACCACCTGACACTAGAAATCTAGGATCTCATGTCGACTACTATTATTTTGGCATGATTACAAGGAATAAAATACCTAAGGACCAATGAGTTTAGTAGTATTTTTAAACTATATATTGACATGTGTCTTGTATTACAAATGAATATCAAAATTACCACGCAATTTTTTTTCAATGATATCATCAATCCCACAATTCATAGCTCACATAACATTCATGGTATACGTATTATTCTTTTTTTAAAGGAAAAAAATATTTTTTATCTCAAATTCTCAGTAAGTGTAATGTAAATTGGAAATAATAATGAATTAATGAGAATAGTCTATATAAAAAGGAAAATATTTGAACAAACATTCCATGAAAGAAAAAAACTATTGGGGAGTGTGTAACAAATATGGTAAGTTAAATAACTAAAAAAATTATATATAACCAATTAACTATGAACAAAACATATCCATTCTATTTTTTCAAAGTGAAAATCCCATGGATTATAATAAATGATCCTAAATAAAGGAAATGATTTATTATTAAGGGTTATGTTTCCCAGGAACGTGATACCTTTACCGTCAATATCTATCCTCAAGGAAGTTTAGTACATACTTAATAAAATCCCATTTCCTAATCCAATGCTGGTAATTCTTCCCAGGAGACTATCAGATCATCCAGGATCTTGCATTAAAAGATCCCCAACCCACATCACACATGTCTAGAGTATTCATCATATATTGAAAAATTGTTTTAATTTAAAATTAGTATTCCTTATGAAATATCAATATTGAGTAAAAATATGAATCTATAATTATTTTCCCAATTAATAATATAACATTAAAATAAAACACCATACATTGAAATGGTATATTTTTTAATAAATAAAAATATCTTTGATAAATAATATGGATATTTTGAATAAATTAAATGTATACTAATCATATTAAATTTAATATATCATTAGAAATAAAAAGTCATAATGTTAGTGAATATCAATAATATCATTGTTCAATGAAATGAAAAAACATCCAAGGAAATAATAAGGGTTATATAAATATAAATTTCCCTTTTTTAGTAAGGATAAAAGGTTGTTTTCATTACTGAGTATAAATACTAAAAAGGCATATTTTGAAACATTGGTGAGGAAAATAACCTCTTAATTTTAAGACATTTAGAAAATAAATTTCCTTTCAAAATCACTTTTAAAATAATTATTAAAAAATATAATTGAAAATTTGAAAAGGAATCATGAAAGAAATGATGGGGAGTAAATGTGTACTGGCTGCACATGGTAAAAATAACATTTTTTTCATGATAAATTGGATAGATATGTTCCTTTTCAGAATGTGTTAAGAAGAATAATTTAAAAATATAATAAAATATAAAAGGGATAAAAATTTCCTTATTAAATAATTTTGATATGGTTGATGACAATTTTGAAAAAAATTTCACAAAACAGAGTGTTTAGAAAAAAACATATTTCCAACTAAGTAGAGAAAAGAGGTCAGGTAGTGATAAAAAAAATCAAAAAAAATCAATGATAAATAGTAAAAAAAAGGAAATATTACATGAAAAATTTCATTAAACATAATAAAATATGAAAAAAACTGTATATTAAAAAATATCATAAGAATTGTTTTAATGTAATTACAAGAATAAGAAATCTCAGTTAGAATTAGATTCTGAAATGAACCCTTTAAATGTTCATATCATTGATGTGAGAATTAATAAATGAACATACCATAAATACTAACTATAAATTCATATATAATAAGTGTAAATACATTATTACATATTCCAATTAATTATACACATAATCCTAGAATATGAATGGCAATGAGGAAGTAATATAATCCAATGAAAAGGAATTTGATTTATAAAATTTTTTTACCATTTGGAATCATTAAGTTGAAATACAAATAGATGAAATATTGAAATTTGAAACTAAAATTACTATGAATAATGAATAACTCATGATATTTAATTTAAAAGGTTTTATATATAAACTATATAAAATAATCCCAGTTAATTACATTACAATATGCCTTAAGGATATGAAATTGAGATGAGATCCCTTACCTGACATTTCCTTTTGGTAAAGCATCCATTAACCTATTGTATAATGTTTTTAGGAATTTTATTAAATTATAAATGAACCATAATAATTCTTATTATATCATATACGATCTTATGAAAACATATTATTAATTTTTATTAAAAATCAATAATTATGTTCATTATTTCAGGTTTTAATTTTCATGTTTTTCGAGTAAGTTTTTACCTTATATTTTATTTCTTCTCACATATATCATGATTTCATAATATATAGGATGTGAAACACGATTTAAATATTGTATAAATTCAACATATATTATTTTAAAATAATACATACAATTTGGAGATAAGAAATGAATTGCACTATTCAGGGAGATGATAGGTCGTACATACAGATGAATGACATTTTCATTTTCATAACACATTAAAGTAATGGAAATTAAATGATAAAATTGATCATTATAATTATAATTTAATATTTATTTCATATATATCACACATTTTTCTTAAAAACATTCTCAATACATTCATTGTAACATGTGAATAGATCAAATCGCTTTGAGGAGGCGGTTGTCCACCCGTCCATAAATGCTGTTAACGTATTTTCACAAAATAGAAAGCATTAAATATTTTTATATATAGTAATAGAAAAAGAATAAAAAATTACAAATATAATATATATCATATAAACAAAATAAATACATTATTATTTCCAACCTTGAATAGTGGTAATTGATGAACAAACAACATCGGTTTACGAGGCGATTGTCTCACGTACATATTAATGATAATTTTGTATCCCATTTGATGAAAGTGTGTAAATTTATAGGTAAAAATATAAAAATAAAAAAAAATCTAAAAATATTTTATCTATTATGTTTTTTATATAATCATGATATTTAAATAATTAGAGGTGTGTATAATGAAATAAAACAAAAGTTTTGGTTGTAGACATTACCTATTCTACTGGAAATGCCATATATTTTTCACTAGAAGACAACATTGGTCATCCTTATTACCAATGTGAAACTTTTATTATTATATGAGGGATTTGGGGTTATTATTTATGATGTTTTTAGATGATTCAATGCACTTTAGATGTGTGAAAAGGTGTGGGGTGTGAGCTCCCATTTATAGTGGAGGAGGAGTGGCATTCTTGTAAATATAAAAAGTTAAACACTATTTGGATGTATCCTATATATAATGATATTAAAATAATAATGTAAATAAGGTAAAATGGATTATATGGTATATAGATTTTTAGAAATAGTTTTTGGACTTGTAGCTAGGTCCTTTTGGCCATTATGTTTAAGGTTTAACCACTACTTAAACTCATTTTCACCTTAATTTTGTAAATAATTTTAATTACATTCACTAATATTTTTTATAAAATATATTTTTACCTAAATTTATATTATAAATTATTTAAATTCCAATTATGGAAACCTTTTTTCAATATTTAAATCCCACAATTTAATTTAATTAATTTAAAATTACTCCCACAAAGAAACATGAAAAGGAGGTTTTAAATTGAGAATGTTAAAATGTTTTAAATGTTTTAATATATTAATTAAATATAAAATTTCCCCAAATTAACTAATTTAGAAAAATTAATGTACAATTTATATAAATAAAATTTTAAAAACTATTTAATAAATAATTTAATAGTATAAATTATTTAGATGAATAATTAGTTTTGAATTAAAATTCAACGTTTTCACTACTCAGTAAAAAACTAAACTTCAAACAAAAGTAAATAAAATTCAGCCGAAGATAACGTTGATGATATTAACTCAAAAAAATGTTATTTTTTTATTCAGAATTTATAAACGTGTAAAAATTTAGTTTTATGAATGGCGAGACATTAAAAGGAAGTAAAAATTCTATTAGAGAACTATTAAATTTAATTTATAATGTTGGCATTATTATAAAAATCATTATATCAAATATATTGGATGAATATAAAAAAACATTTTATTTAATATATAATTTCATATTTCTCTAGTTTAATTCATTAATAGTGATTAAAATTAATTTATGTAGACAAAGATACTTTAGTGTGTAAAAATAAAAATTTATCCTTCATATTCAATTTATATTTAATTTTGTTCTAATCAATTGATACCCAATAAAATAATCCCTATATATTTTCATAAGTTAGTTAATAATATCAATAACTACTAATTTAATGTCTAGGTTATATCTTATTATATTAAATTATATCAATCATATTGTTTTTTAAAACCATGTCTTCTGTGTAATGGAAGCAATCATAGAAAGTCGTTGTTGTATGTATTGAAAGCTGACACAGTATCACATCTATTGAATGATATAAAATTTATTGGTTTTATTTTAAAAACAAGAATGTATTATAAAGATTCTAGAGGCTATATTCACTTATAAACATTAGATTTTATGTAATTCATTCTATCAAATACAATGTTCTTACTTTAAAATTTTGATGTGTTACATTAAACAAGTATAAAATGTATTCATTTATTATTAAATGATTATAAATTAAAATAAATTATTTAAATGTAAAAAAATATATTATTTTATAAAATATATATTTTTGCACAAAAGGTATTTTTATTAAAAAAATATATTAATTTCCATAGATAAATTATTTTAATTAAATATTTAGATAATATATATTAAATAAAGTATTTTAATTTACATTAATTTTTTTTAAAATGCATGGAATATGAATAAATTTGGGGTCTTTCTTAATTTTTTGTTCTAAATAATGTTTTCAGTTCATTTTTCATGGAAACATTTAAAATAAATTCCAACCACTTATAAGAACGTAATTTGATAAAATGTTTTCCATATTAGGAATCCACATGGAGAAATTTTGTAATTATTTTAATATTATATTTGGACATAATTAACAGTAACCAAGGTAAAAATTCCTTAATACAGTAAATGATAAAAAGTTAAACAAGGGGTTAAACTAAAGAGACAAGTGTAAAAATAACCTAAAAATTTGACAAATTCATGTATAATTGGTATATTTAGACCATATATGATCTCATATTCTAGATTAATCCAATTTTATCCAACATTCCTTCAAATTGACCTTATAGTATGTTAATGTTGAGAATAATTCAAAGTGTTCCAATATTAACATGATATTTTTATTATGATTATTACAGTGAATTTTTTTTATGTTAAATGTTTTTCCAGTTTTACCTCTTTTATATCCTATAAAAAGCGATAACATCATCTATGCATATATGGGGACTACCAACTCCATGAAGAGATGTTATTAGTTTTTTCTATTAATCATACATCAATGATCATATGGAATGAATATATAGGATATTGTTAACATTATGAAAATATGTATTTTTATTTACCATGATCTCTATCCATTTATTGGATAATTAAAATATTACCCCTTTGTATACATGTACTACCGTCTCCATGAAGTGATGAAATTTGTTTTTCATAGCCAAATTATATAGATGTATATAAAAGTGTATATAATGAAAAAATATTATACTTATAAGATGAATAATATAATATGAAAATGTGAACGTGGGTCCAGTACTAGAACCATCAAAACAAGACACAAATGGGAAATATAACAGTAAACACCTGAATATTGATTTTAATTATGATGTGTTAATAAATATGTAATTAGAAAATAAAAAGGGAATGATATATTTTTAGATAATTTTGAATATTTTTCAGGTATATATGTATAATAAATATAAATTTATTATGTAAGGGGTGAAGACCATGTTCAAATAACTTTCATATATGATGTGTGGGTTATGATATAGTCAGATTTGTTTCTTGGATTTATTATGTTAAATTTTAATGGAGGTAAATTATATAATCCTTATATTTAAAAACACATTTTTATTATGGATATTTATAATGTTTTATTGTTTTACATTCATGATCATCTATTTGGTACCTAAAATGTTCGAGAACATTTATTTAATAATATCTATCCATATATTCTCCTTTTTTATGAAAATTTTATTCCAGATACCTTTTCTTTAAAATCATATATAGAATGACATTTTATATAATAAAATAATTATTAGATGATATTTTAGAATATATTTGAATTTATTTCAAAATTATATAAACATAATTTTTATAATATTATCAAATGGGTTGTTTATGAAATTTTACAGAAAAGATTAAATGTAATCTTGTTTAACATTTACTTCAAAATTGATTTTTTTATCATCATGACTGTTAAATAATTTAATGATTAAATTATATGTTAAATTAGTTATGTTAAATGAAAAAAATTCAAAAAAATCCAATATTTTATCCAATATTTAATCAAAATAAATGGATATTGTTCTCATGTTTTCAAATAAAGGTTCAAGTATTATTTTTACGTTATTTTTCATCTATAAAAACATCCTTGAATGTTTTTATACTTCATTAGGGATATTATACACTGATAAAACACATTTTTTATCTATATAAATATGATTATGTGATGATAAAATCTTTTTAAATCTTGTTTATTTTCTTTGGGTTATACCATATAGAAGTGACGATTTTATTATTATTTTGTTGGAAAATTATGTGTGGTTATAAATATGTGATGGATGGTCTTATAATTGTATATCCCACCAATGAATTCAATAATGATTTATATATAATGTGAAAATAAAAATGTGTATGAAGATTTAACCAATTCCATGAATAGAAAGTGGTTGGGGATTGAACTCAATCCATTATCAATGTTTATCCAAAATGTGAATATGGACGTTATAGTGATATTTTTTTAATGAAGATATTTTCAATTATTATTATTATAATAAAATTATTATGATATGTTCTCATGCATCTAATATTCTCTCAAGTATAATCATCGATTAATGATGATTCATTACTCTAATTATACGTGTTTTTATAATTTTAACGATCTACTAAAGGAATCATTATTTATAATGTATGAATAATTTGGTATAAAATAAGTAATTTATGATCATACTCTCATACCATTATTATAATCATTTAGTTGAAAATTATCATCAATTTATATTTCCCATGATTACCATTATTTATAATCCGAGATCAACCTTTGATATGGTAATATTTTCTCTAGACAATGAAGAATGTCTCAAAGATGGACATGTGTATGAAGAGTACAAGAATATAATAACATTATGGTTTATATTGAATAAATTTCATGAAATAAGTTTATTATGAATCTATTCTCCAAATCCAAAATATATTTTAATTTATTCTGATCATATTACTGTGATATGTATTGAATATTCATAAAAACTGATGTAATAATTATTTATGTACTGTTTTTGTTGCCTCAATAAGTATACATTCACATAGAATGTGATGAATATTGATCTAATAAGATTATTGGAACTAATTAAAGATTATTACAGCTCAATAGATTACAACCATGGGAAGTAGAACAGGATGGATAATGCTCTATGCCAAAAAGAACCATACTAGTTTATCCATGATGAGGATTTAAAGGGATCCAATACGTATTGATTTTTATGGTATAGAAATTAAAATCCAATGTAAATGATAAATATCACATATTTAAAAAATTAATAGTCAATTATCTATTTATGTGATGATTAAAGATGCAATGGAAGAATATATGGGACTAAAAATGAGATAAGTGAGGTTATTGTGATCAGTCGTGATTGCGAAGAAATGATAAGTGTTAGGAATAAGGTATATGTCCCATTAATACCCAAATAAAAGTATGAGATATTATTTGACGATTAGAATTCAAAATTACCAAGTTATCCTACAAGTATAAAGATGTATTGAGATATTAACCATATTTATATAGGATATCATGAATATAGATATTGATGAGTGAGTATATATAGACTTGGTATTCTATAATTTTAAGGATGAGAGGGTAAATATTAAGTTTATATTACACCCATTAACCATACCAGAATGTATATGGGAAAACCACCATGGATTTCATAATTTCACTCCCCAGGATATTTGAAGTGCATAATGTTATTAGGGTTACTATCGATCACTTTATAAAAGAATATAATTTATTACTATTAGAGAATATTTATGTATTGAACATCTCACCATGATATAAATTAATAAATTCATACTTTTTATGGATTAACACTCTCAATCATATTTGATCAAGATCAGAGGATTACCACATATTATGGAAAAGTATTAGAAAATATTTTAATTATTATTTGATATTTATCACTGTATAGAATCCATATATTTATTGTCGTTATAATAGGATAATTTAAATCCTATTAGATATACTGGGTGCATATCTGTGGACTTCATTTGAGGTTGGGACCAGCACCTTCACTTAGAAGACTTTTAGTACAAAAAACAATTCACATAATCATTCATATTTCTCATTTTGAATCAATTTATGAAAATAATTTTAGGATTCCAACATCAATGGATGAATTTGTGGAATAAAATCTATTTGGACATGAAATAGATTTGGAATTGATAGAGAAGTTTAGATCCATTCAGAAACATATATAAGTGGATTACAATTGATAAAAATGTTATATTGACAAAACTGGGTGGGCATTTCAGATGAAATTTGGTGATAAGGTGTTCTCATGGATATATCAATGGAAGAATTAAATGATATTTTAAATGTAGTGGTTTCCATGATATATCGGTCTATATTAGATTCTTTATCATATAATGATGATAACTAAACATTTTATTCTTCTATTAAACCATATAATGTTCATGATGTGTTCCACGTATCTCCTTAGAGAAAGTACATACATAATCCTTCACATGTATTGAACATATAGGTTATACAATTAGATCATGATGTTTCTTTAAATGAATAACCAGTGGAGATTCTTGATTGAAGAGATAAAGTTATGCGAAAAAACACCAATAAACTTTTCAATTATTTCTAAAAAAACATACCATATTATCATTTTATATTACTTAACATGTATGAAGGTACATAAGGAAAATAATAGACAATGATAAATAAATCCCAAGACAACACATTCATAGTGTTTTGATGTAGAGGAGACCTAGGTTGTCCAAATTGACAAGGTTTTCCACACAATAGTAAAGGACTCAAGATTAGATAAATAAACTATTCTATAATTGTGAGTCCCGTAAGATTCCAAGAAATAATCCATTATATTTACTTCATACCACATATGAATGATCTATTTGTGAGAGTCTATTAACCCCTTTCACCATTGGATAATATAATCAATGGACCAAGGTATAGAACCCATACAATGAAGCACCTTTTAAAGGTTCTGAGAGTCAATCCCAACATATTTAAGGGGAATTATACGCTAATTTCATTATATTAGACCAGAGAGAATTTCCATTAGCTCTTTTTGAAGTTTGTTTCATCTTATTATAATATTTGAGAAGGAATAAATTTAACATCCCCTACTAGTTCTAGATAAACCCTCCTCTGTGTGATAAATCTGATTTACAAGATCTATTAGTATTGAGACTAAGCCCAAGATGGGATGAATTCAACATAACCCACCATCCCATCTCTGTATTGGAGTTATTAGATGATGAAACAATAGAATAATTAATAAATATTAAGGAAGGGGTAGAATCTCAATTACTACATAGCCTAATATTATATTTAAATGAAACATAATTATTCAAAATATTTTTTAATTCAGTTAAAAATTACTTTTATTCTAATGGAATAGTATTCAAATATTCAATTTATAAGCATTGTTATTTTAATAAATTTTTATTTTATAATGAATTAATCTTATTAATAATATAGAAAATTATTTTTTATAGATGTAGAAAAAAATAATTTTTTATTAATTTATTATAAATGAAAATAAAATCATTTCCATGTATAAAGAGTTTTATTTTAAAAAATATTTTATTCATGTAATATATTTTTATAATAATGAAATAAATTAATCCCTCAAAAGAAATTTTTTTAATTTAATTTTTCAATAATATATTATATAATATAAATTAACATTCATAATAAAGTTTTATTTTGAAATCAATATGAATAAATTTATTTTTATTCTTAAAAATAAATACATGTAAAACTTTTTTGTTGTGTTTCAAAAACTTTTTTAATATACATTTATTCTAATTATAGGAATTGAATTTCATAAGTTTGACTAAATAATTTTGAAAGTAATTTCGAATTATTTAAAATAATTCAATTTCATTTTTTGTTTTAATTAATTCTATCCGAGTAAAAAAATCATTAATATGGAAATGGATAAAGTAGTTAAGAAAGGGACAAACAAAATAAAAAATTTAAAAATTAATCAAAAAACATTTCCAAGCATTTATAGTTGAATGATATTGCACCAAATATCATTCAATATTCAAAATTTATTGAATTCGGATCTAATATTCCATGAAATTGTCATAATAGTACATTTAATTTGAAAATAATGTTTTTTCTTTTATTCCCACAACTTATTGGAGGGAAACTCCTCTCATATCTTATTCAGACATTATCGAGACAATAACCTAAAATTACTAAATATATTATAAAAATTACTATACACGTTTTATAGGTTCTCTTCTTCTTAAAATAAAATCCTAAGGGACATTAAAAAGAGATCTAAAGGGGGTTTCTCAATGAAGAGAAAAACATCTTCTTAAACTCCTTTTATGTTTATCTCATATTATACCTAAGAAAAAAAATTAAATTTCAATATTTACATTATTGAATCGGTATATTTTTTATACTAAAATTTTTGGATGTAAATTATAAATCCATTTTAAATATAATCTCATTCATATGATAAATTATAATGTTATTAGAGTGTGCTTGTGAACTATGACCTCCACAAAATGGTGTGATTATTTTTTCATGTATTTCATTCATGGATAGTCATATGGATTCATTTAATGAATATATATATATATATATATATATTATATTTTTTAATGGTGTATTTTTATTTACCTTTCTCACATTCAACTATTTTGAATATGAAATCATTACATTTAAATACTTATGTACTACTATCTACAAAATTTCATGTAATTAATTTCACACCACAACCTTAAATGAATGGTTATAGAAGTTTATATACTCATTAAATATGATACTTGTAATATTATTAATAATATTTATATAATAAAACCATGAACAAGTCTCAAGGACTATAATAGTCAATCAAAAACATTCATCGGAAACATACATAGTTAACACTTGAATGTTGATCATAATAATGTATTATTATGAAATTTGAAATTTGAATTTATAAATGGAATGATTTACTGTAACATAATTATAAATATTGTAATTTTATGGACATAAAATAAATCTAAAATTATTATAAAGGATCTCAAAAAATTTTATGAATAAATTTCAGTCTTGAGGTTAGGATTTTTTTCTAAACACATTTATTTTAATGATTTACAATATCAAATTAATATTGAAAAAAATTATATTATATGTATATTTTAAACCAAATGTACTTCATTATATTCATTTTATTTCTTGGGTTATAATGTTTTATATATTTTCACCTCTCTTTGTTTCACAGGAAAAAAGTTAAAATTATGTTAATATATGTTCACCATATTTCCCCTTGAGTAGATGAAATTTTTCATTCATGTACATGTTTCTTAATTCCTCATTAGGAATGCTATTTTACCTAATCCAATGATTATATAAATTCATTTCCATACATATTTGACATTATTGTAATTTTTTTAAAATTATTATATATCTTTTGTACATTTTATTTATGTATTAATTTAGTGAAATTATGAAAGGAATATTTGTTGTAAAATTTTCCACACTGACAGATTTTTCGGTTTTCAACTCATCATAATTATTTTAAGATTCATTTAGATGTTTTAGTGAATATTTTCATTGAAAATAATTTTATCAATATTTATTGAATTTTAATTTAAAATTTTATTAATTGAAATTTGTATTTTTCTAATGTGTTATAAGAATGGTTTGAGTTCTCTTATTGTGGTATTTTTTATTTATATCAACATCCTTTGATATTTTATTTTATCCACTATAGATATAATATTATGATACACTTTATGTTCTTTATCTATATTTATTATGATTATGTTATGAGAATATATATATATATATATATAAACTACTTCTTTTTTATAAGTTATTATGGGATTAAATGATGAATGTTTTAATTATATTTTGCTATAAATGTATATTATTTTCATTGTGTGATGGGTCTGTCTGATAAAAACCTAAAATGAACTTTTTGAATAATGACATGTTTAGAGATAATATGAACTGAAATGGGGAATGAACCCTATTTGGTTTGGGATTAGGTCTACTGTAATAGTCTTATAAGTGATCCCTCACTAAAGAAATCATGGATTGTAGTGTTAACCCAATCAACAATAAATCTTAGTCCACTAACATTTTTTTTGATAGTGATCATTGAAAAAAGAAATTATTTTCTATGCTTATAATTCATACCTAATTACTATGGAATATTATTTTGCTTATTATACATTCTCATGGATTAGGAATGACTTGTGATGATTCCACACTGTTATGACTCATTTCATTTGGAATGTCAAGGATTTGTTATATGACACATGATATTTTATCTATTATAGATTGGACAATAAATTTATAGTTTATTGTCATTCACTCACACACATATACGAATATAATTATTGAAAATAATCGTTGTTTAATATCTCCCATGCTTACCCTTATGAATAAAATAATCTCACCCTTTATTGTCACTCCATTTTCCACTAGCTATAAAGAAATCCATAAAGATGGTTATGTATAAGAAGGGAACTGTGAGTGTTTTTCTTTATATGAATAAATTCGTTTCATTAAATAAGTTGATTTTTTTTTCTATACATCAAAGACACTAAAAAATTACAGTAATTTGAAATGTATTATAGTGAAATGTATTGAATATTCAATTAGAATTATGTAATATTTTTTTAATTATATAGATACCTAAAAAATGGTTGTACAAGGATATCATGTTTTAAACATTAAAAAACATTTTTTCACACCATTATGTAAAAATTAAAAATTACCTGTAAGTAAAATAATGAGAAGATTCATTTTTTAAACAATAAAAATATAAAACGTAATATAAAACTACTTTATCAAAACATGTAATAAGATAGAAAAAATAGTCTTAATAATTTTGATATAGAATAGAAAGAGTTTATTAGAAAAAATTGAATCGTTTAAAATAAGGATTGAATAAGAAATCTCGGGCCTTGTGTCCCCACATGAACAAAATAACTTCTATCCTCATGAAAAATAAATTTATATCAAATTTTTTACTAATTTATAACCGTTTTATTATTAATTACATTTTTAATATTCATTGTATTTTTATTAATATCATGTTTTATATTCATATAAAATCTATATAGTTCAAAATAGTTTTATTTGGGGTTATAGGTTAATAATATCCAAAAAAGATTTCAGGACCTAGTAAGAGTAAAAATACCTTCAAATGGTTCTTCATGTTCTAGATAACTCAAGTTATATTGTTAATATCATTTTTAAACCAATATGTTTGACAGGTTATTATATAGTTACTTTTATATTAATCTTCTCGATAAGCTTATTTTAATTTTTTAATGTAACTATGATTTTTCACATTTAATCCCATTGATATGATCTATGTATTAAGAATAAATAACTATTAAAATAAAATAAACTCATCCTTATAACATAATTTTAATAGTATTTATCTTTTATTAATAATTCATGACATAAAAATTATAACATCATTTATATATGTGGTAAAACTGACCCAAACAAGAACACATCATAAAAAATGGATGGTTAGGAATATAATTTTGTATAGTAACAATAAAAAATATTACAAATATTAATGATTTCAAAAACATATAATTAATGTTATAAATTTTATTCATGAATATTCATATGAAGATGATATATAAAATAAAATAGTTAAAAGTTATTACTTACAATGTGTCTTGGAATACCTATTTTGGATCATTAAAATTTATAATGACAATTTAATGATAACATTAATAATATAATGAAATATAAATATTTGATAAACTGTTATAATTATATAAAAATAATATTAAATAACTCATTTTTGTATAACCATCCATGTAAAATAGTGATGAAAAAATAAATATTTTATCATGGTAAAGGTAGTCTCCACATAACATTGGATTTTTTTTAATTTTAAAAGGGATGTGTGGAATTTGTATAATGGATTTAAATTAGTGTAATTATATTTAATTAAAATAAGAAGAGAAATATAAATATTTTATTATGGTTATTATATATTTTTGGGGGTTGGATGAATAAAGAAACATGGAGGACCTTAGTAAAAACTATTAACTCTTCCTTGAAAATCCTCATCTAATATTTTCATATCCTTCATAGAATCACGTTTTCGTTATACCAAAATCTATAGAATATAGAAAATAGATTTAGTGAGGTATTGTTGTAGTTAATGATCATTCTATGTAACTTAAGTTTTTTGGATAAGGGATGAGGTGATTTTATCTATTTATAATTGAGGGGTGGGAGACTCTTGTAAAAATGTATTTTCTTAATATGTAATAAATTTCAAACTAATTTAATTTATAAAAAATGATATTATGTTCAAAGAAAAGATATCCAGGGTTTCTAATACACTCATAAAATCAAACATATACTTTTTTTTTGATATCTCTGGCCTTATAGAATAGTTTACCCCTCTTGAACCTTTAATCCTTTATCATTGTGACAAAAACAATTCATGGTAAATTTTTTGTATGATAAAATTATTAATTTTTATTGTTGCTTTTTTAATATTTGGGGCTGAAGTCTCATTTTATTATTTAAATCAAATACCTCTTTAGACAGGGTAGAGGGAGACCCACTACATAGCCCAAAGGCCCAAGGCCTAGTGTACTGAATAAAAGGCTTGAAAGCCCATTTTATTGGCCCAAAGAGCCCCTATGTGAATAGTAATGCTACAGTAACTAGGCTGCTACAGTACCTGCTATAGTACCATCGCCACTGCAGTCCCTACTACAGTGCCTCCACCACTATAGTGTCGTCGCCGCTATAGTTCTGGTGCTACTACAATACAGCTATAATACCCCTACTACAGTGCTGCTATAGTACCCAGAAATTAGTCCCTGGATAACAAAATATATTCAATAAAAATTACCAACCTTTCCAAATAAAAATTCATATTCATATTCTATAACACAATGATATTATTTCTATGGTTTTAATACTAAATATTAATATAATATATATAATTCAAATTAATAAAATATTAACTTAATTCATTAGAACCATTCATGGATCGTCATACTCTCTTTATTTAAAAAATTATGTCCTTATAATTATATTACTTGATAAACATGTGGTGATATTTTTGAATAATATATCATTATAGTTCCAATGTGACTTCATAAATAATATAATTTAACTTAAAAACATTAACAAAGTGAGTTGGTTTATTCTTCTATAGTTTCTCTCAACAATAAAGATCCTAAACTAGCTTTCTGTGATAAAAAAGATTATCCTTTAAATATACCACTTCATAGAATAATACCCGTGATTCATTGGGTAGATAATTCCTTTATGATGGAACATGGAACATATCATATACTTATGAAAAAATATATGACACAAAGGAATGAAATCACTTTTTTAAGAATTTTATATGGACCAAAAAAACCACAAGCTTAATTTGCACTTCTTTATAAAAGGGACCACACTATTACACTGTGATATTTTATAAAAAATTCTCTCCTAGAAGAAACAAAATATTTTTCCTCTTATTATGTACATATATATTCTTCTACATTTGATCCACCCTTATATGGTGTTAAATCTTGTTAACCTTGCAACCATCTATTCTATGAATTATAGTTCTAATAAAATTCACTACCTAAATTCATCTCATCAAGATGGATTTTAATTCCCTTTTATATATAATTCCTAAAATGGTAAAATATGACTACTTAAAGGAAAAAAATCTGTTATAATAAATTTTCATGAGTGAAAAGTGTTGATTCAAACATCCATGATAATCCAATGAGTAATACCAGATGATATCTTACAAATTATTTATTTGTATCTCTAATATTCTATTGGAATGATGATGAAACATTATAATATAACAAAATATTGTTCCAATTAATTTCCAACGAACCTTTATATAATTAAATGTAAACCATAGATCATGATCATAAACAATATTGAGGTGAAGTATATGTTCTATGAAAATATATTTATGATAATGTTATGAAATATTATCTATATAAATATCATCTTTAATTAAAAAATGATTATATTTAGTCGGACAATAAACAATAACCCATTTTGAATTATTACATTTCGATTAATTTTGTAATCCCACTATGATATACATGGATATATTCTCTTATTTCCATTCTAGAATTTCAAATTGATAATAAATCCCCTTAGTTTTTTGTTTTTCATCATTAACCTTTTTAAAAGTCAATAATTTCTTATTATAATTAGAAATAATTTTCTTCATTAATTCCCACTTAGAATATTCAAAATTATCCTTGTATATATTAGTGATATAATGATAAAACTAATATAGGGAATTATGATCCTCACTCAAAAATTTCTTTTTCACATGTGTTTTACAACAAGCACATGACCACTTCATAAATCTTATAAAACATTATTTGTGCACATTATAATAAGAAAATTTTTCTTCATTCATCATTTAAATATTTATATGAAAAATATTTATCATCCACTAAGGAATACACAAAAAATTCTAAAAATGAACATTATACTGACAATTAATCCCAAACATGTCTTTATATACACAAAATATAGTACATGTTTCATTAAATCATTTACTTTAGGATCATGGTCAAAATGTATCATGGTTAATGAAGAATTATCCTTTCAACTTGAACCATCAATAATATTTTCTATTTTACATGGATGATAGTAAATAATAAATCATAATCTTTTATTATTTTCTTTCTTCCTCTCCATCTCATGTAAAATTCATATTGATTAAATATATACATTAAAATATTTGGATATGTATACATATAACATTTCTTCCCATATAATATATGTATCAATTTTTTTTAAAAAAATACCACCTTATGTTCATGGCCATGAGTTGGACAATTTAATTATTAGATTTTAAACAATTATGATGCATATGATATTAGCTAGTCATAATTTATCAATTCTAAGAAAATGTCAATAAAAAATAATAAATATAAATATAAAATTCATTATTTTTTATGTTATGTTAAGATGTAGGGAACTAATCGATCATATTTTTAATTCTTTAGAAAAATAATCAAATTATATGCTTATAAAAAATATGAATCCCTGTTTAGTAAATTATTTATTGTTTTATCTAATAGATAAAGGTTTTCAAAAAAAATTTATCAATAACACATCAGACAATCAAAACTTAAAAATATTTTATATAATAGTTTATCTTATGTATCCTTCCTCAACTATTTTTTCATAGGAAAAATAATATTTCATCATTAATGAAAAAAATACCATGGAAAGAATTTTTTTTGCAACCAAAATTCATATTTACTAAATATTTCATAAAAATTTGTTTCATTAGTGGTCTCTAAAAAAATGATATATTCTTCCTTTGATTCCCATTTCTTCTAAATATTCAATAATATAATTGATAAATAAGACATAAAATATATCCAAATATTCTTGGAAAAAATTATCCTCCAGCTCTAATAATATAGTAGGTGTATTTTATAACCCAAATTGGAATAATCAAAAACTCATAATGGCCATAATTAGTTTAATACACTATCATTATAACGTTTCTTTTATTTACTTCAACTAAGGATATCAAATATTAAGGACATCCTTTTAAAATTAAAACTCTCTCATGAGATGAGTGAATAAGTCATTGATTTGTTTAATCAAATACGTGCTCTTAATAGAAAAGTTATTTAGTTCTCTCTGATCAATGATAATTATCATATAACCATCATTGTTCATAGAAACCAAATGATCTACCACAATATGAAATTCTGAGAAATATGAAACTCATATCATGTAATTGTTGTAATTTATTTTTTAAATACAATACCTCTAATAGATCTTTTCAAAATGGATGTTTTCAAATTAATTTTTCATTAAAAACTATTTTAGTAGTATTTTTTACCTCATTATTAGGAATCATAGTATATTTAAATAGGGTTTGCCATGAAAAGGCGGTAAATCGGCCTTTTAATGTAAATTATTCTTAAAATCAGATTCATTTACATTTTAAGCCTCTGAATTTTATTGGAAAAAAGTAAATAAATTTGACAAACATCTATAATCATATTGTAGTTAGTTGTATTCATTCCCTCTAATACAACGACTAGGTGTTAACTACCATTTAAAATAATAATAATATATTATTAGTGTGCAATGTATGATTTTAAAGAAACTCGTTGTTGCGTATTGGGTACGCCATCAAACATAGAATATCCTTTAAAGTAATATTAATATTTTATTCAAAAATATTAATATATATAAACATTTCATATTCATTATTTACTTGAGAGGTTACATCCTTCCCCATTTTGGGAATTTCATCCTCACAATTTTAAAATTGGGCTCGGAAACTTCATTGAAAGCCCCACATCAGAAAAGGAGTCAATAAAACTATCACTTTAAAAGAAAGAAAGAGAAGTACAATGGTCACCTGAGTTAACTCATACTCGGATTCCATATTGGACAATATGGATATGGAAGAGAAAAAAAGGGTCAAGTTCTGATGGGGAGTGATAGAAAACATGACTAGGAGAAAGTAAACAATTTGAAATCAACAAACTTGGGACATGTTAAACGGTATTTGATTCCCCAGTAGGAAAAGTTAACAGACAATGTTTTTGTTTTATGTTACCTTTCGTTGAGTAATATATTTATTATATTAACTAAAAAATACGTAAACATACTCACTTTTCATGTAGACTTTAATCTCTTACTAGATTTTTAACACAAACTCATATTTTCTAAATTTGATGAGTATTTAGGATGACTTGTTCAACTTAAGAGCGCTATAATCAACTTCTAGAGTATCACATAATCCACATGAGATGAACTATATATTTCCCATGTCTTTAGACCTTAAAAAAACCAAAATTGCTAGTACAAGATCAAATAATACCCAAAAGGATAATCCTTTATAAAACTAAATACTACTTTTAATCTCCAAAAAATTTCAAACAAAAACTAAATTTCATTAAAGACCATTCAATAAACAACTATCCATAAAATTCTTTGAAGTAATTCAAACTAAGGTTGAAACCCAAATTTCTGAAGGATTTAATCACATAGTCTTCCAAGGTAAATCTTAACAATTATCACCAAATAACATCAGTTACTCTTAAAGTCTCATACTAAAAAGTAATTAACCTAATCAAATATCATCCATGATAGGTTAATCATTACCATAGATAACCCAAAATCATCTTATTTCTGATTCATAAGATTATCTAACTAAAAATAAATAGTCAAACTAACCAGGGACATCACGTAGTCCAGTGGTAGGTGATAAATCTCAGTCACACTTTGGTTGTAGGTTCGATTACCTCATCTTCATCTGACGCGACGGGTTTCCACACAGTCTACGTGTTGTCCTTTTTTGCAAAACTATATAATTCTTAAAAAATTATCCAAAAAGAGATAAAATCATCAAAAATAACCATAACATAATTTAACCTCAATGTTTTATCTCATGCCGTTCATTTTCCATCATAACATATAGTAAGCCATAATTACCTCAAAAGTAAGGATCATATAAACCCTAATGGTTACCTTTATAATTATTACATGAACTTCCACATCGAGTTGGTTTTCTCATACATAATGCGTTAGAGAACTCACCAAGGTTCAAGTGGTTAATCATGACTCCTAATAGCTGGTATAGAATAACCATGAGATTTCTCATTGAATCCCCCATTTCATCCAGTCTCTTAATCAGAGAACCACCACAGTTTCCTTCAAACCCATTGTCACTTTGGTGCCTACTAGATGCATCCATTTACTAAAACAAAAAGATTAGTGTGATTATATCAGTAAAATAATCATATAATATCTTATAAGGAGGGTAAATACTAAGATAAAATTATTCGTTTCATCTAAGACTCATTCACTTTATCTAAAAATTACGACTCTTTCTAAAATCCTAACCATTGTGGTATTGTCACTTATGCTTATAGAATACCCTAACCTATAAAGTTATCTAAACTGACCTTTGATACCAACTATAAGGACTCGACATTATAACATTACAAAATCTACAGTTAAATGAATAATTCACATTATGGATCTTTTTAGGTTTAGAGTTTTAGATAATTAGGACATAACTATTACATCTCAAAGGATTACAAAGTATACACTCCTTCTTAGTTTCCATTTTTTCCACAAAATAAATACTATTAAAAATAAACATGTCTAGTCCCATGATTTAGATAACATGTCATTCCTTGATCACATCCTTTTCCCTATTCATCTTTAAGCCATGTGAAAAACATTTAAAAAATGTGGGATGAGCATAAAAAGCTCAGTAAGGGATACACAAAGAAGGAAAACTGTTTGTTTTTCAAAATAACAAGTAAACCATGAATTCTTTACCATATGTAATACTTTTCACCTTTATGAAGTATTAAATTTTCTTCATTGAATAAAATATCATTACATAACATTTTTTAACCAAAATATTACCATAATACCTATGTAAAGGACACCAAACATATAAAGGTAACTTGGGACATAAACATTCTTAAATGGAATAACCATATGGTCAACTTTCACACATATCACTAAATGGAATATCCATATGGAGGACATCCATACCCAATTAATTAGAGGTTTTAATGTAACCACTCATCCTGGTATTCACGACACCACCCGTCATTTGGTTTATCATGTAACCACCCGTCAAATGTCCAAGTACCATTATAAAATCATAACAAATAAAACAATTATAGGAATGAAAATTTTTCAACATTTTAATCATAATATATTACATAAATATATTGATATAACAAATCCATTATCAAAACCATTTTCAATAACATAGTACATAAAAGATTATATGGTATTTACTTTCTTTTAAAAACATTACGGCTTGTTGAGGAAGCCAAAGATCAAATAATATTCGCGGCGTCAGAGAGGTCGTTGTCACCGCGTATGTTAAAAAACATTATTTTTATTGTTTAGTAAAACTATTTGTAGAGAAAAGATTACTTTTGAATAAAATAAAAAGTCAAAGTGGTTTTTATACCATATAAATAATGTTGTGTATAAAAAAAATATTCCTCAATGAAAGAAGATTGAGATGAAGTCCATTAAAAAGTCGGTATCCTTAGATTAAGGATAAATCATTTATATAATTATGTGTGAAAAATATAAATACACCCAATATAGGAGGATATTCTGTGTAAAAAAATAAGAGTTCATCCACACATATTCATTGTATGACATAATCAATAATTAGAGGTTTAACCCAAGGAATTCAAATTGGGTTAAGAAGTTCCCTTATAGTAATTCTACAGCCTAACGACGTCACTTTAAAATTAAAAAAATGAGTTGATGAGAGATAAGAAGGGTATCTAATCACTTTGATATACAACATATAGCAATAAGGATATATAATAAGATATCCCAACATAAGAAGATGTAAATTAAAAGACCTAACAAAATAAGTCCTTAAAAAAGAGGAGTGTGAAAGGTTACATTACCGATTTGGGTATCTTTCAAAATGTACACCGCATGAAAGAAGGAAAATACAATAGAAGATGTAAATACCGATAAATTAAATTATATTGCACAAATAATAAAATCATGGTAATTAAACACACCACACAAAAGGAAAATAGTGTCAAATGTTGCATGAATCTCACAGGAATAAAAGTGAGATAAAAACCCGTTACCTCGTTGTAATCAATCAAGTCGTTTGACCAAAAGATAATAAAAAACAAATGAATCATAGAATAACATGAATATGAATAAAATCATGATAATATATGGAAGTAAAAAATAAAACACATTCAATAAATAAGTGGCGTACTATTGAAATATCACGGAATTAAAAGTGAGATAGGAAATCTCCATACGAAAATTCAGCAGCCTAACGACGCCACTTAAAACTTACAAAAATGGGTTGATGAGATAAAATAGGGTCTCTCATCATATGAACATAAATATTATAGTAAGAGGAATATAAAATATAATCCCCAAACATAAGTAATAAGATGGTAAAAGATATGACATAAAAGAAAGTACTTAAAAAGAAAGAGAGAGGTAGGATCCCTTACCTCAAGTCCGACTTGTCTTGTTCGTTTCTTTATATTCCTGAATAATAAACTTTGTTAAATTTATAATTTCTTAAGGACCTCCTTTAAAGTTTATTATTCAATTAATATCACATATTATAATGTTATAATAATTAGTTAATTATGTGAGTTCATATCATACATTTTTGTCGATGTTCAATACATGAGTAAAAAATGAACTTGTTTGAAAAGAATTGTCCATGTAGTTATAAGTACATCATCCCCAGAATAGTATTAATGATTTAAATATCATATATATCCAATATATCTTCCTTTTATACTATTACATAACATTTTTAGATAAAATTAAATGAAATGAAACGTTCATGGAGACGGTAGGCCGTACGTATGCATGAACACTACTTTCATTTCTTTGTCATATTAATGGAATTAAAATTATATGACAGATATATATATTAAAATTTCAGTATAATATATATTTTATATAGGTCACATAATTTCATTAATTTAATTCTTTATTCATTCCTTGTATTGCATGAACGAGTAACATTACATGAGGGGGCGGTAGTCCACACTTCATTTTATGAAATTATCGCATTTGTACAATATACAAAGAATAAAGGAATGTTTTAAATATAAAACAAAGAGGAATATAGAAAACATAAATACCATATGTATTATATATAAATATAGTTCCATCGTAATTGACACCACGAGAGGTGGTAGGAGAAGGCTAAACAATCATCGTTTCATGAGGTAGAAATTCACCATCCACAGAAACAATATGTTCTTTAACCACTAGATGGAGGTGTGTGTAACTGTAAATAAAATCCTTAGAAGAAAAATACTTGTATATTCAGGATACTAGTGTTGTTATTGAATAAAATAATAAGAATGTTAGGGGTAGTGAACAAGGAAAATAAAAGAAAGAAACTTGAGAGAAGACATTACCTCTAAATCAGGTAACTTTTTTTGATTTGAGCGAAAGGCTTCCTTGGGAAGACTTCTACCAAAATTGAGGATTCTAGGATCATGAGAGGGATGTGTAGAGATAATATGAGAATAAGGTGGACGAACCAAGGGATTTAGGTGTGTGGGTAAGGGTGTAGAGGTGGGGGCCTTTTATAAGAGTGAGGAGGGGCACTCTTGGAATGTATTGAAAAGTTACATTGTTATAAAATGATTTTCGGATTTTAAATGTCCCAAAATTATATATTTCAAGGATAAGGTGATAAGGGTTATAAATCCACCCATAAAATAGGTTTTTGACAAGTATGTTTCTTAGATTTTACCTTATCTATTCATTTTATTTAAATCATTCATTAATGAGGTAATCACTGAATCATCATGGTGTCATAAATAAATATATTTATATAATTTCTAAAAAATTATAAAAAAATACCATGATGTAGGAAATATTGTTATATTTTCAATTTTTATTTATAGTATAAGATATCATTTATATAGACAAAACTAAAATTGTTTTACTTAGTTGATACATTCTTTGGTTATATTTTCCTTTCTTTAAAAAATAATATGATAAAAGGTTACCATCACACTAAAGTGATTGCATGGGGTCACAAAGTTGGAAAAAGGAATACCATGGTCTTCCATTACAGTAACAATATAATTATAACACATGTTGTGTTTATATTTTATTTTTATGATATTATTTTATTACCCTTAACTACCCGATTACTAATTAATCACGATAATTAAAGATAATTGTCGTTGTTACTATTCATAATTTACAAAAACAAAAGAGCCTTAATTACATAATTTAGACCTTATTATTCAGAATATGGAACCAATTTTACCCAATTACAAACATAGAAATTACAGTAAATAATTTAAAAATACTTCCCGTTGTCAAAACCAAAGACGGGATTTTAAAAATTAATTTTTTTTAAAAGATTGACTTGTTTTTACATCCAATTGAAAAGTGAAATTACTTATAATGAACAACATTGTATTAAGTGATAAAAACATAATTCAATTAAACTTTAAAACCATTTAAAATAAAAATTTAACTATATAATTAAATTAGATGAAAATGTAGTTTTGATGTAAAATGAAATATTTTTTACTATTCATTAAAAAATAAATTTTATCGAAAAAGTACTAAAAATTTTCCCAAAGTAAATTTTGATGATAAGAATATAAAAAAGAATTTTATTTTTTCAAAATTAACTTCTGAAAGTGACCAAAACTAGATTTAAATAGGGTTCTCCATCAAAAGGCGGTAAATCGGCCTTTTAATGTAAATTATACTTAAAATCAGATTCATTTACATTTTATGCCTCTAAATTTTATTGGATAAATGTAAATAAATTTAACAAACATCTATAATCATATTTTAGTTAGTTGTATTCATTCCCTCCAATATAACGGCTAGGTGTTAACTACCATTTAAAATAATAATAATAATATATTATTAGTGTGCAACGTAAGATTTCAAAGAAATTTTTTGTTGCGTATTGGGTACGCCATCAAACACAGAATATCCTTTAAAGTAATGTTAATATTTTATTCAAAAATATAAATATATATGAACATTTCATATTCATTATTTACCTATGATGTTACACTAAAAGAATAAACTTACAACAATTGTCTTTATCCTGAATATCCCTATTATGAACAAACTACTCAACGATAATGTTCTATGGTTTTGAATCCAAATACTCCCTCTAAACCATTTTAGAATTTCTTGGATGATACATCATTAATTTTTAAACCCACAAACAATTGTGACTGGATTTTATATAATGTGGGAAGGCTCGATGATATACCACTTTCTATAAAACTATTAAATCTCAATTTTCATGATATACCATGTTACAAACGCACCTTACATTCCAAAATAACAATGATTTACTCAAGGAGAAACCCTAAGGAACACTCAATCACTCATGAAAAATCCAATGCATTAAGATAAAGGGTGAAAAAATATTTTTTGTGGCTTTGAGATATTTCCAATATATTCTTAACCATCTAAATTTGGATTTTAATCCCACATATGATGATAGTTCCAAGAATTGAATGATAAACCAACACTGACTAGTAAATATGGGACTAATACGGTCATCCAAAAATGTATTTTAAGTGATACATATTTATCAAGTCTTTATTTATATTTTTATAGGAGAAATTATTCAATGATACTGTATTCTACCAAGAACAACCAAAATGTATATACCATACTTAGAAATTCCCTAAATAATCCAAACAGACAACTCTGTCAAACCATCCCTTTGTTGATGATAGGAAATGCTCAATTTAAGCTCAGAACCCACCACGTCCTGCAGAACTTTCTAGAAATGTGATATAAAACATGGTTCGTGATGATAAACAATAATTTATTGGGAAACTAGAAATATTTTAAATCTCCTGGATGTATAGTAATTTTAGATCTTCCACCATCATTAAATCCTTAAGAGTATAAATTATTTATGACTTCATAAACTTATCTATAATCACTAGTATAACATTATTTTTACTAATAAACTAAAAAATAAATAAATTAATTAGTTAATAGAATCCCAATCACACATCCATACAATAATGGGAAGATTCTATAATCAACCTTAGACTATCATCTTTCCCAAAAGTCTGGGGAGAACCATTATATAAAAAATCATCTCAAGACATAACCCAATGAAATAAATATATTGATATATTATAATTGAATAATAAAGAGTTATATAAAATAAATATGATGCCATTGGTGATGAAATAATCATTGTAGCTATAATTGCTACTCTCCCATCATTAAAATCCTCATGCACATAATTAATAAAACATATGATCCCACATTCATACAAAATTATCGATTTCCAACTATTATGATTGTCTCTTTTTGTTTGAGGAAAATATCTGAATTATATATATATGGATTCATATACTAAATAGTGTCTAGTATGATAGGATCAAACAATAATTATCTTAAGAAGATTCCTATAAAATCATTGAAAATTTCACAATATCTTATACTAGGGGAATGGTCAGTGAGTCCCCTAATAACCTAATTAGTGTTTCATGATGTCTCACATTAATAAAACACAAACAACATCCATATTAAATGATATATATGTGTAGAATCAGAAGAACATTTCATGCTCTCACTATTACCCCCATCAAAATACTAAAAGCCTCATCTTCATACGTAATTTTTTACTCTAATATCACCATATATCCAGAGGAAACACCCTATCTATCCATCCTAGTATATCCACTTCATTCATAAATTACTTATTCACCAACTTATCACATAACAACATGAAAAAATCTAATAATTGACTTAATTTCTATTCTCCAGCCATCTAAAAATATTGAGCATTCAGATAGAAATTTTTTAGAATCTCAAGTGATATATAAAAAATCCAAAACAAGGGTAGAATTGCATTCTCACTCATTATTCGGTGGTGAAAAGAACAAGGGAATAAAAATTGAACAAATTATAATTACTTCATCCTTATAATCTAATAAACCAAAAAAAATACTCTACCTATAAATCAGTAAGGAAGTATATATACCTTGGACATCTATGAATACAAATAAGTCTATATAATTATAAAAAAATCTAAATTTAACAAATCATTTTTAAAAAATAAATAGATATCTTCTCCACATCATACAAAAAAAGTATCGGGAGTCAAAATATCCCAAGAATACATAATAATCCAGATCAATTTATGTATAAAATGAATGATACATAAAGAAAAAAAAATAACCCACCACTAAAGGATCCCAAAAATAATCCCCACGATTCATTTCTGCATGACCCACACTCAACATGTGTTGCATACTAATAAAGTACACAAGAATGTCCAGAAGTCCCACCATAAGATACTACTCATTTCCCTTTACAGGAGACAAAAAAACCAGGTATTCATATTATAAGAAACAAATTATTAGTTTTTGGAAAAATCGCAGTTGTATACTGCTACGAATATTCATAATAGCATTTTTATAAAAATCATTATTATAGTTTGACATTAAATTTTTGAAATATCATTTTTTTGTAAAATAATAATTGGAAATAATTTTACAAATCAAGTTGGATTATAATCAAAGAAGAAGATCCAAAAATAAAATTTGAACAATTCACATAAATATTATTACCAAGATAAAAAATCTATAATATTCATAATGATATCTAAATAAGAAGTAGAATATAAAACAAAAATAATACTCCTCAATCCAAACACTTGTAACATAGGATTTAACATTTTAGACATATAAAGTGATGGTTATTGGGATTAATATGAGGAACACTAGATGAAAAATGTGAACATAATATTAAAAAGAAATACCCATGGATCTCTCTCTCTCTATCTCATGAAAAAATGAACCCAATCCTCAACATAGCATAATATAGTGAAATTTCCATCCATGATACCCAAACACATACAAATGTTTTCTAATGTGAAAAATAATAAATTCACATCACATGTTCATTTCCATCAACCACATAATAAATAATAATTTATATAATTACAATGCATAAAATTAAGGTATTACCATTAACTGGATTCTCTCTTTGGAAAACTCCTTTAAAAATCCATTTAAACCAAAATTTCTATTTAAAAATTTTTAAAGAACACTATGTTGTAAACAACCTATTTATTAATTGAAATGAATTTAAAAAATCAACTTTTTACCAAAACATTGAAGCTTAAATGATAAAACATAAATGAGTTTCTAATTATAAATTTCAAAATAATATAACAACTAATTAAAAGTAACTTAAATCACTAATGTAGATAACGAGCATATACCCAATTGCTACATCCTCCTGCTTGGCATCCAAATGACCAAAGAAAAAATATGGGTAGGGTCAAAAATTTGGGTATGGTAGCAGCACTATAGTCGGGGGAACTATAGTAGTACTATAGTGGCGACGGTACTATTACAGATCGGTGTTGTTGCATTACTGTTCACTGAGGGGTCCTTTAATCCAAAAAATGGGCTTTAAAACCTTGTATTTAGGCCACATGCCCTTGGGGAATCAAGATATGTAATGGGTCTCCCTCTACCCTATCAAAAAGAGGTCTTTTCTTTAATAATAAAATGAGGCTTCATCCCTATCCTTTTAAAAAATCACCAATTTAAGACAAATGAATGATCCAATATGTTGGGACACATACCTCACACTCGATCTAAACTCATGGACTAAAATAGAAACTACAAAAATGGTATTGAGGGACCTAAAAAGCCTAGAAATCACTATATTCTACATATACATCCAACCCTTCACACGTAATCAAATATCATGTCTATCTAGGTAACCAAAATAAAATTACCAAGGAACAATAAGATAATAGACAAACAGTGGTGATGAAATCTTAATGAAAAAATGAGTTTTCATTAAATATTTCACCCAAAAACATGAGTAATCAGTAATGGAAAAAGGAATAAGAGTATTACTTGGATTAGAGGATATATGATACAAAAATGGGGGAAAATTAAAAGGGGTTTAAAATAATATATAGATAAATGGATTGTTTATAATTTTTTAAGCTAGTAATCGAGGTTATGGCATGACCTCCCATCATCACATCATGATAAAAACCCTAAAAAAGTGACTCTACTATCTAGTAATCATCCTAATGTAATATTTCATAGTAATGACATGATAAATGTATCCAAAAAAACAACCTTATTTCTTGAGTGTCGTCATGGTATATCCTTATATAGTCATGGCATGATAACCCTATGGGGAATCTGTCAAAATGGTCCCTTCACCTACATACATACCAACCCTGGTACAACAAAAAACTATTTTGGAAAGACTGTTATGATCTAGGATATTCAATTGGTAAATTTATGTCATTGAATGACCTCTTATCACCATGATATGACCATCAATATAAAAAAGCATTCTAAAATGAAATAAAATAAGTAGAAATAAAAAAAGAGATAAATTAATGTAAATAACTATTATTTTGTAAATTTTTACCTTAAAATAGAATTTTTCATGTCACAGTATAAGAATAGATT
Organism: Viscum album; assembly: GCA_963277665.1. NCBI lineage: Eukaryota > Viridiplantae > Streptophyta > Magnoliopsida > Santalales > Viscaceae > Viscum > Viscum album. Next base: position 149,998,352 of record OY728159.1, read on the forward strand.
AATATTATTCATAGAAGTCAATTTTCCCAGGATGAAAAAGATATAAAATACTAGATGATGTGAAGTCCAATGATAAAAAATGGGATGTTAATCCCTAGGAGGAAAATATTCATACTAAGATCATAGAAATAATGTTAAAGGTAGAATATAAAATAATGAAATATAAATTATTGAAAATGTAAGATTTAGGGTTTCAAAATATTCTATAAAATAATGAAATATGAGTTGTTGAGGATTTTCATTGCTTATAAAAACCATACATCACAATGTAGGCCTATATAACCTAATAGAGGAGGTTCTAATAGTTTATAAAAAAATTATTGATAAATAAAACACCGCAGATAGTTAATGAGAATTTTATTAATAAGGTTATAGTAGATATTTTATGTCTTTTTATAGGACAACCATGATTATATCCCTAATATAGGTCTCAGTACATTCAGTGTGGGTGTTATATTAGAGTTAAAATCCCTTAAGGAGAAAATAAATGATGATTCCTAAGACATGTTTGTTGAAGATCCAACATTATAGACTTATTTGGTCTATAGATAACATTTTTCACGTTATTATATCCCAAATTTTGTACTCATTTTAGTGGAATAGAAATACAAATGTGGATAATAAAATAATTTATATGGATAGTGAAAAAAAATACATGATGTCATAAAATCATTCAACATTTTAAATCCATTTAGAAAGATGATTTTTATATTCTTTGAATCTTATATTATGAAACTAATAATGGATTTGTTACGATAACAAATGGATATGTATTAATGAAGGGTTAATTTACCTATAATTATTAATATATATTTAGGATTATAGTAATCGAGATTCAAAATATTTTTTATATTATAATAATATTTATATTGTATGTTATAAGTTTATTTTTTATTTTAGAGAAATATACTCACTTTTATGGCTATTTTTGATCCATATTACAGTTTTTTGTTTCATAACTATGTCGAATGGTTCATTTTAGATTATATTTAATAATTTCCATAAGGCATTGAAGATTTTTGGGTAATATAAGTATTCAAGATATGGAGTATTTTAGATAAATAATATGTTGATAATAATGGTATTAGTGTATTCAAGGTTTATATATCAAATATACAGTAAATTGATCAAGAAAATAAGATATTAAACATCGATTATTTATAATAAGTGTTAAAATTGAAAATTATTATGAGTAGGATATCACAAACCGACTAGTGGTACCCCCCAAAAAATGGAACACGACCGGATCCACCACATCTCATAAGGGAATTCCCAATTCTCATGGGTTGGTGATTATCACCCATACATTAACAAGATCAAAATGTAACAATTTCACAAAAACATAAATAGACAATATGATATATATATATATATAATAAAAAGATACCATGGAAGGAAACTAGAATAATTTTATTACAAAAGTAAAAGAAATTATCAGAAATGATACAACTCAAATGAAGCAAAAGAAATTATATGGAATGAGTCCAAAAAACAGAATAAAACCCAAAATGACAAATAAATTCTCTATGTGATAATAATAAAATTCTCCATTATCAAATAACTGGATACCCAATAATATATAAAAAAATCATATTCCCCTCACTACAGTTCCTTTCCTTTTCCAACCTCAAATTACATTACCATGTCTACACACTGACATCAGGGTTTTGGAGGGTGACAGATAAATGGTTTAGTGGGATCCCCCAACTATTCCATATCATGTCAATATATCATAATATGAACATACTAAATATTAAATAAAACAATTCATGATAATTTATTAAATAGTATTTGTATCCAAATCATGGTAAATTATTTACCCATTTTCCATAGTTATAATAAATATATGATAAATAGTTTAAAAGAATCTAACACACACAAACACACACACATATATATATATATCAAATTAGGTAATCAAAGAAAAAATTATACAAAAATTAGAACCTATCATTACAAGGATCACTACATATCATTATTTCTAGTATAGTCATTCCTAAGTGTAGAAAATAATGAAAATAAATACAATATACATATGAATCAACTATCAAGAGTAGAGGAACACGTCAGAAGGTGAACCTACAAATTGTATCTAACAAGTCCCTAGGAAACATATACAAGGAGGATGAGGAACACCCCATTAATGAACCTCACATCTATACACATAGATGATACCTTTTACGACACCATCCACATTACCACCCAATGCCTCCCTTATGCTCTGTTTCAAAAAATTATCCATCAAAAACGTTTTTCAAAATCCATTTCATAAAACCATTTCAAAATGCATTGATAATAAAATTTATTTACCAAAATAGGGATAAAAAGTTTATCTGAAAACATGTATCTGCACCAAAATCAATAAATCCAGAAAATATATTTATAAAATAATTTATAAAACAAGATAAATATAGTTAAATAAACATAAGCTTGTGACATAACCTCCTACCTCAAACTCGTGTTGTATATGACCAAAATGAAAACCAAAACCACTGAAAGGAATAAAAAGCCATCAATGAAGGTATTATCATTGCTTATGAAATCTCGGAATCAATTTCCATAAAAACAATTGGCTGGGAAGAGGATATATCATATCATACCACAAAGGAAAATCATCAATAATACCACCACCAACAATGACCATCCCCTAGAATATCATTCAATAATAGATGTACAATGGATAATAAAATCACTACATTGTTGAATTATCCATAAACGTAGTTCCACTCCATTATTGCGTCCAATTGAAATGATGAAGTATAAATTTATATTACTTGAAGAGACATGTTGAAATTAATGTGAGGATCAAATTTTGGTAGATGAGATCTAAATGGAGTGGAGATCACCCAAATTTTATGTAGAATCACATATGGTTTGAGAGAGTTATTGAAAAATTAATTCAGTGGTAGAGGTAATATTTATGGAAGATAAAAACCCACTCGATCACATTGTTTACTTTGTTAAAACAAGTTCTATGATGTAATTATTCCATAAATCGGGTATTATGAAAAAAATATACTATCAAATTTAGTTTATCCTGATCTATAATTTAATGGTGTAAAATAGGATCTTAGAGCGTAAAAATAATTTATAACATAAAATGATTTCATATATTGAAGGATTCATGTGTAATAAACCCTATAATGATCAGTTTGTAGTTAATTAATTATAGAGTAAGCTGTTTATTATCAGTTAAATGTTTCCACAAAAGAAATATTTCCCTTGGATATCTAGTAACTCCCAAAAGAAATATTATTTCCTCCAAAACTATGATGTAATAACATAAACAACAAAAATTCATATCCTTTTTATCTATGAGGTTATAATACCTCCCCTAAGTCTTTCCATATTAGGAATGTCTTGTAGAAAAAAGGTGATAATTAATGAGGGGAGGATACTGCTGCAGAACTAAGGATTCAAGCTCTTAAGTCTCATTAGAATAGGAAATTTTTTAGTATAACACATTGATTAATGGATTAGACTTCTCATAGAAGAAATTTACCAAAGAATACATGATCTTTAATAGATAAACTACAATTTAAAAAGTTGGCACTAACAAAATCTCTACCCAATATAAAAATGAGATTGATTAGGGTTATTCATCTAGGGCATAGATAACGGAAAACAAAAACAATACCTATCAACTAAAGTAGAATTTCCAACCTATAAGAAACCCAATAAAGATCCCCATTTACCAAAAATGGTCCAACATATCTCATAGCCATCTTTTCATTTTTACCAATATGGTGGTGATCCAACTATAGTGAAACCATTAATTAAACACATTCACCTTTGAAATACACTAATGAAAAATGCAGATGAACTGCATTCAATTTTATCCTCCTCCATATTGTAACCAAATGTAGAAAAATATCTTGAATCCTCACCATGATCTAAAAAATGAGACATTTTGTCATATGATTGGTCTCACCTACCTATAACCAATAATGTAGAGAAATTAATTTCTAACCATACAAATCCTCAAATTGATCCATTATAATAAAATATTGATAATTATTCATATAAGAAAAATCAAAAAATCCAAGATGGAGATATTCAAATCCCCCAAAATCCATGATGTATGAAATGAGAATATCCTTCAATGATCAAAATATCAGGCTCCGTATAGCCATCATTCTTTTGTATGGTATGTTTTACTCAATCATACCCAATTCCCCATATTTTCTTGGATAATCTACTTGAATTTGGAAATAAACATAGGATCCTTATCTAAAACAATTTAAGAGGGAACCCTATGGTCCTCAAAAGATCTTGGATATACACCTTACCTGTATTTCTATCGTCAATGGTATCCCAAATCAGAATGAAATGATTCAATTTTCTCAACTGATCAGCCACAATCTAGAAGGCATTACAACCATGGTGAGTCCATGGTAATCCGTCATCTTATTCCCAAGAAACCACATCCAATATCAAAATTGGTACTAAAAGGGGATAGAAAAATCCATATTGTCTTAGATTCAATTACTTTATCTTTTTGTAGGTATAACAATTGAAAATGTGATAGAAAATGTCACACTTCATACATGACTACTAAATTGTTTTTATAATATCATAAAATATCTTTATATATTCTATATTAATGTCCCACAAAGAACCACTAATGTCCTGAAAAACCTAATTTCTCATAGATGATAGGATGAAAAATGAGTTAAAGATGTGTTTAATACCATCAAAATGGTGTTACCAACTAGAAATGGACTTCCCACCTTGAAGGGTTATTATGATTCATCTGAAATAATCATCCTATTGTTGAATCTAATGAATAAAATCTAGTATTGAATATGAAAATTGATCACATGTCAAAAAACATACCTAAACCATCCTCCTAAGTATCTAGATGCATCTAAGTGATGTTCCCCCATATGGTTCCAATCCACATTTCACTCGAAAATATAAAATAATGGTATATTCTTGTTGAGATCATTTGAAATGGAAATACCATTCTTCATGGTGTATGCAATATCAAAATAGAATGTTTAAAGTTAATCCACCCACCACATATATCTTATATAAAAGTTTATCTAAAAAATACATATCTTAGAGGTTAAAAAGTCATGTATCCTATCATAAAAAAGATCATTCTACCAACAAATAAGTGCATTCATAACTATGGGATGATCCAAACTTTGAGAGAGGTAATTATTCTCATGTAGTTGATGTTGATGAGAAACATGGCCTATCACATAAATATATTTTATAATAACACAACCCAAACAAGAACCAATTGAATCATATTATACCACATACCCCTAACAAGGATCATGTATGATCAAAAAAAATTTCAATGTCCAAATCCATTTTAACATAATGAAATAATATTGAATATTTTCATTTTAAATAAATTTCCCCCTTTTCCATATAAAAGATGTCAAAGGTGATGCTAACATTGAGAAAACCCTTATAATCTGTCTTTGGTATCTAGTGAGACCAATGATGCTCTAAATCTAAATGATGTTTCTAATCTCATCCAATAACATGAAAACCTCCACATTCTCCAAATCAGCTGATAATACATGCTCGAAGATCATGGGTTCTAAGAACATCACTTCATTGATTTATATACTACATTTTGAATTCCTTCCATTTCAACTATGAATCATCAATATATAAAAATCCAAATTTATATGGTGGTCATTCTCACACATAGTTATTGAATAAACTGGGATATCAGTTATGAACACTACCACATAATTTTCTATATACTGATGATATATCTAGTTTATCATATCCATAATAAAATAAGAGTTTTAATTTGAAAAAAATAGAATCATAATTTATTAATAATGGCCATAAATTCATCTGAATTTAATCTTTAGTATATCAATCTTCTAAACATTATGATTATGATAACACAACCAATGATTTATATTCATGAACATCTTTTTCCCTTTAACTGAACAAATTTTTCATCCAAAGAGGTAGAATGATAATTAATTTTTACATTACCTGATAAAACATTATATCGTTCACACATAACTGATGTGAAAGATTAGTATTATTAGTAAATATCCCTGGGGATTACCAAGGTGAATCATTATGGTGAATAAAACCTTTCACCATCATATCATCCATGTGACATACCAAACCCGATTTACACTAATGAAATTGCACCTCATAATACAGATGGCCTCAAGTGTACCTCCCCATACACCAGGGACTATTGACTAGTAGAATGTGCATAGTTTTTGTACTTGGAGAGTCTATTCCCCCTAGTTAGAATGTATAATATCTAAATACAAAAATTATAGATGAAGAATAACAATGAACTTTAAAATACTAGATAAGTTCGATATATTAAAAAACAATGACCAAAACTATATAAAAATGATATCAATGTTAGGATGATATAAAAATGAATCCGAAATACATAGAAGTATGGATACATATTCAATAAATTCATACTAATGGAACAAGAGACAAAAAAAATATCTCAAATAGCATCATGATCCAAACTTAAATTAGGTGCTCTAATCTTGCATGATATAATAAAATAATTAACATGTGACTATGCACTTTTTCTTGTAACTACCTATAAACCAAAATTCTATCTAGGTACTAATCAGTGGACCAATCCAGGTGCAAGATATACTCAATATTCCACTACTAATAATTTCTATTACTAGTCTATTATGTGAATATAAATGTAAAATTCTACAAGTATTATAATAATAAATATAATAAAATGACTGAAATAAGAATTATAGTGTGATAGACACTTCATGAAATGATTGAATGTCCCTTCTATCTTTTGCCTAAGCCAGATATGTCTGAATGGGTGACATGTAATTGGACTTGATTTAAATAATATAACAATGGTTTCCATGTAAATATATAGTAAGTGGTATCCACGGTGTAACCATGGAGCCCATGAAGTGATAATAATGGGATATGATCAAAGGTGAAACCAGGGAATACATGACCTAAAGGTTCATGTTAACTCAGAACAGTATACTATTCAACCTAGATATAGGGGTATAAGTTTAATACTACAATGAAACATTGAAATTTGATTAGAAAAATGTATAATTAGTCCAGGGAGCATATCAGAATTATATCTCAGGCTTAGCATGACTGCATCCCAAGGATTGAATCCATGGAATTGCATGAAAATGATCATCATGATAAATCAAAGGAGTGTATCTATGAAATCATCATTTTGGGATATTATGTGAGTGAATCATTTTAACTACACCAAGACGTTCACATAATAATATGAAAGTGACCTAATTCATTTGTGATTGTATCCCTTGGAAACCATATTAATGAATCGAGATGGAATATTTTAGGTGCTCAAGTGATTCCCTCATGAATCCATTTCTGGATCAAGTATGACCACTCCTTTAATAGGAACGATGACCATAATAATAATTAACACCATTAATTTAAAAATTACTATTTTCCATGTAATAATCACGCTATTTTTTTACATATATATATTTTTTAAAACTATTAAATTTTCGTTTATAAATGTTATTGGTTTATATAAGGAGTCATAATATAAATAGTTTTATTCAAATTTACTAATCCATATGAATATTCTTTATATATACCAATATAATAGTTCATCCATATAAATTAATTAAAATAATATGTGGAAGTTGAAAAAACATAAAATGGTGTTTTGTATAATATTATACAAAAACATCATGTAAGAATATAGATGGATCAACCATTGGGTGGATCATCTTGAGTTCACTGTGCTCTATCAATAATCATTGGTCTTTTAGGGATTTTGGGTGTCAAATTAGTTAAATAATTCATGATATATTTACATAAGGGGAAAATAATTGGTAAAACTAATGTATGAAAAAATAGTGGTAAATATAAATGTTGGATTTTGATGGAATGTAATAGACCACAAAAATTAGGGTGTATGGAGAAACCACTCCATGTATTGGCTTCATAATTAGTTTAATATGGATGAAAACAAAGAAATAGTCAAAATCCATAAAATGAAGAATATTGGATTTATTAAAGAGAAATCCAAAGACGAGGATATAAAATAAGAAATGAAGGTAACAGATTGAATTACACATAATTGGATTACCAAAAATAAATAAATTATTGTCTAATTAGAGTCTAATTGAAAGTAAGGTTTAAATATATAGGTTGTGGTGTAAGATATCTCTTTAATAAATGAGGGACCTATACAAGGAGAGAAAATTAAAAAAGGGAGATAAGTTAAATATTATTTAGTGAAAAAGGTATTCTTTACCCTTTTTAATGGGGTACACTGCTAGGACACTTGGTTTGGACAAACAATGTGTCAATCATGTAGGCTTACTGCCTATGTGGGACTATCTATGTAGGATAGGTTCATGGTGTGGAAAAATGTGTGTAACCCATGTGTTTTCCCTCTATGACTCCTCTATAGTTTCTTAAAAGGTCATTAAACAACATTTTCATGGTCATAATAACTACACACCTCCTTGTACATGTCCACATGGTTGATCTGCATAGTTACTAATAACTATGATCCAAGTGAGCACCTCAATCTACATTCTAGAAACTAAACCTATTGGCACCAAGAAATACCTAGACACTTTTTAAAACACTATAACCACCTTAAAATTTTCTATAAGGATGAAAATAAATATTTTATAAAAAATTATGGGAGATATACATCTTTGAATAACCAGTATTTTATTAATTACTCCACTTAAGACAACTCATCTTTGAGTTTCCTTCATGAGGTTGGTAACACAAAACATGAGAATAACTCCATCCACTAAGCTTGCATGTCATCCTCTCTCTCATAGGTGTTATAATGTATGTGGACATACAACCATAACATAGGATGTAAAGGATCTATCCTTATTCAGATATCCTTCATTATTCGATCAATAATAATAATATGATACTACTCATAATATATATATACATTTGAAATTAAATATTTCAGATCAAATGCCTGATATTGGTTTCAGTGATAATAGTGTATTAGAGATATGTACATGATGTCATGCATGGATCTATATCACTAAGTAAGAGTAATGTGATAGGATACTAACTCGACCATATAAAAAATGTTGAAGGGTCCAACTAACCAAGGTGTCATCTTCCCTTGCTTTTGAATCTGTCAACACATTATCCCAGAAGAAAATTGTTAATAAAGGTGGATTTTATCAATGCTTTTTATTAATTCTAAACAAGGGCCTTTATCACCACTAAAAAATTCTGATAAAAGGGTACTTTATCATCACTAAAAATGATGTTAAATTTTTTTATCCATTCTTTTTAAAGATCACTAAAAAATGTAAATTTCATATGAAAAATTTATCATTATACATATCATATTAATATATAGATATATTTATATGGACATAAATATAATATATTTTATTCAATATGGTTTATAGAAGAATAAATACAAATTTACACTCAATATATAATATATTAGTTGAAAATATAATTATAATGAAATTAAAATATAATATTAACTAATAATTTAATAATTATTATTGAGTAATAGTTATTTAAAATCAATGGGATAATAGAAAAATAAAATTAATTAATGAACATTGTAAGACATGTTGATAACATGACTCAAACTTCAAACAACCATAAATTTTGATCTGGATCTCTGTTTGGCCTCCAATATAAATCAAATCGAAAACATTGAACAAATATATTCCATATTAACAAGAGAGACCGTGATTAAAATTTTTTCTATGTGAAACTTCATCTAGAACGCCACTAAAAATAATTTTTTAGTAGTTGTACCATTATTTTGTAATATTTATGGTATTTAAGTACCATTAAAGATGGTATTGTTGTAATTTTTTAGTGTATAATTAGTTTATTATCCTGGATTACATTCATATAAATAATATGGTTTTGAAATATTATCATTTTTTCTATTGTATTTTTTTTATAATTAAATATATTCATTTTTTCTAATGTTTATATATAATAAATCAATTAGAAAAATATATATCAAACATATAAAAAAATATATTTCTATAATTATAAAACATATGGAAATAAATATTTATTATTCATATAATTTAAACATAAAAAATATCCATTTTATTTTTATTATAAAAATGCAATAATATATATATATCTAAGTATTTTTTACATCTAAATATGTGTCTATCAATAAAAACATATATTTATGTTTATATTCTAATATATGTAGGTAAATAAAAATAAGTTATTATTTTTCTCATTTTGTTGTGAAATATCAATGTGAACATCTCTATTTAAATATGTGTGGAATTGTTTCTGTATCAATATTGTGCAAATACGTTATATATAACTGTATTTTAATAAATATATCATGATCATTAACATTAAATATATTTTAAAATTGTACTTTCATTATGTAATTAAAAATAAAATATAAATACTTTATATCTAAATATACAATTATATGTGAATATTTTTAAGTATATATTTAAATATATAGACATGTAAATAAATAAATAAATTTGTATATATATAATGAATCACATTTATATCTACATAATTAATATAGAGAAATATTTTTAAATGTATTTAAAAATAAATATATAAATCATATGGAGTTAGATATTGCCCGTTTAATTTAAATGAATATCTGGACATTTTTTACATTATAAATATATATGAATACATAAATATTAATATAAATTTATATATAATGTCAATATCTATATATGTGATTTTCTTAATAAAGGGATATATATATATATATATTTTTATATTCTAAAATTTATAAATGTATTTTAGTATATAACATACTTAAATATATATAAGTATATATATATCATACACACAATCAAGCATATATTTTATAAATATATTTAAAAATAATTTTATAAATCTATAAAAATATATGAATAAAAATTATTTATTTGAATATATATACATGTAAAAAAGAAATATAATAAAATATAAATCAATGAAAGCATAGGGTAGTGGAAAAGTGGTTCATATTTTATAAATGTGGTCACATGAATGATTCCAGGCTTATGAGTGGGTGGTTAGAAAGCTTGAAATTTGGAAAGAAATGAGAAGTGGGGTTTCAAGCATTAATAATGGTGGGTTTCAAGATCGATATAGGAAAAGGACTTACAATGGGGGGTTTACATTGATTTTTATATCATTATATATGGTTGTTTAAGAATAACTTATCCCCAAAATCAAACTCTAGAGGTCATAATCATTGATAAACATATGAATTTTTCTTCCATTGAAATGATGTAATACTCTTTTTATATATTTTACATTATCTATAGTCCCTATAATTATATGAGGTCCTAGTAATTCTACCGCCCATACCATTAACTTGTACATGGTTGAACGAAATATACTACCATAAAAGGCCTCATAAGGATATATTTTTATTATATTCTAAATGATGTTATTGTATGAGAACACAACAAGAGGAATGCGTTTTGATGAGGAACCTCTAAAATCAGGGAAACATGATATAATAATTTCCTCTAAAACCTATATATTAGCCTCATATGTAGTGTCTATCTAATGGTGGAATTTTCTAGTTAGAACCATCTTTGAACCGAAAATTCTCTACAACCCTTTCGTGAACTAATATGTAAAATAAGAATCATTAACCAATAAATTAGAATGCTGGACTCTGTGAGGTCTTATGATATCCTAGAAATATATATAACTCCATTCTCGTCCATTGAAATGGTCTCTATGATAGGTAAAAAGGTATATACCTTAATTAACTTTTTGAAGATCACCCATAAAACATGAATACCTTGAAGGGATCTTAGTATTCTCGTCATAAAAATCATGGCTTCATTGTCCCATTTACTATTTATAGAAAGAATAAACTCTAAAATACCATATAATCACTACTATTATGACATCACCGACTGATAGGTGTAACATATAATGAAAATACATGACATCTATTATTTTATAAACAACCCCCAGTACTAGTAGTGTAAGTCATGATATATCATTATAAGCTTAGTGTGTACCTCCCACCAAGGAGAATGAGACTCTCACATTAATTCCACCCACATATACGGGAACCCAGATGTGTCCATGTTAAAAAAATATCTCATCCTCATCAACGATCCAACACGATTATCGTTCTTAGCTTGAAACATTTTCCCTCAGGAATATGACCTCATGGTATGAATGTTTCCTCATTACTCTATCCAGAAGTGAAGAGGTCACTACAATATACATAAAAATGGGATTCCTATGATTATCCTAAACCTATATGTGCATCTTGGAAAATATGATGATCAACTATGACTCACTAATCGCCTATTAGAATACCGATTTTTTGTCTTCTATCTCAATGAAACAACCATAGAATTTCCCTTTATATGCATACAAGAATGCTCAAAATAAAATGAATATATGTATTTAACCCACCATCACTATCAGAGACTTATGTAATTCTTTGTTAATATGTATTAGTGGGTTTTTAGTTTAGAGTAAAATAAAAAAATTTCTCTAAATACGTAGTTATTTGATAAATTTATGGTGTTTACAATAGCTACTAGATCAAGGTTGTGCATAAAGTAATTCCTCTATTGTGGGCCCAATTGATGAGACTAATCTTCTATGACTTACTTTCCTTAAAATATAATTACTCCCACCTTTCTACTTGAAAAATCACAATAAAATTTATAGCATATTCCAAAATGTGGAAGATTTATGATTGGTAGTGATGTTAATTATCCTTTTATGTCAAAAACGTACTTCTCACATGCTTTATAACATAAATTTTTTATTCCCTTCCTATAAATGGTTGTATACGGTGCATCTATGCATGAATATTCTCAAATATAACTCATGTAATACCTAACTATACCAAAAAAATCTGTGTACCAAAGACATACTTGGGTTGATCCCAATAAACTATAGCTGTCACATTCTCTGGGTAACCATTTACTCATGCCCCAATTATAATATAACAAATGATGTTGGCCTTGTTGATCCAAGAGTTATATTTTCAGCACCTAGAAAACATACATTCCTCAATCAGTTTACTCAAAATTATATTATGATGTTTGGAACTTTCTTTCTAAGAATGCGAGTACAAAAAGGTTTTTTCTATTATACTACCAAAACTGAATCTAGATACTGGTGGAAAACCCCATTCATCATAAGAATAAAATTTTAGGTGGGTATTTGAAAACAAAACACGTAAACATATACTCATAAAGTCCATTCTAGGTTTTTATTGTTATATAAGGTATGTATGAAGGCCTAAATCAAACCTTATGATAGCGCAACATCAATTCATTATTCAATATATCCTTTATCCCTTAGAGCTAGTTAATGTGGTTTTATATTAATGGAAAATGATACAAATTTCATAATTTATGATAATTAAATTTATATTAATAAAAAAAATCATTGGGGTCCCATCCACCTAATAAAAAAAACAATCAGCGAACTACAACAAAATGTAATTGTTTTTATAAACACCTTATCATACATGTCCTTGAACTACTTATTCAGTTCCTAATGTTCGATAGGTTCTATCTCGAAAAGAAGTATAAATACTAGTGAAAAAATTGGAACTAGATAAATTGTAAAATCAACATATATATCAATATTTATTCTCAAAAATAGTTCAAGGAAGATGTACCTGAATCACTCCACTACTGAAGGGATGTTAGTGCATCATCTTCCTCGACCATCTAGAAGAAGACGTAAAATTTGATTCTTCACTCCTCTCATCCAATGATGATTCGGTTAATCATAGATATAATAAAAATACAATTCTCCTTTATACACATTTTTACCTCCCTAGGGTGACATAGAGGATACCCTATGATGATAAAAATCAAAATGAGTATGATAGGGAACCAACCAATGCATAATGAGAATGATATTGAAATATGTATTCTCAAGAATGACGAGTTGATATAGTAAGTGATGACCTCTAATATCAAGGGGAAAATATATTCATTAGAATATAATTTTTTATATTAATATGAGAGGAATATCGAGATACATCACTGTATTGAAATAATGAATCTAGAGACAAGGATTTATACTATTGTCGTGAAGATAAATGACTGTGATGTAATTGTATCAAAAAGTGTAGATGCATAAGCATGGGCTACCATGAGAGTAAATCATAATGAATATGTCATAAAGAAATATATTTAGGAATACGATTTACTATATATATATATATCCTAATATAAGTCTTAATCCATATCCATACTACCGAAAGTGGTTCCACTCAGTTGTCTTATTATATATTAGGTGTGATCTTATCGACCATTCCCAACTCCTCAACAAGTATGATCGATGGTAGTCTATCTTCCATAAATTTTTCGAGTTACCAGTTATTCTCTAGAAGGTAGAGTTAGAGTGGATCTTCATAAACTATTAATTGGTGGAAATATTACTGTAATTTTAACCCATTATACCATAGGCTTGACAATTAACTAATTCATGGTTTCACTGATACTTTCTATAACCTTTATATCCATATAGATAGCACAATAAAAATATACTTGGGTGGATACTCTTACTATAAGGACCCAGCCTTAAACCTAACTTAATCTTGAGTTATTACAAGATTACACATTGAGGATCTTTTCAGGTTTAGATTTTTAGAGAATTAGATCATGAAACTTACATTACATTCCACATTTAAACAAAGTGGTTACATAAAAGACAGTATTCATTCTTCCCATCAATGGAAACATATTTAAAATATAACATGGATTCTTTCTTGACACATCCTTGACACTATCATCACATCATGTACCTTTCCCTTGACCTGTGAAAAAAATTTCAAAAAAACTTGGGATGAGCATAAAAAGCTCAGAAAGAGTTATAAAAATATAGAAAGGAAACATGAGTTCATATATACATTATAATGAAATCACACTTTACACATAAAACATAGGCATATCGAATCATGAATAAATCATAGGAAACATAAGACATAAAGGTAACTTGAGGCATTCATAACATTCTTACGTAGGGAGTAACCCTCTTGGTTATGTTTGGAATACCCATCATAGTATATTACCTAAATCTCTTCGTAGAAACCTTAACATTTCACTCCTTCACGTTACCCAATGCATTGGAGCGATATATCGGGCTCACCCTCCCTTAGTTTACAACAGAACCACCCGTTTTCATAACAATGCCCAAGATCCATAACATAAATGTATCACATAAAACATACATAAAGGAAACATAACATTTCCACATTTCAATCACAATATAACATTTTAGTAAATTGAAATAATGAATCCATTAAAAAAGAAACCATTTCCAAAACCATTTAAAACATTTAATAAAGAAATTTTTGAATCAAAGTGTCCCATACCACCTTGAAGCTTAAAATTTTAAACCATTAATATCCATATAAATAAATCCTTAAAACCATTTTGAAAACATGGATATTAATAAGAACAAATAATTAAAACATTTAAAATGATATTTTGGTTAAAGGGGTTTTACCAAAATTAGCGACACTTGAATACAATAATTTAGGAATAACATTTAGTCAGAACTTTATAATATCATGAGAATAAATGGATTCATGATATAATACTCCAAAGGACAGTATATACACCATATAAGAGTGAATTGGTGCATAACAACAATGAACCCTCAATAGAAATATCAAATGTAATGAAATCCCTTATAAAGAAGGTATCATTAAATTAAGGACAAATAAATCTCAAAAATATGTGTCAAAAATATAAATACACCCAATATAAGTGGATATTAAGTGTAAAACAATAAAAGGTCATTCACACATATTCAATGGATGACATATTCAATTACTACATGTTGAACCCAAAGAAATTGAAATTGGGTTAAAAAGTTCCCTTGACAGCCTAACGGCATCACATCAAAATGTGTTGATGAGAGATAAAAAGTGTATCTCATCACTTGGACATAAAATTTACATCAATAAGGATATATGATAACATATCCCAACATACCAATATGTAAATTAAAAGACCCAAGAAAAGAAGTCTATTAAAAAAGAGGAGGGTGAAAGGTTCCCTTACCGACATGGGTATCTTTCAAAACATACACCCCATGAAGGAAGGACAATATATCATTGATGTACATACTCATAAATGAATGTATATTACACAAAGAGAATAATAATTGGAAGTACATACACCAGTAAATGGAATTTGTGACAAATGTAGCATAAATCTCACGGGAATAAAAGTGAGATGAAAAATCCCTTACAAAAAATCGGCAGCCTAACGACGCCACTCAAAACTTCCAAAATGGATTGATGAGAGATAATAGGGTCTCTCATCACATGAACATAAAAATTACAGTAAGTTTAATATAAAATATCATCCCAATAACAAGAAATATGAGATTTAAAAGGAATGACATAAAAGTGTGTACTTAAAAAGAAAGAGGGGAGTATGATCCCTTACCTCGGGTCCGACTTGACTCGATCGTTCTTTAACGTCCTGAATAATAAACTTGAGTTAATTTATACTTTCTTAAGAACCTTTTACAAGTTCATTATTCCTTTTATATCAATTATTGACATGTTATAAACATTATGTAATCATTTAAGTTAATAATGTTCATTTTGTCGGTATTTGGTTCTTAGGTCGAAAGTGGACTTCTTACAATTACATGTTGTTCGTGGTCAAAGGTTATTTATATCCAGAATGACATTCCTGATTTTGATATCATATATATTATATATATCCTGCATATACATTTATTTATAATATTACATAATCATTTACAGGTAAGAAATGAAATGCACCGTTCATGGTGACGGTAAGCCGTACGTACGCATGAACGCTACTTTCATTTCTTTGTCATATTAATGGAATTAAAACTAAATGAGAGGTATGTATACTTTAATTCCAGAATTATATTCATAATTTAGATATATTATTCATTATATATATCAATTATATACATGTAATTTTAATTGTACATTATTTTTGGGGATAAGAAATGAAATGCACCGTTCATGGAGACGGTAAGCCGTACGTACGCAAGAACGCTACATTCATTTCTATCTCATACTTTATTGGAAATGATATAGAGTTATATAATAATTCCTGTATAACATCACATATAATAACATTAAATCCATCCTTTATACGTCCCACGTATGGCATTAACGAATCACATCACTTTGAGGGGGCGGTAGTCCGCACTTCCTAAAATGAAGATATCGCGTATACCCATAATGGAAGCCATAAAGGTAAGACACAAATGAAAAATACAGAAGTATAAGTAAAACATAAACATATAATATATCATATATGAATATAGTGACATCTTAATGGCCACCTTTGAAGGTGTTAAGAGAATGTTGAACAATCATCGTTTCGGGAGGCAGAAATTCGCCATCCACGGAAACCGTATGTTCTTTAACCATTTGATGTATTTGTGTGAGAGTTTAGCTCAAATAAATCTTATAAAAACATCCTAGTATATATAAGATACTGGTTTTGTTACAAAAGAAATAAATAAAAAGAGTTTAGGGGGTTGGAGAAGCAAAATAAAACAAATGAACATGAGAGAATGAATTACCTTTAAAGGTTTAACTCCTTTTGATTTGAGCCTAAAGGCATCCTTTGAAAGGATTCGGCCCAAAGGGAATCCTCTAGGATGAGGAGAGGGATTTGGAGAGAGTAAATGGGCAGTGGTTGGCCGAGAAAAAGGCTTGAGGAGTGTGTGAAATGAGGTAGAGGTGGGGGCCTTTTATAAGAGGAGAGGAGGGGCACTTTTGGAAAGTAAGAAAAATTACTTTATTTGAAAATGTGTTTCGGTTTTAAAAGGTCCCACATTGATATCATTCGTGGATAAGGTGATAAGGCTTCGAAATCCACTCATCCAATAAGTTTTGGACATGTGTAGTTCATAGTTTTTACATTATCTTTCCATTTTATTTAAATCGTCAGATAATGATGTCATCGCTGCATCATTATGATGTCATAAATAATTTAATTTATTTAATGTCTAAAAATTATAAAAAAATTACTATGATGTAGGAAATCTTTTTATATTTCCAATGACTATTTATAAAAAAAATCTGACTTGTATAACCCCACTTAAAAGTTGTTTTAGTAAAACATATCATGTTTGTGTCATATTTACTTTTACATTAAATAAAAAGTTATTTATGTCATTTCCCAACCAAAGTGGATCCATGGGGTCCCCAAGTTGACCAATGGCTTGTCTTGGTCGGCCATGACACAACCAATGAGGGTAAGACATTTGTCAAGCTCATCTCATTTTATTAAAGCATTATTTTTACCTTAAACTACACTAATTACCACTAATCGCGATTAAAAACTTAAAAAGTTACTATTCACCAAAAAATTATTTTAATCTCATTGAAACACATTTTACTTCTTAATGACAACCATGTATTCTGTATTTTTTAAAATCAAAACACAATGATGGCAAAATTTCATTTAAACGGAAAATCAGCTTTTATAAGTACCACTTAGTGGTTTAACTATTCATCAAAAATTGAAGTTTTTCAGAAAAATCCCAAAAATTCACCCTAAGCTATATTTGATATTCTGAATTCAAAAATGAAGTCTGTTTTATAAAATTCAAAAAATATAAGTCACATTAATTAATTTAATAATTAATTCATGCTGTCATGACAAATAGCGTGTTTTTATGAAACAATAAGTATCAAAAGATTGACACTAGTTTAAGTCCGATTTCAAAGTGAAATTAATTCCAAAGACCACTATTGGATTTAATGGTAAAAATATTTTATAATTTAACTTTAAAACCAATTCAAAAGATAATATAATCATATAAATAAATTAGATTAAAAAGTGGTTTTGAATTAAAATACAACATTTTACACTATTCAATAAAAAAATGAACATTATCAGAAAGATACCAAAAATTTACACAAATTAAATTTTGATGTCCCGATTCTTAATAAGAGTTTTATTTGGACCAAAATAATGTTTAAGAGTGAAAAAAACTATATTTAATGATGGTTCAACATCAAAAGGTGATAAGTGAACCTTTAGTGAAAACTAGGGCATATACGCCTAAAATTGAAATCTTTCCGTATTTTAATCCGCTATCCTTTATTGGATAAATATAAAAACATTTAAAAACATATATAATAATATTTTAGTTATTTATATCCTTTCCCGCCATTACAATGGCTACATGTTAACTACCATTTAAAATAATATTATTTTATTATTGGAGTGCAATGTAAGATTCCCAAGAAACTCATTCTTGCGTGTTGGGTACGCCATCGAGCATAGCATCCCCTTTAAAGTCATATCAATATTTTATTCACAAATATGGATAAATATGAAAATGTCATATTCTTTATTTACCTGGGGTGTTACATCCTTCCCCCCTTTTGGGAATTGCATCCTCGCAATTTTTAAAATTGGGCTTGGAAACATCCTTGAAAGTCCCACATCGAAACAAGAGTCGGTAAAACAATCACTTTAAAATAAAGAAAGATAAGTACAGAGGTCACCCGAGTTAACCCATACTAGGATTCCATGTAGGAAAACATGGACATGGAGGAGAAAACATAGGGTCATGTTCTGATGGACAGTGATAGAAAACATGTTTAGGAGAAAGTTAACAATAAGAAAATCACAAACCTGTGATGGGTTAAACGGTATTCGATTCCCCAGTAGGAAAAGTTAATAGACAAATTTTTTGTTTTAGGTTACTTTTTGTTTAAGAATTTATTCATAAGGAAACATAATCACTTATCATGTTGACTTTCATCTTTTACTACATTCCTTAGTCAAACTCATATTTTTTTTCCAAAAGGCTAGTATTTAGGGAGGCTTGTTCGCATTAAGAGTAATATAATAAACTTCTAGAGAATCACCTAATCCACAAAAGAGAACTATATACATCCCATGTCTTTAGGCTTTAACCAAAACCAAAACCAAAAATCTTAGTACAAGGTCAGATAATCCAGAAAAGGATAACCCATTAAAAAGAAAATCCATGCTTAATCTCCAAAATTTGTCCAACAAAACCCAAAGTTCAATGAGGACCATTAGATAAACAATTTTTCCATAAAATTCTTCAAAGTAAACCAATCTATGATTGAATCCCAAATGTTTGAAGGATTTAGTCACATAGTCTTCCAAGTTAAATTGTAACACTTATCTTCAAACAGCATCAATCGCTCCTAAAGTCTCGCATTGAAATGTAATTATCCTAATCACATATCCTCCATGATAGGTTAATCATTTTCATAAATAACCCAAAATCAACTTACTATAAATTCATAAAATCATATAACTAAAAAGAATCAGTCAGACTAACCAGGGACTTCACGTAGTCCAGTGCTAGGCGATAAATACCAGTCGCACTTTGGTTGTGGGTTCGATTCCCGCAGCTTTGTCCGACGCGACGGGTACTCACACGGTCTACGTGTTGTACTTTTTCCAAAACTCTATAATTTTCAAATCATTCCCCAAAAAGGGATAAAATCATCAAAAATAACCATAACATAATTTAACTTCAATTTTATCTCATGCCTTTCACTTCAATCATAACATATAGTAACCAATAATTACCTCAAAAGTAAGGATCATATAAACCCAAATGGTTCTTTATAACTATGCCCACAAAATAAAAGATAACTATTACTTGGATAAAATTTTCCTATATTAAACATCAGGGTTACACATAATATAAAAAGTCTTCTAATGTAACCCCATCATCAAAAGAGACTTAATACTCTTAAGAATTTCACCATAACTCTTGAAGCCCTTATGTGTTGACATCTTACTCATTCAACATTCTCCATGATCCATTATCCATTCCTTTCCAACTTAATCCGAAATACCTCTTTCCTACAAACAAAATCATGAATCATATCCTAAGATTCCAAAATAGGAAAACAATATTCATGAAATAGTACATACCTTTGATTGGTCATTGTCAGTTTCTTCATCCTCAATCGGAATGGAATTAGGTATTGGTAAACGAATATTGGTACGCTCTTGGTGACCCCATTCACGAAACTTCTTCATAGGAAATGTGTTTGCATAATGACCATGCACACCACATTTAAAACATTCAATTGATCCCTTAGAAAGAACTTCTTTCCGTTTCCTCGAGTCAACTGGATGCTTCCTTTTTCCATGACAGGTTCTTGCTTTATGATCTTCATTTCCACATCTATAGCATATTTCTGTCATTTTGAAACATTTTCCTAGGTGTTTCTTTACACATCTTTGACACATAGGTTTTTGAACACACTTACCTTTATGATTATTACTTGTACTTCCGTAGGGATTTTTTTCTTGCATATATGATGCCTTAGAGAAATCTCCAAGGTTTAGGTGGTCAATCATGACTCCAGATAGTTGGTTGAGGATAATCACAAGAGTTCTCATTGCACCTCCCATATCATTCAGTTGCTTGCTCAAAAAACTGTCACAGTTTCCTTCACATCCACTGTTACATTGGTTCCTGCTAGATCCAGGCATTTACTAAAACCAAAAAGGTTAGTGTGAGTATATCAACAAAACCATCATGTACTAATGAGTAAGATAAACAATAAGATATACTTACTCATTCACTTTATCTAAAACTAAGACTCTTTCTGAAATCCTAACCATTATGGTAATTGTCACTTATTCTTAAAGAATACCCTAACCTCTAAAGTTATCTAAACCGACCTTTGATACCAACTATAAGGCCCCAGCCTTAAACCATACTTAATCTTGAGTTATTACAAGATTACACATTGAGGATCTTTTCAGGTTTAGAGTTTTAGAGAATTAGATCATGAAACATTCATTACATTCCACATTTAAACAAAGTGGTTACATAAAAGACAGTATTCATTCTTCCCATCAAAGGAATCATATTTAAAATATAACATGTATTCTTTCTTGAAACATCCTTGACACTATCATCACATCATGTACCTTTCCCTTGACCTGTGAAAAAAATTTCAAAAAAACTTGGGATGAGCATAAAAAGCTCAGTAAGAGTTATAAAAATATGGAAAGGAAACATGAGTTCATATATACATTAGAATGAAATCACACTTTACCCATAAAACATAGGCATATCAAATCATGAATAAATCATAGAAAACATAGGACATAAAGGTAACTTGAGGCATTCAAAACATTCTTATGTAGGGAGAAACCCTCTTGGTTACGTTTGGAATACCCATCACAGTATATTCCCTAAATCTCTTCGGAGAAACCTTAACGTTTCACTCCTTCACGTTACCCAATGCATTGGAGAGCTATATCAGGCTCACCCGCCCTTAGTTTATCACGGAACCACCTGTTTTCATAAAAATTCCCAAGAACCATAACATAAATGTATCACATAAAACATTCATAAAGGAAACATAACATTTCCACATTTCAATCACAATATAACATTTTAGTATATTGAAATAATGAATCCATTCAAAAAGAAACCATTTCCAAAACCATTTAAAACATTTAATAAAGAGATTTTTTAACCAAAGTGTCCCATACCACCTTGAAGCTTAAAATTTTAAACCATTAATATCCATAAAAATAAATCCTTAAAACCATTTTTAAAACATGGATATTAATAAGAACAAATAATTAAAACATTTAAAACGATATTTTGGTTAAAGGGGTTTTACCAAAATTAGAGACACTTGAATACAATAATTGAGGAATAACATTTAGTCAGAAATTTATAATATCATGAGAATATATGGATTCATGATATAATACTCCAAAGGACAGTATATACACCATATAATAGTGAATTGGTGCATAACAACAATGAACCCTCAATAGAAATATCAAATGTAATGAAATCCCTTATAAAGAAGGTATGCTTAAATTAAGTACAAATCAATCTCAAAAATATGTGTGAGAAATATAAATACACCCAATATTAGTGGATATTAAGTGTAAAACAATAAAAGTTCATTCACACATATTCAATGGATGGCATATTCAATGACTACATGTTGAACCCAAAGAAATCGAAATTGGGTTAAAAAGTTCCCTTGACAGCCTAACGGCATCACATCAAAATGTGTTGATGAGAGATAAAAATTGTATCTCATCACTTGGACATAAAATTTACATCAATAAGGATATATGATAACATATCCAAAAATACCAATATTTAAATTAAAAGACCCAAGAAAAGAAGTCTATTAAAAAAGAGGAGGGTGAAAGGTTCCCTTACCGACTTGGGTATCTTTCAAAACATACACCCCATGAAGGAAGGACAATAGATAATTGATGTAAATACTCATAAATGAATTTATATTACACAAAGAGTAGAATAATGGGCAGTACATACACCACTAAATGGAATTTGTGGCAAATGTATCATAAATCTCACGGGAATAAAAGTGAGATGAAAAATCCCTTACAAAAATTCGGCAGCCTAACGACGCCACTCAAAACTTCCAAAATGGATTGATGAGAGAGAATAGGGTCTCTCATCACATGAACATATAGATTACAGTAAGTGTAATATAAAATATCATCCCAATAACAAGAAATATGAGCTTTAAAAGGAATGACATAAAAGTGTGTACTTAAAAAGAAAGAGGGGAGTAGGATCCCATACCTCGGGTCCGACTTGACTCGATCGTTCTTTAACGTCCTGAATAATAAACTTGAGTTAATTTCTACTTTCTTAAGAACCTTTTCCAAGTTCATTATTCCTTTTATATCAATTATTGACATGTTATAAACATTATGTAATCATTTAAGTTAATAATGTTCATTTTGTCGGTATTTGGTTCTTAAGTCGAAAGTGGACTTCTTACAATTACATGTTGTTCGTGGTCAAAGGTTATTTATATCCAGAATGACATTCCTGATTTTGATATCATATATATTATATATATCCAGCATATACATGTATTTATAATATTACATAATCATTTACAGGCAAGAAATGAAATGCACCGTTCATGGAGACAGTAAGCTGTACGTACGAATGAACGCTACTTTCATTTCTTTGTCATATTAATGGAATTAAAACTAAATGAGAGGTATGTATACTTTAATTCCAGAATTATATTCATAATTTAGATATATCATTGATTATATATATCAATTATATACATGTAATTTTAGTTGTACATTACATTTTGGGATAAGAAATGAAATGCACCGTTCATGGAGACGGTAAGCCGTACGTACGCATGAACGCTACTTTCATTTCTATCTCATACATTTATGGAAATGATATAGAGGTATATAATAATTCTAGTATAAAATCACATATAATAACATTAAATCCATCCTTTATACATCCCACGTATGGCATTAACAAATCACATCACTTTGAGGGGGTGGTAGTCCGCACTTCCTAAAATGAAGATCTCGCGTATACCCATAATGGAAGCCATAAAGGTAAGACACAAATGAAAAATACAGAAGCATAAGTAAAACATAAACATATAATATATCATATATGAATATAGTGACATCTTAATGGCCACCTTTGAAGGTGTTAAGAGAATGTTTAACAATCATCGTTTCGGGTGGCAGAAATTCGCCATCCACGGAAACCGTATGTTATTTAACCATTTGATGTAGTTGTGTGAGAGTGTAGCTCGAATAAATCTTATAAAAAAATCCTAGTATATTGAATATACTGGTTTTGTTACAAAATAAATAAATAAAAAGAGTTTAGGGGGTTGGAGAAGCAAAATAAAACAAATGAACATGAGAGAATAAATTACCTTTAAAAGTTTAACTCCTTTTGATTTGAGCCTAAAGGCTTCCTTTGAAAGGATTATGCCCAAAGGGAATCCTCTAGGATGAGGAGAGGTATGTGGAGAGAGTAAATGGGCAGGGTTTGGCCGAGCCAAAGGCTTGAGGAGTGTGTGAAATGAGGTAGAGGTGGGGGCCTTTTATAAGAGGAGAGGAGGGGCACTTTTGGAAAGTAAGAAATATTACTTTATTTGAAAATGTGTTTCGGTTTTAAAAGGTCCCACATTGATATAATTCGTGGATAAGGTGATAAGGCTTCGAAATACACCCA
Source organism: Viscum album (assembly GCA_963277665.1). Classification (NCBI taxonomy): domain Eukaryota; kingdom Viridiplantae; phylum Streptophyta; class Magnoliopsida; order Santalales; family Viscaceae; genus Viscum; species Viscum album. Next base: position 150,023,309 of record OY728159.1, read on the forward strand.
TCCAATAAGTTTTGGACATGTGTACTTCATAGATTTTACATTATCTTTCCATTTTATTTAAATCGTCAGATAATGATGTCATCGCTGCATCATTATGATGTCATAAATAATTTAATTTATTTAATGTCTAAAAATTATAAAAAAATTACTATGATGTAGGAAATATTTGTATATTTCCAATGACTATTTATAACAAAAAATATGGCTTGTATAACCCCACTTAAAAATTGTTTTATTAAAACATATCATGTTTGTGTCATTTTTACTTTTACATTAAATAAAAAGTTATTTATGTCATTTCCCAACCAAAGTGGATACATGGGGTCCCCAAGTTGACCCATTGCTTGTCTTGGTCGGCCATGACACAACCAATGAGGGTAAGACATGTGTCAATCTCATCTCATTTTATTAAAGAATTATTTTTTCCTCAAACTACACTAATTACCACTAATCGCGATTAAAAACTTAATAAGTTACTATTCACCAAAAAATTATTTTAATCTCATTGAACCACATTTTACTTCTTAATGACAAACATGTATGTCGGATTTTTGAAAATAAATACACAAGGATGGAAAAATTTCATTTAAACGGAAAATCAGCTTTTATAAGTACCACTTAGTGGTTTCACTATTCATCAAAAATTGAAGTTTTTCAGAAAAATTCCAAAAATTCACCCTAATCTATATTTGATATTCTGAATTCAAAAATGAAGTCCATTTTACAAAATTCGAAACATATAAGTCACATTAATTAATTTAATAATTAATTCCCGATGTCATGACAAATAGCGTGTTTTTATGAAACAATAAGTATCAAAAAATTGACACTAGTTTAAGTCTGATTTCAAAGTGAAATTAATTCCAACGACCACTATTGGATTTAATGGAAAAAATAGTTTCTAATTTCACTTTAAAACCAATTCAAAAGATAATATAATCATATAAATAAATTAGATTAAAAAGTGGTTTTGAATTAAAATACAACAATGTACACTATTCATTAAAAAAACTAACATTATCGAAAAGATACCAAAAATTTTCACAAAGTAAATTTTGATGTCCCGATTCTTAATAAGAGTTTTATTTGGTCCAAAAGAATGTTTAAGAGTGAAAAAAACTATATTTAATGATGGTTTAACATCAAATGGTGATAAGTGAACCTTTAGTGAAAACTAGGGCATATACGCCTAAAATTGAATTCTTTCCGTATTTTAATCCTTTATACTTTATTGGATAAATGTAAAAACATTTAAAAACATATATAATCATATTTTAGTTATTTCTATCCATTCCCTCCATTACAACGACTACATGTTAACTACCATTTAAAATAATATTATTTTATTATTAGAGTGCAACGTAAAATTCCCAAGAAACCCGTTGTTGCGTGTTGGGTATGCCATCGAGCATAGTGTCCCCTTTAAAGTCATGTCAATATTTTATTCACAAATATGGATAAATATGAAAATGTCATATTCTTTATTTACCTGGGGTGTTACACATACAACCACAAAACTCTAAAGAACCATTCAAATGAAATTTTTTACTGTTGGATGAACTACTACCCTTCCGAGTTACTAAAAAACTATGCCATGTATCATCAGCTTCTATCAAATTGCATTAAATTAGTAGGTACTAGTTCATAATCCATGAAAAGGAATTAAAAATTATGACATTTAGATGACACAAGATGTAATATATTACAATATTCAATGGATATCACTTTAGAAAACTCATCACTAGTAGAAAAAGGTAAATAACAATGATTCTCATTAATGAAAACTAAATAATCCATAACATATAGGTATCAATTCTCTTAGTTCATAAATTATCTATCTCATTCAACCCTGAAATCAATAGAATTGAATACTTAAAGAAAATATCTTGGATATAACTTCAAAAAATATACTGATGATTGTATTCCTAGGAAATTACATCCCACCAATGCATGTAAGATTCCAACTGAATATAAGAAATGAGCATAAACCTCCTTAAATAAGGTTTCTCCCAATTCTATTTAATAGATAATATAAACTCTAGTAACTTTTTTGAATGCTATAGATTACAATATCCAAATTAATATGGGAGGATTTTTCTTCAAATACTCTTATATTAGATCTTTTTTATTAGGGGTTGGTTATGAATATCCCTGTATGTTTTCATAAGTTGTAGGAAAACCAATTATAACTGGGCACTAGTTCCCATGTTATGAAAAACAGTGGGTTTGATAGGGGGAACTACTGCTTGGTTAACTCCCTCCACATTATGATCATGGTTGTCTCCATTATCCTGGTGCTTTACCTAAGGACTGTATGGAGTAATTTATTAAAATTACAAATCATTATCCTCAGAACATGATAAGAAGAGAAGATAAGTTCTAATGTTGAAATATAAGCATGAATGTTATATAGAAGTAATAAACCAATCCAAAATCTCATGATCTATCTTCTGCGTATTGGTTATATTGTAGGTTCTAACCATGCGGGTTCTATCTTACAAACTTTCATTTACAACTTATATTTTAGAACACACATTAAGTTGTAATTAGAATCCCTTTTTAAGGACAAAAACATTTATTTAAATTTAAAACTAAATATTTCATAAGTTAATATATGTTTATATCCATATATTTATATATATTAAGGTCTAGATAGATATTTCTTTCATTCAAATGTTATAATGTCTTACTCTTTATAAGTTGAAAATGGTACTACATGTAAATTCTACCAAGATTTCATGATGTGAAATTAGATTGATCACCCTTAAAAATTCATAATGTCTCACACACAATTTTTATTGAAATTAAAATATATGAAATTGTAAACAAGTATTTTTTAGATCATGAAACTAATGGTAAATGGTTCGAATACACTATAATGGTCTAATTGTGTTTCCAGCATCAAGATAAATGGGAAAACACCATTTTTGATGGTGAAGAAACCCTAATTTGTCCAATTATTTAATCCCTTTATAAAATGTATGAAAAATATAAAAGATAAATATAAAGGCACTAAGATTATGCTAAGGTAAATGAAAATATTAAATAAATATATCATGTAATAATTCATGACATATAAATCCTTGGGTACCTATAATGATGCATAAAAAACACCTTTCTATCCATACCAGGAAAAGGGTAAAGAAAAAATCCAAAATCCAAATAAAATACAAAATTCATGCATGTTAATATAATATTGAAATAAATACAACCATAAAAGTAATAATCAAAAGAATAAAATCCCATAAAAAGAAATTTTACTTTTCCCCAGATGTGGTTTTCCTACTCATAGGGATAATCTAATTACAAAATTTCAACATGTCCTAATCTCCTAATATATAAATCCAAAATTGTAAGATAAGAAAAATATATCTTTATTAAATTTTCCACATCTCTAACCATGTTCGCTTATGTGAAACTAACCTTAGTTGGAAACATGGCCTTGAGCAGTACTCTCTATATGCTAGAGGCTTCTCACTATATGTTCCAGCCTAGGGTGTGTCCATGGTGATACAATGCCCTCTTTATTGAGTATAGAACCATGGAATAATAACAAATGGATAGACATAGGATAAAAATAATGATAAATTAAAAATATAAGATAAATATAGTTAATAATAATAATAAAAGCTGTGTAAAAAATGATGTCTATATGGTGATTCAATATAAATGTAGTGGGAATACATTGTATCAGATATAAATATGAAATACATATATATTAAATAAAAAATGAGACCATAATTCTCCAATATCATCACAATACTACGCTCAGTCCTATGATTCATGCTCCCATCCTATAATAATATCAAGCAATTATAATTTTTTATTTTACCTTATCCAAAACTGAAAATATGATCCCTTTATAAGTAACAATCTTTAGATAAAAATGGGTGTAAGAAATACTTGTTAGTCCAAAACCATCATTTTTTAAAATGAGTACAACATATGGATATAAATGTAACAATGTACATTTATGATAGTAAGAATTACAGTAAAATGTTTCAATTAATAACTACATCAGGCTCGGATTAACATTGGATGGTTGACTAGACCTACTGACTAAATCCCAAGTGAGTGGAAAATTTTTATGGTCTGATTATTATAACCAAGGTATCCAAGTAAATGAAATAGTAATTTCATCCCATAGTGTAACCATGGAATATAATAAGTGATAATAAGAGGATATAATCCAAGCTAAAACCAAGCAATCCCTGAAGTTAGAGGTTCATGACATCTCATATTAATAAAATATATAACCAATCTATAGGGGTCTATGTGTAATACAACTAGAACAACATCGATATTCCAAATTTATAATATCTAACCTTGTATAGGGAGCATTTCAATAGTAAATCTCTAGTTATGTATGAATAGATAAAAATTATTGAAACCAAGGTGTTTCATGTTTGAGGAATTCAAGCAGAGTCTAAGGATTGTACTAATGTTATTATCATTTTCAGATATTATGGGAGAAAATACATAGTTCCATGCCATGGGAATCACATACAATTAATATAAATATTGGTTCTAATGTAGCATCTCCTTTGTCAATTATATTAATAAATTATTGTAGCATCCTATGTGTTCTCAGGTTAATCCCTCAGGAATCCATGGATAGATCAATTTTTTCCACTCCATTTATAGAAAAATGTCGATATAAAAAATTGGCTCTAGACATTTAATAAAATTACCCTTTTCATGTTAAAATCATCCATGGGTTTTAAATTTATTTAATTTTTGGAGTAACCTTTTAATTTATAAATAATAAATAATTATATGAGATTTCTACCCATGAATGTTTTATTAAAATTCAATAAGATAAGTGAACATTCTTCTAATATCAAAATGTAATAGTTCGCCTGCTTAAATTAATTAAATTCCATAGTGGTAGTGGAACGAAACACATTGATGGGTGTTTTGAATAATATTATAAAAAAGGGTATATAAGCACTTAAGGGGTCACCTAATGGGTGGATCATGTTGAGGTCATTGACCTCCAAAGATAATAGGTTGTCTATTAAGCGGTTTTTGTTTCTAATTAGGAAACTAGCTTAAGAATGAATGAATTCAGGGGAAAAGAGAGGGTAAAAATTATTCATATCACAACAATAAAAATATAGATGAAGATAATTCAATACAAGTTATAGACCACCAACCATATGTTTGTTAATAAGGCCTCATCCAATATCTGCTTTTAATTTGTTCTAGAATAGATAAAAATAGAGAAATAGACCAAATTCAGAAAAATATGGTGTCTTTTCTTCCACGAAGAAAAACCCAAATATGGGGAGTTAAACCATGAAATAATGTAATAGATTGAAGACATATACAGTTGACTAACCAATGAATTAGAAATAATTAATATTAGAGCCAGATTATATGGGATACCCCAATTCCTAGTTTGAGGATAAGGAGAAATCATCAATGAATGAGGGAGATTTTTACATTGGGAGGAAATGAAAAATGGTGATATATTATAATGACATAGTAGAAAAGGTATTAATACCTATTTTTAATGGGGTACATAGTTTTGAGACATGGTTTGGATGAATAATACATTAACCATGTAGCCTTACTACTGAAGTTATAGAACCCCTTTGGGATAAGATCAAAATTTTAATAACTATCCATGACCCATGTGAATCCAATTTGAAACTGTTATGTAGTTTATCATATGTACATGAATCCCCTAGTGCATGGTTAAAATGACCATGAATCTCCTATTACTATGCCTCAAAACTACTACTACCCTCCTTCCAACATTGATCCTTTAAATATTTTTTAAAAAAATGGCTCTCCAGAATCTGAACAAGATATAAACACTATTGAAACCACTATAACCTCAAAAGGAACTTACATAAGGGTAAATATAATGATAAAAACTAAAAATTTAGGGATTAATAACTCTATGAAAAATGGAATCTTATAATTCTACTCGATCATGATATCTTTTAGCTCTACATGTTCCACAAAATATTAAGGTATCATGTTCATTTGTGTACTTGGAACCATATCAAATTTAATTTCTACCTCCTTGTCATGTGTAAGATGAGAATTTTCATTTATGACCAAATTCATAGTGTACCAAATAACCACAATAAGATCAAAAATATGAGAAACCACATATAGATCAAATGAAATAGTAGAAAAAAACTCACGAGCTTTGAGTTTTATGTTCCTCCATGTTAACCGAAAAAATCAAGTTCTCCATGAAAAAACCATGATATATTATAAGAATCATGAAACATAACATGATAAAGATAAAAATCAAGTTCAACATGATGAGTGTTATGCCAACCCATCATTATGACTATGTAAAAAATATCTAGATCATGATTGAGGAAATATTAGACTAACTCTGTGTCAGTGGTCAATATAGAACAAGGACACCAAAAGCATAGATCTTTCCTATTTTCAATAGGTGTCACTAAATCCATATAAAAGGAAATTAACTTTGTTCACTGTTTAGTCTTATAAAGAAAATGTGTATATAAAAAAATGTGGGAGTCGTCAGTATCAAATAAATTAGTTTCGATTTACTTTTTAATAAATATAAAACTTCTCACCATTTCCAGACCTGCATCTATCTCTATATTGAAGTCCTCCACTATGTGAATTTGATTCAACCCTGAGGAATGTTACTAGATACCTATAGTATCTAAATATTCTGAATACGAATTGAATACTTTGGAGATGATCATCCCTAACCATTATAAGGCATATAAGAATCCTGATAGAATCATGGTAGATGAATGTAGCATCCACAACTATATATCATCTTCAAAATAATTACATAAGAATGTCGGTTTTTCTTGACCGTGATGTACTAATACAAAGTCATCAGAACATAATTTCCTATAACTGATGGGGAAAATAAAGAAAACTACAAACAAGAACATCCACCACTCTTTAGATGAAAATTCCTCATACACATTTTTTCACAAAAACTAATAATGCTACCACTGGGTGGAAGATAAGTGGTAGAAAGTAAGAAATTCTATTTTGTGTCATTTTCTAGCATCATTAAAATATAAATTTTCTTGTATAGTTAAGAATATTCATCATAAAAGTTTTTGATATATTATCATATTGAAAACTCTATAAGTAATTTTTATCCTTCATCCAATCATTCTTCACTATTCTTAATAAAAAAATCTCCATTAATCAAATGGTTTATGATGAGACTAAACGCTCTCCCAAATATAGAGTGTGGAAAACCAGATACTTTTCCATCACTAGAAAATCTTGATAGAACCAATAGGAAAATATTATCTAGACACCATTACATTACAATTCAATGTGTATATATTCTGATATCATTGATTCCTATGTTAATTTTTTTGGATCCCCGAGACATAAGAATATGAAATTCACCTTGATTTCCTCGATCATATCCATGATGTCAAATATCAGATTAATATTTTATAGACTTTCCTCAATGACTCATGGTTTATTAATACCCTTAAAAGAAGTGGTATTTTCATTTAATAAATACTAATATTAATATTTTTCTCCTCTATCTCTTATTTATAAATATATAACCATCATATTCACTTATGGTACATTTTGGTCCATGACATCAAATTATCACCTAATAGACTCTGTAAGGCTCTGATCTAGACCTAGATTCCATTGGGGAGAATCTAATTTACTCTACTAGGGAACCCAAGGGAGTCTTCTCAGATTCATATGAATGCACACTAAATCCAGTGGGAAAATTAGATTACTAGATATTATTGTTCCAATCCTAAAAACCGTAAGAATAAACTGATAATAAGATCAATACTCAACACATGATACACACATCCCAACATCCCATGGCAACTTCTTTCTAGTTATTGAAATCATTATCCAATAACTCTGTAAAAACTACCTCTCATGTCCCAATAATCATATATCCAGTTTAAATTATGTCCCATGCAAGTGACATTAAATGAAAAGTTGACCTCCAATAATAATTTTTCATGAACCGATGTGGGGTGCCCTAATAAACTAGATCTCCTCCCGCTACACTATATACAAGAATGATGTTCCTAAAACACATGAGGAGGAATCTAGTATTGATAAATTTTAAACAATGAGAGGGAACAATTAATGTAAAAATTAAATAGACAAAAAAGAATATATATATATATATAATAAAAAGATATGACAAATGAAAACAATAAGAAATATATTCCACAACTAAAATAAATAAGTAAAAAAACAATATAACTTTATAGAAGTTAAATAAACTTCAAGGTATGAGTCAAAAAAAAGATAAACCCCGAAAATGAAAACAAGAGACATTTCATTTCATATTAGTATGATGTCCCACTATCTCACAACTAGTACCTAAGACCAACTTATTGAAGCCTCACCACCTCCATATGATGAATTTTTTTTCCGGCTACAAAATACATAACCACATATACACATAAGTTATGTGGTTTATAGGGTATGAGCTAATAGGATTAGTATGTTCTAATCCAGGTGTTCCATATAATGTATTCATAACAACATACACAAGATAAAATTAAAAAAGTTATTATAAACCATTATAATGTTTTTATATCAAAATATTGGTAAAATATTTTCCCTCATTCCAATGTTCTAATAAATTTTCGTACTAGAATTTTGAAACACATATAATATATATAAAAGTTTATAACAAAATTTATCAAATTATAAAACCATGAAAATAAAAATTGTTAGGTCCACAAGGCTAAATCCCCTAAGGGGGGGGGGGGGTGAATCAGGGTATGACTAATTTAAAATTAAATACCATTCTGATCTTGTTTAGCTGTTAAGAAAAACAATCTTCTCTCTCTTTCATGTTACACAATATAAATAGAAAGTAAAGAATTCACATGACACAACAATTTTACTTGGTTCACCGCTGAGGGCTACGTCTAAGGAGCATACGCTGATAGGTTGTCGGTCATACCAAATTCCACTAAACTTCACTAGCTGTGGATAACATGGTTCGGGGAAAGTCACTCTATCCCAGGCTCACTGCCTTTACATGGTTAGGGTTAGATCACTACTTCCCCAAGGGTCACTCCCTGTTTCTCTCTCTCTCTGGATCACTGTCGGTGGAGAGGATCACCTTCTTCCTCTTCCTTTGCCCACTACTCTAGAAAGGATCCACTCATAGTTTATAGACCTGTAGGTATCTTCATTATCTCTAATGATTACATCCTCTGTTGTATGTGTATGCTCTATTGAATTCCAAATTTCACCTGTAGATAAATTTCTCTTTTCATCAAAAGTATCGGGCAAACTTCCAGCTTCCACGTAGCCTGAAAACACTGCCAGAAAATCAACATTACGTGGAACGAGAGTCTAAGTCGGCACACAAGTATTGGCGTGCAAGTCAAAAGTGGCATGCAATTCCTCCTCAACCACTTGCGTGACACGAGATTCTTCAACTCCAAACTTGAGCAACTCACATCCCTTTATGCCCAAACCAATATTTGAATGCAACAAACAACAATCTCCCTTCTTCAAATCTGGCGCGGATGTCACACTTTCGCGACACACCACCACTTGCGTGACCACCACACCTGTGTGATGGGAGCTCTAAATTTTCAAAGTGTTGACCTATATTGGAAATGAAGATGGGTGGTCAGTATTTATAGGTATTTTGGACACCCTGCGCAATGACATGCAAGTCTCCCCTCGACGCGCAAGTCTCTGCACGCAAGTCTCTCTGTGCAAGACTCTTCCCCTACAATTCACTTGCGCGACCAAACCAAAATCCTGCGATACCCTCTTTCCTTTTCCATATATTGATTTTCTGATCCTGAAAAAAAATAGGCATGCATGTTCTCAAGCATCCAACGCATCGGCGCCCAAGTCTCTTCACGGCATGCAAGTGACCTGCGTGACCACAATAATACTTTCACGGCCCTTATCCCTTTTCCATATATTGATGATCTAATCTTCAAAAACATATGGCGCAAAAGTTTCCTATCCTCCAAGACCTCGGTGCACAAGTACCTTTTCCAAAAACACTTTTCTTCATTTCGTCTATTTTCAGGCCCAAAAATTTGGCAAACACTAGAAAATGGCTCCACCTTGTATCTGTTTTTTTATGCTTCCTCTAGATCATCCATTACTTTGTCAAAGTTCTTGAATAAAACATGGATCATTGACCACAGATCTTGAACTCAACATCCCACCATGAAATCCCCTTTTTCAACAAATTTTTATGTTATTGTTTTCATTGTCAACAATCACAGCACAGTTGTCCACTTTGTTAACAAACACAATCACCTCAAAAATGTTTCAATGATTCATTGAGGGATTTATTCCCAACAAAAATCCCTACAAGGATATATATAGGCTGGGCATTATAGAACACTCATACCCAAGCATTGAAAATCACTCACAACTCCAATAAACATATGGATGAAATCTTAGAAGAATACGAACTCCCAAAAAATTGAACATCCCAATAGTGTTTAATAATTCCATACGACACATGGCCTAGGGAATATAGGAACTCCCCATGAACAAATCTCTCAATAAAAAAAATTGACAATTCATAATACTACACCTTCCACCTATGTAACCAATGCATCTTATGTTCTATATTTTTCAAATTAATTCATTAGTACTATGGTTTGAAAACAATTTAATGAAAAAAATTTGAAATATTTGATATAACGTGTTATTTTAAAAAATAGTGTAAAAATACTCCTCCTAAAAAAAATTATTTAAAAACACATATTAATAAATCAACAAACTTTATTTCTAAAATAATTTCTAAAACTAGAGAAATATAGTTCTTTTGAATAATGAGGGATATGGAATAACTTAACTCCCACTCAGGACACACACACCCACAATTAAAAAACTAACACCTAAATGAATGTAAATGAACCAACAGAGTCCCAAGATAATTTCCCATATCTCATTATAAAAATCCACCAAAAAATAGAAGTTTGATAGGATAGTTGGAAACATAACTTAAAGGAAATTAACATTCCACATAGTAACCAATAATGTATTGAAACCGATAATACAACGAAATAAAAGATATAACAAAGATAAAAAACATCACTATTAGGTTGGTAGATTCATAAACATGTGTTCAGTTGCTGCTAAAACCAATTAAAATGAAGAAGAAGAATGATTTATTACTCATATAGAAGTGACAAAACTACTATGATGATCAAATATTGAATTATGTGATCCAAGAGGACAATAGATCCCCAGAATTGAACCAATAATATCACAAGGTTTGATAGAATCTATACAAAATGAAAGATGTGATAAAGTTAATGATAACGGAATATAAAAACCTAATCTTACAATGATTTTATGGCATAAACACCATTTCTATGGTGTAAATGTCATATTACTCATATTTTCCAAAAAAAAACATAGCCTCAAATTATGTTTATTTGTATTCATACTTTTTTAGTCTAAAATATGTTTTTATTATTTAAAAATAATTTATAGTGTAAAAAATATTTTATGGATTGTTTGGTTTTTGTGCCATAAATTATCTTATAGTCATTTCACAATAAAGGAATTATTTTTTAAGATATAACATAATACATAAATTTTTTCAATAAGTATTATACACCCTAGGTTTAATAATAACTCATGAAAAAAATCTCTTATACCCTTAAAACATGAGATACAAGTCCTTAAATATGAAAAAGAGGGTACCATTTTTTCTAGGATTTAACATGGTCCTAATAAAGGACATACATACATCACTACATATCATGTAAATATATAAATCAATCCCTTCATTAATTTTAAAAAATTAGAACACGCCAATGTAATAGTGGGGAATCAAATCATTAATAAATGGATATGGACTAAAACAATTGAGTATAAAGAAGGTAAATTGGAATAGAATAGAAATACATGGATATGGATAAAATAATATGTCCACCCATCACTGCGTATTATATAAATATATGAATAAATAACTATGTAGTTATAGAAGAATATTATATTTAAAATTAATATGTTATTCTAGAACGGTTGAAATAGTATGGAACTATTATGAATAAGTTAATATATAGTGAATGAATCATGTGTGGAGTGAGATTAAGATTTAAATGGTAGTTATTCATGGTTCTGGGATCTAGACAACACTCTGAATGAGGTTGGTATTCTTAAAAAATATCTCTGTTGATCAAGACCATTTGTATAAAGGCTATAGATTTATAGTCTAACATCATACACTATGTTAAAAAAAATAAGTTCATGTGTGATGGAACACTATAATATGTTTAGAATCATATAGGAAGAACAATATATTATTTATTTTATAGACATAAAATAATGAGACAAAATAATATTGTTTCAGGTCATTGGATATAATCCTTACAGAATTCTATTTAGATTTATATAATATAGAACAATGAATCTAATTTAAATTATTATATTTTGAATTTTTTGAAAACACATATTTCTAAAGGATACATAGTGTAAAATTCATAAAGGATTGTTATTGAATATTATCCATAAGTTTAGACCTTATTCATTATATATAACCCCTCCCGATGGGTTCCACCTTCGGAGGTGTTTTAATAATAATTTTTATTTTCCTCAAGGATAAAATCCTTCATCATTGATTAAATAATTTAATCTCATATTATTTTTAAAAAATCACGGGTGACATGATTTTAGTTTACCTCATTGTTTTTTGAATCTTGATACTTCAATTCATTAAGGTATTACAACTCACTAAAATAAATTTATAAACCTTCAAGTTTGGTTGACTGATAATTATTTTTAAGGTAAGGGTAATTAGATATAAATAGTAATTGCAAATTTAATCATATGTAAAATTGAATATCAGGTTTATGGAAAATGCTACATTACTATAATGAATAATTAATGAGTTTATCTGGATAAGGATTAATGTTATTATTTGTCATTGTTTTTATGAAATGTAATAAATCATTTTAAATCTCTATATTTTCAATTATAAAAATATTAATTATGGATAAGAGGGGTAAGATTAGATATTGTATCTTGAATACTACATGTAATCCCATACACATAACAATTTTGAAATTGTCTATGAGGATGGTATGAAAAATTCAATGATTGTTAATAATATTAAATTTATTGAATGTCATGATTATTTTTTTTTAAATTTTCATTAATTCTATAAATTCTTCTTATTTGAAAAATAATCTATTAGTATTTATGAAAAAAATTAATTCACTAATGTTTTTTATGGTTAAGGATTCATAACATTATTACCTATAATAAATATGGTTATAAGTACAATATATCACTTAGAAACTCCTTGGATGAATGAATGATTTTTGGTAAATATGGAATTCATGTCACATATTTGTAAATTCCATAAAATTGAACATAATAAAGGGAGAAAAATACTCAAGTATAATTATTTATTGAGAAAACAAGGTTCATTTTTTGATGGAACTAGATGTTCTAATATGGAATTATTTTAGAATTTCATGGATCTCTAATCCTTCATTTCACATGAGTATGTCCCTATAAAATCCATATTTTCAAAAGATTTTCATGGAATTAATTCTTTAAAAAATGATGAAGCTTACTAACCACTAATGAAAAGATTATCATTTATCCTTGTCATAGGAAAAACACCATCTTATATGTGGTTAGATATTATAGTTTTTCAGTCAAATTTTATGGTTACCTTATGATATGTAGGACCATTCCAAAACCATGGTAGTATCGACCTCATTTACATCTTCATGTTTAATAAAAAAAAATTAATTTACAATATTTGATATGATTTATGAATGATATATATATATATATATATATGTGGGTTAATGAGATTTGTTGGCTGGATTTCCTTTAGGGATACATTAATATTGTTTAGTCATGGAATATTATATATAACCAACGTAAATGGAATTTGGGCCATTAAAATTAATATAAGGCCAATGAACTGTATCATATCCAAGTTCATTATAAAATATTCTCTATTTATCTATGTCATCTATAATTTTGAATCACATATAATATTTATCTAAGAAATACGCATTTACAATGATAATTTTAGACACATTTTAATGTATTAGTGTTTTTCCTTATCATATCTATATCTCACTAAATGAAGGGAAAATGATTGAAAGAGTTTATTTAGAGGGGAAATCAGTATGACTCGTAATTAATCTCTATAGATAATTTAATCATGTATACTTTTATCTTTAAGAATTCAGTAAATTCCAGTGAAGTATATTTCCAATGTTTTGGGCGTATTAATTAAAATAGTAAAATTCCTCATCACTGTGATTTTTTATAAGGTTTACTCCTCTAGGGTAGTCTGTAATTCAAGGAAGACATTTGCTGCCTATCCTTTAGTCTCCATCTTCATGATGAACTATATGGTAATCTTTTGGATAATGAAAAAACATCTCACTAAACAATCATTAATTATGGGTTGATTAAGTATGAATGTCAACTTATCAATATATGAAACAAGGTATACCTCATGATACATTAGGAAATGACCTATAATTATCATTATAAAGAACAAGGATATCAAATTAATCACGATAAAGGATATAAGGACAATTAGGCTCAACATTATTTGACTGGATAGTATATATAATTATGTTATCCATTGTAATTATTTTGGGAATGGTTTGGTATATGATATTTTATTGTTTTTTACTAAAGAAATGAGTTAATTTCCTTTTAATGATGGTACTAATATATAATGATGTAAAAAGTACCAATTGATATTATCAAATAAACTATATATTCCTTTATTACAATATTAAATTTCACTATATTTCATTATCTTTTTGAATCATAAGCATTTTGGATTATTATTTTCAATAAAATTCCTGATATTAGTTAGGAATCATTTGTTTACTATTAATTATTAGTTATATTTAGACGGGAAATTTATAGTATCGAGTTAGATGTCTCATGATCAATATTTATTCCCTGATAATAGACTACATATCTACAAAATATCCTATAATTTAAACTAAATACAATCTTTAGTGGGAATATATTTGTATTTTATGATTTTTATTTTAAAATTCCAAATTTGATGAAAGTAAAGTGGAAAATATGTTTTCATGAATTGAATACTAATTAATTTTAATAATGATTTTATATTTTTAATTTTATATTCACTAATATATGGTTTTTAACCCATTAATAATTATCTCTAACATTCATTAAACCAATTTTAATCATTTTCTTATAGAACACTCCCTAAGTTACACAAAATCTAATGGCTTATTCTTCCTTGGGAGTCGTCCAAATGTTATTATACCAAGAATTCACATCCATGGAATAGGGGGATTGGAATTTCGGTATAATAAAAACTAATAATTATATGATTAGGATCTTAATACATTCAATTGGGGATTAACGATTAATTACCCAAATGTCGATACATGATTTGATTTTTTAATCTTCTCCTTGATTTGGACGATTTTGACTAAATTATTTTGTAATTTAATGTAACACCCCTTGATTTTAAATTTAATTTCTATATTTATAAATATGGTTCCCTTGATATTTTTTGATACATGACATGAATAAATAGATTTGTCATTTTAAATAGCTTTATTGATGTACCAATAAATTATCCTACGCATTTGGATACATTTGATTTGATTATTTTATAATAATGCAGTTGTTGTGATGTAAGGAAAAATAATAAACTCCCATGATACTGTCAACAAACAGTTATGGAAAATTTAACAAAATAACTTGGTAGAAAATATATCTAAAATGGAGAACATCTGTGAATTTGAAGAGGCATTAATAAAATACTTATTAGAATTCATTCATCGGATAATTGAGAGAGAATTATATATCCTTAGAGATGGTATTTGATAGTAGTGTAGTAGGATATAGATGAACAATATTTGATTCAAGGAGGATGAAATAATAGAATAAATGGGGATACGAAGATCCAAAATTGAGAGAGGAGAACCCTTTTATTCCTTATCTCATTTTTCTGTATTTATGTATTATCTACTTTTTTATCATTTATTCATATAAATGTACAGTGTAACATGATTTCTTCAAGTGGAATTTACTTTTTCAAAAAACATTATTGATTCTTATTTTTTTCCAATTCCTTATAAATTGTCGTTCTTTTTTCTTGTGTATTTTGGTTTAATCTACTTATTGACTTTTTATCAACATTTCACCAAGAAATTTTACAAAGTGTGATAGATTAAATTCATTTATATGTAATTTCAAATATTTATATTAGGTAAATAAAATAAGAAATTGAACATCTAAGGATTAATAATATTCAAATCTATGAATCAATCACCATGTTTTTAAAATGGTTGAAACTTATTTCAATAAATTAAATTATTTCAAGAGTTTGTTTAGTTAAACTCTATCTCAACCATCTTACACATGTATTATGGATATAATATTTATATTTAAAATTTATGAACTATCTAAATCACTATTATTTCATTTTTAGTCATTCTATACACACTTTCACCCAACCATTTATCATTTCCATAACTAATTTTAATATAATATGTTTCAAAAAATCCCTTTGAATAATCACCCACCATCCCTTGGGTTTCAACAATAACTTATTTTCTAGTATAATATATATAAATGAAAATTTAATTTTTTTAAGAAATATAATCCTATTAAAAAAACCATTTCTAGTGAGGATTTCGTATTGAATATCTTGTGATTAAAAAAAATAAAACATAGATAAATATACGACAATTTTTATAGAATAAAATATATTTATACGTTTTCTATTAATGAAGGGTATTGAAATTAAAAATATTAGGATTTATAGTGTTTTAAAATGCTTAAAATCATTTTTTGTTGATATTTCGATATATTAATGTAATTAAACCAAGCCCTCTTTTTTATGTTTTAGTTGTAGTGTGTTTTATTTAGAAATTTTATTTTTTTCATTCAAATATTAATTATAAAAAAAATTTCAACCGTCTATGTTTGATTATAGAGGATATTATCACTAATTATTATATTTGATTTTTTAAATTAATACTTCTTAATGAACTAATTTATTTATTGATATTTTTTTATTACTTTTAAATGGTTCAAGTCAGCTGTTAAATCTGAAAATTTCTAATTTATTGTTTATATTGTGGATACAATGGAAATATTGCTCGATAGAGCACATATAACCTATTATAGTATCTTAATCAATTTAAAGAAACAATAAATTATTTTGAGGCTGAACATTAAAAAAATAATCTCTAATAAAGTTAATGATGGATATGATTTAAAACATTAACCAATATAATGAATTTCATAAGGAAAAAGTCCACAAAAGTAAAAAAATGAGATAAGAGACATAGATTAAAAAATAAAATTTAAAGTCCCATTTGAAATGATTGAATTATGAAATTAATTGGAGGAAAATAATTATGAATATATAGTATAATATGAGAAATAAATTAATGTTCAATCTATTAAATTAGATTAGTTTCATTATGATGAAGAATTATGTTTCACATTAATCAAATCACTAAATAAAAAAACACCTCATATATATTAGAATAACCCAAATGAGTATTAATTTTAAAACTATAATAACCAATAAGAACTAAAAGAACAAAATATAATTTATTTCTTATTACCAAAACATAAAGAAAAAACATTCATGTAATATTTCTTATAGGAAATGATTTCTTCGGATGAGGAAAAACTAAGGAATTATGAGTTTTCTTTTAAAAATACATCAACGGATTTTTAATAAATATTAATCTATTAATATTACTTGGATGTTTTTTAATTGGTAGAATACAAAACTAAAATTCAATATTTTAATTATGAAATTTTTTACGTTGAATTGTAATGTTATATTTTTGTTTATATTAGTGTGATAATAGTTATTTTTTCTTTTATATAAAAATAATGAGGATGATGAATTGATATTTTAAGTAATATTAAATTATTTAAAATCAATTACTTTTCCTCAAAAAAATTAAATAATTAAATCATATAATAATGGCCTAGAACTCGATATTGATAATTTCTATCAAAAGTGGATCAATCTGTAATTTATTTTTTCTAATTTTCATTCTTTTTATTTTCATTTCTCTGATAAAGTTAAACTAGAATCCAGAATTTGTGTTATAAATTTTTGGTGGATTAAATTGTGGAATTTTACCGTTCACAATAGGCTAATCACACAAATATTTTCTAATGCACATGAAGATTTTTATAAGACGTTAGTGATGAGAATGTTTTGGTGTTAGTGTTTTTAGGGGAAATTTTTTAATCTATAAATTAATAATTTTGATGTGTTTCATGTAAAATGGAATCAAGGATGACTGGTTATTATTTTTTGGATTATAAAATATAAATAGGGATTTATGATCACTTCAAATGCTCAAAAATATATTCATAATGATTACAAAAAAACATCATCAATTTTAACATGAAAACCCATCTATAAAATCCAATATTTTTTATGAATATATATAATAAAATTATTTTTTGATCATTTAGGATCATTTCTCTCCATTATAAACACATTATACAATTTTTTTCATTCATGAGAATAATGTTTTATCAGTTATGTAAAAATTCTTGAAAAATATACCATATTGTCCAATAATAGCAATGTGTTCTTACATGGGGTTCTATCAACGTTAAAGGGATTTAATATTTTTTAGAGATCTTTAGGATCCCATGGACAACATAGTTCATAAAATAAATTATAATTTCCAAATATGGTAACTAATAGATAGAAAATTACACCGTCTGAGTAAATATAGATATATTAATTAGTGTATTTGATGTGGGACATTAAAACTAACACTGCATGGGAAAACCCCATGGTTAATTTTTTCTTCTTTTTTATCAGACAAAAAATGTCACCCAATAATTATTTCTTGTATATTACCTTCATCATAAATTTTATCTGTTCGGAAATTCTAAAATATTCTTGATGACATCATCAAATATGTTATCAATAGGTTAGAACATTATTATTATATCCAATATATTTTTACATTTTTTCATGATTCTGAATATTAATTTATAAATATAATGATTATAATATTTTACTGTTTTAGGAACATAAATATGAAAAACCAATGTGGGTCTTAAAATGTCCACAGAGAGGGAAATGTTTCTCCTCTTAAAAAATAACAGAGGATCTGTCATTAGAGTTACAATTTTAATTATATTATTTTTTAATTTTTATTACTAGTTTAAAAAAAACACCTTATCCCTATAATAGATATATAAAATATAGTCAAAATAAATAGACGATTGAAAACATACAGTGGAGTAAATTTATATAATTTTTTGGAACAAAATGTGATATGAGTCTATTTAAAACTAAAGGGGATATCTTCCTAGTATAATCAATTATATTGAGTACTCCTTTGAATCCTTTTGAAATCATAACAATCATCATAAAAACTCATTGAAATTTCATTATTATTTATGCTAAAATTCATCTTAACATTTTTCAAGAGATTTCATTAATATCCATGACAATATTTAATGAAAAATAGATGTTATTTTTAAAATCTATTTTAATATATCTAATACATTCTATTTTTATGAATTATAGGGGTAATAATTATTTATTAATGATTTTTAATACATTCTAAAATAACTGAAAAATATTCTTTTCATTACTACACATTTTATGTGTTTAATTTTTTATATTGTGTCATTTTTTTCATTTTTATTCATTGAAAACATTTTTTCAACCTAAAATGACTGAGGTTCCTTCTTTATGAAAATATTTTTTATGCACTAATTTCTTAATTTAGCAATAAGAAAAATGTAATTTTAATTATCTTGATTTGTTTTTTTGGATCTTTTTATGTGTTTAATGTGATTTTGAGCATTATTGTTACCCTTGAAAACTATTTATTACTGAAAATTTAAAATACATTTTTTAACTAAAATTTGTTTTATTATATCTCTCACATTGATATTCAATATTAGGGATAATTTCGTGTTTTAGAGGCGGGGTAGGGTTTTTTAACTATGAATAATCATATTTCATTAACAACATATCAAAATACCATAAAATTTTATATAAATTTAATGTTTATAAGAATTAGTTTTTATAATAGTATTACCATTTTTCACATATTATTACATGATTGTAATCATAATTTACCATCAAATACAAATTTATTTGATAACCAGGGGAATATATGATCAAATGGGATGATCTAAAAATCGTAGTAAGGGAATAATAATTGGATTAAGCATTTCACATGGGATAGAAGGACTAACATGATGAAATAATGGCAAAAAACATGAATAAATATAAGGAATAATAACATGTTATATGTCAAAAGGTATAACCCTGAAATCATTGTAATGTGGAAAAATTATAAAACATGACATAAACCTAAGTAAAGATAAACTTCCAATACTATATACCATATTGGATAAACTTCCATAAAGGAATCAAGTTCAATCCATGTCCCAAAATTAAATCTCATGAATCTAAATATTACCCAATGAATTTGAGTTTCATATGGGCTCACCCATCATAACATGTTAACTAATTTGTGAATCAGATGAATAATCAAGAATAACAGTTACCCATGCAATGAATTGGCCATAGTCACTTCTTAAGACATAAAAAAGAAATATCCTAATTGTGTCCATGAAAGAGTGGATTTAAAAAATAAATGGACATTAATATGGTAAAAAAGTAATAGACCATGATAAATGATATCTAGTTAAATTAAAAATGGGTAATTTTTTTATGAATCATTAAAAAAGATACATTATAGTAATGGTTAAGGAAAATATTAATGATTTTTTAACATAATAAAGATTTTTTTCTATAAATATATAAATAAAAAGCTATTTTTTCGTTATTTAATGAGGTATTTTAGAATAATATTAATTTATTAAAAAATATAATCGATGTTAATTGAAAATGGTTAAAAAATTTAAAAGTTCCCAATAACGTGGCTTACTTATTGGGAATAATGGAAAAGAGAACCTTAATAAAAATGAATATAACTAAAAAAGATAGATTAAATGATTTAAAAACATTAATATATAGCATATATATATAATTGAGTTGAATTATTTAAAATTTAATAATATTTACAATATTTTAATATAATATATTCATAACACAAATGAAAAAATGTAGGTTCGCGAAAAAACCCTTACAATCTGTCCGAAAGTGTTATGAAATTCATCTAAATGTTTTGGATAATCAAAAAAATCCATTAATTATTTAATTAATAATATTTTATAAAAGTATTTAATTTATTATAATATCTTGGAGTTTATTTATATCCATTTGGATGACTTATAAGATACAATTTCAATGTTTTGGAGCATTCATTTCCCTAGTTTTAATGAGTATTAATTTTTATACTTGTATAGATAATCATATAAAATGAGAATGGTTTTTCAAAATTAAATTTGATTATTATTAATGAAAATAAATAATATTATATGGTTATATATTTTAATTGGTAATTTGGGTTGAGGATGAATCCTTATATAAGATGTTAGTGATAATCATTTAGATTATATTATTTGTTTTTTCAATCATCACAAATTATTTTTATTCTATTAATTAAAATTATGAATATAAAATGATTTTAGAAAATAAAATAGTATATAGTATATAAATTATTTTTTAAATCATAAAAATTATTTTATTAGATTTATTTATAGAGGTAAATGAAATTGAAAACTTTTTCTTCATTGAATGTGAAAAATTGACACATCCGGAATGATGTTTTCATTTTTTGTAAACAATGATATGGAAAAGGAATGATAATGGATTTTTTAGTTACATAAAATAATACTATTATATTAACGTTATTGTACTTATCATGTCACTTGGATGAGTGGAGGTGATATGAGAATAATAAAACAAATTTTATTTAAATGAAATTAAAAGAAATGAAATAAAAGTTTACCTCTTTAATCCTTCTTCTTGAGACCCATACTATGATGGTTGGATTTAGAATTTTTTTGATACCATTGGCTCTGGGATGTGTGGGAGGGTATTGGGAAGATATTTTAACATAATTTTGATAATGATGAAATCTTGAGAGGTTCAAGGAGAAGATGTGGAGATGGGTGCTATTTTTAAGGTAGAGGGGTGTTTACTCATTATTTTACTCATTAGATTGTTATTTTTCCTCATGACTATAAATAGTTTAATAATAATCTCTAAGTATATTAAATTAATTATGGATATTTATATATTAAGATGTTTACATCAGTGATGACTCAAGGAATAGTGTACATACCTTATAATGTATATATACATAAAATAACATCATTTCATAGTTCACTAAAAATTCATCTATTTTGTAAAAATATAAAAAATCCAGTTTTACAATTTTTGACATATAAAATTTAAAATTGATCTCCATTATAAAATTTTAATTTTCTAAATATGAGATATTTTATTTTTAAATGAAATTTTCCTTTATTTCAAAAAAATAGAAATTATAAAAATATAACATATTTTATAAGTCCTTTACTTTTTATAAGGGATTATAAAATTAAATTATAATCTTATGAAATCAAAATATTATTTTATTCATGCATTTTTTGAAAATTAGTTTTCAATTAAATCATTATATAAATTATAAAATTGAAAATTAACTGTCATTATTTATAAAAATATCAACATTTAATAAATAATTTCTAAAACATCCATTTACTTATAATATGATATTTTTATATGATATTTTTATTTATAAGATGGATTAATATTATTTACACTTTCCTAGGTTATTTTACTATTCTATTGGCCAATATACTATTCATAATGGTCATATTAGTATTTCAAAGATCATTTTAGTTTCATTTTGTAAAAGTTCCTTAACTATTAGAAATACCTCTTATTCCTTTTATTATTCCTTTATAAAGTTTGTTTTATATTCTCAAGGTGATGTTTATGTTATTTATACTATATTTCATAATTATACAAAGGGAATTATCATTGAAAAAATTTGGGTTGTTAAATTATTTCCATATTATGAAACATATCCCTCAAAATTTAATTATACAAAAATTAATAAAACCATGTGAGGGTACATATCCTTCACCACGTCTTTCGGTTCCCATGTTTCCTCTTTGAAATTATGGTTCCTCCATTGTAAATTCAGTTGGTGAGTATTCTTTTTATAAAGAACATTATCTCTATGATCTAAGATCTTCATCGGCTTCTCCACATAAGATTGGTCTTTATAAAATTGTACCACCATTTAATTCAATAAATAAGTGGGATCCGTTATGTACTTATTCAAGAGATATATGTGTAATACATCATGTGCTTGTGAAATGGTAGGTGTATGTTCTATTCTATAGGCCATAGCTTTTACTAGATCATGAATCTCAAAGGGGATGATGTACTTGGGACTCAACTTTCCTTTCCTCCAAAATATACTGTTCCACTATCATGGAGATGTGAGAAGGAATAGAATGTCTCCATCCATAAACTCAAGGTCTCGTTAAACATTTTCTACATAACTATTCTCTTGAATTTGGGCAACTTGGATATTCTAGTGAATGGTTTCTACCTTTTCTACCATTTCATCGACAATTTCTATTCCTAGAATATTATGTTAACTAACCTCGTCCCAACTCGATTTTGTTCTTCATCATTTCAAACAAATCACATCAAGTGGATAAATTTTCTAATGCTTGAGTGGAAAATATTATTTGATGAGAACTCGACCATAGGTAGATTTTGGCCCCATTTATCTTTTGAGTCCATATAACAATCTCTCAACGTGTATTGTTGTTTCTAAATAGTCCACTCATATTAGACATTAGTGTGAAGATGATATTCACTAATAAATTAAAACACAGTGTTCAGAGCATGTTAGAGAATTTTACAGAACATAGAACTTAATCTATGATCATAATCAGATTAAATCGATAGTAGTACTTCATGAAGCCTTACTACTTCTCTAATAAATAAATATATATATATATATTTGAATTTTGATCAAGTATAATTCCTCTACAATTGTGATAAAGTGAGTTGCCTCTATAAGATGATCCATAAAAACCCAAATAGAATTATTTCCTATGGATGTCTTTTGTTTTCTAGTGAAAAAGTCCATGTTTATGTTTTTCCATTTATAAGTTGGTTTGGGAATGGTTGCATCACCCCATACAATTTTTTATTTTATCCTTCATTTGTTGATGCAAAATGAATTTTGATGTATATTATATGTTCTCCTTCATTATGTTATCTCACCCAGAGTTTTCTTAGATATCATGATACATCATTGTGCTCCCTTGGTAAATAAAGAAGGGTGATCTATGTGATTCACATAGAAAATCGTTCTTTATCTCTGGATTAGATAGTACACATAATTAATAACAAAATCTCATGGCCCATTCTTAGTCCATTTTGAACTCTAAGGATTTCCCCTTTTTGATTGATTCCACATTTTTCTGAATTTCCTCATCATTTTATTATGAATCATTTATTTTCACCATAAGGGATGGATGATAAATCATTTAAAAAAGTATCGATGATGTTCATTCCTTAAATATTCCCATGAAGATCTATTATTGATCTATAAATATTGGATCCTTATCAGTTTTCATTATTGAAAAAGATGTAGGATCCTTTCTATATAGAGAATATTCTAACTTATTTACCATACCAAGATGGTAGAGTATTTAGTAGTCACATTCCTGGATGAACTATAACCATCATCTCTAACACATATTATGATCGTTCTATGTAAATATATATTTAAGGCTCTTATTATTATTATTATTATTATATATTTTAGACTTCTCCCCAGAGATATGATGATCTAATATTTTCAATGTGAAGATCACAACTTCCAACTAAACATATTTTATGGGTTAGTTTCACTCATTAATTTTTATCTTCTATGAAGTGTAGGCTCTCACTTTATCGTTTTTCATATGTATATTGCATAAGACCCATTTTGAAGCATCATTTTACACCATAAATAGGTCCCTAATTATTTGTAGTGAGATAATTGTTTCAGGGATAAGACAAATTTTCAACTCAATAAAGAAGTTTTAATAGTCATTGGTCTATACAAGTATTTCTCCATTATGAGTTACCATGGTTAGTAGGATTTACAATCATTTTAAGTTCATCAAAAATCACATGTGATACCTAGATAGACCGATTAAACTATTGCTATCTATTACTAATGTTTTCTGGGGAAACTATTAGATTTAATTGGTCTTGAATGATACCATATATATCCTTTAATTGTGATTACATTCCACACAAATGATACATCCTCCATCTAGAACTCACATGTTCTATAATTTTAATATTGTTTCTCCATACTTAATGTTTTTGGCACAATATTAACGTTCTCTTCACGTTACTCCTTGGTCTTGGAGTATATCTGAATATCATAAATAATGAATACCCCAAATTTATTAAGATAATATCTAAACAATATTTTCATTAATTATTATAATCTTTTTGGAGAATTTTGGAGTCCAAAGGGGATCACTATGAAATCATTGTGTCCATACATCATTAAAAATAATGTCATGTGAATATCTTCCTTACTGGAATTTTTTGGTGATGTCCATACTGAAGGTAAACCTACGAGAAATAAATAGATTCACATAGATCATAAAAAAAATTCATATAAACTTTCTAGTGGATATTTTTTATTTATTGTGTTTTTTTAGCTCAAAATAATCAATACATGTGTGAATTGATCCATTCATCTTATTAATGAATCGAACAAGAACAACCCATGATTTGGAAAATGGGTGTATAAAACCCTTGTTCATATTCTCCTAGAATAGCATTGTTTGATATTCTAACTCAATAGTGGATATTTTATAAGGTGACTTTAAAATAGGTAGTTACCTTAGAATAAGTTCAATTCAGAACTGAACCTCTCTAGAAAGAGTAAGACTAGAAAATTCTGTAGGGAATACATATGTGTATCACACATGATTGCCTTTTCTGAGCTTTATTCAAATCTTTTTCTCAATCATTTGAAGTAGATATATAGGATCATAAAGAAAAAATATCTATAATTGAGTTTATTATTCTTAAAGATATTCATCTTCCTCCTTACACTTATACAAAGTTAGAGGATACATTAGAACATTAAGAGTGTTTTCCCTTTCCAAACAGATAATGTTGTATATTTATAAATATAGGAAATCTATGACCAAAATAGAATCAAATTATACCAATGATTGTGTGAAAGTATTTTTTGGGTGTTTTAGTACAAAAACATTAACTAAGGTGAGGTATAGTATTTTGAATAATAAATTTCCCCATTTTTTTATTATCGTATATAATGAAACCACCATATTTTTAAGTGGTGATTGAATAGTTCTACAAAACCTGCAATATATGAAAGAATGATTACAACCAGAATCAAATAGTAAATTTTTTTTATTGAATGAATAACTACTGTACCAGTCACCACTTCAATTTATGGATCCCCATCCATAATACTGATTGAATATTCCCTTACATTCATCCTTGGAGGTTTTTTTTGATTTCATGAAAAAACCCATGTCTTAGAGAAATTGATTTCTTAATACACATGTTTATTGTAGTTGAAAAAACTGTTCTATTGGATTATTGTGTATATGAACATTCCTTTTTTTCATCCACATTAGTTTAATTCTTCATTTCCCTTTAGATGTTATTTTTCATTTTCACTTCTCTTCCAAAATTTACTGTCTCTTGACTCCATTTAATCAGTTTCTCGGATTCATCTTCCCAAACTTTGGACATGTGATATGATGGGTTTTCTTTCTATAATGGGATTTGTCTATTTATCCACCCATGTTAATCTCGGTTTTATGATTTTTTCCCAAGGCCGATGATAGCACTGAGAGTCACCGATATCCAATTTATGTTGAAGGAAATAATGACATGTTTTTTTATTTTGGTCAAAGTCTAGAATCACAACTCTTTTCATAGAGTCAAAATTTGTCCACTAAAGAAGTAATACACCTTTCTTTTTATGTTCATGAAAATTTTGGAGGTGTATCATGGAAGCCTTGTGTTTTTTGCTTCATATGCCTCAATAGACATATCTTGCATTTTCTTCAATTCGAGGAACATTCATTCAATCTTAATATGAAGGGTTTGAGATAAATATATATTGGAAAATATCTTCATTAAATCATCATGTTACATGGAGTAATTATCCACATGTTACTTTTTCTTCTTGATAAATATTCACCATTGATGATCTGCCCCATCAAAATGATAAACTAAAAATAAAAATATTTCTTGTTCTGAGCACTAGAAGACAGAAAATATCATCTCTATGGGAAAAATACATTTTTCTATGATAATAATGACAGAATTATGTGCAATTGATGTTATTATGGATAACTTGATCTAGTTAAGTGAGTATTTTCATGATGTTTTGTTCACTCATTCCAATCCTATTTGACAAATCATTCAGGAAATCTTAAAATTTCCTATAACAATAATTTTTGGAAGAATTTATTCTATTTAAATCCATTAACTATGAAAAATAATTTATAATTAAGGGGATTTCATACATACCTAATGAGAATATAAAAAAACTTTGAACATAGAAGGATAAAAATATAAACAAAACGTATATCCTGACTTGTTGTTCCTATGTTTCAATATAGTTTATCAATAGTGATAAAATTATCCAAAGGATTCATAATAATGTGCTTTTTTTATAAACTACAAAAGTAACTAGATAATCCTCTCAGTCTAACTATAATGGTCCTAGAATTTTACACATATTATTAAATAATTTTAAGAATAATTTACTATCAAATATAACCAACGACCATAATTTCATGAGTCATTGAAATATTAGGTACATAATTTGAAAACATGAAAACAAATATAAAAAACTATTTTATTTAATATCCATATTGTGCTCTTAAATTCCATTGATATCTTATATGTTCATAGGATAACATAGAGTATACATAAAAATAGGACAAACTAAAAAACCCAAAATGGGAATAAGGGTAGGAATAAAACATAGAACATGGGATAAAATGAATAAAATAATGAAATTAAAGCATGGATCATGAATAAAAATAATGAATACTAAAATGTATAACGTGAGAAAATATAATCATGACATCATTGGAAATTGGTAACATTATATAACATGACACAAACATGAGTCAAAGATAAATGCCAAGACTATATCACATAGTGGGAAGGCCCCCTAAAGGAATCAGGATCACTCCATGTCACAAAAAGATGTCTCATGAGAATAAACACTACCTAAGGCATTTATAACATTTTTGGACATTACCATATTAACATGATCATGAATATGTGTCCCACGTGAGGAATAGATCATAAGGGAAGACCATAGAAAATATTGGTTCTTATAATCATGTCATAAGGCATGAAAGAAAGAATAACATAATTGTTTCCTTGAAATAATGTATTTAAATTATTAATGGATATTAATATGGTAAAATAGGTATAGATAATGTTAAATTATATCCATTTTATTTAGAATCATGTAAAAAAGTGTTTATAGATTCTTAGAATTGAATCATTTTAGTAATGTTTAAGGAAAATATTAAAGGGAATTTAATGTGAAAATGGAAATTTTTATCATAAAAACATAAATTAAATAATTTAGATTTTTCATTATAAAATGAGTGATTTTATAAATATAGATTATTATTAAAATAGATTATGGATGGTACTTGATAATGGTTAAGAAATTGAGAAGTTCCCTTAAATCGGGCTTGCTTATCGAGAAGAATTGAGAAGGGAACCATCTGAAGGCATTTATATCCCAAAAAAATAAGGATAAAATGATCATGAAAGATGATATTGGAAAATATAAATAAAATTTATAGAATTTATAAATATTAATTATGATTTTCATCTGGGAAAAGAAAGATAATGTTTAACCCGAAAAAATAGAGGTTCTAGAAGAGACCCTTTCCTTATGTCGGAAAGTGTTATTCCCTTGATCATAATTTCATAGATAATTAAATTAAATCCATTAATTTAGTAATTAATAACCAGTATACATTATTTTTTTTATTATAGTTTTATTTTTTAGGTTTATCTCCCTTTTTCTGTGTTATAAGATACGATCTATCGTTTTGGAGCGTTCGTTTCCTTGGATTTCATGATTGGTTACTTATACACATGTATTGGATATCATGTAAAATGATAATGGTTTTCCAGAATTGAATATATATTTTTATAATTAACAATTAGAATATTAAATGATAATTTATTTTACTTGGTAAAATAGGGTGAGATTGAATCGTTAGATAAGATTTTAATGATAATCGTTATGATTATTTTGGCGGGTTTCCGATCATCACAATGTAGTTTTATTTTATTAATTAATAGTATGAATATAAAATGGTTAAACATAAAATATGATTTAATAAATATATTATAAGGTGTTTTAACCTTAAAAATTGTATTATGAGTAGCATTTGAAGAGGGAATGGAAATTAAAAAAAATTTCATTCCTCAATGTGATAAATTAAAACATAATAGATATTGTTTTTATTTTTGTACCAAATGAGTGTGGAATGAAATGATGATGTATTATTGCATTATCATAAAAAAATATAGCATATTTAACTTACTATATTTATCATTTCATTTTGATGAGGCGATGTGAGAAGACAATAAAAATAAATATAATAACCAGAAAATAAATTAAAATAAAAGAAAGAGGATATCACCACTTCAATCCTTCTTTTTGAGAACATCATTAAAGAGATTGGTTTTGGTCTTTTATTAAAATAATAGTTCCTAGAAATGGGAGATGGTCTTAGGAATTATTTTGATCGAATTTTCATAAGGATAAAATCATGTAGTTGTGAGATTAAGTGGTGGTTAGGGGTGGTATTTATACAGGATGAGAGGGGAGTTTTTTTAATATTTTATTTATTAGTTTATTATTTTTCATCTTGGATATGAATAATTTTTAATTACGACCAAATATACTAAAATAATTAATTATATATCTATATTATGGTTTTTTACATCTGTGATGTCTCATGGAATAGTGTATTTTTATTATAATGTATATATTCCAAAAATTAATGTATTTCACTATTTATAAAAATTCAAATATTTTATAAATATCTAAAAAAATTTATCCTAATCATTTCTCTACATTTATAATTCAAAAATGAAACCCATTTTATGAAAATAAATTTATAAATATGATAAATTAATTTTTTTTATTAAAATCATCATTTACATTGAAACGTCCAATTTTAAAATGGTAACTCATTTTATTACTCATTTAAATATTAATTAAGTTATCATAAAATTATATTGTAATCATAAAAGATCAAAATATTAGTTTATCAATTCAGTTTTAAGAAAATTATTTATTTCTAAATCAATATATGAATTATAAAATTGAAAATAAACATTCATATTTTATATAAATATCAACAATTATGTAATAATTTAGAAAAAATTTATTTCATTATATTATTATATAATAATATCCTATTTTTATTTGTTAGAGTTTTATATTTTATTTATACTTTAATAGGTGTGGTTATTAATATCATGGTTGTTTTCTCTTCTATGGTTCATATTACTATCCTAGAGTTCAAGTTACTATTCCATTAGTATAGGTTTCGTATCTTTTATAAATACCACTTATAATACTCATTCATAATTTATATAATATTAATTTTGTTCGATATTTGATGATGATTTTATGTATAAATTATAACATAATTATATGTATTTAATTTTTTTTGATAAATTTTTGGATCCTTAGAGTTTACAAACGCAGTGGTTGAAGATTTATAACTTAATTTGAGATTATTTTACTATCTTAATGATGTTATTATTTTTTTATCTCCATAAACAATGTTAGGTAACAAATTTGTTCTTTATCTTTCCATAAAACAATATTTGTGATAAATTTTAGGATTAAATTTTATACTTTTAACTAATTCATAAATTCATTATTGGAATTAATGAAATAAAATTTACATCTAAATTAACAAAAAATTTACTCATAATCATGGTTGATTTTTTATTTTTTAATAAAAAATCTGAATGTCTTATTTATTCTATATTTTAATTATTAAACTCACTCATCCAATAGTTATTTCTATCTTATATAAATTTTAAATCATATGTGTTTTCCCTAAGGATAAGAATAGACCTTTGTAGGAAACATTAAATTCAAGGATAAGATGGATTAAATCCATTAAAATTTATGATATTCCATCATCTTGGTAAAAAAAATAACATAAAATGTTTTTGAACCTTTTATTATTTAGTGAGAAATAATACAAACTTATTTGATATTTTCCATGTGGAAAATACATTTGAAAATAGTTTATAGGATGAAATATCAATTGATTCATTTTTAATATTATTTTTATTTCATATAAATGTTTTACTAAATTCAGGAGTATATATAATATTTTATGTGGAATGAAATTTAATATTCCTTTTTTTAATACATGTTTCCATAGTTTTTTTAATAATATTTTTAATAATGATAATTTTTTCTGAAAATATATAGATGATTTATCATTTCTGGAAAATTTTATTTATTGAATATTTGATAGAAAATAGATAAATTTAGAAATAAAATTTCAATGGTTATTTTTAAAAATATTAAAAAGTATTTTTTTTATTTTTGTAGATAAATAATTGAAAAAAAATATTTTTAAAGAATTTTATTTTTATTGCATTATAATTTATAATTATAATGTGTTTTGTTTTTAATTGGAATTTTATTTGTTAGAAGATATTAAAATTTAATTGTTGATTTTCATTAATTCATGTTAAATTTGATTAATTTTTTTTCTCATTAAATTCATTCTAATTAATTTTTATAATAATATTAATATTATAGATTTTTTGTACAGGAGAAAAAAATATACTGTATGAATCTGTATGGTATATTCATATGAGTCAAACGAAATAACCCAAAATAATATTTTTAAGATGTTTTCCCATGTAAGAGTCTCTATAAAACATTTTTCCCAGAAATCTGATAAGATACATTTATCATAATGAAATTAGTGCATAAAATTAAAATATAACATTTGATATGTAGAACGAATAAAAAGATTGATTCAATGCTAATGATGATTCATTAAAAAAATCAATAATGATGTGGTTGGAAATTGAGTTAGAAATAAAATAGATCTTATGATTAAACTTCTATGAATGAACAATAATATCAATATCGATCAAAGATTGGATCATCCATGAATGAGGATCAAAAGGATTTGTTTGGATGAATCAGGTTAACACTTGATGAAGTCCTACAAGATGTTTCAAATTTATAATGCTGTCGATGATGCTCGATGTAAATTATGTTTTTATATATTGTC
The DNA here is from genome assembly GCA_963277665.1 of Viscum album. NCBI lineage: Eukaryota > Viridiplantae > Streptophyta > Magnoliopsida > Santalales > Viscaceae > Viscum > Viscum album. The sequence continues at coordinate 150,055,568 of OY728159.1, forward strand.
TTGATACCTAGGTGATGGAGGTGTCTGATAAACAATGCGTCATCACTAGTTTTGTTTTCCTAGATATCGGTCACACTATTAATTTTTCAAAGGGTGGTGGTGGCGGAAGATGAGGTGGATGGACAACCCCACCCATTTAGCTGCTATGAGTGAGGGGAAGGGGGTGATCATTTCTTATAAAAGGTAGTGGCTTCCACTGGAATCAAAATCAACATCATAGTAAATCTAAATCACTGTTATATCATAATTTATATGCTTAGTTTTGTGTTTCATGGTTTCAACACATATTCACGAGATATATTTATGGGGGGTCTTCTCTTTGTAATAAATAGGGTGTGTGAAAAAAAAATTATATAGTGGTTCTAATATTTTCATGACTGTTTTTACACGTAACATATTTTTGGGGTTATTTATCATTATATTTATTATCATTTATATCCATGTTTTTCATTTTATTTTATCTCACAATTATCAAATCACATGTGGTCCAATCATTTTTTCTCCAAAATATTGTTCTTATAGGATGGTTATAAACAAATATTGGTCAATATTATTATCATTAATATTTGTATGATCTTTCATTGGAACTCAATTTGATCATTCACATCAAATTAATTTTTATTTTTATTATTATATATACAAATATGAAATAGTGGGGGTTCTGGACATAAAGAATATACAGAAAAAAGTGAATTTTTAAATCAAAAAAATTAAACTGGAATAATATATTATTACTAAAAATATATTTTATGTAAGTGTTGAGGATATATAATTTTCATCTAAAAATGGGTAGGAGTCTAGAATATTTGAATATGGAGCACAAAATTAGTGGGATCCAAAATCACTACAAGGATTGACAAGTGGAGGGTGATTCTTGGAATAGAGATATACTAGTCTGTGAAATATTGATGACTTAGAGAAGTAGGAAACATCTCAAAATTTAATAGATAATCGACTCAAGAGAAACATTTCACCTAACATTTTAATGATAATGGTTTAATTAGTATGAAACTATCATATAATTACATGTGTTCATGGGGAAATATCACACATATAATATCATTAGTTCCATTACCATCAAACTAAAGATGCATGATTCTATAAAATGAACCATCCCTGAGGGTTTCCAAGAGAAGGGATTATTGATTATGATATTGTCTTTTGGACAATATGTTGATATCATATGGAAGACATGAATAGAGAATAGAGTGGTGAGAATTTAAATAGTGTTATTTTGGTTATGAAGGTATATTAGTTCTCAAAAAACCTATAAATGATTATGTGTGAAACCAAAACAAAGGAATAAATATTTGTCACAACAACTAACGTGATAAAATCAGTGATCATGTTATGGAAACACAATATTTTTTATACATAAAAAGGATTACTTCATATTCTTGCATATCAGAAGTTGTTTCTTACTTTTGAAAAGTTATCGTTATCAATTTTCCGAGTATTATTTTTTGTGTAAGAAAAATATGTTAAAAATATATAAATATACAGCACAAAGAGAAGATATATTATTGTTGATCCATTTTGACATTTGGTTGGCAGACATTATATCCATTAAGGATAAAATTACTTTATATCATTCTATAATGATTATTCAAGAAGATTTAGGGTGTATATAATAAATATAAAAGTTGGTTTCTATTAATTAATTAAAATATTCAAAGTAGAGAAAAAACATGAATCTAGAAATAAAATCATGTTTTCGATGAATTAATATGTTGGAGAACATAAAATAGATGATTTTGATACTTCTAGTACATGGGATGATGTCAAGAGATATTTCACGATAGCATACACTCCTTAGTAGAAAGTAGGGGTAGATCAGATGAATAGAAACCTATTGGACAACACGTTGGCTATTTTTTGATTGCGGTAATTTCCAAAAAAAAATCAATAGAATAATTAAATAATTATTGTTATGTGATGAACATATATCCTTCAATGGAAATTGATTTTATTACACTGATGGAGATGTATACTGTCAAGACCACTTACAATTTTTAGTTATATTTTTTTGATGTCCTCTAGATGCATTATTTTGTAACTATGAAATATTGAAGTTTGATTGAACAGCTAGGAAATGTATCTTCATGATATGCATTTATGGAATAAAGGGATACCATTTGTGGGACCCCACTACCAATAAAAATATCATTAATAAAGATGAAACTTTTTTAGAAGACATGTTTGAAATGAAAATTTATGGAGATAAAATGAAAGATAATAATTAAACTACGATTATTGAGATGGATTATAAGTAATTGGGAGAAACTATTTTCTATATTGTAGTACTAGAGCATTAAGATTAGGTACTAGTTGAGTTTAGACCATGATAGTCAACTTTAGAGAAAAGATAATTGATATTGAACCCAGACAATGTCACTAAGAGAATTATAGAGTACTTCATATTTAAGGAGGATAAAGATCCATATTCTTTTGTAGAGGAAACCTAGAGTACAGATGTATCCTCATGGATAGTTTTTATATATAATAATAATAATGTATTTCACAAGAAAAACTTTTTTTTTTCTATTAAATCATGTAAGTATATTAACAAAATAAGAGTCTTAATGATCATATGATATGGAAGAGTCCTGCTAAAATGATATTGTGAAAGACTGGTGCTCAAAGGAAATTTTCATAAGGATCTAACTAATTTACTAGGTAATAGTTTATAATATTTTTAAACTGATGACTGCATTGATATTCCTAGATATGTGTTCTATATAGTGTTTAAATCTTGAGATGCTAGATGGGAATAATTCTTTTCACCATAGGGATATTAATGAATAAATCTATATTTCCCAACATTAAGGATTTATAGAGGAAAGAAAATAATATGTTCTTTTTATGTTTAAAAAATATATGAATGGTCTAAAGCATTCAATGAGGTGTTGGTACAAGATATTTTTCTTAGATATCATAATTCTTGGATATAAAAGACATTATTCATATCCTTTTTTATATTTCAATGTTTCCGAGGGTAATAATATCCTCATTATTTTTTCATGTGGGTGAAATATTAGTTTTAGGCCACAACAATTATCAAAATCAAGATAAAAAAGAACAATTGAAAAGGGAGCTTGATATGAATGACTTCAGAAGAACATAATTAATTACTGGGAAGTATATTTATGGAGATTTTTTTTTGGAATATTTTAAAATAAAAAAAATATTTACATATAATTACATGAAATCATTCAACATAAATTGTTATAATAAATATCAACAAAAATTATTATTAATTACAAGCTATACTCTCAAATAAGTCATATAAGTTATGTATAGGGTGGTAGATGTCTCCAGTACCATAAAAATTATCATTTGTGAGTATGATGTTTACTATGGTTTATATTATATCATAAATGTCACATGCACTGGGATCCGTTAATTTGTATATGGAGAATCCAGGATGAGAGCATTGGAGGAAAAATAATAGAATCCTGAGACACATCTAAGAGACCCCAGATACTTCATTATGTTATGGAGAACCATATTTCTATATCATATGATATATTGATTTAGATTTTCCATGTCATACTAATCTTACTCTATTGAATACTAGTTATGTGTTTACCCTATCCTAGAGATATGTGAGATAGATTTCAAAGTTGCAGTTAGTTTTGGATTATTATATGAATAAGATTGCATATATAGAAGCAATACATACATTCGAGGATGCAATCTAAATGTGATTATTATTATAGGATATTGAGAACAGACAAGGTCACATTCATTTTTTTTGTAATGGTTATTGAGCATTTTATATTTCAAGGAATCCAAAATTTCATTCCATAAGGATGAAAATTGTGATAAAATAAATATTTGTTTGATTATTGGTCGAGGAAGGATATGAAGTATTCATAAATTCCATACAAAATTAAATATCATAGATTTTTTTGATAAATCTACTAACAATTATAATTTATTTTGTGTAGATCCTTGAGTGGCCTCACAAATACTTTACCATCATTTATTAGTAGGAATAAAGGATGTATAGATATTTTATTAGTTCTCAATCAATATCTAATTGGGTGATGTTTTTAAAATCCCATTTTTCCATTGGCAATGGATTCCATATTAATTTTTTGATGTTTGATGAGGTAGTTTGACAACCCCATATATTGGGATATGATGATATGGGAGTTAGGGGTAAAGCATGCCAATAAAATGGAGTTCCTTCCACTTGTTTGATTATAATAAAAATGAAACTCTTATTAACTAGTATATTATCATTTATATGTGTGGTATTTGGTGAGTTGATTTCCCCACATATTTATGAGAAACTTTTATGGGGGTTTTCAACTTGTAAAATTGAGGCAGTTTTTATCCTGTTTTACCAATAGTAATATATCAATTTTCCTATTATTTTTACCCAATATTTTTTTGGTGGTATTTTAATGTTACATCTAGTGTCATTTGTTTAAAAAAATTCACTTTATTTTATCATGTTTTTTTCACTAAACTAGTGGGATAATAATTTTTTGTTCAACACTGTGAATAATTTGAACCAAAAGAGGGAAATAGATATCAATTTAGACTAACTCATGTTATAGAATTTTTCTATTTCTATGGAATATTATTGGGATTAATATTTATATAAATGAAAAATAGGATTTGGGAATCCATGGAAAAAATCATTAAAAATATAAATCAATAATAATATTAATTGGTTTATCCCCCATTGAATGTAAAATTTATAAATATTTAGTGGTTTAAATTCAATCGAATGTTGTGTCTCCAATGTATGATATCAAAACATCCCCAGTGATAGATGAAATGAAAAAATGGTGTGCCAACCTAATCAAACAAATGTTGATATCCCCTTAAGAAGTCGAATGGATTGAGAAAAGTTACTATTAACTTATTAAAACATGGTGGTGACTGTTGAGGGTAATCTTTGAATGTAATGTTCATAATTAAATTAATAATATTGATTAATTGATTTCAATATCATCAATGAATTATGTTGAGGTTGAGTATGACTGAAGATGATATTTGATTACTTGAACATTGTCATTAGACTTACAAACATTAAGAATGCAGCACCATGTTGGGAACTAATCAATGACTGACGATGTCCTAAAAATATATTTTTATTGTTTAAATGGGTCATAGAATCTGAATCTAGTTAAATAAGCTATGAATTTAATATATTGATACTTTTAAAAATAGGATAAGGAGTCAGAAGATTTTATTAATTTATGAGGGTACATAGAACTAAATGTCATACGGAAAAGTTATACATAGGGAATAATTGATGATCTTGGGAAGGTGGTTGAATTTTTTTGTGATTTTTACTAAATCTACAAAAAAATATCATAAGGACAAATAATACTCTCCCATTTAGATTTAATTTAAATAAGGGAGTGAATAAAAAAACAATTTCACTAGAAAACGATATTTAAATGGAATATCAATATTGAATTGAGATACTCACTCATTAACTAATTTAAGGAAATATTTTTTTTGGATAGTGGAGACACTAACATATTTCTTGGGAGCTAATGATTAATAGAGGTGCGGTAGGAGGTAGAGTCATGAGATATTCATTTTTTTAGGATGAAATCAGATAATAGATGTGGATGTTGTGATCCTAACATGAATGAGAAGAACCAAATTCTTCATTATCTCATTTTATATTGAATTTATATATGATAAGACCTGGTTTTCCATTACAATTTTATATATTCAACCAAAAATTATTTGAATTGAATTTTTTTTGAATTTTTTTCATTTAATTCAATTCATTTTTAAATTCTTCTAAACTATAATTTGTTTTTAATGATTATTTTAGTTTAATATATTATTCATTAATGTGTTAAATAAAAAATAAAAAAATTGATAATAATGTAATTTATTTATTCTCAAATTTATGTTGAATATATAATGTAAATGATAAAATATAATTATCCTCTTTGGATTAATGACGGTTAAATAAATTTATGAAACACCATGTTTGAAAACAAGTTAAACCCATTTTAATGAATTTTAATATTTAAATATATTTTTCATTGAAATCCCCTATCAACAATAATAAAAAAAATTATCCTACCCAAAAACATGTGTTCATAACTACAAACTTCTCTAAAACACAATTCTTTCATCATTTCAACACATCCCACATAGATTTCACTATTTCAATCATCATTATCTTCCTTAAATCAAGAGTATCGATTTTAATAAACCCTTTTGAATATTCAAACACATTTGATATGGGTTTTAACATTATTTGATATTATATATTATTATATATAAATGAAATTTTTATGGTCATTATGACCCATAGTCATTTCAATACATTCACCCAAAAATTCATCTATTTTGTAAATTCAATAATGACTAATAATTTTATTTTAAATCATTCCATATGAAATATTACTATATTTTCCATGATATAATAATTTTAATATAGAACTATATAAATATAATACACAACATATTCAAAAACATTTTATAGGTGATGAATCAAAGATCATGGAATAAAGACTAGAACCACCAAACCAAAGCATGTAAGAAAAACATTCAGTAGTAAATATTGATACCAAACATAAAAACCAAGTTCTAGTATGTACTACCATTACTTTTATATTCTTATAATGAATAAAATTTTATAAGACCAAAGATTTTAGTAGTCTAGGTAAATCAAATACATAAATGAGTATTTTATTACAAATAAATAATTTAATTACAATATGTTGATTCTTTTTTACAGGATAATAATGTCTTTCCATCTAGAATATCCATGCATAAAATTTTTAGTATAATTCATGGAATCATGGGGAATGAAAATATAATAATGGTGAGAAAAAATTCTCATTATGGGAAAAACATAGCAGAAGAAATAATAAATCAACGCCAATTATCAATATTGAAATTTAAATAAACAATAACACTTTCTATGTAATCAATTAAATAAAAAATAAGAACATACAAAATTTAGTAAGGTAATAAATTAAGTCGAATTACATTAAAATAACTAGATAAGGAAAAATAAATACGGCAAGGTAATAATCTAGGAACACATACAATTTAATCAATGAACTATGAATGAAAGGCATCCACATATATTTTGATGAAAAATATCATGGATGAAAAATATCTAAATAAAAATAAATGTAATGATTAATTAGGAGAAGAATTTTTTTGAGGCACATAAAAACCTATATCATTAATCCCATTGAATATATGGTTTAAAACTACATGTAAAAACACATTAAATTTGTTTGAATTATTTTTATCATGAGAAACTGTTGATGATTTGATGGGATATTTAAATTATAGTCCCAAAAATTCATTTTCTCTCCAAATAATTCCATAAATATAATAATAAAGTAAATTAATAGATAAATTTCTTAATCAAATATCTGTATTGAATAAAGAATATGATTTTAACAAATAGTTTCTTAGAAAGAAAAAAAATGTAAACATACACATGGTATGTAAAATGATACATGGTTTAGGAAATAAAAATATCCATTATATGAGAATATGTATAATAAAATAAATATCAAATGAAAAATGATTACAATAACGTTATTGTTTAAATATAATTATAAATATCACAAAAGGATGTTATATTACAAATATAATCACTAAGAACCTCTTGGAGGAAAATATAATTTTTTTGAAAAACTTTTTTATTGAAAATCAATTTCTTGAAAATAATTTTTAAAGAAATAGAGTTTAAACATGTAATAGATTATTCAAAATTTTTTGGTGAGTAAAATTTTATATGTTTACAGAATTATATATAACATTATTTTCTTTCATGGAAAAATTCATAAAAAAACCATTGAATAGAAAGTGACAAAAATATCCAATTTAAAAAATTGGTAAAAGAAAAAAAGGGTAAATATTACATTAATAAATCATTTTTTATTGTTTAAAACATATTTTAATTTCTTTTATAAACATGGGGTTTAGAAGAAAATATTTTCTCTGACTAAAGAGATAAATGATGTTGGGTTTTTATAAAAACATTTTCTAATACATTTAAATTACTAATGTGTGAAAAGTTAGTATTATTATTTCAAAAAGAACATGAATAACCATAGAAGAGTAAAATGAAATAGTTTTTTAGAGGTGATAAAATAATTTCCTCTGATTTAAATTTAGGTGTAATAAATACTGTATAAAGTGGGATTGTAAAGTAAACACTTTAAAGTATTATAATGTTGAAGTGAGAATTAATCATTGAGTATATTATATATATCAACTGTAAATCCTAAAATATATGTATACATACATAAATAGATAATAAAATCAATTATTCACATAATAATAGAATATTAATGATAATTAGGTAGTAGTATAACCAAATGGAATAAATTGGGTTACAAAATTTTTATCCACTTGTTATCTTTTCGCGAAAATACCCTTAGATGAAATAATGAAAATTGAAACTGAAAATATCACAAAATAATTAATGATTAATTATATTATATATAAAATTCTCATTATGTATACTTTTAATATGAAATTATATTCACAACAACAATGTTACCATTTCAATATAAATTTAACATTCACAAAAGGATTTGAAATATTAAAGATAATTTTAATGAAATTATCGAGGATATTTATCTTTAATCATTAAAATGTGTCCCATAACACATTGAAAATTTTGAATCATAATATACATGATGGAATAATATTAAATGAAAAATATAATATCATGATAAAAAGTATATTCATCATATTACATGTAAAAGGGTATTATATACACTATATAAATATAACTACGTGCATAACAACAAATGAGTCTCAATGAAATGTAAATTGAGGTGAAATAGATTACCTTACATTTTCTGTTATTTGAATGCCAGTTAAACTCCTAAATAATTATATTATGAGTTTTACTAAATACTTATAGAACCATGTTCATGTTAATAATATTTTATTACGCATCTGATAATAATATATCATTATTTTCTCAATTTCCTATGTTAACTTTCTATTATTTTGTGTATATTTAAAATTTTTGTTGTTCTTATTATGATTTTGATATTGATTTTATAATATTATTGATGTAAAAAAATATTTAATTATACATATTAAGTATAGATTTATTTATAATAATAAACAATATTTGGAGATAAGAAATGAAATGCACAGTTCAGGGAGGCGGTAGGTCGTACGTACGCATGAACCCTACATACATTTATATATCGTATTAAAATAATGAAAATAAAAATATTTATATTTATAATATAATTAAATTATCATATATTTGTCATATATGTTACATAAGTTTATTAAAACCATCCTGTTTACCTTCCATGTATAGTGCGAATGAGTCATATCACATTGTGGGGGTGGATTTCCACACTTCAACAAATGATGTTACCGTATTTCAGAAAAATGGAAATCATGAAGATATATGTTATAAAATATTTGATGAAGATTAAATAGATTATTAATATTATATATATCATATATAAATATAGTATCTATCTTAATTTACACCATGATATGTGGTAAAAGGAAGAACGAACAATTATCACTTTCTGAGGTGGTAGTTCGTTCTACACATAAATGGTAAGATTATTACTCATAAGTTAGAATTATCTGTTAGTGTGGGTATACAAATTAAGCAAAAAACATATAAATATAATTAGGATACTGTTTTTGTAACATAATCATGGATTGTGTATAATTTTAGAAATATAATTAAGTAAAACTTATGATATAGAGAAAATACGTTGCCTTTTAATTTGGTAACTAATTATTGTTTGAACAAAAGGAATTCAATGGATGGATTTCAGAGAAAAAAATGATATTATATTTACTGGAAGTATTTTTAGGATCTATTTTTTTGAAATTGGTATTTTCTAATGTGACATGATATGTGTGATGATGTAGGATGTGTGAGTGTATTTTTATAGTGGATGATGAGTGACACTCTTATAAATTTTGGAAAATGGAATTCCATCAATGTTTTTTTCTATAGAAGGAGGCTACACATTTTCCCATTTTCTATAAATAGTTTAATATGGTCTATATATCACCATAAAATGGAATATGGAGATGTTTCAATTTTATTTGGTTTCTTAGGTTCAGGGTATAGTCCCTTGTTAAGATAATTTTCCTCCTAATTGTTTGAATAAATTTTAATTAATTTCATTACAATTTTTTTTAAAACAAATTTTATGTTATTCAAAATAAAAAATTATTTTTAATACAAATTGGCATCCCATTTTTCCAAATTAGAATATTATAATTGGACAAAATTAACTTAAATTTACTCTTGTATAAGGAAATACAATATAGGTTTTTAAAGTAAAAACATTCAAAATATTAATATGTTTTTATATCTATTTCTAAAATTAAATTGATATAAATTAACTAAATTGGATTAATAAGTTAAAAATTAATCTAACTATAACATAAAACAAATTATAAATATAATTTATCCATGTAAATAAATTAGATGAAGAAGATATTTTGAATTTGAATTCTGTATTTTTCATTATTTATCAAAAAATGAATCATCATAGAATAATATCAAAAATTGACCCTAACCTGATTCTTATCATTATATTTTAAAAATGAAATTATTTTGACACAAAAATTCTATAAAATATCCAAAAACATTGATTTAAAATTGGTTATTCATTAAAAAGGAAACAAAACCACCTTTATAAAAATATAAGTTTTTATATATAAAACTGGTTTTCATATCTAATGCATATCAAATTCATAAGATAAATTTTAAAAAAATTATTGATATATATATATATATATATATTAGTTTAATATCACTCAAAAATTATAATTATTTTAATTTAAAATAGTAATATAGCTTTTTGAGAATAAAATATTTTTCTATAAAATTATTCTTTTTATATTTAATTGGTTCATATATTCATTTCTAATTAATTTATTTCTGATTTATTCATTTTATATTATACCAGAACATTGGAATCATGGAGGTGAGTCCGTGATCCAGAAAATTATTATTAAAAAAAATAGTCAAACATACAAGGATAAAGATATGGGTATAAGTGGTAACCACCAAAAAAAAAAGAAACATAATCAGCCTCTGGTCCTGCCTCCTCTCCCGCCTCTTCCACGACGACCACCACATCCTCTTGGATTTCTACCTCTTTTCCACTGATTCAGAATCTACAAATCAGTATCCTTCTCATCCACACCTCCATCATCAGACATCATGTTGAGTACTAGCTACTATAGCGTCAGCATCTTCATTTCCTTTTTCCGCATCCTCCATGCGTTCCTCAGAACTAGGCTGCCCAATCTGCTCAGCAATGGCCTGTGCAACCAAAGAAGGTGCATTAGAAATGGGGCCTTTCATTGTAACATGTTGTTTCCTCTCACGACTCTCCATATAGATCAGATCAAACTTAGGGGAGTTCATTGTGTCCAGTATGGAGAAAAAATTTGAAGCACCAGTGGCAACATTCAAAACCGCAACACCATGTTTAGGTGTCACTTACATTTTGGTAGTAGGTTAACCCACAAAAATTGAAAGATCTCCTGCATCCGAGGTAGTATTGGCCTTGGCATCTGAGAAAGATAGCACAGAATCCGACATAGTATCACCCTTAACAGGTAAGGCTGAAATGTTATTGATAGGTTTGTCCATGGGGATAGAAGTAGTCCGAGTAGGAGACTCAGAAAAGACAACCATATTGTGATGGACAGGATGCCCAGCATTCACCTCTCCAACTGGTTCAGGCAATATAATAGGTGTTGTAAGAGAACTAGCAGAATATCCAGAAGCTTGTGAATCCCCTACTGTAAGAGTGACAGTATAACGAACAGATTCCTTAATGGAATTAAAACATTACACACTCCTTTGTGAAACCGAATGATCAAAGGATACTTTCCCACTAGATGGAAAACTGTCCATCTTCCCTTTATCAAAGTATTGCTCCTCCAGAAAATCAGCATGATCCAACTCCTGTTTACTATCATCATCATCAGAACACATATCACCCCATTTTTAGGGTTCTCCAAGCTCAATTGTATGCAAGAAAGAAACATGGAGTGCGCTATCACCCGAGGGGTGAGACAGTACACCCCTGCCTTGATGAACATTCAAAGGCCTCACATTGGTGTTTTTACCAGCAACAACATCAGCAAAAGAAGCAGTACCCACTTTCTTAAAGTCAGATAGATTTTTTTTCACAAAGTCCACCTTGATGGAAGAATGTGAGAGACCCTTCACACTATCAGGGGTAGACAAAGGTAAAGGTGATCCATCCATGGAACCCTTCCCCCCATCATGTGCCCCTTACATCCAAGTTGATAGAGCAAAAACACCTTGGGATTTAAGCTTACAGCTTTCATCTAGATGCCCATATTGTTTAAAATTGATGAATATCACTCCTAGATTAAATTTTTCTTTAACATGCCCAATCACTGAAAAATTTGTACAATAGTAAGGAACATGTTCAAACACAATTTCAAGCTCAAACTTATACTCACTATCAATCCATTGAACCGTCTCAACAAGGGGAAATGACATATCAAACTCAACTAATATGGGAGAAAAATTTCCATACCGAATAGATCCAGTATCTTTATCAAGTTTAATAGGAGTTCCTACTGCCAAAGAAACATCCCAAAGTATGTTCGGATGCCAAAATACCCAGCTCAATCCTTTAATCTGGATCCAGGATTGAGCTATGGTATTCTTGGCCTTAAGGGGATCGAACCAGGGGTCCCGGTTTTGAAATATGAGATTCCAAGGCTTTAGATTCAAAAACCCATGACTCCAGGCTTGCATTTTCAAATCATTGGAACAAAAGGTAAAATGGTAGAAGTTCATACCGATGGAAACCATCTACCAATCACTAAAACCCCAAATCTCTTGAAGACGTATCTGAAGATCTTCAACCTTCTAGGTAGAGTTCATCAAGCTTAGTCGGGTAATGATCGAATATTTTGAAGCATCAATTCGTTCTTGAAAAAAAACGGGGGTTCGATTCAACAACCACAAGCACACCATTTCTAGAGATGCGATTAGTAGCAACAGATTCACCACTTCGATCATCAGGTAAAAAACGGTCATAACCCCTTACATGTCGATCGTTCGGTCGAGAATCCCTACTCGAATCTGAGCCCGCAGGTGGATGAGGGGACTTCAAGCCAGAACCTCCACCTGGTTTCTTCGGAGGTCCAACAAATACTTCAGCAGGATTGAAACGATTATCCAAGGCCATTACAACAGAACCCTAGAATCTATTTCCATGGAGAGAGAAACTCTTGAGCTGCCCCATATTGTTTCATTTTATATTATTGTAAACCATATAATTTCTTTCGGTATTTTATCATATTTATAACTAATAATGTTAGCAATATTTTTTAACTTATTTTATTAAATAATAATATATTGTTGTATGGTAAAAGTGAGTCTTTCATGCAACACAAGCTTTATAAGAAACTCGTTGTTGTGTGTGACACGCGATAAGATGGTATTTCTTGCATAGAGATCTGTTTCATAGAATAAATTAATTTTAAATAGTAAATATATATTTTAAAGTATCATGATATTATATCCCTAGATAGTTTTTGTGTTATTTTTCATATACGCTATCGAATACAATGTTCATAATTTATAATTTCAGAACATTATAATCTACCCTCGTTTAATAAATTGTTTTCTATGGATCTAAACTCATACTTAGTAATATAGTGTTTGATATTTAATATTTTTAAATACCACATCAAGAGAAGGGCTTATAAAACATCCTCTATAAAAATAGAGAATAGGAATTAAAAAGGTCACATGGAATCACGTGTAACTTAATATATAGGTAATAGAATACTAATGGAATGTTAACCCATGTACATGGTGGAAAAGAGTTATTATTTATAATTATTTTTTGATGTGATAAATATTGAAAAATTGAATGATGAATGGATCATTGGGGGTCTCAAATACATCAATCTGTGCTGATTTATAAAATAATCTCTTAAAAAAAGGTATTAAAACAACATTTTTATATCAATTGTCTAATGATGAGAAATTACTTTACTGCATAAGAACATACATAAATTTACATAACTGATACATGTTAGTTTTATATAAAATAATATATATGTTGGGTTTTCTTTGATCAACTCCTTACTTCACGAAATGGATATCCAAAAATTAACATAGATTACTCAAACACAAACACAAACATTAAATAGATCATAAGTCACATAAAAGTGTGAAAATTAAAACTATTGTTTCGTACTATTCATATAAAAAAAATGGATAATACATTATTGTATAAATGTAAAATGTGATAAAAATAGTTAACCATTAATTTTTATTCATTAAATATTTCAACCAAAAGAAATGATGTATTAATGAGGATATTTCATTGGTCATTCATTAGTGTGAATCAGTTTTCGTCCTTTAGTCATGGGAATAAGTCCCACAGCCTTGCCGGATTTGATGGGTTGTCAGCTAAAATGTAGGTTTTTCATTTTTAAAAACAATACTAAAATAAATTTTAAAATATTATTGAAATCATCAAAATAATGTTAACCATTAAATATAATTTTAACTATAATTTTTAATACAACCCCTATATATAAATTAATCGTCAAATTATTTCCACCTAGGGTTTTACATGGTCTAGAGTTTATAAATAATATCATTTTTATTATTTATATATAATGACACATTATGTTAAATTTAAACACCATATTTTTAAACTAGTCATTCAATTATTTGTTGAAATCCTCAATAATGGATCATAAAAATGATAATTATCCTAAGAATATACCTCAGGTGTATCAATCTAGGTGCGCAGTAAGGCCCATTGTCTTGTGCTATGTTATACTCTATTTAGGCCTCATTCACCATGTCAGATTTGTTACTCATTTTTATAACTATGCAAGAACCATGTCTTGTTGTATTGTTCATATAGGTATGCATCTCTATGAATACCCACATAAATTTACTTCTGTATTAGGAAATGAAATATAGGTTTTTAATGTAAAAACATTCAAAATATTACTATGTTTTTTAGATCTAATTTTAAAATTAAATTGATTTAAATTAACTAAATTGGATTAATTATTAAAAAATAATATAACTAAAACATAAAAAAAATTAAAAATATAATTTATCCATGTAAATAAATTACATGAAGAAGATGTTTTGAATTAAAATTCACTATTTTTTACCATTTATCAAAAAAATGGATCATCACAGAATAATACAAAAAATTAACCCTCACCTAATTCATATCTTTATATTTCAAAAATGAAATTATTTTGACACAAAAATTCAATACAATATCCAAAAATTTTGATTTAAAATGGGCTCTTCATTAAAAAGGCAAAAAAACTACCTTTATAAAAATATATGTTTTTATATTTATAATTGGTTTTCTTATCTTATGCATATCAAATTTATAAGATGATTTTAAAAAAATGGTTGAAATTTATATATATATATATATATATTAGTTTAATATTACTCAATAATTATAATTAATTTAATTTATTATAGAAATACAACTTTGTGTGTGTAAAATATTTTTCTATAAAAATATTCTTTTTAAATTCAATTGGTTCATATATTTATTTCTAATTAATTATTTGCTGATGTATTCATTTTATATTAGTGTAAACCATATAATTTATTTTGGTAATTTATCATATTCATAACTACAAATATTAGAAATACTTTTTTAACTTATTGTATTAAATAATAATATATTGTTTTATGGTAAAATTTAGTCTTGCATGCAACACAAGATTTAAAAGAAACTCGTTATTGTGTGTGACACATGTTAACACGATATTTCCTTCATAGAGATATGTTTCATATAATAAATTCATTTTAAATAGTAAATATATATTTTAATGTATCAGGATATTATATCCCATGACACTTTTTGTGTTATTTGTCCTATACTCTATCGAATACAATGTTAATAATTTATAATTTTAGAACATTACAATCTACCCACCTTAAAAAAATTATTTTCTATGGATCTAAACTAATCCTCAGTAATATATTGTCTGATATATAATATTTTTAAATACCACATCGAGAGAAGGGTTCATAAAACATCCTCTAGAAAAAGAGAGAATAGGAATTAAAAAGGTCACATGAAATCAAATGTAACTAAATCTATATGTGATAGAATATTAATGGAATGTATAGACATGTACATTGTGGAAAAGATTAATTATTTATAAGTATTTATTTATGTGATAAATATTGAAAAATTGAATGATGAATGGATCATTGGGTGTCTGAAATTCATAAATCTGTGATGATTTATAAAACCATCTGTTCAAAAAAATAAAGGTACTAAAACAATATTTTTTATATCAATGGTCTAATGATAAGTAATTATTTTACTACATAAGATCATACATAAATTTACATACCTAATACATGTTAGTTTTATATGAAATATTATATATGATGGTTTTTATTTGATCAAATCATTACTTCATGCAATTGATATCCTTAAATTAACATTGAATACTAAAATACAAACACAAACATTCAATAGATGATTAGTCCCATAAAAGAGTTAAAATTAAAACTATTTGTATCTTACTATTCATAGATAACAAAATGGTTAATACATTAAGGTCTAAATGTAAAATGTAACGCAACTAGCTCTCTATTGTTTTTTATTCAATAAATATTTCAACCAAAATAAAGGTTGTATTAATGAGGACATTGCATTGGTCAGTCATTAGCGTGAAACCCTTGACATCCTTCAGTCATGTGTTTCAGTCCCACAACCTTTCCAAATTTGATGGGTTGCCACCTAAAATATATGTTTTCCTTTTAAAACCCATATTAAAATAAATTTCAAAATTTTATTAAAATCATCGAAGTAATGTTAACCAATAAATAGAATTTTAACTATTATTTTCTATATAACCCCAATATATATATATACATCATCAAATTATTTCCACATAGGGTTTTACATGGTATATAGTTTATAAATAATATCATTTGTCTTATTTATATATAATGACATATTATTTTAAATTTAAACACCTTAGTTTTAAACTAAGTAATTCAATTATCTATTGAAATCCTCTATAATGGATCATAATAAAATGATAATTATCCTAAGCATATCCCCTAGGTGTATCAATCTAGGTGTGCAGTAAGGCCTATTGTCATGTACTATGTTATACTGTAGTCAGGCCTGACTCACCTTGTCAGAGTTATTACTCATTTTTACATCTATTCAAGATCCATGTCTTTTTATAGTGTTTTTATAGGGATGCATCCCTACCATAGGTTTATGTTCTATAATATATTTTTTTAAATATAGTTCCAAAGTTTCTTACTAAATATTTTCTAATAATGACTATAATTATCTGACCATAGAAGTCTGGATCCATCATACACTACCATTATATTTGCATGTTTATAAGGGATATAATCCCAAATGAATGAATAATTTAGTATTATTTGTCAACATGATACAAACATGAGTATTGTATTAAAAATAAATTATAAAATTATAAAATCATTTTTTTATTTTTAAGATAAATACTTTTTTCCATAGAGAGTATCATAACATAACTTTCATAGTACACATCGAAGAATCTTGGGGAAATAAAACAAAACAAGGGAGAACTCTAAAGCTCACTAAAGTAAAATTATAGTGGAAAAAATAATGAATCATTGATAACAAAGAATATAGAGAGGTAAATAAATGAGAACACATTCCATGTAATCAATAATCTATGAATAATGTGCATAAAATTTTGGTATAGTCTTAAATTAATTCAAATGCTGTTAAAATAACCGGATAAGGTAAAATAGATTTGGAAATATGAGAAACATAAAGAACACTCCATTAATCACCAAACTATGAATGAAACACACCCACATATATTTCGATGAAACATATCATGGATAAATAATAAGTGAATAAAAATCAATGCATGATTAATTATAAGATGTCATGTCTGAAGCACATGAAAAACTATACCATCAAGAACTTTTTCATGATATTGTAAAACTATGGGTATAAACCCTTTTAATTTTCATAAATTTTTCATCTCATGAGAAATTTTTGCTGCATTAAGAGGATATATAATTTCTGCACCCCATCCATCATTTCATGTCCAAAACATTCCTAATAATGAATAATATATTTAATTATTAGAAAATATGCCTTATGAATATCTATATTCAAAAAATAAAACAAAATTTTTCAATATTTTTCCAAATATTAAAATAATTTTAAAATTAATCATCATATATTAAATGGTATAAAATTTAGGAAATAATAAAACCCATTGTTTGATAATATGGATATTAGAAGAAATTTACAATCTAAAATAAAAACAAAACTGTGATTGTTTTCCTAGAAAGATAACAATCAAAAATATAAGTGTGAATGAAAATATAACCATTAACAACATTTTTGGGGAAAATATAATTTAATTATGAAAAATATTTTTGAAAACATTTTCCTTGAAAATATCATTTAAAAAAATTTCATTATAATTAAACATTTTTACCATGGAATAGATACATCAATGAAATATCTATTCATGCCATACAAGGTAAACAAGTCATTCTTTTTCAAGAAAAGAGGTTAGAAAAATTAATTGTTCAATATGAGTTAGTAATATTCCTATGAAAAAATTTTAAAATTGAAAAATAGTGAAATTAAATTTAATAAATTATTTTTTAAATATTACAAACAATTTTGAAAAGATTTTAAAAAAACATGGTTTTTACAAGAAAACATGTTCTTCGTCTAAATAGATAAATTAATATAGTTTTTCAAAAAAACATTTTATAAAAAAATTATGTACCAAATAGTGGTTAATTAGATCTATTATATGATAAAGGTCATTAGTTACCATAGGAGAGTAAAATTAAATTTTTTTTAATAGATATCAAATAATTTCCACTGATGGAAATTTAGGTGTGAAAAATTCCCTAAAAACTATTATTGAAAAATAATAAATTGAACAAATTATAACTATGAAGTCAGAATCAATTATTAAGTAGATTATCTGTATCAAATATAAATCTAGATAATGAATTAGAAATACATTAATTGATATTAAATGTAATTATATGAATCATAGTTTATTATTACACATAATTAGGAAGTAGTATAACCGAATGAAAATAAATTGTGTTATGAAATTATTATTCACATCGTAACTTTAAACTCAAATTCCCTTAGATGATGTAATTAAATTTAAAACTAAAAATATCATGATGAATGAATGAATAATTACATTATATGAAAAATTAATAGTATGTAAACAATAAATAATAAAATAGGGGCACAAATTTTTTTATTTAAGAGAATGTTAACAATCACAATATGAAGTGAGCAAGAAAAGATAATCATTAAAAATGTTCTCAAGGATAACAATATTTAAATATTAAAAATATCTCATACTACATTAAACGAATTGAATAATAATGTCCTTGATAAAATAAAATAAAATTAATCATAGAATATCATTAAAATAAAAATATTCCTAATATAACATGTAAAACTAAAATATGTACAATATTTAAATGAACTAGGTTTATAACAACAAATTAGTATTAATGGAAAGTAAATTGAGACGAAACACCCTACCTTGCATTTGATTATATATGAATAGACATTAGCCACATTTATAATGGTTTAAATAGTGTTATTAACTTATTGTATAAAAATATTCAAGTTTTTAATATCTTATTACCCTTTTGATAACAATCATTCCATATTTTCACTATTTCAAGTGTTAATTGCATAGTCTTTCAAGTATGTATTGAATTGTTTTTTTGTTTCTATCATTGTGTCGATAATGATTGAATCATATCTAGGATATAATACATGATTTATTTACATATATAGATTATATATTTATTTAGGATAATGTAAAATAATTGGAGATCATAAATGAAATACAATATTCATGTAGACAATATTCTGTACGTATGCAAGAACGCTACAACCATTTAATTATCATATTAAAATAATGAAAATGAAATTGTATATATTCATATTATAACTCCATTATAATATATATTTCATATATGTTATATAGTTTTATTGAAACAATAATTTATTTTTTTCATTTATAGTATAAACGAGTCACATCTCTTTGATGGTGTAGTAGTCTCCACTTCTACAAATGATGTTATCATATTTAAAAAAAATAGAAAGCATAAAGTTATGTGTTATAAAAAAATAATGGAATCTTAATGACATTATAAATAGTATAAATATCATATATAAACCAATTTTGTATCCTAATTCCCTCCATGATAGATGGTAATGGAAGAACGAACAATCATCGTTTAATTAAGTGGTAGTTCGTCTTACACATAAACTGTAAGTTCATTACTAATGAAATGGAATTGTGTTTAAGTGTATTTAGAAAAAATAACCTAAAATCCCAATATATTTAGGATGCTTTTGTTTTTATATAATACTATAATTATATTAATTTAAGTAGTGTATAATGACATAAAACATAATAGCTTATGGAAGACTGTTACCTCTTAATCGGGTAACTCCTTTTGGTTTTAACCAAAGGCCTGCCTTGGATGGCATTATCAACAATGTATAGATTGAAGGATTATGGGAGGTATTTTGAGTAGATTTTTGGGTAGTTATTTTTGAGATAAAGTTTCTTGATTGGTTTGATAAGGTGGGAGGTATGAGTTCCATTTTATAGTGAATGAGAAGTGACACTAATGTAAATTTTGGAAATGGGAATTTCAACAACATATTTATAATTTAATGTGGATAAAATAATATAAAATATTCTATAAATTTTAAGAGAGAGTTAGAATAGGTAAATTAAATGGATTTTGGATAACTTTATAGGTCATATTTATTTTATGTTTATGGTTCAGTCATTTGTAAAGCAAATTTTCCACTTAATCATTATAATTTATTTTAGTTTCAATCACTAATATCTCTAGTCAGAAAATAATTTGACATTATTAAAAATTATATATTATTCTGAGTACAAATATTGAATTTTTTTTGGAAAAATTCAGATCATATAAGTTGTAGAAATTATTTATAATTTAATTCTGTGAACTAGACAATAATGTGTGTTATTAAAGTAAAAACGTTCAAATGATTGTTATCTTTTTATGTCCTATTTCAAAGTGAAATTTATTCAAATGAACCAAATTTTATTAATTAATAAAAATTTAATATAGTAAAAATTTTAAAAAACAAATATTATACTTTAACTATATAAATAATTTAGTTGAAGAAGTATTTTTGAATTATAATTCAGTATTTCCACTATTTATGAAAAAATTAAACATCACAGAAATTTTTTTAAAATTCACCTGAATCTAATTTTGATTTTTTTTTCTAAAAAATTAATATTATTTTGATATATAAAATTTATATATGTTCAATTAATTGTATTTAGGAAAGGTTCTAAATTTAATGGTTGTAAAAACACATTTAAAAAATATGGGTGTTATACATAAATTTGGGGATTGTTTTTATCGTATGCCTTTCAAGTACGTCGAATGAATATGAATAATATATTATTGAATAAATATTATATACATTAAATTAATTTCACTACATAATATAAATTTATTTAATTTATTAGGCTGAAATGTCTTTGTGAGTCCAAGAATAGTTTTCTATAAAAATATTCCCCTTCTATTCGATTAGTTCTGATATTATTTTCAAATTTATTGTTAACTGATGTATTCATTTTCTATTTCTGTATACCAAATATTTTAATAAGATATTTAGTCCAATTCAAAAATACTAATTTAATGGCTTCGTTATATATTGTTATATTTAATAATAATATATTATTGTTCTATAAAACTTGGTTTTGGGAGAAACAAAATCTATCAAAGTAACATGTTTTTGTGTGTGGAAGAATCAACCTCAATATCACGTTCACTTCATATAATGTAAAATTATGAATTTATTTTTATTATTAAAAACTTATTATAAAATATCGGGCTTTTATATTACCTTATGCGCTTGGATTTTTGTGTCATACATGATATCGAATACAACATTGTTACATTACAATTTCAGTGTTTTACGATTGACAAAAAATATTAATTTTAACAACAAGAAAATAATACATTGAAACTATGTTAATATAAAAAAATGATATCATGTAAAATATAAATTCTTTATTTTTGTATATATATTAATATAAAAGTCAAAATTTGTTATTTAGTGTTTTAGAGCATGTCTAATCAACCGAATGCCTAAGGTAATGGTATTTTATCACAATTTCCAATTCGTTGAGATATGCCCTATATTTATGATTTTTTTTTGTTTTATTTATATAATGCAATGTCATTTTATTTTTTTCATACATATCATGAAATTCAATGCATTCTTAAATTAATATCATGTTCTATATTTAAATGATTTTTTTATTAAAAATAATTCAATGTCATACGTGTTTTTTTAAATCTCAAATTCAAATAGATATTTTCTATATTTAAATCCATATTTAGTGAAAATTATAGTTTTTAATATCTAAAACCCAAATGGTTTTATCATGTATCTTTTTATTGTTTCTAAAAGTGATCATAAAATTTTAACTCTCATCGACTAACAATTAAACAAAAATATTCCAAGTAAGTAACCTTAACCTTATAATATTTTTTGAAATGGAATCATTCTCATCTATGCTAGTATTGTTACTTTACGATTTTTTAAATTAATTTAATAAAAAAAATTATATATTAGGTTAATTTTATATATTCCATGACTTTATTTAAAAATTATTTAAATAAATCTATTTTTATCATTTTCCACACAATTCATTTTATATTATCTAGGAATTTCATTACAAAAATGCAGAAAGATTTTTTTTTAATTATTTTTGACGAAATATTTTTAACACATTATATATTTCAATTATTTAAATTTAAACTCTTTATTATTATATATATATATAAATAAATAAATATATATATATATATATAGATATTTAATCATTAGTCACATTGTTTTATAAATAATGTTTTTTAAAATAAATGTTATCCAAAATGTAAAGGATGTTTCTTATCATTTCTAAAAGTATTTTTTAATGATATTGTAATGTGTTTTCATAAGTCTTATTAAAAATTAATATTTATAAAGATTCACTTTGGAAATTGTCAAAAGAAAACCACCGTTTTCTTTATATATAATTTTTATGAACGCATAATGTAATAATTTTCATGAAACATGTAAAGACCGGGAATTTCAATGAATTTGTTTAACTATATAGTAATTTTAAGGGTCTGTGAAATCTGACGGAACGCGATTCCAAGACCCGTATTGCTCCTAATGATCCGTCGATGTTTTGTTATGCTTTAGTTAACACGTGTAAGCATTTTTTATAAAAAATGGAATAACTCTTAAACAGTTACTCAGATTTGAAATTTGAGGTCACCATTGATCTTAGGATGGAAGGTTTACCCTAGGCGCGACTTAAGATTAGTTGGCGCGGGCCTCCTGTGAGAAAACCCAAAAATGGCATAATTATTAATAAAATAATTAAATAAATTATTTTATTTTTCAAATGCTTATAATTCAAAAATGGTAACTCAGATTAGAAATCGATGACCACTACTGAACTCGTGAGGGTATTATTTTTTTAAGAAGATACTAACATTGGCCAGAGCGGGACACAAGATAAATTTAGTATTTGACCGCAAATAAAATAATTAAGTAACAATTATTTTATTTTAATATTCATAACTTTTAAACGGTAACTCAGATTGATAATCTGAGAGTACAGTTGGGTTAGTTGGGACGTGTTTTACCTAGGTAGAGCTAATCCTCGACCGATGTGATTTGAGGGTGACTGATAATAATTTTCCGAACTATTTTTCAGGTACGTTCAGTAAACGTGCAAGCGGCATTTTATAAATTTTGAACCGATGCTCGTAATAGAAATCTGAGGGCACTTTTGGACTCACAGCACCAATATTCAATTAAGGAGACATTCACCTCAATATTAGTGGGTTGATAATGAAAGTTAGTTTTTGGGTTTTTTGTGGAAAATAATAAAATAAAATGATCTTCAATTTATTTTATTTTGAGCTTCCATGTGGATTTTTCATGTGGGGTCCACTGGAACAAAACCTCCACATGGAAGTTAGAAGTGCGGACCACCACACCTTAACCTCCGATGAGAGGTTATGGGGGTTGGGACTGCTCGATTCATAAACTCCCATGAGAGGATATAGTGGTGGGGACCACCCGGGTTTTTAATCCCTCTAGAATCCTCCTATTAATTTGGAGAAACATCTCATGTCCCTATTAAATATGGGGGAGCCTCTTGGTATCCTCCCAGTAATTATAGCCACCAAACCTCTTAAGTTGCGCCAGAATAATTTAATTATCTTGCACATTTTAAATTTAAAAAACTGTGTCGTTGAAATTTAGGAAGGTTCCTAATAAATGAACTGTCTTAAATTCCAACTATTGTTACCTAGCTCCCTCCCTCTCCTATATATAGGAATCCTGGGAGGAGATTTTGGTATGGCTTCACCAAGCGAAGATGGGCTGGTAAAGTGATGTGATTCCCAACACAGGGAGGATTACGCTTTCTCCACAAAGAACATATTCATCAAATGAATAACTCTGACAAGGAGCGGCTTCAACTTCCTTCCTCGGAACCTACTCCGATGTAGGACGTCTTCTACTACGATGGGCCGGCGCACAAACTGATGATAGAGGAAAACGCCAATGACACTGACGCCTGTCTTTTCCTAAAGATATGTCTTCATCCCCATGCCAATGTCGAAAAACATTGAACAAAGGTAGGGGGTTTATTTTTGTAACATTACATTTATTTATTTTCATCTTTGGTTGGAAAGGAATCATTGCGGAGGTTGTAAAAATTGAAGTTCATCTTTCTTCTTACTTGATGAGACAAATGTTACCACCCTAACCGCGGAGGGTGCGGACCAAACCAACATTTCCTGACTCTTCTGCCATTCTAGTTTGTGATTATCATCGGCATGTCGTTGAGGTGACGGGATGTTGAAGGCAATGACCGCGTTACCTGTGCCTCTGCGAACCGCGCCACCCTCGCGACGCTTGATCTGAACCGGCTCCGCCGCTTCGGGTCGAACCGCACCGCTCATCTGATACCGAGCTACGATGGCCGTGCCACCCATCAGTCATGCCACCCACCAGCCCCAGACACACAGGCCGCCCGGAATTACTAACGGCTCACCGCCAGCCTCCTGGTTACCCGCCGGCTGGCCTGGCCCTCTCTCGAGCCGTCTCCCAGCTCCCGGCCACTCGGCCTCCCGAACCGAAACCCGGATCCTGGCCGAACCTGGTGACCTGGTCATGCTGGCCTCCTGAGCAAGCCCACGACCTCCCTCGTGGCACCCAGGCCAAACCGGCCCCGGCCACGCACTCTAGGCCAAGCTACCTCGGGTCGTGCCCGCGCGGTGTTCCGGGCCGAACCGGCCCCATGCCTGGGCTGGACCGCCCTCGCAGGCTGTTGGGACAGGCCTAGAGGACTGATCCAATCCCAACGGGCCTGGCCAGACCCAACGGGTCAGGCTGGGTCGACCCGAACCGGGTCATCCCATACTAAGTTGGGCTGGGTCGGTCCGACTAGGTCGCACCGGACGGGGGCCCACTACCGACCTTTTTCTTTCTTTTGTCCATATCTTTTGCACTGGATGTCCTTTTGACGAACCGTCAACAGCGCAAGAAATATTGGTTCGTGAAGGTCCCTTAGTGTATACCCCACTAAAGTTTGGGGTAGATTTGAGATACAGCCATGTTGGATAGTGCACGAATCCAACCAGGCCCCCAGGACTAAAAGGCTAATAACTCATAGACCGGGCGTCTGATTGACGAGCTGTCTGTTTTAGTGAGACCCCTATGACATAGCGGACCTTCGGGATACTTCTTCTTAGCACTTCGGGGCAGTTGATGTATCGACACATGGATTAAGGAGCAGACCCTCCCAAAATAAAGTGTGCTTTGTGTGGAAACCATGTGGTTGGATGCCCTCTTACTACCGTTCTAGGATCCTATGTGGGTTTGACAGTTCTACTGTTCCTAGATCCTATGTGTTTTTGACTGTTCTGAATGGTATTCCAAGATCCTGTGTGGGTTCGATAACCCAGACTACTGTTCCTGGATCCTATGTGGGTTCGACGGTTCTGACTGCTGTTCCTGGATCCTGTGTGGGTTCGGAACCTCCTACTACTATTCTTGGATCCTTTGTGGGTTTGACAGTTCTGACCGCTGTTCCTGGATCCTCTGTGGGTTCAACAACTCTGCCTATTGTTCCTGGATCCTGTATGGGTTCGCTAGTTCTTACTACTGTTCCTGGATCCTATGTGTGTTCGATAGCTCTGACTACTGTTCCTGGATTTTGTGTGGGTTCGAGAATTATGATTTCTATTCCTGCATCATGGGTGGGTTCTACAGAATAGATGATTTAGTGGCTACATCTAACCATCTCTAACTCTCAACAAAATTTGTATACCTCTGTGAGCTGAGTCAGTCACTTATTTTGTTTTCCCCATGATTGAGATGAATTATTTAATAACATAGGGATATGTATGGGAATATAACTTGTTTGGGTTATCTATTGATTTCATACTTTGTGATTTATCCTTGTTGGATTTTTTGAGACCTTGAGGGTCTCGGGGTCCCTAATGAGTATCGTTATACTCACCCCTTAATGGGATATGCCCGAACATCATTATGTTGGATGCATGTGACAAAAATCACTAACTGAGGTTGAGAGCACCAGGACCGGATGATACCTAGAGGTTAACCATACGGCGTAACGATACATGAAGGAGACAGATGGACCAAGAGTTTTGAGGATTCTATCTGTACCTATCCTTCAGGTAGGATTTTCTAGTGGACGATCCAGGAGATGTTTTCTTTTTTTTATCTAGACTTTTAATTTTAGTTTCTTATATTTACAGTTGGGATTGTATTTCCATCCCCTTTTACCTTTCAGTATTCTGTTGTTATAAATATTTACATAGTTTTTTGCTTCGATATTGTACTTTTTTGGGTGTGTTTTCAGGATATAAAGAAAATACATTCCTAGTATTATGGATTTATGACTTTGTTTCTAGTCACCATCCCCTGGCCTATGGAAGGCGGGATTGGGGTCGTCACAGCACGAGCCCTGGGGGATGGGTCATGAAAAATTGGTATCGAAGGAGTCGGTTCTACCCCATAACATAGGACTCTAACCTTTTCTGTGAAGCAATAGTGTTAAGTGTAGTGAGTGTGTTTTTCAGTTCAGGGAGTCCAGTGTCGGTATGCTGACTGACGAATCCATACACCCGGACCCTAACTTATGATTTCTAACTCAGTGAATGAAAACAATGATTTTATGTGTGTCTTATTTGTGATTTCTTATGTCATCTCACCAGTTATAATCTTTTGATCATGTCACATCTATTTTTTTAATATTCCTCCACACAGACAGCCAGGGAGTGTTCTGAGAGTTGTACGCACTGATATCCCATCGAGTGATGAGGCTCTGGTGTAGGGCCCTCTTACTATGTTGGCACCTTCGGGTGGTGTACCTGTAGCACCACCACTCGTTGGGAAGTAGATATCACTATCCATACTAGCAGACGGTGCACGCCGACTGGGCGTGTCGCACATGTTCTAGCAGTAGAGGTCTTTGAGGTTTCGAGGCGAGACATATTCCCACGTAGATGAGGGATGGCTGAAGCAATTGCTAGAGTTTCCCGTCTATTTGAGACACCATTAGAGAAAACGGTTATCTTATATACTAGTATTTTTTAGTGAATGACCATGGGTATGGTATTCTTAGTGATGAGGCTTCGGTATATATACTGTTACTCGAGATTGTACCTTCGGTTGGTGTTTCAGCTATATCACTACCTATTGGTCAGTAGTTACAACTAGTGGTACTGGTAAAGGACACATGTAGGCTTAGTGCCTTACACGTGTTTCCGTATTAGATTCCCATTAGGTTCCAAGGTAATCCTGACTCATAGTAGGCTGAGGACTGGCTCGAGGAGGTGCCTGAGAGTTCTCTATAACTTCTACATCGTCGGCAGGATGACGTGTCAGTAGTTATGTATTCATCAAGTCATACCGATCTTTCCTCGTACTCGATGAATACGATACGATCAGCGCCTCAGGGATCAAACATCTGAGTGGGGTGTGTTTAAATGACATCTGATCCAAAACTATTCCTCTATGCATTCCTACTTATTCTAGGGTGATAAAAGGACCTTTTTGGTTGAATGTTCTTTGGATGAATGGATACTGCCAATAAATGTCAGCATTGGGAATGCAGCAAAATGGTACCAGTCTCAGAGACATGGGCGTGTAAAATGTTTTAGGAAGAGGATGTGTTAGGAACAGATGAATATGTAGGGTAGTAGATGTGGAAGCAGAGCAAGGAGAGTAGCATGTGGTGGTGCATATTTCGACATGTTACTACCACCCCCTTTTGTGGACCCCACCAGGCTCAGGAAGATGGAGGAAAGGGGAAGAGAGTTATTGCATGCGGTCCAGGAATGCAACCCCATGGATCTAGGAATGATTCTAGTTATGGTATATGTCTAATACTTGATTTTGTATCAATAGAAATAGGTACCAATCATTCCTTCCTTCCACGAATCATGTCTAGGACCTAGAGTTTTTAGTTAAACTATTGACTTTACCCTCACGTCTGGAGATACCTTTGGGAGGAGACTCGATAATAACACTTACGTCATCGGTGTGATATGACCCTGGAGGTGAGAGTTTCAGATTGACCCTCTTGGTGGTAACGTCGAGGCCTTATGAAGTTAGTTTGGGTTTGGACTTGACAACCATAGTTCACACTCAGATTGAAAATATTAGGCAAAGAGGTTGTGGTTTATCTAAAACATTGGGTTGGGGTTTTCCATGGTAAACAAAAAAGGAAACCCAGGAAGCATATGATAAAATCATGAACAAGAGGGTGAAACCAATCACTTGTGAGTCGGCCAACATCACACTCATGGAATCTGAAGTTTTCCTTGAGATAGTCTATACTCTTGGGAAGGAGAACATGGTAGAAGATTCACTCAGCAAGAGGCTTGTCCTGAATCTGCTGAGTGAGGCGACAGAGAATCTAGCTGCTTTGTAGATATCCTTTGTAGATCATGAAGAAGAAGCCTTTCTTCAATATCTTAAGTCACACCCCCACTCCTTCAGTGGGTTAGGTAGGCACAACATGGAGATGTTGACTGCGAGACCCGACATGCTCAGATATCCAAAAGACAGGCACCTGATAGATTTTATGAAGGTGGGTAGCATGTCATTCTCTTTAGGAGATGTACCATGGTACCAGTGTCACTTCAGGAGGAAGTGTTGGGGTGAGTTCTATGCATCCCCTCTAGCATAATATCCAGGAGTTGAGAAGATGTACAAAGATCTTCGATGACAACACTGGTTGTCGTGAATGAAGAAAGAAGTTGCAGAGTTTGTCTCTTGATGCCTCAGTTGTCAACAAGAGAATGCAGAACACCAGGTACTAGCAGGCTTGTTTCACTCTTTAGAGGTCCCAAAATGAAAGTGGGATTGAATATCCATGGACGTCATGATAGTACATCCACGTACATCTAGGGGTCATGACATGATTTGGGTGATCATTGACCAACTCACCATGTCGGCCCACTTCCTACTGGTCAGGGAGATGGGTTCAGTGGAGAGCTTGTGATTCCTCTTTGTGCATGAGATTGATTAGTTAAATGGAGGACCATCTATGATTGTCTCCGATCAGGACACATGTTTTACTTCTCATTTATGGAAGTGGTTGTAGGAAGCTTTTAGGACACAGCATAATTTGAGCACTGCCTTCCATCCTCACACGGATGGCCAGACTGAGCAGACCATTCAGACCCTCGAGGACATGCCGCGTGCTTTTGTCCTCAACTTCAGCTGCAGTTTGGAGGAACACTTACCTATGGAGGAGTCTTCATACAACAAGAAATATCACTCCACCATTGGGATAACACCTTTTGAGGCATTATATGGGCGACCTTGTAGATCACCTCTGTGCTGGACTGACCTAGGGGATTCAGCACTAGTGGGACCAGAGATGGTATGAGCTACTATAGAGAAGATGCAGATTATCCAGGAATAGAGGAAGAATTCACAGAGAGGGAAGAAGTCATCCACTAGAAGATGGAGACCTCTGATGTATGAGGAGTGCAACAACGTCTTTTTACGGGTCTCACCTCGATGAGGTTTGTGAAGATTTGGCTGAGGAGGAAAGTTATCTCTGAGATTCATCGGACCCTTTCAAGTCTAGAGGAGAGTTGGTGAGGTGGATTACCTCTTAGATCTTGCACCTCAGTTTCACCAAGTACACGATTTCTTCCATTTATCTTATCTGAGGAGATACGTGTAAGACTTCTCTCACACCATCGACCACAGAGAGCTGGACATCGACAATGGGGTGAATTTTGCGGAGGATCCAGTCATGATTGAGGATCGACAGGAGTGGGTCCTTTATGGTTGGTCGATACCTCTGTTGCACATTATCTGGTAGCACGGAAACCTCCATATTAGCACATGGGAGTGAGAGGCTCAGATGCGTGTTCAGTACCACCCCCCCCCCCCCATGAGTTCCCCTAGTTATGTGATGTGGATTACGAGGACGTAGTGTCACGACCCATCCTCATGGCCCATTTCATGACTACCTGAAGCCCGCCTTGCATAGGCCAGGGGTTGGAGACTTGCACCAAATGTGTAAATCCCAAAGCGAGGAAGGCATTTTCTTTAAAAAGGTAACAAAAACATAACAGAGTACGCAACTGTAAGATAAACACAAAGTAAAACTATATACAAAAGAGTGTGATGAGAGTATAGGGGATGAAAATATAAGCCCAACAGTAAAGTACAAGGAAAAGACAAAATAGGTAAATCTAAGAAAACAAAAAACTGGAAGGTGTCTAGCAGATCCTGGATCATCGAACATAGATCCTACCTAATGTGTAGGTATAGATAGCCTTCTCAGTGCTCAATGTTTATCCGTCTCCTCCAGGTACAGAATCGTCATTAGGTCCACCTCCGGGTACCGTCTAGTCTTCATACACTCTGCCTCGGTCAGCGTTGTCCATCATCTTCATCTAACACAACAAGTTGGGGGAGAAGACCGTGCAGGGTTATGTATAAAGATACTCAATAGGGACCCTGAGACCCTCAAGGTCTCACAAAATACAACAAACATAAACCATAATGTACGAATCAATGGACAACCATTACATAAGAATATGCCCACACATATACCTATGTAATCTATTAACCCATCTCAATCATGAGGAAAACACAAAGGTCATTGACTCAGCTAAAACCAGGATTTTTAGTGTTGCTTAGAAGTGAAGATGATTAATCGTGAAGCTAGATCATCTTATTCTAACAAGAGGCCCTTCTTCTGACCATACGATGTCTGACTCACACAGGATCGATAGTAATTAACCCCTATAATGACCCCCATTGGATCTGACCCACAATGGATCGATAGGTACTAACCCCCGCAAAGACCCACATAGGATCAGACCCACACAAGATCGATAGGTATAACCCCCGCAACGACCCACACAGGATCATACCTACACAGGATTGGTAAGCGCTTAACCACACAGGATCAGTATGCACTGACCCACACAGGATCGCTAGGTGCTGACCTCCGTATGATGTGTATCCAACCACCACCTCACTATCAGCCAATGGAATCCTCGCACACGGTGCGCTTGAGTTCAATAGAATCTTCCCTATATATTTCTTTCATACCTCGACTGCCACTAAAATCCAAAAAGGATTAACCCAAAGGACCTCTATATTTAAAGGGTTCCAATGTGACAGATGGTGCGTCAATCGGACGCCCGGTCTGTTAGTTATTGGCATATCCGTTCCAGGATCCCGGATGGTTTTTAAGTTTCAACCTACCCTGCCGTACTCCAACTGTGTCCAATATTCAAGTGGGGTATTCCAAAAGAATTTTCTTTCTCTAATATTTCTGTCACCGCAGACGGTTCGTTGATCGGACACCTGTAGCCCAGGATAGGGGTGAAAACGTGTAAACTGGCCAAATTGATCTTGGTCCGGTCCGACCAAGTCGGAACGACCCGACCCGACCTGGTCCGGAATGGGGTCCGACCCTATCCGCGGGTCCGACCCAGACCGAGGGTGAGACCTGGCCTGAGGGGGCAGCCCAGCTCAATGGGGAGGCCCGACCCGAGTGGTTCGGCCCGAGGGAGGCCCGGCTGAGGGCGGCACGACGGCCTGCCCTAGCCGCGCCCAGGGGGGAGGCGCGCGCCCCCTGGCACCCGAACGGCTCGGCCGTTCATGTGTGAGCTGAAACAGGCATCAGGTGGTGCCAGTCCAGCACACGCGGGACCCGACGGGGTCCGCTCCTCCTGGCTGCCCCGAGAGGGAAACTAATCTGCGTCGCCAGGGCGGCAAGTCGGCGTCGCGCCCCTTTGCTGCGGCCAACCCTGGTGGCGGCTTCCTAGCTCTGCAAGCACAGTGCGACGATGATGCCCCACTCCCCCGCGGCCCACCCTGGCTGCGGCTTCCCAGCTCCGATGGTGCTTCAACCCTCCGACGCACCCACCCTGGCCACTACCGTCTACTGGCCTCTGCATGGCCTGGTGGCGCCACGTGCCTCTACCGCGGACCGTCGTGGCCACAACTCTCCTTCCGCGGGGCATTGCGATGTTGCGCCCTCTTGGAGGCCCGATGGTTTTGCGCCGTTGGTTTTTTCATGGTCGGCCCGATGTCGGCCATCATTGCACCGCCTCCACCATCAACACAATGAGAAAAAAAACAAGGGGGAGGGTCGGGCCATGTTCGTGTGGTCTGAGCCATCCTCATTAAGATTATATCAATCGACAACAAGGAACACATCAAAAAGATGAAGAATGGAGGTTAAAAACTCAAAAAATAATTCAACCCAAATCCCCCTACCTATATTGCCAACTATTGTTTCCAAAGTCACAAAAAGGTTGAAGTCATTCTGTTGATGTCAGAAGAGGACAATGAAGCTTACAAGAACGTCATCGGTGTTCTTCAAGGATGGATCTCCCTCCTTTGTCCCAGTTGAAGAAGGAAAAAGATGGAAGATGTCCATTATTCTTCGTTGGGGAGAAATGGCTCCTCCCTAGCTCTCCCCTTTCTCTGCTCCACCCAATAATAATTCCCAACAATATGAAATAATCAGTTTGCCTATTATTTTATTGTTGGCATGAATTCGAAAAGTTTAAAATTAATTATGTCATCTCACTTAATAAAATGGGTGAATTTGTCCAAATTTATTGGGTATGGAAGGTGAAGAGGCTCCCCATTTAATTGGGGTTGCAAGGGGTTAAGGGAGTTTAATGTCTATGTAGGCCTCACCACACTAATATCCTCCCAAGGGAGGTAATGCTCAGGTTGGCCCCACCACCATAACATCCCTTGGGAGGTTGGGTTGGTGTTCCCCACCTCCAACCTCCCCTTGGAGGTTTCAACCACCAAAATAAAAATAAGGGTAACACTTTATTTTTATTCAATTTAGTTAAAACCCCCCCAAAAACTAACTTCTATTCTCTTTAAAACGCAACTGCGGTAAAGGTCTCAGTAAGAATTCACTGACGTTGCGAGTTCAACCGTGCCCTCAGATTTCAATTCTGAGCACCAGTTCAAAAGTTATAAAATCCCGCTCATACGTTTACTGAACTTACCCAAAAAATGTTCAGAAAAATTATTATCAGTCACCCTCGACTCACTGTGGTCAAGGTTAGGCTCTGCCTAGGTGAAACATGCCCCAACGAACCCAATGGTACTCTTATATTTTCAATATTATTTACCATTTATAAGTTATGAATTTTACTATAAAATAATTGTCACTTAATTAGTTTATTTGCGGCCAAAAACTAACTTTCTCTGGTGGCCCGTGCGGGCCAAAGTTAGTATCTTCTTAAAGAAATCATAATCTCAATAGTTCAGCAGTGGTCTTGGATTTTTAATCCGAGTTACCATTTGTGAGTTATAATCATTTGAAAATTAAAATAATTTATTTAATTATTTTATTTACGATTATTCCATTTTTGGGTTTCCTCACAGGAGGCTCGCGCCGACTAATCTTGAGTCACTCAAAGGGTAAACTCGCCATCCTAAGCACAATGGTTCCCTCATATTTCTAATCTGAGTTACCGTTTAAGAGTTATTCCAGTTATTCATGAAAACTGCTTGTGTACGTTAACTAAAGCTTATCAAAAACTTCAGAAATTGATTCTGTGCACACCGGGCCATGAAATCATGTGCCTTCAGAAACTACGGACTAGTAAAATTCCCTTGTATTTAAGAAAAAAAAATTCCATGGAAATTCCGGGTCTTTAAATTCTCCCCACCTTAGGTCTTTACATCCACATAGGCTACAACTCGAATTAAGGGAATAAATGAGGGTACTGAGCACGCATCTGAGCCTCCCACTCCCATGTGCTCTCTTGGCGGTTCCCATGCTTCCAAAAAAACAAGAACTAGAGGTATTGACCATCCATGTAGAACCCGCTCATGTCGATCCTCAATCTCCACTGTAACCTCCATGAAAGTCACCTCATCATCGATGTCCAGCTCCCCGTGGTCGATAAAGTGGGATGGGTCATGAAAGTATCTCCTCAACTGATATATGTGGAAGACGTCATGCACCCATTGCAAATAAGGTGGAAGAGCTAAGTGGTAAGACACCTCGCCAACTCTATTGAGGACTTGAAAAGGTCCGATTAATCGTGGAGTCAACTTGCCGAATTGGGAAAATCTCTACAATCCTCGTCTTCGTAATATCCATAGGAAGACTTGGTCGCCATCCTCGAACTTTAGAGGTCTCTGTCTCCTGTCATCATATGACTTCTATCTAATCTGTGCAGTCTTCATCCGCTCCTGGATGATCTGCAGCTTCTCCGTGGTAGCCCGTACCATCTCTTGTCCCACTAGTGCTGACTCCCCTAGGTCTGTCCAGCAAAGTGGTGATCTACAAGGTCTACCATACAGGGCCTCATAATGTTCCATACCGATGGTGGAGAGATAGCTGTTATTATAGGCACACTCCACCAAAGGGAAGTGATCATCCAGCTATGACCAAAGTCAAGGAAACATGCACGGACCATGTCCTCAAGGGTCCTGATGGTCCTCTCAGTCTGACCATCCATCTAACAATGGAAGGCAGTGCTCAATCGATGTTGTGTCACAAAAGCTTCCTACAACACCATTCATAGCAGGGAAGTAAATCATGCATCATAGTCAGAGAAAATAGAAGAGGGTACTCCATGTAAACACACTATCTCTTACACATAGTGGTGTCCCAAGTGCTCTACTAAGCCATTCTATCTGATCAGTAGGAAGTTGGCCAACTTGGTGAGTCAGTCAACGCTCACACAAATCGAATCGTGACTCCTGGATGTATATTGAAGACCCATCACGAAGTCGATGGATATCCCATCCCACTTTTACTATGGGACCTTTATGGGATGATCCAAGCTAGCTTATACCTAGTGCTCTCCCTTCACTTGCTGACAATTGAGGCATCTTGAGACAATCTATACTACCTCCTTCTTCATACCTGACCACCAATGCTGTCATCTGAGGTCCTGGTACATCTTCACCACTCCAGGATGTACTGCTAAAGGTGAAGTGTGGAACTCCCTCAACACTCCTCCTGAAGTGGAACGAGTACCATAGTATGTCTTTTAAAGAGGATGACATGCTCCCCCTTCAAAAACTCAATCAGGTGCTTGCCCTGTGGATATCTAAGCACGTTGCATCTCACAGTTAGTGTCTCCACTCTGTGCCTCCTTGACTCGCTGAAGAAGTGGAGGAGTGACTGTAAGAGATTGTAGATAGGCTTCTCCATCCCTATCCTCAAATAATATCTATAAACCATCTAGTTACTCTGTCGCCTCTCCTAGAAGATGAATACCAGTCCTCCTGTGGAGTGCATCTGCAACAACATTCCCCTTCCTAGGAGTATAGAATATCTCGAAGTCATAGTCCTAGAAGAACTAAATCCATCATCGCTGTCTCAGGTTTCGGTCCTTCTGAGAGAGGATACACCTAAGACTCTTGTGATCCAAATACATAGTAAAGTGTTCGCTCAAAGAACTATGGGTCAGACTAGCCAAATGTAAAGAACTCGACTCCACCCTTCTTCGCCTATGCCCTAATAGAGATTCTATGATTTTTCCTTTTCCTAAAAGAGATATCTGGTCTCATCCCTGGGATGAACCACATCCTTTTCCTAATACAGTCAATCCTGACAGGAATGGTACTACTTCATGCCATTGACGACATCATAAGGCCTCGACGCTACTTCCAAGAGATCTAAACATTACTATCGCCTCTAAGGGTAAAGTCACAATGTCGGCATCAGTGTGTGGTTACTAGTTCCACTCCAGCAGGAATCTAGAATGTGGGGGTCAAGTCAACGGTTTTAACCAGAACCTATTTGTATCAACCACACAAAAAGGCCGGAAAGAAAATGTCACAAGGACAAGTGTCTTTTATTACTGTAGCTCAAAGTACAAAGACACAAATCAACAACAAACAATGAAATCATTGAGGTTATAAGCATCATGATAAAACTCCCTTATGCCTGGAGCTAGTCCCGGTCCTATCCACCTTCTCCTGGAGTTCGAGGTGAATCGTCTAGGGTTGGTGGTGGTTGTGCTCGATGACTCTGACCACCATCCACTGATGGACCTTGTAACGACCCAATATTTTTGGGTAGTATATTAACTTACTCATAATTATTTAATAAGATGTTAATGGTTAATGTATAAAGAGGAGTCGATGGCTTCATCCAGAAGACTCGAACCTTATGAAGCCCACTTATCAGAGCTTGGGAAGGAGGTAGCATCTGTGGGCTTCGCTTTGGACCAAGCCAAAGATGAACTCCAGCGTGTCTAGCTTGAACTAAAATGCCTGCGGGAGAAGTTCAAGTTACTAGAGATTACTACTAGGGTAATGTTATCTGAGCCTCCCTCAGATTATCTCACCATAGCACACCTTACACTTAGGTTATATTCCGGTGTTATAAGGGGTTATGTGATGTGACCCTATCTTATTTGTGTAATCCTTTGGGATGAATGAATTGAGATTTTTTCTTTTAGTGATGTTTGCAGAATTTCAAATGTCCGGATTATTTTAGGATGTATGTTATTGATGAATTTTGAAAAAAGGATATTTTAAAATATTTATGTAAACACTAAATAATTAATGATGTGTAATGATTTTAAAAAAATGGTCTTCTACAAAAGTGTTCAGTAAGGAATTTGGATTCTAATAAGATCAACTTAATTTTTGATGAATAGTAAATTTTGAATAGTTATTTTACGCTTCAGAATAGTAATTTCACCAAATGGATTAGTAATTTCACTCAAAGAAGGTTTTAATATAATTTGGACACCTAGACTAAGTAATGTGATTCTATAAAATAGGTAAATAACGGTTTCATAAATTATTAGTCAAGTATTAGTTTTTCAGATGAATAGTTTTTTTAATTAAAAATTTAATTAAAAATAATTAGAAAATTATTTTTATAAAAAGGACATTATTTTTGAACTCAGAGCGTCGATATTATGTTAAGGTAATTTTTGGGGATTTTTCTGAAAAAAATGAATTTTCGGTGAATAGTGTTTTTTAATTAAAAATTTAATTAGAAATATTTATAAAACTATTTTTATAAAATGGATTTCATTTTTTTAATTAGATCATTGATAGTTGGTCAAGGTGAAATTTTGGGATTATTCTGAGAAAGTTGAATTTTCGATTAATAGTGAAAATATAGTTTTTAAGTTACGGGTGTTAAATGACATCATTAAATGGTGTATTAAGTATGTAATCAATATGGTCGACTTATGAATAGTAAGATAAGGTATGAGGTGTCCCAAGTGGCCAATACCATGGGAAAATACCATGGGAAAGCCAATGGTTTTTCCAAAACCACTAATGAGGTGTCCCTTGGCGATTAATGCCTTGTCCCCTCACATTCCCTATAAATACCCACCATTTCCTCCTTTAGTTTTCACTCCCAACTCTCCCCCAACGAAGTTATGGTCTCCCTACCTCCCAAGGAGTCCTCCCAAGGTTCCCCCAATCCATCAAGGTCCAAACCATTGAGTTTTAAGAGTTACGTTTTAAGGTAAGGGATCTGACCTCTCTCTTTCTTTCATGCAATCTCTTTTTTGTCATTCCTTTTATGCTCCATGTTCTTATGTGAGAGGATGTTATTTAAATTCCTCCTACTGCCGTTTTCATTTTTACATGATGAGAGATCCCCTATTACTCTCTACATTTCATTTTATGAATGTTTAAGTGATGCCGTTAGGCTGCCGAATTTTTAAGGGATTCTTTAACCCTTCTCATTTTTCAAGTTCGATTTTCATGTCAAGTCTTTCAAGTTCTCTATTATTTTTTTGGGGTATGATATCTATATCTCTAATACTGATCTATTATGATCATATGATGAGATACCCTATTTTATGTTGTCAAATAATTTTTTATTGAAGCTTAAGTGACGCTGTTAGGCTGCCGAATTTTCATAAGAGAAATCTTATTTTTGTCTCACTTCCATGTTTTTCATTTCATATGGTATATCTTTCAAATTTCATTACCATGTTCTTAAATCCCTTATATCATGTCCCCTACTGTTTTATGGATCATTTATGAGTGGGTGACCCATGTTCCATCTCTTTTCAATGTTTTCTAAAACCTTGTAACATAGCCGTTATGCTGCATAATTTTCCTCTCAAAATGCCTCTCTCTATTCTCAAAATTATTTTATGTTATAAAGTGAATACTAAAAGCTCTTATTTCTAAAAGGGTATTCACATATATATCAAAATGTTCTATTTTAAATTCTGGTATTTACATACATGAAACCTGCTTCCCCTTTCCGTGGGTTTAAAGTGACATAAAGATCATGTCTTTAAAGCAGTTTTTAAAACGTTATGATTATGAAATTAAACCCATTTATTTTATGTTATATGGGTTGTTTATGAAATGATTGATGATGATATATGTGGCTCACATGATAATAATGACATGCCAAGTGTGCTCCCAGATAGCGCTCCAATGCATTGGGTAAAGACTTAATCTCTAGAGATGACTTTTTAGAATGATACCTTGGTGAATAACCATGGTAATTATTAATGACACCTTGTGGATGGACCTTGATGAAACGAAATTATTGTCAATATTGAATGTTTCTTCCACATATTCAAGTTATGAAAAATGTTATTTTTTATTATGATGTATCGCATGATTTCTTTCTCATGCCTTAAAGTTCTTTTCATGTCCTTATTGAAGTATCTCAAGTTCACATTTAAAATGTTTCTCTTGTTTCCCTTACTGGGCCTTCTTCTCACCCTTTCTTTTTATGTATGTCCCCAGGTTATGAGATACAGTAATGAACCTTGTATGAACTTAAGCATAATCCTTTCAAGTGTTTAAGAAGAATGTGTTATGTTCTTTTCATGTATTATGTTCCTTGTTTCCAAGACACTAAACCTTAACGATCCTTAGTTCCATGTAATGAAATGAAAGTTATGTTATAAAAAGACAAGATGCTATAGTTAGTATCAGAGGATGGATTAGTTATTTGTTGAAATTTGGATATAAAAACTTAAGGAAGAACCCTATAGAAAAGTTTAAATATAGGAAAACTTCCTGGTATTTTGGTAAGTATTGAGTAAGTGGTTTATCAAACAAATACATCCCTGTCTGGATACGAGCAGGTAGAGGCGGCTCTGGCACAGATGTAATAGGGTTAAAACCCGAAAACACTACTTTGAGCTAGACTCAAACGGGAACAGGTGCATGATAACAGGCCTTGCTGCACTATTGGTTACAACACTCCCGGGGGATATGTTTGGTTAATCACAAGATTTTTACGAATCATTATGAAGGAATTATAGAGAAGTGTAATTGTCTAAGCATGAAGTCTTAGTTATATGATTCATAAATGAAATAATTTTCTCACTATGGTTTTATTCTTTTAAAAAATGGCGGGCAATAGGAGGAACTGTGTCGATGGTGACCGTAATGAACCATGTGCTGACGGCCCTCCGATGGAAGCCGAAATGGAAACATTCATGCGAATGATGAACCAACTGACTCAAGTTATGAGTAATAACTTGAATCAAGATGAGAGGCTGACCTCACCACAAAGGGAAAAAACACTCTGTTGAGTCCTTCATGCGTCAACGACCACCATCATTCAGTGGATCTACAGACCCTTTGGTTGTGGAACAATGGATAAGATCCATTGAAAAGATCTTTTCTGTACTCCTTTATTCAGAACAAGAAAAAGTCACCCTTGCTATTTATCCCCTAGAGGGAGAAGCTGATCAGGGGTGGTCACTGGTCAAAAACAGGAATCCTAGACGAGATATGGAAGCTATTGAGTGGGAATAATTCTGAGGAATATTCCTTAACAAGTATTTCCCTCTTTCCATGAGAACGAGAATGGAGAAAGAGTTTCTCGATCTGAAGAAGAAGGAGAACGAATCTGTCGGAAGCTATGAGATTAAATTCACCCGACATTCACGATATACCTATAGCTTTGTCATGGATCCATGTGGGAAGGTTGATAGATTTTTCGGTGGACTGAGACCTCATCTACGGAAGAATTTAGCCAACTGGGACTATGATAGCTATGAAGAGATCGTGCGGAGTGCATTGACAGTCGAGCTAGAGTTTGGTGAGACACAGTGGTCTCATAAATCAAATGAAAAGAAGAGATCGTTAGAGCCTAGTTTAGGGAAGACTTTTGATTAGGGAAGAGGTGGAAAGCAAATGAAACTTACCACATGCGATTAATGTTGGAAGAATCATCCAGGGAACTGCTTGGTCGGAAGTGGCAAGTGCTACAAGTGTGGAAGAGGAGGCCATATTGCTCGAAATTGTCGTAGTGAGGTGAAGCCTCAACTCCCCAACACTAACGACAGAGGAAAGATGGTTCTGGCCTTACCCGAAGTCCATTTCTTCAAGTGTGGATAGCTTGGGCACTATGGTAATCTCTGTCTAAATCTAAAGGCAGTGGAGGGAAATCACCATCAACCTCAGAAAAGTCTAGGGGAGCAAGGTCGTGCTTTTTCTATCACAACCACTGAAGGTGAAGCTCCGAATGACGTGGTAGCAGGTACTCTTGTTGTCCTCTCAAAACTAGCAACTACTTTGTTTGATTCTGGTTCTATGCATTCCTTTATTTCCTCTAAGTTTGTAAAGAATATAGAATCAACGCTGGAATTACTTGAGGAAGAGTAGTCAGTCAAGACTCCAAGTGGGATTATCCATGCATCAACAGTGTTTACAGACTCTAGTGTTTACTTTAGTCAGCACAATCTTATCGCAAATCTAGTAGTAATTCCCATGTTGGAATTCGACGTTATACTAGGGATGGACTGGCTCTCAAAGTATAATTCTAAGATCAAATGCAGAAGTAAGGAAATCTCAGTAGTCTTGAATAAAAAACCTATAGTTGTCTTCCAAGGAGAGATATCCCGAACTGATCCCTATCTAGAAGCACCTCCTATAGATTTCTTTATGGAGTTAATCGGTGATGATGAATAAGGAAAAGGTAGCATACCAATAGAAGATGTTCCAATTGTTCCGGAATACATGGATGTATTTCATGAGGAGTTACCTAGACCTCCCCCTGGAAGAGCGGTACAGTTCTCCATTGAACTCGTACCTGGGTCTCAACCGATATCAAAGACTCCGTATAGAATGGAAACTGTGGTGCTCGAAGAGTTAAATAAACATCTCTAAGACTTTTTGGATAAGGGGTTCATCCTTCCGATTGTGTCTCCTCTGGGAGCACCAGTTATATTTGTGAAGAAGAAGGATGGATCAATGCGTCTATGCATTGATTATAGTGAACTGAATGGGATCACAGTGAAGAACAAATACCCTCTTCCAAGAATTTATGATTTATTTGACCAACTTCGTGGGGCTCAATTCTTCTCCAAGAATGACCTTCGATCTGGTTATCATCAACTGAGGGTGAAGAAGGAAGATATTCCAAAGACTACCTTTCTATCAAGATATGGGAATTATGAGTTTACTGTTATGCCCTTCGTCTTGACTAATTCTCCTTCTATTTTCACGGATTTGATGAATAGTTTCTTTAAGGACTACCTTGATAACTTTGTGGTAGTTTTTATTGATGATATT
Organism: Viscum album; assembly: GCA_963277665.1. Classification (NCBI taxonomy): domain Eukaryota; kingdom Viridiplantae; phylum Streptophyta; class Magnoliopsida; order Santalales; family Viscaceae; genus Viscum; species Viscum album. Next base: position 150,097,723 of record OY728159.1, read on the forward strand.
TTGATATATTCAAAAAGTCGTGAGGATCATGAAGATCATCTGAGGGTTATTTTGCCAACTCTGTGGAAGGAGAGGCTATTTGGAAAGTTCAGCAGGTGTGAGTTTTGGTCACAACAAGTGGCTTTCTTGGGGAACATCATAACCAATGAAGGAATCTCGGTTGACCCTGCAAAGACAATGGTTGTGGAGGAGTGGCCTCAACCCACAACAGTAACTGAGATTCGTAGTTTCCTTGGTTTAGCGGGATATTATAGGAAGTTTGTGAAAAACTTTTCACAGATTTCTAATCCACTAACCAAGTTGACTCAAAAAGGGGTTAAGTTCATATGGACAAAGGAATGCGAGGAAAGTTTCCAAGAGCTGAAGAAGAGATTGGTTACTGCACTTGTGCTAACACTACCCTCTATCGGAGAAGGATTCTTTATTTTTAGCGATGCATCTCTAAAAGGGAATGGGTGCATCCTCAAGCAAAATTATAAGGTAATTGCTTATGCATCTCGACAGTTGAAGATTCATGAGAAAAATTATCCTACGCATGATCTAGAGCTGGCAGCAGTTGTTTTTGCTCTAAAGATATGGAGGAACTATATTTATGGGGAGAAATGTGATATATACACTGACCACCAAAGTCTAAAGTATATTTTCACACAGAAAGAATTGAACATGAGACAAAGGAGATGGTTGGAGCTTATTAAAAACTATGATTGTTCAATTAATTATCACCCTAGAAGTTAAAATAAAGTCGTGGATGTGTTAAGAAGGAATGACCATGTTGTTCTGGCAACGATGAAGATCCTAGGAGTTCCCTTGACTAAAGATCTAGTAAAACTGGACATGGGAATTATAAGGAAAGGGACATCATCAACCCTATCCCAAATGATTTCTCATCCTTCATTACTAGAGAAGATCAAGAAGGCTCAAAAAGAAGATCCGTTGCTGCAAGAGAAGTTGTAGGCTGTAAAATATGGGAAGTTCCCTGATTTCAAAATTGATCAAGAAGGTGTATTGAAATTTCGAACAAGACTATTTGTTCCATCTATTCCGGAGATAAAGAGAGAACTGATGGATGAAGCACATAGCTCTACTTTGTCTATACATCTGGGAAGCACTATGATCTATAGAGACCTTCGTGATCATTATTGGTGTGATAACATGAAGAGGGAGATTGCTGATTACACTACAAGGTGCCTGGTGTGTCAGTAAGTAAAGGCAGAACGACAACTTCCTAAGTGGGTACTACAACCGCTACCTATACCAGTATGGAAGTGGGATAATATCACTTTGGACTTTGTAACTGGTCTCCCGAAAACATCCAAAGGAAACAATGCGATATGGGTTATTGTGGACCGTCTCACCAAGACACCACATTTTATCTTTATTCGGGAATATTTCTCTCTGGATCAGCTTGCCATGATATACGTGAAGGAAGTGGTAAGGCTGCATGTCGTACCACTATCCATCGTGTCTGATCATGACCCAAGATTCATATCAAAATTCTGGAGATGTCTTCATCATGGTCTGAATATTGAATTGAATTTTAGTACGGCCTATCATCCTCAAACTGAGGGTCAACTTGAAAGGACTATTTAGACACTCGAAGACATGCTGAGATTATGATCAATGGAATTTAAAGGTGGATGGGATCAACAACTCCCATTAGTTGAGTTCTCTTAAAAAAACATCTTCCATTCGAGTATTCATATGGAACCCTATGAAGATCTGTATGGAAAGCGATGTAGAACTCCTACTTGTTGGGATGAAATTGGTGAGAGAAAGCTTCTTGGGCCTGATCTTGTGCAAGAGTTGACAGAACAGGTTCATTCCATCCAACAAAACATAAAGGCTGCTCAGAGTCGGCAGAAGAGCTATGCTAACAATCGTCGAAGGGACTTGGAGTTTCGTGTTGGTGACAAAGAATTCCTTCGAATTTCTCCATGGAAGAGAGTCATGCGGTTTGGGAAGAAAGGGAAGCTCAGCCCTAGGTACATTGCCCCCTATGAAATCCTTGATCGCATAGGAGCAGTGGCCTATTGTCTAGCACTTCCACCGAACCTAGCTCAAGTTCACAATGTCTTCCATGTATCTCTCTTGAGGAAGTACATACCCGACCCTTCGCATGTACTGAACCCAGAGGTGGTACAACTGGAACATGACCTCTCTTATGAGGAGCAGCCAGTGGAGATCTTGGACCGTAGAGACAAGGTTCTACGAAACAATACTACCCACATTGTGAATGTGTTATGGAGGAATCATAAATATGAAGCAGCTACTTGGGAGCCTGAGGAAACAATGAAGCAAAAGTACCCTCACCTTTTCGACTAGGCCTCAAGTATAAATTTCGAGGATGAAATTTCTTAAGGGGAAAAGAATGTAACGACCTAATCTTTTTGCGAAGTATATTAACTTACTCTTAATTATTTTATAAGATGTTAGTGGTTAATGAAAAAAGAAGAGTCGATGGCTTCATCCAGTAGACTCGAACCTTATGAAGACCACTCATCAGAGCTTGGGAAGGAGGTAGCATCTGTGGGCTTCGTTTTGGACCATGCCCAAGCCGAACTCCAGCGCGTCAAGCTTGAACGGAAACGCCTGCGGGAGAAGTTCAAGTTAGTAGAGATTACTACTAGGGAAATGTTATCTGAGCCTCCCTCATATTCTCTCACCATAGAACACCTTACACTTAGGTCATATGCCGGTGTTATAAGGGGTTATGTGATGAGACCCTAGCTTCTTTGTGAAATCCTTTGGGATGAATGAATTGAGATTTCTTCCTTTAGTGATGTTTGTGAAATTTCAAATGTCCGGTCAATTTTAGGATGTATTTTATTGATGAATTTTGAAAAAAGGATATTTTAAAATATTTATGTAAACCCTAAATAATTAATGATGTGTAATGATTTTAAAAAATTGGTCTTCTACAAAAGTGTTTAGTAAGGAATTTGGAGTCTAATAAGATCAACATTATTATTTTATGAATAGTAAACTATGAATAGTAATTTTACGCTTAGGATTAGTAATGTGACCAAATGGATTAGTAATATCACTCAAAGAAAGTTTTAATATAATTTAGACACCTAGATTAAGTAATGTGATTCAATAAAATGGTTAAATAACAGTTTCATAAATTATTAGTGAAATATTAGTTTTTTTGGATGAATAGTGTTTTTTAATTAAAAATTTAATTAAAAATAATTAGAAAATTATTTTTATAAAAAGGACTATATTTTTGAACTCAGAGCATCGATATTATGTTAAGGTAATTTTTGGGGATTTTTCTGAAAAAAATGAATTTTCGGTGAATAGTGTTTTTTATTTAAAAATTTAAATAAAAATATTTAGAAAATTATTTTCATAAAATGGATTTCATTTTTGAAATCAGAGCATTGATATTTGGTTAAGGTGGAATTTTGGGATTATTCTGAGAAAGTTGAATTTTCGATGAATAGTGAAAATATAGTTTTTAAGTTACGGTTGTTTAATGACATCATTAAATGATGTATTAAGTATGAAATCAATATGGTAGACTTATGAATAGTAAGATAAGGTATGAGGTGTCCCAGGTGGCCAATACCATGGGAAAATATCATGTTCAAGCCCATGGTTTTTCCAAAACCACTAATGAGGTGTCCCTTGGCCATTAATCCCTTGTCCCCTCTCTTTCCCTATAAATACCCACCCTTTACTCCTTTAGATTTCTCTCCCAACTCTCTCCCAACGAATTTATGGTCTCCTTACCTCCCAAGGAGTCCTCCCAAGGTTCCCCTAATCCCCCAAGGTCCAAACCATTGAGTTTTAAGAGTTATGTTTTAAGGTAAGGGATCCGATCTCTCTCTTTCTTTTCATGTATTCTCTTTAATGTCATTCCTTTTATGATCCATGTTCTTATGCGATAGGATGTTATTTTATATTTATCTTACTGCCCTTTTCATTTTTTATATGATTAGAGATCCTCTCTTACTCTCATCATTTCATTTTATGAAGGTTTAAGTGACGCCGTTAGGCTGCCGAATTTTTAAGGGATTCTTTAACCCTTCTCATTTTTCAAGTTCGATTTTCATGTCAAGTCTTTCAAGTTCCTTTTTATTTTTTTGGGGTATGATATCTATATCTATAATTCTGATCTCTTATGATCATATGATGAGACACCCTATTTGATCTTGTCAAATAATTTTTTATTGAAGTTTAAGTGACGTCGTTAGGCTGCCAAATGTTCATAAGAGAAATCTTATTTTTGTCTCACTTCCATGTTTTTCATTTCATATGGTATATCATTCAAATTTCATTACCATGTTTTTAAATCCCTTATATTCTGTCCCCCTACTGTTTTATGGATAATTTATGAGTGGGTGACCCATGTTCCCTCTCTTTTCAATGTTTTCTAAAACCTTGTAACACAGCCATTATGCTGCAGAATTTTTGTCTCAAAATGCCTCGCTCTTTTCTAAAAATTATTTTATGTTATAAAGTGAATACTCAAAGCCCTTATTTCTAAAATGGTATTCACATATATATCAAAATGTTCTATTTTAAATTCTGGGATTTACATACATGAAACTCGCTTCCCCTTTTCGTGGGTTTAAAGTGACATAATGATCTTGTCTTTAAAGCAGTTTTTAAAACGTTATGATTATGAAATGAAACCCATTTATTTTATGATATATGAGTTGTTTATGAAATGATTGATGATGATATTTTTGGATCACATGTTAATAAATTCATGTCAAGGGTGCGCCCAGATAGAACTCCAATGCATTGGGTAAAGACTTAATCTCTAGAGATGACTTTTTAGACTGATACCTTGGTGAATAACCATGGTAATTTTTAATGACACCATGGGGATGGACCTTGGTGAAACGAAATGATTGTCAATATTGAATGTTGCAGCCACATTTTCATGTTATGAAAAATGTTATTTTTTATTATGATGTATCTCATGATTTCTTTCTCATGCCTTAATGTTCTTTTCATGTCCTTATTGAAGTATCTGACGTTCACATGTAAAATGTTTCTCTTGTTCCCCTTAATGGGCATTATGCTCACCCTTTCTTTTGATGTATGTCCCCAGGTTATGAGATGTAGTAATGAACCTAAGATGAACATAAGGAGAAGCCTTTCAAGTGTTTAAGAAGAATTTTTTATGTTCTTTTCATGTATTATGTTCCTTGTTTCCAAGACACTAAACCTTAACGATCCTCAGTTCCGTGTAATGAAATGAAAGTTATGTTATAAAAAGATGGGATGCTATAGACCTACTCCACTACCTCGTCCTCCGCTCATCTGATGGTTAATCTCCTGTCGTTGCCTCTGTCTTGGTGGCTCCTCTAATGCCTTCTGATCAACTATGCAGGGTTTTGGACAGTCACGTGTTCTATGACCCTGCCCTTTGCATGAAAAATAGGCCATTCTCTGGTCAAAGCTCCCTCGGCCTCGGGTGCCTCGCACCCCCGATGCCACATCTTGGGGTCGTCTAATAGTAGATCTAACTTGCTTGTGCCCCCATGTCATCTTCCTACATCATACTACAGATGACTCGACTATTGTCAGAATGCCCTATGGCTAGTGCAGCAGCTCCTTAGCACGCACAGAGCATAGAGTCATTGTTACAAACTCTACCACGAAAAGAACCTCGATGTTCCCCCTGGTGAGGGTCGCCTTGTTGTAAAACTGGAACATTAGGATCCAAAACCTCCCAGATACTCTCTAAAAGAGTCTAATATCTAGTTTCACCATCATGTCAGTGGGTGTCCCAAATGTGTGGAAAACTCATGATACAAACTCCAGCCAGCACCCAACCGTCTGAAAATCTGTCTCGCCTCAAAACCATAGAGGCCTCTATTGCAGGAACCCGTGCAACGCACTAAAGTGGAGTACATCTTATGCTGCTGGGGATGGTGACATCGGTGTATCAACTGGTAGGGGTACCATTGGTGCCTCTGCTGATAAAGGGCCCTGCACCAAGGCCTCGTCGATCGATGGGATGTCAGAGCGTACGCCTCTCAGGGATCTAACTGGTCATCCACAGTGAGGCATCCTGAAAAAAAGAGATGTGACACGGTCAAAAGATTTACCTGGTGAGCTGACCTAGTTGAGATGACTTAAATAAAACTTTTGAAAACACACACACAATCAGTGTTTTCATGCACTGAATCGGAAATACAAAGATATGGTCTTGGTTTATGGATACGTCGGCCCCCATACCAATACTAGACTCCCTGAACTGAAAACCACACTCAGTACGCTTAACACTATTTCTTCACAGAATAGAAGGATCATAGTCCTATGTTCTACGGTAGAACTGACTCCTCTGATACCAATTTGTCATGACCCATCCTCTGTACCCATGTCGTGACTACCCCAAGCCTGCCTTCCATAGGCCAGGGGCTGGCAACTAGCACCAAAGGTGTAAATCCCTAAACTGGGAAGGAATTTCCTTTCAAAAAGTAAACAAACACTACAGAGAATGCAACTAGAAGTAAAACACTAAGTAAAAATCAATACAAAAGAGTGTTCTGAAAGTATAGGTTCCAGAAATACAATCCCAATAGTAATGTACATGGAAAAGAAAAAATAGGTACAACTAAAAAAACAGCTGGAAGGTGTCTAACATCTCCTAGATCATCCACCATAGATCCTACCTGAAGGGTAGGTACAGATATCCTTCTCAGCACTCCATGTCCATCCATCTCCTCTGGGTACCAAATCTTCATGAGGTCCACCTCTAGGTACCTTACAGTCCTTGTACACTCCGACTTAGTCAGCACTGTCTGTCATCTACATCTAACACAATGAGGTGTGGGAAAAGCCTGTACAGGGGTGAGTATAAAGATACTCAGTAGGGACCTCGAGACCCTCAAGGTCTCACAACATCCAACAAGGATAAACCACAAATTATGAATCAATAGACAACCATTACATAGGTATATGCCCATACATATACCTAAGTAATCTAGTAACCCATCTCAATCATGAGGAAAACACAAAGGTCATTGAGTCAGCTCAAACAAGGATTTTCAGTATAGCTTAGAAGTGCAGTTGATGAGTCACAAAGCTAGATCATCTTATTCTGACAAGTGGCACTACTTATAACCATACAGAGTCTGATCCACACAAGATCGAAAGGTACTAACCCCCGCAATGACCCACATAGTATCTGAGCCACACAAGATCGATTGGTACTAACCCCCAAAATAACCCACACAGGATCTGACTGACACATGATTGATAGGTACTAACCCCCGCAATGACCCATATAGGATCTGACCCACACGGGATCGGTATGTTCTGACCCACATAAGATCACATAGTGCAGACCCACACAAGATCTGACCCACAAAAAATTGCTATACACTAACCCACATAGGATCGATGAGTGTTGACCTCTGTTTGATATGTCTCCAAGCTCCACCTCACTATCAGCCACAGGATTCCTCGCACCCAGTGCACTCAAGTTACGTAGAATTATCCCTTGAGATTTTGGTTGTACCAAGACCACCACTAAACTCTTAAAAGGAGTAACCCGACGGAATTCCATGTCGTAAGGGTTCCAACACAACAGATGGTGCATCAATCGGACACCCTGTATGTGAGTTATTGAAATTTCCTATTCAAGAGCCTGCTTTGATTTTAGGTTTAAACAAAGAAGATTGTACTATAAATGTCTCCAATCCTCAATTAGGGTATGCCAAAAGAACCACCTCGCTCTAAGCTTTCTGTCTCCTCATACGGTTCGTCGATCAGAGACCTGTAGCCTAGGATAATGGCCAAAAGGTGTAAACTAGCCCAACGTGTTTGGGTTCGGTCCGACCTAGTCTGACCGACCCGGCCTGACCCGGTCCATACAGGGGTCCAACCCGGTCCACGGGTCCCCCCCAGACCGAGGGTGTGTCCTGGCCTGAGGGAACGACCCGGCCGAAAGGGGCGGCCTGACCCGAGAGGTCCGGCCGAGGGCGGGTCGGCCCTTGGCGGCCTGGCCTAAGGCGGACCGGTCGAAGGGGGGCCCGGCCAAGGGCAGACCGGCCGAAGGTGGCCCAGAGACCGACCCCATCCATACACAGGGGAGGAGGCGCGTGCCCCCTAGCACCCGAACTGCTCAGGTGTGAGCCGAAATCGGCCCAAGGTGGCACCGGTCCAGCACACTCGGGACCCAACGGGGTCCCGCACCTCCCAGATAGCCCGAGCTGCCAGCCACTCCCCGCCACCAGCGTGGCACAGTGGTGCCGTGGCCCTCCGCCATGGCCTGCCCTAGACTCAGCATCCCAACGTCGCAGGCGCGGCGCGACGGCGCTGCGTCCCTCCGCCACTTCCTGCCCGGGCCGCTGCCCTCTGCTGGCCTCCACGTGGCACGACGGCGCCGCTTGCCTCTGCTGCAGCCCATCGTGGCCGCAACTATCTTTCTGTCGGGCCTGGAAATGTCGTTCCCTCTTGGAAACCCAGCAGCCATGCGCCACCAGTTTCTTCGCGTTCGGCCCAATTTCGGCCACCGTTGCTCCACCTCCGCCGTCAACACAACGAGAACAACAACAAGGGGAGGGTCGGACTATTTTTGTGTGGTCCGAGCATTTCTTGTTAAGATGGTATTAATCAGAAATAAGGAGAACAAAAAAATGATGAACAACAAAGGGTAAAAACTCATACAATAATTCAACTCAAATCCCCCTACCTCGATTACCGATGATCGTTGATGAAGTCTCAGAAAGGCGGACGTTGTTTCGTTGACGTTGGAAGAAGACGAAGAAGATAACGATGGCGTCGTCGGCGTTCTTCAAGCATGACACTCCCTCCTTTGTCCCGGTTGATGAAGGATGAAGGTGGAATATGTCTGTCATTCTTCGTTGGGGAGAAATGGCTGCTCCCAAGATCTCCCCTTTCTCTGATCCACCCGAAAATAATTCCCAACAAAATTAAATAATAGGTTTTCCTATTATTTTATTGATGGAATAAAATTTATATGTTTAAAATTAATAAAGTTATCTCACTTAATTAAATGGGTGATGTTGACCAAATTTATTGGGGAAGGAAGTTGAAGAGGCGCCTCATTTAATTGGGGGTTCCAAGGGGGTTAAGGGAGTTTAAAGTCTGTGTGATCCCCGCCTTAATATTATCCTCCCAAGGGAGGTTATGCTCGGGTGGGCCCCACCAGCATAACCACCCATGGGAGGTTCGGTTGTGGTGACCCCCACCTCCAACCTCCCCTTAGAAGTTTCAACCACCAAAATTAAAATAACATTAAAACTTTATTTTTATTCAATTTAATTTAAAACCCCCAAAAGTAACTTCCATTCTCTTTAAAACGTAACTATAGTGAAGGTATCACTAAGCATTCACCGATGCTATGAGTTCAATGGTGCCCTATAATTTCAATTCTGAGCACCGGTTCAAAAATAATAAAATCATGCTCGTACGTTTACTGAACGTACCCGAAAAAAATTCAGAAATTTTTTTATCAGTCACCCTTGACTCACTCCGGTCAAGGTTAGGCTCTTCCTAGGTGAAACATTCCCTAACGAACCCAATGGTACTCTCGTATTTTCAATCCGATTTACTTTTAATAGTTCATGAATTTTACTATAAAATAATTTTCACTTATTTATTTTATTTGCGGACAAAAACTAACTTTCTCTTGTGGCTGGTGCCGGTCAAAGTTAGTATTTGTTTAAAACAGTATACACTCACGAGTTCAGCAGTGGTCTCATATTTTTAATCTGAGTTATAGTTTGTGAGATATATGCATTTTAAAAATTAAATAATTTATTTAATTATTTTTTTTATGATTAAGCCATTTTTGGGTTTCCTCACAGGAGGCTCGCACCGACTAATCTTAAGTCACGCCAAGGGTAAACTCACCATCATGAGCGCAAAGGTGCCCTCAGATTTCTGATCCAAGTTACCGTTTAAGAGTGATTAAACTTTTTTCCGGAAACCTTCTTACATGAATTAAAATAAGCTTAAAAAAATCTTCAAAAATTGAATTCAGGCACACCGGTTCTTGGAATCATGAGAAATCAGAAACCGAGGAGTCGTAAAAATTTTATGTATTTATGAAAAAAAAATCATCCACAAAAATTCCGGGCTTTTACACATCGAGCCTTGAGGTGAAGAGAATGTGAAGACCCATAATTTCCATGTAATGTTTTTTAAAATATATGTGAATTTTATGAGTCTGAAAAATCTGATGGCACACGATTCCAAGGCCTGGAGTGCCTGGAAAGATCTGTCGAAGTTTTTTTAAGCATTAGTTAAAGCGCCTAAGTAGTTTTCTTGAAAAAGTGGATTAACACATAAAAAGGATACTCATATCAGAAATATGAGGGCACGGTTGCACTCAAAGTGATGGGTTTACCCTAGGTGTGACTTAAGATTAGTCAGCGTGGGACTCCTGTGAGAAAACCCAAAAATGGAATAATCGTTAGTAAAATAATTAAATAAATTATTTTATTTCCAAATGATTATAACTTGAAAATGGTAACTCGTATTAAAAATATGTGACCACCACTAAACTCATGAGGGTATGATTTCTTTATGTAGATACTAACTTTGGCCGGTGTGGTCCACCAGAGAAAGTTAGTTTTTCGCCGCAAATAAAATAATTAAATGAAAATTATTTATTGTAAAATTCATAAACTCTAAACGGTAACTTGGATTGAAAATCCAAGAGTAAAATTGGGTTTTTTGGGGCGTGGTTTTCTTAGGAAGAGCCTATCCTTGATTGGTGCGAGTAGAGGGTGCTAATAATAATTTTCCAACCTTTTTTGAGTACGCTCAGTAAACGCACGAGCGACGTTTTATAACTTGTGAACCGGTGCTCAGAATTGAAATCGGAGGGCACCATTGAACTCACATTGCCAATATTCTTTTAAGGATACTTTCACCTCGACGACAGTGGGTCAAGAATAAAAGTTAGTTTTTAGGTTTCTCTTGGAAAATAATAAAATAATGTGATCTTCACATTATTTTATTTTGAGCTTCCATGTGGATATATCAAGTGGAGTCCACTGGAACTAATCATCTACATGGAAGTTGGAATTGGGGACCACCACACCTTAACCTCCCATGAGAGGTTATGTTGGCGGGGACCACCCGAACCATAACCAACCATGAGTGGTTATGGTGTTGGGGACGACTAGGGTTTTTAAACCCCCTTGAAACCTCCCATTAATTGCTATGAACCACTCAAGTCCCTATTAAATGTGGGGGGAGCCTCTTGGTATTCTCCCAATAATTATAGCCAACTCAACTCTTAAATTGCGACATCATAATTTAATTAGCTTGCTTATTTTAAATTTAAATAACCACGTCATTGGAATTTAGAAAGGTTCCTAATAAATGAACCGTCTTAAATTCCAACGATCATTACCTACCTCCCTCCCCCTCATATATATAGGAAGCTTGGGAGGAGGTTTTGGGACGACTTCACCAAGCAACAAAGCACTGGTAAAGTGACGCAACAACCAACACTTGGAGGATTACACTTTATCCATGAAGAACACATTCTTACAAAGAAGAATGCCGAAGAGGAGTGACTTTGACTTCCATCATCAAAACCTACTCCGACATAGGATGGCTTTGTCTATGATGAGCCGGCGCAAAAACCGACAATAGATGAAAATGCCGAAGACATCGACGTCTGTCTTTTACCAAAGATATGTCTTCTTCCCCACACCAATGTAGAAATACATTGAAAAATGGTAGGGGTTAATTTGTGTAATATTAATTTCCTTATTTTCTTTATTGGATGGAAAGGAATAATTGCAGAGGTTGTAAAAACTTATGTTCATATTTCTTCTCACTAGATGAGCCTAATGTTAGCACCATAAACGCGGAGGTTGCGGGGAAAACCAACATGGCCCGACCCCTCCGCCGTTCTTGTTTGTGATGATATTCGGCATGGCGTTGAGGCAACGGGATGACTAAGTCAATGGTCATGCTACCCACGACCTCCGCAAACCACGCTGCCCTCGTGGCGCAAAGGCCGAACCGGCTCCGCCACATTAGGTAAAACATCACCACCCTCCGGTTTACCGGCCATGCTGGCCGCGCCACCCATCAGCTGAGCCAACTGCCAGGCAGTGCCTCACCGGCCTGCCCGGCTGCCTCCTGGCTGCCCATCGGCATACCCGCCTGCCTCCTGAGCTGCCCGCCGTCCTGCTCGGCAACATTCTGGTCGCCTCGCGAGCCCCCTCCTGGATTCTCGCCGCTCGACCTCTCGAACCGCCACCCGGATTCCAGTCAAACTGGCGCCCTGGCCGTGTCAGCTTCTAGAGCCGACCCGCGACCCCCCTTGTGGTGCCCTGGACGAACCGGTCCCATTCGTTCCCTCCAGGTCAAGCCAGGCCAGCCCGCGCCCTTGCGTTGCACTGGTCCAAACTGGCCTCGAGCCCTTGCTAGACCGCCCTCGCGGTCTGCAGGGCTAGGCCTAGGAGACCGGCCCAAACCCAAAAGACCAGGCCAGACCGAACGGGTCTGGAAGGGTCGACCCAAACCAGGTCAGACCACACCCAGGCCCACTACCGACCCTTTACTTTCTTTTGGCCATGTCATTGGCACCAGACATCCGTTTGACGAACCTTCAGCGACGCTGGAATTCATGGATTGTGATGGTCCCTTAGAGTATACCAGTAACATCCCAAGTAAGTAATGAATAATAGATATTTTTATCTATGTCTATTAATTAATTATATAGTGTTGTAGAGGCTTAAAATGAGAATAAATCCAATCTTAAGCATGGAATACGCTAATATTTTTAAACGATTGTTTTACTACCTTTTGATGGAAAACCATTTTTAAATCAATCTTTTGAAAATTTTATAAGCTCTATTTTTTAAAATAAACTTATTCGTTATTATTGGGACATTGAAATTTACTTTGGGGAAATTTTTGGTATATTTCCGACAATGTTCATTTTTTTAATGAATAGTGAAAAATACTGCATTTAGCATCAAAAATGCTTTTTCATCTAATTTAATAATATGTCTAGATTATCTTTTTAATTGGTTTTAAAGTGAAATTATAATATATTTTTACCATTTAATCCAATATTGGTCGTTGGAATTAATTTCACTTTGAAATTGGACTTAAACTAGTGTCAATCTTTTGATACTTATTGTTTCATAAAAACACGCTATTTGCTTTGACAGCGGGAATTAATTATTAAATTAATTAATGTAACTTATATGTTTTGAATTTTGTAAAATAGACATCATTTTTTAATTCAGAATATCAAATATAGCTTAGGGTGAAGTTTTGGTATTTTTCTGAAGAACTTCAATTTTTGATGAATAGTGAAACCACTAAGTGGTACTTAAAAACTGATTTTTCGGTTAAATGAAATTTTACCACATCTCTGTTTTGAATTTAAAAAATCTGACATACATGGTTTTCATTATGAAGTAAAATGTGGTTCAATGGGATTAAAATAATTTTTGTGTGAATAGTAACTTTTAAGTTTATTAATCGGGATTAGAGGTAATTAGTGCAATTTAAGTCAAAAATGATATTATAATAAACTGAAAATACCTAGACACATGTCCTACCCTTATTGGATGTGTCATGACCTACCAAGACAACCCATGGGTATATTTTTGGGACCCCATGGAGCCACTTGGGTAAGATAAAGACATTAATGCCTTTTATTTAAAGTAAAAGTAAAAATGACACAAACATGAGTTGTTTTAATAAAAAAAATAAATGGGGTTATAAAAGTCATATTTTTGCCTAAAAATATTAATTAGAAATATTATCATATTTCCTACATCATGATATTTTTTTATAATTTTTAGACATTAAATAAATTAAATTATTTATGACATCATGATGATGTAGCGATTACCACATTAATAAAGGATTTAAATAAAATGAAAAGATAATCTTAAAACTATAACTTACACTTGTCAAAGTCCTATTGTATGAGTATATTTCGAACCCTTATCACCTTATCCTAGAAATACATCAATGTGGGACCTTTAAAATCCGAAACTCATTTGAAAATAAAGTAACCTTTTATACTTTTCCAAGAGTCCCCTCCTCTCCTCTTATAAAAGCCCCCACATCTACCACCTTAACCACACTTCCAAAGCCTCTGTCTCAGCCAACCCCTGCCCATTTTATCTCTCCACATCCCTCTATAACTTTTAGAAGCCTCACTCTGGGCATAAGTCTTCCCAAGGAATCATTTGAGCTCAAATCAAAAAGAGTTACCTGTTTTAAAGGTAGTGTCTTCTCTTGTGTTCTTAAGTTTTATTTTGCTTCTCCAACCCCCTAAACACTTTTTATTCATTTTTTTTGTAACAACACCAGTATCTTCCATATACTAGTATGTTTTTATAAGAAGTATTCGAGCTACAATTACAGACACCTACATCTAATGTTTAAATAACATACTGTTTCTGTGGATGACGAATTTCTGCCTCACGAAACGATGATTGTTCAACACTCATATAACACTTTCAAAGGTGGCCATTAAGATGTCACTATATTTATATATGATATATAATATGTTTATGTTTTACTTAAGCTTCTGTATTTTTCATTTATGGCATACCTTTATGGTTTCCATTATGGGTAAATGCGATATCTTCATTTTAGGAAGTCTAGACTACCGCCCCATCAAAGTGATTTGATTAGTTAATATCATATGTGGGACGTATAAAGGACGGAATTAAGGATATTATATATGAAATTTACTGGAATTATAATATACCTTTATATAATTATTATTCCATTCCATAAAATACGAAATAGAAATGAATATAGTGTTCATGCGTACATACGGCTTACCGTCTCCATGAATAGTGCATTTCATTTCTTACCTCTAAACGTTATGTAATAATATAAATTCATGTATATACTAGATATATATGATATATATGATATCTACATCATGAGTATAACTCTGGATATATTGGATACATGAAAAACTTGTAATTATAAAGAGTTTATTTTTAACTCAAGTACCAATGATCGTTAAAACGACCATTAAAAACATAAATAATTACATAGTGTTCATGACATGGTAATAAGTGACATAAAAGGAATAATGAACTTGAAAAAGTTCTTAAGAAAGTAGAAATTAACTCAATTTTATTATTTACGAGGTTAAAGAACCATCGAGTCCAGTCCGACCCGAGGTATGGGACTTCGTCTCAACCTCCTTTCATTGAGGCATATTTTTGTTTTATACACAATCTTCTTTTATATGGTGTAAAAAACCCTTTTAATTTTATGTTTATCCGAAAGGAATATTTTTTATATGAAGTGTTTTACTAAATAACAAAAGAGAATGTTTTTGCCGTACGTATGCGGCGACAACGACTTCTCTGCCGCCATGACCATTATTTGAGTTTCGGCTTCCTCTACAAGCCATACATTTTTTTAAAAAGAAAAATAAATACCCTGTTTTAATTTTCTTTTATTTTAGTATTGAAAATGGTTTTCATAATGTTTTTATATAAATGTGTTGTATTGATATCTTGGGATTGAAAAGTTTAAATCTTATGTTTCCTTTATGCATGTTTTATGTGATACGATTATGTTATGGTTCATGGGCATTATTATGAAGATAGGTGGTTCCGTGATAAACTAAGGGTGGGTGAGCTCGATATAGCTCTCCAATGCATTGGGTAGCGTAATGGAGTTAAACGTTAATGTTTCTCCGAAGAGATTTAGGGAATATACTGTGATGCGTATTTCAAACGTAACCAAGAGGGTTACTCCCTGCGTAAGAATGTTATGAATGCCTCAAGTTACCTTTTTGTCTTATGATTTCTATTATTTATTCTTGATTTGATGAGGTATGTTAAAGTGCTTATGTTTTATGAGTATAGTAGGATTTAATGGATTCTTGTGTATACATGTACTCATGTTTCCTTTCCATATTTTTATAACCCTTACTGAGCTTTTTATGCTCATCCTAGGTTTTTGAAATGATTTTCACAGGTCAAGGGAAAGGCACATGATGTGATGATAGTGTCAAGGACGTGTCAAGAAATAATCCATGTTTTATTTTAAATATGTTTCCATTGATGGGAAAAAGGAATACTATCTTTTGTGTAACTAATTTGTTTTAATATGTAATGTAATGAAGGTTTTATGCTATAATTCTCAAAGACTCTAAACCAGAAAAGATACTCAATGTGTAATCTTGTAATAACTCAAGATTAAGTAAGGTTTAAGGATGGGGACTTATAGTTGGTATCAAAGGTCGGTTTAGATAACTTTAGTAGTTATAATTTTATTAAATGATTATCCAAAAATATTTTTTTTGAAATGATATAGAATTTGAAGATTACCATGTTGCTTCATCTAAGACATGTTTGTTCAGAATGGTTTTCCATAGAGGAAACAGTGAAGCAGTTCTAGGAAGGAATACCGAAGGAAATAACCTTCCGAACCAGCATCCTGAGATGGTCAGAATTGGAACTGAACAGTTTGTTGCAGTAATGGCGCAGTTGACTCAAGCGATAAATGGTTGCGGTATCCATGCATGAGATCATCCAGATCAACCGCAGAGGAACACGTCAGTGGTGGACCATTAAATTGAGGCAACATCCCCCATCATTCAGAGGATCATCTGACCCTGTGCTAGCTGAAGGGTGGATTAAAGCACTGGAGAAGATTTTCTATGTAATGGGGTGTTCAGGAAATCAAAAGGTTAGTCTTGCTAATTACCATTTGGAGGTTGAGGCAGAGCAGTGGTGGTCAATGGATAAAAATATCATGGACGCTGATGAGATTGATGCTCTCGATTGGGATGAATTCAAAGGTATGTTTCATGAGAAGTATTTTCCTAAGGCTGTTCGACTTAGGATGGAAAAACAATTCTTGGAATTCAGGAAAGAGGAAGTCTCAGTGTCTGCCTATGAAGAAAGGTTCACTCGATTGGCAAGGTATGCTCTAAATTTTATCCGAGACCTTGATAGTAAAATCAATCGTTTTTACTCAGGATTAAAGCCAAAATATAGAAGGGATTTAGCTTCTCGTGAGTTCAAAAGTTATTAAAAGATTGTTCGATGTGCATAGAAGGTGGAAATAGAGTTTGCCGATGATCAAGTGTTCTATAACAACCAACAGAAGAAGAGACCGAGGTTGCAGGAGAAAGGAAATAATTCTTCAAAATGGACTGACGGTAAGAAAACTAAGTTTCCAGTTTGTGATAAATGTGGTAAAAGGCATGATGGGGAATGTCTTTTGAATTCTAGAAAGTGATACCGATGTGGCAAGATGGGACATAAGGCTCGTGATTGCACTGAAAAAGATCTAGGTGATGGTAAGTACAAATTTGATTTACAGTTAGTGAAATGTTTTAAGTGCAATGAGATGGGTCACTATGCAAACGAGTGTCCGACAAAGAGCTTGAGTGATGGGAATCAGTTAGAATACAAGAAGAAAGGGGTGGTGAAATCCTTTGCAACTACTTCAGCAGATGTGGGGCTATCAAATGAAGTTGTATCAGGTACTTTGTTTTTTCAGATTATGCTAGTGTGTTGTTTGATTCAGGGTCTACACATTCTTTCTTCTCTGAAACCTTTTCTAGTAAAATGGGAATACCATCTCAAGAAATGACTCCTGAACTTGTGGTAAAAACACCTAGGGGAAATGTTGAGGCAAAAATAATTTATAAGAATCTTCTATCCTTATCCTTGGAAAGAACCTACTTGCGAACATAATTGTTTTAACTCTAGTAGAGTTTGATGTTATCCTGGGTATGGATTGGCCCTCTGTATACCATGCTAAGATTGACTGTAGAGCTAAAGAATTTTCTTTTCAGAATGTCTTTCAGTTTGTGTACAAGAATGAACCATTACTGTTGATAACATATCAAGAGGCCGAGAAACTTGTAAAAGATTGAAATGAATGTTACCTTGCACACATTGTTGAAAACAAGGGAACTGTTCTGATTAATGATGTGCCAGTGGTAAATGAGTATCCTGATGTTTTTCCTGATGAGTTTCATGGAATAATTCCAGATTGGGAAGTTGAGTTTACTGTAGACTTAGTTCCTGATGATAAGCCAATTTCAAAACCCCCATATCGAATGGCTCAAACTGGACTTTTAGAGTTGAAGGAGAAATTGCAAGATTTATTTGAGAAAGGTTTCATTCTACCTAGCACATCACCATGGTGTGCTCTTGTTTTATTTTTTAAAAATAATGATGGTTATATGAGACTTTTCATTGATTATATAGCCTTGAATAACATCACTGTTAAGAAAAAATATCATTTTCCTCATATTGATGATTTGTTTGATCAGCTCCAGGGAGCTCAGTATTTTTCAATGATTGACCTGAGATCGGGGTACCATCAGGTGAAGGTAAAGGAAGTAGATGTTCCGAAGACTGAGTTTCGTACAAGATATGGCCATTATGAATTTGTAGTAATTCCTTTTGGGCTAACCAATGAACCTGCTATATTCATGGTCTTAATGAATATAATTTTCGATGAGTTCTTGGATAAGTTTGTGGTGGTTTTCATTGATGATATTTTTTTGTTTTCTAAAAGTAAAGAGGAGAATGAAAGACATTTAAGGGTTATTTTTCAAACCTTAAAAGAAAGGATATTTTATGGTAAATTCAGAAACTGTGAGTTTTGGTTGCAACAAATTTATTTCCTTGGTCACATTTTTTCTAAAGATGGGATAACTGTTGATCCTGCAAAAACAAAGGTTATTGAAGAATCTCCAAGACCCACAAATGTAACATAGATTCGTAGTTTCCTTGGTTTGGTAGGTTATTACTGAAGGTTTGTTATAAAATTTTCACGGTAATCTAGTCCAATGACTAAGCTAACTCGGAAGGGTGTTAAGTTTATCTGGACAAAAAGAATGTGATGATTCTTTTCAGGAATTGAAAATAAGATTGGTGAATGCTCCAGTTTTGGCACTACCTTCCATGAATGGTGAGTTTGTTATCTACAGTGATGCTTCATTGAAAGGACATGGTTGTGTCCTAATGAAAAATGATCAGGTAATTTCTTATCTATCACGTCAGTTGAAAACTCATGAGGTAAATTACCCTACACATGATTTGGAATTAGCTGCAGTTGTTTTGGATTTAAAAACTTGGAGGCATCATTTGTATGGAGTAAAGTGTAAAATATATACCTATCACAAAAGTTTAAAGTATATATTCACTCAGAATGAATTGAACATGAGACAGAGGAGATGGGAAGAATTAATCAAGGATTATGATTGTACAATTCATTACCATCTGAGAAAAGAAAATAAAGTGGCTGATTCTTTGAGTCGAAAAAGTAATGCTTCATTAACAATGTTGCGTTTGGAACGCGATCCTTTGGTTAAGGATTTGATGAACTTTGGCATAGAAGTTTTTGGTGTAGGATGTTCTTTTGTTTTTTTTTGGGTATCAGTGAAATCTTCTCTATCAGACAGAATCAAGCAACCACAGAAGCAAGACAGTGAGTTGCAGAAATTGGTAGAGATAGTTCAGAAAGGTAAGTTTCCTGAATTCAACATTGATAATGATTGTGTTTTGAAATTTGGGAAGAGATTGTGTGTGCCTTTTGATTCACACTTGAACAGAGAGTTGTTATGTGAATCTCATAGTTCTCCGTTTTCAGTTCATCCTGAAGTACTAAAATGTACAGAGATCTGTGGGAGTATTACTGGTGGGATGGAATGAAAAGAGATATTACTGATTTTACTGTGAAGGGTTTGACACGTCAACAGGTTAAAGCAGAGCGACAGTTACCGAAAGGGATGCTTCATCCTTTACCAGTACCAGAGTGGAAATGGGAAAATATATACATGGACTTCATTGTGGGATTGCCGAAGACACCTTTAGGTAATAATGAAATCTGGGTTATTATTGATCACTTGACTAAATCTACTCCTTTACTTGCTATACGAGATACTTTTTCCCTAGATCAACATTCCCGTTTGAATATTCAAGAGATAGTCAAGTTACATGAAGTTCCTCTCTCCATTGTATCTGATCGTGATCCCAGGTTCACTTCTAATTTTTGGAAAGGCCTTCAGAAGTCATTGGGTATTGAATGAAATTTTAGTACAGCTTTTCATACCCAATCAGATGGGCAGTTAGAATGAACAATTTAGACTTTTGAAGATATTCTACGTGCTTGTTCGATGGATTATCAGGGAAGTTGGGACCAAAATCTTTCTTTGGTTGAGTTTTCATATAATAATAGTTTTCATTCCAGTATATAGATGTAACCATTTGAGGCGTTATATGGGAAGCGGTGTCAAACTCCATCTTTTTGGGATGAAGTGGGTGAAAGAAAGTTTATGGGAATATAATTGGTAGAAGAGATGGAAGAAAAATTTCAGTTGATTCAGAAATATAAGAGAACAGCTCAAAGAAGGCAGAAGAGTTATGCGGATAACCGAAGGAAGGATCTATCTTTCGAGTAGGTGATCATGTTTTTCTCAAAGTTTCACCGTGGAAAAGTGTTATGCGATTTGGTAAGAAAGGAAAGTTGAGTCCAAGGATCATTGGACCATATGATGTTCTAGAGAGAGTTGGACCAGTTGCTTACTGAGTTGCTTTACCTCCGAGTTTATCTTAAGTACATAATGTTTTTCATGTTTCGATGTTGAGAAAGTATATGCGAGATCCATCTCATGTTTTGAGTCCAGAGGTAGTTCAGCTGGAAGAGAACCTATCTTATGAGGAACAACTGGTCCAAATTCTTGACCATAGGGAGAAAGTGTTACGGAATAAGGTTATTCATCAGGTAATGGTTTTTTGAAAAAACCACATGATTGAAGAGGCAACATGGGAATCTGAAAATGTAATGAGGGCTAAATACCCCCACTTATTCGATAAGTAAATAAATTGCGGGGACACAATTTTCTAAAGGGGGAAGGATGTAACATCCCAAGTAAGTAATGAATAATAGATATTTTTATCTATGTCTATTAATGAATTAGATAGTGTTTTAGAGGCTTAAAATGAGAATAAATCCAATCATAAGCATGGAATACACTAATATTTTAAAAAGATTATTTTACTGCCTTTTGATGGAAAACCAATTTTAAATAAATATTTTGACAATTTTATAAGCTATATTTGTCAAAATAAACTTATAATTTATTATTGGGACATTGAAATTTACTTTGGGTAAATTTTTGGTATTTTTCCGACAATGTTCATTTTTTTAATGAATAGTGAAAAATACTGCATTTTACATCAACATTGCTTTTTCATCTAATTTAATTATTTGGTTAGATTATCTTTTTAATTTGTTTTAAAGTGAAATTAGAATATATTTTCACCATTTATTCCAATAGTGGTCATTGGAATTAATTTCACTTTGAAATTGGACTTAAACTAGTGTCAATCTTTTGATACTTATTGTTTCATAAAAACACGCTATTTGCTTTGACAGCGGGAATTAATTATTAAATTAATTAATGTAACTTATATGTATTTAATTTTTTAAAATATAAATCATTTTTTAATTTTTAATATCAAATATATCTTAGGGTTATGTTTTGGTATTTTTTTGAAAAACATCAATTTTTGATGAATAGTGAAACCACTAAGTGGTACTTAAATACTGATTTTTCTTTTAAATGAAAATTTACCACCTCTCTATTTTTAATTTCAAAAATCCAACATACATGGTTTTCATTAATAAGTAAAATGTGTTTCAATGGGATTAAAATTTTTTTTTGGTGAATAGTAACTTTTATGTTTATTAATCGCGATTATAGGTAATTAGTGCAATTTAAGGCAAAAATGATATTATAATAAAATGAAAATACCTAGAAACATGTCCTAACCTTATTGTATGTGTCATGACCGACCAATAAAACCCATGGGTCGATTTTTGGGACCCCATGGAGCCACTTGGGTAAGATGAAGACATTAATGCCTTTTATATAAAGTAAAAGTAAAAATGACACAATCATGAGTTGTTTTAATAAAACAATTTTTAAATGGGGTTATAAAAGTCATATTTTTTACCATAAATATTCATTAGGAAGAGAAAATTATTTCCCACATCATGATATTTTTTCTTATAATTTTTAGACATTAAATAAATTAAATTATTTATGACATCATGATGATGCAGCGATTACCTCATTAATAAAATATTTAAATAAAATGAAACGAAAATGTTAAAACTATAACTTACACTTGTAAAAGACCTATTGGATGAGTTTATTTCGAACCCTTATCACCGGACCCTCGAAATACATCAATGTGGGACCTTAAAAATCCGAAACTCATTTGAAAATAAAGTATCCTTTTATACCTTTCCAAGAGTGCCCCTCCTCTCCTCTTATAAAAGGCCTCCACCTCTACCACCATACCCACACTTCAAAAGCCTTTGTATCGGCCAAACCCTGCCCAGTTTGTCTCTCCACATCCCTCTATATCTTTTAGAACCCTCACTTTGGGCAGAAGCCTTCCCAAGGAAGCCTTTGAGCTCAAATCAAAAAGAGATACCCGTTTTAAAGGTAGTGTCTTCTCTTGTGTTCTTATGTTTTATTTTGCTTCTCCAACCCCCTAAACTCTTTTTATTCATTTATTTTGTAACAAAACCAGTATTTTCCATATACTAGGATGTTTTTATAAGAATTATTCGAGCTACACATACACACACCTACATCTAGTGGTTAAAGAACATACTATTTTTGTGGATGGCGAATTTCTGCCTCACGAAACGATGATTGTTCAACACTCATATAACACATTCAAAGGTGGACATTAAGATGTCACTAGATTTATATAATATGTTTGTGTTTTACTTAAGAATATTTATTTTTCATTTATGGCATACCATTATGGTTTCCATTATGGGTAAACACGATATCTTCATTTTAGGAAGTGCGGACTACCGCCCCCTCAAAGTGATTTGATTCGTTAATATCATATGTGGGACGTATAAAGGATGGAATTAATGATATTATATATGATATTATACTACAATTATAATATACCTTTATATCATTATGATTCCATTCCATAAAATACGAAATTGAAATGAAAGTAGCGTTCACGCATACGTACGACCTACCGGCTCCATGAACGGTGCATTTCATTTATTACCTCTAATCGTTAGGTAATATTATAAATGTATGTATATACTGGATATATATGATATATATGATATCTAAATCATGAGTATAAATCTGGATATATTGGATACATGAACAACTTGTAATTATAAAGAGTTTATTTCTAACTCAAGTACCAATGATCGTTAAAACGACCGTTAATAACATAAATAATTACATAGTGTTCATGACATGGTAATAAGTGACATAAAAGGAATAATGAACTTGAAAAATGTTTTTATGAAAGTATAAATTAACTCAAGTTTATTATTCAGGAGGATAAAGAACGATCGAGTCAAGTCCGACCCGAGGTATGGGACTTCGTCTCAACCTCCTTTCATTGAGGCATATTTTTGTTTTATACAAAACCTTCTTTTATACGGTGTATAAACCCCTTTGACTTTTACATTTATCCAGAATAAATATTTTTTTATATGAAGTGTTTTACTAAAGGACAAAATGGAATGTTTTTGTCGTTTGTATGCGGGGACAATGACTTCTCCGCTGTCGTGGCCATTATTTGAGTTTCGGCTTCCTCTACAAGCCATACATTTTTTAAAAAAGAAAAATAAATACCTTGTTTTACTTTTCTTTTATTTTGGTATTGAAAATGGTTTTTATAATGTTTTTATATCAATGTGTTGTTTTGATATCTTTTGATTGAAAAGTGGAAATGTTATGTTTCCTTTATGCATGTTTTATGCGATACGATTATGTTATGGTTCTTGGGAATTTTTATGAAGACGGGTGGTTCCGTGATATACTAAGGGTGGGTGAGCCTGATATAGCTCTCCAATGCATTGGGTAACTTGAAGGAGTTAAACGTTAAGGTTTCTCCGAAGAGATTTAGGGAATATACTATGATGGGTATTCCAAACGTAACTAAGAGGGTTACTCCCTACATAAGAATGTTATGAATGCCTCACGTTACCTTTATATCATATGATTTCTATGATTTATTCATGATTTGATGAGGTATGTTAAAGTGCTTATGTTTTATGAGTAGATTATGATTTAATTGATTCTTGTGTATACATGTACTCATGTTTCCTTTCCATATTTTTATAACCCTTACTGAGCATTTTATGCTCATCCCAGGTTTTTGAAATGATTTTCACAGGTCAAGGGAAAGGTACATGATGTGATGATAGTGTCAAGGAAGTGTCAAGAAAGAATCCATGTTTTATTTTAAATATGTTTCCATTAATGGGAAAAATGAATACTATCTTTTATGTAACCACTTTGTTTAAATGTGGAATGTAATGCAAGTTTTATGATCTAATTCTCTAATACTCTAAATCTGAAAAGATCCTCAATGTGTAATCTTGTAATAACTCAAGATTAACTAAGGTTTAATGCTGGGGCCTTATAATACCCCACTGGTGTTTGGGGTATAGTTGAGATATAGTTAGGTTGGATCGTGCACGAATCCAACCGGGCCCCCAGGACTAAAAGTCTAATAACTCACAGACCGAGCATCTGATTGATGCGTCATCTGTTGAATTGAGACCCCTATGACGTAGCGGACCTTCGGGATAATTTTTTGTGGTACATCATGGCAGTTGATGTATCGACACTTGGAATGAGAAGTGGACCCTCTAGAAATCAAGTGTGCTTCGTGTGGAAACCCTCTATTTGGATGCTCTCTGACTATTTTTCCTGGATCATGTGTGGGTTCGATAGTTCTACTATTCCTAGATCATGTGTGGGTTCGATGGTTCTGACCTCTGTTCATGGATCCTATGTGGGTTCAAAAACTCTTACTACAATTCCTAGATCCTTTGTGGGTTTGATAGTTCTGACCGATGTTCTTATATCATGTGTGGGTTTGAGAGCTCTAACTACTATTCCTGGATCCTATGTGGGTTCGACAGTTCTGACCGTTGTTCCTGGATCCTATGTGGGTTCGAAAGCTCTGACTGCTGTTCCTGGATTCTGTGTGGGTTTGATAGTTATACTATTTTTGGATCATGTGTGGGTTCGACAGTTCTGACCGCAATTCCTAGATCCTGTGTGGGTTCGACATCTCTGACTACTGTTATTGGATCCTCTGTGGGTTCGACAGTTCTAACCACTATCCATAGATCCTGTGTGGCTTCGACAACTCTGACTACTGTTCCTGGATCCTGTGTGGGTTCAAAAGTTCTGATTTCTGTTCCAGGATCCTGTTTGACTTCGACAGAATAGATGATTTAGTGGCTATATATAATTAACTCTAACTCTCAACAAATGTTGTATACCTATGTGAGCTGAGTCTATAACATTTGTGTTTTCCTCATGATTGAGATGGATTACATGATAAATTAGGTATATCTATGGGCATATAACAAAGTGTGGTTATCTGTTGATTTCATACTTTGTGATTTATCCTTGTTGGATTTTGTGAGGCCTTGAGGGTCTCGGGTTCCCTAATGAGTATCGTTATACTCACACCTGAATGGGCTATACCTGTACCTCATTGTGTTGGATGCAGACGACAGACATCACTGATTAAGGATGAGAGCGCACCAGGACCGGATAGTCCCCAGAGGTGGACAATACAGTGTGATGATACATGAAGGAGACAGGCAGACCTAGAGTGCTGAGGAGGCTATCTGTTCCTCCCCTTCAGGTTGTATTTTCCGGTGGACGATCCAAGATCTGTTTTCTTTTTTTTTCCAGTACTTGTACTTTCAGTTTCTTGTACTTTATATTTGGGCTTGTATTTTTGGACCCGTTTACTTTTTAGTAATCTTTTTTTATAGTTTTACTTAGTTTTTTGCTTCCATCTTGTTCTCTTTTGTGTGTGTTTTTAGTGTATAAAAGAAATTCCTTCCCAGTATAATGTATTTATGCATTTTCATGCTAATCTCCATCCCCAGGCCTATAGATGGAGGGCTTGGGGTAATCGTGTAACATGCATTGTGGGACGGGTCATGACAAAACAAATTTCTTTTATATGTTTTAATTATGCTACAATTTAATTATTAGTGTTTTTAGGATCATAAAAACACATATGATTTTTTAATTATAATGTGATGTGTGGGTATAATATAGCCCCCAATGAATTTTTTAATTTTTTATATCCAATGAGCTCCAATTGGGACACATGTGGATATCTGAAGTCATAATTATATGGGGTTGGGGTGGAAAACACATGTCTACTATATTATGGGATGGTGGTTAACCTATTCTATTATAATATCAATGTATTTATTGTTAAACATAGAATATGTTTTTATTTATATTATAGCATTTTCAAATATTCCTATGAAACATGCCTATTTTATATGGAACATTATTATTGGTTGATGTTTCCATACTCTTATGAATCATATCTTATTTTATGAAAAAATATATATACCACATCACATGATTTATTATATATAATAAATTGTATATGAATATATTATGTTATTTATATTTACATTATTTATTTTATCATACCCATAATCTCATATTATACTCTTTTTTGACATTGATTTCCAATAATTATATTTACCTTTTACCGAGTATACATGCTCATCATTTCTAATGTTTCAATTCCCTATTATATGAGGAAGATTATCTTGTATACTATTTATATAAGCGTATTTGGTGTGAATAATATTATTTGGTGATATTGAATTGTGTTTATGAAATGAGTTTTTTTTGTATTTTATATACAATGATAATAAACAAATAGGTTTTAAATAGTTATTTATTAAAAAATGTAATGAGTATTCATGTAAAATGATTTAATATATATGTATGAGATAATTGGGTCTTACTAGACTTTACCAGATCATGATTTATTTATTTTAGATATTTTTAAATATTTAATAAGTTGATGGAACCAAAAAATAAAATGAAGAACCAAACATGATACAAGATGAACCTAAAATGACAAATGTAAAAATGAAAGATTCATAATTTAAGACATATTTGGATTTATTTTCCATATCATATGATTTAATACTCTATTTATTATTTCATTATACTCATACTGACAATTTTAGATTTAGTAGGGGTCAAAAATATAATCCTGATATGGGGGTGGGGGTATGTACACACTCTATTGAAGACATATTATTTTTTCCTAGTTTTAATAATTACATCGTATCTTCAAATGTTTTATTGACTATTAATTTTCATAACCAATGGGTACATATTGAATTATTAGTGATAAATACAATTGTAATGATTATATCCTCAAATTTTTATTTCTCATATATTATTGAAGGTTGCGGGAATGTGTTAAATGCGATTCCTTTTATCCCCCCTTATGCAAAATATTATGTGATTTTGAGAAGGGTTTTTCTATCTCAACAGAGAGTCCATATTAAATTTTGATATTGGAAATTAAAATCACTTATCTTAAGTCAAGAAATCATCATTTAATGGTGAGGTTATGTTTTCCCAGGAAATCATAACTGCTATGACAACTACATCAAACAATCATTTTAGAATGTCCCAGATTGAGTTTTAGGATTTGAACAAGTTGCCCATGGAAAATTTTGGAAAGGGTTCTATATACCCATGTACATCACTAGGGGGTGTACCAATCTTATTTATTATGAATAATGATAGATAAATGAATCTATGTAATGATTATGAGGAACAAAAAATGATTACTATTATAAAAATGTATCATTTCCAAAACATTGATGAATTATTAAATCAACAATTCTGGGATCGATACTACCCATTGATTGACCTTCAACCATGATTTCATCAATTAATGGTAAAATTATATGATACCAAAAATATATAATTTTGTTAAAAATAATAATAATATTGATTTATATTGATTCAATTTGTACTTACTAATTCCCCTATAATCATTACAAATATGATTAATAGGGTCATTAGAGATTACATTAATCAATATTTGGTAGCCTTTGTAGCTAATATTATTATATATTTTAAGATTAAGGATGGTTATGAAGATAACTTGAGTATTTTATTAGAAACCATAGTAATGAAGAAATTTTATTCCAAATTTAGAAATTCTGAATCATACCTACAAAAAATGTGTTATTCTTTTGTCATGTAGTTACACATAAGGTTATAACTGTGGACCATTTAATGATGTTGGTAACTAAAAAGTATCCCATACCAATTATTGTGATATATATTAGTATTTGTATATAATTTAATGGATACCGTCAATGGTTTTTGATAGATTTTTCATGAACATAAAATATACATACCAAGGTAACTTATAAGGGATCCATGTTCCTTTTGATATATGAATATAAGTAAATTATCTGAATTCATAAGAGAATGTGGGTCACTTATACATTAAAAACACTAACCTAGAGTGTATAATGTTTTTTAATATATAGTGATGTATAAAATAATGTATTGGGATGTTTCCATAGAAATATTTATATGATGGTATTGTATTCCTTATTTCAATGAACATTCCAAGAAAAAAACCGATTTATGATTTAAATATAGAAATATTTTTTTTCATTAAATATATGGAGGAATTATTTCTATGATTAAAATTATGATATATATATATTCTTGAAAAGAGAACTAAGTATATATTAAAACAAAATAACGTAAACATGCACTAAAAGGGATGGTTAGAGTAGATAAATGACAATAAATTCTCAACACATTACCATAATATGATGGTGAGAGAGGTAATTGATTATTTGAGTTTAAGGGATCATGATGACTTACCTAAGATTATGTTTTAACATTAATCAATAATAATAATTATTAAAATGATTGACTTTTGAATCATAAGTAATTGTGAGAAATTATATATTCAAAAATCAACGCCCAAACTTCCAACTATGTGAAGATTATTGTTATATAATATGAGGATATTAAGATGTAGAAAAAGTTATGGAATATTCTATAGTTTAATTATTAATACAATTTAATTATATGATTTGGAGAATCTAATATGTTCTATTTTAATACTAGAATTGAAAAATTAATTAATGGAAGATGCACATCTCTCATCATTATTTATCCTTCCCAGAATCAATATTATGTGTGATGACCACAAATATAATTTCTTGAGGTTCAAAAAGAAGTGGAGGATTTATGAATAGAAATTTCAATCTTTGTTTTTCCAAAATTTTAATTCTTTTAGTCAAAATTATAAATGGATAACACAACCATTACATATAACTTTATGAAAACATAACTGTGCATTTTATTATAGGGTTTCATAAAAATTCTAAATTTCATAATTTTATTTTGGTTGTGGTTGAACAACATATGATGTCATCACATTTAATTTTTATTTGTACATATTTCAAACTCAATCAACTTTATGGGATATATATAATTTCACAAGGCTCTATGTAATACCACAACCTATTTTATCTAATTTTGATTCAAGGTTTACTATGACTTTTTTGTGATTTATTTAATAATAATTGGATAAATAACTGAGCTTTATCACCTCATATAATCCTTAAAGCAATGGTCAACGTGAAAGTATCATTCTTACTTATGATGATATTGTATGATCATATTAAATGTATTAATAAAGATGTTAGGATCAATGCCTTACCTTAGTAGAGTTATAATATGAAAAAATATTCCATTATAGAGTTCAAATTGAACCATATGAAGCATTATATAGGAAGATGTAAAAATTAAAATATGTTAGTATAATGTTACGCATAGTAATGTAATGGGACCAGAACATTCAAAGTTGATGTCAGAGAATATTTAAACCATTCAACAACAAATTAATAATGACAAAAATGGAAATTTATGTTCTAAAATTATACTTTTAATTGAGATTTGGTATTTATATTTAGAGACATGGTATTCCTTTGAGTATCAATATGGAATAAGGTTATGGTATTTACCAAAAAAGTTAATGTTTAGACTTAGATTTGCTATACCATTGAAAATATATAATCATGTAGGGATGGTGTCTTATCATCATGAAATTATAAAAAATCTATTTCAAGTGCATGATGTCTTCCATGTATCACTTTGGAGGAATTATATACATGATCCTTCACATGTAATGAACATAAGAGTAGCATAATTAGATCATGACCTCTCTTATGATGATCAATTGATAGAAATTTGGATTAAAAATATATTTTATGATGAAATAAAACCACTTACATGGTTATTACATTCCGAATCTATCATAAATTTGTTGAAGAAATGTGGTAACATGAATACCTAATCATATAGAATAACTATTTTTTTAATAATTATAAAGAAATTTTTAATGGTAAATTAATTAAATTTGGTATAAAGTAACACCTGGGCCACAACCACTAACCCGCCTACAGAAACCAAGGCCACAACGGTCACACGTAACCACGCCTACAAACACCTAGGCCAGAACAACCACTTCTATGCCCGAAGACACCTGGGCTAGAATAACTACTGCCACACCCGAAGACACCTGGGCTACATCCCGAATATACTTGGGAAACCACCTGCCCGCACACACTTGGGCCAACCACCACACTACCTTGCCCAAATATTCTTGGGCTAATAATGGACTTTAGGCCATCACAGCCTGCCCATATAGTATTGGGCTATTCTGTAAAGGGAGAAGAAAATGATCTAATAACCAGCCACTCATAGGAGTGTTGGGAAAAGTACCCTCCCTCATGAAGTGGGGGTGTTTGGTACTAAGTTCTCAACTTGGGTGGGGCGATAATAAGAATCCCAAAAAACTACAAGTATATGTATAGGTAACAGGAACTCACCCAATCTAGGTTTTTCCTCAGCCAGCCTAAAGAACACTATCCTTACTATTCATTCATAAGAGAAAAGAACACCACCAATGCCTAAGGCACAACTCACATCAAACCAAATCCCCATTTGTCCCATACTTGTTTTCATGTTATATAATATTTTTTAAAAATGTTTCTGCTCCTACTTGGGCAACTAGTAAGCATAAGCACAAGCCAAGGAAAGAGTACACCCAACAACAATTTAAAAATTCACACCTAGTTCCCTTGTAAAGACACATCAAGAGAGACCCCTCCAAGTATTGGAACCAAAGCAGGTCAAAGTGAGATATATCCCCAAGTTCCCAGAACTATGAATAAGAAGGTTTCACAATAGAATAGGATCCCACCCCAATTCGTGATACAAACATAGGATCCCATCCTCAACCACATCACCCCAGAAATCTAAGCCCCTATCCAACCGTGGAGGAAACAACCAAACCAATACTACCAACACAAGGTATAATCAATAAGTATTTTCAAAATTAAAATATTTAACACACTCCATGATTTCAATTCTACTGGGCTTAAACAGGTGTTATCAAAGAAAAGGAGTTGATCCTGGTGCTTCCAATTTATTTAGCCGAATATACGTAATTAATCAATTTCTTTTACACAAAAATTGTTCACAAGGGGTAAGGGTTTATTAGTTCACAGAGAAAGACCACCAACGACCATGATTTTCAGTAGGCGTAAGCCCACACAATTCAGAAATAATTAATCATGAAAGA
Organism: Viscum album; assembly: GCA_963277665.1. Lineage (NCBI taxonomy): Eukaryota > Viridiplantae > Streptophyta > Magnoliopsida > Santalales > Viscaceae > Viscum > Viscum album. Next base: position 150,129,183 of record OY728159.1, read on the forward strand.
TAAGAAAAATAGAGAAGCATCATTGATCACACCACTCCCCTTCATTCATTAGAATCCATTTATTATCTTCATTAAAGCTTGGTTCATCCAATTCTATAGAAGAAGTAGTGTACCCACCCCACATGATACACAGAAAAGAGAGACTAAGGTGAAACCCCTACCTGACAGATCAAGGATCGACCTTAAGTCCACGCATGGAAACTGGAAAACATGGGTGGAAGGAACTCCACGGAACGTGAAAGGAAAACTTCGTCAAGTAACAACTCATCGGGAGGAAGGGTACTCCGACTGCAGGGTGATCGAGAAAAAGAAATGTAGAGGGATGCCTTTAGGTTATAATGGCTGATATACAACATTCTCGGGAAAGTTAACTCAAAACTGCATAAGAAGCAGGATCGTGGGTTGACCACGCAGTTGAGACACCCCACACACTAATTAAAGGTCCACGCCTTTCGGGGCGGTATAAAACAACACACACCTCAGGGTTTTTAATTTAAGGGGTACCTCACCAATCATTTAATTAAATGACACAAATTTGTTCAAAAAGGAGGCGCTACTGGAAAACCCGTGGGGGTAGGTGAGAGATACCGGTAGCCGAGAGATACCGGTTGGTGACATCTACTGGTAGCTGAGAGCTACTAGTTGGAAAAAGATATTGGTAGATGGGAGATACTGGTTGGTGGCATCTATCTATAGCTGAGAGCTACCAGTAGCCGAGGGCCACTAGCAGGAGAGAGCTACCGGTAGCTGAGAGCTACCGGTAGCCGAGGGCTACTGGTAGCCGAGAGATACCGGTCGCCATGAGCTACCAGTTGATGAGGGCCACCGGTACCCCAAGGTCACTGGTAGGCTAGGTCTACCGGTAGGCCAAGGCTTACACTAGGAGTCACTGAGTAGCTGGGATGGCCTTCCAGACCACCCAGAACACCTCAACATCATATTTTTACAATGTAATGGACCCCAAAAACCTGGACCATTACATCAGATACTTCTCAAACTATTCTCATCCTCGAGGATATAAGAACAACCCAGAAAGGAGAAAAGTGGATTCCAAACAACCACCCCCTAAAGATACTTCTCAAGGGAAAACCCTGGAGTTGTTCAAAAGTTGGAACAGAACCCTCCCCCTACATCCATGAATACTCCCCCAAGAGTCACAAACATTCACAACAAGCACAAGGATCACACTATCCAAAACATGAGTTAGGGAGTCCCCTCCTACATGTCAGGATATTATCCGCTTTGGGCGGCACTGAATCGCCCACACGAGTTTAATCGTATCCACATTAATGCGTCCTGATTAGCAGTCAGGTTTTCCCATCACCACACATTCTTACACACACACACAAAGAATAGGTAATAGATCATCTAATATCTAAGAAAAAAATCATTTCATATATTAAACTACAAGGTACAAGAAGGAAGTAAAAACATCTCTCGGTACTGAACGCGTAACTGGGCCTCCTGCACCAATGTGCTCTCTTCCAGGACACCATGCCTCCACAACACACGAACAAAGACAATGGTTCATCCACGAAGCACTTTCTCCTTATGATCCTCAATCTTAATTGGTCGTTTTATGAAGGTCGCATCATCTTTGACATCTATCTCTCCCCAATCGATGATGTGGGAGTCGTCGTGTAGATATCGACGAAGCTGGGACACATGGAATACATCGTGTATCCTCAGTAGTGGTGGTGGTATCACTAGCTGATAAGCCACTTCACCAACCGACCGCAACACTTTGAAGGGTCCGATTAAGCTGGTAGAAATCGTACTTCGCCTACCGAACCTCCGCTGTCCATGCCGAGGGGAGACCTTCAAGAACATGTGGTCCCCGACCTCGAACTCCATGGGTCTCCTCCTATCATTGGTAAATGACTTCTGCCGGTCCTTATCCGCCTTCATCCTTTCTCGTATAAGCTGAACCTTCTCTATCGTGCTCTAGACCACCTCAGGGCCAAGAACACCTGCTTCCCCAACCTCAGTCCAGCACACGAGTGAGCAACACGACCTTCTATATAGGGATTCGAATGGAGCCATGCCAATGGTAGAGTGATGGATATTATTGTAGGAGAACTCTACCAGAGGTATGTGTCACACCAATGATCCCCTGAAGTCCAGAATACATGCCTGCAGCATTTCCTCCAAGGTTTGGATGGTACTCTCTGTCTTCCCATCTGTCTGGGGGTGGAAAGAAGTGCTAAGACGTAGCTGGGTGCCAAAAGCATACTACAATCCCCTCCAGACCTGTAAGGTAAAAAGTGTATCCATGTCTGAGACTATGGAACTAGGAACTCAATGAAACCGAACTACCTTTTCCACATACTTCCATGCTAGAACGACCACTACACTCAACTCCTTAATTTCCAGAAAGTGAGCTGACTTTGTCAAGCGATCAACCACTACCCAGATGGCATCGCAACCCCCTTGCACATTTGGTAGTCCCATGATGAAATCCATCGAGATGTCATTACACTTCCACTCAGGGACATCCACAGGTTTCAACAACCCGCATGGACCACGGTGTTTAACATTTACCTACTGACACACTTGGCACTTGGCCACAAACTCTGCAACTGCTCACTTTACTCCGGGCCACCAAAACTATCTCCTCAGACCCTAGTACATCTTGGAGCTCCTGGGTGTACCGCTATGGTTGAGTTGTGGAACTCACTAAGAACCTTGCCACGCATTGCCTCTAGAACAAACATCTTCCCCCAGAAGAGCATCCGATTTTGACCATCTTCCGTCCACTCTTCCAGAGCATCGCCCTGGTAAACTTGATCGTGCATCACCTTTCACTATGGGTCTCCCCAGTGAGACTCCTACACTTGCCGCAACGGAGAAGACTACACTATCATATGATACAGGCAACCTCTACCACTATCCATCCTCGCATCCTGGTTCAAGGTAGCCAACTCCTCCATCACCTTCCAAGCGTCTGCTGACTCTCAAACTGCATCCTTCTGCGACCTCCTTCTCAAATAATCGGCCACTACATTCCCTTTTTTTGAAGGGTGGGATATCTAAAAGTCGTAATATTGGAGGAAATATATCCACCTTCACTTCCATAAGTTTAGGTCCCACTGGGAGAAGATATACTTCATGCTTTTGTGATCCATGAAGACCAAAAAGTGTTATCCGATGAGGTAATGCCGCCACAAGTTTAGTGCGAAAACGACCACTACAAGCTCCAGATCGTGGGTTTCATAATTACAATCATGAGGGCGTTGCTGCCGAGACCCATAATAGATCACCCCTTGTCGCTGTATCAACACACATCTGAGGCCTTTCCCTAAAGCATCACAAAACACCTCATATGCTACCCCTTCTTCCGGTCGTTTCAGCACTAGGGAACTAACCAAATTCAACTTCAGATAGCTGAAGGCCGCCTCACACTGCTCACTCCACATGAAAACCAGGCCCTTCTTGGTCATGGTCGTTAAAGGTGCCACAACTCGAGAGAAGTTGGGTATGAACCTCCGGTAGTAACCTACCAGCCCGAGGAAACTACGAACATGTACCACATTCATGGGTGTTGCCCAAGAAAAAACCGCCTAAAACATTGATGGGTCCACCGCTACCCCTTGCTCAGACACTACATACCCAAGGAAGTGAACTTCTCATGTCCAGAACTTTCACTTCGACAACTTCCCATAGAGCTGGTGCTGTTGGAGGACCTCCAAAACTGTCCTCAGGTAGTCTGCGTGGTCCTCCTCGAATCTTGAATAGATCAGGTTGTCGTCAATGAACACGACTACGAACCGATACAGATATTCTTGGAAGACAGAGTTCATAATCCCCATGAACATAGCCGGAGCGTTTGTAACACCGAAAGGCATGACTACAAACTCGAAGTGCCCATATCTACACCTGAAGGCCATCTTTGAGATGTCTCCCTCCTTTACCCTCAAATGGTGATCCCTAGAGCGCATGTCGATCTTTGAGAACCACCCCACCCCTTTTAGGTGGTCGAAAAGATCATCTATCCTCGAAAGAGGGTAGCAATTATTGATCATTACCTAATTCAAACTCCTGTATTCTATGCACAACCTTAGACCACCATCCAAATTCTTCGCAAACAACACAAGAGCACCCCACGGTGACACACTCAGTCAAACACAACCCTTCATCATCGGATCGTCGATCTGAATCCGCAAATCTCGTAGCTCCTAAGGCGCCATCCGGTAGGGAGCCATCAAAATCGGACGAGCACCATGCTGGAAGTCTATCCCCAACTCGATATCACATTGTGGGGGTGGAGTCGTCACCACCTCAGGGAAGACGTCCATAAACTCACTGACAATCCCTCATACCTCCAACATCTCAGCATCCACTGACTCTACTGACAACTCGGCTAACAAGGAGAGGAGGGGTTCCTCTCGCCTGTTTCCCTTCTGTCTACTCCGCTCGCCGGTGAAAGTAACACATCGGACACCCAAGTTTGAGAACACAACCCTTCCTCGGAAGCAGTCGATGATGGAACACACAGATAACAGCCAGTCGATGCCTATGATGACATCGTATGGCTGTATCTATAGCATTAGTAGATCCCTGACCAACTGATGTGGCCCTATCATCAGTCTTCATCCTCTAAAAACATACAACAAGTCTGTCTGACCTCCGACTGGTGTGCTCAGCACAAGGGGCATGGAAGTCTCTCGGCATCTAGACCCAGATAATGGGCCAGACCGGGTGCAACAAAGGAGTGCGAAGCTCCAGCATCGAACAAGTTGTAAGCAAGGGTACTGAACAAACGGATCGTACCTCGAACAACCTCTGGTCCTGCTGGAACTGCTGCCTCCATGGCATGCAACGGTCCACACCTAGCTCCTCTGCCCCTCGGCTATCGGCTGCCTCTCATACCATGCCGTAGTCGAGGTCCCTGAGGAGCGCCCTGAGGTCGGCCTCCCCCTGCAACATCTTCCCTTGGAGGAGCGGGAGCTCGCTGACCCTGCTGCTGCTGGAAAGGCCTGGTTGGAAACTATTGCTGCTGAGGTGGGTGCTGAACCTACCCACCGCCGCCATACTGTACCCAGTCTGGGCACTGATTCCGGAGATGTCCATGGATCCCACATATGAAGAACCTCGGTCCTGGGGCCGAAGGTAAAGGGCGAGGATTGAGGGACCAGAACTGGAACTGTTGTGCCATGTTCCCTACTGGTCGGAACCTAGAGGGTCCCAATGCTAGAGGTCTAGTGCTAACGACCTTTCCCTATGACGGGCCTAGATGAATCCCCTCTCGTGACACACCGCCCAACATGTGCATCCTCTCCACCACCTCTTCCTTCTTCTGGACCTCCATGTATGTCGTCAAGGTGAAGGGGGTACCAACGTACTGGAGGGAAGGTTAGAGCACCTCCTCTAAACGTCTAGCATGAGAATCCCCATCCGGAAAGAGTTCCGGAGAAATTAAGAGGAGATCCTTGAACTTAATCCCCAGCTCCCTTACTGACATACTCTCATGCTGGAGGGAGAATAGCTCCTGCCTCTTCTCTGCCTTCATCGTAGAAGAGAGGAATTCTGCCCGGAAATCCTTCTTGAAATCAGCCCATGCCACCTCGGCCTCTATCCTCTCCCCCAGGTAGAGCGTCCACCACTAATGCGCTGGTCCCCGCATCTGTCTCATGGACAGAGGAACCTAGTACTCCGCTGGAGCCCGAATCAAGATGAAATCTATCACTAGCTCCTCTAGCCAACATTCCGTATTCATGACCGAGGTGTTTCCCTCATAATTCTCGAGGGTCTGCCGCTGCAAAGCACGAAGTGTCTTCTACCACTGATCATCCTCCTCCTCTTGATCATCCCTCTGCTGATTGGCCATGTCAACCTCCTGGGCCTCGATCGCCCGTACAACTCGTGGTCGTCTCCCGGGTTCCATAGCTGCAAGGTAAACAATGAATTCCTAAGCCCAAGTAGTGCAGAATATCATTCTTAAAATTTATTAAACTTATTATTTATTTCAATTTCCCAAAACACACCAGAAATATGAGAACAAAAGTCATTATGATGAATGTACCTTTCCTAGGGCCTCTACCCTGCAATCAGCGTGGCCTCACTTGGTCGTTCGGTAGATCCATAGTCCTTGCATCGGATCACGGGGGGCCCTAAAATCTCGTGTCCTAGCCAGTCTTCCCTGGCCTAATTCACACAACAAGGTCACCCAACATTGTTTCCATACCATCCCATGCAATAATAACTATTCCTAACTCCATACTCTATCCTATCTCTCACCCCTACCCCTCTGATACCATTCTGTCACGACCGACCTTCACCAAAAGGAAGGAAGGGTCAACAGATTGCTAGGCCCATCCTTCTTTAAGTTGAAGGAGAGATAATGACCCCCGAAACCCGCCTTCAATAGGTCCTGGGGTGGTAAACAGCACCAAGGGTATAAAATCACACACTAAATGGAAGGAATTAGCCTTTTTCTTTTAATAGGAACGAGAGATAAGATACTAAATCCCACAACACCAAAACTAAAAGTGAAAATACGGCTGAAAATAAACCATTCCCATATGCATGTTCAAAGGTAAAAGATACAAGTCACAAAAATCCAAAGGTAAAAATATTCCAATAAAAAAAAGGAAACAACAACAGAAACTGCCCCAAGGGTCCAAGATAGTACGGTCCCTCACGATCCTTGAAGTCCTTCTGGAATCCTGAAAGCAGTTTTATATACGTAGGGTGAGCATAAAAGTATACTCAGTAGGGAAAAACCAAAGACTCTCGTGCACAAGTGGGGAGGTATAATAATGCCCAGTAAGAAAAGAGATAACAAAGCACCTAGCAAAGAATCAATCCTACCAAAACTCACCAAGGCACACTCCCCAAATAACCCATGTCATGTAATTTATAGTAATAGAACATCGATGTTTGGGTACCCCACGAAACATTTCCACTGGTTATTGAATACATCCTACTCCTTGGACCAATCCCGCCATTCTCATTGTAGTCCCACTGCCACACCCTACCCGTACACACTTTGGCCACAACCAGACATCCCGCCCGCAAACACGTGGGCCACAACCACTATCTCACCCGCAGACACCTGGGCCACAACTGTAACACGTAACCATGCCTACAAACACCTATGCCAGAACAACCACTACCATGCCCGAAGACACCTAGGATAGAAAAACTACTGCCATGCCCGAAGACACCTGGGCCTCATCCCGAAGATACTTGGGAAACCACCTTCCCGCACACACCTAGGCCAACCACCATACTACCCTGCCCAAAGATTCTTGGGATAATAATGGACATCAGGCCATCACAGCCTACCCGTAGAGTCTAGGGATATTCGAAAAAGGGAACAGAAAAGGATCTAATAACCAACCACTCGTAGGAGTGTTGTAAAAAACACCTTCCCCCATGAAGTGGAGGTGTTCGGCACTAAGTGATCAACATGGGTGGGGTGCTAATAAGAAAGGAAAAAACTACAAGTATATTTATAGGTAACAAGAACTCACCCAATCTAGGTTTTTCTTAAGCCAGCCTAAAGAAAACTATCCTTACTCTTCATTCATAAGAGAAAAGAACACCACCCATGACCACGTCAAAAATCACATCAAACCAAATCCCAATTTGTCCCATCCTTGTTTTCATGTTCAGTAATAATTTGTAAATAAGTTTATGCACTTTCTTGGGCAACTTGTAAGCATAAGCACATTCAATAGAAAGAGTACACCCAACATCAATATAAACATTCAGAACCTGTTCTCTTGTAAGAACACATCAAGAGAGTCCCCTCAAAGTATAGGAACCAATGAAGGAAAAAGTGAGATACTGTCCCAAGTTCCCAGAACTATGAATAAGAAGGTTTCACAATAGAATAGGATCCAACCCCAATTCGTGCTACAAACAGAGGATCCCATCCTCACCCACATCACCCCATCAATCTAAGCCCCTATCCAACCATGGAGGAAACAACCAAACCAATACTACCTACACATGGCAGACTCAATAGTTATTTTCAGATTTAAAAGATTTAACACCCTCCATGATTTCAATTCCACTGGGCTTAAACAGGGGTTATCATAGAAAAGGAGTTGATCATGGTGCTTCTAATTTATTTAGCCGAATATACATAATTAATAAATTTACTTTAGACAGTAAAAGGTTCACAAGGGGTAAGGGTTTATTAGTGCATAGAGAAAGACCACCAACAACCATGATTTTTAGTAGGCGTAAGCCCGCACAATTCAAAAATCATTAATCATGAAAGAGGAGAAAAATAGAGCAGCATCATCGATCACAACCCTCCCATTAATTCTTTAGAATCCACTTATTATCTTCATTAAATCTTGGTTTATCCAATTCTATAGAAGTAGTGGTGTACCAACCCCGAAAGATACACATAAAGGAGAGATGAAGGTGAAACCCCTACCTGACAAATCAAGGATCGATGTAATGTCCTCATGTGGAAACGAGAAAACAGGGGTGGCAAAAAATCCACAGAACGCGAAATGAAAAACTTCGCCGGGTTACAACTCGTCGGGAGAAAGGGTAATTCGACTGCAGGGTGATCGAGAAAAAGAAATGTAGGTAGAAGCCTTCAGGTTATAAAGGCTGATATACAGCATTCCCGGGACGGTTAACTTGAAATAGCGTAAGAAGAGGGATCGTGGGTTGACCACGCGGTTGAGACACCCCACACGCTACTTAAAGGTCCCTGCCTTTTGGTAGCCGAAATCTACGGGTTGCCGAGGGCCACCGGTACCCCAAGGTCACTGGTAGGCTAGGTCTACCGGTAGGCCAAGGCTACCGCTAGGAGTCACCAAGAAGCTGGGATGGCCTTCCAGACCACCCAGAACACCTCAACATTAGATTTTTACCAATTAGTGGACCCCAAAAACCCAGGCCATAACATATATGCATCAGATAATTATACAATATAATGGGTGATTTTAGAAGTAATGGTAAGGTTATATATAGGAATGTAATATGATTGTTATATATATTTCCATTGAGTATATTGAATTGACAATATGGTCATTGGATATACTTATTCTTAATTGATTAATTAAATATGTGTAATCGTTAGTAAATGATTAAAAATATTTTAATTCATATATAATTTAATATTATAGAAAGAAATAAAAATATAATAATTAATTAGAATACTTTTTTATAAAATGTGTATTTTTTATGAATTATATAATATTCTTCTTAATGAAATATATGTTTTTTAAATTAACAGAAATATTATAATATTTATTGGTTGATAATATTTAATGGTTAGAATATAAATACTAGAATGTGATTTAATTTATTTTGAAAGTGTTAACTTTTCAATATTTTTTTGATTATTTATTAAACTAATAAATTTAATATCACTATATTGAAGAATAATTTTTATAAAAATATATATATAGTGAAATAAATTATTTTTCATTTAATTATTATTATTTTTAAATGAAAAAATATATATCTCTTTTTGAATTATTATATTTTTTTTCTAAAAACAATTTTTATGTGTTGAAAATTTATTATTCTAAAAATAATCATTATCAGATTAAAAAATTTAATAAAATATATGTTTTATATTTTCAATCACTGTATAAAAATTAGTTAAAAAGGTTAATATTTTTCCCCATTTAAAAATTTATCTATTTTAAATGTAGTCATTATGTAAAAGGATTAAAAAGGTAAAACTATTTAATAAAGGGGGTACGAAACTAAAATATCATAAAAGATTATCTCTAATTTTTTTTAATGGATATAACTACCTCGCATTACCCCTTGTATTTTTTTATTCATATTTTCCCCCATTTATTTTTTAAAATGAAAACATTATATGTTATGAAATGGGGATTTTCATAAATGACACTTAAAACTAACATATAAAAATTCATATAACTCTACCAAAAAATTATTTTACTTTATATATATCCTAAATCTATACCAAATTACCCTCTCCTAAATAATTATTATATTTTTTGTGGAACCACTTGTCATAATAAGAATTGTATAATGCCTCATTCTCAATAGGCCCTTTTGGAGGAGATTCATGTCTTCAACAAAACTGCAATTATCTATTTATTCTGCTTTCTTTATGTTATTTATACACTACATATTGAATAATATTATCCAAATTAATTTTTTGGAATCATTAATCTTTAGTAAAATTGATATTATATCACAATAAAAAAAAATTTGTTCTGGCTCAATCCATAATAAAAACATGTTCTTGTCTAGGTCGGGTTTTCTACATCATCAATGATATTATAGTGTTTACATCATGAATGAATAATAAGACTTAAATTATATAATAATTACTAATTTATGTTTTTTTATAATTTTATAATTCTAATAGTACATGTTATATTCACTAACAAATTCAACTCTATTATAAATTATTTAATCACTAAAAAAGATATTTTTTAGATTTCCACGTAAAATGTCTACATAAGTTCTATGAAATGACCATGAGAATCCAGAAATATTTCAAATTAATATTCTAAATCTCCATAATAATTCTTTAGGGGGGTTAAATCTTGATCAATGATCATGTATTAGGAACTCCAAACTCAACCATGTATAGAAAAATAAAAATATTATCACCAAAATATTACATTTGATAATAAAAATTTAATATATGGTCAATAAGGAATTAAAAATGAATTGTAATAGTAAAAATTAATATGAATTATGTTTTTATAAAAATTAAATATATTCATAAATTATTTATAAAACATTATAGAGAATGCAATTTCACGAGTAAATCTGATGTTACATTTTCTTATCCCAATTATAAATGCATTAAGATATTCCCCATATAAACCACTTATTTTATTCTATGTGTTATATATAATTCTGTATAAATATTTTTTTATCCTTACAATCATGAAATTCAAGATTATTATGCATCCTTAACAGGTTCCCCCTTTCAAGAGTTACATATTTCAATGTAATAAAAAATTTAATTGTTTATTTTCTAATATCACTTTCAAATCTAGATTGTCTATGCATGATGTCTGATTTTAGGAAAAATAATTTTTTTATAGAAACCCATATATTTTATTAACATTTGGTTATTTATTTGTTTTTAAATGTCATTATAAAATTCACCTCCCATTATCTCAAAATTCAACTATATGGTCTCCTATAACCGGATCCAACCATATTTCAAATTTTCGAATGGGAATCTCTCTCCCCAATAAGGATATCATTAAATTTTTATATATTTTTTATTATATACATATATAATTTTATAATTTCATTATATATAAGCCATATATTTATTTAGAAAATAATGAAATGTATCTTACCTTTAAATTTTTTATATTAGTCATTTTATATTATATTTTATTATCTTTTCAAAACTATTAATCAAAAATATTTTTTATCATTTCGCACATGAAATTATATTCCCACAATATTTTCTATTATTCATTATGAATAATACACTACATTTTTTCATGGTTTTCCAAAATATTTTCTATTCAATGTATTTAATTTATTTTTTTATTTTTAATAAAACGTTTTAAAACATATAATTGGAATTCCATTGTATTTATAAAACTAATTCATATTGATCTTATATTACATATTTAATCATTGTCAAAATCCATTAATTATTTGTTTTATTAACTAGGTATATAATCTAATAATAGCATCCAAATTCATTCTATGGATGTATTATGACTATATCTTATGATAATTTTCTTAATACTCATTTCTTTCACATGGGAAAATTAAGTTAATATGGAATTATAAATGGTAATATAATCGTATGAAATGAATATATGTGGTTTATAATTATGTGACTGGTGGGCCTGATATTTGTTTATTATGAATTGGTTAGATTTTTATCTTCGGAGATCGGTATAAAAAAATGTGGATATCAATATTCTAAAATGTCATGGTTTATCATTGTTTATCCCAAGTCCACTGATTATTGGCTAGGTGGTTATTTTTGTATATAATGATATGAATGTCATGGTGGTTAATATTGACATATTTTATTATTCTTACACATAGTTTTGTGTAACATTATTTTATAATGAACCTATGTTATATGGATCATTATTATTGATCTTGTTTCACAGACTTATTACTCAAAGCTATGGATATGCAACACTCTATATTACATTAGTCATGATTTAACATATGTTTGTTATTAGGAATGATTATCTTATTGTAGGATCATAATACTTGTTTATATTCTCATTCAAATTTTCTAATCATATTATAACTTATGATAACCAATTGATATCTTTTATCTTGAAAACCTTACAAAACATATGATATCACCCTTTTATGTTTTTATTCTCCTTATCATTAAGAATGGAATAATGTATGATATTCCTAAAATTGTATCAATTTTGTAAAATATTTATCAAATATATTGAATAATATTGATCGAATAATTTATTTATAAATCAAATTTCCAATGACACAAAACATATAGGTTCTGGTTTATGTCATTCTAATATACATAAATAGTATTCACATAAAAAGATTCAATATGAAGGCATGTTTTGGTTTGGTCATATCATAAATCCTACTGAGAAAAAAAAGGAATTTAATTTCTTATCTACATCAGTTTCTACTAAGTATTAGTGATATTGATATATTCTCCTCATTTTATTCATACCCACAGTAACTAGATTATTGACCTAGGAGATAGATGACCACATGCATGTCCTATTCATTATTTTTTAAAATTTCATGAAGAGTATTACAAATATTTACTGATAACAATAAAATAAAAAAACTTATCATTAGGATACATGGATAATATAATAATTATAGGTTTTAGATATCCTATATTACCTATACATACTTTATATATATTTCAAAAAATAGTATATACACCCACTTCAAAGGTGTGAGGGGAATTTTGAAGATCTTATTCATAAAAAACAAGAGATTCAGATGACCGATCGACAAATTGAACTCAAAATGGTTATATAAGGTTTAAATTATTTCTATTATGGAAATAGTCCTAAAAATTTGATAAATTTAATTAATTTACTAATGATACCATGTATTTTATGGTTACCTAACCCAAAAAACCAAGTAATTTATTGAAACAATATAATGTTATAATGTTTTGAAAATCACAATTTTTTTAAAATCCCTTTAAATAATGTGATGTAAAATTAGTAAGTAGTTTATCTGAACAATTGAGATCTATTTAAGAACTATTTGTTAGAAATACCATATGATATCTTTATTCACCACCCAAAAAAAATTCAAGACAATTAAATATATGCACTTAAGATAATCTATACACCGTAGCCAACATTACACGAGTCTCTAAAAAAAGTAAAAAGGACCATTCGTGATAGCTCGTACAATAGTAATGTTATCACATTCTATCCAAAGATTATTCTAACCCGTTATTTTGGAGAAGGGGTATCATTAATGACATCATTCATATCCACTTCAAAGGATTAAATTACTCACCAAGATCCATAGATACATCCCAGTATTTTTTTTATTATGATCATAATAGATCATGACACACCGAGTGGGTAATGGAATATATTTAGATGCACAATTTTAATTAATTTTAATCCAATTGGGAAGGGGATGTTTCCAAAAAAAATCAAGCAGACCCACTATGAGCTTATAATTCCCTAGTATAACTAGTTTTATAAAAACCATAAAATCAAGAACATAATTATTATAGTGACTATTTGGATAACATTCAAATATTTAATTTTGACTATAATCATCATCATTATCGGTCGAGTATAGAAAGATGAACTATCATTGAACTCATCATTGTGTATGAACTAAAGATAATGCATTAATTCATCCAAATACACCTAAAATATGATACACAACTTGGTAGATATGTCGACATGAGTATATTGATGAAAAGGATATTAAAAACATTTATTGTTTAGCTCTTAAATAATGAGGATTTCATAAATTTCATTCCTTAGAAATGAAGAAGTTAAACAACTAAGGAATACATTCTCCACAAATTTCCTATTTTAATTACAAAAATTTGTTATATAACACTGATAAATACTAATCGATTGTAAGAAAATATCATTGAGAAATATGTTTTGTGCCAGACACAAGATAATCGTAATCCAAGAGGGTCTGATCTAAGACTTGATAAATTTTCAATCTAGCTAAAAAAAACTAGTAGATCCCATAGAAAAATCTGGATCATATAATTTACTATTTAAGGAATCATTTTTGACTAGTTCCCAAAAAAGTACATCATGCAAGGAAAAACAGTATGTTCACTGCTAATTCCTTTTACTGCATCATATATAAGGGGATCATAAATTTGAAAAATTTTGTTAATAGTGATCAATGTATCAAAAGATGTATCTAAAGACTAACAAGTGTTAATGGGTGGAGAAACAATCTAATTATAATTCTAAACATTTTGGGAGGGGAACTTCTTACCAATATATTTAGAGAAATCTAAGATTCTTATACGACACTCATTAATAAGTGCCAAAATGGATTTCTCTATGTAGGCAATGTTTAAATGAATTATCCCCTTCATGATCTTTCATTGGGGAAATCTAAGATACTTTATATTATCATTAATAAGATTTTAGTTGAATCAGTCTTTGGGAAATTCTATGAAAGAACTGATGTTATTAATTAACATACCTTCCATTAATAAATATTTACAATATATTTTCAATGGAATGGTGAAAATCTACCACTGCTGAACACTACCCCTCCAAACGAAAATTTTAATACTAAAATTATAGAGTTTAATCAACCCACTAGTCTATTTTTAAATAATAAAAGTGTAAACATGTTTTCAGAAAATAATTCATTTTACCATGATTATCCTACTAGCCATAGAATGACTGGTCCCCTTATATGATGAAGGTTGACATAAGATTTGATCAATAATACTAGTAAAATAAAAAAACTGGCTTCCCTGAGAATAAATTAACTCTATTGTAATTTAAGTTAAAGGATCCTTCTATAGTTCCTAACTCTAATTGGATGTTGTTTTTGATTAATATAAGGGACTATTATCAAAAAATATGAATGATTTTCTCTAACAGATAATATTTGCTGGAAGAGTTTAAAAATGGAGAAAAGTATGTTTGATGGATAGAATATTCCTGCTAAATCATATCATAAAGACGAATCCACGTACTTATGAAGTAGTCATTAAATACAGTGTCCCCATGAATCACTATGAATATAATATGTAACACTATATTACAAAATTTGTTTTTAAATTTTATATGCCCCAATGTGTTATATTCAATAATATAATTTCCATAAATTATCTAATTAGAAACAATAATGTTAGATTCCTTGTATCTTAAGTAGTAGAGGGTGAGATATGGAATATGTTTGGTTATGAAACAATTATTTTCAAGGTCCTTGATATAAACTAACCTCATTGATGTTTCATAATATATATAGTGGTATCATGTGAAAATTTATAGTTTTTTATTATTCTTTCACTTAAAATGATATTACAATGTGATATTTACTAAATCAAATCACAGAATGATAGGTATTAGAAATGAATACACCCTCAAGAACTATCAATGCATTGAAATATATTTTACGATAGATTCATAAAATTTCATTGGATAGTAAAATTGAATCTAATATTGAAATTTAATCTATACTTATTAGGATACATTTTAGAAAATAATATTTTTGAGCCTAGGGTTTGGGTCTCTTATCCTATGTTTACTCTCAGTATTGGGAATCTGAAGGTTAAAGTGACTTTGATATTGAAGCTTCATGGTTTTGGTATGATGGAACCCATGATTAATGTTTTATAAAGAAACTAATACATAATAAATCCTGAATATAATTGGTATAAAATATTTCATATAGTTATTCTACCAGAAAGATGGGTACAGTGTAAGAATTAGTGGGTTTTGAACCATATTATCACTAATAATGAGCTCATTGAATCTATTTTATCATATTTTCGGATTCATTAAGTATATAGTCATGTGTATCCCCCTTGATCCTAGTTATACATTATATATGTTTTAATATTATTTGATTTATTACATGAAAATTACAGGGAGATACAAAATAATAAAACTCATGCTACTCATCACATATTTCATCCAATATAATTATATCTACAATATTTAATTGGTTCACTTCTTCATATAAGTGTTTAATATATTTTTCTAGTGTCTATCCTATGCTTAGTGGGAGATATAAGAATATAATAATCTAGAGATGTTTTGAAACCAATGGAAGATCCTTTATCTAATTATCTATTAATCAATATTGATTTCAATATATTATTTAATATTTGGATATATAATATAACTTTCTACAAATTTAAGGGGGAATTAGGTTTATGAATTATTGATTTTCATATACCCTGAGGATTTCATGGACATGATTAAATAATTCTAAGATATCATGTTGTCAATTTTTTTATATTTCTGTTAGAAACATCATTTTATTCATCCCTTATTAATAATATGTTATTTATATGTAGGACTCGTGTTATTTAAGACTAACTAACTCCATATGACATTAATATACCATTATTTATAGATACTTCATAATAAATATTCATCAATTATTTATCCTACTATCCACTGTAAGGAATAATAATTTGGATGTATTCATATATTCATCACTTTAGGTTTCCATTTAGGTGGTAGTGTGAAACAAATACTCTCATATAGAAGTGAAATACTATAATAAAAGGTAAAACCAGCATGAATACACATTATTTTTCCTACCCTCATAGAATTGACATAATTATTCCATGTTCATTTCCAATTTATTTTATTTGGTAATATGTGATGTTTTTAAGTCCTAATAAGCGGTGTAATGTGGAATATGATTAGTTTATGGTCAGGATTTGATACTGCTAATATATTGACTATAAATTTTTTTTTCTCATTCATTAGATACCTATATATTTAATATGAAGTTTCTTATTCAGATATAATTATTTCATAATTAATGTAATCATAAAATGATACAACTTTTTCGACAATTGTCATAATCCTTAAAGGTATTTAGTGTTAATTTTTTTTGTTTCCAATTCTTCTTTCATGTTTTCTTCCCAAGTGACTTAGATATTATCTAGGGGAGATAAATATTTAATGGATATATATAGACGTTAAATTAAGTGATAAATTGGGGACTCTCTTATTTAATGATTTCTTAAAATTGGTGTGTACAGGAATATTATTTTCATCTGCATTACGATGAATTGGAAAATTAATTTCATACAAAAATCATCCCAAAGAGTTATATGCATAGCCACTAGGATTCTCTAACAAAAAAATATGGGGCACTAGAATGATGGAATGAATAATATGATCTTAGATACCTATTTCTATTCTATGTTTACAATCACAATAATACAATAGTAGTAAAAGTCATTTCGATGATGGTATTTTTTTTCCCATTCCATTAAATAATGACTAGTAAATATTGATAAAATTATATGGATAATGGGCAATGTCTACCAACTTAGGTAATATATTTTTCTTGGCATAAACTAGTTCACATAGAACATTAATAATCTATAATCTTGTAATTATTAAAATGGGTATATATTGTTGAGATGTTTTTCCTAACACTATGATTTTTCCCTGATGAATTTTATGTCCTTGGGATGATTAAAAGTTAAATGGGGGGATGTCATGGAAATAAGTTGTCGTATTCATTAGAAAGATAAATTGATGTGATCTCGAATCAATAATGTTTCTCAATTCATCCTTAGTGTTACCTAAATATAATTTTTACCTAGGATAACTGTCAAATAGATGTAATTATTTAGAATAAAATAATTATCTATATGTTCATTTCCTCTAGCAAACACATTATTAATTATCAAAAGATATTTTAATTATTAATTTAACAGATAAATTTCATTATGAATGGAAATAATCTCAAAAAATAATTATTATATGATATTATATATTATGTTTTTATTATTTCATCATTTATAATATAAAAATCTATAATATACCCTCATAAATATAATTATTTACCATATTTGGAAATTTGGTACGTCATAAATAATCACTAAATACAACATAATATTTTAATTCAATATTTATAGATTTATTTTAAAACTATGCATAAATCATGGGAAAAGTAATGGACACACATATAAGATGATATGAGTCATATATAATAGTATGTTTTTAATAGGATAATCATTGGTTGTGTTATCGTGATAGTTAATAATAAAATAGGGAAACAACATTGGAATAATCAAAACAACATTATATAAAAACATTTAGTAAGAATAAAATTTAAAAGTACCATGGATGTAATGAGAAACATAAATTATTTTAAAAAATAATGCATATAAATATAAATATTATTTAACCTCCACCACAATGATAATATAAACTATGAAAATATAACTATATCATCATCAGGCATATGATTTTATACAAATATCACCACATCGTTCCCAAATATAACATTGATGAGAAATAAAACCAATCATGACCACGCATAATAATATTATGAATTATTAATAATTATTCAATATATTGGAAATTATATAATTAATAGACCACCAATAATCATAAATCAATATGTGTATTTATTTCACACTAAAATGTAATATACATAAGTTGTAAGAACTATTAAAACCCAGTGTAATGAAATAGGAATACAATAATTTATAACATTTTAACCATCAGGATATCATATAATATCTTATAAAAATAAAATAATTAATAATATAGTATTTTAATTACAAAAAATTTATTTTGGACTTAAAAGTAGATCTCAATGTTGTGAAAAAATCATCACAAAATAGGTATCAATAGTCATGAAATAGAGAACATTATTTAAAATATTAAGAGAAATGTAAATGGTTAAAAATTTAGGTAAGGGAAATGATTTTCTATAAAACTATAAATAAATGAGAATATTTTATATAAAAACATATAATACATTTATTGTAAATTATAGAGATAAAATTATTGTTCTAACATTGAAACCCAATAAGGATATTTAGGTAATGAATAGAAAAAAAAAATTATTCCCTTTTTTGATTGTAGATTTATTTGAGGTTAAAATAGAAAGGGAAAAATAATAGAGTGAATATACCTAGAAAAATGATGTAATATAATCAATAAATTAATTAATGTATGAATATTAGAATCATAAAATGCGGAATATTGAGATATTGATAAAGAACACATCTTATAAAACAAGAAAGTCTTGGAAACAATGAGAAGTTAATCATTACCTTGATTCCCAAAATTATTCAAATAATCCACTAACGTCATTAAGGGTAAATTTCTATTCATTAATTACATTAGAATGAATATTTTCAAGTTTCATTTCATCTATAATTATCATTTTTTATTATTTTTTAATCATTTATTAAATTAATACTATTTTCAATAACCATTACCGCATAATTAGGCCATAGATCAAACCACTATTTAATATAGGAGTTATAATATAATGTGAATTTCAAATAGTAATATTAGAATTTGGTAAATATCATTCTATAAGTGAATAAATCCAATATTTTATTAAATATTTACAATTTTAACAATCGTTGATGGTCATCGTGTTTCTATAATTAAAAATGATTATAATTATTTTTCATTAGTTAACTTATTTCCATTACTATTTTATTATTTAAAATAATATAGATTTTTTTAATAATATTTTATATTAAATCATGAAATTAATTTTAGAAAACATAAATAAAAAATTATAAATCAAAATATCATCATTAACATAGTTAACAAAAAAACTATAATGTATTTTTGAGAATATTAAAGAGAATAGGGAAAATAGTTGACCTTATAGCTTTATAAATAAATAATGATTATAATCATATTTTCTAAATATTTCTTTATAGATTAATTTATGTAATATAAATGGTAATAGATTAATTAATATTAAAAATGTGGGTATTTGAAACCAATATTTTTAATTTATTAACATCACGTGAATAAAAGTATATTGATAGGAAATGGGTGGTCCTTAAATAATTATGTTTTAAAAATATTACAATACCATGATATTGGTATCATTTTGTCAAAATAAAGAATGTTTTAAACTTTTTTATCATAAAATCAATCAAAATGTTAAATGAGAATGTTGTTTCGATACCATAACTTATGTATTGATTACCCTCCTTTTTATTTATCCTAATGCATTTAGAGGAGGATAATTTGATCCCTCTAAGGTATTAGAAATCTTGTGATAAATGTATAAAAATTGGTTTTTGTGGATATTTATAAAATTATCTAATTTATTAACATTGGAGAAAGGGGTATTGGAGGGCTGTTTATATAGGTAAAAGAGAGGGTTATTTTATATTAAATTATTGATAATTTTATCATTTTGGCCAAAGAAAATTAGTAATAATATTTATTATATTTTTTTGGTTTATTATTAAACAAATTAGGCTTCTTGGAAATTTATACCAAACCAAAATGAATGACACCTTGGAAATAATTAATTAAATATAAATTATCGAAAATGGATATTTATTAGAATAAAATACTATGTGTCTTCAAAATCTCAAATTCAATTTTATAAATTTAAATTTAAATTTAAAAAATTTATATTTGATTCCTTAAATTTTTGTTCACTCATTAAAATGGTTTTAAAAAGATTTAATCATTTATATATATATATCATGATAATGTCACATAAGTTATAGAATTTGTTAAAACAATGTTCATTACTATTCATATCAAATTTAATTCATTCAAAAAAATACCAAAATTTCAATGTAAGATAATTTAGTCAGGATGATTCCAAATATATATTATATTTTATAATATTAAAATTCTAAATATAAAAACTTTAATACTAAAATAAAATCATATAATATATAATTTTTTGAGTAAATACAATTTGTTTAACTACGAATGATCACAATATATGTTATTGTTATATATTCATTATTATGAGTTTGATAATTAATTATATCATATATTTTAAGTAAAAGTAATTTTCAAATTATGTAATAATATTTTGAAAAAAATTATATATTAATAATTCATTTAATACATACTAAATAAAATTAACACTTATTTATTGTTTAACCAATGTGATTTGAGAATTAATTATTATATAATTTTAATATTTCTATTTAATATTTTTTACACATTTAATATATTTACTTTTTGTATCAGTCCTCTTACCATTTCAATATTCTGTTATTATCCCGAACAATTATATATTATTCCAACGGTCACTATACATCTTATTAATACTTTTTATTTCCTTTATTATTCATTAAATTATTTTTTATTAGGTTATTTAAATTTTATTTAAAAATTCCAATTTTATAATAAATATTTTGTCTCATTATTACAATGTTGTTCACATCTGTGGTAATTATAGGGGATCATGATATACCCGAATAACATGTATTATTTATATCATTTACATATATCTATTTACCCATTGAACTGTATTCTATTTTATTATATAAATTCATATTTCATATGTTATGTTTAATATTATGTTATTAAATTTATTTAGGTGTATTATTTAAAATAATTATTTATTAGAGACGAAATTTTTTAATATTTGAAAATTCTAGGTTGTTATATTCCACCCCATTAAAAATTTTCATTATCCTAAAGTAAACTCAAACCATAATAAATAAATATAAGAGAATTATTGTTTAAAATTTTTACCCCATTTCCTCATATTTTCTTTTTCATACTTTAGATTCTTCAATTTTACTTTGAAAATATACGTGGACATGTTTTGTAGTAAATTATCATTATGTCACAAGTTTTATAATGGATGACCATTATAAGATTGATCGTGTTCCAGCTATAAAATCCATGGATTGAACACATGTGATGGATCTGGTATAAAATTTTATAAGAGAGATACATATAACAAAATATAAACTTAAGAAAAGTCTAGTTGAATGTATAGTAAATACTCAATAGGTCATGTGTGATCATGACTTTCAAAGGGTCCTGTAAACCTAGAAATTATCTTTTTCCTCTTACTAATCTTGATAAATATATTAAAAATTGTTATTATAGGGAATATATATTTATAACCAAAATATCTATATCCTATGGATGGTTTTTAAAATAGTTCGTATATGAACAATAAGACGGCCTGCTGTGTCACATAACAGATTAAACAATATCATTTAGAACTTCTTCTAGTTTATTTGTCTAAAAAAAATTTCTATAACATCAACCCAAAATGCTTTAGTTAAAATATTCTTCTGTAGCGGGATTCATAGAGATCCATCCCAATTATTGAGTGTAATATAATGTTTTATAATAATTCAATTAATGGGTTATATTTATCCATCCATGATTTAATGTTTATAGTGAAATCTATGAGCTCATAATTAATATTTTTAATGATGCTTTTATATTCAACATCCATACGAGGATGAAATATTTTTATAATGTTTAAATTTTTAATCAAATCCTCCTGATGGATCCAATAGAACATTAAGTTTAACTATAGATATAAGTTAGATATAATCCATAGTTCTATTCCATGAAGACACATCACCTATCTAATATATATTTTATATATATGATCACGTGATATCTTTTCATGAATTAAGATATAGTGAGAATTATCTTCAAGATGATCCAGGACAAACCATTTGGAATTATTTCTTTTATATATCTTTGGAAAACCAATGAGAATGTTCATAGTGATATTTTCACATTTTTATTTTGGTACGATTTATAAATTAATAATTCCCATTGAATTTATAAATTCTTAATTATTGTGTTTTCATTCCAAAAACATGAATTTATATGAAAAAATATCATTTTTCATGTTATACCACTATAAGGGTTCTTAGAGATCTCTATACATCTTTTTTCTTCCTATGTGGACAAATAATATCAAGATTTGATCATCATCTAATTACCCATCCTTTATCATAGGTTTATAAAGTACAGACAATCTTGTTGCATACCCTATAACTATATATCTATTATTTTGAACTTTGTGTCTTCCATTTTTTTTATTTCTACCGTCTAATCTATGTCCACACCATATTTTTTAACACCTAAATATTTGATTAGATAGATGGTTGATTAATATGTTGAGAAAGGTCTGATTCTTTAAATTCATTTTTGATTATAATTTAAAAAAATACAAGTATAAGAGGACTGGATCCCATAAATAATTATAAGTGATAATATCACAGTGTCCATTCTAATTAAATCATATACCAATTTATTTTATTTATTAGGATGGTGATATATTAAATTGTCAAAGACATTAATCAAATAGTACAATATTATTTGATTTATGTTGAGATCATTATATGTTAATATATACATTAGAATTTTGTGACTAGTATATATGTCCCACATTTACATATAGAGATAACACCAACAAATATCCAGGGGAAAAATTTCTTCTACCAAAATTAGATCACGATTCATGTAGTTTATTTAAAAGACCATCATATTTATAAAGGAATATGCTATCATGTTATCATTATTCATAATATAACTACTGAATCATTTCATTTATGTAACAATATATACAATAAATTCTTCTCCACATAAGGGTAGTTAGAGTAACAATGTGGTGTAAATCCTATTATTTATCTCATTGAATAAATATTTATATTCACATGTCTAGAAATGATTTCTATTTATCATGTTATCCTGAAAAATGATTTTGAAAATCATTGATTTTTTTCAAAATTCATTAAAAAAACTAATTTTCGAAAACTATAGACTTTATTCACTATTATTAATCACTGTTGTTTTTCAATCACCCTATTCTTTGAAAATCGATATATAACCCTTCTCTTGTTATTACATTCTATAATAAATTGAGTTTATCTATCTATAATTAACTTTTAAAATGATTTGCATAAACGTTATTCAAATTCAATTAATTTAATATAATTTTTATGTTTCATCATACTCTTAATTGTATTTGTAATAGATAAGAATATTATTTATAAACCCCGAAACAAATTTTATAAGGTAATCCCAATAGAATCTAATCATAACATCTGTAAATATTTAAATATAATTAATAATTCTTAATGGAATCATTGTAATCTCATAGTGAATATATATTTTGAGAAATGATTTTTTTGGGAATATCATCCTTTTTCAATGTCAATTAATAATAAACATATTTAAAAAAATTCATAATTAACCATCCCATCACAATTGATTAAAAAAGTCACCAATATGTGAAAGTAGATATTTTTTTTTATTTTGATCCAATTATGTTGATTATTATAAATTAAGTAGTGAATTAAACCATCCGTATTCTAAATAAATATGAATGAGTAACCTTATGTTGATGAACAAAGGCATGTAAAACACATATTCAAATGTTCTTATAGCTGATTATTTGAATCTCTAGTTCAAATGGGGGGAACTATATAAGGAAACAGTGATATGTGAAAACCTTTGGGAATATATTCTATAATGATATAAATATATAAATCAAGAGATATAGTAGAATCATATTCATGGAATATATTATAATATTACCTTACACTGGTAATGTACTGAAGTATGATAATCTAGTTTTCCGAAAAAACTTTGAGCTAGGTATTCATCCTAAAAAATAAACAATATCATTGATTGAGAAGATTCCAAATGATTTTCATATTTCAACTTTAAATTTTTGAACATTATAGGATGGTTTAAAATGTGAAAATTTATTTCCCTCCCCTATTAGTTGATATTTTTTCTATATAATGGAAACTATCACAATCTTAATATATAATATAATAATTTAAAAGGGAGCATAATAATTTTTTTGGGGAGATTCATTCCTGATATTTTAATTTTATATGGGAAATATTATTGAGATTTAATGATTTCACTAGTTAATGTTTTACCATACACCTAAATTTATTGAGGTGGTGATGTAATAATTGTGGATAACATTAATGATATAAATGAATAGATGGAGCCAAAATATAAATGAAAATTATTACAATTGAATGATGAAAAAGTTTACCTATCACAACTTATTTTTCATGCTCCACCTTAGTGGTAGTCATAACAAAAGATCTTCTATAATCCCATGCTACCAATGTTTGTGTTTATTGGTTATATTTTACTACCCTTGTATTGGTTCAATGATCTATACAGTGACTATGATCCATTAAGGTATAAAATTTGATATTGAGGGGATAGTTTATATTAAATTTTCTATCATATATCTTGTTTTACCAAATTCTTTATAAACATTCAATAATAATGAACTATAATCCCTTATTTTTCACAGTTAATATGTTCACCTTTTCATTTGAGTTAGTTTTCAGTGTTTCACTATAAAAAAATTTAAAATGGGGATAGTCAGATCTTATTTCATACATGTGTTTTACCAGTTGGAACTATAAAATTAAACAACATTGGTATTCTCTTATCCTCAATACCATTAAACTATTTAGATTCCACAATATATATAAATCCTCATTAATGAGATAGCATAACGTTTTCTCACAACTATTAAAGTCTCAAATTTATAATTTTTTTAGAGACAAAATTTTAGGAAACTAAATAAATGGTCAACCTTTATTTAAAGGATAAGGAAATTGTTGGGGTTTTATGTTATAATCCATGTCAATTATTTTCTGTAATACTCAATATACTCAATGTTTCTTTTAGTTGTCCCAAAAAATTCTTGATCCATTCTATTATATAGATTCCAAATTAAATATTAAGAAAATAATGAATTTAACAATTCCTATTGCATCAGTATCATCCATGGGCTTGGTATTCTTGATGAGTGTTCCACACTGATCACATTCACTATATAAGTAATAAATTTCTAATATAACCTCATATTTTTCAGTTAATTAACACATGAATAAAAATTTATTAATTTATTTTTTCAATTTATCTATGATTAAGTGATAAAAATACCAATGATGTTTATTATTGAAATAGAATGTACTCAGTAAAAATTTTATCCTTCCTCGGAGTTGTTGATTAAACCTCATGATTCACAATATTTTTCATATCATAGGTTAATTGATCATGCTCCAACTGGTGTTTTTTTCTCCTTCTCTAATTATAATTGGATTCAAATTTGGGAAATCAACACATTTACCATCATATTAGTTATTTATGTGGTTTCTCTAATTTTTAATCAATTATAAAAACATAGGAATATTAAGGATGAAAATAATATAATTAATAGAAATATAGAAGTAAAATTACAAACATTATAATACTAAATCACATGTAGGTTTTATATAATAACATCATAATGTCAAAATTAGGTTATTTGGGTGTTCTTTCTACTTTTTTCTCTAATATATTCAATAAAAATAGATAATCCTTTATATAGTAAATAATAATACTGATTTGATGACTTTTATGTATTATTAAATAATTTTTAACATAAACATTAATGAAAAACAACAAAATAAAATAAACATTTCTAATGTCTTAAGAAAATTAGGTACATCATAGCATATTCAAAATATGATAACATATCACATTATTTCACTATTTAAAAAATTATATAAGATCTCATTATACTATTATTAACTCATAAGAATCCATAAGGAAATTCATAAGATAATTGTTAAGAGATATATCTCTCTATGAGTATCAATATGACAGGAAATGGGTGATATATCATGAGAGTTAATAAGAATTTCATGTTACCAAAAATAATGATAAAAAACCATTATATAAAAATATGGTATAAGAGACACATATCAAAGGATTATGGTAATCATGAGAATCATAAAATGTTGAAAAAACATGAGGATGTCATTATAAAAAAATGCTAAGGACCACTTCTAGTAAAATATAAAATTGTGGAAAAATAATATTTTAGAGTTCCCGTGTATATGATTAAGGAAAAACCTAATTCATAATTAACCTACATAACATTATTGAAAATGGTAAATTTATTAGGACCACATAATAAGATATCATGGGATATAATGAATTTCTTAATATATTGGGGGATACATAATTTTGAGCCCATATATCATTCTGATACACTATGAATATGTGTGGTAGATAGAAAATAAACATACATAAAGCATAAACATAAAGTAATCCCACGATAAATAATTGGGTAATATAATAAGTCCATAAATAATTAACCATCAAGGTATTATATATGACCACATAAAAATAATTGAATAAGGTATTTCCTTGATTTATTATCAAGAAATGAATAATTAGTTATGAAAATAGATTTCATTCTGAAGTGAAATGCCATAGGAAAATATGAAGAATAATTAATTAAATTGAGTGATTTTTCTAAGCATTTAATAAAATAAAAAATTTGCTGTTTATATATATAAGAGCGTATAGGTTACTTAAAACTAGAAATGAATAAAAATATTTTAGGTTCATGTATAAGTTTTACTTTAAGGACCTAACCCTATAGAGTTTGGTGTTAGGGTCTAATATCAATTACATTGGCTTGTGATAGAAGTAAATCACATAAATATATACCAAAAAAATTTAGCAGTGTTGGTAAACCTAATACATACATTGTAAAATAATACCCAAATTACAATATAATTTTTTTCTAATTAATTTCTAGAATAATATATTTATTCCACCTACAATATCTTTGCATATATATTTTACGTATTGGATCTATAGTAAGAGAAAAGATAATAAGGATGATATCAAATGCTCAATGAAGGAAAAATACAATGAAAGCATTAGTTAATCCACTATAATTTTCAAATGGAAGGGTAAATAAATGGAAACACAATCCATTAAAATAACATGATAAGTAAAAATACACATGTCTATATAAGAAACTAAAAGGCATTACATTTAAAATATTTAATAACAATTAAAATTATCTATAGATACTTTGATTCAATATCTCGTGTATGAATAAACATTGAATCTAAATGAGGGAAATTCTTAATTATTGGATGTCATGTTTGAGGCACATAAAAACATGTATTTACAATAAATTTCACAGGATGGATTAAATAAATGATTCAAAACATGTTTAATTTCTCCAACATTTTTTATCATTAGAAAATGTCGGTGCATAAATAGGATATATAATTTTTGGCCCCACCCATCATAACCAGTCCAAATCATTCCTCATATCAAATAATCGAAGTAAAAAAAATGCTTTATTAAAAATCTATATTTAATAAAGGATATGAATTTATCAATATAGTACCAAATAATCAAAAAAATCAATATAAAAATCCTTTGAGAAATTTTATATACATCAGGTAACAATCATATCAATGAAAATGATATGGATATTTAGTGTGAATTCAATGTAAAATGATCATAGGATATTGAATATTTAAAAAACGGACTGTCAAAGAATCATGGAATGGAATTTGAATACTATCATTGGACAAATAAATCGTTAAAATTTTTATAAAAAAAATATACATGTACATCAATATTCAAGGAAATGATGTCTTGTAAATCCATACAAACCATACAAGGTAAAAAAACAAACCATTTGCATAGTAAAAAGGATAAAAAAAATACATTTTTGAGAAAAAAACCAGAGGATTCCTTCAAAAATATTGCTAATATAAAAACGGCAAAAATTTATCTAATCAATAATTTTGGAACGGTTAAATTTTTTAGAACATATTTATAAAAAGGTGATTTTAAAATAAAACAGGTTCTCTGACTAAATATTAAATGATGTGTGCTTTTCATAAAAACATATTCTAAAACATTTTTTATACCAACGAGGGAAATAGTAATAATACTTTAAAAAGTACAAAAAACCCATAGGATTGAGAAATTAATGTGTTTACTAAAAATGGTAATATAATTTCATCAAATGGAAATGATATATAATTAAAATAATTCATGACGAAAATTTATCTTGAGACATTCCAAAGTTTCCCAAACAACATAGAAATATATTAAATTAGAATCATCCGTAAGGAAAACAATAAATATTTTTTTTTAAATTTGATTTATGTAAAATTATTAATGATGTTATATATCAAAGGGGAAGTAGAAACCACACACAAATAATCAAGTGGTGAATAAGACATTTATATCACAAATGTAAAATGTGAGATGAAAATCACATACCATACATTAGATTTTTACCATGTGTCTTTATATTTCTGAATAAATAAAGTAGGATTATTATTTAATTTCTTAAGAAAAAATCATTCTTTTATCTTACCATTTAATTTAACTTTTTTTTATTTTTTATAAAACTAATTAATAAATTATTTTTATGTCGTGTGTTTTGACCAAATTCAGTTTATCTGTCAAAAACAACTTTTTCGGTCAATAATGGCAAAATGGGTCATTATATAACATTACTGAATAATCATAATGAAATAGTTATTTAATTTATATATAAATTATTCATTTGAAACTATTCATTAAATATGGTTGTTAAAAATGAACGAACATTACAATCATGGCGACGGTACACCATAGGTACACATGATAAACAGTCTAATGTTTTCAGTAATCATTATGGAAAGCAGGTAAGTAACACTAAATCATTATATAATTAATATTATATTATAAATAACATGTTATTTAATCATATATAATCAAATATATAATTCTTGTGATGTAAAGGGAATTACATCATGTCAAGGAGGCAGTAGTCCACACATCTGTCAGTGAAGTTATCACATTTTATGTGTGTGAAAGGGTAATAAAGAAAATGATATATTATATTTTTTAAAGGTCATTATGTAAAAAATTTCATATATATTTTTTATATGTCACTTTTATTAATTAAAACCATTATATATATATTCAATGTATCATGTGATTGAATAACATATCTTTTAGGAGGCGCGAGTCCACACTTCCATAGACGATGATATCATATTTTAACAAAATGTAATGTGTAGGGGAATGTGTTATAAAATAATTTCATAATTATAAAGAAATAATAAGTATCTTATATATATCATATAAAAACATACTTCTCAACATAACAACCAACCATTAAAGGTGGTAATGGAAAAATTAACAGCTTCATTTTGTGAGGGGATAGTTCTTCATACGCATCAAGGGTGAATGGTTGTTACACATTATATGGATGTATGTGTAAGTATAGGTTAAACTTGTAAAATTTAAAAAACATAGTATATTTGGTATAATGTTTTTGTATTATAATCATGGATTAAATGTATTTTTGGGGGTGAATAAAGGCAATAAAACTCACGATCTTGGGGAAATATTTTACCTCTTCTTCGGGTAACTCCTTTTCGGTTGGACCAAAGGGATTACTGTGGTTCAATTCTTTATAAGAGTAGGATTATAGTATTAATTGAAGAATTATTCATATCTTTATTATATATTTTTTCCCAGAAAAATAAGCTGGACAGGTGTGAGGAGTTGGGTTTAGATGATGCATTTTTATAGTGGAAGAGGAGTGACACTCTTGTAAATTAATTAAAAGATGATTACACCCTTGTTTTCCCCATTAATAATGTATATAATAATTATCCAAATTCAGTAATATTTTGAATATTGTTGAGTGGATAATTTTTAGTGTAATTTTTTTTAGTTTTGATAATTAATTAAACCCTTTGATCTTGGATTTCTAATAAATTTTTAAGTGTTTTAGATTTAGTATGTTAACGTATTTATTTTATATTTGATCAAATAGTGATTTGAATCTTATAAAGTTTATTTTTTTTGAAATATAAGAATATTGTTGTCATTTTATCTGTTTATGTCTAAATCCTATTAATTTTTTTTCTATGGGCCATAAATTCACCGAAGTAACTATAAGTTGTTCAAGGGATATTGCAGTTTTATATTTATAGTCAATTCATAATTTTAATGATTTCTCAAGCTATATTGAACAAATTCGAAATTGAATTATATTTTTGAATAGTTAAAGAGATAATTTAAATATAAATTGTTTATGTGGATGTAATAATAGGTCGTTTTTATACACTAAAAAATTACTGATGTTTCTAAAGCAGGTTTTCAATTGTACAATGAATAGATTTAAACTCTAATCGTATTTATTTTTCTATATTTTCTAAGGATGTTGAGATTTTTTTAAACTTACTGATATGTAAATACAATATGTTTATCTAGATTTTATATTTTTATATCGAAGGATAAAAAATAATTTGGTGAGCCAATAAATTATATGAATATCTAGAATGTAGTTTTGGGAGCAGCTTTTCTAGATCATATGGATTCTATTTTTCAAAGATACCGAGATTTGTATAACATGGATTTATTTGGGTCATGATCCATTCTAATGATATTTAGATTCAATAAAAATAAGTCTTGGGGGATAAAGGATGAATATTATTATAAAAGGGATCAAACATTTAAGGGAAATCTGAATTTTTTTCATTTTCTAGAAACACTTTTCAAACACTATGATTATAAACATAACATAAGAAATAAACTCTAAGATACATTGAAAATTTTGTGTATGGATAACCAAACCTATTCGGTATATTAGGCATTTGGATAAACAAACCTTTGTTCATGAATCATCATGAATATGGATCATTATCCATACATTGATGTCTATGAATTATTGTATATACACTACATCAAGAAAAATGAATTTAGGGTTAATCAATTTTACATTTGGAATAAATCTTATGTAGAAATGGTGAATATATGGATTCTCATCACTATGATATTTTTTGTTCACTATGATATGTGAAGATGAAATTATGGATAATGAAACATACATTATAAGGAACCATTCAATATGCCAAGGATCCATACGTTATGTAGTGAACCCTATGTTTGGTATTTTGTTATTTCATTAAAGAACCCAAAATTTTACAATTCAACTCTGAATATTTTTTAAATATATTTTTGAGGATTTATATAACTATCTTGATGGAAGTATATATAGTTATAAAGATATTTTATGACATATTCCAAGGCTTTAAAGTAACATATTAGATAATTCTTATTTATAAGGGACGTTATGAATCTTATTTAATTATTTGATTTAAATATTCATTATTAATTGTGCTGCTAGATTTTATAAATTGTTTCACCTATATTTAAAAAGGTTTGATTTTATTTAAAATATATTTTTATAAATTTCAATACTTTTATTATAATGGATATATTATTAGAGAAGTTTTTCAAATTATTTTTAATGACTTTATCAAATATTTATTCTATAATAATAAAGAGGAAACATTGATACACTATTCATTGAATATTTATGAAGGTTATTGACTCTATTTATTTTTGGTATTATAAGAAAAAATATTTTATTTACAACTTTTGGATATTTATTCTTTATATATATCTCTCTCTGGTAGGAAAAGAATATAAACAATGATGAAAATAAGAGAAGTTAATATTCTATTAAAAAGAAGGAACTGAAAATATTCATATTAATGCTTTACAATTTTGAATATTGAATTGAAATTAGTTTCTCATTCTTATTCTCTATTTGTGTAAAGATGACGAAATATTTAACAAACATTTTTTAATTTATTTTATATTGTTCAATGAAGAAGAATCCTGGTTGAAATTGATGATTATTTTACTACTGATATTGTGCTATATTGAAGATTTTATTTCATCTATCAGTTTCTATAGAAACTGTGATGTTCAACCTATACTAGAAAAAAATCAATATTTATTGATTTGGTGGAGTATCGGCTACTCAAACATGGTCGTGGTGGAGTTTCATCTTCTTGAACTATGCTGGTAAAATTTATGGTTCCCTGTAAAAGAACCATAAGGCCCTTTAAAGGCCTTATATGGTGTCAACCTCCCACACTCAATTCAGGATTGGATGTTCTTACGATAAAGAGGACCTACTAAGAAAATCACCTTGTTCATGGAGTAGAACATTTGTGGAGTAGAATAGTGTATTTTTGTGCCCTGAACCACTATAAAACAATGTGTTCATTTCCATTATTTATTTCCACTACATTTTCGACTTTAAGAGATAAGTTAAGGATACCTTCATTTCAAATGATTGTTTTAAGATTGCCAAGATTTTTAAATGTTCATAATTCACCCCCCACATGTATCTTCATCATAGACATTCCTTCCTAAAAATTGGCATCATAGGGTAGACACTTTTGGTATATTTAATATTTCTCAAGGACCTAACAATCCTGAGTTAAATATTCAAATAAAGAAAAATATCCAATGAAAAATTTCATAGAAGGTTTGTCAATGATTTGGGATCCATATTGTAATGGGGATAATGATTGGTCATGGAAAGCATGATTTACAATATATGTGAAGAATATTGATTTCAATGTTTATTTGAATATATTAAATCCTTAAAAAATCTCAAGAAAACTATAAATGTAGGATGTTGATAAGGAAGCTAAGTGTGATATTAATTCCAAATAAATTAATTCAATTATATGTGGTTTTGGTCCTAATTTATATAATATTATTTCTCAATCTTATACTACATATGAGATGTGGATGACTATTGTGGTTTCATATCATATAACACACAATATCAGTGAACTAATGTAAAATATTTCAAAACATAAATTTGACACATTTAGGATTCCAAAATATGAGAGCATCACTCAGATGAATGGAAGATTAATATAAGGTGTTAAGAATATTCCTCCCTTGGGAACTGTAATCCCAAAACTAGATCATTAATTTAATGTACATAGAAATTTAACATCTAAGTATAATGGAATATCAGTTTCTATTCAAAAATATACATTGGATAAAGAACTAATGATGAAAAAATTGTTCGTAACCATGAAGATGTATGAATCAGAGATGAAAGTAGAAGCTAAACGTCATATTTATATCAAAAAGTAAATAGATAAACTCAAAGTTTCAATGGAAAAATGTTCTGATTCAGATTATAGTAATTTGAGTTCATGTGATGAGCTACCAAATCATACTAAAAAATATAGAAATTTATATAAAAGTAGTAAATATAAATTAATGTTGAATAAATAGAAAAATGTATAATGTAATTAGTGAAAATATAAATGTCATTTGAGACCGAATTTCTTTTGAAAAAAGATAAAATTTAATTGTGAATATAAACATAACAGATATAAAGTCATGAAGGATACTTGTAATGTATGTAAAGATTCAAATAATGAATATATTAAAATCTAAGAAGATGAAAATGAAAATACAATGGTCAATCTATGTCTGATGGATCTTTCGGATGAGGTAACATCTTCTAATAATGAAATTTCTAATTTTGAATTTTTTTCTTATGATAAACTTAATAATATTTTTTTATAATTCATGAAAAATTTGAATCAGTAAATAGAGAATTAGAAAATGTATAAAATCTAATGATGCTATTTGAATTGATAATGAATGTTTTCTGAAATAGATTTATAATTCATGATCAAATCCTTCCAAAATTTCTTATGATCTACATCAATCAAAAATTAAGGAATAATATTTTGAACTTAATAATTTAAAGAAAAACATAAGCATGCTTGTCAAGAGAAATAATTATTTGAATCCTATTCTTGGTAAAAAAAATTCACATTGGAATACATGATATTAATAGTAATGGAGAAAATAGAAAATTATATAAAAATTATATTGATCATGGTTCAAACCAAAAAAGCATGTCTACTATTAAATGTTTTATAATTCTTTAACTAATATTATGCGAATGACTGTTATTTTATAAAACCTCAATTCCATGGGGTCTAACATGTTTATTATTTGAAATCATTATCTATGAATAATTATAAAACAATAGATCAAGAACACAAAATTTGGTTAAATAAATCATTGATTGCCGCCCCTACTAGACCCAAAAGTATTTGGGTACCGAAAGGCACTATTATTTGATACATTGTAGGTATGGGTCACTGTACATCATCGTTATATCATCTATTAGCTTCTTGAAAATTATGGGAAATTATTATATTTTTATTTCGTATTATATTAATTAAAAACTTCATTAGAGAAAGAATGAATAATCTGTGAAGTATTTTATTTTCACTTTTCATATTCAATTTAAGCGCACTAACTATTTTATATAGGGGAGATTTTTTTTGTTTTATCTTTCACTCTTTTCAATTTAATTATTCTTATTTTGAATCTACTAATTCTTTTCGCACTATAATTTTATATAATGAATTAAATCATTTATTTATTTTATTAATCAATGAACATTTATTGTTTTACGAAGATTTCATAAAAATGGTTGTCTTACGTGTAAGAATGTGTTTAATAATTGAAAATTTAAATTAATTTATTTTTTAAATTTATTCTCATACTATTTTTGACATGTCAATCTATTATTTGATTAAATTTTTTTATTTATTTATGAAATACTTAAAATTATTTTAATTAAATTCTATGAGAATATTTAAATTAAATTATATTAAAATATTTTAATTGAATTTCTTGAAAATAATTTATTATTTTTGTTATTTTATTTATTTATTTATTGATTATTTTATTTTATATAAACTATTATATTATTTAAATTCCAAGAGAATAATTTATTTAAATTATTTGAAAACCATGAATATTTATGCCTAGTCTTGAGGGGAGTAATTTTAAATATTTAGCATTTTTTAAACATATTATTATTATGACCTTAATTAAATAGTTTAATACATTAATTGAAAACCCTTTTTATTCATTAAATAATAATTTTATATGTTTCCATGGATCCTTGATTATATCTCTATTTATCTTTTTGAAGGAAATATGAATATTTGTGAGTTGATATGTCTGTATGTATTTAGAAAATATTTTCCTATAAACCATCTTTTTAATTTTTTTAATAATAATTATAACAATATTATTATTTATTTGAGATAAAATAATTTTGATATTTTATATATTTTTTAAAAAATAATTCCTTTCAAAATTTAAGTAATTTATTTTTTAATTTTTCATATTTTTGAATATTAAAAATCTATTTTTATTTTTTGATTTTTTTGAAGAAATTCATATTTTTAAAATTTTAAATATTTAGAAAATAGAGAAAATATTTAATATTTAATTTGGTTTAATATTTTTTTTTATTATATCTTGAATTCATATTGTTTATAAAAAAGGTATAAATAATTTATTATTCAATAAACATAAGAACAAAACATTTTTATCCCTACAAAAGGGGGAGAAAATGGTAGTATTAAATAATATGATAATAAGTGAGGGTTTTGTAATTTTAAAAAAGGGATAGAATGTTGAGTGGCTACCTTTTATTCTCATTTTGATTTAGTATTATTAATTACTTCAACCCATATTTATTTCTTTTTTAATCAATTTGTTAAGTGTTTATGATTTAGTACATCAAGATATTTATTTTATATATTAATTAATAGTGATCAGATTCCTATGAAATTTAATCCATTAGAAAGATAATAAGATATCTTCATTTTATCTGTTTATGTCAAATCCTAATTCAAGATACATTGAACTGATTTGTGGGATAATTATACTTTTGGGTAGATAAGGAGTTTATCTAATAATCATTAGTTCATTTGGATGTCTGAAAATGATTTTTTGATATTATAAAAAACATGGATGTTTTTAAAGTAGTTTTTCAAATGTACAATGAACAAATTTAAACTTATATCATATTTATTTTGATGAAAATTATACATATATCATAATCTCTATAAACCTGGTCTGGTAGAAATCTAATAAGTTTATATTAATTTTATCAGTTTAAATCAATGTCTAAAAAGGTCGTTTGGATGGTCAATAAATTATCCAATGTTATGGAATGCTATTTTGTAAATAGTTGTTCTAGATCATATGGATTCTATTTTTCAAAGATAAAGAGTCTCGAATGAGTTGTATTTATTCTGTTCTTATGCCATTAGTACGATATTGATATTTAATAAAATTAATTCTGCTATGATTAAGGCTGAATTTGATTATAATGTCTCAAAAAGTTCAGTAAATTATGAATTTAGGTGGATTACATTTTCTCAAAAAACATTTTCATACCCTACATTGATTAATGTAATATATGAAATAGAACCTATGCTAGTATAAATAGTTTGTGCATGGATCCCCAATCCTAAATAGGTTATTATGTGTGTGGATTAGAAACCCTATGTTTGGTAATCAACATGTGTATGTATCATCATCCCTACATTGATGTTTGAGAATTACTTTATATACCCTATGTTTGAAAAAAAGAGATTATGATTTATCAGTGATATATTTTAAATAAATATTATGTTGAAAGGACGAACCTTTGTATTTTGATCCCTATATTACCTTTTCTCCCACACTTTACATGTTGATGAATGTATGAATAAGAAAATATGCCTTGGTAGGGACCCTCTGCTATACAAATGAACCATACGTTACATAGTTGAACCATACATTTGGTATTTGATCATTTCATGAAGGAACTATTTGTTTGGATGGTAAATAATGTAATTTTATTTAAATATATTATACATGATTTCTGAAACCGTCTCCAAGGATATATATATCATTATAAGGATTTTTTATGACCAATTCAGAGGCTCGCATTGAATAGATTAAATAATTACTATTTATAAGGGATTTTATGAATCTATTTGATTGATTCGATTTCAAATATTCATGATTAATTGTTCTACCAAATTTTAGGAACTATTTAGACTATATTTAACAAAATGGAATGGATTAAAGCACAAGTTTTAAATTTTTCAATGCTGCTATAATTATTGAGATATTATTGGATGAGTTATTCATATTATATTGAATGTATTTGTTAGATATTTATACTAAATGAATAATGTGGCAAATGGTGCTATGTTATTCTTGGAGTATTTTTGAAGAATATTGACTCTATTTATTTTGGGTATCCTAAGGAAGGGAAATTATGTTACAACTGCTAGATATTTATTATATATATATAGGGAAAATAATATATACAACAATGAAAAAATGTGATGTCAGTTCTATGTCAAAAAAGAGGAACTAAAAGTATTCATATTAAAGATCAAAACTTTTGATGATATATTTGAAATTATTTTTTCATTATTATTCTCTCATGCTGATGGGAGATGGAGGAGAAAGTGGGAAACTTGTGTGAGAAGGACTCACATGCGTAGGTTGGGGCTGCTAATGAGATTTGCAGGGCAAGGATCATCTCTTCTCAGGTTGATTATGTGGGGCACAAGGTTATCTCTGATTACTGTGCTTCCAGGAAAGATCGCACAGGTTCTAGTGGGACATCTATGGAACTATCTAATATGAATAAGAACATCGAAGATGTTGTTAAATCGATGATGAATGTGGCGTTCTCTGATTTTGGCCTTCCTTCTTTAGGATGATTCATTCTCCAAGGTTGTGTCGTGAATGTTTCTACCAAACAAAAAGATGATAAGGAGAGGATCACAATCTACATGTACACAATTATCACAAGGGGTTTGACCCTGAAAGCTGATAGGGCATGAATATTTTCTGATCTGGTGAACATGATTTTTGAGATATGGGGTTTTTGGTACTGGAGCATGACTTCCATGGGAAGGGGATACATTCACATATTATTTTCTAATGATGACATAAAGTAGTGTTCTTGGAGCTTTGGTGCTATAACTAAAATGACTATAATTATTATGATTCAGGAATGGGATCATAATTTTTATCCTTTTAATGTGAGGAATACTCATACACATATATGAATGTGAATTTTCAGTCTTCCCTTCTACCACTTTTTCTATTTTGTATTAATTTGATAGGGATGGGTTTTGCATGGACCCTAAAAGTTTTTGTTATTCTCTCATGGTGTAAAGAAAAATAAAGCATACAGAATCATTGTTTAATATATCTCCTATAATTTTCAGAAGAGGTAGACTACTATATATTTGAGAATATTTTGCTACTACTGTTATGAAATATTGAAGAATTGATTTCATCTATCATTTTCTGCTACAACTATGAAGCTCAAATGGTACAATCAAAAAAATAAATTTCTATTGATTTTGGGGAATATCTACTACTCAAACATAGTTGTGGTGGAGTGATAGATTCTAAAAATTTGTTGTGGACATTTACAATTTAATGTAAATGTGGAAGAAGGCACTGTAAAATCCTTTTAAGATGTCAACTTCTTGCACAATATTGTGGATGGAAGGTCTTGTGATAATAGAAACAACAAATTAAATCACCAACCCTATGTATTGGGGATTTTGTAGAGTGGACTAGGGGATTTTTGTGCCCCTTAACAATTATACATCCTTGTGTTCTTTTCCTTTATATATTTCCATTTCTTTCTCAAATTTATAATAAAAGGAAAGATTTTCTTAACTTCAATAGGTATGTTTTAATGTTGTCATGATTTTTTAAAGGCCAAAATTCACCCCTCTTGTGTCTTCTTCATATCCATTTTGAGCAAAAAATTAGTATCACAGGGTGGAATATATTGGAATATTGGTGATTTATTTTTTTTATAACATGCCTGTGTTAAATATTTTGATGAACAATATTTTAAGATAAAAATATTCCGAGAAGGTATGCCGATGATCTGTTCTTTTTTATTTTAATCGAGATAATTATGGATGCTGGAAATTTCACACGACTATATTACTGAATAATATTAGATTCAATGTTTATATGACTATTTCCAAATCTTATGAAATCTCTAGAGAACAATAAAATGTAGATGATGCTATGGATGATGAATGTGATATTAATTAAAAATTCATCAATGAAATTATATGATGACTTGGTATGGATGAATTTAATCATGTTTCTTAATGTTCAACAACATATGAGATATGGTAGAATATTTCAGTTTCATATGAAGAAAATGACAAAGTAAGACAACTATGGTATAATAAATCAAAAAAATAAAATTTTCATGTTAAAGGTGATGGAATATTAGATCATCATTTAGATGAATGGAATATTAAAAAAAATCTAGTAATGATGTTGCTTCCTTGTGATCACCAATTATAGAACTAGTTCACGTGTTAAAGGTAAATAGAGTATCACCTTCTAAGTTGAATGGAATATCAGATGTTTCTTTACAATACACAATAGTTATATAATTAAACCAAAATGAATTTATCTAGACCATGATGATGTATGAATAATAGATGTAAGAAAAAGATGAAAATAATATTTCTATCAAAAATGAAACTTCTCCACTCAATTTGGCGATGAATGAATTCTATGATTCATATTCCAGTCATTAGAGTTCAAGTGATGAGCTACCAAATCTTGGTAAAAAAAATGTGAATGATGTGTAAAAGGATAAAGGATAAATTAAAGTTGAATAAAGAGAAATAAGTAAAATGATATTAGTACAAAATTAATGGTCATTTGAGTCCCAAAAATCCTTTTATTAATGCTCAAAAGAAAGATGAATATAAACAAAATATAAATAAATTCTTGAAGGATATTATTAATTCATATAAATATTAAAAAGATGAATATACAATAATCTTTGAAGTTGTGCATCAGAATCTACGGGTTAATCTATGTTTTTTGACTTTTTGTAATAGGGTATAATCTTCTTACTCTGAATTTTAAAATTCTAAATGTGTTTCTTATGATGAAAAAGATAATATTTTTTATTCAGTAACATAAATTTCATTATCTAATGAAAGAAAAAAAAAATTATAATGAAACTTATGATGTTATTTTAATTGATATTGAACGTTTTTAAATAAAGATGGTTGATTTATGATCTAATTCTTTAAAAATTTCTTATCATCTATGTTAAACTAAAATTATGTAATTATTAGGTAAAGTTGTTAATTTAAATATTTCATCAATTATATTTATCAAAAAATATAATTCTTTGAATAATATTGTTCGTAAAAATACAATTTTTAATGGAAAACTCTGTATTGGTAGCAATAGAGAAAATCCAACCATATATAATAATTATTTTCATCCTTGTTCGAACCTAAAAATATTTTCTACTATTAAATGTCATTATTATTGTATTAACAAAAATTATCATAGTTAATGTAACTCTAGAAACACTCAATTATCTGGTATCAATGTTTTTTTATAATTAGAAATCATTATCAAGTTTCAATTAGAAAATGGTAGGTCAAAATAAATATATTTGGTTACCTAAATCATTTATTGCTGAGACAACCAACTCAAAAATATATGGGTACTAAAAGGAACTTGTATTATATACTCTATATATATGCACCACTAAACATCATCTTTATGTCATCATGTCGATACTTGAGAATTATGTGAATTTATTGTATTCATATTTCTTATTTTATTAAATATAAATGTCAATTGAGATGAAATAGTTTCTCTAGGATGTATTTATTTTCAATTTTCTTATTCAAATTACATACACTAACGATTTTATACTGGGGATAATTTTTTTTAATATTTTATTCATCTTAATTTAATTATTCA
Source organism: Viscum album (assembly GCA_963277665.1). Lineage (NCBI taxonomy): Eukaryota > Viridiplantae > Streptophyta > Magnoliopsida > Santalales > Viscaceae > Viscum > Viscum album. The sequence goes on from OY728159.1 coordinate 150,170,333, forward strand.
TATGCATAAACTATTAAATATGTTCATATTGTTATATTATCAAATGAATTTATTTTTTGTTTATTTTTTTAACCAATGACCATAAATTTTTTTAAAGATTTCATATAAATGGTTATCTTGTGTGTAAACTGGTGTTTAATGATTGAATATTTTAATTAATTTTTTGTGCTAAATAAATCATTTACTATTTGTGATAAATTATTCTATTATTAGATTGAAATGTTCTTGTCACTTATGACATACGTAAAGAACATTTAATTAAATTCATTGAAAACATATTAATTAAATTATTTGAAAATATTTTCATAGAATTCATCAAAAAATATTTAATTAAATTATTGTAAAATAATTCAGAATTTTTCTTATTATATTTATTTATTTATTATTTTTTAATAAACTATTTTATTTAAATTCCTTGAAAATCATTTATTTAAATTCATTGAATATCATAATTATTTATTCTTGGTCTTAAGGGGAGTAATAATAAATATTTTTCAGGTATTTAAATGTTTTATTATTATGAACTGAAATAATTAGTTCAATACATCCATTGATAACCCTTTATATTCATTAATTAATATTTTATATTTTTTCTTTTCTCCTTGATTATATATCTTCTTATATTTTTGTAGGAAACCAGAATTCAGGGGGAGTATATATTACTATATGTTTTGGAACATATATTAAAATAACTCATGTTTTTCATATTTTTAAAATATTATTAATTTTTTTTAAAAACTATATTTTTAATTATAAATATTAATATTTACAAAAATTATTCTTTAAATTTATGTTTTCCCTTATTTTGAAATATGAAAAATTTTATTTTCCAATAATCGATATATTTTAATAAAATTCTATTTTTAAATTTATAATTATTTTTAAATGGGTTGAATTTTTCTTAAAATTTCATTAGATTTTTTTTAAAATATCAAATTCATATTCTATATAAAAAATGTAATTATATTTTATTATTTATTATACATAAAAAACAAATATTTTTGATCCTTAATAAATGGTGAGAAAAGGTTGATATTGAAAAAGGTTTTAATTGGTTGGGGTTTTGTTATTATCAAAAGGATGAGATGGTTAAGTGGATGCTTGACATTTTCATTTTGATTTAGTTTTGATAATTACTTTAACCCGTTATTATTTTCTTTCTATTAAATAATATATGTTTATTATATTTAGTACATCATTGTATTTATTTTAAATCTAAATCGGTAGTAATCAAATTCTTACAAATGTATTTTTGGAAAGATTAGAAGATTACCTTCATTACATATTTTTATGTAAAAAGAAAAATCAAATGTTTTGATGATGGAAAAATTCACCAAATCTGTTATAAGCTATTCATGTGATATTAAAGATTTCATATTATAGTAAGTTAGGAATTATAGTTATATCTCAAGAAATATTTAATTACATTGAGGGATAATTAAACCATTAGATATATAAGGATTTTATATAAACATCATTAGTTCATGTGGAAGTATGAAAATTATGTTTTGATTCTCTAAAATTTCACTAAAGATTCTGAAGTAGTTTTGGAACTCAAAGTGAATATATTTGAACACCTATCATATCTAGTTTGTTGTAAGTAATAATGAATTCATAATTTCTCAAATCCTTGTCAGATAGAAACACTAAAAATTTATATTGATTTTATTATTTTACAGCAAACCCTAAAAATGTCATCTAGATGGTCAATAAATATCCAATGTTCTTAAATGTTGTTTTGGAAGAATTTTTTCTAGATTATATGGCTTCTATTTTTTAATGATATTGGGTGTTGTAAATGTATAATTGATTCAGTTCTAAAACCATTGGAAATATTTTGTGATTTACTATAAATAGGTATTGTTAGATTAAGGCTAAATCTGATGTTAAAGGGAAAAAAATTAGAGATGTATGAAATTACGTTGTTTACATTTTTTTGAAACAAAATTTATACACTAATTTGATAAACATAACATAAGAAATAAACTCTACACTGTGATGAGTAGTTGGTGTATGGATTTCCAAACCTATACTTCATATTAAACATATGGATTTGAATCCATATTTTTTCGAACAAACATCTCTATGGTTCATCATCCTTATGATGAAGTTTGGGAGTTAATTTTCATATCCTACATTTAGAAAAACTAATCTATGCATTATCAATGCTATGTTTGGAATAAATATTCTTAAGAAAGAATTAAGGTATGGATTCTCATCCCTAAGAAACTTTTTGATCCATATGTTATTATTAAGATGAATGTATTTATAAAGAACCATAACATGGAATGATCCCTTTTCTATTCAAAGAAATAATATGTTATATAGATTAACCCTATGTGTGGTATTTTTTTCATTCCATGATGAAACCCCACATTTGAGTGGTCAATAATATAGTTTTATTTAAATATAATATCCATGACTTCTACAATCTTATCAATGAATGTATATATTGTTATAAGGCAGTTTTATGACCAATTCAAATGCTCACAGGGAAGGGATTAATTCATTCCCATTTATACGGGACGTTATAAATATATTTGAAGGATTTGATTTTAAATATTGTTAAATAATGGTGTTGCTCGATTTCAGGAAATATTTAGTTTATATATAAAGTGGTTTGAAATGGCTCAAGAATGTGTTTTAATTTATTAAAAAATGTTATTATTGTTGTTATATTATTGGAAGAGTTATTAAAAATATTTTGAATTCATTTATTATAGATTTATTCTATAGGAATTAAGAGGAAATACTGTTATGCTATTCCAGTAATATTTATAAAGGCTATTGACTATATTTATTTTGGGTATCCTATAGAAGACGAATATTGTTACAACTTTTGGATATTTAATCTCTATATACATCTCTCTCTAGAAGGAAAAGAATATACAAAATTAAGAATAGAAGAGATGTGAATACTCTGTTAAAAATAAGGTTCTTAAAATATTCATATTAAAGGTTGATGATTTTGAACATAGAATTGAAATTATTTGTTCATTATTATTCTATCATGATATAAAGAGGAAAAATGCCTGTAAAAAAATTTCTAATATTTTATCTACTTTTTAAGGAATAATAAGAATCTTTATCAACAATGAAGATTATTTTCCTGCTACTATTGTAATATATTGAATATCATATTTCATTTGTCATTTAATATTTCAACTATAAATTTCAACCCGTACCATCAAAAAAAAAATCTCTATTTATTTTGTGGAGTATCCAATACTCGGACTCATTTGGGGTGGAGTTTCAGCTTCTTGGAATAAGACTAGAACATTTAAAAATCCCTTTATAAGAATCAGAAGGCCTTTTAAATCACTTATATGGTGTAAACTACCTACAATTGGTTGTGGATTAGAAGTTCTTCTAATAAGACGAGCTACTGGTGAAAATTACTAAGCTTGCGGAATACAATATTGGTGGAGTGGACTATGTGATTTCTATTCCCTGAACCACAATACATCCTCATGTAATTTTATTTAATTTATTTCAACTACTTTATCAACTTCAAGAGAGAAGGAAAGAATCTCTTCATTTCTAGAGGGACGTTTTAATATTTCCAATATTTTTAGAAGGTCACAATTTAACCCCTCTTGTGTCTTTGTTACAGTAAATCGGAACAAATAAATAGTTTCAAAATATGTGCATCCAATGGATTTGGGAATAGTTTTTAGGTCATTTGGTAACATATGATTAAGGTTTAGTCCCTTTTATACCATAATTTAAACTTACTAATTGTATATAAGTTTAACTAATATCAACAATAATTTTAGGGAAAAATAATTTGGATAGTTTGTACATTAAAAATTATGCTAATTCAAAATATGGAATCCATTATTCTAAATTATAATAATAGAAGTGGAATAAATTAATTTAAATTTATTCATGAATACGAGACCACAATGCAAGTTTTTGATGTAAAACGATTCAATTTTTTTCTATTTTTATATTAAAATTTAAAATATAAATTGTTTCCAAAGACCCAGTTTATATTGATAAATAAATATTTAATTTATTTAAATTTTTTAAAAAAATTAAATATTTAATTTATCTTAATAAATATATTAAATGAAAAAACAATTTTTCAATTAAAATTATGTATTTTTCATTACTTATTAAAAACTAAAACTTCACATAAAATATGAAATATTCACTGTAACCTAATTTTTATGTTTCTATATAAAGTATTATTATTTTTTACATTTTAATATAATTAAAAGATCTAAAAATTGTATTTAAAAGAGGTCATCCATTAAAAGGAGGTAAAACAACCTTAATAAAAATATAATATTTTATATATAAAATTATTTTTTTCTTATCTTATGTCTAAATAATATTTGGGATAAATAATTAATGTATTTTGTTGAATATATAATTTATATAAATATTACTCTAATATATCTCAATAATTGTAATTAATTTAAATAATTAGGCAAAAATAGATTTTTCAGCATAAATATAGTTTTTATAAAAACATTCCATTTTTATTTTAATTGGTTACAATATTAAATTATATTTAATTCAAAACAAAGGAATTAATTTCATATTTCTGTAAACTATATATTTTTCAATGATAGATAATCATCTTCATAGCTTCTAATTTAATGTCTCAGTTTTATCATATTATATTAAATGATAACATAATTATATTTTTTTTAAACTGAGTCATTCATGTAACGAAAGGCATAAAAGAAACTCGTTATTTCATGTGATGTATGCTAACTAAATTTCACATGAATTTCAAGTTATAAAATATATTTAATATATTCCATGAAATAATAATACTATATACTCTAGGGAAATTATATTCCCTTATCATCTTGGTGTTTTATATCATACCTGATATTTAATAAAATATTAATACTTTTTATATTCGGGGTGTTACATTCTCCCAACCTTATATAAATTCTATCTATGAAATTTATACCCAATATTGTTGAACAATTTTTTGAGTTTTATAATGTATGGAAACCTAAGTCATCATAATTATTCTTAAAACAACCTCAATAAATGAAATAATGGGAAGTACACAGGTCACATAGAATAACATATAACTAGGTCTCTATGTTTGGAAACATTAGTAGAAAGTAGAGATGAATACATGGATGAAAAGTGTTAATATTTATAGCATGATACTGAGTTCATCAATCAAAAACAATTAAATGATCAACTGAATGTTGAGGGCCTAAATTCAATAAATCAATGATGAATTTGAAGTCCAAAATATCAAAAATATGGTATCAGGATAATATTTTTTTGATCATTTTCTTGATATCGATTAATTCATTTATTGCCTAAAATTTTAAAAAAAAATTGTATTTATAGCATACATTTTTATTTCAAATGCACAATTCCATATTTTGGATTTACATTGATCAAATTCTAATTCATCGCTTACATCAATAAATGGGTATCCAAAAATTAACATTGATACATGAATCAATAAAATAAAATTGTAATTGATCGTAATCACCATAAAATAATGAAAGTTCTCTCTATTTGAATTTAACTATTATCCAAAGTCAATATGAGAAATAAATTAATAACTAATCCTACTAAACTAATATTTTATCATTAACAATTATTCTTCAATTTATTTTACATTAAATAATAAAATACTATCCAGGACATTGCATAGGTCAATGGGTTGTGCCAAACTATTATGTTCCATCAGTCATGGGTTTATGACTTGAGGCCTTTCCGGAGATGAGTGGTTGTCACCTGGGATACATGTTGGGATTTAATAAAACCATATTAATATTTTTTACAAAATGAATATTATGTACATCCATGAATTATGTCTAATCACTAAAAATACCTATAACTTTGGTTTTCTATACATAAATACACATTCCACTTATTTCCACACAGATCCTTCCATTTTATAATGATTATTCAATTGATTAGAGAATTGACAAGGGAAATGAACTGGTTCACCATAATTATGGGAAGGAACAATAAATGATTCCTTATGATGCATTTCATTTTCTACCATAACACACTTGATTTTTCCTCAACATTTCTTTCCATTCTATTTTGCATTCCCTCATTGAAAGCATTTCCCCATTCCATTAAGAGACATTACCATGAGCCTCCATCCCAATTTTATTCATGAGGTAAATCGATCATTCTTATCTTTATGCTCTCCACCAAATTATCTCATAGAAAACAACTTCTTTCACTTCATTGGTGAGTTTGGGAGTTTCATAAGATATATGTTTTAATCATTTTGATGAAGACAAATTATGCATAAATGAGATATCTTTTACTCCTAACAACACCTCATTTGGTTTCACATTTTCTTCACATCATTCTCCATGTTCAATGTTAATTTACTATATAGAGTATCATCCATTGATTTAAACTAGAAATCATAGTGTGTGAAAAAATAATCATTGGAAACTATATAACGACTCATAGGATATCTAAATCACAAAATGATATCTTGAATCAAAACTCCCTTAGATTTAACTAAGGGTTTTCATTGTAAAAAATGTTTTATAATGGTTTGTAAATAAAATGTGAATTACCCTATGTGTTTCCCCCGGTGATGTCAAATTAGGGGTGTAGTAGTTCTTGTTATCTTGTACTTGGTAACGCTGTGTCAAAACCAATTCCCCTTAGTTGAGTTGTTAACCATTGTTATAATTTTTCTAGAACAAAATCCACTTGTAGTTTCTAGAAAAGGTTGTATTTATTGGAATAACCTCCTAATGCCAATCATACCAGTACTTTAATATGTTCTTATATACCTATACTCAAATTCAAACTCATTGATTTGTTCTCTACTATACTTTTTCTTAAATCTAGATTCCATATAAGCTACTAATAATTCTCTGATACCAACTATATTGACCCGCCCACAGAGAGCCTAAAGGTAGTGTCTGATATAAATTACATTAACATAAGATCGAAGCTAATAGTTTCCCAATGTACCAAACAATTTAGTAGTCTTGGTAATTTAGATACATACATGATAAATGAATACCCTAATTAAAACACTATTTTTTCTAATTCAATTTGATAATAATAACTTTATTCCATCTCCAAAATATTTGAATATCTTTCATACTTCTTGGATTACTAGTGAAATGAATCATAATAATGTTGAGCTAAAATTATTAGTAATGGAAACATATAGTGAAATAAATTATAAATCACTTAGAATATTAAAAAGGAAAGGTAAATAAATGGAAACACATTCCATTAAAATAAATAGATAAGGAAAAATAAATAAGAATGTTAATAATATTTAATAGCATTTATTTAAAAATGAATAGATAATGAATTGTATCTATAAATATTTTGATGAATTATGTAATGGGTGAATAATAACTAGAACTAAATAAGAGAAATTCTAAATTGTTAGACTTTAATTTTGAGGCACCTAAAAACCTAGGTCATCAAGATATTTCACATGGCATTTTAGAACCATGGATAGAGATCTGTTTCATTTGTGAAACATATTTATTTCATTAGAAATGATCAATATATAGAGGGTATATAAATGTATCTTCCCAACCTATCAAACCATTCCAAATAATTCCTCATATTGAATCATACAAAAACTATATAAATTATAAAATATTCTTATTTAATAAATTATATAATTTATCAGCTTTTCCATAAATAATAAAATAACGTTTTATGCAAAAACATAATGAGAAATTGTATATGGTTTTGGAAATAATCATATACATGAAAAATGATACGGTTATCTTGAGTAAATTAAATTTCAAATAATCATATAAAATTTTATATTTCAAATGGGGACATACAAAGGAATCAATGAAGTGAATGCGAATACTATCCTTTTACAAATAAATCATAAAAATTTTCATTAAAATGAACCTTATGAAAATAAAAATAATTCTTAAAATATATTATGACATAAAAATCCAAACTTGTCATATCTGGTAAAAAGAATATTCCTATAGCACAGTAAAATTTTTTGAAAAATGCTATGTTAAAAAAACATGTATAATGCATTGAAAACATTAATTAAATAATTTTTTTAAATAATTTTTAATAAATAAATTTTCAATGGTTAAAAACATTTTATGAAAACATTTTTTGAAAATAGAGATTTTATTAGAATATAGGTTCTCTAAAAAAATAGATAATGAAGTTAGGATTTCATATAAATATTTTATAAAACATTTTTTGTACCCAAGAGTGTAAATATGGCATTAATACAGGAAAATGGTGCTCAATAACCATATGAGTGGAAATTTAAAGGGTTTATGAAATAAATGGTCATAAAATTTCCATTAATAGAAATGAAATCTCTTTAAAATTATTCTTGAGGAAAAATATCTTTAACATTCTAATATGTACCATCCCACTTTGAAACATTTTGAATCATAAGAATCATGATGAAAAATAATTAAAAAATTTTTTTAAATAAAATTAACATAAAATTATTAATTATATAATGTATCATATGGGTAGTAGATACAAAACACAAAATAATTAAGTGGTGAATATGACATTCATCTCACAAATGTAAAAAGTGAGATGAAAATACAACATATTGTCTTTGATTTGTCTCAAGTGATTTTATATTTATAAATAAACAAAATTTGATAGTGATTTACATTCATGATTTTATTAATAAATTTTATTACAAATTTTAATTCACTAATTAACATGTTATATTCATATATTTAATTATCTATATTTATGTGGAGTGTTTAGACCAAATTTGATTTATATGTCAAAAACAACTTGTGTAAGTCAAATATGGTCAAAGAGTTCACTATATAACATCTCTATAACAATAATAATGAACTGAATATTATATTAATAAATAAATTATACTTTTATAAATATAATTAAATATGGTTATATAAAATAAACTAATGTTACAATCATAGAGACTGTAGGCTTCACATACACATTAGTAACGTTCCAATTTTTCAATGATTGTAATGAAAAGAAGGTAAGTATCACTACATATTTCTATAAGGATTGTTATATATTAAATAAATTATACATATATATATACTTATATATATAATTCATGTGATATCAAAGGCATCACATCATGTTGAGGAGGTAGTATTCCACATGTCCACAAAAGATCTTAAACATTTTAAGCCTCTTAAAGGGTAACAAATAAATTGATATATTATAATTCAATTAATGTATTTATTTAATTAATATAATATTTATTTTTTTATGTAACATATAATTAATTAAATCAATATTTTACACATTACATGTATCTTGGTATTGATTCATGTCACTTTTATGAGGTAGTTTTCCACACTTCTAGAAACGATGTTATTGTATTTACACAAAATGGAAATTATACGAGTATGTGATAAAAAATAATTATAGAATAATAAATAAATAATAATCATAACATATATAATAATTACATATTGTTCCCATAATAATTCTGTAACATGATAGGTGGTAATGAAAAAAAAACTATTTAATTTCATGAGGCGGTAGTTCACCGTAAACATAAACGATAAGTTAATTTACTATTATATAGAAGTGTATATAAGTCTAGGATCAAACCATTACATAAAAAATAAAAGTCTATTAAGGATAAAGGATTATTTATATAATAATTTAATAAGAATATTTTATGGGATTATGTAAGGAAATAAAACTAAAGATCTTGAGGATATATTTTACATCTTCTCAGGGTAACTCCTTTTTTCACCAAAAATACTACATGAATTAATTTCAACCCATGTAGATGTATCTAGGAAGAGTATATAGATTTTGAGGAACTATCTGGGAATATATGGATCATTCCAAAGTTTCTTGATAGGTGTGAGGATGTGGGAGGATATAAGGAATTTTTATAGCTGTGGAGGAATGACACTCTTGTAAATTATGGAAAATTGAATTTCACGCAAAAGTTTCTCAATAAAACCGGATCAACTAATTTTAATCATAATATAAAAGGTATAATAGGGTCAAATATTTCAAGAAAATAGATTTTATAAATTATTCTAGTTCATTTGGTCCTTTATGATTATTGGTTAGTCCCTGTTAAGCTTAACTTCACCTTAATCGTTATAATTAATATTAATTACTTTACCTCATATTTTTTGTCAAAAAATATTTTCTCCTTACTAGAAATTATAATACTATAATGATTCCAAATAGGGAATCAATTTTTATAGATTCCAATCATATAATTATTAGAAATCAATATCAATTTAATCTCACTGATTGGCCGAAAAAGAGGGGTTTTAAAGTAAAAACATTCAAAAGATTGTTTTTTTTTTATATTCAATTTGAATGTTACTTTGTTTATAATGACCCAAATTGAAATAATTAAAATAAATTTGATCTAATTTTGTGTTAAAATCACTTAAAAATATAATTTATCCTTATAAATAAATTATAATAAAAAGTAGTTTTGAAATAATTTTTTTTCATTATTCATTAAAAAATGAAACCACATTGAAAAATACCAAAAATTCACCCAAAATAAATTTAATGTTTCAATTTGAGGGAGTAATTTTATATTTTCATATAATATTTTTAAAAGATCCAAAAATTGGATTTAAAATAAGTTCTCCATTATTAATCATTAAAAGATAATTAATAAAAATAATGTATTTTATGTGTAAAATTGTTTTTATTATTATCTTATTTTAATATAATATATTGGATGAATATTGAAAATATTTATTGAATATATAATATATATTACATTAATACACTCAATTATTTCAAATAATTTAATTTATTATGACAAAATATCATCGTGATAAAAAATATAGTTTTTGTAAAATCATTCCATCTATATTCAATTGGTTATTATAATAATTTCTAATTAATTAGTAACAAATAAATTAATTTTATATACGTGTATATTTTATATTTTCGTAAGTTTGTTAATACTTTTCATAATCGATAATTTCTTTGCTAGGATATATTATATTATATTAAATGATAAATTAATATTAATATAAATTTTTGTGGTAAAAATAAGTATTGCTTGAAACATAAGCCATCCAAAAAACTTGTTGTTTTGTGAAAATTATTCTAACTCTATGTCAAATGAATTTAAAGCTATAAAATATATTGAATTTATTTAAAATAGTATATATATTATAAATTATCTAGATTGTATATTCCCTAACATACTTGGTGTGGTGTGTCATATACGCTATTGAATACAGATTTTCTGGGAATTACATTTAATTTGAAAATAATATATAAAACATTATATTATAAGAGTGTAACGATATTTTAAAATTTTTTCCAATTTTATATAAACTAGAAAAAAAAATTACTTATACATTTTGAATGGTTTGACTAATAGATGTAATATAAATGAAAAGATGGAGGAATGAATATTCAAATGTAAAATAAAAATAGGATTCCTAAATAAAAATTGGTAATTATATTAATCTCTTATAAAGAGTAAGAGAGATATAGAAACAATGTGATAAATAACATATCCTTAAAAATGAGTTTGGGTAAGCATGAATAGACAAGAAACCCTTATATCAGGCCCTCAATTTCATTAGATAGTCCACTAAAAAAATATAATGGTAAGGTCATATTAAATAATTGCTTAATTAAAACAACTTATAATGTTCATTTCAAATATTTATAATCCAATTTTATCATATTTTAATCATTTATGAAATTATTTTTGATTGGTTTAACATTTGTAATGTTTCTTGGTTCATTGTTCTAAAACAATTTTGATATAGATGTAAAACAACATGGTAACTTTCCAATAGTTCCAAAATCTCAAAATTTTACATTTAATATTATATATGTCATTAAATAAGTGATATTATTCAATTTATCATGAAATAGATAAAATTAATAGAATCTTTAATAATAAGTTTATATTTTATATTTAAAAATTACTATATTTATTTACAATAAATTTAATTATTACCATAACTATTTTGACATTAAATAATTATATATATTGTTATAGTCTATTATTATGTTATATTAAATCATTAGATAAATATTTAGGAAAACTTTTATAGTAATTATAATAAAAAAACAATTGTTCACTTATGTATCATAAAAGTTCCATGGGTGAAATGATATTTATATGACTGTATTAAGGAGAAGTGGAAACAAGTTTTCAATAGTGTTTAATAAAATTTTTTGCCTATAATGGTAGTTTCTTAAGTTAATTTTTTTATTACATTACATCTTATAATGTATATGAGAAGAATAAAATGAAAAACATGGGTTTAGAAACCCATACTGTTGTTAATGTACTAAATTAAAAATTAAAAAGTCCAATGAGACTAATTAAGTGGTAAATCATATTTTATGATTGAAAAGGATTTAAATACCATGATAATGTTATACTATGTTTAATATTAGAGTTTTTTTATAACTATTTAATGTTAAACAATCACAGATAAGAATGAATTAAGAGGATTGTAAAATTTAACTTGAGTAATGAGTTATATCCTTTAGATTGATTATAGTACCCTTGGAGATGGGAATTTTTGTTAGTGAAGGGGAATATAGTTCTTGTTATTGTAGTATAAGGAGTTATTTGGGAAAAAAATTGTCAAATTATGGAATTATGGATGTGAGGAATTTGTGCTTAATTTTTTTTTATTCAATATAAATAAAACTCATGTCGTATGTTTTTTAATGGTGGTTATATAAAATTATGGAAAAATATTTATTATAAAAATTTACTGAGTCATTTATCATCTATTTTTATAATAAATTATGTTCAATGTTTACAATAACATTGGTTATCAAAATAGTTATATTATCAATTCCATCTAACATTAGTTATTAAAAAAATGTATAATATTGTTTCATATCAATACAGTTTACCTTGGATAAAAAATATATATAATGTAAAAGTTCACATATAACCATGGTCATATATATATATAACTTATTTTATAGAAAATTTCATGTTGTTTTTTTTAATAATCAATAAATAATTTTTTTCATTTCTAAAGTCTTCTGATTTCTCTATCAAAATAAATGACATAATAATTCCAAATTAACTTTCATTATACAAATAACTAACATTATAGATACATTTCTATGTTGGTTATTAAAATAAATAACATTTAATATTGATTATTTTTAAATAAAACTAAATACATATAAATACCTCTAAAAAAATAACTAGAAACTTTCAAAGAAAAATTTAAACAAGTAAAATATAGTTGATGCTTTGTATTATTTTTCATACATGTCATGTTTTTATCATAATATAAATATCTTTTATTAATATTCAATATCATTTCATGGATGAACCGATTAATAATTATAAAATTATACCAGATGAACTCATGATGAATTTACAACTATTTAAAATATATCTCATGTGAATGATTTATCATTTATACTTGATCTAAATTATTCCTATTTATAATTTTTTTTAAATAATATCTATGATGAAAATAAATAATAAAAAAACTAAATAATTATAGAGAGTTTTAAAATTTCACTGTTAAATAGATGACTGATGATTCATTGCAATTATGAAGTGTTGGAATAGTGATTGAAGAGTAGTAAGGTGTAACCTCCTGACCTGGCTCACCTCCATGATGGTGGCCGGACCGGTGGGTTACATAACCTCAAGCACATCTCCCCGAACACCATAGGCTTCCGACTAGTAGCAATGGATCTTTTGGGTCTGTGGGGGAGACTATGACCTCATTGGTAATAAATAATATCACAGTGGAAGTAACCATCAACAATAATCAATAGCAGAAGCATGTAAATGAATAAAATGTAGTGGAAGAAATATAAATAAATCTAGTTGAATGATAAAAACCAAGTGCAGAAGCTCATAAAAGAATGTCATTCCATGATATGAGTCTCAACTGAAAGTGTGGAAAAATAGAACTCAAACACATAATCAACAAAAAGAAAAGATACAAATAGCAACTGAATCACGACCGAGGCCTGGTCCTCTGCCCCATTCTCCATCCTAAGAAGTAATGAATATTCAAGCATCAAAACCAGCATGCTTCCATTTATAAATACCTACAAGAATGAAATCAACTTAGGTGTCGATGACGCCCGAGCCGGGTGTGAGATAAAATCCTAGTAGGCTGGCACATAATGTTTATAAAGCATTCCATTTCATGGAAAAATAAGAAATCAATGTTCCATTACATAACCATTTCAAATAAATTAATTTAATTGCAATGAAATAAATAAATCAGCTCGGGTCTGAAATGGCACCCGTGCCTAGTCACGTGCTTTAGCCTAAGCTGGTAGTCTGAAAGGTGTACCTATCAGCAAAATTCACAAACACGCACATATATATATATATAACCCAGAAATCAAGTTAAAACCAGGAAAATTTATACCCCAATCTTTTATTTTAACTTGGGGTCTATATCCTGTGTCATCCAGGTACACTTCCACATATCAGGGGAAATATCTCAATTCTAAAGAGACTCAATTTGTAACAACAAAAACCTTAATTTCATCATTATTTAAGGTTTGTGTTGAGAGTTGGAGTCTAGGCCCATCCTTAAGGTATCAATATGAAAAATCTATCAATTTATCCAATTCCATTGTGCCCGTCCAAGGCAATCTTTCAATAGACCATGTACCACCCAAGGCATGGATTTACCCTGAGTCCATCCCGATCTCACAAAATGTGGTCGAGTGTCACCTGAGACTGTATTAGCCACATTGTTAATGGATCGGTTCTGATGGGACCTTTTGTAACTGGTATCACTCAAAATAATTAGAAAGCCCAAGGAAGTCTCGGTGTAGAAAATCCAACGACACCCCGGGGTACATAGAGGTATCCCTTCAAGAACAGAGTAGCTATGGGTGGACCATAATACGGTACCCACCTCCTTTCCCGACCCTGAATTTAATTAAAGTTTTCACAGTAGTAGATATGACATAATCAACATATAAAATCACAGCTTGAAAACTAACTAGATACACCAGGGCATCACGAGGTATAAATCTTATGGTACAACATAACAACTTGCAAGGCAATAAAAATATCATATCAAACTCAATAGATAATGCACATTCAAATAATAATCAGTTCAGTATGACAAGTTCCAATGATCCAATAAATCAAATTATTGTTCAAGGAAACTATTTATTAAATTTATTTACAATAAAAAGGGGCTTCAAAAAGACATGAAATTAATAATACAATAAACTCTTCTAATAGGAGATTATACCGACCGTGTCAGTATACCCAAAGGGGTTTCCGACTTTGTTGCAACAACTCTGACAACTATTTATTTAATTTTAAAACAATAAAAAGTTGATGCACTATACCTGCAGTTAATTAAATTAACAACCCAAGTAACGAAAAAATACACCGACATTGCCATCACACCCAAAGGGTTGTCCAATAATGTTGCAAAAATTCAAAAAAATTAATGTAATTTGATTAAGTCTGTAACATTTTGGAAAAATAGTTAAGGTAATTAAATTGGGTAAAATTGCACAAAACCGGTAGGCACAGACTAACAGCACAGTGGTGCATTTTTCTGAACCACCCTAAAATGGTGGGAAATAGAGTAGTCACCCTACCATACTTTTATAGATGAATCTATGATCAACAATACATTTTTATTTGACCTAAAACAGAATAAAATTAATGATTTTAGCAAAAACCCCAAAATAGGGTAAGAATATTCCTCGATGAACTGTGCGCAAATTACTCAACAAAAATGGATGATTCTAAATGAGAAACGTTATACATTCCCTAAGTTTTACTTCTCACTTGACGACGAAGGAAAAAGACATTGTACGGAGGAGTAGAGGCATTCCAAATGGGATGCTTGTTGGTTCGCCACCTAGGGGAGAGGAGGGGTGCGGTGTGAGTGAAAGGAGAGGGGAAGAGAAGAGGAGAGAAAATGAAAAGGATGAAAAGAAAAGAAAGAAAAATTTATAATAAAAATAAAATATAAGTGAAAAATATATAAAATAAAATAAAAGGATGCAAGGAAAAAAGATAAAAATAATTTATAATGGGAATCCCCCCATTTTAATTATTTTAATTTTTCCTCGTAGCCCCATTTTTATTTTATTTTAAAATTTCATTTCATCCTTTATTGATTTCTTTTAAATCATCATTAAATCTCTTATTATTCTTTCTAACCATTAATCAATTATTTAAAATCATAATCTCGTGCCAAAGGGTGACATGATATATATATATATTTATAAAACAACATTAGTTAATTGAAATAAGTTAAAAAGGATGGTCGGGAGCCGCAATGAGGTGTGCAAGTGCACACACAAGGTAGTATAATTTATTATAATCAAATAATCTAAAAATAACTCATACCTGATTAAGGCTAGGACATTACAACCTCCCCTCCTTAAGATAACTAGTCCTTATGTTTCCCTTTCGAGGGTGGTGGAATGTCACCAGAGAAAAGTTCGGGCCACTATGCACATACATCCATCTCTCGCTCCCAAGTCTTATCCAAAATGTATCTGTGTTTCCAAAACACCCAGACTAGTGGGATTGACATTCCTAGAAGTAATTTCATCTATGGTAAATGATACAGATCAGATTCTCAGCAAAGGATGCATCAACGTCAAGTTCGATGTCGTCAGGTTCAAAAGAATGAGATATGTCAGGATGATATTGTCAGAGCTGAGATACATGGAAAATGTCATGCATGGAATGGTACCTTTGAGGTACCATTAATTGATAGCCTACCATCCCAACTCTATCCACTATCTTGAACGGCCCGATATATTTCGATGATAACTTCCCTTTCCTCCTGATCCACCTAGGATCCATCCTTGGATAAACATGCAGAAAGACTCAATGTCCCACCTCAAACCCCGAAGTTCTATGGAAACAATCGGTATAAGACTTTTTCCTGGAATGAGTTGTAGTCATATGCTTTTGAATCAATTGGACATGCTCAGAAGTCTTCTAAATGAGATGAGGAACCAACAGAGCTGTCTCACCTGCTTCGAGCGAAAATAAAGGAGAACAATAAGGTCTACCATAGAGTTCCTCATACGGAGACGTTTGGATTGTCTCATAGAAGCTGTTATTATAGGTAAACCCAAAAAGAGGCAAATTATTCTACTATGAACCTCCAAAATCAATGATAGAGGCCCGTAACATATCCTCTAACACTCGTATTGTTCCCTCAGACTACCCATCAGCGTAAGGCTGATATGCGGTACTCTGATGTAACTGTGATCCCAGTCACATTTTAAACCCTTTCCAGAACCCTGAAGTAAAGGGGGAATCCCTGTTGGATTCAATAGAAAGAGTTACTCCAAGAATTTTTACAATAATCTAGATAGAAATCCTTCCCAACTCATTAATCATAAATGTCTATTGGATAGGAAAAATTGAGAAACCTTGGTCAACCTGTCGACAACCACCCATACTACATTGCTGAATCAGAGAGAATTGGGAAATCCAATAACGAAATCCATGTTGTTGTCATTCCATTTCCATTCAGGAATGGATAGAGGCTGTAGGAGTCCATCATGTCGTTGGTGCTCTGCCTTCACCTGTGGGCAGGTGGAGAACCGAGTGAAGAAACCTGCTATCTGATTTTTCATAGCAGGCCACCAATACAATTAACACATGTCTCTATACATCTTTCTCAGTCCAGGATGGACGGCCCATACAAAGGTGTGAGAATACTTCATTAGCTCTTCCCGTATACCTGACAATACCCATACATAGCCATAGTAAAATTGATTTTCACTTCCATCAACAACACAAACTGGTGGTGAGTTCCCTCTTGTAATGCATTCCTTAAAAACGAGATCTTCTAGAGCAGTCAACTGATGCATGCGGACTCACTCTAGAAGAGAGGATGTCACTGCGAGAGCTTCTAGATCTAGTTTTCCACTATACTCCTGAACCTCTAGATGCATATCTGAAAACAAGGTCATCATCTTCCACTCATTGATGGCTACCAGTAGATCATGTGTCTGTGTCTTGCGACTTAAATCATCCGACCTAGCATTACCCTTACCAGGTTTATAAGCAAGATCAAAGTCAAATGACTGCATGTATTCGACCTACCTTCATTGCCTTATGTTCATGTCTTGTTGAGTGGTAATATATTTCAAGATTTTATGATCCGTTTAAACAAAAAATCTATCACACAAAAAATAGTGTCTCCAAAAGCATAGAGCATGATCAACAACTGCTAAATCAAGGTCGTTTGTAGGATAATTTCTATCATGAGGTCTCAGCTGGAGGGATCTATAAGCCATGACTCGATCACACTGCATCAAAACAGCACCCAGTACAATTCCTGAAGCATCACAATAAACTATATAGCTCTTACTAGGTTCATGTAGAATCAGGATTGGGGTTGAGGCTAGTCTTTATTTTAATTCCTAAAAAGAATTATCACAAGCTTCTAACCAGATGAACTATACACATTTCTTAGTCAGGGTCGTAAGAGGCACAACTAAGTGAGAGAAATCCAGGATGATCACTTGTGTTAGATATCAAGCCCTAGGAAACTATATATGATGGAGACAATCATAGTCCACTTCAATGAAACCACAATGATAACTTTTTCTAGGTCAACCAATAACCATGCTTCTGATATAATATGACAAATTTTTTTTACTTTATTAATCCAGAAGTGTAATTTTCTGAGCTTACTTTATATTTGGTGCTCTCTCAATGTACTCAACATGGTATCAAGATGGGTTTCATGGTCATTTACAGAATGTGAAAACACTAATATGTCTTTCATGAAGACTACCACAAAATAATCCAGATACATATGAAAAACCCGGTTCATTAGATCCAGGAATACTGTTGGAACATTCATGAGGATTAATGGCATATCTAGATACTCATAGAAGCCATACCTTCATTGGAATTTCATACGTGGTATGTAAGATGGTCTCACATGCACCTGGTGATATCCCGACCTCAGATCAATCTTGGAGAAAATAGTTTCTCCCTAGAGCTGGTCAAAGATATCATTTATATGAGGCAATGGAAATCTATTATTTAACGTGAGATAGTTGAGTTGATGATAATACATGCATAATCATAGTTTATCGTCTTCATTGTTGAAAAACAGTATAGGTGAACCCCATGACAATGTCATAGGTCTGATGATACCCTTTTCCTTGAGGTCTTCAAGCTAATTTTTGAGTTCTTGAAACTTTGTTGGTGCAATCCTATAATGAGGAATATATTCTAGTTCCACACTTAGCACGAGCTCGATAGTTAACTCCATGCCTCTCATTGGAGGTAAGATGGATAAATCATCAGGAAAAATGTCCCTAAAAAGTGCCACCATTGGAGGTAATCCAACTAGTTACGTTCCCTAGTTGATCATTAAGAGACTTTCCAACTGAGCGGTCACTCTTCCCAACCTTACATATTCTGGCATAGCTCGGTCTGCCTGCATATCCCATTCTCCCTTATGATGATATGTGTCGCCCTCAAGGGATGTGAAGGACACCCGATGGAGATATAAATCCAATTGAGCATGATGAAGAGTGAGCCAGTTCATACCAAGACTTACATTGATGCCAGATATACCAAGGATATAGAAATCAAAATAAAACAGTACCTGCATATCTCAGGGGGGGCACTCTTTGCACTAGCATATTCCCTCTTCCCTAAGCCCAAGTGTATTGTTGAGAGACATGATGCCTCCGTGATACTCAATTGGAAAACCAAGACTCTCAACAACAGTATCATATATAAAAGAGTGTGATTCACCAGTATCAAAAAGAGCTGGAACTAAACTAGAGGCTACTTGGATAGTACCTCTCACTATAGATGGTCCTACACTCTGCTCCTCTGGTGTTGATTGAACTGCATACATGGGACTTGAGCCACAACATTGAAACGGTGCCTGTTTGGCCTGAACAGGTCCACTTTGCTAACACTAATAATCTAGGACATGATTTCCTCAACCACAGCCTCCAATATTACCTCAGCCTGATCGACCGGTGGAAAATGAACTTTCAGCCAACTGTGAAGTCAAATATCCCATACCTGATGGAGTTGCAGGTAGAGATCCTCTACCAATGGAAGCTAAAGAGAAGGATTGGCAGAAATGTTGAATGCGACTCATCAGGCCACATGCTCGTCCCTCCTTCGGATATCTCATGCACTACGGCTTCTTGTGATCATTCCTACCACACTGATATCATGTGACCGAGCTATCAAGACATGCTTTTTGGGTAGGATTTCACCCACATGAACTCTTAAAATGGTGTTTCCTACTACTGGAAGAGCTATCACCTTGTCTAGGAACTGAACTGCCTTGGCTCACAAGTTTAACCTCCATGACATTTCACTCTGAGATTAGAGCCTGGTTCATTATCTTCATAACAATGGTCAGACAGAAGACATTTACCTATGAGCAGATATTATACTCAAGTCCTTCCTCAAAAAGCATCACAGTAGTCTGCCCATCCCCAATCAGAGATGGGGAAATACACAGATGTCCTATGAAACGAGTATAATACTCTAACATAGTCAGAGATCCATGTTAAGATATAGGAACACCCATGCATGATCATATCTCAGAGTCGGCTGAAAAAGGTGATTATAGAAGGATGCTTGGAAATCAGCCAACCGATATCACTACCTTCTCAACCTGAGAAACAATGTCCCACCAGTGTTTGGTTGTTTCACAAAGCATGTAGACTGCAAGCTAGACCCTTCGCTTTGGAGGTGTCTCAATATGGTCAAAGATAGAAAGTACAACTTCAATCCACGACTCTGTAGCATGAGGGGGCCCACTCACCAACAAGGTGGAAGGGTGTTGCTGCAGAAAGTCCTGTGTAAGGTCTTCTATAGTTGTGGAAGGCCTAGGGATATTCAGAACTAAATGCATACACCTAAGGAGACTATCCCAAAACTGGGCATTAGGACCCCTCTGATGATCGACAAGAGGTAGTGTCACAGGAGGCTCTACGAGTCGAACCACTGGTAGTTCAGGACCCACCATCTCTGGAATGTACTCATTTCCACTCTACTGAGGCATGACATGAAGACGTCATGGTGGAATTTGTGTACAATAGCCAAACACAAACCATTAAACAAGGAGTGAAGAGGGTGAGAAAAACAAGTAAGTCGCAAAAAAAATAGGTTTGGTATATTCCCTTCCTCTGATAACTAAACAACAGACATCCTGCATCAGGATCAAGGTTGTGATATAGAAGAGACAAAAAAGGGGATTACTAAACATGTTCTACAGTACAATCCTACGTTTAGTCATTCTATGATATAACATTTTAACACAACCTTATCTTCAATAAACCAAAAATACAAAATTTTTCCAATAGACATAACAAAACTCACAAGAAAGAATAAAATTCATATCGAAAGTAGATATTTCATGGCAACATGAATGGTATTTAAGTCCCATAGTGCTTATTATTATGCATGGGATGTTTTCGCCTCTTGTCATTGGGCAGCAATGGTAACCCATTATTTTAATCACACTAACTCAATAAAAAAATACAAGTGAGTCACCCAAGGTGAAATCATATCAATAGTAACTGGAATAATCAATAACAGCAATCCTAACCCAAGAATTTTAGGTTTCCCCTATACATGGGTTAGCTATGTCCAAGAACAGAGTATATCCCGAATCCCTATATCCTAGTCTACAGTCTATCCCAAATATTAAAATGGAAAAACCCATTTTATACCACTTTGTTATGTCCCAACCCAGCTAACCTCTATGACGGTGGTCAGACCGGTGGGTTACAAAACCTCAAGCTCATCTCCCTGAATGCCAGAGGGTACCGAAAAGCAGTGATGGATCTTTTGTGTCCATGGGGGAGACTATGCCCTCATAGGTAATAAATAATATCACAGAGGAAGTAACCAAAAACAATAATCAATAGAAAAAGAATGTAAATGAATAAAATGCAGTAGAAGTAATATAAATAAGTCCAACTAAAAGATAAAATCCATGTTTTGAAGCTCACAAAAGAGTGTCAATCCATGATATGAGTCTAAACCGAAATTACAGAAAAATAGAACTCAAACGCACAATCAACTAAAAGAAAAGAAACAAGAAGCAACTGAATCACGAGAATGGAATGATCCTCTACCCCAGTCTCCATCCTAAGCAATAATGAACAGGAAAGCATCAGAAGCAGCACACTTTTATTTTTCCATACCTATGAGCATGTAATCTAATCGGGTGTCCACGATTCTCGAGCATGGAGTGATATAAAATCCCAGTATAACTGACACCCACGGTGTCTAAACATTACCATTTCGTGCAAAAATAAAAATGCAGTGTGGAAGTACATAACCATTTCAAATAAATTAATTTAAGTGTAATGAAATAAATAAGTCATCCCGGTTCCCAAACGGAACCCATGCCTAGTCACCTGCTTCAGCCTAATATTGTAGTTTGAAGGGGGTGCCTGTCATTAGAATGCATGAACACGCATATATATATATATATAATCCAAAAAAGAAAGGTAAAACTAGGAAAAATTATACCCCAATCTTGTGAAATAACGTGGGGTAAAAGTCCAGTGTTAACCATGTGCACTTCCACATATCAGAGGAAATATCTCAATTCTAAAGCGACTTAATTAACAACAACATAAACCTTATATGCATCATTATTTAAGGGTCCTGTTGAGAGTTGGAGTCTGATCCATTCTTAAAGGTATCACTACAGAACATCCTTCAATTTATACGATGCCACTGAGCCCATCTAAGAAAATATTTCGAAAGACCATGTATCAGCTGAGGCATGGATTTACCCTGAGTTTGTCCCAATCTCGTAAAAAGGGGTCGAGTGTCATCTAAGGATGGCTTAGCCACAATGCCAATGGATCTGTTCCAATGAGAACATTTGGAACCAGTATAACTCAGAAGTATTAGAAATCCAAGGAATGTCTCAGTCCGGCAAAGCCAACGACACCCCTCGACACATAGAGGTAGCCTGCAAAGCACAAAGGATATACATATTTCCCTTAATACGAGACCCACCACCTTTCCCCACCTTGAATTTAATTATAGTTTTCATAACAGCAGATATGACATAATATGTATATAAAATGATAGCTTGAAAACTAACCAGATACACCCGTGCATCACAAGGCATAAATCTAATAGTATAACATATCAACTTATAATGAAATATACATATCATATCAACCATAGTGGATAACGCACCTTTAAATAATTATAATATAATAATAACAAGTTTTAATGATCCAAAAATTTAAATTTAATTTCAAATAAAGTATTTATTAATTTTAATTACCAAAAAAGGGGCTTTGCAACACTTGTAATTAATCATATAATCAACTCGGCTAACAGAATATTACACCGACCCTATCGGCACACCCAAAGGGTTTTTTGACATTGTTGCAACAATTCAATCAACTATTAATGTAATTTTAAAACAAGAAAAGTGGATGCGCTATACTTGTAGTTAATTAAATTAATAATCTGGCTAATTGAAAAATCCACCGACAATAATGGCACGGCCAAAGGGGTGCTCGATCGTGTTGCAACAATTCATACAAATTAATCTAAGGAGATTAAGGCTGAAACAATTAGGAAAAAAAATTAAGGTAATTAAATTGGTAAAATTCCACAAAGCCGGTAGGCACCGACTAATGGCATAACAATGAATTTTTATAAATCAAAAAAGAAATAGAAGAAAAACAAGTAGCCACCCTACCATGTAGTCGTAGATGACTCTAAGATCCACAGTAGGCTTTGATTTGACCTAAAACGGTTGAAAACGAATGATTTAAGAAAGACCACAAGAAAGGGTAAGAGTCTATCATGACTAACTGTGCACATATTACTAAATGAAAATGCACGATTATAAATGTGAAATGTTAGCCTTTCCCTAAGGTATACTGCACACTTGATGGAGAAGGAATCAGACGTCAGACGGAGGAGTAGTGGCCTTCCAAAGGGTTTGAGTGTTGGTGCGCCACCTAAGGGTGAGGAAGGTTGCGACGTGAGTGAGGGGAGAGGGAGAGAGGAGTGGAGAAAAAAAGAAATTGAAAAAAAGAAAAGAAATATGAAAAGATAAAAATATAAGATAAGGGAAAAAGGAAATAAAAGAAATGAATAAAATAAAATAAAAGATGGAAGGGAAAAAAGATAAAAAAAATTTAAATGGGAATCCACCATTTTCATAATGTTTATTTTTCCTTGTAGCCCCCTTTCTATTTTATTTTAAAACATATTTTCATCAATTAATACTTTTTTTAAATCTTATTTAAATCTATGATTATTATTTCCAGCCATTAATCAATTATTTAAAACCCGAACATCGTGGAAAATCATGACGTGATATATATATTTTTTAAAAACGACTACAGTTAATTGAAATAAATTAAAATGCTTCTCAGGACCCACATCGAGGTGTGTAGGCACGCGCCCCACATCGCCTAATTTATTAGACTGCAATAATTTTAAAACGGCTCATACCTAATTAAGAGAGGACGTTACATATGGAATGTAAAAATAGTTAGAATCAAAATTTACATATAAAATTGAAAAATTTCTTCTTGTGATATAAAAAAATAGATGTGAGTCTAAAAATTAAAGGGTAAATTGTAAAAAAACTCGAACTTAATAGAAAAATATATGAATTTTTTACATTGGTTATTATAAAAATAATGAAAGAAACCAAGGTTTTAACATTAAACACTATATAAGGAACATCATATCTAGAAAATTATTAGGTTGGAAGATGATAATTAAAAGTTTTTTCTATGAAATAAGTGAAACATTTTTGGTTCTCAATGTAAAAGTGTACTTTTTTACCTTAGTTATTATATAAAGGACGTAAAAACTAATTTTGTAGCATTATGATTTATGTTACAAACAATTAAATCCACCAATATTGGTGTTTCAAAATTAGATATATGAATAACTGATTTTAAAACCATTTTTAATATTAGTTTTTAAATAAATGATTGTAATCTAAATAGATGAATTCTAATTTTTCTACTAATTAGGAGTGGTGTTATAGAATAAAATATTTATAATTTAACAATTTTGGCCAAAGTAGATGAATAGTATTAATTCTAATGTATTTAAGAATTTTATAATGAAATAAAAGAATGTTATTCTAAAATCAAACTAAACCAAAAATTAAAGGTATCGACAAAAAACATAATTGAATAAAAATAATAAAACACTAGTTTTTAAAATAACTATATATAACATTGCCTGAAAATTTTCAAATATAGTTTTATAATGTAAAATTATTATAATTTAATGAATTATTCTTTTTTTAAAAAAAAATATATTTTTGAAATGATTTTATAAAATTTCTTAGTCATATTTACATAATTATTGTGTCATAAATTTTACAACATTCATAGTAGTGATATTATTTTATTATTAATTAAAAATTATTTTCTAGGAAAAAAAATAATTCTTAAAATAATATCAAAATGATGATTCAAAAAAATTATTGTATATTTATGAAAAAAATTATAAACATAAACAATTTAACATTTAAATAAAACCATATAATACAAGAATGGATAATTTTATTAATAAAAAATCATATTTTTTTTACTATTACTGGTCAAATTCACATGAATTATTTTACAACACCTAAATATTATAGATAAATAATTAAAAATAAAGGTTATTTGTAGAGACAAATTGTGTGATGTTTAATGAAAATGATTCTATTGTACACCTGGAAATTCTTATTGATGACATTGACCATTCTTTATGAAATTTGAGACTTGAAACATGTTTCATATAAAAAACGAATGATGATGAGGGAAATAATCATTTTGAACCAATTATTAAAGGGTTAAAAACCATGGAAACATAGAGTGTATTAAATAATCAATTTTGAATAAAAAAAACATTTGGATATTATTTTAATGGAAATGGAGATATGTTTAATAAAGAAAAAATTATCTTCTATAAATGTAGACCAATATATTTATTTATCTGAAAAAAATACTAAAACCAAAAAGGATTCCTCAGATTATGTGGGATCGAGTTTTTCAGTTAAAGTAAAGTTAACCAATTTCTGATAAATAGTGTTTGGAAGTTTGTTGAGAGACCCATTTTTTTGATATTTTTTTGAAACAAATGGTTTTTATGAATTAACAAGATAATCATCATTTGATTAAAAGTAATAAATAAATATTGGTGGATAAAGTCAATTAAAAAGAGGATGTAATTGATTATAAGGACACATTTGAACCTATTTCAATATAAAAATCCATTTGAATATCCTATGTTTATGCATCTCATAAGAATTCCATGTTTTTACAATTGGATTTAAAATCTATATTGAAAAATTATTTTCCATCTAGAATAATTTTATATTAAAAAAATATAATTTTAAAAAATCCAAATTTCTTAATTCCATTTTAAACATATTAATGATTTATATATTATTAAATTGGTACCTAGATCTTACTATAATAGTATTTTTCTATTTTCTCTTATTAAATGTTTAAAGTATGGTTGTAGAATATTAATGAACCAAAACATTATAAATGATATTTCATTATGAGTGAATAATTGTTTTATTATTTATTTCATTTATAGAAATCACATGAACTATAATTCAACTACAATTTATGACCATTATAAAATAATTCCATAATTTGGTTTCCAGTATTAATATACCATTAAAAAATATATTTTTTGATAATATATTAATTCAACATTTACCATTAATATTAGTATTTATTAAGTATTATGATAACATATAATTGACATAGAAGGAAGATGCAATGGCCTTGACTAACAGTATCAAACCATATAAACCTCATTTTTTGAAGCTTTTGAGGAATATGGAATTACTAGGATTTTCTCTTGACCTTAGACAAGAAAAAATCCCACAAAAGTAACATGAGATAAATCATTTATGGTATATTTATGGGCTCATATAGATCACAACCCAATACATGTTCACCAAATAACATTAATAAAATACCACTATCACACACCTAACCCTTAAGGCATACCCTGTTATAATAATGAGTTATGTATAAAAACCGTAATTTTATAAATTTTTATACTTCTTTTTCAGAAAATATTGATTATATTTATCCTTATTAAATATTAAATTTTATATATACATTATTATATAATGACTTTAATTAAAATTAAATTTTGATATGGAGAAACCAAAACATGTATTTCTAGGAAATGAGTAGTTTAAATTTTAAAACTCTTTATAATAAATATACGAGTTTTGAAATAAATATTATTATCATAATAATGTTTTATAAGATAATGTTTAATTAAATATAAATTATAATATATTTTATTTTACTCCCATTCAATTTTTATATTGTTTAGCATGTTGATTGTTTCATGAGGATTATTAATTTTCAATAAATATGCTTTTTATTTAACGATATAAATTTCTATATTTAGAGAATTATTAGGGTTATTTATTTTAAATTATCATGTTGAATGTATCCAATGGTGTATTGTTTATAATTTTTTACTTTGCTAAATTATGTGGTATACATATACGAAATAAATATACCATCGGTATTTTGAAATTATACAATCTTAATGTGATGTCATAAATTGTATAAAGGGACTCCAAATCCACTAAAAATTATTTTCCTTCTAAAATATATAGTTTCTGAAATTATTTGTTTAATTTTACATTTATATATTGAATTCTTGAAACCATTGATCATACGTAATGTATTTTAAAACAAAACATTATTAATATGACTAAATTCCACATAATGAATGGTAATATTTTTATGACATTGTTATCCCAATAAAATATATGAAACAACTTGACATTATTAGGAACCATGGGAATCAACCATGGTTATTTTTTGGGTATGTAATATTTTATTTCATAGGGTCCAATACTTTTGTTTAAAAACTAATAAATAATCTACATCTCTTTTTTCAATAAATACTCACCCAAACTCACATTCAGCTTCACTAAAAACTTGGTGAGAAAATATTCCCTCTCTAATACATCCCTCAATCCCTCTAAAGGTGTTAACAATCTCATAAGATTATCCTACCAAAATTAATTATATTACCACTCTAGTAAGGTGATCTCATCCTTCTATAAATCATCCAATTACATACTTTATTTTATTCCTTTTGAATTTCAGTTGAATTTTTTTTATCTGCTTGTAAATATCCCTTTGTTATAAAATTTATTATTGATGGATGATGAATTATTTATCCCCAATTATTATAATCTTTATTTAAGATATTATTATATCAGTATATTGTATCTGCCCCCATTCCCTTCTTTTCAATCGCCTTCTTCTAATTTATCATTGTGATTTATAGTTGTTCAAGTGTTTATTTGTTTATATTGATACCATTACTATCTTCATTATTAAAATTTATTTAGAGAACAAATTTAACTCTCATTAATATATTTCATGAACCTTTATATACACTTGTTGGGATACCAAAATTATTTTGTGGTGTTCCATGAAAAACATTTGTGTTGTTCTAACCCACACCCATTTCAACTTAAGGTTATTAACATAGTTGTACATATCCTTCATTTATTGGGGACTCCCATTTATGTATCCCGCTCTAAATACTCATGGGATAATAGTTATGAATGAAATTATTATATTGAATTATCTACATATAACATAAATTCATGTATATGATTTGAATGTGAAGGGTGGGATCAAATTTATATATACCTCTAATACACTAGTTAATGTTTTTATCTTATGAGATACATTGTATAGTGAATTATTGGATGGCCTAAATAGACTATTTGATGATTCCTTGATGGTTATCCATGAATTATTCTTATGATGTCATGTTTTATATTGTATCCACATTCCTTAGACTCTAGATGTTATGATCTTTTATTATTCTTTGATATTAATGATTACAATTATTACCTTTTATGTCACTATGTTATTCCCCTGGAATAATATATTCTACATTACATCATTCTATGCATTGATTATTAAATTTCTAGGATTTAAATCCCCCTCCCTCTATATGTACATCCGTAGGTTATCCAATAAAATTTTATAATATAAATGTATGTATAAGTGCATTTTTTTTACTTTTAATATAATTTATTCTCATCCTAGTTTCATTTTATTGTGATATGTATCTAATTTATTTAACACATTAGACCTCTAAATCCATTGATATAGTATTTATGTTTATTTTCATATAATAAATCATGAATTAATGTTGATAATATATTTTATTTTAAATGTTGTTATTATAGAAATGACTATATGTTTTTGGAAATTTGGACTAGAACTACATAGTGAAATACATAGAGACAAGGAAAAATATTGGAAAACATTGCCATGTTTTGGTAATGTATTAAGTTATGGTTTCAAAATACAAAATCACTATATGGATATGAAAATTTTACAAGGATCTATAACAAATATATATATTTATTAACCTTGAAAGAGATCATTAGTTCTAAATCATCCTCTATATATTTCAAGATAACCATAAATTATTTTAGACCAACCTTGAATCTTATGGGTGATTTGATTTTTTAAATTCCAAATATATTCACAAACAATTATAAAGGAAATAAAAACTTGTAAGAAATTTCATTTTATGAAATAGGAAACGGGTAACATAAAGTGGAACCTAAAAATTCATTGTTTAAGGAATAAATTTTAATTATGAGTTATCTATGAAATATTCTAGTTACCCTTTTATGTGCATAATATTTTTGGAAATTCTCAAACCTATATTTAGTTTTGTATTCATAAATGGATGTAATTTGGAGGAATTGAGTTAAAAATAAATTGTATATGCACTGTGAAGAATGTCCAAATGATACTCATATCATGATCGAAGATAGTGTCGGGAAATAAATGACAATACGTACTCAATTAAACCATGTTTTTAACAAAAAATGAATATGGAGGAACACCCAAATTCCACTTAAAGAAGAATTTTGAAATTGGGGCATTTTGTTTCTACAAATTCCTCCAACTTTTAGTATATAGTTAAATCCATTATTCATAGAACAATAGATTTACTCCATTTAAAATAACTATTTTATCATTCAACACCAAAATAAATATAATTTCATAACCAATATCTATTTCATGCATGGACATGATGATAAATGGTATAAATTGATTAAGAATAAAATATCAAGGAAGAGATAAAAAATATGGACTGTAAAAAATTATGGAAATTTTTCCCATAAATATTTTAATAACACCGAACGACTAAAAATAAATAAATATTTCCTTCAACTCATGAAAATGGAAAATGAATTCATCATTTAGTACAAGTAAAAACACATGATAATGTGATGATATGGCTCTATCATTTTTATTTATCATAAAATTAAAATTTTCCATTTATTTAGTGGGATAATGATGAATATTTGAAATGATTTATAGATTCAATATTTTGATAGATATAAAGAAATTGTCTGATTCTTCTGGGATTTGGAATCGAGATCAGTGAATCTCAAGGGTCTCATGGGTATGAATATAGGATATAGAGAATGGAGTTTCATTTTTGGTGGATCGGTGGAGAAAATTCATTGAATTATGAAATTACAAAATCACACATATAAATTTTTTGAGAATAATCATCCTCAAAATTTTCTAAAGGGGGTGTAGAAATGATTTCAGTGTTGTAATGAGGGACACAAAGCTACTAAACACTGATTGGAGATACCCACCAATGTAATGGAGGAAATGAATGATCTAGTAAACCCCTAACATATTTTATAACATTTCAAAATCAAGGAACAATGTCACAATGTAATCTAATGAAATAAGGCTTATGTTGTTGAATATACCTACAAATAGCAAAAACTAAGTCCTACACAGATATGGTAAGAATTTTCCATCATAACTTTGTAATAGATCCCAAAGATGAAGCTCTGATAAGTAAACCAATTAATAATTCAACAATAAGGAACATACTATTTTATTCTTGTTCTATGAATTATTTTAAATCATAAATATTTATTAGATCTATTCAATCACCACCTCAAATCCTGGATGTTTTGTTAATGGTGAAAATAATAAATAGGGAAATTATTTCATCCTAATAATACAACTTCTCTAATATCAATATTGGTTTGAATATTTTTCCCAAAACCTTATGATACTCTATTTATATAAATTTAATTTTATAAATGATATGGATTGGTTTTCTATATATAGATTCAACATAAATTTTTAGGAGATGGAAATCAACCTTTATATTATGAATCTCCATATGGATTTTATAAGGCCCCGACCTTAAACCTTACTTAATATTGAATTAAATGAATAATTCACATTGAGGATCTTTTCATGTTTAGAGTTTTAGAGAATTAGGACATAACTATTACATCTCAAAATATTACAAAGTAGACACTTCTACTATGTTTCCGTAAAATAAAAAAAACTCTTAAAAAAAGAGACATGTCTAGTTCGATGTTTTATATAGCATGACTTTCCCTTGATCCTTTCCTTGACCCTATTCCACATTATGTCCTGTAAAAAACATTTCAAAAAAACATGGGGTGAGCATAAAAATCTCAGTACGGGATACTAAAAGAATGAAAACTGTTAGTTTTTCAAACATCACATAAACCATCTATACTTTATCAAAGTAATACCTTCACCTTCATGAAGTAGTAAAAACTCTTCACTGAATAAAATATCATTACTTACCCTTTTGTAACCAAAGGATTACCATAAAAACCATATAAATAACACATAACATATAAAGGTAACTTGGGACATAGACATACTTAAGTGGAATAACCATACGGTCGACTTCCACACATATCACTTAATGGAATAGCCATACGACCAACTTCCATACATACTTAATGGAATAGCCATACAGCTGACTTCCATACCCAATTCATTGGAGGTTATAACGTAACCACCCGTCCTGGTATTCACGACACCACCCGTCATATGGTTTATCACGTAACCACCCATTAAAATGTCCAAGTACCAATATAAAATAATAAAACATAAAACCAATATAAAGGAATGATAACATTTCCACATTTCAATCATAATATATCATAAATATATTGACATAATAGAATCCTTTATCAAATCCATTTTAATTACCAAAATACATAAAAGAGTGTATGGTATTTATTTTATTTTGAATCCATTACGGCTTGTTGAGGAAGCCAAAGACAAAATAATACTCGCGGCGGCAGAAAAGGTCATTGTCACCACGTACGTTAAAAAAAACATTCCTTTTTGTCGTTTAGTAAAATGCTTCGTAGAATAATATTTTTTTTGTATAAATGTAAATGTAAAAGGGGTTTACACGCTGTATAATATAAAGTTGTGTATAAAATGAAATATTCCTCAATGAAAGGATATTGAGACAAAGTCCCTTACCTCGGGTCCGACGTGACTCGATCGTTCTTTAACGTCCTGAATAATAAACTTGAGTTAATTTCTACTTGATTAAGAACCTTTTTAATGTTCATTATTCATTTTATATCACTTATTTCCATATTATAAACATTATGTAACCATTTAATTTAATAATGTTTGTTTTGTCGATATTTGGTTCTTAAGTCTAAAGTGGACTTCTTACAATTACATGTTGTTCGTGTGGTCAATGGTTCTTTATATCCAGAATGAAATTCCTGATTTGGATAGTATATATATCATATATATCCAGAATATACATGTATTTATAATATTACATAATCATTTAGAGGTAAGAAATGAAATGAACCGTTCATGGAGACGGCAAGCCGTAGGTACGCATGCACGATACATTCATTTCGTTGTCATATTAATGGAATTAAAACTAAATGAGAGGTATGTATATTTTAATACCAGAATTATATTCATAATTTAGATGTATCATTCTTTATATATATCCATTGTATACATGTACCATTAATAATACATTACATTTAGGGATAAGAAATGAAATGCACCGTTCATGGAGACGGTAAGCCGTACGTACGCATGAACGCTACTTTAATTTCTATATCATACATTAATGGAAACAAAAAATAATGATATATAAGTATATTATAATTCCAGTATAACATCATATATAATAACTTTAAATCCATCCTTTATACGTCACACATATGGCATTAAAAAATCACATCACTTTGAGGGGGCAGTAGTCCGCACTTCCTTAAATGAAGATATCGTGTTTACCCATAATGGAAACCATAAAGGTATGCCCAAAATGAAAAATACAGAAGATCAAGGAAAATATAAACATATTATATATCATATATAAATATAGTGTCATCTTAATGTCCACCTTTGATGGTGTTAAAAGAATGTTGAACAATCATCGTTTCGGGAGGCAGAAATTCTCCATCCACGGAAACAATACGTTCTTTAACCATTAGATGTAGGTGTGTGTAAGTTTAGCTAGAATCCTTATTATAACAATATAATAGTATATTGAGGATTCTGAATTTGTTACAAAATAAATGAATAAAATGTGTTTAGGGGGTTGGAGAAGCAAAATAAAACAAAAGGACTCAAAAGAAGACATTACCTTAAAATCGGGTAACTCTCTTAGATTTGAGCTCAAAGGCTTCCTTGGGAAGACTTATGACCAAAGTGAGGCTTCAAAAAGTAAGAGAGGGATGTGGAGATCCAAAATGGGCAGGGTTTGGCCGAGCCAAAGGCTTTGGGAGTGTGGGTAAGGAGGTAGAGGTGGGGGCCTTTTATAAGAGAAGTGGAGGGGCACTCTTGGAAGGTAAAGAAAAGTCACTTTATTTTAAAATGGTATTGGGATTTAAGAGGTCCCACATTGATATAATTCTATGATAAGGTGATAAGGGTTCTAAATCCACCCATACAATAGGTTTTGGACATGTGTAGATCATAGATTTTACATTATCATTTAATTTTATTTAAATCATTTATTAATGAGGTAATCGCTGCATCATCGTGATGTCATAAATAATTTAATTTTTTTAAAGTCTAAAAATTATAAGAAAACTATCATGATGTAGTAAATCTTTTTATATTTCCAATTACTAATTATAATCTGAAATCTGACTTGTATAACCCCATGTAAATTTTTTTTTAGTAAAACATCTCATGTTTGTGTTATTTTTACATTAACATTAAATAAAAAGTTATTTATGTCATTTTTCCAACCATAGTGGTTCCATGGGGTCCCCAAGTTGACCCATGGCTTGTCTTGGTCGGC
This sequence comes from Viscum album, assembly GCA_963277665.1. Lineage (NCBI taxonomy): Eukaryota > Viridiplantae > Streptophyta > Magnoliopsida > Santalales > Viscaceae > Viscum > Viscum album. The sequence continues at coordinate 150,204,387 of OY728159.1, forward strand.
CATGACACATCCAATATGGGTAGGACATGTGTCAAGGTATTTTCATTTTATTATAATATCATTTTTGCCTTAAATTTCACTAATTACCTCTAATCGCGATTAAGAACTTAGAAGTTACTATTCACCAAAAAATTATTTTAATCTCATTGAACCACATTTTACTTCTTAATGACAACCATCTATGTCGGATTTTTAAAATTCAAAACACAGAAGTGGTAAAATTTCATTTAAACGAAAAATCAGTTTTTATAAGCACAACTTAGTGGTTTCACTATTCATCAAAAATTGAAGTTTTTCAGAAAAATACCAAAACTTCACCCTAAGATATATTTGATATTCCGAATTCAAAAATGAAGTCCATTTTAAAAAATTCACAACATATAAGTTTCATTAATTAATTTAATAATTAGTTCCCGCTGTCACAGAAAATAGCGTGTTTTAATGAAACAATAAGTATCAAAAGATTGACACTAGTTTAAGTCCGATTTCAAAGAGAAATTAATTACAATGAACACTATTGGATTTAATGGTAAAAATATATTCTAATTTAACTTTAAAACCAATTCAAAAGATAATCTAATCATCTTAAAAAAATTAGATTAAGAAGAGGTTTTGAATTAAAATACAACATTTGACACTATTTATTAAAAAAATGAACTTTATCGGAAAGATACCAAAAATTTACACAAAGTAAATTTTGATGCCCCGATTCTATAGAAGAGTTATATTTGGTAGAATAGAATTTATAAGATCGATCAAAACTATATTTAATGAAAGTTTGTCGTCAAAAGGTGATAAGTGGACCTTTCGTGAAAATTATAGTATATAAGCCTAAAATTTAATTCTTTTAGTATTTTAAGCCTTTATCATTTATTAGATAGATGTAAAAACATTTATCAAAAATATATAATAATATTTTAGTTATTTCTATCTATTCCCACCAGTACAACGGCTACGTGTTAACTAACATTTAAAATAATATTATTTTATTACTACTGTGCGACGTACGATTTCAAAGAAACTCATTGTTGCGTATCGGGTACGCTATCGAACATAGCAACCCCTTTAAAGTAAAATTAATATTTAATTCGAAAATATTAATAAATATGAAAATGTATTATTCTTTATTTACCTGGGATGTTACATCCTTCCCCCTTTTGGAAATTGCGTCCTCGCAATTTTATTTACGTATCAAAATAAGTTGGGATATTTTTATACCTCATAGCATTTTCAGATTACCATGTTTCATGATCAACCATATGGTTTTTCCACAAAACCTTTACCGGATTAATCACCTTATTCCGTAACACATGCTCCCTGTGGTCAAGGATCTGGACCGGTTGTTCCTCATAAGATAGGTTCTCTTCCAGCTGAACTACCTCGGGACTCAAAACATGAGATGGATCTGGTATATACTTTCTCAGCATCGAAATATGAAAAACATTGTGTACCTGAGATAAACTCAGAGGTAATGCCAATCTGTATGAAACTGATCCAACTCTCTCCTGAATTTCATATGGTCCAATGAACCTTGGACTCAGCTTTCCTTTCTTACCAAATCTCATCACACTTTTCCATGGAGAAACCTTGAGAAAAACTTGATCACCTACCTCGAAAGATAGATCCTTCCTCCGGTTATCCGCATTACTCTTCTGCCTGCTCTGAGCTGTTCTCATGTGTTTCTGAATCAACTGAACATTTTCTGCCATCTCTTCTACCAATTATGGTCCCATCAGCTTCCTTTCACCCTGTTCATCCCAAAATTCTGGAGTTCGGCACCGCTTCCCATATAATGCCTCAAATGGTGCCATCTGTATACTGGAATGAAAACTATTATTATAAGAAAACTCAACGAAAGAAAGATGTTGGTCCCAAACTCCCTGATAATCCATCGAACAAGCTCATAGCATATCCTCAAAGGTCTGAATTGTTCGTTCTGACTTCCCATCTGATAGAGGATGAAAAGCTTTACTAAAATTTAATTCAGTACCCAACGACTTCTGAAGGCCTTTACAAAAGTTAGAAGTAAACCTGTGATCACGGTTAGATACAATGGAGAGAGGAACTCCATGTAACCTGAATATATCTCTAAGATACAAACGGGAAAGTTGATCTAGGGAAAAAGTATCTCGTATAGGAAGGAAATGAGCAGATTTAGTCAAGTGATCAACAATAAACCAGATTGCATTATTACCTCGAGCTGTCCTCGGTAATCCCACAACGAAGTCCATGGATATATTCTCCCATTTCCACTCTGGAACTGGTAATGGCTGAATCATCCCTTTCGGTAACTGTCGCTCTACTTTAACCTATGGACAAGTCAAACACTTCACAGTAAAATCAGCAATATCTCTTTTCATTCTATCCCACCAGTAATACTCCCACATATATCTGTACATCTTAGTAATGCCAGGATAAACTGAAAACGGAGAACTATGAGATTCACATAACAACTCTCTCTTCAACTGTGAATCACAAGGCACACACAATATCTTACCAAACCTCAAAACACAATCATTATCAATGTTGAATTCAGGAAACTTACCCTTCTAAACCAGCTCTACCTTTTTCTGCGACTAACTGTCTTGCTTCTGTGCTTGCTTGATTCTATCTGATAGATATGATCTCACTGATACCTGAAAAAAAAAATAGAATAACTTCCTTCACCAACAGCTTCTATGCCAAAGTTCATCAAATCCTTAACCAAAGGATCACGTTCTAAACGCAACATTACTAATGAAGCATTACTTTTTCGACTCAAAGCATCAGCCACTTTATTTGCTTTTCCCGGATGGTAATGAATTGTACAATCATAATCCTTGATTAATTTCAGCCATCTCCTCTGTATCAAGTTCAATGATTTCTGAGTGAATATGTACTTTAAACTTTTTTGATTAGTATATATTTCACACTTTACTCCATACAAATGATGCCTCCAAATTTTTAAAGAAAAAACAATAGCAGCTAATTCCAAATCATGTGTAGGGTAATTTACCTCATGAGTTTTCAACTGACGTAAAGAATAAGCAATTACCTGATCATTCTGCATTAGAACACAGCCAAGTCCCTTCAATAAAGCATCACTGTATATAACAAACTCACCATTCCTGGAAGGAAGTGCCAAAACTGGAGCATTCACCAATCTTCTTTTCAACTCCTGAAAACAATCATCACATTCTTTTGCCCAGATGAACTTAACACCCTTCCGAGTTAGCTTAGTCATTGGACTAGATAACCGTGAAAAATATTCAAAAATCCTTCGGTAGTAACCTGCCAAACCAAGGAAACTACGGATCTCGGTTACATTTGTGGGTCTTGGCCATTCTTCAACATCTTTTGTTTTATCAGGATCAACAGTTATGCCATCTTTTGAAACAATGTGACCCAGGAAAGAAATTTGTTGTAACCAAAACTCACACTTGCTGAATTTTTGATACAGTTTCTTTTATTTTAATGTTTTCAAGATAACCCTTAAATGACTTTCATGCTCCTCTTTACTTTTAGAAAACACCAAAATATAATCAATAACATAACCACCATTTATCACCTGATTCAACTGAGCCATCACTACAGTAAACTTCTCAATTCTGATGCTTACCATCTCAGTATGCTGATTTGAAAGGTCATTTCCCTCTGTATGCCTTCCCAAAAAATCTGTTCTGTTTCCTATATGAAAAACCATTCTTAACAAACATGTCTTAGATGAAGCAACATGGTAATCTTCAAATGCTATATCATTTCAATTTGACCAAAAAAAATTTGGATAATCATTTAATAAAATTCTAACTCCTGAAGTTATATAAACCGACCTCTGATACCAACTATAAGGCCCCGACCTTAAACCTTACTTAATATTGAATTAAATGATTAATTCACGTTGAAAATATTTTCAGGTTTAGAGTTTTATAGAATTAGGAAATAACTATTACATCTCAAAAGATTACAAAGTAGACACTTCTACTATGTTTCCATAAAATAAAAAAAAACTCTTAAAAAGAGACATGTCTAGTTCCATGTTTTATATAGCATGACTTTCCCTTGATCCTGTCCTTGACCCTATTCCACATTAAGTAATGTGAAAAACATTTCAAAAAAACTTGGGGTGAGCATAAAAAGCTCAGTAAGGGATACGCAAAGAATGAAAACTATTAGTTTTTCAAACATCACATAAACCATGTATACTTTATCAATGTAATACCTTCACCTTCATGAAGTAGTAAAAACTCTTCACTGAATAAAATATCATTACTTACCCTTTTGTAACCAGAGGATTACCATAAAACCCATATAAAGAACACATAACATATAAAGGTAACATGGGACATAAACATACTTAAGTGGAATAACCATACTATTGACTTCCGCACATATCACTTAATGGAATAGCCATACGGCCAACATCCATACATACTTAATGGAATAGCCATACGGCCGACATCCATACCCAATGCATTAGAGGTTATAACGTAACCACCCGTCCTGGAATTCACGGCACCACCCGTCATATGTTTTATCACGTAACCACCCGTTAAAATGTCCAAGTACAAATATAAAATCATAAAACATAAAACCAATATAAAGGAATGATAAAATTTACACATTTAAATCACAATATATCATAAATATATTGACATAATTGAATCCTTTATCAAAACCATTTTCAATACCAAAATACATAAAAGAGTATATAGTATTTATTTTATTTTAAAAACATTACGGCTTGTTGAGAAATCCAAAGACCAAATAATACACGCAGCGGCGGAAAAGGTCGTTGTCACCGCGTACGTTAAAAAAACATTACTTTTTGTCATTTAGTAAAACGCTTCGTAGAAAAAGATTACTTTTGTATAAAAGTAAAATTCCAAGGGGTTTATATGCCGTATAAAAGAAAGTTGTGTATAAAATGAAATATTCCTCAATGAAATGAGATTGAGACGAAGTCCCTTACCTCGAGTCTGACTTGACTCGATTGTTCTTTAACATCCTGAATAATAAAATTGAGTTAATTTATACTTGATTAATAACATTTTTAATGTTCATTATTTCTTTTATATAACTTATTTCCATGTTATAAACATTATGTAACCATTAATGTTAATAATGTTTGTTTTGTCGATATTTGGTTCTTAAGTCGAAAGTGGACTTCTTACAATTACATGATGGTCATGTGGTCAAAGGTTCTTTATATCCAGAATGACATTCCTGATTTTGATAGAATATATATCATATATATCCAGCATATACATGTATTTATAATATTACATAATCATTTAGAGGTAAGAGATGAAATGCACCGTTCATGGAGACGGTAAGCCGTACGTACGCATGAACGCTACTTTCATTTCTTTGTCATATTAATGGAATTAAAACTAAATGAGAGGTATGTATATTTTAATACCAGAATATTATTCATCATTTATATGTATCATTCATTATATATATCCATTATATACATGTACTTTTAATAGTACATTACATTTGGGGAAAAGAAATGATATGTACCGTTCATCGAGACGGTAAGCCGTACGTACGCATGAACGCTACATTCATTTCAATCTCATACTTTAATGGAAAGAAATAATAATGATATAGAGGTATATTATAATTCAAGTATAACATCATATATAATAACTTTAAATCCATCCTTTATACGTCCCACATATGGCATTAACGAATAACATCACTTTGAGGGGGCGGTAGTCCGCACTTCCTTAAATGAAGATATCATGTTTACCCATAATGGAAACCATAAAGGTATGCCCAAAATGTAAAATACAGAAGCTTAAGGAAAACATAAACATGTTATATATCATATATAAATATAGTGTCATATTAATGGCCACCTTTGAAGGTGTTAAACGAATGTTGAATAATCATCGTTTCGGGAGGCAGAAACTCGCCATCCACGGAAACAGTATGTTCTTTAACAATTAGATGTAGGTGTGTGTAATTATAGCTAGAATGATTCTTATAACAAAATCCTAGTATATTTATGATACTGTAGTTGTTACAAAAGGAAATAATAAAAAGAGTTTAGGGGGTTGGAGAAGCAAAATAAAACCAAAGGACTCAAAAGAAGACATTACCTTAAAATCGGGTAACCCTCTTAGATTGGAGCTCAAACACTTCCTTGGGAAGACTTCTGCCCAATGTGAGGCTTCAAGGAGTAACAGACAGATGTGGAGATCCAAAATGGGCAGGGTTTGGCCGAGCCAAAGGCTTCGGAAGTGTGGGTAAGGAGGTAGAGGTGGGGGCCTTTTATAAGAGAAGAGGAGGGGCACTATTGGAAGGTAAAGAAAAGTCACATTATTTTAAAATTGAATTCGTATTTAAGAGGTCCCACATTGATATAATTCTAGGATAAGTTGATAAGGGTTCGAAATCCACCAATACAATAGGTTTTGGAATGCGTAGGTCATAGATTTTACATTATCATTTCATTTTATTTAAATCCTTTATTAATGAGGTAATCACTGCATCATCATGATGTCATAAATAATTTAATTTATTTAATTTCTAAAAATTAACAAAAATATCATGATGCAGGAAATCTTTTTATATTTCCAATGACTATTTATAATCTAAAATCTGACTTGAATAACCCCATGTAAAAATTGTTTTAGCAAAACATCTCATGTTTGTGTTATTTTTTACTTTAACATTAAATAAAAAGTTATTTATGTCATTTCCCAACCAAAGTGGCTCTATGGGGTCCACAAGTTGACCCATGGCTTGTATTGGTCGGCCATGACACATCCAATAAGGGTATGACATGTGTCAAGGTATTTTCATTTTATTATAGTATCATTTTTTTCTTAAATTGCACTAATTACCTCTAATCGCGATTAAGAACTTAAAAGTTACTATTCACCAAAAAATTATTTTGATCTCATTGAACTACATTTTACTTCTTAATGACAACCGTGTATGTCGGATTTTTGAAATTCAAAACACAGAAGTTGTAAAATTTCATTTAAACGAAAAATCAGTTTTTATAAGTACCACCTATTGGTTTCACTATTCATCAAAAATTGAAGTTTTTCAGAAAAATACCAAAACTTCACCCTAAGCTATATTTGATATTCCGAATTCAAAAATGAAGTCCATTTTAAAAAATTCACAAAATATAAGTTGCATTAATTAATTTAATAATTAGTTCCCGTTGTCAGAGAAAATAGCGTGTTTTTTTGAAAATATAAGTATCAAAAGATTGACACTAGTTTAAGTCCGATTTCAAAGTGAAATTAATTCCAACGACCACTATTGGATTTAATGGTAAAAATATATTCTAATTTCACTTTAAAATCAATTCAAAAGATAATCTAATCCTCTTAAAAAATTAGATTAAAAAGAGGTTTTCAATTAAAATACAACATTTTACACTATTCATTAAAAAAATGAACTTTATCGGAAAGATACCAAAAATTTACACAAAGTAAATTTTGATGTCCCGATTATAAAGAAGAGTTATAAGCCTAAAATTGAATTCTTTTCGTATTTTAAGCCTTTATCCATTATTAGATAAATGTGAAAACATTTAACAAACATATATAATCATATTTTAGTTATTTCTATCCATTACTGCCAGTACAATGGCTACCTGTTAACTAACATTTAAAGTAATATTATTTTATTACTAGTGTACAACGTACGATTTCAAAAAAACTCTTTGTTGCGTATCAGGTACGCTATCGAACATAGCAACCCCATTAAAGTAAAATTAATATTTAATTCGAAAATATTAATAAATATGAAAATGTATTATTTTTCATTTACCTGGGATGTTACAGATTTATTCTTCTTTAAATTGAGGGATGGATATTCATTGAAATCAGTATCTCATAAGTGGATATTTATTAATTATTAGAAAGATTACCAATCTCAAATGTATGAGATAAAGTAAAAGGTAACCATATATTAAATTCCATAATAAAAAGAGTGGGATACTCAAGAGTGGGTGAATTGAGTTTCCATTTAATTTTTTTAAACAAATTATCACAAAATCTACTCTTTTTAAATACTAACAAATTAAATATATTTTTTTAAATATAAAATTAAATGTATACAAAAGATTTCTCAAAGTATCGGTCATAACATAGTAAAATATGTTTCACTGTTTTTTATTACTAGAAATATATATAAAAAATATAACATATTATATATAACACTATTTAAAAATAACATATGAAACGATGTTTTAATAATTAATTTTTAGAACTATAATTAGATTGTTCTAAAATAAAAACTAAACAAAAAATAATATAGTAGAACATGAAGATGATTTTCTATCTGAGTCTAAGAATTATTCCTCTCTACTTGATAATCACAAACACCAAATCAGTTTATTAAATAAATATACTAACCCAAGACATATATCTTGTATTTTAAATGATAAGGACACATTAGAATTCCATGCCCAACACAACCCACTATATTGTTACACATGGGATAACAAGTTTAAATTAATAAGGAATATAGTAACTAGTACATTTCAATATTGTATAGAATTATATGTGAATATGTATAATGTGTAATTAAATCACATATCAAAAGTAATATAAAATATATAGGGAAAGAGATATGAAGAGTGGAATTAAGAGGAAACAAAATTCGATCCTCTGTTTGATAAAATATATTTAAATATGTCCTTGTGAAAATTTTACCATGTGTTGTACTAAGCGGCTAAGAAATTATATTTTCATTGGAGAATTCAGTCATGTAGTATCTCAACGTTAGTCCATAGAATATCTATGTAACTATGTCTATCATCATCACAAATTCTTACACATTCCATTTTTTTCATCAGTGTATCATTAACATAATGATACCACCCATTCTAATTATATATTCAACAATATTCATTATTTATAACAACTCTCATTATTCACATCTTGGAATCGTAATTTCAACGTATTTACAATACATGCTTGAAAATTTAAAAATAAGATATTTGAATAGTTCTCAATGAATATGACAGATATGGTCATATAGTATTCACTTGATAATGTCCATATTAACATAATATCATATAGCATGGTCACATTCCACAATTAATTTCCATAATCACTTACTTGGTTTGCTCAATTAACACAGTCACATAAAAGTTACGATCACATTATTTCTTCATACAGTCACTTATTTTCTTTACATGTTAAAATATTTTCCTCTTACCATCACTTGTTTCAATAATACGGTCACTTAATTTAGTCTTGAGTTATGGTTAATCTTTTATGTTTTCACTTGAAATCTTCTTACAGTTAATCGATGACTATTAGATAGTTAGATCATCTAATTCCTAGTTACATGATTGTCGATGTGGTCACATGGATTTCCATGTGTAGTTACTTCTATATTGTCATGTGACCTCCATAGTGACTTGATCTTAAACATATAGTAGGCTGACATGAAAACATTAGGACATCGTAATTTTTATAGTTTCTTGTAGAAAAAATATTTTTCTATCCTAAAACACTGTGCTCCTTTGTAATATTTGAACAGTGATTCATGATTTTTAAAATAAAGAGTTTTGGGACTGAGAAAACAGTCTTCCCTATTTTTATAATAAAAAATTACTAATTAATTAATATTAAACATCCTAAATTTCACCCACTATTATGATTATAAATAATTCTTATAGATTGAAAATATATCAGGAGTAAGAATAAAAAATTTAAAATAATGATATAAGATGCATGAAATGAATAAAAATATAGTATTTAAATTTTGTAAATAAAAATTAATACAAAAATAGTCTTTATAAGGAAATCAAATAAAAATCAGAATCATGGCCATCTATAAAAAAATAATGGAGTAAATGATCCTTTCTTTTTTATATAGATGATGATATGGGATTGTCGCATTATGGTTTAGAGGAGTAATATGGTTCTTTAATATAAAAAACCTATAAACGGGTTTAAGAAGTTGAAAATCATTCCATAGAGACAAGATAAAATTGATTATATAGGAGGAAGTATAGGTATGTGATAAATAAGTAGGTAATACAGTAGGATCCATGATAGGTTTTTTTAAATATAATGGTAAGGCTATATAAATCTTTTAGAATCATTTATATTCATTGAACATTTCTTTATATCCTTATAATATCCATCTTTTTCTCCATATTGGTCTAAAGTTCTAGTGTATCATTCATTAACTTCTCAACATGATATTTTAAGGAAAGTTTTAACGGATCCATTCTAATATCATTGGCCAAATATCTGAAAATTTTCCTTATATCAAATTTTATATAGATCACACATAAATAAAAATATTAATCTCCCTCTAGATTTTGTATTTATCGCTTCTTGATTACCTTTATTTATTTTATAAAATATCCATCGTTTTTCCAACATGGATTTTAAATATATCAAAAACTCTATCTCTTGTTTATTTAAACATATCCAAAAATATGTTAAACTCATGTTGAATAAGTTATTTAATAGGGTATTCATTTTTCACACATTTAATAGAATTTTTAGGTGTTATAAAGAATATATAGAAAGATAAATTAATCCAATCTCTTGAGAATTAAAATTCATAAATCTCTTATCTAGAATCAACAACATATCATAAATGTATTTTTTATAGAGATCCAACTTGATATTTTAAATATGATACCACATTTAACATAAGATATTATTTTAAAAGATGTTTTTGTTAAAATGATAGATAACTAAAGAAACAATCTTCTATATTTCCCCATCAATTATTGGTTCCACTATTCTCCCAAAAATAATAAATAACTACTTCAAAATGCACATCAAATCTTATTTGAACTCAATGAAATAATATTTAGTCACACAGGGTTCATAAGGGGTCAAATATGTTATGGGAGAAGATTTGATATAAGAAAAATGAAAACAATCGTACTCTCCTTAGAACTCTTCTAACGTTGTTCCCAATGATTGAACATCACCTTCAACATAAACATATTAATCAATTTTAAGACATTCTATATGGAGAAATCGAATTAGTGATATAACATTTCTATCCACCAGATCACAAACATATTTTATATGTGTTAGAGAAAGTATTTCTTCCATCACTTTTTCAACTGATGACTTGGGAGGGAAAATGTCATGTCTCTCTTGAGAATTTATTTATGTAATCATAGTTACATAATCAACTTTAAAAATATAAGAAATGGTAGGTCCACCATACTTTGGTGGAAATACACATGGTTATCATCATTTTATTAAAAAACATGAGGAGTCTCATCCATTACACTATGATTGGGAGTATTTTAAATGATTGATATTTTAAAGGAATACGTTTTATATATTTCTTTACATTCATAAAACTAACATAAGTCTTTATTCTACCATTATGGTTATTCAACAAAATCTCAAACCCATACTTCATTACCCTCAAGATATTAATCATCTTACTCTTATCCTCCAAATGGTAGAGGGAAAAGATAGTGAGAAAATCCACGAAACAATGCATGAGAGGGATCCTTTACATATATAATAACTGATATATCTTGGTCAATATGGTTATTTGTAACACCCTAAATATTATAAAAGAGCGACTTATATTCAATATCATATATGAAATCCAACAAAAAACATATAAAGGAATATAACCTCTTGAGAAACTATGGTATATTTAATATTTTAAATAAATTTACTATATAATATGGATATAAATTTATGAAATACTCAGTTTCTTGCATCACATTCAATAAATACATTCTCAGATAGATTACGTTACATGAAAAATACAGTTTTACTGAAAAATATTATTAATTTTAAATAATGAGAGATAACCATGCTGTTAAATTATTATTTATTAATTAGAATAAATAAATTTTGTATATTTATGTTCTATAATAATATAAATTTAATTCATTTGTTACAAATTAATTATAATTGAATATTAATAGCCGTCAAACATAAAGAAAATGTTTTATGCTCAAAAACATGTATTATCCTAATAAAATAAAGTAGTTACTAGTAATGAATCATTTTAATTAAATATATATTGTATATAGTCCATAGTATTTTTATAATAATCCAATAGATATTATAAGCATAATATAAGAATAAATTCAGTATTACACTTAAAATTCGAACTTCTTGTTAAAGTTATCTTTGTCATATTTTAATAGAACTCATATTTCAAAACAAAATTCATTAAATTTGATACATTTTTTGTGGAAAAATAAAAATTATTTCTTAAAAATTAACATAAAAAGTTACTTATGGTGATTTTTTGGTATTTTTATATAAATTTTTTTTTTCATAAATATTTATCTGAAAAATAATTTTTTATATATTTTATTTTTATACTAAAATTAACTATTTTTTTAATTTATATTTATTTAAATAATAAATAAATTAATTCAATTTAAGAAAGTGGTATAAATTCAACATTAACATTGGATATAAAAATATTTCAATCATTTGAAATGTGTTATTTTAAAACACCTCTTTATCATCCCATCTATGGGATAAAATTTAATCCCTTTTATTCTACATATGTGATAGGAATTTTGAAAAATGGATTCCATATTTCGATTTAGAATAATATCTAATTTCAAATATGTTAAAATAATTTCTTGACTAATAATATTAGTAATGGTAATTTTATTTATTTATAGCGATTAATGTATAATTATGCATAAAAAGGGACTAATGCTTAATCATAGGGTAAAAATGGCCTAAAAACTTGTAAAAACCCAATTTAATTACCATATATATACAATAAAATATATTTTATCTAATAGGTTACATTAGTGGATTCAAATTATTAATTTCAGACAACTCATGAGTGTTTTATTTTTTATATTTTCATGAATTCTACTACTCCTCCACTATAAAAAGTCACTCAACCCTCCCACTTATATAAGGCCTATTGGATCATCAAAAACCTTCCTATATAGGCCAAAAACATCCTTGAATACCTTATACAATAATAAATTTTTTATAAAGGAATCCAAATGAATCATTGTTTTGAACCATATGGGGCTACCTGAAGAAGTGGTCACATTATTCAATGAGCTCTTTTGTTTTACATATTTTTCATCCACTTCAATTATACATAAATATTTAATATATAATTAAATAATTATCCTAAATATAATTTAATTTTATTATTCTTAGGGTATTATTTACATTTTCACACAAATCCATCAAATGGAATACATGATCATCGTTCGTATGTGCGACGAACTACCACATCACAAAGTGATGTCGTTCGTTCTTACATTAACCTCTATTCATGGTTGGGAATAATGATGGTTTTATGGTTTATATATTACATATATAGTATATATATTTCAATTATTCTTTTGTAATTCTTATATATCATTAACCTTTGGGATTCCCATTTTGTGGAAATACGATAACATCGTTTGTGGATATGTGAACTATTGCCTTCTCAAAGTGATGCGATTAGTTCACTCTATGCATAAAATGTATTAATGAATGTATTAATAAAAATATGTGAAATATATGAAATAAATATGATACTATAATTATAATTTACTTATAAATTGTTTTCTTTTTAATATTTTAAATAAAAAATAAATAGAAGTAACACTCACGGGTATGTACAATATGTCACATTAATGAATGGTGAATTTTATTTCATATCTACAATAATTATGGATTAATATATATAAATATATAATTAATATATATATAATATTTAAATCATTGTTTATATTATCAATGAGATAAAATTATGATATATGTAATAGGATGAAAAAATTGCATGTTTATACACACTCGAAAAACATGAAACTTTAGACAAAAAATGATTACAATAATAAATGTTAGTTAACAAAATGGTAATAATTTATTATAAGAAGATAACATATGATATTATAAATATGGTTCTGGTTCTGGTATATGTTTTTTATATGATTAAAAACATTATAAAATAATTTAACGGATGATCACCCATAGAGAAACATAAGGTAACCAAGTTTCATCTCATTTTTTACATTAGTGAGATTAATATCATATTCACCACTTACTTATTTTATTCATTGTATATAATGATCATTTATTATATATTATATCATGATTTCACATAATTTAATTATATTAAACACAAAAAATAGATTTTAATCTTTAAAGGATCCCATTATTCAATGTATACTCAAGGAGAAAGAGATTTAATCTCAATTTATATTCTATTAAGAATTATTTGTTATTGGGCACCAATTTACTTTTTTTATGGTTTATATACTATCCTTTTTAATTTAATATCAAAATTAAGCAATAATTTATGTTCTATTATTTTTCAATTTGAACTATCTCATCCAAGTATTTTTTTACTTGAAAATTACAACGTGTTAGAAGTTTTCTTTTCAATATCACATTATTTTGAAATTGTCAACGTTCTCTAAAAAAAACACATCCTTATGAAAATTTTTATTTCCAAATATATTTATCTAATATATACATTCTAATTAAATGTATATTTTTATTTTATAAATTTTATTCCATTTTTACGTATCTTGTTCACATTGATAGTTAATTTATTAACTATGTAAACATTGTTAGTTCTATATCCTTGGGTCAAAATAGATATTTTAAAAGGCACATTAGTTATAAATTAATTTTTTATTCAATATAAGTGAAATTATTTTGAAATCAACTATATTTTTTGGGGATTGGTTAATGAAATATAATAAATGAATTAATAATCTAATAAAATAAAAATATGTTTAGAAAAACCCTTCGAGTTTGATTTCATGTAGAATATATAGGATTCTACTAAAAGATTTAATCTATTTGGAGAATAGGTCATGAAGGTAATGGTATCTTGTTTCTCAAAAACATAAAATCTTATCCTTAAGAAGTTTTCATATTTTTAGTTATTATTTTCCATGATATTTTTCTCTGACATTATCTATGGATGCATTTTATTATCATTTCATTGATTAAACTAAATGTGTTTCTATTTTTTGTCATTCTGTACTGATAATGAGTTATCCAGTTATTAAATAGACTGTGTTTTTAGTTTTTTTACCTTCAATATTTTTTTACACTTACTTCCTAGATTATTTATTACATGGAATGTTTCTTCATATATTACTATTCCATATTGACAATTATAATTGGTTCATTATTGATTCCTTTATACCTAAATGTTACTAAGAATTTGGGTGTACAATTATTATGTTTAATTCATGAGGAAACCAATAAGTGTTATAGGAATGATATAAAAATAAATTATTGATGAACTAAATTTATTTTTAAAAGTGAAAATTGGTACTGTATTTATTGTATTCATTCATTATAAAAAATCATATAAATATCTAGTTTACTAATACTACTAGAATATTCTATCCTTTAGGTTTTATTTCCATGTAATCATGACAATTTAATAGTAGTAGACACAAGATTAGAGATTACTAGGGTTGGTAAACTATAGTTAGTATTATAGGGAGTATATTAGAAATATTGGGAACTAGAGTTAATAAATAATATAATTGGGAACATCACCCTAAGATAGACTATGTGAATTAACATTGGGGAAAATATGTATACCTCAATTCTAGAGTTCTGTATACTATCATATAATTATGATATTATTGTTGACCATATGATCTATTTTATAAACAACCCTTTTAGGTTTTATATTATAGAAGCCTACCAATAATAATGATATTTTGGAATAATTTCAAGGCAATAAAACTTATTAGTTTTCTTTTTTTAGTGGAAATTCAATTTGCTGAATAATTACCTTGAATTTTATCATCGTTAGTTTAAATGTATTGATAACATTTAGTGTTATTATGATCATTATGTACATTTTATTAACATTCAATTGAAATTATTATCCTTTGAAAAAGAAAATAATGTTGTATTGAAATCCATAGATAAATGGGTATTTAATGAGTAATATCAAATATTTCCATCTTATTTATTTTGGAAGTATTATTAATGTGGTTTTATAAATAGGAAAAAATACATGTTGGGTGAAAACACATAATATTTATCAAGGCTGTGGGGAATGAACCCATGATATTAGGATGCAAAGATTATCATGCCTTTCACTACCCTAAATGATTTCTTAGTTAATTTTTCATTTTACTATTTGAACAATTTTATGAATAAATATTAATGTTGAACCAATATTGTTAATTTTTTCATTTATAGATAATGTTATTAACCATATTAGTTTTGGAAAATAGTGATAGATATATTTAATGAATTTTTTATAGATCTTATGATATATTATAAGTGAATTTTATTATATCAGGAATCATATTTAATTTTTGGATATCCATTTCATGATGTAATGGATGAATTTAAAATTAATCAAATAAAAAACACGTAAAAACATGTTTTTATGAAATAAAATTGTGGAAATTATTTTTATTTCCTTTTATTCTTAGCAAGAAAAAATTATTACCCAACATTAAGAAAATGATATAAAAATAATTTTTTCCTAATATTTTTATTTGTTTGAATCAATAGTCTTATATATCATCATATATTTATAGTTTGAGGCCCTCAACTATCCATTGATCATTAAATTATTTTTATCGATCACCTAAAATACTCCTTATAAATATTTAAATGTTTCTTCCAAGTCCATAATTTCACTTTCCACTAATGTTTTTCTATATAGAAACCAATTTTGTCATTCCATTAGACCTTTGTACTTCTCATTATCTCTTATTAATAGTATATTTTATTAAATCCTATCATGGTGTATTTTTTTTAAATTTAAATTTTAAAATATTAAACACTAGATTATAATGATCGCATTTAAATTACAATTAAATACTTTATTTGATATTAGGATAATGTAACATGCCAAAATTTCTAAATGACTAACTTTTATATACTATAGTGTATGACACAAAACACCAAATGATGAAAATAATATAACCTCTTAAAAATTAATGTTATATTTAAAAATTTTGATAAGTTTAATATGTAATATAGTTATAAATTCATAAAATACTATGTTTTCTTTCATCTCACACAACACAGTCATTCTTTGATATCTTTCATTACATGCAAGACTAGGTTTTACCAAAAAATAATATATTACTAAAAAATTATTTAGAATACTAATATATATACCAAGTGTTAAATTCTTATTTTTTAATATTATTACATAACTTGGGATATTTTATGGTCTATAAAACAATGAAATTAATACATCAAATTCTAATAATTAGAAATGAATATAAAAACCCAATAAATATACAGGAAATGATATTATTTTCACAAAGATGTTTTACCCAAAAAAATTAAAAAAATTAATATTATTTAATGATAATAATTAAATAACTAAATTATATATTAAATGAAATATTTTCTATCTTCACCTGGTCTATTTTATAAGCATAAGATTAGAACAAATCCTATTTTACACTTACTAATTGTATTTATCTAAAATAATATTTGTCTAGATTTTATTGGTGGACCTATATTAAAACTAAATATTTATAATTTATTAAATATTATAAAAAAACAATAAAATTTATTTTTTAAATATGTAGATCAAAATTATATTCAATTGAATTTATTTATATTTATGTGAAGTATCATTTTGTGATGAATAGTGAAAAATGTTAAATTTTACTTGAAAATCAATTTTTAATAAAATTTAATAATATTGGTAAATTTTATTTTAATTTGTTTTGAAATTATATTTAATTAAATGTTACATAATTGTTTCAGATGCTTTCACCGGGGTGCGCGCGTCAGTCTGTTTGAGGAGGACGAGGATGCACTGGCTGTTGCCCCGCATTATTTCTTTCCGATGATGAGAGAAATTTGTTGCTTATTCAAGGAAATTTTATCCATAATCAAAATAGGATAATGGGATGTCAGTTTCTCCATTGGTGGATTCTACCTCAGAACTTGTGACCTATTCCAGGTCTCCTGTATAGATTAATCCGTTGTTCTTGAATCTCATTCTGTGTGCCATATCTATATGGACGAGAGTTAATTACACTACATCCATAAGAACTTTCCATGGGGTCTTAACATGGTATTAACCATCAGTTGGTGTAGAAGGTATCATCAAGCATTTCATGGAATATCTGGATGTGTGGACATTGGGGAACCTATATTCTTCATCATAAGTGGGTATATCAAGGGAGAGTAGCTCGAGTCATCCCACATCGGTTGTGGGGTATCATATTCTAAAGCCACGTCTCTGAGGTTTTCCTCATCTTCCTATGCATAAGATGGGGTATTCCATGAGTTTAACATCTACCAGAGACGGTTACACCAATGGTGCATATTCCGCGGTTTTCCTCAGGAATATCATGTTTAACCCAAGGGAGGTCACGAGTTTAACATCATGTGAAGATGGAATGAGGGGGATCAGAATGTCTCATAGAGGCGGATCAGATTGGTACATCCCTATGAGGGATCCCTAGGAGTGTTTACCATGTAGATGGATTAGAACACTCAATAAGAGCAGACCTACGATAGTGTGTCCCATAAAGGGAAGATGTCACACTATGAAGGCTAATCTGGAAACCACTAAGGGCAGCTCAGGGAGTGTGCAGCCCAAGAATGGGGGAACTCCAAGGGTTACCTGTGGCTTATATTGATCCTCGTGAAGGTTTCCTACGTACACTTTGTATAAAACAGGTATTAAAACCCACATTGTTTGAAGGGGTGATGAAATAGAGTTTACAAATAGGATAACAACCCGGATACATACTAGGGAATATGCAAGGATATAGGCCCATCACAAGAGGGGTAATCTTGGGTGGACTGTTATGGATTGAGTGGGGCTTATTCATGGTTAGCTGCCCAGGTGCTGTAAGGAGATGCAATGGGATGAATGTCATGATCTCATCGGGATGTGGCGGCATGGGTGAGAATCCGAATGGATTATGGAGAGTTTAATGAGATCGAACTATCATGAAGGTGACGTTAGTGTTAGGATTGATCCTCGAAGAGACTTCTTACATATCGCCGTCGAAGGGAGTCAATGTTCTCATAGTTAGGTGGGATGATGTGACACTTGAGGAGGCAGCCCGTGAGAATGGACGCATGGATGAGGCCCAGAGGAAATAAAACCTCTGTGTTGGGGAATGATATTTTTGGAACACGTTATATTGAGGAATAGATTAGGACATGACATGAGGTACGGTCATAATCCTCAGGGATGATTCCTAGGTATCCCTGTGGAAGGGAATCAATTTCCATGTAGTTCATCTGATGGGTGTAGGTATTGAACCTCCGGGAGGCTTCCTATGTACCTTGCTTTTGAAATTATCAATGTACGCGTAGTTCAGGGGGAGTGGGAAATGACGTGAAGTTGGTTGGGACTAGTGGGTATTGGGATTGAACCTTAGGGAGGCTTCCTATGTACATTGACATTGAAAAGATCAAAATCTACATAGTTCAGAAGTGTTTGGTGAACCAACATGAAAGGATTTGGGACCAATGGATGGTGGGCTTGAACCTCAGGGAGGCATCCTAAGTTCCTTTCCTTTGTAAGGATGAAAGACCACGTAGTTCATAAATGGTTTGGTGAACTGACATGAAGGGTGTCAGGACCAATGTATGGTGGGATTTACCTCTCGGAGTCTTTCTACATACCATGCCTTAGAAATGATCAAAGACCACCTTGTTTAGAATGGTTTTGACTATCCAACATGAAGTTGGTCGGGACCAATGGGTGTTGGGGATGAACTTCAGGGAGGCTTACTATGTACCATTCCTTGGAACAGATCAATTTCCCCAAAGATTGAAAGGGTTGTGGAGCATACACTCTAGCCTGTCCAAGAAGGATACCATGGTCGATTGTTTCTTTAAGAACATAAGAGTCATGATCGGTGTGAGAAATAAGAGGCAGTAATAACCTGATGATCATAGCGCCAAGGTGCATCTATAAAGGGTAGTGAATGTGGATTATTCAAGGAAGCTGACCTGGTGATGCTATAGATCATCAATGGTGGATGGTGCTTATGCAAGGAGCTACCTAGGTGCCGAAATGGAGTTGTAATGGTGGACGAGGCTTATATAAAGAGAATGTCCATGTGCCGCTATGGAGTGGAAATGGTGGATGGGTCTTACCCAAGGAAGCTTTCCGAGTGCTGCTATGAATCAACTATGTTGGATGGGGCTTACACAAGGAATTTTCCCTGGTGCCGCAATGGGGCAGAAATGGTTGATGGGCCTTATGCGAGGAAGCTTCCTGGGTGTGGCAATAGAGCCAAAATGGTGGATGGGGCTTATGCAAGGAAGCTGCCCGGGTGCCACTATGGAGTAGAAATGGTGGATGGGTCTTACACAAGGAAGTTTCATGGGTACCGCTAAGGAGGGATAATTGTGGATGGGGCTAACACAAGGAAGTTGCCTTGGTGACGCTATGGAGCAACAATGGTTGATGGGGTTCACGCAAGGAAACTATCCAGGTACCCCTATAGAGCGTCATTGGTGGTTGGGGCTTACGCAAGGATGTTTCCGGGTTGTCTCTAGGGAGTGGAAATAGTGGATGGGGCATACACAAGGAAGCTGTCTGGGTGCTGATAAAGAGAGGTAAAGGTTCATGGGCCTTATGCATGGAAGATTCCTGGTTCCCTCTATGAAGCATCAACCGTGGATGGGGCTTACGCATTGAAGTCGGCCAGGTGCTGCTATGGAGCGGCAATGATGGTTAGGGATTATGCATGGATGCTGCCCTGGTGTCTTCGTCATGTCTGTTCATGAGGGAATATCAACTTGTTGGTAGGTTGAGGGATATAATTGAATTCTACACATATGTGCTAGTGCACAAGTGGGATAACGCCAAGGGTGATGGAATCAGTTAGAAAAAAGGGAGATAAAAGTGTGAATAACATCCCTGACATTCAGAACATGGGGAGGGTGGAATGATGATGGAAGATAACTGTTGACCGTGTTTGAAACAAAAAATCCATATCATGTTATCCTGAAATGGGGACAAAAAAATGATCATCGACTGCTGACCGTGTTTGAAACACAGGACCAGACTCAAAGTAACATCCAATGACCTCAGGGATGTTGGCCAAGGATAGTAGGTGAGATGAGGCGGCATGGGACCATGATATTAGGGGGTCGCATTATAAATAAAAGAGGATAAATATCAGATTGTGGGACACACAAATCATGGTGTGGAGTGGTGGAATGCTAGAATGGATTCCCATGCTCTTGAAATGACACCAATGTAATCATGGAATGAAACATCTTACGCTTTGAACATAAGGCATCTATTATTTGGAACAAGATGAATCCTATTATTTAATGATAGGGCGTGCTACAATTTAAAGTCATGTAGATAATGATGTTTGCATCTTATGCTTGGAGCACAAGGAATATCTTATTTGGAGTAAGAGGCATCAAATATTTGGAACATTGGGAGTACCAAAGCTTATATTCATGTAGATAATACAATTGGAATCTTATGCATGGAGCATAAGGAATCTCTTGTTTGGAGTAAGAGCCATCTTATATTTGGAACATAGGGAGTACTATAGTTTATAATCATGTAGAGAGGACTATTATGCATCTTATGCTTGGAGTATATGGAATCTCTTGTTTGGAGTAAGAGGCATCATATATTTTACACATATAGAGTACTGTAGTTTATAGTCATGTAGAGAAGTCTATTATGAAAAAGGCACCTAATAGTGGCTGGTGTTGGGACTTATGCAAGAGTTTCCCTTTCTGGTTCAACGTGGCATAGGATTCAAATGATAAGGTTTTTATGAGTAGTTGAGGAATGGTTCGACTTAAGGTAGTCGGGGAATTGATGATGAGAATATCAACTCAAGACATGGGAAGTGAACACAGAAGAATTTGTCGACTGAAGGTTTTTTTGGTGTGTGGAGGAGTATCAAGAATCATGGTATTCAATAGGTTGAAGGTGGGTGTGCATTAGGGCATAATGGAAAATGTCGATGTCCCGACACAAAAAGTTCACTATACGACTGTCCATTTTTCAAGGTGGTCCATGACGAATGAAAAGGGACCGGCCTGGAGGGATGAGACCATAGTCCGAAAGGGAACTCGAGAGGGGGTGCGGGGGTGCAACCCCATCTGTATGGACCAGTGGGTGGAAAGGTAAGAGCCTCATGAAGGATAGGGCCTTGCGATGTAGCTTCACCGAAGAAAGGAGATCGTGGAGCACATGGTCTCATGGAGTAGCTTCACGAAGGAAAACTTCTCATGGAGAAAAGGGGCTCGTAAAGGGAAGATACTTGTGGAGAAAAGGGCTCGCGGAGAGAAGCAGCTCATGGAGCAAGGGTCTCACGGAGTGAAGTGGCTCCCAGAGAAAATAAGGCTTATGGAGCCAAGCATCTGGATGAGAAAAGGGGCTCGTGGATCCATGCGTCTCATGGAGAAAAACATCTCACAGATCCAAGAATCTTGCAGAGAAAAGTGTCTGGTAGAGCAAAGAAACTTGTAAAGAATAGCCTCTCGGGGAGAAAATTCTCTCGTGGAGCAAAGCCTCTCACGGAGCAAAGCCTCAGAGAGAGCCCTTGGTGAAGGGCATCACTTCACGGTGCATAATTGCTCTGTGGAATGGGAGATTGGCCACCCAAGGAGTGGCATGACCATCCGTATGAAGGGGTGTGAGATAAGAATTTATAGGCGATAGAGGTCAATGGAGCACGCCGCAAAGCACAAATGCAGGCCGCGAAGCACAAATACACACCACAAAGTAAATCACTCTTCGTAACTATAGGGAGATCAGTCAAGTTTCTCGTAATCACATAGTCAACCATCATCGAGCTTTTTGGCACTCTCGGAGGCTTCGGTCAAGTTCCCTACTTTGCGATCATGGAGGGAGCTTTGCAAATAAACTTTGTGAACCATTTTTCTATCCCAAATTCAATTATCTATAACTTCAAATCCGTAACTCCGTTTGGGCTCTACATCCTATCCAATTAAATCTTGTAAAACGTTCTATGATATTGGATCATGTATGGAAGCATTTGAAATATTCTATGAACTAATTTTTTAATTCCAGCAATAATTTAATCCATCTTAGGTCCTTGTAACCAATTTCACATTTAAATTGGATAAAAAAACATTTCAATCCTTTGAAAACAATTTTCAAAAAAACTATAATTTTTGAACCATCTATAGGATTAAATTTATTTTAATTTTTCAAATCCTAATATATGAATTTGAAAAAATGGATTCCATTTTTTGAATAAGAATAATATTTATTTTCTAAAAAGTTCAAATTAGTTACTATAAAAAATAATACAAATTGTAATTAAAATTTATTATAGGGATTAAGATAAAATTAATCTTAACTAAGGACTAAACATAAAACGTAAGTACCAAAATGACATATACACAAAACCAAAACCAATATTTCCGTGATATTTAAAAAATATGATATATTTTTTATTATATTTTATATTTTTGGAAGAACATGTTGTATGGAATACTTCTTAGTAGTGTTTTGTTTTTCATATCCCCAAGAATGCCACTCCTCATGCACTATATAAAGGAACTCACCCTCCAAAAAAATTCACAAAAAAATAAATTTTTATCCAAAAAAACCTACCCAAATAGATTAATAATATCCATCTACTCCGCCTATAACCCTATTTATGGGATTAATTCAATACATGTATTTAATTGGGTATAGACTAAAATGATTTACCTGAAGAAGAGTAAATGTTATTCAGTGGGATCTTTTGTATCATTTCAGTCTCCACCACTAAAATTTATCATATATATTGATTATAAAAAAAATTGAGTCCAAAATATATATTAATAGATTTATGTCAATGATATGATATACACAAACACACAAATCCATCAAATGGGACACACAATCTTTAATCATGTGTACTGCGGACCATCACCTCACTAACCAATGACATTCGTTCTTCTAATTACCACCATTCATGTTTGGAATCAATGATCTATTAATATTTTATATTTTATATAGAAAGTATGTATAATTTATTTATTATTTTTTAAATTTTATATAACACATTACTTTACGATTTTTATTTTGTGGGAATATGATAACATCACATCTCGACGTGTGGATTACCGCCTCTTAAAAGCGATGTGATCTGTTCATGTTACAAATTGATTGTATTAAGGATGGTATTAAAAAATGTAACATATATGAAAAAAAATATTATACATGAATTATATTATAAACACTTATATAATTATATTTTCATTATTATAAATATGATAACAAAATATAAGTAGCATTCATATGTACTTATGGCCTACCCTCTCCAAGAACGATGAATTTCAATTCGTATATAATAATTTTACAGATTAAAATAAATAAATATATATAAAAAATATTTAATATTTATATCACATTTTACTCTATGTTAATTATTAAAAAATTTATTATGAGATATGAAAAAAATGAAAATTCAAGACATACATGGAAAACAATAAAATTTACACACACAATGATGAATATTTAAAATGGTTAGTAAAAAATGGGTAATAAAATATTAAAAAAGATAAAATATTATTTTATAAAAATTATATGGTTATATTTTAAGTTAGAGACATTATTAAAATTATTATACATGGTTTTATAAGATGTTCTGTTGAAAGTAAATACATGGTATGTTATTTTCATCTCAATATTTAAATTAATGAGATAAATGTCATATTCAACACTCACATATTATGTGGGGTGTATCTATAACACCCTTTTGAAATATTATATCATTAATTCCATTTTTTCCTGATTTTTATATTTTCAATTTATCATACCCTTCAATGGAGCCCATTATTCAAAATCTACTAAAATAATAATGGGTTTAGTCTCTATTTATATTCAATTGTGAATTGTTTTTTGTTATGCCTTAATTTAAATTAATGTCATTTATAAACACCCACTTTTTCATTTAATGTCATGATTCACTAATAAATCATGTTATTTTGTGTTTCACATTGTAATATAGCATCCCTAAGGTTTTGACATGAATATTACCAAGTGGTAAAAGTTATCATTACAATATCACATTACTTTGTGATTGTCACCATTATCTTTAAATGATAACATATGATAATTTTAATTGTACATTAAATTTATCAAAAATGTACATATTCTTATTAAATATATAATTATATTCACTAAATAATATTTCATATTTACTATGATTCCACTTTGATAGTTATTTTATTAACTGGGTTTATATTATTAAATATGCTTCCTTTATCAATATGAATATTTGATAAGGCACATTGTTTGTGAATTAATTAAATTATTCTATAAATGATGAATTATATCTACATGAAATATATAGTTTGGGGACCCTTTAATGGAATCCCCTTAATGCATCACTATTCTTATGAGATGAAATCAGTTGGAAACAAAACATTTGAGTTTGTTTCTTAGAATTATAGATTGGCTTCTACCCACATATTTAAATTGTCTTGAGAATAAGTCTTAATGGTAAAGATATAATGTTCTATGAAAACATGATTTATGATCATTAATTATTTCCTTTATTTAATTTATTATTATCAATGAGATATTTTTCTTTGACATTATCAATTGAGGCATTTGATTCTAATTTGATTGATTAAATTTCTATTGTTTCATTTAGACTCCATTTAATATTGATTATTCTTAATCCAGATATTTAAATTGCTTTAATTATATTTTATTTATCTTGAAATATTGTATACAAAATTACATCTTAGTTAATTTGTTACATGTCATGTGTCTTCATATATTACCTTTCTATATTGACTATTCTCATTGATTAATTTTTGATTATCATATACATAACCCTAACTGATAATTTTACCTCACCCTTATTCTATTTTTTCCCCATAAATCTAAGAAGTTATCTAGTAAAGATATTCAAGGATATGATATATATTTAATAATGTAATTATTAAAAAATATATGTTTTAATTATTCTATTTATATTTAATACAAGACTCATGTATGTATATCATTTACCAACAATACTAAATTTTTCGGTACATCGACATGAATTTTGTTATAATCATGAAAATTTAGTTGTAATAGACACCAACTACAAGATTTTGAGGGGTGGGGAACTATAGTTGGTTTCAATGGAAGTTTAGTATTATCCTCAAAAACTATATCTATGTAAAATTAGCTTCAGAAAAAAATCCCTAAGATATATTTTTAGAATTATCATAGAAGTGAATTTGAATTTACTAATATAATATTAATATATATTATCATATTATTATGAGTGTAAGGTTGATCATATGTTCTACGTACCAAATAGTCTATTAAAGTTTTTATGTGATAGAATCCTATAAATAACGAGCTGATTTCTGAAGTTGTTTATTGAAATAAAACTTATTATTTTAGTACTTGTTTAGAAAAAAATGTATTTGAAGAATAATTACAATAAATTTTTGAGAAATGAAATTAAATGTGTTGATAACCTTTACAGTTATTATGATCATTAATGATTTTTGATAATAGTACAAATATATTATTATATTTGATGAAGAAAAATAACATTACTAAAAACCATAGTGAAAGGGGTATTTTATGATTACATTTCATGGATTCCCATCATATTTATTTTTAAAATTATATTAATATGATTTTTATAAAAATGGTAACCAATAAGCATGGTCAAAACCAATCAAATCCAATAAGGTGGTGGGGATTGAACTGATGGATAAATTATGATTTGGGTTTCATTCCTATCATTAGACTACAATATGTTTTGGTTAATTTTTCATTATTTTTATGTAAATATATTTATGAATAAATAATAATGGCAAAATAGTGGTATTAATTTTGAGGATTAGACATAATGATCATAGAAAAATTGGTTTACAAAATTAGTTAGAGAAATATATAAAAACTAGTTTTATGGATCATACCAAATTTATATTTTGGATATCCATTTCCTGATATAATGGATTGATTTGAAATTTATCAATGAACAAATAATGGAAGAAAATTGTGTTTGTGAAATAGAAATATTTATAATAACTATATTTTCTTATATTCTTATGTTGTAAATGAATTACCCAATATTAAGATAATAATTTGGAAATAATATAATTTCATATTACATTAATTTTTTTGAACCTACGACCTTTTAAATAATCATATAATAATTTATTTGAGGAACTCAACCATCAATTGATAATTCAATTGTTTATAATCAATGGCCTCAACCACATCATATTATTTTTAATGTTTTTACTCAGAGTATATATTTTCACATTACACTAATTTTATCCTATGTAGTAACCTAGTTATATGTTATTGTATGTTACATATGTACATCTCATTCAATATTATAAACCAGATATTTTATTAAATCCTCTAATGATATGGGATTTCAATGAAACAATTTTTAAATATCATTCTCCAGATTATGAAGATCAATCCCAAATTGTGAGAATGAAATTTATTTGAGGTGGGTACAATATAACACCACAAAAATACTAGAAGGGGATATTTTATTCGATAGCTTATATGATTCACAACACCAAATGTAGAAAGGATAATTTCTTTTGATAATTTTTGATCTACTAAATATTTTGAATATAATTTTTATATTATATCGCTCGAAATTATTTCAATACTTAGTTTTCTTACATCACATGAAATAAAGTCTTCATTGGATATCTTGAGTTACACACAAGACCGAGTTTTACGGAACAACGATATATTAAAAAAACTAATTATTTAATATAATAAGATATAAAAAATCCATTAGGTTCATGGTTATTAATTTTATTAACTATCTTATGGAAATATATGATTCAGAAAAATATGAAATGAATTAATTGGTAACATAATAATTATAAATTAATATACAAACCAATTGAATATAAATGAAATGATTTATGCTCAAAAATGTGTTTTAAGTGAATAAAATGAATTAATTAATATAATATATTTTTATTAATGAAATATATATATTATATATAATAAAAATATATTTTTTATATATTTCCAATATCTTTGATAAGTAAATGATTTGAATAAATCTAGTTTTATGCTTAAACATTTTTTTCAATATTATTATTTTCCACCTTTTAATGGTGCACCTATTTTTAAACTAAATTTATCAAATATTGAAAAAATCATATGAAAAAATGAAATTTAATTTTTTATAAGAACATAAAAATTATCTTTGTTTGTATTTTTGTATTTTTATACAATGTTTCAGTTTTTATGCACAATGAACAATACTGAATTTTAATTTATAACTTATTATTCATCTAATGTATTTTTATAGTTAAATTATATTCTAATTTTATAATGAATATTTAGTTCAATTGTAGAATAATTAATCCAATTTATATAATTTGAATCAATTGAACATTGTAATTGGATATAAAATCATTTCAATCTTTTGAACTTTTTTACATTAAAACCCACCTTTTTTATCCAATTTTTGAGATTAAGTATAAATTAATTTTTCCACTTATCTGATGGGAAATTGAAAAAGATTAATAAATATGTGTAATCCAAATAACATATTATTTAAAATATATTCATCATTTATTTTTTACAAAAAAATATTATTTATTGTAATTTAAATTTATTACAATGTCTTTGGTAAAATTAAGCTAAACGAGGGACTAACCCTTAATCCTAAAGTCTGAAATGACATAAAATCATCTAGAAATCATATTTTATGGACACATATATATATATATATCATATACCACATTTTATATAATATTTGTCATTATTTGAGGCACATTATGTAAGTTAGATATCTTAATAGTGTTTACCATTTTATTTTTACAATAATGTCACTCCTCCTTCACTAAAAAAGGCTATCACCCCTCCCACTAATTCACACCTCTAGATCAATTTTTATGGTACAAAACCATAAAACATAACTATATAATATAACTAAATTCATCTTATAATACAAAATATTATATTATTTTAACCATATTAATTATTTTGTTATAAATCAAAAGGCGTTACACATAGAAGAGGTAGAAATCATTAATGATCTCTTTTGATTTTTTTCATTCTCGACCACTTCAATTCATCTTATATCATTATTTAAAAAATTAGTATCCCAAATATATTAGAATTCTTATATGTCAAATTATGGCCTAAAATTTCACATTAATCCATCAAATGGGATATGCAATCATCATTCTTCTATACGATAGACTACCACCCTGTGAACATATGTCATTCATAATTCCATTTATCACCTTCCAAGGTTGGAAATATAGATGGATTTTTAGTTTATATATGATATATATATTATTTATAATTTATTTATTCATAGTTACTTCATATATAACACATACCTTTATTATTTTAATTTAGTGAGAATATGATAACATCGTTGGTGGGAATTTGGACTACCACCTCCTCGAAGATATATAATATGCTCATTGTATACATGGAATGTATTAACGACAGTATTAATAAAAATATGTGAAAAATATGATATAAATATTTATATTAAAATTTAATAATAATATTTATAAACACAATGATATATATATATATATATATATATATATATATTTTACATTACATAATATAAACACAATAAATAAATTTATGATGTGTTCATGCATACGTACATCCTACCGTTTCCATGAACAATGTATTTCATTTGATATATCAAAAAATTGTATATTAATATGAATAAATATATACCTAATTTATATAATATTTAAATCATGTTATACATTTTAGAGATTATTATATCCTGATCATTGTGATAGGAATAAAACCAACAAGCGAATACATACTAAAAAAAGAAAATTTAAAATTGAAATGATGTAAATAATGAAAGATGGTTAAACAATGGGTAATATGATATTATAATATTATCACATATGTTATTACAAATATTATTATGGTTGTAGTATATGTTAATTACGTGCTCAAATTTGTTTAAAAGGCGGTAAACATATTCCCTTAAATGGAAATACAAGGTAAGGGAATTCTATCCCCCTTTTCACATCAGTTAGATAAATGTCATATTCACACCTGAGTTATTATTTATGGTGTATATAAAACTATTTTTTATATATTATCAAATGAATTCCCGTTATTTTATAATATTTAAATTTTAAAATGAGGTTAATATTTCATGGATACAAATATTCAAAAGATACTCAGCTTATAATGGATTTACTACCAATTTTCATTCGATTGACACTTATTTGTTATTATGCACCGATTTATAGAGTTTTAGTTCATATAATTACACTTTTTAAATCAATACTATGATTAAATAATAATAATTATTAATTTAAATTTAACTTTCAACTATCTAATCCAAGGGACTTGACTTGAAAATTACCAAGTGGTAAATGTTATCTTTATAATATCATATTAATTTGTGATTGTTAACATTATCATGAAAAAACTCACCTCCTTATGATATTTTTTACACAGTAAATTTATATAAAATATTAATATTATCATTAAATCGATTTTTAATTTCCTAATCCATATACCATTATAACATATGGTGTTAACATTGATGGTAATTTTATTAATTGGGGAAATATAGTAAAATCTGTTTCCTTTACTCAATATGAATTTTTGATAATGAATGTTTTTCATGAATTAAATTGTTTATTCACTATATGTGGAATTCCTTGTAAATGAAGTATATGGGTTGTGGGATAGTTATAATAACCCTTCTACGACTCATATATATCATGAGATGAAATGAGTTGGAAAAACCCCTTCGATTTTTTTGTATGAAAAACATACAATTTTCCAACCAAATATTTAAATTGACTTAATAATAGGTCTTGATGATAAAGAAATCATGTTACAAAAAAACACAGTGTTAGAATATTACGGAATTTCTTCATTTTAATTATTATCATCCATGATATTATTTATTTTATGTTATCTATGTGTTCATTTCATACTCATTTCATTGACTAAATAGACATTATTTCAGTTATTTTCCTTTATTTATTTATTATATATTATCTAGTTATTTGAATGGAATTTGTTTTAAATTATTTTTCACTAAAAAAATGTATGCACTTCCTTCTCATTTTTTTTATTACTTAGAATGTTTCTTCAACTATTACCTTTCCATTTTTACTATTCACATTGATTCATTATTGGTTACACTATAGTTAACCATTACAGTGCATTTGAGATCACCCTTATTTTTTCATTATCTAATAATGAAAGATGTGTCCATGGAATAATATATATGGATATTGTAGACATAATAATGTTATTAAGGAAAGGAAAAACTATATTGGAATTATTGTATTACTTTTTAATACAAAAATAATATATATATATATATATTTTACTAAGACTAGTGATTTTTTTCCATTGGGCGTCATTTACTTGTAATCATGCCAATTTAATGGTCGTATACGTCACTTCCATGATTACTAGGGTTGTCATGCTACATCAGGTACATTTTCCCTTTCCTTAACTTCAATGGAAACATCATTTTCATAAGTAGAATACTCCACTATTTTATATAGATTTTGAATAGGGTTCAGTTAGACTCTTAGTCTAAAAGAATTATTAGCCATAAAAAACATTTAAAAATGTTTTTATTATCTTATAACCATTATATTATCTAAGAATTTTTGTTTAACATAATGATCATATAGCTCTGTGGATTTATGTAGAAACCATTAGAGGAAATGAAACATTCTTCCCCCTTTAGAAAATAATCCCTTAAAGTCTATGTGGGTTATTATTTATTAAGGATGAAAAATATAATTAATCTTTGAAGATGGATTTCATAAATCAATCATATAAATCCTGATAAATATCAAAGAACATATCAAAATTACTTTACTCATGAAATAAATAAAGATAATGTCTTCGTCACATAAGATGCTAAAGTCCACTTTCATGGGACTAATGAGATGTTAAATAAAAATTTCTAGTAATATGAATTATATGATTAATTCCACGGAAATTGGTCTCCAAGAAGTCATGTTCATATTTAATTTCTAAATAGAAATAAAAAAATCAAAAAAAATCATGATTCCTAGGATTTGAGCTGTAATAGTCACCAAACATTCCTATATAAGGAACAATTAAACATTTAAACCATAGTGTTGAGGTAAAACCCAAACATTATCTATTTACCATTATCATAATGGAGTTTTATGAATCACTATAAAAAAATTAAATATTGACCAAAATACCCATAAACAGTTGATGATAAATCCACTAATAGTTATATTTAAAACATTCACTCTACCGTCAATTAATAATTTATTTACAGATTAAATATTATATTTATTGAGGCCATTCACCATATAAATCGATTTTGTAAAATAAAGAAAAACCTATTAGTTGAGATTGGTCAACATTACTGTTGTACTCGATTTACCTTGATTGTTTTCTAATATCTATGAAAGAGGTTATCTAGAATGGTATGGGGCATCATACGCTTTTTTTAATGTTACCATATTTACAAAATGATTCACTTATTTGGAATTTGAGGTTATATTTTACAAGGTAAATGGGATTGAGGAAGATAGATTCAACCATGTGAGATTTAGTTGGGCTTCAAAAAAAAGTGAAAGGATTACTACACAATATTTTTTTGATGATTTTGATTCAAATTTTAAACATATTTCTTTATATAGGGAATAAAATAATAATAAATTAAGGGAGAATCATGGTAAAACACAGTATAAAATATCATAATTAACCAGTCATTTTATGTATAGTTATAGTAAACTCAGGTTACATATATAATTCTTGGTAGGTATATTGACCACATTACCAATTTTTCATGGTCACGTGTCATACTATATTAATAAATAACTCCATATTACATAACTGAATATATTAAAAAATAACTCATGATCACATAACATATCATGTGAAATGATAATCCTAGATAGTTATCAATATAAGAATAAAACACATTAGATAAATCACAAATCAATAAAAACATAGTAATCATAGATGTTAATAATTTTAAAAAATTCAAAAAAAATGCTTTAGAGGAGAATTTATATTCTAATATACATAATATATTAATGCGTGTTTCATTCATAGAATATATGCACAATAACATCTTGTAACCTTATACCCAACATTATCATGGTATAATGAAACAATGTTCCTTTTCTCATTATACAATGAAACTAAATACTTTAAAAAAATTAATCTATTCAAAGAGGTTCCTTTTCCATTTAACATACAACTACTGAAATTTAAATCTAAATAATTAACCAATTCAGTTGTGATTCTGTTAGAGAAAAAAATATCATAAATTGGTTTTATTTTGAGTTAAATTAAAAATGGAAGGATTTAAATTAAATTCTGTGGGATTTTATTGAATACCATTAGACATTTAGATATGAACAACAATATCAAACTAGATACCTGATATGTATAGTTTACTACCTTTAATAATTGTATATATGGTTTCATAAACTAATTTCTTAGCAACATCAAAATCTAATTTTTAGGTTGTACTCACATGAGTCTCATTTCCGTTTTCTTTAGGCATGTTTTTTGTGAAAATATAATATTGGAATTATTTTTTATTTAAAAGACTTACATATTTATTTTAGAAAATATGAAGACCAAGTAATAATTTTCACCCACCCATTAAATTAATTTCATTTCGATTATTCATTGTTTATTAAAAATTAATTACACTATGAGTTTTTGGATGATCTAATAATAATATCTTAAACATAAATTTTAACTTCTAAAACCAATTTCTAAAGTATTTTTTTGAAAATGGTTGGATTAGATATATCTTTTGAATACCCTATTGAAATAAATAAACTACATTCTCACATTAATAACTATGATCTTGTTTTAAAACAAACATAACATTGGTAAATTTGAAAAAATTATTTGTAAAATGATGACTTTGAAATATTGGTGTAGTTTTAGAAAAACCTCACACAATAATATAACCATTAACCAAACAACCTTTTACATTCATTTATAGAATATTGAAATTCAAATTTGATGTGTACTCAATATACATTCAAATATCTTTAGGTATTAATATTTTTGAAAATTTTACTTCATATTCTATACCTTCTTCTTGAAAATTTCCCCATTAAACCATTGAAGATTAATTTCTTATAATTTTTTTAGACACATCATCATTATTCCTAAGAACCAATTTTGATCCATTGGGCATGATTTTTTTTTGTTTTTTACACACTTTCCTAGAATTTTTTTTCCTTCAGACTAATGAAACTAATAATCAAGATCAATTAACCAAAACTCTTTATCTATAGATTAAATGATATTTTTAAGTTCATGCTATGAAAATGAGGCACGATGATAAACTATTTTTAAGAGAATATCTTATTTTGGAAAATTTATTTACACATTATACAAATACATCTAAGTGATAGTCTATATGAGTTCTTTTATTCCTTGAGATACAAGTACTTTGTATTACATTTTATTTAGGATATGTTTCAAATAGTTCCTCTATATTGGGTGATTTTTCTACAATGGGTTTTATACGGTAGAAACTAATCTTGGTGATGTATTTATATTAATGATAGAAATATAATCATTAAGGTTTTCTATTTAACATTATAGAATAATATGATTCTGTAACATCAAATTTTATATGTAAAGATTATTCCAGAATGTTTGGTTCTTTTATTTGTTAGACTATTTTATTTAATATAGGTAAAAAAAGGAATATTGTATCATCACATTTGGATAAAAATTCATTTAAATACTTATTTGTGATGATAATAAAGTTATTGAATCCATATAATATAAATTTATTTAACATTCATTTTCTTCCATTCCTAAAATTTTATATATTTCACTTTAAAAGTGTTCGGATAAGAACCCTATTTATAATATAATATTATGTTCTTAAAGCTTCTTCAAAAAAATAGATAGGTAGGTTTTACTCATTGATCATGCTTTGGGAAATCTATTTAATATTCATCTTATTTACTTCAATAAATAATTAATCTAGGGAGTACTATTCAGAGAATGGGCCTTGGGCCTAAAATTTGGGCCTACGTGCCATGTAATGGGCTAAATGCCGAATGGGACTTCAGGCTATGTAATAGGTCTCCATCTACCCAATTAAAGAGGCCTTTTCTTTTTATTAATAATAAATGATGCCTCAGCCCCAACCTTAAAAAAACATTTGAATAAGACTTCCTTTTTTGATAATAAATATTTATGCTGAAAAAAATCCCTGTGAAAAAACTCAAGGGTTGAGATGTTTAATAATATTTCTTTGGTTTGAAATAATCATATGTTATTGTAATATACTGGCATGGGTGATATTCAATGGTGCCCTGATCCGGACCCCCCACTTGAACATAGATGTGCCTCCTGATACACTCTAGGATTCCAACTAGTAGCGAGAATATATTTTTTATCATGGGGATACTATACCATATTATTATCAAATTAATACACCAATGGAAATAATATTCCAATAAAAAATGATAATACATTATCAAAACAATCCAGTGTCACAAGACCAAAATCTTAAAAACAGTGTCATAAGTATATAATAGATATGCCATGATAAATATCATGTCATGTGTCAAAATGGGAGTCAAAAGTAAAGTAATTGATAACTCCCTAGAACATAAAAAACCATATATCATTTCCACTTCCATGATTCATCACAATCAACCCTCTAACAAAGGGAGATTTCCCTCAACTTATCAAGAATTAATCTAATCTATTTTGGTATCGATCTGGAATTCCAGGTAGGGTATTAGTATAACTCTGTATTCGACCACCAATGTAATCTAAAAAATCTGGTCAAATAGTGTTTGTTATTGTATAAGGAATGAAATATACTTAATATAGGAAACAAATTACATGTATTTAATTATTCTTTCATTAATTGCATGAAACAACAGGTTCCCATTGAAACCCAAACTCTCAATACATATATCAGCTCATACTAGAGTCAGAATTATTTGTAAGGGACATAATTTATCTCAATGTCTATGTTACCATTTATTATCAAAATTTATATCTGATTAAATTCATAAATCATGTAAATCAGTCCAGTATTAGTAATGTGCACATTGGGTTCTAAACTCAAGGGGTTGATTGAGAAATATCTTTTTATTGATTTTCAAATAGGTTGCATTATGGTTGAACCGTCACCATACCATCATATGCCAGATATAGATTAAAATTTGAAAAATAAATTCAAAATTCAAAAAATTAACATCATCAAAGAAAAACTCAAGCCACACTGCGAAGTTCAGATAATATCACCTTTCATACCCACCATCTTCATTAAATCCTATCAACATCGTCGTCTCTATCACTACATGTATTACCCGAGAACATAACAACCATAACACACCATAAAAATCAGAACACATTCAATCGTCATGCCATCCAAGTTCTCAACAGAACACCAGTGATAGACGAATACCTCCCCCATGTCATCACCAACCCCCTATAAACTATACAGAAATAGTCAAACACCAATACAATATGTTCTATCCACATCAGAATGATGAAAATCATTCCATAAACAATTAAAACAAAAAATTAACAAAACCACTCCACAAACATAAAATGGGTTCTTAATAACCTTCCAGGTAATAGAGAATCTTTCCACAGTCTATACCATGTCCCAACACCTATAGCTATCAATGTCCCTTGGATGTCAAAATGGAAATTCTCATGATCTTCCTACTCAATGGCTCTCATGATCATCTTCCTCGAAGTCTCTCACAATCCCCTTCCATAAGTGATCTCATTGTATAATTCTATAATTTTATCATGGTCCTCTTCACTAATGGTTCCCACTGTCTTATGCTAATAAAAATGGAATTTCTCACATGCTTCCTCAAGAGTCCCAAACTCACTCCTTGGTTAACCCATGTGTTACTCCATAATAACATAATCAAATCCATGAAACATACAACTGAAGTACATTTCAAAAATCATTTCATTATTTAATTCAAAACATAATAAAAAATATCCACCTTAATAATTAATTTACATTATTAATTAATCATTTAATTTGTATTAATTAAGTCAACAATTAGTTAATCAACCCAATTACATTCAGTAACCCAATATTTAATTAATCACTTCAATGATTTAATTATATAAAAAATTAATTAATCATATTAATCCATTAGTTAATAAATGATTTAACAATTCAAAACAATAACATTAGTTAATTTGATAATTAATTAATCACACCAATTCCATTAGTTAATAAAATAATTAACTAATCACGTTTAAAACAATAATTAATTTATATATTAATTAATAACATAAATTCATCTTGTTAATTTAAAAATATATTAATTGTAACGTCCCAAACATATATAACCTAAAGTCGGCGCATTATTACATTTCATAGGAATTATTATAAGGAAAAAAATTCCAAAGGAAAGTATATTTTAGTAGTCTTTGAAATATAGATTATATAAAATATACCCATAGTACAATTGGAAAAAAAATATGTCATGCTACATGATAACATTAATATACTTCATCCTTGAAAGAATATTCATTGTTCACTTCTTCATATCTTGGGGAGAGAAATATAGTAAAGGTAATCTCAAGTGCTCAACAAGGGTACATACAATGGAAACAATAATCAATCCATATGTAATGGTAAATATCTTAGAACAATTTCCACATAAAAAACTAGATAAGGATCAAATAATATGGAATGTAAGGAACTGAAACATATTCCATAAATCAAAAAATAGAGAATTAACTACTTCCATAGATATGTTGATGAAAAATATCATTAATAAATAATAAATGGAATTAAATGATAGAAATACTTTATTAAAGGATGTCATGTCTCAGGAACATGAAAACTGATTACCATCAAGACATTTTACAAGATGGTTTAAAATTTTGGGTAGAAACCCATTTTTCCAACTTATTCATCACATTGGAACATGTTGATGCATCGATGAGATATTTAATGATCGAGCTCCACCCGTTATTTCTTTTCTATAGTATTTCTCATATTGAATAACCACAATAAATAATATTCCTTATCAAATAACCATATTGAATGAGTAATACAGATCTATAAAAAATTAAAATGATAGAAATAATATCATATCTTGAAAAAATCTTCTCAACTTCGTTTACTTTATCCTAAATATACTCCCAACTTCTTTCAAATATATATGTTTTTGTACTATTTAAATGTGAAATTACTTCTACTAATAATAACTAGACTAAATAGAAAATATTAATCCAATTAAACTTTAAAATCATTTATGAAGACAATCTATCAATATATATAAATTATATTAAAAGGCAATTTTGAATTGAAATGAAGTATTTTTTTACTATTCATCAAAAATAAAAACATTTTAGAAAATTATGAAAATTTCACTGTAACCTATTTTTGATATTATGAATCCACAAATTACTTCTATTTAAAAAAAGTCTACCAATTTTCAAAATGTGGTTAATACCATTCAAAAAAAATTTTAAATCTCTACTCTGATAAGTCATAGTGTGCATAAACTCGGGGTTGTATACAACACAATCCGCTGAATTATTTGAAAAGAAACATACTGTAAATACCTGTAAAATTCAAGGGAATTTTTTTTTCTTAATTTTCTTTGGGATTTTACAAGAGCACAGTTTCTGACGGCACCTGATTCCGAGGCCTGGTGTTCCCGGAATCAATTTCCAAAGTATGGCTCGGGTACGTTCAGTGAATGAACGAGCGGGTTTTCCTAACTTTTGAACTGGTGGTAAGAATCAAATTCAGAGGGCACCGATGGAATCACAACGCCGATAATTGCTTAAGAACACATTTTCTGGAGTTGCGTTTACTTAGGTGAGGTTTTTAATTAGTTAGGTTAACAAAAGAATAAATATAAAATCGTGTGCTACAATTTTATTTTTATTCTAAATAATGATAACCCATGAATGGCGGTTGGAGTGGGACAAACTAATACCCTAACTCCTAGGATGGATATTAGTGAGGTGGGTCCCACACGAGCCACACCCCCATTATATCCTTTACCTCCCACATGCATTTAATTATGTAACTCACCCGCACCCCCTCTTAAATGCCAAGTAAACTCTCACGTTTAATTAATTATGAAACACCTCATTAATTGGTCAACACACGTTAATTAAATCGTGATATGTTTTTGAATTTCAAAAACCGTTGCAATGAGAAATAATATAAGGCAAAGCCTTATTTTATTATGTTGTTGAATTGTGCGAGAAGGATTTGAAGATGAGATCAAAGTCTTGGGATCGTCATCTTCCTCCTTGAATAACACGAAGAACGCACCGTCGCCGATGAAGAATGCCGACCTCCGAAGAAGGGAAAAGAAGAACACAAGACCTGCGGAGACTGACGACGCAATTCCGTGTACCACGACGCTGACGATTCTCTTCTCTGTGATGCCTTTTTCCGCGACGCCTTCTTCTGTGACGTTATTTCCCGCGACGAACCTCCATTCGACGACATCGTGAGGTAGGGGTTAATTGTTTTTGTCCGTGAATTTTTCCTTTGCTGTTCATCGACTTCTTATTGGGCTACCTATTATTTTAATAACGGGAGAAGGTCGGACCGCACGAACACGGCCGACCCTCCTCCCCCTTTCTTTGTTGTACTTGTTGTGGCATGAGAAAAGACGGCGCGGTGCAACGGCAGTGCACAGAAACAATGAAGAACGGGCGAAGAAGCGAGGTGTCGTCGCGCCACGCCGTTATGGCGATTCGAAGGATCAGCGGATTTTTTAATTGATGGCGGATCGACTGGAGTTGACTGAATGGGCCGTAGAGGCGGTTTGATGATTCTGAAGTAAAGTGTGAGACCCGAGGTGAACACCGGCGCAGAAGGAATTGAAAACGGACTACCGGAGCGACACCGGTGGCCCGCGAAATTCACCGGCGGCGCGGGTCGCCGGCGGTTGGCAACGGCTGGCCGCCCGGAGGTGGTGGCATTCCAGCGTCCCTCCAGGAGAGACCGCCGCGATGACAGGCATTCGGTCACACACCCGCACGTGACCGGGGGGGGGGGGGGGGGAACGCGGCGCTGAGCCACGTCTGCTGGCAAGGAATTACCCCCATGCGGGGGCCGTGGCGACAATCAAGGGGGCAGCCGCCCCCTTTGCGTGGCCGCTCGGCCAGCGCAGAGCCAACCCCGCTCGGCCAGCACCGAGCCGCCCTGCACCGGGCCGCGCCGGCCGGGCCGGGCCATGCCCTAATGAGCTGGACCCGGACCCAGTTCGGGCCGACCCAGGGGGGGTTGGGTCGGGTCGAACCGGGGCCAGACCCCCCATTTTCAGACCACTTCTAGTCTTTTTCCCATATCGTGGGCTACAGAACTCCGATCGATGCACCGTCAGTTGCGATGCGATCCTTGGATCAAGAAGGTCGTTTTCGTATATTACACACAAGGTTTCGAAGAACTTTGTGTACGGCTGGGTTGGTTCGAACATGAAACCAACCGGGCCCTCGGAGCGGAAACACATATAACTTGAGTTCCGGACGTCTGATTGACATGACATCAACTTTGATGGATTCCTCTTAGTGAGAAAGACCTTTTGGATTACTCCTCTCAAGGTTTGGATGCAGTTGGAGTGCGGTCGGGTTGGTTTTGACTTAAAAACCAGCCGGACCGCTAGAACGAAAAAGCCAATAACTCTCAGACCGAGAGTCTGATTGACGCGTTGTCTGTCACGTTGAGTTCCTCATGTCGATACAGAACGTTGAGATACATAAAATCTGGACTACGTGTCAGTTTATGTATCGACCCCCCTTGGCTCGTGGAGCGGACCCTCCCGGAACGAGCATGCTGTGTGCGGGAACCCTAGAGATGGGTGCGACTGTGACGACCGTACTAAAATCCTATCTGGGTTCCACGACGATGAAGATGGCACTGAAATCCTATGTGGGTTCGGAAACGATTAAGACTGTACTGAAATCATATGTGGGTTCGATGGAGATGAAGACTTCACCGAAATCCTATGTGGGTTTGGCAGTGATGAAGACCGTACTGAAATCCTATGTGGGTTCAACAGAGATGAAGACTGCACTAAAATCCTATGTGGGTTTGGAAGAAATGATGACCGTACTGAAATCTAATGTGGGTTCGACGGAGATGAAGACTACACTGAAATCCTTTGTGGGTTTGGCAGCGATGAAGATCGTACTGAAATCCTATGTGGGTTCGATGATAATGACTACTGTTCTGGCATCCTACGTGGTTCTGGCGGTGTCTGACTCTGTTCTTGCTATCCTATGTGGTTCTGGAAGAGTAGCTGGTTTAGTATCTTATGTGGGTCCCAACTTAGATGAATCAGTGGCTATATCTGATCATCTCTATCACCGAAGAGGTATACCCGTGTGAGATGAGTCTTGACATTCAATCATTATCTTCGATATGATTGACTTGCTTTCCAATGTGGATCGGGTTGTAATGTCCTGTGTGGACATGATCGAACTTGGGCTTAGATGTTGGAGTCGAACTGGAATTGATAACTTAGGTATATGTATGGGAATATACCTAAGTAGTGTTGGTTGTTACTTCGTGATTGTATCTTTCTATTATAGATTATCCATTGTAGATTCTAGGAGACCGTCGGGGGTCTCAGGGTCCCTACTGAGTAGCGTATACTCACCCCTGCATGGGCTATGACCGCACTACGTTGTGTTGGATGCAGACGACGGACAACGCTGATCGTGGTAGAGGCTAGTGGAGCAGTCGGTTCCTGGAGGTGGACCACTGGGCAAAACGTACATAGAGCGGATGGATTGACCCGAGGAGCTGAGGTGGCTATCTGTACCCACCCTTCAGGTGGGACTTCTAGTGGATGGCTCGATGTTGCTGTTTTACTTTCAATTTCCGTACTTTCTTTCTAGTTGTACATTACTTTCAGTTTGGGTTTGTATTCTGGACCACTTACTTTTCCGCACTTACTTTTACTCCGTTTAGTAAGTGTTTACACCTTTTGGCTTACTATGTCGTATTTGTTTACTTTATAAAGGAAATAACTTCCCCTTTTGTCGGTATTTACACCTTGGTGTTAGTCGCCAGCCCCTGGCCTATGGGAGGCGGGCTTGGGGTAGTCACGACATGGGCCCCGAGGATGGGTCGTGACAAATTGGTATCAGAGTAGTTCGGTTCTACCGCAGAACTCAGGAATCTAATCTTTCTTCAATGTGAAGCAATAGTGTTAAGGGTATTGAGTATGGTTATCAGTACAGGGAGTTTAGTGTTGGTGTGGCGGCCGACGTATCCGTACACCAGTACCCTGACTTCTGATTTCCAACTTAATGCATGAAAACATTGATTGCATGTGTGTTTCAAAAGTTATCATTGTGATTACTTTGTGTCAGCTCCCCAGGTATACTGTTTGACCGTGGAACACCTGTTTCATTTCAGGATGGCCCCATGATGGTAGCCAGCTAGGGTTACGAGCGTTGTGTGAGACGAAATCCCATCGAGCGATGAGGCCTCGGAGCAGGACCCTTTGAGAGCGGAGGCACCAGCGGTACCTCTACCTGCCGAGCCACCGATGCTACCTACCCCAGCTGCTGATAGTTCGCGTGGCCTTAGTGCACTGCACGAGTTTCACCATCAGCAAACGCCTAGGTTTCACAGGGAGATGAACCTCAGGTAGCCGAGGATTGGATGGAGGCAGTTGTTTGAGTTTTTAGGTTAGTGGGGACACCAGCTGACCTCAAGGTGATCATCGCAGCAAGCCTCCTGCATACGGAAGTAGGGAGATGGTGGAGCTTGATGCTCCAGGTGTAAGATGAGGCATCTCTCCTCTATACTGACATTAAGAGCCTCTTCCGCTCAGAGTTCATCCCAGCCACCCTCTGTGCGGTGCGCATCCAGGAGCTTCTACAGATGCGGCAGGGCAGCATGACGGTCGCCCAGTACTCGGCGAGATTTACCGACCTCTCGCGCTATTCGATGGACATGGTACGAGACCCATTCTTTTGATCTCGGACCTTCGAGCAGGTACTGAGGAATGAGATCAGGGAATCAATGATCTCCCTCAGCATTCCAACATAGGTAGGAGTACTAGAGTGAGCTCTTCTCATAGAGAGATTTCTTTCTGAGCCTATGCCAGCAGTGAGACCTATCGCACATAGGCATATAGCAGAGTTGTCTGTAGATGGCAGTGGGCTGATGTCACAGGGGTCTAGGCGGATCGGACCATCAGGCAAACAACCTCAGGACAATGGCTCAGAGGTGCGGGGCACATGACGCAAAGCCAGCCTTCCGAGGACCAGGCAGTGCTACGCATGCGGCAGGCAGGGCCACATGGTTCGTGATTGCCCGACCCACTGTGCAAAGGAGAAGCAGATGGTTGAGGGGCCACCCAGGCAGTGGCAGAGGGTCGACCGTGGCGGTCCGCTGAGAGCAGGTGGACGAGGCAGGGGAGCTGGCCGAGCAGTAGGTGGTGGGTGATGCTTTGAGGCTTTACCACCTGCACCACCAGGAGGTCCACCCCGACCATAGGGAGCTGGCAGGCAGAGACATGCTCAGCTTCTGGCAGTAGAGGCCTACGACCACAGTGCACCCGAGATGATTCGAGGTACGATCTGTGTCTACTCCACCCTTTCTGCAGTTCTTATAGACACAAGGGCAAGCCATTCCTTTATTGCTGCTGCCCTTGTTCGGAGCTCGGAGATTACGACGGAGCCGTTGGCTCGATCCTTACAGCTAGAAACTCCTACGGTATCAGACCCGATGATTACACACTGGTGTCAGTAGTATGAGATTACTCTAGGAGGTGAGAGTTTAGGCTGGGATATTCTTTTAGCGGCGTCGAG
Source organism: Viscum album (assembly GCA_963277665.1). NCBI lineage: Eukaryota > Viridiplantae > Streptophyta > Magnoliopsida > Santalales > Viscaceae > Viscum > Viscum album. The sequence goes on from OY728159.1 coordinate 150,248,031, forward strand.
GCCCTACGACGCCATCTTGGGCATGGGTTGGTTATCCAAAGTCCATGCTAAGATTGACTGTATTAGGTGCAAGGTGCAGTTTGTAAGCACCGACGGGAGCAGGTTCACCTTCACCGGCAAGAAGGGAGCCTTTACAGCACAGGATGGAATCACACAGAGGAGAATAAATCCCATCACTCATCAATTGGCTAGCCTCATCCTAGGAGAAGTTGACGTGCGAAGTCCGAGTTTTCCTGTAGTGGTGGATCAGTATGTGGACGTTTTTCCTGATGACATTCCAGGACTACCTCCTCGTAGAGAGGTAGACTTTTATATTGACAAGTACCCCGGGACATCCCCGATATCCACTACAGCATATCGGATGGCCCCTGCTGAGCATCGAGAGATATGGGTACAGTTGGAGGACTTGCACGGCAAGGGATTCATCCGACCCAGTGTTTCACCCTGGGCTTCCCCGATATTGTTCGCCAAGAAGGCAGAAGGGAGCTTGAGACTTTGTTTCAACTATCGTCGCCTGAACCAGGTGACTGTGATGAACAATTATCTGCTACCGAGGATTGATGACCTCTTCGATCAGCTCAAGGGACCACAGTGGTTCTCAAAGATAGACCTTAGATCAGGCTATCACCAGCTTAGAGTTCGAGACAAGGAAGTGTAGAAGATGAACTTCAGATGTCGGTATGGACACTATGAGTCCTTGGTTATTCCTTTCGGAGTAACCAATGATTTAGCACAGTTCATGGATCTCATGAACATGATCTTTCATCCATACCTCGATCGATTTTTCGTGGTCTTCATCGACGTCATATTGATATACTCGACCACTGAGGAGGATCACACCTACCACTTGCGGGTTGTACTAGACACACTCAGAGAGAACCAGCATTATGGAAAGCTCTCGAAGTGTCAGTTCTGGTTACGTGAGGTCCAATTCTTGGGACACTTCATCTATGAGGCGGGAGTTGCGGTGAATCCTGTGGAGATCGTGGCAGTGCTATCTTGGGAGCCACCCAGGACCGTAATGGAGGTGCGAAGTTTCTTGGGTCTAGCTGGGTACTACCAGAGATTTGTGCCAAACTTCTCCAGAGATGCGGCACCACTCTCAGATTTGACGAAGATGGGGAAACCCTTCTTGTGGTCAGAAAGATGTCAGCAGAGCTTCTAGGAGACGAGACAGAGATTGAACAGTGCACCTATCTTGAGGCTACCAGAGGATGGAGTAGGGTACATAGTATACTGTGATGTATCAGGGACCAGACTCGGGTGTGTCCTGATGCAGGAGCGGGCTGTGATCGCCTATGGATCGTGTCAGTTGAGGCATCATGAGAAGAACTACACTACCCATGACCTGGAGTTAGCAGTAGTGGTCTTCGCTTTGAAGATGGGGTGACACTGTCTGATGGGCGAGGGCTTTACAGTCTACTATGACCACCAGAGTCTCAGGTACATATTCTCACAGAAGGACCTGAATCTGAAACAGTGGCGATGTCTCAAGTTCCTCTAGGACTATGACTTTGATATTGTCTATACTCCTGGGAAGGGAAACATAGTAGCAGATGCTCTCAGCAGGAGGGCAGGAATCCAGCTACTCAGGGAGGCGACGGAGTAGCAAGAAGCTTTGCAGATATCCTTCGTGGATAGAGATGGACCAGACTTTCTTCACTCACTCACAGTCACTCCTCCAATAATGGAGTGGGTCAGAGAGGCACAGCGTGGGGATGCTGACTGTGAGACGCGGCGTGCATAGATATCGTCCGGACATGAACCTTATGGATTCTCTATTGGAGTTGAGCACAATTTCATTTTCAGAGGACGTACTAAGGTACCAACTGTTTTGCAGGAGGAGGTGCTAAGAGAGTTTCACACCCCCTTTAGCAGTGCACCCAAGAGTAGCGAAGATGTACCAAGATCTCAGATGACAGAACTCATGGCCGGGTATGAAGAAGGATGTGGTAGAGTTCATTTCTCGATTCCTCACCTTCCAGCAGGTGATGGCAGAGCACCAGGTACCAGCAGGCTTGGTATAGCCCTTGGAGGTCCCAAAGTTGAAGTGGGGCATGATATCTATGGATTTCGTGACTGGACTTCCACGTACTTCTAGAGGTCTCGAATCCATTTGGGTGATTGTCGACCGACTCACCAAGTCGGCCCACTTCTTACCCATCAGAGGGTAGGGCTCAGTAGATATCTTGGGACGTCTCTACATTGAGGAGATTGTATGGCTTCATGGTGTTCCATCATCTATCGTCTTCGACGAGATGCTCGCATTACTTCCCGGCTTTGGAAGGGGTTGGAGGAGGCATTTGGGACACATCTACAACTGAGCACCACCTTTCACCCTCAGACCGATGGTTAGATGGAGAGGTCCATTCAGACTCTCAAGGACATGCTCCGCGCATGTGTCCTCGACTTTGATTGCAGCTGGGAGGACCACCTACCCTTGGTGAAGTTCGCGTACAACAACAGCTACCACTCCACCATCAGGATGTCACCATATGAGGCATTGTACCGCCGACCATGCAGATCACCTCTGTGATGGACAGACCCTGGGGAGTCAGCACTTATGGGACCGGAGATGGACCAGGCCATCACAGATAAGGTCCAAGTCATCCAGGAGCGGATGAGGATAGATCAGAGCCGGCATAAGTCTTATGCTGACAGGAGGCAGAGGCCACTAGAGTTTGAGGATGGTGACCACGTCTTCTTGAGGGTCTCACCTCAACGTGGATTACAGAGATTTGGCCGAGGCGTCAAGTTATCTCCACACTTCATCGGACCATTCCAGGTCCTCAGTAGTGTAGGCGAGTTGGCTTATCGCCTGGCTCGACCACCTTAGTTGCACCAGGTGCATGATGTCTTCCACGTATCCCAACTAAGGAGATACGTGCATGACCCGACGCTTATAATCTACCATGGGGAGCTAGAAATTGACGATGGGGAGACCATTACGGAGGTCCCAGTGGAGATCGAGGATCGACAGGAGCAGGTCCTACGTGGGTGGTCGATTCTTTTAGTGCACATCAGATGGTAGCACGAGAACCTCCAGGAGAGAACCTGGGAGTGGGAGGCTTAGATGCGTGCTCAGTACACACATTTGTTCCCCTAGTTTATGATGTATCTTTACGAGGACGTAAAGCCCTGAGGTGGGAGTAATGTAAAGACCCATAAAATTGAAGGAAACTTTTTTTTCTTAATTTTTTTTTGGGATTTTACAAGAGTGCAGTTTCTGATGGCACCTGATTCCAAGGCCCGGTGTGCCCAGAATCAATTTCCAAAGTTTAGCATGGGTACGTTCAGTGAACGAACGAGCGGGTTTTCCTAACTTTTTAACCGGTGCTCGGAATCAAATTCCGAGGGCACCAATGGAATCGCATCACCATTAATTGCATAAGAACACCTTTTCTGGAGTTGCATTTGCTCGGATGAGGTTTTTAATTTGTTTGGTTAACTAAAGAATAAAAATAAAATCTTGTGCTACAATTTTATTTTTATTCTAAGTAATGAAAACCCAGGCATGGCAGTTGGAGTGGGACCCACTAATACCCTAACTACTAGGTAGGATATTATTGAGGTGGGGCCCACACGAGCCCGACCCCGTTTATTTCCTTTACCTCCCACATGCATTAAATTATGTAACTCACCCGTACCCCCTCTTAAATGCCAAGTCAACTCTCGCGTTTAATTAATTATTAAACACCTCACTAATTGTTCAACACACTTTAATTAAATCGTGATCTATTTTTGAATTTCAAAAACCGTTGGCATGAGAAATAAAGTAAGGCAAAGCCTTATTTTATTATTTTCTTCCATTGTGCGAGAAGGATTTGAAGAGGAGAGCCAAGTCTTGGAATCCTCATCTTCCTCCTTGAAGAACGCGAAGAATGCACCATCGCCGACGAAGAATGCCAGACCTGCGGAGATCGACGACACGACGCCTTGTACCGCAACGCTGACAATTCTCTTCTCCATGAAGCCTTTTTCCCTAACCCCTTCTTCCACGACGTTCTTTCCTACAACAAACCTACGTTCTACGACACCTTGAGGTAGGGGTTTTTTGTTTTTGCCTGTGAATTTTTCCTTTTCCATTCATCGACTTCTTATTGGGCCACCTGTTATCGTAGTAACGGGAGGAGGTTGGACCGCACGAACATGATCAACCCTCCTCACCCTTTTGTTGGTTGTACTTGTTGCGGCACGAGCAAAGACGGCGCGGTGCAACGACACCGTGCTGAAACAATGAAGAACGAATGAAGAAGCAGGGTGCCGTCGCGCCTTGCCATTGTAGTGATTTGAAGGCTCCGCAGATTGTTTAATTGACGGCGGATCAACGGGCTTTGACGGAACAGGCCGCAGAGGCAGTTTGATGATTCCGCAGTAATGTGAGAAACCCGAGGTGAACACCAGCATAGACGGAATTGAAAACGGACCATCGAAGAAACACTGTTGGCCCGCGGAATTCACCGGTGGCATGGGACGCCGGAGGCGGGGGCCGGCACCGGCCGGCCGCCCGGAGGCGGCAGCGTCCCGATGCGCCTCCAGGATGGACTGCTGCGGCGGTAGGCGTCCAGTCCCGCGGCCGCGTGGGACTAAGGGAGGGGGAACGCGGCGCTGGGCCGCATCCGCTGGTAAGGAACAACCCCCACGCGGTGGCCGCGGTGACGATCAAGGGGTCAGTCGCCCCCTTTGCGGAGCCGCTTAGCCAGCGCCGAGCCGCCCCAGGCCGGGTCATGCCGCGCTGGCCGGGCTGGGCCGCACCCCAATGGGCCGGACCCGGACCCGGTTTGGGCCGACCCAGGGGGGTTGGGCCGGGTCGGACCGGGCCCAGACCCCCCATTGTCAGACGACTTCCGGTCTTTTGCCGATATCATGGGTTACAGACCTCTGATCGACGCACCTTCAGCTACGATACGATCCATGGATTGAGACGGTCGTTTCGGTATATTACACACAAGGTTTCGGAGGAATTTGTGTATAGCCAGGTTGGTTCGAACACGAAACCAACTGGGGCCTCGGACCGGAAACGGTTGTAACTTGAGCTCCGGACGTCTGATTGACGTGTCGTTGACTTTATTGGATTTCTTTTAGTGAGACAGACCTTGTGGATTACTCCACTCATGGTTTGGATGCAGCTGGAGTGTGTTCATGTTGGTTTTGAATTAAAAACCAACCGGGCCCCTGGAACGAAAAATCCAATAACTCCCAGACCAGACGTCTGATTGACGTGCCGTCTGTCACGGCGAGTTCCTCTTATCGAGACAGAACATTGAGATACATCAACTATGGACTACATTTCAGTTGATGTATCGACCCCCTTGGCTTGTGGAGCGGAACCTCTCAGAACGAGCATGCTGTGTGCGGGGACCCTAGAGCTGGCTGCGACTATGACGACCGTACTGAAATCCTATGTGGGTTCGACAGCGATGAAGACTGCACTGAAATCCTCTGTGGGTTCGCTATCGATGAAGACCATAATGAAATCCTATGTGGGTTTGACGGAGATGAAGACTGCAATGAAATCCTATGTGGGTTCGACAGCGATGAAGACCGTACTGAAATCCTATGTGGCTTCGATGAAGATGAAGACTTCACTGAAATCCTATGTGGGTTCGGCAGCGATGAAGACCATACTGAAATCCTATGTGGGTTCGATGGAGATGAAGACTGCACTGAAATACTACGTGGGTTCGGCAGTGATATAGACTGTACTGAAATCTTATGTGGGTTCGACGATAATGACTACTGTTCTTGCATCCTATGTGGGTCTGGCAGTGTCTGACACTGTTCTTGCTACCCTATATGGGTCTGGTAGAGTAGCTGGTTTAGTATCCTACGTAGGTCCCAACTTAGATGAATCAGTGGTTATATCTGATCATCTCTATCACCGAAGAGGTATACCTGTGTGAGATGAGTCTTGAGTTTCAATAATTATCTTCGATATGTTTGACTTGCTTTCCTATGTGCATCGGGTTGTACTATCCTGTGTGGTCATGATCGACCAAGGGCTTGGGTGTTGGAGCCAAACTTGAATTTATGACTTAGGTATATGTGTGGGAATATACCTAAGTAGTGTTGGTTGTTACTTCGTGATTGTATATTTCTTTTGTGGGTTATCCATTGTGGATTCTGGGAGACTTTCGGGGGTCTCGGGGTCCCTACTGAGTAGCGTATAATCACCCCTACAATGGCTATGCCCACACTACGTTGTGTTGGATGCAGACGACGGACAACGCTGATCGTGGTAGAGGCTAGTGGAGCAGTTGGTACCTGGAGGTGGACCACTAGGCGGAACATACATGGAGCGGATGGCTGGACCTGAGGAGCTGAGGTGGCTATCTGTACCCACCCTTCAGGTGGGACTTCCAGTGGATGGCTCGACGTTACTTCTTTACTTTTAGTTGATTTACTTTCTTTCCAGTTGTACTTTACTTTCATTTTGGGTTTGTATTTGGGTCCACTTACTTTTCCGCACTTACTTGTACTCAGTTTACATAGTGTTTACATCTTCTGTCTTACTCTATGGTGTTTTTTTACTTTATAAAGGCAATTCCTTCCCCTCTTGTCGGGATTTACGCCTTGGTGCTAGTCGCCAGCCCCTGGTCTATGGGATGCGGGCTTGGGGTAGTCACGGCACGGGCCCCGAGGACGGGTTGTGGAACTTACTATGGAATCTTAGGGTGTTAGATTATTCACCCTTAAAATAATTTCAACCATTAAAATTCTAGAATATCATGACATAAAAAGATTCGGGTGGTTATTCAGAATATATTTATTAGGTTCCCACATCGTCTCTTCCATTTTATGGTTTCACTAAATAACTTTTACTGTATGAGTTGTCAGATTTATCAAAACGTGTCTTATGGTATCATGAATCATGATACTATCTTCACAATAAGACAAATCTAGTTCTACTTCTATTTATTATTAGGAGAATACATGCGTTCAGTCTAGAAGGTATTTCCTTAATAGTGATATGTTGAACACATCATGTACATTGGAGAGACTTGAAGGATTTATAAAATGGTAGGATATGATGCATATTCATTCTAGAGTTTCAAAACATCTGATGTACCTTGGAATTAATTTACCCATCCAACTGAAGCATATAACATCGTTCCATGGATAAATCATTAAGAATAAATGAACTCCTACTTGAAATTCCTGATCCTTCCTTCTATTATAGGAATATATCCTTGGCCTACATTTAGCTATTTTGATATGGGTTTTGAAAATCATCACCTTCTCCATTGAATCTTCATCATTTTTTGGACCTATAAGTTTCCTTTCACCAAAACCATCATAACATGTCGCTGTATGAAATCTTGTTACATATAACATTTCATATGGTTCTTTTTCTATACTTGAATGGAAGTTATTATTTTAGGAAAATTGTATTAGAGGTAAATACGGATTCCACATGCCTTGAAAATGAAGTGATAAGGATCTCAACATGTCTTATAATGATTCAATAATCCATTCTGATCGTACATCTATTTGAGTGTGGTATGTAGTGCTCCAATGATGTTTAGTATCTAGGGACCTCTCTACACTTTTCCATAATTTTCTTGTAAAATGGGGATCCCAATAAAAAACAATTAATATGGGTACACCATGTTGTCTTACAACTTCATAACTATATATCCTAGATAAACATTCAAGTGGAAAATATTCTCTTATATCAGGAAAATGCACAGACATGGATGTATGATAAAAAATAACCCATATCACGTCATTCCTTATGGGTGTCTTTGGAAAACACATATCTAAGTCCATTGTAATATCATCCCATTTCCACATAGGTATAAGAAAAAGTATCATGTCTTCTATAGGGTGGTGTATTCCAGCCTTCAACTATTGAAAAACAAATCATTTTGACCCATAATCAACAATCTAATTTATCATTATGTCCCACCAAAAATGTTCCTTCAAGTCACTATACATCTCATTCCCTTCGGGGTGTATAGAGAAATTGGATATATGAGCATCATCCAATAATTTCCTTTTTAGCACAGGCATAGAGGGTATACAATTCCTCTTTCCAAAATTCATAATGTCATATTCAATTAAAAAATAAATAATTCTCACATCATTCAAAGAATTAATTTTCTATTGAAATTCAACATCATCAGTATGAGAACATTTTATCTTTTCTAATATAGATGGTTTATCAACAATTCTAAAAAGTAGTGATTCTTTATCCTCAATGATAATTTCCAAATCAATATTTACAAGATGAAAGAACATTGGATCCCTTTCAACTCTCATAATGTTAAGACCTCTATAGTCTTTTTTACTCAAGGCATCTGCCACGTTATTTGCCTTCCCTGGGTGGTAGTTTATTATGAAATCATAATCCTTAAGTAGCTCAAGCCATCTCGTTTGTCTCATGTTTAGTTTTTTCTGTGAGAAAATATATTTCAAACTATTGGGATAAATATATATCTCAAATTTTAACCATAGAGACAGTTTCTCCATACCATCAGAGAAAAGGTTATTATAGAAAATTAGAGATCATGAGTTAGATAGTTTTTTTATTGTGTATTTAATTGACTTGATTCATATGCAATAACCATATCATTCTAAAAAAGGAAAAACCATGTTTTTTCCTTGATGCATCACTATAAATTATAAACCCATCATTATAATATGATGATGTCAAGAAAATATTATTTAATAATATTCTATTCAACTCATCAAAACATTATTTTCAATATTTTCCTAAAATTAATTTAATCCCATTATGTGTGAGCTTGGTTAAAGGGTTATCCTATCAAGCAAAATTCCGGACGAAATGACGATAGAAACCTACTAAAAAATAAAAATATGCACCTTAGGTATAAATGTCAATGCTACCCATTCATTAATTTCCTTTGTCTTTGAAGAATCAATAGAGATCCCATCCATGGAGACTATATTACCATGGAAATAAATATCATGATGCCAGAATTCACACTTGTTAAATTTTCTATAGAATTATTCTTTCCTGAGAGTCTCAAGAATGATTCACAAGTGATACACATGGTCTTCAACTATTTTATAATATATCATAATATCTTAAATTAATACCACAAAAAAATAATCAAGATATTCCATGAATACTCTTTTCATGATATCCATAAAAACAGAGGGTCCATTAGTCAATCAAAAAGGATTTACTGAAAATATGTAATGAAAATACCTCATTTGAAAAGATGTCTTCAGAATTTATTCCTTCTTCACTAATAATTTATGATATGTAGAATGATGATAAATCTTCGAAAACAATTGAACGTTTTGAAATTTATAAAAAAAAATCATCGATATGAGGTAGATGATACTTTTTCTATTGTAATCACATTGATTTCACTATAATCAATACACAACCTCACAGATCCATCATTCTTCTTTACCAAGAGGACAAGGGTTCCCCATGGTGAAACACTTGGGAGGATAAATCTCTTTTGACCCAACACATCATGTTGTATTTAAGCTCTTCTAATTCCACATTGGCTATTCTATAGAGAATTTTTGATATAGTATTTACATCAAGGCTTATATAAATACAAAACTCAACATCACGCTCTGGGGGAGCCCTTTAAAATCTTAAGAAAAAACATCAATGTATTCATTTACAATAGGTACACCCTCAATTTGAAGATTAAATCCATCATTCCTAATTTTTAATTTCTTTCCTACTCAGTAATATAATTCAGTAAAGCTATTGGCGGTGTATTTTTGAAAAAAATCATGTGATAATGTTTCTTCTCTAAAGATAACAATTCTACATCTTCCTCAAAAATCGAAACTTCCATCTTCTTGAAATATATTTTTCCATCATATTGTGAAATCCAATCCATAACAAAGATTATACATAACACAACCATAGTTATGCTAAAAAAATTAGTAATTAGAGCACATTTATATGCCAAACATGGAATCTCTCAACACTTCCTTGTTGCAATAATGTTCTCAGTAAGAGTTATAATCATAATTCCCTTTTCATTATGAATTGGAAATATCTAATTTCATAATAAAATTGTGAAGATATAAAGGAATGCTATTATACATAATGAAATAAATCATTATCTAGATATGAGGGAATAATTAAGGTACCTACCACCACATCATTAGGAATTTCAACCTCAGTAGTTGCGATCCCAAAAATCATGGCTATCTTTCCTCAGCATCTTCTGTGGTAGATTCCCTTGTCTATTAGGGAATTTATTTGAATAGTGTATCATATATTTACAATTGTAGCACTATACCTAATTTATTTTTTCTTTCCCTTCACAATAATTATCATTTTCTCCCTTGTATTTTAACTTACATCAAACTCCTAATCCCTTCAATCATTTCTAAGGGTGCTTTTTCCCACATCTTTCATAAGATAAAAATCTTTCTAACTTCTTCTTCTTTATTGTAAAATTCATTTTTTCATGCCACTTATATATCATCTTCACTAGTATTTTTTCCTTTGAATATAATGAACCAAGAAAATTCGTTCCCCATCTTTATGGAATATAATACTATTTCATCATATGGTGATTTTTTTATGAAACTAGTGCTTTTTAGAGATTTGGATAAAGGACTTCGAAGAAATTATTGATCATTCACATTGTGTTGTGTATATAATCTATAGAAACCCTTGTTAACCATATAGATTAATCTCTATAATCTAAGACACTCTATTCTTCCATTTTCATTAAGCTAATGAACACCATATTCATCACAATTTTTTGATCACGAGGAATGTATTTGTCAAATAATGCCTCCTTAAAATTTCTCCATTCAATAGGTTCTATTTCTTCTTCATCCCTAGAATTTTGGTTCTATGTCCATTATTGATCAACATCACTATTGACACAGTTGGAAAAAGTGACCTTTTCTATTTCATTACATCCCAAAGTCACAAATATCTTTTCTAGAGTCTTAATCCACATCTCAACTTCAATTGGATTAGTAGTACAACTAAATGATGAGGTCTTTTGACACATAAAGTGATCCGGCATATGAGATTCCCTATTCGAAATGGGTTTTTCCATTGAGGAAAGATTATTTTTCATAACCTGATAATGTTTCCCTAATATTAGCATAACTTTCTCTATTCCAATACTATCTATATTGGTTTCCTCTGTAGGTAAATACGTAAAATTTCCTCAGGTATTGATACCATTCATCCTTACAGGATCAATTTATATATAATGTCATATATCATAATAGCTCATTAAATTATGTGTTTTTATATATGAAAAATCAGTAAATGTAAATTAAATATTTATACATTATAAATCATAAACATTTGATTATTTGGGTGAATTATCATAAGTGTATCCCCAAATACTAACATAGGATATGTTCTTTAATCTATGTTATCTAAATCTAGTTTTCAAGGTTGTTACTAAAATTGTTCCGATAACAAGTATAATGACTTGGAACTCAGAGAAACTGAAGCTTGTGTATTATTATATTTCATTGTCCTTATTATACGGAAAAAAATCCCAAATTGATGTATAGTTTAGTAGCCTTAGAAATCAAGTTTACAAATATGATATCCATAGTATATTTAGAATAAAAAATATGTCATGCAACATAGTAACTAAAATATATTTCATCCATGAAAGCATAATCAATTTTCTCTTCTTCACTACCTATGGATAGAAACATAATATTGGTGAGCCCAACTGCTCAGTAAGGGTATGTATAATAGAATCAATAATAAATCCCTATGGAAAAGTCAATATCTAGGAACACATTACATTTACAAAACTACTGAGGCACAAATAATATGAAATTTAAGGAATGAAAACATATTCCATAAATAAATAAAATTATATTAATTACATCCATAGATATGTCAACACAAATTCTCATGGATAAATAATAACGTAAATTAAATGAAAAAAATACTTTATTTAAGGATGTCATGTATCAGGCACCTGAAAACCTGTTAACATCAATAAATTTCACAAGATATTTTAAAATAAAAGGTAAAAACCCATTTTTCCAACTTATTCATCACATGAGAACTTTTTTATGCATTTATGATCTATATAATGTTTATGATCCACCCATCACTGCAAGTCCATGGTATTTCTCATATCAAATAACCATAATAAATAATATCCCTTATCATATAACCATGTTGAAGTATTAATATGGATCTATCAATAATTAGACAAAATTAAATAATACAATATCATAAAATTGTTGAGATTTATTATATAGCAAGTCAAAATGTATAATATACACTATATAGATGGTACAAGGTGCATAACATCACTATATGCATCATTGAAATTAAATTGAGACGATATCTCTTACCTTAAGTATGATACATATTGTATTTGTCCAAAATTACTTTATTATGGTATTATCAATATATATTAGAATAATTATAACATTTATGATATCATATGTGATTCTTTTATGGCTTTATATTAACCATTTATTGAAAATTCCATGTTAATGCAACATTTTGGGTAATAATCGCTTCGTTTTATTATACGTGTTTTGAATTTTTATTTTTGATCATATTACATAGATCATGATTTACATACATAAAAAATGTATAATATGATTTATATATCATATTTATTCATAATATAAATATATATAATAGATTTTAATACACAGTTTTTGGAGACGGTAGGATGTACGTACTCATGAATGATGTTTCCATGTTTTTACTATACTAATGGATGTAAGTGATGAAATATAGGTATATATATATATATTATTCTAGTAGAACAATTATGTAACATATTTCATTATTATTTATAATATATGCCTTCATAATCATTTTTGGATGATGAACATGGAAGATGAGTCTCATCGTAACGTGGAGACGGTATGTCATACGTATACATGAGCGATGATATAATTTCATTAATGGTTTAATTGAATTGAATCGGATACAATATGAATATTAAAGAATTTTTATAAAGTTATATAAATATAAATATATATATATTATTTAATTATTTTTTATTCATCATTATACCCATATAAATAAAGTATAGATGAAAACAATTTACACCATGGTGTAGAGACTTTAAGTCGTACGTACACAAGCATGGTGATATTGTTTTTCATAGGATGGGTAAAAGTTGAATATGGTTTCACCATGATCATAAAAACATCTTAGCATTAATTATATAATTGATTTTTTATTTTATTATGGTAACAACTTCGTAATAGAATATAGATGACGAATTGAACTTTGAAAGAAGGGATAAAATGTTTACCTCTTCTTCGGGTGTCACCTTTTGATTTGGTCAAAAGGACTCTTTAAGATGGGAGTCTACCCAAAGTGTTTCCTTTTTGAATATTTAAAGGTATTTTTGAGGATATTTTTATAGGGTTTGGCTGATCCAAAGGGAATTGGATGTGTGAATAAGGGGGTAGAGTTGATGCCTTTTATAAAAGGGAGGATGGGGACTTTTGGAAGGTATTGAAATATTATTTTCTTATAAATTGATTTTCAGTTTCAAAGGGTGTGAAACTATTTTATTTAAAATAATATATGTTTTCTGGTTGAAAATATCTCAGGAAATATTTTTTAGATAAGTTTAAATAAACAAAATTAACCGTATCTTTTAACTTTAATCCTTAGTTAAATACATTTACTCTTACCATGTCTTCTTTCTTTCATAAAATATGGTAACTATATTTACTATAAAATTATAAAAGAACCATTAGTGTATCATTAATGGAATTTGTATAATTATAAATGTCATTTTTCTGAATATTATATTTTTAGGACCATTATATCATTTAATAAAATGTTATTCGTTTTAAAAATCCATTTATGTCAATGTTGGCACGATTAGGAATTGATTATTTTTAGTCAAAGCAACTTGATTTCTACAAAAAAATTAATTAACACAAAGATAATAATACAATAACAACCAAATATTCTTGGATTGAATCAAAGTATTCTAATTATTTTTCTTTTAATATTTATATTATCATTTAATTGAATCATTCATTAATGAGGTAATCACTCCATCATCATTGTGTCATAAATAAATTTATTTATTTAACATCAAAAAATTATATATAAAATACCATGATGTAGTAAGTAAATTTATATTTATAATTAATATTTTTTTTCAAATATATCAGTCATATAACCCTATATTAATATTTTTTTAGTAAAATAATCACGTTAATGTTACATTTATGGTTACATTAAATTAATTTTATAAAATGACATCTTCACATCCAACTGGCCCCATGGAATCCTAAATTCAACCAAAGTATTCCCATGTTGGTAAATATCTCATCCAATAGAATTATGACATGAGTTAGATTAATTTTATATTATTAGGATATTATTTTATTACCTATATTTACATGATTTTACCTTTTTACCATGGTAAATAAAAATAATTACTGAAGTTTATATTCATAATGTCAAAAAATAAAAGGTATAAATTTACCTAATTTGGATTATATGATTCTGAATATGGAATCAATTTTTCTATATACATAAAACAAAATTTTTAGTAATTATTTTAATGTTAATTCCTATTGTCAAAACCAAAATGCGTGATTTTAAGAAACAAAAACAATCAAAAGATAAACATGTGTTTATGTTCAATTTAAATGTGAAATTAAATACAATGACAATAATTTTATTAAATGAGAAAATATTAATCAAATTAAACATTAACCATAATTAAAAATAAAATCTATCAATATAAATAAATAAGATGTAAAGACAATTTGGAATTAAAATAATTTATTTTTCAGTATTCTTAATAAATTGACACTTTTTAGAAAATTACCAAAATTTCACCGAAGGCTAATTTTTATATTCTTAATTTAAAAATTTTATCTATTTTTAATGATAATGTCTGTAAAATTTCAAAAATATGGTTAATACTATTCATAAATTCATTGTAAATGGATACATTGAGAGGTCGTGGTGTGCTTGATCTCGGGGTTGCGTACAACACATGACATTGAATTATTTAAAAATAAGTGTACTGTGGAAGCTTGGGGTATTAAACTGATCACATAAATGTCATTTTTAATTCAACAATTATGTTTTCATATAAAAACCCTTAATTAATTCCCCAATTAATTATGTTTTTCAAACCCATTAAGCATCTCATCTATTAATTAATTAATATCCACAACTCAAACTCCCATAATTAATTACACAATTAATTACCTCACTAACAATATGAATATATCATACTTAATTATACAATTAATTATCTGAAATCATGTATCTCAATATCTCATAAATAATTCACAAATTATTTATCTAAAATCCTCAATCTTAATATCTCAAAATTAATTCAAAATTAATTATCCAAATCAGCAATCTGAATATGTCATAATTTATTAAAAAATTAATTATCCAAAAAAAATTCTTAATATTCCAATAATCCACATTTTTTAATTCACCAAACTATTAATTCAATTAATTCAATTTCACTATCACAATAATCCCAATTAATTAGTTCACAAATTAATCAATCTAAGTCATTCAACTTCATTAGAAAAATAATCCTCATTAATTAATTCCACAATTAATTAATCCAACTCAAAAATCAAAACATTAAATCCCTCAATTGGTTCTCGAATTAATTAATCCAAATAATTTTCATTAATTAATTACAAAATCAATTAATCACATTCAATCCTATCAATTAATTCACCAATTAATTGTTCACATCAATTTCTTTGATTAATTCAATAATTAGTTAATCATACACATTCCCTTCAATTAATTCACAGATTCTTTTTTCACAACCTTTCAATTAATTAATTATATAATTTATTAATGAAATTCAACTCCCTCAGTCAAATCACCAGATAATTTTTCACATCAATTGAAATTAATTAATTAGAATGTTAATTAATCGCATTCAATCCCATCAATTAATTCCATAATTAATTGACCATGTTAATCCCATTAATTAATTCAATTAATTAATCTCATAAATCCCATTTTTTAATTTAATAGATAAATAATCACATTACTCCAATTAATTAATTCATTTTTTATGTAATCTTATCGATCCGTTTATTTAATTCATTAATTAAAAAATCACATTACTTGATCAAATAAATCATGAATTAATTAATCCCATAAGTCCCATTATTTAACTCAATAATTAAATTATTACATTAATCCATTATGAATTAATCAATTAATTAATCCCAACATAAAAAATTGAATAACCCCAATTAATTCCACAATTAAGTTTTATATCATATTCAATTCAGCATCCCTAATTAATTCCCCAATTAATTTATCCATCTAAATCAATTAAATATCTCCAATTAGTTAATCAATTAAATATTACAACTCAATCTCATTAATAATTTAACAACTAAATTAACATATAAATCATTTTAATTCATTCCAAGTTATTTAAGATCACTAAACCCAGTGATCATTTCAAAAATTAATAAATCAATATGAAAAAACTAAATATCATATAATTATTCAATAATTATTTATATAATTCATTCCCAAAAAAAAAATTAAAATAATGATAAACTTTTCATGATATAAATACCAATATCCCTAATTCAAATTTCCATTAATTAATTAATTCATAAAAATAATTACAATATTCAAGAATATAATTTCTAGATATCTAATAGTTTTTATATATTTATATACATATACTATTAATCATGATTAGAAGATTAATATTTTTGAAGACCAACCTCAAGAAATTTGATGAACGCTTTCCCATGGATATCACAAAATTGAATGGAATTAATCAATAATGCGATGAATAATGATATTTATTTTTGAATCCTAAATCCATGAATAAAAAAATCAAGATCTAACAAAAATAGATCTAGATCAATAACAAATAGTGGATAAACATAATTCTTTTATCAAGAACATGGATATGATGAGAAAGAGGGATCCAAATGGGGAGAAAAACATTCAAATGAGGTGTAGACCTTCAATCCATGCTTTGATTTTCGAGGAATAGACGTTGAGAGGGCCTAGAATCTATTGGGGAGACTTCAAATTTATGATAATTTGATTTTGGGAGAGTTTGAATTGAATAGAGGTCAAAATAGAGGGTTTTAGAAATTAAAATCTAATATCCAGGTAAATTAAACTTTTATACATAGTGTTATACTCGAGGTTCATGGTATCACCTACCTTTGTTCTTTACCAATTTTCTTAAACCATGTTCCTCTTATTGGGAGGGGTTAATGGTTTATCCTATTAGAAATAATGGTTTCCAAAACCATTCACCAACCATGTGAATCCCCTCTTCCTGGGTTGAACTAGATTCATGGGAAATTGAGAACAGTTTTGGAAGACCATATAAAAATCGTGCACTGCCCTTATTTATTCCAAAAATTTTACTTTTCACCCAAATATACCCCAAGGTGAAACCCAAATGATAAGTTCTTAATAGAAGGCCAAAGAATTCCTATAAACGTGATCAGTACATCTCAAGAAATGATTAGGTTCTTGCAATTTCCCACCTTATAACAGATCAAACTTGAGCTATGCTCTCGTGATTACCTAAGATTTTGAGTCAAAAATATCAGACCAACGAGCCCTCATATCTATATCTATCTCTCATGTTCCCTCATGATCCCATCAAAGTTTCCATAACACTAGAACTATCAACATGATCTTTCTCTACAAAAATTTCTCACTATGATCCAACCCAAAAATATTTAATTATTCTTTAAAGGAACAATCTATCACCTGTAAAACATCTAAAACATAACTAGTGTGTTTCCAAACAATCTATTTCCAAAAAACTCAATAACATCCTCTAATATTAACATATTAAATTTTCGTCGAAAACAATCGGTATTGGGCGAATATCAACAACCTTCATGCCACAACTGTCCTTTCCCAAAAAAATATAATCATACTATTTGCTGGTCTCTCATTAGTATATTGTCAATGGAAGACCTCCCACAATCAATCTCTACACATAATTCTTCATAAGAGTAGCCTATAAGGATCCCCAAATCCAACCAAAACACATTCTAGTATCTAGGTCTAAATCTAATGCTTTCTTAACATACCCAGTATGATTTCAAGGTAGGTTATATGATCTTCACTAATTAGGAATATTATTATAATTAATTAGTGAACACCACCTCAAATACCCAATTTTTTGTTCCATACCACTAAAAACAACTTAACCTATCGAATGCCTCGGCCTTCCCTTGCTTCCAATATCTCACCTCTCATATCCAAAACCTGATAGTCCCTAAAAAACATAAACTTGTGTTATCAAACTATGACATTCAAACTACCAAAAATAACTAGATAAAACAAAAAATAAAATAAAAAATATAAATGATTCTAATTCCACAACATTAATACACCTCCTCCAATGGCTCGAAGGCCTTCATTTTTTATTAATTTTTGATAATCCACATTTTAATGGATGAGGTTTAACCATTACAAGGCTCATAGGCATAAGTATTATATGGACCATAAGAATTAGAGTAATTCATTTCCCATAGGACTCAAACATTACATACAACACAGACTAATTACTTGGAACTGCTCCTCCCAAGCATTTTCATCATGATATTAGCTCTCCACCTTCACATGGCTGTTCGTATAGGATTTTACGTGCATGAATAGTCTTATACCAATGTTATATGCCATACCCTCTCTTTCTTGAAATTCATTAATCTTCTGCTATGGTGAAAGCACCATGTTAATCCTCCTTCTAAAGCTAGTTCCTTTTGTAGGTTGTCTAGTTTGAATCTACACCAAAGGTGGCCCAAAGGCCTTGAGGTGGCACGAAGGCCATACTGACCCGAAGGCCTGGGTGGCCAGAAGGCCTTAATGGACATGGGGACCAAATCGTTTTCCTGAAGTCCCAAACAGGGGAATATTCTCGGCTGCTACATTGCCAAATAGTGCCTTGTACAGTTCCCGCTATAGTACCTGCTAAAGTACTGCATAGTTCCTGCGATAGTACCTACTAAGATATTGCTACAATATCCCCAGAAATTCTCCAATGCTTGGATTTGATTCTGATTCACCTAGATGCACATAAAGAGTCGTCACCAACTGGGATGAGGCTCATGTGGTCCACAACATTGATACTTTTAACAATAACTATCCCCAAATAATAATAACAATTATTTCCACCTTTTTTCCTAGCACATATTCAAAACCAAGGAACTATCACAACTCTTAACTATCCTACCTCTAGGTCATGGTTAATAAAGGGTAAAATGAATCTCTTTATTCATGTTTCTCATCATGCATGCATTTATTCTCATCAAGAATCAATTTAAAAATATTTTCAATTACACATTTTATATTCTTTTCAATTAATTTCCATAACCATGGAAAATAGTTATGTTCAACAATATACTTAAAACCCATTTTCTCATGCGTGCCGAAAATGAATCATGAAACGATATATTCATGAGTTACTGAAATTATAAATCAATATTCAACTCTCACAGAGAGCCACACATCGGATCCCTAATCTAGTTCGCTACGTGGCATCACACATACCTCCCTATATGCTAGAAGATTCTGACTTGTAGTGAGGGTATAATAAGTCGATCATGGAGAGATTATACATTATTTTTTCATAGTAATAAAAAATCAAATTAAGTAAAAAATATATGAATAAAATATGAAAATAATAATACTAGAAACTAATTATGATCAAACAATTAAATAAGATAACCAACTAAAGTTGAAAACATGTCATGATAATTTACTTGTTAGGTTTCTAAAATGAAACTCAGATGAAAGACTCTAACTAATCCCATGAATGACCCAAACCACATATGGTTCCCTAATTCACACTCCAACCTAACATGGCTACCTAACATAGGGACTTTTCCCTTAACATTATAATTATTAATGAAATCTATTTAGATTGTGATCAAGTAGCCTGAGTTGGGTGTGTGTACAAATTAGTAGGCCACCACCAATGATGACTAATAAATTTCATGTCAAACGATGTATATAGTTATATAAAATATAAAATTACATATATAAATTAAATAGATTATAATTATTCAATTTCTCATTATTTAACCACATACTCTCAAGTTAACGAGGACTCAAGAACCTCAATAATAGCTTCGGCTCAAGTTAGAGTCTAAGATATCCCCACGAGATGTCATATATTTGAATGTCCAGGTTACCATTCATTATCAAAATTTATGTCTGATTAAATACATAAAACATGTAAATCAGTCTTATAGGATTAATGTGTACATATGGATCTATACATAAGGATATAATGTGATTAATCAAAACCAAAGAAAAATTTCATTCTAAGTAGATAAGGTGGTTCTCAATGTCCTTCTCCTATCCCAACAACAATATCTCTCATAGTCCCTTGAAGATAAAAATGGGAACACTGAAAATATTACTTCCCAATGTCTCTCATAGTACTCTTTCTTGAAGTCTCTCATAGTCTTCTTATATGAAGGATCTTAATTTCTTCTTCCCTAAAGGCTCTCATAGTCATTATGGAAAAAATGGAATCTTTTATAGTGTTCCTCATAAATCCCTCACTCATACACAGTTTAGCCCATGTGATATAGCATACCAACATAATCACAAGGAATTGATATAAAAAATACCTCTAATAAATCATTCAATTATTTTATTCTACAATTAATCAATCATATCTGCATCATTAATCAATTTCCACAACTATTTAATCAGGTCATTTCTATTAATTAATTTAACAATTAATTAATCAACCCTATTCTATCTTTTAACCAGATTATAAATTAATCACATCAATCAGTTTTATTTAATTGAAAAATAACTCAACCACTTTAAGATACCTAATTAATTCAGCAATTAATTAATTTTTTCACAATATCTACACCAAAAAATTAACTCACACATTAATAATTGAAAAAAAAATATTAATATCTCATAATTAATTAAATAATTAAATATTTAATTTATAACTTAAATATATAATTTTAAATTACAAAATTAATTATCTTAATTCACTACTAAAATGTCAAAAAATTAATTCCATAATTAATAATCCCCAAATCCCACAATTTCAAAATTCTATAATCAGTTAATTCTCAAAATTAATTAATTCTATTAGGAAATTTTATTGATAAACAATTACAGAAATTAAAAAATTTATATAGATGTTAAAAAAAATAAAGACTATCATTAATGAATTTTATATGACATACCTCAATTCATTGATGAATTTTCACTCAATAGAAATACCCAAAATTTTCCTTGCACAACGATGTAGAATGAGTTTATTTTGGAATCAATCTCAGAGTATCTAAAATCATGAAATAATAACTAGGGTTAAATGGGTTGACTTTTTGGGGTTCATGTGATTTAAAATCTAATTATTTGGTGACATTAATTCTCCCATAAGTTTTTCTAGGATGGGGTGAACAATATTTCCTAACCTTGAACCTAAAAAATGAGCCTATTTTATGGGGTTCATGGTTACTCCTAAAAGGGAGAAAATTTATAAAAACTGAGCATGTACCATTACAATCCTCACTATCCAGGGTTGCATGGTTTGCTGGGATGGGGCATTACAAACTGGTATTAGAGGTAGTGTCACTTCAATATACCAACATGGATGTTGGGCCCTTCTTTGGGAGAATTATGGGAATCCCACATAAAAGGAGGAGGATCATGACCCAACTCTTTATTATATTATTTGAATAACTCTTCAATCATGAGACCTTTTTAGAGAAAATTCATGAGGGATTGATTTGATGGAATAAAAATCTATCCAGGCCTAGCCCAAAGTAGATAATATCCTGATCGTGGGCTAGAATTGGCTATTATAGAAGATGGAAATAAAATCCATGGGATTCATTACCTTATGGGGTATTATTTTACATTTGAAAATAAAACAAATACGCCAAATATTTCATAACCAAAAACCACTACATGATGCATCATAATAATGAAAAAAATCACAAAAATACCTTTTATATAAAATAAACTAAACAATATACCACATCGGAAGAAAACTAATATCAATATACACTGTGGAAAAACCAACATACACTTTGAATACTCTAAGACATATCTATAATATCAAATACCATCTCTATTCCCAAGTATCATGAAGCACCACTAAAGAAGTGTGTTCTTTACCACTGCCTATATCTTGATATGAAATATCAACAAAATTACCAACATGCCAATGTATGGGTGAGTAATAAAACTCTGTAGGTTTTCCCCAAATTTCTTTCCAAATCACACAACAAGGATAGATCATGTTTTCAGATTTATTTTAAAAAAATTATTTAAAATTTTTTGTAATAGTTACTATTATGGACAAGAAGTTTAACACTAATGTTTTTCCAAGTAAAACAACCAACCACATCACTCAAAAAATTTCTTCATTAAATTGGAGTTACACATTCCATAACACATAACCACACACACCCACTCACACAACCACTCACACATCTACTCAAGATTTTTGTTACCCTTTAAAGTGGAAATTCACATCCATAACTCATCCCTTTGATGTGGTACTTCACGAAAATGGTCCATCTCATTACACACGCTAATAACCATTTAATCCAACCATATTCCAAAACCATATTTTCCAACCAATTAACTCATTTTAATAAACCACCTGTTTTATAAAATCTATAAAAATATCCATTTTTATTAAAACCAATTTTTTAGAATAATTTTTCAGACAAACAATTTAAATATAACTATCCTATGATTGAAAACCATTTTAGAGAAACAAATTCCCTCCATTTCAAAAAAACCATCCATTTTTAAAAAAATTAAAATTAAAACATTTATCGAAATCAAAAAATGACATATTTTAAAAAAACAAATCAAGAAAAATGACTCATTGTATGAACACATTCAACATTTCAAAATTAGATAAAATATATATAAAAAATAAATTAGATACTAAAAAGAGTTTATATAATGATTTAAACAAAAATTTCACAATAAATTTTAGTCCAAACAATTATTTTGAAATCAATACTTCATGTTATACTAAGTGAAGTTGATAGTAGAGCTACATATCGTGGGTTTTATGGATAAAATGAAGAGCAACACCAAAAAACCAATGAAATCAGGTTGAGTCTCGAAAAACAGAGCATATATATATTAATATATCCTAAAAAAGTAGAAATATAATCATATATGTCTTAAAAAACCTTATATATCTCCAAAATGGAATAGGACCTATAAAATTGAGAGATGGATAAATGTATATCTAAGGAATCCCCAGAAAACTACAATAAATGATGACTTACCATAAGAGTAGGTATCCAATGTACCTATAAATTCCTCTAGATCACTTCTAAATAAATATATAAGGGTCCCATAGACAAAGAGAGGGTGAAATCACAAGTTGGGTCAGTTTGGTGAAACAATGATGGGCCAAAACCCAATCCCGACCTATATACAAATTTTTTGGATATTTTTTAAACCGTGCGTGGGTAGTTGCACGTTTTGGAAAACTAGGTGCTAGCATTTTCTAGATTCGACCTCAAAGAGGATCTTCTCATGGTTTTCTCACATGGTTTTAAAATTGTGCACCAGTAATGAAATTACCCCTATTTCATGTTTCATTGATTCTCATATGTGGCTGTATAGTTTAGAAAAATTATGTGCATACCCTTACACGGATTCCTTTGCCTCTATCTCAATGAGCATTTTCTCTTATATAAGTCTCATAGTTTCCCAAAATTGCACTTAGACCATGAACCTGTAGAAAATGACAAAATATTCCAATGGTTCCAAATATTCCCAAACATCACCCAAACACATAATGTACTTAAAATGTATTACTAAAAAGTTATATAATCCAAACTGAGGTTCTATGTTTTCCCAAAAAATTTAATTTATATCATTTTAAAGTAGGAAAAAAATTTCTATGAAAGAGTTCTGGTCAAATCCCTTTTATTTCCTTCTCCCATACCTAAGTCTCTTAATGAATTTGACCATGTTTCCACAGATTCCATAATAGACCGATTATTTTTTCTTCCAAGAAATTCCTTTTCCTATTAGTAATCTGCACTAGGATGTGAATCTGTGTTGTATCCAACTATAGGTCAATGTGATCCCATCTAATTTCATAGTCCGGATCATGCTGATACATTTTCAACTAAGATACATGAAACACATTTTGGACAAAAATTTATCACGGTGGGAATGAAAAATGATATGACACCTCACCAAACCATTCATGAATCTCAATATGGAATAGGTATCAAAGAGGTAACATTCATTAGTACCCAAAACTATGATATAAAATCCTTGGATAGATCATAAAAAACAAATGATTTCTCACCATGAATTATAGTGACCATTGATGATGATCCCCAGATGATTTTTGATGACTCTGAGTTGTCTCCATCCATTTTTTGATAAACTAAATCTTCTCCATTGTTTCTTAGACATGGTTCTTATCAACTGGTGAAGTCTCATATGTTTCCATGCAATAAAGTGGATAATGACATGGATGACCATAAAATTATTCAAAAAGAGATATATATATTTATATATTTATATATTTTGATATATGATAACTCTACTAATAGTGTGTGCTCTTCTTATGAGAAAAAAAACACATTATCAAAACTTGAAACTTGTATTCCATCAATTTTATCATCCATTCAGATTGTTTTTCCATCTAAGGATGGGACTCCATACTCATGGTCAATTGTGTTCCACAGAATGTTTTTAAGGAATTACAAAAATGTGATTTAAACCACATATCTCTATTTGAAACTACGAAAACATGTATGTTGTACATCTTTACTAATTATTAGATATATATTTTTGACCAGTCATCATCTGTATGAGATTAAGAAATAGGGATCATATGTGATGAATTGGAGAGTTGATACACTATCTCCCATATGGAACCATGTTTTCATACAATTCATGGGAGACATGTTACCAAATTCATAGTTATGTTCTCCCATTTTCAAATAAGAAATGGTAAAGACAACAATATATCTAGTGGTTTCTGATTCTCTTATTTAACATTATGAATAATTAAGCATCTTGAAACAAACGTATCCATCCTCCATTTCAATCCGACCAACCAAGTATTTGATTTCAATGAATTACACATTTTCTGTAATCCAAGAAAAACGTCACATTTTTTATGGTGGTAATCATGATGAATTTGTTCATCACATGAAAAACATACAATAATACAATTTCTAAACCACAACATTGAACTCTCATCTAGCCTTTATCCCGCAATGGTCTCCCCACCATTGTGTTTTGACCTCATAGACACACATTATGAATGATAGGTTTTTGATTTTTAAAATTATTCAACAAAATTTGTAACAATAAAATTAGGAAAAAATGCCACAACCTCACCATAGTTTTAACATTGAAACTGTATTTTAGTTAGGACCGACACCAACTTCCATTGATTTGATGCTTCTTTTCAAACAATTCATATTAATTTATCATTAACATGTCTTCCACTTAATTTCCCTTTCTTGGTGTTTTCATTATGTAAATTTCAAGCATTTTTACATACTCAAACCATGTTCATTTCCTTGGGTTCAAATACCATTGTGAGAAAATTTGTATCAATGTTTTATTTTTCATAAAAACTATAAATTTCCCACGAAAGAGGTAATGACACAATGTATTCTAATAATAGACTATAGAAGAAAACACCAAATCATGTTTTGGGTATTTATTATCATGAAACATTAATTGAGTTCATCCATAAGATAAAACATGATGTAATTTCATAAGAACACAACCAATCTGATATCTTGAAGCAACAAAAAACATCACGTACAATTTTCATTATTCTATGAAAATCAAGATAGTTACTAATTTAAAGATAACCTTCAACTCTTGAAAATATTTTTGACATTAAATTATCCATTATAATGCAACATTCTTCCATGTCAAATATTTCATTTGTGAAAAAAGTCATCATATATCTTGAAATAAGAACCATTAATAACTATCTAGTCTAAGGAAACTCTATATCATGAAGACGTTCTTTGGAGGTGTACAAGAGATAACATGCTCTATCTTTTTGGGATCCACAGAAACAAATTTTTTATATATTAAATAGTATTGTAAACATACATATTTTATCCAAAAATAAAACATTTATAGTTTAGCTTAAGATTGGTGATCCCACACAATTCCGAACACAATAACCTAGTATTGATCGTGTTCATGTCTTATCCTAAAATACACAAATATTTCATTCACAAACATCACCATGAAAAATATCGAGATACTTATTAAATATAATATTCATCAATTCCATAATGACCCAAGAAAGTTTTCAAGGAGACAGTAAGTGTTCCTCCTTGTACACAAGAGGCTAATGACAAGTAGCGAGGGTATGATAGGTCAATTATAAACATACTATACCCTCATTTATCAGAGTAATACACCAACAAAAAATAAATAAAAAATTATTAAATAACATATTTATTTAATTATACCAGCTACTCATGCTTATTAATGTTGTAAATATAATATCCAACTAAATTAGAAAACATTCCACGCTAATGTATTTGTCAAGTGTCTAAGATGAGACTCAAAATAAAGACACTGATGACTCTCATGAAGGTCCCAAACCATATAATATACCCTCATTTATAATCCACCATGACATAGACACCTAATAGAGTTTCTTTTCTTGTAACTTGTCTGACAGCAATGAAAACTAATCAGGTACTAATCATGAATCCCAAGTAGGTTGTGGTAATAAAACTGTATCTCACAACCAACAATGTCTATAAAATATCTAGTCAAATATTGTATGAATTTGTACATAGATTGAAATTAAATAAAAGTAATAAGTTTTGTTTATTAAATAAATATTTATTTAATGACATAACTCTTAGGATCTCATGGAAACATTAACCTCAGTACCATTATTGATTTGTTTCATAGTATGATCTATCTCCAAGAGATATCATATATCTAAATGTCTATGTTACCTTTCTTTATCATGATTAATATGTGATTATATACATAAAACATTTAAATTAGTCTGACATAAGTTATGTGCACTTAGGGATCTATCATCAAGGGTCTAATGTGATTAATACTAAACGAAGAATAATTGATTACATGTAAGAGTGGGGGGTGGGGAGAGCTCTCACAGTATTTCCCCAAGACTATCTCCTAGAGATCTCACAGTCCCTTGGAAATCAATATGCCAACTCACAGTCCTTCCAAAAGGTTCTCATAGTCCTGTTTCCCAATGGCTCTCTTGTTCCTCTTCCAAAAAGGATTTCACTCTCCTTTTCCTTAAAAGATCTCATGATCTGTATAGAAATAAAAATGGATGCCCTCATGGTCTTTCATGGAAATCCCTCACTCATATCCTGGTTAACCCATGTTTATCTACATTCCTACATAATCACATACTACTAATATATAACAAAAATCTATCTCAAAAATCATTCAATTTATTTATTTAAAAATTAATCAATCATATCTCTCTCATTAATTAAGTAACAAAATTAATAAATCAAATCATTTCTATTAAATAATTAAATAATTAATTATTAAATCATATTCTATAAATTAATCCTATGATTAATGAATATCATCAATACAATTTTTTTGAACAAAAGATGAATTCATTAAAAACTGAGATCAGCAGAAGTACAAGCGGAAAGCCAAGTTGGAAAGTGGTCCAGCCAGATATGGACATTATCACTGGGGCCAGAGGCCACCAGCTGGTGGGCAGCATTGTTCCCTTCCCATCTGATGAAGGAGAAGGTGCAAGAAATGAATCATTGATGGAGAGATTGGATTTTCCAGATGATGGGGCCATAAGATTGAAGGTCATCTACATTGCGGTTGATGGTCTTGATAACATTGAGAAAGTCTGATTCAAGGTGGATCTTCTCCCATCCATGATCTTTAGCAAGAGTCATTCCGTAGAGGATGGCAGCGGCTTCGACAACAACAGGTTCCCAAAGAACGTAATGGGATTCGTGTTTGGCTGCAATGATTTTACCCAAATGATCCTGGGCTAGTAGACCAAGGCCAATAGGACCATCCTTGGGGAGAGCGTGATGGGATTCATCAATACATTTTAATTAATTCAATAACTAATTACCAACATTAAATCTATTAATTAATTCATAAATTAATAACTCATTTAAAAATATCTACACACAATAATTAATTTACGAATTGATTAATTCCATTGAAAATTAGATTTCTAATTAGTTGAAAAAATTATAAAATTATCGTACTAATATTCAAAATCATGACTATGGGATTTTAATTTTAGACCACCTAACTCAATTCATTCATCAATTATCACTCAATAGAAATCCCAAAAATTTGAGAGATACAATGCCATAGAATGAGATACGAATTTAAAACCCTAAATCCTGATTAAAATAATCATGATATGAAAATTCTAGAACTAGATATACAATCCTTGATCATAGTTTTCTAATATAGATATAGAAATAACAAAAAAGAGTGTAAAAACAAAAAAAATAATGTTAGAACAATAGAGGAGGAACAAGAAATTAAGGATATATGATCCTCCTACTGAGAGTCAAGATAATCATTGATCTATGATTTGAATCTTGAATAATACAAGTCAATAAGTCTTGGAATCTATCCAGGAGGTTAAAAAATCATGAAAGACCACAAATGGTATAATGGGGGTAAAATAGGGTGATTTTCAGTTGTTCAGGTGATTTAAAACCAAATTTTAGTTTATTTTAATTCCCGCACAAAGTATTTTGGGTAGGGGCATATGTTATTCCCTAATGGTGTGCCTAAACTGCATGCCTCTTTTATATGTGTTAACAGTTACTCTTAAGAAGCTGCACAGATAGACACATTATGCACCCACCATGAAAACCTCTTTTTTCCAAGGTTGCATGGTTTATTGGGATGGGTCACATAGGTTTCCCTATCCATGCACTAACCGTGAACATCCCTCATGATTTCATTTGATTTCAAATTTAACCCAAAACAGTAAGAGTTAAAAATCCCAAACAAGAGACATAAAACCAAAGACCATTTAATAAATAATTTATTTTATTGGGTCAACGATTAATCAAAAATATCTACCTTTGTTAATTAATTTATGATGTCAATTAATCATTTCATTTCATTTAATTAATTCACTATTTAATTAATCAACCCAATTATATTAATTATCCCAACTATTAACTAACCACATTAATCATTTAGTTAATTTCACAATTAATTAATCTTATTTATCCATAATTAATATAAAAAATTAACTAATCACATCAATAAAATTAAATAATTCTAAAATTAATTATTGACATCAATTTCATTAGTGAATTCCACAATTAAGTAATATCATCAATAAAATTAATTAATTCAAAAATTAATTAATAACATAAATTACTTTATATAATTTTACAAGTTTCTAATCACAAAAATTTCATTACTAATTCAACACAAAATTTATCACATAAATCCCATTAGTTTATTCTTATATTAAATAAGTATGTCCAACCCATTAAATAACTCATTACTTAAATAATAAATACCCATACCTCAAAATTCCATAATAAATTCCAAAATTTATAATCTCATTAAAAATCTCAATATCTTTTAATTTGGTTTGGAATAAATTATTTCAAATAATATATCTCAATATCTTATTATAAATTCATAAATAAATTTTCTAAAATAAAAAATATCAGTATCTTATAATTAATTAACTAATTAATTATCCAAATAAACAATATCAATATCTCATATTTAATACAATTATTAATCATCCAAATAAACAATATCAATATCCCCAAAATATATATTAATTAATTCACCAATCAATTTATTTACTTAATTCAATCACACCATCATAATAATACCCATTAATTAGTTAACCATGTAATTATTCTAACTAATTCAATTTAATTAAAATAAAATATTTACTAATTAGTTCACCAATTAATTAATCCAACTCAAAAATCATAACATTACATCAATTAAATTATATACCAATTGAATAATATTAATCATTTAAATTAACTAATTATACATTTATTTAATCACGTTCAATCCAATAAATTAATTAACAAATTAATTATTCACATCAATTGCATCAATCAATTCCACAATTAATTAATATAACTCAATACCATTGATTAATTAACAAGTTAATTATTAACATAAATTATATTAAGTAGTTATACAATTATTAAATTACATTCAACTCCCTCAATTAATTTGATAATTAATTTTTCAAATCAATTTCCATAAATTAATACCAAAATTAATCATGTGAAATTATTTAAAATACTTCACCAATTAATTTTCTATTACAATCCCATTAATTAATTAAAATAATTAATTTCACAAATCCAAATATTTAATTTAATAATGAAATAATCATGTTACTCCCTTTAATTAATTCATCAATTAATTAATCGCATCAATACAATTATTTAATTCATCAATTATATAATCACCTTACTCTATTAATTAATCCCTAAATTTATTAATCCCATCAATCAAATTATTTAATTCAATAATTAAATAATCATATTACTCTATTAATTAATTCATCAATTTATTATTTCCAAAATAAACAATTCAATAACCCAAAATAATTACAAAATTAATTATTATATCTCAGTAAATTCTATATCCCCAATTAATTACTAAATTAATTATTACAACTTAATCAATTCAATATCTACAATAAATAAATAAATTAATTTTTCCAACTCATTCTCATTACTAATTTTACAATTATTTTATCACATTAGTCGTTTTAATAAATTCCTCGATTAATTAAGCACACAAAAAAAATTAATTAACTCACTCACCATTTAATTAATCAGTATACAAAAACTCAATATCCTATGAAAAATTCAATAATTAATTTCTTAATTCTATCCCAACCACATAAATAGTTTTAAAATTAATTATTAATGATCTAAAATCCCAATATCCAAATTCTACATTTCCCATAATTAATTAATTCATTAAATTAATTAATTTAATCAAGAATGGAATTTCTAAATATCTATATTTTTAAAAGGAATTATATAATTAAAAATATTTAACTTTAATAAAGACTATATGATTTGAATTTTTGATCCCCTACCTCAAGAACAACGACGAATGATCGCCAACATATATCTCAAAACCGAATGAAAAATATCAAGAACATATGAAAGAATGAAATTTAAATCTCAATCCTAAAAAACTATTAAATGGATCAATATATAATAAACATAGATATAGATATAGAACCAATAAGAGATAAACACCCTTATTTAATCCAGTAAGAGTATTATAAGAGAAAGAGAGATCTATATTGGGAGAAAAGACATGCCTGATTGGTGAATAAAATTAATAATCCCTTTGATGCTCTATGAAAAGTGGTTGAACAGGCATAAAATCTATCTCAGACCCCCAAAATTGATAGAATTTTATATGGGGTGATTTTGGGTCGAATATGGGTTAAAATAGGGGTTAAAGAATTTAAAATCTAATTTTTTAGTTAGTTAAACCAACAATCACAGTTTGATTCTTAGGGAGGAAATTTCTTATAAATCTTCCCCACAATAGCGTTCATTTTCTAGGGGGGTTCACAGTTTTCCATTTTAGGGGTAATAGTTTTCAAACTATGCACCAAGCATGTAAATCCACTCTATTTGGGTTCACTTGTTTAGGTGGGTTGTGGTACACGATTTGGGAAAACTGTGTTCCAAATGTGTACTACCTTCCATTCTACCAAAATTATCAATTTTCAACCAAATATACCCTGTGGTAAAAAAATAACTCAATAGAAGGAAAAGAGTTACTCTAAATGAGCCCAGGAGATCTCTATAAATGTTTAGGTTCTTACAATCTCCCCACCTTATAACAGATCATCAATGAGCTGTACTCCCATGCATCACTATGATTCTATGTCAAAAAGATCAGGAAATTGATCCCTCATATAATTATATTTCTCCCATGTTTACAATTTAACTCATCCATGTTTCCATAATACACAAACTATCAACACAATCATTATCCACAAATCATTTCCCACTATTATCCAACAAACATATCAGATACACATTAAAGGATAAATCTATCTCAAGATCAACCTATACAACATACATATGATGTATCCAAACTAATTGTCTCTAACAACAATAAGAGCATCATCCAACACTGGAACCTAGCCTTTCCAACAAATAAATCCTAGACAAAAAGTACACCCTCTACCACCATAGCCCACCTAGGATTTCCATAATTAATTTAATCATATTCCTTAAAGCTTCCTCATTTATAAATTTTATATGGAGTAACTCCTACCATCAAACTACACAAATAAATATTCATATGAAAAAGTCAATGAGGATCCCCATATCCATTCAAAACTCATGCAGTTAAATGGATACAATGAAAATTATTTCTTGGAATATATATGAGGATGACAATGTTGGGGACCTAATCATATCTAACCAAGAGTATTCTAAAAATTCATTAGTAAACACCAAATCCAATCCTCCATCACTAATTCTACCTCCAAATATGGAAACACAATAACTTATCAAATTTCTCATCTATCCCAACATGGAAACATCTCACCACATTGATCCAAAACAAGAAGGTCCCTCACAGATCCAACAATTGAGTTCTCAAACTAATGTGTTCAAATTAACCAAACCTCGCACATCATGGGATAAATAAAAAACTAAAATTATTTTCATATGACAACAATAACAAAGTTAATAAGAGGGATTTAAGGAAAACCATAACGAGTCGTTCCATCTTTTTTTGCATAACACGGTCAAAACAGAGTCATTACCATTACCCTTTACCTTCCCACCTATAATTATTTTTTAAGAAGGGGTAAAATAATTTTTTTTTATTTTTATTTATAAATAGACACCAATTTATTATCTTATTGAATAATTTTACAATCATTATCAATTACACATTAGGAACCTTTTCCAATTCATTTCCATAATCATGGTAAAAAAGATCAAGTTCAAAAACATACACAGAACACATTTTTCTATTCCCCCTAAATATTATGTAGGTCGTGAAAAAATCCTATGATACTAGAATAATTAATGTATACTCAAATATTATTCCATAATGGACCATTAGTCAAATCTCAGCAAATATAAAAAAATATCACATCACATAAAAATTATTTCACCCAATGTGATATAATATTCAACTATAATAGACAATTGATATAATAACCATTCCAACCTTGGAACATGGTTTCTAACCGATACATAGGGTAGATACATACATGCATGAGCTCATAACCAAGGCCAAAATCTTCTATGTATATTATCTTCCTATAAAAAATAGTGAGACAAAATTAATAGAAAATAAAAATCATTTGATTCCACTTTATAACGTATTAACCTATGTTACAAGCAATAGTTCCCCGAGGTAGACCACTATATAACCTCATGAATGAATCCACATATTCCATAGGCTGTAGACTAGCATAGAGGGTCTATTTTTTATTATGGTGTCACTATACCCTTTTTTATCAAATTAATACAATATAAATAATAATAAATCAATAATAAAATTAAAATATAACTATAATAGTCTATTATCATATGGAAATACTATGAAACACAATATCATAGCAAAATTATAGATATTACATAATAAATTTTGTTCCATGTTTCAAAATGAAACACAAAATGTAAGAAAAAAAACTCCCATTCTATTCCCAAACCACATGTGGTTTCCCTCATCTATGATCAATACAAATTATCCCTCTAATAAAGGACCTTTTCCCTTAACCTATCCTAATATCATATAATGTATTCGGGTACTGATTAGGATTCATATGTAGGGTGTGAGTGAAACTCAGTAGGACACCACCAGTATAATCTAAAACAAATCCATCAAAATAGTGTATGATGTTTCATTAATATTGCAATAAAATTAATAAAGTAAACATTTTACATTTATTTCAATAATCCTTTATCTAAGCGCATAAATCCCCAAGTTCCCCAGGACACCTGAACACTCAATAATTGCCTTGGATATTTCCAGAGTCTTAAATATCACCAAGGGCATAATATGTCTCAATTTTCTTATTACCATTCATTATAAAAAATTTTATGTGATAAAATTCATAAAACACATAAATTAGTCTGGCGTAAGTAATATGAACATAGGTTTCTAACCTCTAAGGCCTAATGTGCATGACAATAAATATGGCATAATAAATTTCTAGAAAAAGTGGAATGATATCATGGTATTTTACTTACCCCAATCCAAAATAGGTCTCATAGTTCCTTGGAAATAAAAATGGAAACCCTCACATTCGTCCTTCCAAAAGGCTCCCACGATCTTCTTCCAGAAGGCTCTCACAGTCATCTTCGATGAAGGCTCTCACGACACTCTTCCTTGATGGATCTCATGGTCCACTTCCCTAAATGATCTCAAGGGCCTACATAAATTAAAATGGAATATCTCATGGGTTTTCTCATCAATCAATCACAAACACCCATGTTAACCCATGTGCTACTCCATGCCAACATAATCACAACCAATAACAATTCAACCAAATGAATTTAAAAAACATATTCACATTAATCAATTAAGTAATTAATAAATAATATGTATCTCATTAACAAATTTCCACTATTAATAAATAATTTAATTTCAATTAAATAATTCAAAAATTAATTAATGAACCCAAATCCGTTATTTAACAAAGTGATTAGTCAATCACATCAATACATATTTAACTAAACACTTAAAAATCATATTTATCTAACAATTAATTCAATAATTATCTAATCACATAAATATAATAAATTAATAAATTAATTAAATAATCACATCAATTCAATAAGTTTATTTAATAATTAAATAATCACATCAATGACATTAATTAGTTTAAAAATTAATTAATCACATTAATTCCATTAGTTAATTTAGAAATTATCAATTCTCAATGTAATTTGAAAATCAACAATTTGGTTATCACATAAATAACATCAATTATATCTTATATTAAATTAGTACGTCAAACCCATTAATTAAATAATCAATAAATTAATATATATCCATAACTCAAAAATCCTATATTTAATTCCATCATTAATTTTTCATGCACAATCTCAATATCTCATACTTAATTCTTCAATTAATTATCTCAATTAATCTCTCTAAATATCTCATAAATAATTAAAAAATTAATTATTTAAATTCAATAATACCAATATCTCATAATTAACTCAGTAATTAATTATCCAAATCAACAATCTCAATATCCTATAAATCCACATTAATTAATTCACCAAATAAATTAATTCAAATCATTCAACTAGAGCATCACAATAATTCCAAAAAATTAATTTTAAAATTAATTTATATAACTCATTAAATTTCATTAACAAAAAATTCTCCATTAATTAATTCACCAAATAATTAATCCAACATAGAAATCGCAACTTTACATCAAATAATTAATTCACCAATTAGTTAATCAAAATAATTTCAATTGGTCAATTCTGTGATTAATTAATCACATTTCGTCCTGTAAATTATTTCACCAACTAATTTTTCACATCAATATGAAAAATTAATTCTAAAATTAAATAATCTAATGCAATAATGTAAATTAATTCACTAATTAATTTTCCATATAAATTACATTTATTAATTCCACAATTAATTAATCACTTTCAACTCCATCAATAAATTCGACAGTTTATTGTGCACCTTAATTTCTAATAAATAATTCCATAATTAAATAATCCCATTAAATTCAATGAATTATTTCTCCAATTAATTTTCCACAGAAATCCCATTAATTAATTCAAATGATTAAGCTCATTAATCCAAATAATTAATTCAAAATATAAATAATCATACTACTCCCATTAATTAATTCGTAAATTATTTACTTTCATCAATCCCATTATTTAATTAATAAATTAATTAATCACAATGCTAAATTAATTAGTTCATCAATTAATCAGTCCCTTCAACCACATTCCCACATTAATGGAGGCAGATCCGGGAGCACCCTCTTATAAGGTCGTGTGGAAACCTCTCCCATCAAGAGGCCTTTTCTTGTGGGATAATTGATGTCTAGATCCCAGTGAATAAAAAACATTGTGTGTTGGGCCCAAAGTGGGCAATGTAATGATCGTGTCTTGGAATGGTTTGTTAAAAATGGTATTAGAGCCAATGTTTATCGGATGTTCCAGTGAGGACATTGCTCTCTTTTAGGGGGAAGACTATGGAAATCCCACAACCAAGTTGGCTAAGCATGAAGAACCCCATTATAAGGTGGTGTGGATACATACCCCATCATTCTTCTTTTTCTTGGGGATGCCTAAGGTCCAAAATATGACAACCCTACTTTTTATTACAACTTAAACATGCTTTATTACATAAAACTTCACTTGATCCAACAAAGAAGATCGAGAGGTTTAGTGTCTTTGGGGCATAGGATCATTACATAAAAACTTTAAACTTGAAATACAACATCTTTATTGAAAACTTCCTTTACATGACCACTACATTCCTTCGTACTTAGCATTGCATGGGATAACCTGAGGACATGCATAAGAAAAGGGTGAGCTATAAAGCCCAGTAAGGGAGTAAACAATGAATAACATGAGGATTGAAATACATGTTAGGAAATAGGCATATCAATAGAGCATAAGATAAACATGAACATAAAGGCATGATAAAGCATGATAATCATAACATGGAAATGTGGCAACAACACTTATCATTGAAATAGCATGAGCCAAGGCTCATTGCACATGGAGCATGAGTAAACCCTCATTGCACTTGAAGCACGAGTAAACCCTCGTTGCACTTGAATTAGCATGAGTCAACACTCATTGCACATGACGTATCATGATACTATACTTTACCCAATGCATTGGAGCGCTATAAAGGGCGCACCCTTCTTAAACATTTCATTTCATGCATAAGTGTGCCACATGGATCATAAAACGTGGATTCATAAAACATAATCATTTATTCCATGATAAAGGAATGTGGAATTCATACATGA
Organism: Viscum album; assembly: GCA_963277665.1. Taxonomy (NCBI): domain Eukaryota; kingdom Viridiplantae; phylum Streptophyta; class Magnoliopsida; order Santalales; family Viscaceae; genus Viscum; species Viscum album. Next base: position 150,284,984 of record OY728159.1, read on the forward strand.
AACTTTATAATAAATAAGTAAATGTGCATAAAGGTGAAAACCCATGATGGAGAAATGGGCATGGTATTCACTACACAAAGACATTGGCTTAGAAAATCGGTGCGATTTCGGCAGCGTAACGGCGTGACATAAGAATTCATAAAAAAGGTTGATGAGTGAGAAAGGGGTTCCTCATCATATTTACATGTAATGTACAGTAAGGAGATCATACATATACATGTCCCAACAATAGAAATGGAATTTAGATTCATGATACAAAAGTATTGCTTGAATGTAAAAGAAGAGAGAGAAGTTCCTTTCGGAATTTCAGCATAGTAACGGGTGTACATGGGAGGAATTTAATGAGAGATAAAGGGTTCTCCCATCATTAAAACAATAAGAGGGAAGTATGGGGGAGGTGTGAAACCATACCCCAACATTAATAATTGAAATAAAAAGGGAAATACAACTTAAAGAAAATTGACAAAAAAATGAGAAAGGAAGAAACCCCCTTACTTGGAAGTGTGCTTCCAAAGGCTAGAGAGAGGCTTGTGAGAGGCTTTTTGGGAGCTTGGGGCACCTTTAGAGGATTCTAGAGAGATTAGGGAAGAGGTTGGACGAACTTAAAGGGATTTGAGTGAGGAGGAAGTGGGAGCTTGGGTGTGTTTATATAGAAAAGGTGAGAGAATTCTTTATTATTTAGGTTTGGGACCCCTTATATTAAAATAATCCAAACCACAAACCATACCATGGTATTTTCCCATGTTTTCTGGAAAAGGAGAGAGGAAAACAATATTTTAAAAGTCCATTGTCCGAAAGTATTAAAAAATTAGGGTTTATTATGTGGAGATGAGTCACACTCCCATGGAAATTAATTTAAAAAGGCAAAGTGTTGAATAAGTCTTGAGGGCTCCATTAATGCTTTGAAAAGTGAGTCAAACAAACCCAAAACCTCATTATTTTAATGATAAAACATATATTTGCCGAACATAAGAATTATGGTATTTTATTACGTCACCATTGGGTCATTATGATGTCATAAAACACATTATATATTTAAATGGTATTTAATTTTTACCCAAAAATTTGACTGTCTCAGAAAATAATGAAAAATTCACCGTTGGATAATTTCGACGTCCTAATTCCAAAAATAATATTTATTTTATCTAAATAATTTTCTAAATATGTGAATTTTCACTTTTAAAATAAAAACCGACATTTATAAAAAAAATCACGGGTTTTGACAGAAATGGCTTTCAAACCTTAATAAAAATTTTAATTGCATTCATAAAATTATAAGATCATTTATATTTAATAAAAATTAATTTAATATTAATAATAATATTTTATTAAAATATTATTTAATTCAAAAATCCATTAATTTAATAAAATATAATTCTTAATTAAATAATAACTAAAAACACCATTTGTACTTTAAAAACTAATTACAATGTATCAAAAATGACTAGAAATTATATTCATTATTATATATAAAAAAAATAATGTAAATGAACATGGTGCTACTTATTTGTTACATAACCCCTTAAAATAGCCGCATAAGACCTAAGGGTAAGGTGTGCGATGATGACAGACTCTTGGGGTTGCTCAAATAACATCGCTCGAGTTGTAATCTCTATCAACTTCCATTTTTCCCGTAGAAGATCACGTTCGAGCTTGACTTGATGAAGCTCAGCTTGGGCTTGTTCAAGGGAAAATCCCAAAGACGCCACCTCTTTTCCGAGCTCCGACAAATGGGCTTCGTAAGGGGCAATTCTACAGGATGAGGCCATCGCTTCCTTTGTCTGAGTAGAAAATTGGTTCGTTAAAGCCTTATATTTAAACTACCCAGATGATCACTGTTCAACGGCTATAAAAGTAACGGTCACAAATCTTAAAGTAGAACTAAAAAAGTTGATATCTTATAAAAACATTTTTCATAAAGAAACATTTAACTGGATCAAGAGGTATTTTCCATTAATGAAATTTTGGGTCGTTACAACATTCCCCCCCTTAAGAAATTTCGCCCTCGAAATTTCCCTTTTCCCACACTAAAACAAATGTGGGTAACTTAGCATCATCATATCCTTCGACTCCCAAGTTTCTTCTTCAAACTTGTGGTTTCTCCACAACACCTTGACGAGGGGCATTGTCTTATTTTGTATAACTTTTTCTCTACGATCTAAGATCTTCACTGGTTGCTCCTCATAAGAAAGATCGTCTTCTAATTGTACCACCTCGGAAGAGAGTACATGTGAAGGGTCTGGTATGTACTTCCTTAAGAGGGATACATGGAAGACATCATGCACCTTGGCCATACTAGGTGGAAGTGCTAGTCGATAGGCCACAGCCCCAACACGATCAAGAATCTCGAAGGGGCCGATGTACCTTGGACTTAACTTCCCTTCCTTTCCAAACCTCGTGACCTTCTTCCACGGAGATATGCGTAAAAACAACATGTCTCCGACTTTAAACTCAAGGTCTCGTTGACGATTATCTGCATAACTCTTCTGTCGACTCTGGGCTGCCTTGATATGCTGCTGAATGGTTTTCACCTTCTCCACCATTTCTTCGACCATTTCTGGTCCAACCAGCTTACGTTCACCGACCTCATCCCAACATGCCGGTGTTCTACACCTTTTTCCATACAGGGATTCATATGGTGCCATTTGGATGCTCGAGTGGAAACTATTATTATAAGAGAACTCAACTAGAGGAAGATGTTGATCCCATCCTCCTCTAAAGTCCATTGAGCACGCTCTCAACATATCCTCAAGTGTTTGGATAGTCCGCTCGGATTGGCCATCAATTTGAGGATGATAGGCCGTACTGAAGTTCAGTTCAGTATTCAGAGCATGTTGAAGACTCTTCCAAAACATAGAGGTAAATCTTGGATCTCGGTCAGACACAATAGATAGTGGTACTCCATGAAACCGTACCACTTCCCTAATATATATCCATGCCAGTTGATCCAAAGAGAAATCCTCTCGAATAGCAATGAAGTGTGCAGTCTTTGTAAGACGATCCACAACAACCCAGATTGCATTGTTGCCTTTGGATGTCCTTGGAAGTCCAGTGACGAAGTCCATGGTGATGTTCTCCCATTTCCATTATGGTATGGGCAATGGTTGCATCATCCCCTTAGACTTCTGCCTCTCTGCCTTCACTTGCTGACACACCAGGCACTTTGATGTATATTCAGCGATCTCCTTCTTCATATTATCCCACCAAAAGTTTTCTCGGAGATCTCGATACATCTTTGTGCTCCCTGGGTGAATAGAGAAATTTGAACTATGTGCATCATCCAAAAGTTCCTTCTTCAGCTCCGAACATGATGGAACACAGAGTATTTTCCCAAACCGCAAAATTCCTTCTTCATTATCATTAAACTCTAAGGATTTTCCCTTTTTGATAGCTTCCACTTTTTCTTGGATTCCTGCATCATCCTTTTGAGCATCCTTTAACCTTTCCAAAAGAGATGGTTGAGCAATCATTTGTGAAAGGATTGATGATGTTCCCTTCTTTATGATTCAAACGTCCATCTTCATCAAGTCTAAGAAGATTGGATCCTTCTCAATTCTCATCATTGATAGAATTGCTGGATCCTTTCTACTTAGGGCATCTGCCACCTTGTTCGCCTTCCCAGGGTGGTAATGTATTGAACAGTCATAATCCTTGATGAGCTCTATCCATCTTCTCTGGCGCATATTAAGCTCTTTCTGTGTGAATATATATTTAAGACTCTTGTGGTCAGTATATATCTCACATTTCTCTCCATAGAGATAATGCCGCCAGATTTTCAAGGCAAAGATCACCGCCGCCAACTCCAGATCATGCGTTGGATAGTTTCGCTCATGGATTTTCAACTGCCTTGAGGCATAGGATATCAATTTATCATTCTTCATCAGCACACATCCTAATCCCTTCTTCGAAGCATCACTGAATACCACAAAAAGCTCCCCACTTGTGGGTAAAGTGAGCACGGGTGCAGTGATAAGCCTCCTTTTCAACTCCTTGAAGCTTTCTTCGCATTCATTACTCCAAGCAAACATTACTCCCTTTTGAGTTAGCTTGGTAAGAGGGTTGGACAATCGTGAGAAATTTCTCACAAATCGTCGATAATATCCAGCTAACCCCAAGAAGCTACGGATATCAGTTACCGATGTTGGCCTCGGCCAACCCTCAATTGCATCTGTTTTGGAGGGGTCCACAGATATCCCATTGCTTGTGATGATATGACCCAAGAATGAGACTTCCTTCAACCAAAACTCACACTTGATGTACTTAGCATAGAGCTTCTCCTTGCGCAAAGTCTCTAGTATAGTTTTTAAATGCTCCTCATGGTCCTCCTTGGTTTTGGAGTATATTAGAATATCATCTATAAAGACTACCACAAATTTGTCTAGGTAATCTCTAAAGACTCTATTCATCAAGTCCATGAATATTGCTGGAGAATTGGTTAGTCCGAAAGGCATTACTATGAATTCATAGTGCCCGTACCTTGTACGAAAAGCAGTCTTGGGGATATCTTCTTTCTTCACCCTTACTTGATATTATCCTGACCGCAAGTCGACCTTGGAGAAGTATTGAGCTCCACGCAGCTGATCAAACAAGTCATCGATTCTTGGGAGAGGATACTTGTTCTTTATCGTGATTTTGTTAAGTTCACGATAATCGATGTAAAGCCGCATTGACCCATCCTTCTTCTTGACGAAGAGGACTGGTGCACCCCATGGTGATGCACTTGGGCTATAAACCCTTTATCCAGATTCTCCTGTAGTTGTTTCTTCAGTTCTTCAAGCTCAACCACAACCATTCTATTTGGAGTCTTGGATATTGGTAGCGCCCCAGGTATAAGTTCAATTGAGAACTCAACATCTCTTCTTGGAGGAAGACCAGGATGTTCCTCGGGAAATACTTCAGTGAATTCCCTCACAATAGGCATTTCTTCAAGGGTGGTTTCTTCCTTGGACTTAATCATCTAAGCCAGATATGCGTGCTCATAAGGCAGTAATATCCATGCTTGAGATGATGGAGCTAAAGGAGATTCATCTTCCTCCGGACACTTGTAAATAATCGGGGGTCGATTCTCCATATGGAGTGTGATTTCTCTCTCCCGACAATTTATGTTGGTTCTATATAAGGAAAGCCAATCCATGCCAAGAATTGCATCAAATTACACCAAAGGGAGTATGACGAGGTTCACCGGGAAATTCAATCCACAGATTATAACAGGGGAGGACATATACTCATGGGATGCATTGATTGCCCCATTTTCCGTACTCACCGACATCTTTACTTCCATGATTTGTGGTGGTGCATGGATTATTCTACTAAACTTTTGAGATATAAAAGAATGCGTAGAACCTGAATCAAAAAGTACGTTCGCTATTCTTGAATGAATAACTAGTGTACCTGTCACCACTTCGTTGTCAGGGTTCACTTCGGCAGAAGTGATGGCAAAAGATCTTCCTTGCTGTCTTGGAGGTTGTTGATTGCCTCCGATAACCCTTGGATTAGGGCACAGATTCGCAAAATGACTCGGTTCTTTGCATTTGAAGCATTGAACAACGCGTTGAGGTTCGGAAGGAGCGTTCCTCTCCTCTGTCGCAGTCGCGGGTCCTTCTGGCTGACCGTTAACAGCTAGGTGCCCTTCTCTTCCACACTTGAAGCATTTTCTTGTCCCCCTAAGGAAATTTCTAGGGTGCTTCTTTCCACACTTTTGGCAAGTGGGGTGCTGGAATTTCTTAGCACCATTGGATTTATCCATCGGACCACCCGCATTGAAGTCCACCTTCCGCTTCTTGTCCCCATGATACCCCTGTGATTCTCCGATCTCCATTTCAACCTTGAGGGCACATTGGACAATTTACTCATAGCTGTCGAAGTCACGGATCGCTAATGCTTTCCGCAAGCTAGGCTTCAGCCCACCAAAGAAGCGGTCAACCTTGCATTCGGGGGGTAACGACAAAGCCGGAAGAGTATCGTGCAAGCCTTGTGAAGTTTGCCTCATACGCTCCCACAGATTCCTCATCTTTCTGCTTGAGGGAAAGGAAGTCCCTTTCCATCTTAAGACGGAGGGTGCGTGGAAAATATTTATCGAAAAACATCTTCCGAAATACCTTCCATTCCAAAGCCTCGATCTCCTCCTCAGGCTTCATATTTTTGATCAACGTCCACCATTGATCAGCTTCACCCTCCATACGATAAGCCGCCAGGAGAATCTTCTCTTTTTCAGAGCATTGGAGGATGGAGAATATCTTCTCAATGGAGTTGATCCATTGTTCAGCGATCGTGGGATCAGATGATCCACTAATAGTAGGAGGCCTTTTTCTCATGAAGCTTTCAATAGCGACTTGTTCTTTCTTAGGGGGGGGGGGGGTTGAACGTTCCTCTTGACCAGTGTTTCTATTCAAAACTTGAGTTAGCTGAGAGAGAAGCGTGACAAAGTTTGCGATTCCCGCTCCCATTGGATTGGGCATCTCATAAGTACAATCATCACACTGATCTTTACAACGGTTGTTAGCCCGAGTTCTCCTATTACTAGCCATTGGCTAGAATAAAAGGAATGTTAGGGGTAACACATAAAGGGTAATCCAAAGACAAAAGTTGATGACTTATAAATAAACTTTAATCTCTTTAACTCATGAGTCTATAGGATTCAATCCAGGCTTTTCATGATCTTCCTTCTAAAATATATTCTTAGGGGCATTCTTCCTTTAATAAGGGTTCATACTAAGATTGTTAATTCATCAAAACATATCCCTCGGGAGTGTCGTAACCAAGAGTGCAGCAAGGCCCGTTGTCGTGCACCAGTTCCCGTTCGAGTCTAGCTCAAAGCGGTGTTTTCGGGTTTTTCCCCTAGGATACATCTGTGCAAGAGCCGCCTCTACCTGCTCGTATCCAGACAGGGATGTATTTTATTGATAAACCACTTACTTAGCATTTACCAAAACATATGGATGTTTTTATTATTCTTAGTCTTGTATCTAAGGTTTTACTAGGGTTTCCTAATCCCAAAAATAACTAAACCTATCCTCTGATACCAACTATGACAACCCTGCTTTTTATTACAACTTAAACATGCTTTATTACATAAAACTTCACTTGATCCAACAAAGAAGATCGAGATGTTTAGTGTCTTTGGGGCTTAGGATCATTACATAAAAACTTTAAACATTAAATACAACATCTTTATTGAAAACTTCCTTTACATGACCACTACATTCCTTTGTACTTAGCATTGCATGGGATAACCTGAGGACATGCATAAGAAAAGGGTGAGCTATAAAGCCCAGTAAGGGAGTAAACAACGAATAACATGAGGAGTAAAATACATGTTAGGCAATAGGAATATCAATAGAGCATAAGAGAAACATGAACATAAAGGCATGATAAAGCATGATAATCATATCATGGAAATGTGGCAACAACACTTAACATTGAATTAGCATGAGCCAAGGCTCACTGCACATGGAGCATGAGTAAACCCTCATTGCACTTGAAGCACGAGTAAACCCTCGTTGCACATGAATTAGCATGAGTCAACACACAATGCACATGACGTATCATGATACTATACTTTACCCAATGCATTGGAGCGCTATAAAGGGAGCACCCTTCTTAAACATTTCATTTCATGCATAAGTGTGCCACATGGATCATAAAACGTGGATTCATAAAACAGAATCATTTATTCCACGATAAAGTAATGTGGAATTCATACACGAAACTTTATAATCAATAAGTAAATGTGCATAAAGGTGAATACCCTTGATGGAGAAATGGGCATGGTATTCACTACACAAAGACATTGGCTTAGAAAATCGGTGCGATTTCGGCAGCGTAACGGCGTGACATAAGAATTCATAAAAAAGGTTGATGAGATAGAAAGGGGTTCCTCATCATATTTACATGTAATGGAAAGTAAGTAGATCATATATATACATTTCCCAACAATAGAAATGGAATTTAGATTCATGATACAAAAGTATTGCTTGAATGTAAAAGAAGAGAGAGAAGTTCCTTTCGGAATTTCGGCATAGTAACGGGTGTACATGGGAGGCATTTAATGAGAGATAAAGGGTTCTCCCATCATTCAAAAAATAAGAGGGAAGTATGGGGGAGGTGCAAAACCATACCCCAACATTCATAATTTAAATAAAAAGGGAAATACAACTTAATGAAAATTGACAAAAAAATGAGAAAGGAAGAAAACCCCTTACTTGGAAGTGTGCTTCCAAAGGCTAGAGAGAGGCTTGTGAGAGGCTTCTTGGGAGCTTGGGGCACCATGAGAGGATTCTAGAGAGATTAGGGAAGAGGTTGGACGAACTTCAAGGGCTTTGAGTGAGGAGGAAGTGGGAGCTTGGGTGGGTTTATATAGGAAAGATGAGAGAATTTTTTATTATTTAGGTTTGGGACCCCTTATATTAAAATAATCCAAACCACAAACCATCCCATGGTATTTTCCCATGGTTTCTGGAAAAGGAAAGAGGAAAAAAATATTTTACAAGTCCAAGGTCCTAACTTATTAAAAAATTAGGGTTGCTTATGTGGAGGTGAGTCACACTCCCGTGGAAATTAATTTAAAAAGGCAAAGTGTTGAATAAGTCTTGAGGGCTCCATTAATGCTTTGAAAAGTGAGTCAAACAAACCCAAAACCTCATTATGTTAATGATAAAACATATATTGGCCGAACATAAGGATTATGGTATTTTATTACATCACCATTGGGTCATTATGATGTCATAAAACACATTATATATTTAAATAGTATTTAATTTTTACCCAAAAATGTGACTGTCTCAGAAAATTATGAAAAATTCACCGTTGGATAATTTCGACGTCCTGATTCCAAAAATAATATTTATTTTATCTAAATAATTTTCTAAATATGTGAATTTTCACTTTTAAAATTAAAACCGACATTTATAAAAAAATTCACGGGTTTTGACAGAAATGGCTTTCAAACCTTAATAAAAATTTTAATTGCATTCATAAAATTATAAGATCATTTATATTTAATAAAAATTAATTTAATATTAATAATAATATTTTATTAAAATATTATTTAATTCAAAAATCCTTTAATTTAATAAAATATAATTCTTAATTAAATAATAACTAAAAACACCATTTGTACTTTAAAAACTAATTACAATGTATCAAAAATGACTAGAAATTATATTCATTATTATATATAAAAAAAATAATGTACATGACCATGGTGCTACTTATTTGTTACATAACCCCTTAAAATAGCCGCATAAGACCTAAGGGTAAGGTGTGCGATGGTGACAGACTCTTGGGGTTGCTCGGATAACATCACTCGAGTTGTAATCTCTATCAACTTCCATTTTTCCCGTAGACGGTCACGTTCGAGCTTGACTTGATGAAGCTCAGCTTGGGCTTGGTCAAGGGAAAAGCCCAAAGACGCCACCTCTTTTCCGAGCTCCGAAAAATGGGCTTCGTAAGGGGCAATTCTACTGGATGAGGCCATCGCTTCCTTTGTCTGAGTAGAAAATTGGTTTGTTAAAGTCTTATATTTAAACTACCCAGATGATCACTGTTCAACGGCTATAAAAGTAACGGTCACAAATCATAAAGTAAAACTAAAAAAGTTGATATCTTATAAAAACATTTTTTATAAAGAAACATTTAACTGGATCAAGAGGGATTTTCCATTAATGAAATTTTGGGTCGTTACACAAAACCCATGTGATCCCAAACCACTCGACTAATATTAAAGTGGACAATATTATGATCATGGGTTCAATTGGGGCATGAATGTTTTTTCCCTTCTTGACTATGGTAACGATATTTTACTTTTGGAAATTCTATTTTAGGAAGATCATTAAATAATAATTTCATTGTAATATTTCAATGAGTGTGGTAGTTGTTGTTTCTTACTCTCACATTCCAATGTGAGGATTCAATGTGAATCAAAATGATGAAATAATGTTTTGAAAAAATAAATAATAAAAATAAACTATATAAAAAAATTATTATTACGTAAAAAAATTAAAAACTAAAAAATTTATTGAATTATATATTATTAAATAATTATTTTCTAACATTACCTGGTATCCCTCATCCAGTACTATGGATATGTAAAGAATATTATACATTAAAACATCTATAAATAAGACATATGAAATTAAAATAGAATTAGAGTTATCAATTTGAATAAAACCTATTATTTTACCATTTTCATTGTAACAAAAATTATCATGTAAACCACCCACCTTTTAGGGATCTTAATGATTGAGTTGTATCCCATAATAATTATATAATATCCAATATCTAGATAACATAAATTCTTACACATACTCTTTATGAATGATTCAAATAATTAATTACAATAAAAAATTATTTTGTTACACAAACATTATTGGGTCTTGAAAAGATAGAAAAATGTAATTATGGAACCAATGTCATTTAAAAATCTTACAACAAGAATAATTATTACTATTATAAATGAAAACCTTTTTAGGTACACAATAATTTGACCTCCTTAAAAAATCCATGATCTTGAACTATGAATAAATTTATTTTTAAAACTTTTCATGTGGCTGGGCTGGTATCTAATCCTAGTTGTGTACTTAGTTGAGGTATACATAACAATAAACCTAGTAATATTTTCTCATATATTCATAATTATTTAATGATTATTTTTGTGTTTCTTATTTTATATTATATGTTATTTTTTTTCTAAATGACAATTTTTTTATTTTTTATAATAAGAACGTATTTAATATGAAATGGAAAACCATATTGTTTTATTAAATTTTTAAAACAATATTTATGTTCATTAAAATTCTATTCCAGTATATTTTAGTATTAAAATAATTATTTACTAGTCATATTTTCATCATTACATTCATTTTCATATGTATTAAAAGTATTTTTTAGAGATATCGATGTTGTATTTATTACCTCAGATCTCATTTCCATTAAACACATGTTTTCTCTATTATCAATGTCTTATCTTCTCATTTTAGACACACTATAACTATCCTTAGAGGTTTTCTAGGATTACATTTTGATTTCATTTGGTATTTTCTAAACTTATACCTTTTTGTAAATTTTAATTTTCAATATTCATATTTGATATTCCATTTCCTTTTTCATTGTTTACAATTCACTTATCCTAGATTATTTTCCTTTTTTGATATTTTTATATCATACATTCCTCCATATTTTTGTTTCTAAAATAATTTATTCTTTTTTTAAAATGTTTAAATATCCTATATATATGTGTTATCTCTTAATCCGTGTTAGAGGATGATTCTACCTCTCTTGAACTATCATCATTGATTCTCTCCATTATCTTCGAATCACAATTTGTTAAATCAACTTATTTTCTTTTTGATTAATCATATGATTTATTCACATTAAACTCTTCCTCATATATTATAATATTCTAATCAGCTCTATAACATTTTGTTTTCTTATATCACATAATTCTTTATTAGGAGAGATATGTTATTCTCCATCAATATGGTAGTAACTATAAGAGTATCTAATATTAATCTTTGTATTCATCTTTATTATGATGTGTATAAATCATATTGACAATTTCAATCAATATGAGACAGATGTCTACAATTGGTTTATCATCTTTCGGTTTAAAATTATTTTATTTAGAAGTATAAGTATTCAATAAAAATAATTTAACATTGCATGGTCCTTTAGGATACATAGTCTGTATATCAAAATTTTATAATAATTATTAAATTATGAAATTATATTTAATTAATATTCTATTAATTGATAGTATAAATAATTCATACCTTAAGAAGCTAAAATCTGAAGTGGCCTTAATAGCGTCCCTATAACAATCTTTATATTCTTTAGGTTTTTTATTTTTTCCTTCTATTTTATTTTAAATATCAAATCCCATTATTTTGATATGTACATTCACCATAATCTTGCACTGAGAATATTTTTACATTTAAAATATGTAGTTATATTAGTAGTAACCATAACTATACTATTATCTATAATGATATAAATTTAGAATGAACAAATTTCTTTTTATCTTTTTGGTTAAAAATGATGATATTTAAATGCTATATAGAATCAAATAAAAACCATTGATACCAAATATTTGCTGATGTAGAAAAAGTAAGAGGGTATGGGAAATTAATTTTCAAATTAAAATTTATATTTAAAAATGATTTAAACTGAATATCCAATTTATAGAAATATCCCCAATTAACTTAAAAATAGAAAATATATATTTAGTGGTTTTTAGATGATTCCTCAAAAGATCGAACAAACTCTGTTAAAATAATTTCAAAATTACCTTATCTTTTATTAAAAATAAATTTTCTTTATACACTGTATATAAAATACTAGTTATGTTAACTATTTATGTCATGTTTTCATATATAATTTTGAAAACTAAAACTAGTATGTTTTGGAAGATAATAAACTAAAAACAAATAGTGGAATAAATAATGGAAGTTTTATAGCAAATAAAATCCTTTTTTTCTCCACATGGAAATTACCTAGAGTGATAAATTTTATTAAAAAATAAAATCATACACCAAATATATTAGGTTTAAAGAAAACAACTATACAAAGGCATTCACTGATACACGTGTCATATTACATAGTTATATGTTTCATAACTTGTGTAAAAGAGTATGGAAAAGAGTATATAGTACTCTTCAATATAGATAATGAGTATTTTATAAAAAATATATAGAGGAATGAAATCAAAACTCAAAAGTTTGTTAAATAATAGAAAAATGGATCAGAATAGATGAATTATTAAACCTGTCAATCTAATCAGCTTCGTCTTATTATCCACCGTTAAATATTTTCTAGATAATCATAAACTGATAGTAGTACATAAATGATAGAAAATATATAGATTCATGGACATTTTTAGTGAAGTAGTATGACTGTGTAATTATGTGGTAACATAGTGTAACTATTTCTCTCATGAACACACACTCTTACTCATTGCATTTTTTATATGAGAGTATCTCTAACTTAATGGGTAAAAATTTTATAAATATCTATTGGAAAAAATCATAATTTACACATCATACTCATTAGTATGATATGGAATCCATATATTCTATAACTCTAGAATCAATGCACAAAAATATTTACATTGGACATATTAATATTATTAATTATTTAAGTTAGATATTTCCATAAATTCTTAATGTAATCTTGATCACTTTTGATTAGAGTCGCACAGTATGATCAATATCGATGATAACTTTTAACATTCACTAAAATGTAAAGATCACATACTTGGTATAGTTACATGGAATAATAACTTGGCACAATCTCTTTGTTTATTATTGTGGGGACTTTTTTTATTATGCGGTCCCATATTTTATTAGTCTTTTCACTTCATTCTCTTTGGAGAATATTATTTTCTACTTGGGGTATGTAGAATCATTTATTCACTCAAATGAACACTTAATGTGTAAAAATAAATATTTAGAAACATTTAGACCAATTTAGGATTGGATACTTGATTATAAATGTAATCACTTGGATTTCAAAAAGCACTTACCTATACATGGCCACATAACCTTCATGGTATACTAAAATTATTCATGTAATTTGATTAAATATTCACTTCAAGTCTTACACATTTTATTAATTTTGTATAGGAAACTTTTTAACACTCATAAATATAATTTTTATTATGAAAATAGTAATAATAATTTGTTCCTATTAAAATGAATATATGTATCAATAAGTGAACATTCCCGTTGTAAAGGAATGTGATGATGTTTTCCTTGACAAATATCCTGATCTTCTCCAAACAGATGGGTTTTTTTCTATCAAACTTCTTACAATGTATTTTCAAATATCCAAGACTCCATTTAGAATATAAACTATTCATTTTGAAGAGATTAATGGTAACTATAGGATAAAATATATATAAATTGTATATATTCCAAAGTGCTTTGTCATAGGGTTCTTAGATCCAATTCATTAAGATGAAGGATGATCCAATGCACATATCTATTGATTATCATGATCTCTAAAACATCATAATAATAAACATGTACCATATTTCATAAATTTATGACTTGTTTGATCAGTTATGTATATCCGAATATTTCACTATGGTGGAATTCCAGTTGATAAATTATCATGTAAAGGTGAATAATGAGGATATTCCTAAAGAAATATTTCATATAAGGTGTGGGAACTATGAGTACATTGTGATTCCATTTTGACCAAATAATCTTACAACTATCATAATTGAAATAATTAATAATGTATTTATGCATTACCTAGAAAACATTTTGGTGGTATTTATATATGATATTGTTGTATACTCCCAAAGAAAGAGGGAAAACCAGGGTCATTTGAATGCTAGACTAAATACCCTGTTAATATTAAAATACTTGTAAAGTATATTAAATATTATTTTTTGGTAAATGAAGTGACATTTATTGGGAATTTTATCACTAGAAAATGGATATTATTGTATTATTCAAAGGCTGAGTTAGTTTTAGGTAGTCTAATCCAAATATTAGTAAGTGATATATACTGTTTCCTTATGTTAATTGGGCAATGTCATCAAATTTTTAGAACCCACTAATAATAATTAAACCCAATAACCATGATAAATCAAATGGAAGTAATGTTCTTCAGTATTAATCAATATTATGATATTTATATATACTTTAAAGAAGAGGATATTAATTACACATATTCTCACATTACCCACCTATGTGGAATGATATTTGATCTATATTGATACGTCCAAAAAGTACTGGGTTTTTTACAAATGGAAAATGAAAATTTTAGATCCAAATCCTCCCAAAAAGTAATAATCAATTACTAGGAATACACAATTCATGATTTGAAATAGGATACAATGATCTATATATTGATTATTTATCAATATTATCTCTACGTTGAGAAGTGTGGCATATATCCATATAATAAATGCCTGAAGTATTTATTAATAATAAATTATGTCAATATATTCCATCAAATGTGGATATATATGAACAATTATTGTGATAATTAAGTCCACTAATATCCTACGAAAGAAAATAATGTAAATGATGCCATGAGTAGAAATGATCATGCAACCCAAGCATGATGAGGATTAAATGGGATGTAATATTCATGGAAATTAAGAGGATTGACATGTGAATATTAAAAAGAAAATCACAATAAATTTATTCAACAAAATATAAATAATATATTCTAGAGAGGATAAAAGTGGCCCAAAAAAAATAGGATATACTGTAACACCTCTATATTTTATGACTCTTTTAAAATAATGTTAATTCTTTGATAGCTTTTGTAACACAATATAATGAACATTAACAATATTAATGTATTATAAAATTATCGAATATATATTAAATAGGTGGGAATTAATAAACTAATAAATTATGAAAATTATATTTTTCAAATATGAATAAAAAAATTCAATTGTTATCAATGTATATGAAATGAAAAAAAAATTCATTGTAAACTATTTTTTTTTTGGAAAAACAGTTTTTATGCATGCGATATGTTTATATGAAAATAAAATATTTTAATATCGATTTATTGATAATATTATAGAAATTATTAAATTATAAATTCAATAAATATTTTTATCATTAATCTTTCTTTTTTCTTAGAATAGTAAAAATTCAACATTTATTATTAAAAGTTATTTTTTTAAAAAATATTTTTTCACATTTTGTTCATTAATGAAATTTTTGTCACACTTTTTGAAATAATATATAAAAAATGAATTTATTATTTTAATATTTATGTAAATATTATCTTATATTGAATTTTTTTAATTTTATTGAAGGAGAATTTTTTTATGAATAAATAAAAATACATATTTTCAAAAGATATTCATTTAAATAATTTAAAAAGTCAACTTTAAAAAAAATAAAAGCTAAATTAGATAAATTTTATTATTATTAGTGCAATTTAGGGTTTTTAATAAATTTAATATTGAAGTTTGATATAATACCTTTGTTTACATATGAAAACATTTTCATTGAAAAATTACTTTTTCATTACGATTGTTGGTTTAATTTTAAATTATATCTATCCAATTATATGAATTGATTTTATAAAATGGATTTCATATTTTTAATCATAGTTATTAATAATATCAAATTATTTCATCTTATTTTTTTAATTTTTAATATTAAATATTGTAAAAATAAATTAATGTAGTCATAGTTAACAATGGGTTTTGCGTGTTAGATGCACTTGTGTTAAAATTAATTTTACATGCATACCATTTTTTCAATGATAATTTTTTTTTCAATAGTTAAAATATATATGATAATTCAATTTTTTATTCATAATTTATAAACAAACTAGGTGAGATAAATAGTTACCATAGTAGAAACTAAAATGGTAGAAGTAAGTAAACATTGAATCTAACATAATAAGACATTTAAAACATGTTTCAATTTCTATGTTGGAGATATGGGCCAACCATATCATTCCTTATATCCATTATTTATTAGTTTTTTAGGTAAATTTCATGATATTAACTTCCATTTATTGAATATTTTTGGCAAATGATAAAAAGAAACTCTTTCTCATAATTTTAAAAGACACCTCGTCTACTCTTTTATTCAAATTAAAAAAACCTTTTTATTAAGAAATTAAATATAAATAGATTCATTTATTCCCGACCCATTTCCTAGAGTCCTTATTTTTATTAGGATACCCTATCATAAAGGATTGTGCTAAAAACCAAAGTGGTTGTCTAACGAAAAGCTATCATACCTTAACGAGTGTTATTTATTCCATCGTCAATGTACATCAAATATTCTTCAACTATGGAAAAATAAAAAAAAAATTATTCCATATAATTATATATTTTTAGGATAATCCCATTATATATATTCATATAAACTTCCATAAAATATGAAATGAAACAATCGATCGTGTGTATGGTGGACTACAACCTGGAGAAAAGATGAAATGTGTTTACAATCATTGCATATCACTCTGGGATATAATGATAGATTTAATGTATATATATTATATTAATGGCATAATTATACTTCTAGAATAATAATACCACATAAAAATTAGAGGCTTTACATCCGTATGAAAATGATATTGTCACTCATGCGAACATGTGGACTACCACCTCCATGAAGCGATTGATAAGTTTTTCATTTTATTTTTTCAGGTATGGTAATAAGGATATACATAATTTATATATATGATATATATGATATAAAAAAAATTATTTATTGGTGAATTAATATTTACATTTATCTCATTCCATATATTTTTTAAAATGGATCAGGATTCATGCAAACATACAACCTACAATCTACATGAAGGATGTAATTCAATTTTCAATATCTAACATTTATGGATGAAAATAAAAATGTAAATAAAAATATAAGAGATATATTTATAATGATTATGATTATGGAGATTATATAACAATAATCAATGTTAATGGAACAAAAATACTATACCATAACATATATGAAAAATGATGAAATTATCACTATGAACATTTATTTTAAAAAACAATTTCTAATGAATGTGTGATAGAAGGTTATTAGTAAATAATATAAGAAATGATATATATGTTTATTTTTAATAAATATATTTAAAATTAATATATATTTGTTACATCATATTTTTAAACACACATGATGGATGTTGGACCTGAGGTAAGGGATTTTCACTTTCATTTTATTTATTTAGGACACGAGCCATATTCACCACATTTTTCTTTTATCTGGTGTAAACAATTCCAATGAATTTAATTTATTACTAATATCATTAATATTATGGGAAATAAATATCAAGGTATTTTTCATTTTTTTCATTGGTCTTAAAATTCCAAATATATTAAACTCGTAAGGGTTTAACATTAGAGTTTTCTAATTGGTCGATATTTTGTTTAGGATTTTCATAATGAAATATTATGATATATATCTCACGAAACTCATGAACTATAAGGCCCCGGCCTTAAACCTTACTTAATATTGAATTAAATGAATAATTCACATTGAGGATATTTTCACGGTTTAGAGTTTTAGAGAATTAGGATATAACTATTACATCTCAAAAGATTACAAAGTAGTAACTTCTACTAAGTTTCCATAAAATAAAAACTCTTAAAAGGAAACATGTCTAGTTCCATGTTTTAGATAGCATGAATTTTCCTTGATCCCATCCTTGACCCTATTCCACATTATGGCCTGTGAAAAACATTTCAAAAAAAAACTTGGTGTGAGCATAAAAAGCTCACTAAGTGATACACAATGAATTAAAACTGTTAGTTTTTCAAATCAACAAGTAAACCATGTATAATTTATCAAAGTAATTCTTTTCACTTTTATGAAGTAGTAAAAAGTCTTCATTGAAATTAAAGATCATTACTTACCATTTTGTAACCAGAATATTACCATAAAACCCATATAAAGATCACATAACATATATAGGTAACTTGGGACATAAACATACTTCAATGGAATAACCATACGATCGACTTCCACACATATCACTTAAGGGAATAACCATTTGACTAACTTCCATACCCAATGCATTGGAGGTTATAACGTAACCACCAATCCGGGTATTCACGGAACCACCCGTCATATGGTTTATCACATAACCACATGTCAAATGTCCAAGTACCATTATAAAATCATAAGACATAAAACAAATATAATGGAAGGAAAACATTTCCACACTTTGATCACAATATATGACTTAAATATATTGACATAAAAAATCCATTATAAAAACCCCTTTTCAATACCAAAATACATAAAATAGTATATGGTATTTATTTAATTTTAAAAAAACATTACGGCTTGTTGAGGAAGCCAAAGACAAAATAATACTCACGACGGCGGAAAAGGTCATTGTCACCGCGTACGTTAAGAGAAAAATTCCTTTTTTTCGTTTAGTAAAACTCTTCATATAAAAATATTCCTTTTGAATAAAATTAATATTCAAAGGGGTTTATAAAACTTATAAAAGAAAGTTGTGTATACAACAAAATATGCCTCAATGAAAGGAGATTGAGACGAAGTCCCTTACCTCGGGTCTGACTTGACTCGATCGTTCTTTAATGTCCTGAATAATAAAGTTGAGTTAATTTATACTTGATTAAGAACCTTTTTCAAGTTAATTATTACATTTATATCACTTATTACCATGTTATAAACATTATGTAATCATTTATGTTAATAATTTTTGTTTTGTCGATATTTGGTTCTTAAGTCGAAAGTGGACTTTTTACAATTACATGTTGTTCGTGTGGTCAAAGGTTCCTTATATCCAGAATGATATTCATGATTTGGATATCACATATATCATATATATCCAGCATATACATTTATTTATAATATTAAATAATCATTTATAGGTAAGATATGAAAAGCACCGTTCATGGAGACGGTAAGCCGTACGTACTCGTGAACGCTACTTTCTTTTCTATGTCATATTAATGGAATTAAAACTGAATGAGAGGTATGTATATTTTAATTACAGAATTATTTTCATCATTTATATGTAACATGCATCATATATAATAACTTTAAATCCATCCTTTATACGTCCCACATTTGGCATTAACGAATCAAATAACTTTGAGGGGGCAGTAGTCTGCACTTCCTAAAATGAAAATATCGCGTATACCCATAATGGAAGCCATATAGGTATACCAAAAATGAAAAATAAGAAGAATAAGGAAAAAATAAACATAATATATATCATATATAAATAGAGTGACATCTTAATGGACACCATTAATGGTGTTAAAAGAAGATTGAACAATCATCGTTTCGTGAGGTAGAAATTCGCCAACCACAGAAATAGAATGTTCTTTAACCATTAGACGAAGGTGTGTGTAGGTGTAGCTAGAATAATTCATATAAAAATATCCAAGTATATTGATGATATTGGTTTTTTTAAAAAATAAAGGAATTAAAATAGTTTAGAGGGTTGGATAAGCAAAATAAAACAAAAGAACACAAGAGAAAACACTACCTTTAAAACGGGTAACTCTTTTTGATTTGAGCTCAAAGGATTCCTTGGGAAGACTTATTCCCAAAGTGAGGCTTATAGGAGTAAGAGAGGGATGTGGAGAGACAAAATGGGCAGATCGTTGCCAAACCAAAGTCTTGAGAGGTGTGGGTAATGTGGTAGAGGTGGGGGCCTTTTATAAGAGGAGAGGAGGGGCCCTCTAGGAAAGTTATAAAAGTTTACTTTATTATAAAATGATTTTCGGATTTTAAAGGTCCCAAATTGATATAATTTTAGGATAAGGTGATAAGGTTTTGATATATACTCATCCAATAGGTATTTTACAAGTTTAAGTCTTATATTTTACATTATCTTTTCATTTTATTTAAATCGTTCATTAATGAAGTAATCGCTGCATCATCATGATGTCATAAATAATTTAATTTATTTAATTTCTAAAAATTATAAAAAAATACTAGGATTTAGGAAATATTTTCATATTTCCAATGACTATTTATAGTAAAAAATATGACTTTTATAACCCCATGTAAAAATTGTTGTAGTAAAACAACTCATGTTTGTGTCATTTTTACTTTTACATTAAATAAAAAGCGTTAATGTCTTTATCTTACCCAAGTGGCTCCATGGGGTCCCAAAAATCGACCCATGGGTTTTCTGGGTCATCCATGAAACATCCAATAAGGGTAGGACATGTGTCTAGGTATTTTCATTTTATTATAATATCATTTTTCCTTAAATTGCACTAATTACCTCTAATCGCGATTAAAAACATAAAAGTTACTATTCACCAAAAAAATTATTTTGATCCCATTGAACAACATTTTACTTCTTAATGACAACCATGTATGTTGGATTTTTGAAATTCATAACACAGAGGTGGTAAAATTTCATTTAAACGAAAATTCAGTTTTTTAAGTACCACTTAGTGGTTTCACTATTCATCAAAAATTGAAGATTTTCAGAAAAATACCAAAACTTTACCCTAAGCTATATTTGATATTATGAATTCAAAAATGAAGTATATTATACAAAATTCAAAACAAATAAGTTTCATTAATTAATTTAATAATTAATTCCCGTTGTCAGAGCAAAGAGCGTGTTTTTATGAAACAATAAGTATCAAAAGATTGACACTAGTTTATGTCTGATTTCAAAGTGAAATTAATTACAACGACCACTATTGGATTAAATGGGAAAAATATATATTCTAATTTAAGTTTAAAACCAATTAAAATTATAATCTAATCATTTAATAAAATAGATTAAAAAGAGGTTTTGAATTAAAATACAACATTTTTCACTATTCATTAAAAAAATGAACATTATCGGAAAAATACCAAACATTTAGCAAAAGTAAATTTCAATGTCCCAATCATAAGGAATATGTTTATTTCGACAAATAGATCTTATAAAATTGTCAAAAGTTTGATTTAAAAATGGTTTGCCATCAAAAGGCTGTAAAATAATCTTTTAAAAATATTAGTGTATTCCATGCTTAAGATTGGATTTATTCCCATTTTACGCCTCTAAAACACTATATAATTCATTAATAGAAATAGATAAAAATATCTATTATTCATTACTTACTTGGTATGTTATATCCTTCCCCCCTTTAGAAAATTGTGTCCCCGCATTTTATTTACTTATCGAATAAGTGGGGATATTTAGCCCTCATTGCATTTTCAGATTCCTATGTTGCCTCTTCAATCATGTGGTTTTTCCACAAAACCTTTACCTGATGAATCAACTTATTCCGTAACACTTTCTCCCTGTGGTCAAGAATCTAGACCAGTTGTTCCTCATAAATAGGTTCTCTTCCAGCTGAACTACCTCTGGACTCAAAACATGATATGGATCTGGTATGTACTTCCTTAACATTGAACCATGAAAAACATTGTGTACCTGAGATAAACTCAGAGGTAAAGCCACTTGGTAAGAAACTGATCAAACTCTCTCTAGAATTTCATATGGTACAATGAAACTTGGACTCAACTTTCCTTTCTTACCAAATCGCATCACACTTTTCCATGGTGAGACTTTGAGAAAAACATGATCACCTACCTCAAAAGAGAGATCCTTCCTCCTGTTGTTCGCATAACTCTTCTGCCTGCTCTGAGCTGTTCTCATGTGTTTTTGTATCAGCTGGACTTTTTTTTGCCAACTCTTCTACCAATTCTAGTCCCATCAGCTTCCTTTCACCAAATTCATCCAAAAAAGCTAGAGTTTGACACTGCTTCCCATATAACGCCTCAAATGGTGCCATCTGTATACTGGAATGAAAACTATTATTATATGAAAATTCAACCAAAGAAAGATATGTTTCCCAAATTATTTGATAATCCATCAAACAAGCATGTAGCATATCCTCAAAAGTATGAATCGTTTGTTCTGACTGCCCATCTGATTGAGGATGAAAAGCTGTACTAAAATTTAATTCAGTACCCAACGACTTCTAAAGGCCCTTCCAAAAGTTAGAAGTAAACCTGGGATCACGGTCAGATACAATGGAAAGAGGAACTCCATGTAACCTGAATATCTCTTTGAGATACAAATAGGAAAGTTGATCTAGGGAAAAAGTATCTCGTATAGCAAGGAAATGAGCATATTTAGTCAAGCGATCAACAATAACCCAGATTGCATTATTACCTCAAGGTGTCTTCGGCAATCCCACAACGAAGTCCATGGATATATTTTCCCATTTACACTCTGGCACTGGTAATGGCTGAAGCATCCCTTTAGTAACTGTCGCTCTGCTTTAACCTGTTGACAAGTCAAACACTTCACTGTAAAATCAGAAATATCTCTTTTCATTTAATCCCACCCGTAATACTCCCGCAGATCTCTATAAATCTTAGTACTTCTAGGATGAACTGAAAATGGAGAACTATGATCTTCACATAACAACTCATTATTAAACTTTGAATCACCAGGCACACATAATCTCTTCCCAAACCTCAAAACACAATCATTATCAATGTTGAATTCAGGCAACTTACAGTTCTGAACCAGCTCTACCTTTTCCTGCAACTCGTTGTCTTGCTTATGTGCTTTCTTAATTCTGTATGATAGAGAAGATTTCACTGATACCTAAAACAAAACATAAGGACTTCCTACACAAACAAATTCTATTCCAATTTTCATCAAATCCTTAACCAAAGGATCACATTCCAAACACAACATTTTTTATTAAGAATTACTTTTTCGACTAAAAGCATCAGCCACTTTATTTGCTTTTCCAGGATGGTAATGATTTGTAAAATCATAGTATTTGATTAATTCTATCCATATCCTCTGTCTCATGTTAAATTCATTCTGAGTGAGTATATACTTTAAACATTTATGATCGGTATATATTTCACACTTTACTCCATACAAATGATGCCTCCAAATTTTTAAAGCGAAAACAACAGCAACAAATTCCAAATCATGTGTAGGGTAATTTACCTCATGAGGTTTCAAATGTCGTGAAGCATAAGAAATTACCTGATCATTCTGAATTAGGACGCAACCAAGTCCCTACAACAAAGAATCACTGTATAGAACAAACTCACCATTCCTGGAAGGAAGTGCCAAAACTGGAGCATTCACCAATTTTCTTTTCAACTCCTGAGTCAACTGATCCATCACTGCAACAAACTGTTTAGTTCTGATTCTGACCATCTCAGGATACTAATTTGAAATGCCATTTCCCACTGTTTTCCTTCAAAGAAAATCCATTCTATTTTCTCTACGAAAAACCATTATTAACACAGAAATATCTTAGGTGAAGAAACATGGTAATCTTTAAATGCTATATCCTTTCAATCATACCATAAATTAATTTATAATTTAACAATTTTGTAACTCCTAATGTTGTCTAAACCAACCTCTGATACCAACTATAAGGCCCCGGCCTTAAACCTGAATTAAATGAATAATTCACATTGAGGATATTTTCACGGTTTAGAGTTTTATAGAATTAGGATATAACTATTACATCCCAAAAGATTACATAGTAGTAACTTCTACTATGTTTCCATAAAATAAAAACTCTTAAAAGGAAACATGTCTAGTTCTATGATTTAGATGGCATGACATTCCATTGATCCCATCCTTGACCCTATTCCACATTAAGTCCAATGAAAAACATTTCAAAAAAAAACTTGGGGTGAGCATAAAATGCTCAGTAAGGGATACATAATGAATTAAAACTGTTAGATTTTCAAAACAACAAGTAAACCATGTATAATTTATCAAATTAATACTTTTCACCATTATGAAGTAGTAAAAACTCTTCACTGAAATAAATGATCCTAACTTACCCTTTTTTAACAAAAATATTACCATAAAACCCATATAAAGATCTCATAACATATATAGGTCACTTGGGAAATAAACATAGTTAAATGGAATAACCATACGGTCGACTTCCACACATATCACTTAAGGGAATATCCATATGGCCGACTTCCATACCAAATGAATTGGAGGTTATAACGTAACCACCAGTCCTGGTATTCACGGCACCACCTGTCATATGGTTTATCACGTAACCACCCGTTAAATGTCCAAGTACCATTATAAAATCATAAGACAGAAAACAAATATAATGGAAAGAAAACATTTCCACACTTTGATCACAATATATCACTTAAATATATTGACATAAAAAATCCATTATAAAAAACTCTTTTAAATTCCAAAATACATAAAATAGTATATGGTATTTATTTAATTTTAAAAAAACATTACGGCTTGTTGAGGAAGCCAAAGACCAAATAATACTCGCGGCGGTGGAAAAGGTCATTGTCACCATGTACGTTAAAAGAAACATTCCTTTTTGTCATTTAGTAAAACGATTCTTATAAAAATATTCATTTTGAATAAAGATAAAATTCAAAGGGGTTTATACACAATATAAAAGAAAGTTGTGTATTAAACAAAATATGCGTCAATGAATGGAGATTGAGACGAAGTCCCTTACCTCAGGTCCGACAGGACTCGATCGTTCTTTAACGTATTGAATAATAAACATGAGTTAATTTATAATTGATTAAGAACCTTTTTCAAGTTCATTATTACTTTTATATCACTTATTACCATGTTATAAACATTATGTAATCATTTAAGTTAATAATGTTTGTTTTTTCGATATTTGGTTCTTAAGTCGAAAGTGGACTTCTTACAATTACACGTCATTCGTGTGGTAAAAGGTTCATTATATCCAAAATGATATTCACGATTTGGATATCATATATATCATATATATCCAGCATATACATGTATTTATAATATTACATAATCATATAGTGGTAAGAAATGAAATTCACCGTTCATGGAGACGGTAAGCCGTACGTACGCATTAATGCTACTTTCATTTCTATGTAATATTAATGGAATTAAAACTGAATGAGAGGTATGTATATTTTAATTCCAGAATTATATTAGTCATTTAGATGTAACATACATCATATATAATAACTTTAAATCAATCCTTTATACGTCCCACATATGGTATTAAAGAATCAAGTCACTTTGAGGGGGCAGTAGTCCGCACTTCCTAAAATGAAGATATCATGTATACCCATAATGGAATCCATAAAGGTATACCAAAAATGAAAAATAAATAAGAATAAGGAAAAAATAAACATAATATATATCATATATAACTAGATTGGCATCTTAATGGCCACCATTAATGGTGTTAAAAGAAGATTGAACAATCATCGTTTTGTGAGGAAGAAATTCGCCAACCACAGAAACAATATGTTCTTTAACCATTAGACGTAGGTGTGTGTTGGTGTAGCTCGAATACTTCTTATAAAAACATTCTAGTATATTGAAGAAACTGGTGTTGTTAAAAAATATAGTAATAAAAAGAGTTTAGAGGGTTGGAGAAGCAAAATAAACCAAAAGAACACAAGAGATAACACTACCTTTAAAACGGGTAACTCTTTTTGATTTGAGCTCAAAGATTCCTTGGGAAGACTAATGCCCAAAGTGAGGCTTATAGGAGTAAGAGAGGGATGTGGACAGTCAACATGGTACGATTTTGGCCGATCCAATGGCTTGAGAGGTGTGGGTAAGGTGGTATAGGTGGGGGCCTTTTATAAGAGGAGAGGAGGGGCACTCTTGGAAAGTTATAAAACGTTACATTATTATAAAATGATTTTCGGATTTTAAAGGTCCAAAATTGATATAATTAGAGGATAATATGATAAGGGTTTGAAATATACTCATCCATTAGGTCTTTAACAAGTGAAAGTCTTAGATTTTACATTATCATTTCATTTTATTTAAATCGTTCATTAATGAGGTAATCGCTGCATCATCATGATGTCATAAATAATTTAATTTATTTAATTTCTAAAAATTATAAAAAAATACTATGATGTAGGAAATATTTTTATCTTTCCAATTATTATTTATAGTCAAAACTCTTACTTGTATAACCCCATATAAATTTTTTTTAGTAAAACAACTCATGTTTGTGTCATTTTTACTTTTACATTAAATAAAAAGCATTAATGTCTTTGTCTTACCCAAGTGGCTCCATGGTGTCCCAAAAATAGACCCATGGGTTGTCTTGGTCGTCCATAAAACATCCAATAAGGGTAGGACATGTGTCTAGGTATTTTCATTTTATTATAATATCATTTTTTCCTTCAATTGCACTAATTACCTCTAAATGTGATTAAAAGCATAAAAGTTACTATTCCTCAAAAAAATTATTTTGATCCCATTGAACCAAATTTTACTTCTTAATGACAACCATGTATGTAGGATTTTTGAAATTTAAAACACAGAGGTGGTAAAATTTCATGTAAACGAAAAATCAGTTTTTCAGTACCACTTAGTGGTTTCACTATTCATCACAAATTGATGTTTTTCAGAAAAATACCAAAACTTCACCCTAAGCTATATTTGATATTCAAAATTCAAAAATGGATTCAATTTTAAAAAATTCCACACATATATGTTGCATTAATTAATTTAATAATTAATTCCCGCTGTCAGAGCAAAGAGCGTGTTTTTATGAAACAATAAGTATCAAAAGATTGACAGTAGTTTAAGTCCAATTTAAAAGTGAAATTAATTCCAAAAACCACTATTGGATTAAATGGTAAAAATATATTCTAATTTAACTTTAAAAAAAATTCAAAATATAATCTAGTCATATCAATAAATTAGATTAAAAAGAGGTTTTGAATTAAAATACAACATTTTTCACTATTCATTAAAAAATGAACTTTATCGGAAAAATACCAAATATTTTTCCAATGTAAATTTCAATGTCCCAATCATAAAGAATAAGTTTATTTCAACAAAATAGAGCTTATAAAATTGTCAGATGTTTTATTTAAAAATGGTTTTCCATCAAATGGCAGTAAAATAATCTTTTAAAAATATTAGTGTATTCCATGCTTAAGAATGGATTTATTATCATTTTAAGCGTCTAAAACACTATCTAATTCATTAATATACATAGATAAAAATATCACCTATTCAATACTTACTTGGGATGTTACACGAAATATATTTCCCAATAGTTATTTATTGAAATTTCTCATTTTACTTAATTTTATTCTACTTATACACTCAAGAGGATGAATGAATGTTTTTTCATGAAAAATGACTTTATCTCTATTTGGTAAGAAAATTAAGTTCAATTCCATGACAAATATTTCTATAAATGTTATAAATAATGATTTTTTACTATCATAAATCATTTTTTGTATTTATTTTTATGGGTTTTTCCTTTTTAAAAACTGATTAAAATGTATATTCTATTTGTTTCCAAATGAGTCACTTGTTTCTAATTATAAAAAACTAAAATAGTATATTTATTTTAACATATATGGCATGAAAAATATTCCCCACATTCATGAACATTAAGTAATTTAAATGTTAATCTATATGTTACCAATATTATATATCAATTAAAAATATTTATTAAAAACTGGTAATTTTTTAAAATTTTAAATGTGATTTTCAATGTGAAATGGTTATTTTTCTTATGAATTTTTCAACATACAATTTAATGATATTTTTATTCATAAATATTTAAAATCATGATTATATTTATTCTCTATTAAATATATTATCCATTATTACCATTCTTTTTATTTGTCTAGATGGATTATGATTAGGTTGTAAATAATTTTATTAAACATTTTCCTTTTTACAAGGTTAATGTTTTGATGAATTGATGTAATGACTATGATACCCATTAAATTTCAATACGTTATACATAGTAAAATATATATGAAACATGTTTAAATTTCATGTTTTTTAAATGATTATTATTTTGTTACATTGTGGAACAAATTTGTTTAATTTTTATTATGTTATAGGTGATCCATAATTATTTGAACCTTCAATAAATTAGGTAAAGAATAATATCTTAGGAGATAAACTTGACTAAAATAGTGAGGGAAAAATGTTAAGTAAGGGAATCTTCCCACAATGATATTTATGGTATTGAGACTTAACTACTATGATTTTGTAGGGACTAAACCCATTCTATTATGATAGTCATGGAAATATTCCTTGACTACAAAAGAAATGATTGTTTATTCTTATGTGTATGAAAAAAATCTTTTATTATGTCAATGTCACTCTCCCATGGAATATATTATTTTATTTATTTGTTGTTGATATGTTATGAACTAATTTGTTTTATTCCATGACTCTTTTTTATGGTCAATGATATATAATTTATATTTTTTAATGGTTATTCAAATGTTTTCATACCCTTGTTCTCATGTTATATTGATATATCCCTTGTTTAACCTTATTGGGCATCAGAGGTACCCCTTTCATATGTTTCATTTTTCACTGATAAGAAGAAAGTAATTATTGATGATCTTTCTTAGAAGGGTTATATAAATAAATAACATAGTGGGTGATGATTTAGTTACCTTATAAACTTGATGTTTACGTGTCCATTTTTTCAATGTTAATAAACCCATACAATTCTGGAATTTATTATTATATTATTCCATTAATATTCATGGACTATGATTTTAAATCTATGAATGAAAACTATGGGTCTCAATTGTAGTTTTCATATAATGGTGTTGTCTCCTTTTCAAAGCAGTATGATAAAAAATTAGTGATAACACTTTGGATAATCTTATATATTAGATAATGACTTATGTGATGGTAAAACAATTGGTGTATTTTATCTATGAAAACATCCTAGTGTTTATATTATAAGTGAATATGGGTCTATCAAAATTGTAAATAATGTAAATAACTCTGAAAATGGCATACTAGGAATTAAATTGATTATCACCATGTGCACAATAATGATTCCTTGTTGCACGCCTATTTTAACACTCCTTGGTGAAAAACATTACACAATTAAAATTTTATTTATGAACCATCATGATGTATTTGAACATATAATGATCATGAATGACTGGGTTAATTTTAAGGATTCGTTGATTGACAATAATATTTCATGATTTTGACATTATATGAATGTATTTTCATGATTTTATGATTGATAATTCGAATTTATGTTATTTTAAGGTCACATAAGTCATTTTGGGTTTTTTAGGGGTTGATGAAAAAATGATGACATTGAGTTAGTAAAAAATTTAATTAAATATCAAAGTTTAATATTTGAGCATAATTATATGAATTCATGTAAACATGGAAAATATTGAATGAATGTTAATTCATATACTCAATAATTATATGTTTAATTTTTTGTGAAAATTAATAATGGTAGTCTAATCAAATTTCAATTCTATGATTCTTCCCAGGATACAGTCTTTTGGAATGTCATTCCTTTAAATATAATTATTATCCAACTTGATGAATTTGATTATATCATAGGAATTAATTATTATTAATTATGTAATGATTGTTTCTATTTTCAAATAAGGGATGTAACATTTGATATTCTAAATGGTCAAATGATCTTCTATTAATGTGATGATAATTATAAAATTTTAAATCATATCATATCCATTGAATGGGTATTGATTACTATTCAAAAGGGGTGTTAATATCATATAGTTGGGGAGAAAATAATGATCAATGATATTCATATTTTACAGTTGTTTCATGAGGTTTTTTATGTAGTGTTTTTCAGTATTACACTGAATTATGAATTTCAATTTTCAAAATTACCCTTACCTAGTGCTACACTTATTTTAGAGACACCCTATAGAATGGATTTTTTTAGTAGTAGAAATTTAAGAATAAAATATCAAAGAATTATTAAAAATGATTCATTCATCCAAATATATAACATTAGTGTGAAAGTATTCATTTCTTAAATAAATAATGATAGATATAAACTTAAATTGATTATAAAGAACTGAACAAGATCTGAATTAGTAAGAATTGTCCCCTAAACTATATGTATGACTTCTTTGATCAACTAAATGATCTTAAATACATTTACAATATATTTTATTCTAGATAAATTCAATTTATTGTCAAGAGGGGGGATATACCCAAAAAAATCTTTAAAAGGTATGGAAAATATGAATATATTGTGAGTCCATTTTGTTTTACTATCAACCACACTATCATATTGTATTTAATGAATATACTCATTAAAAATAACTTGATTAGTGTGAGAAAGAATTTATTGATGATATTTTTTTGTAATAAAATATAATGTAAGACAATGAATATTACTTTTGTATTGTGCAGTATTCTCTAAGGATAAGTTGCATAAAAAAATTTGAAGTGTTAATTTTGCTGATAGAAATTATTTTTTTGGTCATATAATCTCGAGAGAGGGTATATCGACGGATCCATAAATGAGGAAAATTATTAAATGCTATCCCAGACCAACCATGGGAACTATGATCTATATTCATCAGGGTTTGGATATATATTATCTTAACATTGTGTATAATTTATCATGGATATCTATTCAACTCATTATGATAATGCTGATTGGATACTGATTCATTTAGAATGATTACTATGAAAAATATTACAGGAAATGAAGATAAGAATAGTAAGTTCCCCTATTCAAACATTAAACTATAGTGAATATGTGTTTTAAATATACAATGATTAATCTAAGAAGAGATTGATATTAATTAATAGGTATAATGAGAATGTTATAGCTTATTAATCATGAGAATGAATTTTTCATGAGAGAAATTGCCCAACTCATTATTTAGAGCTAGATATGAAATTTTTTTATTTAAAGATATAGATGAATTATCTTCATAGTAATCCTTTTCATATATATATATACAGATCATAATGTAAAAATTATATTTTCACAAATAAATAGTTCATCATACACCAAATATTATAGTTGGTGATTATAATATATTATGAAAACTAAATACATTACCACCCTAGGAAATCAATCAAAATTGATGATTCCTTGTGTTGAAAGGATCATGAGGTAATATCCATGATTATCACCATAAAGGATAGAATATTTATTTATTTTCACTAGAAATATCATGAAGTATTTACAAGGATACATCATGACTTTTTTTAAATAAGTTTTCAACCATATATCCATGCGAGGATTAAAGAGGCATAATAGAAAGACATAGAACTAAATAATAAAGTGAGAAATATTCCCTGTTTTATCCATGAATTTGATGGAATGATAAGGTTTTAGAATAATGTATTTGTTCTATCCTTAAAATATTTAAAGGAGCTTTTAGATGAGGCTCATAGTTCATCATTCTCTATTCATCCTATATGTATGAAGATGTATAGAGATTGTAAAGAGTATTTGATGTTGGATGGAATGAAGAGAGGTATTGTATGATATTCATTTCACTTCATTGTATTTAAGTATATTTATGATGATTCATATTGTTCTTGGGGGATGCTGAAACTATTTCTCATACCATAGTGGAAATGGAAAAACATCACCATGTATTTTGTCATCGGAGTCCACACAATGTCTAAAGGTTATAATGTCATGGGGGTGTAGTAAATTTACATATGAATTTACCACACCTAATCGATATCAATGATGATTTATATCTTGATTTGATTCCAATAAAATATATTAAGGAAGTAGAAATTATTCATACAATATATCATTTTAATGTATCTGATCTAGTTGTTAGATTTCTCTTGAAGATTTGGAAAAGTATTTGGTATGTTCTCGATATAGAGTTCAATTTTTTATAGAATATAATATGCATATAGATGATTAGTCATAGTCAAACATTAAAACCATAGATGATACACTCATATATTGTTATATTTATTTGAAAGGTGCTTGGGATCCACACCTTACACTAATATAGTTATTTTGTAGTAATATATTTCACTAAATCATATAAATGGATCCTTTTTTATTCCACTACAGAAATTAGTCTCAACTTGTTATGTGTTATAATAAATTTGGGGAAATAAATCTATTAGGAATGGAGATAGATAAGGAAATGGTAAAGAAATTTCAAAATCATTCAAAAAACACTAAGGATGCTTAGGGTCTTATGAAAAATAATGTTTATGTATGCACCAAAAACATCACATGTACTAAAATTAGAGGTTATACCAACATAGTACAATATATCTTATGAAGAATAGTTACTAGAGATTCTGAATCATATAGATAATTTTCTATGAATCAAGACCACTCCCATGGTCAATGTATTATAGTTAAGTAACCATTTTAAGAAGCTATGTTGGATACTAAGGATATTATGATGCTAAAGTATGTTTTTTATCATAGTATTCAAATTTTATGGGTGAAACATAATTTAAGAGGGTAAAATTTAATACCTCAAGATTTTATGAATTTTTTTCCAATTAAATTTACATTCCTTGATAACATACTTTACACTTAACATCAAGTTTAGTGAATCACAATAAAAACTAACATTATATCAAATCCATTAAATTGGTTAGTATGGATCATAATAAATATATTATGAAAATTATATGATTTATACTTGAATATAATAAATCCATTTTTTATTAGTTTATTAAAACTAAAGATAAAAATTATGTGAAAGTTAAATAAACTATTTTTAAAAAATTGTATTTATACATGAAACCTATTTTTTATTTATAAATCAAATTAATAATTATTTTCGGTAAATTAAAATTATATATTTTGTATACGTTAATTAAATTATTATACCATTCATATAATATTTTTCTAGTCGTGGGATAATAATATTACCAGTTTTATGTGTGAACCATTACTTTTCAACAAAGTAGATTCATTGTTTTTTAAAACATATAATAAAATTTATAATTATCATTTTTTGAAAATATAACATAAAAATGTAATCAATTTTGTAATTCAATATTTCATAATTATCTTATACTTAGTTTTTTATAATTTTTACAAAAATTAATATTTTTTTGAATGGTGAAAAATACTAATTTCAATTGAAAATAATTATTTCATTTATTGATTTTTCAGAATTCCATTTTGTGTTTAAATGGTTTTAAAAGTAAAATTTATTATAATATATTATTTTTATTCTAATATGGGTAAATTGAATCCTTTTAATTTCTAATTTTGATACAATATCTTTTTACATTAAGGAAAACATTTTCCTTGGAAAATTTCTTTTTCATCAACATTTTATGAATACATTTAAATTAAATTATGAAACCGTTTAAATATTAATTTAATAAAATGGATTAAATAATTTTAATAATATAAATTATTTATAGTTAATATGTTCATATTACTTTGTTGTAATTATTAATAGTAAAATTAGTTAACATTTTCCCCACAGTTAAGGTTAAATCTATGTTTTGCGTGTTATGCACGATTGTCTTAGAATAAATTTTCCACACACATAGTTTTTAAAATTTATAAATGGGATTAAATAGTTAATTTTTTTGGATCCAAATTATATAATAATGATAATTTATTATTTTTAGAAGATAAATTACATTCGTAAAAAAACTAGTTACCATTGTGAAAACAGATATTGAAAAAGTAAGTAATCATAGAGGTTATAGGAATAAAATTTTTAAAAAATGTTTTTAATGTAGTTGGTGTTCCTAGAACATAAAATATTCCCACTTAAGTATTTATCATATTTTTTTTCCAAATTTATTTTGAGTTACTTCCAATTATTGAATAGTTTTTTGATATGTTCAAAAATGATATTCTTTCTCACTTATAAACACATACTCTCTTCTTTTATTCACAAATAAATATCCTTCTGGTTTCAAAAATACCCAGAAGAATTAATTCCTAAATTCCATTTTTATTTCCTATAGGCATGGTTTTATTAATAAATTCTCTGATGATAGAATTTGTGAAAACATAATGAGGTTGTATGAGGAAGACATGTCGTTCTTAAATAAGAAATTAGTTTTATTTCATCTTCCATATCTATAAAATAATATTAATCAATAATAAAACAATAACACCATTTTATTATATATATTGATATTTCTTTATTTTAATTTCGTAAAGTATATCCATGCCCACTTCCATCGAATGGGAAAATATTTTTGATCATGTGTATAGAGAACTACATCCTTATAAACTGATCTAATTCATTTTCCATAATTGCATATAACATATGGATATAATGATGGTTGTATTATATATATATATACGTATATATTCAATTTATTAAATAGTTTTACTTTTTTAATTTTAA
Organism: Viscum album; assembly: GCA_963277665.1. NCBI lineage: Eukaryota > Viridiplantae > Streptophyta > Magnoliopsida > Santalales > Viscaceae > Viscum > Viscum album. The sequence continues at coordinate 150,319,516 of OY728159.1, forward strand.
TATCAGATATAAATGTTTACCTTCCAATCCATTGGAATGTGATATCATTTTTCTTGCGTACGTGTAGATGGTCACCACTATAATAAAATGTGATACATATTCATTTTATTTATGGATGTATGATAATAATAATATTTTTAAATAATATTTATGTTATTAATGATAGAAAAATTATTCTATAAATGTGAATTAATTTTCACCATTCTCTTGTTCCATCCATCATGAAAATGGAAATATCGTTCATGCGTACATACAACCAACCTCTCCTTGAATGATGTAATTAATTTGTACATATCTAAATTATATGGATGAAAATAAATATGTATATAATGAATATATATGATATTTATATCATGATTAAACTTCCAGACATTATGGGTCCAAAATCAATGTATAAGTATAAATACTACCAAATAAAGACATTTCTTAAAAACGAAGCAATTATATCCCCTAAGAGTTATTGTAATAAATAATTGATAACACCAGTGTGATAAATGGTTCTATATAAATCATATATGGTATGATATAAATAATAATGGGTCTTAAATAAATTTATAATAAATAAATATTTATTATACAATAAGATTGAACATGTATGAATGAATCTCAATCTGAGGTACGAGATTTTTTGTCTCAATTTTATTTATGTGGGACACATTTTATATTCACCACTTGTCTATTTTTTATGGTTTACATACTTTACATTAATATATTTTATTATTAATCTCTTGGAAATTATTATATAGAAAAATCTATTTTGGTTTCATTATTTTATGGGAAATAAAATTCAAAATTTGTAGGGTTTTACATTACAATTTCAATATTTACCAGGTTTGATTATTGTTAAGTTTTTTTATGATAAAATATTATTATGTATCTATTACTAAACTAATTAATTGTATTTTAATTCTTTCATACATGGAATTAAAAAAATTCTTTTATTTTTCAATTTTTATGTACTTAAGAGACTACATGAATGTTTTTTTATAAAATATAACTTTATATCTCTTTGGTTGAAAATCATTCCTATTAAATTTCCATCTATTCTAAAAATGTATTAAATAAAATTTAAAATATTTTAAAATTATTTATTAAATTTATTTTTAAACATATTTTACGTCATGGAAAATGGTTTTAAAATTATATTCTTATCATTTTCAAAAAATATTCAATATTGACTTTTTAATGAAAATGTGAATAAAATATTTGTATAGACGTGTGTGATATGAAAAATATTTAATACTATCAAGATAAACCAATTATTGAATTATTCATTTATTTCTTTCCATGTTTATTTTTATATAAAATATTTTCATTAATATTTTTGAAAATTTAAAATTTAAAAAATTAATTATCAATGTGAAAAGGGTATTTTCTTCAAAAATTGTTTGTAATGATCTTTTATGGAATTTTTATTCATAAATGACAAAAAAATAATGATTTTACTTATGCACAATTAGGTATATGATCCAATGATACCATCCTTATTTCTTCTCTAGATGGTTTACAATTATGATGACGAAAAATTATGAACCCCATTTCTTTTTCCATGGGTTATGTTATGATGAATTGTTTAAATGATTATGAAACCTGTTTATTTTCAATTTGATATGACTTGATGAAAAGATTATGAATCTTGTTTCCATTTCAAGGGTAATGATATTATTAATATGATATAATCTTGTGGAAGACTTATATTTGATTATCATTCTGATATGAAAGGGATCATAATTATATATCCCTGAAATAAAATGGGTATTTATTGATATATAATGAAATAAATTGGATTAAAATGGGGAGTGAACCCAATTTCAATAGGTATTATATCAACTATTATTGTTTTAGGAGTGAAACATGATTACTAATACTTTTTGGGGAGTAATACCATCACACTATTATATTCCTTTAAATAACCTGATCAACTATGAAAATGATTTCATATACCTATGTATATGTCACAAATATTTATATTAAATCAATATTATACTATTATAGATTATGTTATTTGATTACTTTATGATTCACGCCTTATTCAACGTAATGATTAATTAGACGATTCCTTTAGTATGTGTTATTAAAGTAATGATTTAAATAATTTATTCTCATATTCTTAAAAAAAATATTATTTGGTTGTGTTGATATCTCCCTTTATTATCCTTACTGATCATTTGAGCTCAAAATTTCTTATATTTCAATTCTCTTGGTTGTAAATAATTTTATTATATATGACATATATATGAATGGTTCTAGTTATGAGGAACATAGTTGGATATGATTTATTTCTCTTATGAACTAGTTTTTTAATTGTCAATGTATCCAAATGAAAAAGACCTATACAATTATGGTGTGGATCATCATGTTTTGTAATAAAAATTCATCTAATATGTTGTAAAATCTCGGTATTAATATTTGTGGTCCCTATAGCTACATATAAATGTATAAATGATTTTAGAGTTAATTTTTTCTAATGATTGGCTTATATGGTGTGTAAATAAAATATTTGTCCCAAAATATATAATTAAAGAGGGAACTTTTAGATAATGAACATAGTAATTCTTGTATATTCATATAAGATGCACATATATATATATATAAATAAAATGTAAATACTAATTTATGATACCATAAGGATGTATATTCTATAATATGTATCTCGATACATGTTCTACCAATATTTCAATGATAATATATATAATTCTAATGTTATTTAGAAACAATTTTTAATAGATGTATTGAAATGCGGAAACAGAACCATGAATTTTATCAACAAAATCCCCAAGATATATAATTAAAATATTTCTATTAGGGTTTTAGTTGATACTTATAAAATTTTATATCATTTCATTACTATTAATGAATAATTCTCTATTGATGAACTCGCTAAGATATATGTATGATAAGTGGTAATACTATATGAAGTACTAATCCTCATTATATCTAACCAGGCTATGAGGATTATTTTTATATTTTTAAGATAAATTCAATTTGAATTGATTATAGTTCTCTATTTCATTACTAGTTATAACCCTCTAGTATATTTATAGAGTGAGAGATAAATTACATATCTATAAGATATAGTAATATTTTCATCAATTGAATTCCAATTATATTTAGATAAACACCTTTTCCTTGTGGGGTTATCATATAGTAACATTTCCCATATTAGAATTCTAGTGGAACCTTATTAGCCTCTATATGAGAACTAATGTCACACTCCATAATATTGGGATGATGTTGGAGATTGGATGTTTATGAGACATAATCATATCCAATAGATGAAATAGATAGTAAAAACCAATAAACATTGCATGCAATCCATTCAAATTCGACAGAAAATCTATATAGACAGTTGTTTATGATTGATAGGGTTTGAGGTCGAAGGTATGTTAAACATTTTAATATCACCATGCATGAAATTAATGAGGTTTGGAAAGAATGGAATGCATAATCCTAGATACATAAGACTCATTGAGATCCTGGATCACATGAGATATTTGGACCATTGACTAGCATTCCCACATAACATATCTCAAGTAAAAGATGTGTTATTTGTATCCTGATTAAGATTGTTTATACTGTAACCCTCAAATGTATTAAATACAGAGTTTTTAAATCTGGAGAATGATCATTTGGAAGATCTTTAGCTGGTGATGGTTTTAGATAATATTGAAACATTTCTAGAAAATAGGACAAGTGGCCATATTATAATACTATTGTGGGACTATATATTTGAGAATGAAAAATTAGACCCAGAAGTGGTGATTAAAATGTAATACCATCATCCCCTTTAGTGTGAAAAATAAAATTTTGATGGTGAAATATTTTGAGGGGGAATAATTTTGTGGAAAAAAAATTATAAATTAAATACATTTCTGAATTGATAAATTCCTCATTATATAATATAGTTATAGAAAGAACATACACTTTATTTCAATTTTTATTCTTAACTATTTTAAATTATTGACCTAATTTGTCTACAAGTTTAGAATGACCATTAATCAACATAACCATTGATAGTATAGTATTTCTTTAATTACCATTTAAAATACATCATATTAAGGGTTATGATTAAGTATCATTTGCATAGAATGATGAAGTGATAGTTACATCTAGTATGATGATACCCTATGAATACCATATATCAAAGTAGTATGAGGAGATGGAATCACTATTTTTTTGACTTGACCAAAACCAACCCTATATTTTACCCCTGAAACCAGATAGAAACCATTTATGAGATTTTTTCAAGCACATATATATCACTTCCCAAATTAGGTTTTTGAAACCACCAAAATAATGTACCATCAATGCTCATCGCACCCTATGGGATAACACTGGTTTAATAAGTGGTTAAGTATCTATACCCTAGTAGTATGAATTTTTTATATCATAATTTTTAAAAAATAATGATTATATATATATCTTTTCAGTATTAAATTATATATATATATATATATATATTCAATATTTCCCCTTGTGTGAATCTTAGTGGTAACTTCCCATATAGGTCTAGGTGATGTCACGAGTTTGAGTCTCACTGAGTACTTCCCTGGTTTCATTGTTGTGTGATATTCTTTTTAATGAATCCCAATTCTCCAAAATAATGTCTATATATATTCATTATTATATGTGTAGATTCATTAAAATTTGATTCCAATACAAAGAAACAAAAATTGTACTATTATGAAATATATACATTCAAATAAAACACTGTATCTGATAATTCCTATAGCTTTAAGGTATATTAATTTTCCATGACGTAATTTTATTTAATTAAATATGTTTAAATATAATCGATAATATTGTTTTGTGATGTCCCATTTAATTTATATAAAGTACAAATTTTTTTCTACATTAAAAACAAGTATTTTCAATAAATAGGGTTTTTAATTTAAAGGTGTAAATTAATATACATTGAAACATATATTTAGAAAATAAATATAAATTTCGAAACCATAATTTTTATGTTATCCAGTGGTAAATTCTTATTAATTTTATATGTAAGTATAATCTTTGATTAAAAAATTAGATACATGATAAATAGATTACATGTATTATGACGTCATAATAACCGAAAATTTATGTCATAAATACTATAAAGGTAATGAACAAAAAAAAATATATTTCCCCTATAAATTAATTATTTTGTAATGTTATTTTATTAATTTTACTAACCTATAATGACTCTAAAAAATTATATTATATTTCAATGTTTTAAAATCATTTCCTTTTTTAGCATAACACACTTCCTCGTCACGAGTGATATTATATCAATTATTATGGTTATTAATATAATAAATTATATGAAATAGTTCCTATTTTGTGTAAATCATGCTAAAAGCATGGTAAAGATTTTGGTATTTATTATTATATTACATAGAGTAAAAAACCTTTTTTAGAAATTAATAATAAATTTTCCATTATTTTGATATAAATATCCACCTAACCTTTATTTATTCGTGACTATATACCCATTTTTTCACATATTACCTCTCCCTATATATATTAAAATCCCTCCATATACTTTCCCATGGTATTAATAAAATCCTCCCGATCTTTGAGAAAAAACATGTCAAGTATAGAATTCTCTTTGTTTTACACTTAATTCAAGTGCTTCTAGTATTTTTTTCAATTGAATATCAATTGATTATTTTTTTAATGTGCTTCTTAATACCCTATTACCATTAAATTTATGATATAATCTGTTTATATTATATATCATCAATCATTATAACATTTACCAAATCCATTATTATGTTGAACTAAGGGATCTCTCACTTTCTCTTAACTTTGTTCCATTAAAACATCATCATTGTATTTATCCTTTTGATTTTCAATTTATCTTATTTTAATATGTTTTAAAACAAAATTTAACATAATTATGATTCATAAGTAGTTAGATACATATATTGACTCTGATTAATATTTTTCATGAAAAATTATATACACATGTTATACTGCAGAAATTATTCAGTGAATTTCCAGGGAGAATTTTTTGATTGTGAATAATGATACCCATTGTGACTCAATTATATTCACGAAGTTATACATTAACAAAATTTATTGGGGAGTACCATATATGGATGACACAATCCTTAATCCTGAGATTATATTTTATTAAATATGCTCTTATGTCGTATGATATATGTGGAACAAAATTAAATATAAATTATATTAATGGGATTATTGAGCCTAGAATTATATATTTCTCAATTTAATTTGATACTGTATATATATAATGAGATACCATTTATAGGGTATCAGGTGTTATACTTAGTGCACATTATCATAATGACACAATTATTATCCTTCACTTATACTTATGATGTTATGTTTTTTTGTTTCCACATTACTATTATTCCTTTATGTTATCATCTTATATATGGATTTTATGTCCATGATTTTTATTCTTACCTTTTATGTCACCATTGTATGCCCCTTTACACAATTATGCTAATTTACATCATTTTATTCTTTGAATTTTCCTATACCGTGTATCATAGAATGCCTTATTTTTCTATACACCACCATGTTATCATGTAAAACATTATATGAATAATGGAATTTGAAGGTCATGTTTTGACGATTTTAGATAATTTTATTTTATCAATATTTCTGGTTATTGTGGTAATCATCTAATTTCATAGTAACACTTGTCCACTTATCCTTTTTGGATTTTATTGTGTATATATTTACAAAATTAATAATTAAATAAACTATATAAAATATATTGGTTTTTATAAAAAGACATTAAATTGGTCAATACAATTTATTCTTTAGTTATTTTTTTATATAAAATTTATGGTGATCTTTTAATTCTTGGTTTGTTATACTAAAGTTTGTGTAATGTTTTTAAAAAATCATAAAATAATTGTTTTAAATAACATTAGGTATGAGTGAAATAATTTCATGGGTTTCAAATCATTAATGAATACTTTTAAAATAACATAAATCAAATAAATTATACTCAATTAATATTTATTAGACATGAATATGGTAAAGAATATATAAATCATATGTGTTCTAATTTTAAACATCATATAAGAAAATATATTAAACTAGCAGATAAAAAGTTAAGTAGTCGAATAATCTTGAACATATTATGTCAGACTTCAAGCACACCTGACATCATGATTCTTGTGTCTCTTTGTTATATTTACATAAAAACATATGGAATATCATTTAAATTAATCTACACAGGGTTTATATCATCTTAAAGGTTATGTTTTTACTAGTTTCTTATTTCTTAAATCCATTGAATTTAATTTCAATATATATAATTATATTGTCTTTGGAAGTTATAGATTATATGTGTATATCATCTATTGAACCTATTATTTTATAGAAAAAAAAATCAAGTTTATAGTTCTATTAAGAAACAAGACTTTATTTTCTTATCTATAGAAAGAGATAACTATGTTTATAAGTTAGTTCATGTATTCATGTGTTTTGATGATACATAAATTCTTGTAGTTAGGATAAAATTTTAAATTTTTCCCATCAAATGTGACAAGACTAGTTTTTCCAAAAAAAAATATATATTTTATATGCTATTATAAGAAACAAATTCATTGATAGCTGAAATAATTTCTTGTGGGATTATACTAAAAAAGATGATATTTATTTATATTGAATTAACACTAAAAAGTATTTAGTATAAATTTTCACTAAAACCATTTGTTCTGATGTGTTTGATTTTATTATGATTATGTTAAGATTACATTGATATAAAATAATTTATTTATTTATGTTGTGGTTTTGGATATTTTTTTATTAGTGTTCCTATAGCTTATTTATTATTATTATTTATATATTCCATTTTATTTTTAATCATAAAATTAATATTTTATTTTTATTTTATACTTACTAAATATCATTTTTCTAATTTTTAATCCTTTTTTTTAACTTGTATGATATTAAATATTTATAAATTTATATATAATTTTTCTTTATGGGTAATTTTTATTTAGTTTATATATTACCTATGTGATATTATTTATTTATTATTTTTAATATTTATTCTTATTCATAGATGTTTATTTAAAAAATAATAATCTGTCACATGTCTGTAATTTCAATTGGTGAAATTGCATATTCATATGTACATATTTTGATTTATTAAATAATATATTCATTATAACGAGTATTAATCAATTAAATAACTAAATAAAATCATCTTTTTTTCAATAGTCAACCCATGATTTTATCATTATTTTATTTTTTGAAATGGAGAAAACCAATAGATCAGAATATAGAGCATCCACTATTACAAATAAAGGAATAGATGAATAAAATGAAAATATTTCAGTATGTGAAGTAATAAAATTTGAATTGTTTAACAAGATGAATCTCCCATTGAGAAAATATATAAGTTTTTAAAATGGTTATGTTGTGTTTTATGCAGTGAAAAGGAAATATTTCCAGGAAGATGAAGTAATATATTTTCATAAGATGTGTAATGTTTTTGGAGTAATAAAGATTCCATAACATTTCTAATATCCTAATCAAATATAGGTAAACCATAAATATATGTTATAAACATATCTACAATAAGGCCAAACGTTCATTGATAATCCCCATAGGTTAGAGACAAGCACTTTGGAAACAAGAATAATCTATGGAATTGTTTCACCTAACTAGATACTATAACCAACATGACATAAACAATAAGGATGGATAAAAAACCATAAAAAGGTTGAATAGTGGAAATTTTATGCATAATTTTTAAGGAAAATCAAAAAATAATTACATGATCTCTGATTAACCAAACCAAAAAATGATATTATAAAATCTCATTATTTCCCATTTGGGGAACATAACCCTATCTCACCACAAGATTCATAAACCCTGCTATCATAAATACCCACTACCTCACTATGGTGTCTTTCTAATTCATATATTAGAAAATTCATTGTCAACTCACACCAAAGGGTGTGTGTATGATATGAGGAAAACGTTCCTAATAGGATCCCACTATGTTTTCAATAAGAATCCTTTTTTTAATATGATAGTTATATTCACATTTTAAAATATTTAAATGAATGATATAATTCAGTCAAACGTTACCAAAAACATAAACATTCACATTTTTCAATAGATTATAAACAATTTTATATGGAATAGTGTCTAATTTTATTTAAAATAAACCATTTATCATTTTTGATGTATGTATCATAAATGATCAACAATCAAAATTACATCAGAAAGTACCCATTAGGATAATACAGATATGGGATATGCAGGATCCTCACCACTTATAAAAAATAATACCTAGTATTCTCCAAAAAAAAGTCCCTGGTACAATGGACTAAGAGGAAGATGATCACCTTGATATTTGAACCCCATATAATGTCATGTAAATCAATCCCCAACACAATTACTTAGGGTGTAAAGGAACATCTAGACATGCGAAGCACTGAATGACTCTTAATAGCATGTCCCAACCTCACCCCCACATATTCACATAAAGATCCCATGTGTTGAACAATTAAGATCAATTAAAAAGGGCACGTCACATTTGAATAATCAATAAATCAACACCTTTTTACACCAACACCACACATTGAAATCCTATTTATTTATTAAATCCATCATTGAATCCATATCTTTATTTCTTTTTCTAATAAAATGTGGAAAAAAATTTCATTTGAAAAAAACATATATATATTTAAATAAATTTGATATCAAGCAATTAATAGTTTATAAATCATGTTTACAAATGATCGAGCATGCATATATCATTAAACAAATATATTAAGTGAATCCAAACACATAAAAAAAATTGAATTTCAAAAAAATAAAGGGGATCCACAAATTAAAGTAGAATAAAGCTTTGGAAATTAGAAGAATATACTAAACCATAAATCCAAAAAAATAAATTTATATTAAATGGTATACATTTCAATGGATAAGAAATATATAAAAAACATAACATGAATATCTCAATGTTTTACCTAACGATCATCCATAATCCTATGAATTCCATCTCTTTCAATGACATATCTAATTGAACCATCATTAGATCATCAACTAGACATTATATTTAGTTAAAACCTATTATTAATGATATATATTGAGATAAGGATGATAGATTTAGAGGCAATCATACGAATGATGAATAATGGGGGCATTTTTTTCCAAAATATAGATATAATACCCTATTGCCCTTTAAAATGGATCACAAAGATGGATGAAATCATTATAATGTCAAAGAGTGCATTCATATGTCTCGATCATAATCTAAATAATCATGTCTGAGTCTAAAAAAAGGTGTTTTCGGTCATTAAATTATTTTTTGATTATTTAATTAATGTCATGTGGTTTTGATGCATGGTTTGGGAAAACCTGCGCATCCTTTTAGTCTACTAGTGGTGTTTCATGGTTTGAATTTGAGGTTTGAAAAACAATTTTCCAATAGATTGAAATGAATCCTTACAATGTTTCATAGGTTGAGGAGAATGTTTCTTGGTTATTTCCTAATTTTAAACCATCCTTTAGGAAACCAAAACATGTTACATGATTTTTTAGGATGACCATCATTGTTTTCCCTTAATATCCACCTATAGTAAATAGGTCAATAAATCACTAAAAATATAATCATTCACCTAAAACAACACAAAAATTAACTGAATTATGAAATTCTAAGGAATGGATAAACATACATTACTTTAATGGTAGGATGGAAAATTTCATCCAACAAAATGACCTTGTTCCCATAGAATGTAAAGTCTCATATGGTTGATCCAAAAGGTGTTGAGACCATTACGCCATCTGAAACAATTTCCGATCCCAATTCACATAAGTTTATTTATTGTGACACCATAACACATAGACCATTGGGAACGACTATACATACAATAATTTATCATTTAATTTAATAAAATTTTCTAGTATCTTAACCATAAACACATATTGTTTTTTAGTAATATCTTCCCAATTTAATACATTGGATGCTTCAAGATGAGATATCTTATGTTGAGAGATATATAATACATCTTGAATAAAAATTAACTAAGGAAAAAATTCCAACTAATAAACCTCCTAATAAATTAACTCAATGATCTAAAATGGTCCAATATATCCCAAAGAAAACATTCCATGCTTCCCAAGATGATGGTGACCCAACTAACGTGATTAATTAAATAAAACAAAGTCAAAAGATGAAAATTTCAATGGATGGTGATGTCGATTTAGGAAAGAAATATATTATATTTGGGTCATCTCTAATCATCTATGTATGACTTGAAACATCAAGACAACTCATGGAAAATGTGTGGTACCGGATGTGATCCCTCACCCACCTACAAGAAAAAGGGAGATTATATAATATTGACCCAATTGAACCTTAAACGAATCAATTTTGAAAGTGATGTTAACTATTTTCAGAAGAAATCACAACCATTATTATCTGTATTTTCCATGATCCATAGAAATATTGATTTAAAGTTAATAATATTAAATCCTAGATCTAAATTAAATTTTCTATATATCAACTTAACATATAATAATAAGCCACACTCAATCTCACGTCTGTCACTATAGTTTCTTGGTGATATTTCCAAAACCAAAAATAAATCATTAGTTAAATTTTGAAATAAATAATATACATCACCATACGTATCCTCAGAATCTCCAAAATTTATAAAATTTAGAAAAAGGTAACTTTAATTGAATCACTATTTGGTACAAACTACATCAATATAGTAAAAAAAATTACCATTATAATAACATTCATTCCTCATAGAGTCTATGGTATTCTGATGTGAAAAATCTATAGATACATCATCCCATTAAAGAAATAGAAAAATAAGATACCAAATAAGTATGTATTTTTTTTGGGTAAAAACATAATCATCTAGAAAATATAAAAACGTGAAATAAGGTCAGTTATTCTACACAACATTCATAGTGACCAAAACTAGAATTTAGTTTTTTAATACCTATTTATACTATTGGGGTAAAAATTCCATGTGGAACTATTACAATCTAGTATCACAGTATTACTAAAAAATGTGTCAATGAAAATAAATATTCTAAATAAAATAATCCCTTCCAGAGAGATAAATAGTCCAATATTTATCACTCTTCTATATAATGATCCCATGAATTCCTTGAACTCTTTATCCAACTATAATGCTAGAATAATCATCTCTTGGAGAGATTATTTTAGATAAGAATTGGATAGAATTATAATGACCCCATCCTCCCTCACCTCTAGGTGAATATGAGTATTATGATCCCTGATATTTCTTTTTTTTTATAATCCAAGATGACTAGAGAAATTTTTTTACTACTTTGGGAACAGAAAAAATATTTCACCTTCCAAGTGTGTTAGATACATCAATGTAAAATTCCTGAACGGATTCCACTTATCACTTATGTACAAGGTTCAAGAATATCTAGAGATGATATATCTAATACTATTATGATTAGAGTAGATAGTGAACCTCTCAAAGAAATGTAGTGTCTCTAACACTTGAGAGAATATATAATTTTGTAGAGTTAGATATCATGAGTGTGATATTGAATTTTTGTGTAGATAAAGCTGTTGATATCCCTGTAACACTACATGATATCACTTCATGGCGACATATCTTAAGAATGAAACTAATGCGTCATAACACACCACATATGCCTATAAATCTTATAGTAAAATAATGATATTAAATAAGGTGAGAGAATATCTTAATTCGATAATATATGTATGAAGTTTTTGATCCCTCAATAAATTCTTCTCTCTCTACATAAGATTTGTCCAAGGAGATCTATGGTTCGAGAAGTGTTCCATGACATTATAATAATGACAGGATAAAAACCATATTCTTTATATCTCAAAAAATTACCTAGATTCCCCCTTATAAATAAAATAATCACATTTTCAGGATAAATATAGATTCTATGTTCTAAAAACAATTGTCCTATGAATATCCATTCTCATTTCTAAAATCAAATTTTGAAAACATGGCTTACAGATTGTTATTCCTCAAGAAATGTAAAAGAAAATTCAAATGGTTGGATTTCCCCTCATAATTATTTTAATTAACTGGTATATTATCAAAAAATACCACAACAATGAATTTAATAAAATTATTGAGTACCTAGTTCATTCATGCCATCAAAACGATAGAATCATTATTTAGTAAAAATTATTTCACAAGATATTAAAAGTTTCTTTATGTTCTCTTAAAAGTGTTCCTCGGGATATACCCTACATAAATATTATATAATGAAAAGGTAGATAGAGTTTGATCTTCAGGAGCCACATTTCACCCTATAAAAAATAAAATATTTCATCAACATGAAGAAAATGATGTTTATTTTTTATCATTATCTAATTAAGATTCCAATAATCAAAGAAAATATGAAAATATCCATCATGTTTCATTGAAAAAAGAACATGAACTACTCAAGGTGATATAGTAGGATGAATAATGGATTAAAAATTAAATCATCCAATTTATTTTTAAACTCATCAAAATAATATAGTTTCATACAATGGTGATGAATATTTATTGGTTTAGTTTTTGTGAACTACATCAATTGAAAAACTAACCACTCTCATCCGATGAAGGCAATAAAAGTCATCATAGAGTACATATGGAAAATAATTAACTACCATTGTAATATCACAACGAGATAACTAATTAAAAAATTCATTTCCAAAAGAAAATATCAATTTTCTTGATTTTGAATTAGTAAGTACTTCTAATCTAGACGTTAAATCTGATTCAACATAAAAAACATGATATATTGTATCAGGAAAACAAGGATCGTGGTTAATGATAATAATCAATCATAGATCAATGACAAACTAACCAATAGACCCCAATGATAATTTTATATAGATATCTTTGGAGAACTATAAAATCCCAAACTAACTCAACAACAGAGACCAACAATGAACATTTGGGGAATCAAAACCATAAACTTTTTTCTTTCAAAAAGGATTTTCCTTCTCCATAAAAATAGAATGATTTCTGCAGAAATTTTAAAATGACCAATATTACTGGTTGATATAATGGAAGTATCAGAACATTTATCAAATAGAGAAATTTCTATAGATAATGAAATAAACATCATAACTCTCACAATCACTAGTAATATATCATCTTCCCTAAGAATCTCATATACTGCATAGATCCTCATTAATCTAGAGTAATCTGTCTAGATTGCTATAGGAATAAAAATTTCAAAATGTTTTGTTGTTCTTTTTAGAGCATATGAACCAAATAAGTAATGAGGTGAAGATAGTGCAATATTGAAGTGATGAAAATTTCCTTAGTATCCTTAAATAACTATAGATCATTATTGGTTTGGTAAAATAATTCTTTTGGTCCATTATCTTACTTAAATGGAAAAAGTCAATAGAATCCACGAAACTACTATAGATGGTGAGGAGGAATCCTGATGCTGAGAGATAATACCTCCACCTCTATGAGTCTCATTCCACTTCCTCTTCATTTTACGTGATCTAGTAAATTTTACACAACATAGAGGAGGAATTCCAACCATACCATAATTTCTTACTAGTTCCACAAATTACATCAAAACCCTATTCACTAACTCTATATAGGTGAAAATTTTTTACATGAAGACATGAGAATAACTTCTTAGTCACAAAAACATATAGAGGCTTTGAGCCACCAACATGTCATTTTTCAGAACATCAAAATAAAATTTACCACTTCTGAAAAACTATTTGTTTGAAATTTCATTGAAAAAGAACCCTATTTAAAGGAAGGAAACTAAATACCATCCATTTTGTTCATTGATTCCTATTATATCTACTAAAAATGGTATTGATGTATTTCCACATTAATCCCTCATGTTTCATCACTATGATAACCACTTACTAGCCCATATTACTTGGTTTATCATTTGTTATTGTATCCCACTTCACCTTAAAATATTATAGAGTCTACAATATGTCGATTATTTTATAATTCATAACCAAAAAGTGCTACATTTCATGAGGTTCATTTATTCCATGACTGACTGGAGGCTTATGGTGGCAGAATTCTTATGATCAATATTTTTTATTCTTATTTTGAATACACCTCCCAAGCCTGATTTTGTGAAAGGGGTATATTTTGGTATACTAGTTAAACTAAAAAACTACAACCTCGACAAGGATCGAGTCAAAATGATGGTGTTAGTTAAAAATTATTATTCATAGTTCCCTCTAGTGAAATATGAGGATTTTTTGGAAGCATTATACTATATCAATGAAACAAAGTGACCATCAGAGCAGAAAAATATCTTAGTTTTAGAAAAGAAAATTTTCTATGTTCACATATTAGATAAAAACGAAATGAAATTGACAATATTCCCAATATAAAATGGTAAATTATTATTTGTAATGGTGATATCTAGAAACAAAAATTATTATAAACTACAAATCATGTCATTCTAACATTATCTATCCTCCAAGAAAAATCCAAAGAAAAGATAACTTTAGAAATAAATTCCTTTGAAACCAATTTAACACGATCTAAACCTAATAAAAAATAATTCAAGGCTATAATCTGATATTAAATAAATCGTGATGTTAATTCCCAATCCCCACCTTATGGTGACTAGAAAATGAGTAATAAGAATAACAAAGGTAATGATTTCACCCAAGTAGATGAAATGAAATATCCTCACATAATTGATAATGAAGCATAAGAATTACATAATAGAGTTGAATGGTTACAAAGTGATATATTAAATAAATGAAAAACAAAAATACACATACATGGTCGATGTGTAAAAGAAGAAAAATGATAACATCTATTATCTCTATGTTATAAGTGGGAAACATACGACCAACTCCCCACTGGAGTCCCCATACCAACTACATAAAATAACTAGTGACCCCATATGAATGATATCCTATTTCTATGTCATATAAAATAGTATTTATACAAACCCAAGGGTCTTTGAATACGATGTACAAAAAAATACTTGTGGGTTCCACCAAGTGTTTCCTAAGATTTCATTGTTAATTGATCCTGATATGTTCATTAAAAAATAAAGAAAACTTCAGATTTAAAATATTGATAAATTAATAAAAATAAAATAAATTTATTCATTTAGATATATTATTAACATTTCATATAATAAACCATCCAAATAACATTAAAATAATATATTTATGATTTATGAAGAACCTATCAGAAATCAATGTTAAAGAAAATCATAATGGGAGGTAACCCTATGATAATATTGGTTATGGATAGCAAGGAATCTTACCCCATGTGATCAATAATGATTGGTGTAGACTAAACATGTCCCCAATAAGATGACCTATGAGGTAATTATACACCCAAATGTGAACTACACTATAATTTCTTGTAAACAAGTCATTGGAATTTTAACTAGGGTGTAGTGAAAAATCTCAATATGTGAGACCCTAATAATTCATGGAAAAGTCCACGTTTCAACCCCCTATTATTCAACTCAATTTCCTATGTGTGTATAATTTTGAATAATTTAAAGAGGTAGTATCACATTAAAATAATCGAACGAAAACCCCTATTTCACACCAAAACCGTGCATTAAATCCAATTTTCTTGAACAAGCCAATGGTTATTTTAAATCAACATTAATTTATCAAATAGATATCTGAAAACCATTTAATATCAATATCTAGTGAAGATGAATTTCAATAAATCATAGATCATTCCATTTTGTTAGTATAATTCAAGCTTATAAATCAAAGTCTATTTATAGTACATAAGAAAATTTCATTAAAATAATCCAATAACATCAAACAATTATTATTAACACAATTTAATTGGTTCGTAACTACATATGATAAGAGGGATCTAGGAATCAAGAGACTAGATGAAAACATAAATCCCATAACACCAAATTTATATTCAAAAATAAAATATAAAAGGGATAAGAGAGAGATTGTCCACGGACCATGAACATATCAATGTTTCACACAATGATCTATTCAAATACAATTTATTTCACCCCTTTCGGCAATAGATATAATTTAATTTTCATTAAATCATCCAAATAACCATATATATAGTTATTAATCCTATGATATATAACTTATCTCATGAGAAAGGGGAGATTTATTAAATAATGTAGAAGAACGAATAAGAGTGAAGTCATAATTTTGAAAATGTAGATTCAATACCCTAAGACCAGTCAAAATTGATCATCGGGAATAAATAAATCTTCAAAATATCCAATATTAGTCTTGTTAGTAAAGTTATAAATACATTATAATATTAAACATATTAATCTATTGTGATTCATTTATCTAAAATAAAATTTTGTTTGGTTAATTAATAGTTTAGGTTTGGGCCATATAGTTTAGAAAACAATGCACTAACAATGCACCCATTTAATGTTTCTATAGATTTCACTAGGTCTAAAAATATTGTTTTAATAACAATTACCCACCTTATGAAATTACTTTATTCCAGGTTAAATTTTTTTTTGAATAAGATTCCATATTTTATCATAGTCTTGATCAAATAGTGTTCCATCATCTGAGACTAAAAAACATGTTGTTTTGTTTCTAATGTAGACATTCATGACCTTACCTAACCATGAATAAGACAATATTATCCCATAATACTATTTTAAATCCAAAATTTCACTATAAACAACCCTTTAAATTTCGAATATATATTTGGAAAAAACAAAATAATTTTTTTTGAAAGTGATAGTGGTATGTGGTTGATAGTTAATGGGATATAAGTTAATTTTACTTTAATACAGTGGGTTGAACAACTCAATGTCCATAAGAAATGGGATTCGTGTATAAATTATCCATGTGAGACGATGGTGAGATAAAGTCTATTAATATTTTTAATTACTTGCAAGGAAAATTTTATAAATAAATAATGGTGTAAGATATATGATTGTAACAAAAATCTCATTTCAAATGTATTTGTACTAATATATCAAATATGATAGAATTAATTGAAATTTTTACCACCGTGGTAATTTAACTCACGCAAATTCTTTTAAATGATAAGTAATTAAATCTTGTTATATAAATTATAATAATAATGGATCATTTATTTCAATGTAATATAAAACATAAAAAAACCTTTATAGAGGAATCCACACTTATTTGATTGAAATGAAATATGTCCCATTGATGAAGAAGAAAACTAAAATATTCCACCACCACAATGCTCTTTCCATAAGAGTAATAATAAGAAAGGACTTGTGTGTAGTAAGTCACAAATTCCATAGTACCTTTGAATTATGCTGATGAGAGAGAAAATTTTTATAATAAGACTTCCTTTCAATATTTGGGGGTCAATGAGGGAAAAGAGAGACACTAAACAGGTGGAATATATTAAAGGAGTAAACATGTATTAATCCACTTCAAGGATAGTGATAAAAATGGGGAAAAAATTTCTGATGTTGTTGAGAATCTTCTCTCTCATGGGAAAACTTTTATATCGACCATTACGAAGATTCTAGGTAAGGATGGCGATGATCAAAATGAAGAATCCTTAACATTGAATATCGAAACTACAGATATCAATGATAGTTTATTTTTGGAAGCATCCGAAGATCAGATCATTGATAATGAGCATTATAATATGTAAAATGATATTAAAGATGTAATTTATGATATAAAATATATATAAAAATTAAATAAGGAAGATAAAATTGTTTTTGTGAATTCTCATTTGAAAATATGATAAGTATGACAAGATAATAATGATGGTTAATAGAATGTTAATATATTTTCTGAACCAACTAAAGACACATTAATATGATGTTGAGGATAATCATGACCACGTTTTTCCTGAATATTTAGATGATCAAGATATTGAATATAATCATGAAATTAGATTTGTATAAAATCCAATGTTTTATTGGATTAATATATTTAATCACCTAATATAGAAAAGGACACCATATATAATAAGAACATACAACAATATTCGACTAACATTTTATCTGACTTTCATCATTTAAATGATATAATTAGTGTGTAAAGGGATTATTTTAAATAAAAATAAAGTTAGATAACGATATGGAAGGGAAAATTTGTTCCATGAATGGATTTTAAGATTTAAATTCAGATAAGGATTCTCAATCAAACATTTATGATTTAAAACAATTTATCATAGTTTAGATTTAATTTTTATAGAATAGAAATCCTCTTGACACATGAACTTATAAATTATATTAGAGGACCAAAAAATATGAATATGAAATATATAATTTATCTAAAATTTGGAAATATTTGAAAATATACTATTTTAATATTATAAAATAATGTTTGATAGTGTATATTATAAACAATATTGGTCATAAAAAAGAATTTAGGACCCGAAGACATTATGATGTATATATATATATATTAAAATAATCTCTATCTTTTCGATAGATTGAGGAATAAGAAATCCCAAGTCTAAATGCACCATAATACTGTATACAATTATATCTTTCCCATTTAATTGGAAATTATTGATTGTAATAACTAAATTATAAAATTCTGGGTTAGGCATTGATAGTAAATAAAATAAGAATCATATGAAGAAAAAATTATTGTTATCTAAAAAATAATTTTTTTTCTAAAATATTGTCTACTCACACTTTACACACGTAATATAAAATTATTTTATACCATTTTAATAAAATTTATTTGACCAAAAAAAATTATTTATGAAATAATAACATAGTAATTAACATACTATTAATTATTGTGATTTATCTAAAATATTTTATTTTTTAATGAATATAAGAAACGAAGACTTTTATTGAATAAAACCATTTCATTTATATAATTTTGATGGTTAAATTTTAATATAAATTACATTTAATGTTAAATTAGTTATAATATATTAAAATTTAACTAATTTATTGCACTATAATCAAAGTTATATTTAATATTTATTTTAAAAACTTCCATAATTATGTGACTTTTATCTTGAGAAACCAGCCTCTTCATCATGTCTATAGAAAAAAAATCAATTATATTATACAACAACAATGATTTGAGTTTTAAAAAATGGGTTCCATATTTTGAAATATAATAATTTATATTAGTTAATTATTTTAGATAAATTTTTTATCATTATGAATTGTAAAATGAGTAAATATTAATTACAGGTGATATGAAAAAAACAAATTTTTCGAGGGCTTAAAATAAAATATAGACTGTTAAAATAACCTTACAACATGTAAAATAACCATTTAATGGACATATTTATACCTTATAACCACTATTGTTTTAAAATGTTATATTTTTTAGTCTTTTTATAATGAAAAAATTGTTTTCGTTGACGTTTTTTAAAAATTCTTTGTATTTATACTCCCCCACTTATAAAAGGACACTCCCTCTACTCCCCTATTCCTAATTCGAAATATATTTTGTTTTAACAACCCGAGATAAAATCACTTTGATACTCCCTTAAAATATGAGATATATTCATTTGATAATAAATATATTCTTGTAATTATTTTGGTGAAAACCATACTATGTTGTCTGAAGAAGAGGCACCATTATAGAAAAATAATTTTAATTTTTTTTCTTCTTCATCTAAAATAAAATATTATAACACCATGATTATATAATAATAAAATTATATATCAATTTACAAAGTTTTTATTATGTTTATTTCATTTCATATATCCATTTCCTCTCCCATTAAATTGTAAATGAATCCATCGATTGTGTGCACAATGGAATACACCTCGCGAACCAATGTTATTTATTTTCTATCACCATCATTAAATGAAGGATAAAATTATGTATTTAAAATATTTATAGGATATTGATGATATCATTTTACTTCTTTTATTTTAATATCACATATACATTCTCATGTTCTAATCCATTTAAAATATGATAATGTCGATCATGTGTATGAAAGACTACCGCCTCAGGAAGCAACGTGATTCATTTTTAAATTACGCAGTACAAGGAAGGTTATTGTGTTAAATTTAGTGTGTATATGAGATATATATTAAATAATATTGACTATTTAAAATTAAAATATCACCAACTTCATTATTCTTTCACCCATTATGGAAATGAAAATGTCTCTCATGCATACTAACAATATAACATCTCCACAAAGTGATATGATGCATTATCCATGTTCAATAATAAATAATGATTATAAAAATGTATATAATTAAAAAATAAGAGATATATATATATATAATTAATATCATCATGGAGATAATGTAACTATATAAAATTCATATGAAACAAAACTACGATGATAAAACCTGAATGAGAAATCACATAAATTAACACCTGAACCAATAAAAATAATGAAACAACATTAAAAAATGGTCGAAAAAATGTTATAAGGCTATAAAATATGATATTATAAATATTAATGTGGGTATCGTATAAATATATATCATTATTGAAACCATTTTAATTATTTCAAATCCCATTCAAACAAAATTAAGTACGTAGTAAAAGATTTCTCCACAATTTTTCTTAATTAAGGCATATTGAAATGTTATAAACCTAATTTCATTTATATGGTGTATATAATACCGCTATAAATTTAAAGATCCAGACTCTATAATAATTAGTTGTATTTTATTAATCAATTTTTTTTTCATCCAAATTCATTCCACCTAAATGTTACTAGGTGGATAAAAATTTTATAACTCTATTACTTTAAATTAAGTTATATTACTTCTTAATTATCATTGATATTATAATATATTTTGAGTAATTTATTATAATTATATTATGTTTTATTTAAACTTGGTTTTTATGGATTTAAAATTGATACACATAGTTTATTAATTTATCAATTCCTTGTTAAATGTTAAGATCATTATAAGGGTTAATTTAAAAATATAATTTTAATTTGGATTGTTTATAATCTAATATCTAATAATGATTATTATTTGATCATTGTCAAATAAAACCCTTTAATTTTATTCTACTATGTTTATTCAAGATGTTTTAAAGTAATATTAAAATATTAAAATAATTGGTATTAAAAATATTTGAGAAAATATATTTTTAATCCGATATAATTTTTGTCATCAATCAAAAATTCATTTTATTCAAAATTCATGTCCTCAAAAAAGATTTTAAAAACTGTTTTTAACATTCACCAAATTTTTAATTAAGTAAATACCCATGTTTGAATTTTATAATTGTTTTAAAAGAATATTCATGGACGTTTCAAAAAAATTCCCATTTGTATTTTACTGAAAAAGAAAAATGAATATACATTTTCTTGTATACATCTTGTACACAATTTATGACAATTATGACCACCCAAATGTTTTATGATTCCATTTTAAGTTTCAAGTGTTATTTTCAATGTAACTTTTTTTTTAAAAAATTCACACCATTATATTTCAAAAATTACACTTCTAATGCGAAAATTATTTTTTCCTTACATATATTTTAAATGTATTTTTAAGAGGATTCTAATCATTAAAAATAAAAACAATTTGGTTTACATATAATCCACTTATAAAATATTGTATTTAATCTATCTGTTTTATTTAAATTTATGGACAATGATCATTTTTCCTAAGGAATGTATTGAAAATTACATTCTTCATTAATTTTTGTATTCATTATCTTTCCTTTGAAATATTCACTTTCTTTTGATTATTTGACATTAAATTTCACTTAAATAACCATATTATTTTTCATGGATAATTTTATTTCATAAACTATAAATCATTTCTAAATATAGTGTTATACATTTAATTTTTTACAGTGTAAATTTTAAAAATTCCAAATTCTTTACTCAATAGAGGTATTTAATGATAAGGAATATTATTCATGAATTAAATCATTTATTTGATATTATAGGGATGCAGTGAACATAAATATTTGGATGGGTCATGTAATTATATATTCCTGTGATTAATTGGTATTCTCATGGATAAAATACATACTCTAGCATTAAATGAGTTATTTTACCCGTAGTTGTAAAAAAATTTTGATAGTTCTTGATAGGATTCGTATCCTAACACCTCAGATCATGATGTCCAATAATTTAGTATTTCCATTATTAAGAATTTATTCATTATTATCCATAATATTTTCATAATGATATTATCTTTGGATGTATTTCATTATCATTGATTGATTAAACAACATATTGTTTTTAGTTATCTACCTTTCCATATTGATTATTTATTATATATACATGATATTCATGATATTGATCATATGAAGTGTTTGTTTAGTTATTTAAATATCTATGTGGTTTATACATCATCTAATCATGATAGTCAAGTTATTTATTAAATATAAAGTGTGTTTAGTAACTTTACATACCATATTCATTATCTTGTAATTATTCATTATAGTCATGTTATTAATTCAATTCTATGTGTGTTTAGTTTTTTACCTTTCCCTATTAATTGTTTGTTATTTATCCATAATAGTCACTTTATTGGTTAAATGTCTTGTGTTTCTAGTTATTTAAGTTTAAATATTGATTAGGCCTTATAGAATCATGATAGTTAATTTATTTTAATGTAATTTGTTTTTATTTTTTTACCTTTATAGGTTGTTTATGTCAATTTATTCATGATAGATTCCACTATACTAAAGCATTACTAGGAATTTGTGCTCAAAATTATTTTGATCTTATCCCAGGAATCTTGGATGTGTCTTATGAATTTTATGAGAGGATATTATAAATCTAATAATGTTATTCTTGAAATAATATGTTGTAATTTCTTCATTGAAATATAATATGGGAACCATTAATGCATATAGTTCTCCCAAACAACTTAACAATTCATTGCTTTAGGATGCAATTACTTGTAACATTTATCTATTAAATAAAAATGACACTATCTCTATCTCAAAATAATTTGTGCTTCCATCTTACCTTACTCTCGACCAAGACCTCGACATGGAACGAGAGATTATTTCGGTCCTCCTAAACTGAAGATTCTCATTGGGTATCAAATATAGAATAACATGAATGATTTATTCAACTAATATCCATGATAAAATTATAAAACAAATCAAACATAATAATCCAATAATAATTAAAAATCTATATATACCCAAACAAGATCTAGATAAAAGTATGGGTAAACAAAAAGAAACTAAAAAAATTAATAAGAAACCAAATTTGAACAACACGATGGCCATATCACCCCATGATAACCAAAAACCAAAGGACCGAACATCTTCAAAGAAAAACCAAACTATAAAAATGGAAATAAAAATAATATCAGTTCTACTAAAATCTAGTTTAAAATAAAGGGTATGATAATAAATATATCCATAGGTATCCCAAACATAATCCATGCATTTCCATTACCCAAACTGTCCAGAAACACTAGTTTTATGTACAATTTTAAAATATGGATCTACAATTTTAAGGAAAAAAATTCAACTATCATTTTTAAAATCATATTTCCACTCCAAACCACATTTAATAAAATAAAAAACCAAGTATGAGAATATACTAGGATATTAAAAGTGCTATAATGAAAATAAGGGAAACAATCCCTATAAATGGAAACTAGGAAAAAAAATCTTTTTGTAATAGAAATAAAGAGATGTGAAATAGAAATTAATGGGTGTTTCCAAAAAAATTTCTACAGGAAATCCATGGATGAAATCATATCGGATTCACCATTTGGTGAAAGGATTATGTCCATTGTTATTAACCAAATAGATTTCCTAAACTAGCCTCACTAGTGTCACAACCCTCCTAGCCTATCAAAAAAATATATGGTTACTAACCAGTCTACTTAGTGTTGATAACAAACTAGCAGTCAATCTTCTAGTTTTTGCATATGAATCCTATGATAGTTGGAAATGGTTAATTTGGAAGACCTCACATGAATTATAAAAACCAATTACCTATAGATGCCACCAGATTTTTTAATCATGAATGATGAAACCACCTATGTGATGGTCCTCTCCTTTGAGGGATACTATAGTGGTTCCCATCAAACATTGAACCACTCCAAAGGTTCCAACTCGTCATAAAACACATATCAAGAAAAGAGTATTCCCAAAATGTCCCAATGTACCCTAATGTACTTAACATTTTAAAGAAAACTTACTTCAAAAAGGATTTACGAAAGTAGTTTGGAAGGATACAACCTTCTCAAAAGGTGAAAAAATTTCCTTCATTATTATTTAGCTACCAAACCACACCACAAATATCTTTAATGAAAAAATATTTAATAAAAATCTTGAAATCCACATTTTAGTTGAATATGGAACTAATAAACCATGCATAAACACGTTAGGATTTAGAATAATCATTTTTTAATAAGGGATCAAAAGAATATAAGGTGAATTAAAGGAAGTTTCTTTCAAAATATTATGTTTGGGGTGAATATCATATTAGAGTTCCAACATGATTTTTTTGTCTATACATATGTGAACCTCATTCCCATGTGTACATTCCCACATATAATGGAACACCCATTGAAAACCATACAAGTAACCAAATATGAAATTATTAATTCACCACTAGAATTACCTCCCAAAACCAAAAATCATACATAAACACTAAATCGAAATGTGTCATCCCAACCATATTAAATGCCTAATTTACAAAGTAAATCATGTTACCAGAACAAAAATATGGAGAAATTTAATATAAAATATAAAATTTCATTTTAAAGGGTTCAATAGAATTATATCAAACAATTCACATATATACCACTGAATACCTAAGAAAATTATTCTAAAATACATTTATATCATATTTCCAATATAAATACACAAAAACAAATATTATAACACACTAATAGCCTGATAAATTCCTTTTAAAAACAAAATAAGAATGATCAAGCATCCATGGCATGTAACATAATGGAAATTAATGGAACAAACTACCTCAAGTGGAATAATCTTGTCACCTGTGATGGAATGAATCATAAAGACAATACTATCAGGTCTTACAACCCAATGAAATAAAAAACCCCAATTTCAAACCACCCTATGTATCAAACAGGGATAAATATGTCCATTGGGGTTTGAGGATAATATAAAAATGGATAAAAACCAAGAAATAAGGACATGAAAAACATAAGCTACTAAATAGGGTGAATAATCACCAAAAAACAACCATAAAATCTCCTTGGAGATATTTGGAGAAGGAAAAACTCCATGGAAGACATAAACGTTGGGGTAAATTTAGTGGGGGGACCAAGGGAAAAAATTAAACATAAAAATAATTAAAAATGGAAATAATATTTTTCCTCAGGTGAGATGCATGGTTTTATTTCATGGTTAAACCATGTATGTGAAATCCGTGCAATTAGCCACTATCACGAGTTTCACATACAACACACATTGGCTGAAAATTTAGTATATCTTTGTTAAAACTGCGTGACCCCCCAAAATATGTTTTTCACACTTAGTCTAACCATTCTAAAACTATTCTCAAACTATGAACATTTCCAAAAAACATAAACAATTATATAGAATATTTATTTAAATTATCCCTGAATAGATCCAATATAATTAAAAACAAGTAATATGATGTGGTAATCTCCCTACAATAAGAAATTTTATACCATATAATTTTATATAGCTAAATGAGAAACCAATATTGAGCTCGAAACTAAAGGAGAAGGAAAAAAAATACAAACCATTATGTAACCTTTTAACATCACAATTTATACTTGAATAACACTATTGAAAATAAAAAGAAGAAAACCCTGGGGAATGTAATTTGAAAGGGTTATACCAACCATAAAAAATTATATGGAACCCTAAAAATCAGAATGAAAATAAAAAATAAATAAACCTAGAAAAATCCTACAGAAACCATCCATAACAACTATCAGAAACTCCCATACCAAACCAAAAAGCTTGATGAACCCCATTTAAGAATCATAAACTCAACCAAGAACAGAATCATATTTCAACACTCCTGCAAGACAAGATAATCAACATGGTGAAAAAACACAATACTAACACCAAACCGTTATGGTGAATCACACAAGAGTGAAACCCATAAAAACAGTCACATCCACAAGGTTCAACTATTAAAACAACATGAAAATAATACCACAAAGCTTTCTTAACAAAATTAAGCATACAAAAATTAAGGATACTATAATAGGGAAATATAAATTTTCCCATTCCATTGTAGATCCAATAGATGGTCCATGGTTCCCAGCACCCAATGATTTCTATATAAATAGAGAGATTAACTTTGGTGTATGTGGATAGAGCCTTGATGTTATGATGGATATACTTCACAATAGTTGGGAACTAATAGCTTCCTTTACAGACATCTTATTTTTGAAGCTTCTATTGAAAAAAGTCACCAAATATCCCAAACGACCTCATCAATTGCTATAATTTGGAAGGTTATGACAATATGGATTCAAATTATTGAACCCTCCTAACAAGATTCACATGAGTGATCTGTATGATGATAGAGAGTTTTGAACTGAAAAAATATACTCCTTAGGTATAGATTCCTCTATTATAAAATTCTCTCCAGGTGGGGAAACATCACAAGCACCCACATCGATAAAATTCTATCAATGAACCAACTCAGTAATAAGTTCCTTATCCTTGATCTTAAAAAATAGAACATACCCATATGAATGAAATCCTTCTTTTATATATAATAAATCAACCTAGATAAATAAAATAGTGTTGAATTTATCATGTTTCACTATATTGAAATAAAAATAAATAAGATCCTTAAAACGACCAACACAGGGCATTAATATCTGCTGACCTCCCTAGGCACCCAAGTGATCTATCACCTTTTTCACCTTCATCGCCTTCTATATGATTCATCAAATAAAATTGATCTTAAATAATTACCAAGACATTTATCCTTGGAATTATTAAAAACAATCAATTTCATTGCTCTAAACTCGGACAATAAATCCATTATAGAACAACTAACACCCTTGTAGATTCACGAGTTAAAAATGACCTGGGGAAAATTTTGAATTCATAAAAATAAATACATGGGCTCTAAAATACCTCTATCACTATGTAATACATGAAAAAAATTAGAATACATTGATCCCACCAATTCAGTATGAGTCTAGGAAGGGCCCAATGATATATAAAACATAGTAGAAACCATTGTGACCTTTTTGGGTGACATATGCTGAATAAAAAAGAAAAAACCCACTCAAAATTTATTCAAAATGAACATCTCAATCAAGAAAATCATCTCATAACAAAAAAATCAAAACTAAATCCAAAATCAATATTCAAAACCAAAATTTCCATTCCAACTATAAAACATGTTCTCACTAAGTTTATATTTCCAAATTAGAAACACCGACCATTTTTAAAAAACAACTCCCAAAACCATCTTCCTATTGAACCAAATTTTTCCTAAAAATATTTTGTCATTTAAATATCAATACACACTAAAAAAATCCAAGATAAAACAAAAAATGACACCAAACAACAGTATTAGAGAATGCATGGTTATAAAAAAACCAGCCACATGGTTTAGTGGAACACACCTTAGGAATGAACCAACCATAAAGATGATCGTAAATCATGATCTCAATATCCACATGGTCACTAATCCAGAAAATCTCATTTCACATCATTGGTTCAACTTTATTATCATTAACCATCCACACACCCTAAACCAAAACAAAATAATCATGTCCCAAAATGCCCCAAGTAACTCGAGGCTCATAATGAGTAAGAGATTATGATGTTATTACCATAACTACACCCATGTACTGAAATTAATTATATCCTTTCAACTTAACACCCAAAAATATAAAGGTCCCTCTGATACCATTTTTTGAAAAACTATGATCGGATATTATCCGACTCGACAGTTGTCATGGCCCACGGTATGGCCCGATAGTAATTTCTGATCCCCCCAGGCTGGTGACTAGCACCGACCATCAATGATATAATAGTGGGATTGATTTATCTGAATAATTAAAAGGATCAAGTAAGGAAATAAATAAACAAAGAATAAAAAAATAAATACAACAAAAAAATCAGATTAACATGATCCATGTGAAACTACAGGTGAAAAACAAAAACTAGAAAATGAAACTAAAACAAAACAAAATCTAAATGAAATTATCCCTATGTTACCACTTAGTCACCACCATCCAAAGGATAAACCTACTATGAAGCAAAAATAAACCATAAAACTAGTCCTTCAAAAATTATCAGCTCTATAAACACTGAGTGGAAGAAGTATGTTGTGAGGGTAAATATCAGAGTGGTTAAGAACCAAATAATCCATGAGTTTCCATGCCCAAAACAGTAAAAATACACTAGATTAAAATACATTTAGAAAAATCATGTTTATCATTTTAACGAAATAATTTAAAATTTCTATTTAAAAACATGTTCTACATTCTAAGCCCCATCTTGTCAAATCAAAAACCAAATAAGAGACCATACCAGGAGAGAAAAATATATATAATGAAAATAAGGGAAGAAATCTATGAAAATAGAATCTATATAGAAAATAACCCGATGCATCAGATGTAACGAAAACATATACAAGATAATTAGGGGTTTTTCCTAAAAACATATACAGTCAATTCATTGACATATTCGTATCATAATCACCTACAAGAATGTGGTGAAGCTCTATGGTCAATAATATTTGGTTGGTCTAAGCTAACTTCACTAGTGGTATACCCCACCCATACTCTAATAAAATCTAGGGGGTACCAACCTGTCTAATTAGGGATAATAAGAAATTTTCACTCATCCCTCTATATGATGCCCATGAAACCATTGATAATGGTATATGGTGAATGAGAAGGTCCTGACATGCATTGAATAAACTAATAATCCCCGTACTCCACGATGATCACCAATCCCAAACACTAACACCACCTATCTAATGAACATATCTATAGAGGGAGTACCATATAAGTTCCCATAACCCATCAACCCATTCTAAATGTGCCAACTAGGCATACATATCATATCACTTAAAAAAGAATTATTCAAAAATTTCACAAAGTACCAACCATTCCATAATCTTTTCAAAACAATTTCATTTCCAAAACTATTATTGAACCTAATGTAGAAACAGAAAACATATTCTAAAGGTTCCAGACTTTCTTTAATTATTATTTAATAATAGAACCACTCATCAAAGATTCCAAAAGAGGTGAGAATTAAAAAAATAATGAAATATTGATTTCAGTTCATTTTGGAACCAAAATATCATTTATAAATCATTATCATTTAGAAGAATCAATTGGAAGTAGGAGGGAAAAATAATATATGGATGAAAAAAGAAAGGTTCCATCAAAATACTAGGTTTTAGGTGAACGTCATATAGGACTTCCATCATCATTTTTGTACATATCCATATGTGAAACATGTTCTTATATGGATTTGAACAACTTTATTGGATGACTATGTCAAACCAATAGAATTACCCAAATACCAGTGTATAATTTCACCACTACCATTACCACCAAAATAACAACTCAAACATAATCATAAAATCAAAAAGATGAATCACAACCACATTCAAATCTTAATTTACATATAAATCCAAGTTAACAAGACAAAACCCAATCCAAAGATAATCCAAAATATTCTATTTCATTAAATATAGTCAATTATCATTTCATAAAACATTATACACACATATATATATTGTAATACCTTGAAAATCCCTTCAAAAACCCATTTACTACAAATTTACTCTACGAAACACCAAAACAATTTGTTCTAAAAACCACATTAATTATTAAAACATTTAATAATAAAACTATTAAATATTAAGAATGATTTTTGTTGTCTGAAAAATGAATATAATAGAAACACCAATATCAATTGGATGGAACATGTCTCCTTCGATGAAATCCAATGAAAAGAAACTCCCTCCACAACTCACAACCATAAAAATATCCACTAATTTCACACCAACCTAGGTATCCAAATAATCCATACATGGAAAGTAGTTTTAGAGGATGAAAAAAAAGGATGTAAACCAAGGAGTATGGTGAAATAATCTATTAACTTTTTAAATTAGTGAAGATTTACTAGGAAACTACTATGAAATCACATTGGAGGAGATTTTGAGAAGGAAAGCCCTAATTGGATGTTGTCCATGTAAGTGAAAATCTAGTGGGGATTACAATGGAAGAAACCCCACATAAATATAATGAAAAGGGAAAAAATAACCATCTTGGATTGGTTTGGATATTTAAAATGAATTATTAAAAACCCATGTGGATACCATGAAAATTCATATTGTCAAGAGTTTTACAATTTACAAACTTAGGATATACACATAGTTTAACCATGTAAAAACCATTTCAACCCCTTATATCTGAGTTACACACGTAATATAACACAACTCAGATTATGGTATACCCATGTACGACCTCGAAACCTGGAAAAAACGTTGAAAAGAACAAAAACTACCTATAAAGATATATTATCCATGGATAGTCAAATCAATTGTTCCAAATATATAAAATCATATAACATGAAGTTACGATAATCATGCTACTTAGTTAAAGGTCATCACAGTTCGTATCAGAGGTTGTTTAGTGCAATCCATGACAACTAAAATTAAGAATACAAATATTGGGAAACATTAACTATGATATAAATTGAGGATAACTATATAATGATATCTTAATTTTTTGGAAGTGTAAATATTTTATGGTTTTTCTCTGAATTATATCCTAGTATGGATACTAGACAAGGATGTGGTAATAAAAATGATAGACCTAGGGATGATTACATTAGAAAAGGTGCATCAGTCTCTAATTAAGCGTTACCTGGTATAAGGAATATATTCTTATAGTGGACCTGGTTTGCCACTCCTTGGTGATATTCTTTGAAAAATTCATATCTTCATTATAAATCATTATTTTGGATTTGTAGTGATGATTACAATGATCTAACTAGGTTAATCCTAAGGTTTCTTAGATTAAAATGAAGTTGTAATGATATATACCTCCTATAAAGGATCTTATGTTTTTCCACTATTTTTACTATTTCTCACAATCTTCTTCTTGTTTTTAGTCATTGATTGGAAGTAGAATGAATCAAATTAACATAGAATATGAAGAAAATATGGTTACTATGATAAACCAAACAGGATGATGAATATATGCTAATATATTTTGATTATTCCTAATAATCTATCATAAAATATAACTAAAATTTTTTATCTTAACCAACTCTTGGACACATTGCAAGTATAGATATAAGGAGTTCACTAAGAGCTCAAGTGATGGAGACCAATGAAGAATGAAGGCTACATTTCCTTCAAGTCAAAATGTAGAAAAATAAACCTATGTATGTGTCTCAATGGAATAGGAAAAAAATTTATGTGTGGAAAATGAGGAAATATTTTAATGAATTAAAAATGAAAAATGAAGAATAAGATGTAAGGAAATAAATATCTTGCTAGGAATCCATTTATATTTCATTGAGTTAAATATGGGGAACATGGGAATTATCTGAGTCACTTCACTCTTCTAATGAATAATATGTAGAAAAATGATGTAATGTTGGTGAAATAAATAATAAAATTTATTTTTGGATTGGGATTCATGAATTATATTGTTGAAAAAAGTTTACCCATTGTATTTTGTTTAATAGAATATTAAATCATCTATGAATTATGTTATATTTTATAATCATATAAATCATCAATAACCTCAAAGGTATGAATACCATCATGGATTTTTCACATTAATGTTTATCATATGTTAAATTTAGTAGAACAATATCTTTAAAATATGTTTAGTAAGTATATAACATGATTGAGTACATTCTTGTAAAACATTTATCAAAATAAAAACACTAGTTTGGTATAAGTTTTATTAAAAAATGTTACTTATGGTATAATAACATAATTTGTTTCATAATTTTAATGATATTGGAAAAATTTACGGTTTATATTATATTTAAAAATTATGTAATATTTTGTTATTACACAGTGGTAATTTAATAGTAATTACATTAATATGGATTATAAATTTAATACTCATATTTTGAGTTGAAACGGGTTGTATCTGCTAAGGCCTTGAGGCTTGGACCAATAATTGACGAACGACATGGGTGATTCACCTACAACGTCCTTATGTGATGGTCTTGTTAATATATCATTGTTTTTACCTATATTATAGGACATATAAATATAAATGTTAAAAAACTATATTTAATATTGAGGTTTATATATTAATTAATTATATTTTATAACTTATGCTATCCATATAGGATTGGAAAAATAATAATAACCAAAAAGAAATTAGTTTCAATATTTTATGTATCTTACAATCTAAGAAAATTTAATTTAGTGCTTCTATAAAAAATCGTTGTTCAATATTCATTTCATGGAGAAAGAGATGAATTAGAAATAGATTTAAGGATATTCAAAGGGGGAATTTAGGCTTATGGAATATAAATGTACCAAATAAGCATATTCCCTTATATTATTTAACAGAAAAAGAATTCATCAACAACATGAAAATGATCTGGAAAAAATATTTTCTTATTTCTTTCATATTTTTTTTAATCATAGTGTATTTTAAAATATCCAAAATTTATGTTATTTAGGTCGTTAAAATTCTATTAATAATTCACTTGTAACCAATTTCCTCTATCACTCTATTTAATAATTTATTATAATTTTTATGTCTATATATTCAATTTCCAGTTATTTTATCCTAGTTTTAAACATATAGTTATGTTATAATATATCAATATCATATTTCACTTGATATATTATTAAATGGAATTTTATTTACCCATTTACAATGTCATTTTCTTAATAATGATATTTCTAAATTTCAAACCCTTTATTACAGAGATCAAATTTAAAATATGATTCTGAAATTTTTTGAAGGAGGGGGGACTATTAAAACCTAAAATTTTAAAAGATAAAAATCATGATTGATATCTTATAATAAATGAAACACCATGATTAGATGAGAATTTAACTCCCTTAGACATTATGGTATATTTATTTTTCAATAAATTTAATCATTTTGATAGTGTGAAGAACACACAACCTTAGGTATTAATAAATGTTAATATATTATAATTTTTTAAACTATTAATTAAATTTTTTTATGAATAATATAAACTAAATTATGAAAATTACTCTTATCACTTTATTATAAATAATATTATAATTATTTAATATAAAATGAAATGTTTTTTGAAAAAAAATATTTTTATGAAAGACGGTTTAGTCTTCGTTTCATCATGTAATTAAAAATTAATTTTTAACCTATTTAGAAATTTTATTTAATTAAATAAACATTATTTTTTATATCATCATATCAAAATTACCACAGGTTTATCTTTTGTAATTTTTCTGAAATATTTCATTTCTCAATGAATAGTGGTAAATATTATTATTTATTAAATTATTCATATTTAATTAAATAATTTATTAGTATAAATTATATTATAAATTTATTTAAAAGTAAATTTATTTCAAAAATTTTAATATTAAACCAATATATTTCATTCTAATCAATTTTATAAAAAATTGGGATACTAAAACCATCCATATTTATGAAAATTTTCTCTTTCAGAACAAACATTATTTTCAAAAATAAGGGTATAATTTTGAATTGGATTCTGTAAATTTTGTGAATTTAATTTTGAAAAATGTATTAAATATTTGTAATATAATAATTTATGTTAACTAATATGCTCAGTTTTATTTTTCATCATTATTAATATTTAAATTAGTAAAATTTAATTACTATGGTTATGGTAAAAACTGATTTACCGAGGTTTAACTAAAATTATAATTGATAAAATGGAAAAATAAATTTACCAAAAATTAATTTTATGGATGTATTTAGACATTATATCCTATATGATTTTATAATGTACTATTTTTGAGTCTTTTGGAATGATTCAAATCTGAGTGTAATTGATATTTTATAAATAATCATTTATGTTATCTCCCCCATAGAAAAATGGCCAACCCCTATGCTCCCCTATTTACAATTAATAATAAATTGTTTTCATAAAATACCATGAAAATCCATTCTGAAATTCCATATTAATACCATACTTCCATTTCTCTAATCATAAATCCATCCTATAAAGGATTCTGATGCTAACCTAAAAATGTTGTATGAGGAATATCTAACGATCTAGAAGTAGAGTTTTTTTTTCTTCCACCTACATAAAATAATATTAAAATATTTTTTGTATAATAACATAAGTGTCTTAAATATACATAGTTTTTTTATGTTAATGTAATTACTTATTTCTATCTCCAATTCCGGATATGGGAAACGAAATCATTGATCATGTGTATGGTGGAATACAACCTCAACAATCGATTTAATTAATTTTGCATAACCAACTTTAAATGATTGAAATAATTATGGATTTAAAGAATACAAATGATATTTATGATTTTATTATACTTATGTAATTATGATGTAACTATTACCTTTTTATGTCAAATTCATTTTAAAATAAGATAATGTCTCTCGTGTGTATGGCAGACTACTGCCACATGAGGCAATTTAATTTTTTTTCACATATTATTTATAAGGAAGGTAATTATGATAAATTTAGGGATTATATGTTATATATATTAAATTTTATTTATCATTTAAAACTAATTTATCACTCAATTTTATACCCTTTAACCTGTTTTAAAAATTATTTTGTAGGTGGTCTGTACGTATGACCTTCGTTCTCTATAAATTAATACGATTCATTCCCCATGTTAAAATGTCAATAATTACTGTAAATATGTATATAATTAATAAATTGTATTTAAAACATTATTATAAATTTTTACATGTTTTTAATTTTTAATATGTTTAAGAACTGTAATATTAATGTCGAAATATTCTGAATACATAATATCAATAAACACCCGAAATAATTAAAATAATTAAATATTATTAAAAAATTGATTGTAAAATGTTATAATTGGATTATATATGATATTATAAATATGAATATGGGTATGGTATAAATTTATTACATTATTAAAATGATTATACATTAGGTAATTTTATGCAAAAAAACAAGACAAATGATGCTTGAGACTTCATCTTAATTTCCCTATAATGAGAAATATTGAAATGTTGTCCACCTAGTTTTTTTATATCATATACACGTGGAACCATTTAATTTTAATATCATTATTCATTACTAATTCATGTTATTTTAATATTTAATTTTAATTGTTTAATTTAATTGTAGTTAGTTTAATATTTATAGTTGTAAAATATTTTCATAAATAAATTTCAATCCATTTGGTTATGTGACATATTTATTTTATTTGATATTATAATATTATATGTGTAATGAATTTTGATTATATTATTTCTTCTTTTCAATTTTTAATATATAATAAAATTTGACCACATAATAAATTCATTTATTAATTTTTTATTATAAATTATAATTTTTATATAGTTTATTTTACAATCCTAGTTTAGTCGAGAATTTTTACGGTTGAATTTAAATTGAAAGAAATTATTTGATAATAAATAAAATAAACTACTTTAATATTATAATATTAAGGTTATTAATTTTTTTATCTTAAAATATTAAATTTTTTCCCACTCATTGGTATATTAAATTTAATCGAAATGTTTTTAACAAGATTCAATTTCATTTCTCTATTAATTTGAAAATCCCTTTTATTTCAAAAAACTGTTTTCTAAAAATGTTTTTAATATATTTAAAAATATTTTAATCATTTAATAATATTGTGTTTATACATGTATTAATATTTACAAATAAATATTTTAAATTAATCTTCATCTCTCTTTCAAAATAAAGAGCATTTCCCATTTACAGAAAATGTGAATGCAATATTTGGTGTAATGACTATGGAATGTGAAAAAATTATTTCTATCAGGACGATTCTGTGTCTTAAATATTCCGTTATATGTTTCAAATTTTATTTTTGAAAAAAAATCTGAATATTTTGCGTAGTATAATTTTATTGAAAATATATTTTCATTGTTAAAAAATATTTTCCTCAAGTATTTTTTAAAGTTATTTTTCTGCTATTTCTATTCATCAATGACAGAAATGATTTTTTTTTAATTATATTTAATTTGGGGATATGTTGTATTCTTACCAACCATATTTATTATATGGATTGTTTATTCTTATTTTGATAAAGTGATGTATTTGATTCCCTTTTTGATTCATTTTTATATTTCTTTACATTCCTAAGAAATATTTATTTTTCATTGATCATTATAAATTAAATTAACCCTAAATATAAATATTATTTATCATGGATGTGTTTATTGTTTAAATGTATATAATTTATATTTTTTTCTATGCTGAAATATATTTTCTTATCTAGAAAAATATTAATAGATTATAATTATTTACTCAATATGGTTATTTTATGATAAGTTTCATTATTAATGAAATAAATATACTATTATATATATAATGAATTTATGGAATTACAGTGATTGGTGGGGCCCAGAATTATATACCTCTTCATGAATAAGTAGTCAAATGAGTTGAATCAATAACCTATCAATAAATTTATTTTACTAATATTTTTAAATATTATTTTAAAATTCCACACTGTAAATGTATCAGGATGCCTAAGATCATGATAGAAAAAATAAGAATTTCATTCATTAGAAATCTAGTTGTTATTATCCATTAAATATTATCATTAATATTATCTCTAGATTCAATTCATTTTCTGTAAATGATTAAATGAGTTGTGTTTTTTATTAACATTTAGATATTGGTTATTCCTTATATATTCTTGATAGTATTGTCATTTATTATATGGAATGTGTGTTCATATATTTACTTTTCTATATCAATTATCATTTATATATTCATAATATTCATGTTATTTATTAAATGGAAGGATTTTTCATTAATTTACCCTTCTAAATTGATTATACCTTATCTATTCATGATATTAATGTTGATTAAATTTTTTGTCTGTTTAGTTATTTTTTATACTATATTGATAATACTTATTTATAATTTATAAGATCAGCAATACATTTCCCTTAATAAGAATTTTAGCTCACTGTTTTTTTTAATTTATCAAGAATCCAAGAAGTGTACTATAAATGATATGAAAGTATATAAATGTTGAAATTATGAGATTTTATCAATATATATATATATATATTTGCATTAAAATGTATTATAGGAACTTATATGAGTATCTAGGTTACCTATACTATAAATGTATTCATTACTATGGGATATAATTATTTGTAATTTATGAAAAATTAATAAATTAGAAATCATCTCTGGTCTACTGGGTTTTGAGTAGTTACAAGATATTTTATAATACTAAACACAACAAATTTGTTTTCTATGATGATTTAATAGTGGATTATTTTCAATTTTCAAAATAGTAATTCATGAATAAATAAAGGAATTAAAAATTCGTAATCATGATAAATCATATCATGATAGTATAAATAATATAAGGAACATATTTAATATATAGAAAATGGTTTCAAGAATTTGATAGTTACAACTGATGATATTCATATGTAAATTCATAATTCTAATTTAAAGATGTTTGATCATCTTAATTATTATATAAATATTTCTTGTTCTAGGATATAAACTATTTCAATATATTAAAAATAAGATAAATTAATTGTTGAAGAATTCTTATATTATATAAAATTGTATTTTTTTCAAATTGAATATGATTTACCCCTATTTGTGAATCATAATCAGTATTCAAATATTTTAATATTTTAGTATTTGTTTCTATATAATAATAATAATTTTTTAGTGGAAATTTATGTAATTACAATTTGACATATATGGTTTCTAAGTATCATTATTATTTTTTAAGATAAAATTAAAAAATACCATTATTTTAGGGTGATTTTTCAATACAATATCAATGAAGATAATACTTGATTTAAATTATTGGAAATTATGTTCATATAAATTGAAGATAAGGTTATAAATTATTATAAAAAATTTATCTGGTAAACTCGAGATGAGAACTGATAATTTATTTATTTAGTTTTCAAACATAAAAAATAAAAAAAGAACACAAAATTTCCTTTTATATTCATTGATAGTATTTTTTATATTTGTTTTGTAATTACACAAGTAAGAAAATATTGTTGGTTCAGAACTATTCCATATTTATTTATATGAATTATTGTATACATGGTTCTTTGGCATGATATAATTAACAATTTTATACTAAAAGAAATAATCATCCAGAAACATTAGGTCCCCATAGATCCTTTCATAAATAATTAATTTTAAATACATTATTAATATTGATAATGGATATTGTATTAATAAATAAACCACCATTATTTTATGATATACCGATCATGCCTTTAACTATTTCTAAACCTACAATAAGTTCATCACAAACCAAATAGCCTACACACTGAGTGATTTTTTATCCAATTAATAATTAATTTTATATTTGATGTTTTTGTTTCTTTATTAATTACAAATCTTTAATGAATGTATTTCAATTATCATTTATATTACATGAATTTCATATATTCTATTTTCTTTTAGGATTACATTCTTATAATTCTAATGTCACTCTAAAAAAAGTAAATATATTAATAATTTTTTTACATTTCCTTAATTTGTTTCCACGTGATTCAACCGATGATTTTAATAACAAAATTTTTAGTTAAAATAGAATTTTACTAGTTTTAATTTAATTTACCAATTAATTTATAAATAGTTTTATTTAAATAATATGAGTTTTTGATTATCAAAAAATGTTGTAATATTTTATAGTTTTTGTGTTCCAACATACCCTAGGATATCTTAATATTTTTATTCCCATTATATCATTTTTTAGATTCAAATAATGGAATTAATTTTAGTGAATATATTTTTATTTATATTTACGTTCAATGGATTATCCTTGCTAAATTATATAGATATTTATTTCCTTTATATTTTTTGATAATATTTATTGACTGTGATGTGATGAGTAGTTATTCATTTGTGAGTATAATAGTTTAGGGTTTACTCTTATGTGAAGTATTTTACCACATAATAAACATTATAAATTTATAATATATCATTACATATTTGAAATCCCATAAAATAATGTCACACATAGTTCCTTATATTCAGAATATAATGTTTTGTGAAGAAATATTTATTCAAAAGAAAGATCAAAGACCTTTTTACACATACTAACATTTAAAAATAATGATTTTATTTTTATTTATTATATATATATTTAAGGAAATATACTTCTTATAAGAGGAAAATTAATTAGTTTATTTATATTTTAGATGAAAAAAATTCCATGATATTTTTAGTTTGAGAGATAAAGAAGGAATATTTTATTAACATTGATTGGGTTTCCCAATAAAGGCATGATTTCAATACTGATTAAAACAGTTATATCTCAGATATTATTTCTAAAATATATAATATATTAATTGGAGGCAGAATTATTCCTACATTTATTGATATGATCAAGGATTTATTTAACATAATTTAATTTCAATTATTATTTATATATCATTATATTAATGGGGGATAATCTTTTGGGATACATACATTCATGAGACTATTATAGAAACACACACACATGGATTGATCATTATCTCAAAACGTTTTACTTCTACTATTACTCTTATTTATAAAATGATTATACAAGTATTATTTTTCATAATCTATATGATTTATTATTGAACGAAAAAAAAGTAAAGGAAAAAATATACTAAAACTATCTTTTTTTGCAAATGATAATTCATATTTTTGATTAATTTGAAATAGAATAAATTCGAGAATATGTTGTAGATGAAATTATTCTTATATGAAATTAATTTCCATATAATAATATTATTGTTTATTATGTGAAGAAATAAATATTTTTACAATTTTATTGAATTTTACACTTCTTTTAATAAGTGTGATCATGATTATGGATTCTTCATTCCATAAAATGTCAAAATCAAAATCTATTATACCTATATAATTACTTTAGTCTAACTTCATTAAATCATTTGTGAAGATCACTAGTAAATGAAACGAAATATATTCACCACAATATAATTATGTGTTCATCATGTAGTGTAATGGTTTATCATAGTGACCTTGATCCATACTAAAAATCCTTATATTAATTGTTTTTATTTTCATTTTATTATTACATAATAATTACAGTTTATGAGAAAATATATTTAATGATAAAATAGAAGAGGGAAGGTATGGTTTTTAAAGAAGATAAATTCATGAAATTAATTCACCACCATCAAAACCCATTAATATTCATATAAATGAGAAATATATTTCTATGTATACCACATAGAGTATTATACTATTTATTATTTTTTATAAGAGATGTTTGTTTCATATTTAGTCCATTTATTAAAGGTTATCAATGATACCAGTCACGATATCTATTATATTTTTATACAATTCTAATACTAGCCATGTGGATAATTTAATCAAGTGTTCATTTATATATGATTTTTTCATCCATCTTGACTATCTATACTTGGAAAATCAATATCATATCAATTTTAATATGGGATTGACATGATCATTGTTTTATGGTTCCCAAATGTTTTATTTTATTATTTTCTATAATTATATATAATACAATTAATGGACATAGTTATAATGATAAATATTTTTAATGGAGATCAGTCTATATGGATTTGTATTTTGAGTGTCAATGATGATTTACAAGAGTATGCTATTTTATTACTTTCATGGATTGGAAAATTAAAAATTATTTCCAATGTTATTAATATGACTTATAAGATCTAGAATTCTCACTAGGGGTGAATCTCTGTAAACGAATTTTACTTAATTATTTACCCTTTTCGAATATCCCTTCTTAATATTCAAATCTCTCGTCCCCTCGACTCCATGGGAACTGGTCCAAGCCCAAGGTTGGCCACCTTGGGCCTAGTTGGGGACGTGCGACTGGGGGTGGGGTAAGGCCGCCTCAATACCCCCTAAACCGATAACACTTTTTCTTGTGAGGGATGGGTGAGTTGGTTCAAGGTGGTGGCATCCCGTCGTTGAGGTTCGAGGATCGAGTCCTCGCAAAGGAAACGTGCAACATACGCTAGTGATCCTCTCGTCCCCTCGACTACGTGGGAACTGGCCCAAGCCCAAGGTTGTCCACCTTGGCCCTAGCTTGGGACGTGCGACATGGGGTGGGGTAAGGCCGCATCAATACCCCCTAAACCGATAACACATTTTCCCGCGGGGGCTGGGTGAGTTGGTTCAAGGCGGTGGCATCCCGTCGTTGAGGTTCCGGGTTCGAGTCCTCGCAAAGGCAACGTGCACCATACGCCAGTGATCCTCGCATCCCCTCGACTCCATGGGAACTGGCCCAAGCCCAAGGTTGGCCACCTTGGGCCTAGCTGGGGACGTGTGACATGGGGTGGGGTATGGCCGCCTCAATACCCCCTAAACCGATAACACGTTTATCACCCACGGGGGCTGGGTGAGTTGGTTCAAGGCGGTGGCGTCCTGTCGTTGAGGTTCCGGGTTCGAGTCCTCACAAAGGCAACGTGCACCATACGCCAACGATCCTCTCGTCCCCTCGACTCTATGGGAAATGGCCCAAGCCCAAGGTTGGCCACCTTGGGCCTAGCTGGGGACGTGCGACAGGGGGTAGGGTAAGGCCGCATCAATACCCCCTAAACTGATAACACGTTTTCCCATGGGGGCTGGGTGAGTTGGTTCAAGGCGTTGGCGTCCAGTCGTTGAGGTTCCGGGTTCGAGTCCTCACAAAGGCAACATGCACCATACGCCAACGATCCTCTGGTCCCCTCGACTCCGTGGGAACAGGACCAAGCCCAAGGTTGGACACCTTGGGCCAAGCTGGGGACGTGCGACAGGGGGTGGGGTAAGGCCGCATCAATACCCCATAAACTGATAACACGTTTCACCCGTGGGGGATGGGTGAGTTGGTTCAAGGTGGTGGCATCCCATCGTTGAGGTTCCAGGTTCGAGTCCTCGCAAAGGCAACGTGCACCATAAGCCAGCGATCCCCTCGTCCCCTCGACTCTGTGGGAACTGGCCCAAGCCCACGGTTGGCCACCTTGGGCCTAGGTGGGGACGTGCGACAGGGGGTGGGGTAAGGCTGCCTCAATACCCCCTAAACCGATAACACATTTGCCCACGGGGGCTGGGTGAGTTGGTGCAAGGCGGTGGCGTCCCATCGTTGAGGTTCCGTGTTAGAGTCCTCACAAAGGCAATGTGCACCATACGCCAGCGATCCTCTCGTCCCCTTGACTCCATGGGAACATTCCAAAGCCCAAGGTTGGCCACCTTGGGCCTAGCTGGGGACGTGCGACTGGGGGTGGGGTAAGCCCGCCTCAATACCCCCTAAACCGATAACACATTATTTCCCGCGGGGGCTGGGTGAGTTGGTTCAAGGCGGTGGCGTTCCGTCGTTGAGGTTCCAGGTTCGAGTCCTCACAAAGGCAACGCGCACCATATGCCATCAATCCTATGGTCCCCTCGACTCCGTGGGAACTTTCTCAAGCCCAAGGTTGGGCACCTTGGGCCTAGCTGGGGATGTGAGACCGGGGGTGGGGTAAGGCCGCCTCAATACCCCCTAAACCGATAACATGTTTTCCCGCGGGGGCAGGGTGAGTTGGTTCAAGGCGGTGGCATCCCATCGTTGAGGTTCCGGGTTCGAGTCCTCGCAAAGGCAACGTGCACCATACGCTAGCGATCCTCTCATCCCCTCGACTCCGTGGGAACTGGCCCATGCCCATGGTTGGACACCTTGGGCCTAGCTGGGGACGTGTGACAGGGGGTGGGGTAAGGCCGCCTCAATACCCCCTAAACCGATAACATGTTTTCCCACGGGGGCTGGGTGAGTTGGTTCAAGGAGGTGGCGTCCCGTCGTTGAGGTTACAGGTTCGAGTCCTCGCAAAGGCAACGTGCACCATACACCAGGGATCCTATCATCCACTCGACTCCGTGAGAACTGGCCGAAGCCCAAGGTTGGCCACCTTGGGCCTCGCTGGGGACGTGCGACAGGGGGTGGGGTAAGGCCGCCTCAATACCCCATAAACTGATAACACGTTTTCCCACGGGGGCTGGGTGAGTTGGTTCA
This sequence comes from Viscum album, assembly GCA_963277665.1. Taxonomy (NCBI): domain Eukaryota; kingdom Viridiplantae; phylum Streptophyta; class Magnoliopsida; order Santalales; family Viscaceae; genus Viscum; species Viscum album. The sequence continues at coordinate 150,363,465 of OY728159.1, forward strand.
AGGCGGTGGCATCCCTTCGTTGAGGTTCTGGGTTCGAGTCCTCGCAAAGGCAACGTGCACCATACGCCAGCGATCCTCTCGTCCCCTCGACTCCGTGGGAACTGTCCCAAGCCCAAGGTTGTCCACCTTGGGCCTAGCTAGGGACGTGCGATTGGGGGTGGGGTAACGCCGCCTCAATACCCCCTAAACCGATAACACGTTTTCCTCGCAAAGGCAATGTGCACCATACGCCAGAGATCCTCTCGTCCCCTCGACTCTGTGGGAACTGGCCCGAGACCAAGGTTGGTCACCTTGGGCCTAGCTGGGGAAATGCAACAGAGGGTGGGGTAAGGCTGCCTCAATACCCCCTAAACCGATAACACGTTTCGCCTGTGGGTGCTGGTTGAGTTTATTCAGGGCGGTGGCGTCCCGTCGTGGAGGTTCCGGGTTTGAGTCCTCGCAAAGGCAACGTGCACCATACGCCAGTGATCCTCTCTTCCCCTCGACTCCGTGGGAACTGGCCCAAGCCCAAGGTTGTCCCCCTTGGGCCTAGCTGGGGACGTGCGACAGGGGGTGGGGTAAGGCCGCCTCAATACCCATTAAACCTATAACACGTTTGGAGAGATCCTTTGAGAGAGAGGAGACGGTGATCGGGATCGGGATCGGGATGACCTAACCCTAACGCCATGGTTGATGCAGTGGCCCCTCCTCCTTCATGGGGGGACGGGTCTAAACCTCCACATGATGGGTCTCGGCGAGCCGGGCCGGGGGTGATTCATCCTCCAAGTATGGATCCTCCTGTCATCCCTAGCATAAATGTTGCTCCGAAGGTCCCTGGATGGATCGACGGACAGCCAGTGGTTCCAGTTTCTGTCCAGGAATTCAACGAAGCATCTGCAAGGTTTTCCACAACCTTGGTTGCAAGATTCGTGCGGCGAAGACCGTTGGTCTAAGTCTTCTCCAAACATATTAATGAGGTATGTGGTTGAAAGCATCGTGTGATTGTTGGGATTTTAGGGCCGCGTCAAATTCTCATGTGCTTTGCGGATGAAGAGGACTTGATTTTAGCGTGGTCAGGTGTTAACAGATTTGTGTGTGGATTTTATTTCCATCTACTTCACTGGTAGTTTGATCTGCATATGAATCGTGACTCGTCCTTCTCGGCGATATGGATTCAGCTACCTCATTTACCACTGCCGTTTCAGAACATTGGTTTGTTACGGTCAATTGGAAACTCCATTGGTCGTTTTCTCTGCTGTGATCATCGGACAACCTCATTATCGCACCCAATGGTTGCAAGGATTTTTGTGGAGATGGATTTATCAAAGCCCCCATCGGAGACGGTGTGGATTGTGATTGAAGGCGAGTACAGGTATGCCCAATCCATCATTTATGTTTCATGGATCAATTTTTTCTCTTTTTGTCAATGGCAATGACATTGGGTCTCTGAGTGCTGCAATTTTGTGAAGTTTGGAGGTCATACCAAACTATCAGGTTCAATTGAGGAGCCTACTATGAGGATGATGGGTGAGGCTGGTTCTGGTATTAATGGGAATGAAGAGATCCACCATGGCTCCTCTAGAAACCAATCTGGTGATATGTTGCCTCAAAATCTGCATGGAATAGAGATACACAGCCGTGGTGGACAAACTGAAGTCTATATTGGCCAGGAGATGTATGATTCCTCAGCTGCTGAGAAGGGGGATAACACTGCTGCCTCAGGGCCGGGCATTTCAGAAGTTTTTCAGCGACTGAAGAAGGATCTTGGAGCTAGCAAGTCTACTGGTGAATCAGTTAAGCAGATGTTCCAGGGTGCTGAAGGGATGAAGGTTCATCCAGTATTGCAATCTCAGGAGATAGGTTGGGAAACACCTAGTGAAGGTGTTCAGCACCTGGGAACAGGTCTTGTGATGCCTGGGGGTCCTGAAACAATGGATAAGATCTCGTCTTGTGACAATATGGGTGTGATGGATGACCCAGATCTCTGTTTAAGGAATCACTTTTCTGCTCTTGATGTTCATGATCCGGTCCAAATGGATAAGGTTGAAGGTATGGTTACATGTGAGTATGGAGGGGGGGAAGCAGTTTGGGATAACACACAGCAAGCAGGAAATGGGAAAAGTGTGCTGGATGGAAAACTGGTGGAGGAGGATCCCACTCACATCGCATCAGATAACCTGGTGTCTGTGGAGGTGGCAGTGGATAAGGATGTAGCATTTCCAGGCAGCAATGTGTTAACCCCTATTGAAATCAATCAGCCTTACTTGAGGGCTGCAACCTCGGAGGGGGGAGGAAATGATTGCTTCAAGGGTCTGAGAGAGCCCCCTAGGGGGGGAGATGCTTCCAGTTGTGAGAAATAGAATGAGAGGGAGTTGCTCAAGGCCTCGTATAGTGACATGGTTTGGGGAGAATGGAAAGGAACATCTGATAATGGGAATGGTAATATGGGAACCGGAACTGATACAAAAAATAAGAAACCTAGAAATGACTACTCCAACATACCGGAGACGGTGTCTACGAGGTCCTCTACCAAAAATGGAAAAGGAAAGGAATTAAACACAAAGGAGGGACAGAATAAGGCAGTGTTTAGGACATCTCTGTCTGAAAGGGAGTTATGTCTTAGGGAGCAATACATCAATATGCTCAACCAATATGCTCCATCTGAGTGAGAATCAGCAGATCCAGATTACTTGGATGGTGGTGGTGATGGGGAATTTGATTTCATTTGAGTGGCATTGTTGTTGGGGGTGATTTCTCTTTCATTCCTATGTACTTTGTACTGCTGTTTTCTTTTTTTAATAAAATTGGGACCAGGCATTCGGCATGGGCCTGCATCTTTCTGGTAAAAAAATTATTATTTGATTCATGTATATAATTACATCCAAACTCACTTCTTATACACATATCATTCTTCAACACACACACACACTTTTCAATTTTAATTTTTTTGTTAGGTTATCAATAATCTCCCACTAATATATTTTTATTCTCAAAATTATTTGAATATTTACATAATAAATTTACAAAAATAATAAATAAAGAAATTAAACTAGGATAGGAGAATGTTTTTTTCCTCAATAATTTTTCCCCATAGTCGTCAAGATCTAAAAAGTTACTCATCTATATTATACAAATACATGCATCAAATAATAGCTTCTATGTAGATAATATATATATAATATTTCCCACTAAAACACTTTTATATTAATTCTCCTTAAAAATTCGAACTGTTAAATCTTTATATTTATCATCCTATTACTTTCCTTAGTTATTTTTATTTCCCAAAACTATAATTTAAATATCTATATACTGATAAAAACATGAACATGTCAGTATGGTCCAACCTCAGTTTCATATAATAATTAAGATATCATGTTTTCTCTATATATATATGGTTTTGGTGTGCCATAATCTATAATGGTAAAGAGCATCAATTCTTCTTGAAATAGAGATAAATATTTCATTCATGAATTATCACTACAGTGAATCACTATTCCACAAACCCCACACCATCTCATACTAAAATTTAATTTTCTCATTGAGTAATGACTAAATATAAATATTAATATAAATATTATTCTATTTTTTCACAAAAGATATTTATTTTCACCATGATATTCCCCTCAGTGATTTATATATCCATCTACTCAAAAATCAACTTGTACTATGATTAATTTTTCTGTTTAATCGATGGAAAAATAAAAAAACCACAACTAAATTATTGCACAATATTTGTCATCAAATATTCCATTAAAATATCAATAATATTTTCATTAATACTCTTAAATTAATTATTAATTTTATAAAATTGACTTCCGAACAAATTAGAAACTCCTTGTATAAAACATTAAACAATACCACATAATCAGATCTAGATTAAATTCTTCAATACATTGATTCTAATGAATTTGGCATAAAACATTAGTTCATTTTAGGTTTCCTCTTGCTAATCTCTTATGGAATTATCATGAAATTTTTCTAGTAATAATATATATGGTTTTATTCATACAACGACTGATTTTCAATGAGTCAATCTCTCTTGAATCTAAATAAGTCTACCGCATAATAAGTTCATTCATCTATAATACATCATTAGTTTTATGAATCTCTGTATATTATTGTTTAATCTTATATGAGCCAGTTTTCATGTGTCTAACATGACATGGGATGGAATAAATTCTTAAACAAATCTTCCATTGCATCATTAATAATATGTAAATATTTTTTATTTTGATGTAGCTAGATTCCATCCCATCTAATATGAAATGTGTTATAATTCTAAATGATTTATACTCAGATCCTGTTTCCATATTTTAATATTATATATGAGTAATTTAATAAAATTTATACTTTGGAAAATTATGATTAATCATTAATAGTTTATGATTTGATAAGATTATAAAATATCATAAACTCAATTATTCTTACCACGTTTTCAATTCATTTCAAAACACATAAATCCATTGAATGACACTCCAAATTATCTCTAAATTACTCAAAGAATATTATGAGATTATCAAAATATCATAAAAACTTCAAATAGAATGATCAATATATATATATAATATGAATACTGATTTTATTATACTATTGAATCTATTATATATCAAATAATATCTTATCTAATATATTTTTTACCAGCTATACTTTTTTTATGAAAATCCTTTTTGATAGATAGTCCCCTAAGATTCTCTTAAAACTGATAAATATCAGGTGGTAGACATTTCATTCATAAACCATTAGTATTTTCAATAGGTTACTTTTTAATATAATCACCATAATAAGTTTATATATTATAGCCATATACTCTTCTCACTAAGATACCTCTTCTTCAACCACATAAACACATGTTGTAACTCATCACTTATTGAAAAAACATAATGCAATCATCACAAAACAATGGGTGAATAAATATTTTCATTTGGATTTCTTATAAATAACATAAAAAAATAAACTAGAATGTATTTTTATTAGTTAAAACATTTAACAAATCAGTTTCAAATTGTTTTCAATACTTATCCCCTTTATATCCACCTTATTGATAGAAAATATAATGGATAAATAGTAACATATTGTTATTGAGAACTCAATATCTATTCTTTAGTAACACATAATTATATACTCCTTATTGGGAGTGTGACATTATTGAAATCATTAGAATATGAAATCACATTTATCTATGAAATGTTCCAAAAATTAATAAAATTTATGTCTAAATGAGATAGCTTCAAGTAGAAAACAAGAGTGATTAACCAAGATATCAAATGTTTTTTTAAAACAACTTAAAATGTGAAACATAACTCATTTTTTCTCTTTATGGTATTTTTATGAGATTATATTCATTTTTTTACCAATAATGAACTTAATAAACACAAAAAAAAGCATGTACAAAAAAGATATCCCCCTTTGAAGTGTCATCTCTTTATAATAAGCTCACTACACTCTCCCACTTAATGAAAATAAATTATTCCATCCATAAAAATTGTAAAAACTATTTCTTAATCATATTTCAATACCAAAATTCTAAATGATCAATCCATATCTCTATAATTACATAATACAATAGCATCTAGATGACTTCTCATGATTTCTTGACTTATAAATGGATGAAATTCAAAAAAAATCTTATGGTTTAGTATTTATTAAATATAAACTCTAAGAACTAATTTATGATACAATTTAATGTATTATAATGAAGAAACACAATTCCACTTAATTCATTCACTAATGGAAAATACTTTATTTTTTAATATATTCATTGTACTCCAGTTCTTCCATTAAAAATCATTTTCAATTCCTGAAAAATAAGTAAATCCATGAAATATGGAATTAATATTGGTTATCCACTTCTATTTCATGGAAACAAATGTTGATAATTATCTCTAAATAAACAAAATATATAATATTATAATATATGGTTTAATATAATTAAATTTATTTAATTAGTAATTTATATTAAATAATAACAATAATAATTCAATATTAAAATGGGTTTTCCATAAAATATTATTTTCATTATAACTTGTATTATTATTTAAAAGATAAAACTATAATTTTTTTTTATTTTTGTATTATTGAATTATTTAAATTTTTCAATTCAATGTTTCCACAATATTTTAGGGATAATTTTTGGGTTTTTTCTAAAATAGTTATTTTTTTGGTGAATAATGAAAAATATATATTTTACATGTTCTATCAATTTTATGACATCATCGTGATATAACAATGAATTGAATGTTTATAAAGAACTTTTTAGATAATATATATAGATAGAGAGAGTAAAACAAATCACCAACAGTTTTATTTTAATGTTATAAACCTATTTTTAAAAATTGGGTACTTTAATAATTTTTTATTCTATTAAAGGTTATAATTTTAGCCACTTTCATTAATTTAGTATATATAATTTTAAATTCTAGATTTTATGGATTTTAATTTCATATAAATCTAAATTTTAAAAAATTATACCAATAAATTATCTAAAACATAAAAATACACTATTTTGAAAAAATCATTTTATGCCTAAAAAGTCATTTTAACAAAAAATATTTTTCATCAAGTTATTCCCAATTATATTAAATATAATATTTACAAAATCTATAAATTTTATATTCTAAAATGAACTATATATTTGTAATCCTCATTTTATTAATTATTTAACAATTTCATTATAATTTGTTTCATAAAAATGAGTTACCATGGTAAAATATTATTACGATGATAAAAGTTTTATTTTGTTAAAATGGTTTAATACAATTATTTAAGAGTTAAATTATCAAAAAAAATACATATATTTAATCTTATTTTATAACATTATTTATAAATACTGCACTTTATCTAAGAAATTCGCTATATTTGGTTTAACATTCAATTTGAAATGATTTTTTATTATATTAGATTTTTGATTTTTACTAAAGATTCCCCATTATGACATATAAATGGACCCCTCCAATCATCACTTCTAGAAAAACCTTAAGAGCATTACCTAAAATAATATTTATATAAAAAAAATGTAAATATACTTATCAAATACCTATATGTATTGTTTCATATCAAAAGTCCATCCCACAATGTTTTAAGGATAGATTCAAAGGAGGATACCTAAGGAATAGGTAGTTGAATTCAAAAAATTAATCCATGTTTTATTCTTACCAAACCTCAAAAAAATATTTTATAAAAATTTTAATATAAAAAAATAATAATCCTTAATGTGTTGAAATTTCCTTATTTTTTAGGAACAATTACTATAAACCTCATTTCCATCTGTTGGAGAGTGAAAGCATAACTTTTTCATATGTGTGGACTATCTTCTCCAGGAACATCATATTATAATTTTCATTTCAAACATATATGGAAAGTTAAATAATAATTATTAATTTAATAAATATTATATTTATTAATTGTTAATTATTATTTGAGATAATCAATTTCCAATATTCATTCCCTACAATCAATTTAACAAATTAATACATTATTTGTGTGTACACACATACTACCTCTTTTGTGAACAACATGTTTTAATTCTCAATAACACCTCACATATATGGAATAAAAAATTATTTAATGAATAAATATTATATTTATAACATTTTTAAGATTCTATAATATTTATATTATCCTCATATAATTATATGTTCTTATATATTCATTATTATAACTGGTTCTTTCTTTGGTCAGTTTAACTACCAACATGATATATGCTATTATATTTATATTATAAATGATATGTAATGTTATGTAACTGAAATATATTATAATAATTAATAATTTTATTTGTTTAATATTATTAAATATATATATGTATATATATGTATAATTTTTAATATAATCAATTCCTTCTGTAAGAAAATTCATAAAAAATATTTTTAAAATTTTAATGTGAATCATCACCCTTGTTTCAATGAAATTTCCAACATAATCCAAACTCAAATAAATAATATATATATAAGCATCATTAAAACTATAGAGTTGATAAAATAGTAACTATTTTGGTAGTATCAAAACAATTTAACAAAATCATTCATGGGAAATTGGAGTGTCAAAACATAAATATTAACTTTTAATAAAGAATTATTAATAAATAAGAAATATGAAATTAAAATTAAATTATATATATTAAGATAAAAATAAATATTGTTCTTATATGAATGTAAAATTAATATAACATTATTATATTGAATTTTATATCATTTCATTCCAAATAGAATTATGAGGTGAGGGTCTCGGGTCAAAAATTTCATTCTCTGAGACATGTTTCAAATTACTCTAAAATAATTATATATATTATGAATGTACTTACAATTTGGAATATAATATCCTCAATATATTTATAGTAATTGTATTTTAATTTCTATCTCATGTTATTTCTTAATAGGGGTTATTATTTCTAAATCCCTAATGTGTTTATTTGTAATCATTCTTATAAAAGTAGTGAAGTATTTTACACCAATATTTATCTTCTATATATATATATATATATTAATTATTTTTTTTCAAATATATTTCCCTGAAAGAAATTATTGTATAAGGTCAATTTCAATTAACAATTATTCTTTAAAAAATAAAAAAATAAATCTTTAACATTTTCAGTGTGGGTTATTGGGAGTTTCATTTAATGGTATGAAATGAATATATTTTACATTTAACTATTAGGCGTATCATCACAATATCATAATATTTATTAACTAAAAATTATAGATTACAATTTTCCAAGGATTTTCATGGGAAATAATATTGTATTTATTTAGAAATTACCTATTTCCAAAATAATTGGCTATTTATTATTTTATTCAAATTTTATATTAAATGATTTAATAAAATTATTTTTCAATAATGTTAACATAATTTAATAATAATTATTCTTCACTTGGGATATGACACTATAAAACTAATTTATTTAGATGGATTATTCTACATTTTAATGATATTTGTTTAAATGTGTTTGATTCCATTATTTAACAATTCAATGCTGACAATTATGATTCCCTATATGTTTTTATGGGATTGATATGTATTGATACTGATGGGTAGTTCTTATATCTCTCCCCTATTAATTTTTTGTATTTTTAGGTCTCATGGGATACTGATTTTCTATAGAAAGTATATTTTTATATATAAAATAAGATGTGTCAGCTATATTTTTATGTTAAAAACATAATACATCAACTTGGTTGTAGTTAACTAGTCTATAATGTGATGGTTCCCTATTCATATATTTATGCAACAATCAAACATTATTATTCCAATACGTAATATATGTTTTATATAATCGTGATTGTTCATTTATGACCCTATGATCCCATGTCATGATGATTATCATTCAGGATTGAATGATCATTTTAATAATATTTTCCTTCCATAGAAATTTTATTTCAGAACATTATGATTTAGCACATTAAAAATCATTAATAAGTTATCTCATATTACGATTTTGATCCCAATCCATATTTTTTCCACATCCCTATGTAATTATATGCATAACTATATATAATGTATAATTTTGTTTAATTTTTTTGGGCTGATTGAATAAATAATTTGTAATAAGATGTTTATGTAACTAATTATAGAAGATAGTGAACATTTGGGTTATGGTATTTTGAGATTATTTCTGAAATGTAACATTTTAATTATAAAATTGATGTAAATTATATACATGTTTTCATTTAGTTTCATTAGGTAGTATTAAATCAGGGTTTAATTATTTTTAGGAATTAGGTTTAGTATTATTAGAGAACCCAAATCATATAACCCTATATAAAAAAAAGTATCTGAGTATAAGAGTAATGTGTCATTAATTACAACATTAATGAGATATAAATTTTTAATTTTCAATGATTTTCATGCATATTATATATATATATTAATTCTTTTATAACTCACATTAAATTATTTTTGTTTTATTGAATTGTTGGATCCAATAGAAACTGAGACAACCATGGGTGTTAAGGACTATGAGGTGATTCTATGTTGATCATCAAAATGGAATTACAGTCAGTCAGAAAAGAATTATGGGTTTTTATCTCCTCCTATCCCTAATTATAGTATAAAATATAAATCATATTTAATTAAAAAACAGGTAAAATAAAATAAACCTTGAGTTTTAGAGATGTTTTAGTGATGGAATCATCAAGGAAACCAGTTTTAAAATCCAACATGTCAATAATGAGAAAAAACATCCCAAATAAATGATAAATGGAAAAAAATGATAAAATTATGGAAAAGGAGGAAAAAAGTAATATAATTCCATAGAAAAATGAGGATTTTGGTTAATAAGATTTGGGAAAATGAATTTCAATCTATGAAACCTACAAAACCACATGAACAATGATCTGATGATGAAATGAGTACAATTAAATTAGACCAAGATAATTGATTAGTTAATTATAAATTATTTTGTACTTCAGTTCTCCAAATTTTGTATTGGATTATAGTTACAACCATTCTTTCTTATAATGAATGTTTACTAAGAATATATTTTCACCACTGAAATAAATATATAATTAATTATCAAAGAAAAAACCAATAGTTCTTGGATTTCATGAAAATTATAAAACTCGTATATTTTATATGTTTTTTTGGAATTTGAATCCTATAAATGTAGTTATTTTCCCATAGTGTAATTTGATGTGTAATTTTCCATGAATCTATGGGATTATTTTATTATGATTAGATATTGTTATTGCTATATGGGTTTTAGAATTTAGTTATTTGCATGATTATGAAAATTAGTCTTTTAAGGGTATGTCTTATAACTTTTATGATTTATAAACAACTATGGAATAAAATTTGGCTAAAATTTTTCTGAGTAATGGAATTCCAAAATAACTTCAATTATGATAGAAAATATTAGTTTCCTTGTATCAACAACGATAGTGAGGTTTATATCCCATAAGAATTTATATATTCATTCATTTATTTATTCTAGATAATATTTGTTAATTTTATTTATAAGTGACACCAATATTTTCAAGGATGAAATTTATTTACAGGGGAGAATGTAACACCCCGATATTTTTCTATGAAATTATACTTTAAATAAATACTATGTTTCTTATAATGTTTTACACACTATACCCAACTAAAATTAATAGTGACAGATTTGATGAACATAATTATAAAAATTATATTAATAATAAAAATTTTGTTAAAAAAAATGATAGTAATCAATCACAAATTCTTTTATTAACTAGATGAATAAAAAAATTTAAAAAATACAATAAATAATAGTTTTTTATAGAAATATTTTTCCAAAAGTGTTTTGTGTTTATTCCTAATAAATTTAATTTATCACTTTTTAAATATGATAATTTTAATATGTAATATTAAAATATAATCAATAATCTACTAAAATTTATTTAAATAGTAATTGATAAGTAACTATATTAAGGACACTTAACGAGCAACATTTTATTTCAAAAAAATTTAAAATATTTGTTATATCATATTTTTCATTTAAATAATATATTTTAATATTTTAATCTATGAAATGACTTGAATTTTTAAATTGATCATTTTAATATTTAGTTAGGCTAAACATTTTATATTTCTAAATATGGACGATTTTAGGGTGAGTAATGAAAAATACAGTTTTATCAAATATTGTCACTTTTATGAAATAATCATGATATAATATTGGGTTGAAAGTTTAAAGAATATTTTTTGAATAATAAATATATTTTAGATGTAAAATAAAATGATTAAAACTTTTTCCTTGAATTTAAAAAATTGTGTATAATAATTTAGAGCATAAATAGTACATTATTGTAGTAAAAGAACTAATTTTTTTCCTTTTTTATTTTTTTAACTACAAGGATACCTTTATTTGATTGCTTTTAAATAAAAATAACTATATTTTTTTAATAATAAACTTATAAATTTCATGATCATTAACACTACAGATGATTTGGGTATCAATTATATTTTGGTTCAAAAAACATTTTTCTAAAAAAATGTATTGCATTGTAGTTTGGGAACTTATATTAACAGTAATATTAACAAAATCAGAAAAGTTAATCTTATAATATTTATTAAATAATTTTAATATTTATATTAAAAATAATTAACAATTTCAACATCATTTTTTTTCATAAATATGAGAAACCCTAAAAAATGTTTGAAACAACAACAGTAGTAAATATTGGTTAAAAGGGGTTAAAATGAACATATAATCACATTAATCTCAATAAATGCCTTACAATAATTTTATTTTATAAGTTTATTTATTCATAAATTATATTATCTTTAAAATTATTATTATTTCATTCCATATCACCTTGAAAATAATTTTATATTATTTTACTATTATGACTATTTAAAAAAGTTTTACCCCTATCACTTATAAAAGGACTGCTCATGCCCTCAATTATATACACAATATGAGCCCCTTATCTAAAAACATATATCACCTAATCACATCTCAACACCATTATACATGATCTAGTGATACTTTACTAACCAAATACTAACCCATGTAGGCTAATGTAGAGATTAAGACTACACTGAATAGAGATTTAATTGTGTTCAATGAATTATTTATTTTTTCTTTCATCCTTAGCTTCCTTAATGTAATCAATAAAAATTACAATATAATTAAATTTATTCATTCTAATAATGAAATTTTATTATTTTTAGGGAAAAAAATTATCTTTGGGATTTCCATTTTTATTTGTGAAAACTCTCTCCTTCATATAAGGGGAGTAACACCACCTCAAATGGTGTATTTTATTTTTCATCACCACCTTACATGGAAAGTCAAAATTTATTTATTTAATTAATTAATATGATATTTCTTTCAATATTATTATCAATAAATGAGAAACCAATATATTCCTTATATCCCTCCCATTCATTAAAACATTGAAATTTTAAATTTGAGTGTACACACAAACTACCACCTCCATGAATGGTGTTTATAATTTTTCATCATTTCCCTACAAAGATGGTTATAAAAATATTTTACTGATTTAATATGATATTTTTAACATTATTAAGATTATGTATAATTTATAATATCATTATAAAATAACATATTCTAACTCATTCAATAGTTATAATGTGTTCTTTCTTTGGTCTATTTTACCAACTATATGAACATTTTAATAATGTTTATGTCATGGATGTTTAAAGAATAATATATAATGGAATAATTATTAATTAATGATTTTTTTCAATTTTTTTGAATATAAATATTTATACATATATCTATGTTATTTAATAAAATAATTTTTTTAAAAAAATGTAAATATCTAAAAATTTAATTTTTAATATTACTAAGAGATTCATCACATTATGTCGCAGGAAATATACATGGAAAAAATATATTAAGTAAATATAAAAAATATACATGAACCGTTTTTTGTTAATGAAGCCATGAAAAATGTGCAACGACTTAAACTATCCAAATAAGATGTTTTTGGGAAATGAGACAGTTAAAATGTAAATATTGAATTTTATTAATAATTTATTAATAAATTTGTAATATGAAGTTACATGTGAATCATATCTTGTAAAATAAATATAAATGTAGTTATTATATATATTTGTGATAAATATAAATTAATTATACCTAATTTTATTGTGTTTCTAAAGAGATTGATGTTTGAGGTAAGGGGTTTTCATCTCAAATTGCATTCATTGAGACATGTTTTGAGTAATGCAGTTATATTATTTTAGATGATATATTAACTACCTATTTTATATTTCTTATCATGAATCTATTTTAAATCATGTTTACTTATGTTCTATATCATGGTCTTTCATAGAAAGGGATTGTAGTTTTAAAATTTGGAAGGTCTTAATTTAAAATCATTATTTTAAATGATTTGTAGACGATTACCCAACACATTGTTTTATCTGTCGATATTCAATTTTTTCTCTATAATATTATTATTTATACCATAATATTTATTTTTGTTCATTTAAAGCAATTTTTTATATTCTTATAATGGTTTTATATAATATCCTTTTAATGTTTTCTATATGGGTTATTTTAAACATTCTTATAAATGTGTGGAAAAAATGAAATTTCATTGTTTACAACATGGATACTTTTTCGTTTCATATTTATCATTATAAACTATAAATCTTACATTACAAGTTTACATTATATTTCAACCAAAAACCAAAAACCATTATATTTTTATTTTTCTATTAAAAACAGATTATTTATTCTAATATTTTGAAGAATAATTATTTTATAAAAGTGTTTTTCATATATTTCAACATAAATTAATGATTATTATGCTTCCTAATGAATATTACACCTTCCACCATATTTCTTTGGGTGTATTAAAATTTTTTAATAAGAAATTTTTCATAAAACCTCTATCAATCCATGGTTTAACAAAGCTATGTTGAAAATTATGATTTTTCCATGTTCTTATGGAACTCACATGTATGAATATTGATTGGTGGGGTTTTATATAGCTACGCATTGTGTTGGTTATGTTTTTTATCACTAATATGATAATTAATTTTATATGATGTTATTTTTATATTCTCAACATGATGTTTGGGAATTGTAGTTTTGTTCACAACTAGATGAGTGAATATAGTTTTTATTTTCATAGGTTCATGCATATACATAGGTTATATTAACTAGTCCATAATGTTATTTTTTTCCTTTAATTAATTTTACTTCATAGGGTAATTTAGTTATTCCATTCAATGAATTATGTTTTATACATCCATGATGGTACCTTTATGACCCTATCATATCATTTTATGATTATTATCTCTTGTGATTTGATAACCATTTTAATTATAATTAATCTCATGTTTTTTATCAAAAATTGTTATTTTCTTACCCACTGTGACTCATTGATATGTTTTCCCTTACTAATAATTTGTTACCTCCCACTCTTTTTCCCCACTTCCCCATGAAATATATATAGTATTATGTGTATAAGAATGTTTTACATTAAATTTTCGTGGGATATTTGGAATAAATAACAATTAATAATATGTTTATATAGCTAATCTCTGAGGAAACTAAACCATTGGGTTAGTGGATTGTGAGATTATATTTTATTTTTAACAATTGAATTATTAATATGATTTAAAATATTTTCATGTTTATCATTAGTCACCTCATATTATATTATCATTTAGCAGACATGAATATAATTTTTTACTATAGTATTTCTTATTTATTAATAATTATTCATATGTGGAATCAATCATTTCACAAAAGCTAACAAAAATATGCCTTATTTTATTATTTCATTAATTTTAATTCTTTCTGGAACTACGATATCCATAGGATCATTAGTTTCCCTAGGACATGATCATCTTTCATGGATCTTATATATAAATTCTCAATAATCATTGGATCATTCTTATTTAGAATCCTCTCATGAAATTTGGATTCATATTCATAGATATCATTTACCAGACTAATCCTCCTATTTATTTCATAGAGTAATTATCCTTGTTGTTGTAACATTCATCCTTTATCCTTAATATTTATTTATTTTATAAAATAGTCCAGGATATGGAATTATATTCCATATTAGAAGCATCTCTTATTTGGGATGACAAATTTCAATATTTTTGTAGGTGGCTTTTGGTCAACTGTATTATTTTTCTTATCATCTAAAAAAGGATAATTTATTCTCATTGAATTATTTCTATAATAGGTGGTCTTATTATTCATAAATAAACTGAATCCTCATTGGTAGACTTATATTAGAAATCTTCCTCACAATTTCCATTTTTTTGTTCTACAAAAAACCTCAAGGATTTTAATTATTTTTTATACTGAGTGTGTTTCTCTTTTTCTATGTACCTTCCATTTGATCTTCTTGAACCTCAATTAACATAGTGAATATGAAATATTCTATAATTTTTATATTATATAAATTAACAATTTATTTTTTCTAAACATTAAACAACACCAACTATCAAAATAATTGAAATATAGTTTCCTTTAACAGCAATCTTCCAAATTTTTTACGTTACAGTTTTATGAATAAATACTCTTATTTTGAGATTTCATTGGAATTAAATTTTCTTACACAATGTTAGATGTACTCATGATGCAGTGATTAATTTTATATAACTTTTCATTGATAAAATATTTTCTTATTTTTATATGTGTCATACAACAACATTGAAACAACATTAAAACATAAAAAATTTATCAGACAAGGTTTACCATTTATTTTGAGCCTATATTTGAAGAATTAATATTTCTTTATCAATGATAGATGTAATTTAGTAGAATATATCTTATTATTAACATTTTCTGTATATCTTCTTTTCCCAGTATAAAATTAATACTCAATTTGTGCTGTCTCCAGATTTTCATTTTACCTTTCTAGTCAATATAATTCATGTTAACTGTTTTTTATTAAAATAAAATGATATTAATCTTTCTATTGTCCCAATATTTTATAGTATTACTAAAATGATGAACATTTTAACAACAATTTTGAACGTTGTCTAAAGTGATAGAGCCATATGAAAACTACATGTAAAATATACTTATAATCTACGGTAATAGATCCAAAGATCATGTAGATTATGACGTCATCATTCCACACACAATTGAAATAAATAAAATTTACCTCTACATTACCTTAATTATATTTAAGAATTATCTCCATATTTTTCTCTTAAAAACTTAAATAAGACACAATATTGTAGAAAAAGAAAAAATAAATTGGTAAATTACCTAATAAGAATTTATCCACTATGTCATAGTAAGTTTCAACCTTGTACAAGTCAAATGTTTCATGTTTTTATGAGGTAAGTCCACTAAGCATGGACCATAATTCAAAAAATGAGTGAATTTCCTTAACCATAAATTGAAATTTTTTCCATATTAATGGAACTCCAAGTATCATAGATGATGTCTCCTCTATAAATAGTTCTAAAATTACATGATCCATCAATAGTTATCTTGGGGCCTATATGGGATCATTCCAAAACACCTTGGATCACTGAAGGACCCCATATCAACTAGTAGACACCTGTGAGTAATAAGGGAGAAGATTTATAATGGAAGGATATATTTCCTTGTGCATGATTACTGATGTAATAGGAGTCATAATAGAAATAATTTACATTATCATCCCATGAAAAGTAAACCACAAACCATTTTAATAAGATGAATTGTCAGTTTTCCAAACAATCCATTTTCCTAAAAAATATCCTGTTATAAGATGTAGTTTATATTATTTATCCATAGGTGTTCAGAAAATATTATTAAATAAAAAATTCCTGGTATTCCAAATATAAAATTCTCCCAATGTAACGCCCTATGAAATTCAAGATGAATATATCCTACTCCCCTATAAAATAAAAATGAAATAAAATGATTCTATTTTATATTCATTAAATAAAATACTCCTCAAATACAACGAAAAAGTTTTTCCATTACCTATATAGTCATTGAAAATGGAATAATTACAAACATCCAAAAGATTGATGTTATACATAGTCGGTACAGATGTTTACTAAAGATGATTAGGTTATTCATTTGTATCTTTATGAAAATGTGGGAGTTTGTGTAACATTGAAACACTGAATGATCCCATTGAATATGAATATACATTTATATTTTAAGGATATATGAAAAATTGAATTATAGATAAAATAGTATTCTCGTCATTTTTAATCACAACACTAGTTAAACCTAGAATATATCCTATTGGAATGTGACATTTGGATCCATATTTCATGATAAGAATAACATATACCAGAAAAAATTATGATTCTACAAATAAATTCCACCCCATAGTTTGATCCAGTGTGAATTATAATTATGGATGTGAACTAAACCATTAATGATCTTCCCAGGAGGATTTGAAATATAATTATCCTTATCTATAATATAATTTTATTTCCTACATTTTTATTTTTCATACCTGGACGGTAGATATGACCCTTCTAGATCTATCCATGAAATATCTTCCTAAATAAAATACATGGTTTCCTTGATACATATTAGGTTATTTCCACCATCATTAATTTGTTTACATATCCAAAACCACTAACTCTATTAGGATCTTCCATTATGATATGAGTCTTAAATAAATCCAATCATTACTCTTTAAATTTCCCTAATGACTATTTTTTTAATGTTGATATTAGAAATAAAATTCATGGGAATATATCAAAGAACACTATTGATTGGAGTGGTATTTCTGTTGAAGTATAGAAACCCACTCATCTAATTATTAATACATGTAGTTATAATATTTACTATCCCATTAAATTACTATATGTTTATCCTTCCCCAACACAATGCATATTTTATGTATTCAATTGAATACCATTATATAGTGAAAAAAACAAAATATTTATTTATTATATCATTTCCATCAATGAATTAATAATCCATTAACATTTTTTCCTATTCCTTCTATTAAGGAAGAAGATAAAATCATCCACAAAAAAATAGATATGATATTATTTTATTATAATAAGGAGGATGAGGGAAATATCATCCCATTGAAAAAGATCACACACTAATTTGAAGAAACTATTTTCCCACTTAGGATATAATAAAAAACAAATTGTTGAATATATGAAAATTCTTCAACTCAGCAAATTATATATAAATGTTATGAAATTTGGAAGTATAATAGATTTAATAATAAGTAAACTATGTCAGATTTGATACAACTAGATTTTCCTAGAATGAACATGAAATGATGTTGAGAGGCAGGGAGTGAATCACTGTAAACCAAATTTACAAGAAAAATACACTTAATCACCCCTTTGGATATTCAATATACTAAATCAATTAAGATGAATGGATATTTTTATGAATACCCCACACACCAAACCTTTTGTAAGAATATAAATAAACAAGGAAAAACAAATTTTATTTTCATGGTTACATCCCAATATGTGTATCTACTCATGGTTATTGGTAACTTACCAATATAGGGTCCACATGTTGGCTCCACAATATGGTTAGTTACATGACCTCTGGTGCGCCTCCCCCTACCCCAAAGGATATCTATTGAAGAAAATGTATAATATATATATTCAAGGGATATAATACCCTTTTTATTATAAAAAATAAAAAAAATAAATAAATAAATAACAATTTAATAATAATAAAACCCAAATAGAGAAATTCCATAATAATAAATACCAACATCACATGACAATCGAAAACATGGATAAATGAACAAAAACCAATGATGTAAATATGAAGTGCAAAATACGTGTCACGTGTATAAATAAAACCAAAATAAAGAAATAATTACATCTACCAAGAGGGTCCTAACATCATGTATGGTTCCCTCATCCATCCTCCATCCCAAATAATTCATTTAACATTAGCTTATATCCATTATCCTATCTAGAAATCATGAAGTCAATTTAGGTACCGACCAGGTCGCGTGAGTAGCAAATGAGGTGAAATCAACATGTCAACACCAATACTATATTAACTAATATACAGTCTATAATAGTTCATGAACTTGAATAAATAATAATGTATGATGATAAATTGAATAGTTTTCACATTAAATTATTCTTTAATAAATCACCAAAACCTTCGAGTTCATGATTACACCATAAAAAATAATGTCTACATCAGACATATCCAAAGTCTGAAACATCCACCAAGGGATATCACCATTCATTTCATCAAGGGTTACAGTTATTCATTCAATATGATTTCAAATTCAAATATTAATGGCATGGATAACTAGTCTAACAAATTTTGAGTATTTGGACCATCAATCATATCTCACAACATAGTGATCACATATAATAATTTTAAACATTGGAGGCCTAGAAAGGCATTATAGAATTACATGGGTATTTAGATCAACATTCCTTTTCCCATAGCTCGGCCACAAATATCTCATCACTTGGTTCTATATATCCACCCTTTTATCAACCATTTATATGCATCACCATTCAACCTAGTTCATAAATTCATCATTTCAATTATATCAGAGCACCCCACTAGTCTCTATCAAATTCATAAACCATTAATCAATAAATTTCATAATAATATCATTCATATATTTCATTAGTATATTATTTTGTAATTTCAAAATCATATTCTTATCTAATTTAATTTTCTCTTGGAAGAAAAATTCAATAATTAATTCAATTACGAATACATTTGAAAAAGATAGAAATTGTTATTTCATAATCACATACCTGTATTTATAATGAAGACTATTTGAATTGAAGGATATAAAACATTTATATTTATTATTGATGAACACTATTCAAACTAAAATAAAAAAATTGATGTGGAATTATTAAAAACACGATAACAAAATTGATCCAGAATAACCACATAATATCAACTTTCTATGAATTAAGATTCCTAAAACCCTATTTCTAAGCCATCACCAATAGTGGAAGACATATCCCTCTTTATATTGGAAGAGAGATGGAAGAGAGGGGAAACCAAATGGGGAAGAAAACACTTACCATGGAGGATATTATTCTTTAATAAGATCATTGATTTATCTATAAATAGGTTTTTGTATCCTTGTAATACAATTGTGAGCCTCAAAAAAATAAAGAAGTTGTTTAGGGACAAATTGAGGAGAATAAGGGATAAAACCGATGGTTTGATATTTTTTAAAAAAATTGTTGACATAAATTACGATTGAATAGTTTCCTGGTAAGGGTTTCATGATATTCCAAATAAACCACCTCGACTTAGGGGGAACATGGTATCTTTTATGTGGTTCATGTGTTGAAAAACCATGTGCAATACATGAAAAGACCCGAAATATTTGTGTAAAAAGTTTGGGATGGTGGACACATGTTTTAGAAAAAACGTGTGCTACATATTGTACCTCCAAAATAGGGTTCAGTATTTCTTGGTGTAGCCACATGATTATCCTGGACTGTGCACCATCCATGAAATCACTAAGGGCTCCCAAAATTTTCCAATTTCACCCAAAATATCCCAATGTAAAAAACACTACAAATGTATAATAGGAAATAGTGTAAATGAGTACGTAATAGTTAGAATGATGCATCTACAGAAAGACTGGGATCTTACAATCTCACTACCAAATAATTGTTCATCCTTGAGCTATAATCCTATGAATTTCTATGATTCTGAGGTACTGAGGATGTGCTATAGAGACTGCATATCTCCTTCCCTATCCGACGTTTCTACCACAACATGGCCATATTTCCACAATAATATAACAATCATCATAGTCGTTTCACACAACAATGTCTCATTAAAATCCATAAAATGTATCAAATTACCCTAAAATGCCACCTCAGCCTCAAACTCAACATCATCAACACGGTCATATGAGAAGGGTTAAGGTGATACTATTGAATACTTGACACATTAAAGACAACATTTATATAAATATACCTATGTGGAAGATCCAATTAGTAACCACTAAACCAATTCTCTATAAACATTCAGAATGTCACAAAATCTTGGGTTCTAAATATCCATGTTTCTTAATCTTACAGTCACACAATCTAGGATACACTAGAAGTAACATGTGATCACCCAATTTAGTCTCAATGTGTCACCAATATCGATCATTATACAAATTATTCCTACATTTAACTATTTCCATACATTTCGATATCAACTAATCATGTTATAATGTGTCATGCCTGAGAATCAGTCCCAAATACACTAACTCACATACCTCCATCAAGCATTGAGGTGATCTTTATTTCCTACTTTAAACGTCCTCATACTGTACCATATAAATACTCTATAGATAACTATTGTTATAATAAAAACTCAATATGTACTAGGTTATTCTCAAAAACCCACCAAATTCTATGATGCAAGCATGTAACATATCCCTTAATTCATTTATTATTTGGCCCAACCACCCATTTGTCTGTAGGTGGAAAGACATTAAATTAAATACCTGCATAGCAAGCACCTTATGCAATCCTTCATAAAAGTGTGAAGTTAAACAAGAGTCATGGAATGAAAATATACCTTCTGGCTCCTTGTGTAGATATACTACCTCTTGATCATATATTTCTCCCAACTAATCCACTGAAAAATTCTCCCATATAGGAAAAATGAACTCGACTATCATTAATCGGTAAAAAATTACCCATAAAGTTCATTTATTCAGAATAATCCATGGAAGATCAACTTTGACATACCTAGTAAACTCATACAACATCCATTATGAATTGGGAAATAGATGAAGAAACCCACCAGGTTGTGTTTTCTATGTCATCACCTACTAATAGGTGTATCATTATGTTACAAATACGGAAATATCCATTTTTATGCCCAAACACCAATTCTTCCAATAAAAGTCACAGAATATTTTTATTAAACCAAGATTCACCTCCCACTTATAGGAAAGGAATTTATGTATCAACTCTCCTCACATACACATAGTTACACCAACACAATTCTAGATATATATGATCTCATCCTCCTATATTGTCTAATTGGATGGTTACTCCCCACTTTTATGGATTTCCCACATGGCCAAACACTTTGAACCCTCATAACACCTCTCCCTAATATGGATAAAATGGGTATACTATAAGGGTATATATTTTATGGTCATCTTCTCCTATCCCTCCTATACCACAACATACATCTCAGCCAGCAAAGTAATCATCTACAATTCAGAATTTCACTCCATAACTTCCTAAACCTATGTATTATTCCATAAACCATCAAAAATAGTATATACCTTTCTGGTTGTGTATAATAGATCAAACTAAAAAATAATTAATATAATCAAATAACTAACACTATTAGAGAATAAACACTCACTGGTGAAATATGTATTTTAAACTCATGTGGTCGGTAACATGAAAATTTTTCTCCCAATAGATAATGTCACAAAAACATCAATTCATAACCCACCACAAGTATCTTTAGGGTGTGCACGATGTGTATCTTTTCATGTGGCTACAATTAATGTGACCCATGAATTATTAATCGATCATCCATCATTAGCAGTACTCTAATCCCAATCACTAACACATTATATAACATCATACACTCTTCATACAACTCATGTAGGGTCAAAATTTGTGTGATATTAAATGTTTTTTCAACTCTTGTAAATAATTATCACATAATACAAACCATTAAAACAGAATTATCTTCTTGGTATGTCATAAAGTGCTATTTCCATGCATGAAAAGTCTTGAATAAACCTTCGATAATAGCTCTATAAGCCTAGATATCATTAGATATAGAAACAAAATATTGTGCCACTCCCAAAAATCCTATGTTTGTACTTTATATAGGTCCACAGACACACCATCCTTTGAGGTGATGTATCATAATTTGTGTTCCTAATAAATCCAAAAATAAAACTTATATATCTTCGTGTAAAGGAGATAAACTCTCAATAAACACATGATGGTTTTTTGATGTTGGGATCGATCATCATTACTCTTGTAGTACACTAATATTCCATCGGAAAAAAATGCAAAAAATAATTAGGTATCGGTGGAAGAATCTGTTTATTAAATTCGTTAATATATATTGGGAATTAATCAACATAAATGGTTTCACGAAGAACTCATATAGGCCATACATGCTTCAGAATTCTATTTTTTCTATATCATATTGTTTAACTCTCAACTTATGATACCAAAATCTCAAGAAAAATCATAAAGGAAACAAAATTTACCATTAACTAGTCAAAGAGATCATAAATATGTAGAATATGATACCAATTCATCAAAATCATCTCGATGATCTTCTTGAAATTGTCACATAAATGAATTTTCATGTCTAACTTATTAGAAAACATGACTAGAGAAACCAATGGTGACATACTCATACAGATAAATATATTATCAATATACTCTTACAGTAGAGTTTTAATGTCCAAAATCTATATTGGTTCTATTATTTAAGGTGGAATAGAGGATGGTTTATCTCCAAGAATGAGGTAAATTGTAAACTAATCATCCCTCTCATATGGAAGTCATGATTGTCCTCAGGAAATATGTCCTAAAATAAGTACTCTACATGTGAAAAGGCATCATGTTTTATAACCCCATCATCCAAAAAAATATCTACCACATGGTCAGTGAGCTCCCATGATTGATGATGAAATGGACCTGCACATCCTACTTAGATATCCCACTCTCAATAACGAACATAATTGTTACCCGGTTGATATGTAATGATCACTCTCCTATGCTAAAAAACATATTGGTATTGGTATTATAACATCATGTGCATACCCAAAATAACTTCACTTCATGACATGTTGAGTATGTAAAGATCACAATTAAAATAATACATACAATCTTTGAGAGAGCAAACCTTTTGTAAATAAAATATCATGTATCGTACTCTAAATAGTGTGTCAATAGTAATCTGCCACTAATTAACTCCTCTAGAAAACTCATTTGATTCAAAATTTGTGCAGATGTTAATGAATAAGTGGATGTTATTTCAAATAAAGAACTTAAAGATATAGAATGTACAAGAATAATACCTATTACCATTGATGGTCCATCCTCACTATCAACTAGTGTTGGATTAACTGCATGAAACTATACTACCCTTAGTCCATGTGTTATAGTGTGAGTCCACTAAACTACACCAATCTGATGATGCAGGTGTTGTTTCTCATATGTACCATGTCCACCGCTAAGAATACCATGTCAAAAATAACTCAAAATAGTAGACTGGTATGGGGTAGAGGGTCCCCATTTAGTATTGTGACTCTATATAGATCCTTCATCATTTTACATGCATGTAACCCTACATTTATCAATCTTGTCACTCCACTAGTGGTTGGGGACACTGGCTAAAAATGTGTCCTGACCTACCAAAGTATTGGGATTATATAGGGTTACTAGTATGAGTAATTGACCCTTCTCCCTAACAACATTAGTTGATATTTCCATGCATGAAATTTTCAAAGTGATATATCCTACTATAGGATGACACAACTCCTAATCATCCACTAGAAACAACATAAATGTCACTACTAGTCTCTTTCTGATTTTTCTTTAAAATGAGAAAATGCTACACCGCTTCAGAAAACTTCTTGTGCTAATGATATTATCCTATGACTTAGTAACATATTAATCGCATCTTGGAAGCAATTTAATGTAGTTGCCTCATAAGCATACCATGGTGGAGTGATGTACTCCAAATCAGTGAAGTGACTATAATAGTCAATCATGGATATACTGTTGTAGAACAAAAACTCAATCTTTTCTCCTCTCTCCTACTAGAGAAACATTGGGTAAAAGTCATCCAAGAATAGATCAGGGATGTATTTACATATCATATCTTATAGTTTCTTATCCCATATCATAATGTCCAACAAATTATTTTCATGACCACATAATATATAAGTCTACATCTTCAATCCCTTCATTAAAAGAGTCTATAAATATTAAATAATCATCTTGAAAGACAAAATCTATAACTCAACTACCTCAGGTCTACACTCTCCGATGAATTTAGAAGGGTACTACAACTAGAACTCCCTTTTTAGGTCTGATGTATTCCTCATTTCCCACATAGGGTCTCTTTCCATAAATTGTATAAAGTGAGTATGGTCTCATGAAATATCTCCTCGATTCCCTCCAGTGGTACTATCAAGACCTTGAGTTACACTATTGGAGGCACATTTCCAGACATTTCCGCATTTCATCAGATCATGAAGCATTTTCACTGTGGAATATCTCTATAATTCCAAAAAATATATCATAAAACACATTATAAATCATTAACAAAATTTAATGAGGGAGATATAAACAAATCCAAAACAGGACACCCCCTTACCCAATCATATGATCATACTTGATGCAATATAACACCCCTCCACCATCCCTCACTTGTGTCATGGTTAATATAACTTAAACACATTCATGAATCACGTTTCTCATTAGATACTCATTTATCCATTTCAATTTACCAAAATTAGAATAATTTAAAATTTTCAATATCTTATTAGGAACCATTTTGACTTAAATTGCCCAAACAAAGAAAATAATATTTTTTTTAAAAGTCACCCAAAATATGATTTTCCATGCATGCCCAAAATGATTATTCTCCTATAGTAATCTGGAGTTCCTATAATAAATAATTTAAAATCAACTCTCCCTTTATACATGGATATAATTGAAAATTTCATAAAAATAAAAAAAAATCAAATAAAAAGTGCATGAATCGAGGTGCAATAAAAATCAACTAAAACATCATTCATTACGATCTTCAATCTCACCCTCGATAATTGGGTTTTCCCCCATACATGGGTTAGATACTCCCATGTAGAGGATCCTAACAAAGGAAATACTCATTTGAGTCACATGTGTTGAGTCAAAACATGTTTCAACATTCCAATTAATAATTTGTTTTGGAAATCAAAAATCACACATATCGTAAACAAATATATTTTTTATCATGTCTATTTTTTCACAATCATAATCACTCACATTATATTTATTATATATTTTATTCTTATCGATAGAATTTTCTTTGTTTAATCACATTTTTTTATATTTTGTTTCACAATCATAACCAGATTGTGTATTGTATTACAATCCGGAATCGTAACCAAATTAGGCATTCATTATAATCAAGAATCATAACCAGATTATGTATTGCATTATAATCATGACTGGTATCCAGATTATATATCACATTGACTACACATGTATCGTAACCATGTCATATATCATAACCACATGCATCGTAACAATATGAATCATAGCCAGGTTATATTATTGAATCATTATGACGCATCGTAACCAGGATAAGTACCACATTGTAGTTATGCATCATAACCACGTTAAGTACTACATTATAATTATGCATCGTAACTATGATAAGTACCACATCGTAATTCTACATCGTATCGATGTTAAGTACCACATCATAATCATGTATCAGAGCAGGATTAGGAATTATATCCTAATCATGAATTATAACCATGTTATGTATCATACTCTTATTATGAATTTTATCTAAGCATTGTAACAAGATTAAATATAGTGAATCATAACCATGTTAATAATCGTATCCTGGTTATAAATTTTAATCACGACAGGTTCTATTGCCAAGATAACCATAGAAACCAAGTTATGTGATGTAATTTTTAAATACACTACACTCTTATCATATCATCAATACCAATTAAATGTTATTCATAGTCATTTTTTCATATCATTGAAGTATCTATTTTCTATCTAAAATGATGTTGTTATGTTGGTTATTCACCAATCAAAACAACGTCGTGTATTCTATTAGTTTTGACCATTATATGGATAGGTGTCCAAATCCCTCTAAGTTTTTTAGAGAAATATGACCATTGGAGTAAATACGACCTTTTGAACCAGATGCCAATAAATAGTAGGTCATTCAAATTGAATATAAAAACTTATCTCTCATGATGATCTAGAGACAAATGTTGGGAATTCTCTCATTCTTTGTGAGAAAGCCTTGGAGATACAAGAAGTGAACATATTGTTCCATGTTATTGTATTTATATAAGTTCTTTGTTTCTACTTCAAGCTTCCAGTCATTATACCACGTGCTTTAAATTTTTTGAATGATCTACATGCCGATTTCCATCTAAATCAAGGGATTATGAGGATAAGAAGACAGTCTTTCTAATCATCGCATCGAGGTCTTTCAATTGTTTGAAAGACAGAGGAGTCGATTAGATTTTGAAACAAGGGATTCCGGGGATAGGAAGACAGTCGTGTCAATAATTGTATTAAGGGATTTCCATGGTGGTTGTAAAATATACCTTTTATCATTGGTGAAAGGATATCATTATCTTTGGGATAAAATAGTTGTAATACTTTTACTTTTACACTTTTATTTTTATTACAAATGGATTTTTATTGTTTCATATTTCTTTTCATTTTAATTTAATTTGTAATTGTTTCAATTACGATTCATTCATTACAAATTATATTAATATATTCTATATATTGTATGGAAGTATGTTTTTAAATTGTATTACTATTATCATTTAATTCAATTTGAATTAAATTGTTTAAAATAAAATATAGTATCACATTATATCATATATGTCGGATCAAAGACCTATATGGTCAATTGAATTGATTGTGGATTGTATTAGTTTAAGACCTCTTAAAATATGTTATTTATTTTGTGTTTAAGTAAAATGAGTTTAAACCAACAAATCACCCCCTCTTGTATAGTTCCATATAATATAATACACATCTATATTTCATTTCACCAATTGGTATCTAAGGAGGTTTCCATTAATTTGTATTACTTGATTTATTTATTTTTTTAAGATAATTGTATTTATTTTACAAATTTTTGTTTTAAATTACTTACTACTGTAAAATGTGGTGTGGAAAAGTATTGTTTTTTAAGATGTAGGTAATAAATATTGGATCCATTGACAATCTAAATCCAACAATACCACCTATAATTTATAATAATAGTTATGTGTACTAAAGATTTCAAACGAAGAAATTTATCATTAATACTATAGTGGAAAACCTTTTCTTTCTCACCAGAGAATAAAAAAGATCTAGAAAAGGAAATCAATACTCTCACCAACCAAGAGAAACAAAAATATCAAATTAATTACTAGGTATTCAATACATTTATTTTTACATGAGTAGGAATATATATATAGTAAGATATCATCAAGTGAATAAGCCAATTTTATCTACAAGAAATTGGACGTAACTCATTTTGGTACATCCAAATTCATAGAAATAGGAAAAACAATACTTAGAGAAGAATATCAAGGAATTACTTTTCCATATAGAGAACTACTTTGAAAGGGAAAACAAAAATTTATGAAAATCATCAACAGTTTAAAATCCATGGGTGAAAAGGGTCTTCATGATGAATCACTTGTGGACAAGATAATTGATATAATCACCAATGAATGGGAATCAAAAATGGAAACTATTGATGAAAAAGGAATGTTCCTCAAATCACCATTGATGAGTTAGTTTTTTATCTCTTATAGCACGAAACAATAATGAATAAATATTGTGATTTACATAAGAATAGTAATGGTAATGGAGGTTCAGCTTTTACTACTACATACAAATTTAATTCATCAGAAAGGATAACTATATCCAAATCTAATAAAGATGATGTCATATCAGAATCAAGTGATAGTAACCACATAGAGAATGAGTTATTCAGTCTTTCTTGAAGGATGAACAAGATTGTT
Organism: Viscum album; assembly: GCA_963277665.1. Lineage (NCBI taxonomy): Eukaryota > Viridiplantae > Streptophyta > Magnoliopsida > Santalales > Viscaceae > Viscum > Viscum album. The sequence continues at coordinate 150,392,549 of OY728159.1, forward strand.
TGAAAAAGGAATTTAAATACATATTCAAACATATATATAAAAAGGAAAATAGATACTTAGAAGTAATATGTTATGAATGTAAAAGAGTAGGCCATATTATACTAGACTGTCCTTTACTAAAAAGAAAATACAGGAAGGACAAGAATTATGAAATAATGAAGAAAAATTATTACAAGTCAAAGAAAAAGAATGTCTTTAAGGAAAACGATACTGGGAGTGAAAGTGGTTGTGATTCAACAGAAGTATCCTCTAAATAAAAATCTTCTAGTCAAAAGAATATAGATAAAATAGTCAAGATACATATTCAAAATCATTGATTCATGGATAAGGTACACAATAATTAATCTCTTACAAATGTATCTTTAAATTAAAATTCCCTCATTGAGAAACATTCATACCCATTGGATAAATAATCTTCCTTAGAAGAGGATAATTTACCTTATTTTTATGAGGTATCCAGATTCCCAAATTACATGAAAAAGAATATTTCAAACTCAAGAAAAAACATGAAAAGGAAAATTCTATAATATATATTCTTATAAAAAAAGTATCACATCTTCTAAAATATATGGATATGAAAACTCTTTTTTAAAATATTTAAAAAACCATTATGGAAATATTTTCTAAGAAGGATAAACATTCCATGGACATTGAAGAACCTGTTTTAAAGAAAAATGTTTTTGAAACTAAAAACAATTCCAAAAACATTTCTTATGAGAATGATAGTCTAGTCATTACACTAAAATATGATATATTTTCTCTTATGAAACATTTATCAAATTCTAATATTGGAGGGAAATAATTTGATAAAATGTATCCTTAAATTCATCTTCTAAGGAATAGTTCTAGGATTGGTAACACACAATCAAAATTGATTATTAGACATTACGATTTTGTTCTTCAAAAAAATCCTTTCTGCAATAAATGTCAATGTGGTAGAAATTTTGAACGAAAATTTTCTCTTTATAAAACTCAATATATTGGATTAAATAAATCTCATATTTCAAAAAAAATTGTAGATTCCTAGAAATTTTTTGACTAAAATTTATGGATCCTACCAAGATTGGGTTCCCAAAAACCAATTGTTTCTTTTTCAAGAAAACAAAAATTCCACCAACAATAAGAAAATTGTTTACATGGATAGTGGTTGTTCCCAATAGCTGACTAAGAATAAATATTTCATTGAAAATATTATTGAAATAAAATTTGGAAGAGTGTATTTCATAGATAATTCATAGGGAAATATCTTTTCTATATAAAATATTTTTATTTTAGGAATAGTTTAGATTTAAATTGTTTTTTTCTCAATGGTCTTAAGAACAACCTTCTCAGCCTTTGTAAATTATTTGATGATGGTTACTTTGAAAATTTTAGAAATGATAATTTTTTAGTTCAGAATTCCAAGGATGAATTTATTCATTCTGCACATATGCTTGAGAATGTATACAAAATCAACATAGAAGACTATAGAAGCCATGACATACCTTTCTTAGGTGTAATGGAAGGAAAATATTGGTTATAGAAAAGAAGGTTAGAAAATTGTAATCGTAGGAACCTTATTAAGCTCTCGAAGAAAATACGTTTTAAGGATCTACCAAATATAATATATGATTTTTCAAATGTTTGTAACCCTTCTCAATATGGAAAGAAACACAAAACATTCTTTTAAACAATAAATGAAGTTTCAACTTCTAAGTCATTTCAGTTAGTGCACATTGATCTTTTCATTCCTATACAAACTAGATGCATTAGAGGCAAGTATTATGAATTTCTTTTAGTTGATGACTACGTTGGATTTACATGTGGCTATTTTCTAGTAAAAAAATATGAAGCCTTTTCCTAGTTTCAAAATTTCTATATCCCATGTTATAAATGTGAAAAACCTACCATTGATAACTATTCATAGTGATCAGGGTATAGAATTTCAAAATTGTGATTTTGAAACCATTTTTATTAAGAAAGGTATTACTCACAACATTTCAACTCCAAGATACCACTAGAAAAAATGTGTTTTTGAGAGAAGAAATCGTATTATTCATGAAATGTAAAAAACCATAATGTGTGTATACTCAATTGCTAAAAACGTATAGGCTGAAATTTTTAGTACTGCTTGTTATGCAATAAATTGTGTTTTAACTATAAATATTCTTAATAAAACAACCTATAAATTCTGGACTAGCTGAATACCTAATGTTTCTTACTTCAAATTGTTTGGATTCATAGTATTCATGTTTAATAAAAATTAAAATGTACATAATTTCAAACCCAAATCCGATGAAGGAATCATTCAAGGTTATTCCACAACTTCTAAGGCTTATATAGTTTTTAACAAAAACACTTATACTATTGAGGAAAACGTTCTTGTCAAATCTATTGAAACTGAGCCATTTTTTTTAAAACAATCCTTAACAATATCAAATGATGTTTTTTCACAAACAAATTATCAAACTTTGGTTGAATACTCTTTTGAAAAGAGAAATACTCAAAAAATATTTCTGAATCATTTACTCAAAAATAATTTCTATGTTATGTGGATGAAAAGATTTACAAAACCCAAATAAATTGTTTCCTAGGAATCTTCCAAGTGATAATATCGTTGATGATATATATCAACCTGTTAGGTACATAAATTTCTTGAGAAAATAAATAGAAAATCTATCATTTCTATCTCAATTTGAACCAAAAAATTTGAATGAGGCATTTGGTGATGAATATTGGATTAAAGCAATGCAAGATAAACTAAATTATTTTGAAAGGAATCAAGTCTGGAACATAGTTGAAAGGCCTAAGGAAAGATCTATAATTGGTGTAAAGTGGGTTTTAAGAAAAAATGTGATAAAAATAGAGTCATCATAAGAATGAAAGAAAGAAATTCTACTAAGGGATATAATAAATAAGAGGGAATATACTATGAATAAACCAATGCTCCGGTAGGTAGACTTGAATATATTTGTATTCTGTTAACCTTTACAGGAAACTTCAATTTAAATATTTTTCAAATGGATTTGAAATGTTTTTCTCTTAATTGATTTGTTAAATAAGATGTCTATTTATATAAAACACTTTTTTTTATAGATTAAAAATATCCTGCTCAAGTTTTTAAACTTACCAAAATTTTTTATGTCCATAAACAAGACCCTATAAAATGGTATGAAAGAATCGAAATATTTTTTTACAAAAACATTACACCAAATGTACTTATGACCTAATTCTCTTTATGAAAATAGAAAAGAGAAATGTTTTGATTATTCAAATCTATGTTTATTAAATTATATTTAGTTCAACTCATCAATCCTTAACATTATTTTTGGTAAATCTAATGAAATATGAGTTTTAAATGAGTATGATGGGTGAGTAGACTTTATTTTTAGGTTTTCAAATATCTCAAAAACCAAAAATAACATATATATTTCAGCATAGGTATATCAATGACTTAAAAAATAATTTTGGATATGACTATATTAAAATAATTAGCAATCTAACCGGTACCTCAAATAAACCACATCTTGATGAAGATAGGAAACCAGTGGATCAAACAAAATTTAGAGGAATAAAAGGATGTTTGTTATACATGATAACTAGTTTCCAAGACATAATGTTTTCAGTATGATTATGCGTAAGATATTAGTGTCACCCCGCAAAATCTCATTTAATAGCAGTGAAAATAATATTTCGTTACTTAAAGGGAACTATTGTTTTAGAGCAATTATATTCTTCCGGAAATGAGTTTGTATTGAAAATTATTTCAGATGCAAACTTTGGTGGTTGTATAATGGATAGTAAGAGTACATACAAAAATTTTCATTTCGTAAGAGTTTATTTAGTTTCATGGTCATTCAAAAATAAACACTCAATAGAAAATTCAACTATTGAATCTGAATATGTAGCACCTAGAAGTTGTTTTTCTCATGTGTTGTGGATGCAACCCAGACTCACAAAATATAGCATGAGTTTTTTGAAAACTCAAATTCTATGTGACAATAATAATGACATTTTTCAAAGTAAAAACCCAGCACAACAATCACGTAAAAAATATATAGATAATAAGAATCACTTTCATAGGTATCACACACACAAAACGAGATATTTTTTTTACAATTCATTTGAACACGGGAACAATATGCTAATAATTTCACAAAACCATTATCATCCAATATAATTGAATATATTAAATAAAAACTAGTAATAATCACTATAAAGAAATCATTGACATCTATTTCTCATTTAACTCATATTTTTACATTATGTTACACCTATTAAAAGGAGGATTATACATTATTATTATCAAATTCACGATTTAGTTTTATGTATATCGATTTTATTTTGTTATTTTATGTTTACCAGTTTCAAATTTAGTTTTATGTTTATCAGTTTCACATTTTTAGTTTTGGGTTAATTAATTTCACTATAATTTGTATCACTCTTAAGTTTCTCATTTTATTATTATTGGTTTTATTAGTTTCATGACTAAATTAGTTTGATAATTGTAATATTTTAATGTTCTAGTTTCATAATTATCGGTTCTATATTGTACTATCGGTATTATAATACTTTATCAGTAATAAAATATTGGCATTAAAATATATTGTCGGTACACGTCTATCAGTTTGGATTATTCTCTGTACCAAATAATCAGAACATGTCTATTTGATTTTATCGATTCAAAAATTCAAATCATTTTTTTATTATTTTCATAAGAAAAATATATTAAACCCATACATTTATCCCGATACTTTGACAGGTACAATTTTTATTTCTTTATTATGTTTGTTTCAAAAGTTATTTGTCAATTCATTCTTTAAATTCTTAATAGTTTCAGTCTGAATATGATTTTATTTTATTAGAAACATAAAGAGCTCTGAATCATTCTTGGCCATTATGTGACTTAAATATAATCATGGCAGTAAATTTCTTTTTAAAAGAACCTATCTCACATAGATCTCATCTGTTTTTCTCTCTAAAATAGTTGTTCTAAAAATAGCCAACATGGTTTGAATTCAGTTCCTACCTCAGCAATAATAGTCCGAGATCTACTGAGTATATGTAATTATAAGGATATTCAGGGTGCAAGTTAGTATTTCCTGACTAATTCTACTACTACTTCTTCAAAATAAATTGATCCTAATGAATTCTCTTTGATGACCTTTCTATGTGAAATGATGGTCTCTCGAGACTTTTATAAATATTTTTATTCATCATTAAAAATAAATATATGTTTTAAAGGGTCAGAATAAATTTGTGTGGAATGGCCTCATTATAATCTAGATTATGTCTATCATGATGTGGGGTTACAATTTTATGAATCAGAATAGATAGACAATGATCTTAAGATTTATTTTATGATGTACGATAAGAAGTATACAACCTCCTCAAAATAGGAAGATTCATTTTCTAAGTGTTCCATTTAAGGGGGATGAATTTTTTATTTCTCATAAATTACCAGAAGCTTATTATACTTTTGATAGGTCTACAGCCGAGAAAACATTTATTGAGATTCATGAAGATAAGAGAAATGTAAGACATTTATTAGTAGATAATAGAATTATAGCTCTATGGATGAAAAGGTTGTTGGTACTGAGAAAGGGTGACAAGGGATCTGTGAAAGATTCAGATGTTTATGAGCTTTTTTATTTGGTAAACTTGGGAATGTTCAACTTTATTTGGATCATCTTCATAATAGTCAAGAATCTCATATCTGGTGGTATAAAATCACAGTTGATCATGTTTTCTACCATTATCTGCAAGTTCTTGAATGAGATATTGAGGTTATATAGTGTTGCAATAATGTCAAATCCAACTTCTTTTAAGGATATCTTAATCAATAAGGATACGAAAAAGAGGATCATGCTACGATTAAATCCTGAATCGAAATATATTGAGAAATAAATGAATTCTGAGAATGAAAAGGAAGTTGTTAAAGGGAGGGAGAAACCATCTAAGCCATCAAAGGATACATCGAATAAAAGATGGTTATTTAAGACTAAAACTCAATATCCATCAAAGAAAAAAAAGTCTATATCTAATGAGGTTTTTTTCAAATAGAGAACAAAAAGAAATAAAGGAAAGAACGACATCCTCATTGTGGATTTGATCCAGCTGAAGCCTTGGATTTGAATGTAAGGTCTGAAAAAACATTGAATGGAGAAGATATAATGAAGATATTGTAGAAGAGGAAGGCTGAAGCAATTAAAATAGATTTTATTCTAATAATAGCAGAGAAATTAATAATATCAATTGAAATAAAGGATCCAACTGGTAAGATTCAATCGGTTATAGCGGACAAAGGAATGGAGAAACATGTTTTTGAACAATCGGTTGCACAATATCTTTATAAATATTTTGAAGAAGAAGAAAAAGGGAAACAAGAAAAAGGGAAAGTGGAACATGATAAATAATAAGAAAGTGAAGAAGAATAGGGTCAATAATAAATAGAAGTGGATGAAAAACAATATACACATAGAAGAAGTCATACCGTAGAATCCTCAGAAGTTCAATCATTTAGATTTCCATTTCTGAATCACTAGTCTTCCAAGAATGATTGTTAAAAGGTTTCCTCTAATAAAGTCATAAATAATTTTGATAATAAAGAAGAATAAATATTGGAAGAATACGATAAGAATAGGAATCACCCAGCTGAAGTGATCTTCCCTAAGACTCATTTGGGTGATCTCCCACAATACACTAAGGATACAGATTCTAAAAGAACAATCACTGTTAAAGGGGTTCAATAAATTGAAATAGACTTGAATAGATTTGAAAAGTCATTACCATTCATTCAAAAATATGAATAGAGATTATAAATCCTTTCTAATGCCCATAACGATAGAAAAAATTATGTTAGGGTTTTGATGGACATATTTGTATGTCTTAAAGATAATTTCATGATTTTCAAGGAACGTGTTGTGGAATATAGCCAGGCTTGATATAAGGTTTTGAAGTGGTCTTACAATGTTGATGAAATCCAAAATAACCATCTAGAAAAGTTTGAATAATTGTTACATTGGGTAAATAAACAAAACTCTCTCTATCTAAAGCACATTGATTATTTGAATGGAAGGTTTGAAGACTTTCAATGACCTGGTACCTCAAAATGAGTATCCTCATAAGAGCATGAGAGTTTAAAAAAAAGTTGTAAAATAAGAGTAATGATATTGTTTCACTCTCAAATTGAGTTTTTATCCTTGATAAGGCCTATAGACATAGGTTGGATGACTTCAATAACTAGTAAGAAAGGCTTAATACTTAGGAAGTAAATCTTTAATCCTAAGTTGATATTAATCGGATTTTACAAGAAATGACCCAAAATTAAGAATGTTTTTTAAATATGATGAGAATACGAAGGCTTAGGAAGAATCTATTAACAATCTCATGGAGGATATAAATGAGTTGAAAAAGATAAATATTTAGATGTTTAATATTTTTGAAAAACTAAATGAGAACGATTTATTTATGAACTCCTATTATAATTATTTTTTTCATGTAACAATTATTGTTTTTTACTTTTTTTTCTATCCATTATAGTAAATAAATACATTCCCTTATTATTTTTAAAAATCACAAAGGGTCTAATGGTTTTGAAATGAATAATTTTTATGAATACCTTATTAAGTGGGACACAAAATTAAAAGTAAAGGGAATATTATCCTTATTGTTATGTTTTAAAACATGGGTATAATTAGTTGTATTCACTATTACTTTCAGAAGATATATTAAACTCAGGGAGAGATATGTTTTTATTGATTATATTGTTTTGTTTTCTAATTTCCAAATAGGGGGGATATTGTTCAGTACAAACATGTTTTACTTTCCTATCAAACATTTATTTTGGAAATCAAATATTTCATATATCGTAATCACATATATTTTTAATCATGTGTGTTGTCTCAAAATGGTATTCACTCACATTTTCTTTGTTATATATTGCATTCTTCACATAATCATATATATTGTCCACTCAAATTGATTCATATGATCATTCACAATCAAAACCAAATTTTTTATGGTATTAAAATCCAAAATCATAACCTGATTATGCATTGCATTATAATTCAGAATCATAACCAGATTATCTATTGCATTATAATCAGGAATTATTACCAAATAATAAACTGCATTTATTTGGAATGTTTCATAACCAGGTCGTGTATCATAACTACATGCACTGTAACCATATGCATCATACCCAGGTTAATTACTACATCGTAATTTTTAATCATAACCAGGATAAGTACCACATCATAATTATGCATCCAATCCAGGTTAAGTACCACATCATAATTATGCATCCTATCCAGGATTAGTACTGCATCATAATTATGTATTTTATTCAGGTTAAGTACCACATCGTAGTCATATATCGTAACCGGATTCAGAAATATATAATAATCATGAATAATTTCTAGTTTATGTATCATACTATTATTATTCAATGTATATGAGCATCATAACAAGATTAAATGTCAAGCATTGTATCCATGGTAGGAATCTTAACTAGGATATAAATTGTAATCACGATATTATTTGTTGTCAATATTATCCAAGTAACCAAGTTATGTTCTGTAGTTTTTTAAATTCACTACACTATTATCAAAACTTAAATACCAATTACATGTAACTCATACACTTTGTTTCATATCATTTTACATACTATTTTCTTACTAAAACGATGTCATTACGCTGTTTATTCACTAATCAAAATGATGTAATGTATTATATTTTTTATGACCTTTGTAATGTAAGGTGTCCAAGTCCCTCTGTGTTTTTTTGGAGAAGTATGGACATTAGAGTAAATATGACCATTTTAACCTGAAGCCTATAAATAAGAGTTCAATCGAACCAGAATATACAACTTTTTCTTTCATCATGTTCTAGAGAGAGATGTTGTGACTTATGTCTTTCTTCATGTGAATACATTGAATATACAAGAAGTGAACAACTTGTTCCATGTACTTGTATATCTATTTTTTTATTATCTCTTCAGTTAACAACCGATCATCGTATCGAGTGCTTTCAAATGTTTGAAATACAAAGGCTGTGATTACCTTCTTAATTGAGGGATTCTGGGAATAGGAAGACAGTCGTGATGATAATCGTATCGAGTGATTTAAATTTATTGAAAGAAATAGGTGAGGATTACCTTTTTAATCGAGGGCTTCTGGGAATGTGATGATAGTAGTGTTGATAATCGTATCAAGGGCATAACAAGGTGTTGGTGTGATAGACTATTCATCCTAGGATAAATGATACCCTTCTCTTTGGGATAAAAGAATTGTAATACTTTTACTTTTTCAATGCTATTTGTATTAAAAAGGGAATTTAATTTTTTACTCTTTAATTTCATATTCATTTAAATTTTAATTGTTTCAATTACAACTAATTCCTTACATATTATATTAATAGATCCTATACATTGTGTGGTAGAATATTTTTCATTTTTATTACTCTTATCAAAGTATTCAATTTTAATATAACTGTTTTACATTACTTATAGTATTAAATCATACCATATCAATCAGGTCCAAGACCTATATGGTTAATTGTATTGACTGCGAATTGAATTAGTTTTGCATCTATTAATCTATGTTCTTTCTTACATGCTTAAATAAAATGTTTTTAAACCAAAAATTCACCACCACCCCTCTAGTATTGTTCCCTCTACTATACATATACATCAATATTTCGATCCAACAACTTGTATTCTAATTGAAAATTGTAATACATAAGAAAATAAATTAAAACCCATTTGATGCCACTTTGTAACATCCCATCGTGGGTCCAATATGTCAATTACCTAATTCTAATAGACACATGATGTCAAGAATGTGTCTCCAAACACTAGAGGCTACATACTAGAAGTGATGTTATATATAGATATATAGGATATACTACACTCATCTTTTCAATTTAGCATAATAACATATATAAATAAACAACAATAAGATGAAAAGAAACAATCAACATAATAATTTCATAATAATAAAGTCAAATATCACATGATAATCTAAAAATTAGGATAAGTGGTCCCAAACTGAAGTATTAAATATTCCATGAAAAATATTATTCAAGTTCATATATACTACCAAAATTAAGACACACTAACTTCTCCCGATCATTTCACAACATCAAGTCCATTTCCCTAATCTATGCTCCATCCCAAAATAGCCATCTAACATAAGGATATTTCACTTATCCTATCCTATATACATGATGAATACTTATGTATTGATCAGTAATTTTGAGTAGGGTGTGAGTATAATACATCAGGACACCACCAATGGTGACTAAAACAATATAAAATCTATAATAGTGTATTATGTTGTATATATAATTATGTATAATGATAATGTAAACCTATTTCACCTAAATTATTATATAATTAACTACATAAACCCTTCATTTCATGATAAAAGCTGAGAGATTATTACCAACCTTAGCCTAGGATGCATTATAAACCATCCACCAAGGGACATTTCATTTCATTTTAGCAAGGGTTTCAATTCTTCATTTTATCCCAATTTTAAATTCAAACAAGGGGGCCTAGATAAGTAGTTTGGAACCCCATTGTAATTCGGAGTAGGAATCCATTTCTACATATTAATGATCAAATAAAATACATATATATAATGGGGGTCCTAGAGTAGTGGTTTGGCACCCAATGGGTATTTGGAGAAAGGATCCATGTCCCACAACTCAGTCAAAAATGTCACTTCTCATGGTTCCATATTTCCAAACATTTATCATCCATTACAATAAATAATAATTTGAACCAAATATTAAATTCCACATTTAACTCATATAAATACTCACAAGGTTCACTATTAAATTCATAAACTATTAATAAGTCAATTTCATAAATCCATTATTCAGAAATTTCATTATCACTTTATTCCAAAATTTTGTAACAATATGTTGAACTAATTTAATTATCTCATGGGAAAGATATTTAGTTAATTAAGTCAATTTAAAAAACATTTTCTAATGGGTTAAATTGATATTATCTCAATAAAGGAACGAAATTTATAATTAATACAGTGTAAATTGACCAATATACCACCTACATCAAGGTCATCGATGGACGTTCACCAAACTAAAACCCCCAAAATGATATAGAATTATAAAAACACAACAACATAGAATATGTAGAACCAACACCTAAGATAAAGACCGATAAATTATAGATATAAACCAATGCCAATAGAGTAAAACAAAACATGCTTTATTGGGAAAGAATGATTATAGAGAGAGGGAGAGATGAAACTAAACGGGGAAGAAAACACATGTTTCGGAGGAGATGATACATTAATTAATTATTTAATTCATCAATAAATATATTTATTGATCAATAAAAATTCCCCCTAGAGCCACCAAAAAATATGTAAATTATTTAGATGAGTCGAGCTAAGTAGGGGTTAAAACATGGTGTTCATAGACTTAAAAATAGTGTAATTAAATCCCACACACATGATTTCCTAGGTAAGGGTGCACAATTTGACTTTTTGTGTGCCTTCACATAGTGGGAACATAGTTTCTCTTATGTTGCACGTGGTTTGAAAAAAAAGAACAATCTGTGAAAACCCACACTATTTATGGGTTCACGGTTTGGGAGGTTGGCCGTATAGTTTTGAAAAACCATGCGCTGGCCATGAACCATCTTTTATCTCTTCGAAATAGGGTGCATAGTTTCCAGAGAGACTCTAATGGTTTACCCTAATCATATGGGAACCATGAACATCCCTTTAAGATACATAATGAAACTAATATCCTCTAAAATAACCCAAATTAAATTTATATCTAAGGTATAACAAAAATAAGGTTAAAAGAGTATATGAAAACTAGGATGACACTTCTCAAGAAAGGCTATGATATTACACTATGTCTGGGTTGAGTCCAAGAAATATGTATTTCACTAATATGATTAAGTGAATAAACATGAGAAATGTGTCATCCTTAATTCCTATGGATTTCTACCAATATCTAAATAATCTATTGAGTGATTTTTATAGATACTTTAATATGTTTAAAAATGAAGTCCCATCAAACCATTCATGAACATGGTCACCTCTATCTCATTATCTAGATGTGACAACAACAATGGAAAATATATTTTTCCTCATACTAATATATTAGAAAAAAATATTTGATCATAAATAATAGTAATAATGTTAACCTATTTATCAATATCTAAAATTATCAAGATATGAATATAAAAAATAACTTCACATTATATTCTTTATCCTGATCATTGAGAACATCAATATCCAATATATATTCAGTAATTAACAGAACATTGATCCTATCTAGAATATTTTAAGAATGTATAATGTTTTTAGATATGAAGAAACATCACACTATCTTCTTAATAAATTTTAATATATCCCTAAATTATCAAATTCTTCTCAATATCCATGATTTTTTACAAGTGTAATGTTCAAAAATATTATTGTTTGTGGGTCTCTTCCTCAAACGTTTCACATATAATTTTTCTAATTCTATCATATTAAAATTATCTAATATAATATATAGTTAAGAGATAAATGAATATATACTACACTTATGATTCATTCAATTCATATTTCTAACCCCTTTAGTTCAACATTGGATTATTATATCTTATTAAAATCATATACTTTTCTTCCTCAACACACAAAATTTTTCACATTCAGTTTTGGGGTAGGGTTTTCAATACTCTCTCATTACATCACCTTTCTTATTTTATATTCTCATAATCATTTAATTATTTTATCATTAAATTTTATAAATTATAATTTTGATTCTATAATTTACTATTCCTAAATGGATCCATGTGGGTTTATTTCTTATTTTCCTTAGTCCACAAATAAATCCTAAAATGTTTTTCAGAAATACATACATTAAATAAATGATTCCTCCTATATGGAATACTCACTATTAAAATACATCTCTGTTAGTTTTAATAAACTCTTATAACCATTAATATTTATATTTTTATGCTTTTTTCACTCATTATTTTTAAAATTTTACAAAATCAACATTATGATATCTATGTGGGCATGAAAACATTCACTGGTCACTATGGTGGATTGTCTATTTCACCATGAAAGTGAATTATTATTATCTATCATTTTTGGCATAATTTGTGTGTAGAAAAAACTATTATGGAAAAACTAATCAACTCATCTCAAAATAGTGTTATAGAAAACACTCATGACTTATCATTATGGCATAACACAATCCCAAAAATAGTAGTCTACCTTGTAGCATGACATGGTTTTCTCATTATGGAATTATTGCATCACAATTTATACAACTAAATTTAGTCTATTTTTTATCCATATATTAATTTTTGCTATGAATATCTTACCCATAAAATAGAAATATTCTCCAAAAAATTAGTTACTATCAAGATTAACTTCATGATGTTTAATCCATGATATAATTGAAACATAATCAAAAACTTTGTTCACTGATATTTTGATTCAGATATTCCATTTAAATCCCCAAAATATTTACTATAAAATACAATTGAAATAATATAAAAATTCATATAAATTACTTAATAAGACTCTAGAAAAACATTATATAGAGATTGGAACTATCTTTTTAAATCATCCATAGATTGACTAGATTATTCCGTGAATGAAATCTAATATAACATTACAATTTTTAGAGTTCACATGATGTTTACTACATTTAATATGAAATTATATTCACTTGAATACTATTTAGTGAATAGATGATTGGGGTTTTTCCTATGTAAATTTTTTTTCAAGGATTTAATATCATGTGAATATATATTAATACAATAAAAGATCAGATCATTCATTTTTTAGTGAATCATTATTCTTATGTAGCTCTATTTTTTTTAATCCTAGGTGATCTGAATAGAATACATTTGAACTCACATAGTAGTGAATCGGTTCATATATATGTATTTATCTATAGATTCACATATAAGTATCAATGGCCTCTTATGACATAGCTACTTATTACCACATCAAACATCTTATAGAATAAATTTAATAAATGAATCATAAATAAATCCAATTTAATGGATGTAATCATATGTAATGAGAATATAATCTTCTATATACATAATTGAAACAATATTAAGCATGAAAAAATCATAATTTCTCATCATTTTCATTAATATTTACTTTAAGTATTATTCCATCTTACTAATGATTTTTCAAAACTTCCCTGTTTAACTCTAGCCACACGAAATTGTCTCATAATTCGTTAAATGGCTTCACAATATTATAAAACCATTATAAAACATTTTTAACATAATTCCCAACTGTTTTGAATCATATGATATCTCATTAAATAAAAACAATTATTCTCCAATACCTAAAATACAATATCAGTAACTCTTCAATTCCATTCATATTTCATTACCAGAAAAGCTCAGTCAGAGGTGAAGCCTCTAAACATTTATTAAGAAATGAAAAGTACAATGAACAAACACAAAAAACCGGAAAAACTAGTTAAATGTCATATAAGTCATACCCCTCACCAGACCCTTGATATATGACTTCCTCTGTAGTAGCAGATTCCCATTTAGAGCTTTCATAGTGCTTCGTGACCATAGCATACTTCCATCTGAGATTCAGTTTCTCTAATGATAACAACTCATTAGAGGATTTCCTAACAGAGGTCATGGTTGACACCGTCTTTGGAAAGTCAAAATAAACCTTCCTCATTCTACTTTTAACTAGGAGAGCTTCCTCATTTTCGGATTTCTTCTTCCCATCCTTGACAACATCACTAAAGGAAGGCCTGACCAAATCACAATTATTTTCCTTGTCACTGTCTGAGACATCCCCCCATTTTCCAGGTATGGCCACAACTTGGAATGAATCAATAATGGTATAGTTCTGCTCATATTTCCCATTAGTATCAATCATATCCAAAAACTGTGGAGGATCTACAAAACCATGACTAGCATCCACCCCCTTCCTCAAAAAATCCGCTTTAAAATCTGAATGTTGTGGCATTCCTTCATTAGAGGACACCCATTAATCTCATCGTGAACTAATTCTTGAAATAGGTGTCATTCATCAAGTGTGATATGAAAACCACAATTAGAAATCTGATGAAAAATAGAATCCTTAATGGCTGGACAAACAGGGAGTACATCATGGGCTTTCCCATTGACTGAGCTCAATGCCATCTCTCCCTCTTTCTACTCAACATCACTAGTTTTGATTATCCCACTATCACCCCTTCCTTCATCATATTGATCAACAAGATATTACTCATGATGCGATACATTCCTTAAAGTAAAAGGTGCTCCCAACATGCCTCCAATTCCATTACCAAGTCCTACTTCATTCATATCAATATGATCCACAACATTATTTAGTATTACATCTTGCTTCAATTTATCAAACACCGCATCAACAGATAGATTTGGGGATGCCCATGCCTGCCTTCCTAGAGATGAATCACCTAGACAATCATCAGTGCCATGCTGAGCTATATCAGAACGCGTCTATCCTTGACCAGATACCCTACCAGGACTCTTCATCGAAGTAGCCAACCTTCTATTTCTGGATCCACGAAGACAATGAACATCCATATGACCCAAATGAAAACAAGTCGAGTAGAAGTCAACCCAATTTTCAAACACAATAGCTTGCCTCTATCAGAACTCCTAGCCAACAGTAATCCAAATCTCGTCAACTAGTGGCTTCGACGCATCCACCTCAACACAACGACGAGGATTAATATGAAGACTCACATAGGATATACGAGCATTCTATTAGAGGAAACAAATGACTAGGATCCCTAACATACGAATTATCGAAGGATTCTGATAAGGAAAATGAAGATGAGACAAGATTACCTGGGTCTCTACTGAAGGTGGATTCTGATTCATACAGAGACCAAAAGACCACCGGAGAAGGAAAAATTTTCATCAGTTGCATCTGCGGGGAGCTCTTGATCATGTGCAGATTAAGTCTTCCTCCGATCCAAATCAAATCATCTTATGAAGATTATCAACATGATATAAAACCTCAAGTTCTTTCAGATCCTAGTCGTCGAACACAAATCATTTGAACTTATCAACGGATGTCCCTCGATGCGAAATGTGAGAAACAGGGGTCCAATCCAGGAAGCCCAAGGCCTCAAAGAATTCTGATAAATAAATCGAAATCTGAGGGACCCCATGTTGAATATCTATAACTTTAAGGCTCAATTATATCGACAGGTAGTCTGGATGATAACTGGGGTTCAAAACAGGTACAAACGACGCCCGTGATGATGGGGGAGGTGGAGACAAAACATCTTCCCCCCTCCCTCCACCAGGAAGGCGGGGGGGGGGGGGAATCCTTCATCGGGCATCAATTGGGGTTCATCACCGGGAAGGAGAAGGCGAAGCTCTCATCCTTGTGAAAACCTCTTCATATTCCATTATTCTAAAAAATAAATGATGAATTCACACTAAATCTTGTCCTTAATATCAATAATATCATATGGTGGAAAATGTTTTAAAAAATGAAAAGTTATTTTCTTATAATCCAATTAATATCAACTCTGTAATCATTACATATATTGTTACCTATAAATAATTATACCAGCATATCACTTCTTTAGTAACTTCAACACATACTGGTATTCATCACTTCATGAAGGAAAATACAATCATCATCACCAAGAAATGCAATATTTAGATAAAAAGACCAATTAGATCATACATTCTTATTTAGATAATGTGTATTATGGTTTAATAAATGTTGATAGTATCATTAATAGTAATTTAGTTCTATCCAAAAGGAGTTTTGGATTCATATTACAAAAGGATCATATAAAATGTGATACATGGTTATATTAATTATGTATTTTAATAGAAATTGGAACTTCACAAGGTTGTTTTGGATATTTTTTCTCGAGTTATTTTATATGATAAAATATATTTGGGAATTTAATATGGTATATATAGTTTTAGAGAATGTGTGAGATTGATAGAGATATTTAATAAAGATAATATTACAGAAAAATGTATTTAGTTATATCATATAAAACGACATAGGGTATATCATATGATTTGAAATTTTTGAAACCATGTCATATCATATTACTTGTTAATATATATATTATGGTACGATATAGTGGTATCACACTAATGTATTTGGATATGTCATATTGTAAGATATTGAAATATAATTTTTTTTATTATATAGTTAAATATATTATACACATAACATTTTTTTCAATACAATATATGATAAAAACATTCAACATATATATTTGGATATCATTAATTATAAAATTTCATGGAATTAAACATTTGGTAGAATTGGATTAATGCTTTAATCTGTTGAATTCATGCATATATGACTTATATTTATAATTTTTGCCTTACTTTATGAATTACACACATGTTTTATTATATTCATTTAAATATTCCAATGCTTGGTAAGTATTATTAATGCTTATATAAGGATTCCATATCTATAAGAAACTCATGTACTCCTTGTTGATTATTTCGATCTGAATCCCTATTCTCCTTTTTTAATTTACATATTATGTATGAGCACACAACGGTCTAATTGAGGATCACCATATAATTATTAGGTGATTGATAAAATTATGTATACCCTTTTAGGAAGGTGTAATTTGACTTCTTCTAAGTTTTTATTCACAATATAATAACAAATAATTTTCTGAATGAAATTTTACTTGTTAAAAAATATCTGATTAATGTTTTTTAATATTCCACAGAATAAAAAAAATACACTACCTAATAAGACCAAACAATAATTTAATTCTTTAGAATAGAAGATTATATTTATAGAATAAATATACTCCATAAAAATATATATATTAAAATTCAATAATAAAAGACATAAATTTATGTTCAAAATCCATTAGGTTGTAAGCACATAAAAATATATCTCTTTGAAAAAACACATAAAAAATATTAAAACTATAATAGAAAAATGTAAATTATGTATAGAACATTTAGTGAAAATTAATTGAATTATAAATAATGAAAAGAAGACATATTTTCAGGATGTGTAAAACCAATATCTCTGTAGTAAAAACCAATCTGACTATGAGAAATGTAACATGATCATTAGAGTAGAAACAAAATAATAGAAAATTAACATGTGTATTGAAATTGTATAATTATAAGAAAAATATTTATCCTGAATAAAATAATTGAATTTAAATATTGTAATTTCATAATATTAATATTAAATTTAGGAAAATAAAATAATGTTTAAATTTATATTTTTAATGTTTATAATTACTAAATTTTTAAACATGTTTTTATATATATGAATATATAAATCATAAAATTAATAAATTTTTTAATAATTATAATAAAATGATTTTAATTTTTTAATTTCATACATAAAAATTATACAAGAGTATTTTTTTGGTAATTTTCTTAAAAAACGATTTTTCAAGTGAATAGTAAAAATACAGTTTTGGAAGAATAACATTATATTGAAGTAATAACAAGCTTTAAAATTCTAAAAAAATATTCATAAAAAATATGTATAAAAAGATGAATAATATTTTCAAAAATAAAAAAATTAAATTTAAATCCTAAAATGTTATTACATAACTAAAAAAGCTAAAGTGTTCCATATAAAAGCTATATTATCATTTTTTTTATTTTTATCTTTTGTATAAAATAATAAATTCAATGGTAAAAGGGTTTCAAAGTAAAAAAATGTCATTTATTTAAATAGTTATCAATGTATAATATTATTCCACTATTACATGTATTGAATTTCAGATGATTTTTTATTTTTTAGTTTAACCTAAAATACCCCCTCCACATAACCTATAAATACACACTCGCACCCCTATCAAAAATCAGTTCCATAATATTTCTAATTTTCCAAAATCTATCGAATTATATTATCCTTACTCTTCTTAATTATTTAGTTATATTTTAAGGTTATATTAACGAAATTCATTATATATATATGATATATATAGTTATATTGTATGATAGGATACAACCTATTGTAAAAAATTACATTCTTAAAAATTATGACTCACATTAATATTTGGGTATATTCTTATACTTAATTTAAAAAATATGGTAGGCATTTAATTTCATTATATTTCAATCCTAATATACAATATAGTTTAATCATATTGAGGTATCATTGGATTATATTAATGTGTTATAAGAATAAGAAACCGTTCGATGGATCGATTTTATTGATAATTTGGCATTTTCATATTCCATGTAACCTCTAATAATGCTATGGGTTAACATTTAAAGACTAGTATACATTAAAGATATAATTTGACCAGGTAAATGAGGCCATGAGTTATAGGAAATGTAATTGATTATATTACACCTATGTTATTGAATTTTTTTTAAAAATTGTATAATGTTGGAGAATTGACCTAGGATCATACTCATAAACATTTAGGGAGTATCAATACTCTTGGAATATGTTTTAATATACATCAAATCCTAAGAGAAAATTATTCACCTTCCTCATAGAAATCTATCACAACATTCTCTATTACAAGGATAATAGAATATCCCATGAAAGAGAAATGTTATTTACAAAAGGATTAAATATTTCATTGAAACATATGTATACACCTATGAGGTAAGATGTTTTAGGCTATTTCATTGATTACCTTTATTAAATTCAATTGGATACAGTAACTGGAGGTTAATGGTATGCTTGTTCTTCATATTAAATTTATGTTTTTTTCAGTTTCAAATGCATGGAGTTATTGGGATGTTGATTTTTTTCTAACATTATATTATGTGTTAATATATGTATACATCTCTATTAGTTGGATTAGAGATAATCCATGGTCTTTCATTGTTGAAAATTATTGATAAATAATGTTTTCTATATTGTATTATATATAATATTTAGTTCATTTACTGCATTTATTGTAATATATTAATAGTACTATATAGTGTAATATTATATAATATTATAAAAAGCATGATACTTATTAAAACATTCAATTTCGTACTATTTATATTATACAAATGCTACACATTTTTTAATACAAATTCCATTCCATATTTTAGTGAAATAAGGAATAACACATCTCTAACTGTATCTCGTTCAGTCATAAAAATGACTTGGATATAGAAGGAAATGACACACATTTCTATCATAAAATACTATTTTATAACATATATTAACGATTGGTATATAATCCAAAAAAACATAGATTGTGTAAAATAAGATTTTTCATCTTGTGGTACTAATTGTACAATAATATTGATTTGGAATAATTGAATACAATATATTTTATGAATTTTTTTTTAATTTTTTTCAAATTAGATTTGAATAAAATAATTTATAATTTTATATAATATAAGAAATATATATTTTGGAATATTTATAAATCTGTAAATGTTTTTAAATAATTAAATAAATAAAAAATGTATATGATTATTTAATTAAATGTTTTGAAACATTTATTTTCAATAATATGTTAATATTATGTGTTAATAGTAAAAAAATATCATTTTAATATTTATATGATGAATAATATTATAATTTATACATTTATTTATTTTATAGAAAATTATAAAATTAATTTTAATGTGTTTATAACTTATAAAAAATAAAGCTGCATAGAAAGTGTTTATATTTAGTAAATTGTGAAACATTCAATTAAAAAGGGCCTCATTTTAATATTAGATAATCCTTATGAAATGTGGTTTTATAAATTTGTGTGATCAACAGAAGAATAAAAATAAATATATTATATTTAGATTGTGTAAAATGTTTATACAACCTAAAATTAAAATATAAAATATTTATATTTCATAAAATAACATATATTAAAATAAAATTCGATATAATAAATATGAAAGAGTACATATATGAAATAAATGTAAGTGAAATTTTTTTACTTATTATTGAATTAATGATAATATGATTATAATTATTTAGTTATTAATTATTCATAATTGTATGTATCATGTTTTATTAATGAACCACTCATTCCATATTTGGTTCATATATATAATTGTTGAATTACAAATTGTTATGCATGATTTAGTGTACGAGATTAATCTCTTATTATAAATAGAGATCACATGCTAGGCATTATATCATACTATTTGGTTTCCATCTACATTGGACACTATTCTTAGTGAATTTTGTATAAAGAAAATAGTCATTGAGTATAGGATATACATATTAAATTTTATATATTTCATCAGTTGAATTCTACCTTGAGTAATGTCTACTCTGTGAGAATGAATTATGGTCTGAATTCCAAATATATTGAAATATAATTCCTTTATCTAGAAAGGTGGGGTAGGTTATTTATCACATTGGAGTTACTCATGTTTATTTCTTCATTATCATTTAATTTTAAACCATAACATATATAGATGGTGTGCTTTAAGAAAGAGTTGAATTTTGTTATGTGTTGATATGTTGAACATCTGTATTAAGGGAGTATCACAAACCTATAGTATGTGTAATGATTTACATATTAATATGTTTTGAACATATTAATTTTTATATTGGAATAGGGATCCCAAAAATAATAATTTATATTATTATGTTATTAAAGGGAATAAAATTAGATGTGGGGATAAGATTAAAAGAAAACATGTAAATAAAACATGTGAGATTCAATCCAAATAAGCTCTTATTAATATGTAGACAATTTATTATAGGTGAACCAAAGGGTTATGTTCCCATGGATTGTCTTTTATAATGAAAGGAAATAGTTAGGTTACCCTAATGGGTGTGTTCCTTATTCTTGAAATTTTCTATAGGATTAACATAATTGAGAAACCCTAACAATAATGATACATGACGAATACAGTTGGGTGAACCCATATAAAGGATTTTGAAAACGATTTATTCGTCATCTATTCAAAAATATTACAATATATGATATATAATTAATATTAAAATTACTGAGACCCATGATTCTTGATTCAGTACTGAAAACATGATGATTTTTTTATAAAATATAACTAAAATAGTATAAAGCACTTAATTAAACAGAAGTCTTTTTCAGGTCAACATTCTAGAAAAGTATACAATATATTATGATTTATGTAATTTGAAATAAAATGAAACTATACGCATACTTTACTTTTGTAGGTGCTAACTCTAATGAAGTACATCTAAAATTGAACTTCTAATATACATATATAAATATTTAAATCATTATATGGCCATTTAATATCCCATCATGGGGTTTTAAAAATCAATGAAATACCTTTTACAAAATCTCTATTGGAAAATATATTTTGAGAAATTGTTTTCAAATTATTTTGGTAATATAATAAGAATACTTTTAGAAATTACTTTTGAATAAAATACCAAAGTTATTAATGTACTAAAAGTACAACACCATTATGAAAATACTTATGCTAAAAAATTTCTTAAGGCATGATCCAGTGTTTTTTCTGAAAAAAATGCAATATTTTATAAAAAACACTAATAACACTTGAATAATTACAATATATCTTTGGCCTACCCAGTATCCAAGGGATGGGTTCACTCAACAATTCTTTACCATACAGAAAATATTCAAGTGCCTAATTTTTTATAAATTTTTTTAATATTTTTTTTCATATTCATAAATTTATCAATATAGTTTTATATTAAAAGTTTGATGACTTATGTAAAAAAATTTATGTATATATATATATATATTCTTTAAAAAATAACTCATATTTGATTTTAAACTATATAATATCATGAAAAGTTTAATTTGAATGATATGCTAATGAAATATTATTTTTTGTCCAAATAATCCATTTATAAATGTTATAAAAACGTCATTGGAATTAATTTCTACAATGAAATAATTATTTGAAAATACATACTTGTAAACAAATAAAAATAAAGGAACATAAATTCATGATATATAATGAGATAAGATTATTTTCATATCTAATATTTCAAATTAAATTTATGATTTTATATGAAAATTTCGCACATGAAAGTATAGATTTTATTATTTAAACATATTATAAAAAATCAATTGATACTAACTTTTATTTATTATAAAGGAATAAAATTTTTCTTATTAGTAATATAATGATATATATTGCTTAGATAAAATTCCTTATAATATTAAGAATTGAACAATACCAAGAAAGTATTTGTAATTTTCAAATATCTCACTTACAAAATTATTCAAATAATATAAAATTTTTTATAAAATTAATGAATAATTTTTTATATAAGTAATAAGGTTCCAAATAAAAACCAAAATTATAATCATAACAAAATAGTAAAATACAATTTTAAAATCAAAGAATCTGATATTAATATCAGACATATAAATATTAAAATAAATGTTACCCTTACACAAATAAAAATAATAATAAATAAATGTTTAAAATAAATATTTTTCAGTTAAATTTTTTATGTGAATAGTATATCTTCTTATTCTAGGTAGTACTCAGTTGTTTTTAATTTCTCTCTCTTTAATCTATCTACTAAAAAAAGCATTAATGTAATGGATTTTCATAGAATATTTCCACACAATCTCATTTAATCGCCTAGTAAGATAGAAAATATATGTATATTATATTTCAACATGAAAATGATATTTTAATGTTCAGATATTCCATGCATGTTTGGATACTAATATATATATATATATATATAAGTGACAACACATCAATGAATAATACATAGAATATTATTTCAATTGATCCAAAATCGAATAAAATGAATGAAACAGTGGAGGAAACATTCAATGTATGCAATGAATCCCAATAAATCAAATATTCATTTTTGTTATCACAATATAGTATCTAGATGTGGAGATAGAAGATAACAGGTTTCTTACGCATGAATGTGTATTAAATTTTTTAAAATTGTGATACTAGTATTAAAATCAACACTACCAAGGTCGAGAAAATTCAATATACCAATTAGAAGGTGAAAAATAATGATGAACTCGAAGAAGAAAAAGAAAAAAATGACTACATGAATTCAAAGTGATCAATTCAAACAATAGAAAAAATAAAAATTATTTGAAAAACTAAAACTATAGATCCATAATCAAACCCTCGATTCTACTCAAATCTAGCTGGTGATTCTCATTTATAGCCTTTAAAACCTATTATGTCAACCTTTTCTCACAAATCCATCCAGACTAAAAAACCTTACTTGAGATCAAATCCAAATCCAAACTTCTAGCTCGGCTTCAAGCTCGCAGTTTTCATTCAATGTCCTTAGTAACTCAGATCCATAGTCATTCAACCTCTCCTGAAGAAAACCCATACTTGACTTCAATTTCCCATCGGCTTCAACTTGGGCACTCATAAAAAACCATATTTTTCCCCAAAATCAATCCATTGAAACCCTTAGTATATTTTTTATGATTTTATTTCTGTTTTTTAAATAGTTGATAATATTTTATTATTATTTTATAAAATTTATTATGTTAACATAATTCATATATATATATATATATATTATTCTGAATCTGTATATTCAAATGTAAATTAATTTTTTTTCATTTTATATTTACATTTCATATAAAAATAAATAAAAATAATAATAATAATATAATAATTTTCATAATTCAAAAATAATTATAGGACGGTCATAATCTATTTATAAATTCAATATATTAGAAAATATTTATAATATTTATCTATATTATTAATATTTTGATTTATTTCATATATTTAGATGATATTATTTTCCTCAATTTATCTTAAACATGTAATTAAAAACAATGATTTATAATTAAATTAATAATCAATTAATAATATTTAAAAATAAGAGCACTGAAATAAAAGTAGAATTTATAATAGTAATATAATAAAATATAAATTTCATAATATTATAATTGATTAGATAATTTTAAGTCATATTCTTTAATTTTTAATATTATACTTAACAAATAAATCAATATTTTCGTGATTATAAATTAATCAAAATATTTAAAAAAATGAATAATATTATAATTTTATGGGATGTTAAAAATAAATAAAATAAATATTAAGGTATTGTTAGTGTGAACAAATATTTTTATCCATGGATAACTAAATGTCTTCGATCACTAAATGGATGTTATGTATGGGGTTATCATTTTTAGTGAGAGTATGATTCATAAAAGTCCATTAACTCAATATAAAACGTGATATATATGTGATAAAATCTCTTGTTGTAGATAATAACATAATCATTTAAAAAACATGACTTTTAGATAAATAAAAATGGTGAATCTTACTGTATGGAACTATTATGACTAGTAACTTAAGAAAAATTATTCGGTTAAGAAATATTTATGTGTTTGAGAAACAACTTCCTAAATAACCAAATGTTTATTTCATTCAAGAAATGAATATATATGTTCACTAAAATCATATAATGATTAAATCAATTATTTAATGAATAATATGTAAAAAGAAATAGGAATTTATTAGTCACTACTGATATCTATTCAATATAATGAGATATACTAATAAATTTGATACACTCATGGTTTTATTTAAGGATTACTTTTGTTAAGAAATTCATCGAATTTCCCTTAATGGAAATGTTTTGACAACCTGAATAAATTTAAGAAAAAATTACATGGTATTCAAAATTATTGACAATTGATGATAAGGGAATATTATTTCTATGTTATTTTGGTATATATATAGTGCAAGTGGGTAGAATCAATAAAACAATATTTATTTAGAGTTTCCAACAACATTATATTGAGTTTTTAGTCTTGTTCATTGATACATAAAAGAAACAAATCATGATATAGGAGTAATGATTTCATAAGATAAGAATGTTTCTAATACTTAAAATTATTTTTGAAACTCCATGTAATTTATATACCATGAGAAAGTGATATAGAAATTGATTGATTTATTTCTATTTTTCTGATCCAAAATGTATGCGTTAAAATTTTATAAATATACATACTTTCAATATTAATGGAATGACTAATATAAATTTTATGTCTCATTAAGGTGACAAATAAAAGAGTTTAAAATCAAATATTATAATAAAGAGTTATATATAAATCTTTTATGAATCACAAAAGGATGTGTATCTTTATATCATTTCAATTATGTGGTGAGAAAAGTTGTTTATTAAAAAGTATTTATTGTGAAAAAATTAAATGGTTACTTGAATACACTTGGTTCATGATTAATCAAATTCTATAAACTTCTATAAAAATGATACAAGGTTAAAAAAATATTTAGGGTAAATGTTTTGTCATATTATATTGTAAAATATTAGATGAGGTGTTCCCACTAACAAACAGTGACACATTGTGTTAAATAAATAAATTCAAATGAAAAAATGTTCCGAACACATAATAATTATATATTATATGGATTGATTAGTTTATTTTTCAATGTCCAAATAAAAAGAAAAAAAGTAATCTTCAACAAAATAATGAGTTTTTATGTCATAACATGTAATTATAATGAGAATAAAACATATATGAGACTAGATAGAGTATGTTTGATCATTGATAAGTTCAATCATAACAAATACATTTTTATTCTTGTTATATTTATTTTAAATATTGTCTTACTAGATTTAAATAAATCTGATTATATTAGAAAATGAAAAGATCTATAATTAATTTTTGGGTACAATGAATAATTTTATTGTGTAAAGGTTAATTCCAATTAAATTACAGAGTGAAATTCAGTTAATATATTAATTATTTTTTGATTATGGAGATAAATTATAATGAATTTGGTTA
The DNA here is from genome assembly GCA_963277665.1 of Viscum album. NCBI lineage: Eukaryota > Viridiplantae > Streptophyta > Magnoliopsida > Santalales > Viscaceae > Viscum > Viscum album. Next base: position 150,419,192 of record OY728159.1, read on the forward strand.
CATTTAGTTTCCAAAATTATGGGATTTTTACTTTATCCTAAAGGTGTTTAGGATGAGCTAATAGGTGATAATTTAAATAGTTACATTATTTTTGAATGGAAATAATTAATGAAAATAATTCTATTGTTGATGTAAAACATATAACAGAGACTAAAATGATAATAAAATATGAAATTTTTTAATTTTATGTTATGAATTTATGAAATTTGAAAATTCTCTAGAAGTTTAGCATTATAAATGTGATTCCCAAGTGTCACCATTATTTAATTAGATAACTCAATAAAATCTTCTCAAATTTTTTTTAGTATAATATTTTTAATAGATGAAAAAAAGTTTTTTTGGTGATTATATATAAATACAATTGTTTAAAAAATCTATAAACTGTTGGAAACACAATGTTGGTCTGGAAATTTAACATATATTATATAATAGAAATTCCCTATTGTAAAATTTTCAAGTATACATAAAGGATTATAATAATATTAAAAATATCATAAATGAGGAAATCTATAGTCTTTCATTTCTTCACATTGGATTTAAAAATGTACATGTATTATCATAAGAGTACATATAAACACTACATTGGGGGGGGGGTTAATAGTAGTTTATAAAATAAAATAACTTCTATTAATAACCTCTATATATAGGTTTATCAAGATAGTTTTATTATATTTATAAAATTGATTACACAATCATTTGTACCCATAATTTATATTTGTAATGTTTAAAAAAATTTTATATCAAAACCGATTCATCCTTAAAAAATACATAGTTGAAATAGAAATAGTAAAAAAATAAAATTAATAGTTATAAATATCATAATAAAACTTATTGATGCTCTATAATATATTTCGACGCTCTAATAAATATTTTTTAAAGAAGTGCAAAAAATTATGTAGAGTATTAATGGTTTCCACCAAACCCTAATGGAATGTATTACTTAAGAAAGGAATCCATAAATACCAATACAAGAATAACTCTATTTACCTATCCTCAAGAACCATCAATAAGAATGATTATAAAAACCATGTCTTACTATCCCCTGAATCTGTTGATCGGACCAGAAATAAAAATTATAGTCATCAAATACAGATGTCATTTAGAATGATCCTCAAAAATAGGATTCTAGAAGTAAAAATATATATTGTTTTACAATAAATTTAATAATATATGTAAACATATGAAAAAAAATCCTCAAAAAAACACTTATATCATCAGTGGTGAAAAATATTCATCCTCAATGAATGATTCATCAATTTATAGGTAGCCTTAAAATAGTAATATTCTTTATTCCTCAGTTCTGGTTACAATGGCCTTTGATTAACTATTCTTTACAATAATAGTTTTGTAAAACTTTGTTTTGTAGTCTCTTTATTAACACCATTATAGTTATTATGAATTTAATCCAATGGAAATAGATTGGTTCATATAGTAAAATCATATTTATCCATTGGAAAACGTTTAATTTTCTTTACATAGAACATTTATTCCTTCATCTAATAGATTTTATTCTAGTGGACTTAGTATGACATTTTTAAGTGATAATTGGTTATATTTTTTTATATAGTCATTATAAATTTTTATAAAATTGAATTATATCCATTTCTAGTAAAAAACATATAGGCTCATCCAAAGTAAAAATTTATTTGATTGACCAATGTAAAAAAGTGCCCCTTCAACTGATGTATAATGGTACTATTTTCTTCCATGGGTTATAAAAATTCTCTTTGATGGAAATTTTTTTTAGAATGGTTAAAAATAAACTTTCCATAAAAAATAATTTAGAACATTTAATTTATAAATTTATTAAAATATTGATTTAAGGAACTGTGTTGGGATATATATAACTATGGTTAGAATGTATGAATAGGAAACATTCAACACAACAATTTCCCACTCATCGGGATGAATAAAACATATAATCCGAATAGAAAAAACTATAGTTTAAAAAATTTAAAATACTCACTCCCTATGAAATTTACATTATTTACCCTTTTACCGATTTAATTATCTTTTTACAATTATTTATGTGTACCCAATTGTTTTATTATAATTTTTATAAATATTAAATTAAAGTATTATGTTTTATTACCTTTCACCCCCTTTTTTATTTTCAAGATGAATGTGGAATGGTATAGTGTGTAATAGAAATGATGAGTAATGAAAAAAAATCAAAGAAATAAATTTATATATTTTTATAAGAATTCATCCAAAAAAATTTGAAAAGTTATTATTTTAATGAAATGGGAAAAAACAACCATCCATAAATAAATATGGGAGAAAATTCCTTAGAAACATGCATTAAAAAATAATTTTTAGGTATTATAATACTTTTGATAATGGTTATAAAGTTATTATTAATTTGAGAGTTTCTTTTTAGTAACATTCAAATAATTTATGTGATTTGGATATTTATCATCATCAATAAACTTTGATTCTAACATTAAGAAATTCTCTTCTACATATTTAAACATCTGGTTATATTATGTGAACTTTGACACTACTCCTTTGAAAAAACTAAAACAACATGATCTCTTTATTTAATATTGATACTCTTTCTTTTAATATTTGTATAATCCCAATTAATCTGAGATTTATTCCTCATGGTTCATTGAAAGGGATTTATTATTATTAGTTTTACTTCTAATTTCACTCTAATTATAACTCATGTGTCTAAAAATATTTGAAACAAATTTTTAATTCCTTCTCATACAAATTATATTTCCACCATAATATTTCATATCACCTTAATTATGTATGACCATGAAAATAGGTTTTTCAACCTTAATGTTTCTTAATTTTATTATCCTCTAAAATTGTTTAAATCATATTCGTTTTGAATTATGGATTCTTTCAACTATCTCAAATAATCAGAATATTCCCAGACCGAAATCCATACTTGTATATATTTCAATAATTCTTCAATATCAGGGAATATATTGTTATTATTTTCATGTTATTACATAATTAATTGAATCAATTCAATTTCATTTCAATTGTTTTTGAACATGTTCATGGATCATAGTTAGTTTAATTGAAAAAAACATCTAGAAAGAATGGATGTGGAGATTTTAAAGCGCTAGCTTCTTCCTTCCATTCATTAAACTCTTTTTAGAAGGATATTCAAATTAAAAGTATTTATCTTATAATGGCGTGTCTTTAACCATAGTCTACATGTGTTGATATTCATATTACACAGAAGATTCATTTCTTATGAGACATCAAATTTAGTATCATTGTGAAACATAGATTAAAGAGAACTTAAAAACATGGCAACACTTTCTGCATAAACTGCAAAATATTTCTCCAAATATTTTTCAATCACATCATCACTTCTAGATTTAATTTCCATACATTTTAGAAATATAAGAAATAAAAAATCCTATATAAATATATATATTTTTAAAAACAACATTCATTCCAATTATGTTCTAAATAGAAAAAGGATCTTCGGATTGTTGGTATTTTATCATTTCTAATTGAACAAATTGGAATACTACTAGATGTATAAAAATTATAATAGAAATAAAGAGATATTATTCTATTTTGTAACTTGGATATTTTTTACAATTTAATTAAAACCCTTTAAGAATTTTCTATCTATATGTGTTTGACAACAATTTTTTCTATTTCTCATTATTATACTATTAAAAAAATATTTTTATAATATTTATCTTTTAGGGGATTTAAATCACGAATATCTAATCCAGACATGGACCATCAGGTTACATTTCCTCTTCCATCTTTAAGAAAACTATAAATCCTCATTTGGAATAGTTCGTTCATTCATATTGTAACAACCCGAGATTTTATAAGATACGTTCTTTTTAATTTCATTCATATCTTCTATTGTACGACACACCAAGATTATCTTGCAGTATACTCAACACTGTATTAGCTTGCAGTATACACAACACTTTTCTTGGCTCTTGTTACACAAAATTTCAAGTTAGTTTGATAGAAGTTATTCTACACAACATTGAGTGTGTGTGTATATATATATATATATATTCAATGTATAAATAAAATATGGTTGGATTCTGTTATACGCAACAACAAAGGAGTTGTGCACTACACGCAACCCTGACTTGGCTTGCATTATACGCAATCATGACCTTCCTCGATAGCGTGTGTTGTACGCAATACCGTGTTTTACTTAACAACGATATATTATTATAATATTGTTATGAACTAGCCGTTATAAATAGTGTTAACTAAATTTTTAATTTTATAACATTATTATTCATCCTACACATTTCTAGAAAATGGTATAAGAACAAAATAAATTTTTCAGGTAAAATAAGTATTTTTCAAAAAATGCAGTTTTGCCACCTTTTGATGGCGACCCCACATTAAATATAGTTTTTGAAATGTTTATAAGTTTAATTTGAAAAATTAAAAATCTTATTTTTAATCAGGATATAAAAATTTACATTAGATAAAGTTTTGATATTTTTCCGATAACTTTCATATTTTAATGAATAGTAAAAACATGCTATATTTTAATTAAAAACAAATTTTTTCATCGTAATATCTTATGTGGTTAAATAATAATATTGAATGGTTTTAAAGTATAAATAAAATATATTTTTACTATTTAATATAATGTATGTCATTATCATTAATTTTACCTTGAATTCGTAGGTTAATTCAATTCAATCTTTTGCGATGTTTTAAAGAAAACCCCGTTTTCTTTCGATAACGGGATTAATTTTAATTTAATTTCTACATCTTTTGTGTATTTAATTTGTTAAAATTGATTCCATATTTGGAATCAGTGGGTCCAAATTATGTTAATAAGATACTTTTTATTTTTGAGAATTATGAATACTAACTACGATAAATTTTATTTATCATAGTTAAAGGTAAATTGGGTAATTAAGGGTAAATATAATATTTTAAAATTACCCTAACAAATGTAAAAATCTTATTTGATGACTAAAAGTCGACCCATATCACCTAAGGGTAGGATTAGATTCATTTAATTAAATTTTTTCAATGAAAATAATTTAATTATTATTAAAACCAAAGAATGTGACAACATGTCACTTTCTTAAATATTATAAGTATAATAATTTTAATCTAGTGATAATATTCATGAAACTTCTAACATGAATAGTATCCAGAAAGATAATAAAATTATCTACATCATAGGAATTTATTTAGAATTTTTAGGGTTTAAATAATTTTCATTTATTATGACACAAAGATGATGCAATAATTGTCTTATTAATGAAATGTTGACATAATTGATGTTATAAATACCCAAATAAATGTAAATTGAGACTTTTTATGACTTACAATAATTTTCTAGGTTAATATGACATGTTATTGTTGATTTAAGTAACTTGGATTGAACTTATCATTCTGTTATAAATTTCGTAAAAATCATGTACCAAATAGTGTCAAAATTGACATAAATTAGTTTTTAAAATAAATATTATATTATTAATTGTTATTTTATTCCTAAAAATCTAAGGTTCGGCCAAATGAATTAGTTAAGATTATATATATTAATAATAAACAACTTGGGGTTATTTTGGCTTGATATAGTATTTTTATTAACCATATAGTTTAAGAAATCAAAAAGGCACGGTAAAAGTTAAATTATTTAATTTAGAGTTAAATCTAATTGATAAGGTAAAAATAATAACCTAAACTTGTATAAATCCTATTGGATTAGATTATTTCGACCCATACCCACTTTAGCTTCGAAATAAGACCCTTTGGAACCATTATAAACCGAATTTGACCTTAATATAAAATAATATTTGGAGATTTTCCTAAGGTGCCCCTCTCCTCCCTTATAAAATGGCACCTCCTCCCTCTCCTCCTCACACCAATTTGAGCATTCAAGCTCGCCCAACCCATGAAAAAATCTCTTCTCCCCTTCCCTAGTATAATCCTAGAGGTCCTGGTCTTCATCAAAGACCATCCTTAGTTCTTTAAGTGGAGGATAAGTGAAGGCGCATCAAAAAGAGGTAATATCCATTACCGATATTTTTCAATTTCTTTCTTCTTCAACTTCTTCTTCTTTAGTTGTTTCATGATAAATTAATAACATAAGTATTTCTTATATACTGATATGTTATTATAAATATAAACAACTCTAATTAACCTTCTATCCATCATATGGAAAAAGGAAATCACAGCGCGTGCGTATGTACAGAATACCGTCTCCACGCCGTGGTGTAATCTATTTTCCACCACCACCTTAATTGGATGGGTATAATGGTGTAAATAATGACTATATATGACTATTATAAAGTGTTATTGATTCTGAAATAGTATACAAACACTCCAATACAATTCCATGATCATAAGAACGATATCATCACTCGTGCGTATGTACGGAATACCGTCTCCACGATGTGATGTGACTCGTTCTACATGATCCTCATTTCATAATGATTATATAAATGAATTGAATGAATGAATATGATACATGTTACACTAATACCATTCGGTAAATGATGTATCTATAACCTAAAGATAAGAATAATAATTTATTCGACAAACACGCATAAGAACAAAAAGTAATAAACACCCGAATAACAAGTAGTAGTGAAATATTACTAATAAGAAGCTAATAATATGACCATATATGATATCATAACAATACGTATGATTCTGGAATAAGTCAATAACATTATTTAAATCATTATACTGGAGGTTTGGACACTTACGAAGCATATCGGACCTAATGTAAGGGAAATATCACAATCTCATTTTTATCCGAAATTGTTTATACTTTGGCATTTACTAGGGTGTATTTTATCATCCACATCCATGTTTCCTCATTATGTAATATTATTTCCATCCACCTACAATTTTTTTAAATCCAATTTTACCCTTTGGTGAGTTTTTAGTAAAGGATATGAAAGGAATCTTTTGTCGTTTTTCGTACGAGGTGCTTTTTGTCTTTTCCGACAAAAGTACGAAGAATGTTTTTTTAACTTATACGGCATGAATGGATTTTTAAAACATTATTTCCAAGAAGCTTCCTTTACAAATTTTCACATTTATTTTTAATCAACTTCTTTTAGTTTAAAATTGTATGACATGTTATGAAAGGAAAATGTTTTTTAAGTAGAAAGGATATTTTCCTCAAGAATGGAGTTCAAGTGTTTTATCAAAATTATTTTCCATCTAAGATAATATAGGGTTCTGTTACTATCCCTATTATTACATTATCTTGATTATATTGTGATGGAAATATTTTTATGAATTCCTTTATCTTATATGAAATGTTTTATGATGTCATGATGTTTAAGATTCCAATTTTTTATTACATGGGTTATGCAATGATGTATGATTTATGAATTTGTGGCACACATAAGAATGGAAGCATTACGAGATAGGTGGGACCTATATCTCCCTCCAATGAATTGGGTAATGATTTTATATCTCATGAGATAGACATGGCTGGAATAGTAGGTTATACCAGTTCAGTGAAACAGGACTGAAACGAGGGTGACTCGGTTCAGAAATGGACTTTGTACACTAAGATAGTCTTGGAAATGAGTCTTGACTAATAAGATATGATTCAATATGATTATGTGTGTATGCCACAAAGTTTCATGTTTTAAGTTATGATTATTTCGATTTCATTTCACTACTATGATTTATCCCATCTTATGAAATTATGCTCTCTTTTGCAGGTTAAGATTTCCAAAATGCTATGTTCTTATGAATATGATGTGATTGATATTTCTTTTGTTTACCCTTACTGAGCATTTGAGCTCACCATTTTATGTTTTATTTTCCCCAGGATATAAATAAAGGTTTTAGGTAAGAAAAAAATGGAAGATCTTTATGGGAGATATTGAAGATCTTTCACCATGATTAGAAGATTACGTTCCGAGTTTCCAAAGACACTAAACTATTACGGTCCTAGTGTGTGTGTTTTTGTTATGTAATAAGTATTACGCAAAAGTAATGTAATTTCAATGTACATCAGGCTTCGGGTCTCTACAGTTGGTATCAGAGGAAAGGTTTAGTCAACCTTTGGAAACTAGGATTTGAGAACGTTAGTGAGATCCCTAGAGATATTTCTAAGGTATGTCTAGGGATGTCCCTAAGGATAAGTATACGTATAGGATATAGTCCTAGAACTATGGTAACGATCTTAGAATTTAACCTATGATGTTAGATTTTGAAGTTACTCCCCCTTTATTATGATTTTTTCCTCTAACACTATTCTTTTTGGGTTTTAGAAAATGGCTGGAAACAAGATGATTCACGATAATGGAGGATATTATAGACATTGGAATGATATTCTTCATGAGAAACCAAATGAAATGGGATTTGGAAGTCCAACCATCATTATTATGTTGAATCATCAATCTCATAATATGATCAATAAACTCAAATTTGGTAAGTTCCTGACTCGGCTAATAAGAGAAAGATGAAGTTTCATGATGATCATAGAGGAAAGAAAGTTCAATTTCCCCTATATTAATCATGTGGGAAGAGGAATCAAGGAGAATTTTTCAAAGGAAATGGAAGATGCTTTGGGTGTGGAAAAGAAGGACACAATGTCAGTAAGTGCAAATGAAACGGTTCAGTTAACACCAGGGATAAGGATAATGGTATTGCTACGACATCAACAATGGTTAAATGTTTTAAATGTGGAATGTACGGGCATTATGAAAACTAATTCCCTAAGGTAAAGTCTCATGAAAAGAATCAGTATGGTCATACGGGTAGTATTTATGTTGATGATGATGAAGAGACTACAAATGATATGTGAGATGAAAGAATTGTTGAAACTCGGTCAATGGTTTAGGAATGTAGTGGAATGATTACATGTTTATCATGTGTAATGTTGTATAAGTAATCTCATGGTACTATGGAATAAAGAGACATCTAAGGATTGTTACACTGTTGTCTTTCCTTGAGTTTTGAATGTGTGTGATTAATGGTACCAGTATCCATGAAAGATTATTCAGATATTTTTGGAATGTAGATGATATGCGCATAATGAAGGGATAAGGAGAAAATTAAATGTTTGATAGTATTCATGATCTCATGACTGATATAAGGAAATAGTTATATCATGGTTTGAGTATATATAATTTTGGGTTTTTGGTATGTGGAATGCATTAACTTTTGACAGCACACATGTTTTTACAAAGATTCAATGGGTATTCATTTTTCAAGAGATTTCATGATTATGGTATTCACATGACTGGAATGTGACGAACACGATATATGAGGGATAAATGATGGCATTCACGTGATCATTTTCTCTATACTATGAGCTTGGACCGAAGTATTTTGGATAATCCCAAAGATTGGAATGGATTATGTTGGACATAAGTTAGTATTGTTTAAGGATAGAACCTTTTTTAGATATTATTGATGGGATGATATAGTAATGTAGTTTTAGAAAAAGAACAACCTGCAGGACGGGCGACAACCCATCGCGTCGGACAAGGCTGTTGGAATTGAACCCACAACCGAAGTGCGGCTGGCCTTTATCGCCTACCACTGGCCTACAGGAAGTCCCTGATTAGTAGAAACTAGTTTTATTATATTAATAATAATGACATATGAAGTATACGTCCATTTTAGGAACCATATATGATTAATCTCACTATTGATGGACTTATGTATTTTTTGATAACATTTCTAACCTTTTTTTTTGAGAAAGATAGAATGACTCATCACTCTATCACATGATCTGATATCACATCACAAATGACAAATTGAACTTCATTTATTTATGAGATGAAGTGGAAATTTTCCAAAGAATGACCAACGGTGAGACTATACCGAAATCACGAAAGTATTTCTTCAAATTCCAATTTCATCAACTTTAGGGAAATGATCTTGAAAACCAAAAATGTTGTCCTAGTTCCCTTATATCCAATTAATCAGATGGTACCTTAGATCATCACAAATCAATAGCTTTGTGACTGTTGGCTTTTTAATAGCCATGTTATCTACCACTCTCCATCAGAACATGATGGTTAGATTTTTCTTGCATATCCATATTTTCACCTATATTCTCCTACGTGGAAACCCCGTGATGAGTTAATATGGGTAACCGTTACATTTCAAACATTAGTTTTTAAAGACAAGTTTTGGTATTCCTTTTTACGATGTGGGTTTCTATTAAAGAAACTTTCGAGTAGTAAACCATTTATAACCCCGATAAATTTTGAGGGCGAAATTCATTTTAAGGGGGGTAGAATGTAACAACCCGAGATTTTATAAGATACATTCTTTTTAATTTCGTTCATATATTATATTGTACGAAACACCAAGATTATCTTTCACTATACGCAACACTGTATTAGCTTGCAGTATACGCACCACTTTTCTTGGCTCTTGTTACGCACAATTTCAAGTTCGTTTGATAGAAGTTATTCTATGCAACATTGAGTGTATATATATATATATATATATATATTCAATGTATAAATAAAATGTGGTTGGATTCTGTTATACGCAACAACAAAGGAGTTGTTCACTACACGCAACCCTGACTTGGCTTGCATTACACGCAATCACGACCTTCCTCGATAGCGTGTGTTGTACGCAATACCGGGTTTTACTAAACAACGATATATTATTATAATATTGTAATGAACTAGACTTTATGAATAGTGTTAACTAAATTTTGAATTTTATAACATTATTATTCATCCTACACATTTCTAGAATATGGTATAAGAACAAAATAATTTTTTCGGGTAAAATAAGTATTTTTAAAAAAATGCAGTTTTGCCGCCTTTTGATGGAACAACCACATTAAATCTAGTTTTTGACATGTTTATAAGTTTAATTTGACAAAATAAAATTCTTCTTTTGAATCAGGATATAAAAATTTACATTAGATAATGTTTTGATATTTTTCCGATAACATTCATATTTTAATGAATAGTAAAAACATGCTATTTTTTAAATAAAACAACTTTTTTCATCGTAATATATTATGTGGTTAAATTATAATATTGAATGGTTTTAAAGTATAAATAGAATATATTTTTAACATTTAATATAATGTATGTCATTAGCATTAATTTTACCTTGAATTCGTAGGTTAAATCAATTCAATCTTTTGCAATGTTTTAAAGAAAACCCCGTTTTCTTTCTATAACGTGATTAATTTTAATTTAATTTCTGCATCTTTTGTGTATTAAATTTGGAAAAATGGATTCCATATTTGGAATCAGTGGGTCCAAATTATGTTAATAAGCTACTTTTTATTTTTGGGAATTATGAATAGTAACTACGGTAAATTTTATTTACCATAGTTAAAGGTAAATCGGATAATTAAGGGTAAATATAATTTTTAAAATTATCCTAAAAATGTAAAAATCCTATTGGATGACTAAAAGTCAACCCATATCACCTAAGGGTCGGATTATATTCATTGAATTAACTTTTTTCAATGAAAATAATTTAATTATTATTAAAATCAAAGAATGTGACAACATGTCACTTTCTTAAATCTTATAAGTATAATAATTTTAATCCAGTGATAAACTTCATGAAACATAGAACATGAATAGTATCCAGAAATATAATACAATTATCAACATCATAGGAATTTATTTAGAATTATTAGGGATTAAATAATTATCATTTATTATGACACAAAGATGATGCAGTAATTGTCTTATTAATGAAATATTGATATAATTGATGTTATAAATGCACAAATAAATGTAATTTGAGACTTTTTATGACTTACAAAAATTTTCTAGGTTAATATGACATGTTATTGTTGATTTAAGTAAATTGGTTCTAACTTATCATTCTGTTATGAATTTCATAAAAATCATGTACCAAATAGTGTCAAAATTGACATATATTAGTTTTTAAGACAAATATTATATTATTAATTGTTATTTTATTCCTAAAAATATAAGTATCAGCCAAATGACTTAAATAAGATTATATATATTAATAATAAACAACTTTTCTTTGTTTTGTCTTGATATAGTAAGTTTATTAACCATATAGTGTAAGAAAACAAAAAGACACGGTAAATGTTAAATTATTTAACTTATAGTTAAATATATTTGATAAGGTTAAAATAATAACCTAAACTTGTATAAATCCTATTGTATGAGAGTATTGCGACCCATCCCCACTTTATATTCGAAATAAGACCCTTTGGAACCATTATAAACCGAATTTGACCTTAATATAAAATAATATTTTGAGATTTTCCTAAGGTGCCCCTCTCCTCCCTTATAAAAGGGCACCTCCTCCCTCTCCTCCTCACAACAATTTGATCATTAAAGATCGGCCAAAACCTGCCAAAATCTCTTCTCCACTTCCCTAGTATCATCCTAGAGGTCTTGGTATTCTTGAAAGACCATCCTTAGTTCTTTAAGTGGTGGTTAAGTGAAGGCGCGTCAAAAAGAGGTAATATCCATTACCGATCTTTTTCAATTTCTTTCTTCTTCAAATTCTTCTTATTTAGTTGTTTAATGACAAAGTAATAACATAATTATTTCTTATATACTGATATGTTATTATAAATATTAAACAACTCTAATTAACCTTCTATCCATCCTACGGAAAAAGGAAATCACCGCGCGTGCGTACGTACGGAATACCGTCTCCACGCCGTGGTGTAATCTATTTTCCACCACCACCTTACTTGGATATGTATAATGGGGTAAATAATGACTATATATGACTATTATAAAGTGATATTGATTTTGAAATATTATACATACACTCCAATACAATTCCACGATCATAGTAACGATATCTTCACTTGTGCGTATGTACGGAATACCGTCTCTACGATGTGATGCGACTCCTTCTACATGATCTTCATTTCATAATGATTATATAAATGAATTGAATGAATGAATATTATATATGTTACACTAATACCATTCTGGAATGTGGTATCTATAACCTAAAGAGAATAATAATAATTTATTCGACAAACACGCATAAGAACAAAAAGTAATAAACACCCGAATAACAAGTAGTAATGAAATATTACTAATAAGAAGCTAAGAATATGACCATATATTATATCATAACAATAAGTATGATTCTGTAATAAGTCTATAACCATATGTAAATCATTATACAGGAGGTTCGGACACTTACGAAACATATCGGACCTAAGGTAAGGGAAATATCACAATCTCATTTTTATCCGAGATTGTTTATACTTTGGCATTTACTGGGGTGTATTTTATCATCCACATCCATGTTTCCTCAATATGTAATATTATTTCCATCCACCTACAATTTTTTTAAATCCAATTTTACCCTTTGGTGAATTTTTAGTAAAGGATATGATAGGAATCTTTTGTCGTTTTCCGTACGAGATTCTTTTTGACATTTCCGACAAAAGTACGAAGAATGTTTTTTTCAACTTATACGGCATGAATGGATTTTTAAAACATTATTTCCATGAAGCTTACTTTAGATGTTTTCATGTTTATTTTTAATCAAGTTCTTTTTGTTTAAAATTGTATGACATGTTAAGAAAGGAAAATGTTTTTTTAGTAGAAAGGATATTTTCCTCAAGAATGGAGTTTAAGTGTTTTACCAAAATTATTTTCCATCTAAGATAATATAGGGTTCTGTTTCTATGCCTATTATTTAATTTACTTGATTATGTTGTGATGGAAATATTTTTATGAATTCCTTTATCTTATATGAATTGTTTTATGATGTCATGATGTTTAAGATTCCCATTTTTTATTACATGGGTTTTTCAATGATGTATGATTTATGAATTTGTGGCACACATAAGAATGGAATAATAATGAGATGGGTGGGACCTATATCTCCCTCCAATGAATTGGGTAAAGATTTTATATCTCATGAGATAGACATGTATGGAATGGTATGTCATACTGGTTCAGTGAAACAGGACTGAAACGAGGGTGACTTGGTTCAGAAATGGACTTTGTCCATTAAGATAGTCTTGGCAATGAGTCTTGACTAATAAGATATGATTCTATATGATTATTTGTGTATGCCACAAAGTTTCATGTTTTAATTTATGATTATTGGGATTTTATTTCACTACTATGATTTATCCCATGTAATGAAATTATGCTCTCTTTTGAAGGTTATGATTTCGAAAATGTTATGTTATTATGAATATGATGTGATTGATATTTCGTTTGTTAACCCTTACTGAGCATTTGAGCTCACCCTTTTATGTTTTCTTTTCCCCAGGATATAAAGAAAGGTTTTAGGTAAGAAAAAAAATGTTATATCTTTATGGGAGATGTTGAAGATCATTCACCATGATTAGAAGATTACGTTCCGAGTTTCCAAACACACTAAAATATTACGGTCCTTGTGTGTGTGTTTTTGTTATGTAATAAGTATTCCGCAAAAGTAATGTAATGTAAATGTACGTCAGGCTTCGGGTCTCTACACATATGCTCATAAAAGTATATGGAATCACTACAGTAGTGGGGGTGACAACACTTTAATTAAATAAAAATATTAATTTTTTAACACACTTATGAAGGTTAATTGGAATAAATTTCTATATGATTTAGAAAAGTGATCAGATTGACTTCGGTAGTAAATCTTTATATTTTTATCGCATAAAAAATGTTAATATCCAAAAATAAATTTTCATAAAAGATTTAATATAAAAAATTGAAAAATGTAAAAAATAAATAAATTCAAAATAATATATTAATCATAAGGAAATTTACATATTCCTTGTCAAAGGTATGAAAAAATTAACATTCAATGTTTAGTAATTAAAAGACCATGACTTTTTGAATCCAGGGCTTCCACCAAACTATAATGTTTTTTCTTATTTATAAAAAGAATATATTGAACCTAATGTCTGAATAATATTTTCCCCCTATGCACAGGAACCCTGACTCATCACGACCAGACAAATGAAGACTTCATATCCTAATAATTCCTCAATCTGACTAGATCGAACATACAATTATAAACACAAAAATTTTGAAGCATTTACTGTAGGACCCTAGAGAACCAAGAGAGGAGAGGGGTGAATCAGAGTGTAAACATTTTCTTTTAATGGGAATGATATTTTCCCATGTAGATAGGATCTTGGTAAAATAGTATGATGGATTTGACTAGTAATAAAACATCCACATACAAAAAGACAACAAATTAGTTTTACTTTGTTCACTGATAAGGACTAGTCCATGGAGCATATGATGATATTGTGTTGGTCGTACCAAAATCCACTATTTTTCACTAGTTTTGTAACACAAGATTTATGACACATTCACTATATGTCATGAACAATGACATTACAAGATTTTACTATTATAACAGCACATCCCTCTAAAATATTCCTTCAACTGCACATAACTCAATGATTTCAGGGAAGTCTAACTCAGTTTATCATCATGAAGGTCACATAAATGGATTGGAATTTAAGTATTTATGTCTCAATAGAATTTGACTCATTGTTCTCCATTGACATGGGTTGACTCACTCTAAAAGAACATTAAACTGAAAACCAAATTATTAAAACTACCTTTTATGAAGATCCTCCACAAATCTTGACCCTTTATAGAGAACCCCTACCTTCAAATATCAAACACCATTACATAACACCATTGTAATTGCATAAAAAACTCCTCCATGAATTTCTGTGATTCAATGAATATTTTCCCATAATTGTGAAGAAATAATTTCTCAAAAGCATTGGCATCAGTAAGGACATATAAATTATTTCATCACTGCTCAATCTCGCATAGGTTTTGTTATTAGCGATTCTCAAATGCTTCTCAATAGATTATCTGGATCTTTCAAAAACATATTTGCGGTGCTCCTCCTATCATGATGCTCTATTGAAATTTTCCATTTGTGATGCATGTTATTACCACATATCATTCTTTTGAACCAATTTTTAGTGTTCATGACGCATTTCATTATTTTGGTGCTTCCCATCAAAACCTCATGCCTTCACGAACCTCAAATTATTGTAATCATAGAGAACATCATCTTTTTTCATGATGATTTATATCATTATGACCATCATACATATCTTTGAAAACCCCATTACTTTTCCATTTTCATTAATATTTTTTTCTAGAACATTAATTTCTTTGATGCTAGCCTCTTCATATAGTTATTTGACCCCAAAAATTTTTAAAACAATATGAAAAAATTAAAACTTCAATACTAGAGCCAGCTTGTGCTATAAGATCTATTTTCATGCAATCTTCTTGGTCATCCATTTGAGTACTGACAACAAATAAAATCCACACTCCATTTCCATCCAAGAACATCCTTGCTTCCAATATTTACGAGGCTCCTCCAAAGAGTATTCATTATATAAAAACACTCTAAAGAATTACCATAAATAAATTTCTTAAAGTGTCATATTGTTAAATAATATTCATGATAAATTATAGATTATCAATGATGAAAAGTATACCTCCTCCCAATAATAAACATCTATTTATTGGAAATCCAAAAATACTGGTATTTCGTATATCTTTGGAGGTCGTTGTGATTATATAAGAAAAAACACATCTTCACATGAATTGTATTATACAACATCATCCAGTAGCCACCATAGAAACAATAATAATGTTATTATGAATTATATATAGTAGAAATAACTTGTTTTATTTGATAAAATATAATATTATATTCAATATATTAAATAAGTTTTATCTGGAGAACATATCGACATCCTTCTGATGGATGTTTGGCTAGTGTTACCAATATATAATTTTCATGAGAGACTTAGTTTTACTTCTTCATTCATTGTAAGAAATATTATACCAATTGAATTATATCAGCTGGTATATAAACTTATAGGCTTTTATATTTTAAAATATTATTGGTTCTATTAATTTAAAAAATTACTTGTTCTGTAACCTCCCTCCCCTCCTCATTGGCTTGAGTTGAGGTAGATGTGATACATGGCCTTAAGAGGCATACCCAAGGAAAAAATGGTTTTAAATAAATTTAGAGGTAAACATTAATGGTGGGGTATTATTTTCCATTTGAAATAAAAACAACAAACCAATACGGCAATTACTAAACAACTACATGATTCATGTCAACAATGTATCACAATTCAATCACTTTCCAACAAGAAAAATACAAACCATACCAACACCAAATCAGAGTAATAATAAAAATTCTAAAAATTCAATACATAATGATATATCTTAACATATCCTGACAAATATCCAATAAATTAAACCACAGGACCACCAAATAATCATGATGAACCACTACAGAAATTAACTTCTTTTCTTTTACCAATGTCCCATAATTTCACATCTATAATATCACCCATATTCCAATATAGGGGATGTGTAATAATACATAGTATGAATTCCCAATTGACTTACCTTCCCATTATACTATTATAGAATAAGTTATATCATTTATATAAAAAAATCTATATAATACAATTAATAATGCAACAAATTCAAACAATAAAAACACACAAATACCAAAATCGGTTTGTAACACCATGAGTTTTTTATGATATAGAATTTTTTTTCATTGATTTATTTTGTTGTAAGAAATAGAAAAATAATATTTCAATATACAAAAAATCGTTTTAGATTATTGTATACGAAAAACTATACTTTTTTTTGTTACCCACAATTTCAGGTTCTTTTTATATAATTCCTATCAATCAAGACCTAGTATAAGTAAACAATAATATATTATAACATAGTCATTATAATGATGGGTTTGAATAGTATTAAAATCCATATAAAAGAAATTTAAATGAAAATATATAACTCTTTAGAATAATAAAATCACTCTCAATGGATTGAATCTAATGTTTAAAATTCAACTAATTTGTTTTCTACAACTGATATAAAAATAAATTCATTTTTTGGATAAAAAATGTATTTAAAAAATGATGTTTTCCACCTTTTAATGGAGCACACATTTTAAATCTAGTATTTAAAACATTTTATATTTTATTTGAAAATATAATTTTTTAAATTCATAATATAAACATTTATAGTAGTTTAATTTTTCATATGTTTCTGATAACATTCATTTTTTGACATGTAGTGAAAATACTGATTTTTAACCATTTTTTTCTTTTAATTTCATTATATATTTTAAATAAGTTTTTTTAGTATTAATTAGTTCGTTTTTATCCAATTATGGTTTTTTGAAATCATTTTGTACCTGAATTTATTATAAAAACATTTTATATTTAAAAAGAAACATCTTTCTAAAAACGATTTTTCATGACATTCTAGCGATTTTATTTTTAATTTAATTCTGTAAATTATCTTTTTTGATTTGTAAATAAATGGATTTCAAATTTATATTCACGAGTTCCAAATTAGGTAATTAGTTCCCTTATATTATTCACCAATATTAATACTAACCATGATTAATTTTGTTACCACGGTAAACGGTAAAATAGGCAATTTTGGTTAAAAATAAAAATATAATGACAATAAAATCACCGAAAAAATTGATAAAAAAATTTGATGAATCGAATCTAAAACATATCACTTAAAGGTATAAATTATGTCATTTAATTTGCACTTTACTAAGAAAATGACTTAAGTATTATTTAGATGAAAGCAAGACACAAAGTGTCATTTTCTTGGTCTATAATATCTATTATGTGTTCACATATGAAAACATAATTTGTATCAAGGAATATACAAGTTGATTTTTTACTTAACAAAAATATTTACCTAGTATAAATTTATTTTTTGTATTTTACGACATTTGGGGTATATTATAACATAAATAATAAATTATTTAAAGAAAATTTAATGATTTCACATTCATGTTTTAGTAAATATATCAATTTTAGTATTATGTTATTCCGAATCTATATTAGAATATACTTACTTTTTCTATAGCTAAATTATTTTATTTATCTTTTTAATTTATTTTAAAAAATTTAGGAATTAAATAATTACCTTAATGGAAAATAAATTAATGATTTCGAAATTATTTAATTGGTGAAAATAAAAAATAATAATTTTAATAAAAATATAATAAATATAAAAATATAAAAACATGTGCCACAATATTCTTTTTCTAGTATAAATCATCCATAATCATCCAAGGGTATATTTACTAACAATTTTAAGCATTATATATGAGATTATGATATTTATATTGTTTTATTTAAAGTGATGTGGAACTTGTCACATTCATATTTTAATAAGTGTAACATTTTTAATGAATCATTTTATAGAACACATATTTGACTACAAGTATTCTATATAAATATATAAAATTTAACTTTATCATAGATTTTAATTATTAATTTTAACCTAATAAATAATTATTTTAAATAATTACACAATACTGATGTAGTAATTATTTTATAAATGGGAATATCTAATTAATGATATTAAAAATATCATGTAAAAATATTTTTATCTAAGTAATATGTAAAAATAATTTTATAGATTAACTTGACCTATTACCTAGATAATACATTTTTTTAGAATAAAATATTATATTTATGTTTTAAAAAATCCAGAAATTGAATATTGTCAAAATTGACATAATGTTTTTTTGTCAATAAAATGTTTTATTAAATTATTTAATTATAATAAAAAAATTTAAAAAAATTTAGGAATTATTATATTGTATTACATGATCTAATATATTATTTTATGATTAAATTTACATTAAATAAGTAAAATATTCCCAACCTTTAATATTTAAATATTTATTACCATATAAAAAATGAAATAGAATAACTAAGTGTTAAATTAAAATGATAATGTTTAAATTGACATAAAAAATAGTACAAATTTTTTTTGGTTATTTATATTACAACCTTATCTCATATCATCTTCAAAACTGTGACATTTTTTATGTTTTTGGATGTGGTATTATTTTATTATAAATTAATATTTACGGAGATTCTAAATGTACACTTAGCCTCAATTATAAAAGGGAACATCCTCCCTAAAAATTTTAATTCACTTTTATCCATGAAAATCATCAATACCCTGACCATTTACCTTATAAACATTCTTAAGGACATCTTTCATGTTATGTTATTCTCAAAATACAATCTCTAGTTCCTTTAAGAGGATATCTAAATGGAGCTCGTCGAAGAAGAGGTAATCTCCTTTACCGATTCTTTAAAATTATATCTTCTTCTACACAATCATCATTAGTTGTTTCCATAAAAAATTAATGTATCTAGTTTAAAATGTATACTTATATTTTATTAATATTTTATAAAAACCTTAGTCTACCTTTTATAAATCCTACAAAAAACAAAATCAATATGTGTGCGTATATACAGCTTACAGTCTCAACATCGTGTTGGAAAATTTTTGGACCACCACATGACTTGGATGGGTATAATGATTTATATAATAACCATATATAATTATTTAAAGAAGTTATTTTATCTGTATAAATATATATACCATCCACTTGGATACCATTTCATAATTAATGTAATGATATCATCACTCGTGTGTACATACAACCTACCGTCACCAAAATGAAAATGAGACTAATTATACATGATATCCATTAAATCATTATTATATAAATATATATAATAAATAAATATGATATGTATTTTTCTAAATTATTTTTCAATGATATTTTTATGACCTAATCATGAGATCCAGAACTTATTTGGCCAAACATGCACAAGAAAATGACGTAGTTTATAACCGTATACCGATAAATAATGAAATATTATTACCAAAATAATGATAATATGATAATATATGATATCATAAAAATAAATATAATTCATTAATAATGTAATTAAATAATTTAAATAATTATATAGGAGTTTTTTATTCATAGAAATCATAGCGGATATGTGGGAATGAATAATTTTACAATACCATTTTTATCTGATATTGTTTATTATTAATTATTTACTAGGGTATGTTTATCAACCAAATCCATGTTTCAAAAAGATTTACTAAATTGAAAATTCTAATGAAAATTTTTAAAGTCAATTTTACCTATTGGTGAGTTTTTATTAAATGGTATGAAATTAATGTTTTGTCATTATTCGATATGAGGTACTGTTTTCCTTTTCCAACAAAAAATATGAGGATATGTTTTTCTATATATACAAGATGAAAATATTTTTATTTCCTCATATATAACTATTTATATCAAGATTCCTCTACACCATATCACATTTATTTTAAAATATTTTCTTTTATCTTAAAATTAAATGCCAGTTTGAGGAAAAACATTTTTGATGATGAAAGGATATTTTTCTCAAAAATTACTATAATGTTTTTATCAAAATTATTTTCCATATAAGATGAAATTATTTGAATAGGGTTATGATTATATCCCTATTATTATTATTTTTTATTGTATTTATAATTGAATTATATTTATGAAACTTATTTTTATTGTCTAGATTATGATGGAATTATTTTTAAGGAACCAATTTTATTATGTTGTTTATGCCATATAAATGAGTTATGTATTTCTGGAACATGTAATATTGGATTCATTATATGATGGGAAGGACCTATATCTCCCTCCAATGCATTGGGTACTGATTTATATCCCTTTATATATACATGGATTGAACCAAATTTAAATTTGGTTCAATGATAGTGGGATGGAACTACATGTAAATATGGTTCTGTAATACCAGGCTTGAAGGAGGAGTGAACTCATTTTAGTAATGGAAATTGTATACTTTTATTGTCTTTCCAATGATCCCTATCTAATTTGGAAATTATATTTTATGATTATATGTTTTCCACATTCCATGTTTTATTCCAATTCTATTTTATCATGGTTTATGTTCCTTTATGATATATGGCTTTTTTACTACAAATATTTTTTTAAGACCCATGATTTTGATATTAAAAATATATGATATTGTGTTTTCATTTTTATTTTTCTGTTTTTTTTACCCTTAATCATCATTTGAGATCACCCATTTTAGGTTTTCTTTTCCCAATGATATAATGAATGGTTTTGTGTTGGAAAACTATAGGGGTCTTTATAGAAGTTGTTGAAGATATTTCCCCAATTTAGAATAATGTATTCCATGATTCCAAAGACACTAATCTTCTACGGTCTTTTTGGGTCTATTTGTTTAATGTATTAATTATTCGAAAAAAGAAATGAATTTTCCATGTACATGAAGCTTGGTTTTTTAGAGTAGGAATCAGAGTGAAGGATTAGTCAACCATTAAAAACTAGGATGAGAAAACTTTAGTGTGATCCATAGAGATATTTTAAAGGAAATTTCATGGGATTTTGTAATGATGAGTCTAAGTATAGGTTAAAATCCTTGATTATTTGTCAAAATCATTAATAATCCACAATAAACCAAAAAAATTAGATATTTAAAGTAATCTCTCTTGATGATGTTGTTATCCTAGAATGATTTTTGAATCAAACATTTTTTTGGTTTTAGGAAATGGATGGAAATAAGATAATTCAGTTTAATATAGAATATGATAGAAAATGGAATGATATTTTTTATGAACAAAAAAAATAAATTGGATTAGGAAGGTGAAAGATTGTTATTATACCTAATCAGAAATCTCATAGTTTAATGAATAATATCTTCTTGGGTATGTTTCCTGACCCACCTAATAAGATAATGATTGAGTTAAATAGTTTCCACAGAGGAATGAATGTTCAATTTTATTCAAGTGAATCATATAGGAAGAGACATCAAGGACAACATTTTAAAGGAAGTTTAATATAATTTTTGTGTGGAAATGAAGGACACAAATCCATTAATTAAAAAATAAAATGTTCAATTAACATAATGAACAAGGATAATAGAATTGATAATGCATCAATAATGGACAATTTTTTTAAATGTGTAATGTAAGGGCATTACGCAAAAATATTTTCTAATATAAAATCTTATGAAGATAATTAGTATGGTCATATAGTTAGTATTTATGTTGCTTAGGAATAAGAGAATAAGAATGATTTAAGAGATGAAAGAAGTGTTAGGAATAAAATATTGAATCTGAATCAATGGTTTATGGTGATAGTTGAATGATTGAGTGTCTTTCAAGAATAATGTTTTTAAAATAATTTTATAGTATTATAGAATCAAGAAATATCTATATGTTTTCATACTCTTTTTCATTATGTACTGTAAAGTACAAGTTGATTTCTACCGGTAACCATGAAAAGTTATTTATATATTTTTGGAAAACACGTTAAGGGAATACTAACACATAATATAAGCATGATGATGGCATAATAATATTTGTATAAAGATATGTTGGATATGAATTAGTAATTTGGAAGGTAATGATTTCCTGAAAATTGATTAAGGATTTTCTGAAAACTGTTTTAAGCTATTATTGGTGATGTTTGAATGTTTTTGGACTCAATAATAAAGAAACATACATGTTTTCAATAAGGATATATGGTAATTTATCTTGTTTCCATGACTTAATAGAGTACATGATGAAGGTGTTCACATATTTGGAATGTTAACAATAAGAGATACCATATGATATATAGGAATAAATCATAATCCAATATAGTGAACCACTTTTTAATGTTTTGGATTTTCATATTTCAAATGGATTATATAGTTATTAATTAATGAATTTTTTTTTGTTAAACTTCAAATTAATTTTATTATATTAATTTATTATCTCACTATATGGGGGCTTATTAATTTTTGATTAATTATGATAACTATTTTGTTGTGATAAGGATAGATGGAATGACATATCATTCAATTTTTAGATCACATGATTTGCTAACACTACTATAATGTCAAAATCAACATCATATATTTGAATAATATATCAAGTGTAAGTTGTTTAAGGCATGATAGATAGTGAGATTGTACTAAAATAATGTAAGTCTATCTTCTCATTAAAATTATTCAGCATTATAAAAAGGGATCATTATATAAAATATTTTCATATTGTCATCATTCTTGATGAAATTAAAGTCCTATTTTTACAAGAACCATCCCGGGTTAACACTGATCCGGTAAACCAAGTTGGCCTTCGAAAAGTCCCAAAATGCATTCCGGATCCCTCCAGGAAGGAAACTAGTGTCGATCTTCAATATTAAAAATTTGGGGATGACTGAGTCCAAAAAAATACAGATAAATAAACATAAACTAAAAAAATAAATAAATAAAAGAAGATAAACTAATCAAGATGGTTGTGGAAAAAAGAATAAAAGAATCCATAATACATACCTCAATTGAACATATAGGTCACCACTGAACATAAATCACAATTTATCCAAGAGAAATCCATAATTAGGGGAACATGAAACAGGAAAGATAAAATATTTTTCAGCACCGAGTTGCTCTGTAGGAATTCCAAAGAATAACAACACCATATTCCATTACCTTTAAAAATAAACTAAATCATGCATGTTCAAAAATAAGACATAATAAAATAATGTTATTCATTCTATTAAAATTGATGTAATATGTTTACATTTTTATGGAAATGGTGTATAATCCACTAAATGTTCAAAATAGTTTCCAATCACGCATTATGATTCCAATATAAAAGGAAAATAGTTTAATTTATAAAGATGGATTTTAAAAATTAAGAATGAATATTGATATAACCAAAATGGAAATAATTTCAAAAACACCATGTCATAAGTTATCACCATGGTTAATCCCTATAGGTAACTAGTACAAATGGGAACCTATGAACCTTATACCTTAGTGAAATTTGGTATAAAAACCACAACAAACTACATTCTCATACACAAACCAATAGAATGGAACACACTCATAACCCAATGATCTCCAATTAATCATCATTATGATTATTTTTTGTTGCATGTGTCAATCCAGCTAGACGAAACTAGGATGATCCACCTCTGTAGAATTTATCATTCTAATCCTAGACCACCCACTTAGATACACACTTTTCCCATGTTCTCCATTTCAAGTGGTGTTGAGTTTTTATCATTGAAACATGCATGAACATTTCATTATATTTATTTAAAAACATTCCCACCCTATAACCAATGATCTTCCTCCTTCAGTGATTCCCATTTTTATAGAAGACAACCACCCCCAATCCTTTATACTAGTAACATATCAATAATTACTCATTAACACTTTTCATATCTAAAATTAAGGGGAACACCTCAGGTGGGGTATTACACTTTCTTTAACCATTTTTAACTCCCAAATGGGCCTCATTACTTTGTAATGAATACTTTAATTTTTAAAAAATACACTTACCATACACTTTTAATTTCAAAATTCATTAAAAGATCAATTAGAACACTAAGGTATCACACAATTAAAAAAAGAATCAGATCATGTATAAACAAAATATAACCATTTTAGAAACTAAAACATACACTTTATCACAAATTCACACTAATAACCCATTTTATTTTCCAATCATACCTAAAAAATAGATTTCCTCCCTTTTTTAAATCACACAAAAATCCATGTTCACTAAATTAAACTTTCAAAACCAAAATTCACAACACCAAATATCATATCCACTATTAACTGCCCACCCAGAACAATTTGTGAAATAACCTTCATGCATTTAATGTGTCATGCTTGGAAGAACATTTAAAAGAAAACCACATTTCAAATCATAAAACCAAATCATTAAAAATGAAGCAAGACCAACACCAAGTATCACTAACACATTGCATAGAACATATATATATCATGTCATATTTAAAATTCTTTTTGAATCACACATGAAATCACTAAATTAAAATTAAATGTATATGCATATTGGACATACCTCAGACATGCTGCTATTTGTTGATGATCACTTAGACTTAAACATCATACATCCACTCACATGCATTTATATATATACCCCTAGAGGCCCAGAACATATTCCAAACACCAATAGGTAATATGTACAAAGAGGTAATATATATATATATATACATGACATACCCAATGCATGTAAATATTGGAATTATCAGCACTCATAGCCCAAAACCATCATAGTGAGGTCCCTGGCACTCTATAAAAATATACCAACAACTTAAAAATAGAAGAAAAGACCCAAATACCCAAAATAAATTGCTAACAACTCAAAAATCACAAATGTAAAAAATACAAAATTAACTACATTGATGAAATTGAAAACCCCTTACCCGAAAACCATGTAAAATACACTTTCATTTTCAGTGGTGGCTAGAACTAGTCTCAGCAATCACCAGAGTACCCTTATCATAATTATTCATCAATTAAAACCACACAAAATATATTTATGGATTATAAATGGTGAGAGCACTTCCTGAAGGAGAGGAAAACCTAAAATTCAGATGAAAAATTGAAAGAGGAAGAGAAGGAAACACCCCCATAAGGGATCACAAAAGAATAAGATCAAAATTAAGCTTTGAAATAAGATGGGTGGATGTGGTGGTGAGTCGAAGGGGAGATTTAACTGTGCACTACTCAAGGATGGATGGTGGAAGGGAGAGGTAATTGTAGGGATGGATGTGTTCTGTAAGGGGGAGAGAGTGTGCACTGTTAGATGAGGGAGGGAGGCTGGCGGATTCCCTAATTTATTAGGGGGTGCATGAAGGAGATATAGTAGTATGTAGGGATACACTGCATGGGGAGGGGAAAGGGAGAGGGGGATGCATTGTAAACAACAAAATACAATTAAAATAAAATTTATAATAATAATTTTTATTAATAAACTGGATATTAATATAAATAGTTACTTTATAATAATAATAATAATAATTAACTTCATAATGATATTATTATTATCCTTAATAATAATACTATAATTATTATTATTTTCAAATCCCT
The DNA here is from genome assembly GCA_963277665.1 of Viscum album. Taxonomy (NCBI): domain Eukaryota; kingdom Viridiplantae; phylum Streptophyta; class Magnoliopsida; order Santalales; family Viscaceae; genus Viscum; species Viscum album. The sequence goes on from OY728159.1 coordinate 150,445,875, forward strand.
TCCTTTTTATTTTATTTCATTTCATTTTTATTTTTATTCAATAAATTATTAAACATTAAAAAACCAAAAGTCTCAAATATAAATGGAAATAACCATTCTCTAAAGATCTCATGTCGAGTGGTGAAAATTCTCCCCACCAAAAAAATCCTTCTACCCTTAGAATGTCACACATCTAAACAAGGTATAAAACTCAAGTTTGAAACTAAATTAGGAAAATGGAATCACGAAATCGGTCTGGATTTCACTCTACCCGTCACACGTGACATGATATATGAGAAATTGCAACGAGTATAACCATGGGGAAAAGAGGAGGGTTCTCCCCACTAAAAGAAACCAACTATCATTGAAAACTCTTGATGGATCCACAATAAGGTTATTGGTGGGTCTCCCAACTTTTTTGGAACTAACCTATTGTGACCACCCAGTTTGGACCAATATGGGAAACCCCACATGAACCAACCCATAAAATCTCTGAACCAACCAAACTGTAAAACTATAAAAAAAATTTCATCCCAAAATAGAAACACATTGCACAAGGGAAATACAATAAATAATAAAATTGTAACAGAATCAGAAAAACCCAAGAAAAAGGGGAACCACTGAGGGGAGAGAATGGTCTCCCCACTATTAAAAATGAACCCACTAAACGACACATAGAATGATACACCAACACAAAGAAACCCTGAATCTCTCATCATAGGCCAAACCCCCAACACATGGGGACCTCCAAAAAAGACCCCAAACTGAATGGTGGACCAAACCCCTATCCATTATTTCCCATGACACGTGTATCTATGAAATGAACATGTCCTAAAACAAGAACGGTTCACAAAAGGAGTTATCAACATAATAGAAACAATCATCTTGATACTCACTATAACACCCTATGATTTTATGAGAAATATTACATTTAATTACATTAATGTCTTGTGTTGTACTCTACACCAAGATTTTCATATGTTGTACGCAACACCGTATTAGCATGTAGTATACACAAACACTTTTCTTGGCTTCTGTTGCACGCAAGAGCGAGCTTCCTCGATAACATGTGTTGTACGCAATACCGAGTTGCACTAAACAATGATATAATTTTATGAACTAGATTTCATGAATATTATTAACTAAATTTTTAATTATATTATATAAGACTTCATCTTACACATATTAAAGAACATGGTATGAGAACCAAATAAATTTTTTGGGTAAAATAAGTAGTTTTAAAAAATTGCAGCTTTCCCCCTTTTGGTGGCACACCCACTTTAAATCTAGATTTTGCCACATTTATGAGTTAAATATGACAAAATAAACTTTTTCATTGTAATAATTATATAAAAATTTACTTTGGATGATTTTTAAATATTTTTCTGTTAACATTCATATTTTGATGAATAGTAAAAATACGCTAAATTTTAATTAAAAACAACTTTTATCATCAAGATAATTTATATGGTTAAGTTATAATATTGAATTGATTTAAAATATAAATAGAATATATTTTTACCATTTTATATAATTCATGTAATTATCATTAATTTTACAATAAATTCATGGGTGAAAACATTTCAATCTTTTGCAATGTTTGAACTTTTAAAACCCATTTTATCAATAGCATGATTAATTTCAAATTAATTACTACAACTTAGGTATTTTGAATTTGTAAAAATAGATTCCATATTTGGAATCAGTAGGTCCAAATTTTATTAATAGGCTACTTTTTTATTTTTAGACATTATGTATAGTAACCACGATAAATTTTATTTACAATAGTTAAAGGTAAATTGGTTAATTACTGCTAAAAATAATATTATTAAATTACCCTAACACTTGCCAAAATTATATTGGATGTATAAAAGTCGACCCATATCACCTATGGGTTGTAATAGATTTATTTTATGTACTTTCAACCATGAAAAGGATGTAATTATTTTTAAAACCAAAGAAAGTGACAAAATGTCACTCTCTTATATCTTATAATTGTAATAATTTTAATTTCGTGATAAACATCATAATAATTCCAACATTAATAGTCACCAATAATTCTAATAAGATTATATACAAAAATTGAATATATTTTTAATTTTTAGGAATTAAATAATTAGCATTAATGGTGACATAATAGTTATACAGAAATTGTTAATTTAGTGAAAAATCTACAGTACAGTTTTTATTTAGCTAATAGTGACCATAAAAGACAAAACACCTGACCAAAAATTATTGGTCGTGTAAATGTAATACATAAGAAACGAATTCTAGAATATTTGAATATTTGAAGCCATATAAAAGATATTGTGAAACTTATATTATATTATTTTAAATGATGTCAATGTTTTCGCCTTTAAAATTTAATAAATATAACATTTTAAATGTTGTGATTTTAAGATAATAAATTCGAGTAAAAATAATATTATGGATTATATATATTTATCTGCATTATAGTATTTTAATTTTAATTTTTATGCAAAAAATATGTATATTAAATAATTATAAATAATGTTGTAGAAATTATTTTATTAAGGGAAATATCAAATAAATGGTTTTAAAAATATTAAAATAACTGTTATATGAACAAATTATTATACTCCAAGAAATTTTTGGATGAATTTGAAAAGTTATTAATCTATTAAAAATTTTGGTTTTAATATATCTTCTGTATGGATTTAATTTAAATTCGAATAATTTAATAGTGTCAAAATTGAAACTATTGATATTTTATAAAAATAACATTTTGTTAAGTTATTTAAAAATGAATAAAATAATGAAAAATTTCAAATTAAAATTTTATGGTGAAAAATGTAATAATGTATCTAATTATAGATAATCCACAACACATAAGTAAGTATTTCTAAAAATTTAAAATTTTGAATATTATTACCACAAATAAAATTAAATAGATTAAATAAGGATAAATCAGAATGATAAGGATTAAAATATAATAAAAACATGTATAAATTTGATTTTTTGAGGAGATTAAAATCTTATATTACCTAATATCTTCATTATAGTTTCTTTGAAAGTTCTTACATAGGGTTTGGGTTTATTAGAAATTAATATTTTTGGTTTCCAAAAGTTCCCCTCTCCTCTCTTATAAAAGAGAACCTCCTCCCTCTCCTCATCACAACATTTTGTGCCTTCATGCTCAGAAAAACCCTATACATTTGCTTATACACTTACCTAGAAACATTATAGATGTTCTGGTTTTCTTCAAAGCTCATCTTTAGTTCCCTAAGAGGAGGTTTAGAAGAGGCGCATCGAAGAAGAGGTAATATCCATTACTGATTCTTTCAACTTTATTTATTCGTCTACTTCCTCTTATTTATATGTTTCATTATAAAGTAATAACATCAGTATAACACATATACTGATATGTTATTATAAATATTAAACAACCCTTTTTCACCTTCTATCCATCCTACGTAAAACAAAATCATTGCGCATGCGTACATACGAAATACCATCTCCACACTGTGGTGTAATCTGTTTTCCCCCACCACCTAACATGGATAGGTATAATGGTGTAAAGAATAAAAATATAGGATTATTATAACATGATACTAATTCTTAGATATTCTATCATCCACTCCAATACCATTCAATAATTATGGGAACGATATCGTCGCTCGTGCGTATATACGGCTTACCGTCTCCACTGTGCGATGTGATTCGTTCTACATGATCTTCATTAAACCATGATTATATAAACGAATTTAATGAATAAATAGGATATATATTATACTAATACCATTCTATAAATGATGTATCTATAACCTAAAAAATATGAATAAGAATTTATTCGACAAAACACACATAAGAACATAAAGCAATAAACACCCGAATAACAAGATGCAATGACATATTACTAATAAGAAGATAATAATATGAACATATATGATATAATAAAAATTTATATTATTTTGAAATAATTCAATGGAATTATTTTAATGATTATACAGGAGGTTCAGATATGTACATATCATATTGGACCTACGATAAGGGAAAATATCCCAATCTCATTTTTATCCATGATTGTTTATAATTCAGAATTTACTAGGAAATATTTATCATCCACATCCACATTTTGTCAATAAGTAATATAATTTATATACTATTAAATATGATTAAATCCAATTTTACCTATTGGTAACTTTTTAGAAAAATATATCAAAGGAATATTTTGTTTTTTTAGTACGAGATACCTTTTGACGTTTCTAGGAAAAGTACAAGAAGAATGTTTTTTTAAACATATACGGCATGAATGGATTTTTATGATTTCATAGAACATAATTTCCATGAATCCTCCTTTACAATTTTTCAAGTTTATTTTCAATTAGCTTCTTTTAGATTAAAATTATACGACATATTGAGAATGAAATTTTTTTTGAAGTTGAAAGGGTATTTTCCTCATGAATGATGTTCAAGAGTTTGATTAATATTATTTTCCATGTAAGATAATACGAGGTTCTATTTCTATCCCTATTAGTACATTTATATTATTATTTCATGATGGAATTATTTTTATGAAGTTCTTTTATCTTATATGGATTATGTTTTTATGGGATGATGTTTAAGAATCCCATTTTTTTTACATGGGTTATGCTATGATGTATGATTTTTGATTTTGTGGCACACATAAGAATGGTTTCATTATGAGATGAGTGGGACCTATATAAACCTCCAATTCATTGGGTAAATATTTATATCTCATTAGATAGACAAGGATGAAATGGAAAGTTATTCCTGTTAAGGGATACAATACTAGAACATGTTATGAAATCTGTTTAGTAATGAACTTTTTCCACTATGATATTCTTGGAAATGATTATTGACTAATATGAAATGATTTATGTGATTATGTGTGTATGCCACAATGTTTCATTTCTTATGTTATGAATATTGGGATTACATCTCACTACTATGATTTATCCCATATGATCTCTTTTGCATGATACGATTTTCAAAATGTTATGTTCTTATGAATAAGATATGATTGATATTTCCTTTGTTTTCCCTTACTGAGAATTTGAGCTCACCCATTGTATGTTTTCTTTTCCCCGGGCCAGGAAGAAGGGTATTTATTAGGATATTCCAAAAGAGACTCTATATATGATAAACGGGAGATAATGTAGATGATTTATGAACCGGTTGTTTTTGTTTCGCATTATCTATAGGCACTATACCTATACAGTCCTATCATGGTTTTGTTATATGTTGTAATAAGTACTCTTCAATTATTAAGTAATAATAATGTTTGTAAAGTATGGGTCGTTTTAGTTGGTATCAGAGGAATCTTTAGTTAACCTTTGGAAACTAGGATATGAACTCTTTATTGAGAGCCCTAGAGTTATTTATAAGGTATGTCTAGGGATGTCCATATGGTTAAGTATAAGTATAGGTTGCAGTCCTGGAATTATGATAACGATCATGAATAACGTTGGATTAAACCTATGATATTAGAGATTGAAAACACTCCTCTTTATTATGTTGTTTTCTAGTATGATTTTTTCCTCTCACACTATTTTTTTTGGGTTTTAGATAATGGCTGGAACCCAAAGGAACCATGTTAATGATCAATACACTGGGAAATGCAATGATTGTCCCTATTAACAACCAAATGTTAAGGGAAATGGAGTGAAAAATGTTATTTCTATACTTACCCAAGCTATTAATCTTTTTGGACTTCCAAATGAGCAGAGAAAGGAACAATATTCTATTGAGTCCTCATGAGGCAATGCCCACCTTATTTTAGTGGGTCTTCAGTTCCACATGTTGTTGAACAATGGATCAGTACCATTGAAAAGTTATTTTCCATACTTCTCTCATCATAGCATGAATAAGTCATTATGGCTATTTACCATTTAGAAGGTAAAGCATACTAGTGGTGGACTCTAATTAAGAATACAAGGCCCCAAGATTAAATTGAATACATGGAATGGGACGAGTTTAAGAACTTGTTTTTCAATAAGTACTTCCCTCATATTCTTCGAAAAAAGATGGAAAATGAGTTCCTTGATATTATGATAAATGATTATGAATCTGTAGGTATAGATGATGAAAATTTAACAAGGCTTTCATGGTAAACATATGGCTTTATCATCCAACTTGAAAGTAATGTTGATCAATTTTTTTGTGGCTTAAAACCAAGTATTCGAAAGGAATTATCTATAAGAGATGTTAGTATCTATGAAGAAATTGTGCATTGTGCTATCAAGGTAGAACTGGAAGTTGGTGTTACATATCATTCTCATGGTTTTGACAAGAAATGATAGATGGAGTTCAAGGAAAAATCTCAAAACAATGGTGAAAAGAAGACGAATGTTTCATTCTTCTCAATGAATTGAAAGAAGCATGGTGGATATTATCTTAATGGGACTAGAAAAGGTTTTAACTGTTGAAAATAAGGTCATCGAGTAGCTGAGTATAGAAGTAATGGGAAAAAGGTTTCTATTGATGTGAATAGAGAAAAGACTACAGGGTACGCACCACCAACAGTTCAATTCTACAAGTGCAAGGAAATGGGGCATTATTCTAACCAATGCCCTAATCCAAGGGTTTAATGATGATTGACATCAACAACCTCTTAAGGAAAATGATAATGGGAAGTCACATGTGATCACTATTGGTTATTTTTGAATATGAAAACGAAGTGGTCGAATGATTAAGTGTATATGTAACGAGATTACAAAATAGTGTTGTGTAATCTCATTATGGAATATTAGAATTTCTATGTATTGTTCCATTGTGGTTTTCCATAAGAATATGGTATCGGTAACCATGAAAAGCAAAAAAAAATTTAGAAAGAAGATGATATGCACATAATGAAGGGATAAAGAGAAATTAATATGTTGGATATTATTAACGAGCTCATGACTATTATAAGGACAAAGTGATATCATTATTTGAGTATATAGAATTTTTAGAATTTTGGTATGTGTACTGAGTTATCTTTTGACAGAATTCATGTTTTCACTAATGTTTTATGGTAATTAATGTTTCAAGAGAATACATGATTAAGGTGTTCACATGTTTGGAATGTGAACAACAAGATATATCATAAGATATATAGTGGATAAATGATGGTATTCACATGCATGGAAGATGACCTCTCTAGTAATATTTTTCATTATACTGTGAGATTGGAAAAAAGTATTTTGGGTAATCCTAATGATTGAAATGGATTAAGTTGGTCATAATATAGTATTGTTTAAGGCTAAAACTTTTTGATATTATCTATGAAATGTTATAATACTATAGTATTAGAAAATGGACAAACAGTAGGATGGGTGAAAACCAGTCTCTTCAGAAAAGGATGTTGTAATCGAACCCACAACTTAAGTGAGACATGCCTTTATCGCATACCACTAGCCTACATTATGTCCCTGGTTAGAAGAAATTAGTTTTATTTTATTAAGCGGTATGCAGTTAATCTTATATGTGTTTAATAATTGTGCAAACCTTTGGTTTGAGACAGATGAAATAACCAATCATTCTATCCCATGATCTACTAATACTTCCAGAATGAAAAATTCAACTTCATTTTATTAAATAATATATGAAGTTTAAATTGTTCATGGAATGAACAACGATGATAGTACATTGAAATCAAGAATGTATTTATCCTTATGAAAAAATTCATCAACATTAGGGAAATAGTATTGAAAATCCAAAAACGTCGTCCTAGTACCCTCATATCCGATGTATCAGATGGTACCTTAGATCATCACAAATTTATGTCTTTGTGATTGTTGTATTTTTCATAGTCATGTTCTCTACCTCTCTCCATCAGAACATGATGGTTATATTTCTCTTCCATATCATTATTTTCACTTATGTTCTCCTATGTGGAAACCCAATGGTGAGTTAATTTAGATAACTGTTACGTTTCATATGTTAGTTTTTAAATCTATGTTTAGGTATTATTTTTTATGATGTGGGTTTCTATGAAAGAAACTTTCAAATAGTAAACCATTTATAACCCGAAGGAATTTTGAGGGAGAAATTCATTTTAAGGGGGGTTGAATGTGGCCCCCTATGATTTTATAAGAAATATTATTTTTAATTTCTTTGATGTTTTCTATTGTAAGATACCCCAAAATTAGTTTGCACTGTACGCAGCACCGTATTAGCAAGTAGTATACACAAACACATTACTTGGCTTGTCTTGCACGCAAGAGTGACCTTCCTCGATAGCTTGTGTTGTAAACAATACCGAGTATCACTAAAACATAGTAGATTGTTATGAACTAGCTGTTATGAATAGTATTTACTACATTTTTAATTCTATTAAATAATAATTCATCTTACACATATTCTAGAGCATGGTATGAGAACAGAATAAATTTTTCGGGTAAAATAAGTATTTTTTAAAAAATACAATTTTTCCACCTTTTGATGGCGCACCAACATTAAATCAAGTATTTTACATGTTTATGAGAACAATTTAAAAAAATAAACTTTTTAATTTCAATAAGTATATAAAAATATACATTGGATAATTTTTTAATATTTTGTTTAACTTTCATATTTGAATGAATAGTAAAAATATGCTAAATTTTAATTAAAAGCACCTTTTCATCAAGACAATTTATATGGTTAAATTATAATATTTAGTGGTTCTAAATTATAAATATAATATATTCTTACCATATAATATAATTCAAGTCATTATCATTAATTTTACATTGAATTCATAGGTAAAAACAGTTCAATATTTTACAATGTTTTAACTTTTAAAACCTGTATTCTCAACAGTGGGATAAATTTAAAATTAAATAATAAATCTTAGGTGTTTTGAATTTGGAAAAATGGATTCCAAATTTTGAATCAGTAGGTAAAAATTATGTTAATATGCTACTTTTTATTTTTATACATTATGAATAGTAACTACATTAAATTTTAGTTACTACAGTTAAAGGTAAATCAATAAATTAAAGGTAAAAAAAGATTATAAAATTACCCTAACACCTACCCAAATTCTATTAGATGAATAAAATTCTACCCATATCACCTAAGGGTCTGAATGGATTCATTTCATGGACTTTTGAACATAAAAATGATGTAATTATTATTAAAACCAAAGAAAGTGACAACATGTCACTCTCTTATATCTTATAAGTGTAATAATTTAAATTTAGTGATAAAATTCATAAAACATTGAACATAAATAGTAACCAGAAATATAATAAAACTATATACATATTTTAAATTTATTTATAATTTTTAGGGATTAAATATTTATCATTAATGGTGACACAATAGTCATGAAGAAATTGTTTAATTAGTGAAAAATCAATAATATAGTTTTTATTAAACAAATAGTTACCATTAAAGGCATCAACACCTGACCAAAACTTATTGGTCGTGTAAATGTAATCCTTATGAATCCAATGGTCGAATATTTGACCATTTGGATCCATATAAAAACGATTATGATACTTATAATATTTTATTTTAAATGATGTCAAAGTTGTCTCCTTCAAAATTTAATAAAAATAACAATTTAAATGTTGTGATTTTAAGATGATAAATTCGAGTACAAGTATTATTATAGAAGATGTTTTATTTATATACATCATATTATTTTATTTTTTATGTTTATTCATAAAATAATTATATTAAATAATTATACAGAAATGTTGTTGTAATTATTTTATTATGAAATACATCAAATAAATGGTTTTAAAAATATTAAAATAAATGTTATATTAACAAATTAATGTGATCCAATAATTTAATAGATTAATCTGAAAAGTTAGAAATATATTAAATATTTTGGTTCGAATATATCTTTTGTATGGATTTAATTTAAATTTAAGTAATTGAATAGTGTCATAATTGACACTATTGATATTTTATAAAAATAAATGTTATTAAATTGATTAAAAATCACACAAATATTAAAAAATTATGAATTAAAAATTATATAGTCTAAAATTTAATAATATATATAATTATGGAAATTTGGAAATGCATATTTTAGTATTTATAACCATTTAAAATTTATAATGTTATTACCACAAATAAAATAAAATAGATTAAATAATGATAAATCAAAATGATAAGTTTTAAAATAAAATCAAAACATGTCAAAATTTTATTTTTTTTGATGATATTACAACCCTATACTACCTCATATCCAAAGTTTAGTAACTTTGGAAGTTTTTATGTGGGGTTTGGGTTTATTATAAATTAATATTTTAGTGGTTTCCAAAAGTGACCCTCTCCTCTCTTATAAAAGGGCACCTTTTCCCTCTCCTCATCACAAACTTACTAGCCTTAAAAATCAGCCAACCCCTATCCATTTATCTTATCCTCTTCCCTGGAAACATTCTAGTGGTCCTGGTCGTCTTCAAAAGTCAACTTTAGTGCCCTAATAGGAGGTTTAGAAGAGGCGCATTGAAGAAGAGGTAATATCCTTTACCAATTCATTCAAATTTATTTCTTCTTCTACTTCCTCTTAATTATTAGTTTGATTATAAATTCATAACATCAGTATCACTAATATAATTATATGTTATTATAAATATAAAATAACCCTATTTAACCTTCTATCCATCCTACAGAAAACAAAATCACTGTGTGTGCGTACGTACAGAATATCGTCTCTAGGCCGTGGTGTAATCTGTTTTCCCCCACCACATTACGTGGATGGTTATAATGAATTAATGAATAACAATATATGATTATAATAACAAGAAACTAATTCTGAGATATTCTATCATCCACTACAATACCATTCAATAATTATGGGAATGATATTGTCGCTCGTGCGTATGTACGACTCACCGTCTCCATGGTGCGATGTGATTCGTTCTTCAAGATCTTCATTAAACCATGATTATATAAAAGAATTGAATGAATAAATATGATATATATTATACTAATACCGTTCTTTAAATGATGTATATATTTCCTAAAAAAGAGGAAAAAGAATTCATTCTACAAAACACACATAAGAACATAATGCAATGAACACCCGAATAATAATTAGCAATGAAATATTACAAATAAGAAGATAAGAATATGACCATATATGATATCATAACAATGTCTATGATTCTATAATAAGTCAATGACATTATTTAAATCATTATACAGGAGGTTCAGAGACGTACAGAGTATATCAGACCTCAAGTGAGGGAAAATCTCACAATCTCATTTTTATCCGAGATTATTTATACTTCAAAATTTACCGGGGAATATTTATCGTCCACATCCATGTTTCTTCAATAAGTAATATTCTTTCTATCCTCATACAATTTTTAAAATCCAATTTTACCTATGGGTGAATTTTTATTAAAAGATATGAAAGGAATCTTTTGTCATTTTCAGTACAAGATACTTTTTGACTTTTCCGTCCAAAGTACGAGGAGAATGTTTTTTAACTTATATGGAATGAATGGATTTTTATGATTTCATAGAACATTATTTCCATGAATCTTCATTTACATTTTTTCAAGTTTATTTTCAATTAAATTATTTTAGTTTAAAATTTTATGACGTAATGAGAAAGGAAAAATGTTTTTGAAGATGAAATGATATTTTCCTCAAGAATGAAGTTCAATTGTTTTATCAAAATTATTTTTCATCTACGATAATATAGGTTTATCTTTCTATCACTATTAGTAAATTGATTTGATTATGTTATGATGGAATTATTTTTATGAAGTCCTTTTATCTTATATGTATTATGTTTTGATGGAATAATGTTTAAGAATCCCATTTTTATTACATGGGTTATGCTATGATGTAGATTTATGATTTTTGGCACACATAAGAATGGTTTCATTATTAGATGAGTGGGACTAATATCATCCACCAATTAATTGGGTAATGATTTATATATCATGAGATAGACATGGCTTGAATAGCAAGTTAATCCAGTTTAGGGATACAGGACTGGAACAGGGAGTGAACTCAGTTCAGTAATGGACATTGTCCGCTATGATTGTAATTATTATTAAAACCAAAGAAAGTGACAACATGTCACTCTCTTATATCTTATAAGTGTAATAATTTAAATTTAGTGATAAAATTCATAAAACATTGAACATAAATAGTAACCAGAAATATAATAAAACTATATACATATTTTAAATTTATTTATAATTTTTAGGGATTAAATATTTATCATTAATGGTGACACAATAGTCATGAAGAAATTGTTTAATTAGTGAAAAATCAATAATATAGTTTTTATTAAACAAATAGTTACCATTAAAGGCATCAACACCTGACCAAAACTTATTGGTCGTGTAAATGTAATCCTTATGAATCCAATGGTCGAATATTTGACCATTTGGATCCATATAAAAACGATTATGATACTTATAATATTTTATTTTAAATGATTTCAAAGTTGTCTCCTTCAAAATTTAATAAAAATAACAATTTAAATGTTGTGATTTTAAGATGATAAATTCGAGTACAAGTATTATTATAGAAGATGTTTTATTTATATACATCATATTATTTTATTTTTTATGTTTATTCATAAAATAATTATATTAAATAATTATACAGAAATGTTGTTGTAATTATTTTATTATGAAATACATCAAATAAATGGTTTTAAAAATATTAAAATAAATGTTATATTAACAAATTAATGTGATCCAATAATTTAATAGATTAATCTGAAAAGTTAGAAATATATTAAATATTTTGGTTCGAATATATCTTTTGTATGGATTTAATTTAAATTTAAGTAATTGAATAGTGTCATAATTGACACTATTGATATTTTATAAAAATAAATGTTATTAAATTGATTAAAAATCACACAAATATTAAAAAATTATGAATTAAAAATTATATAGTCTAAAATTTAATAATATATATAATTATGGAAATTTGGAAACGCATATTTTAGTATTTATAACCATTTAAAATTTATAATGTTATTACCACAAATAAAATAAAATAGATTAAATAATGATAAATCAAAATGATAAGTTTTAAAATAAAATCAAAACATGTCAAAATTTTATTTTTTTTGATGATATTACAACCCTATACTACCTCATATCCAAAGTTTAGTAACTTTGGAAGTTTTTATGTGGGGTTTGGGTTTATTATAAATTAATATTGTAGTGGTTTCCAAAAGTTACCCTCTCCTCTCTTATAAAAGGGCACCTTTTCCCTCTCCTCATCACAAACTTACTAGCCTTAAAAATCAGCCAACCCCTATCCATTTATCTTATCCTCTTCCCTGGAAACATTCTAGTGGTCCTGGTCGTCTTCAAAAGTCAACTTTAGTGCCCTAATAGGAGGTTTAGAAGAGGCGCATTGAAGAAGAGGTAATATCCTTTACCAATTCATTCAAATTTATTTCTTCTTCTACTTCCTCTTAATTATTAGTTTGATTATAAATTCATAACATCAGTATCACTAATATAATTATATGTTATTATAAATATAAAATAACCCTATTTAACCTTCTATCCATCCTACAGAAAACAAAATCACTGTGTGTGCGTACGTACAGAATATCGTCTCTAGGCCGTGGTGTAATCTGTTTTCCCCCACCACATTACGTGGATGGTTATAATGAATTAATGAATAACAATATATGATTATAATAACAAGAAACTAATTCTGAGATATTCTATCATCCACTACAATACCATTCAATAATTATGGGAATGATATTGTCGCTCGTGCGTATGTACGACTCACCGTCTCCATGGTGCGATGTGATTCGTTCTTCAAGATCTTCATTAAACCATGATTATATAAAAGAATTGAATGAATAAATATGATATATATTATACTAATACCGTTCTTTAAATGATGTATATATTTCCTAAAAAAGAGGAAAAAGAATTCATTCTACAAAACACACATAAGAACATAATGCAATGAACACCCGAATAATAATTAGCAATGAAATATTACAAATAAGAAGATAAGAATATGACCATATATTATATCATAACAATGTCTATGATTCTATAATAAGTCAATGACATTATTTAAATCATTATACAGGAGGTTCAGAGACGTACAGAGTATATCAGACCTCAAGTGAGGGAAAATCTCACAATCTCATTTTTATCCGAGATTATTTATACTTCAAAATTTACCGGGGAATATTTATCGTCCACATCCATGTTTCTTCAATAAGTAATATTCTTTCTATCCTCATACAATTTTTAAAATCCAATTTTACCTATTGGTGAATTTTTATTAAAAGATATGAAAGGAATCTTTTGTCATTTTCAGTACAAGATACTTTTTGACTTTTCCGTCCAAAGTACGAGGAGAATGTTTTTTAACTTATATGGAATGAATGGATTTTTATGATTTCATAGAACATTATTTCCATGAATCTTCATTTACATTTTTTCAAGTTTATTTTCAATTAAATTATTTTAGTTTAAAATTTTATGACGTAATGAGAAAGGAAAAATGTTTTTGAAGATGAAATGATATTTTCCTCAAGAATGAAGTTCAATTGTTTTATCAAAATTATTTTTCATCTACGATAATATAGGTTTATCTTTCTATCACTATTAGTAAATTGATTTGATTATGTTATGATGGAATTATTTTTATGAAGTCCTTTTATCTTATATGTATTATGTTTTGATGGAATAATGTTTAAGAATCCCATTTTTATTACATGGGTTATGCTATGATGTAGATTTATGATTTTTGGCACACATAAGAATGGTTTCATTATTAGATGAGTGGGACTAATATCATCCACCAATTAATTGGGTAATGATTTATATATCATGAGATAGACATGGCTTGAATAGCAAGTTAATCCAGTTTAGGGATACAGGACTGGAACAGGGAGTGAACTCAGTTCAGTAATGGACATTGTCCGCTATGATTGTCATGGAAATGAATATTTACTAATATGGATTGATTTTATATGATTATGTGTGTATCCCACAATATTTCATGAATTATGTTGTTAATATTGGGATTACATTTCACTACTATGATTTATCCAATATGATCTCTTTTTGATGATATTACAACCCTATGATTTATCCAATTAGTTCTTGAGCCTTTTAATGAGACCCCCATAATAAAAACTTTAGCAGATTCCATGATGATATCTCCATAGAAAAAGGAATCAACCCCTTGAGATTCCCAACATATCCCTTCAATGTTTTTTGGTCTTTGTAGACACTCATGAGATCTACCACTATCCTCTCCTTTACCTTATTGGGTATGAACTATCGAACAAAACTTATCTTAAAAATATTCTAATATATCCCATCATGCTACAATTAAATTATTATATCCTTCTCCATCCCAAATTAAACCTTAAAATCAACTCAAACAAGCACGATCTATCATATCATTGAGAGTTCCGAATAACTTGAAAATTCCAATGATTTCACCATGCCAGTCTATTACCATCAGTAGATCATGTTCCCCAAGGAAGAGGAACAACAACCAAGAATATCTCAATTTCACCACTCCATAAGTGTTTAGTTAGAACCAACAACACTAAGTGTCTCACTAGAAACCTATATATATATTTTGGGCATTATACTAAAAAATAAGTAGCACAAAGATGAATAAAACACACAATAAACCAAAATCCCAAATAATACTCAGATACCAAAACTCAAACTAAAATCAACATTTCAACAACATTTTTCATCATGTCAAAACCAAAATCCTTTGAAATGAAATTCCAAACATGAGAATAAAACAAAAAAGAACTTCTCACTTTTAAAAACATTGAAAACACCCTTTTTCGAACCCATTTGTTTAATAATAAAAACAAAAAAAAATATCTTCTATTTTTCCTCCATGATATCTCACATATATATTTATATATATTTACCCTTGTGATATCTCAAGACCCCATCCACACAAACAAACCATTATCCAATGTACACATGTGTATCCCTATATATGTTATCCCACATAGGAATACCACGGTTCAATAAAAATCACTTCCAATTTCCAAAAAAGATCATTGAACATAAAGAAATAATTCTCCACCAATTTGAAAATGACACATATCATTAATGTTACACATTTCCAAATTCCCAAAATTTTTCCAATTCACATTCAAAAAACTGTTACGAATATCCCAAAACAAATTCTAAAACACCTCCAATGTTTACCTTTGAAACCAAAAATTACACTAAAAGAAAAAAGTTTCAATCTCCAAAACCCATTTAGCCACTCCAAAAACTATACTCCCTTCTGAAAAGCCCATTCAATAAAAGGAATTTTAAATTTCTTGAATCCACTCAATTCGGTCAAAATAATCCCAAACATAACTCACATAAAAACATCCAAACACAAGGGACTAGTGCCTATTCTAACCCAAAAACATGGATTAGGAGACAATGCCCTGAGTGAGAATCCACCATATGAAGTATCTATAATTGTTTACTCATGATGTACATGGGTCACTACTCTATGAAAGCTCTTTGCGTAACACTATCTCACATCCATTGTCATACATTATCAATATAAACAATGAAAAATAAAAATTCGTATCCTAGAATACCCCTGGAACCTCGTGACATGGGACAGACAAGGATTCATGACATACTTTCTACACCTACCTCCTGAGTTCCAAGACACCTAATCTCCAAGACACCTAGCACTAAAATTAAAATAAACCTCATTTGACACCATTCTTTCATGATCCAATACAGGTCAACCCTAAATTGGTAACCCGAGTCAGAACAGACAAGGCCCAAATGGCGTTCTCAATCCCTAGGGCTGGAAACTATTACCAGGATTCCAAATAAATTTAATAGAAATGATTTGGAGCACAAGACAACACCAATAAATATACATAAACAGATCAAACCCGATAAATAAAATAAGATAAACCGAAAAAATAGGTAGTTAAAAAAATAAATAAACTAAACTATGATACATACCTTAATTGACCTCTTAGGTCACAATGGAACATAAATAACCCTTTCTCAATGTGGGATCCCAAAATACGGTAACCTGCAAATACAAAGATAAAATAGTTTTGTGCACTAATATGCTTAATAGGAACCCCAAATAACAAAAAAGCCAAATTCCGCTGTATATAAAAAAAACTCAATCATTCTAAATTGAAATTAATACATAATAAAATAATGGTTTTTATTCTATTCAAATTAGAATCACAATATTTCATTTTTATTGAATCAATATATATTCTACTAAAATATAAAAATAGTTACCAAGAAAGCATTAATATTCCAAAACTAAATGAAAATATTTTAAATTAAAAACATGGATTTAAAAAAAAGAAAAGTGTTTGATGTAAAAAAATGGAAATAATTTCACAAACACCTGATTATAAGAGAGAATAATGGTCAATCCATATAAGTAACTAGCACAAATGGGATCCTAGTAACCTTGTACCTCATTGAAACATGGAATAGAAACCACAAAAAACTACATTCTCATGCATGAAAAGATAGTAGATAAAATAACCATAACATAGTGGTCTCTAATCAATAATTATATTGTTTAGTTACTTTTGTAAGTGTCAATCCTACAAGATGAAACTGAGATGAACCAACTTTGTATCCTCTATAATAATAGTCCTAGTTCGCCAACCTATATACATTGGTTTCCCATGTGCTCTATTTCATGTGTTCATGAGTTCTTATCAAGAAAAAATGGGTGAACATATCATCCTCATTATTTAACAACACACCCACCTTCTCTCGACTGATCTCCCTCCTTGAGAGAATCCCACTATTATAGCACATAACCACAAAAAATACGTTACACTAGGTAAATATCATAAATTACACATTAACATAAGCATCACTTTAATAAAATTAAGGTGAATGCTTTAAGTGGGGGTTTACACATTTACAAACCACTTTCACTTTCCATATGGGCCTCGTTACATTGTATAGAATACTTTCATATTTAGAAAATACAATTACCCAAATCATTTTAACTGAAAAATTCATTAAAAGATCAACTGGACCACCAATGTATCACTCAATAATAAGGAAGCATTAAATCATTTATAAAACATATTAAGGAATTTTAAAAAGTAAAACATCGAATTAATAAAAAATTCACACAAAAAAGGCATGCGGGTTTCCAAACGTACAAAAAACGTTATTTTCCCTTTTATTAAATCAAATTAAAAATCATGTTCACCAAATTAAACATTCGCAACAAATATCAACAACACAAAACATCATGGGTACTACTAACCACACACCCAAAATCATTTTTCAAAACAAAATTAAGAATTTAAAGTGTTAAGATTGTAAGCACAATTAAAAAAAGACAACATTTTAAAACATAAATTTGAATCGTATAAAATAATTAAAGTCCAACACCAAGAATAACTATCACATTTCATAGCACGTATATATATTATTTAATATTGATAACACTTTAAAAAAATGATGAAATCATGGAATCAAAATTAATGGTATAGGCATAGGGGGCCTACCTCAAACATGTCTCTATTTGTCGATGACCACGCAGATTGACTCCTTGCTCATCCATGCACATGAATTTATTCATATATATATAAATACACCTATATTCATTGAAAATATTCAACATCCCATTAGAAAATATGTAATATAAGGGATTATACATATTTTTTACTTACCTTATATATGTACATGTAGTAATTCTCGACATCCACATCCCAAAACCAACACAGCGCAGTCCCATACAATATAAAAATATTACAACTACTCAAACATAGTGGCAAAGAACCACACACCCAGAATAAATGTCCGAAAACTCCAAAATCATACAACCCCAAACATTAAAATAATCTATAATGAAGAAATTTATGAATCCTTACCCAAACCCCTTAGATAATCTTATTCCATTGATGGTGGTGGCTTGAACCGGTCTTCAAAGGAACTAATGAACCCCAATAATAAATATCCGACTATTAAAACTACTAGAAATTGATTTAGGATTTGGACAAGGTGTGTGAACCACCAAAAAGAGAATAAAAACAAAAAAAATAAAATATTAAATGAACGAGAAGAATATGAAAACCCTATCATAAGGAATGAAACATGAAATAGATCGAAATAGAGCACTAGAGAATATTGGAGGAGGTAGTGGTTCATAACAGGGGAGCTTCATCTATAAACCACAAGAGGAAGGTTGCTGGAAGGGGGAGGGTGTCAGATGTTAGGAGTCATGCCAGAAGGGGGGGGCTGTAGGAAGGAGCAAGGCCACCAGATGCCATTAACCAGTAGGGGGCATGAGAGTGGGATATAGGAGGGGGCAGAGTTGCACTATGTAGGGAGGGAGAAGGGAGATTGGGTTTGCAACCCTAAAAAATAAAAAAAATACAATTAACTATAAATTAATAATAAAATTTTAATAAAAATAATAATAAATTTCATAAACTAACTAATAATATTTATAATAACATATTAATAATAATAATAAACTTGATAATAATAATAAAAATATACATAATAATAGTAGAAACATTATTATTATTAAATAATTTTTGCATTTATTTTATATTATTTATATTATATATTTATTCATTAAACTTCTAAAATTTATGAAACTAAAAGACTCAAATATAAATAAAAATAAAAATGACCAAAAGTTGTTGGGTCGGGGTGTGACATTTTACACGCCACTTTATTTTATGATTTTTTTATGGAAAACATTCTCTCGATCACCCACCTACTTGGTATCAGTGAAGGTTATGGATCTCTATAATTATTTTCACTTTTCCTCTATGTAAAAATATTCACCTATGTTCTCCTATGAAGATATCTAGTTATGATTTTCATTGGGTTAGTATTATTTTTTAACTATTAATTTATTTAAAGTTAGTTTTAGGCATCATTTTTACAACTTGTGTTTCTATAAAATAAACTCCATTATATTGACCCTTCTATAACCTAGAACAATTTAGAAGGTAAAATTCATTTTTATGGGAATGAATTTGACTGTAGAGATTTTTATGATATATATTATTAAAATTTATTTGATGTATTTTATTATACTCTAAACCTATATAATGTTGTGCTATAGGAAAAAACATCTTATCTAGTGTTATAAAAAACACAATACATGGTTTTTATTACTCACAATTTCATGTTCATTTGATAGAATTAATTTCAGGTAAGACCTACTATAAATGAAAAAAAATATTATAATATAGTCATTATAAAAGAATGTTTGAATATTAGTAAAATATTTCAAAAAATTATTTAAATGAAAATAAGTGAGTAAAGAAAATAAAAAATAATTATTTATGGATTCAAAATAATTTTTTAATTTCACGTTATATTTTTTCAAGACATGATATAAAAAATGTATTTTCATAAGAAGTATTCCAAAAAAAATTAATTTTACACCTTTTGATGGAACATCCATTTTAAATATAGTTTCGACACATTTTTATATCTAATTTGATAAAAAAAATTATTTTAACAACAAATATAAAAATTTAATTTGGTGGAATTTTTGGTACATTTCTGATAGGTATCATTTTTTATGAATAGTGAAAATAGTAATTTTATTGAAAATTTAATTTTATTTTAATGTAATTACATAATCAAATATTATTTAGATTAGTTTAAAATTTTAATTAGTTTATTTTTATCCAATTTTTCATTTTTAAAATGATTTTATACATTAATTTATTGTAAAAAATTTCTAATTAAAAAGGGGGATTTTTTCCTGAAACCACTTTTTCATGACATTTTACCTGTTTTATATTAAATTTAATAGTTAATATGTTTTATTTTTAATTATGGAAAATAAATTTCAAATTTGGATTGAAGAGCTCAAAATTTGGTATGTAGTACTCTTTTAATTTTTGACTAATATGAATTATAGCAATTGTAAATATCATACCACGGTAAATGGTAAATTATATAATTTAGTTTACAAATAAAATTATAATGACAATTAAATGTTAAAAAAATGAAAAAAAAAATTATTTGATGAATTTAATTTTACTGATAACACATAAGGATCGAAATAATGTGATTTTGTGGACACTTTTCCATGATCATTACATAAATAATATTTAAATCAATGAAAGACACAAAGTGTTATTTTTTTGATTATAATAACTAGTATGCATCCACATATGAAATAATGGATGGTATTAGTGAATCTAAAAGTTACATTATAATAAAAAAATTTCCCCATAATATAAGTTTATTTTTTACATTTTGGTGTCATTTGGGATATATTATAGTATTTGAAATATTTTATTTAATGAAAATTTAAAATGACACATTCATGTTTTATATAATATAAATTTTTTAAAATAATGTTATACTGAAGCTATATTTGATTATAAATATTCATTATAAATATAATTTTTTTAAAAAATGTAATTTATTTTTAATTTTAATCAAAATAAAAAAATTTATCAAATGATTATAAATTGATGTTGTACAAATTATTTAATTGATGAAAATTTGTAAAATAATTATATTTAAATGATATTAAATATCAACAGACTAAAAAACATTCCAAAATATTCTTTTCCAAGTATATCACAACCAAAATCGTACATTTGTTGAGTTATTGAGAATTTTCATCCTTATAGAAGAAATTATAACTCTTATATTTTTTATTTAATTTGATATTAAACATGTCAGCTTCATAATTTAAAAAGTATAACATTTTCAATGATTGATTTTCTAGATGATATATTTGACTACAAGTATTATTATGATATATAATAGATTTATGTTCATCATAGAATTTTATTTTTAATTTTTACCCAACGAATATGTATTTTAAATAATTATATAATACTGATGTACTAATTATTTAATTAATGGAAAGATCAAATTAATTTTATTAAAAATTTTAAAATAAATATAATTTCAGATAATTAATTTTTATAATGATTTTTAGATTACCTACACCCAATAGGGAGATAATATAATATATTACATTTAAGGATAACATCTTATCTTGATTTTTTTGAAAATCTAAAAATTTAATTGTGTAAAAATTTTCTATAATGTTATTTTTTCAAAACAATGATTTTTTGAATTATTAAAATAAAATTTTAAAAAATATAAAATATATATTATATGATTTAAAATGATATAAATTATTTAGTTAATATTTAATTAAATATTGTAAGTTAATATTTAACCCTTTTAATATTGAAATAATTGTTACCCTAGTTAAAATGAAATAAAATAACGAATTGTTAAATTTAAATGATATGGTTTAAATTGGCATAAAAAATCATCCAAAATTTATTTGATGATGATATTACAACCTTAACTACCATAATAATATAAACTATGACATTTTTTAGTTTTTGGATATGGATTCATTTTATTATAAATTTATATTTTTGGAGATTCCCAATGTGCCCCTCGCCTCAATTATAAAAGGGAACACTCTCTCTAACTATTTCAACTCAATTAGATTGTTAAATCTTGGTAATCCCTTGAATATTTTCCATATCAAGTTCCTTATTAACATTCTAGGGGTTTATTATTCTCAATATACCACATTTAGTTCCTTTAAGAGGATATATAGAGGGAAATCATCTAAAAAGATGTATCCTCCTCTACTGATTCTTTCAAGTTATTTCTTCTTCCACATCCACTTCTAGAGTGGTTTCCAATATAATTTAGTTACACTAGTATCAAATTTATACTTATATTTTATTAAAATTATGGAACATACATATTCCACATTTTATCCATCCTATGAAAAATAAAAACATCATTTGTCTGTACCTATGACTTATCATCTCCACGTTATGGTGTAATCAAATTTTTACCACCACTTGACATGGATGGGTATAGTGATAAAAATAATAACAATATATGATTATTGTAACAAGTTATTTATTTATTCACTAATATAATATATACCATCCACATATATACCATTTCATAATTAGTTGAATGATATCATCACTCATGCATACGTATATATTACTGTCCCTGCAAAGCGATGTCATTAATTCTAAATGATTTAGTGGGGGCTTGGCTTAGTGGTAAGCACCTTGAAATCCTACATGAAAAATAGGGGTTCAAAACCCATTGGGCATAGGGTATTGTAGTAATACTGTAGAGGACTGTAGCAGCGGCTACACTATTGCGGTGGCATATTACTGTAGTAGTGGAGAGTTCTGTGTGGTACTGTAGTGGGCAAGTATTGTAGTAGTACTATTCATGGAATGGACCTCGGGCGAAAAATTTGGGAATAAAAGCCATGTAATGGGATAAATTCCCACTGGGCCTTCGGGTTTTGTAATGGGTCTCCCTCTACCCAGTTTAAGAGGTTGTTGCATTGCTTTAATAATAAATGAGGCTTCGGCCCCAACCTTTAAAAAAATTAATTCTACATGATATCCATTAAATCATGACTATATAAATGTACGTAATAAATTAATATGATATGTATTACGTTAATTACATTTTTAATGATATTAATATGACCATATAAGGACAATCAGAACGTATTCGGCAAAACCTGAAAAAGAAAATGAAGCAGTTTATACGTGAATAACGAGTAATAATGGAATATTATTACCAAATGAATGATAGTATTATCATATATGATATCCTAATAAGTAATATGATTCTATAATAATTAAATTATAACATTGAAATCATTATATAGGAGGTTCAAATAAATATAAATGATAACAGACTTAAGGAATGGGATAATTTCTTCATCTCATTATTATCTGAGATTTTATGTTCTTAAGTATTTAATATGTAATATATATCATCCACATCCTAGTTTTGTAAATATGAATTATTTTTTCTATTATTCTCAAAAATTTATATTTAATTTTACTCATTGGTTAATTTTTATTATACTATATGAAAGGAATCATTTTTTTTGTTCAATAGGAGGTACATTTTGACTTTTCTATAAAAAGTTTGTGGATGATGTTTTTTAACTTATATGGAATGAACAAATTGTTATGTCTTCATAAAACTCTATT
Source organism: Viscum album (assembly GCA_963277665.1). Classification (NCBI taxonomy): domain Eukaryota; kingdom Viridiplantae; phylum Streptophyta; class Magnoliopsida; order Santalales; family Viscaceae; genus Viscum; species Viscum album. The sequence goes on from OY728159.1 coordinate 150,469,768, forward strand.
TCCACGAATCTTTCTCTAAACGATTTAACGCTTGTTTAAGAATAAATTATTTTCATTTAAAATCTCTGGGCACATTGAAAAAAGATAACGTTTTTTAATAAGAAAATATATTTTCCTCAACAATTAATATCTAGTGTTTTATAAAAATTATTTTCTTTATAAGTTGAAATTATTTAAATACGGATATATATTTGTTCCTATTATTACTATGATTTTATTTTGTTTATAATTTAATTCTATTTATTAAATATATTTATTTAATTTGGATTATGATAGAATGATGTATAAGAAGACCAATTTATTGTTGTGTTTATTAGATGATAAATGATATATTTTTTGGGGGCACCCAAAAGATTGATTTCATTATAAGATTGTTGTGACCTATATCTCCCTCCAATTCATTGAGAAAATATTTTTATCTCATGAGATAAAAATGGTTTGAACATAAAATAAATCTAGTTCATTAATACATGGATGGAATGGAATGTAAATATGGTTCAGTAATCCAAGGCAAGAACGGGGAGTGAACTCAGTTATGTAATATAATTTTTCCTCTATGATGGATATGGAGATTATCCTCGGATGATATGGAAATTATTTTATATTCTTATATTTTTTACACATTCAATTTTTTATGCCAATTCTTATTTATCATTCTATATGTTTCATTAGGATTTATGCATTATGTACTGCCATGATTTATTTAATGACTCACGATTTTTATATTTAAAATAAATGAACATGTTTTTAAATTATTATTATTTTTGTTTCGTTTAACCTTATTGAGTGTTTAATCTCACCCTTTTTATGTTTTCATTTACCTATGACATAATGAAATGTTTTAAATAGGGAAATTAAAGGGGAAGATATTTATAGGATATGATGATGATCATTCAGCATGTCAGAAGAATGTGTTCTAAATTTAAAGAGACAGTAAACTAATACAGACTTTAGGGGTCTATTTGTGTCATGTATTAATTATTCCGAAAATGAAATGTAATGTCCACGTATGTCAAAAATGGTTTGTTAGAGGATTACCCAAACCACACATTATTAAGGAAACTAACTAAACATGTCATCACCAATTTTACCGTTTAACATTGGCATACCCTATTCTATGTTTCATGGCCACACACATATTGAATCTATAAGCACATTTCCACGACAAAAGCCCAGTGTTACCAATTATGGTGGAACATCACATCCAACCCTGCCCATTTCTATTTTGGTACTTCACGCCACATTCTAATATATTGATAGTGTGATGTCTCAACCCCTATCTATCCAAGCCAACTCATATATAAACACATAATCCACAACCTTAAAATCAACATAATAAAATAATATGTTAACCAACATTTTTCAAACCACATTTCCAACCCACATTCAAAAAACAATTAAATAAAATAAACCATTAATTTAAAACTCCCTTAAGAAACATCCATGGACAATCCATTTGAATTAAAAAAACATTATATTGAAAAACATTTTCAAAAAATGATTTCCATAAATATAACCAAGAAACCAACATTAAAATCACACTTTTATAATCCAACATCAAATAACATTGCATAGAAATATCATATTTCCAAAAAAATCATAAATAAACACTAAAAATATTTCAAATATTCATTGCACATCAATTTCAAAACTAATTTAAGGAAGAAAAATAAATTTTAAATTAAGAGATCATGTTATATCAATAGGAGTCAATAGTAAATCCACACACCTTAATGGTTTTGGATGAAATGACCAACAACACAAAATGCTCACTAATCTTGGTGAAAAATTTAAAAAACGACCTTATATCCCTTACCCTAACATCGATAAGTAAAAATCTAACCATTACTGGAAAAAAAATCTCAATACATATCCACAATTGATGCAATTCTATGAAACCAGGAGATACCACGAAGTATATCTCAGGAAGACAACAAAATTTCCAAGATATGATACTTACCAAGAAATATCAGCTTAAAATACACAATTAAAACCATTTTAATCACCTTCATAATTATTTATAGAGGTTCCCTAACATTGGAGAATAGGAAATCACAAGTGCAGATCAAAATGGGTCTCAAATGGGGTGTTTAAGGAAAAAAATTCATGTAATACATTTTTTTAAAAACCCATGTTTTATGTCCCACTTGGTATAGCCACATTGTTACAAAATTTGTGTGCTCACCATGCCCCTTATACTTCCTGAAGGGGGGGACTGCATAGTTAGACATCATGGTAAGAAAAATCCTATGTCAATAGTTAAGAAGGTATATGTCCAATAAGGCAAGATTTACCTGGGGGCCGCATGGTTTGAAAAACTGTGCAGCTCAGCCATGTGTCAACTACCTTGACTTAAACTCTTTACTCATAGATTATTGGAAGTGTTTCACAGTTTTCACTAACTGTTATCATATTGTGTACCTTCATAAAATCCACCAAACATCAAAAAAAATTCTAATATTTTAAAAAAAATACCCAAACACTTTATGTACAAAAATACCATTAACTAAGAGTTAAATACCACAATTCGTGGGTGCTACATGTATGAACAGTGTACCAAATAACTTGTTTTTACGAAAGGATGGGAAAATCCCATCTGATGAAATATAATTTCTATGTCTGGTAAAAATAACTATTCTGAAAGACATTCGATAAATTTATGATGTATAATTTTAGTAAAATAATGTATTTAAAGATGTGTGGTCTGATTCCTATAACTATGTTTAGATAGATTCGAACGAAAATTTTGACTCAATAGTTTATACCAATTTAAATCTCGTGAAATACAATGATAATTGACCTATAAATGAAGGAAATTTAGTTTTTCCTAGTTGAATTTAATCATTGAGTGTTATAGCTTATATAAAAATGACAATGTTTTAATGATCAGTACATTTTTATAAGATAAATAATGTGATCATGAGACACAGAAAATGTTTTTATATTCTATATAACCCACTAACTATATGACATGGAGTATTATACAATAAATATTTTGTATAGTTGGTGTCAATTGTGTATATTTTAAATCCATATACTTAACGTTGGATAGATACCTAGCCTGAGAATCTATATACATTGATACCCTAATTACAAAAAGCATGTTGGATTGACTAATAATTGGGTTGTTGTGTATATTGATGATCATTTCATTGATTAAAGAAAAACGAAGATATAATTTGTCATATAATTTAATTAGTATGAAATATGAGATCTTGATTAAAATATATTGAGTAAATTTATTGACATACATGGATGGTTCATGTGATTTATTTTTATATTTTGGATGATGGAGTGTGACTCAATAATCTTTTAGATGAATGGCATGTGATGTATTTATTAACATGGTTAGTATATATTCATAGAATCATGAATTTTAATGAGGGATACAGATTATTTACAGACACTGTATATCATGGTCACTTGATAACATGGATAAAGGGAAAGTATGAAAATGCATGATAGCATGTGATACGGCTAGTAAAAACACATATTGAGATACACGTGTTAGATAAAGATTATATGAGATTATATTGAATATTTTATAAAATTAATTATTTACTAAAATACTATTTTTTATTAAATATACTGATTTAGTGAATAAATATTTTATTTTATATAGGAGACCAAGGCATAACACTTTTTCATTGGTAAAATGAGAATTGATTTTTAAAAAAAGACCTTATCTAAATTTTTTATTGTTTTCTCTTAAAATATTTTATATTAGTATTTTTTATAATGAATTATATTTTATGTGATATATGGTGATAATAATAATATCTTTACAAATGTATTTTAAAAGATAAATTTTTTTCTTGATATAATCTCACAAGTTATCCAATTAGATATGATATAGTCTGAAATGGGATGGTAAATTCTCACGGCTTAATTAAAAGTTGGTATTGGAGGATACACGACTTAAATTAAATATATATATATATATATATATATATGATATAACATATTTTGAAATGCAATTGTTCATAGAATAGAACATGTGTTATGATACATCATTTTATCAATGGAATTTCCCTCCTTAATATTTATTTTAGTTTTATTTGGTAATATAATATTATACTATAAATACAAACCACATGATAAAACAAAATACTTTCTATTATAATTTTAACATTAAATTTAATGAATAAAAATTGTTATATCATACAAAGTATTTCAATAGGACAAAACTAGAAAATTTAATAATAATACATGGAAATTCTTAATATATTTGATCCTCTAGAATAATTACACCCATGAATAGAAATACAGAAATAATGGAGAATATAAATAACGAAATATGAATTTTGAAAATGAAAATATTCAAACATGAGATAAATTAAAAGTTAGTCATGAATGAATTAAAATTTAGTAATATATATAGAAATTAAGGATCCTATATAACCTTTACAAATATGATTTCTGGAATAATAATCATACAATTGCAATAGTAATTTTGAAGTTGGGATTAGGAAGATGACATTTAAGAATACTAACCTGAACATTACATTAGTGTGATCACTTATGGAACTACAATATAATATTAGTTAATCCTATAAAATGAAAAAAATGATTATTTATGTATTGATTCAAATAAATAAATTTTTAAAAATTGATAAATATAGTGTCTCTATTGTTGAAAATGTGAAATTTTTAAATTAAACATGTAGTACAAATATAAAGATTTTAAATAATGTTTATTCTTATTTAAATTTATTTATAAAATAATATTATGTTTTATTATAATTATAAAACAATTATATTATACCTTACAAAATTTTCTATAGGGTCAAAAAATTGATCCTAATATTAAAATTGTTTTTTTACAAATAAATGAGGATTTTAGTTTTAACATAAATTTATCCTATTTAAATCAATATTTTTAAAGAATAAAATTTATTTTTGAATTATACATGTTCAATAAAATAAGGAATAAATTTTTATGAATTTATAAAATAGTTTATTTTCTTTTGAATAATGAAATATTATAATATATGAAATTTAATATTATAAGTTAAATACATTAATGTTTGAATCATGACTGGTGTAAGAAACTATTGTTTTGAACTCTCTTGATTACTTATATATGTATTCACAATAATAAATTATATTGTTATTATTAAATAATAAACCAATGAATATAATATTCAAAAACACTTCACTCCTCCCCTTAAAAGTTCCTTCCCTCAAAAGACCTTCTACTCACACATTATATTCATCAAATAATTTCAATTTTTAAGAAAATTCATTTATTCAACATGTACCCATTATCCAAATGTTACTAGTCTCATATAAATATAATTCCAAGTCTCCTTATGAGGTAGCTGAAATGTAGATAACCAATGGGAGAAGAAAACCCTACAATATTTTTTTTATTCTTCTTCTACCACCACTGTAAAATATCTATCCTTCTATAAATAGTAACATAATTACCAAAAATATACTTATATGTAATTATTGTGGATTAATATATTTCTCATACCCTACCATTTCATATTCTAACCAAAAAAGGTGTTTATATTATAGTTTGTTCACTGCCTCCATGAACAACTTACTTTGTTTTTATCCGCCAGCTTCTCGGATAGTTATACAATAATATTATTATTAAATATGATAATAATAATTTTATTTTTCCCTATGTCAAGATATATATATTTTTAAGAATAATTTAATTAAATTAATGGAATCTATTTCTTGACAGTCAATAAAATAGACTAAAAGAACTATCCATGCAATATTAGCATTTTTACTAAAATAATAATCCCAATGTTAGAGCACATATGGGTATTTAAGGCCATTATGATTTCTATAAGTACATAAATACCATTTAATTTCACTTCTAGTGTTGTAGTATCACTTTTAAATAACATAAATATTAAATATAAGTGATTAATTTTAAAATAATAAAGGAACATATGTGGGAATGGTAGAAGATAATGTATCTCACTTGTTGGAAGAACTTATGGATGTTTCACGAGATAAGAGACTGTATATGGTCCTGAATCATCAATATATTTAATGAATAAAGATTTATTCCATATCTATTCACCTCAAATTTATGATCACATTTATTTTAGGGTGTTTTCAGAGATGTTTGGACCAAAAGTAACTTTACAGGTTTTTTCATAGTATCAATGAATCTTTCATTATCACGTTTGGGAATTCCCTCTCCAAGAAGTGTCCTGAATAAAGTAAAAGCTCCATATAATGAGTCCAGTAAGTTTTATATTTATGGGAGGATTAATTTATGAAAATACACTATTATTGAATGTGTTCTAACCCTTATGGTCGATAAGATGCAGATATCCAATTATCTCACAAGTAGAAATGTAGTTATTTGTGGATTTGGAGAATAGAGTATGAATATAATGGGAATGATTTACATTCACATATAATTTCCTCCTTATGAGCTCAATAGGAAGGTTTAGATATTTCCTTTTATTCCCTTGAATCATATAATGAAAAATATACAATATTGGGACTCTAATTCTTACCCCAACAAATATCAAGAATACCCCCACCCATGTTTCAATTTGAATATTTATTCTTAATTGGATGTACTATCATCGTTGTTTACTTTAGGAGATTTCCTCCTTAGTTTTCAACCCAATTAGGGTGGATAAGAAAACTGATAATCTCAAATTTGAGAAATTTTTATGTTGATGGGTTGAGGTCGATATGGCTTTTATAATGGCTGAAGTTGGTGTACTCCCCAGCAAGGAAGAAATCATCATTTTGGATTTATATATAAAATTAAGCTAATGTTCTATATGAAATGTTTTTTTTGGATACATTACTTTAAATTAAATATATCATTATTTGGTATCTATTGTAACGATACTAGTAATGATGTCTTATTTTTTAAAAGAGATAATTATATAGGAAATAATAAGGCAGATAAACCATTCTCTCTTAATTATTTAATACTCGTAGGAATGGATATGGATGACCCCAACACAAATATGGTTGATGGTAAAGATATGATGATTTTAGTGGATAAAGATGTGGTTTCCAGTGTTGGAATTTTTTAGGTACATATGGAATCCAAATTTCTTCAACTTCAACAAAGAATGGATGATGAAATAGATGTTTGAAAAAAGGAATTTTTGGATAAATATCCACAGTATAAAGATATTCTAGTTTTGAATGGTAATTCAAATGAGGAGTTTTTTATTATCATTAATATATTATTTTCATCGGATCATAATTTAAAGGATTTAATTATGGAGCACGATAAATATTATAATGTAATTCATATGGGGTCTGATGTTGAGAATGAATTACTGATATCAAATCATGTTTATATGGGATGAAGGATTTGGTTGATTACAATATTGAGTTTCTAATCGAACAACATCCAATGTATGAATTTGATAATGGAACTACATTCCTATTTTATAGAAAATCATTTGAGGAGGCTTGTTTCCCCCTCAGTGTGGACTTTTCCTTTTTCTAGGATTAATAGTAATGAAGACGAGATAAATTAAGAACGTGATGTTACTCTAAATATTATTATGGTTGAGAAGTAGATAACTCATCATAGGAATGATAAACCATTCATTGAACTTCACCCATGCAAATTTTCTATTATAATATTGATTGTCGATCCTTCTATGGGAATTGATCACTATCCCAGTATTTTTACTCCCCTAAGTTGGAAAATATGGGATGATGAAACTAAGGGAACTCAATACCTAGATTAAATCAATAATACCTACTTTAATAATGAGGAGGGTATGGTTCCATGTGATGTAATTAAAAAACTATAGGATAGCTAATGAAGTCAAAATTATAAATTTCAAGGGAGGAGGGACCAAAACTATGGAAATATTTTCTCATTAAATTAAGACAATCTTTTAGAATAGTCAATGGATTAGAAAATTCCCCATATTTAAAGACCATAGATCCATAATTGTAATAAAATCCCATGTTAATTGGCCATTATAAAAAAAATAAGGTTTCATAAATAGAAATAATTAAAGTGGGATTACCATAGATACTAATTAGTTTAAAAAATCAAGAGTGATCTAGATGTGGAAACTATCTGGATCTTGAAGGATTATAGTATCATTCTTCACTATTACAGAAGTGAAAATAAATCTATCACTATATTCATTGGCATGCAATGTAATGACATATAATTTATCTTTTTGGTGACTCTAAATACTACATAAGAATAAGATACATTTGGAGTAACCTTGGGTGCATATATGATGAGATTTCCCAACTATGAGTCATCTTTTGAGATGTAAAAATTTTCTTGAGACCTAAAGATGAGTCTAAAAAACATTTTCACTCTATTAGACCATGAATTCTCCTCATTTAATGAAAAATGTATGAATGTTTTATGTCCCTGAATTTGGAGACGATTTAACATGGAGTAGATAAACCTTTAATGGGTGGTGAGAGAGAAAACATCATAGAAATTTCCTTCAACGTGATTCTGGAAATGATATAATGGAAGTATCTTAAATAACACTTCAAAATATCCTATTTTTCATAAATACTCTTCTATTTAACATTTTTATTAAAAAGAATAAGGGAATCCCACCTCCCTATCAATATCTACAATTCATGTCTTTTGGGATCATGGTACTGTAAATCAATATGAATGGTTGGATGATAGAATCACCTAGAACCCACCAACATATTATAAAACCCAAGATGAAAAATAGAAAAATGATTATCAAACAATGGAATATGTGTTCCTTCTTCTAAATTGAGGATTTAATCGATGTTTATGAATAATAGATGAAAAAATATCAATGTAGAAATTTGAATCACGATTTTTCATCTCAAGATCAGATTCAAGCTATATTTAAACACGATTAATTTATATAACTCAAGTATTCATTGGCCTGAATAAAATAAAATATCATATAGTTACAATGGAAGAAATAAATTAAAAACTATTTAATTATATTCATAGATAATATAGGGTCAATAGAGGAGTCACTTACCTCAGGATCAAAGATTACATTCTCACATAAAAATATGATATCTCTAGTGTCATGATATGTAATATTGAAAAATAGTACTCTGATAATAGTGATGATAACACCTACAGATTGGTTGATAATATCATCACATTTATAGATGGGGCACAAAAATAAATGCTAACTAAATAACCTAAGAATATGGAAATCAAGGCAGTCCAATTCTTCTTATACATTGATAGTGTGGAAGGATAGTATAGATTTGCAAATAAGATAGTTATGGTCAATTAGGTAATTGTCATTTGTAGAGACAGTAATGTAGTGATGAAATTATTTAACCATGAAGCTATTCCTAAAGGAGGGAACTCTAAATTTATTTCCATGATTCAAAAAAAACATCCTAGATATTAAGGATTATTGAAAGATTGCAATTAGTAATACAATTAAATACATTAAGATACAAATTGTGGCTCTTAGATTGTGAGAGATTTCTAAGAACCTCAATACTCAGAATTTTTTTGGGTTTTTTCTAGTAAGGTTAATTCAAATTTATCATTAAAATACATATGAATGAATTTATATAATGTAGAAAAAGGTTCAACATGGAAATCATTCACTAAAAATGATTATTCTAATAGTCTTTGAAAATATTAATTTTATATTTATCATTTATGATATTATAAATCATTGATTATCCAAGACATTAATAAATGTGGTGTTCTCAATTTTTATAATTTTATGTCTCCATATTCTTATTAATAGGTCTCCTGTATGATTTTTTAGTGTTCCATGGGTTTATGAATGAGGATCCCATTTCAAGAGTCTTTGTTTTGTGGATGATGATTTCATGAAATGTTATCTTGATGAAATCATTTATACTGGTTTAAAAAACCAAATTTAGTTTGTATAGTGACTCGTTTCTCCCCCGAATCTCCATTATGATGGTGATATCCTCATATTTGGGAAAGTTATCAAAAGAATTATAATATTAATATATTTTTTGAATTATGAAGGATCTACTAGACATATAATAGAGGGAACACATCTTTTTTTCGTCTTGTGGGGTATATCTTCCACTAGGAAAAAGAGGATAGAGACCTTGGAGTTAATCCTCCAAAGTTTATTAGTGGTTCAAAAACTGTAATAAACGATATTTTAATTTTATTAGAAAATATTTCCATATTGGTAACATTCATGATAAGAAATTTTTTATTGTTACTTCGAATGAATTATTCAAGAACATTGATGTGGTAGTTATTGTGAATAAAAGGTATTAAACATTTGATTGAAAAATATCTCTTAAAACTGATGTTGAGCATTCTAACTAATAATGACTACTCATTTTCATTCCATTCCATCTAGTTCATCAAAAAACATTATGAATGGGTACAATCATTACATACCATTATCTTTTTCTATAGATATCAATGATTCATATCAAGAACTCATTAAATTCTCTAAGTGTATTGTTTGGATAATATTAGCTATTAATATTTGGATATTCCATGGTTATCCTACCAAATAAATAAATATGTGACTACCCCCAGTCTTTAAAAAATTCATAAATTAATGATTTACACAGCAATAAAAACAAACATGTATTTATTCAACCTCAAATTAGTATATATTTTCATAAATATTAGTATATTTATAGGGATGTTATTATATTGGCTCTATAATAACAGGAATGATCTTTGGTTTGGGGTTTATTAGAACAAGTGTGATGGGTTGTCCATGATTTCATCATGGTTGGTAACCTTGGAAAATATTTTTATTACACCATATTCTATGCTTATTTTATATAAAATTAAATGGATAATGCTTCTAATTAAATTCTATATTCATTTAATAAGTCTATATATGGACTCTACCTAACAAAAATGTTTAAATACGGGTGAAATCCTTGATGGCTTTGTTTTATCTTTCAATTTTACATGTAGTTTATGAGATTTTTTCCAAGATATATTTGGTAGAAATATATTGTTTTAAATCCAATATGATCTTATGATATCTATTTATGAGTAGGATGTAGTGTCACCTTTCTATCCTTGATTCCCATTACTAAATATTTTGTTATTTCATACACATTGTGAAAATGAAATGGTTTTATTTTGAGTACAGTATTCCCTCCATGAATGTGGAGATCAATGTATTGCATAGTTTGGTCATAGATAAATAAAATGTTCAAATTGGGCCAATAGAAAAAAATATGACCTTGTTCTTCCATGGAAATTTTGAGTGCTTGGAAGGCTAAGAAACAATTGATGGTGAAGAGAATTATATAGACCACACTAATCCCAAATTGTATTAATGTGAATGTGGATTGGGAAAAATCATGAGCACCTAAACCTAGCTATTGTGGTGGTGTCCTCATCACCCATCAATGCTTAATTAATGGAAACTTCTATCATTTCATTGTTAATTTATGTTTGATTTAATTATATGTGTTAAAAAATGATCATGGAAATAAAATTTATTGTGAAACATGGTTGTATGTCCCATTAGGTGTATTGTGATTCAATAATGTAAGTGGGAATTGTTTAGGATCGTTCCAGGAATTTCCCATAGTGAATGTTGCTTTTATGGATCATGTTCCTTCAACATGTTGACTATCTCATCCAAGATTTAACACTTGTTTATAGGTACACCAATCATATTTATCATGCTCAATTAAAGAGTAAAATAGAGGAAGCAGGCATAATGTGGTCCTTTGTGATTTGTACTTTTATCAACTTTCATTGAGGTATATTCATGTACTAAATTTCATATCCCCATTCTTAACACCCCCCAAGAACCCCCATATGATACCAAATTATCAATTTTTTAGTGAAAAAATTAGTAATGGGTTCACCTAGTTTTTGAGCCTACAAATTATCCATAATTGATCTGACCATTGAATCATAAAACAAACGCCCCCAAAATAATGGAATTTAATAATATAAATACTTGAAAAGGTTATAAATGAACATAATAAAATTATGATTAAAAAAATATACAAGAAAAATATTTGTAATTAAGAAATTATTAAATTTATTTGGATTATTCTATACATTAATTGGATGTGAATAATAATTCTAAAATGTGTGGCTTGGAATCTCTCTAAACCATCCTTTTTCATTATGTTATGACCTTTCTCTCTCTAAAAAACTTATTATCTCTACTATATGTTATAAAATTATTCTATATTTTTCATATACAAATATTATATATATACATGGTTTTTCTAACTTCCATTAATGGGTTTATACAGGAGTTAATTTAATTAACCAAATTCCCTCATTAAAATCAATCCCGATTAATGGGATCTTTAAAACCCATTAATCATTTTATGTAAAACTCATTTAAATTATTTATTTCAATTCAGGATTTCATTTAATAAGGGAACATTCGATGTATTACCATTTTAGTTAAAATATTTTTTACAATAATGAATTGACACTAACTCTTTCTCCAAAATCCATTAAGAGATTCCATTAAACACTATTATGAACGATTATTTATATACAAAATCTTCATCCCTTAATGAATACATTATATAAAAATAGATACCATATTCTGAGAATAATTCATATGAACATGGATATTAAAATTAATAATATTTATATTTGTATTATATTTCTAATATCTAGGAAATGTCCCATTATTATGAATTGAGGAATGATTAAATAAACCATTACATTCAATGGGTATTTCTTTTGTTTAAGAATTATGACTGATTTTTCATGGGATAGATATAAAAATGTTTATGTTATAGTTGCTGAACCATGATAAAACACTATTAAATTACATAACAATATATCCCCATGAGATGTTATATATGGTATTATGTAGTGAAACTAATACATAATGGGAACTTATCCACCATGTTATGTTTTCATGGAGGATATCCTTGACATATTTCATTATATAGTTCATATTGTTCCTAGATTCAAATGATTATAGGGTCTTATGATACATTTTTATTTCAGTTATGTTCTTATGTTTTTATTCGTTATCCTTCAATAATATGATATCATGTTATGTCATTTGACTAACATATTATGCCTCAATACCATGTTTATTCCCTAATTAGGCTTTAAAGCTCGCACATTCCCTTAACTTATTCCCCAGACCATCCTATAAAATTTTATTAGATAAAGAGGTTTTATGAGACAATTAAGGAGAAAAAATAGATACTTTGTGTTCTAGGTTTTTATGTATTGTGATACTAGTCATAAAAATTCCCTAATCCTCTTGATATTTAGGTTTTTTAATATTAAGTTCCAAAATCCTGTATTAATATATATAGAAGTATTTGGTTTTCATAGTTGCTCTTAGAAAAAATATAGAGTTATTTTACAGTATTAGGACTACAATACATTAGTGAGAACACAAAGGATAAATCAATATATATGAGAATATCATTAACTTTGGTGAAGTATAGAGAGACTCGTATATATGAAATTACATTCTTTTAAGGATAATACAATTTGGTTTATCCTTGTAAAATTTTTATGTAATTGAAACCAACCTGAAAGGGGTGCAATAGGTATTAAATTGATCATCACCTAGTTAATGAGAAAGACGCCTTGTGGCACACATGGTCTGACACACCTAGGAGATGTTCATTTTCCAATTTTAACACACTTTATAGAATAATATAAAGGACAAGAATAGATTGTTAGATTATAAAAAATAATAATAAAATTAACATAGATTAACTTGATTGAACCTAATGTTTATTAAATTAAGTTATAATTTCATTATTATGTTATTCCTTCATGTTCATAATTTAAATTTTCCAATAAATTTTATTAGTTTCAGTATTATCATACTTTTTTTATTTTAGATAATGGTTAGAAATAAGTGGAGCCTTTCTAATAAATAATGTGTTCAAAAATTTGATGATTTCTATAATAGGATGCCTAACCTGATTCGTGAAAAAATTATGGATTCATGTGATTATTCATAACAATTTACCCTAAAATATATATTAGAAAATAGAAATAATTTATCTTTCAATGACATCGAAAATGTTAATTATTGAATTTCATAGAAGTTAAGGTTACAAATATGAAAATTAAAATAATATTAAATTTATTACATGTAAAAAATGTGGGATGATAGACAAAGGAAGTTGAATTTAAAGACATGTAAGATGATTTATTGGTGGAAAACATGGGCATAAGGAATCCAATTTCTGAAAAAAATGATTACTCTGGTTAAAAAGATATAAGAATTAAAGTTCATCCAAAGGCACCACAAACAATTCAAGGTTATATATATGAGTAAATAAGCCTTTATCCATATCAATGTCCTAATCAAATAGATAATAAGGATGATAAACACTAGAAATATACAAACCAAGGGAACATGGAAGGGCCTACACAATTATGATTATTGATATGGATTGTGATAATAATTTAATAAATATACAGCACTCCATATTCATGTGTTTCTAAATTTACATAAATTCAATACACTCTAGAATAAATTGGATTCCTTCTAAGATCATTATGTCACCACATAAAATGATTATATTTCATTGGATAAATACATCTACGATTATTCTATAAAATATAAGGTAGTAATGAAATTATAAAAAATAATATTATTATTACTTTAGTGTAATTTGTACCTATAATAATAATGAATTGGTATTTCTTTATAAAAATTCTATATTCAATACTAGATGTGGGAGACCACTCTTTTTATAATGAGTAATCCTATTATTTTTTACACGTGTTAGGAGGAGGATTAAATTCAAATGAAATCTTATTATAATGTGTTCTTGTTATTTTTTAATGAGGGAGAATATTAAGATAAAATTGTTTATACCATGGAGTGAATCATGGTTTATTACATTCCCATTGTTAGGGATTATAATAATTTATTTCTTGAATAGTTTCTTGGTCTTCCACTTAAATAAGAGGATGATTTACCTAGTGATATTATACTGGGATATATTCCCAAATCCATGAAAACCATTACAATGGACCCATTTTATATTAATGAACTAGAGAAGTAGTTACAAGATAAATTGGAAAAATTCTTTATACTCTTGAGTGTATCGTTATGGGGTGAATTGATTCTCTTTTTCATGAATAATGATCGGTTAATGTAGATACGTATTGATTATCATTAACACATAAAAATCATGAAAATGAAAACATATCCTCTAACACAAATAGATGACTTGTTTGATCAACTATGTGGTCCCTAACATTTATATAATTAGGGCCTTTGAATGGGATATCACCAATTAATTTAGAAGAAGGAATAAATTACCAACTCTTCCTTTTGAACATGTTATAGAAACTATGAGATCATAGTGATGCTCTCTAGGGTAACTAATTCTCAAGAAATAATAATGGAAATAATGAATATATTTATTATAGAATACCTCAAATAATTGTTGTATTTGTTGAAGATATTTCGATATATAATCTAAAATAAATTAGAATAATTAGGACCATTTGAATAATGAGATAACGAATTATGAAAGGTTGACATATAGAAAATATAGAGGAAATGTGAGTTCTATATGTAGGAAGCATCGTTATTGGGACATGTTATCACCATAAAAGTGATATATATAAACCCTACTAATATAGTATAATATTAGATGTAGCCAAGACCAATATTTGTAGCCAATATATGTAGTTTACATGGACTATTTGGGTATTAGCAATGATTTTTGGGATGTATCTAGTGATTGAAAAATCGAAAAAACATAATGACTCAAAATGGCTATTTTTTGGACTGATTATTATGAAGAGAGATTCATGGAATTGAGAAGGAGTAGTATCACATCACAATCACTCACACTATCCTATAGTTGGGAAATTTCAATGGTATACAATGATTCATCAATGATGGTATTATTATGTGTAGTAATAAAGAATGATAATGTGATAGACTATACCTCCTGGTAATTTATAATTTATTAGTGTAAGTATACTTCACATGATCTAGAGTTGGTTTAAGTGATCTCCCTATTGAAAAAAGGGAAACATTGCCTCTATAGAGAGAAGTGATAAATATATATGAATCATAAGGGACTCATATAAATATTTATATATAATGAAATTAATATGTTCTAGTGATGAATTTTTTATCAACTCAAGGATAATGATTTAATAATTTATGTCTGTCATGGGAATGAAAATAATGTGTAATACTATTAAAGTAGAAAGGATATAGAATGGTTATTAATGAGGAAATTTGATAAGGATCTGATAATCTTATAATTGAAACTAGTTTACATGATAATCAAAATGGAAGGAACATCAAATTTTCATTCTCAAATAATTTCACAATCATACCTTCTAGTGATGATCATAGAAGCTCATGGATATGATATATAAATATAGAAGAAAGTGAAGTCTACCGAAAAGGTAAATCGAAAGATTTTAAAATTTATGAATAAGGGGTTGTAATATTTGTGTCATAACTATGTTTACCATCAAATCCAGTGGTGATGAAAGATTGTTTATATGATACACATAGATCGAGGTAAATAACATGTTAATATTGGGATGAATTTGGTGAAATTAAGCTTTTGGGACTTAAAATGGTTGAGTAAATGGTAAAAACTATTAAACTTCACATCATGACTTATCAAAATCGAAAAATAGTTGTGTTATTATTTAATAACCAGACAAAGAGATTTAGGTCGGAGATAAAGTGTTCCTCTTCATATATCCATGGAAGAGATTTATGAGATTTAAGAAGAAGGGAATTATTATTATGTGTTGTAACAAGTCCTTTGATATTCTTAATAACATCAGAGTTTTATCTTATCAAATATCACTCCCATCCTCTCTTTCTCAAGGAAGATGACACAGTCCATATATACCTCTAGAGGTTATATATTCCAGATCCCTCACATGTACTAAATATATAGGTAATAAAATTATAAAATTTTATTTCTTTATAGAAAACAATAGTGAAGATCGTGTACTATATATATATTTTTCAATGAAACTATACAACTCACCTTGTCAATGTAATGTAAATACACTATAATATTTTGGTAGTGACATGGGAACTAGAGGAATCAAAAAACCCTAATTACCCTCACCAATTTTCTCATTAGATTGTAAAAATAATTTCAAGGAAATAATTTCATGACATGGAAAGAATGTGATGACCGATAAATCTAAAATTTGAATTTTCTTTTTGAAAATCTAATTTTATTATATTTAATAATAAAATATTATATAATGAACACACATCACATGTAAAAACCAACAACAATTTATTAAAATTTTAACAATAAGTTTAGAAAATAAAAATGACAACATCAATTAAAGTCATTAAAATGTATTTTAAAATAAAAAATATATAATAGTAATAAGAAAATCTAGATCTACTCAATCCCCCGAAATAATCACAATCATGAACAACACTATTGAAATAAAGAAGAATATTATTAAAGAGATACAAATTTTGAAAATGAAAATTTAAAACCATGATAGAAAATAAATTAAATGATGATTAATTGATATATAATGTATTTATATAAATTAGGGATCCCATATTACGATTATAAATTTGATAGTTGGAATATTTTTCATTAAATTTGAACATTTTTCTGAATATTCAGACTAGTAATTTGACTATTAGGAATAGTAACATAACTATTAGAATACTATCCTCACTTATGGATGCGTGAAATAATATTTGATAATCTAAAAGGATGAAAATATGTCATACATATATCATTTTATATGTATATAATTTTTTAAATATCGGTAAATTAAGAGTAGGTATTTTTGAAAAAATATTGTTTTTATAGAACTTATTTTATAAGTATAATCATCTAAAAAAATCATATTTTCATAAAATTTATTTATAATTTAATATTATGTATTCCTTATAATTATAACAAAATATTGACATACCATATGTAATTTTTAAAATGATCAAAAAATTGATGAGAATAATAAAAAAATTCTAAAAATGAATATTTTATTGAAAAAATTTATATTTTTTATAACTATAAAATCCATTTGAGGTATGGAGTTAAATTTTATAATATAAAAATAATTAATGGTTATGTTAATTATTTTAATTTTATAAAATATTTAAATATTTAGAGAATACTTACATATGGTAATATATGGTATTTAAAATAATATGATAAATATATGAATATTTATATCATAGATTATATAAAAACCCAATATTTAGAAATAAAAAGTGTTATTTAATTTATATAGTATCAAGAAACAATTTTATTGGTACTCTAAATCCAAAATTAAAAACTAATGATTATAATATTAAAAAACCCATCCCTTGAAATTATAAATATCATCCCCAACAATTCCTTATCCTAATACATTCATTTCATTGGGGATTTCCTAATTACTATAAAATTAAATTAAAAAGCATCTCCCCCTTGACTAACTGCTTCTGGTATCACCCAAATAGCATTTCGAGGATCCATAAGGGCTAGCTTAAAAGGAGAAAACCAAAGGAGAGGTAAACACAAAACTAATTTTGTTTTATTTTTTCTCTTCCTCTAAAACAAACTTATGATATCCATGCACATAAAAATATTAACATATGTATCCTAAATATTATCGTGAATATCTTTATTCTATCTTCAATTTTTTCACATTCTAAAATAAAAAGTTATCTGCATTATGGTTGGTACACTACATCTATGAACAACATTGATTTTCTCCAACAATATAAATGATGGTTAAATAAATAGTATTATAATTTAAAATGATTGTAATTTTTATATTATAACTTTTCTCATATTATTTATTTTTTTAATAATCATTTAAATAAATAAAAATAATTATGTTCTAGATGCTTGGTAAAAGAAAATAATGTACTAACCATATTTTGTTAGAATTTTCTATTAAAGAATCCTCCATGTATCAGAACACGTATGTGTATTTTCTGTCATTAATATTTATTTAAGTACATGAATGCAATTTCTTTTCACTTCTATATTTATAAACTCATTTTAAAATAACATCAATAATTATCTACAATTGACCCAAACTATGGAATTATGATATAGATGTCCACGAAAGGGAAAATGGAAATTTATATGTCATTGAGAAGGTTATAATTGAAATTAAAAACATAATAATAAATTAAATTTATATTTGAAACATTCTAAATTAAGTTAATAGTGATTTTATTTTTCAATCCTAGTCATTAACTACATGTGAGGAATTGGTATGAAACATAAGGTATGAGATCTCTCTAAACCACCCTTTTTCATTGGGTTTTGACACTTAACATTATGAATCACATTATATTTATTTTTTATGATAATTAATGATTCAAAATTATGCATATAGTTCTCTTACATATATATGTACCATATTACCTCATCCATTGATGGATGGATACATGCATTAATTTCATTCCTTAAATTCCATCTTGAAAATCAAACCAGGTTTAGGGGAAATTTTCTAACAGTTAATCATTTAATAAAATGTTATTATAAATTAATTATTCAAAGTAATTGTTTAATTAAACAGGTGAATGTTTTATGTATAATATTTCGGGTTTGCATAATGATTTCAATGAAAATTTCATGCTTACTTTTCTCAAAAGTCTAAAAACGATTTAATAAAACTCATATTTTAATATTCATATTAATACCGCATTATCTACCCATTCTTATGATTTTTCCTAAAATAAACATCATATTTTGAGTATTTTTCATATTTACTCATATATTATGGTCCAAAATTTTAGAATTATTTTTATAGTAATGCTTATAAAATCTTACTTGAATATTAATATAATAATGATTATAAAAACCCTTTCACTCCTTGTGTAATTCTTATATTTATCCCTTGTCATTAATTTATCATCATAAGTATGTATATATATGTTATGATGGGAGAAACATAATAGCACTTAAATGAAATCGGTATTTTTTTCTTATGATATGACATGAAGGGGACTGGAGAGTGAACATAATCCACAATGGGACCATGTCCCTCGAGTGATGTTGTCTTAGTGGGTTTCCTTGAGTTATTCTTATGTCATGTTTTATGTTGATATCACACTCCATTGTTTCCATATTCATATGATACCATTTTATTATGTTCAAATATTATATTCTTATTCATGAACCTTAACATTTATAATAACATGTTATGTCATTTGGATCACATGTTATTGCTTATTTCCATGTTTATCCCCCTACAAATCATTACTTATCACCACATTTATGATTTCCCAAAGTTATCCTACGAATTTTTAACATATCAAAGGAATTTAGGATCACATTATGAAAAATAATTTTTGTGTGTGCTATAAACCCCATCAACAAAATATACTGGGGATCATGATCTTTGGATCGTGTTTATTTGATATTTTTTTTTGAAAATCATGTGATATTTTGTGAAAAATAATTGGGACCCTATAACATACATGATAATTTTAATTTAAATGAATATATTCGGAAATAATTTTATAATGTATAAATTATATCATAATAATGGAATATAAAATTTTTAATCATATTATATGATATGGTTAAATCAAATAGAGGCTACATGGGATATCATAACAAATACTAATTTTCAATAATAGTTATATATAGCAGCTAGATTTATATATTGGGACTTTCATGATCTATGAAACATTCATAAATGTTTACGGTTAATTTTTAAATAATCAAACACCTTAAATCAATAATTTAACAAGGGATTTGAGTCCATTAGTTAAATGTTATATAAATTATTCCATTTGGCCTTAATTTATGTATCAAATGAGTATTAGAATGACAAGGGTTCATTGATCAAGGAGTATCCCTACAACCTTCCTAAGGGATTCCAGGACATTAGGAATATGTGCTAATCTCATTGTGATCTACCTAGAAAAATCATTACCCTCCTCATAGCTCTCTCCAAATCCCTTATATTTTACATATATATTATAATATCTTGTGAATGAATCTAAAATCCCATCCAAATGGTTTTGAGGATTTCAATAATCCCATTGATTAACCATAGAGAGATGAATTATTCGGTTTTTCTTTCATTGATCATTATCAAATGAAAGTAGAAATAGATTGTAAAATGAATGCATGATATTCATTTATAGTTTATATTATTTATTTTTCAATTCCTAAATTTATTGGTAGTTAGATTTTATTGGTATTATCTTATTGGATTGAGTGGATACTCAAGAGGGTGGTGAATTGAGTATCAAATTAAAATTTCTGTTAAAAACATTATGATAAAAATCCCCTTGTTTAGAACAGCCAAGTCAATTAAGGAAGTATAGATATAAATATTTCATTTATCAACAAGTTTCTCTATGGTTTATTAGTCCTCATTTGAAATAATTCAATCATTAATTAAAATTTTTAAATAGGTTTACATAATTAATCATATATACACACTAACCAATTCTAACTATCAGAGTGAATGTAAAAAGAGTTTTCTATCTTTTAAAAGTACAAGAAACAGATAAAATAAAACTGAGTATATGTAGATTAGCACAAAAATATAAACAAGAGGTTCAGTCTCAAGATGAGACCTAGTCCTATCCACATGGTGATCACCTTCCACAAATAAATTTTTATAAATAAACATGATAAACAACATGTATTAGGGTTTAAAAATGTTTTTAAAAACTCTCTAGGTTCTACAACCTATACAACAATTCTATGTGGTAAAACAAGAAACCAAGCCACACAAGGATACTTCCACAGTTATATGTGGGAAACAAGAGTTGAGATAGTCTCGAGTGGGGGTTTTTAGTATCCCCCTGTTAAAGTACATGAGACAATGTGTATAACAAACACACAGTGCTCAGAAATGTAAAATAAGGAACATAGTAGAGCCAGAGAAATTAGGATGGAGTTTAGAATGCTCTGTGTGATTGAAGATCATCTCTGGACTTCTTGGAGTTGAGTAAATGAAGCTTTGTTTCTTCTCTACAGGTTGCCTCCAAAAATAGAGTGTCACAACATTCCTATACTGGCTTCTAGGTACTGAGATATTTATCTTCTTGGTACAAGAGTTGTTTTAACCACAGTAGGACATCCTTGAATATGTTATTAAAAAAGATCTTCGTGAAGATTTTAGATTTTTAGTATATGAACCAGAGTGTTATTCTTCTTGTTCTTCAGTAATGCATTTAACTGATAGAAAAAAACTGCTTTTTTCTCCTTTTTTGTATATATATTATTTCATCGGTCTCTTTCTCATTCAAACTTCATGTCCAACAAAAGAAGTAAAGTACATCACATGAAATCTTTTTCATACATCATACTATCAAGATATGGTCTCCTGATATGTCTACAAACAATATTAATTAATATCATATGCATGAAATCAATCAAATATGATTGTTATGAATATATTAAGAAAATGGATAAAGTATTGAAAATTTTATCTGTAGAATGGTAATAGTAACCTGTCAAACTATAGCATCTTCATTAGCATGATTTATCCACAATAGACTTCTATTGGTAGGCGTATCCCGTGGTAGGCTTCATAAAATGTAGGCTTGTCCAACAATAGGCCTTAATAACGTTAGACTTTTCCAACCATAGACATCACCAATGGTAGGCTTCACCAACGATAGACTTCACCAAAGGTATACATCACCAATGGTAGCCTTCACCAATTATAGACTTCTCCAAAGGTAGACTCCACCAATGGTAGACTACTTGACAGTAGAAATACAGTAATATGTTTGATAGTGGACTTCTAACATACACTCTTTTTATCAATTACCTCAACACAATAGTGACCGATAACATTGAATCATCATTTTTATGCTTCGGTAAGTACTAAAATGGTTGGTTTTTGATGGTGACCTTGTATTGGTGACTTCCAATAACAACTTTATAACTATAGCTCTTATAATGGTAACCTTCATCAGTAAGGTCTTCAACGGTGAAATTTTCACCCATGACATCAAGTGGTAAGGTTCAATTGTAGGTTTTTCAACAGTGACCATGAAAGAGGCCTAAAAACCATGACCTCTTACCAGTAACCTTCAACAGTGACCTTTGACATAGTGACTTTTCATACTATAAATTGATTTTAGAAAAGTCATGAGATAAAAATAGATTGAAATATATTTTCAAATAAGTGACCCATTATTGAATTAAAAATGATTTGGGATATTCAGAATAGATGATTCCAACAATATCCCCCTTTTGATAATCACAAATTATGCCATTAAACATTATAATAATTAAAAGATTATCATAGAGAATGAAAATCAGAGGTATGTTAATAGAATAAATAGGTGATACAGATAAACCTATCACACATCTATAACACATGTAGTAGCATAGGTTAATGTGATATGAATATGTGAATACCTTTGTTGTATTTTCTCCCCCTTTGTGACTAGAAAAAATAAACACAATAAGAGAAAAAATAGAATATATGTATTAATGAAAGTTTTTTACATGATTCAAAGAGCATTATAAACTCCCTATAAAAAGATACAACCACACTCAATCCACATCAGAAATAGGTAATGACTCATTCCCTTTGGAAGAGGAAGAGGGAGGGTCTATAGGAGGTTGAAGACACTGAGGCCGAGGGATAACATCAAGGATGATAGGAGAAGATGTAATAGATGAATCAGTATCTCTGGAGGGATTGACACTCTGAGGAATCATTTGAGTCAAGATTCTAATGGCTAGATCTAGAGACATCAAAAGAGTAGCACCGGTCGAGGCTGAGGCAATGGAGGTAGAAGGTAATGCAGGAGGAACAACAATGGGTGTACAGTCCACATAGAGGATGGGTAACAGAAGATTACTAAAGTACATGATGATTATGCCACCTCTCGCCATGGCTGAGATAAATTAATCCTTATTTTCCATAAATTTCTCCAAGGTAGGATTCATCTCTCGAAGCTGGCTCTCTTGATCCTCAAATTCCTAAGTGACAGGTGGAATCCTCAAGTTCTCCTACAGCCACTTGATGTGGCCATCCATATGATGCTTAGTGTAAACCCTTTTGTAATGAAAGTCAATATGTTCCATGATGGACTTTTGATCTTGAGGAGCTTCCATTAAATAATTTCCCACAATGGTATGAATTTATCTCGTAATATAAATGACCTTAGAGTTTTAAGTACTAGCACTAGATATATTTTCCACTTCTTATATAACAATGGATCTGAATGCATCAATGTAAACTGGAGGAGAGGATGATGTGGAAGCAGAAGCACTCTAAGGTTCCATATAAAAAGATACTATCTCCTCAAAGGATTTAGTCAGACTGCTAATCAACCTCTTCACATCATCATCTTGACCTTTCACATGTGTTTCCATGGACTTCTTAAAACCCTCAAATAGATTTACCAACTGTTGCACTACACTTTTGACATATTTAATATCCTAAACCACTGGGACTATATAGGTCAGAAGATAATTCAAACTCACCACTGATTGTTTCTGAAGCTCTACAGATTCTGAAAACTCGCTCATTTGACTCTGAATCTTCTTACTTCCTAAAGAAGATCAGAGTGAATATTGGAGTGTATTTTGGCTAACACATATGTTGAATGCTTTTGAACTATAGAAACAACATTTTCCATCTCAGATTACCTTTACATAAACATTCTCTATAGGTCAGATTTCACATATTCATGGTCTGCCTTTCTGACATAGTCTTGAGGGAAAGAGTTTTTTGGAGGTACGAAAATGTGGATTGGCACTGAAGGTCTTATGTTGGGACTTTCATCTTATAAGTCATCATAATATAGTACCAACACCGGAAACCTAGGTTCCTCAGTCCTGCCATCAATGTCATGCATAACATATATTGATCCTTTTGTAATAAGATGCTCCCCCTCAATTGGAGCTACCTCTCAAAAAACCATTTCATCTTCTTCCAGCTTTTCAACCTTGGCAACTGTCTTTTCTTGATCAACTAACTCACTAATGGATTGATCCACTACTTCTAATTAGTCATACACAATTTCCATTGCAAGGGTAGTAGATACAACTTCTTCTTCCTTTTCACTCACTTCCCTTTTAGTGACTCCAATAAGAGGACTCAAACTGAGTTCCTCTCCTTCACTATCCTTGTCACCAACTGCCTCATGTTCCTCATGGCCAGAATGACCAGATTCAGCAGCTTATTACTCTTATTAAGTATCTTTAACCATTATATGAGACACATCATAATCTTCTTCCCTTGTTTATTCATCCCCATTGTCCCTTAGGACACATTACCTCCTCGGTAACTCTCTTGGATGACAGGACTCTCCAAATGCTACCATTCCAATTAGAGGACTGGCTGTTAGATCAGGATCACTACAATTATCTATAGGAGTACCCACATTCTCTGGTCCCATATCCTCTTCTACTTATTCATCAAATTATACAGGTTCTACCTCATCAGGCTTCATACCTAGATCCCTCTTATGCTTTTGCCTAGGAGGATTATTTATATTGATAAACTTCTCATAAAGATTCTCTTCATCATTTACCCATTATCTTCTCCAGGAATTTAAGCCCATCTTCATGAACATGCAGTTTATCTTCGAGATACAAAAAATTTTCTTGGATAAATTTATTTCTGCTTTATCTTAAGAAATTACCTTAACATATAGGATCACAGAAATCAATTTGGCATGAAATAGAGAATTTTATTTACAACATGTCTTAGTCATGTATTCCAACTAATCCATCAGAAACCTACACAGGTTGATCTTATATCCATGATTCATTAAATTCAATAAGAATATGTATTGATACTTTAAAATAGTGAGGTCCCCTCTCATGGTACTTATCCCATGTTGGATAAACATTAAGAAAAGTCTACCCTCTCCATTCATTTCAGTAACAATAATCATCCTTGAAGTCCCAATTCCTATCAGTTCATCCAAAGATTTTTCATACCCAAAAATATTAATTTCTGGAGGAATCACTCCAGATTAGTAGTCACATATACCCTCATGAAGAACCCTTTGACATTCATCCCATTTAGTAGATGAAAATCTGACCTCAGTTCTATTAACTCTTGACACCAGTGGGTTCTCATCGTCTAACTTCTCGAATTTCAGATAATCGTAGAATTCATAGACTATCCTCGGGTAATATGGCATATTATTGTTCGCAAATAACTCCACCAAACCTTAACCCTCTAGTGCCTCCACCACTAAAGATTTTCTCAAGAGAAACAAATCTACACTTTACTCATTTTCTGCTAAAATTATCTTCTTTGAAAGATGTGGGTGTACAGGCTCTGTTGATATATTACTACCACCACTGGACTCATTTCGAGGTCTCTTCGGCCATGGCGCATGTCCAACATTAGACGAAGGTCACTTGACTTTTTTCATTGAGGTTCGAAGTGTTTTGAGTGATCAACAGAAAGCTAGGGTTTAAGGATATTTGGAGTAGGGGATCGAGAGTGAGAAAGAGAGTGAATCAAAATGTGTTTGTGATCTAATTTTATCATTTAGGGATTGAAACAGATACACATCATGAAAAATAATAATAATATAATGGTTCATATTCCCACATAAAATATGAAGTAACAGTAATGTAAAAAAGTGAGGTACCCAACGGTGTGGCTCTAACAGTGTTGTACAATGGTGAGGTTCTAATAGTGAGGTGAAACGGTGAGGTTCTAACTGTGAGGTGTAATGGTCTGGACTAACAGGGTGGTATAACAGTGGGGTCTAAGAGTGAGGTTCAATGGTGAGGTTCTCTATACTAAAATTAATCATCTTTAATTCATGTCTGATGTATTTTAACCTCCCTGAATTCAAAGGCTTTGTAAATATATCATCGAATTGATGTTCAGTTCTAATGAATTGAAAAGTGATATCAACTCTTTGATAATAATCTCTAAATAAGTGATGTCTTACATCAATATTATTTGTCCTAGAATGAGATACTGGATTTTTAGAAATTTTAATAGCACTTCTGTTGTCACCGTTTATAGAGACTTATTTGAATGGATATCTATAGTCTAGAAAAGTGTGTTTCATCCACAGAATTTAATCACAACAACTACCAGCATCTATATATTCAACTTCGGTAGTAGATAATGAAATAGAATTCATTTTCTTTTTATAACCTGATACTATTGACTTTCCTAAAAGGTGACATGTTCCAGAGGTTCTTTTTCTATAAATATTGCAACCAACAAATTCTGCATAAGAATAACATATTAGATTAAATGATTGTTTTCTTTGATAAAATAGTCCTATGTTGGGAGTATATTTTAGATATTTAAAAATACTTTTAACTGCATTTAAATGATATTTTTTAGGATTTTATTGAAAGTGAGCACACATTCATAAACTGAATATAATGTCAAGTCTGCTCATTGTATGGAAGAGTAGACTCCCTATCATACCTCTGTAGTTGGTTTGATCCACTGGTTCTTCAACTTCATCTACATCCATCTTACAAGTGGTACTCATAGGTGTATCACTATCTTTACTACCATCCAAGACAAAACATTTTAAAATATCCTTGACATATTTACTTTGATTTAAAACAATACAATATTTATTTTGAAAAATCTGAAATCCATGAAAAATTTTAAGTTCACCCATTAAACTCATTTCAAATTCATTTTGCATTATTTTTGACAAATCAATACATAACGAATTTTTAGAAGATCCAAAAATTATATCATCTACATAAATTTTTACTATTAAAACATCTTTGGAAATTCTTTTAATGAAGAGAGTAGGTTCATTTATTCCATTAGTAAAACTTTTTGAAATAAGAAAAGATCCAAGCCTATCATACAAAGATCTTAAGTCTTACTTTAATCCTTATAAATATTTTGAAAGTTTAAAAAAATGATTTGGAAAATGGGGATTTATAAAACCAGGGGGTTGTTCAAAAAACACAACCTCAACTATTTACATATTTATAAAATCACCTTAGACATTTATTTTATAAAGTTTAAAATTCAGATGAGCTGCATAATCCAGTAGTAACATAATGTCCTCTAACCTTGCTACAGGTGAAATGTTATCCTTATAGACTATTCTTTCCTCTTGACTATATCCTTATGCAACTGACCTATCATTTTTTATAACTATTTTCCCAGAATCATCAACATTGTTCCTAAAAACACATTTAGTGTCTATTTTCATTGCGTCCTTAGGTCTTTCAACTAGTTCCCAGACATTATTTCTTTCAAATTTATTTAATTCTTCTTGCATTTCCATCACCCAAAATTAATCATTGATATCACAATTAATATTTTTGGGTTCATGTTGTGAAATAAAAGCCTGATGTTCAACTTTGTTTCTCATAGAATCCTTATTTCGTGTCCCTCTATTAAAATTACTTAATACAACATCAAAGGGATTATTATTGAAAGTTTTAATACCTCTAGAATGAGTTGAACTAGAATCCTCATGGTTGTTTATAGGTTCTGACTCAACAGGTGTAGATTCTAGAAGATTCCTAGGACTTGTTACTTTTACAGGGGGTTCACTATCATTATCATTAAGGTCCAGAATTGACATATCTACCTCAAGATATTAATGAGAGGTTTTGGGTTCATGTGGATCAGTCTCATCAAATTTGACATCAACTGAATCTTAAACACATTTGTTTTTCTTATTGAATACTCTATAGGATTTACTCAATATCGAGAAGCCTAGGAAAAGTCCTTCATCACTTTTGGAGGCAAACATGTCAATATTATCCTTAGTTTTAAGAATAAAGGCTTTGTAGCCAAAAACTCTGATGTAGTTAACCTTTAGCTTCTTAATGTTCCAACGTTCATAAGGGGAATTCTTAAGAACAGGTCTAATCAAT
The DNA here is from genome assembly GCA_963277665.1 of Viscum album. Lineage (NCBI taxonomy): Eukaryota > Viridiplantae > Streptophyta > Magnoliopsida > Santalales > Viscaceae > Viscum > Viscum album. The sequence goes on from OY728159.1 coordinate 150,498,442, forward strand.
ACTCCATTGATGGTATAAAAAGCTATATTTACAGCTTCATCTCAAAAATAAATAGTTAGATTATACTCACTAAGCATAGTTTGGGAAATCTCTTGATGTGTCCTATTTCTTCTTTCATCAACTCCATTTTGTTGAGGTGTTCTAGGAGCAGAGAATTTGTGACTATAGCCATTGTGTGAGCAATAAGATTAAAATGTCTAATTTTCAAACTAAGGTCCATGATCACTTCTCAAGGTCTTAATTCTAAGTCAACTAATATTTTCTATAGACTTGGAGTAGTTGATAAAATAATAACAGTATTCACTTTTGTGAGCCAGAAATGATATCCAAGTGTACCTAGAAAAATCATCTATTAGAACATAAACATAGTGCTTTCAATTTAATCATGAAACTCTTGATTTTCCAAAAAAGTCCATGTGAACCAACTGAAGAGGTTGAGAAGTAGAGACTTCATTATTTGGTTTGAAATAAACTTTGTGTTTCTTTCCCTTTTGAGAAGGATTAAACACTTTGCTAAGAGGAAATTCCAATTTAGTTAAGTCTCAAAATAAACCTATCCTAGTCAGTTTCCTATGAGAGTGCACATTGTAGTGTCTTAATCTTCTTTTCCACAACTATGATTCCTTATGAAAAGAAATTAAGTAAAAATATTTTTCTTAGCTAATGAATTATATCAGCAACATACAGATTTTCATTTTTACAGGCAATGAATGCTGAATCATATTTAGAATTAACAACCTTACATGCATCATTTTCAAACATGACTTTAAAACAATAATCACACAACTGAGAGATACTAAGTAAATTTTACTTTAATCCATCAATAAAAAGTACATTGGAAATTATTATTTTATTAGGGTTACCAATCTGGCATAAGATGACGATTTTTCCCTTTGCATTGTCACCAAAAGTTACATGCCCACCATCGAATTTGATTATATTCTTGAAGATTGAATAATCTCTACTCATATGCCTTTAAAATCCACTTTCCAAGTTCCACAAGGTCACATATGAACTCTTTAGGCAACATACCTGGAAAACATAATAGGCATGGGGTAACTTTGGTACCCATTTTTTATTTTGTCCAGAGAGGTTAGTAAGTAAAAATTTGGGAACCCATATTTTCTTTATATGTTTCCTAACATCAACATACATATTCAGAGGCATACATACATTTTTAGTTCCTTTAGAAAATTGTCTCTCAAAATATGGTCTAAAACTGTGTCTATCTTGAACTGTCTTGAATTTGTAACAAATTTGGTTTTTGCTAATTTTTCTCTATCCTGGTTGATATCCTCGAGTAGTTGTATATTTTGGTTCAATATGTTTTCCAATAAACTAAGATAAGGTATCTCTACCTGTTGTAAACATCTCATGATATCTCTTTATTTTTTCATTGGATAATGTATGCTCGGTGTTTTCTTTTAATATCTATGAGAATTTCACTTTATCTATATCAAATTTTTGACTTATAATTTGCATTTAAAGAATGTGGTCTCTTTAATGATTTATATTTATTCTTGATCTCATCAACGGTATCCTCAGGAATTTCACAGTATTTAAATAGTTCATCCTCAGTCATATATTCATCATTATATGACTCACTTATATTCCCAAAATAATAGGCATTATGTATAGGAGAATTAAGTGTTACCCAAGATGTTTCTGTCATGAAACATAAGTTAGCATGATTTTTATATTCACTATCAAGAGCATCAGATCCACATGTGTTGTCTTCTGAAACACTTCATGTAGATCTCATTACCATTTAATAACCCTTTCCCTTATCTTCATATTTATTCTTAAATATCATCTTGGGCAGTCTACCATCATATTACCTTTTTGTTTTCACTCGTAGCAGATTATTTCATTTGATTTGTCAATAAATTTTCTATATTTCATCCATTGTCTGTTGCTATCATACTTTTCCTTGTAGTTTGACTTCCTAAATGATTTCTTCTTTCAGCAGAACTTTATGAACTCTCTAGCAAGATGATCCATATCCTCATCACTTTCTGAATCTGACTCTTCACTAGTGGAACTGTCTAAAGGAACATGAATTTTTTCATTGTCTTTGCTCCAGGAGGTTGAATTCTTAAATGCTACTGACATCTTCTTTGGATCTTCTCCTACTTCTTGATTCACTCTATATTCTTCTTCATACCTCATATTCTTTCCAATTACTTAGTTCATTGAAATATTGCATATGTAAAAATATTCTAGGATAGAAATAGAAGTTCCTCTCCATCCGTCAGGTAAGCATCGAAACAGTTTAATAATTTGGTCCTTGTTATCCACTAGTTTTCCAAGAAGACTCGTAGTATTCACTATTTCATTGAACCTAAGATACATTTCTGAAATAAGTTCATCAGGATTTATTTCATATTTATTATATTTAATAGTGTATGTATTTAATCTCATTTCTTTTACATATTTTGTTCCCTCATGAATAATAGATAAATTATCCCAAATTTCATATTCAGTTTTGAAAGCAGATATTCTATTGAATTGCTCATCACTTAGAGAACAATACAAAGAATTCATTTCTTTACTGTTGTTATTATATATAGCTTTATTCAACTGAGACCATGTGTCGCTTGCAGTATCAGGAAATACATGTTGTTATTCAATTATATCCCATATTAAAAGTCCCATGCTCTCTTGATACATTTTAATTTTTAATTTCCACTGTGTATAGTTATTAATGTTAAAGAAATGTGGAATGTTAGTTGCAGCACCTTCAACTCCAGTTTCCATAGCTAATTAGAATTTAAGGAAATGAAACTTTAGATATGATTTTTTTAAAAATCATTAAGTTAAAACTGAAATCATAGTTGAAAAGAATTTGAACACTTGAAAATTAAATCCTCTGATAACAAATATTGGTCGGAGTGGATACCCAAGAGGGGGTGAATGGAGTACCCAATTGAAATTCTTTTTAGAAACATTATGATAAAAATACCATATTCAAAATAGCTTAGTTAATTAAGGTAGTAGAGATATAAATGTTTAATTGCTCAATAAGTTTCTATAAGGTTGTTTTTTCTTTAGTTGAATCAATGCAATCACAAATTCATCTTTTGAAATAGGTTTACTGAATTCAACACATATACACACTAACCAAAACTAACTATCAGAGTGAATGAAAAAACATTTTTCTATCTTTGAAAAGTATAAGTAGAGGATAAAAAAGTTGATCAGTATCAAGTCAAGACCTAATCCTCTCCACTTGGTGATCACATGAAACCATGCAGTTTGTATAAATAAACTTGATACATAACCTGTATCGGGGTTTATAACAGTTTTTACAAACCTTGTAGGTTCTAAGACCTCTACCATAGTTCTATGTGGGAAATCCAGAAACCTAGCCATACAAGGCTTCTTCCACAGTTATGCATCGAAAATAAGAGTTGAGACAGTTTTGAGTGGGGATTTTCAGTAACCCCTAGTTAAAGTACAGGAGATAGTGTGTGTGTGTATGTGTGTGTGTAACAAACATACACTGCTCAGAAATGCGAACACATTAGAGATTGAGAAATTAGGATGGAGTTTAGAATGCTCTGTGTGTTTGAAGATCTGCTCTAGAATTATTGGAGTTGAGGAAATGAAGGTTTTGTTTCATCTCTGCAGGTTGCCTCCAAAAACAATGTGTCGCAACTTTCATGTACTGGCTTCTAGGTACTAAGATGTTCAATTTCTTGGTACAAGAGTTGTTTTAACTACATTAGTTTAGCTTTAAATATGTTCTTTAAAATGATCTTCGTGATGCTTTTGGATTTTCAGTATATGCACTGGAGTGTTCTTCTTCTTGTTCATCAGTAATGCATTTAACATCTAGAAAAAAACTGTTTTGTTTCTCTTTGTGACTCTATAAATCTTCTTTCATCGGTCTCCTTATCTTTCATATTTCAGGTTCGAAAAAAGGAATAAGTACATCACGTGCAATCTTTCTCGTACCTCATACTGTCAAGAAATGGTCTCCTGATAAGTCCTCAAACAATATTAATTAATATCAGAAGCATGAAATGAATCAAATATGAATGTTATGAATATATTATAAAAATAGATAAAGTATAGAATATGTTATAAGTAGACTGGTAACAGTATCCTATCAATTGGTATCATCTTCATCAGTATGCTTAATCAGTGGTAGACTTCTATCTATAGGCATATCTGATGGTAGGCTTAGACAATGATATGATTAAACAATAGTAGGCTTTACTAATGGTAGTATATTCCAATGGAAGGCTTCACCAATGGAAGGCTTCACCAATGGTATATTTCACCAAAGGTAGACTTCACTAACGGTAGAATTCACCAGTGGTAGACTTCACCAACTGTAGAATACTTAACAGCAGACTTCCTGTAATAAGTCATATAGTGGAATTATAATAGAAACACTTTATAGCAGCAACTTTGTCACAATAGAGACCTATCACATTGACTCAACATCTTTATGCTTTGGTAAGTACATCAATGGTAGGATTTACTAACAGTGACCTTGTACTGGTGTTTCTAATAGTAACTTTATAACTGTAGCTCTTATAATGGTAACCTTCATCATTAAGGTCTTCAAAAGTAAACATTTCACCAAAGAATTCATGAGTTCTGGTTCGACTGTAGGTTTGTCAATTGTGACCATGATTGTGTCCTAAAAATAGTGACCTCTTACTAGTATCTTCCAACATTGACCTTTGACTTAGAGACTTTTTATTCTATAAACTGATTTTAGCTAAGTCATGAGATAAAAATAGATAAAAATAGATTTTCAAAAAACTAACCCATTATATTATTAAACATGATTTGCGATTCTCAAAATAAATTAGTCCAGCATATCGGTATTACATTACCTATTTAACTATAATATATATCTATCAAATTTTTAGTCTCATCCAAATCAATGCGGATAATGATTTAAGTGTCTTAGAAAAGGAGAATATTTAAGAATGGGGAATCCTTTCTTCCTTTGTATTCATAAATTTAAATCCAATTATTCTATTCCCATTCCCAAATATATACTAATATGTACCAAAAAATAATCATTATATTAAAATTATGCAAATTAACTTATTATGTTAAAAAAATAAAATACCGTGTATATAAATATAATATATATATTTTTATCCCTCCTTTGAAAAAGCATCGTTAATGGTTGGTGTACATCCTATGGTTACATTGTCAATTATTTACTAGACCCATCCTTCTTGACTATTTAGAATATAATTTATAGAAAATATAAATCTGTTATAATATTTATGTGTGTGATTCTAATTATAATTTAACCAATGTATAAAAACCAACAAATAAATATCATAAAATAAAATTGGTCTAAAATAAATAAAAATTAAATCAAACCATTTTAAATTCAATTAAATGTTAATAAATAAATTAAAATAAATATAATTAATGGAAATAACATAAATTAATGTATTTTACATTTTTATTAATATTTTAAAAATCCTTGTTTTGTTATATATATGATGTGTAAAATTACTGAAACTAAATGGGGCCTAAGATAATCAGTCTATCAATATCGATTCATTCTTTCTAAATTACATTCACATACTATATTTAAGGAGGTAATTCATTAAGATATCATTATTTTTTTTCCCAACAATTTTTAATGTTTTACTCTGGTTTTTACTTTTCTGGATTTAATTCATTTCCACCTAAAATAAATTTTGAAAAAAATCATTTTATAAACATATAATTGGTTATTTTATTTTATTTTTATTCTACTTTACACCACGACCTGTGATCTTTTATGACATTATTAAATATCCAAAACAATATTTTTCCATCATTCTCTTAGGAACCTCAATGTTTTTTACTGACATGTTTCTTATAAAATTATTATAATGTAGGTCATTTTATTATTGGTTCAACTGCTATTTAAAATTGATGTATATTTCATTTATATCTGTAATGGATGGTTATGAGTATAATATTATATTATAGGTGGGGAAAAATTTCTCTATTTTTCTAGTAAACTACAAAAATTATTATTACACATTATAACATTACATGTATATATGCATATTTATTGAAATTATGTTGTTATCTTTGTCCATAATGTCAATATATCTTGTATATAATCTTTGACATATATCAATGATGTAATAAAATTATGGATATGAATTATTCAATTCCTTATTCAAATTATTATGAAAAATATGATTCTATAAAATTCTTATTATTATTATTATTCTGACTCATAAAATCATATTTATTTGTGTCTCATTCTCTAGACATTTATTCCCACATGATAAGGTTTTTGTCTCATCCATTATTTTATGTATGTCCCAAGATGATTACATGTACTCAGAGTATTATAAAGTTTTTTAGGATGAGTATGTGTAATGATTAAAGAATGTTTAATTTTATTTTTTTGTTTAAGTTTTATCAATCTAATTCTCCAATGAACACAACCATTCCATTTGGGTATCTATAATATTATGTATCATTGAAATTAAATGATGTTATAATAATTTATGAATGGTGTGGAACATAAAAAACAATTTTAATGAATATTTTACTGATAATAAATGATATTAATTTCCTCACATTGTGGTAACTATGCTCATTTATGGAATATTTGGAATTAGATCATTCATTTGAATATTTGATGAAAATTCCATTTTTAACATTAAAAAATTAAATGGAGTATTGAAAACATAAATTACATTATTTGAGTTATTTGAACTTATTATTTTTTGACTGTGTTTTTGACTTATGTTTATACAATATTTATTTAGTAAAATGGAGCTAAATCCTTCAATTGGTTGGTGCAAATGGTCTATGAAGTCATTGTTGGGATAGAATCACCAGATTGGAAATGGGTTCTGTATTGGGGTTATAACTTCTACATCAGCTAATGGAGTGAGCCCATATTTTTAGAGGAGATAGAAAACCCAATTTAACATAAATTATCTTTCTATAATAACAGCTTGTTCATGTGTTTTATAGGTCAAATGGGCAGTTCAAGTTGGTTAATAATATCTGTCTCACATTCCCCATTCACACATCAAACTACATTGAACCTAACCTCCCCACAAATAAATAAATTAGTGTTTTTACACATTGGTATGGTCGGTAGAGGCATTGGGATGTTTTTTTCAAAAGGGTTACTCTTTGGATTCCCCTCACAACTCTTGGAAGTAGTAAGGCCTTGTACAAACAGCTCATTCAAAAAGGCTCTCCTCTCCAACCTCCACATTGTATTTATTTACGTTCATTCTTGTATCTTGAATTTTTCATCATCAAATCTTATTTGTTTTTTCCTTTTTATCTTCCTATATTCCTCATTGGGATGGAATTGAAGAGTGGATATTACATTGGGTTCTACCATTTCAATCCTTTGCCCATGAAAAACATCTCCATGATGACCACAGCGTCCATAGAAGAGTAGTTTTCTTAGTGATCAATCTATCTTCTACCCTCTTATTTAAATTATATTTAATCATTGAGGTACTTTAATTAACATAATATGTTCCATGATTTTCTTTTTTGAATTTGAATAAACTAAGAAATAAACTGAACAATTAACACAAAATTGCGTGAGGACGAGTATTGTGTGAATTGTGAGAGTGTGAACTTAATCGGTAATACATTACCACACCAGATAAGTTTGTAGAGTTAAAATATAATCCCTAAACTCAATTAAACCCCATCTATAGAATGGATATGTTATCTAATTAACCACTTACCATAAGCTATCCTTAGAACATCAATCATATAAGGGTGTTGTGATTGCATGTTCTGAAGCTAGCCTAGGGTTTAAGTAATTTCATCATTATGATTCTGTTAACTCTAGTAGGTTTAGAGGGTTAAAAAATAGGGTATCATAATTAAGTGGGTATTAATTTAAATGATAATGTTAAATAAGTTAATTAAGAGGTAATGTTATCTATATTACGTCTTTTAAAAATATTTCTAAAAAAATTACCTTCTCATTATGTCTTATTAATCAAACATCATTTCAAAAATAAAAACAAAAAAAATTCAATATTCTTCAACAAAACATAATCAAGGATTATAATTGGTATAAAAATCCCCCATATTTTTTATGTATTGTGTTCTCTTCTCTTTTGTGTAATTTTCATAATACCATTAATATGTTGATTGAATTACTGACTCTTTGAGAGATGAAAATGGTCAGCCACTCCGTTGCTCCTAAGTACCCAAAAGTCACATTAATAATTTGAGGGTGCCCACAACAGTAACATTCAAATTGGATATATAGAAGGGAAGCAAGTAATTATTTCAATTTATTAGAGTTATTTATTTTATTTTACATTTTATTCTCTTCCCCTTTTTTCATCCTTCTATACCCAATAAGAATTTTTTCTTCTTTGATTTTATTCTTATTCTTTTTGAACAATCAACTCAAACATATAATTTTTAGTATGGTCCACAATTCTTATTTTTATTTTTATATTATTTATGACATGAATAAATCCCATGGATCTCTTATATCTTTAACCTGATATTGAATGCATGATTAGGGCTCAAATCAGACATTATCAGTCTACGAGATTTTTCAACATTCAACCAGTTATATAATTATTCCACTCTAAGGACATTGAAATTGGAAACAATTTGAAGTAAAACATAAAATAAGAAGCCATGGATGAATATATTAGAAAAAACATAATAGAAACATTCAATAATTGTTTTCACCTGATATTAATTATTAACAAAATTTAATTGCATACCCATATCTCGAATCAGTAATTGAATTGAAATCTGGATTAATTCAACTTCTTCCAAAATTTCATGGATTATCTAGTGAATATCCCAATAAAAATATAAAATAATTTCATTTGGTTTTCTCAAACTTAAAACAAGAAATTTTTCTGAAGATCAAATCAAACTAAGAGAATTCCCATTCTCACATGATGGAGCAGCAAAGGAGTGGATGTATTATTTAGAACCTAAAGATGTATCTTTTTGGAACGATTTGAAACTTATTTTATTACAAAACCATTTTCCTGCATTAAGGAGAAAAAACAATAGAAATAACATCTTGGGGATTAAGAAAGCCTAAGAGGTGTTAATGTATGAGTACTTGGAGCGATTCAAGAAGTTGTGGGCAAGCTACCCACATCACTAAATCAGTTAGCAACTCCTCATCCGAAAACTCTATAAAGGACTCACACCTATGGAGAGGAGCATAATGTATGTTTTAGCTGGGGGGAATTGGCAGAAAAAACCCCAATATCTTCATGTGAGTTGATTGACATGGTGGCACAAAACACCCAAAAATTTGGCGAGCTAGCTACACCACATGTCAGGGGAGTACATCAGGTAAGTACTTCTTCTCATGACTTTCATTTTATTTAAACCAAGTTAGAATAATTTACCACTATGGTTAGGCAGATTTCTTTGGAACAAAATACATCCAAACCCCCACCATCAAGGCCTTGTGGAATTTGCACTGAGACTAGCCACCCAAATGAGTGTTTCCCCCATCAACGAGAAATATATGATTGTGAAGCATTGTTCCTTTTAAGACCATATCAGCAGCAACAACAGCCACATCCCAAAAGAATGTTTTATTCCTTTTAACCATCATACAACCAGGGGTGTAAGGATCAATCAGACATGATGTATGTATCTAAACAACAACAAAGGCCCCCCTTTCAAAAAAACATATAGTAGTATCCACCTTACCAACAAGGTTTCCAACAACCCCAAATGTGATTTGAATCTTAAGCATCAAAAAGTAAACAATAAGAGATTTATCAACAAAATTTAGATTCTAATACCGATAATATTTTGAAACACATAGTTCTTAATCAACATAATGAGCTGAAGAGTCATTGTTTAGAGTTGAGGGAGTTGAAGACTCAATTGATCCATATTTCCACTACCCTCTATGACCTGGTAAGTCATAATTCTGGTAATATACCTTCACAATATAGTCTAATTCCCAAGGATAATTCCAGTACCATCACATTGAGAAGTGGAAAGAAAAAAATTGATACATTTTCCTCTATCATTCCACCAGGATTCACCTCAACACCAGATAATCTCCATTCCACACAAACTGCTGAGTAACCCTATGAGAAAGATAAATGTATGAAAAATATTTATTATGTTCCTCTTAAACCCCATCCTATTCCAAATAGGGTTGTTCAAACCAATAAGATGGCTAAGGAGGCGATGAAAAATGATGTTTTGGACACATTCAAGCATCTGGAGATCAACATCCCTTTACCTGAATCCATTAAATAAATACCGTGGTATTCCAAATTCATAAAAGAACATTGTACCAATTGAAGTTGGATCAAGTGAAATAAAATGATCAATATTGGAAGGAATTTGTCAACACATGTTACACAAAATTTAGAAATACCAACAATTTGAAAGGATATAGGGACATTCACTATCCCATGCACCATAGGGGAGTTTCAATTTTCTGATGCTTTTTTTGATTTGGGAGATTCCATAAATGTGATGATTCACTCTATATTATCTTATTTTTAGGTGGGCGAGTTGAAGCCAATGGGAGAAGTGGTGTAATTGACTAATAGAGCTACAACATATCTAGTGGAATTCATTGAAGATGTACTTTTCTACGTAAGATTGATGATCTTCCCTTCCGATTTCTACGTGCATATCATGGAGGATGATCAGGTATGTTCTCATGCTCCCATTATATTAGGTATAACATTCCGCAAAACTGAAAAAACTATCACAAATGTCAATTAGGGTAGACTTTAAAAAGATTTTAGAGATGAAGTTGTGATATTTGATGTCATGGAATTAGTGGAGTACCCCACATAAGACCATTATGAATTTTTTATCTCCCATTTGAACCACCAAATAAAAACCCCCATGGAATTAAATTGTCCTATTATGTGGGATATTATAAGCATTGGTTTGAGTTAGATATCTCAGGTTACTTCCACAAGTATTTATTATGCACAAGACTCTCTTAGAATTGATTTTGTAATGGAATCATTTTCTGATTTTGATCATGTGAACTTGGATTATGACATGGATATTGAGTATTCTGATGGATTTGATGCTTTATTCTATTATTTTGATGATGTATATTCTGATAGTGATCTTAATTTTACACAATTTCAGTTCCTTAAATTCCTCCATCCATACACCACCCCCTACACTAGAACTCAAGCCATTTAATCAAAATCTCAAATTTTAATACTTGTTGAGTGGTGAGAATTTAACTGTTTTCATTTCTAAAAATATCTCTTTTGAACGTGATAAAAACATTTGAATAATTGTAGGGAGAACATTAGGTAAATCATGTAGACCTTGTCTTACATATCACGTATTAGCCCCTCCATTTTCATGCATAAGATTATTTTGAAGGATGGGGATAAACAAGTAAGGAAGACAAAAAGGAGACATAATAAAAGACTTTTGGAGGTTGTTAAAAATGATGATGAAAAATTGCTCGAGGCGTGTATAATCTATCCCATTTCAGATTCACAGTGGGTGAGTCCTATTCAGGTTGTGCCTAAGAAAAGTGGTGTTACTATTGTTAAAAATGATAATGTCGAGTTAGATTCTATGATGTCACAAAACTATTGGCGTCTTTGTATTGATCATAAAAAACTAAATCATTCCACTTGCAAGGACCATTTCTCCCTCCCATTTATTGATCAAATGCTTAAGAGACTGGTAGGAAAAACATACTATATTTTTGTTGATTGATTTATTCGATACTTTAAGGTTCTCATTTCTCTATAGGATTAGATGGAGATAATATTCACTTTTCCATTACCTACATTTTCTACCAGATGATGCAATTTGGAATTTGAAATGCCCAAGGTAACTTCTATAAATGCATGGTGAATATTTTTTCTGATTTCATTGAGTCATACATGGAGGTATTTATGAATGATTTATCTTGGTATAGGTCTTCATTTTATGATTGTATATGTAGTTTGGGAACTGTTTTGAATCGTTTTATTGAGAAGAATCAGGTCTTGAACATTGAAAAATGTCATTTTATCATAGATCATGGAATTGTCATAGGGAATGTATTGTAAAATCATGGGATAGAGGTTGATAGATGTAAGGTAGATATTATTTCACCCCTTCCATGTCCTTCATGTGTGTGTGATGTTAGATATTTCCCATGGAATTCAGGATTTTTTCGTCGCTTCATCAATGATTTTAGTAATATTGCTCTTACTTTGTCCCAATTTCTTCAAAAGGATTATAATTTTCTGTATGATGATTCATGAAGGGTGTCAATTGATGAGCTAAAGAAGTGTCACACCACACCACAGATCATACAACCTACACAATGGGACATTTCTTTTGAGATTTTGTGTGATGCATCCAACTTTGTAGTTGGTGTTGTCTTATCAAAGATGGTGGAGGGACGTTCACATGTGATTTACTATGCTTCTAGGACATTGGATTCAGCCCAATAAAACTAAAGAACCATGGAAAAAGAGTTTCTTGGCATCATATTTGCATTTGATAAATTATGTTAATATTTATTGGGCTCTAAAGTAGTTGTTTTTTCAGACTATGTAGCTCTGAGGTATCTTTTGATGATGCTAGATGATAAAGCCTAGACTTATCCAATGGATTCTATTTCTTCAAGAATTTTATATTGAGATAATAGACAACAATGGTTCAGAAAACCTAGTGGCAGGCCACACAAGTAGGATTAATCACACACTAGAGGAAGACACTATGGACCAGGTATCACTTCAGGACACTTTCCCCGATGGGCGTCTCTATTCCATCTCTGTTACACATCCTTGGTATACTAATTTTGTTAACTACCTTGTTGCCTCTAAAATATCTGAAAATTTAATGAAACATCGTTCCAAAAGTTAAATAGTGAGTCATGATTTTATGTTTGGGATTATTCATATCAATAGTGCATGTGTAGTGACCACGTTATTTGGGTGTGTGTTCTTGATCCGGAGTTAGATTATTTTTTACATTTTTTACATACAATTTATTGTAGTGGACACTTTGGACCCCAACGGGAAACTAAGAATGTTTTTGGACTCTAGATTTTATTGGCCTAGTTTATTCCATATTTCTCTCGTTTTTGGTAAGTTGTTCTCATGTTTCAAACACAATGGAAATATTTTTAGGAGACACGTGATAACCCAACAACCTGTATAATTTTGTGAGATTTTTTTGTTTGGGTTATTGATTTTATGTTTCCTTTTACTAGTTTATTCTGTATCTTGTATATTTTGGTTGTAGTTGATAATGTTAGAAAATGGGTGGAGACTAAGGCCACCAAAACTAATGATTCTCTTTTTATGGTGGAATTTTTCAAGACACGTATTTTTGAAGGTTTGTAGTACCAAATGCCATAATAAGTGACCAAGGGGAACACTTAAACAATCGTAATTTGGCTTCCCTCCATCGGAAGTATGGGGTGATGCACAAAACATCAACACCATTCCAGCCCCAAAAAAATGGCCAGGATGAGGTTTCAAATCATGATATGAATTTTTTTTGGAGAAAATTATGTAGCTGAATAGGAAGGATTGAAGAAATCTCTTGGATTATTCACTGTGGTAATATATTAAATCATACAAAACACCCATTGTTATATCCCCATTTCAGATTGTTTTTGGGAAAATATGTCATATCCCAGTGGAAGTTAAGCATCAGGCTTATTTGGCTATAAAGAAATGAAACATGGATTTGGCACAAGCTGGAATCCAAAGGAAGTTCCAAATTCAAGATCATAAGGATTTTTTATTGTCTTCATATGAAAAATCAAGGCTCTATAAGAAATGATCAAAAGCATCTCAAGATAGAACAATCAAAAAAATGGATGTTTATGTTGGAGAGAATGTCCTTCTATACAGTTCATGACTGAAGATGATGTTGGATTAGTTGGGTTCAAAGTGGTTAGGTCCTTATGTTGTGACTACAGTTTTTCCTTTTTATGAGTGTAGAAAATGTAAGAGGACATAATAATGAGCATTACAGTCATTGTTCAACGTTTAAAGAAATAAATTGAGGGACTTCCTACATATGTAATGCATTTCATCACACTACATGACCCCATCATCAATTGGGTATATGATGTTGTTCCTAACCCTATCTATTTTATATTCTTTTTCCAAATTAAAATTTTAGGTATTGTTATCACCTCATTGGTTCACATTACAGAAAATATAATATTTTAAGTGTTTGAAAGGGGACAACATTTTGGGTTAGATATTCAGGATTTTCAATTATGTGCTTTATGTTTATTTTATATTAATTTTTTTGTTAAAATTTTTAAATAAGCAAAACAAACAAAAAGAAATAAAAAATAATAGAAAAAAATATATATCTTGTAACATTCTCATGTTTAACATAGGGAAAATCATGTTTTTAAAATTCATTAGAAGAAATATAAGAATGAATAAAATATCATCATCAAGGGTCTACTTTTCTAAAAAATAAAGTCATTGATGATATGAATGGTTGTGTCATTATAAAATCTTTTAGATTTTGACATCATTATTTGTGATATTTGTTCTTGGTAAATTACTTCATTGATTTCTTCACACAATTTTTCACACAATGATGACTTGTGGGTTTCTCTTACACAATTGAATGTATATTCAGGTTAAGTAATTATTTTTATATTATAAAATTGTCTTTCCATACATTTTTTTCTCTTATGTTCATTTTCATCACTATATGAGATTGACCTATGCATGTGAACTAAATATCTAATTGTTGTATTACCTCTAAAAAATTAAAAAAATACAAACAACAATCAATAAAGTGGGGAGTGAAGAAATGTACCACATGTGGGGATATTTAGGATGGTAGATCATCGTTTGACTTCTAGGAATGCTTAAATGAGTGGGTTTTGGAATTTTATTACAAATTATGTTGAACAGGTTCGGTGGAATAAAATTAGGTAAGATGAAAAGTGTTTACTTGACTAGAATATACTTAATAAAGGGTGGATTTATGTGCTTGGAATGGTTGGCAGTCACACACATGAAGATAATTAGTGGCATGGTTGACCCAAGACTTGTTTCTCTATGATTAGTGTTATCAATATCACTGGATTTTATTTTTGAAAAATTTATGAGATAATGAAATTAAAATTTACTAATATTTACACTTGATGGTATTACTACTTTTCCTATATTTTCACTATGGATTGAGAAATTTCAATATGCATATCTTGTCCTAGTTTTTTCAAATACATGATATGGGGTTTTTCCCAGGAGTAGAAAAGGGTAAGTGTGGGGGAGTTGAGAAAACACAATTTTAATTAAAATTTTATTGATAATAAAATATATAATTTCCTCAAATTCTGGTAAATAATCTCATTTATAAAATATTGGGAATTAGATCATTCATTTGAAAATATTATGAAAATTCTAGTTTTAACATTTAAAACTGAACTGTAGAATTTAGAACAAAAATAAAGTTATTTTAATTATTTGAACTTATTATTTTCTAAATTTTTCCCATACATAATTTTTTACAACTTTAATTTAATACATTGGAGCTAAATCATGCATTTGGTTGGTGAAAATGGGCCATGAAGTCAAAGATGGGATAAACTCACTAGATTGGACATGGGTTCTATATTTTCCCTATAACATCTACATCTGCACATGGATTAAGCCCATATTTTAAGAGGAGATATACAACCCAAATTCACACAAATTCCCTTGATGTAAAAACATCTGGTTCATGAATTTTGAAGGTAAAATGATCATTTCATGTTGGATTAAAATATTTGGCCGAGATTCCCCATTCACACCTGTAACTACATTGAACCTAGCCTCCCCACCACTCTATAAATTGGGTTTTTTACACTTTGGGATAGTTGGTCGAGGAATTGGGTAGGTTCTTTCGAAAGGGTGTCTCTTTGTATCCCCTCACAACACTTGGATGATGTAAGGCCTTGTGCAAACATCTCTTCCGTAAAGGCTCTACTATCCCACTTCCTATTTGTATTTCCATGCTTTCATGCTTGTATCTTGAATTTTTTTTCAATTATTATTTGGTTTTGTACCCTTTTTATATTATTATCTTAAAATTTGGGATATAATTCAATATTGTAGATGAGATTGGGTTCTACCCTTTCAATCCTTTTCTCATGCAAAATATCTCCACGATGAGCACACCGCCAATGCAAGAGTAGTATTCTTAGTGACTAATATATATTCTGCCATCTTAATTTAATTATTTGAAATCATTGAGCTACTGTAACTCACTTAACACAATCCATGGATGGAGTTTTTAAATCAGAATAAACTGAGCAAGAAATTGAACAATTAACACAAAAACACGAGATGTTGTGTATTGTGTGATTTGTGAGAGCGTGATCATAATTGGTAATACAAGACCAAATGGGATAATATTTAAAAGTTCAAATATAATCACTAAACTAAAATAATCCTCATATACTGAATTTATTTTTTCTCTAATTAACCACTAACCATAATCTAAACTTAGAATAACAATAAAAGCAAGGTGATGTGATTGCATGTTCGGAAACTAGCCTATGATTTATGTAATTTTATATTTGTGATTAAAATAACTCTTGTAGGAACTCAGGGTTAAAAAATTAGGGTACATAATTATGTATATATTAATTTAAATTATATTTATTAATATGTAAATGAATCGGTAAAGTTAGATCAATTGCGTCTTTTAAATATATTTTCTAAAAAATGTATCTTCTTGCTTTGTCTTATTAATAAAACTTCATTTAAAAAATAAAAATAAAAAAATAAAATCTTCATCCCATATACTTAATCCTAGTTTATAATTTATAAAAAAAATCCCCCATCCTTTTTATGATGTTTTCTTTCTTCTCTTTTATGTAATTTTCAAAATACCATTAATAAGTTGTTTTAGTTAATTCCTCCTTTAAAGACGATCTTGGTCAGCCACTCTATTGCACCTATGTTCCAAAAATCTCACTAATCATTTGAGGGTGCCCACAAAACACCATTAAGTGGATCACTATAATTTGTATCTAACACATTTTTAGTTAATTATTAAAACAGATTAATAAAGAAAATCCTATGATAAAATTTTCAATTGCAAAATTTTAGAACCTATAATTTAATTTTGTTTTTGAATAAGTTGTTTATTTATA
Organism: Viscum album; assembly: GCA_963277665.1. NCBI lineage: Eukaryota > Viridiplantae > Streptophyta > Magnoliopsida > Santalales > Viscaceae > Viscum > Viscum album. The sequence goes on from OY728159.1 coordinate 150,515,528, forward strand.
CATTATTGACTTATAATTGATAAAAATGTATAAGATTTTATAATTAAATAGAATAAAAAAACAAGAATAATCTCCATGTGACGAACAATGTATTTTTTATATGAACATCATTACGACTATAATTGGTGATTTAATTCAAAATCCAATTTTGGTACTGAACCAATTTTCTTGGTTTACGAACAATTACTAAACCTTGTCAAGTATCTTACTTGACCCAATAAGGTACTAGTTGTTATTTAGGATTTCATGTAGAAATAAACATAAACCTTTTGATGATATTATCATCTAATACTTTTTAAAAAATTACTCAAATTCATAGAAAATATATTTTTCATACAGTATTGCTATGAGAAGGGGAATGTATTTTTAGTTATGTACCAGTTAAAATGATGTGTAAATTAATTTTGGTATGTGATAAAAAAATAAACTAGAAGAATGCAGTTGAATTAATAGAATGGATATATTAAAAGGAAATATTTTTTAATATATATTTTATTTCTATCAATAATACTAATATGGTAAGAAATTTTTTGTATCTCAATAAAAATAATAATTATCATATTCAAACATATATTTTTTATTTCACAAGTCATACAAGTAAAGACTATATTTTTTTATCAATTGTGATAGAAAACATAGATTATTCTGTTATCATTTTAAGATAGCATCTTTTAAAAATATCTAGCTATCTAAAAATTTATGAGTAATAAAGAAGTGGTTTGTATATTTTGGTAGATCATATTCTTATCTATAGAATTTGAAACAAACCATGATATTTTCAATATAACATCTACATATGGATGTAAAAGTAAATATGAATAAAATTAATATATACCAAAAAATTTACTATCAATACGATCTTCAATCATTGATTAAATATGATTGAATGATATCCCAAAGGGAAAAAATACGGATTCAAGAATACAAGTATGGTACACTAACCTATATATCCTTGATATCATCATGATTACTATTGATCACTTAATGTGTTTTAGAGACATCACCTAGGGATAAAAATAGATCAACATCATGTAGAGTGTTTTTTTGGCTTTCATGAAACATGGGTTCCCCAATATAAGGGATCACATCCATTATATATTAACCCCAAATGATCTTCATTTATTGAATACATTTACCTATGTTTATTATATATGATCTCTTATCATAAAACACATATGTTACTGATTGATGGTTTATCAATTTAACACTTTAATGATTAATCAATCGAATAATGAATAAATCATTATTTATTCTAAATCAAAGAAACCCTATAGGGTGGTTTATTCATATGAATTCATTTTTATCCCCTCAAGTCATATTATATATTGTAATATATAATATAATAAATGAAATAATCCAATTCTTCACTACGATACTAGATAATCATAAGATATGATATTCAACTTATTCATTTTGTGACTTGTGATTCTTTACAATTGTAAACCATGATACATATCTCATGTATATCATGACATATGATTTATGGTACATGAAAAATTAGATAGCATACTCTAGGTTTATATCCATTAGTATCCCACATTCACTAAAATCACATAATAAATATATAGAAAAATTCAATACACTTAGTGATTACATCAAAAATCTTCTTTAATACAGTTTTTGAAATATAATCATTTTGTAATTGAATCATTATCCATAACATGATCAATATCCTAATACCTAATTATGTGACCCTATAGTCTATAGTATCATTGATAATAAATATTAAATTTCTATTTTAAATATATAATAAATCATAGGAATCTTAGAATGAAATGGTGTCAATAATAACTTTATGGTTTGTGTTGTGAGATTAACAAAAAAATATTCATATTTCAAATGAATAATGTAATATTCCATGTTTTTTATGGATTGTAATTTTCTAAAGGAATTTTGAATTTTTATATGTTGGGAGTCAAAAATATTAAATGGAGCATTGAAAATTAATTCTGAGTGTGGGAACACATAAAATTATTATTTTTGGATGCGTTTTAACACCCATTATGTGTAGCGATGTTGTGAAAGAGTCTCAGAAGAATTGGGCTCTAAATACAAAGTTTTTGGGGAATTATGATGAAGTGAATGGTTGGAGAAAAGGTAGTACTAAACGTGTAGGTCAACCATGCGACCCATTTTTTTTACGGGAAACACATTGTTTTAATTATGAAGAGGTCCCAGTAAAACATGAAAAATTATGTAGTGGTGTTGATAGACTCACATGGTTGGTGATCGGTGTGTCAAACCATGTGTTTCAACCATGAGAGAGGGTGTCCTTTATGCAGTGGCACCACATGGTTGGTGCATAGTAATCTAAATAATGTGGAAAACCCATGTTCCACATTAAATGGAATGTAAATTAATATTTGAAACTACTTCATCTTAAAAACAAGGACATTTACTCCTCATACTATTTTTTGTCCCAAAAGCTATGTGAACCCGCTTTACCTCTCTATATATGCTGAAGTAGATTACCTTTTATCAGAATTGAAATCAAAATTCAATGGTTATTTTGGAAAACCTTAGTTATTCTATTGTTCAAAATCATTATTATCATTTTTTCTCTTTATGTTCTAGATTTTATATTCATGTGAGATCATATGCACCATTTTTAAGGGGTTTATCTATTCATTTGACTCCTCCCATTCTAGATCAAATCAATGACCAACAAGGGATGAGTGAATAATATTATTATTTAGGTAGATGATCTAGTTTTTTCTACTTATGTTTCTCCATTTATAAATTATTTCATTATACGTCCATTCGATCTGCTTATGTGTTGCTCAAAAAAATGAAATTCATTTAATTGATAACTTATACATGTTTTTAACATGGTAAGACAACCTTGTAAATGGTTGGAGTTTGATGACCTCATCTTCAGCCAGCCCATTGGTGGGTCTGATCATTTAAAATTATCACCTTTTTTCCTTTTGCTAAAAACACCACAATGGTGTACCTATCTTATCAATGGATAATTAACTAATTTAATGATTTTATTAAAGTATAAAAGAATAATAAAAGGATATTTTAGTACTACTTTAATATTCTTAATCACATGAGTGTAAATATTTTTACTGGAATTGATGAATTTTTATGTTATATGGATATTCCGTAGGCTATTTGACTTACTTAAATAATAAGGGTTAATGTATACATTAAAGTAAGCTTTGATATACAAAATAAAGTAAAATAAGTCCTTTCTATTTTACCTGGCCGATATATATAATTAATTAATTAATTGAATTGTGTCAATTGAATTTTATATATATTAATGGTATGACAATATTTCATTCCTATTTTATTAAATTTTTATTTATTGAAATGTAAAAATGAGACTAATGAAGGATGGAATGACATGAATGATTTTCATATCGCTCTTCATTATGTATAATATGGAATAATTAAATTGTACTAATTGAATTGTTAATTGTAATGAATATTTTCAAGGACCATATTTACTTATATAAAAATTTTTATAATCATAGGCCTTGAATATTAATGGTATGGCATTCCCTGGGTGATATATAGACTCCATTTTTAGTTTTCCTTAGATAGGATCATGGGACACCAACTGATTCATTGCTTTTTTTTCAAGTGAATGATAAAACATGGATTTGGTCTTCGTCTTATGGATGCAAATACCCTAGATTAGAAATGAGGGTTTACCTATATTCCAAAAAATTAATTTAATTTAATTCCTTGGATGATTCAATTTGGATTCATATTGATATTATGAACCTCCTTGGTCACTACCATGGTTTATTTTCATCAGCCTCTCATTTATGACAAGGCATTCTTGAGTTCATGGGGCCAAGTGGCTTGAGGTACCATTTTAGTGTTTCTCATTTTAGGATGTTTCAAATGGTATCATAGGATTCACTTATTGTCTTAATATTTTGATATATTTGATATTATAATGAGAATGTTTCCGAACATGATAAATAGCTTGTGTATGGGTTTTGATAGCCCTCGTATAATGGAATGATCATTTATTCCATGATTGGACATTTTTTTGATGTTCTTTAATTCAATTGATTATCATTTTCCATTGAATGATAAATTTTCCATTATGTTTTCCATTTATTATTGAGATTTACCTCTTGTATTGATATTTCATGATATAGGGTGTGTTCATTAATCTTTTCAAAAATATTGGATTCATATGTTGATAACTTGAATTCATTTATAACATTCCAATAAAATTATGTGACATTCTTAATTGAATACCATTATTGCGTGAATAAAGTGCATACCTCCCTATATTCTACACTTTTATGATTTCCTCACTTACTTTTGAAAGATCTCATATTTTTTATGGTATGTGTTGTTATGTTACTAAGGTGATCTTTATGAGATGAAACTATTTAAAAGTGGTTTCGGTTGTTTATAAATGAAAATGGGATAAAAAATCCACTACAGAACATTTACACATAATTTATGGTTATTAAAAACTTTTATTATTTCAAGTATTAATAAAATAAATCTCAGTTGATGAGTCTTTTAGTGTATTTAATAAAAACATTTACACAATGTGTAATTGCATTACATGGGGGTGTAAATGGAAGAAATTATATTTTAAACATATTGTGTGGATGAATTCTTTATTTTTTGTCTATTTTTATCCTCCTTCAACCCTAAGATGTATTTAATGATTTTGGAGGATCTTGAAGAGAATCTAATCCTTCCTACCAACTCTCTATTGAGAATCAAAAGGCTGATTGAAGATCTGCATCATTCAGGTATTTGATTTACTCTTGATTAGATATTTTTCTCTCTTATGAACCTATTTAAAGATAAAATATGGATGTTTATATACTATTGGTTATATATATATATATCTAAGATTTTTAGGCCTTTACTCTTTTTCTCATGGATTTCGTATTTATATCCATATCCCATTAATCGTTACATTTCATGATTAATCTGTTTCAAAATTGGGATTCTTCTATTGTTATGTTTTTTTCTATAAATTGATGTAGGTTGTATAATATTAAATTCTCAGAGCCATTATTTTGAAATATTTATGAAATTTATAGTATTTCTAGAATTATTTATTGATTATAATTCCTATATTGGTTTAACAAATGTTTCCAATTGATTAATTAGATTATTGTTGAACATGATGCTTAATTTGGGAAATAATAAAATGATTTTAGGGATATCCATTTAGATAATTATTTGGATGACTAATTATGATATTTTGGGACTTGTGATTTATATAATTAATTGAGTTATTAATTATGATATATTTAGACAATTTCATTGTGATAATTAATTGTTTAAATATTTATGATATATCAAGATATATTATTTGAGATAAATAATGGTAGATTAATTATGAGATATTAATAAAAAGTGTTGTTATAATTAATGGAATATTAATTGTTAAATATTAAAATTTTGGTTATGAATAATTAATTTATTAATTTATTAATTGTTTTTAGGTCTTGTGATAGACTCGTTCCGGGCACTAGTGTGCCACACCTAGGATTGATCCCTACAAAGTGGTATCAATTGAGTTTTTTTTTCATTCTTATTTTGACTTACTATTTTGTGAATGGTAGATCAGAGACTAGAAAGAGTTATTCCTTGGTAACTAGATCATTCATGGGAGTTTAAATCCCATGTTTGGGAGAAAATCCAAGTACCCATTGGGGATTATTATTATTATTGTTCGTTGTAATATTTAAATATAATTTAACCTTGACTGATGCACTTGTGATGTGATGTTATTATTTCTTAAAAAAAATTGTGGAAAATTAACTCTGGTCCTGATATGGAATAGTATATGAGTCTATATTCATCATTTTAGACACTGAGGATTAATTTTTATATGCATCATTCTAGGAACAAATGGGAAAATGTGTTTTTGGGTTTTTTTAAAATAAAAAGTTTTTTACATTCATGTGAAATTGAAATGAAAAAGGTTCCAAAATTGAAATTGAAAATTGAAAAATGGATCAAAATGTTAATAAATTGGTATCTAAAAGAGAAACTTCAATAATGAGAATGTCAACAGATTACAAGACCTAGGATTTGGGTGGCTATGACTGGTGATAGAGCCTCGGTTTAGATTGCATGGAGAGACATGGAGGAATAAATTTTGTGAATTTATGTGATTATTCCTATTAAAATTTCTTTTAAAGATGTGTTATTTTTTCTAAAATGGGTGCCTGTGATTTTAGGGATATTCATCTTCAATTAAACTTGATGATTTGATGGAAAGAGGATATGGATGAAGATGGATTACCAATAGTGAAACATGAGGCAACAATAGTACTAGGTCAGGAGGTAGAGGATAATTTCAAATAGAGCTTCTATCTTCATGAAATTCATTATATGAGGCCCATAGTGTGTTATGTAGGCCATGTCAATCCTGTTGAGGGATTTTTAGTTGCAGCACCCTCTGAATTTTCTAGAGAGGGTGGACCTACGAGAGTTGAGTTCTAGGTTGAATCTATGATGACCATACATGACCATTTGGAGACTCCAACTGAGAATAAGGTCAACTCATCCACTTATATTCTATAAGGATCTTTGAATAAGTGGCCATAAATTCTTGTGAATATTGTACATAATGATGGAATACTATGGAAGGACATTTTTTGAGAAGCTCATATGGTGATTCCATTTGTTGATACTGAGGCATGACAATGCAATAGAGTTCATCTAGAAGAATCATGGTAAAATTACTATTATGGTTTATGTTGGATGATTTATAGGTATACAATGATTTTTATCCATCATTAGTAGGAAATGGGAAAGCTATGATAAGACACATTCAGAATAGACATTCGTGTGATATAATGTCCCCAGCCAACCTATTTCTGATAAAGATGTTTGTAGAGGTGGTGGACTAGGCTCTCATTTTTTATGGGAACCCGAGGGAGGAAATTAGTAAATAACATTTTATTTTAGACAGTTTATTAGGGGTTATGTCTTCTGAGAGTAAAAAGAATCAATATAAAAGATTTCTCCACGTAAGAGGGAAGATGAGTACTTAGACTGAAGGGATTAGTTGCACAGGGCCTTATTGGAGTCTTTTCAACATTGTGGTAGGCTAGGACATCATCACAGGTAAAATACCTAACCTCATGTAGAGTTATGATACTGTATAATGATTGGCCTTCTACAGAGTTTCTTTTCGATCCATAAGGAATACATATAGTAATGTAGGAGCTTGAAATTCCTAGGTTGTAGGGAGGGGATCATCTTCACCATATCAACCAGGTAGCATGCATTATACATGTCGAGGTGTTAGAGGTGGTGGATATTGTTCTTCTAAGAATAATATCCTATATTAGTATAGTGGTACAAATATAGGGAGAAAAAAACATCACATGGAGGAGAGGTATGAAAACTAAATACAATTCATCTTACACTTGTGGACAGTGAGGATAGACCATCGACAATAAGAGGTATTATTCTGGTAGATTCTACATTATCGAGTGCCTTATATTATACTAGAGCCTCTAATTCCTTTATATATAAAAAACATGTAAACGGTTTGATCCTGGAGGTGGTGTTAGTGACAGGGAAAAAGATGATATATACACTGTTGGGAGTACGCTCTAGAGACATATCTTTGTGCAGTTGATGTTCTCTTGAGATCTGGGAGTATCTTTTCCTCTGATATCTCTATATACTTTTTATTTAATGATTCAATATTATTATGGGTATGGACTATCTAATCACATATTGATCCCAAATTGATTGTTACCATAGTAGAGTGACGTTTAAACCACTTATGTATGAAAATTTCTTTCATCATGGAATGTGCAATATCCAGTAAGGCCCGGAAGGGACAAATACATTTCAACTGGAAGAGATCATAGCATAGGGTTCTAGAATATTTCTAGATGTTGGTGGATTAATTCATGATATATTTCCTACAGTGGTGGAATGTTTTTTGGATGTTTTTCTTGATGGATTATGTGGGATTCCACATTAGAGTGATGTGGATTTTACTGTTGATCTCATGTTGAAACTAAGCTCATTTCAATTCCACCATATATAATGGAAACATGGGATATTTAGGACATCCTGACTCTATTGGAGGAGTTTGAGGATAAGGGATTTTTCTTTATGAGAAGGTCACCATGAGGTTCTCCAGTACTGTTTTCTATGAATTCCGATGGGACTCTACACTTCTGTGTTAGTTATAGAAAGTTGAAATGAATGACAATGAGTACACAGTATCCTCTTTCACATATTGACAATCTATTTGAAAATTTGAGAGGATTGTGTGTGTTATCAAAGATCTACTTGAGGTCGGGGTATCATCACTTGAGAGTTTGGACTTCTGATATACCGAGCACTACTTTGATATTAGTCCCTCACATTAAATAGTAAATAATCTTAAGTGATTTAAATAAGATGTTGTTATTTCACAATGTGGGTCTTCTGAAGATTATTGTTTTAAATAATTAGGCTATAAAAATTACCTATTAGACATAGACATTACATGTGGATATTTATGATCAGTTTCCACTATTTCCACCAAAAGAACACTTTAAACAAATTGTGATTTATTTTTTTTTGATAAAAATCAGCATGACTTCTTCCATTATATTACCCATCCTTATTCCCTATGGAAAACATTTCTAGAAATTTATATGAATATAAAAAGCATATTAGGGAATATAAAATATGTAATAAAACCATTAAACCATGAATATTTAAAACCCATGAAAACATTTTCACAAAATCATACATTTCACCCATAAAACATAACCTCTTTAGCTTATATCCTGTAATAATATAAATACTACAAAAAACATATCAATCATAAAACATAAGGGTATCATATGGAATCCATATCATATTTACATTGTAGCATTCACAGCTACATAGGGAGTAACCTTCATGGTTACATTTGGAATACACATCATAGTATATTCCCTAAATCGTTAAATAGAAACTCGAACGTTTACCCTTGTAAGGTTACGCAATGCATTGAAGAGCTATCACGAGCTCACGTATCCTTAATTTATCATGGAACCACCCATATACAAAAATAATTCCCAATAACCATTACATAATCAGAAAACATTAAACGAGTTTAATGAAAAAATTGTTGGAGTTGGTGGTCTAGAACCAACTACGTTGTACTTTATTCATTAAATAAAAACCTTATCACATATTGATTGTTCTTCTTCATGACATGTCATGTGATAATGTCTTAAGGAAATCTGTTGCATTAAAGTGTCGTAGTGGATCCCTGCTATGATTAGAACCCAGAAGTTCCATAACACTGTTTTTGAATGAATGTTCTATGGCCGGATGATATTATTTGAGGGACACAAATAATACAGGTCATTAGGGGTGAGGACTCATAAAACATTAAGGCACCTTCTCATGGTGTGCATCCTTGGTAATATCCAGGAGGATATTATGAGTACGAGACCCGCCAATAAGAAATCCACATTTCATAGTGTCATTGGATGTTCCTATCTGCGGACGTGTGTACTGATCCTTAGACTTTAAGATTATTATTAATGGGTATTATAACTCGTGCACCTAAATGTATTGACGAAAAATGTAACGACACACTGTTCACAGCGATCTAGGATACGTTGGGTGCATCACGAGTAATACCACATTAATAGATAATGCGAGAAAGGATTTGTCCCTTTCGTTCCATAACGGAAGTAGATATCTCAGGCCCTTTGATGGAATTGATATAGCCTAAATATATCCATGGCCATGGTAAGGTAAGGGAATGTTCAATTCCAGGAAGTCAAAGAAAGAATAATCAAGCACATGGGTTGATGGCACTACCATGCAACCCTCTTGATTAGAGATATCGAGACAAAGGGATTATATTACACGATAAGCGTTCGTAGGAGGTGACACATCATTACGGCGTTAAATTATTTCTCTATGGGTGCCTTGGCGTGTTGCTAGATGCTAACCTTGGACTTTAGGCAGGCTTGGCCTAATGCCACTAAAAAAGAGGCCTAGAGGGTCACACACTATGTGTGTCCATGTATCTTAGTTAAATATTAATTTAACAACTTAAATAAATATTATTCCTGACTGTGGTTTAATAATAATTTAAGGATGTCTGATCGCATTTGTTTTGACACTAGTTATTCAAGAGAATATATTATGGATGGAATAATATATTTATTAGAGAGTAATGTAGTTACATTTATTTAAGAAATAAATATTCATTACTCATGGTCTAATAAATGTGGTGGAGAAAAATGGAAAATAAAAGTACACTCTGTGTATATTAAATATACACGCCATGTAGTTTTATGGAAAACTAGTACACATCGTGTATTAATTACTACACGCCATGTAGTTTTTCCAGTTGGGATTTTAAGGATTTAGTACTGTTTTAATAAATGATATTTATTATCATCAGCGTGGGCGCATGTCAAAGAATTAATAATTCGACATGGGGGTTTTCAATAAGAAATAATGAAATAAATAAAACGCGTAACGCGATTATATATTGTCATAACTCTATTAACCTCAAACCTGATTATAAATATCCTTGAAACCTAAAACTTTTATAGAGCCATTGTTGTGCACAACGGATTTGGAAATACTCTCAAGCCAAGAGAGAATTCCCTTTCCACCAAGAATGCCCTCAAGTTACAAGATCAAGATTCTCAACCTGATCAAGGCGGTCGAAGGTAGATATCGCAAGTAAAGGTTCTTCCGCGTTAGCACCCGGAGATCCCTTCGGCGATGTCCGGAGATACGTGACACACGTGTGGATCACCGCTAGAGGAATACTACACTTGGATTCTATGATGCAATGACGGATCACCGAATCGTGAGCAGACACATCAACGAAGAAATAATTCCAACGAGGTAATTCTTATACATTAATAAAATTAATTATAATCAACATATGATGATCCTCCTCAAGGGTTCCGGGACTCTTCTTTTCTTTTCATTCTTCATTCTATTCCGAAGATTTGGCGTTTTATATCGTGATGGATCTCGGATTGAACTTTGTTTAACGTTAAAATTAAAGTTCGGAAAACCCACCAACGCGCTTCCGCTGCGCCCGGAACATACAAGTGGTATCAGTGGGGTCATATCGTTGATTATAATTATTTAGTTTTTCTTTGGTAATTTACGCATTTAATAATTTATTTATTTAAATTAAAGTTTAATCGTTCTTGAAATCTGAATATCAAGATCTATTCCTCCTCCCTCGTTTCTCGTTCACCTCACAGAAACGATTTTTTCTTTTAATTTTGATTAAAATAAAATAGAGGAACTCATCCGTAGGAGCCAAATGTTTCTGGTCATATAGCACCAGAATACACGGCGTGTATTCGGAAGTACACGTCGTGTAGTCCAGGCTCAATGCATTGACTGATCCGCCAAATCAGACCGTGTATTGGATTCTTTCTAAAAATTTCAGACACTGTGTGTTTACCAGAAACAGGTGGCACACAGTTTCTGGAATAGATGTTGTGTGGTCCAATGAACACGGCGTGTAGTCCCTTCAGGTTGGGGTTTGATCGTGTACTTCGTACACGGCATGCCCGGCTGGAAACCGTGTAACGCGGAAACTACACGACGTGTGTCCCATTGTACACGCCTTGTACTCCAAAACATTCCGAAGTACATTAACACACCCTATACCCGGGCGTGAACTTCGTATGGACGGTGAAGAAAAGTACACGCCGTGTAGTCGGAACTACACGTCGTGTACTCACCCAAATTACATAGATTTATTAAAATTTATTATTATATTATACAATCCCTTGAGACGTGTACCATGGTGCAAGCGTAAAGCTGAGGCACAACACGTGATAGGTGTTTTATATATATGTGTTTAATTTAACATCTATGTAATAAATGGGAATTCTCCAGGTTTCCTCCAAGGTACAAGTTACGTACAAGGATAATTTCAAATGAATTTATTTGTTTAAAATTATGATGGGTGAGAATCTCAAGGAAATTCAGAAAAATGGATTTTAGATAAAAGGATTGATTAATTAAAGATAATTAATTGATTAGAGCGTGATTTATCTTAAACAAAAATGATTAAAGAATTCAATGATAGTTTTATTTATGCGTAAATATCGTTGCATGTATGGATGATCATGAGCTAGACCGAGTCCTTTTTATGTGAATGGTTTCTTTTAATTTATTTATTTAAATTAAATTTGTTGTCCTGCGAGCCATCTCCTCATTAATATGTAGGGCCTGCGTGCCCAAGGATTTATTTATGTAAAACCCCCTTTTTACCCCTCACCTGCATGTGATATAAATGCATAGGTAATGGATGGAGCTCCCAAGCTAGTGGAAGCGGCTCAAGTCAGGAGCCATGGTGAAACCAATCCAATGAGATACAAAGGTGGATAGGTGGAAAGCTATAAACACAAACCCGAAAGGTTCAAGGTGTTTCTCCCATAGGTCTTGGGTTAGTTTATCAACCTCTAGATAAACTAACCAATAGAAAATCTCATGATCATACCATTTATTTGATTTTTGTCAGTTTCATGGTTTATTTATTATGGGTGTCTTGTCACGATCACACAATTAATGAATTAAACGAGCATTAAAGATGGAACTAAAATAAAACCGGCTTATACGTAAATATTATCTCAGACATGGTTAATCACTTAAGTATATCCCACTTAATATTAACAGGCATGTAATCAAAGATAATAAAAAGGAAATTTGCGTATAAGGATAAAATCCCTCAAAATAAATATTAAGTCGGCATAGCCTTCCATAATCTTGGTTAGAATCGAACCATAGTTCAAAGTGATTGACTAACCCTAGTTGGGGTGCTTTCAATTATCGGTGAATTCTAATTCAAGGTTTTGGGTTGACTTGACTTGGTTCGCATCAAGGGTTGACTGTCACAATAGGACTTGGTGTGACCAAGAGGCAAAGGTTGAGGAAATTCAAAAAGGATTTTAGGATTGGGAAGTCCACTTAGCGGATCAAGGAGCTGCGAGATAATGCAGTTGGAATTTGGAATGCCTACCTAAAACCCTTCAAGTTGCTTGACCAACCCTAGTTGGGATAATGCGAAGGGAAATATGGATCCTTGCCACTAGAATATTCATGCAACAGAATATTCCAAAGTCAATGGTGAGGGCTATTAGATTTTGATAAAATAGTGGGAGACTAATAAGTATTAATTTATTTATTTGTCTCAATTTTTTTAATAAAGTACTAAGCCTTTTCTCATTATAATTTGTATAAACGGCAAGAAAATGACATCAAACATATCATCGTGCACCATACTTGAGAAGGAAAACCTTCTCATCGGCACCAATTTCCAAGAGTGGCAGAGGCGTTTACGCGTCGTCCTTCGCCATGAAAAGAAATTGTATGTGATGGAAGATCATATTCCAGTTGCGCCTAGGAAAGAGTCTAGTGATGAGGAATTATCTCTCTACATGAAACACATGGATGATGCCACAGATGTCTAGTGTTTCATGCTGTCGTCCATGTCTAATGAGCTCTTGAAGAAACATGAAAACATGGACGCGTATAGCATGATGTCTCACCTTAAGGATCTCTACCAAGAGAAGGAGAGACAGGAGAGGTATGGGATTTCGAATGCTTTGTTCACCACGAAGCATGGAGAGTCTGTGCCAGCTGGGCCTCATGTAGTCAAGCTTATTGGCCACATTGAACGCCTAGAAATCATAGGGAATAAATTCCCGGATGAGTTGCATAAAGATCTCATCATATCATCACTGCCCAAGACCTTCTCTCGCTTCATTGTCAACTATAATATGAGCGGCAATGGGAAGAGTCTATTAGAGCTTCTGACCTTGATTCACCAGGTAGATAAGGACATGGTTCATGACAAACCCATGGTTATTATGGTGAAAAAAAAGAAGGAAAAGGAAAAAGGGCCAAAGACTTATAAACGGTCTGAAGCTCCCGAGCATCGTCCCTCCAAGAATGGGAAGATCCAGAGGTAGGGCAAGGAATGGGAGGTAGTGTGTTTTGCATGTGTAAAGCAGGGCCAGTAGAAGCGGAACTACACCTAGAAGCGTGGGGACGCTAAAGGTACGTTCGTTATCGAGTGAAATCTTTCTATTTCTATGCATTGGGTATTAGATATAGCTTGTGGGGCTCACATCTGTATTCAAATGCAGGAACCAAGTAGATTTAGAAAGATCACCAGAAGAGAGGTGGATCTTCGAGCTGCTAATGGCGCAAGGCTGTCTGCGTTGGCTATTGGCGACTACCACCTCTCATTGCCGATTGGGATGATTTTGGTTTTACATAGCTATCATTTTGTGCCTCGTGTTACCAAGAACATAATTTCTGTATCTTGTTTGGATATGGATTGATTTGTTTTCAAGTTCAGAAATAAGGGTTTTCTCTTTTATAAGAACATTGTATGTTATGGTATGGAACATTTGAATAATGGTTTGTATGTATTAAATTATGAAAACCAAGTGTTGGCAATCGATAACAAAACCAACTCACATGACTCATACATCACCCGGATATGGCATCACCACCTCGGTCATGTGAACGAGATGCATTTGACAAAGCTCTGCCAAGATGGCTATTTATACTCTACTGAGCTAAAAAAACTTGATTGATGTCATGCTTGTTTACAAGGAAAAATGACCAACCCGCCTTTTGGTGGAAAAGGTTAATAGGCATCAGAGCTTCTTGGATTTGTACACACGGATGTGTGTGGACCATTTCCAGTAGAAGATAAAGGTGGATATTCTTGCTTCATTACTTTTATTGATGATTTGAGTAGATATGGCTATGTCTACTTAATGAGGTATAAGTCAGAGTCCTGAGAGAAATTTAAGGAATTCAAGAATGAAGTAGAGAATCATCTTGGTAAGAAGATAATGATGCTTCGATCGGATCGAGGTGGAGAATATCTGAACCAAGAGTTCATCGGTCTTCTACGGGAGTCTGGGATTCTATATCAGCTCACTCCTCCTTATATACCACAGTGGAATGATGTTAGTGAAAGGAGGAACCACACCTTATTGGACATGGTGTGGTCGATGATGAGTCATGCAGATCTTCCATTATCCTTTTGGGGATATGCATTACAAACTGCATCATACACATTAAACCAAGTAAAAAACTAAGGCGGCAAATGGAATTCCATTCGAGTTATGTAATGGAAGGAAACCCACTTTGTCTCACACACGTGTATGGGGATGCGAGGCATTTGTTAAGGCCTTCTCAGGAAACAATCTATAACCCCGGGGCACGAAGTGTATCTTTATAGGATATCCCAAGGAAATGAAAGGATATTACCTATATAACCCTCAAGACAAGAAAGTGATTGTCGCCAGACAAGTCGTCTTTCTTGAGAGGGAGCACATCCTCAAGAAGGATTGTGGGAGAAAGATTGACTTTAATGAAGTTGATGTTCAAGATACACATGAGTTGGTACAGGAACAAGTTCCACAGGTCCTCATGGAAGAGGTTCCAGAAACAAAAGTACTGTGTAGGAGCTCAAGAGAGGTAAGGGAACCAGAGAGATCTGGTTTCCTAGTCACTGAGGATGGTGAATCATTATTGTTGGACAATGATGAACCTATCTCCTAAAAGGAAGCAGCAAAAAGCTCAGAAGCTGCAAGATGGCTAGAAGATATGAATTCTGAGATGGATTACATGTATCAGAACCAAGTTTGGGTTCTGGTCGATGAGCCAATTGATGTAAAGCATGTTGGATGCAAATGGGTATTCAAAAGAAAGCTGGACATGGAAGGTTATGTTAGCACCTATAAAGCAAGGCTAGTGGCTAAAGGACTCAGACAGCGTCAAGGAATTGACTATGATGAAACCTTCTCTCCAGTTTCCATGTTTAAATCCATAAGAATCATACTTGCCATAACAGCTTACCTTGACTACATGATTTGGCAGATGGATGTCGAAACAACATTCCATAATGGGAACCTTCAGGAAGATGTCTATATTAAACAACCAGAAGGGTTTGTGACACCAAGTGAAGACAAACATGTTTGGAACTTGCAGAAATCCATTTATGGATTGAAGCAAGCCTCCAGGTCAGGGAACATTCGATTTGATGAAGCCATAATGGAATTTGGTATCATTAAGAACGAATGTGAGCCATGTGTTTATAAGCGGTTTAATGGGAATGCGGTCTTCATCCTAGTGGTATATGTTTATGACATATTGCTTATTGGAAATGACGTACCAACCTTACAGTCAATTAAGGACTGGTTGAACAAGTGTTTCACCATAAAGGACTTAGGAGAAGCAGCCTAAATTCTAGGGATCAAGATCATTCGTGACAGATCCAAGAGGCTGCTTGGACTAAGTCAGGGTACATACATTGACCGGATACTAAAGAGATTTAGTATGGAAAAATCCAAGAGGGTATTGGTTCCAGTGTCACATGGCTTATATCTTTCTTTGAAAATGTGTCCCCAGACACAACAGGAGAAAGATAGGATGAGTAAGATCCCATACGCTTCGGCTATAGGATCCATCATGTATGCCATGTTATGTACCAGGCTTGATGTTGCCTATTCACTGAGCATGGTAGGAAGATATCAAGCAGATCAAGGAGAACAGAATTGGGCTATTGTTAAGACTATCCGTAAGTATCTAAGAAGAACTAAGGATATGTTCCTGGTGTATGGAGGAGACGAGGAGCTTGTCATCAAAAGGTATGATGATGCTGGTTTTCAAACAAATTAGAATGATCTGAAGTCACAATCTGGATACGTTTTCTGTCTTAATGAAGGAGTTGTGAGCTGGAAGATTTCAAAGCAGCCAGTTGTCGCTGATTCTATAGCGGAGTCAGATTATATAGTGGCTTCTGATGCATCCAAGGAAGCCGTCTGGATTCGGAACTTTTTCCAGGATCTTGATGTGGTGGCTAGCAGTAAAGATCCCATTACATTGTATTGTGATAATACTGCAGCGGTGGCTCTTGGAAAAGAACCAAGGTCACATCAACGGACAAAGCACATAATCCAGAAGTATCACCTCTTGAGGGATTTCTATCAAAAGGGTGAAGTTGCAGTGAGAAGAGTGTCCACAGAAGAGAACGTGGAAGACCCCATGAATAAAGTCCTATCTTAGAATAAGCATGAATATCATGTGAGAGGTAGCGGGTTAAAGGTTGTTAGCAGTTGGATCTAGTCCAAGTGGGAGTCTATTGGAGTTAGTGGTCTAGAACCAACTACTTTGTACTTTATTCATTAAATAAAAACCTTATCATATATTGATTTTTCTTCTGCATGACATGTCATGTGATAATGTCCTAAGGACAGCTGTTGCATTAATGGGTCGTAGCAGATCCCTACTATGGTGAGAACCTAGAACTGCCATAACACTGTTCTTGAATGTATATTCTATGGCCGAATGATATTATTTGAGGGACACAAATAATACAGGTCATTATGGGTGAGGACTCATAAAACTTTGAGGCACCTTCTCATGGTGTGCGCCCTTGGTAATATCCAGGAGGATATTATGAGAATGAGACCCTCCAGTTGGAAATCCACATTTCATAGTGTCATTGGATGTTCCTATCTACAGATGTGTGTATTGATCCTTATACTTTAAGATTATTATTAATGGGTATTACAACTCACGCACTTAGATTTATTGATGGAAACTGTGACGACATGCTGTTTGCAGCGAGGTAGGATATGTTGGGTGCGTCACGAGTAATACAGCATTAATAGATAATTTGAGAAAGGATTTTTCCATTTAGTTCCATAATATAAGTAGATATCTTAGGCCTTTTTATGGAATTTATATATACTAAATAAATCCATGGACATGGTAAGGTATGGGCAAGTTCAATTCTGGGAAGTCAAAGAAAGAATAATCAAGCACATGGGTTGATGGAACTAGCATGCAACCCGCTTGATTGGAGATATTGAGATAAAGGGATAATATTACACGGTAAGCGTTCGTAGGAGGTGACACATCATTGCGACGTTAAATTCTTTCTATATGGGTGCCTTGGAATGTTGCTAGATGCTAACCATGGACTTTAGGCAGGCTCAGCCTAATGCCACTGAGAAAGAGGCCTAGAGCGTCACACACTAAGTGTGTCCATGTATCTTAGTTAAATATTAATTTATCAAGTTAAATAAATATTATTCCCGACTATGGTTTAATAATTATTTAAGGATTTCTGATCGCATTTATTTTGACACTAGTTATTCGAGGGAATATATTGTGGACGGAATAATATATTTATTAGCGAGTAATGCAGTAACATTTATTTAAGAAATAAATAGTCATTACTCAAGGTCTAATAAATGTGGTGGAGAAAAATGGAAAATTAAAGTACACGTCGTGTATATTAAATATACACGCCGTGTAGTTTTATGGAAAACAAGTACACGCAGTGTATTAATTATTACACACCATGTAGTTTTTCCAGTTGGGATTTTGAGGATTTAATATTGTTTTAATAAATGATATTTATTATAATTAGCGTGGGCGCAGGTCCATGAATTAATAATTCGACATGGGGGTTTTCAATAAGAGTTAATGAAATAAATAAAACATGTAACACATTTATTTATTCTCACAACTCTATTAAACTCAAACCCGATTATAAATATCCTTGAAACCCCATCATTTTGTAGATCCATTATTGTGCAAAACGTATTTCGAAATACTCTCAAGCCAAGAGAGAATTCCCTTTCCACAAAGAACTCCCTCAAGTTACGAGAGCAAGATCCTCCACCGGATCAAGGCGGTCTAAGGCGGACATCGCAAGCGAAGGTTTTTCCTCCCTATCACCTGGAGATCCCTTCGGCGACGTCCGGAGATACGTGACACACGTGTGGATCACTGCTAGAGGAATCCTACACTTGGATTCTACGACGCAACGACAGATCACCGAATCTTGACCGGACACATCAACGAAGAATGAATTCCAACGAGGTAATTCTTATGAATTAATTAAGTTAATTATAATCAACAAATGATGATCCTCCTCAAGGGTTTTGGGAATCTTCTTTTCTTTTCATTCTTCATTCTATTCCGAAGATTCGGCATTTTATATCGTGATGGATCTCGGATTGAACGTTGTTTAACGTTAAAATTAAAGTTTGGCTAACCCACCAATGCGCTTCCGCTGCGCCCAGAACCTACAAAAATAACATTTCAACATTTTCATTCACAATATATCATTTCAAGATACTGACTTAACCAAACCAATTTATAAAACACATTTAAACATTTAAATAGAAATAATTGAATCTAGGTTTTCTATTCAACTTTCACACTTTTATTGTAATTATCATTATAAAACATTAATTTCAATATAAATAAATCCTTAAACCCATATTGAAAGTGTGGAAATTAATGAGAAGTATTTATAGGAGTAAATCTTTAAAACACATAAAATGATGTTTTGGTTAAAAAGTACCACCCCAGTTGAGATATAGTTGAATTGAAATATTTAAATAATCACATGAAAAATATAGAATATCTAGAGAATTAGAAGAGTCCTGATATAATATGTTAAAGGGATGTATATACCCCAAATAAAATTGAATTGGTTGATAAAAAAATAAGTCTCAATAGAATGTAAATTTATATGAAATCTACTACAAAGATTTTATCCTTAGATTAAGCTTTAATCAATGAGATAATTATTTGTTAAAAATATAAATACACCCAATATAAGTTGATATTCCGTGTAAAACTATCATTTGTTATTCACATATGTTCTTTTGAAAAAAAATCCAATGACTTTCCACCAAACCATTTTTTGATTTATAAATGAATCACATTATGGTTGAGTGACAAACAAACAAGAACATGCCCAAGGGGATCCACAATTACAGACAAGAGACAAAACAAACCCATAATCGCTTTATGTTAGGGTCATAACCACAACTTCCACCCAAAATGAATTTTTATATATACCTTTAGAAACATATTGTTCCCTATAAGAATCATGAATAGAATCCTCCAATGCAAGACAATATTGATGACTGATGGAGCGATTACACATTTTACTGGCCAACCTGCCTCCTGCTCAACACTGACCTATGAGAAAACACACTGATTGAATAGCTCCCCTATTTTCCATCGTAATTTTGTCTTTATTTTTATTGGGTCATATTAATGGGTTCTAATTTTTCCCAAGTCATAGCGATAGAAACAGTGGAACTCCCTTTGGATACATAGGTTGTTGGTATACATTGATTTGTTGTGTCTTCTCCTCTCCCATCAGGTTCATCCATTCTCCCATCAATGTCATACACCACACCATGAACAATATTGGAATAAGAAGGGCCATCACTCCCAGAAATAACAACAATAATTCTCTTACCTTTCTTATCTCCCCCAACTCAAGCGCCTTCGGCATAAAAGGGGGTGCATGAGCGGTAGAACTTAGGAAACCCATAGCAGGTGAGGAGGGAGTTCTAGTGATCAATGTTTCCAAATCCAATAGGATGATTGAGAGGGTGGGTGGGTGATGACCATATAGTGGAGATATTGAACTCACTCTGACACCTTAATGAGGCATTCCAATAGTAGTCTGAGATACTGTGGGAGCAAGGGTGTCAGTGGGCGAGCTGTTGACCCCTTTCCACCTCGCCTCCCAAGTGAAGAGCAGAATGAAGGCTAGTGGCATTTTTATAGAAACAATTTAAAAAAAATGTTTCCTCATAATGAATTTGATTCCAAAAACCAAACACACCTTCCACCTGGAGACAAAGATGATTTGAGAGATACACAGATAGGTCCATCTATACATTAAGACGAGAAAAGAAAATTTACTTTATAAAAATAGTACAATCGTCAATTCAGATAAAACAATCGCTCCTGGAACCAATAATTTTTAGGAAACATGGGTTATGAAAGCAGAGTGGAAGGCATGGAAATTAAATCCACACTATTGCACACTTGAAATCGTGACCACGATCGAAGTCGACTATCCCTGAAAAGTGAAAGAAGCGACGATTGTCACACCATCGCAACATTGATGACCAGGAATGAGAAAAATCATCATCAGAAAAAAGGTGAGTGATTAGAGTTTGATGATAGAAATCACCCACTGCCTCTCGAGAATGATGACCCCATGTCGAGTAGATGAAACCCTCAAAATACTCTGGAAAAGGTTGATCACCATTGAATTTTTCCATAATAATCCTTGAGTGTAAGGAGGTACAATTCTCAAACTCTGAAGTGGAAATAAAAATTTCTAGTATCCCTTGAATGAATATGGTTCCTTCTCTAAAAGTATAATTGGGGGAATCTGTGGAAATCATGGAACAACTGGAGATGAAACAGCTGGGAAAATATGACATAGTAGATCTAAACTAAAGGGGAGAAGGGGAATTATCAGCCGGACTTCCCTGCATGTGATGAATCCGGCTCCTTCATTGGGGTATGGAAATGATTTCAACCGAAGATTTTTTCGCACCATGGTTTCCTCCTACATCGCATCAGTTTATTCGCCTTCAAGAGGATGCTGGCGTCGTACAAGGTTTCCCGCATGAGGTCTTTTACAACCTTCACCACCCATGGAATCTGGCATAGTGTTGTTGTCTTCCTTCTTGACATGTGTCTCATACCGATTAGTTTTTCACCACTCAATATCTCTCACCTCATCCCACATGACATGGATATTTAACACAATAAAATGAGATTGTGTTATTATTTCCCTTGCCTTGAGT
The DNA here is from genome assembly GCA_963277665.1 of Viscum album. Classification (NCBI taxonomy): domain Eukaryota; kingdom Viridiplantae; phylum Streptophyta; class Magnoliopsida; order Santalales; family Viscaceae; genus Viscum; species Viscum album. The sequence continues at coordinate 150,537,142 of OY728159.1, forward strand.
CTAACTCGTCAATTACAATCACTATGTTCATGAATAATATAAAAAGGATGATTTCTACTTGATTTAGATACCTTTTCATGTTAATTATTCCTTTTATATCACTTATTGAAATGGTATAAAAATTATATAATTATTTATGGTTATAAGAGCTGTTTTGTCAATATTCGGTACTTGAGTTGAAAATAAACTTATTTAAATGTAAATTGTCCATGTGATCAAAATTAAATCATCTCCAAAATATTATAATTGATTAAAATATAATATATATCATGTATGTATTTATTTATAATATTCCATAAAATTTGGATATAAAAATTTTAATGCACCGTTTAGGGAGACGGTAGGGAGTACGTACGCATAAAGGTTACATTCATTTCTGTGTCCTATTAAAGGGTTGAAAAATAAATGATACATAAGTATAAAATAATTCCAGTATAATATAAATGTTATATATGTTACATATGTGCATTAAATACTTATTTTATCCATTCCATGTATGGAATTAATGAGTCACATCACTATGAGGGCTGATAGTTTACACAATCTCAAATGAAATTATTGTATTTACACAATATGGAAAACATAATGGTATATTGTAAATAAAAATTATAGAATCATAAATACAATTAAAATATAATATATTTCATATATAAATAAATTTCCATCACAATGTCCACCATGAGAGGTGGTATGAGAAAATTGAACAATCATTATTTCATGAGGAAGTAGTTCATAATACACATAAATAGTATATTCTATATTTATTAGATGGATGTGTGTGTATGTGTAGGTTAAACACATAGCATAAAAAATTCTATTACATTTAGAATAAATTATTTTGTTATAATATAATGTAATTAAGTGTGTTTAGGGTTTTGGAGAAGGAAAATAAATGAAAAGGGCTTAACATAATACATTACCTCTAAATCGGGTAACACCTTTTAATTTGATTCAAAAGGCTTACTTGTTATACCTTATGTCCGAGGTAAGGCTTATAGGAGATATTAAGGTATGGTAGGATCTAATTTTAGAATAATTTGGTCAAGGAAAGGGGATTTAGAGGTTTGAGTAAGTGGGTAGAGGTGGTGGCCTTTTATAAGAGAGAGGATGGGCACTTTAGGAATGTCTTGAAATTCTATGTTATAATAAATTATTTTTTGATTTATAATAGCTTTAAAGAGTTTTATTTCGATTATAAGATGAGGATGCATTGAAATCCTATTAACCTGTAGGTTTTACATATGATTAGGTCTCAAATGTAACCTTAATTTTGGATTTTACACTTAATTAAATAAATTACCTCTTACCATTTCTTCTTATATTTTTACACTATATGGTTCATATAATTACTATAAAATTCCTAGAGATCATCAAGTGGATCATTAATGAAATTTGTAACATTATCTAAGTCAGTTTTCATAATCTTGGAATTTTATGACTATTATATCATTTAATAAAATAGTATTTGTTTTAAAAACTCATTTATGTCAATTTGGACACTATTTAGTAATTGATCTTTGTTACAACTAGAATAACTTGATCGATAAGAAAAATCTACATTAACATAAATATAACATGTCATAATAATCCCTAAAATTTAAATATGGCATAAAAATTTTCTAAGTATTTTTATTTTAATATTTATAATATCATTTATTAAAATCTATCACTAATAGGGTAATATTTGCATCCTCGTTGTGTCATAAATAAATTTTTTATTTAATCTCTGAAAATTATAAATAAAATACCATGATCTAGGAAATAATTTTAGCTTTATAATTAATACTTATTATTGATTTGATCAATTATATAACCACACCATAAATTTGTTTTAGTAAAAAGATACATGTTGATGGTATATTTCCCTTTACTTTAAATTAATTATTATGACATGTCATTTTCACATCCATGTGGATCCCAAATGCCAAAAGTTATGCCCAAATATTTTTCTGTTCTTTTGACTCATAAAATAATATTAGGAATTGTGATAAGGTAAATTTATATTATTATAATATTTTTTAACCATAATTTACCAAATTTATCCTTTAACTGTGGAAAAACTTATTACTGAAGTTACTATTCATAACGTCTAAAAATAAAAGGTACCTATTTACATAATTTGGAAATTCGAATTCCAAATACTGAACCAATATTTTCAAAATTAAAAACTAAAAAAATTCAATAATTAATTTAAAATTAATTCCCATTGTAAAAAAATGAAATTGAGTTTTTAAAAATTAAAAAATATCAAAATATTGACAAGTGTTTATCTATAATTTAATTGTGAAATTTCTAAAAATCACCAAAATTGGATAAAATGATAAAAAATTATCCAATTATAATTTAAATCTAATCATACAAATAAATTAGATGAAAATGTAATTTTGAATTATAATGATGTATTTTTTACTATTAATTAAAATATTAATTTCATCATAAAAATACCAAAATTCCATTCAAGATTAATTTTAATGTCCTGCATTCAAATAAAAATTATATTATGTTATCTAGAACTTATAATATTGTCAAAAATGTGATTTAAAAATTGTCTTCCATCAAAAGGCAGTAAAAATGATTTTTAAATAATTCATTTATCTAAAGAATTTAATCTGTTCTTATATCATATCTTGAAAACATACAAGATGAATTTAAAACAATACATTGAATATATAAAGTCTATGTTTCCTTAAACAAAAATCCAAAAAAAGTGATTTGATTTTATAAACACAATTATTCCCTTTTAAATAGGTTTTCATAAAAACACATCCTTTATATTCAATTGGTTTTTATTTAAATTTTTAATAAATTTTTTAGCAAATGATTAATTATTTAAACATGTGAAAACCATATTTTCTTAATTCAGTGGATAATATTACATTCTCCAATTCCAATGGATAGGTTATAATGGTAAGATTTAAATATTAATATTTAGTTGTAAGTTTAAGCTCGACGTAGCATATCATGTATGAAATTGATCATAGTGTTTATTTCATAAAACTCGGGATGTTACATTATGTCCCCATTGATAAAATGAATCCTCACAATTTGATTTTGGGGTCGGTAACTAGTTTATGATTTTTCAAAATACCTTTACTAAACCCCACATCGAAATAAGGGTTAATAAAAAATCATATTAAAAGAAATAAATAGTAGTAAATAAGGTCACTCAAGATAACACATACTAGGATTCGATGTAGGAAAACATGGTTGTGGAATAAAAACTAACCATAATTCTCTGATGGAGAGTGATAGAAAACATGATCTAGAGAAAGATAATAATTAGAAAACCACCAACATTTGATCATTTAAACGGTCTTTGATTTCCCAATAGGAAATGTAAATAGATGATTTTTTGTTCTATTGTCCTTTTCTTAAAGTTGAGTAATTATTTAACTACATATAATTATAACATAACTAAATATAATTATTTTATATGTATCATTTCTTCTATTAATGAAATTCTACCACAAACTCATCTTTTTTTCAAATCCATGAGTTTGTATGATCACTTGGTCACTCTTGAAGCACTAGAATCAACATTTAGGGAATCACATAGTCCAAAAAAGATGAACCATGTATTTCCCCTATCTTTAGACATTAACCAAAACCAGAATGGTTAGTACAAGATAAGATAATCTCCCAAAAATGATAATAATTTATAAGGATATGGACTACTTTTAATCTCCAAATTTTAACATGATTATAAAATGTTTAACATACACCATTCAACAAAAAATATTTCCTTTAAATTCTTAAAAATAATCTAGCTGAGATAGAAACCAAATACTCAAGAGTATTTTGATAACCTAGTCATCCACGATAAATTTAAACATATATCTCCAAATAAAATTGAACACACAAAATGACTCCTAATAAAAATTAATTTACCTAATCAGATATTCAATATGATAGGTTAGTCAATTCCATATCAACCTAATTCCCATAATTCCACAAATAAAAAAATAGATTTTTCCAAAATATAATTTGACCATTAATCCATTAAAATCCCATATTTTTTAATTTACCTTAAGCATATAAAGTTTCTAAATTAGTGAACATCTTCAAAAATATTATTTATTACATAATCCAAAAATCATTTTCCAATACTAAGGATTTCCATTCGAAAATATATATGTCACCCAAATCACCATATTATTAATCCATATAATAAATTAAAAAACGGATAAGTTATACAATCCTAAGACATCACGTATGCCATTGGTTTGTGATCATGGTTTTTGCACTCCATTTGTGGGTTCAATTCCTACAATATTGTCCAATGTGACTGGTTGTCACCCAATTTACGTGTTGTCAGTTTTTTGAAAACTGTATAATTATTATAAAATTAAAAAATATATATAAAATCATAAAAAATAACCATAACATGTTTTATACTGTAATATTATTCTATAACATTCATTTTTTTCCCTAAAAATTATTAACTAATAACTACCCCAAGAATAAAAGTCTCGAAAAATACCATTAATTACAATGAAATATCATAAAATATGGCTAAAAGGGGTTTAAAAGATAAATAACTTAAGATCAACCTTAAAATTATAAACCCATGATGATATCACACCTCTTAAGAAAATATCGTAATCTCAAATGTTTTCTAAACCATCCTTTGATATCAACTATAAGGCTCTACCATAAACATTACATAATCTCAATTTAAGTTAATATTTTGAGCTTATTTCACATTTGGGGATCTTTTAATGTTAATTGTTTATATAATTGGGCCATAACTATTAAATAATACACCCATACATTGTATTTGGATATTTATAATCATTATCTACATATTCCACCAAAAAACCTTTTTAAAAAAACATGATTTCTTTTCCTGATAAAAATATTCTTGACATTTTCATTTATCATAACAATCCTTATACGCTATGGAAAACATTTCAAAAACATGGGAAGAGCATAAAAACCTCAGTATGAAATATTAAATAATTAATAAGAACGTTATTCCTGGATTATTTAATGCCAGTGATTTTTTTTCACAAAAATCATACTTTTCATCCATAAAACATGAAATATATAGATTTCATCATGAAATAAAATTATGCGTAATAAATCGTAGAAATCATAAAAAATAACGGTAACTTGTTTCATATGTATCATACTTACATTATAGTGTTCACTATCACATAGGGAGTAACATTCTTGGTTACATTTAGAATACCCATCAAAATATATTCCCTAATTTTCTTATGAGAAACCTTAAATTTTACATATGTCACTTTACCCAATGTATTGGAGATATTTCATGGGCTCAACCTGCGTTAGATTATCAAGGAACCACCCATATATATAAACAATTCCCAAAAACCATAACATAATCATGTTAAATATAACCATATTAAAGTAAAACAATTTCTACATTATCATTCATAAGATATCATTTGAAGATATTGATGTAATAAATCCAATTTAAAAAACACAATTATAACAATTAAATAGAAAATTTTGGGATCTAAGTTTCCCAAGAAACATTGAAACTTTTTAAACAAATAAAATATTAAAACATTAATGTCTATATAAATAAATCCTTAAATCCATTTTGAAAACATGGACGTTAATGAGAAAGATTTTGAAGAATACATCTTTAAAACACATATAATGATGTTTTAGTTAATGAGCCCCCTACCACATGGGAAATAATATAATCAAAATATTTAAATAATAACATTAAAAAACATATAATATCATGAGAGTAAAAATATTCATGATATAATATGTCAAAGGGATGTATATACACCATATAAAAGTGAATTGGTGCATAACAACAAATACGTCTCAATGGAAGGAAAATTTAGATAAAATCCTTTAAACAGTTCAAATAAATAGATTAAAGATAAATCAATGAAATAATTATTTATGAAATTTAAATATAAACCCAATATATGTTCATTTTCAGTGTAAAACAACCATAGGTCTTTCAAACATAGTCAACGAAAAAAACCAATAACATGGATATTTAACTCAATGAATTGAGATTGTGTTAAGATTTCCCTTAACTTGATTCTGACTCATCACGTACAATCATTATGTTACAGAATAATAAACACAAGTTAATTTATACTTTGTTTATAACCCTTTTAAATTTTAATATTCCTTTTATACCACTTATTACCATGTTATAAAAATTACATAATTATTTATGTTCAGATCTTTCGTTTTCTCGATATTCGGTATTGTTGTCGAAAATGAAGATGTTTTGGTGTAAGTTGTCCATGTGTAGAATAATCCATCATCTAAAGAATAATATTCATTATTTAAATATAATTTATATCCATTAATTAAGTATTTTGAATAGTTTATAACATTTTGATATAATAAATGAAATACACCACTCATGGAGATGGTAGGTTATACGTACGCATGAATGATGCGTTCATTTATTTTTCATATTAATGGATTGAAAACTAAATGATACATAGGGAAATTATAATTCAAGTATAATATCCATGTCAGATATGTTACACTTGTTCGTTAACCACTCCCTTAATATGTTCCATGTATGGAATGAATGGGTCGTATCACTTTGAGGGGGCGGAAGTCCACACTTCCTTAAATGAAATAATCGTATTTAAGCACTATAGAAAGCATAAATGTAGGTGGTAAATAAAAATTACAGAATCATAGAGGCAAAATAAATAAAAATTATTTCATAAATTAATAAATTTCCATCTTGATGGCCACCATGAGTGTAACACCCGAGATTTTTATGAGTAATATTTTGTTTTTATATATCATCAAAGGAATCTTTCACTACATACTAGCTTGGCTTACTTTACACGCAATCGCGACCTTCCTCGATAGCTTGCATCGTACGCAATACCGAGTTTCACTAAACGATGATATGCTATTAAAATATTATTAAAACTAGCCGTTATGAATAGTAATAACCACTTTTTGAAACTTTATTAATTTTATTTTTCAAAATGGACTTCATTTTTGGGATTTGGAATACCGAAATTAGCCTAGGGTAAAATTTTGGTACTTTTCTGAAAACTTTCAATTTTTGATGAATAGTGAAACCACTAAGTGGTAGGTTAAAAACTGAATTTTGCATAAAACATAATTTTACCGCTTCTGTGAATGGAATTTTTAAAATCTGATAGACACGGTTGGTATCAGTAAGTAAAATGTGGTTCAATGAGATAAAAATAATTTTTTGGTGAATAGTATCTTTTTACTTTTTTTACCGCGGTTAATAGTAAATAGGGGTAAATATGATAAAACTATTACCCTAAAACATGTCCTAATTCTATTGGATAAGTTTAATTCGACCAAAAACAAACTTAGGAATAACATATGACCATTTAGGCCCACTTGGGTTAGATTAGGACATTTATTATTAATATATTTAAAGAAGGGTTAAAATAGTTAAAATCAAAGTTTAATAAGTAAATAATTTTTAATATGGGGTTATACAAAATATAAATTCAACTATAAATATTCATTATAAAGATAAAAATATTTCCTACATAATGGTATTTTATTTATAATTTTTAGACATTAAATAATTTAATTTATTTATGATACAATGATGATACAATAATTATCTTATTTATGAAATATTGACATAATTGATGTTATAAACACCAAAATAATTGTAATTTGAGACTTTTTATGAATTACACTAATTTTCTAGGTTACTATGATATATTATTGTTGATTTAATCAACATGGTTCGAACATATAATTCTGTTATGACTTTCACAAAAATCATATATCAAATAGTGTCAAAATTGACACAAAATAGTTTTTAAATAAAATATTATATTATTAATTGTTATTTTATTCCTAAAAATATAAGATTCGGCCAAATGACTTAGATAAGGATATATATATTAATAATAAACAATGTGGTGTTCTTTTTGCATTTTATAGTAAGTGTATTAACCATATAGTGAAAGAAAACAAAAAGACATGGTAAAAGTTAAATTATTTAACTTATAGTTAAATCTAATTGATAAGGTTAAAATAATACCCTAAACTTGTCTAAATCCTATTGGTTGATAGGATTGCGACCCATCGACACTTTAGCTTCGAAATAAGACCCTTTGGAACCATTATAAACCGATTTTGACTTTAATATAAAATAATATTTTGAGATATTCCTAAGGTGCCCCTCTCCTCCCTTATAAAAGGGCACCTCCTCCCCCTCCTCCTCACACCAATTTGAGCACTCAAGCTCGGCCAACCCCTGCCATTTTCTCCTCTCCACTTCCCTAGAATAATCCTAGAGGTCCTGGTCTTCTTCAAAGACCAATATTAGTTCCCTAAGTGGAGGATTCAAGGAGGCGTTCCAAAGAAGAGGTAATATCCATTACCGATCTTTTCAATTTCACTCTTCTTCAACTTCTTCTTCTTTAGTTGTTTCATGATAAATTAATAACATCAGTATTAATTACATACTGATATGTTATTATAAATATGAGACAACCCTAATTCACCTTCTATCCATCCTACGGAAAAATGAAATCACCGCGCGTGTGTACGTACGGAATACCGTCTCCACGCCGTGGTGTAATCTATTTTCCACCATCACCTTACAAGGATGGCTATAATGGTGTAATGAGTAACTATTTATGATTATTATAAATTAATATTGATACTAAAATAATATATATATACTCCAATACAATTCCACGATCATAGGAACGATATCATCACTCGTGCGTACGTACGGAATACCGTCTCCACGATGTGATGCGACTCGTTCTACATGATCATCATTATATAGTAATTATATAAATGAATTGAATGAATAAATATGATATATGTTACACTAATACCATTCTGGATATAAGGTATCTACAACCTTAAAAGAAGAATAAGAATTTATTCGGCAAAACACGCATAAGAACAAAAGGCAATAAAGACCCGAGTAACAAGTAACAATGAAATATTACTAACAAGAAGCTAAGAATATGACCATATATGATATCATATCAATATTTATGATTCTGGAATAAGTCAATAACATTATTTAAACCATTATATAGGAGCTTCGGACACGTACAAAGCAAATCGGACCTAAGGTAAGGGAAATATCACAATCTCATTTTTATCCGAGATTGTTTATACTTAGTATTTACTGGGATGTATTTTATCATCCACATCCATGCTTCCTCAATATGTAATATTATTTCCATTCACCTACAATTTTTTAAATCCTATTTTACCCTTCGTTGAGTTTTTAGTAAAATATATGAAAGGAATCTTTTGTCGTTTTTCGTATGAGGTACTTTTTTGACTTTTCCGACAAAAGTACGAAGAATGTTTTTTTTCTTATACGGCATGAATGGATTTTTAAAACATTATTTCCAAGAAGATTCCTTTACAAGTTTTCATGTTTATTTTTAATCAACTTCTTTTAGTTTATAATTGTATGACATGTTAAGAAAAGAAAAGTGTTTTTGAAGAAGAAAGGATATTTTCCTCAAGAATGGAGTTCAAGTGTTTTATCAAAATTATTTTCCATCTAAGATAATAAAGGGTTCTGTTTTTATCCCTATTATTACATTGATTTGATTATGTTGTGAGGGAATTATTTTTATGAAGTCATTCACCTTATATGATTTGTTTGATGATGTCATGATGTTTCAAGAATCCCATTTTTGTTACATGTGTAATGCGATGATGTATGATTTATGATTTATGTGGAACACATAATAAAGGATTCATTATAAGATGGGTGGGACCTATATCTCCCTCCAATTCATTGGGTAAAGATTTTATATCTCATGAGATAGACATGGCTGGAATGGTAGGTTATACCAGTTCAGTGAAACAGGACTGGAACGAGGGTGACTCGATTCCGAAAGGGACTTTGTCCGCTAAGATAGTATTAGCAATGAGTCATGACTCACAAGAAATGATTTTCCATGATTATGTGTGCATTCCACAAAGTTTCAAGTTTTATGTTATGATTATGGGGATCTCATTTTCACTTCTATGATTTATTCCATGTTAAGATATTATGATCTCTTTTGCAGGTTATGATTTTCAAAAAGATATGATATGATTTTTATTTCCTTTATTTTCCCTTGCTGAGCATTTGAGATCACCCTTTTTGTGTGTTTTCTTTTCCCCAGGTCAGGAAGTTGGATATTAAGTAGGGTATGCTAAAAGGGACCCTAAATATGATGAAATAAATGGGAGACACTGTAGAAGATTTATGAACCAGTTGTTTATGTTTCCCAGTTTCTATAGACACTATACCTATACGGTACTTTTTAGTTTTGTCATATGTTGTAATAAGTGTGCTTCAATTTTGAAGTATTAACAATGTATGTAAAGTATGGGTCGTTATAGTTGGTATCAGAGGAAAGGTATAGTAAACCTTTGAAAAATAGGATGTGAAAGCCTTAGTAATAACCCTAAGGATAAGTCTAAGCATAGAACACAATCTTAGTATTTTAGAAATGGCCATGAATACCCTAGGATAAGACCATAAGTGTGAAATTTTATTCTTGATTATGTGGTTTTCCTATTATAATTAGTGTTGCTCACACTATTCTTCTTGGTTTTAGTCAATGGCTGGAACCCGAAGGAACCGTGTTAATGTGGAATGCGATGGGAATGCAATGATTTCCCCCCCTGAGCAACCAAACGATATGGGAGCTGGAATGAAAAATCTTGTAGCCATGCTCACAAAACTTTCTCAAGCTATGAATCATGCAGGACTTCCAAATGAGCAAAAGAAGGAGCAACATTCTGTTGAATCCTTCATGATGCAGCGTCCACCTTCTTTCAGCGGGTCTACTGATCCATTAGTTGCTGAACAATGGATTAGTACTACTGAAAAGATATTTTCAGTTCTTCAATGTTCTGAACATGATAAAGTCATCCTAGCAGTGTATCGTTTGGAAGGAGATGTTGATCAATGGTGGAATCTTATTAATAATATGAGGCAAAGAGATGAAATTGAGTCTATGAAATGGGATGAGTTCAAGAACTTATTTTTCAATAAGTACTTCCCTCGTATTCTCCGAACAAAGATGGAGAAAGATTTTCTTGAACTAAAGCAAAGGGATGATGAATTTGTTGGTACCTATGAAGCAAATTTTACAAGACTTGCAAGGTACGCTTCTGGTATTATTATCCAACCTGAGAGTAAGATCGATCGATTCTATAGTGGCTTAAAACCAAGTCTTCGAAGGGCGTTAGCCATAAGGGACTTCAATAGCTACGAGGAAATCGTTCGATGTGCTCTCAAAGTCGATATGGAGATTGGAGTAACCCATCAGTCACATGGGTTTGATAAGAAGAGGAAGATGGAATTCAAAGGAAAATCTAAAGAGCACACTGAAAAGAAGATGAGCTTTCCCTTATGCTCAAAGTGTGGAAAGAAACATGGAGGGAGTTGTCTTAAAGGGACAAGTAAATGTTTCAAATGTGGAAAGGAAGGTCATCGGTCATTTGAATGCCGCGATAATGGGAAGAAGATGTCTAATGATGCAAACAAAGGAAGGGATACACAGAATGAACCTACTACACATCAATGTTTCAAGTGCAAGGAGATGGGGCATTATTCCAATCAATGCCCAAATCCAAGGGTTGATGATGATGGTCGACGTCAACAAAATCTTAAGGCTACAGACAAAGGAAAGTCACATGCAATTTCTATCAACGATGTGGAGTATGATAACGAAGTGGTGAAAGGAACACTTACCATCCACTCTAAAGTAGAAAATGTTTTATTTGATTCTGGATCCACCCACTCTTTTATTTCTGAAAACTTTTCTCAGGGTATCACCATATTACCTCAAAAATTAGATGTTGAGTTAGTTGTGACAACACCTAAGGGCACAACAGTCGCATCAAAAGTTTATAATTCTTCTCCGATCGAAGTTTGTGGGAAAGTGCTTCCTGCAAATCTTGTGATCCATCCTTTAGTGGAATTTGATGTGATTCTTGGCATGGATTGGCTTTCTCTACATGGATCTCATATCAATTTCCAAAGAAGGGAAGTCACATTTCATATTCCAAATCAATCTAAGATCTTCTATCGATGCAAGGATGAATATAACCTTCAAGTGGAAATTCTTTCCATCTTATGGGTCTTGATTCCACTAAATGAAGGTTATTTATCTCAAATGGTTGGTGAGAAACATACGATTATGAATATGCCCATCGTATGGGAGTTTGATGATGTCTTTCCGGAGGAATTACCAGGTCTTCCACCAAATCTTGAAGTTGAGTTTTCAATAGAACTCATACCGGGTGCTTTGCCTATTTCAAAGACACCTTATAGAATGGCCCCAATTGAGTTGCAGGAATTGACGAAGCAACTCCAAGAGAATCTTGATAAGGGATTCATACTCCCTAGTGCGTCACCTTGGGGAGAACCTGTTCGATTTGTTAAGAAGAAAGATGGATCAATGAGACTCTGCATTGATTATCGAGAACTTAACAAGATCACTATCAAGAACAAATATCCTCTCCCACGCATTGATGACTTATTTGACCAACTATGCGGATCTCAATACTTTTCCAAGATTGATCTTCATTCAGGGTATCATCAATTAAGGGTCAAAAGGGACGATATACCAAAGACGGCTTTCCGTACAAGGTATGGACACTATGAATTTATAGTGATGCCATTTGGTCTTACTAATGCCCCTGCTATCTTCATGGATCTAATGAATAGAGTCTTTAGAGACTATCTTGATCAATTTGTGGTAGTCTTTATAGATGATATTCTTGTCTATTCAAAGAGCAAAGAAGAGCATGAAAATCACTTGAGAATTATATTGAAGACCCTGAGAAAGGAGAAGCTTTATGCCAAATTTACCAAGTGAATTTTGGCTTCAAAAAGTTGCATTTTTGGGTCACATAATCTCAAAAGAGGGGATATCTGTGGATCCAGCAAAAACAGAGGTTATTGAAAGATGGTCGAGACCAACAACAGTAACTGAGATCCGATGTTTTCTTGGTTTGGCTGGATATTATCGATGTTTTGTAAAAGATTTTTCACGATTATCTAATCCACTCACCAAGTTGACTTGGAAAGGAGTTATGTTTGTTTGGACAGAGGAATGTGAAGAGAATTTCAAGGAGTTTAAAAGAAGGTTATCCAGTACACCTATGCTCACACTGCCTTGTAGTGGAGAAAGGTTTGTGATCTACAGTGATGCATCCAAGAAGGGATTGTGGTGTGTTCTTATGCAAAATGATATGGTGATAGCTTATTCCTCCCAACAGTTGAAAATCCATGAGCAAAATTACCAAACACATGATTTGGAGTTAGCTGCGGTAATCTTTGCATTAAAGATTTGGAGTCATTACCTTTATGGTGAAAGGTGTGATATTTATACTGATCATAAAAGTTTAAAGTATATTTTCACACAAAAGGAGCTGAATATGCGTCAAAGAAGATGGTTGGAGCTGATTAAGGATTATGACTGCTCAATCCATTACCACCCTGGGAAAGCAAACAAGGTGGCAGATGCATTAAGTCGACAAGACCATGCTAGTTTATCCATGATGACGATCACAAAAGATCCAATATTTATGGATTTTCAAAGGATGGATCTTGGAATTATAATGGAAGGGGAAAAATCTTATCTTTCTCAAATGAATGTTCAACCATCTATAGAGGTGATGATTAAAGAGGCACAGAAAGAAGATGTCGAGTTACAAAAGAAGGTGAGAAATGTTCCTGAATTCAACCGTGATTGTGATGGGATAATAAAGTTCAGGAATCGGGTTTGTGTTCCTCCCATACCTGAATTAAAGAAGGAGCTACTGGATGAGGCTCATAGTTCTTCATTCTCTATTCATCCTGGAAGCACGAAGATGTATAGGGACCTAAATCAGTACATCTGGTGGGATGGAATGAAAAGAGATGTTGCTGAATATGTCTCTCGATGCTTGGTTTGTCAACAAGTTAAAGCTGAGAGACAAAAGTCTAAGGGGATGTTACAACCATTACCCATAATCGAATGGAAATGGGAAAACATCACTATGGAATTTGTCACAGGACTTCCTAAAACATCCAAAGGCAATAATGCTATTTGGGTCATAGTTGATCGCCTTACAAAGTCTGCACACTTCATTGCTATTAGAGAGGATTTCTCTCTAGATCAGCTTGCCAGGATATATGTAAAGGAAGTGGTAAGATTGCATAGAGTATCAATTTCTATTATATTTGATCGGGATCTGAGATTTACCTCGAAGTTCTGGCGAAGTCTTCAGCATACTCTGGATACAGAGTTGAGTTTCAGCACTGCTTATCATCCCCAGACAGATGGTCAGTCTGAGAGAACAATTCAAACCCTAGAAGATATGTTGAGAGCTTGCTCTATGGATTTCAAAGGAGGTTGTGATCAACACCTACCTTTGGTGTAATTTTCTTATAATAATAGCTTTCACTCCAGTATTCAGATGGCTCCTTATGAAGCTCTCTATGGAAAGAGATGCAGGACTCTAACTTGCTGGGATGATGATGGGGAAAGAAAGCTATTAGGACCTGATCTCGTTGATGAAATGGCGGAAAAGGTCAGATCTATTCAACAACACATAAGATCAGCTCAGAGTCGACAGAAAAGTTATGCTGACAACCGAAGAAAAGACCTAGAGTTTGAAGTGGGTGATAAAGTGTTCTTACGAATATCTCCCTGGAAGAGGGTTATGAGATTTGGAAAGAAGGGGAAGTTGAGCCCTAGATATATCGATCCTTTCGAAATACTGGATTGTGTTGGAAAGGTAGCTTACGGATTTGCGCTTCCACCGAATCTCTCTCAAGTTCACGATGTGTTCCATGTATCTCTCCTGAGAAAGTACAAACCTGATCCTTCACATGTACTCAGCTCAGAAGTTGTACCGCTGGAGCAAGATCTTTCTTATGAAGAACAACCGATAGAGATTCTGGATTGTAGCGAAAAAGTCCAACGAAACAAGACCACTCGATTGGTGAAAGTTTTATGGAGGAACCACCAATTAGAAGAAGCTACATGGGAGCTTGAGGATATGATGAGGGAGAAGTATCCTCATCTGTTTGTTACAAAGTGACGAATTTCGAGGGCGAAATTCATTTTAAGGGGGGTAGAATGTAACACCCGAGATTTTTATGAGTAATATTTTGTTTTTATATATCATCAAAGGAATCTTTCACTACATACTAGCTTGTCTTACTTTACACACAATCGCGACCTTCCTCGATAGCTTGCGTCATACGCAATACCGAGTTTCACTAAACAACGATATGCTATTAAAATATTATTAAAACTAGCCGTTATGAATAGTAATAACCACTTTTTGAAACTTTATAAATTTTATTTTTCAAAATGGACATCATTTTTGGATTTGTAATACCGAAATTAGCCTAGGGTAAAATTTTGGTACTTTTCTGAAAACTTTCAATTTTTGATGAATAGTGAAACCACTAAGTGGTAGGATAAAAACTGAATTTTGCATAAAACATAATTTTACCGCTTCTGTGAATGGAATTTCGAAAATATGACAGACACGGTTGATATCAGTATGTAAAATGTGGTTCAATGAGATAAAAATAATTTTATGGTGAATAGTAACTTTTTACTTTTTTTACCGCGGTTAATAGTAAATAGGGGTAAATATGATATTACTATTACCCTAACACATGTCCTAATTCTATTGGATAATTTTAATTCGACCAAAAACAAACTTAGGAAAAACATAGGACCATTTAGGCCCACATGGGTTAGATTAGGACATTTATTATTAATTTATTTAAAGAAGGGTTAAAATAGTTAAAATCAAAGTATAATAAGTAAATCATTTTTAATATGGGGTTATACAAAAGATAAATTCAACTATAAATATTAATTAGAAAGATAAAAATATTTCCTACATAATGGTATTTTATTTATAATTTTTAGACCTTAAATAATTTAATTTATTTATGACACAATGATGGTGCAATAATTATCTTATTTATGAAATATTGACATAATTGATGTTATAAACACCAAAATAATTGTAATTTGAGACTTTTTATGAATTAAACTAATTTTATAAGTTACTATGATATATTAGTGTTGATTTAATCAACTTTGTTCGAACATATAATTCTGTTATGACTTTCACAAAAATCATATATCAAATAGTGTCAAAATTGACACAAAATAGTTTTTAAATCAAATATTATATTATCAATTGTTATTTTATTCATAAAAATCTAAGGTTCGGCCAAATGACTTAGATAAGGATATATATATTAATAATAAACAATTTGGGGCTCGTTTGGCATTTTATAGTAAGTGTATTAACCATATAGTGAAAGAAAACAAACAGACATGGTAAAAGTTAAATTATTTAACTTAGAGTTAAATCTAATTGATAAGGTTAAAATAATACCCTAAACTTGTCTAAATCCTATTGGTTGATAGTATTTCGACCCATCGACACTTTAGCTTCGAAATAAGACCCTTTGGAACCATTATAAACCGATTTTTACTTTAATATAAAATAATATTTTGAGATATTCCTAAGGTGCCCCTCTCCTCCCTTATAAAAGGGCACCTCCTCCCCCTCCTCCTCACACCAATTTGAGCACTCAAGCTCGGCCAACCCCTGCCATTTTCTCCTCTCCACTTCCCTAGAATAATCCTAGAGGTCCTGGTCTACTTCAAAGACCAATCTTAGTTCCCTAAGTGGAGGATTCAAGGAGGCGTTCCAAAGAAGAGGTAATATCCATTACCGATCTTTTCAATTTCATTCTTCTTCAACTTCTTCTTCTTTAGTTGTTTCATGATAAAGTAATAACATCAGTATTACTTACATACTGATATGTTATTATAAATATGAGACAACCCTAATTCACCTTCTATCCATCCTACGGAAAAATGAAATCACCACGCGTGTGTACGTACGGAATACCGTCTCCACGCCGTGGTGTAATCTATTTTCCACCATCACCTTACAAGGATGAGTATAATGGTGTAATGAGTAACTATTTATGATTATTATAAAGTAATATTGATACTAAAATAATATATATATACTCCAATACAATTCCACGATCATAGGAACGATATCATCACTCGTGCGTACGTACGGAATACCGTCTCCACGATGTGATGCGACTCGTTCTACATGATCATCATTATATAGTAATTATATAAATGAATTGAATGAATAAATATGATATATTTTACACTAATACCATTCTGGATATAAGTTATATATAACCTTAAAATAAGAATAAGAATTTATTCGGCAAAACACGCATAAGAACAAAAGGCAATAAAGACTCGAGTAACAAGTAACAATGAAATATTACTAACAAGAAGCTAAGAATATGACCATATATTATATCATATCAATATTTATGATTCTGGTATAAGTCAATAACATTATTTAAACCATTATACAGGAGCTTCGGACACGTACAAAGCAAATCGGACCTAAGGTAAGGGAAATATCACAATCTCATTTTTATCCGAGATTGTTTATACTTAGTATTTACTGGGGTGTATTTTATCATCCACATCCATGCTTCCTCAATATGTAATATTATTTCCATTCACCTACAATTTTTTAAATCCTATTTTACCCTTCGTTGAGTTTTTAGTAAAAGATATGAAAGGAATATTTTGAAGTTTTTCGTATGAGGTACTTTTTTGACTTTTCCGACAAAAGTACGAAGAATGTTTTTTTTTCTTATACGGCATGAAAGGATTTTTAAAAAATTATTTCCAAGATGATTCCTTTACAAGTTTTCAAGTTTATTTTTAATCAACTTCTTTTAGTTTATAATTTTATGACATGTTAAGAAAAGAAAAGTGTTTTTGAAGAAGAAAGGATATTTTCCTCAAGAATGGAGTTCAAGTGTTTTATCAAAATTATTTTACATCTAAGATAATAAAGGGTTCTGTTTTTATCCCTATTATTACATTGATTTGATTATGTTGTGAGGGAATTATTTTTATGAAGTCATTCACCTTATATGATTTGTTTGATGATGTCATGATGTTTCAAGAATCCCATTTTTGTTACATGTGTTATGCGATGATGTATGATTTATGATTTATGTGGCACACATAATAAAGGATTCATTATAAGATGGGTGGGACCTATATCTCCCTCCAATGCATTGGGTAAAGATTTTATATCTCATGAGATAGACATGGCTGGAATGGTAGGTTATACCGGTTCAGTGAAACAGGACTAGAACGAGGGTGACTCGATTCAAAAAGGGACTTTGTCCGCTATGATAGTATTAGAAATGAGTCATGACTTACAAGAAATGATTTTCCATGATTATGTGTGCATGAAACAAAGTATAAAGTTTTATGTTATGATTATGGGGATCTCATTTTCACTTCTATGATTTATTCCATGTTAAGATATTATGATCTCTTTTGCAGGTTATGATTTTCAAAAAGATATGATATGATTTTTATTTCATTTATTTGCCCTTGCTGAGCATTTGAGCTCACCCTTTTTGTGTGTTTTCTTTTCCCCAGGTCAGGAAGTTGGATATTAAGTAGGATATTCTAAAAGGTACCCTAGATATGATGAAATAAATGAGAGACACTGTAGAAGATTTATGAACCAGATGTTTATGTTTCCCAGTTTCTAAAGACACTATACCTATACGGTCCTTTGTAGTTTTGTCATATGTTGTAATAAGTGTGCTTCAATTTTGAAGTATTAACAATGTATGTAAAGTATGGGTCGTTATAGTTGGTATCAGGGGAAAGGTATAGTCAACCTTTGAAAACTAGGATGTGAAAGCCTTAGTAATAACCCTAAGGATAAGTCTAAGCATAGAACACAATCATAGTGTTTTAGAAATGGCCATGAATACCCTAGGATAAGACCATAAGTGTGAAATTTTATTCTTGATTATGTGGTTTTCCTATTATAATTAGTGTTGCTCACACTATTCTTCTTGGTTTTAGTCAATGGATGGAACCCGAAGGAACCGTGTTAATGCAGAATGCGATGGGAAATGCAATGATTGTCCCCCTGAGCAACCAAACGATATGGGAGCTGGAATGAAAAATCTTGTAGCCATGCTCACACAACTTTCTCAAGCTATGAATCATGCAGGACGTCCAAATGATAAAAGGAAGGAGCAACATTCTGTTGAATCCTTCATGAGGCAGCGTCCACCTTCTTTCAGCGGGTCTACTGATCCATTAGTTGCTGAACAATGGATTAGTACTACTGAAAAGATATTTTCAGTTCTTCAATGTTCTGAACATGATAAAGTCATCCTAGCAGTGTATCGTTTGGAAGGAGATGTTGATCAATGGTGGAATCTTATTAATAATATGAGGCAAAGGGATGAAATTGAGTCTATGGAATGGGACGAGTTCAAGAACTTATTTTTCAATAAGTACATCCCTCGTATTCTCCGAACAAAGATGGAGAAAGAGTTTCTTGAACTAAAGCAAAGGGATGATGAATTTGTTGGTACCTATGAAGCAAATTTTACAAGACTTGCAAGGTACGCTTCTGGTATTATTATCGAACCTGAGAGTAAGATCGATCGATTCTATCGTGGCTTAAAACCAAGTCTTCGAAGGGCGTTAGCCATAAAGGACTTCAATAGCTACGAGGAAATCGTTCGATGTTCTCTCAAAGTCGAGATGGAGATTGGAGTAACCCATCAGTCACATGGGTTTGATAAGAAGAGGAAGATGAAATTCAAAAGAAAATATAAAGAGAACACTGAAAAGAAGATGAGCTTTCCCTTATGGTCAAAGTGTGGAAAGAAACATGGAGGGAGTTGTCTTAAAGGGACAAGTAAATGTTTCAAATGTGGAAAGGAAGGTCATCGGTCATTTGAATGCCGCGATAATGTGAAGAAGATGTCTAATGATGCAAACAAAGGAAGTGATACACAGAATGAACCTACTACACTTCAATGTTTCAAGTGCAAGGAGATGGGGCATTATTCCAATCAATGCCCAAATCCAAGGGTTGATGATGATGGTCGACGTCAACAAAATCTTAAGGCTAAAGACAAAGGAAAGTCACATGCAATTTCTATCAACGATGTGGAGTACGATAACGAAGTGGTGAAAGGCACACTTACCATCCAATCTAAAGTAGCAAATGTTTTATTTGATTCTGGATCCACCCACTCTTTTATTTCTGAAAAATTTTCTAAGGGTATCACCATATTACCTCAACAATTAGATGTTGAGTTAGCTGTGACAACACCTAAGGGCCCAACAGTTGCATCAAAAGTTTATAATTCTTCTCCGATCGAAGTTTGTGGGAAAGTGCTTCCTGCAAATCTTGTGATCCATCCTTTAGTGGAATTTGATGTGATTCTTGGCATGGATTGGATTTCTCTACATGAATCTCATATCAATTGCCAAAGAAGGGAAGTCACATTTCATATTCCAAATCAATCTACGATCGTCTATCGATGCAAGGATGAATATAACCTTCCAGTGGAAATTCCTTCCATCTTATGGGTCTTGATTCCACTAAATGAAGGTTATTTATCTCAAATGGTTGGTGAGAAACTTACGATTATGAATATGCCCATCATACGGGAGTTTGATGATGTCTTTCCGGAGGAATTACCAGGTCTTCCACCAAATCTTGAAGTTGAGTTTTCAATAGAACTCATACCGGGTGCTTTGCCAATTTCAAAGACACCTTATAGAATGGCACCAATTGAGTTTCAGGAATTGAAGAAGCAACTCCAAGAGAATCTTGATAAGGGATTCATACGCCCTAGTGCGTCACCTTGGGGAGAACCTGTTCTATTTTTTATGAAAAAGATGGATCAATGAGACTCTGCATCGATTATCGAGAACTTAACAAAATCACTATCAAGAACAAATATCCTCTCCCACACATTGATGACTTATTTGACCAACTATGCGGAGCTCAATACTTTTCCAAGATTGATCTTCATTCTGGGTATCATCAATTAAGGGTCAAAAGGGAGGATATACCAAAGAAGGCTTTCTGTACAAGGTATGGACACTATGAATTTATAGTGATGCCATTCGGTCTTACTAATGCCCCTGCTATCTTCATGGATCTAATGAATAGAGTCTTTAGAGACTATCTTGATCAATTTGTGGTAGTCTTTATAGACGATATTCTTGTCTATTCAAAGAGCAAAGAAGAGAATGAAGATCACTTGAGAATTATATTGAAGACCCTGAGAAAGGAGAAGCTTTATGCCAAATTTACCAAGTGTGAATTTTGGCTTCAAAAAGTTGCATTTTTGGGTCACATAATCTCAAAAGAGGGGATATCTTTGGATCCAGCAAAAACAGAGGTTATCGAAAGATGGTCGAGACCAACAACAGTAACTGAGATCCGAAGTTTTCTTGGTTTGGCTAGATATTATCGACGTTTTGTAAAATATTTTTCACGATTATCTAATCCACTCACCAAGTTGACTTGGAAAGGAGTTAAGTTTGTTTGGACAGAGGAATGTGAAGAGAATTTCAAGGAGTTTAAAAGAAGGTTATCCAGTACACCTGTGCTCACACTGCCTTGTAGTGGAGAATGGTTTGTGATCTACAGTGATGCATCCAAGAAGGGATTGGGGTGTGTTCTTATACAAAATGATATGGTGATAGCTTATTCCTCACGACAGTTGAAAATCCATGAGCAAAATTACCAAACACATGATTTGGAGTTAGCTGCGGTAATCTTTGCATTAAAGATTTGGAGTCATTACCTTTATGGTGAAAGGTGTGATATTTATACTGATCATAAAAGTTTAAAGTATATTTTCACACAAAAGGAGCTGAATATGCGTCAAAGAAGATGGTTGGAGCTGATTAAGGATTATGACTGCTCAATCCATTACCACCCTGGGAAAGCAAACAAGGTGGCAGATGCATTAAGTCGACAAGACCATGCTAGTTTATCCATGATGAGGATCACAAAAGATCCAATATTTTTGGATTTACAAAGGATGGATCTTGGAATTATAATGGAAGGGGAAAAATATTATCTTTCTCAAATGAATGTTCAACCATCTATACAGGTGAAGATTAAAGAGGCACAGAAAGAAGATGTCGAGTTACAAAAGAAGGTGAGAAATGTTCCTGAATTCAACCTTGATTGTGATGGGATAATAAAGTTCAGGAATCGGGTTTGTGTTCCTCCCATCCCTGAATTAAAGAAGGAGCTGCTGGATGAGGCTCATAGTTCTTCATTCTCTATTCATCCTGGAAGCACGAAGATGTATAGGAACCTAAATGAGTACTTCTGGTGGGATGGAATGAAAAGAGATGTTGCTGAATATGTCTCTCGATGCTTGGTTTGTCAACAAGTTAAAGCTGAGAGACAAAAGTCTAAGGGGATGTTACAACCATTACCCATACTCGAATGGAAATGGGAAAACATCACTATGGAATTTGTCACAGGACTTCCTAAAACATTCAAAGGCAATAATTCTATTTGGGCCATAGTTGATCGTCTTACAAAGTCTGCACACTTCATTGCTATTAGAGAGGATTTCTCTCTAGATCAGCTTGCCAGGATATATGTAAAGGAAGTGGTAAGATTGCATGGAGTACCAATTTCTATTATATTTGATCGGGATCTGAGATTTACCTCGAAGTTCTGGCGAAGTATTCAGCATACTCTGGATACAATGTTGAGTTTCACCACTGCTTATCATCCCCAAACAGACGGTCAGTCTGAGAGAACAATTCAAACCCTAGAAGATATGTTGAGAGCTTGCTCTATGGATATCAAAAGAGGTTGGGATCAACACCTACCTTTGGTGGAATTTTCTTATAATAATAGCTTTCACTCCAGTATTCAGATGGCTCCTTATGTATCTCTCTATGGAAAGAGATGCAGGACTCTTACTTGATGGGATGAAGTTGGGGGAAATAAAGCTATTAGGACCTTATCTCATTGATGAAATGGCGGAAAAGGTCAGATCTATTCAACAACACATAAGAGCAGCTCAGAGTCGACAGAAAAGTTATGCCGACAACCGAAGAAAAGACCTAGAGTTTGAATTGGGTGATAAAGTGTTCTTACGAATATCTCCCTGGAAGAGGGTTATGAGATTTGGAAAGAAGGGGAAGTTGAGCCCTAGATATATCGGTCCTTTCGAAATACTGGATCATGTTGGAAAGGTAGCTTACGGATTTGCGCTTCCACCGAATCTCTCTCAAGTTCACGATGTGTTCCTTGTATCTCTCCTGAGAAAGTACATACCTGATCCTTCACATGTACTCAGCTCAGAAGTTGTACCGCTGGAGCAAGATCGTTCTTATGAAGAACAACCGATAGAGATTCTGGATTGTAGCGAAAAAGTCCTACGAAACAAGACCACTCGATTGGTGAAAGTTTTATGGAGGAACCACCAATTAGAAGAAGCTACATGGGAGCTTGAGGATATTATGAGGGAGAAGTATCCTCATCTGTTTGTTACAAAGTGACGAATTTCGAGGGCGAAATTCCTTTTAAGGGGGGTAGAATGTAACACCAGAGATTTTTATGAGTAATATTTTGTTTTTATATATCATCAAAGGAATTTTTCACTACATACTAGCTTGTCTTACTTTACACGCAATCGCGACCTTCCTCGATAGCTTGCGTCGTACGCAATACCGAGTTTCACTAAACAACGATATGCTATTAAAATATTATTAAAACTAGCCGTTATAAATAGTAATAACCACTTTTTGAAACTTTATAAATTTTATTTTTCAAAATTGACTTCATTTTTGGATTCGGAATACCGAAATTAGCCTAGGGTAAAATTTTGGTACTTTTCTGAAAACATTCAATTTTTTATGAATAGTGAAACCACTAAGTGGTAGGTTAAAAACTAAATTTTGCATAAAACTTAATTTTACCGCTTATGTGAATGGAATTTCGAATATCCGACAGACACGGTTGATATCAGTAAGTAAAATGTTGTTTAATGAGATAAAAGTAATTTTTTGGTGAATAGTATCTTTTTACTTTTTTTACCGCGGTTAATAGTAAATAGGGGTAAATATGATATTAATATTACCCTAAAACATGTCCTAATTCTATTGGATAAGTTTAATTCGACCAAAAACAAACTTAGGAATAAAATATGACCATTTAGGCCCACTTGGGTTAGATTAGGACATTTATTATTAATTTATTTAAAGAAGGGTTAAAATAGTTAAAATCAAAGTATAATAAGTAAATCAGTTTTAATATGTGGTTATACATAAGATAAATTCGACTATAAATATTCATTAGAAACCTAAAACGATTTCCTACATAATGGTATTTTATTTATAATTTTTAGACATTAAATAATTTAATTTATTTATGACACAATGATGATGCAGTAATTATCTTATTTATGAAATATTGACATAATTGATGTTATAAACACCAAAATAAATTTAATTTAAGACTTTTTATTAATTCCAATAATTTTATAGGTTAATATTATATATTAGTGTTGATTTAATTAAGTTGGTTCGAACATCTAATTCTGTTATGACTTTCACAAAAATCATATATCAAATAGTGTCAAAATTGACACAAAATAGTTTTTAAATCAAATATTATATTATTAATTGTTATTTTATTCCTAAAAAACTAAGGTTCGGCAAAATGACTTAGATAAGGATATATATTTTAATAATAAACAATTTGGGGTTAGTTTGGCATGTTATAGTAAGTTTATTAACCATATAGTGAAAGAAAACAAAAAGACATGGTAAAAGTTAAATTATTTAACTTAGAGTTAAATCTAATTGATAAGGTTACAAAAATACCCTAAACTTGTCTAAATCCTATTGGTTGATAGGATTTCGACCCATCCCCACTTTAGCTTCTAAATAAGACCCTTTGGAACCATTATAAACCGATTTTTACTTTAATATAAAATAATATTTTGAGATATTCCTAAGGTGCCCCTCTCCTCCCTTATAAAAGGGCACCTCCTCCCCCTCCTCCTCACACCAATTTGAGCACTCAAGCTCGGCCAACCCCTGCCATCTTCTCCTCTCCACTTCCCTAGAATTATCCTAGAGGTCCTGGTCTTCTTCAAAGACCAATCTTACTTCCCTAAGTGGAGGATTCAAGGAG
Source organism: Viscum album (assembly GCA_963277665.1). Taxonomy (NCBI): domain Eukaryota; kingdom Viridiplantae; phylum Streptophyta; class Magnoliopsida; order Santalales; family Viscaceae; genus Viscum; species Viscum album. Next base: position 150,562,177 of record OY728159.1, read on the forward strand.
GCGTTCCAAAGAAGAGGTAATATCCATTACCGATCTTTTCAATTTCTTTCTTCTTCAACTTCTTCTTCTTTAGTTGTTTAATGATAAAGTAATAACATAAGTATTACTTACATACTGATATTTTATTATAAATATGAGACAACCCTAATTCACCTTCTATCCAACCTACGAAAAAATGAAATCACCACGCGTGTGTACGTACGGAATACCGTCTCCACGCCGTGGTGTAATCTATTTTCCACCATCACCTTAAAACGATGGGTATAATGGTGTAATGAGTAAATATTTATGATTATTATAAAGTAATATTGATACTGAAATAATATATATATACTCCAATACAATTCCATGATCATAGGAACGATATCATCACTCGTGCGTACGTACGGAATACCGTCTCCACGATGTGATGCGACTCGTTCTACATGATCATCATTACATAAAAATTATATAAATGAATTGAATGAATAAATATGATATATGCTACACTAATACCATTCTGGATATAAGGTATCTATATCCTTAAAATAAGAATAAGAATTTATTCGGCAAAACACGCATAAGAACAAAAGGCAATAAAGACCCGAGTAACAAGTAACAATGAAATATTACTAACAAGAAGCTAAGAATATGAACATTTATGATATCATATCAATATGTATGATTCTGGAATAAGTCAATAACATTATTTAAACCATTATACAGGAGCTTCGGACACGTACAAAGCAAATCGGACCTAAGGTAAGGGAAATATCACAATCTCATTTTTATCCGAGATTGTTTATACTTTAGTATTTACTGGGGTGTATTTTATCATCCACATCCATGCTTCCTCAATATGTAATATTATTTACATTCACCTACAATTGTTTAAATCCAATTTTACCCTTCGGTGAGTTTTTAGTAAAAGATATGAATGGAATCTTTTTTCATTTTTCGTATGAGGTACTTTTTTGACTTTTCCGACAAAAGTACGAAGAATGTTTTTTTTCTTATACAGCATGAATGGATTTTTATAACATTATTTCCAAGAAGATTCCTTTACAAGTTTTCAAGTTTATTTTTAATCAACTTCTTTTATTTTATAATTGTATGACATGTTAAGAAAAGAAAAGTGTTTTTGAAGACGAAAGGATATTTTCCTCAAAAATGGAGTTCAAGTGTTTTATCAAAATTATTTTCCATCTAAGATAATAAAAGGTTCTGTTTTTATCCCTATTATTACATTGATTTAATTATGTTGTGAGGGAATTATTTTTATGATGTCATTCACCTTATATGATTTGTTTGATGATGCCATGATGTTTCAAGAATCCCATTTTTGTTACATGTGTTATGCGATGATGTATGATTTATGATTTATGTGGCACACATAAGAAATGATTCATTATAAGATGGGTGGGACCTATATATCCCTCCAATGCATTGGGTAATGATTTTATATCTCATGAGATAGACATGGCTGGAACGGTAGGTTATACCGGTTCAGTGAAACAGGACTGGAACGAGGGTGACTCGATTCAGAAAGGGACTTTGTCTGCTAAGATAGTCTTGGAAATGAGTCATGACTAACAAGAAATGATTTTCCATGATTATGTGTGCATGCCACAAAGTTTCAAGTTTTATGTTATGATTATGGGGATCTCATTTTCACTTTTATGATTTATTCCATGTTAAGATATTATGATCTCTTTTGCAGGTTATGGTTTTCAAAAAGATATGATATGATTTTTATTTCCTTTATTTTCCCTTGATGAGCATTTGAGCTCACCCTTTTTGTATGTTTTTTTCCCCAGGTCAGGAAGATGGATATTAAGTAGGATATGATAAAAGGGACCCTAGATATGATGAAATAAATGGGAGACACTGTAGAAGATTTATGAACCAGTTTTTTATGATTCCCAGTTTCTAAAGACACTATACCTATACGGTCCTTTGTAGTTTTGTAATATGTTGTAATAAGTGTGCTTCAATTTTGAAGTATTAACAATGTATGTAAATTATGGGTCGTTATAATGAGAGGTGGTAAGATAAAATTGAACCATCATCTGTTCATGAGTCAGTAGTTCTCCATAACATGAAATAGTATATTCTATATCCATTGGATGGAGGGGTATATTAGTTCATGTAAAACCATTAGAATAAAAAAAATCCTAGTATGGAAATGATACTTTTTTTTATAAATTACTATAGTAAATAGTGTTTATGGTGTTGGAGAATCAAAATAAATAAAAGGATCTTGAGAGAAGATGTTTCCTCTATATTGGGTAACTCCTTTAACATGAGACCAAAGGCTTCCTTGAGTTCCCTTATGTCCATAGTAAGGTTTCTAGGAAGAATTTATGTATGTTTGGTTCTTATTTTAGTAGAAACTATGTGATCCAAGGGGCTTGAGTGGTGTGAGTAAGTTGGTATGGTCGGTGACCTTTTAGAAGAGGTAGGAGAGGAATTTTAGGAATGTCATAAAATACTATTTTCACTACTAGAAATTTAGGATATAGCCATGGTTTAGAACAATGGATATAACCCCAAAACCCATGGCTATATGTTATAGCCACAGTTTGAAACCATGGCTATATCCTTCCTCGTTTCATAAAAAACCATCCCCTCCCCCCTGTGAACCCTTGGACAGACCCCCCCCCCACCTCGTACCCATGAAGAACCCCCTTGACCCCTTGGACATACCCCCCTTGTACCCTAGACATACCCCCTTGCACATCCATTGAACCCCAAGTCCCCTTGTAAACTCCTTAAACCCAACTACCAGAACCCCTTGCCCGAACCTTGCTGGACCCCCCTGACCCCTTAGACAGTAGCACCCCCTACAGGACCCCCTTGCAACACCACTAGTCCCTACTGGACACCCCCTCTCCCTTCGCCCCCTTGACACCCCCCCCCCCCCCCCGACATCCCTTGCACCCCCATGTCCCATTGTACACCCCTTTCCCCCCATGTTGGACCTCCCTTGCACCACCCCCTTCTTGAAACCCCCCTGCTAGACCCCCAAGACACCAGCCCCCCCCTCCCTACTGGACACCTTGGACTACAGCCCCCATGATGGACCCCTCGGACATCCCCCCACCCCGGCTGGACCCCCCTGGATAGCCTCACTACTAGACCCCCTATACCGGATCCCCCCTACTGGACCCCCGCCGACAGTATCCCCCCTAAACATCCCTTGCAACCCTAGGTCCCCTTGCACAACCCTTCCCCCCCCCCCCTCTTGGACCCCCCATGCACCCCTTACTGGACACCCCCCCCCCCACTCCCCTTATTGGAACCCCTTGGACAGTGCCCCCCTGGTGGACCCCATGGATATGAACCCCCCCTGGTGGACCCCACTAGATAGCATCCCCCCTACTGGAACTCCCCTGGACTTTAGCCCCCACCCCCCCCCCCCCCTGCTGGACCCCCCTGGATAGCCCCCCCTGCTAGACCCCCATAGACTGCAGCCCCCACCCCCCTGCTGGACACCCTAGGACAGCAACCCCCACTACTGGACACCCTGGACAACAACCCCCCACCCACACCATGGCACAACCCCCTACTGGACCCCCACCCCCTCAGGACAGACACCCCCCTCTTTAAATTAACAGTACTATATCAATATATTGAAATTCATAGACGAGCTATTGATTAATTCCTATTTTCTATATGAGAGTATATAACTCGAGTTATACAGTTGGATAACATGCTCCAAATGATCAATGTAAGTAAAACAAATATTAAGGGATTGAGTGACCCTAAATGTCAAGGAGTCATAAATTTTTTTAAAATAAATCAAAATAGTACTCCGCCTATGCAAATGCACGGGACTGTTAAATTTTATTTGAAATCATAAAAATATTCCACTATTATCTATTCATTAAAACCATATATATATTTATATTCCATTTTAATTCTAGTAACATTAACCTGAACTTGTGAAGGAAGTTAAAAATAGATTTAGATATAACATCTAAAAATGAAATGTCAAGAAATTTATAATGGAAACTAGAGTTACATCAATGAAAGAGTGGCACTTGCTTCAATGCTACAGTAGCCTGATCCTGCTACGTAGAAATAGGACGTAGTGACATTTCCCCATTATCCAAATTTTTTCCTTCTCAATTTAATGTCAAGAGTGTAGGGTTGTGGGTTTTAAAGACCGCATGAATAAGGAGCAATGAAGGGTGAGAAAAGCATACAACTACTTCCTTATACCTAAAAATATGAAATTGAATCAAAAAAATAAATGAATAAAGATTTTGTCATGATATGGCACGAGTTAATATCATCATTCAATAGAAATTCAGAGACGTATAAAGAATAAGTACATATATAATATGTAAAATTTTAAGTGCATACAGATTCCAGAAACATTTCTTTGGTATTCAACATCAAATCATGAATAAATCGAAAGGGAATAGAATAATGATTACAAATTTTTACACAAACATCATACCTGACACCCCCTGGACACCCACTAGACACCCCTGGACACCCCCCTGGACACCCGACCAGGACACCCCTTGGACACCCCCTCCCCACCTAAACACCCCCATTGGATACCTCCCCACCACCAGACACCCCCTTGGACACACCCCCAACACCAATATTACTGTACCAGTTTAGATTATGGATCTCCTTGAAAATGGTAAAGCATGGTAAAAAAAAGTCCCATTGTTTATTTTAATGTTTAAGAGAAAATGGGATATCCATGGGATGTGGGAGCTTGAATCATTGATGAGGATGTTGTGGTCTTCTCTAATTGTGACTCTACAATACTGATCACTTTCTAAGGATATAAATATTTCTGGTTGGGAGAATTTTGATTCCTTTTAATACAATGCTATATATTAATTTGATATTGGTTGATCCATAGGATAATTCAATTGGTTTTATAGAAATGTGGAATGAAATCTTGAATTTTTGGGAGAAGAAGTTCATGAAAATAGGAAGTTTTGACGATTTGTTATAACTATGTAGTAACTAACCAGTATTTCCATAGGAGGATCTAAGGTTGTATTTCATGATTTTATCAAGATTTTTTAAACCATGTTTCTCACCAAGGATACATTGTGATGGTCTGGGTATTTTTCCAAATGTGTCACATGGTTTGAGTGTGGTTTTCGAATATCATGTGGCCCATACTAGTTAATTGGGAGACATGTTTTTCAATAGGGCAGTTGCCATAAACTATTGTCTCAGCCTCTTCCTTTCCAAATGCCCATACAATTCACCCCATGTAATTGTGAGACATGTTTTTCAATAGGGCAGCTTCCATAAACTTTTTCTTCACCCTCTTCCTTACCAAATGTCCTAACATTTCACCCAAATATGAATAACTAATTGTTGTGATTTACATTATTTTCCATTGGTCATTTATTTTTCTAATGATATCATAATACTCATTTGGAATAAACTAATCTTCCTCAAATGATTTAGTGGCTTATTAACTATGACACAACCCACCCACCCTCCCACCGGACACCCCCCATCCCTCCTGGACACCCCATTGATAGACCCCCCTACACAACCCACATCCCTCCATGACCCCCCTTCACCTCCCCCTGGAGACTTTCCTGCACCCCCCTTCATGGACAGGGGACAACACCCCCCCCCCCCCCACCCCCACACACACACTTGTAGACACATGTTGCGCCACCTAGACACCCCCCTCCTGGATAGATTGCAATGTGGCAGTGGAATCATCCCACCAAAAGTAAGACAAATTGCAGGATCCAAATATATATATAGAACCTATAATGAAAATAACAGGACATAAGGGCCTGGATTTTTAAAATAAAAGTTGTTAATGCCATACCAATAACAACAAGTGGTATCATAAAAAATCTGATTTTTTTGCATGTGATATAAATCTAGGATTTAGTGAATGAAATATATTATAAATTTGATGACATATTTGAAGAAACATAATCATGAAGAAATAGGGGAGTTTAAGATGGATTGTAACGGTTATTCAACCTTATCTAAGATTAAATTAACCTATAGAGATTAACTACACCCCCTTCCCCACCCCCTTGCACCCCCATCCCCCCTTGGACTGCACGTGCACCCTCCCCACTGCCCTACATAGCTCCCCCACCCCCCCCCCCCACCCCATACCCTCCCCTGCCCTACAAACCACCCCCTACAGACCCCCCACTACTCATACCACCTTCCCCCTTTCCCCTGCACCATCCCCCATCCCTTTAGACCTCTCCACTCCCCCTACCCCCACCCAGCTCCACCCTCCCACCACCCCCTCCCCCTGCCCTACAGACCACCCCCTTTCCAGTTTTCCCTCTCCCCTGCTAGCCCCCTTCCGAGAAATTATGGAACAATGTTATTTTTAAAGACTAGGTTCACAATAAGAATATATTGGTGTAAAGGATCCTGCATCATCAACTCTCAACTCTCATGCAATCCTGGGTCACCTGGCATGAAAAATGAGAAAAAAATACCACATTCTTTCGTGATTTACTCAAAGAGAAGTAGAGAATTACCACACCCAATATTCTAAGGGAGGATGGTTCATTATCTGTTGGTCATGAAGATTTCATTGGTATGACTGATGATAATATTAGCCTCTTCTTACAATGGACAATTATACTAAGTGGCTATCTAAGTTTTCAGGAAAATCTCTTTAAAGCCTTAGCCAGAGTAGTGACTATTAGTGATAATTTCATCTTGGTTTTAGTTTCGGAGGTTCCTGAGATACATGAGTTAGTTATTTACCATTAATATTCTAGAACACTATATATAGAAGGTTATCATGGTTTATTCTATGTTGAATCATGGTAACTAGTTATGAAATATCTTGTGGCAGTGGTGCATGACATCTTTTGGGGTGGAAGCATCCTATGCATGGAAAAATCCACCTCCCTGGTTCAAATACCTAAACATATAGATCCTTATTTTATGAGTCAATAGATACATATATGTCTTTGTAACATTTACTATAATGTTTTTCCTACTGTGGTTAAGAAGAATATGTCCCAGCTTCTACCTCAAAGGATTTTGGATGAACAACATGGGTTTGTGAATGGTAGGACAATATATGGTGCTATCAGTTTGCAACGGAGATAATTGGTGCTTTTAAAAAATGGGAGACTAGAACCAATATTTACATTATGTTGGAAATAGACAAATCATATGATTGGGTAGAATGGCCTTTCATCATAAAGGTATTATCATGCATAGATTTTTCTAGTGGATTTTTTGAAACTATTTTTAGGTGCTTTAGTTTTCCATGGATTTCCTTTTATTTCTTGGGGAAGAAATTCATATTCTTAAAACATGTTTGGGGACTAGGTTAGGAGATACCCTATCCATAATATTCTTCATCCTATCACAAGACAACCTTTATAGAAATATTAATAAGGACATCCATGAAGGAAATATAGCTTCATTTTGGTTCCAGAATCTTGTACCGGGAAAATCTCAACTGATGTTCACAGATGATACCATCATTTTTTTAGTTGAAGTAAACTCTTAATTCATTGAAAAAAATGTCTATAAATAAGTTCAAGGGATATATTCATCTTCTTCCTTGAAAATAATAGTGGTTATTAGAAAACCATTTTCTAAAACAATAACGAAATTATGGAAACATGTTTTCAAATCAATCAAGTAATTATAGAATTCAAATTAAATATTTAGGCAGAGGGAACCTACCTCAACCTCAAATACTGTTTTCTATTGATGAAAACTCGAATTTTTATTTTTTTATACTTGCACGCATGTGTAAAAACACACACATATATATATAAGTACACCTAACTCCTATGTACGTATTTTCGTGGCCAAATATGCAGAAGGGGGTCCTTAGATATAGGTTTATATTTGCATATATCCCTTTACATTTAAACATGCATGCATTTTTCATATCTATATATGAGCACACCAAGCCCCAATATATATATTCTTACTTCCATGATGGAATATATTTAAAGGGGGAATATATATATATGTATATTATTACCTATGAATACACATTTAACCGTTTGTCAACGGTGACACGAATCCACCTCAACGATATCCAAAATGCACTACAATTTTATAAGAAACCCAAAAATCAAAAAATCCATAATTAAAATTGGTCGAATGAATAAAAACGGAATAAACCATACCAAATTATGATGTGGAAATCACGGTCTTCAATGGTGTTGGATAGAATGTGCCTCACCATAAGAATCCACCTGTAAGAAAATAGTTGGAAAAGAAATGAGATATAATGACTTTTTGTATATATGTCATCAATGTGTTAGCTATACATGATAAATGATACATTAATCCATAACCAAAAATGAACAAATAATATTCGGATCGATATGTACATCCCAATACTAAATAACATGATCATTAATAAATATTGTTATTTTTCAAACAAAACTCATTCAGCTCAAATCCAAAAGTTTAATGCTATGATGAATAACCCAAGCATTAAATCAACTTCATATATATTATTCTTAAAAACTCATGATGTTTTTTTATTTTTTATCATGATTCTATTTCACCCCTGCCCCTAACCCCCCCCCCCACACACCCCTCACCCCACCTACCCCTAATATACCCCCTCCCCACCTTCCACCCCTCCCCTTCCCCTTACACCCCTCCCCCCTCCCCCTGAACACCCCTCCCTCCTGGAAACACCCCTAGACCCCCCCCAGATAACACGCTGGACAACCCCCTCCCCCCCTCTTGGACTCTCCAATTAAAACCCCCTCCCTCCTTTTCCCCATCCCTCTTAGACACCTCCGGGACAGCCCCACCCCCCCCCCCCCTCATGGACACTCCCCGGGACCCCCCCAACCCTCATGTACACCCCCTCCACCCCCCTGTACACCCCCCTCCTGGACACCCCTCCCTCTACAAAGCCCACCCACTTAGACAATTTGTTCTTTTAATCAATCGTGAGCTTAAAAATCTTCTAGGTGATACAATATGAATTAAAAATATGAATATATAGTAATTATATCAATTAAAAAGTGAAACTTCTCTATGCATACAATCAGATGCATAAATACCCCCTTTGAAGTCAGCAATGAAAACCCTAGACTACATGATCCACAACACCCATTTTAAGGTCATTACTTTTGGTAAGTTAATATTCAATGAAAAATTAATGAACTACAACAGAAAAAAAATGAATTATTTGGTTTTTTAACCCATACCCCGGGGAAAAATGGAAGGTTCAAGATACAGTGAAAACATGAGGTGCAATAAGCATGAACCATCAAGTGATTGAAAGAGGATAAAAACATGAAATATAATAATACATTATATAATGTGGAAAAGGACAAACGGTATGATCCAGAAAGTGTAGAAAAACTCCATACATAATATCATATTGCAACATCACATTTTTCCACTCTTCTATAATTTGATGTTTTTCAATTCATCCGAAAAAAGACTTCATATTCATCTTGGACCAACCTGACAATCATGTAAATAATTATTGTCTATCCCTTTATCCAAGTTAATGAAATGAAGATTCAACTGAGCATGATTATATTGAACATAAATTTAATTAATTCTATCAGATAGGAATTAATAGATAGTCTTCAATAAGTATGTCCTTAAAAAATGATTATTCTAAAATAATTATCAAAGTGATGCATTCCAAACCCCTGTGATCTCTATTTCAATAGTTAGAACTAGTTAAGAACTCAAAACATGATTTCCATTAATTTTCAACTCCAATATAGAAATGTAATACAATTGAAAATTAAAAATACTACATTTTATGTGAAAAAGGATAGGAAATCACATTTGTATGGAAGGATATAATCATTAATTCTCCTCACAACTACACTGATATAACACTATTAATATTAAATTAATGAAATAACGAAGGATTGGAACCACCAGTGCAAGGAAGAAATAAAATAAAAGTGAAAAATGATGAATATAATGATGGGTTCCATTTTATAATTATCTCATTAATTATATAATAATATATTACAAATTAAATTCACCCCCCTAAATAATACCGCAGAATAACCCATGATCTCAATCCATTCACTCTCTCTTTAGTGTGTTAGGTTAGGTAGTAAAAATGATGATTTTAGATACGCTACATTGATCTACCCATGGTAATTTAGAATTCTTAATCACTCCATTATCACCCCCTCACTCCCCTACATCATATTAGAACTGAATGAAAGTTGAGGTAGTATTATGTGTAAACCAAATTAATAGATAAAACCCTGATAAAATTTAATGGTGCATGGATAATAATCTACTACTCATATGGAAACAACCTGTTTTCATGAAAATCAAACTAGAGAAATGAAAATAAAAACTCATTTAAATACATGGATTTATATAGGGGAATGTCTCCTCAACCACACCATAGTTTTCTAAGCACCATCACCATATAAAAATATTAACTAACCAAAAACCATTATGATATATTATCATTTTTTTTGATATCAGTCAATATATATGGGAATAAGTTTATATAACTAATGTCCACATCAAGGATATATTCCACATATTATTTCATTGTCGATAAGAAAGATCAATCTCATTATTCATTGGATGGGTTACATTTGTCTATCTTTGAAGGTTGCTATGTCTTTATCTAAACTCTTGAATCTCAAATATTTTCTTGACACTCTCCCATAAATAATACAATAATATTTAGAAAAATCTTACCATGATGTGAAATTTCTCATTTTTCAATATAGAAAATAACTTTTCTCAAGATTTTTACACCCATCAAAAAGATCACCATGTTCCTCTAGTAGAATTTGAACATTCTTTATCCAATTCACTCATTATACAGCTCTGATTTTTCAGTTTCTAATGTTTGTTATTCAGTTTTTCCTATGATTTTTAAGACTCTAATGGTTTAGGAATCAATGGTTTATGTTTTAAAATAGTTTTCCCACTCCTACACCATCCCCCCACCTCCTGCACCAGCCCCCAGCACCCCACCCCCATCCACATCCCCCCACCCCACTACCACTTTCACCACCACCACCCCCTACACTATCCCCCCCCAACATCATCATGGGATTCTCCTGATTCACTCAGGATCTTCCTTTAATATCCTTGATATTACCCTTTGTATTGTTACTAGAACCACAAATTTTTAATGACATTTCATCCATATTATTAATTACCAAATCATTTTCCAAAAAAATGGTGAACTCCTTTGAGATTAGGTCTACATATGATAAGGATAAACATCTAATAATTGGGACTCCATATAATAATATTATTGTCTACTACTCCAAAACTATCATAGGATGATTCCTTTAAGATAACCATATCCTATGTGGCCGAATTATACTCACATGATCTTGGTTTTACCTATAATAAATACTGGTTTTGGTTGACCACCCATGAATGTACCATTCATACAATGACCACCAATGCCTCAAAAGTAAAAGAAGAAGAACACACTCATTCCCCCCTCAATATATGTGTTTGATGAAGCCATAGAATAATATTATTGAATAGATTTCAAATTTATTTCTCCAATACAATCATGGGATTCTACCTTTCCATGAAACATGGTCTTTGTGATTGGATAATCATCACCAGCTCTAGATAACGTCCCCAGTATATTACATAGTAATCTTTATATCTACTGTATCACCATCTAAAGAACTAGAAAACATTCATCCCTCTTTAATTTGATTGATAACCGAAGACATGAGCTTACCCATAGACTAAGAATCCCCCTAATAATTTAGTAAATAACAACCTTGAATAAAACATGAATAACAATAATCCACCTGTGTTTCATAGATAATAGTTTGCTTAACATTGAACTCATCATTGAAAAAGAACTAAATAAACTCTGAATACCTCCTAGATAAGTTGAACTCAATATACAAATGAGCCTAAATTGGATGTTTCCCTTCAAGAATTTTTTAATTGATGCACAAAAAAATTCATAGAATTTCACCGCAAAGCTTAAGAACTGGTGGATTTTTTTAAAGGAACAAAAATACTAATAATACAAACCTAGAAGAATAAAAAAGGTGATTCATTCCTAGATTGAAAAATCAGGTGAGACTGGTAGTGGTGGCGTTCAGTGGGTTGGAGGTCGTCGAGAGGTCAAGGGCGGAGGAGTGCGTGATGAGTTAGAGGGACGACGAGGGTTGTAGATTGGGGGTGGAGTGGCGGTGTTCGGTGGGTAGGAGATCGCGGAGAGCTTGAGGGAGGAGGTAGTTGTAGCGTTTAGTGGGGAGGAGGTCGCAGAGGGCTTGGTGGAGGAGGTTGCGGTGTCGTTCAGCGGGGAGGATCCTGAGGGAGGTGGAGGGCGTGGAGAGGTCGAGGGAGGAGGGGTCACGTATCGGTAGAGGCGGAGCCGAACGCTTATTTAGGAAAAAAATAATTTCCATGGTTAAATAATTAAACCAGGGCTATAAACATACTAGATCCACAGATATATAAAACTATGGAAATATATCTGTGTCTAGAGCTTCATTTTCTAGTAGTGTTTATTATAAATATATTTTAGAATTATAATAGATAATAAGATTTATATTTAGAATATAATATGATAAAGGTTAAAAATACTATCAACAAGTGGGTTCTAGAAATGTTTAGTTCCCAAATGTAACTTTATTTGTAGGATTTAACCCTTAGTTAAATAAATTATCTCTTACCTTGTCTTCTTGTATTTTTACACTAAACGGTTAATATAGTTACTATAAAATTCTAATTGAACCTGAAGTGGATAGTAAATTTAAATTTATAACACTATATTAGTCATTTTAACTAATATTATATTTTTATTACTATTATATCAAATAATAAATTAATATTTGTTTTAAAACTCTATTTTTTTTATTTTGACAATATTTGGTAATTCATATTTGCTAAATCGATATCAAATTTATTGATTCGAAAAACTAAATTAAATAAAATTTAAAATGTCATAGTCATATACAAAATTCGTTAATGTCATAATAATTTTAAATTATATTTATTTGAATATTTTTAATAGCGATTATTTAATATTTCATTAATAAGGTAATCACTGCATCATTGTTTTGTCATAAATTATTTTATATATTTAATTTCTAAAAAATATAAGTTATAATATATGATTTATGAAATAATTTAATCATTATAATTAATATTTATAGTCAAATAGATCAATCATATAACCCCTTTTTAATTTTTTAGGAAAAACATACATGCTTATGTTATATTTCACATTACATTAAATTAAGTATTATAACTTTTTAATTTCACACCCAAGTGGCTCTGAAATTCCAAAAGTTCAAAATAAGTAATTTTTTGGTTTCTTTTTACTCATCCAATAATATTATTACATGTGTTAGGATTGTTTTATATTATTATAAGATTATTTTTACCCTTATTTACATAATTTTCCCTTTTACTGTTGTAAATAAAAATAATTACAGAAGATACTATTCAAAATATCCGAATATAAAATTTACACTTTTACATAATTTGTACGTTTTGATTCCAAATTTTGAGTCAATTTTTTCCTAAATTCCCAACACATAAGATTAATTAATTAATTTAAAATTAATTATAATTTTGAAAAAAATAATGTGGGGTTTGAATAAGTAAGAACTATCAAAATCATGAAATGTTTTTGGGTCCAATTTAATTTTGAAATTACATCCAATAACAAAAATTGGATTAAATGATAAAAAAGAATCTAATTACAATTTAAAACCAATTAATATGATAATTTCACTATACAGATGTTGACACCCCATAATGAAATTTAGAATGTTTAAAGGAAACATCAACCAATATCCAGGAGCTGCACGAAAGAGCTCAGCAGCCGAGCTGCGAGATAGGGCTATGTCGCCGAGCTGCGCGATAGGGCTATGCATCCAAACTATGGACAAGAGGATTCGGGATGCCTCTGCACGGAGTACCTGCACGATGGAGATATGCGTCATTTCCACACAACCCAGGATTTTTTTTTTCCGAGCCAATCCATGCATATAAATAGGACACTTGGGCTCTCAATTTATAGATTGAATTTTTTTGAAAGACTTTGTGAAGCTCATATTGCATATATCTTTCACCTAGATCTCTCAAATTATCTCAAGTAGTTATCTAAACTACAAAATAATGGATAATTAAAGGTATAGACATGTTTTGAAGTTCTTTACATTCTATTCAGTCTTCATCTGTACCTACGTGGTGTACCTGTGCACCATACCTGAACAATACAACTGCGCAGTACATTTTCGCAGCATACTTGTGTAATTGAGCAGCACAGTGTACCTACACGGCATACCCGTGCGAGGTACATACACGAAAAACTCAAATAACCTTTTAATCCTTTAATGTTGGGGTATTCCTTTCTTTGGTTCCCTTATTCAAAAGGGGATAAGTTAAAACCTCCCCCAAAACCTCCTGACTTCTCATATTTTTGGGTAAGGCACATCAATGTGTCTCCAATTTGGATTTGTATTTCCACAGTAAGAGGTTTCCCACATTTGTTTCACAAAGGGGTAAAGATTCATGGGATGCTTGTGGATTTTTATATCCACAGTCACAAGGTATTTTCTCCCAGAAACAGTGTTGGGAATTAAAGGGAAGCCATCCTGGTATAAGCCCATCACCTTCACCCCTTCTTCCTTATATTGAACACTTGTCCAATTTAAATAGAATAGAGGGAAGTCTCATTGCCCCACCCTCTTCCATGGTAGACGCTCCCTCTTCCATCACCATGGAGGAAAACTTTGGAAGTGTTAATGTCATTATTGAATCTTTCACATCCTCTTGTTTCTCACACTGAGCATGACTCACATGTTCTTAGAGATATGTGATGGTTACAACATGTTCACAAACACTTATCTGAAACAACTATGGGAACTTTGAATCCTATTAAAAATAGGATATGTAGGAATCCCTTTTAGGGCCCGAGCTCATGGGATATCCTCCATAGGAATCCAACCCAAATTCCCCCAATCCAGGAATCTTTTTCATGAAGTAAGCCTAAACTCATTTCTCTTTGAGGAGCATACTCTTCTATGAGATTAATCATACAATGTGGGATTTTATTCCCATCCATATGGGATATGTAAGAAGTCTCCTTGAGGTAAAAACCTAACACTTCAAATCAACCATGTTCTCTTTGATCCATATTCCCAATAGGGTCTGATTCTACATGGATAACTATATCCTTTCCAAAAGTTTCTTATGCTTCTTCAGCATAAGTCCCACACTATGTTTCAACTAAGAACCTACCTCTTAGAGGTCCCCATCACATGAATTTAAAAGGCCTGATGTGTCCCATTAAGTGGCAACGAACTACGAGGGTTCGGATTCCTTTCACAAGGATATGTAGGTAGCTCATTTTATTAGTACGATCCCAAAATTAAAAAAACCTTCATCTCCTTGGATGAAAATAAACTTTAGAGTACCCCACTGAGTGGCTTAAAAACCAACATCATCATTAATAATGATTAAAAGAATCTATAATCAATATATTAGAGGATACCATTGAAGGAAAATCTCAAATACATAATGATAATTCTAAAATTTTATACATGTTAAATAAGTGATTTTAAATTCCAAGGGATACTTATAATAAATATTTTGAATTAATAAGAATTCATTAAAATATTTTTAACTTCAAATATAGTCCCAGAGTAGAAAATAATTCCCACAAAAAGGGTGTAATGAGTTCGACCTCCCATCCTCTCGACCAATGCATGTTCTTAAGAATCCTAAATATCATAACATATCGAACACCTGCTATTGGAAAGTAGGTTCTCTTTGAATAAATAACTATTGGATGTTTCCAGATCTATGAATAAATCCAATGGAAACCGTCTAAAAACAAGTATTCTTAAATCTAGAATATCAGGATTCAAGGACCTACGAAACAAAAATGTTGAACCCGACCTGAATCCTTAACCAAGTTAATAATGGTACCCACTTGTTAGGCCCCTATAATTTGATGAAGGAATTCCAGACAGAGGAATTAAATCACGCATGTATCCTTATGACAAGAGTTCACTTTAATATAACTTGTTGTGGTCTCAGTTTTCCACAGAATTCCCTTCAATCCAAAGAATGGATTTCTCAAAGACAACATCAGTGAACTTCCCGAATACTGCAAAAGATGGATCTCCATCCATGGAAAGGACATTATCACCAACCTATCATCTTCAACATTGGCTCTCCAATGTGATGATAAATGAATATCTCCAGTACGGTACAATTATTACTTTGGAGGTTGCTTGATAGGCCCTCCAGGTCAATAATAATCCTCGATCATCTATCCAACAACAACTAATGATCAAGAAGAAGAAGGTTCCAACCACTGTTTCTAATCGATTCCGGTCATTATCTCTAGAATTAAAAAATCAACCTCTCCCATACTATAGGAAGGTAAATCAAGAGGTCACTAAATACCTCACTTCAAAAATGCAGGAGTCCTTAAGGACTCCCACCAGCAGTCGCCACCAGAATCATGTGGTAATATATCCCCAACATGATTGGGATGTTGCTTCTGGATGTTTGGACCAAGTATCTCAGACTCGGGCATGCAAGACAAACTGCCAGGGATGATGTTTGGTTAACATGAAGCAGGTTCTCACCTCTACCCCCCCCGGATAAGTCCATCGATCAAACTTGATGGAAAACAACATGCATGCACATACACCTATTCGTCCTAATTTTGTTTCTCAGGAGTCTAATCTAACAGCAACTCACCAATCCCACAAGATGAACCCGGTGTAGTACCATGAACAGGCACATACACCTCTTTACATGTTATCAACCAGTCAGTGAGCTTGTTCGACTACATTTAAAGAGATCCACCACTCTAATATGGTGGAAACTGGTAAGCAGGAACATACATTTGTTCACAATCACCAATTCTGCCAGTAGTCTCGTCTTCCAGTATTCAAGGAAACCCATAAAGCATACTTGATAGAGAATATACAGTAGGAACATACACATGCCAATGTTCATCAAGCCTTCCAACAGTCTCGTTTGTTAGAACCCAGAGATGTCTGTCGGAAAGCTCCGATGAAAAATTTGTAGTAGACTCAAATCTCTACCCCTATGCATAAGTGCTGTCAATATCCATTGATAGAAAAAGTAGGACAGGAGCAGGCACATACATCTAATATAGATATAGAATTGATGTATATTCCCATTCCAGCTGCTGAAGTCACCAAACACATGTTATCAATGGTGAATGGGTAGGCGTACATCCCTGACATATTATGGAAGCATGTCAGAATATTTTAACAACTATTTCATCAGTATTAGGGGAATAGACATATAAATAATTCCCCACACATTGGATAATACATCAACATTCCATCCCAGAGCAGATACACACCTCTGTTTTAATTTCGGAGGGTCATGGGGAATACTCCCCATATCATGCGGATAACAAGATTGGGAACATACACCCTTTCCAATTAGAGGTAACCAGTCTGTTCCGGTAACTAATCCAAGACAGGAATATATACCTACCCATGATAACCACATTTCCTAGAAAGTGGCCATAACTGAGTGTAAGAGAACATCCAAGTATTAATCTCACCAAATACAGTTTGAAAATCAAGATTCAATCTATAATTTAGCTTCTCTTAATGCTGGAGTTCTTGAAGCCCTCATACATTTATCTGTTCATGTTCAAGATCCTACTTTCTCATTATCAAATTTTGGTAGTGGTAATTGTAATTCTAAAGTTTCTCATCAGATACTTCATCATGAAAGCTTGATTCATAAAAATTCAGTCAATCCAAAGTGTCTATCTTTGGATGAGAGCCACGAAAACTCTCTGTGTGGCCAGAAGAACAAGGAGAAAGAAGATTTATCCCTTGTTGTCATTCATCCTGGTGATCCTCCCCATAATGGAATTCACTGTGAATGTCCTCTCCGCAATAGTTTTTCACATTTTCAAAACAATTCTATAGTTGACAATGTAGAAAAAAGAAAGACCTCCTATCTCAAGGCACTTGCAGACATAGGGCCAATCATGTCTGATGCCTCGTCATTGACAGGTGAAACACTTTCTCAGTTAGAAGACTTCTTAAGGGAACAATGATTCTCCGAACCTCCCCTGGGTCATTTATCCTCAAATGCAGAGCATCCACTTTGGTCAGACCAAGTGGATAAACCTCTAGTAAAAAATGATGAATATGTGTTGAACATGAGGAAACAAATAGCTAAAGGATAAATACCAGTCATTTTTTGGCCTTCAACAACTTCTCAGTTTGATATTCTAGAATTGATGACAAAAAATTGCATTCATGACATTCATCTCATCTTATGGAAAAGTCTTCATCATTTGAAAACTAAAGTATTACCATATAATTAATATCAAAATCATGTAAAGTAAATAGATGGGTTTCAGCACCAAATTGACTTGGTATCTCTTTTAGTTTCCCAACATCCAAGATTTGTAAAACAACATGGATCCCTTCAGCATGCATGTCTCAATGCTTTGAAGAGGCTACGCCAATTAATTTCGGATCCCCATCTAATGTTTATATCAAAGGATGGGGTGCATATAGATAATTTATTTTCACTGCACTCCAAAATCATTAAGGTCCGCCAAAAGTAGATTCATGCAATGTTATTGGACATGACCGACCCCAATCAATGGGTTTTATATATAATCAAATGTATGCTCGGGAACAGGACTCAATCAGTTCTCATCAAAATCAGGATCAAATATAATAAGTTATTGAGATAATTTTACATCAAGCCTCTAGGAATCTTGACCAGGAATCTCGTTTAGAGGATTTCAAGAATCAGAGGATGCAAATTTCTGAAATAATACAATGATCCTATAAAATAGGTGGTGTAAGTGATGATCAAGTAATTCCCCCAGCTAATTTCCAAACCAAAATCCGCAAAATCAGAAGAGATGTTTCCCGGATTTCAGCTATAGATGTTCAATAATCACTCCAGCATGCAAGGATAAGGCCAATCACCCTCATTAGAGGAAAGGTTCTCACAACATGAAGAAGTAATGAAGGAGTTAAGGATGTTAAATGAAAAACTACTTCAAGGTAGTCTTCCTCTTAAGCATGTTGGAGTTGATCAATCAAGGTAACTTTTTACAGTTACTGGGATGGATCATGAATATCCCCCTTTACAAGAACACCCACATCGTTCTGATCCTATGGGTCATATGCGACAAAAACCAGCAATACTACCATCAGTGGTAGTACCAGTCGCCACACCCATCCAAACTCCAGTTGTTGCACCTGCACAGAATCCAGCTCAACCAGATGTTTCTCAATAATTAATGACTACCATTGAGTAATTAAAAACACGGTTGGAAGATATGGAATGAAAGTATGCACTAGTTCAACCAGAGAATAGAGCATACCCTGAATAGGTGGATGAAATTCCACCCACATCAAATTTTTCAAGTACCACATTCCCAATTTTTAATGGTTCAAGAGATCCACAACAACAATTAACACATTTTGTTTCTTGTTTTGATCCTATGATGGGAACTCCTCAACAACAAGAAGTAGTTAAGCTCAGGTGTTTTGTGCAGTCATTACAAGGACCTGATTTCATCTGCTATACAAGCTTGCAATCTCGGTCAATTATTGGGTGGGAGGATCTCTGTCAATAATTCCATCTTCAATTTAGCTAAACATTGCCAAAGAAGACAATTTTTATCTTATAAATTGTACGAAAAGGGATAATGAAAGAGTTTTGGATTTCATTTCTCACTGTAAGGATTTAACATATTCTTTAAGTTCAACACTCCCTCAAGTATAATTGTTGCCAATCTATGTGGCTAATCTTCATGATGAATTATGCACACCGTTGATCCCCATGAAATACACAACAAGGTTTTGATACCTTACATAAATTTCTCAGTAGATAGAAGATTCTCTTACAAAGACTAAGGATAAAACTCATGTAATTTCATCAGTTCTAGGAAGGAGAATAGGGAATGCAGAGACTGCTATAGTTACACTTAAACAATCACTTGTACCTGCTTCCACTTCAAAACCTTCATCATATCGAAGGGCTCCACCTCCTGAGCATCAACAACAATGGATGCCTCATAAAGATGATCAAAGAGATCAAAGGCCGAAACCGTTTGAAGATTTGAAGAATAATGTTTATTATTTACAGAATGAACAAGTTCCTAGAAACTTCATCTCAGCTCTGGAAAACAATATGGTCCAGTTTCCAAGGCCCAAAAGGCCGAAATAGGAAATAGATGAAGACATCCCCAATTATTTCATGTTTCATCAGATGTTTGTGCATCGCATTCAAGAGTTTTTTGTATTTAAAGTACTTATAAAAAATATGGTGGACATTGTACAAGTAAAATGGAAAGGCTCTTCAACCCAGGTAGCATGTGTTACTGCTACAGATCCAGAGTAATAAGGAGAATGTCACGAAGTCAAAAGTAAAAATGAATAGAATTACGATGATTTTATGGTTAGAAAACGATCAACCGAACTCATGCCATTTTACGAACATAACTGAATAATCCAATTAAGTCTTCTTCCATGAATTCCATAGAAAATCTCCCCTCATCAGAAGGAAAATACTCAAATAAGTAGCATAATTTGAAGAAAGAAGAGTAGTCAGAAGAAGGAGATCTTGTTTCAAAGACTAAGTTGTCTTTGACTCTAGAAGATTTTATGCCATATACTTAAAAACCACGGGTACCACCCCACAAAACGGCATGACCTAAACTGGTTCAATAGGGAGATTATTCATCAAATGAAGTGTTGATTTTTAGTTGTGTTAACATAATTCATTTAACAGATCCCTATGCCAATAACAATTTCGATTATGATGAGACTAAGTTCCCTATATCTTAAAGAGAAATTAGAGGAAGGGAAAGAGGTCTAGGATACATGGGATGACATGGATATTCCAGAAGATATTAGTTCAATACTACCCCTTCTAGAACTATATATTTGGCAGAAACTCATGGAAAAGATCTTTATCGGGCTTAATAAGAACCAGAAATTTCATCCACACATGGCAGATTTGGCCCTGACACAGTTATTTTGGAATACAGGTTAGAGGTCACCCCTTCTTCCTCTACGAAAATTTATATACCTAGTCAGTCTAATCTATTGAATCCAAGAGTATTTCAAACTCCTACCCCAATACGGGATGCATCTTCTGCCAAAGCATCTACTTCCAAGGCACCTGCAAAACTACATTTTCATGATGGGAAACATAGAACTTTGGACCAAAAGTATGATGTATTGAAACATTTGGCCCATGTATCAGCCATGTTATCAATCCTAGATTCCATGAATCTATGAAAATATCTTCAGGATGAGCTTATTGAGGCTTTGTAATGTCCTCAAGAATTCGAAACTGAAATTGTTGCGGCTGAGGTCTACTATATTGAGAATGATCATGTAGAATGACTTGTAGTGATATCTCTTACAGATGAAGATGAAGATGATTTTGTACATGGACATAGTAGACCTTTGTATTTATCTAGAAAATTCAATGATATAGACCTCAGAAGAGCTTTCATTGATAATGGCTCAGGAGCCAATCTCATTCCTATTCGTACACTTCGTCGATTGGGCCTCACTGAATCTAATTTATCTTCTTCTAATTTGATGTTTCAAGGGTATGATAAGAATGAACAAGAACCCCTGGGTGAAATTACACTCAGTATTCAGTTTTGAGACCTTGTGTCTTATTCAAATTTCATGTTTATTCGTCAGGACACAACCTTCAAAATATTCCTTGGAAGACGTAGGCTACATCAACATATAGCCATACCTTCACCGTACCATCAATGTCTCAAATGATGCTTCAATGGTCCAATTGGGACATTGTGTGGTGACATGGCCCCATTCAAAACAGGTGAATCTCAATACATTGAGGCAAAGGTCTATCACATGGAGGGAAAGGAAAAATCAACGGCATAGAAGGTCACCATAATTAAAGATTCATATGGCTTCGAAAAGATTCCAATAATCCCATTCATATATGTGAGTACATATTATGTTTTTCCTATTAGTCAAATTGATAGGATATACCTAAATCAAATAACACTTTTGGAAACATCCATAATGTCAATTACAGAAATCATGCCAGACATCATTAGAGATATTGTTGATTCACTAAGAAATGATGAAATCTTAGACGGAGATGTCTTCATTTCATCCACTAAAATCCAGAAATTCTATACTTCACCAACCTGGTTAGAAGAAGTTATAGCAATACCAGAGGAAGACAATGATGTCGATTCTCAATCCATCATATTCTCTCTATCACCCCAGGAAGACCCTTCATCATCAATAGGGTTAGAAATGGCAACCTCTTCTCTAAGATGTTCAAATATTAACTTCTTCCTTGGCGATGGAAATTCCTTTTTGTCATCTAATATGCAATTATAAATAGTAGAAATAACATATATTGATGAAGAAGAGGAAGATCTCAGGGATTCTCCTCCAACATTTGAAGAGGGTTTTTCTAAAACTGTGGATGAACTCAGGAAATAAATTTGGGTACAAAAGAAGATCCACATACCACTTAAATTAGTGCATCCATGACTCTTGGAGAGTAAGAAATGCGTACTTTACTTCGAAATAAAAAGTGATATGTATTTTCTTGGAATTATATAGAAATTATAGGTCTTGATCCCGATGTTTCCACTCATCATTTGGGTTTCCCAGAAGAACATCGAGGATTCAAGCAAGCCGCATGGAGAACACATTCAACTTATGCCTCGAAAATTAAAGCTAAAGTTGATAATATTATCATGGATAACTTCTTCAGAGAAGTTCAATATCGCAAATGGATGGTTAATATTGTCACTGTGAAAAAGAATAATGGAAAAATATGATTTTTATTGACTTTAGAGATCATAACATGCATTGTTCTAAGGATGATTTTCAAGTTCTGATCAATGAACTCCTAATTGATGAAATAACTAGCTATGATGATCTTTCCTTCATGGATGGCTACTCTGGGTACAATCAAATATGAATGGCCCTAGAAGATGAAGAGTCTACAGCCTTCATAACTCCTGAATGTGAATTTTTCTATCAGGTAATGCCCTTTGGATTAAAAAATGAAGGTGAAACATATCAACGTGCCGTGCACCATAACTTCAACCCCTTTTAGGGATATTTTGTGAATGTTATGTAGATGATTTAGTGGTCAAATCCAGAAAATGTTCTGATAACTTGTCCGATCTAGAAATCATATTCAACAAACTTCAACAACACAATTTGAATATGAACCCCCTTTTAATGTTCTTTCGGGGTAATCTCAAAAAAATTCATTGCCATTGTTGTACGCTATCGTGTTATCGAAGTAGATACTGAGAAGACCATATCAATCCTTGGAATGTCACCTCTTAGAAATTTGAAGGAATTAAGAGGAATTCAAGGACAGTTGTCCTATATTTGGTGTTTCATGGCCCATTTTGAAGGCAAGTGTTTACCTTTCACCAGATTAATGAAAAAGGGAGTCACCTACAAAGGGACCAAATATTTCCAAGAGGAATTTGATACCCTTAAGAAATATCTCTTGATTCCAATAGTATTAATGCTGCCTATTGAAGGAAGACAACTTATTCTCTATGTGACAGATTTAGAGCGATCACTAGGGGCCTTTGTCACCCAAAAGAATGATGACGAGAGTGAAAACAGCCTTTACGATCTCAGACTCACTATGCCTGATGTGGAAACTCGGTATTCAAGTATTTAATGTGTTACCTGGAATTAATCTTTGTTGTTAAGAAATTGAGGCAATATCTACAACATAATGAGGTCTAATTAGTATATCGTAATAACCCACTTGAATTTATCCTCAGTCATCCTATGCTTACAGGACGTCTAGCACAGTGGCCAGTTATTTTGCAGCAGTTTCATATCCGGTTTGTGTCTCAAAAGGAAATAAAGGTCATGCCCTAGCGGATTTCCTTGTTGAGTATCCATCTACGGAAGATAAGTCAATTAATATTGAACTTCCTGATGAAGAGGTCTTCTCTATTCAGGATAATTCCCAGACATGGAAAATGTATTTTTATGGTGCTTCTAGAAGTCCAACAGGGAAGAGATTGGAAAATTTTAAACACAACAATGTGGGATTAGGAATAGTCATTATTTCCCTAGAAAAGGCAGTATTGCCTTATTATTTTCTATTATCAGAAGGTGGTACCAACAATGAGGCATAATATCAATCTTTCACCATAGGTCTTGAGTTGGCCCTTCAGGTGAAAATGTATCAATTTAAGGTAAAAGGTGATTTAGAATTGGAAATAAAAAAATCAATGCAGAATACTCTCTCAGAAAATAAGAGTTAATACCTTTATGTGATTCTGTTAGAAAATTAATGGCTAAATATTCTTCAGAGCCAACATTGTCAAATGTCTCCCGATCACAATATTCCCAAGAAGATGCACTAGATAATGCAGCTACAGCCATGGTAGATCCAAATCAAGATGAGACAGTTATCAGCATACCCCATCGCCACATGGTTTCACATTTTGTTAAAAAAATGAGGGAGTTTTCCCTGTTTCTAAACCATATGGTCATATGAGGGGATGGATAACATTCATCATTGAATATCATATAAATGGGATACTTCCACCAAATAGGGATGAGAATGAGAAAATCTGGAGACGAGCGGTTAATTTTACTCTTTATGATGGTCCAAACCACAGAAAGATATTTATAAGCGGGGCTTTAATGGGATTATCTTCATATGTATTGATGGAGAAGAAACTGTTACTGTCATGAAAGATGTTCATTAAGGGGCTTGTGGTTCCCACCAATCTAGGAACAGACTCTCCGATTAGATTCAAAGGCTTGGATACTTTTGGCCTTCAATGACATTTGATTGTAAAGACTTCACAAAACAATGTCATCCCTATCAAGTACATTCCAACTTCATTCATAAACCCCCATAGTTACTACAAACAACTAAATACTCTTGGCTATTTTCCACATGGGGAATGGATGTAGTATGGACTTATCCTCTAGCCACGGTTAAGTAGTTCAAGTGTATTCTCACTACTACTGATTTTTCCTCTATGTGGGATGAGGCAACACATCTTAAGGATGTAGGAGCTAAAAACATCATTAGTTTCATCAAAACTAATATCAATACCAGATTTTTCATTGCTCATACCATATTGATGGATAAAGGCACCAACTTTTTTTCATGATAAGTAAGAAAATTGTATCTAGAATACAATATCAGATCCAACCCTTCATCTCGGTATCATGTAGCAGCCAATGGTCAAATATAGGCTTTCATTAAGACACATTCAAATAAACTTCAAAAGATGGTGGATAAAGATAAGAAGTCATGGTCTGATAAAATTTTTCATGCACTATGGGCCTATCGGACTACCACCCGCAATGCTACACGATCAACTCCATATTCATTGGTGTATGGAACGGAAGATGTATTTCCTATTTAAGTGCAATTTACTTATATTAGAGTCTCCATTTTTGATCAGTTATCTATAGATGAACAATCTCAAAAACGATTGGATGAATTGGAATGAATAGATTAAAAAATATTTCCACACTGCACCATTTAGAAGTATATCATAATTGAATATCACGGGCTTTCAATAAAAATGTTCTTCTTAAATCATTCCTTCAAGGAGAATTGGTATTGGTCTGTAGAAATCCAATGATACATAGAAAGAAACCTCCAAATCTTGATCCATGGTGGGAAGGACCTTATTCCATACATAACATTTATTCAAATGGATCATATTCTTTAATCTCAATGGATGGAGAGCTCATCACAACCCCAACCAATGAATGATTTTTGAAGAAATACTTTTTATAGTTTTTCATAATTATTCATCACTGCACGACATTAAATTGCACAACCCCCATGTCCTAGTTGTAAGACATTACACTTCATAACAACCATAAGTTTCCATGCTGCATGACGTTAAAGTGAATAGCATTTTCATTCTTGTAGCATGATGTTAAATTGCATGACATCATTAGTATGACAAATGTTTTTTTCTATAAGACGTTTTATGTTTCCATAAGTAAATACTGTTGAAATCATCACTACTCTTTAGTAGTACATGATTCCCTCTATTTCCTATGTCGGAGTCAGATCTACATAGAAGCCAAGTTTCATGAACTACTTATGGCTTGCTTCTCATTTTCCAATGAGATACATAGAGATGCCTAAATCTCTAATTCGGGGCCCAGCCACAATCACAACATTTTCTTATTTTATTTTATCCTCTTGTATATGAATTAGATATATGTAGTGTGTTTACTTAAGATTTATGATTTGGTCCTTATACCTTTTTAGGTTATAAGATTTACCATTCTCTTAGAATGTGTTAAATCCCCCATTTTCCATGTCAAATCTGATTAACATGAGGAATGATTATTTAAAGAACTACCTATTAATTGATTCTCATTATTTTCAATGAGATACGTACAGATATATAAATCTACAATTTTGGGCCTAGCCCCAATAAAAAAAACCTTTTTATTTCTAGTATAAGAATCAAATATACATAAGAAATGTTTTAAGAGATATGCATGAATTGATTCCTTATCTAGCAAGACACATAGTGATATTTAGCTTTTATCCCTTAATCCAGTTACAATGTGTCTTGTCTTTTATATTGGTTCATTCTCATCCTTACTGCATGACTTTAAAATGCATGGAAATTTAACACCCATATTTCTCACTTGGATCACCTTTATATTATAAAAGGAATAGTTACTGCTCCTTGTTTCTCACACTGAGAATAGCTCACGTGGGCTTTGAAATTGGGTGAATGGATTATTTATATAAATAGAGTGTTTTGAATTTCTTATGGGATTATCAATGTCCTCACTATATGAATCAAAATAGCATAGTATAATGTTCTCAATGCATGACTTAAAACTGTACATTACCATATTCATTCAGAGGAAACAAAGAAAGCCTCCATTTCATATTTGAGTTAGATATATTTAATAGACATCAAATTTATGGAAAATATTGACTCAAATATTTCTCATATACATTGGGCATAACGTCCTTCTATATTTCACACTCTTAACCCTGAATTTTTCTTTCGGATTTTCATAATATTTCTTACAGTTTCTAGTAGTATGGTTTTCAATATCTGAGTGCTCTTTTTCCTGACAATGCAGTATGTTCCCTTAGGCGGCCTTGCATAAGTTGCCTACATAACAGGCATGTTAGTCAAAAGATTCCACTATTTGACTATGCAGCATATGTCCTAGTTGGACCTGTATAATGTAGCCCCTATAAAGGGTTTTTCAAATAATGGTAACTTCATTCATGGTTATATTATCTTTTTCCCCTTTAATCATTGATGGTAATATACAAGAATCTGTATTTTTAAACCCTCATTCAAGTACACTTGTCCCGTTATCTTTCTCACAATATGAAAGTCTTCAAAACCATGGTTTACACATTTCCCACATCATGTCCTTGGTACACGATGAAATAATCTTGAAGTCACTTAACTACATATTATATATTGTTTCAATTTTTGGTCCTTGTTATATGACCTAAAACTATTGCCACCCCATCTTTTATATTTTGGTCAGACCATTGTAAAAGTATTATTCCTATTATTCTTTTAACAACTTGATTGGAGATACCCTTTCCATATTCAGGTACCTTTCTCCATAAACCAAACACTATGATTTGGAAATTTTGAATCTCCATAAACTCTCTTTGGATATTAACAATAGAATTTCAAACTTCTTAGATCTTTTTTGCCTGACTATGTAGCACATGCCCTAAGGTGGCCTTGCATAAGTTGCCTACATAATAGGCTTGTCATTCAAAAGATACCACTATATGACTATGCAGCTTATGGCCTAGTTGGCCCTACATAATGTATCCCCCATAATGGGTTTGTCAACTAATGGAAACTACATTCCTGGAAAAGTCACACTATCTGGTGATTCATGCATTAAATAATGTTAAACCAATTATTAGCCCTGATGTTTTGTTTCGGATCTAATTCAAAATTTATGATCTAATCTATTAAACCCTAAATATTAGCACTTTATAGTCTAATATTCAAGATTTTAAACTTCCATTAACAAAAGACTTGATACTCATCAGACTAAGAACCCACAAAGGGCGCTATTAACAAATGTCGAGTCCCAGATCACTAAATATACATTTTTTTATGATTTAGGTAATATTGAGCAATGAAAAGTCAAAAGATACAAAATTTGTGGTGTTATCCATGCAACCCTAGCAGTAATCAAATTATGATCCTTAAATCACTTAGTTTAATAATAAAATTTTAAATCACCTCATTCTTGTTATTATAATGATGATTGTTTAACATAAAATAATTCTTTTCATCATTTAACATTAAGATTGTAAACATGAAAGAAGAATAGGAATGAAGTCATGTATATTATTGGGAACAAAAATTCATTCATTCATGAGAAAATTGAGGGCCATCCACAAACCAGAGCCTCTCTATCATGTTTTTAAAATAAACTTTCAACATGTCTTTTCATTTGTTGAACTGCTTCACAAGCTCTATCAGCTACCTATTGAAGTTTTTATAATTGAGCTACTACAACCTCCTCTGCCTGATGAAGTGCTTCCTTAGTGGATGAAATTGCAGTTATCCCCTCCAATTGGGTTTCTCCTAATGTCGGATTCAGTTGATGAAGCTTGTTATGAATAACATCTATTTGATGTTGATGAGATGATAACTCCTTCACGGCTTCTTTGATTTGTTGGATAATCTCGAGTGATTTATTGTTATGATTTCCCCCCACATCAACCACTGCCTCTTGAAATCCATTAATATTGATGAGTCATTTAGCCTCATAAAAATACTGTTGCAGTTTATACTCCTTCTCTAGTCGGTAGATAGTCTCTTTCATGGCATCATAGACCGACCGATAATTGAACCCACCAAATCCCAACACATTGAATAATGCTGGGAGTTTAAGAAAATGCGACGATAATTCATCCAAAGGCTTTTCAACAATTATGTTCCAAATTTTCCACCATGTCTTCTTAGGTGTTATTCCAAGAGAATATTGCATCTCTAAATCTGAATCTAAGTCACTACCATGAGGTAAAATGTACTCTGGAAATAGGTTGCTTAAAGAATCTTTTTGTTCTGTTTCTCTTGGGAGTGTAGAAGCTTCACCCTCTTATTTAGGAGTTGATATTCCTAAATAGTAAATCAAGGTCATTATTAGTTTTGGATGGAAGAAAATAATATAACTCATATGACTGAATATATTTACCCAAAAGTAAGTCATCTACTTGATTAGATTCATCCCCTGTATTTTCATCTCCAGTGTTTTGAGAATGTATTTCTTGAGGATGTAGATTCCCTTGAATTTGTTCAGATATTACATTTTAAGACCCCAGAATGTCACCTATTAAAGGATCCTCTGTTATTATTTCTTCATCCCCAACAAGAGGATAATGTGGAACGCCCAGTTCCTGAAGACCCTTTGTGACATTTTTTGCAGATAAAGCGCTATAAGGTGAATTCTGATGTAATAAATCAAGTTGAAGAACATATTATGTATTGACAATGCAGAAATAGGAACTTACTTACTTGAAATTACTCATGAAAATCTACAAAATCCTAGATGGATCCTGGAATATAAATATTTAGATTATGGTTGTCCATCATTTCAGTGTATATGGCCTGAAATGTTACAGAATACTAACCATTTAAGGTATCCAAAAAATATTGGTTAATGCCCAAATTGGATCCGCAGACATTTTGTTCTGCTAAATCTTCAAATGGTATTCCTGCATCAGATATTTTCGGGTACAGGCTAATTTCAACATTGGTTTCAGATTTCCCTGGATCTTTAGCCCTTTCTTCTGAAGCAATAAGAATATCAGTATTAATTGTTTTTAGAATCCATCGAAAAAAGAAACTGGGGAAATGTATTTAATCTTACCATGACCTTCCTCTCACTCAACAGAGTCAGGAGTAGGTATAGCTGAATCTTTTGATGGTACAGATATGTCAGCATGAACCATGGTTTCCCCTATGACTTTTATTTCTGGTTGTGAAGCATCAGCTCTTAATCCCTTGAGAGAGGAAAGAGACATAGATCCTACAAGAGGATAAAGAATTGTTACCATAACATTTTGAGAAAATTTTATGCCCTGAATATTGTATAAATTCTTACACCTTCGGCGAATGATTCGAAGAAATCTCATTACTCTTTTGAATTTCTCTTCAATAGCTTGAGGAGAGATTGAGAGACTACTCTTAGTAGGGGAAACTTGGGGTAATGGTTGGGGACTATCTGTCGCCATTACCCCAGTCATGATTCTCTCTCCTAGATAAAGTTCTATTGACTTGGGAGGATCATTCGTTGTGCCAATGGGAGAACCTGTAGGACTATACTGAGGCGAGTCAATAGTCGGTCCAGATCTTCCTTCTCTACATTAAAGCTACAATAATACATTTTCATCATTATTAAAGATGTAAAATGATAAATCAGAGTATAAAACAATGGTGGGAAATACATTTTCAGTATTAACATAAATATCCCACTCCTCATCAGAGTCGATAATTACCCCTTCACGGACTCCTAAGTCCAGCATATGGGATACTAGTTTAGAAGTTGTCATTTTTTCATCAGTTGCATATATAATATTATCTACCTCCGCAACATATTTTTGTACTTCATCTAAGTTATTTTCTGGATTGAATTCAGAAGGTGCTTCGATATCACTAATATCTGGCATTCGAATTCCATTTTGAAGATATTCCTAGGAATCCCTAAGATCACGAGTTATATTATCCCAGTGATGAATGGCCGAAGGTCGCACATAATTCGATTTTTTCTTAGATGACCGTGGAAGAGGTTCGACAACTTCTGATTGAAGATCTTCTTCAGTCCTATCTTCCTCAAGAAATTCAATAGGTGGAATATCAATCTATGTTTTTTGGCAGCAACTAGATCGCCTTGGCATTGGATCCATAGAGTTCATGTCACCATTTCCACATGCAACAGTCATTTTAGCAGCCATTCGATATACTCCTTTTGTCAGAGCCCCTTGAGGATATGAAGAAACCCATGCTTTGGCATACCCATCATCCAATTCGATTGACGCATCTGGTGTAGGTAATGTAATTCACATTTTGGATACCTCTAAAGCTGTGAGAATCCATAATTGTTGTGCTACCAATGGGTTCTTCTCATATCTAACATATTTGGGTAGAAATGGGATTGACTGTTGAAGACACCTGAACTGATGAGAAAACCTATCAATGAGGATTAATTTAATTAGAATTGTAAGCCACCATGTGGACACATTGTATTATAAAGATTACCAAACATGAACATGATTCATAACAAATGTCTACATAGCCCTATCTAGCCTATAGAAGATTCAGTATTATATTTGAAGTTAAATAATGAATTTACTCATCGAAGGATGTCTAATATTTTGAATCTAAACCAAAATTATCCTCTTTCTATGTGAGAGAGGAAAATATAGAGAATAAATTGATTAATATTTTATAAATCAGATTTAATACCAAACCCATTATATGAATCACTAAATATAAATGACAATACATGATTCTTGTAATGATATGATTGCTTTTAACTTTTTAGGATCAATGGAAATACCTTTTTTTACTATGTTCTCTTATAATTTCATTTCTCAAATCTTTAAATGAAACTTTTAAAGCTCAGTGTGAAGTTTTTTATGCCTCAAGATTTTATGAACTTTCCCCAAGTGATGCACATGATACTTCAATCATTATGAGTAAAAAATATCTCGTTCCTAAATCCCAACACCAAATAGTTGAGGTACTGGTGGGAAATCATGTTCATCAATTACATAAACACAATAGTAGAATTGGTTATTCAAAAAGGAATAAAAATATACTCATAGTGGACTTACCTACTCCTGAAATATGTCTTATAGATATTAGGCTCCATGATCTTATGATAGTTATATCCAGACCAATGTTTCATCTTAGATAACCACTTCACTATGTTCAACTAATCAAACAATCCATTAATATTGGGAAATGGATACTTTTTTTATCATAACTCAATTAATCTTACGTAAGTCAATAAACACATGGATTTTTTTCGGGATTCTTGAAAAAATGATGGCACTTCCAAAGGAGACACACTGTGTCGATTGATCCCTTGGACATCATGTCATACAACTGCTTCTTTAATTAAATCATTTCAATTGGTTCTATATGGAAAGAGGGTATATATATTTGTTGAATTCCATGTACCATATTTAAAGAAAATGATATATCCTTTTTTGTTGGAGTATTAATTAATTATTATATAAATATATCAAAAAAATTACAACAACAAGTATAAGATCACTACATGAATATCCTTACTCTTTTTCAAAGAAATAATTAATATCATCCTTCTTTTCTACAGAAATATACACCCATTATGATTAGACCTCATTTTTTATTATTTATGAAAAACATATCACTCCCCATATAGGGAAGTAAAGGAGACATATAGAGGATATTAGAAAGAATGTGATTAATGGTATGTTAACCAATCAATGATGAGAATAAGAATTATAGGATTCATATCTAGAACAAAAATCTCTATATTATCTTGTTTTATGGTAAATAGAAATTTAAAAAATGTTCTATTGATACACTTATCTCTCTTCGTCCTAAGAGTCATAGAAATATCTATCATACAATTCATGACCTCGAGATAATGATTAAATATATCTATTTTGTAGGTCGATATGAATGAATTATAGGTAAAAATATCAAGTAAAGATTTCTCAGAATATTAAGAAAAATTAATGGTTCCTATAACTATCACTAATATTAAATCAATTCCTAGTATATATTAATCCACCATGGGGGGGAAGTTTCATTTTTGAATCATGTGTGTAGAACAAAACATTTTCTTGA
Source organism: Viscum album (assembly GCA_963277665.1). Classification (NCBI taxonomy): domain Eukaryota; kingdom Viridiplantae; phylum Streptophyta; class Magnoliopsida; order Santalales; family Viscaceae; genus Viscum; species Viscum album. Next base: position 150,594,998 of record OY728159.1, read on the forward strand.
ATAATCTGATTATGTCATCGACCCTTTGGGTACTTTCATCCTAATACCACAATGTGGAGTGGAAAAATCATGGAAAACCCTATTCATGTGGTCTAAACATCTACATTAGTTTTAGGTCTTTAGTTCCCCCATAGAAACACACATTGTGTTCCTATCCATTATATATTATAAATAATTTAGTGAGTCATTACATGAATCTATATATGATTTAGAGGAAGTATTTTATCCTAAAACAACACTAATATTTCTTCTATGAGACTCATCCCTCTTACTATTACCATTAAATTAATAATTAAATCAATAAATTTGTGTAATATAATCTTATACCAAATTAGAATATCCATCCATGTAAATATTTTCCATTAGATCTCTATCTTGAACATAATGTCACAATGTAAGCATCAAAATGAAGAACTAAGATCCAATATCTTATCTAATAACCATATCATAATATTGAGCCTCCTTTTTCTCATTTAACTATTCACTCATAGTTATTGCAAAAAAATTATTCTTAGGATTCTCAATAGAATATTTTAATTTATATTCATTATCTTCTTCTTTATATTCTTTTTATAAAAATAATCTTCTTTTGATTTGGAGAATTTTCTATCCTTTTCATAGGAATAAGATTTTTCCTTATCAGCATATTTCATCAATGATAATATCTTCCTTCTATCGACGTCATCACTATCATCTTCTATGTTTCTTTGGGGAAAATTAGACTCATATTTCTTAATGGATATACATTTAAAACATTTAATGGAATTTTTTCCATTACATTTTCTTTTATATCTTTTTAAATTCATTGAAAATAAGGATAAAAATTCGTCAATATTTTTACAAACATCATTTTTAGAATCAAATTTATAATATTCTTCTTAAAAAAGATTTTTAATTGACTTTTCTTTCTTAAGGGATTTGAAATACATTTCTCTATCAACTATTTTTTAGTAATTTTATAACCTTTTCACTTATCATTTTATAATTAATCAGAGTACTTTGAAAATCATCAGAAGATAATGATTTTAGACCACTACCTTACAATGAGGAAACATTAGCATCTAACTGGTTAGGAATAATTCTATATATATATATATATTTAAAAAATATACATTTGTTTGACTTTTAAAAAATATATATTATAGTTTTGACAATGTCATTCACCCTGCTATATAAGTCAACAACATATTCATATTCACCCATCTTGTGATCTTTATATTCTAGCAATTTTTTCATTTACTAATTATGATACCCAACCATCATTATTTAAATATCTAATTCTAGTTTATTACTGGTCTAAAAAAACCAACACAATTGATTTCTCAAATTATAATTTACCTTCCCATCATTTAAAAATATATTTCTAAAGATTTTATAATTATTAATTAAGACCAGAATGCTTCATCTTTATAAAATTTCTTCTTCTCTCTGTATCATATTGTAATCCTGAAATCCTAGAGACATTAAATATGTTTAATATAAACATCAAAATATCTGAATTATATTGGAATTCATTTTAACTTATCATTCCTCCAATAACTTATTTATTTCCCACCAAACCTCAATATGATTAAAATGTCTCCTTCTTCCCCATTCATTAAAATATATTTCAATATAACCTTTTAAAAATATTATAATTTTTTGTGAATAAAAAAAAAAGAAAAGTATCATTATATATAAATTAGTGACATGTAGACTCTGATACAACTTTCTATTAAAATCTTATCTCATTACCAACCCAATGTGTGTCTAAAGAACCTTTTCTTAAAGAAATATTGTTCTGACTCCAGTGTAATTTCATAAGCATTGTTAATTTTATATTATGAATATGATGGTCAGTATTATAAATAATGAATATAAAATTATATTATTCATTTTTGTTGATAATGAAAGGAAAGCTTCTTTAAAAAACATTACTCATCATATAAAAACTTTCCCCATCCATCATTACCCCATCAAATTGATCATAAATAATCGAATGATCAATGGAATGTTAAGTTCCTCAAACCCTTAAATCTATGAGGTTTTAAAAAACCACTTTATTAATCAAATATGAATATAATCTCCATAAATTTTATATAGGTACATTTCAAATTAAATCCCAAAACCATAGTACCATTATTCCCACATAATAATTTATTTTAAACCAAATGGTTATATATAATGCAACTGAAAAAATTATCTCCATAAATTTCATTAGCCATCAAAAAATAAAATTAATTAGTATCATAATGTGTTTCCAAAAATCAAATAAATATTTAACATTAAAACCTTCTATTATTAAACAATGTTATACTCACTATAAAATCATATATGCTAGTGGAAGACAATGAACACTTATCATCCTTCAATTATAGGTTCGCGACCTGCAGCCTATCTGAATATGATGGGTAGTCACACAAAATATATATTTTATTTATTATAAAAAAATATTTATACAATTCTTATAATCTTATAAATAAATATGAAGAACATACAAAAAATAACATTAATCATCAAATCCATTTGTAACCAGAAATCTTTTACATAATGCTCATTTTTTCCAAAAAATAAACTAATTAACCTAACATAAAGCACGTATCCAAGATTATATTTTCCTAAATTATGTTTTTTTCAATAGTATATCACCTTACCATTGAAAACCCATTATAATTCATTAGTAAAATTTATAAAATTCATGAATGTCCTTAATGAAAAACATTTATAGAATAATCCCCATATATATATATATTTAATGATTCACTTAATTATATATTTTTATTACATAAACATTATAATCATTCCAATTTATTCATAAACCATTATATATTATCTTTATCTTATTAATTAATACATGCATACTTGGATATCTCATTTTCAGTCTCTTCATCTTCAATAGAAAAACCTTAAATCACACAACCTTGTTGACCATATTCTTGAAATTCCCACCCAGTATGTCAATTTTTATAATGCACATTATTTAACCATTAAAAACATTCAACCATTAGAAACTCCAGTAGGATAAAATTATTAATATCCATTTCATGGACATTACTTTTCATTTTTCTACACAAATTACTTACACTATTCCTTATTCCCCAAAACTAGAACATATTTTCATTCCACAGATACATTACATTGAGAATATCTTCCTACATACTCAACATATACAAAACAAAATATTATAATCTCTATTTTATCCACCACAATAACTCTCAGAAAAATAATAATTATCTTCTTTGGTGACCTTAATAGTTATTTAAACTGAAATATATTAATCATATATTCTGAAAAATGAATGTATATATTTTTAATATTTTTACTCCAATTATCATCCTATTTGGTTAATCATCTGAAAATGTTGAATCATATTAAATATTAACATTTTTCATTCTAATTCAGGCCATTAACTAAGACCACAAATCATAGTATGACGAGTAATAATCATAGTATGAATCCACATAATCATGGAAATTCATTTATATTATTTATAAATATTGAAACATTCATTTTTGTCTTGGAATCCTTAGGGTTATATAAGGAAATCAATAGTTATCATATATTTAAATAATTCATATTGATTGTAATGATATTGTGAAATTTAAAATCATATCCTTATAGAGTGCAAAACTAGTTTCATAGGAAGGATCATTTCCTTGTACTAGGTAACCCTCAAGTAAACATCAACAATTATTTTTTATAGTTTTTACTGTTAGGTATATCTATACTAGAATCATATCCACCAGTAGTATATATATAGGGAAGTCATTTATAAAAAATCACCCCCTAAACGTTTCCAAAACTCTATGATAGTTTCCAACACATAGACTTATCGATGCTCTCATCGTTAGGATTATCCTTAGACATAAATTTACAATTATCACTATGGTTTGAAAATTATATATTACAACATTTATCTAAACCATTCCACTAATTCCAAATATGATTAACCAATTTTTTACATATATTATAAATATATTTCTAAACATAAATATCCATTGATAGAAAACAATGATAGTAAATCCTAGTTTCAATGTAATGCTATGTTCATAATTCATAAACATGAAAATAATAATTATAATATTTAATTTAATATCCATAATGAAGTCCTAAATATTGTTGAGCTCTTAAACTATCTGAGATAACATGGGGTATACATGGTAAAAAGGGGTTTGATAAAAATCCTAGTAGGGGACTAAGAATGATAATGAAAGACAATGTGATATTCAATGTTATAACGTGATATCATAAAATATAATTTACATTAGTAATAAAGTAGAATAATGACATATATATAAACGTATCATAATATCATGGGATCATGTGATAGTGGAAACAATATAAAACATGACATATAATTAAGTCAAGGATAACTACCATGATAATATAAAATGGTGGATATAGTCCCATGAGGCATTATGTTCACTCCATAATTCCATAAATGATATCTCATAAGAATAAATTTAGTTACCCAACCTCAAATCGCATGAATATTTTGTTTTCTATCAATTACATTTTCATTATTGCAACGAATCAACTCCTGAGCAATAGAGATTTTAGTATTCTTGGTAAACCAAATAAATATACGAGAATTGTATTACAAATTAATAGGCAAATTAAAACATAGTTATTCTTATAATTTGTAAATAAATAATATCAAGGATAAAATTATTCCATAAATTAAATCTTATAATATCTTTCATAGTATGATCCTTGGAATCTTTTGGAATGAAACCTCATAAGGTTTCACTCAAATTATCTGTATGGGTAACGTATAGAAATAAATAATGAATTAATGGGAATAGACAATGTGAAAAGGTAATTAACGAAACACACATTACATGTAATCAATAAACCGAATGGATGTTCATAAACAATATGGAATGGTATTATTTAGAAACACATGGAATGAAAATAACTACATAAGGAAAAAGTAATATGGAATGAATAAAAAGGAAATTATGACAACTAAATTAACGAAAAAATGTATTCGTAGATATATCGATGAAAAATAATATGGATGACTAATAAATGAAACTAAATTAGGGGTGTTCTTTCCTACTAACCAATATATCTAAGGCACATGTAAACATATACCATCAAGACCTTTCAAAAGATGGTTTAAAAGTGTGTATATAAACCTGTCTATACTGCTAGGAAAGAAATAAGAAGGTTTTGTGTCTAACTAATTTCATATCATCAGAAAACTAATTCATCAAGTGGTTTTCATTAACTATCCCTAAACCATAGATGATTCATTAAAAAAATCTAATCCATAGGGCTGGTATTAACTAGTCCCCAACCCTTATAGTACATGTCCAAATAATTTAAATAACAATAGTTCCTTATAAAATATTGTTATTTAATAATGTTTATGTTTTTATCAATATTTCCCCAAATAATAAAAATATATTCAATGTAATCTCTATATGAAAAATGGTATACAGTTCATGCAAATAAAATATCCACAAAAATTGAAATGGATATTTAAATGAAATTCAATGTTAAATGATCATAGGAAATTTAATTTTGCAAGGAGATTAAAATAAATCAATGAAGTGAATGTGAATAATAAACATGTACAAATAAATCATAAAAAATCTATAAGAGAAAATATGATGGAATGAATAAAACATATCATATGTTTAGAGAAATAAAGTGTTGCAGTTTTTGATGAATATAAAAACTATAATGAAATATTTTAATAAACATTCTTGAGAAGTATAACTTTTTCTAAACATATTATTTAAAAATAAATTTAAAAAAATCATTGAAATGTAACCTTTTAAAAATGGAAATTTACCTTCAAATAAATAATGGCTTGTAAATCTGTACAAGTCGTATGAGGTAAATATGGAATACCTTTTACATGGTAAAAGGTTAGAAAATGACTTATTCAGAATGAGAAAAAAAGATTCATTTGAAAACATTGTTCACATAAAAGAAGGGGGAAATGAATTTATAGAATCTTTTTTAAATAAAATATGAAAAAATTAATAAAACATGTTTATTAAATGAAAATAGGTTAACCTACTAAAGAGATAAATAATGTCGGGTTTTCTGAAAAACATTTTCTATAATATTTTGACTAATAAAGAGTTAAATATGGTTGTAATAATTGATAAAAGTTCATTAAAAACCATAATATAATAAAATTAATTGTTTTATTGAAAAATTTGTATACATTCCTTGAATGGAAATACCAAAGATAGATAATTAATTTTATTTTTCGGAGAATGATCTTTAAATATTCCAATGTGTCACAAACCACTTTGATACATTTTAAATATTAAACCTCATAAAAAATAATATTAAATGAATCTTTTAAATTCAATAAAGATAAATTATTTCATGATATAATAAATAGAAATTTGTAGTAGATTCACCACACACACACAAAAAGTGGTGAACACGACATTTATCTCACAGAAGTAAAAAAGTTAGCTGAGAATCCCTTACCCAGCACTTCATTTCGAGTGAACGACCTTTAACATAATATTTAATAAAATTATTTATATTAAATACATGATTGAGAACATTTTTCTTGTTTATTATTACTAATATATAACTTATTACCTTATTGTACACAATTAATTAAGAAATTATGTTGATGTCTGGTGTTTTGACCATGTTTGGATTACGTGTCGATGACAACTTTGGAAAGTAAACTATTTTTATATGGTTAATTAGATAATATTTACAGAATAAAAATAAATAAATAATTATTATATTTATAAACCAATTATAATTTTAAAAACAATCATTAAATGTGGTTCTGAAAAATGAACCATCCTTTAAAACATGGAGAAGGTAGGTCATATATACGCATGAGAAACGATCCCATTTTCAATGATCATTATGAAAATAATGTAATTAATATATTGTCTTTATATAATGATAATTATAACATTAATAAAATTTTATTTCACCATATATAATTATATATAAAACATTTTAATGTAAAATAAATCACTTCGTGTCGGGAAGGTGGTAGTCCACACGTCCACGAACGATGTTATCACTTTTTATGTTCTTGAGAATGGGTAATAAATAAAGAAGATATATTATATTCATATAAAGGTAATTATTTCATGAATATCAAATAGATGTTTTTTATGTATCATAATTTTAATTAAAACAGTATTTTATATATTATATATATCGTCTCAAAAAGTTACATAGCTTTGAAGGGGCATTTGTCCACACTTCCACAAATGATGTTATCATTTAAAAAAATGGAAAGTATAAAGATATGTGTTTAAAAAGAAATGAAAAATCTTACATATATAATAAATATCATATATAACATATATAAATAATTTTCCATCCTCATTACCCCCTGATATGTTTTAAATAAAAAATGAACAATCACCCTTTTGGGAGACAGTTGTTCACCAAACTTAGAAACATTATGTTTGTTGCCCATTAGATGGATGTGTGTGTTAGTGAAGGTAAACAACTTAGAATAAAAAATTTATAATATATTCAGGATGAAATTTTTTTATATAATATTTTAATAGGGATATTTTATATAGTAGAGGATTGAAATATATCTAAAAATCTTAATGAAATATGATACCTCTTAATCAGATAATTCTTTTTGGTTTGAACCAAAGGCTTCCTTGTATATATTTATGTAGATTATGAGGATTAAATGATTAATTAATTATTTTTCAGGATATTTTTTGGTTGATCCAAGCCAATAAATAGTTTCTTGAGCGGTGTGATGAAGTTCAAGGAGAGGAGGAATTTTTATAGGGGAGGAAAATGAACCACATGGCATTTTTGAAATAAAAGCAAGCTGTGCCACCATTTTTACGTAAAAAAGTCATAAATAAAATTAAAAAATCAATAATAGATGTTTTAAGGCCTGATTATGGTGATAAAATTTGTGTCGTACAAGTTTCTTGGTCTTTTGGGCCCTTAATTTAATGGTTTAGTTATTTGTTAAGCTTATTTTCCCTTAACAATTATAATTAATTTTAAATACATTCACAAATTGTTTTATCAAAAAAAAACTTGACCTTATTAAAAATTATAAATTTTTATGCTTCCAAATTTGGAATAAATTTTTATAAACAGAAAATGAAAAAAGATTTAGAAATTAATTTACATTTAATACTGTATACTGGACGACAATGCTGGTTTTTAATGTAAAAATGTCCAAAAGATTGCTATGGTTTTAAATTCCATTTCAAAGATAAATTTATTCCAATGACCTAAATTGGATTAATTGATAAAAATAGAATCTAATTAAATATTAAAACAATTTTAAATTATAAATTAATCTTATAAATAAATAGATTAATATTCATTATTGAATTAAATATTAGTATTTATAAATATTCATTAAAAATGAAAATTCATAGAGAAATACCTAAAAAATTCCCAACCTAATTTTTTTGTATAAATTTGAAATATGTAGTTGATTTTGACATATTGAATTCGTTAAAGGGTCCAAAATGTGATTTAAATGGGTTATCTATTTAAAGGGTGTAAAAGTGCCTTCAAAATATAGGTATTTATTTGTAAAATAGGGGTTGTGCTTATCTTTTTCATATCAAGTCTATTTAAAGAATCTCAACAATAGTGTATTGAATAATATATATATATATATATATAATTATTTATATTAAATTAATATCACTCGCTAATTTAATTTAATTTAATATATTAGTGTATAAAAACTTTTAGAGCATAAAATTAATTTTATATAAAATATGCACGTTATATTCAATTACTACTTATATTAATTTCAAATTGATTTATAACCAATTAATTAATATCACATTTGGGTAAACCATATTTTTAATAAATTTTTTATTACAATTTAGAACTACTAAATTAAATGTTATGTCATATATAATAATATTTTAAAAATATACTATTTTTAGGTGAATCTCGATCTTACGTGTAATGAAAATGGTTAAAGAAACTCATTTTGGCTTTCATCTTATGATAACATAGTGTTTCTTGAATTTTAAGCTATAAAATATATATAATATTTTAAAAATATTATATATATTATATATTTTAAGGATATTACATTCCCTTACGAGTTTGGTGTTGCATGTCATACATGCTGCTGAATACAAGGTTCATATATTATATATTCAGGGGATAAATTCTACCCACATTAATTAAATTGGGATCTTTCAATTTAAACATGATATTGGTTTTATATTTTGTGATATTTATGTTGACCTCACCTATTTTGATAATCCCAATTATGCTTTACTATGCTTTGATGATCCCAAATAATATTTATACTTACAATAATTAGTTTTCAATCTATGAAGTTGTATTATTAAGTTGATAAAATATAAAAATGGTCATTGGATTTTGTTAATCAATGGTTATATATGTTTATATATGTTTAGAAATGTTACTAACTCAATCTGAATATGATTTTTAGAGAACAGATAAGTATTAAGTGTTGAGTCACTGATACAGGCCTACCTGTACATATCCTACAGATAGACAAAGTCCACCGATATGCACAACGTCTACTGATAAGGCTAAGTACACATGCATATATGTCTACTGATATGGATAAGGTCTCCGGTATGTGGATAGTCACTGTTAAACCTGAGATACCGATAGAATAATTCTACCAGTATAAACTAGTTGACTGATACAGGCCTACCGGTACATAGTCTACTGATAAGTAAAGGTCATTAATACATAGTTACCAATACAAATAGACAGACAGAAAGATACCGATATTAAGTCCCCTGATACAACTATAAATTCTACCGATATCAAAGTATACTGATACTGACAGGAAGACGACTACTTCTACAAAGTCTACTGATACACGAATTCCACCAGTACGAAAGATATACTGATAGAAAGAGTTTCTGATAGAAGGATATACCGATGGAATGAGCTACCGATACATAGAGCTACTATTATAAAGGATAACAGCTATCGATATAGAAGAACTACTAATACAAGCTCACTGATACTAAGAGCTAATGAAGAAAACCAATCACAATTTCTCCAAACTCTATTTCTATTTGATTATTTAGCAACTGTCATATTTTATGTTTTTAATGCACTTACTATATAAAATGATAGTGGTTAGAATTTCCGGAACTGTACATCGTACCTGTAAAATGGTAATCATTCCCATTGTCAGAACTAAAGATATATAAAGAATATCCTCGAAATCATCAAGCAATAGATACACAAATAAAATAAAAAAAACGACTAGTTTTTTCATGCACATACAAGATAACCATATAGAGATACTTGAGGACTTACATACATAGAAGAAGAAGGATGAATCCCTTTAGAACTTTAACATTAAAGGTGTAAAGATCTCCAATGACTTTACCTACACTCAAGCTGGTCAAATTGATCATCCTGGACCTAGAAGTCAAGTACAAAAAATGACACTGTTTTTCTTGACAAAAACCAGAGAAGGACTCAAATCTACATCTACATCAATCCAAGGAGTCTAGAGCTTCACTCAAAACACATAGAGAATTCTAAACTCTTCTCTATCTATTTATCTCTATTGTGTTTTATTTATCTACATTTTTAGTAGTGTGTGTGCTCTGTTTTTATACACTTCCTCCTCTGCTAAACTGGAGTATTTCTAAATCGTCAAATAATCTTTTCCCTATATTCTCTCATTTCCCACTTTGTATAGTGGTAGAGGTCATGTGTGACCTGGATAGCCAATATGAAATTGTGTTGTTTTTTCCATGATTAACTGTGATAGAGGTCTTAGTACCTGAATAGTCTGTGTACTGTTGTTTACCCCAATATAGGGTGTGGATCGAAGTTTAAATAAACTATTTGATTGGACTAAGTCTTGGCTTGAGACTAAACCTCTTGGTTAAAACTATTGTTCCTTTTTATTTTGTTTTAAACTATATTAAATATTCCACAACTATGTTATTTAAATTTAAATATATTTTAATGTTACTCTAATAACTAATCTAGAAAGTTTTTATAACTTTGTTAATCAGTAAATTAGTTTCAAAAGTTAACTAATCATTAGATTTAGTTAACTGAGAAATAATAAATCTCTTGAGAAACTAATTAAAAACTTACAGTATTTATAAATTCAAAACAGTTTAATTTTTAATTAATTTGGGGGATTTTAATCATAAATTTTTTAAAAGAAATTTTAATTGGAACTGAATTCACCCCCCCTCTTGAGTATCCACTCTGACAAAAATTTGGTATCAGAGGTTTTTTTATTAATAAAGTTGTCCAAATACTCTGTTATTCAACTGTGATTTTAGTTTTATCTTAAAGATCATAAATTTATAGTAGTTCTAAATTTGATCTCTTTAAATATATTTTCTAAAATCTAGTTGTGGATAATAGACTAGAATGTGTTTCTACCAACAGGACACCTTTCTTTAATGGTGTTAATTATTCCAAATGGAAACTAAAAATGAAAATTCATTTAGAATGTATGGTATTTGATATCTGGACTTCCATAGAAACTCAGTATAAGATTCCAGAAACTGAAATAACTACTTGGGATTAACCTACAAAAACTTCTTATAATAATAATTTTAAAGCAATTAATTCCATATATTGTGCTTTAAGAGATGAAAAATTTAATTGAATATCTGCTTGAAAAACAACTTATGAAATTTGGGATACTTTGTGTATTTCCCATGAGGGAACAACCAATGTAAAATAAATGATATTGAACACATACACTATTAAATATAATAATTTTAAATGAAGCCTAATGAACCAATTTCGGACGTGTATCTTAGGTTCAATGAAATTGTAAATACAATGATCTCACTTGGAAAAAATATTCCAGCAAAAGAGAAAATCATGAGGATATTAAGATGTCTTCCAAAAATATGGAGAGGCACATCAGTCTCCATAAGAGAATCGTGTAACATTAGTTCACTACCACTTAAAGATATGATTGTTAAGTTAATGATGTCTGAAGAAGAACTGAAGGTAAACAAGGACGAAGATGATAAACCAAACAGGATATTTGTGGCATTTAAGTCTACTTCCTCAAAGAGAAAGGACAAAGAAGAAAGCTCACATAACTACTGAAAGCTCAACAAGTGAAGGTTCAGATTCTAAAAGTGATGAAGAGATGGCTCAAATAGCCAGGTGATTCAAGAAATTCTATAGGAAGAAATTTTTATTCATAAAACCAAACTATAAGGGTAAATATTTCCAACGAGGTAATTGGAAGAAATATTGGAAGAAATATGACAAGGATGATGAGATAGTGTGCTATGAATGCAGAAGGAAAGGACACATTAAGGATGACTGTCCATAATTTAAGTACAAGATGAGTACAAATACAAGGACAGAAAATATAATAAATCTATGAAAGAAACCTGGAGTGCTTCAAGAAGACAGTTTAAGTGATTCAGATTCCACTCATGATGAAAAATCTCAAAAATCTAATATGTGATTCATGAAAAACACATTTAAGGTAACATTGGATACTCCTGCCTTAAATTCTTATTTTTTGGAGTTGATTCTGATTATGAATATGAAAATATGTCTACTGAATAATTATTTGAATATTTTAATATGCTATAAGAAACCTGCAATAAATTTAAAGATAAGTATAAATCCTAATTGAAACATCATGCATTATCTAGCACTATCAAATCTTCTCTAGAAGTAGAAAAGGAAAATAATGCTCAATTATTAAAAGAAAATTCTGAACTGGAATTGTCCAATGAGAAACTTAGAAAAGACATAGAGAAGCTCACAAATGTAAAGAATACTCTGAATAAAATTATTGAAAAACAAGTGGCACCGAAGTATAATACTGGTTTGGGATACAAACCTGGACAGATACATATTACAAAAAATAAGTTTATTCCAAAATCAGGATAGAATGCCGTTATATTTAGTTCTGGAAATTCATATGTCTCAACTAGGTATTCACATTTTTATATATCTAAAAATTTTTATCTTTAAAAATATTTTGAATCATTTGATTATATGAAACCCATGAGACAAATCTGGGTACCAAAAGTTTTTCTTGCTAACCTGTCTGGACCCAAGAAAATTTGGGTACCAAAATCATTTTCTCTTTAAACCTATTTTGTATGAAACTTTCATGAAGAGTTCCCATATGAAGATATGATTCTTGGACAATGGATGTTCAAGGAATATTACTGGAGCTTACTCATGTTTCAAAATTCTAATCAAAGTTGATGGACGATATGTCACCTTTGGTGACAATTCAAAAGGAAGAAATCATCGGCTTAGGATAGATTGGTAACACTGATTCAGTTTTAATTTATAAATTATTATTTTTTTATGGACATAAATAAATTTTTTTAAGTATTTCTCATTTGTGTGATGATGGCTTCGATGTTAAATTTGAAAATGATTCTTTCCATGTATTTGATTCTAAAAATGATTCGGTATTTACTGCTTTGAGAAATGATAATGTTTATGCTGTTGGTTTGAATTCTTTAGCTAAACAAAACATTACTTTCTTAAATTCTTTTCATAAAGAGTCTTGGCTATGGCTCTGAATATTAGAACATTCCAATGTTCATTAACTTAGAAAACTAACTAGGAAAAATTTTGTTAAAGACCTACCTCAACAAAAATTCCCATCAGACAAAGTTTGTACTCCCAGTCAAAAGGGAAAGCAACATAAAGTTTCATTCAAATTAATGAAACAAGTTTCAGCTTCTCAACCTCTCAAGTTGGTTCACATGGACTTTTTTGGACATTCTAGTGTTTCTAGTTTAAATGGGAAGCATTAGGTATATGTTTTAGTAGATGAATTTTCTAGATATACATGGGTATACTTTTTAGCTCACAAAAGTAAATCTTTCTCTTGCTTTATTAAATACTCCAAGTTTGTAGAAATCCAAAGTGGACTTAAGATTAAAACCTTGATAATTGATCATGGCCATGATTTTGAAAATCATGATTTTGAATCTTACTGCTCACACAATGGCTATAGTCACACCTTTTCTACCCCTAGGAAACCACAACAGAATGGTGTGGTAGAAAGAAGAAACAGAACCCGTTAAGAAATTACAAGAAATATGCTTAATGAGTATAATTTACCTATTTATTTTTGGGTTGAAGCTATGAATACAGCTTGTTATATTATAAAGAGAGTCTTGATTAGACCTGTTCTAAAAAAGACCCCTTATGAACTGTGGAATAATAGGAAGCCTAAAGTTCGTTACTTCCGAGTCTTTGGCTGCAAAGTCGTTATTCTCAATACTAAGGATAGTATTGACAAATTTGATTCTAGAAGTGATGAGGGAATCTTTCTAGGATACTCTATAATATGTAAATCTTATAGCGTCTTTAATAAAAGAACCAAATGTGTGGAAGAATATGTTCACATAAAATTTGATGAAACTCATCCACATAAACCTAAGTATTCTATTAAAAATCCTGAAGAAGATATGTCTATTCTGGATCTTAATGAAAAAATCGATGAACATGTTGTAAATACAACTTTTTATGGAAATATTATAGAATATGATCTTGGTAAACCCGAACCTAGAGAAGACCCTGATATTTCTAGTCCAACCATTACTAGATCAACTAGGATTCTCAATAATCATCCTTTAGATGCTATTGTTGGTAATCTTGATAGAGGGACACAGACTAGAGCTTCTCTTTGAAATCCAGTTTAACATCAAAACATTATTTCACAGTTAGAACCTAAAAATATCAATGATGCAATAATTGGTGAATTTTGGGTTGTGGCTATGCAAGAAGAATTAAATATATTTTAAAGAAACAAAGTCTGGGAATTAGTTGACAGACCTAAAAACATGTTGACCATAGGCACTAAATGGGATTTTAGAAACAAATTTTATGAGACTGGAAACATAGTTAGAAACAAAGAAAGGCTAGTTGCATAAGGGTATAGTCAAGAGGAAGGAATAGACTATGAGGAAACCTTTGTACCTATTGCTAGATTAGAAGCTGCTAGGATTCTAAATGCATATGCTGCTCATCTGAATTTTAAGTTATATCAAATGCATGTTAAAATTACTTTTCTAAATATATATATAATTAAAGATGTTTTTGTTGAACAACCTCCTGGATTTACTAATCCACATTTTTCGAATCTATTTTTTAATCTCTCTAAAGCTTTATATGGTTTGAAACAAGCCCCACAAGCTTGGTATGATAGACTTAGTAATTTTCTTATTTCAAAAGGTTTTTCTAAAGGGATTGATGATCCAAATAATTTTATTAAAAAAATATCCAAAGATGTTTTGATAGTGAAAATCTATGTTGATAATATTTTTTTTTGGATCTTCTAAAAAAATTATGTATTGATTTATCAAAGAGTATGTTAAATGAATTTGAAATGAGTTTAATGGGAGAAATCAAATAATTCCTTGGAATTCAAGTTTTTCAAAATGAAAATGGCATTATTTTAAATCCAAGTAAATATACAATGGAAATTTTAAAATGTTTTGGATTAGATATTATTAAGGAAAATGATAAATTTATGAGCACTACTTGTAAGTTGGATGCTGATGAAACTGGAAAACTAGTGGATCAATCCAACCACAGAGGTATGATAGGGAGTCTTCTTTATCTTACTACTTGTCGACTAGATATTATGTTTAGTGTGTGTATGTGTGAAAGATTTCAAGCTAATCCTAAAGAGTCACACTTTCTTGCTGTTAAACCAATTTTAAAATATCTTAAACATACTACTAACTTAGGATTATTTTATCCAAAATGAAAATCATTCAATTTAATAAGTTATTCAGATGGTAACATTGGTGGTTGCAAGTTAGATAGAAAGAGCACATCTGGAACATGTCATATTCTTGGTAAGTCCCTAGTATATTTGTGTAGTAAAAAGATGAATTTTTTTGCATTGTCTACTGCTGAAGCAGAGTAAATTGCTGCTAGTAGTTGTTGTGCACCAATTTTGTGTATGAAACATACATTATTGGACTATGTGTATTAGTTTTGTGATGTCTCTATAAATTGTGATAACACTAGTGCAATTATCATCTCTAAGAATCATGTTTCTCACTCTAGGACCAAAGACATTGATTTAAGGCACCACTTTCTGATATATCATTACCAAAAGGGTTATATTACTCTTGAATTTATTTGTACTCAACATTAATTAGCTGACATATTCACCAAACCTTTAAGCTTGGATAGGTTATGTTACATTAGACATGAGTTAGGAATGATAGACCATGTAAGTTAGAAACCTCACCATTAGAAAAATCACTGTTAGAAACATCAAAGTTAGAAACCTCACCTTTAGACACCTCACCATTAGAAACATCACCATTAGAAACCTCACCATTAGAAACCACACTATTAGTGGACCTCACAGTTATGAATCCTCACCGGTATACCCTACTGTTAAGATTTTACTATTTTTAAACTTCTGTATCTTTATCCGCCGGAATCTGTATTGTTTATATTTTACTTATTATGTTTTAGTTATTTATTTTGTGATTCTTAAATGATAAAACATAAGATCTGACCACTCTCAATCCACCTCGAACCCTTTACCTTCAATCCTTAGCTCCCAAAATCTTCTAACCCTAAACCTCGTGATTCGCAGAATGACAAGAGTAAATAGACCATCAGTCAGTGAGAAGGATGATGATCTGAAAGCCAAGAGACTCAAAGGACCATATAGTAGTGGATGTCAATTAATGAAACCAAGAAATATGCATCTCGTTCAAATGGAAATATTAGTTTAGAAAGAGTTGTGCATGGAATGTTTGATGTCCAGTAAGCCATTAGTTCTGGAAGTACTAGAAGATCAAAAATGGGTAGAATTCTTCTCGAACAACAATGGTCCTTATTATATGAATCTGGTAATATTATTTTATGAGTTTTTTAATTTTGAGAAATCAGAAGCTGAGAATAGGATGATATCAGTAGTGAATGGATGAATAATATCCTTAACCACTATTGAGTGGGATGAGCGCCTGAAAGTTCCACATGAAAGAGAATTTGGATATTTATCTAAATCAATACGTCCTACAAGTGACGTATTTGAATATGAAGCGGATTTGGAAGAATTAACAAGACATGGTACACCAAGAAAAGTGGTTGTTGCAGAAATGGATGGATAGAACTTGTTACTATTCAAGATCATCCAACATGTGCTAATTCCAAGGAGGGGGGACTTTGCAAATCTGAAATACCAAGATAATTATTTATTGCATCTGTTATGACATGGTGTTATGGTGAATCTGTGTAGACTGTTAATGACTCAGATTTAGGATATGACCCAGCCCAAATCAAATTCCAATGCTTTATTCTTTGCAATGTTAATTTCGGTTGTGATCAATGTGAAGGGAGTAGCTGAGTCTTAGGATGAGATATTAGTGGTATGGAAAAAAAATTTCATCACAAGAACTGTTTGTAAATACATGAAGATTAATTAGAATCCATGGAGAGGAGAATGGGTCAGTGATGATAAGAATCTATATGATAAGTTTAATCTTTTCGACCATCCTTCTAGGCCTAAGGATGTGAGGGATCAAGCTCTAGGACCTGATAAAGGGGAACCTCAGTATAGTGATGATACTGATGAAGAGGATACATCTATAGCTGATGGAAGGGATCCAAAATTGCCTTCAAGTCCTGTTGCTGAAATTTTATCATCTAGAAATGAAACAGTCTTGGAAGATAGAAATAAAGAAGCACATGTTAATGAAGAAAACCATCCTGCTCCAGAAAATGAGGAAGAAAAAGAATCTGAAACTGAATCATCTCCTTCTTCTACCTTGAGTTTGAGTCCATTGATTGGAAGTACTATTGTGCTAGAGGCTGTTCTTGTTGATGTAGATACACCTGTACATATTCATGAGGACCCTCCTTCCGTTGGAGATATGAAGATGGTTGTGGAGGATTCTTTTGAGGAAGACCGATCTGCTGAGGGTGCATCTGCTATACATATACAAAATAATGCACAAATTTAGGGGGAGAATAAAACTAGAATAGGAAATGTTTCAATAGATGATGGAATTAAAGACTGGGCAGAAGACCCAGGTTTTGTTGTTTGTGGGTCGGACTACCCGGATTCTGAAGATGATACACCCATGAATAGACCACAATGTAACTATTATATCTTTTCGGAGATTTTACATGAGGATGTGGTAAGGAAAGCTGATCTAGACCAGTTGAAGTCTGATCATAAGACCTACTTTGTTGAATAGATAAGAAGAATGAAGACCTTTTTGATTTCATCCATTCAATCTATTATGAATGACTCTGTGGCTAGTATTCTGACAAAATGACCACCTGTAGTTGTGCATGATAATCAAGTTACTAAGGCTGATCTTGTGTCTTTAAAAGATAAGTTGAAGGAGACTTGGATAGAATTTGTTACAGATTTAAAGAATTTATTTGTTTTAGAGATGAGAAATGTGGAAAAATCATTATAACTCTCTCTCGGGTGTATGGTGTCAGGCCCTGTGACAAAGATGATAAATGAGATAAGAGTATGTCATTCTCAGATTGAGAGCTGGACAGGAGCTGTTGTTGCCTTGAAGCGGTCGATTGCCTCTCTAACTACCTTGAGTAGTTCTCAAGCTCAAATGAGTGGTGATATCAATTTCATTAAAGGGGTAGTAAGGTAATTCATGGATGTTTTTGAGGTATTTATGAATTCCGTGAAATAGAATGTCAGCACCCAGGATGCTCATGTGAAAAATCTCATAAGTGGGATGACTAAATATTTTAAGGAAACAATTTCCTTTACTATTTCACCTATGAATTCTACCAGGCCCTCTTTAGATATTTATCAGATTCGAGCTATGCCGAGAGAAGATATTGGAGATTCTTCTACCAGTGGCTCGGTAGATTCTGCTGCTTTGACCCAGGTGGTGACTACCACTAGGGATATCGGGCAAAGTGTTCAGAATTTTATGAGAGAAGCCACTGCTTCTCAGAAAGAGGTAAAAGGAAAAGTGGATTACTATTTCAAAAGGGTATATACCAAGCATCAACTCAACAACCATTTCATGATTATGTTAGAGAACATGAATCTACCCCCAGTCACTCAATATTTAAAAGAACAAGTCAGCAACCTTAGAGAGTTTACTCCGGATCTAGACAAGTTTATAAAGAACAAGGATGACTTAATTTATACTATGGAAAGAGGAGGAGGGATCATTATGGACTTTTAGAATCTGTTACTGACCTTTTTTCAAGTAGACAGTACTCTTATCATTGCACCTCTAGCCCTGTGTAACACCCCAAACTTCCATGGTACGATTCTCTTTCAATAACGCAATAGCTTGCATTGTAAGCAAGTTCGAGATTCTGAAACACCGCGACCAATCAAAATAGCCATTATGAATAGTAATACCCACTTTTTGAAATTATATAAATTTTATATTTTAAAATGGACTTCATTTTTGGATTCGGAATATCGAAATTAGCCTATGTTGAATTTTTGGTATTTTTCTGAGAACTTCCAATTTTCGATGAATAGTGAAAATACTTAAAATTTTTTTTTTAATAAAAATAATTTCTAGTGATAAATTATACTATTGAATGGTTTTAAAGTGTAATTAGAATATAATTTTACTATTTTATCCAATGGTGGTCATTATAATTAATTTTACTTTGAAATTGGGCATAAACAATTGTCAATCTTTTAATTGATATTGTTTCTTAAAAACACATTATTTGTTTTGACAATGGGAATTAATTTCAAAATGAATTAATGAAAATTATAGGTTTGGAATTTTTTAAAATATACATCATTTTTAAAATTTTTAATATCAAATATAGCTTAGAGTTAATTATTGGTATTTTTCTGAAAACATCGATTTTTGATGAATAGTGAAACCACTAACTGATAGTTAAAAAACTAAATTTTTGTTTAAATGAAATTTTACCACCTCTGTGATTTGAATTTCAAAAATCCGACATTAATCATTGTCATTAAGAAGTAAAATGTGGTTCAATGGGATTAAAATAATTTTTGGTGAATAGTAACTTTTAAGTTCTATTAATCGCGATTAAAGGCAATTAGTGTAATTTAAGGTAAATATAATGATATAATAATAGGAAATTACCTTTACACTTGGCCTACACTTATTGTATGTGTCATGGCCGACCAAGACAATCCATGGGTCAACATGGGGACCCCATGGAGCCACTTGGGTATGAAAATGACATTAGTAACTTTTTATTTAATGTAAAAATAAAATTGTGACAAACATGTGTTGTTTTAATAAAACAATTATTACATTGGGTTATATAAGTTAACTTTTCGTCTATAAATATTCATTGGAAAGATAAAAAGATTTCCAATCTCATGATATTTTTTATTTTAATTTTTAGACATTAAATAAATTAAATTGTTTATGACACCATGGTGATGGAGCGATTACCTCATTAATTAATGATTTAAATAAAATGAAAAGATAATGTAACATCTAAGACATACACTTGTCAAAAACCTATTGGATGATTATATTTCGAACAATTATCACCGTATCCTCGAAATATATAATTCTGAGACCTTTAAAATTCGAAACTCATAATATAATAATGTAACATTTCATGACATTCCAAGAGTGCCCCTCCTCTCCTCTTATAAAAGGCCCCCACCTCTACCACCTTATTCACACCTTCAAAGCCATTTGTCTCAGCCAAAATCTACCCAAATACTCCTTAATCTTCGCTCAATTACTCCTAGAAGCCTCACTTTGGGCAGAAGTCCTCCCAGGGAAGCCTTTTTCTCAAATCAAAAAGAGTTACCCGATTTTAAGGTAATGTCTTCTTTTATGTTCTTTTGTTTTGTTTTTCTTCTTCAACCCCTTAAACTCTGTCTATTCAATTATTTTGTAAAAACTCCAGTATCTTCAATATAATAGGATTTTTTTATGAGATGTATTTTATTTACACTTACACACACCTTTGTCTAAGGGTAAAAGAACATACTTTTTCTGTGGGTGACAAATTACTACCTCACGAAACCATAATTGTTCAATATTCTTTTAACACCTTTCATGGTGTCCATTAAGATGTCACTATATTTATTTATGATATATAATATGTTTATGTTTTCGGTATGCTTCTGTATTTTTCATTTATGGCATGACTTTATGATTTCCATTATGGGTAAATGCGATAATTTCATTTTAGGAAGTGCGGACTACCGCCCCCTCAGAGTGATTTGATTCGTTAATGCCATATGTGGGACGTATAAAGGATTGTGTTTATGATGTTATATATATGATATTATACTGGAAATATAATACACCTTTATATCATTTTTATTTCATTTCATTAAATACGAAAAAAAAATGAAAGTAGCGTTCATGCGTACGTACGACTTACCGTCTCCATGAACGGTGCATTTAATTTCTTACCTCTAAATGTTATGTAATATTATAAATGCATATATATTATTGATATATAAGATATATATGATGTATACATCATGAATATAATTCTGGATATAATGGGTATTTTACCACATGAAAAACTTGTAATTATAAGAAGTTTATTTTTGACTAAAGTACCAAAGATCGACAAAATGACCGTTATTAACTTAAATAATTACATAATGTTCATAACATGGTAATAAGTGATATAAAAGGAATAATTAACTTGAAAAAGGATATTAAGAAAGTAGAAATTAACTATAGTTTATTATTTTGGAGTTTAAATAATGATAGAGTCATGTCGGACATGAGGTAAGGGACTTCGTCTCAATCTCCTTTCATTGAGGAATATTTTATTTTATACACAACTTTCTTTTATACAATGTATAAACCCCTTTGAATTTTACATTTATTCAAAATGAATTTTTTTTATATGAATCATTTTACTAAATGTAAAAAGGGAATGTTTTTTGGTCTTACATATGTGTCGACAACAACTTCTCTGCCGTCGTGACCATTATTTGAGTTTCAGCTTCCTCTATAAGACATAACATTTTTTAAATGAAAAATAAATACCAAGTTTTAATTTTCTTTTATTTTGGTATTGAAAATGGTTTTGTTAATGTTTTTATTATATCAATGTGTTGTATTGATATCTTGTGATTTAAATATGGAAATTTTATCTTTCCTTTATACATGTTTTATGTGATAGATTATGTTATGGATTATGATAAGTTTAAACTTGTTCATATCAGGAATGAAATGGGCTTAATAAGTGATAGGTGGAGCCAGTTATAGCTCCTCGATGCTTCAGTAGGTCTCATGAGGCAAACTAGTGTCTTGGCACAAGGCTTGGACAAAATATTATTTTTAGTCTTCTCGCGAGGCCTTGCCTATGTGGTTATGATAGTCTGACATTATGAATTCAATCATTATGAATGTGGTTATTGATTTTTCATGTGATTATTCGACTAGCAGAATATCCATGTGAATAAGTAAATGGCATTATTTCATTTTACTTTTGTCATATTATGCTGATGTTCAAATTTAAAAGGCATTTTTTAGTTATACATTGCCTTAAATGTTTATGTTTATTTATGAAAATTTCCGCTATATTGTTATCCTTACTGAGCATCTGAGCTCACCCCTTTCAATGTTTTAATTTTTCCAGGAAGTGAAGAAGTATTTTATTATTGACCTGTAGGGATTGTATTAGGGGATATGAAAACAAGATGTATTTGTAGTTTTTTTTACTTTATGATGTAATGTAAAACTTATGAATATATCTAGTGTTTCCAAGGCTACAAAACTAATCGGTCTTTCGAGATGTGATCTTTTGTGATCATGCCAATGTTACGTAATAACGCATTGACTCTGGATAACTAGGGTCAGGGCGTTACAGTTGGTATCAGAGAAGTTTAGTACTAACCTTGGAAGCTATATTTAGATAAACTCTGATTAGAGAACATAGCCCAAAGATAGAATTTGAGGATTAGTATAGAAGAACTTCGTAGAATTTTGGTATTATGGAGATTTTGTGAGTTTTCTGAGAAATACATCCCTGTCTGGATACGAGCAGGTAGAGGTGGCTCTGGCACAGATGTACCTAGGGGTAAATCCCCAAAACACCGCTATGATCTAGACTCGAACGGGAACTGGTTCACGACAATGGGCCTTTCTTCACTCTTGCATACGACACTCTTAGGGGATATACTTAGGATAATTCCCATTTTTCGTAACAAACCATTATGAAGGGTTTATGAGTATATACTTCCTCAGAGAAATTTTTTTTATGATTATAGATTATATCCATAAACTGTTCAATTTATATAAAGTGTTTTACATGTATGGAATTATGTATTTTGATTCATAAACTGATCTAGTTTATTCCATTGTTTAGAAATGGTGCCTAGTGGAAGGAATGAAAACCATATCAATGCACACAATACATGTAGAGTTTTCCCTCTTTCTCAAGATAATTATAGTGGAGCTGGTGATAAAATTGGTGCTAATCAACTTATCACCATACTGGGACAACTCACTCAAGTTATGATTAATAACCTTACTCGTATAGAGAACCCTGATCCGCAACATGGAGGATCAATGTTAGACTGCTTCATGAGGCAAAAACCACCAACATTCAATGGGAGTAAAAATCCCTTAGTATCTAAGCAATGGATAAATTCCTTAGAGAAAATATTCCATGCCTTGGGGATTTATTAAAGGTAAATTGTTTTCACAGCATTTTACCACCTAACTAGAGATGTTGATCAATAGTGGTCATTGATTCAAAACACAAAGGAAGATGATTGAGTATCAAATATGTAATGGAGGTAGTTAAAAGAGATTTTCTTAGAAAAATATTTTCCTCCTGACCATCGAGCAGATATGGAAAGGAAATTTCTGAGTCTGAGACAAATGGAGGATGAGAATGTTGCAACGTAGGAGGCCAACATTTCAAGGTTAGCGAGGTATGCTGCATATTATATACATAACCCAAGAAGTAAGATTGATCATTTCTTTGATGGGTTAAAAACATCTCTCCATCAAGATTTAGTATCACAATCCTTCTCATCATACGAGGATATTGTCTCATGTGCAATCAATACAGAAAATGAATTCTCTAAGTTTTATGAAAACAAATTAAAGCAAGAGAAGAAGATAACAGTGGAGAAAGAGAAATATAAAGAGAAAATGGGAATGAAGGATTTTCCATTAGGAGATAATTATGGGATGAATCACCCTAGTACTTTCTTGAAAGGAATGGGAGATTATTATAAATGTGGAGAAAAAGGTCACCAGGCTCGTGATTGCAGGGGAAATAAAGAGGCTATCAATGTTGAATGCTATAATTGTAGGGAAATGGGGAATTATGTAAATGAATTTGTTATGCGTCGGGGAAATGTAACATAGAAAATGCCAATGGTTCAAGGCCAATCTTATGCTATTACTATAGATGATGTTGAATAATTATTGTATTTGTGTTTTTGGACTCAAGAACTATATTATGGTTATAAAAATAATGTGATATACATATATAAGGATTGTACTGCAGTACTTGTTGTTTTCATTAGGGTTTTAATATGATGAAGGTAATCATATCTTTATTATGTGACAATGAGAGAAACTTTACATTGTTTTGGGAATCTGATGTTACAATTGATTTTGGAATTTAAAGACCTTTTTGAGAAAGTCTGGACAGAGGTATTTTGGATAACTATAAAGGTTGGAATGGATTAAGTTGAACTATGGATAGTATTGTTTATGTTTAAAACATTTCTGAAGATTATTTTTGGAATATTAAAATACTAAAGTTTTAGTAAAAGTACAACCTACAAGTTGGGGGATAACCCGTCGCGTCGGACAAAGCATCAGGAATTGAACCCACAACCATAGTGAGACAACCTTTATTACCTACCACTAGCCTACAAGAAGTCCCTGGTTATTAAAAAATAGTTTTCCTAATATAAATGGTATGTGTTAATATTTAAAACCTTGTACGATTAGGATAAATATAATATTTTTTAGTTCTATTATCTTTTTGAGGAAAAGATGAGTTTGTTGTAGAAATTAGTTGAAGGTTGAAACACTACTTTTCAATTATATATATATACCTCTCTTTTATTCAATGAATAAATTAATTCTTAAACTTTAGGAAAGGGATATTAAAAAAATTGTGTTATCCTAATACCTTATGTTTTATTGAACGGATGATATTTTAAATCACCATAGATTGAAGGCTTTGAGGCCCTCAATTTTAAACATGTTTGTGATTGATTACCTCAATCAATCCCTAAAAATATTTACATTTTCCCTCCAATTATTTGTCTCTAATTTCCACCAATGTCCTCCTAATCGATAACATACTTTGGTGGTAACTTTTTCATTTCCCTTTCCCACTTATTAATGCTAAATTTTAATAACCTTATTTTCGATGTGGGTTTTCCACAAATGTATTTTCTATTGTCAACCTTTTATTTTCGACAAATATTTTTAAATTGTGAGGATGCAATTTATTGAAGGAGGGGATAATATAACAACCCAAGCTTCCATGGTATGATTCTCTTTCAAATATGCAATAGCTTTCATTGTACGCAAGTTCGAGATTCTAACATACTACGACCAATCAAAATAGCAGTTATGAATAGTAATACCCATTTTCTGAAATTATATAAACTTTATATTTTAAAATGGACTTCATTTTTGCATTTGGAATATCAAAATTATCCTATGTTGAAGTTTTGGTATTTTTCTGAGAACTTCCAATTTTTGGTGAATAGTGAAAAATACATAAAAAAACTTTTTAATAAAAATAGTTTATAGTGATAAATTATAATATTGAGTGGTTTTAAAGTATAATTAGAATATACTTTTACTATTTTATCCAATGGTGGTCATTATAATTAATTTCACTTTGAAAATGGACATAAACAATTGTCAATCTTTTGATTGATATTGTTCCTTAAAAACACACTATTTGTATTGACAACGGGAATTAATTATAAAATTAATTAATGAAAATTATATGTTTGTAATTTTGTAAAATTGACATCATTTTTGAATTTGTAATATCACATATATCTTAGAGTTAATTTTTGGTATTTTTCTGAAAAACATCAATTTTTGATGAATAGTGAAACCACTAAGTGGTAGTTAAAAAACTGATTTTTTGTTTAAATGAAATTTTACCACCTCTGTGATTTGAATTTCAAAACTCCAACATACATAATTGTCATTAAGAAGTAATATGTGGTTCAATGGGATTAAAATAATTTTTGGTGAATAGTAACTTTTAAGTTCTATTAATCGCGATTAAAGGTAATTAGTGTAATTTAAGGTAAATATAAGGATATAATAATATGAAATTACCTTTAAACATGTCCTACACTTATTGGATGAGTCATGGACGACCAAGAAAATCCATGGGTCAACATGGGGACCCCATGGAGTCACTTGGGTAAGAAACTGACATTAATAACTTTTTATTTAATGTAAAAATAAAATTGTGACAAACATGTTTTGTTTTACTAAAACAATTATTACATGGGGTTATATAAGATAAAATTTTGTATATAAATATTCATTGGAAAGATAAAAATATTTAATACATCATGATATTTTTTATTATAATTTTTAGACATTAAATAAATTAAAATTTTAATGGCACTATGATGATGGAGCGATTACCTCATTAATTAACGATTTAAATAAAATGAAACGATAATGTAAAATATAAGACATAAACTTGTCAAAAACCTATTTTATGAGTATATTTCGAACAATTATCACCTTATCCTTGAAATATATATTTTTTGGACCTTTAAAATTCCAAACTCATTATATAATAATGTAACATTTCATGACATTCCAAGAGTGCCCCTCCTCTACTCTTATAGGCCCCCACCTCTACCACCTTATTCACACCTTCAAATCCATTTTTCTCAGCCAAAATATACCCAAATACTATCTCAACTTCCCTCTCATACTCCTAGAAGCCTCACTTTTGGAAGAAGTCTTCCAAAGGAAGCCTTTGGCTCAAATAAAAAAGAGTTACCCGATTTTAAGGTAATGTCTTCTCTTATGTTCTTTTGTTTTATTTTTCTTCTTCAACCCTTTCAAATCGTTCTATTCAATTGTTTTGTAAAAATGAAAGTACCTTAAATATACTAGTATGTTGTTATGAGAAGTATTTTATTTACACTTACACACACCTTTGTCTAAATGTTAAAGAACATTCTGTTTCTGTGGGTGGCGAATTACTGCCTCACGAAACGATGATTGTTCAATATTCCTTTAACACCTTTCATGGTGGCCATTAAGATGTATCTATATTTATTTATGATATATATTATGTTTATGTTTTCTGTATGCTTCTATATTTTTCATTTATGGCATACCTTTATGATTTCCATTATGGGTAAATGCGATAATTTCATTTTAGGAAGTGCGGACTACCGCCCACTCAAAGTAATTTGATTCGTTAATGCCATATGTGGGACATATAAAGGATGGTGTTTCTGATGTTATATATGATATTATATTGGAATTATAATACAACTTTATATCATTTTTATTTCATTCCATTAAATACAAAATATAAATGAAAGTAGCGTTCATGCGTACGTACAGCTTACCGTCTCCATGAACGGTGCATTTCATTTCTTACCTCTAATTGTTATTTAATATTATAAATGAATATATATGCTGGATATATATTATATATATTATATATACATCATGAATATAATTCTGGATATAATGGATATTTTATGACATGAACAACTTGTAATTATAAGATGTTTATTTTTGACTAAAGTACCAAAGATCGACAAAATGACCGTTATTAACTTAAATAATTACATAATGTTCATAACATGGTAATAAGTGATATAAAAGTAATAATGAACTTGAAAAAGGTTATTAAGAAAGTATAAATTAACTATAGTTTATTATTCAGGAGGTTAAATAATGATCGAGTCAATTTGGACACGAGGTAAGGGACTTCGTCTCAATCTCCATTCATTGAGGCATATTTTATTTTATACACAACTTTCTTTTTTACAGTGTATAAAAACCTTTGACTTTTATGTTTATTCAAAAGGAATATTTTTGATAAGAATCATTTTACTAAATGGAAAATTGGAATGTTTTTTGTCTTACGTATGCGGCGACAACAACTTCTCTACCGGCATGACCATTATTTGAATTTTAGCTTCCTCTACAAGCCATAACATTTTTTAAATGAAAAATAAATACCAAGTTTTAATTTTCATTTATTTTGGTATTGAAAATGGTTTTGTTAATGTTTTTATTATATCAATGTGTTGTATTGATATCTTGTGATTAAAATGTGGAAATTTTATCTTTCCTTTATACATGTTTTTTGGGATACGATTATGTTATGGTTTATGATATGTTTAAACTTGTTCATATGAGGAATGCATTGGACTTAATAAGTGACGGGTGGAGCCCGCTATAGCTCCTTGATGCATCAGTAGATCTCATGAGACAAACTAGTGTCTTGGCATAAGGCCTTGACAAAATCTTATTTTTAGTCTTGGCACGAAGCCTTGGTAACGTGGTTATGATAGTCTGACATTATGCATTCCATCATTATGAAAGTGGTTATCGATTTTTCATGTGATTATTTGACTAGTAGAATATCCATGTGAATAAGTAAATGGTATTATTTCATTTTAACATTTCCATATTATGCTGAATTTCAAGTTTAAAATACATTTTATTGTTATACATTTCCTTAAATGTTTATGTTTATTTATGAATGTTTCCACTATATTATTATCCTTACTGGGCATCTGAGGTCACCCCTTTCAATGTTTAAATTTTTCCAGGAAGTGAAGAAGTATTTTATGATTGACTTGTAGGGATAGTATTAGGGGGTATTAAGACGAGATGTTTTTGTAGTTTTGTTTAACTTTATTTTGTAATGTAAGACTTATGATTATATCTAGTGTTTCCAAGGATATTAAACTAATCAGTCTTTCAAGACGTGATCTTTTGTGATCATGCCAATGTTACGTAATAATGCACTGACTCTGGGTAACTAGGGTCAGGGCGTTACAGTTGGTATCAGAGGCAGTTTAGTACTAACCTTGGAAGCTAGATTTATATAAACTCTGAATAGAGAACATAGCCCTAATATAGACTTTGAGGATTAGTATAGAAGAACTTCCAAGAATTTTGGTATTATGGAGATTTTATGAGTTTTCCGAGCAATAAATCCATGTCTGGATACGAGTAGGGAGAGGCGGCTCTGGAACAGATGTACCTAAAGGTAAAACCCAAAAACACCTCTTTGAGCTAGACTCGAATGGGAGCTGTTGCATGACAACGGGCCTTACTGCACTCTTGCTTACGACACTCCCGGGAGATATGCTTAGGATAATTCCCATTTTCCTAACAAACCATTATGAAGGGTTTATGAGTATATACTTCCTCAAAGAAAACACATTTATGATTATGGATTATATCCATAAACTGTTCAATTTATATAAAGTGTTTTAGAAGTATGGAATTATGTATTTTGATTCATAAACTGATCTAGTTTATGCCATTGTTTAGAAATTGTGCCTAGTGGATGGAATGGAAACCATATCAATGCACACACTACATGGAGGGATTTCCCACTTGCTCAAGGTAATTACAGTGGAGCTGGTGATACAACTGGTGCTAATCAACTTATCACCATACTGGGGAAACTCACTCAGGTTATGAATAATAACCATACTAGTATAGAGAACCCTGATCCGCAACGTGGAGGATCAATGTTAGACTGCTTCATGAGGCAACAACCACCAACATTCAATGGGAATAAAAATCCCTTAGTAGTTGATCAATGGATAAATTCCTTAGAGAAAATATTCCATGCCTTGGGGAGTAATTAAAGGGAAAAGGTTATCATAGCAGTTTACCACGTCACTGGAGATGTTGATCAATAGTGGTCATTGATTCAAAACACAAAGGAAGATGATGAAGTATCAAATATGTAATGGAGGGAGTTCAAAGAGATTTTCATAGAAAAATACTTTCCTCCTGACCATCGAGCAGATATGGAAAGGCAATTTCTGTGTCTGAGAAAAATGGAGGATGAGAATGTCGCAAAGTATGAGGCCAATATTACAAGGTTAGCGAGGTATGATGCAGATTATATACATAACCCAAGAAGTAAGATTGATCATTTATTTTATGGGTTAAAACAATCTCTCTGTCAAGCTTTGGTATCAAAATCCTTCTCATCATACGAGGATATTATCTAGTGTGCAATCAAGACATAAAAGTAATTCTCTATGTTTTATGACATCAATGTAAAGGAAGAGAAGAAGAGAACGGTGGAGAATGAGACAGATAAAGGGAAAAAGGGAAAGAAGGATTTTCCATTATGAGATAATTATGGGAAGAATCAGCCCAGTACTTGCCTAAAAGTAATGGGAGTTTGTCATAAATATGGAGAAAAAGGTCACCAGGCTCGTGATTTCATGGGAAAGAAAGAGGCTATCAATGTTGAATGCTACAATTGTAGTTAAATGGGGAATTATGCAAATGAATTTCTTAAGAGTCAGGGAAATGTACCTCAGAAAAGGCTGAGGGATCAAAGCCAATATTATTCTATTACTACAGATGAAGTTGAATAATTATTGTATTTGTGTTTTTGGACTCAAGAACTGTATTATGATTATAATAATAATGTGATATATATATATATATAAGGATTGTACTGAAGTACTTGTTGTTTTCATTAATGTTTTAATATGATTAAGGTAATCATATTTTTAGTATGTGATAATAAGGGAAACATTACTTTGTTTGGGGAATCTGATGTTATAATTGATTTTGGAATTTAAAGACCTTTTAGAGAAACTCTGTAAAGAGGTATTTTGGATAACTATAAAGGTTGGAATGGATTAAGTTGATCTTTGGATAGTATTGTTTAAGGATAAAACATTTCTGAAGATTATTTTTGGAATATTATAATACTACAGTTTTAGGAAAAGTACAACCTGTAGGTTGGGAGATAACTCGTCATGTCGGACAAAGCTGCAGGAATCGAACCCAAAACCATAGTGCGACAAGATTTTATTACCTACCACTATCCTAAAAGAAGTCCCTAGTTATTAAAAAATATTTTTCCTAATCTAAATGGGATGTGTTAATATTTAAAACCTTGTACGATTAGGATAAATATAATATTTTTTATTTCTATTATCTTTTTGAGGAAAAGATGAGTTTGTGGTAGAAATTAGTTGAAGGTTGAAACTCTATTTGTCAAGTATATATATATATACATCTCTTTTATTTTATGAATAAATTAATTCTTAAACTTTAGGAAATGGATATTAAAAAAAATGTGTTATCCTAATACCTTATCTTTTATTGAACTGATGATATTTTAAATCACCATAGATTGAAGGCTTTGAGGCCCTCAATTTTACACTTGTTTGTGATTGATGACCTCAATAACCCCTTAAAAATATTTACATTTTCCCTCCAATTATTTGTCTCTAATTCCCTCCAATGTTCTCCTAATCGAGATCATACTTTGGTGGTGACTTTTTCGTTTCCCTTTCCCACTTATTAATGCTAAATTTTATTAATCTTATTTTCGATGTGGGTTTTCCACAAATGTATTTTCTATTTTCAACCTTTTATTTTCGAAGAACATTTTCAAATTTTGAGGATGCAATTTATTGAAGGAGGGGAAAATGTAACACCCCAAGCTTCCACGGTATGATTCTCTTTCAAATATGCAATAGCTTGCATTGTACGCAAGTTTGATATTCTAACACACTACGACCAATCAAAATAGCAGTTATGAATAGTAATACCCACTTTCTGAAATTATATAAATTTTATATTTTAAAATTGACTTCATTTTTGGATTCGGAATATCGAAATTAGCCTATGTTGAAGTTTTGGTATTTTTCTAAGAACTTCCAATTTTCGGTGAATAGTAAAAAATACTTTAAAACAACTTTTTTAATAAAAATAAAATATAGTGATAAATTATACTACTGAGTGGTTATAAAGAATAATTAGAATATAATTTTACCATTTTATCCAATGGTGGTCATTATAATTAATTTCACTTTGAAATTGGACATAAACAATTGTCAATCTTTTGATTGATATTGTTTCTTAAAAACATACTATTTGTATTGACAACGGTAATTAATTATAAAATTAATAAATGAAAATTATATGTTTGAATTTTATAAAATAGACATAATTTTTGAATTTGTAATATCAAATATATCTTAGAGTTAATATTTGGTATTTTTCTGAAAAACATCAATTTTTGATGAATAGTGAAACCACTAAGTGGTAGTTAAAAAACTGATTTTTTGTTTAAATGAAATTTTACCACCTCTGTGATTTGAATTTCAAAAATCAGACATACATCATTGTCATTATGATGTAAAATGTGGTTCAATGTGATTAAAATAATTATTGTGTAATAGTAACTTTTATGTTCTACTAATCGCGATTAAAGGTAATTAGTGTAATTTAAGGTAACTATAATGATATAATAATATAAAATTACCTTTACATTTTTCCTACACATATTGGATGAGTTATGGACGACCATGAAAATCCATGGGTAAACTTGGGGACCCCAGTGAGCCACATGGGTAAGAAAATTACATTAATAACTTTTTATTTAAAGTAAAAATAAAATTGTCACAAACATGTGATGTTTAACTAAAACTATTATTACATGGGGTTATATAAGTTCAATTTTGGACTATAAAGTTTCATTGGAAAGATAAAAATATTTCCTACATCATGATATTTTTTTTATAATTTTTAGACATTAAATAAATTAAATTTTTTATGACACCATGATGAAAGAGCGATTACCTCATTAATTAACGATTTAAAAAAATGAAAAGATAATGTAAAATATAAGACTTAAATTTGTAAAAAAAACTATTGGATGTGTATATTTAGAACCATTATCACCTTATCCCGGAAATATTTAATTTTGGGACCTTTAAAATCCAAAACTCATTATATAATAATGTAACATTTCATGACATTCGAAGAGTGCCCCTCCTCTCCTCTTATAAAAGCCCCCCCCCCCAACTCGACCACCTTATTCACACCTTCAAAGCCATTTTTCTCAGACAACCTCTGCCAAAATACTCTCTCAAAATCCCTCTCTTACTCCAATAATCCTCAATTTGGGCATACGTCTTCTCAAGGAATCCTTTGGCTCAAATCAAAAAGAGTTACCCGATTTTAAGGTAATGTCTTCTCTTATGTTCTTTTGTTTTTTTTACTTCTCCAACCCCTTAAACTATTTCTATTACATTATTATGTAACAAAACCAGAATCTTAAATATAAAAGTATGTTGTTATTAGAAGGATTTGATTTACAATTACACAAACCTTCGCCTAATGGTTAAAGAACTTATTACTTCTGTGGACGGTGAATTACTGCATCACGAAACAACGATTGTTAAATCTTCTTTTAACACCTTTCATGGTGGAATTAAGATGTCACTATATTTATTTATTTTATATATTTACTTTATGTTTTAATTATGCTTCTTTATTTTTCATTTATGTCATCCCTTTATGATTTCCATTCTGGGTAAACGTGATATTTTCATTTTAGGAAGTGCAGACTACCGCCCCCTCAAAGTGATTTGATTCGTTAATGCCATATGTGGGACATATAAAGGATGGTGATTATAATGTTATATATGATATTATACTGTGATTATAATAAACCTTTATATCATTTTGATTTCATTCCATTAAATATGAAATAGAAATGAAAGTAGCGTTCATGCGTAC
The DNA here is from genome assembly GCA_963277665.1 of Viscum album. Lineage (NCBI taxonomy): Eukaryota > Viridiplantae > Streptophyta > Magnoliopsida > Santalales > Viscaceae > Viscum > Viscum album. Next base: position 150,628,639 of record OY728159.1, read on the forward strand.
GTACAGCTTACCGTATCCATGAACGGTGCATTTCATTTCTTACCTCTAAATGTTATGTAATATTATAAATGCATATATATACTGGATATATATGATATATATGATATCTATATCATGAATGAAATTCTGGATATAATGTATATTTTACCACATGAACAATTTGTAATTATAAGATGTTTATTTTTGACTCAAGTACAAAAGATCGACTAAACGACCGTTATTAACTTAAATAAATACATAATGTTCATAACATGGTAATAAGTGATATCAAAGGTATAATGAACTTTAAAAATGTTCTTAAGAAAGTTGAAATTAACTCTAGTTTATTATTCTTGAGGTTAAAGAACGATCCAGTCAAGTCGGACACAAGGTAAGGGACATCATCTCAATCTCCTTTCATTGAGGTATATTTTATTTTATACACAACTTTCTTTTATACGGTGTATAAACCCCTTTGACTTTTACATTTATTCAGAAGGAATTTTTTTATACTAAGTGTTTTACTAAATTACAAAAGGGAATGTTTTTTTGTCTTATATATGCGGCGACAACGACTTCTCCATCGTTGTGACCATTTTTTGAGTTTTAACTTCCTCTACAACCCATAACAATTTTTAAATGAAAAATAAATACCAAGTTTAAATTTTCTTTTATTTTGGTATTGAAAATGGTTTTGATAATGGTTTTATTATATCAATGTGTTGTATTGATATCTTGTGATTGAAATGTGGAAATGTTTTGTTTCCTTTATGCATGTTTTATGTGATATGATTATGTTATGGTTTATGATATGTTTAAAACTGTTAACATGTGGAATGAATTGGACTTAATAAGTGACGGGTGGAGCCTGCTATAGCTCCTCGATGCATCGACAGGTCTCATGAGATAAACTAGTGTCTTGGCATGAGGCCTTGAAAAAATATTATTTTTATTCTTGGCACGAGGCCTTGGAAACGTGGTTATGATAGTCTGGAATTATGCATTCCATCATTATGAATGTGGTTATTGATATTTAGTGTGATTATTCGACTAGTAGAATACCCACGTGAAAAATTAAATGTCATTATTTCATTTTACTTTTTCCATATTATACTGAAGATCAAGTTTAAAAGGCATTTTTTTAGTTATACATTTCCTTAAATGTTTATGTTTATTTATGAAAGTTTCCACTATATTTTTATCCTAACTGAGCATCTGAGCTCACCCCTTTCAATGTTTTGATTTTTCCAGGATGTGAAGAAGTATTTTATGATTGACCTACCGGGATAGTATGAGGGGATATGAAGATAATATGTTTTTGATGTTTTTTTTTACTTTTTGACGTAATGTAAGACTTATGAATATAGCCAGTGTTTCCAAGGCTACTAAACTAACCGGTCTTTCGAGACGCGATCTTTTGTGGTCATGCCAATGTTACGTAATAATGCACTGACTCTGGGTAACTGGGGTCGGGACGTTACAACCTACCTGCCTATACTCTGTCTACCTCCATTCCTCAGATGACAGTAGTTCAAGAAATCCAGAGCCTCACTCCTATGATCACACAGAGAGATACCCACTATCGGCCAGGGACAGTCTCTGTTGCTCAACCTCCAGTGGTGCTTTCTGTAATTCCCAAGCCTTCTACTAACACTACCCATCCTGAATCTACCTCTGAATCCCAAGTCATTCCCAAATTGGACATTCAAGAGGTGGATTGATTATTGTCTAGGACAGTTGATAGGCATCACTTGTACTCTTTTTCTTTCAATTATGTATTTCTCTATATATTTTTTCCCAATGAATATATATGATCTTTCTTTGTTTTACCTTCTGTTACTTATCTCTTTTTTTTGTTTCCAACATTTTTCTAACCACAAAGGGGGAGAAATATGAGCATAATAAATATAAGTAAATGGAGATAAATAATATAAAGGGTGAGAAATATGAGAAATATGAGCATAACTTTTAAATGATCTTAAAATATTCTACCTCGGGAACATTTTTTATATCTCTGATACATTTGTTTCATACCTCTAGTAAATTTCTTTTATAATTTTACCTCGGATACATTTTCATGTACTACTCTATTCTCTGATTTATTTTTCTTATAATTATAATACATTTATTACTTTTGAATCATTTGATTTTAATACTATATCCTATGATACATTTAAAATATCACATTTGAAAATTTCATTACTCACATTGAGAAATAAAAACCATTGTATTTTATGCTAATACATTAATGATTATTTTGGATTACAATACCATAAGTTGTGATTATCAAAAAGGGGGAGATTTTTGACCTCACCTGTTTTGATAATACCAATTATTCTTTACTATGCTTTGATGATCCCAAATAATGTTTATACTTATAATAATTAGTCTTTCAATCTATGAAGTTAAATTATTATGTTGATAAAATATCAAAATGATCATTGGATTTTGTTAATCAATGGTTATATGTGTTTATACTTGTTTAGAAATGTTACTAACTCAATCTAAATATGATTTTTATAGAACATATACGTATTAAGTGTTGATTCACTGATACAGACCTACTGGTAAATAGCCTACCGATAGACAAAGTCCACCGATATGCACAATGGCTACCGATAAGGCTAAGTACACAGGTATACAATTCTACCAATATGGATAAGGTCACTGGTATATAGATAGTCACCGTTACACCTAACCTACCAATAGAATAAGTCTACAGGTATGAACAGATCGACTGATGCAGGCATATCGGTACATAGTCTACTGATTAGTAAATGTCACTGAAACATAGTTACTGATACAAACAGACTGACAGAGAGCTACCGATATGAAGTCCACCGATACAACAATAAATTCTACCGATATCAAAGTCTACTGATACTAACATATAGACGGCTACCGCTACAAAGTCTACCGATACAAGAATTCCACCAGTACGAAAGAGCGACCAATAGAATGAGTTATCGATAGAAGGATCTACCGATGGAAAGAGATACTAATACATAGAGATACCGTTAGAAAATATAACTGCTATCGATATAGAAGAACTAACGATACAAGGTCACTGATACTAAGAGCTACCGATGGAAACCAATCACAGTTTCTCTAAAATCTATTTCTATTTATTTATTTTGAAATGGTCATATTTGATGTTTTTAATGCACCTACTGTTAATTAATGACAGTGGTTGGAATTTCAAAAAATTTTCCTCGTGCCTGTAAAAAGGTATTCATTCCCATTGTCGAAATTGAATATATATAAAGAAGAAACACGAAATCATGAAGCAAGAGATACACAAAAAAAACAATACAAGAAATGACTAGTTTTTCCATTCTCAGACGGGACAATCTTCTTGAGGGACTTAAGGACTTACATACATAGAAGATTAAGTAATAATCCTTGTAGAACCTGAACATTTAAGGAGTAAATATATTCAACGACTTTACCTACACTCAGGATGATCAAACTGATCAACCTGGACCTAGAAGTCAAGTAAAAAACGACACTATTTTTTTCTTAACAAAAACGAGAGAATGACTCAAAGCTATATCTACATCAATCCAAGGAGTCCAGAGATTCACTCAAAACACATAGATCATTATAAACTATTCTCTATCTGTTTAGCTCTATTATGTTTCATTTATCTACATTTTGAGCAGTGTGAGTGCTCTTTTTTTACACACTATCTCTTCTACTAAACAAGAAGATTTCAAAATCCTCACACAATATTTTACTTATACTCTCTCATTTCCAACTGTGGATAGTGGTAGAGGTCAAGTGTGACCTGGATAGCCTGTGTGCTATTCTGTTGTTTTTACCATGAATAACTATGGTAGAGGACTTAGTTTTTGAATAGTCTGTGTATAGTTGGTTACCCAGATCCTGGGTGTGGATCAAAGTTTATATAAACTATTTGAGAGGACTAAGTCTCGGTTTGAGACTGAACCTCTTGGTTAAAAATATTGTGCTTGCTTATTTTGTTTCAAACTATATTAAATATTCCGCTGCTATGTTCTTTAAATTTAAATCTATTTTAATGTTACTCTGATAATTAAACTAGCAAGTGTTTATAACTTTTTTTAGTTAGTAAGTTAGTTTAAAAAGTTAAATAATCTTTAGATTGAGTTAACTGAGAAATAATCAATCTATTGAGAAACTAATGGAAAACATACAATCTTTATAAATTTAATACAGTTTAATTTTTATTTAATTTAGGGGATTTTAATCATAATGTTTTTAACTTAAATTTTAATTGGAATTCAATTCACCCCCCTCTTGAGTATCCATTCTGACCAACAATTTACTATGTTGGGATCTCACATCATGAGAAGGGTTTATATGAAATCACCTAGAAAAGAGTATATTTGAAGTATAAAGATTTCATGCGCAAGCATATAAATACATTTCTAGGTTGGTTAAAATTAGTGGAAGGTAGAGATTCATACATGATGAGGAAGAATAAATACATATAGGGGTGAGTTAGGTCATTAATTAGAAACATGTTAATGTTTAATAAAATGTTGAGTTACTCAAATCCATCAATCTATGATGATTTAGAAAACAATTGATTAAACAATAAATAAGGTAATGGGATGATATTTGTTTTCTTAATCATTTCACTAATGTGGGGAAATTATTTTAATACATGTGAATATAAGGATAAATACTTTCTTTATATATTTCTATACACACAATTTAATCCTTTTTTTGTGCTTTTATTTATTTCCAATTCATCAATTAGTTCAAGAAATTGATCTCCTAAAATTAATATTGATATTAGATGCACAAAAAGAACTTTTAACTTATATTAATTCCCATAAAAGAGTTTCAAGTATAACTATTTTTATCTAAATATTTTCCAAAAGTAATATTGTTAAGAATTTAATATATTATCTTATAAATTAACATTGTTGGTTCATTGTTAATATGTATTCTAAAAAATTGTTTTTCTAAAAAATTACATTTTAACCTGGACAATTCATAGGTCAGTGGTTGGCGTGAAACCTTAATCATCCACTGGTCATGGGATTCAGACCAATTTCCTTAATGGATTTAATTGGTTGTCACCCATCATACAACTTTTATTTTTCTAAAACCACACTAATATAATTTAAAAATTAATCTTGTTCAAATCCTTGAATTATGGTCAATCACTAAATAGCCATTTATCTATGGTTTTCAAGACAACATGAATACATAGTTACTTAATAAATTTATCTAAACATATGTTTTTATTTGGTATATGGTTTATCCATAATATAATTAGTTTAATTTCTAATTCTTGAAACCATATGTTGGACCTAGGTAATTCAATGTCAAAATTCTCTGTAGTGTTTTGTAATAAAAATGTGAATTTTCCAAAGAATATCCCCATATAGTGTCAATCATGGTTTGCGGTAAGGATTGTTGTCCTATACCAAGTTATGTTGGGTTAGGGTCATCACACCTTATCAAATTTTTTACTGCTATGTACATATGTTCTAGAACCACATCAACTTATTCATTATAGAAATGGATGCATTTCTAGTAAAACCAGATAATATTTATCTAATCAAAACTATATAGTGATATTCTATAAATATTTTCAAATTCTAACTTAGGTTCATGTTTTTCAATCTAGGTTTTCCTAAATATAATTCCCAAATTTTCTACTTAACTTCCTATAAAACCACCTATAAAACCTGACACTAGATAGCTCAGAGCCGGTGTCTGATATCAATTATATGGACATGAATAAAAAATTAAAATCTTGAAGGGCTGAGAGTTTTGTATTCTTTGTTAAGTAGATGTATAAATGTTACTTGTATTACAAATTAATACATTAATTACAACATAATTTTCATTTTATTTATAAATAAATAACTTCAAGGAAACCATTATTCCATCTACAAAATCCCTTTATACCATTAATATTATTCTTATTTTATTATTGGGGAAAGAAATAAAAAAAGGGTGATATCAAATTCTTATTAAGGGTAAAGTATAATAGAAGAAATAATGAATCAATTAGAATATAAAATAATTCATTTTATATAAATGTTTACACATTTCATGTAATCAATAAACTGAATGGATGTGCATGAGAATTATGTCAAGTTAATAACTGGAAACAAACACCATTCATATAACTAGATAATGAAAAATAAATATTTAAAGGTAATAAACTAAAGAAATTCCATCTAAAAAAACGAAAATGAAATTTATCCATATATATTTTGATGTAAAATCTCATGGATGAATAATAACTTAAATTAAATAAGGTCATTGCATTCTTAATGGAATTCTTGTTTGAGTAATGTGAATTAATATAACATTAATAAATTTCACTATATGGTATAAAACATGGGAACATACCTCTATATACATCTTGTAAACAAACATGGAGGGTTTATTACTGACTAATTTAATATCATGAGAATATTGAGGAGTCATGGGGTTTCCATTAAATAGTCCCCAACCCATAAAGGTTAGATTAACAGGTCACTAACATGTCGAGATTGCATTAAGTGGTCCCCAAAATATGTAGTACATGTCCAATGAATTTAAATAAAAAACTTTCCTTATAAAATATTCATATTGAAAAAAGGATAGGGGTTTCTCAATATTTCCCCAAATAATCAAATAACTTTCAAAGTAAACAGTGTTTGAAAATGGTATAAGGTTTAGGAAATAATCATATATCGGAAAATTGATATGGATATTTAGGGGATATTTAATGTTAAATGATCATAGGAAATTGAATATTTCATTGGTATTGAAGTAAATTTATGAAGTGAATGTGAATATTATCCTTGAAAAAATCAATCTTAAACCATCTAATAAAATATGATAGTATTAATATAACATATCCAATGTATATTAAAACAAAGTGTTGTTGTTATTGATTAATATAAATACTCTAAAGTGATTTTAAAATAATTATTGAGGATAATATTATTTTATATTGAAAAAACTTTTGAAAAACCCCATTTATCAAAAAATCACTTTTAAAACAAAAATATTTAAAAAGTTTCCTTATATACATGCAAAGGAAGATTCAAAAAAATGATCATGGGAAAATTTGTTCAAGTCTTATGAGGTAAAAAACATTCCATTTCTAAGATAAAAGGTGATGAAAATTCCTTATTCATAATGTGAAAAAAATTCCATTGAATATATTCATAATATAAAAAATGGTAAAAATTTATATAAAAAATAATTTTAAAAAAATGTTTGAAAACATTTTAATAATGCACTATTTTTAGATGAAAATAGGTTCTCCCTCTAAGAAGATTAATAATGTCAGGTTTCCTAGAAACCATTTTCTAAACTCTTTTGAGTACCTAAGAGTGAAAATATAGTAGTAATTATTTAAAAGGTCATGATGAACTAGAGGAGAAAAGTTTTAAATTTTTTATTGAAAAATGATCAAATAATTTCTCCGAATAGAAATACAATTGCAGATTAATAATGTAACACCCTGAGATTTTATGGAAAATATTCTTTTTAATTATATTTATATCTTGTGTTGTACTCTACATTGAAAGGATCTTGCACTATATGCAACCCTGACTTGGCTTGTATTACACACAATCACGAACATTCATGATAGCGTGTGTTGTACGCAATACCGAGATTCGCTAAACAACGATATGATATATTAACTAGCCATTATGAATAGTAATACCCACTATTTAAAATTTTATAAATTTTATCTTTCAAAATGGTCTTCATTTTTGGATTTGGAATATCGAAATTAGCCTAGGGTGAAATTTTTGGTATTTTTCTGAAAACTATCAATTTTTGATGAATAGTGAAAACACTGGGTTACTATTTAAAAACCGACTTCATATTTAAATAATTATTTATTTTATTTAAATTTATTTTAGGTAAAAATTTATACATAATACCTATATAAGTTCAATTTAATTCATTGGAGTCATTTTATAATAATTTTTTATATATAAAAAATTTATTGAAATTTTCACCGTCTTTTACCCACATCCTAGGAGAATTTGGATATTCACATAAAAATTAATTTTACCACTTCCATGAGTGGAATTTCGAAAATCCAAGATACATGGTTAATATCAAGAACTAAAATTTTGTTCAATGAGTTGAAAATAATTTTTTTGAATAATAAGTTTTACTTTTATTTACCACGTTTAAATGTAAATAGGGTAATTAAGGGTACAAATGATATTATTATTATTTTAACACATGTACTAATTCTCTTGGATAAGTGTAATTCGACCAAAAATAAACTTATAAATAAAATATGACCATTTAGGTTCACTTGGATTAGATTAGGACATTTATTATTAATTTATTTAGATATGGGTTAAAATAGTTAAAATCAAGGTTTAATAACTAAATAATTTGTAAGATAGGAATATACATAAGATAAATTCGACTATAAATATTCATTAGAAAGATAAAAAGATTTCCTACATAATCGTAGTTTATTTATAATTTTTATACATTATATAATTTAATTTATATATGACACAACGATGATACAGTAATTACCTTAATAATGAAATATCAACATAATTGATGTTATAAAAACACAAATAAATGTAATTTGTGACTTTTTATGAATTCCAATAATTTTATAGGTTAATATGACAAGTTAGTATTGATTTAATTAAATTTTTTCGAACTATTCATTCTGTTATGATTTTCAAAAAAATCATTTACCAAATAGTGTCAAAATAGACATAAAACAGTTTTTAAAACAAATATGATATTTTTAATTGTTATTATATTACTAAAAATCTAAGGTTCGTCCAAGATACTTATATCATGATAGTTGTATCATTAGTGGACCACGTGGGGGTCTCTTGGATGTATATGGTATGTTTATTAACTATATTATATAAAAATACAAAGTGACATGGTAAATGTAAATCTAATTAACTAAGAGTTCAAACTAAATGATAAAGTTAATATAATGACCCAAACCTATCTAAAATATATTGGTTGAAAGGATTTAGACTCACTCCCACCATACCTTTGAAATAAATCGATTTTAATCTATTTAAAACCGAATTTGACTTTATTATAAAATAATATTTTAAGTTTTTCCAAAGCTGCCCCTCTCCTCCCTTATAAAAACGGCACCCCTTCCCTCTTCTCTTCACACCCTTTTTAACCTTTAAGATCGTCCAACTCCTTACCATTTCTCTTATAAACTTCCGTATAAACATTTTGGAGGTTCTGGTATTCTCAAAAGACCAACTCTACTTCCATAAGAGGAAGATTAAAGGAGGTGCGTCGAAGAAGAGGTAATATCTTCTTCCAATTTTCTCAAGTTTCTTTCCTCTTCAACTTCTTCTTCTTTAGTTGTCTCATTAGAAAGTAATAACATCAGTATTAATTATATACTGATATGTTATTATAAATAATAAACAACCCTATTTCACCTTCTATCCATCCTACGGAAAAGGATATCACCACAGGTGCGTACGTACGAAATACCGTCTCCATGTCGTGGTGTAATCTGTTTTCAACCACCACCTTACATGGATGGGTATAATGGTGTAAATAAATAACTATATATTATTATTGTAATGTGATATTGATTCTGAAATATTATACATACACTTCAATACAATTCCACAATCATGGGAATGGTATCATCGCTCGTGCGTACGTATGAACTACCGTCTCCACGACGTGATGAGATTCATTCTCCATGTTAACCATTCATGAATGATTATAATGTATATATAATAAATAATAATGAAATATATTACATAATAATGATAATGGATTTACACATATATATATATGTATGTCAACTACTTAATTCCATTCAATTCAATAAGGAAACGAAAATAGTGTTCATGTGTATGTACAACCTACCGTCTCCATGAACGGTGTATTTCACTCCATTTATCGGTTTATCATATATATATATGCATATACTTAATATATATTATATATAAATCATGTTTTACATCCTGTAATTAAGTAAATCCGGATATGAGTAACAATATCAAGAACAACAAGTCCAAACACGTTTGATAAATAAAACAAATTTACCAAAAACGCTGCTTTAACATGGAATTTATAAAAGAACGGGTAATATAATGTAATAAGTGAACCATTTATGACATAATAACAATGAATATGATTCTGTAATAATTAAATGTAATTATTTAAATCATTATATAGGAGGTTCGGATACGTACTAAGAATATCGAACCTAAGTTAAGGGATAACATTTCAAATCTCGTTTTTATCCGAGATTGTTTATTCATAAGTATTTACTAGGGTTATATTTATCATCCATGTAAAAGTTTTATAAAAATGTTTTCATGTATGTTTAAATTCATTTTTACCCATTTTTTAATTTTACTACAAGGTATGTAAGGAATCTATTCTTTGTTTACCATACGAGGTACTTTTTGACTTTTCCTGCAAAAGAATGAGAAAAATGTTTTTTTATCTTATACGACATGAAAGTATTTTTACAGTTTTATAAAGACTTAGTTTCATGAATCTTCCTCTAAAATATTTCATGACTATTTTCAAAAAAATACTTTTCTTTTAAAATTTCATGACATTTTGTGAAAAGAGAATGTTTTTTAAGAAGAAAGGATATTTTCCTCAAGAATTCATTTCAAGTGTTTTATCAGAACCATTTTCCATCTATGATGACATTATTTCATATGTGTATGTTTCAAGTATAATGTCTCTATTATTTACATGGTTTCAATTTTATTATTATAAAATGATATCCATATCTTTTATATAGACTATGTGATGATGTGATGATGTTTATGAAACCCATTTTATTCGTTGGGTTATTATGAATGATGTATGTTTATTTTGTGGAAAAATTAAGAATGATTTAATTATGAGATGTGTTAGACCTATATATCCCTACAATGAATTGTGTAAAGATTTATATCTCATGAGATAGACATGGCTATAATGTTAAGTTAATTTGGTTCAGTGATACAGGACTAGAACGAGGAGTGAACTCGTTTCAGAAAGAGACTTCGTCCACTAAGATGGTCTTGGAAGCAATGCCTTGGATACTATGGAAATCATAACAAGTGTTGAATAGTTTCCACAATTACATGATTTGTTCCCATTCTATTTTATCAATATCGATGTTCCTTTATTATATATTCCTTAATTACTTCCAAGATTTATGTATTTGCTCAAGATTTTGATGTTTAGATTTTATGTTCAAGCTTTTGCATTCAAATGATTACGGATTGTTTTATGTTCTCTATGCTTACCCTTACCGAGAATTTGATCTCAACCTTTTTATGTTTTCTTTTCCCCAGGATATAAAGAAAGGTTTTAGGTAAGAAAACAAAATGGCAAGATCTTTATGGGAGATGATGAAGATCTTTCACCACGATTAGAAGATTAAATTCTGAGTTTCCAAAGACACTAAACTATTAAGGTCCTTGTGTGTCTCTGTTTGTTATGTATTAAGTATTCTGAAAAATTAATGTAATGTCCATGTGCATAAAGCTTTGGGTCTCTACAGTTGGTATTAGAGTAAAGGATTAGTCAACCTTTGGAAACTAGGATGTAAGAACTTTATTGAGATCCCTAGAGATAACTCTAATGTATGTCTAGAGATGTCCCTAAGATTAAGTATAAGTATAGGTTATAGTCCTAAAATTTTGATAAGGATCTTAGAATTTAACATAGGTTGTTAGATATTGAAGGTAATCCCCCTTAATTATGATTTTGGCCTCTCACACTATTTTTTTGGGGTTTTAGAAAATTTCATGGGAACGGGGAGATTAATGATAATGGAGGATATTATGGACAATAGAATGATATTATTCATGAGAAACTGAATGAAATTGGATCTAGAGGTCCACATATCGTTATTATGCCTAATCATCAATCTCTTAATATGATCAATAATCTCAACATTGGTAAGTTTCCTGACTCAGAAAATAAGATAATGATGGATTCTCATGATGATCATAGAGGAAGGAAAGTTCAATTTATATCATGTAAATCATGTGGGAAGAGGCATCAAGGAGAATTTTTCAAAGGAACTAGAAGATGCTTTGTGTGCGGAGAAGAAGGACACAAATCTAGTAAGTGAAAAGTAAAAGGTTCAGTTAACACCATGGATAAGTATAATGGTATTTCTAAGACATCAACATTGATTAGATGTTTTAAATGTTGAATATAGGGGCATTATGCAAACCAATATCCTAAGGGAAAATCTCATGTAGAGAATAAACATGGTCATATGGGTAGTATTAATGTGGATGATGATGAGGAGACTACAAATGATATATGAGATGAAAGAAGTGTTGAAGCTTGTTCAATGGTTTAAGAAGGTAGTGGAATGATTGTATGTTTATCAAGAGTTAAGTTGTATAGGAAATTTAATGGTACTATGGAATAAAGAAACATCTAGGGATTGTTACACTATTTGTTTTCTAAAGTATTTGAAAGTATGTGTTGAATGGTACTGGTAACCATGAAAGGTTATTCAGATATTTTTGGAACGAAGATGATATGCACATAATGAATGGATAAGGAGGAAATAATATGTTTGATAGTATTCATGATCTCCTGATTGTTATAAGGACTATGTGATATCATGGTTCGAGTATACAGAATTTTGGGATTTTGGTATGTGGAAAGTGTTAACTTTTGGCAGCACTCATTTTTTCACTAAGGTTCAATGGGTATTCATTGTTCAAGAGAATACATGATTAAGGACTTTGAATGTTCGGAATGTGACCAACAAGACATATCTTATGATATATGGGGATCAACGATGGTATTAACATTCTTGTTATATGAACTCTCTGGTAATCGTTTTCTCTATAAGATGAGATTGGACAGTAGTATTTTGGATAAGCCTAAAGATTAGAATGGATTGTGTTGGACATAAGTTAGTATTGTTTAAGGCTATAACGTTTTTGATATTATTGGGGGAAAGTTATAATAATGTATTTTTAGAAAAACGACAAACTGTAGGATGGGCGACAACCCGTCGTGTCGGACAAGACTGTGGGAATCGAACCCACAACTAAAGTGCGACATTCCTTTATCGCCTACCACTAGCCCACGGGAATTCCATGTTTAGTAGAAACCAATTTTATTATATTAATAAGTATGATATATGTGGTATATGTCCATTTTAGGAACAATGTATGATTAATCTCACTACAAATAGACTAATGTATTTTTGATAACATTTTCTAACCTTTTGTTTGAGACAGATGGAATGACCCATCATTTTATCACATGATCTGTTAACAATACACAAATGACAAATTCAACTTCATTTCTTTAAGATATGAAGTGGAAATTGTCCAAGGAACGACCAATGGTGAGACTGTACCAAAATCAAGAAAGTATTTCTTCTAATTCCAATTTATTCAACTTTAGGGAAATGATCATGAAAACCAAAAATGTTGTCCTAGTGCCCTTATATCCAATGAATGAGATGGTACCTAGGATCATAAAAAATCTATGACTTTGTGATTATTGGATTTTTCATAGCCATGTTCTCTACCACTCTCCATCAGAACATGATGGATAGATTTCTCTTCCTTATCCATATTTTCACTTATGTTCTCCTATGTGGAAACCCAGTGATTAGTTAATTTGGGTAACGTTATGTTTCATAATTTAGTTTTTAAAGATTGGTTTTGACATTCCTTTTTATGATGTGGGTTTCTGTTAAAGAAACTTTTTAGTAGAAAACCATTTATAACCCCGACGAATTTTGAGGGCGAAATTCATTTTAAGGGGGGTAGAATGTAACTCCCCGAGATTTTATGAAAAATATTCTTTTTAATTTTATTGATGTATTGTGTTATACGCTACACTAAAAGAAACTTGCACTACACGTATCCCTGACATGGCTTTCTTTACACGCAATCACGACCTTCCACGATAGCGTGTGTTGTACGCAATACCGAGTTTCGCTAAACAACGATATGTTATATTAACTAGCCGTTATGAATAGTAATACCCACTTTTTGAAATTTTATAAATTTTATCTTTCGAAATGGACTTCATTTTTGGATTTGGAATATCGAAATTATCCTAGGGTGAATTTTTTGTATTTTTTTGGAAAACAATCAAATTTTGATGAATACTGAAAACACTAGGTTACTGTTTAAAAACCGACTTTTTATTTAAATAATTATTTATTTTATTTAAATTTATTTTAGGTCAAAATTGATATATAATACCTATATAAGTTCAATTTAATTAATTGGAGTCATTTTATAATAATTTTAGATATATAAAAATTTTATTGGACTTTTCACCGTCTTTTACCCACCTCCTAGGAGAATTTGGAAATTAACATAAAACATAATTTTACCGCTTCTATGAGTGGAATCTCAAAAATCCGAGAGACACAGTTAATATCAAGGACTAAAATTTGTTTCAAAGAGATGAAAATAATTTTTGGTGAATAGTAATGTTTGACTTTTATTTAACACGGTTAAAAGTAAATAGGGTAATTAAGGGTAAAAATGAAATTATTATTACCCTTATACATGTTCTAATTCTATTGGATAAGTTTAATTCGACCAAAAATAACATTAGGAATAAAATCTGACCATTTAGGTCCACTTGGATTAGATTAGAACATTTATTATTAATTTATTTAACGAAGGGTTAAAATAGTTAAAATCAATGTTTAATAACTAAATAATTTTTAATATAGGGATATACACAAGATAAATTAAAATATAAATATTAATTATAAAGATAAAAAGTTTTCCTACATAATGGTATTTTATTTATAATTTTTACACATTAAATAAATTAATTTATTGATAACACAATGATGATTCAGTAATTAACTTATTAATGAAATATTAACATAATTGATGTTATAAATACACAAATAAATTTAATTTGAGACTTTTTATGAATTATAATAATTTTATAGGTTAATATTACATGTTATTATTGATTTAATTAACTTTTTTGGAACTAATCGTGCTGTTATGATTTTCACAAAAATCAATTACTAAATAGTGTCTAAATTGACATAATATAGTTTTTAAAACAAATATGATATTATTAATTTTTATTATATTCTTAAAAATATAATGATTGGCCACGATACTTATATAATGATATATGTATCATTAGTGGACCACTTGGGGGTCTCTTGGATGTATATGGTAAGTTTATTAGCTATATAATATAAAAATACAAAGTGACCTGGTAAATGTCAATCTAATTAACTATGAGTTAAAACTAAAAGATAAGGTTAATATAATAACCCAAACCTATCTTAAATCTATTGGTTGTAAGGATTGAGACTCATCCCCACCTTAGATTTGAAATAAATCAATTTTGAGCTATTAAAACCGAATATGACTTTATTATAAAATAATATTTTACGTTTTTCCAAAGCTACCCCTTTCCTCCCTTATAAAAAGGGAACCCCTTCCCTCTTCTATTCACACCCTTTTGAGCCTTGAAGCTCGAAAAAACCCAGCCCATATCTCTTATACACTTCCCTAGCATCATTTTTGAGGTTCTGGTATTCTCGAAAGACCAACTCTACTTCCATAAGAGGAAGCTTAAAGGAGGTGTGTTGAAGAAGAGGTAATCTCTTCTTCCGATTCTCTCAAGTTTATTTCTTCTTCAACTTCTTCTTCTTTAGTTGTATCATTATAAAGTAATAACATCAGTATTACATATATTATGATATTTTATTATAAATATGAAACAACCATATTTCACCTTCTATCCATCATACGGATAAAGAAATCACCGCGCGTGCGTACGTACCGAATAACGTCTCCACACCGTGGTGTAATCTGTTTTCGGCCACCACCTTACATGGATGGGTATAATGGTGTAAATGAATAAAAATATATGATTATTGTAATGTGATATTATTTCTGAAATATTATACATACACTTCAATACAATTCCACGATCATGGGAATGGTATCATCGCCCCTGCGTACGTACGAACTACGGTCTCCACGGCGCGATGAGATTCATCCTCCATGTTAACAATTCATGAATGATTATAAAGTATATATAAAAAGTAATCATGAAATATATGAAATAATAATGATACTGGATTTATTTATATATATATTTATGTCATCTACTTAATTCCATTCAATTCAATAAGGAAACGAAAACAACGTTCATGTGTACGTACGACCTACCGTCTCCATGAACGGTGTATTTCCCTCCATTTATAGGTCTATAATATATATATGTATATACTGAAGATATATTATATATAAATCATTTTTTACATTCTGGAATTAATTAAATAATGATATAAGTAATAACATCACGAACAACAAGTCAAAACATGTACGATAAATAAAACGATTTTACCCAAAACACTGCTTTAACATGGAATTAACAAAAGAACAGGTAATATAAAGTCATATGTGAAACAATTATGACATAATAACAATGAATATGATTTTGTAATAATTAAATGACATTATTTAAATCATTATACAGGAGGTTAGGATAAGTACGAAGCAAATCAGACCTAAGGTAAGGGATAACTTTTCCAATATCATTTTTATCTCAGATTGTTTATTCGTAAGTATTTACTAGGGTTATATTCATCATCCATGTCAAAGTTTTATAAAAATGTGTTCATGTATGTTTAAAGTCCTTTTTACCCATTTTTGACTTTTACTACAAGGTATTTAAGGAATCTATTCTTTGTTTACCATACGAGGTACTTTTTTGACTTTTCCAGCAAATGTACGAGAAGAATGTTTTTTTAACTTATACGATATGAAAGGATTTTTACAGTTTTATAAAGACTTATTTTCATGAAGCTTACTCCAAAATATTTCATTACTATTTTCTAAAAAATCCTTTTCTTTTAAAATTTCATGACATTTTGTGAAAAGAAAATTATTTTTAAGAAGAACGGATATTTTCCTCAAGAATTCATTTCAAGTGTTATATCAAAACCATTTTCCATCTATGATGACATTATTTCATATTTTTATGTTCCAAGTATAATGTCTCTATAATTTACATGGTTTAACTTTTCTTATTATAAAATGATATCCATTTCTTTTATATGGATTATGTGATGATGGGATGATGTTTATGAAACCCATTTCATTCGTTGGGTTATTATGAATGATGTATGTTTATTTTGTGGCACAAGTAAAAATGATTTCATTATGAGATGGGTTGGACCTATATCTCCCTTCAATGCATTGGGTAAAGATTTATATCTCTTGAGATAGACATGGCTGGAATGGTAAGTTAATCCGGATCAGTGATATAGGACTGGAACGAGGATTGAACTCGATTCAGAAAGGGACTTGGTCAACTAATATGGTCTTGGAAATAATGCCTTGGATACTATGGAAATCATAACTCGTGATGAATGGTTTCCACAATTACATTATTTATTCCCATTCTATTTTATCAATATTGATGTTACTTTATTATATATGCCTTACTTACTTCCAAGATTTATGTCTTTTCTCATGATTTTTATGTTTAGATTATATGTTCAAGATTTTGCATTAAAATGTTTATGGATTGTTTTATGTTTTCTATACATACCCTTTCTGAGCATTTGAGATCACCCTTTTTATTTTTTATTTTCTCAAGGATATGAAGAAAGGTTTAGGTAATAAAACAAAAGGGTAAGATCTTTATGGTAGAAGTTGATGATCTTTCACAATGATTAGAAGATTAAATTCCGAGTTTCCAAAGACACTAAACTATTACATTCCTTATGTGCATGTGTTTGTTATGTATTAAGTATTCCGAAAAAGTAATGTAATGTCCATGTTTGTCAAGATTTGGGTCTCTATAATTAATGTTATTATTGAGGAAAATAATCTTTAGACATTCCATATAACCCCATACCACATTGAAATATTTTAAATCATATATATCATGATTAAATAATATTAAATGGAAGTTTTAAATACCATGAAGGTAAATTAATTCATGATATAATTTATAAAATTGAGAAGTAGATACACCACTCAAAATAAGTATGTGGTGATCATGATATTAATCTCATATAAGTAAGAAGTGATATAAGAATAACATACCTTGTATTTCATTATGGGTAAATTCATTTTAACATAAGGCATAAAATATGTTAATTATTTACTTATATGAGAAAATTATTATTTTTTGTTATTAAATTTTTATCACTTATTATCATGTTTTAAAAAACTACTTAAATAATAAATTTTTCATTGGTTATTTTTCTCATGTTTAGTTTATTTGTTGAAAATAAATTTAGTAGGTCAACTATGGTGTTATGCTCCAACCCCAAAATCCTGATGCTGGTGCATTATTTTAATACATTGGAATGATTATAATGAATAGAATCCCTAATAACTAATTAGTTAAGTAGTGTTGTAAAATATATTATATACTAGAACATTAAATTACAATTAAAAACATAAAATACAACATAGATAATCCATTGAGACTTCCATTGTCCACCTATATTAACCCTAAATATTAGTCATAAAACACTTCTTTGTATCTATGAAATCTAAAACAAATGAATATAATGATCCTAGTTGCTCAGTAAGGTTAAAAAATATATCATAATCTTTCATAAATAACCATAATATTTAAGGTAAATATATAAATGAAACACAAGCCATTTAAACATTAAATTGAACATAATATGGAATGAATAAATAAAATAATTCCATCTAAACATTCACATGCATATTATACTAGTCGAATAATTATATGAAATATAAATAACTAATATCATAATGAGGAAATTCATAATGCATAACATTATAAACATACTTTCAAGGCCTCATGCCAAGACCATTACCATATCATCAATTCCTTGTGCTAAGACGCTAGCTTTTCTCATGTGACCTACTGATGCATCAAGGGGATATAGAAGGCATTTCCCATCCCTTAATATGTCTAGTGGATTCCTCATATGAAAATGGTGAAACATAACATAATCATTAACATTAAACCTAGAATAAGAAATGTTAACACTTTGACCATTAAACATGAGTGGTATCAAAATAGAAAATCCATGGTAAATCAGATCAAAAACCCTTTAATGTAATATGGAAGATTTTATGAATTTAGATTAATCCTAAAATTCAACAAATGATTTTGACATAGATGAAAATAATATAATGGAATCAATAAAAAGATATTTGAAGGAAATATAACTTTTTTTACATTGAAATCATTTAAAAGTCATGAAATTATAAAAGAATAGAATTATTTAGAAAATAAAATTTTATGTTAGAAAAGTAATCTTCCAAATGGAAATATGAAACAGAAACAAAAATTAGTGCTCACACCATATATGTTAACAAAACATTCCTACGTTAATTTTTAGAAAATGTGAAAAAGTAACATGTTTATAAAATGAAAAAAAATATTCCTTCAAAAAAAAATTAAAAATTAAAACATGGGTATAAATTACATTAATCAATTATATATACCTAGTATAAATATTTAATAAATTTATTTTTATAGAATATAGATTTGGATGATTAATATTCCCCAATAGACAATTACATATAAAAAATCTCGAATAAAAATGATATTGAAAAATTAACATTTTATTTTGGATTTTCTTTAGATGAGAGTTATTTAAAAACCCATATAATGGATAAAGTGTGTTATTAATTAATAGACGGGCCATATATAAATTTGTGACATCATTTAAAATCCCTTTATATTATAATATTTCAGTTTTAACATTATCTTGGGTGTTAAATACGTCATTTTTCTATGCATATTTTATTGGGTAAGTAATATTTTGATTCATTAAGGTATATTTTATTCATATAAATGATTAGTTGAAGTTCATAATTATTATATCCATTTATATTATAATATCTATAATCAATATTTAATAGTTAACATGGAGAATGAATTTGATCGCATCATGGAGATGGTAGGTTGTACGTACGAATGAGTGATGGAATAATTTCCTTGATGGTTAAATGGTATGGAATTTGAAGGAATATCAATTTTAAAGAAACAATATATTCTTATATTTGTTATTCACATCCATTATATGAAATGTTATACCCATCAAAATGAAGTATGTAATAAAAATAGATTACATAATGATGTGGAGATGGTAAGTTGTACGTACGTTCGCATGGTGATATTGTTTTTCCTAGTATGGGTAATATGAGGAATATGGTTGTCCCATAAATTTAATAAGATCTCATAATTTATGTGATACTAAAGATATTAATTTATTATGGATAAAATAATGAAAAAGGATGTACAAGAAGAAAACAACATTGAAATATGTGATAATAATTTACCTCTTTTTCAGGAATCTCCTTTTGATTTTCACAAAAGGAATCCTTTTGTTGGTTTTCTAAAAAAAGTGTATACTATAGGATGAAGTGAGAGAGTTTGTGAAAATAAGTGGTTAGGGTTTGGCTGATCCAAAGGGCTTAGGATGTGTCAACTAAAGAGAATGAGAAATTCCCTTTTATAAGAGAGTAGGGGAACTTTAAGAAAATATTAAAATGTTAATATATTATAAAATGATTTTCAGTTTCTAATAGATAAAAATTGATTTATATAGAGGATAAGATGATTACGGGTATATATTATTTCAACTAATAGGTTTTATACTTGTTTATGTGAAAACATTAACCTTATCTTTTAGATTTAACCCTTAGTGAAATAGTTTAACTCTTACCATGTCTTCTTATATTTTTACACCACATTGTAAATATAGTAACTATAAAATGATACGAGAACCTAAATTGTATAATTAATGACATTTCTAACAATATTAAAGTTAATTGGAAGAACATTAAATCTTTATGACTATTACATCATTTATTAAAATGGTATTGGTCTTAGAAACTCACTTATGTCAAATTTGACACTATTTAGTAATTGATTTTTGTTAAAGTCATAAAAAGTTTATTCCATTTTTAAAAAAATTAAATCATCCCTAAAATTTCAATATTTTCCTAAACATTATTGTATTACATCATGGTTCTCATATTTCCTTTATTTTAATATTTACAATATCATTTATTTCAATCTTCCAATTATAATTTAATCACTGCATCATCATTGCATCATAAATAAATTATTTTATTTAATGTATAAAAAAAAATACCATGATGTACGAAATATTTGTATCCATCTTATTATATTTTATTCTAAATAAATATCAGTTATATAACCCCGCAATAATTTTTTTAAAGACACATGTTTATGATAAATTACATTTTACATTAAATTAATTATTATAAAATTTCATCATCACACCCATGTAGACCACAAATGAAAAATGTGAATCCAAAGTGTCTTACTAGTCTCTCATAACTCACACAATAGGATTATTAAATGAGTTATAGTAGGATTATTATTATAATATTATTTTTACTGTTATATACCTTATTTCTCAATTAAATGTGGTAAATAAAAATAATTACAAAAGATATTATTCATAATGTCCAATACTAAAGGGGAATATTTAAATAATTAATACCATATAATTAAAAATATGGAATAAATTTTTCCACATTCAAAACATAGAATTGGTATAAATTATTTTAAAATTAATTCTCATTGTCAAAACAAAAAATAATGTTTTTAAGAAGTAAAATCATCAAATGATTACCTTGTGTTTAGATGCAATTTTAAAGTGAAAATAATTACAATGACCTGAATTAAATTAAATTAAAAAAATTTAATTTTTTTATACTTTAAAGAAAATTGAATTTATAATCTTTCAATATAAAGAAATTATATGAAAAATAATTTTTGAATTAAAATGTTTTATTTTTTCACTATTAATTAAAATGTGAATATTTTCAGAAAATTACCACAATTTAACCATAATATAATTTTGATATTCTATATTCAAAAATAATATTTATAAATTTCATAATGTGTTTAATACTATTCATAACCACCTTTTAAATAGCTCGTTTGATTGGGGCGATTGAACTGAGTGTTTCGTGTAGTGCACACTATTGAAATATTTAAAAAGAAGCATATTGTAAATGATTTGGGTGTTACATTGTTCCTTATAATAAAATGTTCCCTCACAATATAAACTCATAATTGAAAACTAGTGGCTTGTCATTCTAAAATATCTTTATGGATATCATACATTGGAAAATTTATTAATGAGACATCCTTTTTATAATAATGAAAGGGAAGTATGAAAGTCACTGAATATAAAACATAATAGGGTTTCATATAAGAAATAATGTACAAGAATGAAAAATAAAACCATTATGTTCTGATGGAATTTTACCAACAACCGGATTAGGTTGAATTTAATAATCACAAATCTAAAAATCTCTGATAGCCTAATAAACCATTTAATTCCAAAAAAAAGAATGTACTAGGAACAAAATTTTTGTATAACGATCTTTTCACTAGAGATGAAAATTTTATTTACATTATAGACTATGATCACAATTAAGCATACTTAGTTGAAAAGTTGATTTCCATCTGTTAACTGATTTCTATCATAAACTAATCTTTCTATCAGAAAATAATAAAATTAAAAAGTATTCTATTTTTCTTAATAATATAAGGTTCTAAATCTTATAATATAACGTTTAAAAAAGAAAAATATATTATACTAACCAGTGATATCCTAATGGCTAGTTATAGGAGAAATATCCTTATTTCACTTAGGTTGTGGGTTTGATTATCATATCCTTGTATGATGTGATGGGTTATCGCCAGACCTACAAGTTTTCTTTTTTCTAAAACTTTGTTATTATAAAATTCTAGAAATAACCATTGAATGTTCAATATTAAAGAAATTTAGTATCATCAAAAAATACTTTCCAATGTTCCACTTAATCCATTACAAACATAAGTGCTTTCTAGAATACATCTATCGAAATTAATAGTTGAGAAAGGCTCTCTAAATTTCATCAATCAAATGTACCATCATATTTCCAAAACAAAGTAATATATCCCTTATTAAAAAATACCATTAAAACCTAAAAAAAAAATATTGAAATTATTCACTCTTATAAATACTTCGTGAAGATTTACTATATTAAAATCCTTATATATCACTTTATTCCTATAACTAGAATATAATAACATAATTACTTGAACCCAAATACATTACGTATTCCAATTCGACCATAGTAACAACATAATCTTGACATTCATCCATTTTCTTCTTCTGATATATTAGTTTATGACACATTAGTCAATCATTTGTATAATGACTCATATATTTAAAATTATATCATTGCACATTTACATATTCCTTCTTTACCTTAAAATCATGATCTGGGTGACCTTTCACTCCATGCTTGTAACAAACTCCCATTCCTTTCATCCATGTATCAGAATTATTCTTCTCACAATTTTCACATATGGTAAAATTATTCATTTGATTTTATCCTTTACTCATCTCTTTCTCCATTGTTATCTTATTTTATTAATTTACATTAATTTCATAAGAATTATATAATTCATTTTCCATCTTTATATCACATAAGACAATTTCTTCATATGATGAAAAATATTATGAGACCAATTCCTATCGTAGGATTGGATTTAACCCATCAATGATTCAACCAGTCTTACTTGATGGGTTACGTATGTATTATACAAAATTACATGCTCAGCTTGTGAAGTTATCTTCAAACATTTCAACATTCTTATCGTCTTTTTTCCACATGAACATTAATTGTATTTCCATATCAACTCATTTTTTACATGGAATTATTTTTCTATGAAAAGTTCATCAAATTCCCTCCATCACATATTTCCTACTTCTTCTTCCACATTTCTATTATGAATTAATGAAAATCATTGAACCAAACATCCATATAGATGATAGACCTCTATGATAACTTTCTCCCTTTAATTATATCCCCATGAAAGAAATATCATTTCTAAGAAACTTATCAATTGATCACCTACAGATGGATTTGGAGCCCCATTTAATATTATAGGGTGTTGTCTGATTAAGCGGTCTAACATTTTTCATCCACATTTTAAATTAGGACCCTCAATACAGGTATGGTTATTGTTTATAACCTGAGTTAGTTGTCCCAATATGGTTATATATTTTTAGAACCAATTACAGCCCCTGATCCAAAATCAATATATTATATAAGATGGAAATCCCTACATGGATTAATTTCATTAATATGGTTTCTATTCATTTCTCTATGTACCATTTCTAAACAATTACATACACTATATTAGGTTATTAATCATAGTGAATAATTCTAAACTAATAAATGACAAGACACAAATTGAAAATCTATACATATCTAATCTCACAATCTTAAAATGATGTCTTTTATGCATATTTAATCATAAATCCTTCATAATGGAATGTAAATAAAATATGAATTATCCTATCAATATCCCGCAGGAGTGTCAAACCATGTGCATAGTAAGACCTAATTTCATGTACTGGGTTACCCCAAACCAAGCCTGGAACACCTTTTCAGGGCTTTCCCCTAGGTAAATATATCTAAAACCACATCCCCTTGTACTATCATGACAATGATTTATTTACTAGGAATTCTTACATAATTTTTACATATCCAAAATTCTAGGATATTCTCTTATACATATCCTCAAAGTCTTTCTTGGGGTTATGATACCTAATCAATGTTTTCTAAATCAATTTCCATGGTTGTTAATAAAAATCATTTAGTAAAAACTATAATTCCCCGACCAAACAATATTGTACCTAATGCATTGTTTTAATATATTTCCATTATTACAAGATAAAAAATCCCCAAGGACCAATAGTTTATTTGTCATGGAAAATAGATTACAAATATGATCTTAGTATTAAAATTCAATAAAAATATAATATTGATAATCCTTTGAGAATAATACTATTATATTATCTTAAAACATCATATTAGTCATCAAAAACTTATTGGAATCCTATGAAACTAAAAGACAAGAAATGGGAGAACTTAGATGCTCTATAATGTTCAATAATGGAGTAGAATATTTCATATTTAACCATAATATTTAAGGAATGTATAATGATGAAGCAAAAGCCTTTTAAACATAAACTTGAACATAATATGGCAAGAATAAATCAACTAATTCAATTTAAACGTTTACATGGATATTCTAATAGTGAAATAATGTCATGTAATATCAATATTTAATCTCATAACAATAAGAGGCATAATTCCTAACATCATTACCATATTGTCTAGGCATCGTGTCAAGACCATTTCCATTTCATTAAGGGTATCTTCCAAGATATTAGTTTGTATTAGTAGGCCCATTGATTCTTCAGGGTGTTATAGTAGGCCCTTCTCATCACTTATTAATACCAATACATTCCCCATATAAAAAGGGAGATTCATAATATAAACATTCATATAAAACATAGCATATAAATTATAAAAATTTAACTATAAACAATGACCTGTATAAAAATAGCACAACCACCATCAAATATATCATAAACCCTTTATTACAATATGTAATATCTTATCAAACTCAATTAATCATAAAATCCAACAATGTATTTTGACAAACATGAATATAATCTAATGGAATAATTAAAATCTCATCGAATGAAATATCCATTTTTTTACATTGAAATAATTTTAAAGTTGTCAAATTATAAAATAAAAACTTTATTATGAAAATAGCCTTGTATATTTGTAAGAGAGGCTTCAAAAATTTCCATATGACATAACTACGGAAAATATACCTCACATCATATATGTTAGAAAATAAATTCTTTCTAAATTTTGTGAGCAGGTCATAAAGTACCTCGTTTGAAAAATGACTGAATGAATCCTTTAAAAACGTTTTATAAAAAGTAAAAAATTATTATAAATGATATTAATACATTTTATGTACCTTGAAAATGTTTTTTTAAATGTATTTTAATGAAACATGGATGTGGATAATAAATATGCCCCAATATAAACTTATGTATAAATAATCTCAGATAAAAATCAGATAGTAAAATTGAACCTTACATTGTGATTTTCTTTTATAGAGGGTGTGTTATCCTCCTTTATAATTGTTAAATAATGTTATTAAATTATTTCATGACCATATTCATATTTATGATATCATATAAGATCCTCTTATATTATTATATTTCCGTTTGACCATGATCTATGTTGTTAACTACTTTATTTTCCTATGCATATTTTTTTTTGTATGACATGTTTTGTTTCAGTATGATATATTATATTATTATATTTGTTAATTTTATGTACATTATTATTATATCTACTCATATTATAAAATTTATAATCAATATTTAATATTTAACATGTATGATGAATCTCATCTTGTCATAGAGAAAGTAGGGTGTACGTACGCACAAGGGATGATATCATTACCTTGATGGTTAAATGGAATAGAATTTTATGTAATATTAATTTTACATAATAAATATCATTTAATATTTTTATTTAAATAAATTATATTCAATTTTATTCCCATCTATGAAAATTATATATGAAAAATAGTTTACACCACGACATGGAAACGATAAGTTGTATGTATGCACACATGATGATGTTGTTTTCATATGTTGGGTAAAAAGAGTAATATGATTACCTAATAAATTTAATAATATATAATCATGTATATTACAGTGGAGACATTAATTTTTTATGGTTAAAACAGGTAAAGAGTTTTTAGAGGATGAAAATAACATTGAAAGAGGTTATAGAACAATTACCTATTTTCGGGTATCTCCTTTTGATTTGCACAAAATGACTCCTTATGTTGGTTTTAGAAAAAAAATTGGGGATTATAGGATGCATTTATGGAGTTTATGAGAATATATGGGAAGCTTTTGTCTGAGTTAAATGGATTTTTAAGTATTAATCTTAGAGAAAGAGAAGTTCCCTTTTATAAGAAAGGTGAGGGGCACTTTTGGAAAATATTGAAATGTTAATTTATTACAAAATGATTATCGGTTTATAATATCTTAAAATAGATTTATTTCTATGATAATATAATTATGGGTATAAATCCAAGAAACCAATAGGTTTTACACTTTTATATAATTTAACATTAACCTTATCTTATAGATTTGACCCTTAGTGAAACAGTTTAACTTTTACCATGTTTTCATGTAAATTTACTCCCCATAGTTAATAAAGTTACTATAAAATTCCAAGAGAACATAAAGTGTATCATTAATAACCTTTTTAACACTATACATATTATTTGGAAGAATAATAGATTTTAATGGCGATTATATCATTTTATAAAATAGTATTTGTTTTCAAAACTCATTTATGTCAATTTTGACATTATTTAGTAATTAATTTTTGTTAAAGTCATAAATCACGATTCTTTATTAAAAATCAAAAAATCGTCCATAAAATTTCAATTTTATCCAAAAATTTCTTTTATGTCCTCAAAAATCTCAAATTACATTTATTATAATATCAATTACTTTCTTCCTTTATTAGTAAGGTAATCATTGCGTCTTTGTTGTGTTATAAATAAAACCATTTATTTAATGTCAAGATATTATAAAGAAAATTCCATTATGTATGTATCTTTTTTTATTTCTAATTAATATTTATAGTAAAAAGGTAAGTTATATAACTTCTCAATAAAATTTGTTTCGTAAAATAATATATGTCTATGATATATTTCTCTTTAATTTAAATTATTTATTATAACATGTCATTGTTAAACCCAAGTGGATCCCAATGGCCAAATTTTCATCCCATGAGTTTAAAAGGTATCCCATAACTCATCCAATATTAATAATACTTTTTTAGGGTATTTTGATAATATTATGATATTATTTGTTTTTCTTATTTACCTCATTACCCTTTAACCATTCCAAATTTAAATAATTACTAAAGTTGATATTCATTATGTACCAATATAAAAGAAGAAAATTTATGTAATATTAAACTTATTATTCCAAACATTTAATCTATTTTTCCAATTTTAAAACATATAATTGGATGAAATTAATTTAAAATTAATTTATATTTTCAAAATAAGAAAATGTTTTTTTTAAGAAGTAAAAATGATCAAAAGATTGACATGTGTTCAGATAAAATATTAATGTAAAAATAATTAAAATTACCTGAATTATATTAAATGATAAAAACAAAATCTAATTATACTTTAAAACTAATTAAATTCATAATCTAAATATATATATAAATTATATGAAAAAGGATTTTTTAATTAAAATGCAATATTGACACTATTCATTAAACTGTGAATCTTCTCAAAAAATTAACAAAAGTTTACCCTAATCTAATTTTTATATTATGAATTCAAAAATAAGTTTTGTAAATTTCACAATTTTTTTAAAAATATTCATAACTAATTTTTATATGGATACTTTGATAGGTGTACAAGAACTCGGTGTTGCCTATAGTGAACTTTATTGAATTATTTAAGAAGAATCATACCATGGATGTTTTGAGTGTTACATATGAACAAATGGATCATTAAATAACAAATAAAAAATAAAAATTACTAAATAATTAATATATTTATACATCAATTATTATTTTTTAAAAATTATTATATGGTTATGAAAAATTAATCAATGTTACAATCATTGAAACGGTAGTTCGTACGTACGCATCAGTAATTTTCTCATTTTTTCAATGATCATTATGAAAAGAAGGTAAATGATAATATATAATCACATTATGATGATTATGCTATATATACCATTTATTTAATTATATATAATCTTATATATAATTATTTTTCTATAAACAAAATGACATTTTTTCAAGGAAGTAGTAGACCACACATCCACGAATGAAATTATGACTTTTTAAGTGTGTGTGAAAGGGTAACAAATAAAATTATATATTATATTTATAGAAAGTTAATTTTTTTCATGAATATAAAATATAGGTTTTTTATTTAAAATATATTTAATTAAAATAATATTTTATACATTCCATGTATCGTGTGAATGAATCACATTGATTTGTGGGGCGGTAGTCCACACTTCCACAAATGTTTTTATCCTTTTTACACAAAATGGAAAGTGTAATGATATGTGTAGTAAAATAATTTAAGAAGGTTAAATATATAATAAATTTAACATATAAAATTTATAAATATATTTTCCATCATAATGGCCACTATGAGAGGAGGTAAAGAAAAAATGAGCAATCATTGTTTCGTGAGGCTGTTGTTCACCCTACACAAAAACATTATATTCATTACCCATTATATGGATGTTTGTGTCATTGGAAGTATAACCATTAGAAAAATAATAATTATATAATTATGATACTATTTATTAATGTAACTAGGATATTTTTGAGAGTAGAGGATATAAATAAAGCTACAAATATTCATGAAAGATGTTACATCTTATTCAGGTAACTACTTTTGGATTGAACCAAATAATTCATTATATATCATTCTTCCCAAGGGTAGGATTATATAATGAGGGAAGGTACATTTAGGAGCTCTATGGGTAGATATTTTTTGAGCCAAATTGGATTGGGAGGTGTGATAATGTGGAAGGTGATGGAGCCTTTTTTAGGGGAGGAAAAGGTCTCACTTGGAATTTTTGAAAACATGTTAGGTGTACCAAGGTTTTTACCTTAAAGGTCATAATAGACAAAAAAATCAATAATTAATGTTTAATAGAAATAATTATGGCTATAATAATTATTTTTTACATGTGTATAGTTCATTTGTTTCCATTAATTTAAAGGCTTAATATATTTTATTCTTTAATATTTCTTAATAATTTTAATATATTTAAATTACTTTCACTAATAATTGTGGTCATAAACTAATTTGAATTTATTAAAAATTATAATGTATTATTATTCCAAATATGAAATCCATTTTATCATATTAATATTATTGAAGTGGGTATAATCAATTTAAATTTAATCTTACAAATAGGATTTCAATAGAGGTTTATAAAGTAAAAACGTTAAAAATTATGCTATATTTTTATAGAAAATTTCAAAGTGAAATTTATTCAAATGATCTACATTGGATTAATATATAACAAAATTATTTAATTAAAAATTAAAAAAAATTAATATTATAAACCAACCTTATGAATAAATTAGTTTAAAACACCTTTTTGAATTATATCTAAGAATTTATTACTATTCATTAAAAAATAAAATGTCTTGAAAAAAATACAACGAATTCAAACTATCTAATTTTTTTGTTCTATTTCTAATATAAATTTTATTTTGAAATATATCTTACATGAAAGGTAAAAAAATTTACTTAAAATTCATTCTTCACTAAAAAACAGGTAAATGTACTTTAATAAAAATTATGGTTTTTATTTGTAAAATTGTGTTTCTTCTTATATTATGACTATCAAATGTATTGGATAAATAAAAAAACATATTTTTTGGAATATATAAATATATATATATATATATTATTTTGATATCACAGATTAATTAAAATTAATTTAACCAATTGGATAAAAACAACAATTGAGCGTTAAAATATATTTCTATTTAAATATACAATTTATATTCAAATGCTTCTTAAATTCATTTCAAATTATTTTGTAACCATTTATTTAATTTTATATTTTAGTAAACCATAATTTTTATAAGATTTTAAGTACTAGTAACAAATTTTAATTAAATTACAATTTTATATACAATAACATTTTAATAATATATTATTGTTCGGTGAATCTTAGTACTGTGTGTAAAGAAAGCCGTTGAATAAACTCATTATTTCTTGGAACATATGATAACTCAGTTTCATGTGCATTTAAATCTATAAAATATATTTAATTATTATAAATTAATAAATCTATTATAAATTCTCATGATATTATGTTCTCTTTTGTGCTTTTCATTGTCCTACATACATGATATCAAATAAATGGTTATTACTTTATATTTTTTGGGGCGTTACTCTAAAAAATTACCCAATAAACTAGTGGGATTAATAGTTTTAGTCCTATAAATTGCATTCATATAATGTACTTGCATATAGAGTCCACAAAAGTATATCAATCAAATGTAATTAACATAGTATTTACCAATTGAAATAAAGTGGTTTCATAATTTTTTCACATAACATAACCAAATGAAATTTTTACAGAATACATTTGATAAATGGTCATAAGGAATGTATTTTACTATGAAGAAAAGGATAATTAACAATGTATATATGTGTGAAACACACACATATATATATATATATATATTACAATAAATTTCTAACCTAAATTTTTTATCATTTATGAAAATATTAAAAACATTCTTGAGGAAAATAACCTTCTGAATTAGAGTAACATCGAAGGATTTCACCTTGGATAGAAAATGATTTTTAAAGATCACATTGAACATTTATTGTAAATAATAACATATATATATTTAAAACCCGTATTTAAAATATTAAAATTTCTCAAACATTAAAATAAACTTTGAATAATAAAAATGTAGAATTAAAACATTTTTTGGTCATGATTATTGAAGAGATTTTTTCATTCTAAACATATTATGGAGACTATGATTCCATTCAAATATTTTTAGGGATCATTTAAATTGATATGGAAATTAAAAAAAAATCTATTATAAAAATATTTTGAAAGAATTCATTTATGTGTAAAATTTACATTAAAAAATTACAGTAATAAAATTCACTTTTTTGGGAAGCATGAATTTTAAAAAAAATGATTTTTAGCCAAAAAAGAAATAATTTCATATTTTATTAAAAAAAATATTCTCATTAATTTGATGTACCAATGAGAGGAAAAATTTTCTATTACTTAAATACATTATGAAAACTCCGGGGAGAATAAAATTAAAGGGGTGTTTATGATAATGATCAAACAATTTCCTTCAATTGAAATTCATGAAAAATCAATACCTATTAAAATTACATTGATATATAAACCCTATCTGCTTTGATAAATTTTGAATCATAACATCCCATAAAGGAAGTAGTTAAATGGTAATATAAAATATCCTGATTTAAAAAGGATTAATGATATAGTAAGTATTGTGGATATATATAAAACAATAAAAATAAATTAGCTACATAATAGAACATGTTTCTCAATGAAGAAATTTTGATAATAAACACTTATAAATATTTTATCATTTTGGAAATAGTTAATCAATGTAGTGATTATGTGTATAAAATATAGATTGACATAATGTACTGGGGAAATAAAAAATACTGAAAAAAAAATTAATTTCACACCTAATATAGGATTAATATAATTAATGATGAAGTCATATAACCCAAGGAATGGAAATTTAGTTTAGAAGCCCCATACATCATCCTTCTTAATTTTTGAACACTCTTTTGCAATATTTTCATTAAAAAACATCTTTTGGTTTGCTCCAAAATCCATGCTATGTTGACTCTCTAACTAAATAAATTCTTCAAGGGTGATGGGAGGGATGTAGATAAGATGTTTTGGTAAGAATGTTTTTAATTAAATGGTTATATATTTATTTAATAAACATTTGATGGGTGGACTGTTATAAGTGTTTTAGAGGACACATTTTTTATTTTTCAAAAAAAATACAATCACACCCACATTTTACTCATGCGAAAAGGCTCCAAAATAGACCATTTTTAAACCATTTAAGATATATGATATAAATATGATAGTAAAATAGGAATTATAAATGTTTTACATCATTTATAACCATTATATTTTATGTTAACCCCCCTTGTATACCTATTTTTAAATTAACCATGATAAATAGTTTTTACTATATTCATTATTCATTATGGTAAAACATAAGTTTTCCATATTAGAAAATATAAATTATAATTTTTAAAAATAGAGAATATATTACAAAAAATTAAAAAAATGGAATAATTAAATTTAATATTAAACATGTTGTCATGTCAAAAACAAAATTCAAATAAAGAACATCAAAATTTAAAAACAATTATCACAAAATTATATTTAAAATTTGTTATACTTTCTTAATTTTTTTTAATTAATATATAATTGAACTCATTTTCCTTTTAAAACCACATTAAATTAAAATTTTTATTGTAAAAAATTTATTTAAAAAGTAGTTTTTAATAAAAATATGTATTTCTAACTATTCATCAAGAAAATGAAACTTTTCAAAAAATTTCCTCAAAATATATTATTGAAATTATTATTTAAAGAATGGTGTTCATTTTTTGAAATATATTTTCTTAAATTGGTAAATTTTAATGTTAAATTATGTGTGTAAAGTGCTACCAAACCACATTTTAGTAATATGATGCTTTTCAGAAAACATTTATTTTTTCCTTAAATAAGTCTTATTTTATTTGAAATACGTAGATATTCATTGAATCTATTTTATACTGGTTAAAAAATATTATTTTCATAATTTTTTTTGGCATACTCATACCCACCAATTTAACAGCTATGTTATTATGGTTCATTTATATTTGAGGTTGCGTGTTTCATAAGATATCAAAGAGAATGAATTTATTTTAGAAATATATATCATAAAGTCATAGGCTATTAAATGTTTTTATAAGATTGTTGTTGTGTATCATACAAGCTTTCTAAGATAATGTTCCCCTTTTAAAATCTAAGTGTGTTATAAGAGGCATCACAATTATTCTCATGGAGGAAAAACTATATACACCCATAAGATATAACTTCCCTCTAAATAATCGATGCACAAACCAAACCTAGAAGGTAAGAGACAAAATACCTCAATAATCATTAAATCCTTAGGAAAATTAATTACTAAAGCACTAAAAAACTTCTACTTTAGGTAATAAAATACATCCTGGAACTAAAATAATATACAATGATTCTTGATTATTCCAAGATATATTACTTTTTAGGGATGAATCCCAATATAAATCCAAAAAAACAACTGATAACAACCTTTGAGACCTGGAAAATTGAAAATCGCTACCACATTTTTGGGTTCATCTCTAGAAACAACAACCTCAATATTCGATTGGTATGTGGACAAACCTTATTAGAAAATCATATGTATAAGGAAATGCTACTCCCAAATCTATAACTTTCACTTTGACATATTTCCAAAGAGATAATGGTGTCTAAGGACTTATAAGATATCTTTGAGATTGTTTACATGCATTGTCATGAACCAACCTTGGTCGTCCCGGAACTGGTCACTCGATATAATCCATGGAATGGCCCGAGAGGTGTTCCTGATCCTCTTGGGTTAGTGGGAATTGAAAAGGTAATTATTATACCGATAAAATAAATGATTTAGCCCAATGTAAATAAGATAAAATATCATAATAATAAAATATAACCCAAAAATAACAAACAGAATGACTAATATAGAATAGAAACATAAAACTAACCAGACTCGATGAACGCTAAAATGCCCTGTGACTCCACAGGTCACACTCCGATCTCAATACTCAATATCGCCCATGATGATCGAGATCGTACTAAAACATAATGTTCAAACAAAAAACAAGAATAAATTATATGTTTGAGTATTAAATCATTGTAGGCCACCTTGGTATTCTATTTCCCAACTCACTTCCTATAAAATAAAAGTATCATCAATTTTAAAGTTTCAACCATGATAAATTAATGTATGATTTTAAAAATATTCACTCAAACTAAAGAAAAAATCATTACCCTTTTTATTTTTGGAATCCATGTTCATCCCATAAGTGAGATGTCATAATTTTCAAGGGGAAAGGGATGTTTACATTTTTAACATGAAAAAAGAGGATAAAACACTTTTCATTAAAAAACAATGTGTAACCCATATTAAAAGAAACTCATCAGTTTTAAATAAAAACACTACATAAGAAATCACTATACTAATCACCCAATATAGGAAATGGAGATAATTTTACAAGTTTCACGAAGATCTTTACAAGAAACAAATATCTAATCGACATTGCTGAACATAGTATATCTAGATTAATCCAAAATATACATTTAGAGGAGACCCCATCCCTAGTACCATGACACACATGATTAAATCAAAAACACTAAAATACCCATCCACCCTAACTTAGTACAGACCAAGGGGCCCAATCCTATAGCAATAAACCCAAATATATCCACTTATTATGGTCCACTAGTCAGTACATGACCTTTTTATGCTGAAATCATTCTCAAAAAATTCCATCAATATGTCAGGTTCCTAGATATCATGACTATAATAGGGGTGAGAAATATGATGCAAGAAAATCATGTAATCATAAAATATATATAATAATAATCCACACCAGATATCATCTTGAGTCACTCTAAGAATCCATTCACATTCCATAAAAAGAATTGATCTCAAGGAGTCCATACCGAGAACCTCCAATTATTATGACGAATCAGAAGGATTCTGAAGTGAGGATATTCTATACATTAAACAAAATTAAGTCATGAGAATCACCCAATGGTGTTTTTCTAAAAACAAATTCACTATTTTGATAAAATTTCCAAACTGGACTTTGAGAATTATCCACAAAACCATCACATTAAAAGAACTAGTTATTTTCTTATAAAAGGGGGAAGACATCCTTTTTTTAAATCGCAATAATTTCAGAACCAATGCCTTTAATTTTCTCAAATTTCAATTTCAATTAAAAACCATTTTAATAAAAATGACAAAAAAACTCTATAAAACCAATACACATTCCTTTTATGTCTAAAAATGAATTCAAATACAATTAAAGGAACCCAAATCATCATTTTTCATACCAAAAAAATATTCAAAAGTCATAACCATGAATTTGATGTCACACAACATATGAAAAATACAAGCAGTCATTTAATCATCCACTTGGTGTGCCCTGATTTAGTAAAACATGTCTAATCATCATAGAATAATGCTTAAAGCATCGTTCACACACTAAAAACTAACCAAAATATGGCACAAGAATATTTATTCTGTATACATGTTGTGAAAAATATGAAATTAATGTTTTTTAAATTAAAATATCATGTTCATGGGAAAACTAACCATAAAGAATAGAAAAACCAAAGCTTTCTAACTCAAGCAGCAACCTATTCACATGCTCACACTTTTATATATGTATATATATATCCTTATACCGATGCATGTGTCCTTTAATCCATTAGGTAACACGCAAAAAGGATATATACATTTTTATACATATCCAAACCTATGAATATTTATACGCACCCTCCAAACTAATCAAAAGTACCAACAATAAATCCTCAGGACTCATAAAATCCATAAATTCTGGATTTATAGTGTGTAAAACTGATCACGAGTTTAGAAACATACCCAATGTAGAAGGTGGTGGAGAAAATCAACCTGATCTGCCTTGTCTTGGGTGCTGGTTGTGAGAATAAGGACCAATAGTTCCTGAGACTCCCTCTAGAAAACCCTAAATCAGCAAAAAACCAAAAATGTGGTTATTACTAACCCTAGGTTTTCAGCCAAAACATGCAAGGAAATGTGGAGTTTGAAATCTCTAGAAAATGAAAGAGTTGGGATTGAATAATCACCAGTGGGGGAGCCACATCTAGAGGAGGAGGGTGTCGGAAAGTCACTCATCGAATAAGGGAATCAACTGGTGGAGGTGTGTGTGATAGGTGGTTCCACGACTATTAGAAAGCTTTGTAAGGGAATAGGTGACCTCTAAAGAAGAGGTCAACAATGTTAAAGAGAATGTCTCGGGAAAAGAGCGGCACTGGCTAGAAGAGGTTGTGTGAAAATTGGTTACATAGGTTGTGTGTGTCGCGTAAGAGGGGTAGAAGAAGGGGTAGCATGAATGATGGAAAGGTGGGAGAGGGCGGAAACCTTAACAAAAAAACCAATAATCTAATAATAATAATAATAATAGATACAATAGTTTAATAATAATAATAATAATAAAAGTGTATCTTAATAATTATTGTAATAATGGTAATATTATAATAATAATAATAATAATAACAATAAAAATAATAATAATTTACCTATTGATAAATAATAATATTTATCATCATTTAATTTTTTTTAAATTTATTTTGAACATCGGGTAGGACACACGTTGATGTGAGCATAGTCGCACGGTCTTTAAGCCATGATCTTCTCATGTGCTAGATGCCCCCAAGCCCAAAACACATAACATTAAATAAAAACTCAAAAATTAAAACCATGATTAAACCCTAACCAGGACTAGGATACCTGATTCCCCAAAACTAATAAAATAAAATAAATTTTTATAAAATTATGGGTGTGACAATTCTTCGCATTATAATTATTTATGCCCAAAGAAATTCAAACTATGGATACGTCTAAAAGAAACCCCACTACTCCATTGAAACTCAAGGAGTTTCCAAATGAATGGAAAAACAAAGAGATTACGATAACACCACTGGATAAAAAAGGATATCATGATTTGCTCAGGAGATCAAAATGGGATCCCCATTTAGAGTCAACCACCCCAAAAACATTAAACAACCCTAGTTGATCTGTCTAAAAGACATAGATATTTAATGATGCCCAAACCAGTCTAAAAACATTAATACCATAAACATCCTCCATCGAAACACATACAATCCACCAAAACAAAAAAAAAATAATTTCAAACCCCATATCAGGGAAACCACCATAACTTTACGTCAACAAAACTATAGTAACACACCCTTCCCAACACTCAAATAAAGTAATGACTTATAATTAGGTGGCTCTGTTAGAGGTCATCCACCACCTACACGATAACAGGAACTGGGCTAAGATACTGACACGAGGAGGCCCAAATAGACTCCCCACTATATGAAATAGGATAACAGTAAATTCAAGGAGACCTACAATAGACCTCTGCACAATAAGAATTATTGAGGTTAAACGAACTAAAAAACCTTCCTTGTACTAAAAAAATCCCCAAAATAAGGGGAGCCGAGGGGTGGGTCCCACTGACGGAGCATCCAACCACAACCGGCTCATCCCAACAACGTAACAACCTCATAAAGACACATACAAATCCACATTTGATTCACAAAAATAGGTCACACAATGACCTTTTAATAAATTCCTACACCCAATGATACACAACCATAAGGATCTTGAGAAGATGAGGCAACTGAACCTACTCACAACCAAAAAAAGAACATTTACCCCCAAAACTGATCCTAAGGTGAAAATAAGGTTCCCATTGTTATTTCCACTAAATAGAAAGAATTAATATAGAATAGCTACACCGGAGGCTTCACTGTCTCTATATCCCACGCTAAGAATAAGAATCAGATCAAACCCTTCTCACACTATTGGGGTTCTCCAAACTACATTCCATATTCACACTGGAAACCATGGCTAGAGCTATGATATTTTATACATCATTTGCCTCATAGTCAAGCATTAAAGACCACCAAATAGAACACATGGATAAAAATTTCACAAAACACACTTCCATTGGAGTAGGAGTTCAATAAGGTTCAATAATAACCATCATTTAAATTTAAAAATAAATAAACACCACAAAACTCCACTATTAATGACTATTACACCCAAAGTACATTACAATGAGAAAGACCCTAAACTAATTCCAGAACACTGCAACACTCCTAAAAATGTTCTAGGGTGTTTTTAAAAAGTATGAGTTTGGATTTATGGGGATTTTTAAAAACACCTCGATAGAACCACTTCAAGTGTCCCAGGCATCCACTGGTATGGAAGGGTTTTGGAGCACTCGGGCATAATGGCCTCTTACAAATGCTTTTACCACACTGATGACATATCATGGAATTACACTCTGAAGTGGTTGATGAGAGTTCTATATGCCTCTAAATACCCTTACAAGTACATCCAATATTAGGTTGTTCCTTATTCTTATAACAATAACCCTCTACAACACTTTCAAAAATGGGAGGAAGATCATCCATCTTAAACCCTCCTGGTTACTCAATATTATCATGAAAGGATTCCCTCATTTCATCAGATAAATTGTTATGTTAAGCTATACAATCATCGAATAATGTTTAAGACGAAGCCCAAACATAAAATTTCATGATATCATTTGGTTATTAGCAACATACCATGGGTCATACATAATTATGTCCAAGAACCAATGATAGAATTTCAAAACTAATCCAGTACATTGTTGATGACTGCACAACTCCATCCTCTTTCTCTCCTTCATCATCTCAAAAAAAATATTTTTTATTAACAAATATTTGAAGCGATCCAAGGTAATATTACCCATAGGATTTCATCAAGACATGGACCTCCACCATTTCCAGTTTGAACCTTCGAACATAAATGTAGTAATGTTATCATTAATGTCTCATGAATACATAGAAAACTGAAGTCCCTATCAATCATATACATCCAGTCCTCCACTTCGAGAGGATCTTCTTGACTATAAAAGAGGAGAATAATCAACTTCCAAAATTCAAGAACATTGTATATGGGTTGATCAACTGGAGTATTTGATAATGGTGCACCAATTGATGTTTCACCTTTGTTATCTATAAAATCTTTATGGGGACTGAAACTAATAAACAACGAAGTAAGAAACATAATCAAAACAAATCTGACATCATGTATTCCTCATCTCATAAACTGTAAAAGAAACTAAATTTAGGGAAATAAAGGGAACACACTATTACATTTCAAGATTTCAAAATATCACATTTACCCTAAAAAGCACTTTTGAAAAGGAAAAAAGTTCAAAAGTTACACAACAACAAATGGTTTCCCCTAGAGCCCCACTCATGAACATTCTCATTCCATATCGCGGAACCCGTCTACTTTCTCCTAGAAATCCATGCATGTGGTCAATGACGACAACACAAAAGGTCATAAAAAACAATTTCCATTTTCAAAAAAAACCATTACCATTTTATAATATAACTTTCACAATTCAATAGAAAGTCCTTTCATAAAAAATTGTTCTTCAGAATTAACGAACACCCAAAACTGTTCACAAGGGGAAACTAGTGTCGATATGGGACTTAGACATATGGTTAGTGGCTATATTCTAATTCCACCAACACTATAGAGAGTATACAATGAGAATGTATCTATATCCACAGGGAATTCCAGGCCCTGCGAGCTCACAAAGGCCACTTTCCAACTCCATTTTTATTTCTCAACCCCAAAAACCCCACAAGAATCAAAGGACACAGACAACCTGATCATCCCATGGCATCACGAGGTTCGGACGAGGAAGGGATCATGATGTCCTTCCCATTACTATACTTCAATCACATAAAATTCTAATCTGTCTACCTTGACCACCCAAAATAATGATGACCACTCTAAAAACCATGGTCTAATAAAAATTTGACCATCTCTGATACCATTTTTTCAAGAACCAACCCGAGTCGACCCTATACTAGTCAATAGAGTCGATCCATGCTATGTCCCAAGAGGTGTTCCCGATCTTCCTAGGATGGCAAAATTTTCAGTGGGAATCAACATAGTGACAGTGGGAGTGATTTCACCCAATAAAAATAATAAAAAATGGCAGAATAATAAAATTCTAGCCCAAAATAAATAAGCCAAAAAGAATGACTAATCATGAACTGAAAAATAAAACTAATTGGACATGATGACCACAAATACTCCATGTGACCCTTTGGGTTATAGTCTAATCCCAAGATTCAAAACCACCCACAAAGATCGAGATAAATATAAAACATTAACCTAAGACTGAAAACAAGAATAAAGTATATGTATTAGTATTAAACTCAGTAGGTTATCCAGATATTCTATTTCACAATGAAATTACTTTAAAATAAAATTACTATAATTTTTAAGCGTGAAATTGGATGTAAAAAAGTATTCTTTTCAAAATATTTACTCAAAGAAAATTACAAATCATTGACCATAGTCATTTCCAAACCCAAGTTCATTACATTAGTGAGATGTTAGCATTTTCAAGGGGAAAGTGATTTTCAAATTTTTCAACTTTCACGATAAAAAACTTTTCATTGAAATTTTTTTATAATCCATATTAAAAACAACACATCACATTCCAATAAAAGCACTGGACAAGAAGTCACTATAGAAATCACAAAAAAAGGGAATTAGAGATAATTTTACAAGAATATCAAACATGAATTTAAGAAACAAAGATTCAATATACATATGTGAACCCCAAAGATCAAGAACCACATGGAGAATACTCATACCTGATACCCCATCTTTGATAGCATACCACCCATGATGAAATAAAAAACACTCAAACACCCAACCACCCTTACTCAAGACATACCAAGGGGCCCAATAACCTAGTAATAAACCCATATATATCCACATATTAAGGTACACTTGTTAGTACATGAAATTCCATGGTGGAAATCATTCTTATCAGTTTCCCTTCATATTATAGTTTCTTATGTCTCTTCTATATAATGGGGGTGATCCAATAGATTCCATACTAGCATAAAAGAACAACATATATATAATAATAATTCACAATATGTCTCACAACGAGTCACCCAAAGGATCGATTAACAAGAAATAAAATGAATAGAACTGAAGGATTTTGTACTGAGGTCCTATAATTATCATGATGGATCACAAGGATCATTAAGTGAGGAATTCATATCCATAAAACACAAGTAAGGCAGGAGAATTTCCTAATTGAGGTTTTCATAATAAACAAATTCACTATTTTCTCAAAAATGTTCCAAAAAAGACATCGATCATTCTTTACAGAACCACCACTTCAAAAGAAGCTGGTACATTTCCTATAAAAGGGGAATCCATTATTTTTCCTTTGTACTAAAATTTATGAAACAATGCCATCAATGTACTCACATTTCTATTTCAGTACAAAACTATTTTAATCAAAATGCCAAACCACATTTTAAATCCAATAAAAATTATTTTTAACACTAAAAATATATTGAAATGTTGTTAAAGGAACCCATGTCATCATTTTTTATACCATGAATATATTCTCAATGCCTAAACATGATTTAGATGTTATAAAACATAGTAAAATACAAATGGGAGTTTAATCGACCACTTGGTGTGTGCTGATTTAGAAAAATAAGTCTAATTAACACAAAACAAGGCGTAAAGCTTTATTAATATGCCAAATAACTATCTTAATGTTTTCACAAGAATATATAGAATGTATATATGGTGTGAAAAAACATGAATCCAAAGTTCTTCAATTAAAAATAAATGTGTGTGGGAAAAACCTACATCAAATATGGCCAAGAAAAAGCTGTCTAACTCAAGAAACATCCCTCTCACGTGAACACACTTGAATAAATAAATATATATATATATATATATACTTAAACAAATTTTATTGTTCCCCGAGCCATGAGGGAACACAAACATAGAAGATATACACATTTATATATATTCATGCCTTAGAATATGTGTGTGCACCTTCAAAACAAATCATAATTTCCTATAATAAATCCTCAGGATTCATAAACACCTTAAATCCCTAATTATGAGGGTGTAAAACAAAAAAATGATTTTTGAAACATTCCCCAAGTTGATGGTGGTAGATTGAATCAACCCAAACCACATTGACTTTGGTGGAAGTTTCAAAAATGGATCAATGAATCTGAGACACCCTCCTCAAAACCCTAAATCAAATGAATACCAAAAATAGGGTTATCCCAAACCCTTAGTGTTTGGTTGAAATGAGCAGGGAAGGAGGGAGTATGAAAAATCTCTATAAATCACAAGAGGAAGGAAAAATCATTAGAATGGGAACCACTACTAGAGGAGGAGGGCATCGGCTGGTCATGTTCTGGAGAAGGACACCGATCGTTGGAGGTGCACGCTACAAGCGGGTCACGCGATAGGAAAGAAGAAGTGCAAGGGAAGAAGTGACCACCAATGAATATCTCTCCACCAGATGAGTGGTGGTCACTAAATAAATGGGTGATTCCAGCTCGTGGATGTCACGCGAATAGGGGGTGTTCCTGAGGTGTGGGTCGCACATGACTGGGAGAAGAAGGGGTAGTGTGATGGAGAGAAAGAGGGGATAAAGAGGGAACCCTAACTAAGAAAGGATAATTTTATAATAATAATAATAGTTATAATACTATAATATCAATAATAATAGTAACATATTTTATTATTAATAATAATGGTAATATAATAATAATAAT
Source organism: Viscum album (assembly GCA_963277665.1). Classification (NCBI taxonomy): domain Eukaryota; kingdom Viridiplantae; phylum Streptophyta; class Magnoliopsida; order Santalales; family Viscaceae; genus Viscum; species Viscum album. The sequence goes on from OY728159.1 coordinate 150,671,531, forward strand.
AATAATAATACTTATTAACATATTGATAAATAATAATAATATTAATATTAATATTAATAATACTCATTTAATGTTTTTATTAATTTTGAATATTGGGCAGGATGCATGGTGACTCGGGCATAGCTGCACAGTCTCAAATTGTTCTCTTCTCATTAACCAAATGCCTCCAAGCCCAAGACACATAAATTTAAATAAAAACTCAAATATTCAATTGATGCTTCCACCCAAACCTCAACAAGCATACCCAATTCAATGAAAATTAATAAAATAAAATAATTTTGAAGAAAAGGTCAACTGTTAAATGAAACTCCTTTGACTTCATGTTGATCATGATATCATTAATTATTATAATGAAAAATGACCTCAGAACACATTAATGAAGGATTTAATTTTCCCCATGAACATAGTTGTTGTGTTTGTGACACTTAATAGCATAACCATAAATGAAAAGTACACATACATGTACATAAATAATGTATTTAAGATATCCACTTATTTCACCCTTATCTAGTAATATTCATACTACATGTAGAAATTTTAAGATCAACGGACTCCCTTATTCTTGTAAAATAGATGATTGATCCCCAATAAGGTGTAACAGCTTCATATTGTTACCCGATTCAACCTCCAATAGTCTAAGAACAACCTCATAACACTATCTAACTACATGGATAACAAAACTGGATCGCACTAGGGGTACAAAATTTGTTAAATGAAACACCTTTACATTATATCATCAACCTAAAACATCAAATAATGTTACCCCATAGGTACCATTTAACAGGGATCCAATGAAATTATATAAATTATTATTCAAAACTCTATCCGAAACTCGGCATTCCATCTAAGGGAAGTGTGATAAACTCATCTAAGACCCATGAACTCCTCCAAAATCATGGTAACCTCACATTCTAAATATTAAACTGATAGCTATATCAACAGAGGCAAAAGAATCTTTAATTTTATGAATCCCATATGGTGACCCTCCTTGTAACCAAATGAAATTCCCTAACCCTCTACATCATAAAATGAACCTCTCATAAAAAATGGTTAATGGATTCATTCAATGAATTAAACCAATCCATTATAAGGATAATAATGTATCATTTTTTTATAGTAAAATGAAATCTCTCCCAAATTGGTGCTACACCAAAGTGGGCTACACCACCAACACACATCATGTAAAGTTGTCTGGCCTCGAATTGTTTCAAATAACACCAAGGGAACAGGAAGTCACTCCACATCTAGTCCCAAAGAACAAAACAAGGTATGAGAAAAAAATGGATTGTGGGGAACATTAATTAAAAAAATAACAAACAATAATATATTATACATTGATTGTGCTTTGGACATACACTGTCCTAGCTATCTATACTACCTCTACCTCATGAATCTATCCAGGGCATAGTCCTCTGATTCTCTATCATTAATCTCAAAAAGTATGGCCTTAGTTCACTAAGGAAGAGGATCACTATAGGGATTACCCATTTCGACACCATATTCCATTTTCTTCTAAACTAGTGTAGGTAGTCTGTCCTACTGAAACTACCTCAGATGGAACTGATATATAAGGGGAAATGGACTATGAACACCCATATAAAATTAGACTCCATTATAAGTTATACCTTGATCCTATAAGATGATATATCCTCCATCATCATATAATAAAAATGGAAATCCCCTTATTGTTGTTTAGAATCCACCTATCCTAGATGTTCGAGAAAATATATTCCACATACATCTCCCCAAAATAATTAACCCTAACTATCTGAACAATTGTGGCACATTTCATGAAACTCTATTCAACAGAAATCATTATTGGACACTATCTTGTAGATCAACTCCTAGATAAATCATCTTATTGTTAACTCATTCTTTTTTATATAACTCCATGTATATAGAAAAAGTTAATGGGATGACCATATACCTGATCACTATATGTAAATCCACCTATCGAATTCATGCTCTAGAATCGTAATCTTGAATTTTTTTTTTGGGGAAAGTGAAATAGGTCATTAAAACTCATACTAATATCCCACACACTCGGGATCCATGTCTTAAGGGATTGAAACTCCATTCACATTTCTAACTTTATATTTAATGAAAAAAATTCTAATTGAATTCCTTCAAAATGATTATCCACAATAGATATACCTCCATTCATTCACTAAAAAACAATGTCAACAACTAATGCATTGAAACATGAAATTGGATAATTTTCAAGGGAATATAAAAATCATCCCAAGAATGAATAAAACTAATATTTATCTTCAAATAATTCACCTAGTTATTTGTACATAGATTTGATATGCTCCCATTATACATCCCAAAACACTTCCACTAGAAGGCATGTAAGTCACCCTACCATGACTCATAATTTTCATTAAATTAAATCCTCTATCAATCAACTGGATGAAGAAGTTAAACCAAAACTACCTAGTATAATCCAAGATAATAACTAGAATCGATTTCAAAAAATAAATAAGGATATGTAATCCAAGTATCATATATTTTTTTCATAGATTTATTTAGTTAAATAATGTTAATTTCCCACAATCACCTATTTTAGACATGAACCTGATCAATAATGATTCTTTCACCCCACTAAGGACTCCTCCATACAAACAAGAGCACCTTGATTGATCATTATTTACTCTTAGAGCCCCTGAATCAGATCATAGTTTATTTAAAATCCCATTCCACAACTAGTCTCTATAATAATTCCACATAACATGGTAAATGATAATTGATTCCATAACAACACATGCCACCTAAGGAGTTCCAAACTACAAACTACATCATATCCCTAAATCGAAACAAATAACAACCATTTTTCCTAACTCAATACATCAATATTTTCCCTCTTAGTAGGGAAATTAATGAATAGATATAATGACCCTTAGTCCTTCTTCTAGTGGTTCTAAGATGGAAATAACCAAAGATGGTATAAAATCATTACTTTTCGAAGGCATTACCCCCTATACCAAACATGATCAGGAGATATGATTAAAACCCTCTAAGAAAAATTAACATAAAATATAAAAATAATTCCAAACAACTTTATATTTCATAATTAATGTCAAAATATATAATAAAGCCTCCAATTAAAAACCAAAATTAATCTATTATAGTAGAAACTCAATATCTCTAAATCCCTTTCTAATAATTCCAATCCTAATCCATAAATTATTTATATAGACATGAAAAAAAATTATATTCATAGGTTGAGTATTAAATTATACTATATATCATCATACACATTGTATTATACCACATTTGAAAAGAGAATATTAATCAACCTATGAACAAACAATAGAACCAATAAGAACCTCATGGGTCAATTTACAATTCCTAGTCTTACCATGAATCACTCTCCAAATCACACATCCAATATATTAGTGTAGTATCATAAAAATATAAAGGTTCCCTTATACCACTTACCCATTATTTTTAATTGTTACTCCCCAACATCAACTAAATTGTTCTCACACTCCTTCAATACATATGAAATCACACATCCAAAACACTCCAATATGGGTAAAAATACATCCCTACCAAACACACCCTCTCATGTTCTACAATCTGGTTCTAGTATCTAACATCTACACACCGTACCTCGCCTAAAAATACCTAAGACACCACAACACATCATTCCTAAATACACTTGGTCCATTACATAACATATCATTACCAGAGTAGTAGCGTAGCAAGATTATGAAGGAAATAAACCTTCTTTCCTCATCCTACCACATATGGCCCCCACCGCATACCAAATCCTCATCACATCACCCCATTCTTGGGTAGTCTTCAACATTAGCCTATATCATAACCAATGAAGGAATTGTGGGGAATATAGGGTAGAAATCCATTCCTATAGCCACCATAATTGATGTTAGGGAAAAAACCTAGAATATAGATCATCTGAGAGTTAGTATGTTTATCCAATTATAATCACTCGTTCATAGAAATAACATAAAATAAAAGACTTATATATAGAGAAAAACACCCAAAATATGGGTTCACATCCACTTCACTAGTATATACCACTATTTCACAACTAAAATTCACATCTAATTCCACAAATATTTCCACCACTTTATTAAACACACCCTAAATCAAGCACACAATTGTCAAATTCAAAATTTAAATTAATACTATCCCAATTTGTAGATTTAACCTGTATTTAAAAACTATTATTCACCATCAATTTCATTTTATGTTTAAAAATACCATTAATTTAAAATACAATTAATTTATTCCATTTAACACATATACATTTCCACACCTTTTCTTATTCATTTACCACATTGGGTCATTTCTTTTTAGCATTACAATTATATTCATTAGATACCTAGGAAAGTGAAAAAAAAACACATTACACAACAACTCAAAAATCACATATCGACTATCACAAAATCAACCCAACAAGGAATCCATCTCAACGTAAAAAAATGAATGTCAAAACTGTTTTGCGTCACAACTACATTGAACAACATAACCACATCTCACAACTACCCACATCGTATCTAATATCATCCTACCACATCTCACATCATAGAAACACATTTTTTAAAAGACCATTTGGTCACCACTATCATTGTACTATGTCCCACATCATTGAAAGAAAAACAAAAAGCCTAACCACACACACCAACATATCCTATATTCCATAAATTATTCAAGGGGTTTTTTTATTTCACTTATTTATAAAGTATGAAAATTATAAAAAAATAAATACTTTCATATGAAACCAATTAATTAGACATATATATGATATTTAACAATTTTTTCAGGGAATGATAAAATAAAAAACAAAAAGGGTATCATATACACAACATCTACAACACAAAAAAGACTATCAATATCCATGATTTTAAATATTGGATATAAACATGAATAATCACCTCATTGATATAATTGTGTAGTAAAATAATAAAATTTATCACATTAAAAGTCAATTTTAAGTTATCCAATTCACTATTATTTTAAATATAAGTATTATTATCAATATCATGGAAGAAAAAATATTTCAATACCTAAACATAACACAAATATAAAATAGAATCTTATCCTCTACTGCACAACAGCTTTCAGATTCAATTTACCCCACATAGAGAAGAATAAATAAACCAAAACCATAACCATTCTAGGAAATATTAGATCAACATATACCATATAAATATATCTTAAAAAACCCACCCAAACCCCAGATACACCACTAATATAAATTCCTAATGAAGAAACACAAGGAAAAAAGAGAACAACAAGAAGGACTCACCTTTAATTACACAGAATCAAACATCAGTACCTAAGGATGGTTGTAGAAAGTATTAGGGATGATATATTCTCTAATTGAATTAAGGATTATGAAAAATAATTTAGAAAATAGAATTGAATTAGATAATTTTGTTGATATAAAACCTATAAATTGGATATAAATCGGTTAATTCATTGATTAGATTATATATTCACGTCAAAAATTCCACTAGGTCTAGGAAATTTGTTCTATGAATTGTGATTTTTTAAACCTCAAATATTTTAGCCATTTCTTGATTTCATGGCATGCCATATTGGTTTAATTCTAATTGTTAATACTACTTTTATATTATGAATTCAGCTCAGAATGTAGTCATCTCCAAAATGCATTTCTTGAACATTGGCCTTCACATTACATTAATCACTAACTCAAATACATAAAACATATCATTTTATAATCCATGTACATTACTTCTTCTACAATTCCATCCTACACTAAAACCTCAACTAGATTTCTTCAAACTCCAACAACACCCAAACATGAAATGTAATGATCTTAGAAGGAATAAGAAGTTATAGGTTAAATGATTTTAAACGAGAAATATATTAGAAATAATTTTTTCTATTTAAATGAGTTAATTATTATACTATAGATTTTATAATTTCATAATCATAATATAGAAACATTGTAACACCCAATGATTTTTGGAATTATTTTATTTCGAATTAATTTATCTTTTAAATGTTTATAATTTCACATGACACTGGATATAGTTATATACATGTATATTAAAACACTATGTCAAACAATACTTTCACACAAAATACCAACTCTTCTTGTGCTACACACAATACTAACATGGCTTGCAAGACAAGCGACATCAACTTTGTGTAAAATGCATGGAACCCATATTTTATATGAAACACACACACCCACACACACACACACACACACACTTATATATTTAATTAAATAAATGAGAAAATTATAACCTATTCATTATAATTATTTATACAAATAACAATTACTACTTTCCATATATTTTTTTAATTGATTTATATAAATAAAACATATTTATAATGAAAGATTTGATTTTTGGTAATGTTATTGTATATTTAAAAACATCCTTTTCTCGATTGAACTGCTTATAATATAAAAGATAATTTTAGACAGATTTTTTAATTGAATTGCATAAAATAAAATTTATTTTTTAACTCAGAATTCCAAAATTTTCATAGGGTGAATTTTTTGGACTTTTTTTAGAAACATTATTTTTTATGAATATTGAAAAAATACTAGTTTTAATTAAAAAACCTCCATTTTTGTTAATTAATTATTCATAATAACTGATATTATATATATTTTTATGGTCACATTTGATAAATATAACATGTATAAATTCAATTTAATTCAATATAATCTACTTAAATTGAAATTTAATATAAAATCATAAAAAACATTTGAAATTTATCCTACTTTTAATCCATGTTATTTCTTCTGATCTATGGGATTAACATTAATCTTAATTTTTCTAATTATATGTTTTGAATTATAAAAATATGAAATAAACCATTATATTCCATCTAATTTTTAGTGTCTAATAATAAAATGATAATTTTTTACCAATATAATTAGTATATGTGATTAGAATTAATCACATATGTTGAGGCCAAAATAAGCATAATTAGGGACAAAACCATAACATTAAGGGCCAAAATGACCTGGAAACATTTAAACACCAATTGTTTCTCACTATTTTTGCCATAAACCATCCATTAATGAGTTTTTTGGGTTTTTATGAATTTTTTTAGGTAATTACATGTACACACCTATGTTGTGTAAAAAACATCAAAGTGGGTCCTTTTCCTTCCCAATAAAAAGAAACTACCTCTACCCATTCCTCACAACTCTCAAAATATTTAAGTTAATCCAAGATATTCCTATGTAGCCTACCAAAAATCCTCACTTTGACATTAAATCTTCCATTTGGTAAAAAATATTATCAAAAAAATATTTTGAATCAAACCAAAAAGAGTAACCCGATTTTGAGGTAACGTCATCTCTCATGATCCTTTCTTTTATTTTATTTCTCCACCCCATACAATCTATTTATTCCTTTAATGTGTGAAAACAATATTTTCCTCAAATTACATGTATGATGTTATTAAATGTGCCTTACCTACACTTTCACACACCTTCATCTAATGGATGTTGAACATATTGTTTCTATGTGTGAAAATATTCTGCCTTACGAAAATGTGATTGTTCATTTCTCATTAACCACCAATAATGATGGCTATTAAGATGGAAAATATAATTATATATGTTATATATTATTTTTAATATGTATTAATCCTTATTTATTCCTTCTAAAACATAGATACATCTACTTTCAATTTGGTTTTGACACTATAATCTCATTTGAGGATGTGTGGACTACCGCCCCCTCAAAATGATATGATTTGTTCACACACCACATGGATGATATTAAGTATGGTTTTAATTACCATATATGATATATATAATATATTCAAGATAATGGAATAATTATAAATATATATACATATATATATATTTCATTTACGTACATTCCCTCAATACGATAATAATGACAGAAAAACGTTTATTTTTAGATACGACTTACCATATCCATGAATGGTGTATTTAATTTCATACTCCTATATTATATAGATTATTATAATAATAATATAATTCATTTACCTGATATTTATATCATGTTTCTATTCTGTAATCATGATTAATAATAAGGACCAAATATTGAAAAAATTAAGACACATGTGAAGAATAAAGGGAGTTTTACACCAAGAGAAAAAATAACATAGGATTGTTAACAATAAGGTAATATAAGGTTATAAAAAAACATATATGTTATTATATATAATAATATTATTCTTTAATTGATTTATAATAAACTTATATTTATTATACAAGAAACTTGTATGAGTATAAAGAGATTCAATATACAAGGTAATGGGATACCATCTCACTGTTAATTTAGGTGAGATATATGCTATGTTCTCTACTCTTTAATTTTGTGTGGTGTATGAAAAAAATCATTAATGTATTCTATGTACATTTTACATAAATTTATAGGTATTCACATGTCAATTTGATGATCCTTCATTCATGGGGTTTATAATTCAAATGTTACCAAATCCATAAATATGATTTCTGTCAATTTTCCTTCTTTGATACTCATATTTTATTATGCACCCAATCTCTTTTCTGAGGTGAATATACTTACATTTTAATTCCATATCATAAATATTATTGTTTTCATGATATCTTAGGCATCATGTAATTTTATTTCCTTACGTGGAGTGATTGATCCTCTGATACCATGTTATAATAGTTTATTGAGACAATGTCATTACTTTTCGAGATTGTTTTTGTTTATGCTTACTTTGATGACATATTATTATAATTCTCTCAAGAATATTCATGTGTTTCATTTTCCTAATCATGTATTGTTACCTTCTATACCTTTTTGTGCATAAGTTAGTTATAGAAATGTTTTTAGGAAAGCACGACTTTACCCTCTCTTTAGTCAGAAATATATGATTTATAAAAAGTGTTTCCAAGAATATTATAACATTCCCATATAATATTCAAAATAAAATTTTATCCTTTTTTCTTCTAGTAATCTCTTCAATGGAATCTTCTTGTCACTTTTCAAACAAGGCAATTTTTTATCCTTTTTTTCATGAAAAATAATTGTTTTTAACCCCATATGATGTTTAAGCGTTTACCCATTATCTTTTCTTCGAATATCTATTTTCATTGATAAAAAGGTTAATCATTAAGAAATTTTATTTACAAGAAATTTACAAAAAAATATATTTTCAAAATTCATTAAACATTCATTTATATTATTTCATGGAAAACTATTTTCAAAATGTTATTAGGTCATATTTACATGTTTTAAAAGTTCTTTACAAAATTATGATTTTCATTAGTATTTCATGCTTCTTTTATAATTTTTCTAGAAAAATGATTTTCAAACACATTTCAAAATTTAATTATAGTTTTTCAAAGTATTTATAAATAAATTTTTTCTAAAAAATATCATACTATCATTAAAAGTTTTCATATCTTTTCAATGAAAATGGTTTTTAAAATGTTTGGAAGCATTTTTTCAATGTTTTCATATAAAATGGTTTTTAAAAAAATTTAATGTATTCATTATAATTATTCATGGAATTTTCTATGAAAATTACATTCTAATGGTTTTATGTGTTAAAAATCCTTTTTCAAATAAGAATGGATATTTTCTTCAAGAAATATTTTTAGAGGATATTTCAAAAAATATTTTCCATCTATGTTGAAATCTATTGATGTTACTCAAGCCTATTTGGTAAATAACCGAATTGTTCAATTCTTAACCTTTCTATAAATGAGTTATTCTAAATTTCATGGTCTTTATGAAACTAATTTCTTCTTCATGGGTTATACATATATGAAATTCGTTTATCTTTTACAGGTTCTTCTTTTTGTGAAATTTTTATGAAACCTATAACTTTTTCTACATGTTATAATATGATTATATGTTTATGATACCCATTTCATTCGTGTGTTATGATACGTTTTTATGTTCTTGTGCAACATATATGTATGATTTCATTATATGAAGGATGGGACTTTTATCTCCCTCCAATGAAGTTGGTTGAGATTTATATATCCTAATAAATACATGAATAAAATGAGGGTTTAAATGGTTCAGTATTACCGGGATTAAACGTTGGTTTACTCCATTAAGAAATAAAATGATGGAACATGGGTTTACTCAGATCAGTATTATAATAATGGAAGGAGGGTTAACCCATTATAGTTATACAGGGATGTAATGAGGTTCTAATTGCATTAGTAATGCAGGTCTAGAATGAGGGGTTACTTGTTTCATTAATATAGGGCTAGAACAATGGTTTACTAATATCATTAATACAATGATGGAATGAAATTTTATATAGTTTAGTAATACAAGGATGTAATTAAGTTTTACTTGGTTCATTAATACATGGATGGAATAAGGGTTTACATGGTTTGGTAATATAGGGCTGGAATGAGGGTTCACTCGGTTCAGTAATACCAGGCTAGAATGGGGGTTCTCCTCGTATAGTAAAATAATTTTCCCCTAATATTGAATTTTCAATGATTAGGTGGCTTATATGGAAATCATATTATATTCTTATATGTTTCCAAAATTCCATGTTTTATTCCTATGTAATGGTTTCATGGAATATTCCCACTATTTAATCATAATTCATATCTTATGAACTAAAAATATGTATTCCATGATCTCTGTTTTGATCTTTGATATATAGTTTATGATCTTATATATTCATGAATACAATCTCATATCCTTATGATAATATTTATTCTTACATTTCTCCTTTGTTTACCCTTAGCGAGCATTTGATCTCACCACTTTTGTGTTACCATTCCCCAAGGAAATGATGATACGTACTAGGTTTTATATGTCTAAGAAGGGTTCTAATAAATAAGAACATAGTGGGAGATTATGTAGCTCATATATGTACTTATGTTTGTGTTTTCATTTATCCAAAGGAACTATACAAACTACGTTCTTTGGGATTCTCTTGATGTAATGATTAAGTATTCTAAAAAAGTTATGCAATGTTAATGTTTTGAATAGTGAGGGTATTTATAGTTGGTATCAGAGAATGTTTATGGATAACCATTCAGAACAAGGATGACAGAACCTTATTGATATCCCTAGGTACATTTCTACATATATGTCTAGGTATGTCTATATGAATAATTATAATGAAGAGTTACAATTAAAATAAATGTCCTTGAATTTTGGTAAAGGATGTAGTGAGTGGTTTTTGATAAATACATCCATGTCTAGATACTACATGTGGATGTGGTAGAGGAACATATGTACCTAGGGGTAAGAACACTAATATGATGTTCAATACTTGACTTGGGGTAATCTGGTACATGAAAACGGGGCTTGTTTCACACATGGTTGGACACTATCAGGGGATATTCCTTGGGAATTCACAAACTCTTCAAGAAGTATTATGAATGATTTAAATATAAGTTATCAATGAATGACCTAGAATGAACCTAGGATGTCATAAATTAATGAAATTTTCATGAATATATATGATATATGTAATTACTTTCATGATTATTATTTTTCTTCAATGTAACATAGTTCTCACTCTTTGATTATGTTTTTAGTCAATGGATGGAACCGAATGGAACCAAAATAATGTTGAATGTGATGGAATAATTTCTATTGAGAAGTCAAGTGGGATGATCACTCGAGTGAATTATTTCATGATCATTCCTAATATATTTTCATGGAACACGATTAACCATATTTACTTTAACCAACTCTTGGACTCACTAAGGAATAAAAAGGAGTTCGCTGAGAGTTTGGGTAATAATGACCATTTAGGAATGAAGATTAAATTTATTTTATTTCAATAATGTGGAAAAAATCACAAACATGAATTTTTTAGAGGAATAAGATGGTGTTTTGGATAATGAAAAGGACATAAATCAACGTGACTACAAGGTAAAAATAAAGAGTTGTGTTAATGAAATGGATGGTAAATTTAGCCTCCAAACATAATTATTGAAGGTTTAGTGTTGTATGTGTGGAGAAAATAGTCATTTTGAAACTCAGTGTCCCAATATGAAATATCTTGAAGGTAAAAAGCATGTTGGTAGAATTAAGGGTTACATTTGTGATGATGACAGGACTACATATGAAATTTCAATGTAAAGAGGTATTACATAACAGAATCTGCATTCATTGTTAACAAATTGAGGATGATGTAATCGTAGTATTTATGTATTTGGATTCAAAAATTAAGAATGGTGAATTATTTATGGATTGTATAGTTTATCATTCCACTGATGATTTAGAAAAAATATGTTGAACGATCACAATAGACTAGAAAGGTTATCTCATGAAGGATAACATTCTTACTATGCGACGGTAACCCTGAACATATTTTTTATATTAATATAATGTTTTATGGATAAAGATATTTGGGGTATGAATAAGTAAATCAATGAGTATTTATTACCTTGGAAATTAGTATGGACTTTTTTATAGGTGGATTATACTACCAATTACGATGTTTACCAATTTTTTTGATTTATGTAGTAAATCCAATATACTTTATAATGAGGAAGCATGTATGTTTTCCCAAAAGATTTATGGTAATTCAGGTTGTTACCATGTTTCAAGAGAATATATTTTGAGGGTATTTACATGTTTTGAATGTTACAATTCAGAGATTCTTTCTGATATACAGGTGAATCAATGTTAAGCTGATTTCATGACTCTCATTCTAGAGTTTTAGATTTTCACCTTGGATAAGGTTATAAGGTTAACCTTTCATGAAAATTTTAAGTTAGGCATTAAAGGAATTATTTGTGCACCAAGTATGTGTTGAAAGCCATTATCAAAATGATAATCATTGATTAACCTGAATTCATTGAATTTCATTGTATATATTATATTAGGGTGGTTTTATAAAATGACAACATGTATTTCGGGTGAAAACCAATCATGTTAGGAAAATACAAGTGTCTTGAACCCATGACCGAAAGACGATAAAGGTTTCATTCCTACATTTAGGCTATGTAATATCCTGGCTAATGTATATTAATTTGTAATGAATAAATATTATGATGAACTATTATTATTACCTTATATTTTTAAATATTAATTCATGTTGTTTTCTGAATAGATAAATAGTTATAATTTTTATTCTTTTATGTGATTTAATATCCATTAAAAATATATTATAGTTATCTATTTATAAAATTTAATTTCTAAACATTCATTACATGAGGTAATGGATGTATTAGAAATTTTTCAAAGCATAACTCCAGAATGAATTTTATATATATATATTTGTCAATAATTAATCAATTTTATTAATGTGTTCAATATAATTAATATCCTAATACATTAGTTTTTATTAAGATGATAGACTTTTATATCATCACATGTGTAATTTTATGAGTCCCTCAACATTAATTGATCATTCACTTGTCTATGAGTGATTACCTCAATCACTCACTATAAATATTTATGATTTTCCTCCATGTGAAATCTTCAATCCCAACCAATGATTACATATGTGGAACCCCAGTTATATGTTACTTTGGGTAACATTAATGGTTTCAAATAACCCTTTTAATGTGAGGAATAGTATAAAGTTTTACGATCCAATATTATATGAATGAAACTTTCATGTATTAAACCATTGATAACCCAAACCAATTTTCAGGGATAAATTAATCTTAAGGGTGGTAGAATATAACTTGCTAAGATTGTAAGAATTATTGTTTAAAAATTAATTCTTCTTTCTATTATTTTTCCTCTCATATGAAATAGGAATTAGTTCATTATATATATATAAATATTAAAACACTAAGTCAAACAATCCTCTAACACTCAATAATAACTTTAAATGTGCTACATGCAAAACCAACTTGGCTTACACTACCAACAACAACGACATGGCGTACGGTGCACGCAACAATGAGTTTCTATGAAACATCCTTATAAATATATATTAAATTAAATGATTCAATTAAAACCAAAAAATTATAAATATTTATAAAAATAGTAATTACAACTTTATAATATTGTTTATTATTTTTTTATATAAATAAAACATACTGATAATGAAAGATAAGATTATTGGTAATGTCTTTCTATGTTTAAAAACATTGTTTTATTGAATAAACCACTACTAATACTGAAAGAAATATTAGAAATATTTATAAAATTAATTTTAAAATAAAAACTTCATTTTTTAATTCCGAATGTTGAAATTATTCTATGGTGATTTTTTGGATTTTTATGAGATACTATATTTTTTGAAGAATAGTGAAAAAATGCAGTTTCTTAGTTGAAAATTTCCTTTTATCTAATTAATTATTAAAACTAAATGATATTATAAATATTTTTAGGGTAAAATTATATAAATATTACATTTATTAATACAATTTAATTCATTAGAATAAATTTATATTAGAAGCTAAATATAAAATATTAACAATCTTTTGATCTTTTTCCTACATTAAAACCCATTTATTTCATCTTGTCTATAGGATTAGCACTAATATTAATATCTCTGGTAATGTGATTTTAATTTCAAAAATCAGACATATGGAATTTTATTCAATCTAATATGAATATTCTAAAAATATCATGTAAATTTTTGACAAAAAATATTGTTAAATGTCATTAAAATTAATCACAGTAGTTAAGGACAAATTATTCTTAATTAGAGACTAAACCATAAAATTAAGGGCCAAAATAACCTAGATAATTCCCAAACACAAATTTTATATCCATAATTAAGCCATAAAACATCCATTATTGTGTTTGGTTAGTTTTTATGAATTTTATTTGCTGATAACCTATGCACACCTAACATGTTTCAATAAAATGAAAGTGAGTCCTTTGCATTCCCAATAATAAGCCACCTGATATTTCCACTCCTTGCACCTCTCGATCCTTTTATATTCTTTAATGAATTACCATGTAGCCTCAAAATAATCATAAATTCAACACTGAATCCTCCCTTAGTTATAAATTCCTATAAAAGAATAATTTTGGCACAAACATAATGGAGTTACCCAATTTAGAGGTAACATCTTCTCTCAAGATCATTTCCTTTATTTTTTTCTCCAAAACCAAAATTCTCTTTATTAAAAACTTAATTTAAAAAACTAGTATAATAAATATACTAGTAGGTTTTTATGCAACTTTTATATGTACACTTACACACACCTATATCTAATGAATGTTGACATTCTGAAATCTGTTTAAGGTGAACTATTGTGTCACGAAATGATGATTGTACATTTCTCCTTTACCACCAGTCATCGAGTCCATTAGAATGGAAACTCTATTTAAATATGTCATATATTATTTTTAATGTGTATTTAAGAATCAATATTTCTTTAATAACACATTTATCTTTACTTTCCATTTCTTTTTAATTTGATAATATTTTCTGAGGAAGTGTGGACAACCACCCCCTCAAAGCGATGTGAATCATTTACACACCACAAGTAATGTACTATAGATGGATTTAATGATATTATATGTATATATAATATAGTCATTATAATGGAATAATGATACATATATAAACATATACATATATATATACATATGTGATTTATATACATTCTTTCAATAAAATTATAAAGACGGAAATATCCTTCATTCATACGTACTATTTACCATTTCCTTGAATGGTGTATTTTATTTCGTTCTTATATGTTAAAAAAATTATTATATTACAAACATTCTGTTTAAACATAAAATTTATATCATTTTTTACATTTAAAATCATTATATAAGTATAAGGATAAAATATCCAAAAAAAAGACACTTGTGAAAAACAAAGTGAATTTTAGCCAAAGGGAAACTTTAACTTGGGATCATTAAAAAAGAAGCTAATATAAGGTTATAATAAAACCATATATGGTATTATGTAAAATATTATGATTCAATAAAATATTTATAATAAAATCGTATTTATTATACAAGATTATTTTACAAGTAAGAAGAGAGTTAGGACACAAGGTAAGGTGATTTCATCTAACTATTAATTTCTATGAGATACTAGCTATGTCCTCTATTCCTTAAATTTGTGTGTTGTATCTACAAACCATGATATTATTCTATATATCGTGTATGTAAATTTATGGGTATTCACATTCCCATTTGATGATCTTTCTTCAATGATTTTTAAATTTCAAAAGTTAGCCAATTGTTAAAAATGTTTTGTATCTATTTCCCTTCTTTGAGACTCATGATTTGTTATTCACCTAAACAATTTTTTGAGGATCATTTTCTTGTATATTTCATTCCATATCATACATCTCAATATTATAATTATATTATATGCTTCATCTACCTTCCTTTTCTTATATGGAATGGATGATCTCAAGATACCAAGTTATATGAGTTTATTAAGACAATCTCATTAATTTCTAATTTTATTTATGTTTATACTTCCATTAATTAATTATTATTATTATTCATACCTCATAAATATTAATTAGTTTTCTTATCTATTGTTATTTTATGATATACTAATGTATTGGTACCATTTTCTAGTCTTCGGTACATACTTTATTTAAGAAAATGTTTTTTTGTAAATCCCTACATTACCCTCTCTTATTTATGAAATATATGTTTTTTAAAAATAGTTTCCAAGAATATTATTCCATTACCCTATAAAAAATAAAAGAAATTTTACTATTTTTTTATATTAAAAATATCTTCATGGTAATATTCTTTAATATTTCTAAACAAGAAAATTTTCTATCCTTTTTCCATGCAAAAAATGGTTTCAAACTTCTTTTATAAGATTTCGTTGATAACTATTTTCAAAATTTCATCATATCTTACTTTCATGTTTTTAATGTGCTCTCTAAAAAATGATTTTCAAAACATTATCAATATTATTTTATAAGATTTCAATATAAGTTATTTTTAAAATGTCTTCAAAGTTTCTTCACATGTTATCTAATTATTATCTATGCAATGTTTTTATAAACATTTTCTAGAAATCTTTAAAAAATTTCATGTGTTTTTAAAGAAAGAGGTTTTTGAAATGATTTGATGATTATATAAAAAGTTTTCAAGGAATTTTTTTCATGTATTCA
This sequence comes from Viscum album, assembly GCA_963277665.1. Classification (NCBI taxonomy): domain Eukaryota; kingdom Viridiplantae; phylum Streptophyta; class Magnoliopsida; order Santalales; family Viscaceae; genus Viscum; species Viscum album. Next base: position 150,688,494 of record OY728159.1, read on the forward strand.
TTATAAGAATTCCGGTTACTTTATATTAATATTATTTTCAAATGTTTTTAATTAAAAAAAATTTCATTTTTCAAATAATAAAGGATATTTTACATAAGAAATTTTATTAGAGGATAATTCAAAAAAAAATTACATTTAAAGAAATATATATTGATGGAATCATTCATATCTGGTAAATTATCTAAAGTTTAAATTTAGATCCTTTCGTTTAATGAGGTATTCTTAATTTCATGGTCTTTATGAAACCAATTTATCTTTCATGGGTTATACATATACGAAATCCATTTCCCTTTTAGAGGTTATGCTTTTGATGAAATGATTATGAAACCTATAACTTATAACATATTTTATGATATGTTTACATGTTTATGATACCCATTTCATTTCATGGTTTATGATATGATTATTTATGATCTTGTGGAATATTTTTCAATTATTTTATTATGATTTATGTGGGACCTATATCTCCCTCCAATGCATTGGGTAAATATTTATAACTCATTAGAAAGACAAGGCTAGAATGAGGGTTTTCATAGTTTATAAATAAAGTATTGGGACAAGGGTTTAATAAGTTTAATAATAAAATGCTATAATAAGGGTTTTGTTAAGATGGTATATCTGAGTATGATATACTCTATAATAACAAACATAGGATTGAAATAAGAATGTGATTATCAGATATAAGAGGGGGTTAATTGTACCTTATAAAAAATCCTTTGGAACTATTAAAGATGGTTATGTTTAACATGGTTAACCAAGATAATTCACAAGACCTCTATAAGTTCTAATCACTTGCTAAATTCCGGAAATGTGATTTCGGAAATGGAACTTATCAAATGTTTACAAAGATGAAAATTCTACCATAAAGCATATAGAATCTAACTATATCAGAGTACAATAGTAAGGAAGTACAAGATAGTTATACTTTCCTTAACAAAACAATTGCAGCAGAAAAACAGAGTAGTAATCTACTGGTAATAAGTATAAACTCTTTTATCCCAAAGAGGAGGTTATCCAACAACCATGGATAAAGGTCCCTTGATTTATGCTTTCAAGAATTTCTTTCTTACCCACACTAGGGTAAGCCCTCGATATGAAGATCGGTGTCTGTCTAGATATCCCCGCAAGCCCTCAAGTATCAGGTAGTCGGAACCTCTTTCTTTCTTAGCAAGGATGCCCTCAACATCAAGGTGTTGGAACCTCTATCTTCCTATACAAGGAAGCCCTCAACTTCATGTTTTTGTAACCTCTGTCTTCTTATCCCCAAAATCCCTCGATTGTTCACATCAACAATCAGAGTCACAAAAAGCAAGTCTGTACAAGGAAAAGTTTGAACAATCCATTCAAACTTTCTTCACAAATATTGAGAGTTGAAAAGAGGCTCTCTCTCTAGAAATCACTTCAACAACATGTAGTCATAGTTGTCAAAGTTCTGTTTTCATGTCCTTTCTTTATTTCAAATGAGATCTTATTAATAAGAAAAACTCCAACAGTCAGCTCCCTCCTCCAATGTTCATATTCTTCCTTGAACTTTGGAGGGACCTGTACATGTGTCACTCAAGAAATGGTTAGTTAATAACATAATACATGACATCATTTTATAAAAGAACAAGTGAAATCATAACTAAAACAGATATTTGGAATGGAGAAAATATGAAAGTTTGGACTGTAAGAAAATAAAAATTTGGAGTCTAACCAAGAATATATTTGGAGCCTATAATACCTGGATATTAGGATGTTGTTTATCAGAAGAATTTGGAGTCGAACTTAATACAAGTTTGTATCCATAATTCATAATCAGAATTCACAATCAGAATTCATAATGATAATTCATAATCACAATTTTCCATCACATTTCGTAATAGGAATTTGTAATCAGAATTTATCAGAATTCGTAATGAGAATTTGTAATCCAAATTCTCCATCAGAATTCATAGTTAGAACATTATATATGTTCATAATCAGAATTCAAAGTTTAACTTCCTAAAACTTCGTAATAGGGAATTCAAAGTAGAACTTCATAAAAGTTCGTAACGGGAATACGAATCCTAAAACAGAATGCTTCATATCTAAGTATTATACAATTCCGAGATTTTTAGATATGAATCCAATTTTTATACTTAAGAAAAAAAATATTGATTCAATAATGGAAACTAGGTAAGGGTAGATTTTCTTGGGAAAGAAAATTTCCCTTATAGAAGTAAAATATAGGGTAAAATAATATTTTCTTTAAGATAAGATGTTTGTGATTTTCAAAACAAGAAGGAATGTAAAAGTCATATGGAAAACCTTATTGACTCAGCAGGATTACATAGTTCAATAATATAGCTTTGTAACAATGGTTTATTTGGTTCTATAACATAGGGCTGAAAATAGGGTTGATACAGTTCAGTAATACATGGATGGAATGAGGGTTTACTCAGTTCAGTAATTCATGCCACAGATGAGGGTTTTCTTGATTTTGTAATACGTGACTGGAATGAGGGTGTACTTTTTCAAGTAATATAGGGGTGTAACAAGGGTATACATTCTTCATTAATACATGGTTGGAATAAAAATTTACTCGGTTCATTAATATAAGGCTGGAATTAGGGTTCCCTCAGTTCAGTAATGCAGGGCCAGAATGGTGGTTCACCTGGTTTAGTAAAAGATTTTGTCCACAAATATGGTCTTGGTAGTGATTCCCTAGATTCTTTGGAAATCATATTTTATTCTTATTAATTACCCAAATTCAATGTTTTAATCCTATATTATGCTTTTATGGATTATTCCGTCTATTTTATCATGGTTCGTTTCTTATTAACTATCAATCTTTATTCCATGAAATCTATTATGATCATTGATATGAAGGGTATGATCTTCTATTTTCATGGTCACATTCTCATACCATTATGATCATGTTTATTCCTACACATATCCCTTTTTTACCCTTACTAATCATTTTAAGTCACATCTTTTCAGTTTTTCTTCACCCATGTTATGATGATATGTACTATGTTTGATATGTCAAAGAAGGGTGTTAGTCTGGAAAAACATAGTTAGAGATGATGTAGGTCACATATGTTATAGTGTTTATGTTTCCATGATTCCAAAGTCACTATACCAACTATGTTCTTTGAATGTCTCTTTGTGTAATGTTTAAGTATTTCAAAATACATTAGGCAATGTTAATTTTTTAAAAATAGAGGGTCATTATAATCATAAAATATAATATTTTTATAACAATGATTTTGAATTTTTAATTAAAATATGTGTTACTAGTATTAAATAAATATATTAATATTGATAATTAATAACTATTTTTCCCTTTTCAAGATCACATGAGTGACTAACACATCTAGTAATGTAGAGAAGAAAAAGGTGTGATAAATATTGGCGTCCCATGAATGAATCATGCCTAAGTATTCAATGATACTAAGGTGAACTTTGATCAAACAAGATAGGTAATAAGTCTATAAAATATCAATTATGATACACTTATAGAGGAATATTTTGAAAAATACAAACCTAAGGGCTCAAGGATTAAAAACACCGTGAATAAATAAGGGGACTTTCTACTAAAGGATTAATGCAGATAATAAGTAGGATCTTTTGACTGTGGGGTTTAATTAGTTAATGAAGAGGCTCCTGGATAAGATATATAATTAGTAATGTTTATGTGAATTGTGGGTCTAACCTACTGATATATAAGAGATGGATGGTTATAATAATAACTATGTTCAATAGGTGGATTGACTACTGGGGTGTATAAATTTTTTCTACCGAAAGCATTTTATTTGATAACAATATTATATTGAAGAATCCATCTTGGGAGGTCTAAAAAACTTATCAAAGAGTAGGTATATGTAATGAAAAATCTAAATACTAGTGTGTAATAATTTACTTATTATTATTTATTATAGTGTGAGTATATGAATTAAATATGAGTGGTCAAGATATTAATCAGTCATAATTGATGAACTAAAAGAGAATGAATTATTTATAAATAGTGTACCACTATTTCACCCTCTTCCACCTCATTTGTACAAAACTAATATTTTTTTAATTCAATATATATAAATAATTTACAATCATATAACCATTTTTAAGAGCCTCTGGGTTAGTATAGTATTGGGATTATTATTCAACTAAGTGGAATATGGATTCATGTGTTCCCACATATATAATGATCATGGATTTCCTTAAATAAATATCACATCATTTTATATGAATATTTAATATATTTTAAAAAGACATGTCTAAAGATTGAAATGGTTTTGTGATGTCAAAGAAAAGGTAGATAATATTCATATATCATGAAATATATTCAATATCTCACATAATGATCTTCGTTTTTTTTTGAAATCTTCATAAACCAAACCTACATAAATCCTTTAATCATGTGCGAAATTAAATATAAGAAATGGTGATCTCAGATTCTCAATAAGTGTCAACAAGGGAGATATCATTATATGAACATATAAAAAAATAATATAATAAAATTATAATGACATAATGAACATATATTAATAATACCACACCCAAGTTATCATAGATCATAAACACGAGTCATATAATATATAATTATCTTAAAAAATCAAAAGAGTGTTAAATAATCATATTTCATGAATTATAAGATCATATCATAAAATTTTAGCACAAAAAGAGGTATACAAAGCATTAAATTTTGTCATGGTTTACAACCATGAGCACAATATATAGTGTATTAGGCCTAATCAACTATTTTACATTGTAGATAACATTGACTAGAATGTTTACCATCATGGATCAAGTCCATCTTCATATTTCTTATTGTGGATCAACCACATCAACCTATTTCCAATAATAGATTAACCGCTTCAGCATTTTCCCTTTGAGGATAAATCTCGTTAACATTTTTCACATTGTTATCTCATTATATATAAATCAATACCCAATGAATTTGAGAGAGATATAGGTCCCACCAATTCTTTTATATAATGTGACCACTATCCATGGTTATAATATAACATCCATCTTCGGTTATAACATAACCAATATAAAACAATGAAAATCTTATATAGTTTTTCCACAATAACAAAAAGTATTCTTCACCTCATAACCTATGAAAGTAAAATAGTCTCATGAACATCCCACTACATAATAACCTATAGAAAGGAAACGGGTCTCATAATCATCTCATTAATTCATCATAGAATAACCCATGGAAATGGAAAAGGTTTCTGAAACATACATTAATAATAATCATAAACCATCAATAGAAATAATAAGGATTTTAATATTGCATCAATTCCCTAATAAATCCAAAGTAACATCAAACGATGTCATCATAGATGATATATGACTTTTGAAAGATCACCTGGGACTTTTCATGAGAAAAACAGCCTTCACTCTTCGAAAATAACTTTTAAAAAAAAATTCACAAAAAAATTTCAAAATAATTATTTGAAAATAACCGTGGAATCTTATAAAGAATTCATTAAATAATTTATCAGTAATGTAGACTATAAATTCTATTAATTTCATAAAGGTCAAAAAATTATTCCTTTTACATTTCAGTAAAATATAAAAGGGGAATTTTTTGAAAATTACATGGAGATTAATTTTAAAAATATTTTTAAAAAATAAATCATGGGAAAAAATTAATTTTAAAAAATAAATTGATGATAGAAAAAACTTTTTTAGTTTTATTTTAAATCACAAACTTAGAATACAATCTCTTTTTGATGGATGTGAGAAAAAAGGATGATCATTCTTAAAAAATTATTTGGGTATCTTTAATCTTTACAGAGAGGAAAATCAGTGGAAACTTTTTTTTTGAAATAAATAATATAGAATAAATAAAATGTGTTTATAGATAGGTATATCATATGATATCTTCATTGGAATCTTATCAATTGAAACCTGGTTAAACAATGAGATTGTAATACTAACCATTACCAAAATGGTATCTTTAAAATCATAAGCCATATGAAAGCGAAAAAAATAAATGGCTATGTATATCCAATAATTATAATTATATAGATAAATAAATATATTCCTAGAAAGTATATATAATTGAAAATAGAAAAAAGAGTTTTATCATTCATGTATCTAATAGAAAAAAATTCAGACGAAAATCCCTTACGACATTAGAAACATTTGAATCATAATCCTTATTAAGTAATAAAATCAAATGAACAATTAAATATCATAAAAATATAGATATTAAAGATATATCAAGATGTAGGAGAAGTAAATACACAATAAAAAATGAAAAAAAATCAAATATGGAATATTTATCCAACAAATAAAATGGAGGCTACAAATACCTTACCTAAAGTCTCAACTTCATTCATACAGGTTCGAATATCCTTATCATAGAGAAACATCCTTTGGATCTCATATAATGGACCATTTTATTAGTCTATTGGGATTATTTTAATCTTTAGAATTTCTCTTATAAATATGTGAATATATTTTGGTAGGTTATGGTCAAGACAAATGGATTATGTGGTGTGTTGATGTAAATGAGGGGCATGCCCGTTTATAATTAATGATAAGTGCCATTTTATAAATAGTCTAAACAATTTGATATTAGCATGACTCTCACATGTTATGTCCTTATAAATTTTAAAAATGAAGGATTGGAGGAAACATATGTTCTATCCAAACCTCAACCATAGAAAAAAACACATGTTTTAAACTTTTACTTCATTATCATCTTGTTTTACTTAGTTTTATCATTTTTCACCATGATAACTAATCTCTTTTTTATTTAACAAGATAATTTATCCTCTAAGAATAAAATTAAAAATAACTTTAGTAGATAATTTAGAATCAATTATACTAGTTATTAAAACCAATTGATAAAATAAAGATACTATGTGTGTTGAAAACTAATTTTAACGCTTATTTATATAACATGAAAACCCAAATTTTAAACATAACCTTAGAAATTATTTTTTATTATTTTTACACATTTTAAATAAAAAAATTAATTGAACTTATTACATAATATGATCAATTCTATTCCAAATAATGAATAAATTTTATTAAATACAATTCATAGAAGTGAAAAAATATTTTTAAAATATAAACAACTGATACGATGAAAAATCAGTTTTCCAAAGGTATCATTTAATTATGTATAGAATGATTTAATATAAAAATCAATATAAAAATGACTAGAATTTCCAAATTGGATTAATAAATTGTTATGTGAAATAATTTACTTTTTAACCCATATTATAATAAAATACAAATTTTAAATTCTTTTAATAAATAGTGGTTTAATAAAAATCACCATTTTATTAATTCATGTAAAAAATTAATCATGCCTGAAAATTACAGAAAAATTTCTTACCCATAAATTGAGAATTTAGATTAAAAAATAAGTTTATTTTTTTCAAATATATTTCCTTAATGTGTAGAAAATTTATTTTATTATTTTATTTTATCAAAAATCAATTAATAATTTTTTTTAACAAAAATATTCTTTTCATAACAAATAAATACTTTACAAAAAAATTTGTATGTTTATATAAAGGATTTTTCTTCTTATAAATCTATTATTATTAATATTTAAAAGGATTTTATTAATATTAATATAGAAATTTTTATCAACTTGGTTAAAATTATCATGTTCATATAACAATATTAATAGTATATTATCCTTCATAATAACATAGTGTTGCATGTAATATAAGCTATTAGAGAAATTAATTTTTTTGAAGAAATATTTCATATAATATCAAGTAATTACATTATAACCGCCCTTAAAATTAATTTCTACCATTAAAATTTTTCATATTGGTATAAAAATTTAAGGATTATTTTCCCTCATTACATCCTCAGGTTCCCACATAACTCCCTTAAGCATGTTGTTTTTTCATAAAACATTAACTATGTGAGTGGTCTTATTCCATAACACTTACTATATATGATCCAAAATCCCATCTAGTTACTCATCATATGATATATTATGCTCAAGTGACATTACATATGATTTCAATAAATTTTATGGACCAGGTATTTTCTTTCTTAATAGAGATACATAGAACAAATCGTGAACTTGAGAGAGGTTTGGGGGAACCACCAACCGATAAGCTATTATATCGATAAAATCAAAAACATCAAAGGGACCGATATACCTAGGGAATAATTTTCCCTTGTTTACAAATAAAATTTCTTTTTTTCTATCTATATATTTATAAAAATGACTTGTTGCTATCATCAAATTCTATATCACACTAGTGATTATCAGCATAACTTTTCTATTGAATTTTTTACACCATTCTACATTTCTAATTGGATATAACTTTCTATATCATTTCTTCCCTAACTATACTACCAATATATTTCATTCTCAGTATTTATACAATAACTTTGTAGTTATAGACATCATTCTATATAGATATTCATAATTATCCTTATGAATTCTATAGTTAAAGATGTTGTTGCAATAAAATCATCTAGAAGAATATGTTGATACCAACCTATTATGAAATCAATATAAAATGATCACAACATATCCTCTATGTTTTATTTATTTTTTCATATTCACAATCTATCAAATAATGAAACACAGTTTAGAAACTCAACTCTATATCCAAATCCTGTTGAACGATTTTACATAACATTAAGGTAATCCTTAAATCCCGATATGACACAACATCACATAGTACTCAATGAATCCTTAAAACTTCCTTAATGAATATTTTGGAATGTTGATCCAGGGAAAATTATTCTATTATAGTGATGAAGTGTTCATATATTGTAAGGAGATTGACTGCAAGCCATATTTTATTATTCCCTTTAACAACATTGGGGATTTCGTTGACAAAATCTATGGTGATGTTTTCCCATTTTAATTTTTGTATGGGTAATATTTTTAACATGCCCTTATAATTTCTTCTCTTTTCCTTAATTTGATTAAACAATAATCACTAAGATTCATACTGTTAGATATCTATTATCATGTCATTCCAACAAAACCAAACTTTTAGAACTCTACATGTCATTGTAATTCAAAGATGAATAAAGAATAGAGAACTATGAGAATATTCTAGTTCTAGAAACTTCTTCTTCAAATATGATAAAAAATTATAACATACATGTTTTCTAAATGATATAATTCTATTATAATATTGTGAAAATATATAATATTTCCCATTATCCTTTTTATCCCCATAACATTCTTATTCACTTATTTTATCACCAAATAGATAGATGGATAAAAACTTAAATAATAAATACAAGATTTATCCCCTTCCTATATGATTTCAAGACCCATCCTTTTCAAATAAATAAATAATAGCTATTTTTGATGCTCGTCATAGATAATCTATCATGATCATTTCAACTCAAATCACACGACATGTTATTCTCTCTCCCATTATGGTAATTAATTGATCTATAATAGTATTTAATCATCTCCCACCATATTCTCTAGAGAATTTCAAAATCCGTATGTGTTAATATATACTTTAAAAAAAATTTATTTGTATAAATACAATACTTTTCATTGTAAATTTAATGAATCCATATCATTAATGTAAAAATTATCATAACTAACTCTAAATCAAGATTTGGTTAGTTTTTCTCATGAATAATCAAATTTCGTGAGGAAGAAGCTATAATCATGTCATTATGAATGATAAAAAAATAAAATTCATTCATATATGCATCAATATAGATTAAAAAACCTTTTAAAATATAGGTTAATATAAGAACAAATTTACTAACTAATCTTCTCTTTAGTTCTTTTAAATTACCCCCACATTATTATCTCTAAGGGATTTTGGACACCTTCTGAATAAATTGGTTAGTGTATTTGATATTCGTGAAAATATATCTACAAACTATCGATAATATCTATCTAAACCAATAAAAATATTTATCTAAAACAATATTTTTAGCCTATGAAATTATTTAATAAACTCATTATTTGAAAGATTTTCTCACTGATATACCTTCTCATTAGATTTTGTGGGAAAAAAATGAAACATTTTAGATCCAAAATACACACTTTATAAATTGATCATACAGTTTCTAAATCCTCAAGGTCTTCAAAACAATTCTCATGTCATGTTTATTCTTTTTCGTACTCTTCAAATAGATAAGAATATCATCTATAATTACAACCACAAAATGGACAAGGTAAAATTTAAAGACTATATTCATTAAATACATTATTATAGAGGGATAATTAGTAAAACGAAATGACATAACTATAAAATCATAGTGTCCATAAAATGTATAAAATTATTTCTTGGGTATAAACACATACATGAACCTCAATATATGATATCTTGATTGAATATAAACCTTGGAAAATTATTGATATCATTGTGGTTGATTACAAAAATCATCAATATAGAGTAGAGGATACTTTTTACTTGATTATGGATTTTTTAGTTACAAATAACCAATATAGAGTTTAATTGATCCATATTAATTCCTAAAAAAAGAATCAATCTACACACAGTGATACATTTATCCTAAATAATCCAATTTAAAAGTTAATATAGATTAGTATCTTCCATTATTTCAACTCAATTGGGTCTATTCTGTAGGGAGAATTTGAAAAATGTCTAGAACAAGGTATGAGTTCTATTGAGAACACGACATTATGTTTTTGTTGGAGTCTAGGAAACTCTTATGTAAATCCATAAAAAAGACCTCACACAATAGGAATATCATCCATGTATCATTTCACCCCAACCATATGAGATAAAAACCACATTTGGATAGGAATCTAGGCTCATACAATAAATCACATATCCACAGAATGTTTATATTTATCTTCACATGGATAAATGATCATAGGTTTTGTTGGAATAAAATAGGATACTTTCCTTCCAAAGTAATATCTGTATGATTTATATTGATAAATCCAATCCATGTCTAAGATACCATAAAATTAAAAACATGGGAGAATAAAATGATTTTATTAAATCAAATTCCCAGAAACTGTAACAAAAGAAGAATTATAGAATTTATATATGATCATTGATCCATTATGGGGTTTCATTTCCAATTATACATCTAATCATTGGGGATTGGAATATAAATCCGTTAATACTTTTATTGATATTAGTGAATTTCTATAATACATATTAAATAAGTTTCTCCAATATTTAATAATAGTTATCTCTCCCCCCAAAATCATTTTTCTATTTTCATCCCCTTTCTAATACTCAAATGGTGAACATAACCATCAAGAATCATTATTCCAGTTGTTTATGAATAAAACTTCATAAATAAGACGAATTTATCATGAAACCTAATTTTTAATATATGACACCACATAATTATCCAAGGACATTCATGATCTTCATTTATTCAAAACTATAATGATGGCTCATAAAGAGCTTGTGATTTGAAAATTCACAACCTCTAGGAATGTCAAAAATAGTGTATTATAAGGCCCATTTTCATGCACTAGGTGACTTTAGAGTCCAGCTCAATTCACACTTTTTAGATTCATAAACTATGGTTAAATATATTCTAGATCAAATACAAATTATATTATCTAGACATTTATGCAATTTCATGGAAACAACTTGCTCTAAAATTCACCAATATTATGGTATATTTTCATATAGTTTTGCATATCCTTCTAATTATATTTATACATATCACTAAGGATATCACTAATTTATTATCATACTAGTTTCTAATGGATAAAAAAATTTTCTAACTCCAACAATAACTAACTACTATTTTCATTTAAAAATATCATATCATTTTAAATTAATAATGAATAAATTTCACCAATACACACTCGAGGACCATAATGGTTAGTGTATTTAGAGACTAGGTAATAATAATCTAATTTATTGAATGATATTATTCAAGTCTGATATGGATGTTACACTTTTCTAATCATTATATTAATACACTAATTGAAACCATTCTTCATAACTTAGAGAAAATAAACATAAGAATGGGTGAGCTCATATTATCATTAAGGGTGGAAATTGTAGATATAATTATATTAACATTTGAAATAATGACATAAGAATGAGGGAATAATTTTATGGATATAGATTATAAATAACTTACATAGCCTTCTATATATCATAAACATGAGTCATTTTATAAACCATTATCATTCCACAACACATGATTCACGAGTGAAAAATAATCATAATTCAGGAACAACAGACTCATGTCAATAATGTGTTGCACCAATATATATACATATATAAACCATTTTATTATTCAATGTTTTTTACCAAGACCATACACTATTGTGGATCATGACTTATCACCTCTTTTCAATTGTTGATCAATCCTAACATCTTCTTTCCCAATGTCAATCAAGCCTATCGTACTATTTCACATTATAGATCATTATCGTTGGCCTATTTACTATTTTTATCTCATGATATATAATGCATTCCCATTGAATTACAAGGACATGTAGGTCTAATCCTTCATTAGTTATAAAATGACCATTTTCCTTGGATATAAAATAACCACAATAAATTGTTATAACATAACCAATATCACATAATGAAAAACATATATATGTGTGTCATGTGATCAGAAAAAATTCATCACATCATAACCCACCAATAGAAATGGGTCTTGAGAACATTCTATTAGAGAATAACCCATAGAAATGATATAGTTCACATAATCATATCAAAAAGATCATCATATTATAACACGTAGAAAAGGAATGGTTTTAATAAAACTATTTCATCTTAACAATAAAAAATCTATAGAAATAATAAGTATAATACAATTTAATCATTTCTATAGGATATCGTAACTAACATCATATGATGTCATTATAGACAGAGAATGATTTCAAAATATCACATGGATGATTGGATGAAGAAAATATCATTTCTACATTGATAATATCTTTTTAAAAATAAACGTTCACAAAAAAAATTTCAAAATCATTTTCATTGAAAATAACCATGGAAACATATAATGAAATTTTTAAATCATATATCGATCATTATATTAGAAACTTTTATTCAAGATGTTCATATTAAAAAAATATTCCATTCACATTTAAAAAAATATAGAAGGATATTTCTTGGAAAATGGCATGAATATTACTTGTAAATCATTATAATAATATTTAAAAATGGTGTAATGATTCCTTTAAAAATATTTCTAGAATAGTAAAAACATTCATTATAACATTTTTTAAAAAACATTGATATGGAAGATAAATTGTTTTCATCTAAAGTGATAAATGACTATTTTTTCATAAAAACAATATTTGGGAATCTTTAATAAATTATGAGAGTAAAATTAAAAGAATGAATTTATTTTTAAGAAATAATTTGAAGATAATAAAATAAATGAGATTAATGATAGGTAGATCACAAGATATCATTATTGGAATAATATCATATAGATTCAGGTTAGATAAAAGAATTATAACATTAAACCTTTACCAATTTTGCTTATTTTTAATCATAAACACCAGGAAATAAATTAAATCATATGTATATATATATCATATAATTATCTTGATATGGGACAAAAAATATTAATTGGTAGTATATACTCCACTAAAATGGAAAATGGGTTGTATAAGGCATGTGTCCCACCGGAATAAAGGGGAGATGAAAATACATTACCACATTGGAAACATTAAAATCATAATACCCATTAAATGAAAAAAATAAATGATACTTTATATATAATTATAATATAGATATTCATGTTATAACATGTCAAAGGGTCATTTCTTGCACAATAGATAAAAATTATTGATTAATATGGAATATGTCTCCTTGAAATTAAAGAGAGACTAGAAATATATTGCCTTATGTTTCAGCATCCTTCAAAAATAAAAAAATCTCCATTTTATTGAAAAAATATTTTGGATCACTTATTAAGTGACATATGAATTGATGTTTTGGATCAGAAATGGACCTATAAAATATATGAGGATTCTAGATGTAACTTCATAGATTTTATAAATGGTATATTCTATTAGTTTTTTTGTTTAAATTATTTTTTAATTACACTAATAATGTCATTAAAGGATTCATGGAGGTCCTGGGGATGATTGGGACTTATTCCAAACCCGGAGCACTATATTTTGTTGAAATTGACAGGGCCTCATGGTTAATAGTATCTCTGCAACCTAGTCTGCATGGCTACTCTATCTATACAGCTTGAATGAGTGGGGAACTGGGGTCCGCCCGATTTTTCTACAACTGTGTAACCCTTGGCACATGACCATGCTGAATATTATACCACCTTTTACATGGCTTTCAACATGGTTATTGTACGGTTTTTCCAAACATGTGGCCAAACCATTTTCCCCTTCTTGTGTGGGTAAATTTACATTTCTCTGCCTGAAATATTTTAACACATGACGATTTATTCCACATACTTCCTCCAAATTACTTGATCTCCTCCATCTCTTATGAGGACTCTATCTTCTTTACTTATGTAAGATGATGAATATTCCATACAAAATCTATTTCTCTCATCATCAGATCTATTATAATTCTATATTTAATCTCCTCAATCCACCCCATTTTATTTAAATTTTCTCTTCCTCTTTGTTTCATTATATCATAAGATGTTCATTTTATACATTTTAGGGAATTTAATTATTTCTTTGAAGACATCCATTCAAGCTCAAATAAAATACTGAAACTGGATAAGTGAAGCACTATAAGGATATTTTAGGTGCTCAAGTTCATTACCATAAGATTAATTATGTAAAATAACTTGCGACATTTTTCTACAAGATATACTCTTCCAGTGTTTCCTCTTAATCATTTGATAAATTAAAATTATTTTTTTTACATGATTGGTATAACCCTAATGAATGGTTAATCACTGTTTGGGTTGGTTTCCTTGGCCAAGGCAACCCGTTTTGGAATTCCTTTCCTAAATAGACTACTTTTTCAACTATCCGTGCTTGATAAATCACATGTAAAGGGACTCTTGAACTAATTTTAATTGTTGTTGAACATAAGGATTCAATGGTACAAGGGTTTAGGCCTCGTTACAAAATATCTTATTCCATATTCTTTATTGAACCTTATGTTGTAATTGAATCATGGAAAACATAAAATGGCCATATTGTTTTCAAATATTCCTTATATAAAAAATCACAAGGTCATTATATGTAGATCAAACCCCTGTCAGATGTCTTGGATGATACAATGGGTTCCAAATTAAGGAACCATTAGAAAGAAACTTCATGACTTAGTTAAAACTGGTAATTGGGTTTTGTACATGTCTTTTGATGCTCCTTTCCATCACAGAGTCTAAACGAATGAAAATGGAATTACCTTAAAACCAAAATGATTCATTCTTTGAAGAATCATTAAAAATTGACAAAGGCATGAAAAAAGATTCATTTTCACTAGGGTCGTGCAAGTTCCACCATGGTAGTGTAAGTATACTTGCGTGCCACCCAATGTTTGCGCAGGTGAGTTGCGCCCCGTCTTTGATTTTTTACCCAGGGTCTTCCCTGGCCTATAAATACCCCAGGTGGCCCCCCCATTTTGGGAGGGAAAAATTCCAAAACTCATATTTGAGCTCTGGTCGCCCAAGTCTCTTCTGGAAGTCTTCTGAACACTTCTATTGTAATTTATTACCTAGAATGGAAGGTATAAATAGGGGAAACAAGTCCTAAGTGTTGATACTCATCGACACTTGCGTGCCTAAGTGGCCAGCCCTTAAGAGAAATGGCCACACTAGACCATCGCCTTATCCCTTCAATAGAACATGCGCGCCACTCTTCTGGAATCCTATATGGGTGGTACTAAGGGCTTGATTCAAGTCTCTCCCAAGTATTACCCTATGGTTTGACCATCGTGGAAGTACCCCTGTGTCGTGCAAGTATACTTACGTGAACATAACTTGTGCGCCCACGCAGGACCTGCACACCCACTTCTTTTTGGGTTCATTTCCTACCTATTTCACCTCGCTTATGCCTATCCACTTCTCCTATTCAAGATCCAGCCTTCCAAACCCTCTTTAAAGTCATTTCTTTTGGCATGGCTTCCTTTTTGTCTTTTTTATTTGAAAGAAAATCTTGTGGAAAATCTCTCAAAACCTAGTTATTTACATATCTTTATGTCACTATGTTTATAGATTTCATTAATTAAACCTCATCCTATAAGATGAGAGAATCATTAATTTAGGCTTCCTTTTCAAGAGTAATCCCCAATCCATGTTCACTTAATTTTGGCATCCTCCTTAGGAGTAAGCCCCAAGTCCCATAACATGGGCCTCCTTTTCAGGAGTAAGCCCCAGTCTTCAAGTTTCTAAATATTGGCATCCTCCTTAAGAGTAAGCTCCAAATTCAAAATTAATTTAACATGGGCCTCCTCCATAGAAGTAAGACCCAGTCATAATTTCCATTACCCTTGGATTCCTTATCAGGAATAAATCCCAGTTCCCAAATCCCTTAACATGGGCCTCCTTCTCAGGAGTAAGCCCGAGTCATAATTTCTCATAATCAGTCTTAAATTACTTCTGATTTGGGCTTCCTTCTTAGGAATAAAACCCAATCACAAGTCTCCCTAAATTTGGGCATCCTTCTCACGATTAAGACCTAAATTAAGTATCCAAATATCCGTAAAGCACATATACCTTTATGGAAGTTGTTTTCAGGATTATTCCCTGATGTAAATCCAAATATTCATTCATCTGGGCAGTCATACATACATATGCCTCACATCATTTCTTATAAATTGCATCTTTCATTGTACAATTGTCTGGTTTTACAAATGCCTCTTGTTTCTCACACAGAGCATTGACTCACGTGATCATAGAGTGTAAAAGTAATTTTGACATCTTTCTTTGAGCCATAAAACTTGCATAAACCTCATACTTCTTTTCTCGAACAACATGGGTTCTGATTCCTTTTCCAAAACAAAGGATACGTTGGTAACCGATTTGTGGGTACGATCCCAACTATGAAATAATTCATGTCCTTCTGAATGATAATAAACTTCAAGTGCCCCACTGAGTGGCTTTAAAACCAGTATGGTTATCATAATAAGGAAGATATTTCTATATAATGTGTCGAACGATACCATTGACCAAGAATCTCTAAAAAATACAGATGATTCTCTGTCGATGAAGAACCTCGAATACATATAAAAGATTCTCTAAATCTCATACATACTAATCATTGATTGTCAGATCTAAAGGACAGATCATTTTGATGATTGGTAATGTAATAAGGATTCACCTACATAACTTAAATATATAAAGAGAGTCTCGGAGTAGACAATAATTCCCCTCAAAAATGTTTGATGAGTCCGACCTCCCATCCTCTCGACCAATGCAAATTCTTAAGTCTCATCAGTTCACAACTAATGAGCACCTACCTTTGGAATGTAGGTCCAAATGGATATGAAATCATTGGATGTTTCCGGTTCTACGAACAAACCCGTTAGAAACCTCTTGGAATTCTTGAATATTAAATTAATGAGGTCATCCCCAATTCCAAAGGAAACAAAAAATAGTGAACCCGATGTGAATCCTTAACCAAGTTAAATGATGTTTTACTTATTTTGTTAGGCCCCTATTTAAACTCAATGAGAGGGTCAATAGAACAATCAATAACATATGTGCTCATCCAAAAGATGTTGGGGCCGAACATATCTTTATTATGTTTGTTATGTCAAAAAGGAACTCTTTTCCAAGATCTTCTGCGTTATAGAAATGTATTCTCTTATGTTTAAACCTGTGAATGCCTCTTCAGTGAAAAACTCTACTATGAATGCCACTACTGCTACTCCTGCTAGATTGTCATCTGCTCTGAGGATGACATCACCTACTCATCATCTTCAACACTGGGTATCAAATGCGCTGGTTAAGGAATACCGTCAAAACAGTACTATTCCGACTCTAGAGGCTACTCGACAAACCCTCCAAGTCGATAATTCACACCGGTCGTCCGGACAGCGATGACTAGCAATCAAGAAGCAGGTGGTGCTAACTACCATATCCAACCATTTCGGGTCATTATCCTCATAACACAATCAACATTCCCTCCCATATTCTGAGGAGGTGAATGAGAAGGCCACTCATGGTCTTAATTCAAGGAAACAAGAGTCCTTCCGGAGGGCTCCCACCAACAATCACTGCCAGACTCGTGTGACAGTGCTCCCTCAACACGATGAGGGTGTTGTCTCCAGGCATTCGGCTCTGGTTCCTTGAACACGATCAGGCAAGATGAACCACCAGAGGCGACGAATAGTTAACAGTGATTAGATTCTTTTCTCTGCCATTTCCAGAGAAGTCCACCAACCTAACTTGGTGGCATGAAACGAGCGAGCAAATACACCTGTCCGTTTTAATTCCGTTGTCCAGCTGACTAGTCTGGCAGCAACACGCCAATCCCGATAAGAAATTCCTGTGGAGTACTATAGACAGGAACATACACATGTTTATAAATCATCATCTAGTCAGCAGGCTCATCTGACTACATACGATGAAGCCCACCAACCCAATGTGTTGACAACTGGTAAACAGACACATACACCTGCTTACACTCATCAATCCTTCCAGCAGCCTCATCTATCATTATTGAAGTATGATCATCAACCACATTCAGCGGAGTGCAATCAGCAGGCATATACACCTGCTAGTATTGATCAAGCCTACCAGCAGTCCATTTGGTAGCACCCGGAGAAGTCAGTCGGAAAGCTCCGGTGACAAATAGAAGGCAGACTCATCTCTCTACCCCCACACCTGAGTACTGTCAGAATTCACTGATAGGAAAAGGAGGACAGGAGCAGGAACACACACCTACTCCAAGCACGGAATGGACGTATATTCAATTTCCGGCAGCTGAAGTCACCAAGCATATTCTATCAATGCTGAAAGAGCAGAAGAAAATCCCTGCTCAGATTCTGGATGCCTACCAGAATATTATAACAGCTTCAGCAACATCATAGGGAATGAAATGAAAACCTATGACTACCAGTGGAGTGACACATCAACAGTTTAGTCCAGAACATACACACACCTTTGTTCCAGTCCAAGAGGGTTGTGGGGCATACTCCCCCATGTCATGCAGACAACCAATTCATGCACATACACCTGATTTGAGCAGAGATAATCAGCCTAACCTTACTATTTTTTCTGAGCAGGCACATACACCTGCCCATAATGACCAATTTTGTCAACAAGTGGTTCCTTAAGTGAGTATGAAGGCATCTAAGAAGAAGAAATTCCCATCACAGTCACAAAATCAAGGGCCAATTTGTTATAAGTCATTGCTTGATGCTGGAGTTCTTGATGCACTAAGACAATTATCATTTGCAACTTAGGATTCTACACTTTCATTCCCAATAGTGGAAACATTAATTCCAAAGGTATACATCAGACACATCCTCATGAAGGCTTGATTCATGATAATTCGGTCGATCTCGATGTTTCATCTTCAGATGAGAGCCATAAGAACCCTCTATGTGGACAGAAGATCAAGGAGAAAAATGTTTCATCTCTTGTTCTAACCCACCATGGTGGTCCTCCCCATGATGAAGAACATAGCTACGAAATTCCTCTCCGAAGTAGTAATTCACATTGCCTGGAAAATTATATAATGGAAAATGTAGTGACGAGAAAGCCCTCTTATCTTGAGGAACTTGAAAATATGAATCCATTCATGTCTGATGATTTACCAATAGTAGGTGAAGTACTTTCTCAATCAGAAGATATCCCGGGGTGTGTTCATTCTCCGAACCACCCCTGAGTCATTAATCTTATAGTTTGATAAGTGAATTCTATACCGATATTGTTGAATCTGATGAAGGAACAAAGAAGCACTAGCTTTGGTCTAAACAGTTCTAAGAATATTCATCAAATGATAAGGAGGAAGTACTGAATATGAGAAAAAAAACTTGCGAAAGGTGATGTGCCAGTTATGTTTTGTCCTTTGGCTAACTCTTAGTATGTCATTACAGAGATATTGACGGAATATGGAATTCATGATATTCGTCTCAACATATGGAAAAATCTTTGTTAGTTGAAAAAGAAAATATTATCTTATGATGAATATGAAAATAATGTCAAGATAATAGAAGGGTTGCAATGCCAAATTGACTTGGCATCTCTCTCAGTTTCTCGATGTCTAAAGGCTGAAAAGTAATAGAGATCCCTTCAGCAATCATTCCTTGACGCACTATGAAGATTTCACCAGTTAATTTCCAATTCCCCATCTGGTATTCATATCAGGGGATGGGGTGTCCATGGAGCAGTACATTTTACTATAATCTCTAGTCAACAAAACCCACCGAAAGTGGTATCATGCAATGTTATTGCACATAGCCTGCCACAACCAATTGGTTTTGTTTGTAATCAGAGGCTTGTTCAAGAATAGGCATCAACGAGTTCTTCTCAAAATCAGGAATATAGAGAAAAAGTTGTTGAATTACGTTTTCATCTGGAAAACGAGAACATTGAACATGCTTCTCATTTTGAGCGTGCACATTATCAAGAGAAGGAAGTGTTAGAAATCATCCAACGGTGTTTTGAGCCGGGTGATAAGAGTGGATGTAGGTTAATGCATCCACCCAATTTCCGGATGAAAGTCCATAAGATAAAGAGAGCTTTTAAGAAGGTCTTAGATATAGGAATTCAAGAACCACCCCAGCTTGCCATACTGGGGACTCTTTTAACCCAACCCTCAAAATCAACAAATAAGTTTCGAGGAGTTGAGAAGGAATAGCAGGAACAGCCCCAGTCCATAGAAATGGGGACTTTTTAAAATCCCTAATCTCTCCCTCTTAGAAATTTAGTCTTCTCTCAATTAGGGAAGAAGCCACAAGAGGAATAAAGAGCCAAATTATTAAGAGATTCCCTCAAAATTATGGTTCGTCAAGAAGTTCCTGGGGGATCAAATGGACAAAAGGCAATGTTTCATCAGGGACATGGAAGTAGAAAATATCATAGAAATGCCAATAGAAGGGATGTAATGCATTATGCATCAATCAATGTCCTAAATGTCGTTTTTGATGATCCCCCAGATGAGGATCACTCAGAGGGATCAGATGAGGAAAATCTTGCTCAAGAGGTTTTATGCACAGACACAAATGAAGAAGGTTTGCGTACAAGAAATCAAAAGATTACCCAGAATCTAGGTAATCCTTCAAGTAACCCACTTCCCCCTCTCTGTAAGGTGTCCAATAAGGGGAAAGAAAAGAATAAGGTTACATACCCATCCTCTAGATAAGGTCAATTGCTCTCATTAAAGCAATGATTTTCACAACAAGATGAATAAATGAAGTAATTGAGGAGGTTGAATGCAGAACTACTTCAGGGTTGTCTCCCTCCTAAACGTAATGGAGTTAGTCAGTTAAGGGAATTTTTGCGGCTACTGAGATGGATCAAGAGTATCCTCCTTTACGAGTACACCATCAGATGTCTAATCCTATGGGTTATATGCATCAACAACCAGAAATACTACCATCAGTGGCAGTCCTGGTCGCCACACCTATCCAAGCTCTTGTTATTGAACCTGCACAGGTCCATGCTCAACTGGATGTTTCTCAAAAGTTAATGACCACCACTTAGTCATTGATAGATCGGTTGGAAGCTATGGAGGGAAAGCGTGCTCAAATTCAACCCAAAAATAGAGCATACCCTGAATGGGTTGATGCAATTACTCCCCCATCAAATTTTGCATGTACCACATTCCAAATCTTTAATGGTTCGGGAGACACAGAGAAATACATAACACATTTTGTTTCTCGTTGCGATCCTATGATGGGAACCCCTCAGCAAAAAGAAGTAGTTAAGATCAGGTGATTTTTACAGTCATTACAAGGGCCTTCTTTTGTCTGGTATACAATCTTGCAATCCCTGTCAATTACCGAGTGGGAGGATCTTCGTCAACAATTCCTTCTTCAATTCAGCTCAACTTTTCCAAAGACAACAGTTTTTATCTTAAAACTGTAAGAAAAGGGATAATGAAAGGGTTTTGGATTTCATTTCTCGCTAGAATGGATTAACATATTCCATGAGCTTAGCACTCCCTCAAGAAGAATTGTTGCCAATCTGTGTGGAAAATTTGTGTGATGAACTACGCACACCATTGATCCCTGTGAACTACATAGGATGGTTTCGAGACCTTAAATAAATAGCTCAACAGATTGAAGATTATCTTATAAAGACTAAGGATAAAACTCGTGTAATTCCATCAGCTCCAGGAAGGAGTATGCGTAGAGCAGCGACTGCTACAATTATGCTTAAACAAGAACCTATACCTACTTCTACTTCAAGGCCTTCATATTCTCAAAGGGATCCACCTCTTGAGCATCAACAATAGAGGTTGTTTCATAAAGATGGTCAAAGAGATCCAATACAGAAACAATTTCAGGATGTTAAGAGTTGGGTTTTCTCTTTTCGAAATGAACAAGTTCCTAGTTACTTCATTTCGGCTCTGGAAAATAATTTGGTTCAATTTCCAAGGCCCATGGGGACAAACAAGGAAGGAGATGAATGCTGTCCCAACTATTTCCCATTTCATCAGATGTTGGGGCATCCCATTCAAGAGTTTTTTGTCTTCAAATACCTCCTGCAAAAAATGGTGGACTCGGGACAGGTCAAATTGAATGGTTCGTCAGCTTAGGTAGCATGTGTTACTGCTACAAATCCAGAGGAAGAAGGTGAGTGGCAAGAAGTCAAGAACAAAAATGCCAAAAAAATATGATGATTGGATAGTCAGAATAATGGTCAACAGACCTCATGTCATTTTGCGAACAGAATTGAAGAAACCAATTTTGTCTTCTACTATGAATGCCACATCAAAACCCTCTTCATCAAAGGGAAAATCCTCAATGGTGCGGCATAATTCAAAGAAATAGGAACAATCAGAAGAAGATGAAATTGTGTCAAATCCTAAGCTGTCTTTGACACTAGCATATTTTATGCCATCTACTTCAAAGCCACATGCACTAACCCACCAAACGTCACAACGTAAAATAGCTAATCAAGCAGAGTCTTCATCAGATGAAGAGTTGATCTCTGGTTCTGTTAACATGAATCACTTAACAGATCCATATGCCAGTCGCAGTTTCGATTTTGATGAGCCTGAATTCCCTGTATCAAACAGAGGAATCATAGGAAGATCCATAGGGTCGGGGTACAATGGAAGATGTGGATCTTTCAGAGGCCAATATTCCAATTCCACCCATTCTAGAACTGTGCATGCAGTAGAAACTCGTGGTAGATCCCTTCAACAAGCTCAACAAGAACAAAAACGTTCTTCCCCAAAAGGCAGATTCAGTCCTAGCACACTTATTCTAGGGGATCAGTTAGAGATTCCACCTTCTTTCTATCAGCAAGTAAATATACCTAGTCAGTTTAATTTTCCAAATCCAGGAGTATTTCCAACTCATACCCAGATAAAAGATGCATCAACATACAAATCATCAATTTCTAAGGAACCTGCGAAACCACATGTTTTTGTTTGGAAACGCAGACCTTTGGATCAAAAGTATGATGTATTGAAACACTTATACCAAGTACCATCCAAGTTATCAATTATATATGACTTGAATATATCAAAGGATCTTCAGGAGGCACTCGTGGAGGCTTTGTCAAGTCCACGGGAGTTT
This sequence comes from Viscum album, assembly GCA_963277665.1. Classification (NCBI taxonomy): domain Eukaryota; kingdom Viridiplantae; phylum Streptophyta; class Magnoliopsida; order Santalales; family Viscaceae; genus Viscum; species Viscum album. The sequence continues at coordinate 150,712,034 of OY728159.1, forward strand.
GAAAATGAAATTGCAGCGGCTGAAGCCTACCATGTTGCGAATAATCCTGCAGAATTCCATGTAGTGATATCTTTCACAGATGAAGATGAAGATGATATGATGCATGGACATATTAGACCTTTGTACTTATCTGGAAAGGTCAATGGTGTAGACGTCCGAAGAGTCTTCATTGATAATGGTTCAGTAGTCAACCTCATCCCCATTCGTACACTTCGTCGATTGGGCCTCACAAAATCTGATTTATCTCCTTCTACTTTTATGTTACAAGGATATGATAAAAATCAACAAGAACTACTGGGAAAGATTACACTCAGAACTCAGTTTGGAGATCTTCTATCAAATTGAGATTTCAGGGTTGTTGATCAAGAATCAGCCTTCAACATTTTTCTTCGTAGACCCTGGCTACATCAACATGCAGCTATCCCTTCATCATACCATCAATGTCTCAAATACTGTTTCGATGGTCAAATCGGGACATTGTATGGTGATAAGTCCTCATTCAATTCATGTGAATCTCAATATATTGAGGCATAATTCTATCAGATGAAGGGAAAGTATAAATCCACAATAAGGGAGATTACCAAAGATAATGTTCCATATGGTTTGGAAAAGATTCTAGTAAACCCATTTACACATGTGATTAAAGATTGTGTATTTACTATCAGTCAAATTCACAGGATAGACCCAAATCAAAATACTCTAATGGAAAATTCCATAATGTAAATTATGACAATCAAGCTAGAAAACATGGGAGAAAGTTGTGATCCACCATGAAATGATGAAAGCTCAAATAGAGATGTCTTCATTTCATCCGTTGAAATCCAGTAAGTCTGCACTTTTCCAATCAGTCCATAAGAAGTTATAGTAATGTCAGAGGTGAACGATGATGTCAACTCTCAATCCATCATCTCCTATATATTACCCAAGGAATACCCTTCATCATCAATTAGGTTGGAAATGGAAGCTTCTTCTTAAAGATGTATAAATTTTAACATCTCTTCGGATCATGGAAATTAAACTTCATCATCTACTATGCTAGTAGACACATAAGAAATAACACATGTTGAAGAATAAGAGGAATATCTTAGGGATGCTCCTCTAGCATTTGAAGAGGGTATCTCTACCACCGTGGATGAACTCAGAGAAATAAATCTTGTTACAAAAGAAGAACCCCCACCCACTTTAATTAGTGCGGCCATGACTCTTGAAGATCAAGAGATATATGTTTCATTTTTAAAGAAAAATAGAGATATATTTTCTTAGAACTATACAATGATTCGATGGCCTGATCCTCATGTTTCCACTCATCATTTGCGTTTGCCAGAAGAACATTGAGGATTTAAACAAGCCGCTAGAAGAACACACCCAACCTATGCTTCCAAAATTAAAGCTGAAGTAGATAATCATATCAAAGATAACATCATCAGAGAAGTTCAATATCCCAAGTGGTTGGATAATATCATCCCTGTGAAAAAGACGAACAGACCAATTAGAGTTTTCATTGATTTTGGAGATCTTAATCGGCATTGTCCTATGGATGATTTTCCAGTTCCGATTACAGAACTCTTGATTGATGAAACAGATGGATATGAAGCACTTTCCTTTATGGATGGATATTCAGGATATAATCAAATCCGAATGGATCTAGAAGATGAGGAATCTACAGCCTTCAGATCCCCTCAAGGTGTGTTTTGCTATCGGGTAATTCCCTTTTGCATGACGAATGCAGGCACACCATTTTAGCGTGCCATGCATCGTATCTTCAAACCCTTTCTAAAGAATTTTATTGAATGTTAAGTGAATGATTTCGTGGTTAAATCCAGACAACTTTATAATCACGTGGCTTATTTAGAAGTCATATTCCACAAACTTCGGCAACATATTTTGAAGATAAACCCCTTAAAATGTGTTTTTGGGGTAACCTCAGGAAAATTTTTCAGATTCGTTGTACGCCATCGTGGTATCGAGGTCGATCTTTAGAAGACAAAGACAATCCTTGGTATGTCACCTCCTCGAAATTTAAATTCATTGAGAGGAATTCAAGGACACTTGTCCTATATTCGTCGTTTCATTGCTAATTTGTCAGGAAAAAGTTTACCCTTCACCAAATTGATGAAGAAGGAAGTCACATACCATTGGACTGAATAATGTCAATAAGAATTCGATATTCCCAAGAAGTATCTCTTGATTCCACCAGTGTTAATTCCACCTGTTTAAGTAAGTCCACTTATCCTCTATGTGACAACTCTAGAGCGATCATTGGGTGCCTTTCTTGCTCAGAAGAATGATGTTGGGAATGAAAATAGCCTCTACTATCTGAGTCAGACTATACTTGAAGCAGAAACCTGATACTCAAATATTGAGAAGTGGTGCCTAGCATTAATCTTTGTAGTTCAGAAGTTGAGACACTACGTGAAACTTGATGATGTCTAATTGGTATCTCGCAATAACCCATTGAAATTTATCATTAGTCATCCAATTCTTACAGGACGTCTAGAAAGGTGGGCAGTTATTTTGCAGAAATTTGATATTCAATATGTGTCTCAAAAGGTAATAAAGCGCCAAGCTCTGGCTGATTTCCATGTTGAACATCCTTCAATAGAATATACATCTTTAGATATTGAACTTCCTGATCAGGAAGTATTCGCTTTTGAAGATAGTCTTAAAACATGGGAAATGTACTTTGATGGTGCTTCCAGAAGTCCAATAGGGAAGAAAATGGAAGATCCTAAATTCAACAAGGTTGGGTTAGAAATTGTACTCATTTCCCTGGAAAAGGCAGTGCTACCTTATTCCTTCTCATTTTTGGGAGGTGGTAAAAATAATGAAGTAGAATACCAAGCACTTATCACAGGATTGGAGTTGGCGCTTCAAGCACAAGCGAATCACTTAAAGGTGAAAGGTGATTCAGACCTGGTAATAAAACAAGTCAATGGGGATTATTCAATCATAAATGAAGAAATAATCACTTTTATGATTATGTTAAAGAGTTAATGGTGGAATTTCCTATGGAACTAACATTTACTTATATCCCGAGATCACAAAATTCTCATGATGATGCACTGGCTAATATAGCCACAGCTATGGAAGATCCAAATCGGGATGAGACAACCATATGTATTGCCCACCATTGTACAATTTCACCTTGTGTTCAATTTAGAACATAGGAAATCAATGAAATTAGTCCCATTCCTAAACCATGTGGTCATACTACAGGATAGATGACACCTATCAGGGAATACCTTCAAAATGGAACACTTCCACCTGGTAGAGCCGAGAAAGTACAAGTCGGGAGACATGTGGACAATTTTACTCTTTATGATAGCCCTGTTCACCTAGGAAAAATTCTCTACAAAAGAGGTTTTGATGGAGTTTTCTTCAGATGCATTGATGGTGAAGAGACAATGGTTGTCATGAAAGAAGTGCATGCAGGAGTCTGTGGTGCCCACCACTCTAGACATCGACTATCTGATCATGTTTGAAGGCTTGGATACTTTTGGCCTTCAAGGATACCAGATTATGTTGATTTCATAAAGAAGTTTCATTCATTCCATGTACATGCAAACTTAATTCATCAGCCCCCAGAGTTTCTTCATACAGCTAAATACTCGTGGCCATTTTTTGCATGGGGAATAGATGTAGTTGGACCTTATCCATCGGCTACAACCAAGCAGTTAAACTATATTCTTACTACTAATGACTTATTTTCAAAATGGGCAGAGGAAATACCCCTCAAAGAAGTCATTTCTAAATGCATTGTTAGCTTCATCAAGTCTAACATAATTACCAGATTTGGTGTCCCTCATACTATACTAACGGACAATGGCACCAATTTCTGTTCATCTGAGGTGAGGAAGTTGTATCAGGAATACAACATGAAATCCAATCATTCATCTCGGTATCATGAAGTGTCCAATGGACAGATAGAAGCTTTCAATAAGACTATTTCAAACATACTACAAAAGATGGTGGATAAAGATAAGAAACCATTGCTTGATAAACGCTTTCATGATTTATGGGCTTATCGAACCACCACCAGCACTAAAACACGGTCAACTATATATTCATTGGTATATGGAACAGAAGTAGTTTATCCCATTGAAGTTCAATTACCTTCACTCAGAGTAGCCATTTTCGATCTGTCATCTACAGATGAACTATCTCAAAAGGGATTGGATGAATTAGAATGGATAGATGAGAAAAGGTTGTGCACCCTGCACCACCGTGAAGTCTATCAGAATCGAATAGCACGAGATCTCAACAAAAAAGTTCATCTTCGTTCATTCATTCAGGTAGAATGGGTATTGGTTCTCAGAACTCCAATGATACCAAGAAAGAAACCTCCCATGATGGAGCCAAAATGGGAAGGACCATATTCAATACATTAGGTCTACTCCAGTGGAGCATATTCTTTAATCTCAATGGATAGATAACTCATCACTATACCAACCAATGATGGATTTCTGAAGAAGTATTTTGAATAACACAAATACTTTATCGTCCAGCAAGACGTTAAACTGTAACATCAATATTCCAAGCATATGACCTTAAAATAATTGCACCTTCATCCAACATGACGTTAAACTGTGATGTCCTAGCTAGATGACGCTAGACTATACAGAAGTCCCTTACGTCCAGCAAGACATTAAACTATGAATAAAATCCCTAATACATCCAACATGATGTTAAATTGTGTCTTCATTGCCTTTACTGCATGACATTAAACTGAACAGTCCCCCTTTCATCAAACATGACATTAAACTATATTGTCCCCATCATCTTAGCTATAGGACCCTAAACTTTACAACACCCTTATTTTCCAACATGACGCAAAACTGTATTCACATCCAACATGATGTTAAACTGTGTCCCTATATTTGTCCTACATGACGTTAAACTGTATTCTGTCTGAGCTACATGATACTAAACTGTGCATCACCAATAGTCCTCACTACAATACTTTAATCTACATAGTCCCTTCATATGTCCTACATGACATTAAACCGTGCATTGTTAAGGTTGTTTCTACCTCTTGTTTCTCACACCGAGTATGACTCACATGATATAAGAGTAAACTTCACCCATAACACCCTCTATGGGCCGCTAACCATGTGTAAGTCCCAACACCATTTTTAAGTCGTTGTCCCCAAGAACAACTTGATCTATAATTCATTATTTAATTGAACTACGTGGACTTTGATCCTTTCCTTCTAGGCTGGGTACATATGAAACTTCTTGAGGTTCAAGCCCAAAACCAATCTCTTCACATTGGTTCACCTCCATCTCATATGATATTGATTCGTGAAGCCACCCCTAGAATCAATCTCTTGACATTGCTTCACCTTTGTCCTTGTTACGTGACATTAAACTGTACAACACTTTTGTCCTATATGACAATAAACTAAAACATTCTTTGATACCCTCACATGAGAGAGAATCATTATTTACATTGATCTCCAATCATGTTATATTCTAAAGACTATGTGCATACATGGCAATGCCCGAACCTTTTCTCTTGGGTCAAACCCTCATTGCACTAAAGTACCCTTCACCCTTCACTAGTACGAACCAGATTTGTACATAGGGTATTTCTAGAACTACGTGCAGCTTGATTCCCATCCTTATGGGATACGTAGGGACATTCGAGCATCCCTCGAATCCAGCCCCAAGTATTTGGGCCTAACCCCAAATTTTACATTCAGTCCCCTGGCTAAAAAGTCCCTGTGAAAACACACACTGTGTATTCATTATTATGGTCTGAGTTCTATGACCCTAAACTAATATTTCTCATACTTTTGTCCCACATGACGTTAAACTGTATTTCAAGAACTATGTATGTCTTGATTCCCATCTTTATGGGATATGTAGTGAAGTCCATCATATCAATTCAGGACCCATCCACAACATGTTTATGGTTATTATTGATCTATTTATATCTTTCATGCATTGAACAATAACCATTTTCATGTGTCATACTCCTAACCTTAAATACTTCCAGATCTCCATAACCTTTTTCTTGACTTCTGGTCACAAAATGTCCAATTTCTACGATTTTTTTTCCTGACTATGCAGCATGTGCCCTTAGGCGGCCATGCATAAAAATTCTACATTACAGACTTGATGGCCAAAGGATACTATTATTTGACAATGCAGCCAATGCCCTTAGTTGGCCCTGCATAATTCAACCCCCTAATGGGTTTTTCAAATAACGTTAACTTCATTCTTAGAAGGAAAACCTCTTTTTTCCTTAGTTGTCTTTACGACAATATGTAGGGATCCACAAAAAAATAGCCATCCTTAACAAATTTGTCCCATACTCTTTTTCATGATCTAAAAGTATTCAAGTCTATGGTTTATATTTCCCTTCCCTACATTTGGGTTAGACCATCGTAGGAGTGACATTCGTCCAATTCTTAGAAAATTATGTTTGGAAATATCTTCTCCATATTCAAGTACCTCTCTTCATACAGCAATCTCTATGATTTGGAAAATTTGAATACCCATAAACTTCCACTGGCTTTTTAGTAATAGAAAAGTAAATTTCTGAGAGTTCTTTTTCCTGACTATGCATCACGTTCCCTTAGGAGGCCTTGCATAAGTATTCGACATAGAGGACATGTCAGCCAAAAGGTGCTATTATATGACTATTCAACCAATGCCCTTAGGTGGCCCTTCATAATTAAACCCCCTAACGGGTTTGTTAAATAGTGGTAACTTCATTATTGGTAACTACTTATTCTAATTCCTTTTAGCCATTTTTCATATCATTCCTCAGATTCAAAATTTCTTAAGTCATCGTTAACATATTTTACCTCGTACATGAACATGATAATATGTTTTCAGATAAATTATTAAGGAATTGAGTAAATGTTAATCCATTTGGTCAAAGCTATTTCGACCTTAAAAATTAGCCTTTTATGTCCAATGTGAATGACTTTAAACTGCCCACAAAAGACAAGGTAACTCTGAATAAAAGTCATGTCCCAGCTCACTAAACATAAACTTTGTATGATTTTAGTTAATAATGAACAATTAAATGATTCAATGTTTCTAGGGTTATTTTTATAATCCTAATAAAAATAAAACTATAATTACTAGGCCCACTGTCTTAGGTGAAGTTTAAAGAAGGTAAAAAAAGAAGGAATCACAAATGATTGAAGATGAAATGATTCTTCATTGATGCACAAGAGTTAGAAGGACATCTACATATTCGAGTCTCTTCTCTTTTCAGGAATTATAAAAGGCTATCAACATAAATTTTCATTTGATTTACAGCATCCCGAGATTTATCAACAACCACCTAGGATTCAATTTTTTAAATGGATACAATAAGAGATGCAGTGATACCGGCTCTTATTGGAACACGTGTAAAAAATGTTTTTTAGTGCGGTTTGAGAAAACTTTCTTCTGATCAAATAGTGATTATGTTTCTGTCCAAGAGACATGGAAGATGGATACATGTATTTGAGAATGGTGCATTGGAAGTAAAGATCCATTTGGAGAGATTTATCTTTTCAGATATTGTTTCTAATGTCATGATAGTCTTCTCTCCATCAACCGGCCACAGAAAACATATCATCCCATTGTTTTTCATTTTCATATCTTCAAGGAAATGACAAGAAGGAAAAATTTGAAAGTTCACACCATTTTTGATGCTCTTAATGCATAGCATAACTGAAATATAAGATTAATAGTGTGTCTTCATATCGGGAATATAATTCTTTGCATCTGGAATGTTGAATCCTTGCAGATGACCATGGCCATATAGATGCAAGTAGATGCTCTGTGGAGAATTAATATAATACTTCTTCAAGTACTTGGCCAAATCTGGAAGAGTTCTGTCACAGATAGTATAATAATCATGACGAATGATGCTCAACATGTCATCAATTCTCTTTCTAGCCAGTTCATCAGTCGTTCCGATTCTCTTGGGATCCATTTTATCTACACAAAACGTGAATAATTAACTCTTAAGTAAGTTGATTTTTCATAAAAATTGTGATCGAAAGTAAAAAAATGGATAATTCATTAAGGCATGAAAGTCCCAAAAGTGGCGTGAAAGTATCAGGGTGTCGCATAAATTTCGGCGTGTAGGTATCACCATGAAAGTCCAAATACCTCTATGGCAGCGTGACAACAAAGAAACAGTGGAAAACAGAGAAACGTGTGCGGAGAAGGAAACTTGCACAACGAGATCAAGAATTTTGAGATTCGGTGCTTTGCGCGAGTAATGGCCCCTTATATATAGGCCATGCCTCAACCCCGCATGCCTAAAGCTAGAACATGCAACCCTACGCACCGACACCTGTGTGACTCTCACTTGCACTCCACCATCTGCACGCTCAATAATTGCGCGCCAGAATTCCTTGGTTTTCTTTTTCACCTCAGAGCTACATCCTCTTTATTTCGGATCCAACTCTGAGTGGGGACTTTTGTTGACGCTCCTTTCCATCACAGATTCTAAACTAATGAAAAGGAAAATACCTTAAAACCAAAATGATTCATCCTTTGAAGAAACATAAAAAAATGACAAAGTCATGAACAAAGATTCATTTTCACTTGGGTCACGCAAGTATACTTACGTGCCGCCCAATGATCACGCAGGTGACTTGCGCGCCCTCTTTGATTTTTCTCCTAGGGTCTTCCCTGGCATATAAATACCCCAGGTGGTCCCCCCATTTCAGGATAAAAAAATTCTGAAACTCATATTCGAACTCTAGTTGCCCAAGTCTCTTCTGGAAGTCTTCTGAACACTTCTAATGTAATTTCTTACCTAGAATGTAAGGTATAAACTGTGTAAACAAGGCCTAAGTGTTGAAACTCATCAACCCTTGCGTGCCTAAGTGGCCATCCCTTAATGGAAATGGCCACTCTTGCGCGCTGGATTATCCCTTCAAAAGAACTTACACCCCACTCTTTTGGAAGTCTATAGGGATAGTACTAAGGGCTTGATTCAAGTCTCTCCCAAATATGACCCTAAGGGTTGACCATTGCACAAGTACCCATGTGTCGTGCAAGTATACTTCCACGACCAGAACATGTGCACCCACGCAGGACCTGCGTGCCCACTTCTTTTTGGGTTCCTTTCCTACCTATTTCTCCTCTATTATGCCTATCCACCTATCATATTCAAGATCCAACCATCAAAACCTTCTTTAAAGTTATTTATTTTGGCATGGCTTCCTTGTTGGCTTCCTTATATGAAAGGAATTCTGTGGAACATCCCTCGAAACCTAGTGATTTACATATCTTTATGTCACTAAGGTTAGAGATTTCATTCATTCAACCTTATCCTTTAAGATGAGAGAATCCTTAATTTGGGCCTCCTTTTCAAGAGTAATCCCCAATCCATGTTCTCTTAATTTGGGCGTCCTCATTAGGAGTAAGCCCCAAGTCCCCTAACATGGGCCTCCTTTTTAGGAGTAAGCCTCAGTCTTCATGTTTCTAAATATGGGCATCCTCCTTAGTAGTAAGCCCCAAATTCCAAATTCTTTTAACCTGGGCCTCCTCCTTAGGATTAATCCCCAGTCATAATTTTCCTTAACCTAGGATTCCTTCTCAGGAATAAATCCCAGTTCTCAAATACCTTAACCTGGGCATCCTTCTTAGGAGTAATCCCCAGTCATAATTTCTCTTAATCCCTCTTAAATTACTTCTAATTTGGGCTTCCTTAGCAGAAATAAAACCCAATCAAAAGTCTCTTCTAATTTGGGTATGCTTCTCAGGATTAAGTCCTAAATTAAGTATCCAAATCTCCATAAAGCACATATACCTTTATGAACCTTGTCTTAAGGTTTATTCTCTGAAGTAAATCCTAATCTTCATTCATCTAGGCAGTCATACATACATAAGCCCCACATCATTTCTTATAAATTGCATCCTTCATGGAACAATTTTCAGGTTTTACCAATACCTCTTGTTTCTCACACAGATCATTGACTCACGTGAGTTTAGAGTGTAAAGGTAATTATGAAATCATTCTTTGAGCCATCAAACATGCATAAACCTCATACTTCTTTACTCGAACTACGTGGGTTCTGATTCCTTTTCCAAAAAAAGGATATGTAGGTATCCCATCTGTGGGTATGATCCCAAATATGAAATAATTCATGTCCTTCTGAATGACAATAAACATCAGGTGCCCCGCTGAGTGGATTTAAAACCAGTATGGTTATCATAATAACCAAGAGATTTCTATATAATGTGTCGAAGGATACCATTGTCCAATAATCTGGGACAAATACAGATGATTCTCTATCGATGAAGAACCTCGAATACATATGAAAGATTCTATAAATCTCATACATACTAATCATTGATTGTCATATCTAAAGGGAAGCTCATTTTCATGCTTGGAAATGTATTAAGGATTCACGAACATAACTTAAATCTATAAAGAGAGTCCTGGAGTAGACAATAATTCCCATAAAAAAGGTGTGATGAGTCCAACCTCTCATCCTCTCGACCAATGAAAATTCTTATGTCTCATCATTTCACAACTTATGAGCACCTCCATTTAGAAATTAGGTCCAAATGTATATGGAATCATTAGATGTTTCCTGTTCTACGAAAAAACCTTTTAGAAACCACTTGGAATGTTTGAATCTTAAATTAATGAGGTCATCCTCAATTCTAGAGGAAACAATGTCAGGGGAGAATTTATCTATATCCAAGATGGGATCATCATGTGTTTTCCTTTTTACCTCTTGAAAATTGACACCAGTTCCCTATGGTAGACCCCATGGATGGGCTCGATGGCATGATGGTTATACCATGTCATAATAGAGACTCGGACCCCACTGAGTGATACTAGGGATAAACATTAGTTCATGTTTTTATCACATGTTTCTTGGATAGATTCTTTTGATATTATTATTGGGTAACCTTAGATGTGCTCCCATGGAATTAGACTTATAAAGAGCCCCTAAAGAGATACATGGAATTCTTTAATAATTTCCACATATGGTCTTAGGGTGCCTATCTAGAAATATAAAGTTGTTTAATTAGACTAAAACGTAATTGAATATTTTCAAATAATAAATTATCAATTGGAATTTCAAACTTATGGATGTTTCTTCCAAGCCCAATAATAATGTTATGGACAGTTCCTCTTCTTATTTATTATATCACCCACTTTACCTTATTAGGATCTCCTTCGATTAAAATCACTATCTTATACTGAATAACATATAATTAAATATGTGTCCTAACATAACCCATTCTTGTTTATTTATTTCTTTGATTATTCGTGCCTTAAATTTATTAATTATTTTACAATGCATATTTTTTATTGAATGTAATACATTGAGGTAGACAACATTTGTGGTGGCCTTCTAGGATTTTATCTAACACACTTTTTATGCCACATTTGGCACCCAAGAATACGTCATGATCATATGTATAGATAAAGGGAAGAAATTGTCTTATAAATCTTGATTAAAACTTATAAGATGGATTTTGTTTGGAAAGCTCCAAGCCTATGATAAAGATTTTAGTTGTAGATGTTTTTCCCTTTATATTAATTTTTATCATGCATTATATCATTGTATCCCCTAAAGCTCACATATTATACATTATAGCTACATCGCAAGGATCATATTAATATTGTATATACTTTTTAATTGGATCTGTCAATTATTTAATTATCTTTCATGATTATGTATTCAGTTACCCCTATTATCTATTTGTCTATACTACTTCCCCTATAGTGGGTTACTAGTCTGTTCATATAGTGTTAACTCCTTCTGTTTCTAAGTTTTAATATATAACTATTTTATTGTTCTCCAATGTAATCAATGATATAATCGTCTCCCACAAGAAATCACAAGGTCTTTGCAACTAGTCGGTAGCCTCTAGAGTTCAGGAAGATGCATTGTCTCATGGAATCGTTAAATGGAATCTGGGGTGGGATGTTACAAAGTGTTACCAGAGCTATTTTTCAATTTATATTACTATTTGGTAATTATAGAGGAAAAATGTATTTGGGAATTATTTATTGATGAAATTATTATGAGTATATAACCCATGTATATGGGAAAACCCAAATTAATATGGATGGGTAAATGATGTTATTTCTTGTGATTTAATAGTTTCATGTATTTCACTAATGGGTGATGCACTTGTTTTATGATGTTATTAATTCATTCCACTATAAATAGTTGTTTTTCCTTGGAAAAATGATATGAGGGTGTATAAATTCATTCAACATACTTGGAACCTTATGATTAAAAGTCATGCACTATAACAATCCATATCAAATTTCCGTGTGCATTCCTTTTATTGTATTTTCTTATTGTGGTTCCTTATTTTATATTACATGTACTGATTTGATTATTATATATGGAATTTTATTGAAATTATTTATAGTTATGTGATAAAATAATTGACACTTAGAGTTATTTCCATAGCCTAACTATATTTTTCAAAATAGTTTAAAGAAGACACCTTAAATAGTCAGTTATGGAATGTTGAGCCCTGGTCCATTAGTCGAATGGGAGGGAAAATTTTATGTCTATTATTATGTTGATTCCATATTTCAATTTATAAGGTGTATATTCCCTTATAAATTGGTAACAACGATTCATCTGACCCAACCTTTTTAATATAATTTAATTACAAAAATGAATAAAAATGAATATGGTTTTTAAAATGATATAGACAACGTATGTGCATAATATGAGAACTTGACCCTATCCTAAACTTAGTAGTGAGAGGTAGTTTTTGTCTTCTGGGATCTATATACATTTTCTTATCAACCATACCGAGTTCCTTGACATTTCTATGAATTTTAATGTGATTATATGATGTATTTTTACCTTTCCTTTCTTAATATCATCACTTAATTATTATAAATCTGATCTGAGTCATAAACTTCTAAATTGCAGATCCATTCAATTGTGAAGACCTGAGGGTGTATCCTAAGAGATTGGAGATGATCATACTCTAGAGGTGGTGGGAATTGAGCCACCTGGGATACCTTCTAGGGTGCCACCTACGGAAAATCTTGTAGATATTCCACTAGGTGTTGATTCCCAATTTTGGGGAAACATCATCTACTTTATGAAATTAGTATAGGGTGATCCCCATCCATCCCCTACTTTAGTAGATTTGACCAAAGAGTTCTAATTGTAGCATAATCTAACCATATGAGAAGATGTGGGAGTTTAAGCTATTGAATCCTAGATAGAGGATGTGTTGTCTATCTTCAATCATATCGAGACACCTCTAGAGAATAGGTTTAATATCGTAACATACCTATTACCTGAATCCTTCATGAATTGGAAGGAAATTTAGACTATGTATGTTTGATATTAAGGTATGTTTTGGGAAGACTTATAGATATCCTTCTTTGACCACTTCATTATGTATACCATGAGAAAGAATGGTGCTCAGGTATTCTTGAGCCTTTAGTAGGGTGACATGTCAATGATGGAATAATCAGTTCTCTTCTCCAAATTATAGAAATTAACACAAACCATGAACAATGATGACTTAATGACTACAAGTATATTTTTGGATGGGATTTCATATGTTATCTCCTCATGGGTGAACATCTTTTGGCTGACCACCCTTGAGAGATAACAAGCCATTCCATCATTATTGAGCTGAACCTGAGGGAATTAGGTGATGTGAAATAAGGAATTTTAGCTTTTAAGAAGAGTAGTGGTTTATCCAGTATCAGGATGTTATGTTACATGTGTACATGTTGGGGTAGTTCCATCTAGGTTGAAGACACTGATAGATATGTGGTGTGTAAACTGCCTGGTAGGGAAGGACAGAAAAATCCCCATTGTACAAGGAACTTATTTGTGTGTTATGAATTAGGAAAGATGTGTCTTCTATAGTGTTTATACCAATAATTCCCTAACGTACATAGCAATAACAGTTCAGTTCTGGCACCAACATAATGTTTCATGTTCTGTGAAAACACATTAGGTGGGAAGTTGTACTTCTTCTGAATGAATGGGCTGAGCGGGTGGTAGTGGCTGGGCAACTCAGGAATTGGAGTTTTAGTGTTATTTGGGTGGAACTACTAAGGATTTTCAGGAAACAACTCTGGTTCATGTATCCAGCCATATATATGCTCATAATCTTACACTAGATGATCAAATTTCAAGGGCATTAGTAGTTGTATGTATTATACTAGTAGCATCCACATTAATATCTTCTTTTTTTGATACCGGTGCATTGAACTCTTTTCTAACTATTGAAACTATGGTATGTTTTGGCCTAGTGAGAGAGTATTCTAGTAGAATGATAAATCTTAACAGACAGTAAGGGGTTTTGTTTGAGGATATACACCAATGAAAGGATCCCCCCCTAAATAGGTGGGTACTATTTTCTTTGGAGTTTCTTCTTTCTTGAGATTACTGGATTTGATGTCATTCTCAGTGTAGATTGGATTGTTTCATATCGAGCACAAGTGTATTTCTATAATTTCCAGGTATCCTTAATACCACTCGAGGGAAGCACACAAATTCATGAGTGAGAATGGGATTCCATATAATGTCAAAATGAATCCAAGCATACTAGCTTGGGTGGATGGACAATCCAGACGAAATGTCTCTTTATGAGTGGTCAGGGAATGAAATTTGAAGAATTCAATCCTATTGTCTATCGTTTTGGGGATGTTTACCCTAATAAATTATCTATTTTAACTATTGTGATTGAGGATGAATTCACCATCAAGATAGTTGTAATTTCAGTACTAGTGTTCATGGCTCCTTAAAGTACAGAACATACAGAGCTCTAGAAACTCCAGAAGAAGCATGAAGATCAAGTGTCATAGGTTTTTATCCAACCTAGCACAACAAAATGGGGTCCAACCAACCTTTTTTTCCCTAGAATGAAGATAGTACCATTATATTACTTATAAATTAATGGATATTTAGCAATATTATGGTGAATAATTGGTATCCACTTCCTCGTATAGATGACCTCATTGACCATATTTGAGGAGAAATAGTTTTATCCAAGATTGATTTGAGGTCGTTCTACCATTAGATGGGCGTGAGACCATCAGACGTACCATGTATAACATTACAAAATAGGTATGGCTCTTTTGAATGTTTGTTTATGTCATTTTTTATAATGAGCACCTCGACGATCTTTATTGTTATAATGAATCGGGGTTTCCACCCGTATATTGATTCATTTTTTGTATAATTAATAGGTGAAATATATATGTATTCTCACACAAGATCTGAACTTTCTAACCATCATGAGGTCATTATAAATTCACTAAGATAGCACAATATATATGTTATTCCTAGTAAATCCCACTTTTAGATTAACAATGTTCCCATAATGTGTTATATTACTTTATGGGAAGGGGTATCTACCGACCTAGAGAAGGTGAGTTCCATTGTTTCCTAGGTGATACCCAAGATTTTTTTTTGATAAATTCATTTTCTTGGGGTTGTATGTATATTATAGGTGATTAAACTGGGACATTTCATGCTTGAAAGTCCCACTTATGGGATTAGAAAATAAGGGTGTGATATTTGGAATAACTATAAATCACAATATATCTTTTCAATGCCTATATTGATTCTTCCTTAACTGGTAAAAAAGAATTTAATTTGTTATGATGCTTTAGGAATAAAGTTGGGGAATTATGGATGCATGTTGACTGGTTCATAGTGTATGGGTCCCTCCAACTGAGACCCCATGATAAAAGTTACCCACACACACGCCCACAATCTCGTATTCGTGGTTTATGCTTTACACTATTGGAGGCACAATAGAATGTGTGAGTAATTTTTTTTAAAATATATAATAAACCTCTCAAATACATATCTACTCAGTGAGACTTGAGTCTCAGGTAGCATGGGTGGGTGCAACACCTGTAATTATTCAGCATTGATCTTTCACATACTCTCGGGAAGTGTAATGTTTTAAATGATTCTTTGAGTGTGAATAATCAAACACAAACCACAAATGAGGCCATTAGTGAGTGGCAGATGAAGGCTATGTTTTATATGATTCACCTAGAGGTTCTAGAATAGCATAAGTAGCCACCCTAAGAATCACTAGTAGTGAAATCCTCATATATATAGTGGTTTCAGATGTGGTAGTAATCTGATTCTGAGGGGATAATTTTGTGAGATATTATCATAGGAGAGAATGAATATTCTATGTGGGTTATATATAGAAATGAGACATTTCTCATTTGTGAGAATATTTGGGTTCCATCTGATGTACATGAAGTGTTGATGATGAATTTTCATGCAGGTGTATGTCTATTTCACCCTACTCACACCAATATGTAATGATACATCTTTATTTAGTATTGGTGGTCATGTATGAATAGGTAGATAGAATTTTTTGCAGTGATCCACCTTTCCATAGGTCAAGGAAAACCAATAGGGACTTAATAGAATTCTAAAACTATATCCATTTATGATTCGAAATGGAATCACACCACCATAGATTTCATGGTGGGATTTCATTGGTCCCCTAAAATAAGAGATATAGAATGGTTTTCTGTCAAAAAGATTACCAAGGTGTCACAATTTCTACAAATACTAGGAACCTTCTATGTAGATGATCTATAAAGGATTTACATCTAGGAGATAGTGTGACTTCATGGTGTGACATGTTCTATCATTTCATTCCAAGAAACCCATTTTACCTCATGGTTCTAAAAGTGTTGTAGAGGAAACTAGGTTCACAGGTTCTCTTGAGTACAATATATTACTGTCAACCTGATGGGCTATTAGAGAGAACAATATGGGTGTTATAATATATTCTTAGGTCATGTATCCTTGCTTTTGGAGTATCATGGGAATATAATATTCATCTGGTAGATTATTCATATGAAAAAAATTAATAAATAATTTAGATGGCTCAGTATGACTTCATTTATGGTAGTTCATGTTGTTTACCTCTGAGTTGACTTGTGGTAGGTGGGTCAGATCTACTGGGTCCTTATCAAATTTAGAATACTTTAGAGAATGTTGATATGTTTCGAAATAATTTTTTTATATCACATCATATGTAGAAATCTTATATCGATCTTCATCATAGACCTATAGAGTTTGAATTGGGACATTGTGTCTTTCTTTCTACATCACCTAGGTTGGGTCATAGATGAATTCAGAGAGAAGAAATGTTATCACATTGGTATGATGTAACCTTTGAGAAATTGGAGAGAGTCAGACTCATAGCCTATTAGATGTTGTTAACTAATAGATATTATTCTATGCATGACATCATCCATGTATTTTAGATCGAACACTATCATGCATACCCATATCATTTGTTTGACCCCAAGAACATTGAGTTGCAGGTGGAAGTGTCCTTTGATGAGCATCAAATATGTATTGTTGATCAAAGCATGAACGCTTTCTAAGGAATTTCAGTTCCTCTGGTCTATGTTCTATAAATGCATGAACACAATCATGAAAATAACAAGGAGTGATAAGATGATGTGAAGGTGCAATGGATGGAACTTTTCTTAGAAGAAGTCTTACCAGCCTCAAAAGGGAAACTCGAGATGAGCTGTATTACGGAAGGGAGGTTTTAGAGTCCTAAATTTTCTAAATATTATAGACAGTTAGGTTTTCATTTAAATTCTTATTTCTAGGATAACAAGAATTACAAAATGATTCATTGTGATCTCAGGGGTGTCTAAGGCTTCTTTGGAGCCCAAATACCCAAATTATTATTTAAGAGTCTTGGCCACATGGTTAGTGTATGTTATTTTTCTTGGCCCGCGGGATTTCTATAACTATTGTTCTTCATCCAGTGGGTTACTAGGGGGCTGAATTTTTTTTTGTAACCATTGAACCCTAGGAACACAACCCCGTAGAATTTTATATCACCTTGATAATGGAATTCTATAATTCTAGAACACATTTTTTCAACATCAGTAGACAAACCTTGAACCCTGGTACGTGTGGCTAAATTTACATTTCTACTACTGAAATATTTTCAAAAATAAACACTTATTGAACCTCCTTCCTCCAGTAAATGAGAGATCACCCACTCCTATGATGACTCTTCATCCTCGTCCTATATATGATGATAACTACTCTATCTGACATCTGTTTCACTAGCCATCATATCCATTAGAAATCTAGAGGTAATATCCTGATTCATATACCTTCTATTTCAATTTCCCCCTCCTATATGTTTCATAATCTCGGTTCAAGATAATTTTTCTCATTTTTAGAGAATTTGAGGATTTCTTTGATAAATTCAATTTTAGATCCAATCAAGGTTGATGTTGGATGATAGTATCACTATTGGGATAAGTTAGGTGGTTTAGTTCTTTCTCGCATATTTCATTACATTATATAACATGACCCACAATTTGGTGAGATAGAACCTTCCGTTGACACCTCTCAGATGTTTTATAAATTAATTTTTGTTGTTTTCCTTATTCTATATGACCCTAATGAATTTAAAATCACCCATTAAGTTGGTTATTTTGGACTAGGACACCACTGTTTTCTGTTACTTTCCTATATATCATAGTTTGTCTACCTTCTTATCTAGATAAATCATGTAGATGTTTTCTCTTCGATGAATTATAATTTTTTATGACCATAAGTATTTTATGGGATAGGTGTTTATGCCTCTTTTACTAATGTCTTATGACTTATGTTATAATTCCCCTTATTTTATAATTAAAACATTGAACATGTGAAATGGATATCTTTTATTAAAATGATTAAAATGACTTGTATGATAAATGGCATAGTCTTTATAACCAGATAATAACTTCAATTATTCCATGGGAGATATAATAAATTACAAATTAAGGGCCCGTTGGATGAGCTCAATATTATATAGTTATAATTGTTTATGAATTGTGTACACACTAGGGGAAATACTTGATTTTTCTAAGACAGTATAGCCAAATGGTTTCATTTTTATCTCTACACAAGTGACATCTGTTCCCTTTGGGAGACCATTGGAAAATATCAATATAACGGTAGTTTTACCCTATCATGATAGATAATATGTCCCTTAATTATTAATCTAGGGTTAGAATCGAATGTTAGTTCATGTTTTCATCACACCCTTCCTAGTGTGGCATTGGGGATCTCATTCTTGTGTCACCATGGGAAGACACCTTGGTCATGGACATATGCATATAACCTAGGGTGATACAAGGGATTCTTTTTTAAATTTCATGGATGATATCTGGGTGAATCATTATAATTAAAAATAGGTTTAACTGAACTAAATTGTAAGTCAATATTTTCAAATAAGAAATGAACCATGGGAATTGGATACTTAGGGATGTGTTTTCCAATCCCAATCACATGCTCAATGATATACCATATTATTATTCATTATATCGCTTAAATTACTGTTGGAGGACCCCCTTGCTTCAGAATCACCAGATTAGTCTAAAGAAGGTAGAATTTTAGAAGTGTCCTAATGGAATCCAATCCGGTTTACATTTTTATTTTTTTATTTTTTTATTTTTGTATATTAATTATGGAACACTTCTCATTTTATATTTCTTGGTTTTTATTGATCTATAAACTTTCGTTGGTGTCCTATGGATATTTTATCTGACACACCAGGTCCACTTTTGGTACCGATGCATGCTTTAGGGAAAAATGTACTGGTAAAAGGAACTAGTCAGCTTGTAATATATGATTGACATTTCTAAGATAGACCATAGAATCAAATTACTGATCTTATGCTCAGGATTCTAGTAGTAGTAATTTTTGTAAATTTTATATATTTTATTATTATATGGAATCAGACTATATACCTTAACTCCAATTCTTTATTTTGAATATGAAAATAACCATGATAATAATCAATTGTATCCAATTATTAATTATCTTATTACAATTATTTATTTATCTTTCATGATTATGTATTTTATTTACACTGAAATATATCTATTTATATTGTTTCTTCTACGAGTAGGTATTGGTCTAGTCATATGGTTTCTACTACTACTATTACTTAAATTTTATATACATATTTTATTGAAGTCACCTATGATTAATGATGGAATAGTATCCCCATAAACACTTCAAAGGCCCTCACTTCTAATCGACAACCTATGGCATTTGGGGAGATATGCATGAGGTATTGTGGTCCACCATCTCGAAGAACCATTAAGTGGAATCTGGTGAGGGGTGTTACATTGGGGAGAGATTTTGGTAGGGTCTAGTTGAGATAGTTGAATTATTGGGTGTGTAAATGTGAGGGGAGGTGGTCCCCTTAAATAATTGATGACTGTAATTTTTTTAAATACCCAAAACCTCTCAATAATTAGAGGTCACATTAATTCCATGTGCCTCCAAATTTGATAAATAAAGGAGGGGGTATTCTACGATTTATTAATACCCGAACCACACATGGAAAAACATATGATTTGAACATGTTTTTCATAACTTCAATTTTTAGTCACCATTATCATTTCATTTTTCACTACTCCAACTTTTCACTTTTTTTCTACTAAGATAATTTATCCTTTATGAATAAATTTAAAATGATTCTTTTTTGATTATTTATCACAAAATATTCTATATTTTAAATCCAATTTACTAAATTAATATTTAATATGTGTTTGAAATTAATTTAACGTACATATATGTAACTCATAAAATGTCATTCAAACCTTAACTGCAGTAGTTATTTTTTATAATTTTTACTAATATTTATTACCAAAAATTAATTTTTCCCTTTTAAATAATATAAATTATACTTATTACAAATATAAAATCCATTTTATCAAATAAATTTCATATATTCCATAGAATTTATGTTTACATAATACCCTAAAACATGATGAAA
Source organism: Viscum album (assembly GCA_963277665.1). NCBI lineage: Eukaryota > Viridiplantae > Streptophyta > Magnoliopsida > Santalales > Viscaceae > Viscum > Viscum album. Next base: position 150,732,806 of record OY728159.1, read on the forward strand.
TTTGGTTTTTCAAAGAGAAAATATACATAAGTATATAAATTTTTATACATCAAAAGTAGAAATAAAAATTAATCAAATGACCTAAAATGGATTAGTATATATAATTGATCTAATTTTATATTTAATACCATATTACAATAAAATTTAATTATTAAATACTTTAAATGAAAATATATTTTAAATAAAATTAGTATTTCTTACTATTTATCAAAAAATAAGAATAATATATATTTTTTTCAATGAATTTTTATAAACCGGAATGATGTTATTTTAATTTCTTCCACAAAAAGAACATTAAAAATTTTATGAGAAAAATTTTACATTAAAAAAATATAAATACATAACTAAATATTAATTAATTCTTATCAAAGTATATTATTTATATAAATAATATTTACATAATATTTGAAATTTTATTATTCATATTGAATCCTCCACATTTAATAGATAGATTATAATTCTCATGGTTAAATAATAATATTACCAATATATCAAAATTTGTTAAAACTCGGTGTTACATGTAATGAAATAAATTGAATAAAATAAATTTATTAAAAAAATATTTCATATAATATTATGGTTCAATAAAATGCCTATTTCCACCATAAATTTTTTAATAGGTGAACACCCCAAATATTTAACTCCCTACCCTAAATATGTAAAGTCATCTTTGTTATCATCAATCCATTTTTTTAGTAGAGATAATAAATTCCTAGCATGTGTTCTCCCCACCTATAAACTAACGATGTCAAGTGTGTCAAAAAAATCTTTCATAAATAGAGCAATCTATTTGTTAAATCAACCACAAATCATTTCATTCTTCACCATGTTCATGTTTTAAAACATTACTTTTTAATTCAAACTCTATCCTAAAATGGTATTCATCAAAAAAAATAATTTAAAATTAATAAATATAATATCAAATCATAAAACATTTCATGCCATATGATCTCAAAATTTATCATAAAAATAATACAATAAATAAATCATTTAAATTCAAAATATCATTCCATGAATCAGCACTTATTTTTAAATTCCAACATTATATATATTACATCACACACAAAAATTATAATTCAAAATCATTTATAAAATAACTCAAATAAATCATTAGAAATATATAGGAAATATATTTTAAATTAAGAAAGAAAAAAATAGATTCAAACATAGTAATTTCCTAATAAAATAGGCTACCTAAATTCTTTAAATCAACACCATCCAGTATGAAATCCTAATTCAGAGATACATATAAAGGATAGAATTAATTAAGACGGGATCCAAGAAACAATATTATTAAATTAATATATCCAATTCATCATATCTAGATCAATTATGGAGAGATGGAAAATATAACTCCACAAATCTCAAATATTATACAACATGAATAGAGATCCGAACAAGTGAATTCCCAAGCCATGATGGGTCTATTAAAAACCCAATTATATCATATTTCAAACTATATATCATTCATTAAAACCCCAATATAATGTTTTGAATTCATGGATATAATATTGAACCTAGAATATCAAAAAATATGGTTAATAAAACAAAATATACCTTTTAAAATATAGGTCCCTCACTCAAATATTTGTCTTAAAAATCACTAGGAGGAATGAAATCACCAAAATAACCAAGTGGAGTATCCTTGGTCGAGATCATATTCTACTAGGATAATAATTAGTTAATTTGGGAAATTATTATTTTATAAAATTAATATTCATAAAAATTAATACATCTCACAAGTTATTCCACATTGTTTAAATAATTTTTTTAAAAAATGTCACCCCTATATGAGATACTAGAATTGATTCATTATTTGGATGAATGTTTTGAATAATCATTCAATAAATATTATTCCCCATTTTTCTCAAGTTTCATGGTTTTAAGGATAGGTGTCCCTCATTTCACTTACCTTGAAAATAATTGTCTGCGCTCCTTTGGGAATCAAACAAATGGTGCAATGTTTCCTGAGATGACATACACCCATTCCACTGACCATTTTACAACCATTTACATGGCCGTAAAGATTATAAAAAAACTCCAAATGTTATACAAAACCAAATGAGATATGATTCATTAAAAGTTTCTCAAGAAAAAGGAAATTTTTGGGGGATACAAATGTTGAACCTAAAATTTTGTTTTTTTCATGGATTTTTATTTTCATAAATAGCCTCATATATTTTACTAATTAATTTTATTTATGGAAATTTCATGATAATTTTTATTGGAATATTTATTTTATTTCTTCTAAAATTGTCGATGTATTTTGGTTTATTTTATTCAAGATTTTATGGAAATTTTTGTGGGAGTCTGAAACAAATATTCTATACCTTACGTTTTGATAAACATTAGGTTTGGGAACCTAACATTGAATAATGGACACTAATTTGGAATCTTGTATTTAATATAATTGTTTTCGTTGTGAAAAAATAATTTTTGAAGAACCCAATGTCAAATTATCGAACATATGGATAGAGAACTCAATTTTTGGAATCAAAGATAAATTTTGAAATGTACTTTTTAATATTTCATAAACAGAGGAATCCCTATGTTTGAACACACCAATTACAGAATTTGAATTCAAGATAATTTATAATATTTTTTTAATAGTCTATATTGAATAATTATTACATTAAAATGTATTAAAATATCAATTCAAAGTATTGTAATCACTTTATTAAATAATTCCTCATATTATGGGAAGATATGATTTTTTGTGAAATTTAAATTTTATTTTCAAATATATTATGTATTTTAGATACAATGATTTATCTTGAGAAATTTCAGGATATATTGGGATAATATTAATTCTATGTTCTTATTTATCAAAAAATGGTTTTCACATCAAAATTATTAGGTGGTGTAAATAGAATCTTTATATATTGAGATGGAAAATGATAGATTTTCTTTGAATCATATCTGGTTAAAAGAATCTGTATTTTTATGAGTTTTACATTATGATTTCCATTATAATTCTAAGGGGACTTACTGCAGTATTATTGTTTCAGATAATATTCCATTCATCGTTTAATTATTTATATCCATTCATCAAATATTTTAGGACTATAAATTTGAGATATTTACATTATAATATGTGAATTTACCTTTGACCTACCACTATAAAAGATTATTATTTTGTTTCTATATTTCTTTGAGGAACATATATGAAAATAATATCTTCAATAATATAATTATATAAAGATATTTTTCTTTCAAGAAGAATATTTATCATATGTTATTTTAGGAGGTTAATTTATTATGAGTCTATTATTCAATAAAAAACAAATCATTTTGATAAGAGTGTTCATATAATATTCTCAGTCATGGTGGAGTTTCAACATTTCACACTAGTATTTGGATATTAAGGTTCCCTTTAAAAGAACCATATTTATTATTTAATGATAATTTATTTTCCTCAATAATAGAGGTCCGCGGTTAGAGGACCTAAATAATGAATATCACCATGTTGATAGAGAGACTGTTTGTGGAGTGGATTATGGGATATTTATACTCTAAACCACTAAAAAAATGGTTTTTTATTCTTCTACTGGTTTTTGCTGGGAAACCAATTTGAAGAAAATAATTATGTATCATATCAAAAAATAATTTTTATAATGACATGATTCCCCACCTCTTACGTCTTCAATATTTCCTAACAAAAATATTATTTGGAGGAGTTATCTTTGAAGAATTTTTTTATGATATAAAATGAAAGAATATAATATCTATATGAAGAAAAGTGTTTAATGTTTTATATCAAATAATTAATTTTATTTATTTGAAACCCATAATTACGTGGTAGAATTTGTGGTTTTTTGAAAGGTATAATGGTCATTTAAAGAAATAATATTAATTTCAAAATTTATTTGAATATTTTTAAACCATATGAAATCATTTCATAACAAAAAAAGTTGGATTTAATGGTGGAATATGAATATGATGAAAACTAAATTGAAAATAAATATTTTATATGTGGACATATTATTTATTAGTTTCATAGTGTTTCAACGTGTGTTACATCTAATTAAATGTGTAAAACTAGAGTCATTTATTATGAAGAAACTAAAAATATCAGACAACATAGATACAAAAATGATAAGATAATATTTGATAACATCATTTTTTATAGAGGAGAAATAATTTCTCAATTGAATGGAATATTAATTAAAAAATTCAATGTCATTTCTTCCATAGATTCATTTTTTTAAAACTAGATTAATATTTTAATGTTTTTTGAATTTATCCCTATAAATGGAATGGGATATTTCCGACTACTAAATAATATAAACCTACAAAATAATTTACAATGAAATATTTAATTGGTACATTCAGGATGATTCAATGTGAAAATAAATTTCAAGAATAAGATCATAGAATAATCAATATGGTTAATATACTCTAAAGGTTTCTACTCCGAAAATATTAAATAATGTTAAGGATGATGTTATATACTCAAGTGATTATTAATATTTCAATTCTAGAGAAGAAATGGCTCACCAAGCTAAAATATTAAATAATTTTATAAGAGGAAAATAATTTTGATGAAGTGTTATAATGATTCCATAAATAATTATCATGAACTAAATGAGGTTTGATGTAATAAATATTAGTAAATACAGAATATCATACCAAAATTCCTATAGCCAAAATATTAAAATTGAAAAATATAAAATAATTCAACTAACTACCAAACTAGAGATGATTATTTGGGATAAGGTGAAAAGGCGATAAAGGATACATGGATTTCCTCAGAATATTTTATCAGCAGCTTTGAATATAATTTAGAAAAAAGAGATATCAAATATGACAGCCAACATGTTCTTTGTAGAGTAAAATGAAAAGTTATAATTACTATAATCTTCTAATTCTTATTCATAACATTTTTCAGGATCTTAATCAGATTAATATTATTCTATTATTCAATAGAAATATGAATCCCTATTAGGTAAGCATAAATCCAAAAATAATTATTAATAAAATTATTTCTTAAAAACTGTCTATGTTAAAATATTATATTGATTTTAAGGATGTTTTTTATTTATATACATGAAACTATAGTTCGAATGAAATAATAATTTGATAATTGAAAGGTAAAGTTTAATCCTTGAAAATTTATTCTAATATATAATCCAAATATAAAAATCATTAAATCTGAATCTTGGAAATAATTTTCTCAAAAGGGAAAAAAATTATTAGAGGAAATCATCCAAACCTAAGTTGTATATATTATATTTTTTTACTATATTGATGAACAAGAATTTGTATAGGGTTACTTGTTTTTGTTGAAATTAGAGGTTATTATGATGAATAATTTTGAATAATATATCCAAATATTAGGGTTGTAAAGAAATATTTTATTTCAAAATAAAATATTATATGTTACTTTTTTTAATTCTTGAAAAAATAGACAGGTCTATTTTCCCTTATCATTGTTATCTAAAACAATTGGACCAAAGAGAGTTTGGTTACAAAAAAACATTTATTTTATATTGTTAAGGAAAAAATAAATTGATATATAAGAACAATATGGTATATAGGAGACTGGATAATCAAGATATATGAGTGGAGAATTTTAAAAATTCCATAAATTTTAAAACATAGATATAGGATTGATTACCTTGGTGGAAAATAATAATGGAATTATTACTGGAGGAGGATTAGTTGGAGATCCAAAATAATATTATTAATTTATTTAGTTATACTCAAGGACAAAATCATAACATAATAAGGATTTCATTAATCTATGATGATAGATTTACTATTTATTTCAGGTAAAACACATTTAGTGTCTTTAATGATAAACTTATTATATTTAAAGAACCTGGAACTAAGAATGATTATACTTTGGAAATTAATTATTTATGAAATATTGGATCTCTTAACTTCTAAATTAAATTAATCATATATATGTAATAGGGGTCATGGATATTGTAATATATATTCCCAATATAGGTTATCTAAGAAAAATTGTGTTTCTAATATTCATGGTATTATGTTTTATGAGAATAGACATTGTGATTAATTATGAATATGAAAGAAGTATATTTCATCAATTAAATTGGTTGAAAGTAATTCTACATATAAAACCACAGAACATTCTTATATGTATTTTTGGGGACCTAAAAGAGTATCAATCTTGGATAGAAGATTCATTGCTTTTTTTTTTATGATTTTTTGTGATTTATCTTGGTTTATTTTCTAGAAATTAAAAGTGAATCATTTAAAGTGTTTTTTCATAAATTTTATTTAAAATAAAAAAATCAAAATAATTTCATAAATATGTTTTCAAGTATGAAAGTTTGGGAGATTGAAATTTATTTATTTTTTACAAAACTATTTTATTAATCATACGTTCTATGCTCCATGAATACCTCAAAATAAAGGATTTTCCAATAGATGAAACATTAAGATGCAATAAATAGAAATATCTATATTATATTAATATACTCTTATTACACTTTATTTAAGAATCTAGTCATGCAGTTTTTCATATCAGGAATATATTTCTAATAAAACCATTTTATAAAAAAAACCCAACATGTTAACAAATAAGAGAAACCCCAATGTTTTTTACTCATAATTTTTTCGATGGAATTTGTATAACATGAATACTAATGAAAATCAAGATAAATTGGTTACAAAGTATAATGAATTAATATTTATTAGATATTAATATATTTAAAATTCTTTTAGAGTATACAATAAAAATTTGATGATTATTAAAGAATATGATCATGTGATGTTTGTTGAAAACAATCTATTTGATCGCAATAAAATTGAAATAGATGAAATTACATATTAATTGAATATATTGATTCATGACTCTTCTAAATATGTTTTTGATAATAAATTTAACATGATGAGATTCAATCCTATTCTGAGGAAAATGAATCTGTATAACCTGATTGTGTTCTTCCTATAATTCCAAGGAACATAATGCACCATCCAGTATAGAATGTTGTAGGAGACTTTTATAAAGGTGATAACACTAGAAGGATAGTTGGAAACCTAGTTTAATTCTCTTAATTTTAATTCGATTTTGAGAATAAATTTGTAGAATAATCTTTAGATGATAAAAGTTTGATGATATCCATGATTGAAGACTAAATCTAGTTTATATGAAAGAAATTTTCAGAAACAGTTAATACTACCACAATCAATTGAGTGATCAGAAATAAATGGTTGTTCAGAAATCAGAAATATAAATATTGAATTATCACTATGAATTAGGCTAGATTTGATTATATTAGTTATAACATGGAGGAAGGAATAGATTATGAAGAAAATTTACCCTTTATTAATATACATGAAGCCATTATAGCCTAGTTAGAATTGAAAACACATATTAATTTCATATTATATTAGATAGATATAAAATATGAATTTTCAAATTTTTATTTAGTTAAGAGTGTTTATGTCGAGCAACGTATATTTTTTTAAAACCCCCAAAAACTAATTTTTTTTAGCTTACTAAATTATCTTATGGACCTAAAAAACAACTCAAATATTTTTATGAATTACCTTATTTTCTGTTAAAATGGATTTTTGTAGATTTGGAAAATGAAAATATTTTTAAATGGAATCCATATTTTGAATTTTTATTATTAAAAATTTATTTTTATGATGTTATTTTTTCTTTAACTAACAAAAATATTTGTAATGATTTATAAAATCTTTTTAAAAAAAATTTGAAATGAGTATGATGTGAAAATGGAATTTCATTCACGATTTCCGAATTTATCAAAAACAATTAGTAGTGTTTTCAACTCAATAAAAAATATTTTTTAATTAATTAATATTTTGGAATGAAAATAGTAAGACTTATGAAGCTAAACTGGGTACAAATTTAATTATTAATCTGGAAAAAACTGAAAATATAGTTAACTAGAGATCTGAGAGGTGGTTTTTTATAAAATACTTCCAATATAAAAGATATTATGTTTCCTATTTTTCATTGTTCAATATTTTTATAAAAACCCAAACAATCCCATATTAATGTTATTAAATAGTGCTTTAGGTATTTAAAAGGAATCATTTTTCATTCCCCGTTTTACCCAAAAAACTGTTCATTTAAATTTAATTTCAATTTCTCATACTGAATTTAGAGGATGTATACTTGAAAGAAAAAACACTTCAGTTTCCTATCAATTTTTAATAGTACCCCTATTTTGATATTCTTGTAATAAGTGACATACAATGTTATTTTCAAAATTTAATGAAGAATATAAATTATGTATATGTGTATGTTCATATATGGTGAGCATGAAATAGAAATTGTGTAACATTGGACATAAATTTAATCATATTCAAATGTTCTGTGATAATACTAGTTCTTTTAATTTTTTTTAAAAATCATGTGATTCACTCTAGGTCTACAAATATTCATCATAGGAAAAATTTTATAATATATCATGTCCATATGTAAGATATGTTTTTAAAATTTATAGAAATTTATTATGAACACGTTGATATGTTCACTAAATAATTTATCTCTTATAGATTTCATTTTATTAATAATCGTTTTGGATTATTTTATTTTAAGTAAAAATTTTAAAATTTATTGACTAATATTTATAGAATATTAGATAATTTTTATTAGATAATTTACATTTATAATTTTTTTTATAATTTTTATTCATTTTATTTTAATTCATGAATTTTTTAGTGTTTACAAAACTATTCTATATTGAAAAAAATTATTTCATTTTTAAAAATCCCAAATTATTACACAAACAAATTTCTCTCCTGTAACATAAATATAAACTAAACGCATAACTTTAATCCCTTCCTACTTTTACCTTCGAACCAACCCCATTTAGACCTCATATGCTCTAAAACTCTCTTGATAACTAATATTAAAACCATAAACCTTCAGATTCAGTCACGGAAAAAACTATTGAAGTTGTTCTATGGAGTTCAAATAAGAAGTTGTTTTATAATTTAAAAAGTATATTTCATTAAGTAAAATAGTTATTATTCATAATTTTTTTCAAATGAATCACTATATAAATAAATATTTATTCTTTCAAGTACTAAAGTTCATAATCAATGGAGTAAATATAGAGTATATTTTAGTGAATAAGGTGAAATAGATTTATAACAATTCATATTACAGTGTTTGAGAGTCAATTATTATTGTATAATTTAATGTAAAAGATAAGAAATTTTCAATTTATTTTATTCATCTCACCAATATTTTCCACTACCTCCATAATAGTTGATTTTCATTTCAGTTCGCGTTTAATTGAGTATAGTTTCCACAAATCAGAGGAACTAATGTATTTTCTTGTTAGATTCTTCTAAATCAGATATATAATCAAGATGAATTTGAAGAGAAATCAATATTTCTTGGTAAAGTCTGATAAAACTATAATAGCTCCAAGAGTTTAAAATATGGATAAAATTATATGTATGGTTCTGTATTTTGACAGATATAAAATTTAATTTCGACATATTTCTAGTGAGATATATAGATCATTATTTTTAGAGAGATGAAATGGGGTTTTTGTCCACTTATGGTAGACTAGTTTATAATTTTCTATTAAAAATGTTATGACTTTCAGAATTTATAAAATAATAAAATGTTACTATAGAAAAATTTTCACATCTATAATGATAAGAACATTTTGACATTTCTGGAGAACAACCAAATAAAAAATAATACATGTTAGATTCTTGGAATAAAACCCTTATATGGATCATGCTTAAGTGGATTAAAGAGGCATAAAATTGGTTGGTTCATCCAATATAGGTACTCAGGAACTTTTAGAATCCATAGTTAAAGTTGAGGGATGTTAAGAGGCATATTCTATTTTGGAAACCAACATTACAATCACTAAAAAGAATAAAATATTGGATGAGAATATCCATTATAGACTATAAGGATTCATTAATCATTTTTATCATATGAAGAGCCTTTTGGATAAAAATATAGTGAGGATGTTCTTGTTCTTAGACCATGAATAACGTAAAAACAAGTTTAATTGGTTGTATTTCCTATATTTTAAGAAGTCAATCAACTACTTTCTATTAGTAAAGATTTATTATAATAATATTGTTTTATTGTTTATATTAATGATATAGATGAAGAGTATATAGTAGTAATAAATGAATAAGTTTCTATAGTTACATAAATAGTGTAGTAGGTAGTTAAATTTGAATAGAAACATGTTATAGAAACAAATTATCCATTAGGTTTTCAATTAGTATGAGAAGTTCTTATTGAGTGAGCTCATTCAAATGATCATTTTAGAAACTCGATTCTAGAAAAAACTTATGAGATTGGAGATCAAATATTTCCCCTTATTGAGTCCATAGAAATTATTTTTTATGTAAAAATTGGAGTTAAAAGTGATGTTATTAGAGATCTAACATGCCCATATAGGGATGTTTTTTATGTAAAATCTGTTAAAATAGTTTAAATTCATGAGCCTTATATTAGTCCGGAGGATGTTTCTTTATATATTAATGATATATTTAAATAATGAACTCATTATTTTTCTATGGAACATATTAATAAGTTTAATTATATGAAATATGAGGTTTTTATATTCAAGGGAGAACATGAATGTTCTCTAATATTTTTGAATATTTGATAAATTTTTCTTTTACCATAATATAATTAAAATCACTTCCGGATCAGTTTCACAATTAGAACAAAATATCAATTTATAAATGTGAATGTTTTTCTTTTATTATTACAATTTTTTGAACACATTGGTCAGATAAACATTGAATATTTGAAGAAGTTTTGGGGGAATGTGTTTGGGTTGATCAATTCTAATTCATGTCAATCTAGATATTCTACCTCAAGTGAAAAAACATTAAAAAATTTAAAAGGAAGTTAAATTATCTTACATCTATTTTGTCTATAATGGATAAAAGAAATTAAAAATATATTTTTTGACAGTATTCAACTACTCACTATATTTTGATAATCAATAAGAGCTTGTTGTGAGGTTGGAATATAGAGAGTTATGAGTTATATAAGTGGTTAATTAGTTTAGTAATAATATGAAAAATAATATTCAATAATAAAAATCTGTTTTGAATTCTCTGATATGAATCTGTTATAAGTAGTGAATATATTTCTAGATTAAAATTTTTTGATATAGTAATGGGTTGGGTTAAGGAATATAATTTTTTATCCATTGATGGTGGATCTTTAATTAGTGTATCATATGGTCAATGACACCTTCACAGTTATCTCTCCAACCTCATAAGAACCTGAACCATCTCTTAATCCTAACTCTTATCCCATAAATCTTTTAATACAAATACTTTTATATAGTTGGAAATGTATTGAAAAATAAATTCCCTTCTTTATATTCACATTCTGTATTTTATATTTCCTATAGAATTATGTTTTAGATCTAATTATGTTTTAGGATGCATTTATCTTTTTCTAAATAAATATCCCAAAGAGTATGGTGCAACATAAAATGTATTTTAATCTATCTATCTTATTTATTTTTGATATCCCAAAAGGGGAATAAATTTAGAGAAATACAGTATTACTATTAACTAATATTTTTTGTGGTGTTTTATTATCTCTGTTTATATATTTTTACAATTCCAATACAAATTTGGATAAATAAAATATTAACATTAACTAAAATTTATGGTTTTGTATTATTTTAATTGTTCAGATATGTTTACAATTCTAATATAAATTAGGATAAATATAATATTATTCTATTTTATTTAATAAATCTCTATTTTTGATAATTTTATTAAAACATTTATTTTATTTCAATGGGTTTTGTGATCATCATAATGGGCTTGATTCTTTGGAATATAAATTTTTATCCTAATATATATATATTTTCTCATTGATTTTGATTCTCACAAATAACCCCATATATTCTACTAATTATTTTAATTTATTTCACATATTTTATGTATTCTTCATGTATTTTTGTAATTAATTTATTTTCTATATTTTTCCTTGGCTTTCTTTTTTAATCATTGGTGAAAAATTAAAATTTTTGGGAAGGCACATCAATGCCCACAGTTTGTACATGTTTAGTAGTAACTGTGCACAATCCCAGGAGACAGTGTGGCAGGAGATAATACCTATCGCATGGATTTTTAATGGCCATGTGTAATGGCCCCAGAAATTGTGAGGGTTTCTCTATTTGGATTGAACAGTCCCCACGGTTTCTACATAGTTTCTTAAACCTTGCAGACTAATCATTTGCATCAGCCATCGCATTAAATTTTTTTTATATCTCTATGATCTAATTTTTAACCCCATTTCTCTGCATTTTGGAACCCCACTCTGGCTCCCTCACCCCAGGTGTGCCTCTCCCTTCTTCCACCTCCAATGGGGATAAATTTTCATGCCATTTTTGGTGCGGATCCTCCACTAATATTAATGTATGATTCACCTTTTCTCGATTCTTCCTCTAATATATGGTTTCTTCCTTTTTATGTTTCGTTCTCTTCTTCTCTAGAACAAGGGTTGCGATATTAGGATTTTTTCATTAAATTTGTGGGTATATATCTTGATTTAGGGTTCGATCTTTCTCTTTCTTGGTGTGATTAAGGCGCAATGAGTGTTTCACACAAGTTCTTGGGGTTTCACCACAAACGGTTGGTGGTTCCATGCTTAAACATTTCTTGATTAATGTATTTTTCTTTCCTGAGTATTGTATCATGTTTTATAAGTTATAATTATGGTGGTAATATCATTTTTAAATATTTTGTTTATGAAATTAATTTTCAAATGGGGTTTATATACTAAAACTATAAATTTATAAAGTGTGGAATTGTTTTTTGAATTTAAGATGATTTCTAAATTGAGTAAATGTGTTAACAAATTGTGTATGAGGTGTGAAATGTATTTTTGAAAGGAATTAGTGTGGATTGAAATATTAAAGATGATTTTTGTGTGAAATGGTGGCTTTTTTGTGTGATGGATCTTCCTTATCTTTTGAAATATAAATATAGTGATATGTGTTTTTTTAAATTGTATGAGTGATCAACGAGAAGCCTGGGTGGCAAGGATGGTGAACATTGAAAAGTGGGATTGTGATTCAAATGTGTCAAAAAACCATTTTCACTTAGAAGGACTGATGTTGACAACACTAACTAAAAATATTGACGAATAGAGACAACTAGAATATTGGATGTGTCTCCTCTCTAGTGGATCATGCAAGAGGATGTGGACTATTGTGGTTCATATACAACCTTACACTGAGACACAAGGTTCTAGGGTCCCCATAGCTAGCTAACAACCATAGGCATCCCTAGTGTTATCTTGTCTATATCCATTGTGAGCACACCATTTTCATACAATGAGATTATTGAGATACATTTTATGAAAAAGGTGTTGTTTTGGAAATTCAATTTCATTAAAAGTATTTCCTTTACAACTATTTCCCTTTAAATTATTCAAGAATGTTTTTAACATTATCTAATACTGAAAATTTGTTTTTCATTAGAACATTTAGATCATGGAATATCTTTTGGGTGGAAACCTACTGGGAAATCTTTAACACCCATCATACACCTTTGTGTGTATGCAGGCTTTGTTATGTTTTAAAGAGGTAAGGGTAAACTATTTCATGAAAGTGGATTGGGTAGTTGGGGAGCTTCTTGGGTGTTGCTGTGGTGATGAATAGAGGGAGATGATCCCATTTCTTGTCGTATTATTTCAGCTCTTGGGTTTGGGTTCCTTTTTATATTATCCCTCCTTTTGGATTTGGAATAAAACTTACAATAATAAAATTGAAAGCATGAAAGGGTTTTATTAGTTATGTTTTCCAGACTTGTTTTTTATTTTTGGTTTTGGTGTGTTTATATCATCGGATGAAATCATTAACACTTGATTTTATGGACATATAGGCACTTGTACCTACCTGTGGGTATCGGGAACACCCTTCGGGTGTTCCACCTACCAGATTGGGCACCAGGTGGATGGAGACCCAGAATGGTTCATGGAAAAAATGGTATCATAGGGTGGTTTTATAACATTGGGTCCTGTTATTTGGGGTGATTCAATATATACATGAGGTTATAATAGTGGGGCTTATTGTTCTAGTTTCAATGACGGTGCCTATACAGTACACCTAAAGATAACCTTTGAGTCTCTAGGGGATGTTGGGATTATTGTTTGTCTTCTCCTCCGGGTTAACCATACAGGCTGCAGACTGTACGTAGACACTAGATGGGAGTTAAGTGGTTTTGTTTTTCTGTTGTATTTGCACTTTTTAGTTATTTTCACTATGATGTTTCTGTAATTTTCCCAAACTTGATACATTTTTCATTTTCTAATTTAACTGTTACTTCATGTAGCAACATGCCTCCCCGGAAATTTCCCCCATAACTGAGGGAAGGATCTGGAGATTTTTCTACCTCAAAACATGATTAGAAGTTAGTAGACATGGTAGTTTGAGCTGTTTAGGCTCTGGGATAGGGAGAAGTTCATGCTCCAGCTACAATTTGGGATGTTGAGCCTAGATCATGAAAGTATAAGGCCTAGTAATTCTTGAAGAATAATCCTCTTTCTTTTTTGGTAGCTCATAACCACAAGAACATAAGGAATGGATCATGAAGATAAAGTGCATATTTGGGTTTCTTGAAACCCCAGAAGAGTCATGGTGATGTGTGCTTATATTATGTTGGAGGGTCTTTGTTGGAGGATGTGTGACTCAGTGGTCTATGTTTGTATGTATGATAAAATGACATAAAATGACTTAAAAATGATCTTAAATGATCAATAATTCCATGAGGTCTTGGCATATTCTCAGTCAGGGGTGTTCATGGACCTTTTCCAGGGGGATTTGATGGTGATTGATTATGTAAAATGTTTCATGGAGATGGTTCAGTATGCTCTTGAGATAAACTTTAATGAACAAAAGAATGATCAGGGGTTTGAGAAGAGATTATATCCAAGGATCTACTATCTGGTATTCATTTTTAAACTAAAGACATATGCTAAAGTGGTTTATTGAGAATGTATGGAGTAGATTTAATGCAAGGTAAAGTCAAGATCATATGGGGCCATGTTAAGAATTAGAAGAATTAGTTAATAAGAAAATAAGAGTAACTATGAGGGGAAAGGGAATAAGGGTGGAAGTAGCTCAGGAAAACATTCAAGTTAGCCACACTCTTTGTACTATGATGTAGGGTCCATGGTGTGCCACTAATGTGGGAAGGTGGGAAACACTTGACCAGCTTTTGAGGATCCTCCCAAAGCCTATCATCGGTTTGGAGCATTGGGGCACTTGGAGTGATTATGCAGGACTGCATGTTCTTGGAAGGGTGGTGTATGATTGTTGACTTCCTGCGGTATGACAACCCATTCAGAACCATACATGATGGTTCTGTATTGGTTTGGTGGTCAGTGTGGTAGGACTAGATGTTCATTGGGTCCGAGCTAGTTTAGAGTAGATCCTTGGGGTAGTTGTCATTGTTAGTCTTAGTCTGATTCTAGGAACATTGATGCTATGGAGTAGGCACCCGTGGGGTATGATATAGGGACCTCAAACGTTCGAGGTACCATTCTCATTGCATCCTCTATAGCTTCCATTATTTTTTATACTATTGTGTATATCTATTTTTTATATACTCATCCTGTGAACCTGATGAATCTTCCAACCAAGATTTTATCATTTTTAATAGAGTTAGTGATTCTGTTGGGAAATAGGAAGGAGTAATGCCTAAGGTGTCCATCGTACATGCTTTCCATGTAATTGGATGAAATGGAGTGGTATTTATTGGTCCTTCGTATGGACTTTTTTGACGTGATACTTGGAATGGATTGGATGGTGCCTTTATAAGTGAAAATTGATTATTATCGGTGCTGGGTTAGTTTCATGGAACCTAATGTAAGTGATCAGGTTTTCCTCAGAGAGTGGGATCCTCAATCAGGTCGAGCATGACCTCCACTCATTGAGTTCGGAAGTCTAGAATTTCTTTTATCATCATTCATTCTAGAGGAAAATGATTGTGCTCTTGGGGATGGATTACCACATGTTGTGGAGGAGTTCTTAGAGGTTTTTTAGGTGATTTTTTAGGGCTACCGCTAGATCCAGATGCACACTTCGCAATAGATTTTTCACTAAGACCAAAATCGATATATCTTCCCCCATATCGTAAGACCCCTACCAAATTGAAGGAATTAAAGATACAACTAGACGATTTTGAATCCAAAGGCTTCATTTACTCGAGTGCCATTCCTTAGGTCACACCTTTTTTGTTCGTAAAGAAGGTTGACTGATCTCTGTGGTCATGCGCCCACTAATGTAATTATAATAAGGAAACTCTCTAAAAAATACACATTTACATGGATTAATTTAATGTTCCAATAAATCAAATGGTAAAAGTGGTTTTCCAAGATTGACCTACACTCGGCAAACTTCCATGTTAGAGTGAAAGTGGCATACATCCTGAAGAAATCACTCTAATGTTGTAGTGGAAAATATTAGTTCTTGGTCCGACCCTTCAGATTGATGAATGCCCCCATGGACATTAGATAACTATTGAATAGAGTGTTCCGCCAGTATCTGGACCCCTTTATCATTGTATTTGTAGATGACATCTTGGTATATTCCAGATCTGTGGGGGAACATGAGAATAATATGTGGATTATGATGGTCACCCTTCTGGATCATCATCTTTATGCTAATATCACAAAATTCACTTTCTAGATTAATAAAGTAATGTTTCTAGGCCATATCATCTTTGATAAAGGGGTTTTGGTGGACCTTGAAATGATTAGTGAAGTTATGTTATGGGATCATCTAAAGAATGTGTTTGAGATCACGAGTATTCACATTTGTGTGGGGTATTATAGGATGTTCGTTTAGGATTTATCACGTCTAGATTATCCTATGACTGTGCTCACTAGAAAAAGGGTGAAGTTTTATTGGACTTCATTATGTAAGGAATATTTTGTGGAGGTAAAATGGTGATTTACTACTGATCGCATTTTGACATTTCCATATTCAAGAATGGGTTTTGTGGTTTATTAAAACACATCATGTATGTGTATTGGGTTTGTGCTTGTGCAGGAAGACCAACTGGTGGTTTATGGATGACACCAACTCTAGCCACATGAGAAGAATTACCTGACTCATGACTTAGATCTAGCAATGGTGATGCATTCCGTGGATACATTTCATCACTAACTCTTTCGGGAGATATTGTTGGTTTATTATGATCAATACATCTTGGCATATGTCTTCTCTTAGAAGTATCTCAAATTGAGGCAACGTCACTGGATCAAATATTTGTAAGGGCCTGACTTTGATATTGTATATACCCCAGGAAAGGAAAATGTGGTAGTTTATTCCTTAAGTAAGATATTGTATATGAAAACTTGTAGGAAGTCCAATGATGAATGAATTTTGATGGGGGTACTTAGACCAAATGCACTTAGAGACATGGGAGAGCATAGGTGGTACTTTTCTAGCAAGTGTGTTGTTGTCTCTGTCTCATATAGATTTGATACACCAAGATTATCCATGTGATGAGTTTCACTAGTGATATGTGTAGTTTATTAATTATGGGGATATGTCCTCCGACATGACATTTTCCCTTGTGGAAATTATGCATTTCAAGGGCTAGTTTGTGGTTCTCTTAGCTCTGTTGAGTGTGGTGATGCAGTATAGCCACCAGTATTAGTGGTTTGTTCACCTTGGTACTACCATTATATTTTATAATATGAATTATATGATCTTGTGGCTAGGTATGAGTGGAGAAATATCTATCTTCGAATCAAGATTATATACTCATCAACATGCAAAATCAAAGAATCAATGGCCCTCTGGATTTATTCATCCATTACCCATTAATACAAAGAAGTTGGATGAGTTTTCTATGGAATTCATTATGGACATACGTCATACACCTCGAGGAAGGAATGATATTTGGGTAGTGATCATCCACATGACAAAATCAACTGATTTCATTCAAATTATCGATAAAAAGGGAGATGATCTATTATAGTTACATTTTCAAAAAGTGATCATGAATCATTGCATGCCATCAACAATTATTTCCAAAAGGGACCCCATCTTCACCTCTTGATTTTGGGAAGTCCTTCAGAGGGATTTGGGGTCGCAAATTAAAATGAGAATAAGATATAATACTCAATCAAATGTACATATGGTGTATACTCTTTATATCCTTGAAGACATTCTCCAAGATTTTGTGTTGGACTTTGTAGGTTTGTGGGATATCCATTTCACATTGGCTAAATTTTATTATAATAGTAGTTAGAAATACAATATTTTAATGGCTCCCTTGGAGGAACTTTATGGCCGGCCTTGTCAGACACTGTTATATTGGAATGAGGTAGGTGAGACCTTACTTCTAAGACCAAGCCTTGTGTAAGAGATGTATTAGAAGGGAAGCTGATCAGGAAGCAGTTGATGGTATCTCAAAGTATCAAAAATTCATATACTAATAAGATGTGTTATGATATAGATTTTTTCGGTGGGCGTCCATGTGTTCCTGAAGTTAGAACCCCATTTGGGTCATCATCACTTGGGGAAGTTGGGTAAGCTGACACTGAGGTATGTCAAAAAAATTTAAATATATGAATGGAATGATATGGTTGCATACCGGTGGGCTTTAGCCACTCATTTGATGTCAGTTCCTGACGTGTTACATTTCTCCCAAAAGTATAATTACATCCCAAACTCATATTATGTGTTGAATTGCGAATAATTGGATTTAGAGCCTAAATTGACAGTGTTTGAATGGATAGTGCGGATATTGGACTCTAAAGAGAAGGTGCATCATGGGAAATATATTGCATTGGTCCATTTCTATTAGAAGCATAGAAATGATATTCAAGGGTCATGGGAACAAAATGTTTGGGTTAGGAAAGAGTACATGTTTTCTGTTTCTGGAATAAGTTTCGAGTTAACATTATGAGGAAGAAACAATTCCATATTGGGGATAATTGTAACATACATGATATATTTTTAAGTTATTTTCCTATTTTATTTTGGTCTATATTTTTTAAAGGGATTATATATGAAATTTTATTAGTAAAAATGGATTTTTTTTGAATGGTGGGCCCACGAGCATGGTTTCTTCACGGTTAGTAGTAACCATGCGCAAGACTAATTGACTGTGCATCATGAGATAGTACCTACTGTACGACTTCCAAATGGCCATGTTTAATGTCCTAAATAACCTTTTGGTTTTTTTTATTATGACAGAATGATCTCCACGGTTTCCTAAATCATGTGGAAAAATTGAACAGATCTTCCAACACATTAAAATTTTGTATTTATTTCTCTCTAATCTTGGGTTTAACCCCCTTTCTCCCTATTATGACACCCCACTTCAGCTCTTCATCCCTATTAACAACTCTCACTTCTTTCACGTCCAATAGGGCTCAATTTTTGTGCTGTTTTTTCTATATATCTTCCATTAATCTTCATATATTTTTATCTTTCTCTTTATTCCTCCTCTAATATAGGGATTCTTCCCTTCTATTTTGGGTTCTATTATTCTCCAGCCCATGGGTTGTGATTTTAGGGTTCTTCCATGAAATTTAACGTTCAATATATTTATTTAGGGTTCAATATATCTCATTGTTACTATGATTAATTTGTGGAAATGGTTTCACACCAGCAATTGGCATTTCACAATAAGCAGTAGGTTGTTCCGGGCTTGAACGTTTCCTGATAAATGTTTTTGTCTTGCTTGAGTTTCATAACATGTTTGATCAGTTATAATTATGATGATAATATATTTTTTAAATACTTTTTTTATTCAATAGATTTTAAAATGGGTTTTATATGATAAAATTGTAAATTCATGAAGTGTGTCTTTGTGGTGTGCATTTCAAATGATTTAAACATTATGTAAATATTTTAAAATATTGTGTATTATGTGTGAACTATATTCTATAAAGGATTTAATGATTAATGAATTGTGAAAGAATATGTTTGGGTGAAATGGTGGTTTTGGTGTGTATTTTGAATTTTTTTTCTTTTGGAATATATATGTTGTGAAATGTGTTTTGTGTGAAACTTGGTTGAGGACTCAACGGGAGGATAGGGTTTCTAGGAGGACATATTATGACTAGAGGGATATTGATTCCGAAGTTGATATAGTATAGTTTCACTAAGAGAGATTAACATTGACAACAATAACCAATCATATTGATGAATAGAGATCCCAATAATGTTGTATGTGTCTCCTATCTGGGGGTTAATGCACGTGGATGTGTATTGTTGTGGTTCCAAAACCACCTTACATTAATACGTGAGGATATAGGTTCCCTATAGCTTTCTAACTCCCATTTTTAATCTTCTAGGTTATGATCCCTTAGACCATTGTGCACTAACCATCGGTATTTGATAGGCCTGTTGAGATACTTCAAAGGAAAAGTTGTTGAATTTCAAATATCATTTCATTAAAATAAGTTCCTTTAAAAAGATTTTCCATTAAACTGTTCAAGAATATTGTTTTATTTTATCTAAACCTGCAAATTTATTTTTCATTCTAACATTTAGAGCATGGATTCACTTTTTGGTGGAATCCTACTAGGGAATCGCTCACACCATACTTTCACTTTTTGGGTGTAAGCATGCTTGGTTATTTTTGATACAACTATGTGTAAAGTAGTTTGAAAAATTAGATCATGATTATAGTTTTCTTCTTGGGTTGTTTCTTGAAGATGACTTGAAAGTGATGCCCCCCTTACTTGTGGTTGTTTTTTATCTCTTGGCTTTGGGTTTATTTTTTTAGATACCCTCTTTTTCTCATTATTATAAAACATTTAAAAGTAAATTAGAAACCTTGTAAGGGATTGTTTGGTTATGGTTTCTTACATTTTTTTTATTGTTGGATGTGTTATTTTTGTATAGTCATGTGAAATCATTTCCACTTCCATGTATGGATACCCGGACACTTGTGCCAGCCCTTGGGGTTCGGGAACACCCTTTGGGCCTTTCCACGGACCAGGTTGGGAACCGAGTGGATGGCGACCCGAATTAGTTATTGAAACTTTAAATGACTCATGATTATCTTTCCTGAAATATTTATTTAATTTCCTCTTATGTTGTGGTATTATTTATGTTGATGTTTTTCATGTTCAATGGCTGTTTTTTGGTGACTATTAAATCATAGTTCTTAACCCTATATTTGCAGAGAACATTAGGTTTGTGTACATAAATATTTATAAGGAACGTTATTTTTTATATGACATTTAAAATAAATAATTGTATTGGGAACTGATATTTTATCAATTAACCTACATTCATGTATTTAATGTATGTTTGGTTAACCCAATGTTCAAAATAAATAGTAAAAATTGAACTGTTCTTGTAATGATATCGTACAAAGATAAATACCTATGTTTGAATAAGTAGTCTGTAGAATTTTAATTTGAGATATATTGTATGATTTCAGAATTAATTTAACTATAATAAATATCTCAATAAAATTATCTGAAATATCTATTCAATGAAAATTAATCAATGGATTCAAATTTTTATTTTTCTTATTGTAGTCATTTTCACAAACAATTTGAATTCAAATATTATACATAATGAGTGTTTTTAATATTTTCATTTATCTAAGGATATTTCCATATCTTTTTTGCGGTGACAAGAAATTTTTTAATATTTTTTTCTAAATGTATTTTCTCATTATAATGATGATTTTATGTGTATAGAAACTATATATATATAGAATAAAATTGATTTAGTATCTATGAATAAAATTATCTTAAATGAATCTATTATTTTCTAATTTATAAAATGCTAAAAATAAATAAAATTATGAAAATAATTCCAAAATATTGTTGATTATTCTATCGTTCCTTTCTACTATTCTTTATATTTAGTCATTCATTGATGATTTTGGGATTACAATTTATATACATAAATTTTATTGAATTATTTTATATTAGAATCCTATAAATATGAATAGTAATTATTTAATTACTTTATTTCATTAAAGATCGTCTACAATAAGTATCACATTGGGATTTAATTACTTTAAAACGTTATTCTTTGAAAAAAATATCAATAATATTTTTGGTTTAGAAGAAACTATGGGAAGAAACTATAACTCAACAAAAAAAATTCTTTTTGGTAAGATTGTAGGAAAATATATGCATACATGGTGGAGTTTCAGCTTCGTGAAATATATTTTCCCTATAATGGACCCCTAAAAAAGAACCATACATTTTTTAAGGGGTTCAATAAATAAACATAGTTTCAAAGGTCACCATTAAAAGAAACTAATTACTGAATATCACTAAAATCGTGGAGAGACTATTGGTGGAGTTGGCTGGGAAATCTTTGTTCCCTAAAATACTTTAAAAATTAATGTGTTTTAATTATTATTTTCTTCTCTCAATCTCTTTGATGAATATAGTTTTTTATCACATCAAAAAGGGGTTTTATTTTAATTGTTTTAAAAAGGAAAAAAATTGCACCCCTCCCTCTTGTGTCATCGTATATTCGAACCAATAAAAGTACGTATATGAAATCTATTTTTTGGATGTTGTGTTAATTTTAGAGAGGTGAAATTTTGGTTATAAATTTTTTTCTTTACGATGTTAAATACCCTGACAGTAGTTTTGAATGAGTGTGACATATTAAAACAATTTACCCTTTGTGGAACCTGATTAATTATTAGACAAAACACTCTTCTGCCTTATTTTTGTAGAAATGTAGGAGCATAAAGAAAAACATGTACATGGAACAATAATTTTAATTGGTTCAACATTACTAGGAAAACATGGCAGAGCATGCAATGGAAATGTGTCATTGTACCAAATAAATTTTGACTCCTAGATGTAACAATTTTAGGAGTAGACTCACTATACCTCCATCTTCACTACCAAAAACACTTTGAAGGACTGTATATCTCTAAAATGTTGTGTGCTAAATTATCCACCAAAATATTATTCTATTTACAAATTGAATAACTATTTATTATGCTGTTATATTTTTTAAATATACCCATGTGATATATCTATATTGAACAAACATATTCAGTACTGTAATATTTAAAACATCCATTATATATATGATCCACAATTCAGTTTCTACCCCTTTCAAGAAAATAAATTCCACCCCCACCCCCACCCCCATCAATGAACCCAAGGGTAACTAATTTTTAGTATATAACAAGGTAAATGAAGGATATTAATAAATATGGATTAGAAACCACTGCATATGTAGTAGGTGTTCCATATCATTATTTTTTTTGTGCGGGGGTTCGAATGGACTTCGAGATCCAGTCGATATAATTAAAATATTTATTTTTGTATAAGCCTTTTTAAAATTTATAAAACCTGATGTTTTGTAGGAAAATACTCCATATTCACCAACCCATGATCCACCTTCTCCTTTATAAATTGAAACATGATTTCCATTTTTTTTCCATGAGTGCTGGACTAAAATTTTGATAAGATTAACAGAACATGAATTATCAAAATTGATTTTAATCAGGGACGTCACTTGATATCTTCAAGATACAGCTTCATCCATAGTAACATGGTTTTTAATTGAGTATCTAAGATATATTCATCATCTTTAGTTATCAATGAAAAAAAATAGTATTACTTAATTATCCAAAAGATACAATATCCACAAAGAGAGAGCGTACCAAATGATTTTAAATTTTTATCATCTACTAAACTGGCAAAATCTTCCCATGTATAACCCAATAAATCATATTGGTATTTCCCACTATATAGAAAACTAAAATTAATTTCTCGCATAATATACAGAAGAATTATTTTAAACTAATGTATGTATATTTACATAGAGTTACATTTGTACTAAACTACTTAGTATATAGGAAAAATAATATTGGATCATGTCAATGTTATGTACAATAGGCTCCTAATAATATTCATGTATTATATGATATTAACAATTTATTCATCATCATCTCATGAATGTTTGACCTATTTTTCAATTTATGTTATCATTAACCTATAATTATCTATTCCAAATCATATTATAATAACCTTGGAATTTTGGGATTGGGAAATAAATGTGTAATTCCTTCTATTTATCACCTTGTGGAAAACATTCAACACTATATTCATTTACAATGTTTTCCTGTATTTCATAAATTATATAATTTTTTCATACTAAGCTTCATTATATCCACTAAAAATTATATCATTAATAAAAAACAAAATCATATTCCCTTTTTTAATCTCAATTGTTTAATAGATATTGTCATTAACTCCAACACACTAAAATACAAACTTCTTCAATTATTAAAAAAGTCACAAGTATCATGATTTTGGTTCCTAGATCAACCAATATAATATATTATTTAGGTGAAAACAGTGTTCAATTATTCATGTACAAGAAAACTATCATGTTTTTTAATTTATACAACTTTCATAAGAACTCCATTCATAAAATTATTATTTGACAAGCATATAGAATACGTTGAACTATATATTCATAATTATTTATAAGAATAAATGAATAATTTTTCACCTTGAAAAATGAACATTGTTATATATATATAAGTGACATCTATCTAGAAATATCACTTGTATACAATTTGTTTAATGTTTCGAATAACCATTATATATTCATTCAATTTTTCTGAAAAACCATTTGGTCTTAATGAAATTTTTACCTTCCATTCTCTAAATAATCTCACAAATTTAATTGTTTTTTATTTGGTCAAGCTCTGCATTCATTTCCTACACCCAATTATAATCTCTTATAGATTTATCCCAATTGTTTATCTCTAACTATGATTATAATGATGTTTCCTACAAAGACTTAATTCTCATCCTCTGAACATGAACAGAAATAATAATTGAATTTGTATTTTACCCATTCTGACTCGATTCAATAACATCAATGAATATAAAGATCAAAACTTATCCTTCTCTTCATCTAATTCTTATTCTAAATCTTCCTCCAACCCTTGAACTCCCTCTGGTATAATCATCACATAATCACTATCCTCTTGATATAGTCCAATGATTTGATGATGTTTCTAATCATTCTTTACCATACCAATATCATTTCTCTCCACAAATATTCCTAGTTGATTATTGAGTAATTTACAAAGTTTAATTTATCATGAGTGTCCAAGGAGTATCATTTAAGATATATATGATCCATAAATATTTTGTTTATCTTTACTAATAAAAAACACCATCCACTAAATACTCAAATTATATACTTATAAATATATTTCCATACCGCATCTTTTATGGAGTTTTATCTTCATTTTGGAAAAATTAATATCTATTGAATATTTAAACTTTTTTAAATAATGAATCATTCCAAAACATCATGGGATGTTATTTCACATTGATCATAGTTATATCCTAGTTTTTTATGATTTGTTTAAATCTCTCAACTGGACCATTTTGATGAGAAGTTGTCCCTTATGAGTCTTAGTGGCTTTTCCGACGCTTCTCATGAAATACCCCCACTTGGGTATTTTTTAACATTATCTCATTTTATATTTGGAGATTTATAATATTATTCCCTCGTATCCTTTCACCCTCTATTCAATATTGAGTTAGGAAATACAATACCTCAAACATCTGGGTGAGGATGAATATCTATTTCATTATGGTATAATAATCAATAAAAAATATATAATATTTATTCCCTTCAATGGCACTTCATGAGATAGGTCCACACAAAAAAATATGCTCAAATTACAACACTAATTTCATCATTCACTTTTTTTGTATGTATTTTTAGTTACCTTTACTTTATGGAAAGTGTCATATCTATTCGACATGATAGTTCAGAGATATCTTCAACTTTATCACTTTTCACCAAATCATCCAAGGATGGTTTGATATAATAACCAAGACACTTATTTTTCAAATCACAAAAAAAAATTACATTGAAAATTAACAGATATCTTCTTCTCCACTCAAAATTATAGGATTTCCGTTAATAGGCTTCATCTTCATCATAATAATCATGTAAATTTTATTCAGAAGAAAGTTAAATAGTCATTACAATGATCTCAAAGGATGAAAAAAAAAGGAAAAATATGGCCTAAGGGGTATAAAATATTAGAGAATGGGGGAATCCCCTCTTATAATATTGACACCTTATAACTTAAAACTATTAGAAACATTAAATACTAAATATTTGGTGTCATGAATATTTACCAAATCCAAGTAGTCCGCAACCTTGTTGGATTTCCCTCTATCACCTCCTTAATATGTTTTCCCATGAATATATCCATATTATTTCAGATGTAAATTACACAAAATAAGATAAATAGTTAACTAATTCAAAAACATGTTATGAACAATATCTTTAATGATCCATACTTTTTTGCATCTTAAATATTTTCCCCCAAACATTGATTTTCATTAAATAATAATATTTAAGACATCCCTGTTTGTAAATTTGGAAAAACCTTTTCATACAATTTTTCTACAATAATATAATTCTTTATATTCACATAGAAACTCCATCCATATTCAAGGATCCACACACCAACATGATCTAATCATTTTAATGATATCTCTATAACCCCTACCTAGTTTTCACTTTTTTCTTTTATCATTGTCATCAATTTCATACCTAGTGATGAATGGTATTCTTGATCTTCCTAAAAGTAATATGGAAGAAGTTGATGTTTCAATTACAAAAATATGTTTTTTTATTTTCATCGCATTTGATGATTAATTGATCTACTATGTACAACCTATGTTGTTCTAATTTACCATATTCACCTTCATTGTCGATGTGAAATATCTGACCATGTGTCCAAATCATTTGCACCTAAAATTGTGAACATCAATATATTTCTTAAAATATTAAACTGTATATAGATTATATTATTGATAAAATTCCCTAAAATTACTCTTTTACATGGAAAATACCTTAAGTAAATGTCTAATATTTCAATAAATGTAACCCTAGATAAAAGGTAAATTATTGTGTGTGATGGTTGTCACATTGGTTGTCCCTAGGGTTCGCGGAATATTTTTCTTTTCATTCCAACCCAAATAAAGATTCATCCATAGTGTGTGTATTTTTTCCTAGAAACAATTATTATAGCTGTCTATTTTCAATAAATCCCAATACTAGATATATCAATCAAATATGTCATTTCTTTCACCTAAAAATTAATTATTTTTATTGTTTGGGATTTGTAAAATAACTTCCAATTATTAACCTTGATGATCAGTTTTCCTTATTTCATAACAAGATTAAAAGTCTCTAATGAACATTGACATTTATTCATTGTATTATTACATTACATTCATGCTCATTAATGTTATTTACTTGAACATTCATTGCATTATAAATTCAATCAATGATATAACTATTTTCTATATCTTTATGATTTAACTCAATTAAATTTTCTATATTCTATGACGTAGAATGATTTTTATTATAAATTTTTTCCAATATTTTACTATTATTTTATTTAATGATACTATATATAGGTTCTAAAATCATGAAAAAATCTATTAAATTTATTTTTTTTGGTTCTCCAAACATTTATCTCTGTGAGAGCTTCTTCTAATTCAACAATGAGATCCACTGTTCTTCCAACTTATCCATCATTATTGTATCTCTCTTACCTTGTGACATAATTTCCCTCTACTACCGCCCAATATTTTTAACTATGTACTTGGTAATATTAAATTTATATATTCTTAATATCTTATAAACTACAATTTTCCTATGAAACTATTCATTTCTTTGTAATGAAATTTTCTATAGTTCTTTTTCAACCACTCAACATTGAAAGCATGCAAGTGGATCTTTTCCATTAAAAATTAATTATAACAAATATATTTTTGAATAAATAAATGAAATAAACTCATAATCTTGTTCCTATTCATTTACATTCTCTATATTGTGCTTCTTTATTTCCTCTAATGACACATCTTTAAACATAACTTTTTCCAAAGCCTCATTATCATAATTTCACATACCATATCTGAATAGTGTATTATGAGAACATTCCAATGTCTGCTCTATTGAATTGTTATCCGCACAAAGAGGTACATTTATATTTATTCAGAATATTAATTTATTACTATTTGTTTTATGATTTTTTTCATCATCGATGGCTTCTTTGAGATAGTTCATGTATGCACCATCAACATTCACCCAATAAAAAATATCAATAGACTCATTGTATTTCATTCTTATATGCTCACACATATACCATAGAGTTTATAATTTATCATCAAAATAAATTTATTGAAATTCATATATATTTATTTTCTTTTACCTCAATGAATGTGATAAATTACATGAGATCACATTCATGTACATTGGGTTGGATAAGCCCCCCCCCCCATAGTATTTTTTTCCTATAGTGTCAAAATCCAATTATATTTGATCTACATAAAATTATTATACACTGTCTATATGTGCGAAAACACAATACATTTTATCTATTAATATTCTATTAAAATTTATGAAATGTATTGTTTCATATAATTCTCCCACAATTGAAGACTATGTCCACAAATTAATGGATCCTCAAGGTTAAATACGATGATTTAGCTTTAAATCATGGTATGAAATATTTAAAAAACTTACTTTTTCATATATATTGTTTGATAAAAAGCATTATTCCTTACCCATAGTAGTGTAATGCAGGATTAAAAATTATAATACACACATGACACAAAAATTTTAATTTGTTAACACTTACTGGGATACATTCGAGGAAAAAAAAGAAACAATTTTCTAAAGTAAAACATAAACTACATTGAATGGCCATAATAATTTCCATACAAGACACACAGTCCCCCTAGTTCATTACAAGTGTCAATTTGAAAGATCACAACCCTCAAAATAGATGTGTTCCACTAAAATATTCATTATTTTATTACTTGAATCAATATGTTAAAAATATATTTATTTTATAATGAATCTAAACATTCACCCCTATGTTGAATATTAATTTATGAAATAATTTTAGGTCAATTTATTCTAGTTAACAAAATATTTACTTTCAAGCATACTTTTCACAATTTCCCCACAGCTTCCCAAACTAGTGAATGTTTTTTCTCTTTTTAGTGGACCTCAATTTTTCATGAAACTTTTAAGCCTTTGGTTCAACTTTAAACATTCATGAAATCTTTTTTATCAGAAATAACTTTTTCATATACACTCAAGTCTATTTTATTCACTCAACTAATGTTTATGTCTATTATTCACAATAGATATACATTCTTAAAACTCTAATTATATTTAACATACCTACTATTCTCTAGGTTTGGACACCAGCAATAATGGGGTATCTCTTTATTTATGGACATTATCGGTCTTTCTAAGAAGTAATCTATGCACCGCTAACCATATATGTATCTTCCAAAGATTACTAAACATTAATGATTAGATGCTTCCTTTATCCTAAAACTCACATCCATCATCTAAATCCAATTTTTATTTTTTTATTTTATGAAACTCTATAGATGTCTAATACAATTATATTTTGAAAAACATTATTAATTTCATGTAACATTTTAATTTTTCACACTTTGATGAATTAGACTAACATAATTTCATTTGAAAAACATTCATAAAATAATTTAAACATTCATATAACTTTTCATACACATTCTAGTGTTATTCATACCTCTAACATGGATAATTAAAAACATAATTGTTTAAAAATAATACTATTAAATCACAAATTACATTGTAAACTAACATTTTATTGAAACACTACCAATCCAAAAAAGTTTAATATCACCATGAGATATTTCTACCCAACAAACTTCTAACCCTATTTGAATTAATTAATTTTTTTATGTATTATGGATTTAGAAGTAAATTTAAAATTATTGTCATTTAATCAATTTTTGTGACATCAATTGTAATGAGTGTATGAAAGTTATCAAGGATCGAGTGAAAATTCAATATTTCCTTGAGAAGTTCTTGTGTGTTTGTGTATTTACATTAAGTTTTTTTAGAATCATGGTTATTTATAACATAGTACAAGGGAATATCCATTATAGATGAACTATAAATAACAAAGTATTCTTTAAAAGTTATTTATATAATATTAAGAGGATGTTTAATATAGATGTAATTTTTGGCAAAGAAAATTATTTTAAAATAACATAATTTGATGAATTACTTTATTTTCATTGATTTTACATTTATATATTTTGTAGAATTAAAATCAATTTAATGATATATATTGTGAATGTATGAAATTTATAAAAAATTTACATAGTATGATTTATGGATTTTAAACAAGGAAGAAAATGTGAAGAGTTGAATTTGAATATAAATTAAACAACATAATAAAAACAGAATGCATTTAACGACTACCATGGCCTACATAGTTATATTATAGGGTTATTATAATTATTGGTATTATTAAAATATATTTATATTTATATTTTTATATACCAATGAGACTTGGGAAACATACCCTGTATTTTTTAGGGTCTAATAAGAGACATTATAGCTCTTAGGCATGGTTTAAAGGAACATTTTATATAAGTTCATGAATTATTTTTGGTTAAAACATGATGTGTTTTAATTAAAACACATTGTGTTAGATAATGATATGTTTTTGGTGTTTTTAGTTGGTTGACAGGAGGAAAGGAACATGTAATGGTTTTTTGTAATTTATTATAGTGGAATTTGGATATAATTCACAGTCAATATTGATATGATGTGTGGGTTATCATTATTAAAAATGTTAAAATTGGTAAAATAATTATTTTATGAATGGAAATGAAAATACGAGTTAACATTTTGATTGGTATTTGTTAGTGATAAAACATTATGTTTGCGGTGGAAAAATAGTGGATTTTAAGAGTTCAGAGGAAATATATTAGAAATCACTTCAAACCTACCAATGTTTTGTTATTATCACTTCCTGATATTGGTATATATATTTGGATGATTTTTGTGTTATTTATGTGGATCTTAAAAATCTATTTATGGATTTATTCATCAAGGTGATCATATCTAATCATGGTGTAATAATAATAAAAATATTGTCTTTATTTCTTATAGTGTATTAGTAAAGAATTATCTACATTGAAATAACATGAGTTATTGAATGGGGGAAATATGGCCTATGATATTTTACATATAGAGAAATTGTTTTGGGAATTGGATTGTGTGGTCAATGAACATTCAATGAATGTCTTGATATTGACATGTTAATAGATTTAAAAACTATAATTATATTTTTTATGTTGTTATAGATTTATCATAATTTAGTTAATATGGGTGGATATATAGTTCAGATGAAGGGGTATCTAATTAAGAGGATTATATGGTTGAATTATATACGTTTTTCTTAAATCATACAAATTTTTTATTATTTTTTATGACATAGATGTGGATGAAATTTATTGGAGACTATGAGTCAGATATTCTAATCCAAATTGAATTACATTAATTTTTTATTAAAAATAGGTAAAAGATAGTTTTGTTTTTAATTAACTAGACTTTTTTAAATTAAATTTCATTCTAAATTAATTAATTTTTTCAATGTAAAGTATTTATAAAAAACGCATGCTCTATATTTAATTTGTTATTTTGTAATATTATAAAACTTAGCCATACATTTTTTCTATCTGAGAATACTAATAATAATTATAACCATTGTTAATATAGAAATTCTACAATAACTGTTAGGATTACAATATAATAAATGGTTATAATAAAATCTAATTAACACATATGGAATAAGTGATGTCTTCAGCCTATAGGATTGTACCCTATGGAATAAATTTATCACAGAATTTGGGAGAGATCGAATAACTAGGATTTCCATTGACCAATCTCAAGTTGGTATTAAATAACTAATATATTATGAAAATTGTTCACAGGAAAAGATCAATCATATATAGATCACTATGGAAAAAATATACCTTGAACCATCCTAAGAATGTACTACCACAACACACATTATAGTTATTATGTACACAGATGTAATAAGGGGTAGTGTTTTTAGACCCTAAATTAAAGGATTGGATGTATTCCTTAAATTGGGGATAGATTTAGAGGATAGAGATGTGGCTGCAGAAGAGTTGACTGGAATGAAATTCGAGTAGAAGAAAGAAAACTAAGTGCAAGATTGATGAAAAAGTTATGTAGTCAGATTTTATGCTTTGGGCTGATTGCATTGTTTTCCTATACCCTCTTTGGTTCCTATATTAATTTTATTATTTCTAATAAAATATACTTTTCATGCATCATTTAAAAACATTATTATATAATGATTTTGTTACGATGAAACAAAAATTCTATTTTTGGGAAATATTACGTTTCAAAATATATTTTTAACAAATAAAAGTGTTTTTAAATAAATTTATTTTCAATCAAATATTCTTATTAATTAATATATATTTAAAAATAATTTGTAATATAAATTAATGATGTCCCATGTAATTTCCTTATGGGTATAAATGTTTTTTGTGTCATAAAAACTATTATTTTCTTTTAAATAAGGATTTTAATTTAAATGGGTAAATAATAATATTAATATAATTATTTTGGTAAATTAAATATAATTTTTTAGGACGTCAAATCAAAATTATCTAACTTTAAATTTTTATTAATTTTATAATATAGTCTAATTTTTTGTAGAAATTAAATAATACATGTATTAAAACATCATAACTGCCCAAAATTTATGTAATAAATAATATAAAAGGAATACAAGGAAAATATACGTATTTCCATTAAAATATTATTTTTTTGTTATTTAATTCATTTTAAAACCTATAATGATTCCTCCAAACCATTATTGGTTTTTATGGGTTTAAACCCCATTATTTAGGAATATGACTCACTTCCACATCATGAATGGTATTAATATAATGAATTTGGTTCCTATCACATTAAAATATTGGAAATTAATCTTATGTGGTAGAAATGATAGAGAAAAAACATTGTAAGGTTTATGGTTTTGATTATTTTATTTCATAGTGTACAAAACATATGTTTAGAAATTAATAAGAATTTACCCTCTATTTTTCTATAAATAATCATCCAACCTCCCATTTATATTCACTCAAACCCCATTTATCAGGGATTTAATCTCTTTATACCTCTATATTGACCTTCCAATGTGTTCCCAAGATCCTATATCCTTTCAGTCTTTTAGAATAATCCTCATGAGTAAGGTATGATCATTCATTTCCCCCCAAATTCAAGTACTTCATCTGTATTTATCCTTTTGAAGCATAATTGATTACATTTTCATGTGTTGATAAATATACCTTTACTGTCCAATTTATTTTATGAAATTGATTGATTATTTATTCTCTCCCTTGATAACCTTTACCGAAGTCATTTCTATGTCATAGTAATGGATGCACTTCCCATACCACTTCATTCAAGTACATTCTTTCTGCAATACCTTTTTATTAACAATAATTAATTTTGAAATGTGTATCTACAAACCCCTTTACTACCTTAATGATTCCCAATAAATGATATACCTCATTTAATAGACATTAATCCATTCCATGAACCTTTATGTACACATTTTATTCTTCCAAAAGTATTCTGTGATTTGTCGTGATAAACTTTTGTGTTATGAATAACCATCTTCATTTTCGGTCAAGTGTATTCATCTTGTGTTATCTAACATTAATTTACTAAAATATTATATTTATGTAACCCAACATTCTTAATTGTGTTACTAAAATTAATGAATGAAATTATTCTATTTCATGATCTATGTGGAACACAAATTTAGGTACATGATATTAATGTGACGTGTGGACCGGGAAATATATAGAGCTATAATTCAATGTTCTATTTTTCTATCTCAATAGATACAGTGTATGGTGGATGAATGTATTATCTATGATTGAAATATTATGATGTATCAATATTAATCCTTTACTAATGATTATTATTTTATGTTTTATGTTTTTTTTACAATGCTATTATCAATATTGAATCAAATTTTAACACCCCAGGATTTAATGACATTGTTTCCCATAAATAAATTTTATTTCTTCGATAGTTTAATATACACACAAACAAGGGTTTAAATAAAAATATAATATTACTTACACATTTCTATTATAACATATCCATTTAAATTGTTGGTATTCATAATAATAACCAAATTATGAAAAATATATACATTGGTTTTATATAATAGATAATTACTTAATTTTCAATAATATTGTTTTATTCATCTAGAATACATTTTCATCAAAAAATTATTTTTATTTCTTTTTAAGAAAAATTAATATAATTAATTTAATTCACTTTTATAAATTATATTTTATAAAAATTATATAATATTTGAAATGAACATAAAAAACTAAATTAGGGTGAAACTTCTATATTTTTCTAAAAAATATTATTTTCTTAATGAATGGTTTAAAATAATTATTTTTTATTGAAGACTTTCAATTCATTTTAAGAATTTACAAATTTAATTTTTTTTAATGTGATTTATATGTGAAATTAGTTTCTTTATATTATGAGTAATACTATTAATTCCGTTCTAATCCATTTTATCATGGACATTAGAATAATAACATTATATACATAACAAAACATTTTCTCTATAAAACTGTTTTTTTGTTCCTAGATTGATATATTTTATAAGAAAATCATACTTTTATGTGAAATAAATTTGAAAAACATGATTCAATATTTTTAACAAAATTTAATAATAAATTTAGGAATTTAAAAAATATTTTTTTTCATTGTGATTAGTAACAATAGTAAATATTATTCACTTTGATGAATGAGGTATATTAAGGTTTAAACTGTGGGATTAGAAATAAAATTATCTTTAACACATGTACTTCTCATATTAGTTGATTATTTTAAC
Organism: Viscum album; assembly: GCA_963277665.1. Lineage (NCBI taxonomy): Eukaryota > Viridiplantae > Streptophyta > Magnoliopsida > Santalales > Viscaceae > Viscum > Viscum album. Next base: position 150,767,555 of record OY728159.1, read on the forward strand.
AAAATGTATTATAAAGATTTTAAATAATTTCCATCAATTAATTATTTTTAAATTTTGAACCTAAAACTGACTTTCGTAAAAATAAGTTATATTTTATTCAAATTAAAAGCCTTTTTATGTCATTGAGTTAAATGGAATTCTTTTAGGATTAAATTATGTTTTTTATTACACCCAAAATCAATAAAACATAATTTTATTATTATTTTAGTAATAAAATTTAATGGAAACCAATCACTACATTTTTATTGAGGTTAAAAAAATTTTACTTCAAATTATGGTATTTTCCTAATATCTATTTTCATGAATTTTTTGTTCTTATTTTAAATGTAATTCATACCAATAATATAAATTTATTATGATAAATTTATTAAAAATGTTATATCATCCATTCATAATTTTTTTTAATGTTGCTATTTTATTTTTCGCCATGTAATTAAGTTTTTATGGAAAATATTTCTGTTATCCATTAAAGGTTAAGATGGGACTAAAGTAGATTAACTCAAATGTAAGCCCTAAAATATATCTACAAACATACAAGATGTGATTGGTTGATTTTATTTTAACCCTTTAAAAAAATTATAATTTTTTTCCTTGGTGCGACTTTACATGATTAAGATAAAAATATTATATAATATTTTATGTAATTTCAATTGTGTCATTTCCCTCCATTATAAAAGGATATCACCTCTTATATATTATCCTCACTTCTTGAGCCTTCAATATCAAGTAATACCTAATATAATACATTACTAATATCCATAAACACATCATATAGCTTCAATTCATTCCAAATGACTACCTTTTAAGGCTTAAGGTGTACGCCAAAATCCATTTCTTAATAAAGAGGTATAACACTTAACCGAGTAGATACTATTCTGTTTCGTATACTACCTCATCTAAACCCATAGTATCCAATATAAAATTTTAAATTCATTATTTTATTATAATTAAATTTTATTATAATAATTTAAAAACCATTTACCATTGCCTTTCATCTTAGGTAAAACATAAATGTCGCTCATGTAAATGTAAGAATTGTCGTCTCCACGTAGTAGTGTAATTAATTTTTCATCAAAATTTCGAGTTTATTTTTATGAATACATAAATAATATATATATATATTTATTTATTTATTTTAATATATATTTTTCTATAATTATAAAATTTGGTTTATCTCACTTTCCATCTTTGTGTTAAAAATGAAAATAGTTTATGTGCATTTATACAACCTACCGTCTTCATGGACAGTTTATATAATTTTCTATCTATCAATTTTAAAAATATATATATATATATATATTCATATCATTATTAGAATTATATATATGAATAAACCATGACCAAAGTACAAGGACTGGGATGGTAGAACTGAAACATGAATGAAAAATAATGGATTTACCACCAAGAATATTTATTTTAATAAATAATTGTTAATAAGTGCATGATAATATGATATAAGTAAATAATATATGTTATGTCATAAGTTTATGGTTGAAGAATATTTTTTTAGTAAATTTATAATTATTATATAATATTTTGGGCATTCATTTTGTAATATGAGACTTGAGGTAAGGGGTTTCTCATCTCACTTTTATTTCTATGATATATATATCATATTCCCCTCATGTTACTTTTGTGAGGTTCATATACTAACCCTTTCAAATGTTATATAATTATTCTAATTATTCTAATGATATTTAATATTTTTAATTTATGATATTATTAAATGTGACATATAATTCTAGTGTTACCAAATTTTTTATGAATTTATCTTATATTATCATTATTTATTGTGATTATATATTATCATGTTTCTAATGATGGAATTATATGAGTTATCTATCAATAATTCCATGAAATTTCGTCTCATTTGGATATTTATTGATATTTCATGTTTTAATTTGATTTTATTATCATTAATAACTCAACAGAACGAACTTATATTTTTATATAAAATCAATTTTGTTTTCTCTATTAGGTCAATAATAATTTTTCTTCCATGTACATGTTATCAAAAAATGTTTCCAGTAATTTTTTTACTATTATCCAATTATTTTTAAAATTCACTCTTTACCAAGTTATATTTTTTACAAAAAAAAATTAAAAGAATATTCCTCTTGTTTTTTAACAAATTTACTTTTAAAATTTTACTGAAAATTGTGAATGGAATCATTGTTTTGACATACACACCATTTATGGATTGTACCACTATCTAAAACAATAAATTATTTTAATTGTCAATTTACAATTTTCCAATTTTATTTTCTATTAAAATGCTTTCCCTAAAATTGTAGAAAATGTTTTATTTTCAAAAATTAATATCAATGTTAAATGATTTTTCATCAAGAAATAACTAAAGTTATGACTTAATGTAATTTTAATATATGATGACTTACATTGAGGTTATTTATGATTTACTAGGTATATTATCCAATGATGCCATTTTCATTATTTCTATGGATGGTCTATATATTCTGATGTTTTCTCCCTCAGAACATGCCACACGAGCCTCTTCCCTTTCAAATTTTTTGAATGTTTCTCTTCCCACACTCTCCTTTGAGACAATTGTGTTTCAGCCTTAGGTGGTTTCATCGTCTCCCTCTTCCGCATAGGGTCACCCCCAGTAGTCATATGCTCTTACAGGGGTGAAGATCTGCATTAGGGCCTCGATGGGGAGTCTGGTATATCCCTAAAAGAGATCCTTCTTTGTCTGGCTCCGCCCCCTCAGAGTAGAACTCATACGATGCTAGTGATCCTTTTTAATCAGGTTCTCTTTGGGATGGAGGATGGCTTCCCGAGGTTGCATTTCCAAGCTGAACATTTCAATAAGGCATCTTGTTTTCTTCAAAGGGAATTGGTGGCGAGGTTCGGTTTAGACCATCCTCCACTCCCTCTTTTCTAGAAAGTGGTGGCCTTTTAGAGACTGGATTCTCCACCTAGGGTTTATATTATGAATATGAGTGCTTTTTGAATTTTCTTATCATCTAGAGTAGATTTTTTAAAGTCATGTTTGTCCTCCTGTATATATTGGGAAAACTAACATTTTAACTTGTTCCACTGGTCCATCGACATCCACTCAGGGAGAGACTCTCCTCAAGCACTAGTCTAGTTTAACCTACTAGGTCTCCCTCTTCTTGTAACGACCCGTAAATTTCAAAAATATTTCTTTAAAATTAACGAGTCTTTACATTACTCTCACCTCAGGGCATTACTTCCCCATAAAGCTACATCGTAAACTAGGGAAACAAATGAGGATATTGTGCATGCATCTGAGCCTCCCACTCCCATGTGCACTCTTGGAGGTTCCCGTGCTACCAACTGATGCTCACTAGAGGAATCGACCGTCCAGGTAGGACCTGCTCTTGTCGATCCTCGATCTCCATTGGGACCTCCGCAAAAGTCTCCCCGTCATCAATGTTCAACTCCCCATGGTCGATGATATGTGTCAGGTCATCCACGTATCTCCTTAGCTGATATATGTGGAAGACGTTGTGCCCCATGTGCAACTGAGGTGGAAGATCCAGGCGATAGGCCACCTCTCCTATCCTACTGAGAACCTGGAATGGTTCGATGAAGTGAAGAGATAACTTTTTGCCCCGACCAAATCTCTGTAATCCATGTCGAGGTGTGACCCGTAAGAAAACGTGGTCTCCATCCTCGAACTCTAGTGGTCTCCGCCTCCTATCAGAATAGGATTTATGTTTGCTCTGTGCAGTCCTCATCCATTCATGGATGATATGCACCTTCTTTTTCGTAGGTTGGACCATCTACAGTCCTACAAGTATTGACTCCCCATGGACTGTCCAGCACAGAGGTGATCTGCAAGGTCGGTCATACAATGCCTCGTATGGTGTCATCCCAATTGTGCAGTGGTATCTGTTCTTGCACGTAAACTCCACCAAAGGTAGGTGATCCTCCTAGCTATGACTAAAGTTGAGGACACATTCACGGAGCATGTCCTCAAGATTCTGAATGGTTCTCTCCGTCTGGACATCCGTTTGAGGGTGAAAGGCGGTTAATATGTGTAGCTACATCCCAAATGCCTCCTACAACCCCTTCCAATGCTGGGATGTAAAGAGAGCATCTCGATCGGAGACGATAGACGATGGCACACCATGAAGTTGTACAATATGCCGAATGTAGAGGTGTCCCAAGCTCTCCACTAAGCCCTAATCTCTGATTGGTATGAAGTGGGAGGACATGGTGAGTCATTCTATGATCACCCAGATGGAGTCATGTACCCTGGAAGTACGTGGAATCCCGGTCACGAAATCCATAGATATCCCATCCCACTTCTACTCCGAGACCTCTAAGGGTTGTACCAAGCCTACTGGTACCTGGTGCTCTGCCTTCACCTGCTGGAAGGGGACACATCGTGAAACGAATTCTGCCATAGCCTTCAACATACCTAGCCACCAATGCTGTCGTCTGAGATCCTGGTACATCTTTTCCACTCCTGGATGTACCGCCAATGGGGAAGTGTGAAACTCTCTCAGCACCTCCTCCTGTAATGCAACCGGTACCATGGTACGTCCTTTGAAAAGGATGATGTGCTCTCCTCCTACAGAAAATCCATCAGGTGCATGTCCTGTGGATATCTGTTCACGTCGCGTCTCACAGCCAACGTCCCCACACTATGTCCCCCTGACCCGCTGAAGTAGTAGAGGTGTGACTATGAGCGACTATAGAAAGGTTGCCCCATCTCTATCCACGAAGTATATCTGCAACGTGGCTAGCTTCTTCATCTCCTCTCCAAGTAGTTGAATGCCCGACCTCCTGCTAATAGCATCATCTACTATATTCCCATTCCCAAGAGTATAGACAATCTCAAAGTCATAGTCCTGGAGGAACTCGAGCCATCGCTGCTATCTCAGGTTCAGGTCCTTCTGCGTGAAGATTTACATGAGACTCTGGTGGTCAGAGTAGACTATAAAGCGCTTTCCCATCAGATAGTTCTGCAACATATTCAATATGAAGACCACTACTACTAACTCCAGGTCATGGGTACCGAAGTTCTGCTCGTGCTACCTCAACTGTCATGAACCATAGGCAATCACTGCCCGCTCCTGCATCCGGAAACACCCGAGTCTTGTCCCTGATGCATCGCATTAATCTACATACCCTACTCCCTCCTCTGGTAGCCTCAAGATGGGTGCATTGGTCAATCTCTGCCTCAGCTCCTGGAAGCTCTGATGGCACCTATCTGATCACACAAAGGGTTTCCCCTTCTTTTTCAAAGTTTAAAGTGGTGATGAAACTCTGGAGAAGTCTGGAACAAATTTCTGATAGTATCCAGCCAGACCTAGGAAACTCCTCACCTCAGTCACACTCCTGGGTGGCTCCCAAGCTAGTACTACCTCGATCTTCGCAGGATCTACTACAAATCCAACATCAAAGATGACTGGCCCCAAGAAGTGGACCTCTCGAATCCAGAACTGACACTTTGAGAGATTACCATAAATCTAGTGCTCTTGAAGTTTGTCCAGTACAACCCGCAAGTGGAAGGCGTGCTCCTCCTTAGTGGTCGAGTAAACTAAAATGTCGTCGATGAAGACCACGACAAAACGATTGAGGTAAGGCTGTAAGATCCTGTTCATGAGACTAATGAATACTTCTAGAGTGTTGGTTACACCGAAAGTTATAACCAATGAGTCATTGTGGCCATACAGACACCTGATGGCCGACTTCTACACATACTCATCCCGAACTCTGAGCTGATGATAGCCTGACCTGAGGTCTATCTTCGAGAACCAGCATGCTCCATTGATCTGATTGAAGAGGTAATATATCCTTAGAAGTGGATACTTGTTCTTCACGGTCACCTGGTTCAGGAAACGGTAGTCGACACAGTCGCAATCTCCCATCCTCCTTCTTGGTGAACAAAATTGGGGAAGCCTAGGGTGAAACACTGGGTCGAATGAATCCCTTGCCCTGCAAGTCCTCCAACTGTACTCGTAGCTCATAAAGTTAAGTGGGATCCATCCGATATGCTGGGGTAGATATTAGGGTTGTCTTGGAGTGTAGGTCAATATAGAAGTCTACCTCTCTGCGAGGAGGTAGTCCTAGAACGTCGTCAGGAAAAAAGTATGCATACTGATCCACGAGCACAGGAAAACTCGGACTCCTCACATCAACTGCTTCTAGGAAGAGACTATCCAACTGATGAGTGATCGGTTATCCACTCCTCTATGTGAGACCATCCTATACTACAAAGGATCCATTCTCGTTGCTGAAGTTGAACCTGCTCGCATCGGTGCGAACACACCGCACCTTGTGCCTAATACAGTCGATCTGAGCATGGACCATAGATAACCAATCCATGCCCAAGATGATGTCTTAAGGCCTCGACACCGCTACAAGAAGATACCAGCTGATGCTCTAGCCTCCTAGAGTAATATCACACTTGTGGTACCAGTGCGTAATCATCGAGTCTGCTCTAGTAGGAGTCTCTAGCCGTAAGGATCGAGCCAATGGCTCCGTCGGAATCTCCGAGCTTCGAACAAGGGAAGAGGCAATAAAACAATTACTCGATCATATGTCTATAAGGACTGCAGAAAGGGTGTAGTAGACATAGATAGTACCTCGAATAAAATCAGGTGCAGCGTGGTAGAACGCCTCTACTACCTAAAGCTGAGCCTACCTCTATCCGCCAGCTCCCTGTGGTCGGGGTGGACCTCCGAGTGGCGGTGGTGGTTGAGCCCCGAAGCGTCGTCCACCACCTGCTACTCGGCCAGCTCCTCTGCCTCATCCACCTTCTCCCTGCGAACCACCACGGTCAAACCTCTGCCTCTTCCTGGGTGGTCCCTTAACCATTTGCTTCTCCTCTGCATGGCGGGTCAGGCAGCCACGAGCCATGTGGCACTGCCCGCCACATGCATAGCACTGTTTGCCTCTCGTATCACTGGCTCTACTGTGTGTTCCCCACACCTCCAAACCAGTATCCAGAGGTCTTCCACCTGATAGTCTAGTCTGCTTGGACCTCTGCGACAACTTTCTACTTCCAGCTGCAGAAGACTCCGCTATGGTCGCCCTGCGGTAGGCCTCACTAATGGTGTAGGCTCAGCAAGGATTCTCTCCACAAGAAGGGATATCTCCAGCACTCCTGCCTATGTCGGAATGCCGAGGGAGATCATAAAAGATCTAATATCATGCATCAATCCATGCTTGATGGTTCGGGCCCGAATGAATGGGTCTCGTACCATGTCTGTGTAGTAGCGCGAGAGATCAGTAAATCTCGCCGAGTACTAGGATACTGTCATGCTTCCCTACCACAGCTATAGTAACTCCGGGATGCGCACCACACAGAGGGTGGTTGGAATGAACTCTGAGAAGAAGAGACTGTCAAAGTCTGTCTAAATTAGAGATGCCTATTCGTGCACCTCAAGCATCAGGCTCCACCATCGGCTTGTTGCTGCGTGCAGGAGACTCGTCGCAAGGATCACCATGAGGTCTACTAGTGTCCCTACCAATCTGAAGACTTTAACAACAGCCTCCAGCTAGTCCTCAGCTGCCAGAGGTTCCGTCTCTCTACGGAACTTGGGTGCCCTCTAACGCTGAAACTCGTGCAGTACACTCAGGCGATGTGCACTCTCAGCTGCTAGGGCTGGATGCATCTATGGCTTGGCGGGTAGAGGTACCTCCGGTGCCTCCCCTGTAATGGGGCCCTGCATTGAGGCCTCGTCCCTCGGTGGGCTGCCTTCTCGTACAAAGCACAAAACCCTAGTTGGCTACTGTCATGGGGCCATCCTAAAAATGAAAAAGGAGTGTCATTGTTAATATATTATACCTGGCGATCTAACACAAAGTAATCACAAAGAAAACCTTTGAAACACACATGCAATCAAATTTTTCGTGCACTGAGTCAGATATCAGAAGTCAGGGTCCTGGTGTATGGATACGTCGGCCGCCGTTCTAATATTGGGCTCCCTGGACTGATAACCACACTCAATACTCTAAACATTATTTCTTTACAGGGAAAAAATTATCAAAGTCCTATGTTCTGCGGTAGAACCGACTCCTTTGATACCAATTTTTCACGGGCCGTCCTTGGGGCCGATGTTGTGACTACCCCAAGCCTTCCTTCCATAGGCCAGGGGCTGGCGACTAGCACCAAAGGTGTTAATCCCAATAAAAGTGAAGGAATTGCCTTATATAATAAACTAACACCACAGAGTACGCAAGCTGAAGTAAACACTAAGTAATCTATGAAAAAAAGTAAGTGTTGGGAAGTAAATGGACCAGTATACAAACCCAACTGAAAATACTATACAACTGAAAAAATAAAGTACAACAGCTGAAAAGTAAAGCAGCAACCACCAGGTCATCCTCTAGAAATCCCACCTAAAGGGTGGGTACAGATGGTCTCCTCTGCTCCTCAAATCTGTTCGTCTGCACCATGTACATCCGTCTGATAGTCCACCTCCGAGTAGTGTCCCACTCCACAAGACTCATCCACGATCGACGATGTCCGTCGTCTACATCCAGCACAACGTAGTTTAGTCATAGCCCGTGCATGGGTGAGTATATGATACTCAGTAAGGACCCTGAGACCCACAGTCCTCCTAGAATCCACAAAGGAAAAACCAAAAAGGAAAGATACAAACACAAAGTATCAACCAACTATACATAGGTATATTCCCATACATATACCTAAGTCATCAATTACTATTCGGCTCCAACTCACAAGCCCATGTAAAACCTAGTCCATACAGGAAAGATCAACCCAGTCCACACAGGAATGTACAACCCAATAAACATAGGAAAGCAAGTCAATCTTATTGATGATAATGATTGAATGTCGAGACTCAGCTAACACGTGTATAATACTCACGAAGAGGGGTGGAGATGATAGATGTAGCCTCAAAATCATCTCCCCTGCTGAACCCACGTAGGATCCAAGTACCGAATTTGTCACTGCCGAACCCACGTAGGATCCTAGTATAGTAACCATTGCTGCTGAACCCACGTAGGATCCAAGTACAACATCCTCACTGCCGAACCCACATTTGATCCAAGTAGAGTCGTCCTCGTTGCCGAACCCACGTAGGATCCAAGTACAATTTCCATCGTCATCGCAGTTGCAGCCAACTCTAGGGTTCCCTGTGTGCCCAGAATCAATTTCTGAAGTTTATCTCATGTACATTCAGTGAAGGAATGAGAGAGTTTTCTATCTTTTGAACTGGTGCTCGGAATTGAAATATGAGGGAACTGATAGAACCGCAGTGCCGGTAATTTCTTAAGAGGACCTTAACCGAAGATGCATCTGCTCGGGTGGATTTTGCTAGAAAAATTTGGATTAAATGAAAGGTAAAATAAAATTGTGTTACAATTTTATTTCTTTTTCTAACGTGGTTTTAATTTAAATGGGGAGGTTGGGGTGGGGCCCACAAGTTTTTTACTTCTCATGTTAGGATATTTGTGAGGTGGGTCCCACAAGATCCCCAACCATTCACATTCCCGAACCCCTTAAATCTCCCCCTTTCAACTTGTTAAACCCCTTGTATTTAATTGCGTAAATCCCGACTCTCAAACTTTAATTCATGACAACACACACTAAATTAATTGATTAAACCTCTTCAATTAATTTACCTAAGTGTTCGAATTTTAATGGTTGAAATACATGGAAAAATAATATAATAAGCAGAGGCCTTATTTTATTTGGGGAGTTTTGTTATGTGAGGGAATTTGGGAGGGATCTCTATTCTCTTGAAGAACTTCATCACCTTTGTTGAAGAATACCAAGACTCCAATGAAGAACATTGACTCAGCGACCCCAGATTCTTCTTATTTTTCCTCCTCCGCAGCAAGGAAGGAAACAACGACATGGGAATTCACCAACGACGTCACACTTTGTTTTCTTCTCTCTGTGATAAAAAGAGGAGACGCCACTTCCTCCTCGGACGCTCTCCATCGACGTCTATGAAACCTCACCACGTGACGTCGTCAACCACAACACCGATGTTCGTCATCGTTTGTTGATGTTGTGGTTAAGTTCAATTTTAATGAATTAAAATTGTGATTTTTTATGTTGTTAAAGTATCTCTTCTAATTCGGACAAATTTTGTCAACATAACGGGAGGAGATCGGACCGCACAAAAACGGCCGATCCTCCTCCCCTTTTGTTGATCTACATTGATGTTTGAGGAAAAGACAGTGCGGTGTCGTTGCACCGCGTGGGGATGAAGAGGACGGAGGCCAGAGTGGTCCACGGCGGTGGTACGTGGCACCGTCGCGCCGCGCCGATGAGGCTGAAAGAGACTGCGGCCAGAAGCGGGCCACATCGAAGGTGTGCAGTGCCGTCGTGCCCCACCGGTGAGGCTGAAGGGGCCGCGGCCGGAGCAGGCCGCGGAGGAGGGGTGCGACACTATCGTGTCGTGCCGGTCAGACAAGAGCTGCAGCCAAAGGCTGCGACGGACACCCTAGGATGGCCGGCTGTACCGGCTGCCAGCACTCCAGGAGGCGGGACCCACGCGGGTCCCACGGCGGTTCAACCGGCTCGCCTACGGCCATATGTTTTCCAGAAAAATTGGGGGGGCATAACACCTCGACCCTCATTTTGGGAGGTCCCCACAGGGGGTCACCATTTTGGAGACAAGGGGGTGGTGCCCCCCTTCGCACCCCGCTCGGTCGAAAGCCGAGCCGCGACAGGCTTCCGAGTCGGGCCGCAGGCCGCGCCGGGCCGGGCCGCCCGTGCCGGGTTGGGCCTCCAGTGCCGGGCCACGCCCAATCAGGCCGGACCCGGGTCTGGTCGACCCGGTTCAGTCTGACCCAGGGGGTATTGGGCTGGGTCGGACCGGGCCTAAACCCCCAATTTTCGGACCAGGTTCATTCAAACGCCCATATCATGGGCTACATAACTCTGATTGATGCACCGTCAGTTGCGTAGGGATCCTTGGATCGAGAAAGTCGTTTCAGTATATTACACTCAAGATTTCGGAAAGTTTTGGGTATAGTCGGGTTGGTTCAAACTTGAAACCCACCTGGCCGTCGGAGCGGAAACACTCATAACGTAACGAACGGACGTCTGAATGACATGCCGTCAATTATGTTGAATTCATATTACTGAGATGGTTCTTTTGGATTACTCCACTTGAGATTTGGATGCAGCTGGAGTATGGTCAGGTTGGATTTAGCTTAAAAACTAATCGTGCCCCTAGGACGGAAAAGCCAATATCTCTCAGACTGGGCATCCGATTGACGCGTCGTCTATTGCATTGAGTTCCTATTGACGAGAAGAAACATTGTGATACATCAACTCTGGACTTCTTGACTGTTTATGTATCGACTGCTTGGCTCGTGGAGCGGACCCTCCCGGAATCAAGCATGTTGTGTGTGGGAACCCTAGAGCTGGCTGTGACTACGACGACGATGGCGACTGTACTTTGATCCTATGTGGGTTAGGCAGTGAGGACGACTGTACTTGGATCCTACGTGGGATTGGAAGCGAGGACTCCTGTAATTGGATCCTACGTGGGTTCGGTAGCGATGGTTACTATACAAGGATACTACCTGGGTTCGGCAGTGACAACTTCTGTACTTGGATCCTACGTGGGTTCGGTAGGGGAGATGATTCAGAGGCTACATCTATCATCTCCACACCTATTTGTGAGTAGTATACCTGTGTGAGCTGAGTCTTGACATTCAATAATTATCATTGATAAGATTGACTTGATTTCCTCTATGGATTGTGTTGTACTTTCCTGTGTGGATTGGCTTGAACTTTCCTGTGTGGACTGGGTTGTACTTGGTCTCATGAGTTGGAGTCGAATAGTAATTGATGACTTAGGTATATGTATGGGCATATACCTAAGTAGAGTTGGTTGATACTTTGTGTTTGTATCTTTCCTTTGTGGTTTATCCTTTGTGGATTATGGGAGGCCATCAGTGGTCTCGGGGTCCCTACTAAGTATCGTATACTCACCCCTGCACAAGCTATGCCAGCACAACGTTGTGTTGGATGCAGACGACGAACAACGCTGATCGTGGTTGAGGCTTGTGGAGTGGGACGATACCTGGAGGTGGACTATCAGACGGACGTACATGGTGCAGACATACGGATTCGAGGAGCAGAGGAGACCATTTGTACCCACCCTTCAGGTGGGGTTTCTGGGGGACGACTTGGTGGTTGCTGCTTTACTTCTCAGCTGTTGTACTTTCATTTCTCAGTTGTACTGTACTTTCATTTGGGTTTGTATACTGGCCCATTTACTTTCTAGCACCTACTTTTATTCTCATTTTACTTAGTTTTTACTACATCTTGCGTACTCTTTGGTGTATGTTTTCTTATACATGGAAACTCCTTCCCTTGTATCGTGATTTACACCTTTGGTGCTAGTCTCTAGCCCCTGTCCTATAGAAGGCGGGCTTGGGGTAGTCACGGTATGGGCCCCGAGGTCAGGTTGTGACACTTCCTTTCCACAATGTATCTTTTATTCAATCTATTGGTGATGTGTTAGGATCATTTCTGTGTGTGGATGATTTTACATTTAAATTTCTAGATGCTTTGATGGCTCTGATATGCGTGGATGTTGATTTTTCATCTCCTCTACTAGATGAAATTTTTCTCATAGTAGGTTCTGATACATCTTGCTGTCGGAATCTCATGCCAGTGTGCCAAGTGCATTTTTCTTTGAAATTCCAGTTGTAAGGTCACTCTGTATCAGTGTGCAGGTGGTTTGCCTCTAAGACCCCGAGGCATTCTTGTACTCATTAAGGCCAGCCTTTGGTTCCGGTCCCAAAAGACAGACCAGGGTGAGATCATGTTGTTCCTTCCCTTTCTTCCTTGGGTCACTCTCCTGTTCTTCATGCTTTCGCCCACCACGCTTCCCCCTTCCTTCTGCCCCCCTCTCGGCTCCGCCCATCCATGCTCTACCTCTACTTGTTCAGTCCCTTCTCTCACCCAAGGTGTTAATTCCCCCTTCCTTTCCTATCTTACCCACCCTTCCCCCTCCTCATGTCGCCTCTTCGAACCAGAAGTGAAAATATATGGTGGTTTACATTCCTCATGACCTAGTTTCTATAGCCCTTCCCTCCTCCTCCCCAAATATTCCTTCTAAGAAGTGTAAATTAGTGGTTCTTATGCCCACTTCCCCTCCTCTAGTAGATTAAAGGGGTCCTTATTTTTCACTATCTATCACTTTATCCAATGGTTTTTGGTAGTTGTCCTTCTCTCCTAACTGTCTCCTTGATTCAGACCAGGACAAGTCTCTAGTCCCCATACATGACTCCTCTCCTGGTGGAATACTTACCAGATCCCAATCGAGGTGACTTTGCTCTGTGAGCTCCAAGCCCATGTCTCCATCAGTGGCAGTATCCACCCCTATCTTCTGTTTTCTCAATGACATATCTTCTAATATGGAAGTCTCTAGGATTAAGAGCTCAGTCCAAAACTAATTTTTTTTCCCATGAACTTTAGAATAGCAGAACTTATATTTGGGCTATTTTAGAACCAAAACAGCAACCCTCAATGATTGGATTTTTTTTGTCACAGACTCAGGTTCCACAACTATCTGAAAGAAGATCCTCAGAATCTCAACATATGGTTTTTTTGGAAGGCAAACATCTCTATTTCCCTCATGTGGGATTCAGACCAGTTTATTACATTTGAGATTATTTCTGGATCTCATCGTATACTTGTCACATTTATCTATTATAAGTGCAACATTCAAGCCAGAGAAGCCTTGTGGGAGGAAATTGAATCCTTTGAACTGAGAAATTTACCATGGATAGTGGGGGGTGACATTAATGTTACTCAGAGTAAGCAGAAGAAAAAGGGAGGAGGTAGTATTTAGAGGAAGGCTAGTCATGATTTTTTCATCTTCATGCCTCGCAAAGGGATTCTTAACCTGGGTTTAACAGGTGATCATTATATGTGGGGAAAAACCGAGAATGGGAGAGACCTTACGTTGTGTAGGCTGGACCAGGGTCTTGTAAACATCCATAGTATTTCCTCCTTGCCAGACGAAAAATTTACTCATTTGGTTTGAGCCCTCTCTGAGCACTCACCCATCTGTATTGACCTTCATCCCAATCCAAACTGGGATGGGTGATTTTTCTTCTACTAGGGTCTATCTTCTCTTCTAGGGTACCACCACACTATGGATCCTTCATGGTCAAAATCGGCAAGTACTTTTCTTTGGGCATGATTTCACAGCAAATTGAGACGACTCAAAGGCGACCTCCAGACATGGCTTAGGAATATGCCACCTCGCATTCTCGACCTGGACACCCTTGTCACCAAAATTGAACAAGTGGAGGATAGTCTTTAATACGGAAGGGATGAACCTATTTTTTATAGTTTGATTCAAATGAAAACCAAATTGGATGAGAAATTATTGGAACAATGGGAGAATTTCATGTGAAAAGTACCAATTAAATTGGGTCAAATAATGTGATAAAAACACTACCTATTTCCAATACTTGATTAAAGAAAAAAGGAGGATTTTCGGGCCGAACATAAATATAGAAGTTGGATCTTTCAATAGTGACCGTGACACGATGGGAGGTAAGGTTGAAGTCTTTGTTAATAAATTTCTTACTGATACAAACCCACGTATGAAGAATGGCTACCCACAGAGTCCTGAAATGTTGTTTGATATAATTCATAGGGTTGTTACTTTTGATACTAATGCTATATTGGATGAAATTTTGGACGAACCTTCTGATTCATGAGGCTGCTCTCACTCTCAATCCATCCAGTGTTCCTGGGCCTGATGGGCTGCCCAGTTCTTTCTACACGGAGTCCTGGAACCTGGTTGAAAATGATATTGTGGAGGTTGTATAGGATTTCTGGAATGGCGGAAACCTTCCTCATGCAATGTGGGCCACATATATTGTCATTATCCCCATGTGAAAGGACCCTTCCTCACTTAATAATTATAGACCGATCAGCCTCTGAAACTTTCCTTATAAAATCATAGACACAATGATCAATAGACGACTTTCCATGCATATCAAAAACTAGATTGTCGAGGACCAGCATGGCTTTGTCAAGGCAAGGAATATCCAGGGAGCTATATGTTTGGCCCAAGAGAGGATCAATGATTTAAACCATAATACATGGAGCTATAACATTTCTATTAAGCTGGAAATGGATAAAGCTTACGATATTGTTGAGTTTTCCTTCATTATCAACGTTCTCACTCATATGGGCTTCTCAGACATTTTCATTGACATCCTATTCCAATGTTTCAACTCTTAGTAGATTTATATCTCTTTTATGGGGATGTCTTTCAGTTTCATCAAATCTGTTAGGGGTTTAAGGCAAGGCGATCCGATGTCTCCAAACCTCTTTATTCTGGTGCAAGATACCCTCAGTAGACTTATTAACAAGAGAATCCTTCATTGAATATTTATTCCTTTTCAGTGTTGTTCCAATTTTCAAGGTCATTCTCACCTAATATTTGTGGATTATGTGATCATTATTTCAATGGGATTGTGTTCTATTTATGTGGTATTAATGAATTCATTTAATTCTACTACAAATGGAGTGGGAAAGTGGTGAATCATGATAAAATAAGTGTTATCATCTCAGATCAGTGCCCAAACTAGAGGGTTAAAGTCATTGAAGACAATTTGGGTTTTAGCAGAAGGGTTCTTCTGATGGAATACCTCATGTCTACGATTTCCTCAGGCAGACTTTGTGCGCATCATTTGGATAATGTGGTGGAAAGAGTCACTAACAAGATTACAAATTGGAAGAGTCATTTTCTTCTATTTAGGGGGATAATCTCACTTGGTAACTGTGTGTTATCCTCCATTCTTATGGATGTTCTTTCCTCCACAAAAGTCCATTCTTCTATCTTTTTTCATGTGGAAAAACTGATGGAAGATTTCATATGGGATGCTCAGGGGGGTCATCATCGTTGGGATTCTTGGAATCATTTGGTTAGACCTACAAAGGAAGGTGGCATTGGGGTGAAGATAATTGTCGAAGCCATGTAGGGTATGTAGGTGAAGTTCACTTGGGAGGTTTTGGAGGGTCAAACCTTATGGAGGCGTTTCACCCCTAGAAAATACAGGGTTATTACTATGATCCCGTAAGGATGTGCCTCTTTAATGTGGTGCATGTTCCAACCCCTTATTTCTAAGATTGATAGCCATACTTGATGTATTATTGGATGGGGGAGATCATCTTTTGGAATCACAACTGGGCCGGCAGTGAAGTTGGATTCCCAAGGTGTCCTAAACCGGACATATACTTCATTCAGGTGAGATGTTGCCCTATTTTCACTAGGGTCGTTCTGAAGTCAGACCAACGAAGGGTTTTCGATCTCATCGAGCTTTCTTCATCCCCTGATACATGTGTCTTTGCAGGTTGTGCAATTGGATCTTTTTCGATGATGGATTTTTAGAAAGTGACTCATTATTAGGAGGTGAAGGACAACTGGGGAGAGGAGATGTGGTGAAAAGAACTTCATGTAAAATATAAATTTCTTCTATGGTGAATTAGGAAAAATTAACTGCCTATAGATGACAATATAATGAAAGTCAGCATTCATATGGAATCCCGATGTTTATGCTACTCCGTTCCATGTGAGGGAACTGCCTTTCATATCTTCTTTGAGATACGTTGGGCGCTCCATATGTTGGGTATGTATGGAAGCTTCACAAGAACCTCCATTAATGATTACACAGCCGCATATTTTCTTTTCCAATTGTTCTGCAGTGTGAGGACTAACAGTATGGGGTTCAATGCAAGAGTCTACATCCTTGCATCCAGGAGTTTGTGTTTTTCGCAAGAGGTAAACAAAGGTTGTTACGAGGGCCTTTCCAGCTCAATGGTATCCATTACCTAAAGAACAAGAAATCTATTGGTTGATTTTGGTCACCTCATTAAGCATGAGGATTCAGTCCCCTATTTGAACATTGTTCTAGGTCCCAAGTCGACCAACTTTTCCTCTTCCATCCTCTCTATAGGTCGATGGGTGAGATGGAATCCTCATTTTTATGGGATGAAACTAAATACGGATGGTTCATGCAGCTCTGGAGTCATACGGGGAGGCTGTTTGTTCTGAGATAATAGAGGGTTAGTTTTCATTGCTTTCTCAGCCTACTGTGGTAAGGGCTGCTCTCTTCAGGCCGAATCATACGCTCTCTTTGCTGGTCACATGTTGTGTTACAGAAGGAACATCCTCATTATTTCCTTGGAAATGGACACAATGGTCTTGCACAAGGCACTGTTTGGTCTCTTCTATACCCCTTGGCCTATTTCATATCACGTTCGGTGATGCAGGATGTTATTGCATGATGACTCATAGATCTCTCACATTTGGAATGAAGGGAAGAGTGTGTCAGATTATCTACCCTCTAGAGATCATTTAGATGATGTGTTCATGTGTTTTAATTTCCCAGCCTCTATTTATCCTGAAAGAGTGAGTGTTTTTATGGGTGACGCCCATGGTTTTTATTATTTTAGGCCTCCGTAATCTCTGTCATTTTGTATCCCTCTTTAAGGGTCTCTTCCCTTTTTTAAATAAATAATTTTTGATTATGATGATGGATGGTCTATGATTTTTATAATGAATTTTTTTTGAAACCTTTTTATTTTTTAATATTTTTGCTGTGATGAAATGTTAAAATTTCTACTTAACATAGTTATATTCCATGGGTTAGTATTTATAACAACGATTTATGTTCTTATTGAACAAATATGTTTTATATTATTATGTTCTTGGTTGTAATGGAATAAAATATTCCTCCAATTAATTGGTTAAATATAGATATCTCATGGTATAATAAGTAATGGAATATAAATTTATCCCAGTTTAGTAAGGGACTCTATCTAATTTGATTTTAAAAAGTGTCAAACTTGACTAATGATGAGATAGAATGGTGATTTAACATGGTCCAATATGATAGTCTTTGAAATTTTTCTTGAGTAAGAAAATTATATTCTATGATTATACATATTCCACAAACGTATATCTTATTTTAATGTTATGTTATCATGGATATTGTTCTACATTTTCTTTACAATTCATTCCATATAAACTACCATGATTTTACCCTGAAACAATATTATGATCTATTATATATAATGTATATTTTTTAAATTCTAACAACATTTTACTATTACATTATTTCAATGTTATGACTAAGTGATCATTTACATATCCCTTTTAACCCTTACTGACAATATAATATAACCCTTTCTTATGTTTCTTTTCCTTAGGTTATTAAGAGTTGTTTTATGTTTGAAAAGTATAAGAAGGGTGAAAGTTATGAAGAATATTGTGGGTCAAGATGTATATCTGTCATGAAAATGAAATATGTATTCATGTTTTCAAATGCACTAAACCAGTTTGATTCTATGAAGGATTGTAACGTTATGTATTGAATAGTAAAAAAAATTAGATGCTACATATATGCATGAAATGTAGTGGTTTCTATAATATCTGTTAGATATTTTTTTAGTTAATCATGGAGACTAGGCTAAAAACATTATTGAGAACCCCAGGGATAATTCTATGTATTTTAGAATGTCATAAGTTATGATCAAGAAATGATTTTAGTTTTCCTAGAAAAACATCCATTTCTGTATACTATAACTTGGTGTGGTGTTGTCATAGATTATTCGAGGGGTAAAAACCAATAAAATAGTGTTGAGTATAAATTTGCTATCATTCTGGTGGAATATGGATTTTTCTTACTTCTAACTAGGTTTAAAACTCTCGATGGAAATATTTAGGTTAATTCACATTTTTTTATGACTCATTATGTAGGATTCAAATAGCTAATAACTATGGATGATCTATGCTAAACCGATGGTATAATATATTGAATATAAGGTAACAAGATTTTGGCATAATATATAATATTTTTCATGAATAATTAGTATAATAAAAAAAATTGATTATCATACTAACACTTTTGGTATTATAAAGGGATTGAATATAAAATTATAATGATATAGAGGTTATATGTACACTTAAATATTGATGTATCTTATTTGATCATAGTTATATAAAGTATCATTTATCATGAAAATTATCTAGTAATATTTATTCATATCCTCAATGATTAGATATTTTATTATTAGTAAAATGCATAATGGTACAATGATCACATCTCAATTCTATTATTCATTTCTAATTGTACTTTGTGGGAATTTTCTTTCAACAAATAATATTATTCTTCCTCTAATTTAATTTTTTTATATTAGGAATGAATTATGTTTATTTATATAATATTTCATGTCTTATATTCCAAACCAATTTATGATCATTTATTAGTGAAATTGATAAATATGATCTTCGAATGGAAATCACATCCAATATCTGTGTCATTATTCCATTTCAAAAGGGGTATTTTTCTTAAATGGTTGGATATACACTCAATATCAAAGATATAAATATTTTTAGGAGTTTTTGATGTATTTCATAATGAGTTTCCTGAGATTTCTCTGAATCATGAAGTTTCATTTTCAGTAGAACTCATACTTTTTCTATGACCTATTTCAAATACTCTATTTAGAAACCCTTTGAATGAGTTGTTACAATTGAAGAAGAAACAATAGGATTATATTTATAAATAATTTATTCCACCATGTGCATCACCTTGTTATAAACATGTCTTATTGATTATGTTATATTGATCAATGTGACTCAACAATGATTAACAAGAAAATAAAAATATGGCAATCATAAATAAGTATCCTCTACCTCATATTGATGACTTGTTTTATAATCTATGTGAAGAGAAATACATTTCCATTAAGGAAATTCATTCTAGATATTATTAATTGATATACAAGGAATATGATATTACCAATACATCATTTTATTCAAGGTATGTAGACAATGAATTTATAGGGATTGTATTTTTTTATTTCAAATTCACCCATTATCTTAATTGATTTAATAAATATTTTCTTTGGAGAATTTCCTGGTTAGTTTTTGGGATTATTTATAAATGATATTTTTATATATTAAAATATCAAATAATACCATGACTATATCTTCAACAGTTTATTAATGACCAGAATAAATGAGAAGTTATACGAAAAATTTACCAAGTGCTCTATTTTTTCTATAAAATGTCTCTTTTTTGTGTCATATAATCTCAAGAGAGGGTATATTTTTGGACCCACTAAATTTGTTAGTTATTAATTGGTTTCCAAGACCAAACATGGTGAATCAAATCCGTTTGATAGGTAAATATCTAGAAAATTCCCATGAACTAAAGAGAAGGTTAGTCATCAAACCTATAAATGGACTACCCTTCAACGGGGAAGGGTTTGTGATATATAGTGATTATTCAAAGAAGTTACTAGGATTTATCCTCATGTTGAATTATATGGTTATAGATTATGCCTTATGACAATTAATGGTTCATGAGAAATATTTCCCATTTAACAATTCATATTTAGGTGTTGTAATATTTGTATTATAGATAATGAGACATCATCTTAACCTAGAGAGGTGTGATCTACATAAATATTATAAAATTATAAGGTATATATTCAATTAAAAGTATTTTGATATATTCTAGAGAATATGATTGGAATTGGTTAATGATTACTATAGTTTATTTTAATACCACTATGGGATAGAAAACAAGGTGGCCAGTTCATTGAGTCGAAAGGATCGTGATAGTTTATCCATGATGAGGAACAAAAAAGAACCAATATTTGTGGATTTGAAAGTGAAGTATATAGAATTAATAAAATAATGGGAGAAATAATATCTTTCTCAAATGATTTTTCAAATAACTTTTTATGAGAGGTTTCAATAGGAATAGAATAAAGATATGGAACTAAAGAAAAAAGTCATCAATGATCCTCATTTCATCCTTGATTTTTATGGAATGGAAATGTTCATCAACCATGTATCCATATTTGAAGAATAAGATATTGGATGAGCCTCAGAATTCATCATTATCTAATATTCCTCGAAGTATAAATATTTATAGATATCTGAAAGGGTATTTATATTGTGATAATGTAACACCTCAAGGTTTTAAACATAACTGAAATTCATGAAATACTATGACTATATGAAAAAAACATTGTCTTAAAAAGATATTTATAATGATTCTGTTAAACATAATATTTCTTCTTCTATGTTGTGAATTTCAAAAATGGTCATCTACAATTGTGATCATTATGTCATTTGAAGTCTGATGGAACCCACTTGATTTTTGGTGATTATTAACATACCCTTATGAATATTAAAATTATCATTAATTAGTCCATTATTAATAGTAAATTTTATTATTGTTATATTTATTAAGTCTTCAAAATAATAAAATTTTGATTAATTTCTCAATGTGATATAAAATGTTTTATAATTTTTAAATTGTTATTTTTTGAAAAATGTTTGAATTTATTTATAAATTAAATCAATCATATTAAGAAAATTATTATCAAAAAATTAATTTCATTTTTGAATTATACACATTAAAAAATGATTAGGTCTAATTTTGGGTATTTTTCTGAAATTCTTGAATTTTTTATGAAGAGTGAAATATGGTAAAATACCATATATTCTAGTTATCAATTAAATACACTATATTTGAAAAAATGGATGATATAATCCCACTTTTTTATAACTCACATGATTTATTTACTATTTTGATCACATGAATGAAAACATTTCATAGTCATGGTCCAAAATATTAAAATAAGGATTAAAATAATATAAAATCGCTCCTCTCATCAACTATAAATTCCCCCCTCATTCCCCTCTTCCTCTCACTCATCTAAAGCATTATGAATTGTATAATTTATTCAAAATTGCATCCCCAAAGGCTCTTACACAAATCCCAAACATGATTGTCTCACCAAAACTCCAAAACTAAAGGCCTTAATGATGATCTGAAGGAGAAGAGATCAAGATGTAATAATTATCTTCCATTTTCATGTGTTTTATTTTCAATTCCATTTTTTTCCTACACTATTTTTGTAACATACCAAGTAATTAATTATTAATAGATATTTTTATATATTCCTATTAATGAATTATATAGTGTTTTAGAGGCTTAAAATGAAAATAAATCCAATCTTAAGCATGGAATACAGTAATATTTTTAAAAGATCGTTTTACTGCCTTTTAATGGCAAACCATTTTTAAATCTATATTTTGACAATTTTATAAGCTATGTTTTTCAAAATAAAATTATTCTTTATTATTGGGACATCAAAATTTACTTTTTGTGAATTTTTTGTATTTTTCCGATAAAGTTCATTTTTTAATGAATAGTGAAAAATGTTGTATTTAAATTCAAAACCTCATTTTAATATAATTTATTTATATGATTAGATTATCTTTTTAATTGGTTTTAAAGTGAAATTAGAATATATTGTTATCATTTAATCCAATGGTGGTCATTGGAATCAATTTCACTTTGAAATTGGACTTAAACTAGTGTCAATCTTTTAATACTTATTGTTTCATAAAAACACGCTATTTGTCATGACAGCGGGAATTAATTATTAAATTAATTAATGAATCTTATATGTTTTGAATTTTTTAAAATAGACATCATTTTTGAATTCAGAATATCAAATATAGCTTAGGGTGATGTTTTGGAATTTTTCTGAAAAACTTCAATTTTTGATGAATAGTGAAATCACTAAGTGGTAGTTACAAAAACTGATTTTTCATTTAAATAAAACTCTTCCACTTCTGTGATTTGATTTTAAAAAATCCTACATACATGGTTGTAATTAAGAATTAAAATGTGGTTTAATGAGATTAAAATAATTTTTTGGTGAATAGTAACTTTTACGTTCTTAATCACGATTAGAGGTAATTAGTGTAGTTTAAGGTAAAAATAATGCTTGAATAATATTATATGAGCTTGACACATGTCATAACCTCATTGTATGTGTAGTTTCCTACCAAGAAAATCCATGGGTCAACTTGGGGACCCCATGGATCCACTTTGGTTGGGAAATTACATAAATAACTTTTTATTTAATGTTAAAGTAAAAATGACACAAACATCAGTTATTTTAATAAAACAATTTTTACATGGGGCTATACCAGTCAGATTTTTGACTATAAATATTCATTAGAAAGATAAAAATATTTCCTACATCATGAAAGTTTTTTTATAATTTTTATACTTTAAATAAATTAAATTATTATTGACATCATGATGATGCAGTGATTACCTCATTAATAAAGGATTTAAATAAAATGAAATGATAATGTAAAATCTATGACCTACACATGTACAAAACCAATTGGATGGGTGTATTTAGAACCCCTATCACCTTAACCTAGAATTATATCAATATGGGACCTTTTGAATCCGAAAATCATTTTAAAATAAAGTTACATTTCCTTACTTTCCAAGAGTGCCCCTCCTGTCCTCTTATAAAAGGCCCCCACCTCTACCTCCTTACCCACACTTCCAAAGCCTTTGTCTCGGCCAACCCCTACCCATTTTGTCTCTCCACTTACCTCTCTTACTCCTTGAAGCCTCAATTTGGGCAGAAGTCTTCCCAAGGAAGCCTTTGAGTTCAAACCAAAGGGAGTTACATGATTTTAATGAGATTAAAGAACGATCGAGTCAAGTCGGACCCGAGGTACGGGACTTCGTCTCAATCTCTTTTAATTGAGGAATATTTTGTTTTATACACAACATTATTTTATACAGTGTATAAACCCCTTTTACTTTTATGTTTATCCAAAAGGAATCTTTTTTATACGAAGTGTTTTACTAAACGACAAAAGGGAATGTTTTTGTCGTACGTATGTGGAGACAATGACTTCTCCACCGTCGTGACCATTATTTGAGTTTCGGCTTCCTCTACAAGCCATACATTTTTTTAAAAGAAAAATAAATACCATATTTTACTTTTCATTTAATTTGGTATTGAAAATGGTTCTCATAATGTTTTTATATCAATCTGTTGTATTGATATCTTGTGATTGAAAGGTGGAAATGTTATGTTTCCTTTATGCATGTTTTATGTGATACGATTATGTTGAGGTTCTTGGGCATTATTATAAAGATGGGTGGTTCTGTGATAAACTAAGGGCGGGTGAGCCCAATATAGCTCCCAATGCATTGGGTAACGTGAAGGAGTGAAATGTTAAGGTTTCTCCGAAGAGATTTAGGAAATATACAGTGATGGGTATTCCAAACGTAACCAAGAGGGTTACTCCCTACGTAAGAATGTTATGAATGCCTCAAATTACCTTTATGTCTTGTAATTTATATGATTTATTCATGATTTGATGAGGTATGTTAAAGTTCTTATGTTTTATGGGTAAAGTATGATTTCATTCTTATGTATATATGTATCCATGTTTCCTTTCCATATTTTTATATCCCTTACTGAGCTTTTTATGATCATCCCAAGTTTTTGAAATGTTTTTCACAGGTAAAGGGAAAGGTACATGGTATGATGATAGTGTCAAGGAAGTGTCAAGAATGAATCCATGTCTTATTTTAAATATGTTTCCATTGATGGGAAAAATGAATACTATCTTTATGTAACCACTTTGATTATATGTGGAATGTAATGAAAGTTTTATGTTATAATTCTCTAAAACTCGAAACCTGAAAAGATCCTAAATGTGTAATCTTGTAATAACTCAAGATTAAGTAATGTTTAAGGCTGGGGCCTTATAATTTTAATATACCCTTATCTAATAGGTATTAAATTTATATAATATTATATATTCTCTATGATATCATGTTCTTGTAAAAAATCATCGTCTGTCTTCCTCTCATGTTCCTCTTATTCTGTATAAAAAACACCATTCTTGATGTTTCATTTACAAAAATTGTATATGATGTTCTTTCAATTTTATTTACATCCATTAAATATGATCATAAATACATTTTAATGGTCGAAAAAGACTTTAATTTTCATGATTTATCCTAATTTATGTTCTGTAATTATCATATATGCATGACATTATATTATATAATTAAACAAGTTCACGGTTACCGAGGAACCGCCAAAATTAACTAAACAAATATCATTAATGTTTTATGTAATTATTTATCATCATATATGATAAGAAAAGAATTTATGGTATAATTATATATTCAAGAAACATATGAATTACATTTCATTCCACTTCTTGAATTTCATATACTTATGACAAGAAAATCAAAAACAAACTGGCAATGGAAATCATGTAAAGAATACACTTCAAACAATGAAAAGAATAAAATAATAATAACTAAAGGGTGAAATGATGTTATGAAATAAGGATATAAAGTGTTATAAACATGAAAATTATTATTTAATATACTAATAAATCTATTTTATCCATTACATGGGAGGATTAAACTATTTTGATGTAAGACAAACCTTAGGTAAGGGAATTCTTAACCCAATTTCCATTATTTGGGTTAACATTATACATAATTAAATATTTGGTTTTACGACCATTTTTTGTATTAATTTTTGTTTATATTATGTTTTATTATGTGTATTTACAGTTTATAGACATATTCCTTTTGTTCTATTTATTCTCATATCAATTATATGTTATTGGTATGTGACTTTACTTAAAAATTCCCTTTTAAACTTCTTATTTTACAAAAATTAAATTGAATGTTTTTATAGAAGTAATTTTTTTGATGATTATGTTATGGTTTTAGTAATTTAATATTATTATGGTTGGGATATATATATCCCTACAATTAATTGGGTATGTGTGTGATGGAGGTTGTTCATATGGTTACTCCATTTGTAGCTGCTACAGTTACACCATAAGGTAGGTGTGATAGTTACATTGCAAGGTAGTCTCGTGGGTTACAAATCATATGGTAGACATGATAGTTTCAATATAAGTATTTAATGCTCTAATATACAGTTATGAACCTATTTATTTTCATTATATTTTGTTAAAATCTCATGGATATATAATGTTTCACGATGTTAGTATATATGGGTGACAAGTATGTCTTCTTGAAAATAATATCTTACGTTTATAGTATAATGTTTTATTTTCATATTTTTATATCGCTTACTAATATTTCAGTGCTCATCCTAAACTTTTGAATGATTTTCATAGGTTATAAAGGTGTGTAATATAAATAAGTAATCTATGTTTAATGTTATAATGGTTTGTCAAATAAATCATGTTTTATTTGACAAATTATATATTTTTGTAGAAATGGATATTGTTTCTGTTGTAGATGATATATATATATATGTGTGTGTGGAATTATATTTATGTATTATATCCCAATTATCTAAAACTATATCCATGAAAATATCCCCAATAATGAAGGATGTGATTTATAGATTAAAATTCAATATTATGTAATGTAATCAGGTCTGGTCCATATAGTTTGTATAAAAGGATGATTTAGATATCTAGAGTGGTTATGATGATGTTAATATAATAACATAAATTATTTTTACTCTATGGTTAATTTTAAATGATGTATCATTTAAATATTACCATGTTTCTTCGACTAAGAAATATTTTTCAAAATGGTTTTCCGCAGAAGACAGGGAAGCTGAAGTAAAGAGGCACCAACATAATGATATCCTTCCAAATCTCCAGCTGGGAATGGTAGGGATTGGAATTGAGATTTTTTGTTAGAAATGATTCAGATGACACAAGAAATAAATGGCAGGGGAATCCATGAAAGAAACAATCAGAGTTACCACAAAGGAACATGATGATAGTAGAACATTTTATGAGGAAACGCTCTCCTGTTTTTAGTGGATCTTCTGGCCCATTAGCATCTAAATAATGTATTAAATCCCATGAAATTATATTTTATGTTTTTGTATGTTTTTATAATTAAAAGGTAAGACATTTGATTTATTTTTTGACGGTGAATCATATTATTGGTGGTCAATGGTGATGAATATCAGGGATATAGATCAGATTAAATCCTTAAAGGTGGGATTAATTTAAATATATTTTCCTTAAAAAATGTTTCTTAAGGTTGTGTGACTTTGAATAGAGAAATAATTCCATAAATTAATGCTAATGGAGGGAGATTCATTGGTCTTCTATAAATTGAACTTCACCCGACCATAGAGGTATGCTCACAATCATTTTCTTGATCTTGATACTAAAATCCATTGATTTCACTCGGGATTAAAGCCATGATATCGAAGGGCATTGGCCTCTCGTGAATTTAATAGTTATAAGAAACATGGCCTATGTTTTCAGGGGGGTATAAATTTAGTTTTATGTTGATCACATGAAATATTAAAACAATTAGAATAAATGGTCCAAATGGAATGTGATGGGTAAGAATCAACCAATGAAATATGATGGTAAAAAGTTCTAGTTTACCATTCGTGAAAAGTGCAGCAAAAAGCACCCTGGAGAATGCATTACAAAAATATGGAAGTGTTTTTAATGTGTTATGTTTTAACATAAGTCTTAGTATTATAATGAACTTTATTATAATAATAATTTTGATATGAAATTTGTTAAGTGTTTAAAATGTGGTGAGATGGGTCATTGTCAAAATGCCTTCCCAAAGAATGATGTAAATGAAGAAAATAAGCCATACTATAATCAGAAAGGTGTAGTGAGATATTTTGTGACTACATAAATAGGTGTTGGACCATCCAATTATATTTAATTAGGTACCTTGATTGTTTACTCTTATTTTTCTAATTTTTTGTTTGATATGGGGTATACAAATTCTTTTATTTATATCAAATGTTCTGAGAAATAGTAAATATAACCTCAACAAAAGATACAGGATCTTATTATTAAAACACTAGGGAAAATTATAATTCAAAAATATATTTTAGGAATCTTTATATAGTTATATGTGTAAATAAATTACATAGAAACCTTATTTTTTCTCTTAGTATATTTTGATGTCATTATGGGTATGGATTGGTATTTTTTATCATGCTAAAATTTATTATAGAGCTAACAATTTTTTTTTTCAGAAATAGTTTCAGTTTTTATATAACAATAAAACTATACAATTCATAACATATTAGGAAGGTGAGAAACTATTAAAATTTGGAAATTAAAGTTATCTTGTTCAAATTATTTAATACAAGGGAACAGTTTGGATTAATTATGTGCCAGTGTTAAATGAATATCATGATATTTTTTCTAGATGAGTTACTCGTTATACCTGATTGGGAAGTTGAATTAACCATTGTCTTACTTCCTGATGGTAAGACAATTTCAAAACCCCCTTATCAAATGTCTCTAATGGTACTTTTAGGGTTGAAAATTTCAATGAAAGATTTCCTTTATAAAGGCTTCATTCATCCTAGCACTCTACCATGGGGACCTTCTATTTTTTCGTTAAAAAATGATGGTTTTGCTAGACTTTAAATTGATTGTTTCACCTTGAATAACGTCACTACTAAAAAAATTATCCTTTTCCTCATATCAAGGGATTTTTTAATAATATCCATGGAGATCGGTACTTTTCCACGATTCATTTGAGAACCGGATATCCTGAGTTGAAGGTGAAGGTGGATAACATTCAAAAAAAACATTTTGTACTTGATATGGTAATTATTAATTTGTTGTTTCGTCATTTGGGATAACTAATTCACCTTCTATATCCATGGATCGTATTAATAGAATATTTAATGTGTTCATGGATATGTTTGTGGCTGTGTTTATTAATGACTTTATAGTATTTTATAAGAGTAAAGAGGAGCATGAATAAATTATAAAGGTTGTTTTACAAACCTTAATAGAATATGAATTTTATGTAAAATAAAAAAATGTGATTTTTGGTTGTACAGAATTTCTTTTCATGGGAACATTTTAACTAAGGATGTAATTAATGTTGATCCTTCTAAAACAAAAGAGGTTGATGAATAGTAAATACCTACAAATGTTATAGAGATTCGTAGTTGTTGGGGATTGGAAAGTTATTATTGATGTTTTGTTAAAAAATCATAATTTTCTAGCCTACTAATAAAGATGCACAAAAGGGGTTGAATTTTTTTTGGATAGAATAATGTGATGTTTGTTTCTAGTAACTGAAGAAGAGATTGGTCAATGCTTTAGTTTGGGCCTTTTCTTATTTAAATGGTGTTTTTTTCATTTATATGGATGATTCATTGTAGGGACATCATTTTTTTTGATGCAGAATGATCAGGTAATTGTTTATTCTTAAATAAAACTAAAAAATCATGAGTTAAAGTATCCCACTCATGATTTGGAATTATCTTCTATGGTTTTTTCTTTGAAAATTAGTGCGAATCATTTATACAGATCCAAATGTTAAATATATACTAACCCTAAAATTATGTAGTGTATATTCCCTAAGAATGAATAAAACATGAGGCAGAAAAGATGGCTTGAACTGACAAAAGCTAATGATGAAATAATCAATTACCATTTGGAAAAATAAGACAAAGTGAAAGATTCCTTGAGTCGAAAACATCATGAATCATTAACCATGTTATTTTTGGAACTATATCCCTTGATTAATGATTTGACTAATTTTGGATTAGATGTTATTAGTGCCGGAAATAAAATTTTTTGTATTAGGTTTCAGAGCAGTAATCTTTATCAAATAGAATTAATCAAGCGTAAAAGGAAGATAATGAGCTATAAAAACAACATTAATTGGTTAAAATGGATATGTTTCAAGATTTTAAACATGTTAAAGATTTTGTTTTTTTATTTGGAAAAAGGTTTTGTGTGGATTTTAATTCCCATTTGAATAATGAATTGTTATGTGATTCTCATAGTTCTTCATTTTCTATTCATCGTAGCAATACTAAGATGTATAGAGTCCATAAAGAGTATTATTGGTGAGATGGAATGAAAAGCGGTATTGGTGAGTTTAGAATGAAATATTTTACATGTCTATAGTTTAAATAAGAGTGATGGTTATTGAAGGGGATTCTTCAACCTTTTCCAATTCCATAGTAGAAATGGAAAAATATATCTGTGGACTTCATTGTGGGACTAACAAAGACTTATATAGGTAACATTGTGATTTGGGTTATTATTGATCAGTTGACAAAATCTGTACATTTTCTTTTTATTTGAGATATGATGTTTTTGGATTGGCATTATCGATTATACATCAAAGAGATTTTTAGGTTAATTGGAGTTACTCTATCCGTTTTATCTAACCATTATCCCAGTTTCACATATAATTTTTTGTTTGACCTTCAGAATTTGTTGGCCACAAGATTAAATATCAATACTTATTTTCATACTCAATCATATGTTCTATTAGAATGAATTATTAAGGCTTCTTAGGATATGCTTTGTGCTTTTTCAATGGACTACCAAGGATGTGGGGATCAATATCAGTCTTTAGTTGAGCTTTCTTATAATAATAGTTTCCATTGTAGTATACGAATTGAAACATTTTAGGCATTGTATAGTAAGTGGTGTCGAAATCCAACATTTTGGGATGAAGTAAGGGAATAGAAGCTGATGGGACTAAAATTAGAATAAGAAGTGGATGAAAAAGTGATGATGATCCTACAATACATAAGAATATCTCACAGCAATTAGAAAAGTTATATATTCAATAGAAGAAAAAAACTTTGACTTAGGATATCATGTTTTTCTTAAAATCTCACCATAGAAGAGTTTTTTCATTTTGGTAAAAAAATAAATGTACATTCCTAGTTCATCGGACCTTATAAAATCTTAGAGAAAGATAGACCAGTATCATATTGAGTATCTTTTCCTCCAATTTTATCTCAGGTACATAATGTTTTTTATTTTTCAAAGTTGAGGATGAATATGTCAGATTCATCTCATGCCTTCATCCCAGAAGTAGTTCAGATTTCAGAGATCCTTCCATATGAAGAAAAACCAGTTCATTTTCTTGATCGAAAGGATAAATTATTGTTAAATAAGGCAATCCAGCAAGTAAGGATTTTGTGGTGAAACCACATGGTTGAAGAATCAACATGGGAGTCTGAAAATATTATGAGGGAAAGGCACCCTCACTTGTTTAATAAGTAAATAAATGAAAAAAAATCAAGGAAACATTTTCTAGAAAGTAGGGATAGTATAACTCCCCAACATTTTACAAATAACTCAAATTCATGAAATTACTCTATGAAATAATTGTTTTATGTAGAGAATTATAATATAGCCATTAAAACATAATTTTTCTGTATCTTTTGTAACATCGCACCCCATCTCATGGGCTTGATAGGGTGGAGGAATGCTAATTGGACATAAGCGATGTTATCAAGATACCAAATGGTGAAAATAAATGCTGATAGCTTTAAAGAATAGTTGGGGAACGATTTTACCTTTTGAAAAAGAATAACCAGAAAACCCAATCATTACCAATAATATCATGCGATCTATGTCGACATAAAATCCCAACCATTTATTAAAAAAATAAAACATATTTGTTCCCCAATAAAACCAAAAAACCAATACAACCATGAACAATCTTAAATTACTATGTGGAAGACTAAAAAATAAACCCAAAATTAACCAATACACACTCCACAACTCCACACCAAGCTCCATGCTCCAAGAACCACCACATCTCCCAAGCATCTCCACAAACCACTTGCAATGAGATGTTATACCTTTACCCATGTCTCGGAATACGACATCTACAGAAGCACCAAAGTTACAAATCAGGGGTTGAGTACTAATACTCTATAAATTTTCCCCAAATTACTTCATTAAAAATGGAACTAGGAAAGCACTGTTAGCACATTTATACAAATCAGTTTATATAAAACCTTAAATAGTATAACATTTACCACAATCCAAAAAAAACTATTTCCAATCCATGTGATACAAGTAAAATCCACAACCATTCCATAATCCATATCTCCATCATGAATTAGCACATAAAGTTTAATCTTTTCAAAGAAACACACAACCAATCAACCATTACAATGGGAAATATACGCATCATTTTCACTATATTCCAAACTAGCAGTGCTTCTCCACCACTATCTATAATGGTGGTTCTTCCAAACACTATCCATCACCTTGTATAGTGAGACATTCCTCCCACTTCCACATCATATTTCAAAAATATATAACCAAACATATAACCCACCAAGTTCACAACAACATGCAAATAACCATTTCCATAACATGCCAAACCACTTCAATAAATCACACATTTTTTGAAACCAACTTTAAATAATTTTCCATTATAAACTACATTTCAGTGAAACAATATATTTATTGAAATATGTATTTCAAAAAACACTTTTCATAACCAAGAACTAATGATTTTAAAATAAACATTTTAAAATCACACAACAAAGTCCATTTAGCAACATTAAGTCTTTTTTTCCAAAATCCCCCAAATCATCACCAAATAGGTTTCAAAAAAGATTAAAAAAATCATTATAACAATTAATTTCAAGAAACCAAATTAATTATAATGAAATCACTGGTTATAGATATGTGGATTTGAGAGAGAATCCACCTACCTTTAGGATTTCGGTCAATTTGACGGACAACAAACCCTACCAAATCCGGGAAAACGCTCCACTAAAACCACTCTAGATCTCCTTCCTTATCATCAAAAATACATAAAATCAACACCCAAGAAAATAATAACATTATATATACATGAAACAAACGTATATCAATAAAAAATAAAGGGAGAATAGTGGATCTAGTGAAAAACCAAAAAAACCAAGTGGGGAGACTTACCTGGTAGAAACCAACATCAAACCAACTTGAAACCCCTTAGAATCGCTTCAGGAGGAAATTTGGAATAAAATGAGGCAACCTAGAGGGATCTAGGATTTAAAAACCATACTTTTAAGTGGTCACATGGTTAGACTGCACGGTTTGTAAAATCGTGCCCTAACTGTGTGCACGCCTCTACCTTGAGAGAAGGAATATGCATGGTTTCCTTGCACTGCTTAGAAAACAATGTGCATGCCATTTGTAGCCTATTTCCTCCACTGCATGATTTCCTAGAAAATCCACATGGTTTAATCTAATCGTGCTCAAATCGTGCGCCCTTAGAAAAGCCTCTAAACATATTCAAAACCATTCCAAACTCTCCCAAACTCTTACAAACTCATCCAAAGCACTTCAAACATATAAAAGGCATAAAAAGGATAAATATATCAAATTGGGGGTGTTTCGTTCTCCCCAACATTGTAATTTATGTCTACGGAATGTCGGGAACAATTTCCTCTCTGAAAGAGCTTGGGTCATTTCATGGCCATCTCATTCTCTCACTCCTAAGTCTCCTCTTGAATCTGACCATGTTGCCATAAAAAAACTAATCCTAATATTTTACAACGTAATATATTCTCTTTCATATCCACAATCCGCACTAGTTTGTTCACCAATAAATCATCTGGTTCTAACTAAAAATTATCCCAATGAATCACATGGTCATGATCTGGGTGATAATTTTTCAACTACGACACATGAAAAACATTTTTCACCACACTAGACCATGGTGGAAAATCAAAATGATAATCCACCACTCCAATCTACTCAAGTATCTCAAAATTCCCAATATACCTCATAGATAACTTACCACGATTCCCAAACCGATGATATCCCAACCTAGGAGAGATTCTAAAAAACACAAGATCATCCAACTCAAACATCAACAGTTGTTGATGATGTTTCGTATATGATTTTTGGAAATATTGAGTGGTCTCCATCCTCTACCTTGTCGAAATTATTTTACCCATTTTCTTTTTTACGAGGCTCGGTCTGATCGTAGAAGTCTTGCTCATTTCCACCCAATATAATGGAGAACGAAAATGATACCCATACAAAGCCTCAAACAGACCCCTATGTATCAAATCTTGATAACTATTTTTATAGGATCACTCCACTAATGGTAAGTTCTCCTCCCATAAAACATAAAATCCTTCAAACAGTCCCTTAACATGTCTTCCAAGGTTTGTATTTTCCTCTATGATTGGCCATCCATCTGAGGATGACATGTTGTGCTCATAGTAAAATGTTTCCCAACGGCTTCCAGAAAGGATTTCAAAAAACGAGATGTGAACCTCAGATCTCTATCTGATACAATATAAAATGGAACACCATGCCTCTTTACCACCTCCTAGATATAGATTTTTAACTGATCATCCACCATATGAGATTCACAAATTGGGATGAAATGGGCTGACATTGTGAGCTTTTCCACAATCACCCATATGGAATCTTTTTTCCTAACTGTTCCTGGGAGACTCATAAAAAAATCCATTTCTATCTTATCCCATTTCAACAATGGGATATATAAAGGATGAAACATGACTTCTAGCTATTGATGCTCTGCCTTGACTTGCTATCATGTGAAACATCTCAAGACAAACCCGACCACATCCCTATTCATACCAGCCCACCCAAACTGCACCTTCAAGGACTTATAAATTTTCTAAATGCCATGATAGAAAACACACCTAGAATGATGAAAATACCTAATAAGTTCCTCTTAGAAATCCACTAGTACCACCTTCTAATTCTGAAAATACAGGACTGAATTCTTATTTAGTTCGCAGTTCTCAATGGTCTCCCCACTATTTAGTTTTGACCTCATCTCCATACATTCAGAATCAGATGTATGTGCCTCTTTAAGAAAACCATCCAATTTGAGAACCAACAAAACCTGAAAGAAGACCGCTCTATCTCTGTGATCCTTACATTCCAACTGCATGTCGGCTATGACAAACATCAACTGCCACTAATCTGATACCTGTTTCACCACTTGAGTATATGATTTCCTACTTAAATAATCTACCACCAAATTTCCTTTACCTGGTGTGTATGTTAAGTTGAAATAAAATATCTAGAGATATTTTATCCTTCTACATTTCCTGAGGTTTAAATATCATTATGAAAAAACTATTATTTAACTTCTTGTGATCAATAAACAGTGTAATGTTATCACCGAAGAGATAATGATGCCTCATTTTTAAATCATGAGCCACTGCCGCCAACTCCAAATCATGTGTTCAGTAGTTCTTCTCATGTAACTTCAACTTCCTTTAGCCATACGTAACCACATGATCCCCCTGCATGGGAACACAACCAAACCTTGATCCCGATGTGTCACAATGCACCATGTATTCTTTCCCAGATTTTGGAAAACCCAAGCTTGGTGCTGATGTAAGGAGACCCTTTAAATCTTCAACTCATTTTTGGCATTGCTAATTATTTTGAAATGTGATATTCTTCCTTGTCCAAGCATTCATCAGCGAAGCCAATCTTGAAAAATCATTAAAAAAATGTAGATAATAGCCAGCTAGTCTAAGGAAGCTCCATATCTCGAAAAAATTCTTTTGAGGTTTCCATCAGATAATAGACTCTATATTTTCAAGATCAAATGAAAATAAATTCTTGGAAACAACATGGCAAAGGAAATGAAACTCATGTATCCAAAAGTCACACTTTACAATTTGGTATACAACAGATGGTCCATCAAGATCCCAAAAACTATCACTAAGTGCAGCTCATGCTTTTTCATTTTCCTCAACTACACCCGTATATCATCAAAAAATACCACCACAATGGAATCTAGATATCCATAAAATATCTGATTCATCAATTCCATGAACACTACTATAGAATTAGTTAGATGAAATGGCATAACCACATATTCGTAATGGACATATCTACTCCTAAAAGCAGTTTTCGGGATATCATCCATCCTCAAACGTAATTGGTGATACCCTGACCTCAAATCAATATTGGAGTACCACTATTCTCCCCTCATCTGGTCAAACAAATCTACGATGCATGGAAGTTAACATCATTCATTTTCTTAAATTGATTAAGTTTGTGATAATCAATATAGAGCTGTAAGGTTCTATCCACCATTTTTACAATCAAAACCAGAGCTACCCATAGAGACGTGTTTTTTTGGATGAACCCTTTTTTTCTAACTCTTCCAACTACACCTTCAATTCATGTTGTTCTATTGGTTCCATTCTATACAATGGATGTGAGATAAGACGAGTCCCCGTAAGGATATCAATCGTAAAATCCACTTCTCTCATGGGTGACAACCCTGAGAATTCATTGGGAAATGCATCAATAAACTTATCTATGAATACTAAAATAACACTCTAATCAACACCTTTAATTAATTCCAACGACAAGTCCTCTAAGTGATACAAGTTCATTCCAACAGTTGGTTCCAACAAATCAATTGAACCTGGATCTTCACTCTTCTACCCAGTAAAGAGA
Organism: Viscum album; assembly: GCA_963277665.1. Lineage (NCBI taxonomy): Eukaryota > Viridiplantae > Streptophyta > Magnoliopsida > Santalales > Viscaceae > Viscum > Viscum album. The sequence continues at coordinate 150,803,608 of OY728159.1, forward strand.
TGTCTAACACCATCCTCCATCACAAAACTAATCATTCACGCATATAAATCGATGCGGGCCTTAAAAATTTCCAACTAATACATTCCTATGATTATATCATAAGACTCCATCCTAAGCACTGAGAAATCCCACATCAATTCAATGACATCCACAACTAAACAGAACCCTCGAAATAGGAAGGCTCAACACTCTCTTTGAACTAGATGAGTTTATAGGTTCAAAATAGAAGGCATCATTTCCTATGTAAACCCAACAAATCAATGATGTGAGAATTTAATAACAGAATGTGAAGAACCTATATCAAATAAATATTTCATCAACGTTACATTTAAATGAATCATACCTGACACTGTAGATGGTCCTGATTGATCATCCATCATCGCCTCCTCAGCTCCAAACAACTAATTACATTTCACAATCTCCTCCTTATTACCATGCTGAGCAATCATGGTATTCCGAGAATCACCATGACACACTTTACATTGGCGGCAAGGGGTATGCTGCTGCCCCCATCCCATCGGCGCATAAGACCCCTACGACCCCTGAGGAGTCTCATGAACACCCGAACTCAGAGCATTCTAACAATAAAACTGCAGAGGCCCCATCTTCTTACAATTATGTCATGATCGAGGTTGTGCAGAAGAATCCCACTAGATGTGGCTCTTAGAACCACACGACATATGCCCCATCTGCTTACATATATAAAGTTCATTTATTCAGAATTATTAGATATTATACATGTAACAAACTAATATTTTGTCAACATTGGACAAAAAAATATTTTTTGTTATGAAATTTTTGTTCACTATCATTTATGGAAATAAAAAATTCTAGGTACTAAATTCATAACATTCATTTTAGGAATGAATGATTAGTAAAGATGAAACAAATATTATATGGATCTATATAAATATATAGATATGTTATTTATTCTGATGTTTGGAATAATAATAATAATAATTTCAAATTTTATCAATAATATTAATTTTTTTCTATTATAATGTATAATTAACCTCATATTTTTTTTTATAATCAATGAAAAAGATGATTTGTTTGTTCTAACCTTCATGAAAGATTCTATTGTACTCTATGTGTGTTTTAATAGAATATAAGAAATATTTCCAATATATATTCATGATCCATATACTTTTAATATAATCTCTATGTGTCAGAATAAAATTTATTTAATGGAATTAGTCTTTATTATAATATTTATAAATAGTGAAAATATATTAATATTTTTAGTTTGTAATATATTTTTATTTTTATTTTTCATTTTAAAAGGTAGGATACATTATTTAAATATAAAATTTTGAATTGATTCTTTCAATGATATTCTAAAAACCCATTTAGTGGGAAGTGTAACTGATTATTCATTTATTTGAAGATCAATAGCATTAAAAACCATGGTCGTTAATATAAAGACATCTGACCCCCCTCCATTAATTAATTTTTTCATAGTTCATTGTGAAGTTTTTATATTTTTCAATCATACCATACAATCCTATTTATACAACCATTTAATTTCAATATCATCATTTGGTGGGATTGTAACTAGGGAGATATTTCATCTATACTACCCTAGCATGTATCATGGGGTTAGAGCATGCATGGAGCATGATATCATGTTGACCTCCTCATATAAAAGATGATTCCAACTAATAGTGAGGGCCTATGTCATACCATGAAGAGAATATTCAATCTATATTAGGTAATCAACAATAATAAACACAGTTGAATAATTAATGAATGGATAAACTGTAGAAATATTCGTTTTAGAATTAATCAGGTAATAATATTGCATGAAATTTCAAAATTTGATAAAAGATACCATATGTATAAATCAAAGGGATCCCCATATGCAGTGGATCAGTCTTATATAAAAGATAAAGAAAACAATAATGGTATAGTTACATTATAAAATGATCCTAGAGTTTTTTCCAACAATGAATCAATCCATAACTACTACACAAGTACAACATTTCGTCATAGGCACCATACACATGGTTGGATCCCACGAAACAAAGTATAAATATACAGTGTGATTCTAATGAAAGGTTTAAGTAATAAAACCCAATATGATTCCACCAATGTATCATTATAATATGTATAGAATATATAAGAAGGTCTATTTTCTAATATAAATAAATTTATAATAAGAACATATCTTTTTTGGGTCATTATATGTAACTAGGTAACTATATAACCCATTTATAATAGCTCTATAACCATTTTGGAAGAAAATTTAATGCTAAATGATTAAAATAACCCATAACATGACAAATATATTATTACTCAAGGTGAAACCCCACATAAAGTACCACATCATATCCTGAATCAATTATCAGGACACATAATTCTTACTCAAGTGAGGTCACCCACTAAATCCATATCAAGGACCCAGTCATGTCTCGTATAAAGAACCTAGCCCCAACCTTCTCACTCAAGGGAGTTCACCCTTTTTTTCTCAAACTACACCATCTCACTCAATTTGTTTCTTACATTAAATCACATACCACCCCTTCTCTCCGATGTTTAGACACATAACACTTCACAAACCACACCTTCTCACACAATATTAGTCACATATCACATCTTGGACCACACATTCTCACGAATGTTGGGTTAAAAATTGAATATAGTACACACCTTATCACTCAAGGTTAGTATCAAATCATTATCATGGATCACAGCATCTCTCACTTGGTTAGTCACACATTGATTCGGATACCATTCATTCTCATTCTTTTTTGTCTCATTTCATTATCATGTGGACCACCGGATTACATTTATGCCCAAATTAAAACATCATATGGAAAATAAATTCACCTACATATAATTTGGTCCAAAAAACAACATAAAAAATTCATATCATGTAAAAATATTCCTACAATAATATTAAAGGATCACCCTCATCATGTTGCACTCTTATATTTATGTTTGATCCTCTAAAAAACATGTAATCTACCCAATCCCACATAAATAGGGTTTTGATATGGGAAAAATAAAATAAATGAAGAATGATTAATATAAATAATAAATGGATTTATTCATTAAATGAGATGACCTATACACTAATCAATACATCAAATGAATAAGAGGTGAGACTGGATGAGCTAAAGATCCTGATGATGTTCTCTAACAATGCCAAAAAGTAGAGGAGATAAATGGAGGAGGAAAGTGGTTTAAAGGAGTACAAGGTAAATTTTGGAATCTTCACCATCAAGAAACCTATCTTGTTAGTTAATAATTTTATCACCAGAATGGTCATGATGTGATCAAACACATCCATGAATATGTTGTGGTGGGGAATCTAGGCCCTAATGCAACCACCCTCTGAAAGGAAAATATCCCAAATCCCAATTTTTTACCATCATGATGTAAAATACTCTACCAGATAGGGTAAACAAACCTTCACCTATTTCATCATGGAAACTACAATGTATTTAAACCAATTCCATTTCAAGACAATACCTAACGACATATCCTTATGTATGGGTCCCAAATGAATGATACTTTAACAGTTTCAACATCCCTATGCCTCATTACATGGAACCCATTATTCAAGGTGTATCATACTCCTTTACCCCAAAAATCATGTCTTGGAACCTAAAATACATGACATTATTATCCCATTACAGTTTCATAAAACTCATCAAGGGGTGAATGAGTTCATGAAAAAAATACCCATAATAATCACCTTCTTAAATTTAGTTTTAACCTATCCTGAACTCTTCAATCATATACGTTGGAGGAATAATGAAAATAATGTTAGTTTGAAAAATATTATTTATTGTGTGTTTAGACATAAGGATCCCTTATTTAACTCTAGAACCACACTATTTTGAGCTTTTCAATTTTCACTAAATTTGTTCCTTTTCTAGGTACATTCATTGTGGAATGTAAGTATTTATGAATTATTAAATAGGCATACAAAACAATAATTGGGATATCCTTTTACAAGACCTAACTATGGTAATAAAAAACCAACTAGTATAAGAAGTTATCATTTGTAACAATAATGAAATGACGTTGAAAAAACAATTAGTTTAATAAAGATTAGTAAGTAGCAACTAACATTTGAGTAAAATCTCTTTCAAAGAATATGTAACACTTCAAAGAGAATATTGAAAAGATATATATGACTATAGAATTTGTATTTTTGAATTCAAAATATCCTTAAAAATTTTCTTATTCATAATCTAATAGAGTATCATGAATAAGAAAAAAAGATCATATCATCGGAGACAATGTCTACTTTCATGAGAATATCACTAGTATATATATCTCCTTCTTGGAAAACTATAAATATATATTTCTTATTCTCATAATAAAACAAAAGATTATTTTATTTCTATTTTTTAACTTACATTTAACTATATATAAATGTTGAATAAATATACTATATTTTGAAAAGATGTTGATTATGGGATGTCCTTAATTTTGTTAATAGGAATTTGTATATCTTTATTTCTTGTATCATTTGGGTTACTTATAAATAATTTTCCATATTTTGTAAATACCATATATTTTGGAATTAATTCAAATAAATCATTTCTCCATTTTCAAAAATATTTTAATGGTAGTATTTTGGAAATGTATTATTTGTAAAATAACAAACTAAATAAATTATCTGCAAACAACCTTTAAAGCTTCTGTAAATAGTTTTGTTCTACACTATTATCTAAATAATATGACGTTATAATTCCCAAAAGTGTTAATTTATATTTTATAACATCAATATTTTTCAATGTCCTATTATTTTTAGGAAGCATTCTATTAATTAGTGTATGTGTGGCTCTTTTTTTATGCAGATGTGCCTTCTGATCAATGTAGGTGTCATAATATCTAAATCAAGTTTCATCCAACTTTTATGGAATTTAATGTCTAGTGTTTGTGCCAATATCTAAGGTGTGGGTGTAATTAAACCTTAGATTATATTTGATATCTCATTAGTATATGTTTTAATTTCTTCTACATAAGGGGTTTTTATTTCAATAAATGTGTCATTGATCACATAGAATATTTTCTCTTCAATATAGGTGTATTTTCCCTTCAACAAACATATTATTGGTCTATGTGTCACAACCCATCCTTGGGGCCTGTGTCGTGACTACCCCAAGCCCGCCTTCCATATGCCAGGGGTTGGAGACTAGCACCAAAGGCATAAATCCCGATAACTAGGAAGGAATTGACTTTATAAAAGTAAACAAAACACCACAGAGTACAAGCGAAAGTAAAACACTAAGTAAAAAAAGAAAGTGCTGAAATGTAAATGGGCCAGAATACAAACCCAACTAAAAGTACAGCTACAACTGAACGAAAGTACAACAGAAAGAGACAAACAGCTGGAAGAAAGGAAGAAACTCCTGGGTCTTCCTCCTCAGATCCTACCTGTAGGGTAGGTATAGATAGCGCAGCTCCTGGATCATCCACCAGGGATCCTACCTGAAGGGTAGGTACAGATAGCGCAGCTCCTGGATCGTCCACCACAGATCCTACCTGAAGGGTAGGTACAGATAGCCTCCACAACGATCTCGCCCGTCAACCTCCTCCATGTGTTGTCTTTCCGTGAAGTCCACCTCCGGATACTGACTCGTCGTGCGGTCCAACTCCGGGTACCGTCCAGTCCTCGAACACTCGGCCTCTGCCAGCGCTGCCCATCATCTGCAACAAATACAATGAGGTGCGGGCATAGCCAGTGTAGGGGTAAGTATACGATACTCAGTAGGGACCCTGAGACCCTCAAGGTCTCACTAAAACAAAAAAAAGGATAAACACAAAGAATATCTCAATAGATAACCTCTACTTAGGTACATGCCCATACGTGTACCTATGTTATCAAGTAACCCATCTAAATCACGAGGAAACCCAATGTTTATGAAATCAATGGATAACCACTACCCAGGTATATGCCCATACATATACCTAAGTTGTCAATTGACCCATCTCAATCATGAGGTAAACACAAAGGTCAAGGATTTAGCTCAAACTAGGATTTTTATTTTCAAAACTGTAAATGCTGAAGAGCCCCATCTCTGGAGTGTACAATGGTCCTGTCACGACTCTGAGGTACTGCTCACTAACCTAAGACTGCTGAGGTACTCCTCCTGTTGAGTACCGTGGGTCAGCCACCCAAACACATTAGTGCTTCCCGTTGGGGTATGCCACCCAAACACAGTAGTGCACACCCCCTAATAGCCTGCAGAGGTACTCTCCGGACGAGTACCACGGGTCTGCATTGTCACACAGTAGTGCTCCGTCCGCCATGGTTCTGAACCCAAACAAAGTAGTGCTCCATCCACTGGGCTAGTCGACTCACTCCATGTCGAGTTGGTCAAGCAGTCGTCAGGTCTCAGCCAGCTACACGGTGTCCGTACTCCGTTTGCTCATCTCCAGGAGGGTCCGCTCCAAGAGCTATAGGTCTATACTCCAAATTATCTCAACGTCCCACAAAGAAGTGTCTCAAAGGACGGCCTCTTCATAGGGTTATCAACGCAACAGACGACGAGTCAATAAGACGCCTGGTCTGTGAGTTATTAGCATTTTCATCCCAAGGGCCCGGTTGGTTTTGTGTGAGAACCAACCCAGTCGTATCTCAAATGTACCCTGAACTCTCATAGGGTATGTTCATAGATACCGTTTCTCAAAAAGATCACCAGCTCCACTGACGGTTCATCAAACGGACGTCCAGTCTGAAAGTTATCAGCTTTTCCGTTCCAGGGGCCCGGTTGGATTTCAGGTACAATCCAACCCATCTATATTTAAACTGCATAAAAACCTTAGGAAAATTATGCCAAAAGTTTTGTCTCATTAATAGGAATCCATCAAAGTCGACGGCACGTCAATCGGACGTCTAGAACCCAAGATATAAGTGTTTCTGCTCCGAGGGCCCGGTTGGTTTTGTGTTCGAACCAACCCATCCGTACAAAAATTTCTCCGAAACCCTACGGGTAATATACCTAAACGACCGCCTCGATCCAAGGATCACAACACAACTGACGGTTGGTAGATCGGATGTCCGTAGCCCAAGATATGGAAAAAAGATTAAAAATAGTCAGAAATGGAGGTCTGGGCCCGGTCCGGCGCGGGCAGCCCGGCTCAGCAGGTGCCGCGCGCGCTGAGCGGACGTGGGGGTGCACTTCCCCCGACCCTTTGCACCAGACGTGGCACGATCCGCCACGTCTTCCTCGGATCCCTCGCGGTCGCGGGATCCGGTCTTCCCACCACCGCAACAGCTTTAGCCACGCCGGCGTGGCGCGCTAGCAGCACCTTCCGCGGACCACCGGACGCGCTCTGGTGGTCGGTTTTGCCCGCCGTCTGCGCCGGTGGTTCTACCGGGATCCACAATTTACTACGAAGGTTACAAAATTCCCGTGAGGACTACTTCTTCGCTCGTCAATCCACACGCAACAATCAACCAGCGGAGTCTTCAATCGCCTCCGCGGCCCCGACTCCGGCCGCGGTTCGTTCGGCCTCAACGGCACGACGTGATGGCACCGCGCCTCTTCACCGCGTTCTTTCTCGTGTCTGCGCAGTGTCGTTGCACTGCGCCGCTTTTTTTCGTGCTGTAATGAACAAAAAAACAAAGGGGGAGGAGAGTCGTCCGTGTTCGTGTGGTCCGACCTCCTCTCGTTAAGTTGGTAACAAGCGGCCCAAGTGACGAAGAGTGACAAGAATTTTTCACTAACAAAAGAAATCAACCCAAACAGTTTTCCCCGCAAATAAATATTCCCAACCCGCAAAAGAAATCATTCACGGATCAACTTGAGGATGAGTTGATCCGAGTTCTTTATTTTAAAAGGAAGGAACCACGAGAATATAAACTTACAAAAAAATTAACCCCTACCTCGAGCGTAGTTGAACGAAGGCTCATCGTGGAAAGGGACGTCGTGGAAGAAGGCGTCGTAGAAGGGGGATCATCACGTCACGGTGAAAAGATTCATCGGTGTCACATCATCGATCTCCGAGTATCCGATGTTCTTGTCGACCTACGTCGGAGGTCGCCGTTTTTCGCGTTCTTCGCGTTCTTCACATTCTTCGACAAAGAACGAAGAACTTCAAGACTTCTCTAATTCTCCCCAAAAACTCAACACAACAACCCAACAATATTAAAATAAGGGTTACCTTATTTTATTACTCACGCCAAATGTTTTAAAAATAAAAAACGAATCAAACAATTAACTCAATTAATTGCAACGTTTTAAACCGCCCAAATTAATAAAGGCTTTTAATATTAAAATAAACGCACGAGTTGACTTTCATTAATTAGGGGGGGTGTGGGTGCATTACTGAAAATAAGAAGGGGTTGAGGAAGTTGAAAAGGTGGGTCTCGTGTGGGAACCACCTCACAAATATCCTACCTAGAGGTGTAGGATTTTGTGGGTCCCACTTTAACCTCTTAACTTAGGTTAAACAACTTAAAATTAAATAAATTGGACGCACCATTTTATTTTATTCATTTACTTAACCCGAAAATTTAGTAACCACACCCGAGCGAACGCAACTCCGGAAAAGGTGTTCCTAAGAAATTACCGGCACTACGAGTTCATCGGTGCCCTCAGATTTCAATTCCAAGCACCGGTTCAAAAGTTAGAAAATCCCACTCGTTCGTTCACAAAACTTACCCGAGCCTAACTTCGGAAATTGATTCCAGGCACACCGGGCCTCGGAATCAGGTGCTGTCAGAAACTGCGTTCTTGTAAAATCCCAAAGAAAATTAAGAAAAAAATTTCCTTGAATTTTACGGGTCTTTACATTACTCCTATCTCAGGGCTTTACGTCCTTGTAAAGCATTAACACAAACTGGGGATACAAAAGCGGTATTGAGAACGCATCTGAGCCTTCTTCTCCCATGTGCTTACCTGGAGGTTCCCGTAATAACAAATAAAGTGCACCTGAGGAATCGACCGTCCTCGTAGGATCTGCTCCTGTCAATCCTCGATCCCCATTGGAACCACTGTGAAAGTCACCCCATCGCTATCATCCAGCTCCTCATGGTCAATGATATGCGAAGGGACGAGCACATATCTCCTCAGTAGAGATACGTGGAAATAATCATACACCAGGTTCAACTGAGGTGGATGGGTCAAGCGGTAAACCACCACGCCTACCCAGCTGAGGACCTAAGAAGGTCTGCTGAACCTCAGAGATAACTTGCCACCTTGGCCACATCTCCATAATCCTCGTCGAGGTGAGACCCATGTAAGGACATGATCATCATCCTCGAACACTAAAGGTCTCCAATTCCTATTAGAAATGAAACTCAAAACGACTGCTACCATGATGGTAAGGTTGACCGACTCAAGATTGATCGGTCACACCCTCCTGTGCATGAGTTTATCCTGTGCTTCCTAGGGTTTCCTTTTCGCCAACCAAGGAAAACCCATCCCGACGTCGTAGTTAAACCAGAACCTTATTGCCTAATACCGTCAATTTGTGTATGAGTTTTGATTGCCTAGTCCATACACAAACCAACGTCGTAAGGCCTCGACGCTGCCACCAAGAGATTCCAACCGAAACTCTCACCTCGAGGGTCTTACCACACCTTTGGCGTAAGTGTGATTATCGAGTCTCCTCCCAAGGTATCTACAGACGTGAGGGTCACATCCACGACTTACCGGAAACTATAGGTTTGGGACAAGATTTGTGGAAGGAAGGAATGATTTGTATCAACGTCTGTTACTATGACAGCTAGTAGTGGGCACAGACTATCCCATGAATCATTCTTAGAGCCATTAGGTCACTCTCCCTGACCGCATGCAGCTACTCTCTTCCCCTGCCCTCCAGTTCCCTGCGCTTGGCAGGGACAACTAAGGCGGGTGGTTGTAGCATGTTAAAACGTACACCACCTCATGATTCTCTCCTAGCTCTGCCTCCTCGTCTGCTTCTTCGTAGACTCATCTCCCTTTAAAGATTCCTCTTCTTGAAACATTTAACACGCCCGAGCCTCTAAGACTGGTGCCAGTTTCTTGTTTCTTGCTACATTGTGTTGTCTTCATCCGCTCTTGGATGATCTGCACCTTCTTTGCCTACGATTTGAAAGAGTAGTTAAAATTTATCCTTTGCCGAAAAGAGAAACTCGGTCTCATCCCCTGGAATAACCATGCCCATTGCCCAATACAGTCAATCCTGACATGAATGATGCATTCCTGCCATGGATGATGTCGTAAGACCTCGACGTAACTACCAAGAGATCCAACTGTCACTCTCGCCTCCAAGGTTTGAGTCACACTGTCGGCATCGGTGTGAGGTCAATTGGTCTCCTCCAGTAGAAATCTCGAAACTGAAGGTCAAGTCAATAGTTTTAACCGGGACCTCTCAGTTTCAACCAAAAAAAAGGACAGGAAAGCAAACATCACAAAGATAAGTGTCTTTTTATTGTTGCACCTCTTAGTACAAAGACACGAATACAACAGAAACATGGAACTAGAAGTACAAGGGATGTATCCACTAGTTCCTCTCCTATCCACCTACTCCCGGAGCTCTACTACATTATCCACTACTCGGCTGTTTCTCATGAACCCGTCGCTGCTTCTGTCTCGGTGGCTCCTCCAACGCCTGCGGATAGACTGTGCGAGGAGTCGGACAGTCACGTGCCAGGTGACCCTTCCTACCGCAGGAGAAACACTGTCCGTTTCTGGCCTGTCTTGCTCTGACCCCACCCCGGGTGCCCCGTACCACCGATCCTAAAACCCAAGATCGCCCAACTACTGGTATGGTCCTACTGGACCTCTGAATCATCGATCTACTGCCTACAGATGACTCGGCTACTGATGGAAAAAACATGTGGAAAAGGAATAAACTCCTGAACATGCTCGGGGTGCAGAGCTACTGGTACAAACTCCACCTTGAAGAAGGTCTCGAAGTCTCCCCATGTGAAGGTCATCTTGTCGCAAAATTGGAACAAGTGGATCCACCACCTGCCTACTGCTACTTGAAGAAGGCTGGCAGAAAAGAACACCATGAAGTCTTCTCGCATCCCCACTAGCCTGATGACTCTCACCACAGCCTCCGGCCAATCCTCAGCTTCCTGCGGGTCTGTCTCTCCCCAGAACCTAGGTGGCCTCTAGCATTGGAACTCGTGTATCGCGCTCAAGTGGTGTGCATCGCCTACTGCTGGGGCTGGTGGCATTGGTGGCCCAACATATGGTAGTACCACTGGTGCCTCCACTGTTGCCTCAACTGCAAGAGGGCCCTGTACCAAAGCCTCGCCGCTCGGCAGGCTGTCAGTACGCACATCCCTCTAGGATCTAGCTGGTCATCCGTGAAAAGTCATCCTTAAAGAAACATACGTGACATGGTCAAAATATTATACCTAGTGAGCTGACCTGGTTTGAGTTGACTTTTAAAAACATATGGAAACACACACACAATTAGTGTTTTTGTGCACAAAGTCGGAAATTAGTTGTCAGGGTCCTGGTGTATGGATACGTTGGCCGCCCGCACCAACACTGGACTCCCTGAACTGAAAACCACACTCAGTAATATTAACACTATCGCTTCACAGAAAGAAAATATCAGAGTTATATGTTCTGCGGTAGAACCGACTCCTCTGATACCAATTTTTCACGACCCATCCTCGGGGCATGTGCCATGACTACCCCAAGCCCTCCTTCCATATGCTAGGGGATGGCGACTAGAATCAAAGGCGTAAATCCCAATAACTGGGAAGGAATTGACTTTATAAAAGTAATCAAAACACCACAGAGTATAGGAAGAAGTAAAACACTAAGTACAAAAGAAAGTGCTGAAAAGTAAATGGACCAGATTACAAACCCAACTGAAAGTGTATCTACAACTGAACGAAACTACAACAGAAAGAGACAAACAGTTGGAAGAAAGGAAGCGGCTTCTGGGTCGTCCTCCTCGGATCCTACCTGAAGGGTAGGTACAGATATCGCAGCTCCTGGATCGTCCACCACGGATCCTACCTGAAGGGTAGGTACAGATAGCACAGCTCCTGGATCGTCCACCACAGATCCTACCTGAAGGGAAGGTACAGATAGCCTCTACAATGCTCTCGCCCATCAACCTCCTCCGAGTGTCGTCTCACCGTGAATTCCACCTCCGGATACTGACTCGTCGTGTGGTCCACCTCCGGAAACCGTCCAGTCCTAGAACACTCGGCCTCTGCCAGCGCTGCTCTTCGTCTGCAACCACCACAACGAGGTGCGGGCATAGCCCATGCCGGGGTGAGTATACGATACTCAGTAGGGACCTCAATACCCTCAAGTTCTCATTAAAACCAACAAGGATAACCACATCAAAGATCTCAACAGATAACCTCTACTTAGGTACATGCCCATACATAAACCTATGTTATCAAGTAACCAATCTCAATCATGAGTAAACACAAAGTTTATGAAATCAACGGATAACCACTACCCAGGTATATGCCCATACATATATCTAAGTTATCAAGTGACCCATCTCAATCATGAGGTAAACATAAATGTTAAAGATTCATCTCAAACCAGGATTTTTATTATCGAAACCGTAACTGCTGAAAAGCCCCGTCTCTGGAGTGTACAGTGGTCCTGTCATGACTTCGAGGTACTTTTCACTAACCTAAGACTGCTGAGGTACTCCTCCTGTCGAGTACCGCGGGTCAGCCACCCAAACACAGTAGTTCTTTCTGCTGGGGTATACCACTCAAACATAGTAGTGCACACCCCCTAATAGCCTGCAGAGGTACTCTCCGGACGAGTACCGTGGGTTTGCACTGTCACACAATAGTATTCTGTATTCCATTGGTCTACACCCAAACAAAGTAGTGCTCCGTCCACTGGGCTAGTTGACTCACTCCAAGTCGAGTCGGTCAAGCAGTCGTCAGGTCTCAGCTGGTTACACGGTCTCTGTAATCCGTATTCTCACCTTCAGGAGGGTCCGCTCCACGAGCTACATGTTGATACTACAAATATCACAAAGTCCCACTATGAAGTATCTCAATGGACCGCCTCGTCATAGGGGTGTCAACGCAACAGATGGCGTGTCAATCGGACGCCCGGTCTGTGAGTTATTAGCCTTTTCATCCCAAGGGCCCGGTTGGTTTCGTGTGCAAACCAACCCAGTCGTATCTCAACTGTACTCGGACTCTCATAGGGAATGCTCATAGGGACTGTTTCTCAACAAGATCATGAGCTCCACTGACGGTTCATCAAACGGACGTCCAGTCTAAAAGTTATCAGCTTTTCCGTTCTAGGGGCCCGGTTGGATTTTGGGTACAATCCAACCCGGCCATATTCCAACTGAGTCCAAACCTTAGGTGAAGTCTGCCAAAAGTTTTGTCTCATCACAAGGAATCCAACGAAGTCTACAGCACGTCAATCGGACGTCGAGAACCCAAGATATAAGTGTTTCCGCTCCGAGGCCCCGGTTGGTTTCGTGTTCGAATCAACCCGGCCATAGTCAAAATTCTCTGAAACCAGAGTGTAATATACCGAAACGACCGCCTTGATCCAAGGATCGATACGCAACTAACGGTGCGTCGATCAGAGGTCTGTATCACATGATATGGTCAAAATACAGCAAACAGTTAGAAATGGAGGTTCGTGCATTGCCCGGCCCGACACAACTTCCCCCCCTCGGTCGGCCCGAACCGGGTTGACCCGACCCGGGTCCGGGTGCGGCCCATCAGGGCGCGGCCCGGCCCATCCATCATGGCCCGGCCCAACCGGCACAGCCCGGCCAAGCCGGCGCGGGCCGGCCCGGCGCGGGCGGCTCGGCTCGAGGGGGCCTGTCCAGCTTAGCGGGTGTCGCGCGCACTGAGCGGATGCAGGGGTGCGCGGCCCCCGACCCTTTGCACCGGATGTGGTGTGAGCCGCCGCATCTTCCCCGGATCCCTCTTGTCCATGGGATCCGGTCATCTCGCCGCTGCCGCGGCTTCAGCCACGCCGGCGTGGCGCGCCGGCAGCACCTTCTGCGGATTACCGGACACGCTCCGGTGGTCTGTTTTGCCTGTCGTCTGTGCTGGCGGTTCTCCTGGGATCTGTAGTTTACTGCGAAGGTTACAAAACGCCCTTGTGACATGCATCGTCGCTCGTCAATCCACGCACAACGATCAACCAGTGGAGTCTTCAATCACCTCCGCAGCCCCGACTCCGGTCGCGGTTCGTTCGGCCTCAACGGCGCAGCGCGACGACACTGCGCCTCTTCGCCGCGTTCATTCTCATGTCTGCGCAGTGCCGTTTCACCGCGTCGCCTTTGTTCATTCCGCAACTAACAAAACAAAAAAGGGGGAGGAGAGTCGGCCGTGTTCATGCGGTCCGACCTCCTCTCGTTAAGTTGGTAACAAGTGGCACAAAAGACGAAGAACAACAATGATTTTTCACGAACAAAAGAAATCAACCCAAACAGTTTTCCCTGAAACTAAATATTCCCAACCGGCAAAAGAAATCATTCGCGGATCAACGTGAGGATGAATTGTTCTGAGTTCTTTGTTTTAAACGGAAGGAACAACGAGAATATAAACTTAAACAAAAAATTAACCCCTACCTCGAGTGTAGTTGAACGAAGGCTCGTCGTGGAAAGGGACGTCGGGGAAGAAGGCATCTAGGAAGGTGGATCGTCACGTCGGGGAGAAAATATTCTTCGGTGTCGCGTCGTCGATCTTCGCGGATCCGACGTTCTTTTCGACCTTTGTCGGAGGTCGGTGTTCTTCGTGTTCTTCGCGTTCTTCGACGAAGAACGACGAACTTCAAGACTTCTCTTATTCTCCCCAAATACTCAACACAACAACCCAACAATAATAAAATAAGGGTTACCTTATTTTATTACACACGTCAAACGTTTTAAAAATCAAAAACGAATCAAACAATTAACTCAATTAATTTCAATGTTTTAAACTACCCAATTAATAGAGGTGTTTAATATTTAAATAAATGCACGAGTTGACTTTCATTAATTGGAGGGGGTGTGGGTGTATTACTGAAATTAAGAAGGGGTTGAGGAAGTTGAAAAGGTGGGGCTCATGTGGGCCCCATCTCACAAATATCCTACCTAGAGGTGTAGGATTTTGTGGTTCCCACTTTAACCTCTTAAGTTAGGTTAAACAACTTAAAATTAAATAAATTAGTCGCACCATTTTATTTTATTCATTTATTTAACCCGAAAATTTAGTAACCACACCCGAGAGAACGCAACTCTGGAAAAGGTGTTCCTAAGCAATTAGAGGCGCTGTGAGTTAATCGCTGCCATCAGATTTCAATTCCGAGCACCGGTTCAAAAGTTAGAAAATCCCACTCGTTCGTTCACTAAACGTACCCGAGCCAAACTTCAGAAAATGATTTCGGGCACACCGGGCCTCGGAATCAGGCTCCGTCAGAAACTACATTCTTGGAAAATCCCAAAGAAAATTAAGAAAAAATTTCCCTTGATTTTTATGGGTATTTACACTAAGAATAAATGTGTTGTAATTGTGCATGGGTGTCATCCAGTATTTGAAACATGTTTCACATAAAGACAAAAAATTATAAAAACATGAAAAAACTAATGAAATGTTATATAAAACTAACTAATACTACAATAAAACACTTAAAATAAACATATCATATAACAAAAATTGACCTTATATATAATAAAATGTAAGGTTGGATTTGATATATTTAACTGACATTAGTTTGAATAAAAATATTCTCTTTTTAGGATTAAAAACCCTACAAAACATAAACATAAAATTTGAAAATGGATTTCATAATTATATATTTAATATCCAAATATATCCAAATATTTTAGATTAGAATAGATCCTAATAATAATGTTGAACAAAATTCTTTGTTTGTTAAATTTTCTTTCCCCCTTTTTTTTGATATAAAAATATATAGTAAATAGAGTAGATATAATTTGTTAGATATTTCAAACTGAAACATATATCTATAAGTAAATTTGACTTAAATGAATTCGAGTTTTGAAAATTTCATGTAAAAACTAATTAAAAGAAAATTTTAATAATAAATAAAAATTCAATAATAATTATCCAAAATATAAACTGTAATAAGAATAAAGAACTTATTTTAATTCAGAAAATAAAAAGATTATAATCATTAAAATTTACATCATCCAAACAATAAAGATAAATTAATTATTAAGATAAATATAGGGTTTGTAATAAGGTTGAGAATCGTTAGGGTTAGATTTATGAGGAGGATTCTTAAAAGAATCGAGTAAGGAAGGGTCTAATTCTGTGAAATCTATGATAGAAGGATCATGAGGGTGAGGTTCACCAAAAGAGATATATGAACTAGAATAACCTCTAATATCAAAAATTTCATTTTTGGAAACTTCCCCTATGATAGAAATAATATTTTATCAAATTATCTTATCTATATCCTTGTCATATTTTCCCGATGGATAAAAAGTGATCTTGAAAAATAAATCTTGTGGATAAATATGTCTAGCTTTCCCAGTATCCTTTTAATTAACTTGTTGATAATAATTATAATAATCAATTTGTGTAATGTAAATGTTTCTACAATTTAGGATATTTTTCAATAGGAGTGGGACATAAGAAATTTCTACATCTAAATTAAATGTGTATATATACACAATTATAAATCCTCTTTATAATTTCATCTCTATAAAAATATATGATAATATAATATCCTTACCGAAGACTTTATCCAAAAACCATAACACGGCCTATAAAATAATACTTTGAATAACATATTAATATAATAATCCTCAAAAATTCCACTTTATATTCTAGAAATTACTAATTACATACTAAATTGATAGTCACATTCCATGGTTCTACAAAAATAACTACTTCTTTTCCTTTTTAGTGTTATTTTGTATATCTGAATGTTTATAATATGATTCATCAAAAGATGATTATCTGATCGCAAGATATTTATAATTTGAAGTAAATACATTATTGACTTCTGTATTAATGTATTTATGGAGATCAAATATAATTACAAAGTTTTCATTTAACCTTAGAGCTATTAATTCAGAATAGTTGATAATATTACGAGAGGTAACAATAATATCCACTCAGGATTTCATCTATGATATATGAAATTATTCAAGAAAAATAACTCAAATATGGATCTTTTAAGCCTTTTAATCCTCTATCTTTAATCAATACTCACATCCTTGATCTTTTAGGACTATTATATAATTTAATAAAATAGTATTTTTTTTAAAATCTCAATTATGTCAATTTTGATACTATACAGTATTTGGTTTTTGTGGAAGTCAAAAAAAAATAGATAACTTAAAAAAATACATTAAATCAATCCTAACATATAATATTAACCTATAAAATTAGTGTGATGGATCAAAAGTCTCAATTTAAATTTATTTCGATATTTATAACAACAATTATTTTTATCATTCATTAGCATGGTAATTACTACATCATCATTGTGTCATAAATAAATTTAATTATTTAATATCTAAAAATTATAAATAAAAAAACATGATGTAGTAAATATTTTATGTATTCTAATGAATTTTTATATCGGAATTTATCATAAGTATAAAGAAATATTAAAAATGTGTTAGTTATTAAAATTTGAATTTAACACTTTTAACTCATCTATAAATAAAATAGTAATGAATGTCCTAATATAATCCATATAGATAAAAAAGTATCATATTTCATTTCTAAGTTTGATTTTGGTCGAAAACACTTATCCAATATAACTAGGACATGTGTTAGGGTAATTATAATATCATTTTAACCTTTAATTACCATATATACTTTTAACCGTGGTAAATAAAATTCAAAAGTTACTATTCACCAGCATTATTTTCATTTTATCGAACCACATTTTACTTACTAATGTCAACTGTGTCTCTCAAATTTTTGAAATTCAATTCACAAAAGTAGTAAAATTATGTATTATGCAGATTTTAAAATGTGCTTAAAGGTGGCTTAATGTCCTGAGAAGGTGGGTAAAAGGATGTTAAAACAGTTCAATAAATTTTATATATCTAATCTTATTATTAAATGACTCCAATGAAATACATTTGACTAATATATGTATTATGTATCTATTTCTACTTTAAGATAAATTTTTAATTAAAGTAATTTTTTAAATGAAAATGTCAGTTTTTATCTAAAAAGCAGTTTTTTTCACTATTCATCAAAAATTAAAAGTTTTTAGAAAAAACCAGAAATTTACACAAAGATAATTTTGATATTAAAAATTCAAAAATGATGTCAATTTTACCTAATTCAAAAAAAATAAGTTGCATTAATTTATTTAAAATTAATTCTTATTGTCAAAACAAGAATGCAGGGTATTAAAAAGTTAAAAACTATTAAAAGATGGACATGTGTTTATGTATAATTTAAATGTGAAATTACATAAAAGACCTAAATTATATTAAATGATAAAAATATAATCTAATTATACTATAAAACCATTCAAATTTATTATTTTACACAATAATGTATTTTGATTAAAAAAATTGTTTTTAGTTAAACTTTAGTATTTTTCACTATTCATAAAAATATGAAAGAGATCAGAAAAGTACTAAAAATATTTCCAAACTAAATTTTTATTTCAAACTTCTAAAGAAGAATTTAATTTCATTAAATTGGATTTAAGAAGCGCACTCCATTAAAGTGTGGAAAATAGTATTTTCTTAAAAATACATCTTTTATTTAAATAATTGAATTTATACTTATATTATGTCTAAAAACATATATTATGTATGATAAAATTATATGGATTATATAAATTTTCAAATTCAATTAATATTCTTCATTACTTATTTTTAAACAGCTAGTTTGGTATGTCATGGTGTGCTCGAACTTGGTGTTTCGTGTGGCTATATCTATTGAATTACTTCAAAGAGATAACATATTATGAAATCCTAGGGTGTTACATATCATCATTAAATTATTCCAATAATAACCCATTTAATTAAAAGTAAAATATCACACTAAAAGCCTTTCATTATTTTTATAAAACATAATATGATCATTTTCTATAAAATCATGAGCCAAATGTTGAAACATACCACATCAAAAACACTTCCCATATTTTACAATACATTATCCATATCAATTATCATTAAATTGATCAAAATATAGAAGCATTACTTTAATTTTTTTTTATTTTTTATATTTACGTATCCCCCTTATCTATTATTTGCACCTTTTTTGTTTTTTTCATTAGCCACATTATCATCAGGAAACTCTATTTATTCCTTTTTAGCACACAAGCAAAAAAATCTAATAAATTTTATATTCATGATAATCCAATTAAATTTTATATCAATTATTAATTCTGAATAAAATCTAATTAATTTTTATTTGAATATCTCAAATACAATTTGGTGTTTAACTTTAAAATTTAGTGAAGTTCTCTTCATATGTAACTATTTAATCTCCTTATATCTACATCAATTCCATGAATTTATTTTTCATCCAAATTAAAACAATGTTGTAATAAAATTTCTCGAGGAAAAAATTAATAAATTCATCTCATTTCAAGGGATCAATATCTTCAATTTATCTGATATTTTATCCATTTACAACCAATGATTGGGATCACATTAGAATGAAAAATAGAAAGGGTAACCCATTAATGTAATGAATAACCCATGCCGTTAAATATATACTACAATCCTTTAACACATCTTTTTTATATCACAATGTCTAATGATCCGCTAAATGTTGGAGGGTGTTATTTCCTGAAATTATCAACTCTGTACATGCTCTTATATATTTAATGAGTTTAATTGATCACATGGATACAAACACCATTTATAGTTCAGTTCAACTAATAAATAAAATAAACAACGTGTCATTTCTGATTCCTTCTATACTAGGTTTTGGATATGGAAGTATATTATCCTCTTGGTGACTGTGTATGTTATATTCCCTATTTTATTTATGGAATAAAATTCAAATAAAACAAATTTTGGATGAAAAATCATAGTAATCTTGAAATTTTATATCATGATAACTAAAGAAAAATTTCTCTATAATAATTTTTTACTTACACATGAAATCATCTTTAAAATACCTTATTTAGTAAATAAACTATAACAAATCATAAATTAAAAATAATAATCATGAGGGTTTCTAAGAAAATATGGGAATCCAGGAATAATATTTTCTTAAAAGACATAACTTTTTTACCCTTATGGGGAATGATAATTAATTTAGACAATATACTTTTATCTTACAATAAGAAATAAAAATATTTCCATGAAAACTCAATAGAAATCATTTAAAAGTAATATATATTCCATAAGACATCATATTCATAGTATCCTTACAAGAATTATTACAAATGGAATAATTAATGTAGTTAACTCCAACATAAATATTTAGTGAACACAA
Organism: Viscum album; assembly: GCA_963277665.1. NCBI lineage: Eukaryota > Viridiplantae > Streptophyta > Magnoliopsida > Santalales > Viscaceae > Viscum > Viscum album. The sequence continues at coordinate 150,823,910 of OY728159.1, forward strand.
CCATTAACCATTGCATTAATGTGTAATATTGAGATCACCCGTCATAATAAAAAATTCAAATAAAATAACATAAATTAAACACATAAACTATTTAATTTTCATCATCAAACTCATAAAAATATACTTTTTAACAAGTAAGAGAAACATTTTTGGATATCGATATATATTTTTCATTAAAAGGATAATTTTTAAAACTACAATACCCATAACCATGTGAAAGAGGGATTTTATTTAAAAAAATTATCATATAAAGTAAACCAAATATAAAAAAATGAGGTTGGAATATATTTTGACATCTTATACATTAAAATAGAAAATTCCTTTTTTTACGAAATTCTAAAAGATCCATATAAAATATGTAAAAATATTCCTTTTGTAAATCATAGAATATAAGTCATCAAAAGATATAAACTATTATTTTTAATTCTAATATGACCATGTAAATACATTCATTAAATAATTTTTAATAATATGTACATGAAATAAAAATATTTATAAACTAAGTCATTAATACATTTGAAACAGGGTTTTAAGATAATATATTCCTTACCTTCAGTCGACTTGTCAGGTATGTTATTTACCTACCTGAACAACTAACATATGTCAATTATTTGATTTATTATCACAAATTTCAATGTTTATTATTCCTTTTATTTCACTTATATCCATATTATGCTTAATTACATAATATATTAAGTTTAAGTCAACGGTTTTGACAACATTTGACCAATAAGTTCCAAATGGCTCATGTTTGTTCACTATGGTAAAAATGAATCATGATAAAAACAATTAAAAAAATTATTCATGATATATTTATAGTTTTAAAAATTAATTATAATTGTACAACCAATAATGTAATATGATAGAGAAAAAATAATTAATTCACAATGGTGGAGAGATGGGTTATACGTATGAATGAGTAACAATTCCATTTTTCAACAAACATGTGAGAAATAAGGTACATATTATTTAAACATTACATATTTATTAATATGTCATATATATCATATTATTTCATTAAATACACAGATATATACAATTCATGTGAGGAGGTGATGAAAAATAAAATACATTGGTTCATGAGGGCGTAGTCTGCACAAACAAACGAGTGACGTTTTTATTTTTTATTGGACTATAAAGAAATAAAAGGAAACTTTAATTACCCTTGATGAATTAAATTAATTTAATATATATTTTATAATTTCCTTTGGATCCACTATTATGACCAACCATATGATTCAGTTATTAGAAATGAAATGCATCGTCTCACGTGGCGGTAGTCTATACATATGTATGCATGATATTTTTAATTTTCATTAGGTGGTTACATAAGTAAAATGGGATATATAATAATCATAATCAAATTATAGTATATTTAAGTTACTTATATTGTAATTTTATCATTTTATATTTTTATTATAAGGAGTTAGAATAAGAAACCAAATTAAAATGCTCAAATAAGAATTATACTTCATCTTCATACAACCAATTTAGGATTATACCTAAATAATTTCTATGATTGAATTGTGATAAAAAATGAAAATATTATTTGTGAATAAATTAGGATATGTGATTTTGGTTATTATTGGATAATATTTGGAGTTCCTTAAATTTGGAGAATATAGGCGATTTCTGTTACCTTCTATAAGAGGGGGAGAAGAGAAACATAGAATATTTGAAAAGATTAAAATATATTAAATCCATAGTAAATAAAAATTTCTATAAATAGACACATAATTGAATAAGATAAAAAAATTGAATCAAAATTAGGATGTAAAATATTATTTGGGCACATTTTTTCTTATTTTTACCCTTACTATTTATTTTAAACCCTTTTGCCCACTTTAACTCTTACAATGTTAACTGGATTTTTTAAAAAATTCACAATTCATAATGATGAAAATGAATGTTAACTAATTAAAAAATTTGAAAATGATGACTATAAATATTAATTAAATTTAATAATATTCACTTTCTGTAATAGAAACATTAATTTTAAATTAAACCTACAAAACTTGATGAAAATTTTATTAAAACAAATTCCCTTTTTGTATAAAACGTTTTCTAACCAAATACATTTATAATGAAAAATTCACCAGTATTAAACGTTACATAATCTTGAGTTATGTGAATAACTTGACTTTTAATAACATCGATGACCTTTTCAGGTTTTGAGATTTAGAGAGTTAGTTTATAACTCATACATAACAACATAAATATTACAAGTAGACACATCTACTAACTATCCAATTTTTTTTCATAAAACATCCACATTTTAAAAATAAACATGGTTCGTTTCATGCTTAAATAGCATGAATTTTATTAGATCCCACCCTTGATGCTATTATTCTTGAAGTCATTTGAATAACATTTCAAAACATGGGATGAGCATAAAAATCCAAGTAATGGATACATAAAGATTAAAAACTGTTAGTCTTGGGAAAACTTTTAAGGCATGAATACTTTATTATAATTTAATACTTTTCACATTTAAGAAGAATTAAATATAAATCACTAAATATAAGCTCATTTATTAAACTTTTTGTAACCACAATATTACTATAAACCCATATAATGTAACATATAACTTATAAAGTTAACTTGAGACATAAACATACTTAAATGGAATGACCATATGATCGACTTTCACAAATACCAGTAAATGGAATAGCTATACAGATGACTTCCTTACCCACTGCATTTGACGTTAAAACATAACCACCCATCCGTGGTTTATCATGGAACCACATTTCATTTTTTATCACATAACCACATATATTTAGTTTATCACATAACCACCCGTCAAATGTCCATGTACCTTTATATAATGACAACACATAATATATTACAATTATCTACATTTAACTCGTAAAAATTCCTTGTAAATCGCAATAAATCATTTCAAGATATTGAAAGATTAAATCAACTTAAAAACCCATTTTAGATACCAAAACACTCTAAAATATAACAAGGGGTTTCTTTTCAATTTAATGAAAATTAACTCTTATAGAGGAATCTCAATATAAAATAATGGTTATAGCGGCAGAAAAGTTATTATGACCACATATATTAAAAACATTCAATTTTTTATTTAGTTAAACTATTTGTAGAAAAAAGATTTCATTTGAATCAAATAAAAAGTAAAATACGTTTATTATACACATTATAAAAGAGGGGGGTGTATAACATCAAAATATGCCTTAATGAAAAGAGATTTTGATGAAGTCCGTTATCATGAGTCTGACTCATCACATTCAATCATTATGTTCCCAAATAATAACATTGGTTAATTTATAATTTTTTGAGAACCCTTTTCAATTTTATTATTCCTTTTATATCACTTTTTATCATTTTATAAAAATTAGATAATTATTTAAGTTCATATTAGATGTTTTGTTGATATTCAGTACATGAGTTGAAAAAGAACTTGTTTCGATGTAAATTGTCCATGTTGTCAAAATTCTATCATCCCCAGAATGTTTTTCATGATATAAATATCATATATATCTATTATATATTTATTTATCATATACATAATATTTATAGATAAGAAATGAAATTCATTGTTCAGGGATACAGTAGGTCGTACGTATACGAGAACACTACTTTCATTTCCTTTTCATATTAAAAGAATAATAATCAAAAGATATAAACTTATATTACAATACCAGTATTATATTTGTGTCATTTTTGTCTCGTAGTTTTAATGAAATCTTCATTTATATATTCCATGTATAACGGGAATGAGTCACATAGCTTTGAGGGGGCGGTAGTCCACACAGCCTCAAATAAAATTATCACATTTACAGAACATGGAAAACATAATAGTATGTTATATATAAAAATTACAGAATCATAGTGGAAAAATAAATAAAATATATATCATGTATAAATATTGATACATCATAATTTCGCCCATGATAGGTGGTAGGATAAAAGTTAATAGTCATTATTTTGTAAGGCAGTAGTTCGTCGTACACAGCTACAGTATGTTTTATATCCATTTGATTGGGGTGTCTGTAGTTTTAGATCGAACCCATAACATAAAAACATCCTGGTATATTGAGGATGATATTTTTATTATTAAATAATGTAATAATGAGAGTATAGGCTGTTGGAGAAAGAAAATAAATGAAAGGATATTGAGAGAAGACATTACCTCTAAATCGGGTAACTCTTTTTGATCTGAGACAAAAGGCTTCCCTGATTTGAATTCTACCCAATGTAAGGCTTCTAGGAGGAAGGGAGGGATTTTGGTACCTTATTATTTCATAATTTGGATGATAAAATGATATTTATAGGTGTTATTAAGTTGGTAGATGATATGCCTTTTATAATACGGAGGGGGGTAATTTTTGAATGTCATGAAATATTATATTATTATAAATTGTAATTATAATTATAATAGTTAAGAAGTAATAGATTCTAGTATAACATGATTATGGGTCTAAATAATCTCAAAAAATTGGTTTTGTACAAATTTAGTTCAAAAATGAAACCTTATCATTTGACTATTACCCTTTGTTATAAAAATTAACTCTTTCCATGTGTTCTAGATTTTTTACACTATATGGTTAATAAAGTTACAATAAAATTACAATAGAGTCTCAAGTAAATCATTAATAAAATTTAAAATATTATATATGTTATTTGGGGAAGTCTCAGATTTTTATGACTATTATATAATTTAATAAAATAGTATTTGTTATAAAAACTCATTTAGGTCAATTTTGACACTATTTAGAAATTTATTTTTCTTAAAGTCATAAAAAAACTTATTCTTTAAAAAAAAGCATTAACTCAAATATAATATTTCATAGTTATACATAAAATTTGTGTATGGAATAAATAGTTTCAAATTACATTAATTTTATTATTTATAAAATCATTTATTTGAATATTTCATTAATAAGGTAAGCATTGCATCATCATTGTGTCATAAATAAATTTATTTATATAATGACTAAAACTTAAAAAAAATACGATGATGTATGAAATATTTTTATATTTTTAATGAATATTGATAGTCGAAGATATAATTTATATAAACCAAATTCAATTTTTTTTTGTTTGGAGATACAAGATTTTGTTGTATTTCTCTTTTCTTGTAATTAAATATTGTAAAAGGTCATTATCACACCTAAGTGGCTTCATGGGGTCAAAAAATCTGCCCAAGGATTATCATGGTCATCCATATCTCATCCAATAGGATTAATACATGTGTTATGATAGTTTTATATTATATTATAATATTAATTTTTTTATCCATATTTACCTTATTTACCCTTTAACCATGGGTAATAAAAATAATTACTGATGTTATAATTCATAATGTCAAAAAATAAAAGGTAAATATTTACACAATTTTAACATTAAAATTAAAAATATGGAATCTAGTTTTCCAAATTGAAAACAGATAATTGTAAAAATTCATTTAAAATTAATTTCCATTGTCAAACTCGAAAATCTGGTTTTTAATAAGTAAAAACTATCAAAATATTGACATGTGTTTATGTCCAATTTCAAGGTGAAATTACTTAGAATGAGAAATATTGAATTATAATATAAAAAAATTCAATAACACATTAAAACCAATTAAATTAAAATATAACTATAAAAATAAATTAGATAAAAATACAGTTTTGAATAAAAATGTTATATTTTTCATTATTTATTAAAAAATAGATTTTATCAGAAAAATGCCAAAATTTAAACCAAAATAAATTTTTATGTCCCACTTCTAAAGAATAAATTTATTTTTAAAATTATATCATATAAAAATGAAAAAAAAAAGATTAAAAATTGGTTATCCATCAAAAGGTAGTAAAAGAGACCATAATAATTATTAGAATATTTTATGCTTAAAATGGATTCATTTCCTTTTTAAGCATACAAAATTTATTAGATAAATTTAAAAACATTTAACATACAAATGTAATCATATTTTTGTTAGTTTTGTTCATTCCCTACAATACAATTGATAGGCATTAACTACCATTTAAATTTATAAAATTATTATTGTATTATTATTTGTAAAACTCAATATTTGGTGAAACCTTATATTTCGATAAAACCTCGTTATTGTGTGCTGAGTAAGAAATAAGGAAAAGAGTCCCCTTTAATGTAAAATTAATATCTTTTTCGTAAATATTAATAGATATGGAAATTTAGTATTCTATAAATACATGGTATGTTACATCGTTCCCCGATTTTTGAAATTGCATCCTCACAATTTTAAAATTTGGGTTTGTAACTTCAATGAAAATCCCACATTAGAAAAGGTTTAAATAAAACTACCAAATTAAAATAAATAAATAAAAGTAAAAAAGGTCACTTTAGATAACACATACTAGGATTCCATGTTGGAAAACACTGATATAGAATAAAAACTAACCATCTTGTTCTGATAGAGAGTGATAGAAAACATTATTATAAGAAAGTTAATGATCATAAAACCACAAACTTATGATGTGATAAATTTTCTTTGATTTATAGTATAAAAATTAAATGAAAAACATTTTTGTTTTAAGTTCCTTTTCTTAATGTTCATGAATTTATTTATGAGCTTTACTATGAACATAAGGAAACATACTTACTTGTCATGTATAATTTCATCCATTAATAAATGTCTACCACAAACTCATATTTTCTATAAATAATGAGTATTCAACATGAACCTGAGGCACTAGAATAAACATCTATAGAATAAAATAATCCAAATAAGATTAACTTTATATTAATCCTATCTTGAAACATTAACTAGAACAAAAATGGTTAGGATAAGATTAGATAATTCTCCAAAAAAATATTCATTTATAAGAAAAGAAAACCTTTAATCATCAAAATTCAACAATAATACCCAATTCCAACAAAGTCTATTCAGAAAATAATTTTACATATAATTCTAAAATAAGAGTCCAAACAAATATTGAAACCAAAAAATGATAAGTGTTTGATAAAATATTCTTCCAAGATAAATTTTAATATTTATCTCCGAATAACATCAACCTCTCTTAGTGGATCGTACCAAAACTTAATTTCCAAAATCACATATTCTCTAAGATAGATTAATCATTTCCATAAATAACCCAAAACCTTTATAATACAATAAATAAATCATAGATTTCACCAAATAATAAATAAACAATTTTTCCTTAAAAAATTTCATAGTATTCTATTTAACCTTATCATAAAGGGTACCAAAAAATAGTGATTACCTCCCTAAATAACATTTCTAAAATAATCCACAAATAAATTTTCAATACCAATTATATCCATTTCATGAAACATAATTTCCTAAAATCAAATTATTCTTACTCCATCAACATGTTTATCTAAATGAAAAATCCATAATAACCTAGGAATTAACATAGGATAGTTATAGGAGAAAAATACTTGTCTCACTTTAATTATGGATTGCATTCCCACAGACTTGTCTAACATGATAAGTTGTCACATGGTCTATGTTTTGTCTATTTTTATAATACTATGTAATTATTATAACATTCCCAAAATTAGATTAATTATTCAAAAATAACTATAGAATAATTTAATAATTTTTTTATCATTTCCTTTGTTTTGAATACCAAAAGGTAATATCTCATAATTACCTCAAAATCGATGGTCATATAAATGTTATCCTTTACTTTAAAGTTGTGACAATAAAATAAAATATAGTTCTTCCTTGAATGAAATTTTCACATAACAAAACATAGGATTTCACATGCTATAAAAAGTCATCCAATGTATTCCAATCATCATAATAGCATTAATAATTTTAAAATTTTCATCATCCAACAATCTACCATAACTCTTGAATCCCTTATATGTATAATTCTTATTCATTATTCATTATTCAATTTACCTTAACAAAACATTTCCAAATTTTACCTCAATAATAATTTTCTACAAATAGAAAACATGAATAATGTCCTAAAATTGAATAATTTCAAAACACCAGAAAATAAATAATATATTCCTTTCATATGTCATTTTATGTTTCCCCATCTTCAATTAGAATAACATAATGTATTGCTATAAATATATTTTTAAGGTCTTGATGATAATATTCCAAAAACCTTATTCATCATACATATATTTTATTAATGACCATACACCCTACATTTAAAACATTCAGTTGATAACTTATTCCTTCCATTGAATGCATCCTTTTTCCTTAGTATGATATTTTTTTGTGACCATTATTTCTAAATATATAACATCTTATCATCCCATTAAATCATTTCACTAGCTGTTTATTTCCATATCCTTAACACATTGGTTGTTGAATATACTTACCTTTATGATAATAACCTAAACATCCACAAGGATTCATTTCACACATATATAATAGCTTATAAAAATCACTAAGGATCAAGTGTTCAATCATGACTCCAGATAGTTATTGTAGAATAATCAAAAGAGTTCACATTGCAGCCCCCTTTTAATTCAGTTGCTTATTCGGAAAACCACTATTGTTTCTTTTACATCCATTGTTTCTATATTTCCTGCTAAATCCATCCATTTACTAAAAAAAGTTTATTGTGATTATATCAATAAAATGATCATATACTATCATATTAGGAAGATAAGAACTAAGATATACTTATCCACATTTTCTCAAAATCATTCCATTTTTCAAAAATATCATTGAATCATTCTAATATTCTAACCATTATGGTTATATACTTCTCTTTACTTATACATAAATAAAACCCTAACCTTTGATGTTTTCTAAACTAACTTATGATACCCACTTTATGGCCATGGCTTTAAAAATTATGTAATATTGAGTTAAGTCAATAATTTGAGTTTTAATCATATCGAGGATATTTTTAGGAATATAAATTTAGATAACTAGATCAAAAATCATTCATAACAACTTAAATATCAGAAGTTGACACTTCTACCCACTATCCATTTTTTTTCATGAAACAAAATGTTTTTGAAAATATAAATAGTTCATTACATGTTTAAACAACATAACTTTTCCTTGATCCCATCCTTGAGATTATTATTATTTAAATGATTTGAAAAGAATTTTAAAACATTGTATGAGTATAAAAATCTCAATAATGGATACATAAAAAATGTAACTTTTTAGTCTTGTGAAAACATGTAACCATGAATACTTTATCATTAAGTAATATGTTTTACCTTTAAGAAGTAGTAAATATACTTCCCTGATTATAAGCTCATTGTTTACCCTTTTTTAACCAAATTATTTCCATAAACCTATATAAAGAAACATATAACATATAAAGGTAACGTGGGAAATAAATATACATTAATGGAGTAACCATATAGTCAACTTCCATACATATCACAAAATGGAATATCCATTCAACCGACATCCATACCCAATGTATTTGTGGTTATAACATAAACACCCATTCCTAGATTATCATGGAACCACCTGCCATTCGTTTTTCACATGACCACATGTCTTTGTTTTATCGCATAACCACCCATAAAATGTACAAGTACCATTATATAATCATAACAAGTAAAAGATTCCAATTATGAACATTTCACTCATAAAATTTAATTCACAATCACAAGAAATCATTTTAGGATATTGAAATATTAAATCTACATTCAAAAACAAATTCAATACCAAAACACACAAAAAGATAAATAGAGGTTTCTTTATCTTTTAAAAATATTATTTCTTAGAGATTAATCCAAAAATAAAATAATGGTTAAAGTGGAAGAGGATTTGTTTTCACTGCATACGTTAAAAACAATAATTTTTTACATTTAGTAAAACACTTCAAAAAAAACATTCCCTTTGAATGAAATAAAAATTTAAAGGGTTTTATTATACAACTTATAACAGAAGAAGTCTATAACATCAAAATATGCCTCAATGAAAAGTGACTGAGAGAAATCACCTACATTGAGTCTGAATCATCAGGTACAATAGTTATATTCCTGAATACTAACATTGGTTAATTTCTAATTTCATGAGAACATTTTTCAAGTTTATTATTCCTTTTATATAACTTGTTACCGTGTTATAAAAACTGCATAATTATTTACCTTCATATCGGACATTTTGTTGATATTTGGTACATGTGTCAAAAATTGAACTTGTTTTGATATAAAGTTTCATTGTAATTAAAATTAAATCATACCTAGAATATTAATCATGATTTAAATATCATATATATCCATTATAAATGTATTTATAATATCCACAATATTTATATATAAGAAATTATATGCATCGTTTATAGAGACATCAGATCGTACAAACACAAGAACCCTACTTTCATTTCTTTGTTATTTTAAAACAATAATAATAAAATTATATATATTTTCCAATTATTTAATGTGGGTCTCATGGGTTTTATAAAACTATCCTTTATACATTCAATTTATAGTGGGAAAGAGTCTTATCTCTTTGAGGGGGTGGTAGTCCAAACTTCCTAAAAATAAATTACTGTATTTATACAACATGGAAAGAATGAAGGTATGTTCTAACAGAAAATTAAATAATCATATAAACAATATAAATATAATGAATATCATATATTAATATAGTGTTATCATAATGTCCTTCATGAGAGGGGGTAAGAGAAAATTGAACAATCATCGTTTTGTGAGGTAGTAGTTTGTCATAAACAGAAATAGTAAATTCTATATCCATTACATAGAGGTTAGTGTAGTTTTAGTTATAACCATTAATATAAAAACATAATAGTATATTTAGTATATGGTTCTATATAAAATTATTGAATAAATATAGGTTAGGGTGTTGGGAAAGTAAAATAAATTAAATGAGCTTGAGAGAAGAAGTTAGCTCTAAATTGGGTAACTCATTTTGATTTGAGCCAAAAGGGTTCCTTGATTTGACTTCTTCCCAATATAAGGATTCTAGGACGAATTTAGGGATTATGAAAGATTATTAGTGGTGAGTTTTGATGAGAATAGGGGCTTTAGAGGTGTGAGTTTGTGGGTATATGTGGTGGACATTTATAAGAGGGAAGAGGGATACTTTAGAAATTTCATGAAATATAATTTTATTATAAATTAAAATTAGAAATTTAATAGATAAAAAGTGATAAATTAAGGGATAAGATGAGGATGGGTCTAAATCCTCTCAAACAATAAGTTTTAGACTTGTTTAGTTCAAAAATATAGCCTTGTCTTTTGAATTTTACCCTTTGTTAGAAAAATTAACTCTTACAATGTATTCTAGTATTTTTACACTATATAGTTAATATAGTTACTATAAAATTAAAATACAACCTAAGATGGATTATTAATGAAACTTTTAACATTATCTAAGTAAATTGGGTAATCGCATATTTTTAGGACAGTTATATAATTTAATAAAATAGTATTTGTTATAAAAACTATTTATGACAATTTTGATATTATTTAGAAATTGATTTTCCTTAAAGTCATAAAACCTTTATTACTTCTAAAAAACTATTAAATCAATGATAATATATCATAATTATCCATAACATTATTTTAAGCTTTTAAAAGTTTCAAATTTCATTTATTTTAATATTTATATCATCATTTATTTTAATATTTTATTAATAAGTTATGAATTTCATCATCATTGTGTCATAAATATTTTTATTTATATAGTGTATAAAAATTAGAAATTAAATAGTTTGATGTGTGAAATATTTTTATATTTTCAATGAATATTTATAGTCTAAGATATCATTTATATAAACCAAATTAAAAAAAAATAGTTATGAGATACTTGTTTATGTTATATTTCTCTTTTCATTAAATTTAATAATATAAAAGGTCATTATCACACCCAAGTAGCTTCATGTTCCACTAAAATTGAACCAAGTATTATCATGGTCTTCTATATCTCATCCAATTGGATTATGACACATGTTATTTTAGTTTTATATTATAATAATATTATTATTTAAGCTTACTTACCTAATTTACCCATTAATCGTGGTAAATAAAAATAATTACTAAAGTTATTATTCATAATGTCTAAAAATAAAAGGAAAATATTTACATAATCTGAAACTTATAATTCACAAAATGGAATTTTTTTTTTAAATCAAAAACACATAATTGTTAGAAATTAATTTAAATTTTTTTCTCATTTTCAAAACCCGAAATTAGGTTTTTAAGAATTAAAAACTATCAAAATATTGATATGTGTTTATGTCCAATTTAAATTTGAAATTACTTCCAATGAAAAAAATTGTATTAAATTATAAAAAAATAATCCAATTAAACCTTAAATCCAAATAAAAGGACAATATAACTATATAATAAATAGATGAAAATTCAGTTTTGAATTAAACTGCACTTTTTTTACTTTTCATTAAAAAATGGATTTTATCAGAAATATACCAATATTTTAACCAAATTAATTTGTGATGCCCAACTTATAAAGAAGATGATTATTATTTTTTAAAATATAACATATAAAAATGAAAAAAAAAACAGGAATAAAAAATGGTTCTTCATCAAAAAGAGGTAAAAAACCTCTTAAAAATAATAAAATATTTTTTTGCTTAAAAATTGAATCATTCTCATTTTTAGAATATAAAATTTATTAGATAAATGTAAAAAAAATTAACAAACATGTTTAATCATATTATAGTTTTTTCTTTACATTCAATCCAATATATTGGATATGTGTTAACTACCATTTCAATTAATACTATTGTTATTTTCTTCTATTTCAGTATAACTCAATATTGGGTGCAAAGTAAGATTTCAAATAAACTCATTGTTGGATGATCAGTATGCTATCAAACAAAGAGTCCCCTTTAACATAAAATTAATATATTATTAATAAATATTAATATATATGAAAAAATTTTATTCTATAAATATAGGGGATGTTATATCCTTCCCTGATTTTGGAAATGGCATCCTCTCCATTTTAAAATCTGTATCAGTAAATTCATTGAAAATATCACATCAGAAAAAAGAGTAAATAAAACTAAAACTTTAAAACAATAAAAGATAAGTACTAATTTCCACAAAGATAACCCATACCAAGATTCCATAAATTAAAACAATGATATGGAATAAACATTGACCATCATGTTTTGATGGAGAGTGATAGAAAACATGATCAGGAGAAAGTTAACAATAATAAAAACAAAAACATGTGAGGGGATAAATATTCTTTGATATATAATAGAAAATTTAAATGGAAAACATTTTTGTTTTAAGGTCCTTTTCATACAGTTTTGGATTTTATTTATGATATTGACTATAAACATAAGGAAACATACTTACATGTCATGTAGAATTTAATCATTTGAGAAATTTCTTCTAGAAACTAATATTTTCTCTAAAAATGAGTATTTGAGTTGACTTTTACATGTCTAAATCACTAAAATCAACTTCTATAGAATAAATTAATCCAAAAATATTAACTAATTATTAATCCTCTCTAAAAATGTTAACCAGAACCAAAAACTTTATGATATTATAAGATAATTCCCCAATAAGAATAATCATTTATAAGAAAAGAACATATTTTAATTGCCAAAATTAAATAGTAATACCCAATGTCCAACAAATACCATTCAGAAAATAATTTTCCATGTAATTCTACAAAAATAATCCAAACATAGTTTGAAAACCAAAATTGAGAATGGTTTGATAACATATTCTTCCATGATAAAAATTCACATATATATCCAAATAACATCAACCTCTCCTAGTATATCATACCGAAAATTAATTTCCAAAATCACATATTCTCAAATATATGTTAATAATTTCCATAAATAACCTAATACTCATAAGTCAAAAATTATATCATAGATTTCTACAAAAAATAAATCAATTTATATTCTTTAATTTAAAATTCAATTGTATTATACTTTACTTTATCATAAAGGGCTCCCAAAAATAGTAAATGTATTCTAAAATAAAATTTATCACGTAATCCCCAAATCATATTTCAATACAAAGGATATATATTTCATAAAACATAAGTTCCCGAAATCATCTTATTCTTACTTCATTAACTGTTTTAACTAAAATGAAAATTCATACTAACCTGGTACTTTACATCAACTAGTCGTAAGAGAAAAATATTTGTCTCACTTAAATTATTGGTTTGATCCCCATAGCCTTGTCGGAATCTATGTGTTTACACATGGTCTATGTGTTTTCCCTTTTTATAGAACGATACAATTCTTATAAAATTACAAAAATGAGATAAAATCATCAAAAATAACCATAGAATATTTTAATCACAAGTTTTATCTCATGTCCATCATTTTATATCCCACGAAGTGATATCTCATAATTACCTCCAAATCAAAGGTCATATAAAGGTTATACATTACACTAAAATTGTTTCTATAAAATAAAAGACAATTATTCGTCCAATAGAATTTTCAAATAACAAACTATAGGGTTACACATACTAGAAAAAAGATGTCCAAAGTAATCCCATCATGAAAATATCATTAATAATTTTAAACATTTCATCATCCAAAAATCTAACATAACTCTTGAATCCCTTACATGAGGACTTCTTAATCATTAATAATTCTTAATTATACCCTAATAAGTATTTTCAATATTATTCCATAATATATATTTCATAGAAATAGAAAAAAATTAATAATGTCCCATGATTCAATAATTTGAAAAAATGAGACATGAAATAATCCATTGATTTCATATTTCATTAATAGTTTCCTCACCTTCAATTGGAATTGTAATGCCCTGACCCCAACTACCCAGAGTGGGTGCATTATTACATAACATTGGCATGATCACAAGAAAGATCAAGTCTCGAAAGACCGATTAGTTTAGTAGCCTTGGAAAACACTAGATACATTCATAAAGTTTTACATTACATCAAAAAAAACATCTTGTCTTCATATCCCCTCATAATATCCCTGCTGGTCATTCAAAAATTACTTCTTCATAATCCTGGGAAAAATAAAAAATTGAAAGGGGTGAGCTCAGATGCTCAGTAAGGATAACATTATAGCAGAAGCTTTCTAGATAAGCATGAACACTTAAGTCAATTTATAACTAAAACAGAATCCATTTAAACTAGAACTTCAGCATAAAATGGCAAAGATAAAATGAAATAATTCCATTTACTTATTCACATTGATATTATACTAGTCAAATGATCACATGCAATATCAATAACCACTTTCATAATGATGGAATGCATAATGCCAGACTATCATAACCACATAGCCAAGGCCTCGTGCCAAGACTACAAATAAAATTTTTCCAAGGCCTTGTGCCAAGACAGTAGTTTGTCTCATGAGACCTACGGATGCATCAAGAAGCTATAGTGGGCTCCACCTGTCACTTACTAAGTCCAATGCATTCCTGATATGAAAAGTTTTAAACATAACATAATCATTGGTATTAAAACTAGCATACTAATTGTCAATACTTTATCTACAAACCATAAATGATATAAAAATAGCACATCCACAGTCAAACATAACTCATTTGATACAATATGGAAGATTGTATTGTATCATATTAACCTCAATAGAGAATAATGAAGTATATTGACATAGATGAAAATAATCATCAAAACTATTGGAGAGAAATATCCCCCTTTTTCTTGAAATCATATAAAAGTCACACTATTTGTCAAGATGCCATTTAAAAATAGATTTTTGAATCAATGTGTCACATACCACCTTGAAACTTTTAAAAGGAGTTTTAATTTTAAAACATTAATGTCCATATAAATAAATCCTTAAAACCATTTTTTAAAACATGGACATTAATGAGCAAGATAAGTCTTTAAAACATTTAAAAATGATATATTAGTTAGAGTTTCTAACCAAAATAGAGACACTTGAATACAAATAATTGAGATAATAAAAACTCTGTAATATCATGAGAATAAAGGGATTCATGATAAACTATGTTAAAGTACATTTTATACACCACATAAAAGTGATTTGGTGTATAACAACAAAAAAGTCTCAATGGAATGTAAATTGAGATGAATTATCTTATAAAGACCATATCATTTGGTTAAGGATAAATAAATGGTATAATTATGTGTGAAAAATATAAATACACTCAATATTATTGGATATTTAGTGTAAATCAATCAGATGACATTCACACATATTCTTGTAAAAACAACACCAATGAATTGGATATTTAACTCAACAAATAGAGATTGAGTTAAAATTACTCGTATCAAGTTCATACCGTTGACTTGAGAATTTGTCCATGGACTAATTATGTGTATAAAAATTCTATCCACATAAAGGGGAGTAGAAATTATGACATAATCAAATGAATAGTTATTCTACACACAATCTTGGAGTAAAATAATCAATGAAGTATGCGTAAAGCTGAATGAGTGGAAATTGAAATTTCAAATTCCATTATTGATTTGGTAACATACAAAACATACACCCATGAAATAAGGATCATACAATGATGATGTAAATATACATGAAATAAAGTATATTACACAATGAATACAAACATGGGTAGTACACACACCACATGTAATAAATAAGTGGTGAACAATGGAGTTCTCACAGAATTAAATGTGAGATAAGAAACCCCTTACCTTGTAATTTTCCTTGGTTTGGGGTAGGTTAACCTCCTGTATAATGTTTATATAATTGTTATTAAATTATTCATGAATCATATACATTAATCTGATATCATATATGATATTTTAACATTGCTTTGTCAATAATATCATAGAATTATCGTCGTTTCAGGTGTTAACTTACTCATTTTATTTTATATGTTTTGTTACGTAAGACATGTTTTTCATGGATAGGTTATATCTTATTCATATCCATAATGATATAAAGTCCTTAAAAATTATTTTTAAATCATCAAATTATAATTATACTTGAATGGATAAAATAGAGAATGAATCTCATCACGTTCGTGGAGACGGTTGTCCGTACGTACGCACGAGCGACAATATCATTCTTTTGATATTAAAATAATATATAATTGGATGGTATATCATATATAAAGAATCATTATCATGTTATATTTATTATTTTCATTAGCTACACATCATTATTATACCCACCCAAATAATAATATATTGAATAACAATTACACCACGACGTGGAGACGGTAAGCCGTACGTACGCACGTATGGTGACATGTTATTCAAAGGGTGGATAGAATACTGAATATGGTTGTAAAATATTTATAATAACATCACAGTATATATAAGATAATGGAGTTATTATTTTATAATGGTAATAACAAAGAAAGATGAAGTGGAAGAATATAGGAACTCGAAAAGGGGTGGTGAAAGCATTACCTCTTCTTCGGGTTCTTCCTTTTGATTTGATCAAAAGTGCTACTTAGGTTGGCTTTCTGATAAAACTAAGGCCTCTAGGTTGTATTGAGGGATTTTGAGAGAGTATTTGGTCAGGGTTTGGCCAAACCAAAAGGCTTTGAAGGTGTGAAGAAATGAGAAGGAGGAGTGCCCTTTTATAAGAGGGGTGATGGGCACCTTTGGAAAAGCTAAAAAAATTAATTTATAATAAATTCATATTCGGTTTCTAATGGCTCCAAAGATGATTATTCAAAGGTTAAGGTGGGGATAGGTCGAAAAATATTCAACCAATAGAATTTAGACAGGTTTGGGTCACTATATTAACCTTATTGTTTAGTTTTAACTCTTAGTTAATTAGTTTGACATTTACCATGTCACTTTATATTTTTAAATTATACAGTTAATAAACATATTATATACATCCAAGTGAACCCCAAGTGTACCATTAATGATATAAATATCATTATATAATTCTCTTGGCCGAACCATATATTTTTAGGAATTTAATATCAATTAATAATATTATATTTGTTTTAAAAACTCTTTTATGTCAATTTTGACACTATTCAATAGTTGATTTTTTGTGAAACTCATAACAGAATGATTACTTCTAAAAAAGTCAATTTAATCAATCCTAACATGTCATATTATCGTATAAAATTAGTGTAATTTATTAAAAGTCTTAAATTATATTTATTGGGTATTTATAATATTAATTATTTTAATTTTTCACTATTATGGTAATTACTGCATCATCATTGTGTCATAAATATATTAAATTATTTAATGTCTAAAAATTATAAATAAAATATAATTATGTAGGAAATTTTATTATATTTATAATGAATATTTACAATAGAATTTATCTTAAGTATATCCCTATATTAAAAATGTTTTAGTAAATAAACTTTGATTTTAACTCTTTTAACTCTTCTTTGAATTAAATAATAATAAATGTCCTAATCTAATCCAAGTGAACCTAAATGATAATATTTTATTTCTAAGGTTGTTTTTGGTCGAGATAAACTTGTCCAATAAAATTATAACATGCGTTAGGGTAATATTAATATCATTTTTACCCTTGATTACCCTATTTACTTTTAACCCTGGTAAATAAAAGTAAAAAGTTACTATTCACCAAAAATTATTTTCATCTCATTGAACCACATTTTACATCTTTATATTAAGCGTGTCTCTTGGATTTTCAAAATTCCATTAACAGAACGGTAAAATTATGTTTTATGAAAAATTCAGTTTTTTAACTACCACTTAGTAGTTTCACTATTCATCAAAAATTGAACTTTTTCAGAACAATGCCAAAATTTCACCCTAAGCTATAATTGATATTCCGAATTCAAAAATGATGTCTATTTTAAAAAATTCTAAACATATAAGTTGCATTAATTAATTTTATAATAAATTCCCGCTGTCCCAACAAATAGCATGTTTTTAAGAAACAATATATATCAAAAGATTGACAATTGTTTAGGTCCAATTTCAAAGTGAAATTAATTCTAATGAATAGAATTGGATAAAATGGTAGAAAATATTCTAATTATACTTTAAAACCACTCAATAATATAATTTATCACTATAAATTATTTTTATTTAAAAATTTGTATTTAATTAAAATTTAGTAATTTTCAATATTCATTAAAATATAAGGGTTATCCGAAAAGTTCCAAAATTTCACCCTAGGATAAATTAGATATTCCAAATCCAAAAATGAAGTCCATTTTGAGAGATAGAATTTATAAAATTTCAAAAAGTAGGTATTACTATTCATAACGGCTAGTTTGATTGGTTGTGGTGTGTTAGAATCTCGAAGTTGCGTACAATGCACTCCATTGCATTATTCGAAGGGAAATGTACCGTGGAATCTTGGGGTGTTACATTCTCTCCTCCTTCAATAAATTGCGTCCTCACAATTTTTAAAATTGTTCTTGGTAATCTAATGGAAAGTCCCAAATCGGAAAAACAGTCAATAAAACTATCACTTTAAAAGAAAGAAAGAGAGGTATAATGGTCAACCAAGATAACCTATACTCAGATTCCATGTAGGAAAACATGGATATGGATGATAAACTAAGTGTCAGGTTCTGATGGAGAGGGATAGAAATCATTATCAGGAGAATGTTTACAATAAGAAAACTAAAATCTTGTGTTGGGACAAACAACCATTAGTCACTTAGTAGGAAAGTAAACGGACAACATTTTTTTTGTTTTAAGTTACATTACATAAGGATGAGGAATTTATTTATGATATTGACTAAGAATATAAAGATATATACTTACATTTTAAGTAGAGTTTCATTCTTTAATAAATTTCCACCACTAACACATTTTTTTAAATGATGAGTATTCAAGAAGACTTGGTCCCACTGGAAGAGCTAGAATAAACTTCTATAGAATCACATGATCCATGCAGGATGAACTATATATTTACATTGACTTTAGAGATTAATCAAAACCAAAATTGTTAGTACAAGATCTAATGATCCCCCAAAAGGATATTCCTTCAGAGAAATAAACACTAATCTTAATTTCCAAAATTAAACCAACAATACCCTAAAGATAAATAAATAGTATTCAATAATCAATTGTCCTTAAAATCCTTTAATATAATCAAAACTAATATTGAAAACCATAAACTTATTAAGAATGTAGTCTTCCACATTAAATTGTATCTCCAAATGACATTAATTAGTCTTAAAGTCACATACTTAATAGTAATTAACCTAATCATTTCCATAAATAACCCAAATCATTATAAATCATCAATAAAAACATAGATAAAAATACACCATTACTCCTCAAATGAAATCCCATACTATTCTATTTTCCTTGGGAATATAGTGTTCACACCAAAGAGAACAACTTCCAAAATAACATTTATCACTTAATCTCCAAATCATTTTCCTATAGTAAGGGTATTCATTTGATAAGACATAAGATCCCAAATCAAATTATTATTGATCAATAAAATCATTTAACTAAAAATAATAGTCCCACTAACCAGGGACTTCATGTTGTCCAGTGGTAGGCGATAAATCCCAATCGCACTTTGGTTGTGGGTTCGATTCCCACACCTTTGTCCGATGCGATGGGTTGTCACACGGATTACATGTTGTCCTTTTTCAAAAACTATATTTTATAACATTACCAAAATGAGATAAATTCCTCAAAATATTAATAACATAATTTAACCACAAATTTTATCTCATACCTTTCATTTTCAACCCAAATTATAATAATTTGTAATTGCCTTAAATCCAATGATCATATAAAACCAAATGGTTATTTATAACTATATCCACAAGAGAAAAGATCATTCTTCCATTGATATCATTCTCACATGGAAAATGTTAGGGTTACAAAAACAAGATAAAATTATTCCCAAGTAAACCCTACAACAAGGATCACTAATAATTTTTAAACATTTATCCATCCATTTATTTCCACATAGCTTCTACTCTGACCAAGAAAATATCCAATTGAATAGGACATTCACTCGCGTAATGGCCAGGTCCCCTACATTTACGGAAAATGACTGTAAATGGATTCTTGGGACCATTTTTATCTTCTTCCATATTACTCTTCATTTTTCTCTGGCAATTCTTCACTTTATGTCCTTCCATCCCGAACGTAAAGCATTTGTTTGTTCCATTGAGACACTTTCCTGGGTGTCTCCTTCAACATTTCTTGCATGATGGAAATTGAGGATTTCGTTCTCCATGGTCTCCACTACAGGAGATCTTATCATTCATCACCTTTCTCTTCTTTGTTGAGTCCGGTAATTGGTTAAAATATATATTTTTGATCATATTTTTAGAAAATTGATTTGGCATAAAGACGATATCTTTTACACCTATCAACATTCCATTTTGTTTCTCATTGCCATCACCATTCCCACCTTGTACATCATTCTCAAAGTCACTATGACTTCCTTCCAATCCAGCCATTGACTAAAACCAGAAATCATTGTGTGAGTAATAGTAGTCATACAATAATTTAGATATTAACAAGTCACCATATTCTCAATTTGAAACACATTAAGATTAACCAACGTCATCTACTCTAATCTTATATATATAATACTTTAAATCGGTTTGTAAAGAAAATTTAAATTATCCTAAGCATATCCTCCGGGAGTGTCGTAACCAAGAGTGCAGCAAGTCCCGTTGTCGTGCACCAGTTCCCGTTCGAGTCTAGCTCAAAGCGGCGTTTTTGGGTTTTACCCCTAGGTACATCTGTGCCAGAGCTGTCTCTACCTTCTCGTATCCAGACAGAGATGTATTTCTCGGAAAACTCACAAAATCTCTACAATACCAAAATTCTAGGAAATTCTTCTATACTAATCCTCAAAGTTCATCTTAGGTCTACGTGCTCTAATCAGACTTTATCTAAATATAGCATCCAAGTTTTGTACTAAAATTCCTCAGATACCAACCGTAACGCCCCGACCCCAGTTACCCAGAGTCGGTGCATTATTACATAACATTGGCATGATCACAATAAAGATCAAGTCTCGAAAGACCGATTAGTTTAGTAGCCTTGGAAACACTAGATACATTCATAAAGTTTTACATTACATCAAAAAAACATCTTTTATTCATATCCCCTCATACTATCCCTACAGGTCATTCATAAATTACTTCTTCATAATCCTGGGAAAAATAAAAAATCAAAAGGGGTGAGCTCAGATGCTCAGTAAGGATAACATTATAGTAGAAGCTTTCATAGAAAACCATAAACACGTAAGGCAATTTATAACTAAAACAAAATCCTTTTAAACTTGAACTTCAGCATAGAATGGAAAAGATAAAATGAAATAATGCCATTTACATATTGACATGGATATTCTACTAGTCGAATGATCACATGAAATATCAATAACCACTTTCATAATGATGGAATGCATAATGCCAGACTATCATAACCACATAGCCAAGGCCTCATGCCAATACTACAAATAAGATTTTTCCAAGGACTTGTGACAAGACACTAGTTTGTCTCATGAGACCTACCGATCCATCAAGGAGCTATAGCGGGATCCACCCTTCACTTACTAAGTTCAATGCATTCCTCATATAAAAAGTTTTAATCATAACATAAACATTCGTATTAAAACTAGCATAAAAAATGTCAATAATTTATCTACAAACCATTAATGATATAAAAATAGCACATCCACAGTCAAAAATAACTCATTTGATACAATATGGAAGATTTTATTGTATCATATTAACCTCAATAGAGAATAATGAAGGATATTGACATAGATGAAAATAATCATCAAAACTATTTGATAGAAATATCCCCCTTTTTCTTGAAATCATTTAAAAGTCGCACTATTTGTCAAGAAGACATTTAAAAATAGATTTTTGAGTCAAGGTGTTCCATACCACTTTGAAACTTTTAAAAGGAGTTTTTATTTTAAAACAATAATGTCCATATAAATAAATCCTTAAAACCATTTTTTAAAACATGGACATTAATGAGCAAGATAAGTCTTTAAAACATTTAAAAATGATATTTTAGTTAGAGTTTCTAACCAAAAGAGAGACACTTGAATAAAAATAATTGAGGTAATAAAAACATTTTAATATAATGAGAATAAATGGATTCATGATATACTATGTCAAAGTACATTATATACACCACATAAAAGTGATTTGGTGTATAACAACAAAGAAGTCTCAATGGAATGTAAATTGAGATGAATTATATTATAAAGACCATATCCTTTGGTTAAGGATAAATCAATGACATAATTGTGTGTGAAAAATATAAATACACTAAATATTGTTGGATATTTAGTTTAAATCAATCAGATGACATTCACACATATTCTTGTAAAAACAACACCAATGAATTGGATATTTAACTCAACAAATGGAGATTGAGTTAAAATTACTCTTATCATGTTCATACTGATGACTTGAGAATTTATCAATGGAGTGATTATGTGTATAAAAATTATATCCATAGAAAGGGGAGTGGAAATTATGACATAATCAAATGAATAGTTATTCTACACATATTTTTGGAGTAAAATAATCAATGAAGTATGCGTAAATCCGAATGAGTGGAAATTGAAATTTCAAATTCCCTTATTGATTTTGTAACATAAAAAACATACACCCATTAAATAAGGATCATACAATGATGATGTAAATATACATGAAATAAAGTATATTACACATTGAATACAAACATGGGCAGTACACACACCACATGTAATAAATAAGTGGTGAAAAATGGAATTCTCACAGAATTAAAAGTGAGATAAGAAACCCCTTACCATGTACTTTTCCTTGGTTGGGGGTAGGTTAACCTCCTGTATAATGTTGAAATAATTGTTATTAAATTATTAGTGAATCATATACATTAATATGACATCATATATGATCTTTTAACATTTCTTTGTTAATAATATCTTAGAATTATTGTCGTTTCAGGTGTTAACATACTCGTTTTATTTTATATGTTTTGTTATGTAAGCCGTGTTTGTCATGGATTTGTTGTATTTTATTAATATCCATAATGATATCAAGTCCTTAAAAATTATTTTTAAATCATCAAATGATAATTATACTTGAATGGATACGATAGAGAATGAATCTCATCGCGTTCGTGGAGACGGTAGTCCTTACGTACGCACGAGCTACAATATCAATCTTTTGATATTAAAATAATATATAATTGGATGGTATATCATATATACAGAATAATTATCATGCTATATTTATTATTTTCATGAGTTACACATCATTATTATACCCACCAAAATAATAATATATTGTATAACAATTACACCACGACGTGGAGATGGCAAGCCATACGTACACACGTATGGTGACATGTTATTCAAAGGGTGGATAGAATACATAATATGGTTGTACCATATTTATAATAACATCACATTATATATAATATACTAGATTTATTTTTTTAGAATGGTAATAACAAATAAATAAGAAGTGGAAGAAGAAAGGAACTTGAAAAGGGGTGGTGAAAACATTATCTATTCTTCGGGTTCTTCCTTTTGATTTGATCAGAAGGGATCCTGAGGTTGGCTTTCTGATCAAACTAAGGCCTCTATGTTGTAGTGAGGGAAGTTTAGAGAGTATTTGGGAAGGGGTTGGTAGAACCAAAAGGCTTTGAAGGTGTGAAGAAATGAGAAGGAGGAGTGCCCTTTTATAAGAGGGGTGAGGGGCACCTTTGGAAAATCTAAAACTATTAATTTATAATAAATTCATATTCGGTTTCTAATGACTCAAAAGTTGATTACTAAAAGGTTAAGGTGGGGATAGGTCGAAAAACATTCAACCAATATAATTTAGACAGTTTGGGTCACTATATTAACCATATCTTTTAGTTTTAATTCTTAGTTAATTAGTGTGACATTTACCATGTCACTTTGTATTTTTTAAATTATATAGTTAATAAATTTACTATATACATCCAAGAGACCCCCAAGTGGTCCATTAATGATATAACTATTATTATATAAGTCTCTTGGCCGAACATTAGACTATTATAAATTTAATATCAATTAATAATATAATATTTGTTTTAAAAACTCTTTTATGTCAATTTTGACACTATTCAATAGTTGGTTTTTTTTTGAAACTCATTTCAGAATGATTACTTAGAAAAAAGTAAATTAAATCAATCCTAATATGTTATATTATCAGAAAAAATTAGTTTAATTCATTAAAAGTATTAAATTATATTTATTTGGGTATTTATAATATCTATTATTTTAATTTTTCACTATTATGGTAATTACTGCATCATCATTGTGTCATAAATATATTAAATTATTTAATGTCTAAAAATTATAAATAAAATATCATTATGTAGTAAATCATATTATATTTCTAATGAATATTTACAATATAATTTATATTATGTATAATCCTATATTAAAAATGTTTTAGTAAATAAACTTTGATTTTAACTCTTTTAACTCTTCTTTGAATTAAATAATAATAAATGTCCTAATATAATCTAAGTGGACCTAAATTATAAAATTTTATTCCTAATGTTGCTTTTGGTCGATATAAATTTTTCCAATAGAATTAGGACATGTGTTAGGGTAATATTAATATAATTTTTACCCTTAATTACCCTATTTACTTTTAACCGTGGTAAATAAAAGTAAAAAGTTACTATTCACCAAAAATTATTTTCATCTCATTGAACCACATTTTACTTCTTGATATTAACCATGTCTCTCGAATTTTTGAAATTCCATTCACAGAAGCGGTAAAATTAAGTTTTATGAAAAATTCATTTTTTTTAACTACCACTTAGTAGTTTCACTATTCATCAAAAATTGAAGTTTTTCAGAACAATGCCAAAATTTCACCCTAAGCTATATTTGATATTCCGAATTCAAAAATTATGTCTATTTTAAAAAAATTATAAACATATAATTTGCATTAATTAATTTTATAATTAATTCCCGCTGTCACAAAAAATAGCGTGTTTTTAAGAAGCAATATATATCAAAAGATTGACAATTGTTTAGGTCCAATTTCAAAGTGAAATTAATTATAATGAACACCATTAGATAAAATGGTAAAAATATATTCTAATTATAAATTAAAACCACTCAATAATATAATTTATCACTATAAATTATTTTTATTTAGAAAGTTGATTTTATTTAAAATTTAGTAATTTTCACTATTCATCAAAATATAAGTGGTATCCGAAAAGTTCCAAAATTTCACCCTAGGATAAATTCGATATTACGAATCCAAAATTGAAGTCCATTTTGAGAGATAGAATTTATAAAATTTCAAAAAGTAGGTATTACAATTCATAACGGCTAGTTTGATTGGTTGTGGTGTGTTAGAATCTCGAAATTGCGTACAAAGCACGCCATTGCATTATTCAAAGGGAAACGTACAGTGGAAGATTGGGGTGTTACATTCTCCCCTCCTTCAATAAATTGCATCCCCGCAATTTATAAATTTGTGCTTGGAAATCTAATGGAAAGTCCCACATCTGAAAAAGAGTCAATAAAACTATCACTTTAAAAGAAAGAAATAGAGGTATAAAGGTCAACCAAGATAACCAATAATCGGACTCCATGTACGAAAACATGGATATGGATGATAAACTAAGTGTCAAGTTTTGATGGAGAGGGATATAAATCATTGTCAGGAGAAAGTTAACAATAAGAAAACCACAGACATTTGTTGGGACAAACGACCATTAGTCTCCTAGTAGGAAAGTAAACGACCAACATATTTTTGTTTTAAGTTACATTACATAAGGATGAGGAATTCATTTATGATATTGACTAATAATATAAAGATATATACTTAAATTTTAAGTAGAGTTTCATTCTTTAATAAATTTCCACCACTAACTCATTTTTTTTAAATGATGAGTATTCAAGAAGACTTGGTCACACTGAAAGATCTAGAATAAACTTCTATAGAATCACATGATACATGTAGGATGAACTATATATTTACATTGTCTTTAGAGATTAATCAAAACCAAAATGGTTAGTAAAAGATCTAATGATCCCCCAAAAGGATACTCCTTGAGAGAAATAAACACTAATATTAATTTCCAAAATTAATCCAACAATACCCCAAAGTTAAATAAATACCATTAAATAATCAATTGTCCTTAAAATCCTTCAATATAATCAAAAGTAATATTGAAAACCAAAACTTATTAAGAATGTAGTCTTCCACATTAAATTGTATCTCCAAATGACATTAATTACTCTTAAAGTCACATACTTAAAAGTAATTAAC
This sequence comes from Viscum album, assembly GCA_963277665.1. NCBI lineage: Eukaryota > Viridiplantae > Streptophyta > Magnoliopsida > Santalales > Viscaceae > Viscum > Viscum album. The sequence continues at coordinate 150,850,979 of OY728159.1, forward strand.
CTAATCATTTGTATAAATAACCCAAATCATTATAAATCCACAATAAAAACATAGATAAAAATCCACCATTACTCCTCAAATTAAATCCCATACTATTCTATTTTCCTTGGGCATATAGTGTTCACACCAAAGCGAAAAACTTCCAAAATAACATTTATCACTTAATCACCAAATCATTTTCCTATACTAAGGGTATTCATTTGATAAGACATAAGATCCCAAATCAAATTATTATTGATCAATAAAATCATTTAACTAAAAATAATAGTCACACTAACCAGGGACTTCACGTAGTCCAATGGTAGGAGATAAATCCCAATCGCACTTTGGTTGTGGGTTAGTTTCCCACAGCTCTGTACGACGCGACGGGTTGTCACACGGTCTACGTGTTGTCCTTTTTTCAAAAAATATATTTTATAACATTACCAAAATGAGATAAATTCTTCAAAATATCAATATCATAATGTAACCACAAATGTTATCTCATACCTTTCATTTTTATCCCAAATTATAATAATTTGTAATTGCATGAAACCCAATAATCATATAAAACTAAATGGTTTTTTATAACTATATCCACCAGAGAAAAGATAATTCTTCCATTAATATCATTCTCACAAGGAAAACGTTAGGGTTACAAATATAAGAGAAAATTATTCTAAAGTAAACCCTTCAACAAGGATCACTAATAATTTTTAAACATTTATCCAACCATTTATTTCCACATATCTTCTTCTCTAACCAAGAAAATATCCTATAGAATAGGACATTCACTCGGGTAATGACCAGGTCCCCTACATTTACATCAAATGACTGTAAATGGATTCTTGGGACCATTTTTATCTTCTTCCATAGTACTCTTCATTTTTCTTCGGAAATTCTTCACTTTATGTCCTTCCTTCTCGCACGTAAAGCATTTCTTTGTCCCATTGAGACACTTTCCTGGGTGTCTCCTTCCACATTTCCTGCATGATGGAAATTGAGGATTCTTTCTCCATGGTCTCCACTACTGGAGCTCTTATCATTCATCACCTTTCTCTTCTTTGTTGAGTCCCGTAATTGGTTAATATATATATTTTTGACCATATTTTTGGAAAATTGATTTGGCATAAAGACGATATCTTTTACGCCTATCAACATTCCATTTTGTTTCTCATTGCCATCACCGTTACCACCTTATACATCATTCTCAAAGTCACTATGATTTCCATGGGATCCAGCCATTGACTTAAACCAGAAATCATTGTGTGAGTAATAGTAGTCATACAATCATTTAGAGATTAACATGTCACCATATTCTCAATTTGAAACACATTAGGATTAAACAAGGTCATTTACTCTAATCTTATATATATAATACTTTAAATCGGTTTGCAATGAAAATGTAAATTATCCTAAGAATATCCCCAGGAGTGTCATAACCAAGAGTGCAGCAAGGCTCGTTGTCGTGCACCAGTTCTCGTTCGAGTCTAGGTCAAAGCGGTGTTTTCAGGTTTTACACCTAGGTACATCTGTGCCATAGCCGCCTCTACCTGCTCGTATCCAGACAGGGATGTATTGCTCAAAAAACTCACAAAATCTCTACAATACCAAAATTCTAGGAAGTTCTTCTATACTAATCCTCAAAGTTCATCTTAGGTATACGTGCTCTGATCAGAGTTTATCTAAATCTAGCTTCCAAGTTTTGTACTAAACTTCCTCTGATACCAATTGTAACGCCCCGACCCCAGTTACCGAGAGTCGGTGCATTATTACATAACATCGGCATGATCACAAGAAAGATCATGTCTCGAAATACCGATTAGTTTAGTAGACTTGGAATCACTAGATACATTCAAAATGTTTTACATTACATCAAAGAAAACATCTTTTCTTCATATCCCCTCATATTATCCCTGCAGGTCATTCATAAATTACTTATTCATAATCCTGGGAAAAATAAAAAATTGAAAGGGGTGAGCTCAGATGCTCATTAAGGATAACATTATAGCAGAAGCTTTCATAGATAAGCACAAACACTTAAGGCAATTTATAACTAAAACAAAATCCTTTTAAACTTGAACTTCAGCATAAAATGGAAAAGATAAAATGAAATAATTTCATTTACTTATTCAAATGGATATTCTACTAGTCGAATGATCTCATGAAATATCAATAACCACTTTCATAATGATGGAATGCATAATGCCAGACTATCATAACCACATAGCCAAGGCCTCGTGCCAAGACTACAAATAATATTTTTCCAAGGTCTTGTGCCAAGACACTAGTTTGTCTCATGAGACCTACCGATGCATCGAGGTGCTATAGAGGGCTCCACCTATCACTTACTAAGTCCAATTCATTCCTCATATGAAAAGTTTTTAACATAACATTAATAGTCGTATTAAAACTAGTATACAAAATGTCAATACTTAATCTACAAACCATGAATGATATAAAAATAGCACATCCAAAGTCAAACATAACTCATTTGACACAATATGGAAGATTTTATTGTATCATATTAACCTCAATAGAGAATAATGAAGGATATTGAAATAGATGAAAATAATCATCAACCCTATTTGAGAGAAATATCCCCCTTTTTCTTGAAATCATTTAAAAGTCACACTATTTGTCAAGAAGCCATTTAAGAATATATTTTTGAATCAAAGTGTCCCATACCACTTTGAAACTTTTAAAAGGAGTTTTAATTTTAAAACATTAATGTACATATAAATAAATCCTTAAAACCATTTTTTAAAACATGGACATTAATGAGCAAGATAAGTCTTTAAAACATTTAAAAATGATATTTTAGTTAGAGTTTCTAACCAAAAGAGAGACACTTGAATACAAATAATTGAGGAAATAAAAATTTTGTAATATCATGAGAATAAAGTGATTCATGATATAATATGTCAAATTACATTATATACACCGCATAAAAGTTATTTGGTGTATAACAACAAAGAAGTTTCAATGGAATGTAAATTGAGATGAATTATTTTATAAAGACCATATCCTTTGGTTAAGGATAAATCAACGACACAATTATGTGTGAAAAATATAAATACACTAAATATGATTGGATATTTAGTGGAAATCAATCAGATGACATTCACACATATTCTTGTAAAAACAACACCAATGAATTGGATATTTAACTCAACAAATGGAGACTGAGTTAAAATTACTCTTATCAAGTTCATACCGATGACTTGAGAATTTATCAATGGTGTGATTATGTGTATAAAAATTATTTCCACAGAAAGGGGAGTGGAAATTATGACATAGTCAAATGAATAGTTGTTCTACACATAAACTTGGAGTAAAATAATCAATGAAGTATGCGTAAAGCTGAATGAGTGGAAATTGAAATTTCAAATTCCCTTATTGATTTGGTAACATAAAAAACATACACCCATGAAAGAAGTATCATACAATGATGATGTAAATATGAATGAAATAAAGTATATTACATAATTAATACAAACATGGGCAGTACACAAACCACATGTAATAAATAAGTGGTGAACAATGGAATTCTCACAGAATTAAAAGTGAGATAAGAAACCCCTTACCTTTTACTTTTCCTTGGTTGGGGGTAGGTTAACCTCCTGTATAATGTTCAAATAATTTTTATTAAATTATTCATGAATCGTATACATTAATATGACATCATATATGATCTTTTAACATTTCATTTTTAATAATATCTTAGAATTATCGTTGTTTCAGGTGTTAACTTACTCGTTTTATTTTATATGTTTTGTTAAGTAAGCCATGTTTTCAGGGATAGGATGTATCTTATTCATATCCAGAATGATATCAAGTCCTTAGATATTATTTTAAAATCATAAAATGATAATTATACTTGAATGGTTACGATAGAGAATGAATCTCATCGCGTTCGTGGAGACGGTAGTCCGTACGTACGCACGAGAAACAATATCATTCTTTTGATATTAAAATAATATATAATTAGATGGTATATCATATATAAAGAATCATTATCATGTTATATTTATTATTTTCATGAGTTACACATCATTATTATACCCACCCAAATAATAATATATTGAATAACAATTACACCACGGCGTGGAGACGGTAAACCGTACGTACGCACGTATGGTGACATGTTATTCAAAGGGTGGATAGAATACTGAATATGGTTGTACCATATTTATAATACCATCAAAGTATATATAAGATACTGAAGTTATTATTTTAGAATGGTAATAACAATGAAATAAGAAGTGGAAGAAGAAAGGAACTTGAAAAGGGGTGGTGAAAACATTACCTCTTCTTCGGGTTCTTCCTTTTGATTTGATCAAAAGGGCTCCTTATGTTGGCTTTCTGATCAAACTAAGGACTCTAGGTTGTAGTGAGGGAAGTTGAAAGAGTATTTGGGCAGGGGTTTTCCGAACCAAAAGGATTTTAAGGTGTGAAAAAATGAGGAGGAGTTCCCTTTTATAAGAGGGGTGAGGGGCACCTTTGGAAAAGCTAAAAATATTAATTTATAATAAATTCATATTCGGTTTCTAATGGCTCCAAAGTTGATTATTCAAATTTTAAGTTGGGTATAGGTAGAAAAACATTCAACCAATAGAATTTATACAGGTTTGGGTAACTATATGAACCTTATATTTTAGTTTTAACTCTTAGTTAATTAGTTTGACATTTACCATGTCACATTGTATTTTTATATTATATAGTTAATAAACAAACTATATACATCCAATAGACCCCCATGTGGTCCATTAATGATATAAATATCATGATATAAGTCTCTTGGACGAACTTTATATTTTTAGGAATTTAATATCAATTAATAATATAATATTTGTTTTAAAAACTCTTTTATGTCATTTTTGACTCTATTCAATAGTTGATTTTTTTGAAACTCATAACAGAATGATTACTTCAAAAAACGTCAATTAAATGAATCCTAATATGTCATAGTATCCTAGAAAATTAGTGTAATTCATTAAAAATCCTAAATTATATTTATTTTGGTATTTATAATATCAATTATTTTACTTTTTCACTATTATGGTAATTACTGCATCGTCATTGTGTCATAAATATATTAAAATCTTTAATGTCTAAAAATCAAAAATAAAATATCATTATGTCGGAAATCTTGTAATCTTTATAATTAATATTTAAAATTGAATTTATCTTATTTATAACCCTATATTAAAAATGTTTTAGTAAATAAACTTTGATTTTAACTCTTTTAACTGTTCTTTGAATTAAATAATAATAAATGTCCTAATCTAATATAAGTGGACCTAAATGATAACATTTTATTCCTAAGGTTGTTTTTGGTCGAGATACACTTGTCCAATAGAATTAGGACATGTGTTAGGGTAATATTAATATCATTTTTACCCATAATTACCCTATTTACTTTTAACCGTGGTAAATATAAGTTAAAAGTTACTATTCACCAAAAATTATTTTCATCTCATTGAACCACATTTTACTTATTAATATTAACCGTGTGTCTCGGATTTTCAAAATTTCATTCACAGAAGTGGTAAAATTATGTTTTATGAAAAATTCTATTTTTTTTAAACTACCACTTAGTAGTTTCACTATTCATCAAAAGTTGAAGTTTTTCAGAACAATGCCAAAATTTCACCCAAAGCTATAATTGATATTCTGATTTAAAAAATGATGTATATTTTAAAAAATTCTTAACATATAAGTTGCATTAATTAATTTTATAATTAATTCCCACTGTCACAACAAATAGCGTGTTTTTAAAAAACAATATATATCGAAATATTGACAATTGTTTATGTCAAATTTCAAAGTGAAATTAATTATAATGAACACCATTGGATAAAATGGTAAACATATATTCTAATTATACTTTAAAACCACTCAATAATATAATTTATCACTATTAATTATTTTGATTTAAAAATTTGTTTTTAATTAAAATTTAGTAATTTTCACTATTCATCAAAATATAAGTGTTATCAGAAAAGTTCCAAAATTTCACCCTTGGATAAATTAGATATTATGAATCTAAAAATGAAGTCCATTTTGAGAGATAAAATTTATAAAATTTCAAAAAGTAGGTATTACTATTCATAATGGCTAGTTTGATTGGTTGTGGTGTGTTAGAATCTCGAAGTTGCGTGCAATACACGCCATTGCATTATTCGAAGGGAAACGTACCGTGGAAGCTTGGGGTGTTACAGGAATACCATTAGGTATTACTATACATATATTTTAAAGGTCATTCATATCTCATTCCCAAAACATCTTCCTCAGACAACTATTTTCAAAATGACTATACTCCCCACATTTAGAACATTCAATTGATAACTCAGAATGGAATTATTTCCCTTTCATTGAGTCCACTGAACACTTCCATTTTACTTTTTATGATATTGCTTTATGACCAGTATTTCTATATCTATAACATTTTATTTTCCCTTTAAAACATTTCACTAGGTGTTTCTTTCAACATCCTACACACATAGGTTGTTGAATGTAATTACCTTTATGATTATAACCTGAACTTACACAATGATTCAAATATAACATATAATATTCCTTATCAAAATCCCAAATGATCAAGTGTTCTGTAAGTAACCTAGGTAGTTTTCTTATAATAATTAAAAGAGTTCTCGTTGTAGATCCTATTTCATTCAATTTCTTATTTAAAAAACCACTACAATTTCCTTCAAATCCATTGTTACTTTAGCGCCTTCTATATCCATCCATAAACTAAAACCGAAAAAAAATTAGTGTGATTATATAAGCAAAATAATCATATATTATCATATGAGGGTGATAAATAATAAAATATACTCATCCAAATTATCTAAACTCATTTAAATTTTCTAAAATAACTATGACTCTCTATAATATACTAACCATTATAGTTATATACATCTTTTCGCTTATACATAAATAACACCCTAACCTCTAATGGATTCTTAACCGACCAATGATACCCACTATAAGGCCCCTACCTTAAACATTATTTAATATTGAGGTAAGTCATTATTTTAGATTTCATTCACATCAATGAACTTTTCAGGTTTAGAGATTTAGATAATTAGGTCATAAATCATATATAACAACTTAAATATTACAAGAATACACTTTTACTCACTATCGATTTTTTTCATAAAACAAAATGTTTTTATAAAGAAACAAGTTTCATTACATATTTAAACAGTATGAATTTTCCATGATCCCATCATCGAGTATATTCTTATTTAAGTTATTTGAAAAAATTTCGAATCTTGGGATGAGTATACAAATCTCAAAAACGGATACTTGAAGAATTAAAACTATTAGTCTTGTGAAAACATTTAAACTAGGAATAATTTTTCAAAATTAATACTTTTTACCTTTTAGAAGTAGTAAATATACTTTACTAAATATAATATAATTTCTTACCATTTTATAACCCAAAAATTACCATAGAACCGTCGAAAGAAACAAATAACATATAAAGGTAACCTGCTACATAACCATACATAAATTGTATAACCATATGGTCGACATCTATACATATCACTAAATGGAAAAGCCATTTGGCCAAATTCTATACCCAATGTATTTGAGGTTATAACATAACCACCCATCCTTGGTTTATCATAGTACCATATATCTTTTGGTTATCACGTAACCACCCATCTATGGTTTATCATATTAGCATTCGTCAAATGTATAAGTAACATTATATCATCTTAACAAGTAAACGATTCCAATTATCAATATTTCACTTATAATATTTTATTTTTCAATCAAATTAAATCATTTCAAAATATTGAAATAGTAAATCCACTTTCAAAACCATTTTCAGTACCAAAATACTCCGAAAAGGGAATAATGTATTTCTTTTCCTATTAAAAACATTCAGTCTTATAGATGATTCCAAATATAAAATCATAGTTACGGTGATGGAGTAGTTGTAGTCACCAAGTACGTTAAAAATATTCATTTTTTTGTTTATAAAAAATAATCATAGAAAAAAGATTCACTTTTAATGAAATTAAAAATAAAGGAGGATTATTAAACACCGTATAAAATAAGGTTGTTTATAAAATAAAAATATACCTCAATTAAAGGATATTGAGGCGATGCCCATAATCATGGCTCTGACTCATTACGTACAATCGGTGTATTCCTGGATAATAAATTTGGTTAATTTATAATTTCTTTAGAACATTTTTCAAGTTTATTATTCCTTTTATATCACATATTACCACGTTATAAAAATTACATAATTATTTCAGTTCATATTTGACCTTTTGTTGATATTCGGTAAATGTGTCGAAAATAAACTATTTTAGATTTAAATTGTTTATATAGTAAAAATTCCATCATCTGAAAAATATTATTCATTATTAAAATATCATATATATCCATTATATATTTATTTATAATATCCATAATATTGGGAGATATGAAATTAAATGCATTGTTCATGAAGACTGTAGGTCTTATCTTCACATGAACGCTACTTTCATTTCTTTTTCATATTAAAATAATAATAATAAAATGATATAAATTTATATTACAATATTATTATTATATTTATGTCATTATTATATCATATTTTTATTAAAACAAACCATTATACGGTCTATTTACAACAGGAACAAGTCGCATCACTTTGAAGGGGTGGTTGTCCACACTTCCTCATGCAAAATTATCTCTTTTACACAACATGGAAATCATAAAAGTATGTTCTAAGTAAAAAATACATAAAAATGGAGACAATATAAATATAATATATATCATATATAAATTCATTTCCAACATTATTTCCACCATGATAGGTGGTTTGAGAAAATTGAACAATCGTCATTTTATTGGACACTAGTTCATCGTACATAAATATAGTGAGTTATATATCCATTAGATGGAGGTGTGTGTGGTTTTAGGTCAACAAAATAATAAAAAAACATCCTAATATATTTATGATACCGTTTTTGTTATAAAATAATAGAATAAAGTTATGTTAGGGGTTGCATAAGTAAAATAAATCAAAGGATCTTGAGATATGACATTACCTATGAATCGGGTAATCCCTTTTGATTTGTGCCAAAAAAATTCTTTCATTTGACTTATCCCAATCTAATGATTCTATGAGAATGGTAGGGTTTTTGGGAGCTTATATGAGAAGAATTTGGATAATAAAAGGGGCATTAGAGGTTTCAGTACGTTCGTAGATGTGGTATCCTTTTGTAAGAGGGAGGAGAGGTACCTTGTGATAGTCTGGAAATATTATTTTTTTATAAATTTATATTCACATTATAATAGTTAAAAAGTTATAAATTTAAGTTTGAGATGAGTATGGTTTTAAATCCTCTCAACCTATATGTTTTAGGCATGTCTAGATCACAAATATAACCTTATCTTTTATCTTTTACCCTTTGTTAGAAAAATTATCTCTTACCAAGTATTCTTGTGTTTTTACACAATATGGTTAATACATTTTCTATAAAACTACAATAGAACCTCTAGTGGATCATTAATGACATTTGAAAAATTATATAAGTAATTTGGTCGAATATAGTATTTTTATGACTATTATTTAATTTAATAAAATAGTATTTTATTAAAACCACATTTATGTCAATTTTGACACTATTTAAAAATGGACTTTAAATATTGTAATAATAACTTGATTCCTTCAAAAAATAGAATTATCTCAAATATAATATGTCACATACTTACATAAAATTATTTTATGGCATCAAAAGTTTCAAATTAGATTAATTTTCATATTTTAATATATTTTATTTGAATTTTAAATTAATTAATTAAGCTCTTCATCATCATTGTGTCATAAATAAATTTATTTATAAAATGTATAAACATTACAAATAATATACCATTATGTATTAAATATATTTATTTTCATAATTAATATTTATAGTCTAAGAGATCATTTATATACACCAAATTAAAATTGATTTAGTAAAGAGTTACAAGTTTATGTTATATTTCACTTTTCTTTAAATTAAATAATATAAAAGATTACTATCACACCCAAGTGGATTAATGGGGTCCTAAAATCGACCCAAGATTATAATTGTCATCCATATCTCATCCAATAAGATTAGGACACATTTTACAATAGTTTTATAATATTATAATATTATTTTTACCCTTATTTACTCGATTTCACATTTAACCATGGTAAATAAAAATATTACTCAACTTAATTTTAATAATGTGCTAAAATAAAAGGGAGTTATTTACAAAATATAAACCTTATAATCGAAAATTTGGGATATTTTTTTTCAAATTCAAAACACATAATTTGTAGAAATAAATTTAAAATTAATTCTCATTGTCAAAACCAGAAATTGGTTTTTTAGGATGTAAAAACTATCAAAAGGTTGACATGTGTTTATATCCAATTTCTATGTTAATTTTATTATAATTTCCCAAATTGGATTAAATTCTAAAAACATAATCCAATTATAGGTTAAAAAATTAAAAGTACAATCCAACAATATAAATAAATTTGATAAAAATATTGTTTTAAATTAAGATGCATTATTTTTCATTATTCATTAAAGAATGGATTTTATGAGAAAAATAACAAAAAATCAATCAAAATAAATTTGGGTTCCCCTATTCGAAGGAAGAGGATTATTTTCTAAAATATAACAAATAAATATGACAAAAACAAGATTAAAATGGTTCTCCATCAAAAGGCAGTAAAACGACCTTTTAAAAATATTAGAATAATTTAAGCATAAAAATGAATTCATTCTCATTTTAAGCATATAAAATTTATTAAATAAATGTAAAAGCATATAAAAAACTGTGTAATCATATTTTATTTATTTATGTTAATTCATACTAATACAGTAGATATGTGTTAACTACTATTTAAATTAATTAGGTTATTAGTGTATTATTTTTTTGGTATAACTCAATGTTGGGTGCAATGTATGATTTCCGAGAAAGCTGTTGTTGAGTTCCAAGTACGCTATCAGACAAAAAGTCCCATTTCCCATATAATCAATATCTTTTTTCATAAGTATTAATAGATATGAAAATTTATTATTCTATAAAGACATGGGATGTTACATCGTTCCCCGATTTGGGAAATTGAATCCCCACAATTTTAAAATTTGGGTCAGTAACTTCATAGAAAATCCCACATCGAAAAAAGAGTAAATAAATCTACCACTTTAAAATAATGAAAGATAAGTACACAGGTCACATGATATAACCCATACTAGGATTCCATATAGGAAAACATGGAAATGGAAGAAAAACTAACCATATTTTTCTAATAGAGAGTGATATCAAACATGATCAGAATGAAGTAAACAATCATAAAACCCTAAACTTGTGATTGATAAAGTGTCATTGATTTGTAGAAGGAAATGTAAATGGAAAACATTTTTTAAGGTCCTTTTCATAACATTGAGTAATTTCTTTATGATCTTGACTAAAAACATAAGGAAACATACTTAATTTTCAAGTATAATTTTATCCTTTGATAAATTTCTTCCATAAACTCATATTTTCCCTAAAAAAGTATTCAAGATAAATTAGTCACATCTAAAGACCTAGAATAAACATCAAGAGATTAAAATAATATATGAAAAGATTAACTACTTATTAATATTATCTTTAAACATTAAACAGAACCAAAAAGGTTGGGATAGGATAAGTTAATTCCCAAAAAATAATAAACATTTATAATAAAAAAACTACATTTAATTTAAAAAAATTAGACAGTAATACCCAAAATCAAGAAAAGGTTATTTAGAAGAAAAACAAAAATTATATCTAAAAAATATTCCAAACAATGTTCGGAACCCAAAATTAATAAGGGTTTGATAACACATTCTTTGGAGATAAATTTTAAAATTTTTCTCCAGATAACATCAACCACTGTTAGTAGATCACACCAAAAAGTAATTTCCAAAATCACATATTCTATAATATAAGTTAATCATTTCAATTGAAACCTTAAATCTCCATATGTTGATAACTAAAACATATATTTCCCTAAAAATGCATCAACCTTTATACCTCAAAATAAAATTTGATAGTATTTTATTAAACTTTGACATAAAGGGCTCCCAAAAATAGTGAATGTATTATAAAATTACATTTATCACTAATTCCCCAAATCATATTACTATACCAAGGATATCCATTTCATAAAACAAAAGTTCCCAAAATCAAATTATTCCTACTCCACCAACTTTGTTAACAAAAATGAAAATCCATACTAACCTGAGACATCACGTAGGCTACTGTTAGGTGAAAAAGAATTATCTCCCTTCAGTTGTGGGTTCAACCCACATAACCTTGTCCAACACAATGGGTTGTCACAGTCTGTGTGTTTTCCCTTTTTATAAAACTATAAAATTCTTATAAAATTACCAAAATGAGATACAGTCATTAAAAATAACTATATAATATTTTGATCACAAATTTTATATCACATCCTTAATTTTTCATCCTAAAATGTAATATCTTATAATTAATTCAAAGTCAAAGGTTATATAAAGGTTATCATTTACAATAAAATTGTGTCCAAAAAAGAAATGATAATTATTCCTCAAATAAAATTTTCACATAACAAACTATAGGGTTACACATGCTAGAAAAATTCATCCAAAGTAATCACATCATCAAAATACCATTAATAAGTTTAAAAAATTCATCAAACAAGAATATTCCATAACTCTTTAATCCCTTACATGTAGACTACATAATCATTAATCATTTTTTATCATACCCTAAAAATGTATTTATGTCTTATTCCTTAATACTTATCTACGAAAAATTAAAAACATGAATCTTTTCCTAAGATTCAATAATTTCAAAAAACGAGACAAGAAATAATCCATTCCATTCATACATAATTTTCAATTTGCATATCATAAATTTTAATAGAATTAAGATTTTTATACATATATTTTTAGGGTCCTTCAGATCCCATTCCCATACCATCTTCATCAGACATCTATTTCTATAATGACCATACTCTCCACATTTAAAACATTCAATTGGTAACTTGGAATGAACTTTTTCACTTACCTAGAGTCCACTAAATTCTTCCTTTTTCCATGGTATGATATTTCTTTATGACCATTATTTGAAAATCTATAACTTCTTATTATCTTATTAAAAAAATTCACTAGGTGTTTATTTCCACATCGTTAACACATAGGTTTCTGAAAATACTTAACCTTTATTATTATTACCTGAACCAACAAGAGGATTTATTTCTTGTATATATGGTACCTTATAAAAATCACTAAGGTTCAAGTGTTAAATCATGACTCTATATAGTTGGTTTAGAATAACCAGAAGAGTTCTCATTATACATAGCATTTCAATCAGTTGCTTATTTAGAATACCACTACAGTTTCCTTCACATTCAATATTACTTTAGTCCCAGCTAGATCCATCCATTTTCTAAAACCAAATTTTTTTAGAGTGATTATAATATAAAAATAATCATATACTATCATATGAGGAAGATAAACACTAAGATATACTCATCCACATTACCTCAAACTCATTAAATTTTTCTAAAATAATTATGACTCTTTTTAATATGATAACCATTGTGGTTATATTAATTTTTTCATTTATACGTAAATAACACCCTAACCTCTAATGTTTTCTAAACCGAATAATGATACCCACTATAAGTCCTCATCATTAAACATTATGCAATATTGAGTTAAGTCAATAATTTGACTTTTAATCAAATTTAGGATCTATTCAGGTTTAGAGATTTATAGAATTTGGACATAACTCATACATAACAAAAAAAAATATTACAAGTATACAATTATACTTACTATTCAATTTCATCCATAAAATGAAATGTTTTTCCAAGGAAACATGGTTCATTATATGTTTAAACATCATGAATTCTCTGTGATCCCATCCTTGACTCTATTATTGTTTAAGTCCTTAGAAAAACATTTCAAAACATGGGATGATTATAAAAATCTCAATAATGGATACATAGAGTATGAAAACTATTAGTCTTGTTAAAAATTAAAAACCATGAATACATTATCATAATGTAATACTTATCACCTTTAATAAGTAGTAAATATACTTCAATGAATATAAGAGTATTGATTACCCTTTTTGACCAAAATCATATCATAAACCCATAGAAATAAACATATAACATATAAAGGTAACTTGTGACAGAGGCATACTTAAATGTAATAAACATACGGTTGGCTTCCACACATAGTACTAAATGGAATGTCCATACAGCTGACATATATACCCAATTCATTGGAGGTTACAACGAAACCACCCATCCATGGTTTATCACAGAACCCCCCATATTTTTTATCACATAACCACTTGTCTTCGGTTTATCATGTAACCACCCATCAAATATCCTAGTAAAATTATATAATCATAACAAGTAAAATATTCCAATTATCAAAATTTTACGCATAAATTTTCATTTGCAATCAGAAGAAATTATTTCAAGATATGAAAATAGTAAATCCACTTTAAAACCCATTTTCAATACCAAAACACCCAAAAAAATGTAATAAGTTATTTATTTTACATTTACAATTATTAAGGCTTATAGAGGAAGCATAACATAAAATAATAGTTATGGCGGTGGAGGAGTTATTTTCAATGCATACGTTGAAAACATTCATTTATTTCGTTTTTAAAAAATATTCATAGAAAAAATATTTCATTTGAAATAAAATAATATCTAAAGAGGTTAATAATAAACCCTATAAAACAATGTGGTGTATAATATCAAAATATTCATCAATTAAAGGATATTGAGATAAAGTCCATAACCATGTGTCAGACTCGTCATGTACAATTGTTATATTCATGAATAATAAACATTGGTTAATTTATACTTTCTTGGTATCCTTTTTATGATTATTATTCCTTTTATATCACTTATTATCAAGTTATAAAAACTACTTTATTAGTTAAGTTCATATCGAACATTTTGTTGATATTCTATACATGAGTCGAAAATAATATTATTTTGATATAAATTGTCCATATAGTCATAATTAAATCATATATAACATATTATTCATGATTTAAATATCATATATATACATTATATATTTATTTATAATATCCATAATATTTTGAGATATGAAATTAAAGTAACTATTCCTAGAGACCGTAGGTCGTACGTACACATGAACCATACTTTCATTTCTTTTTCATATTAAAAGAAGAATAATGAAATGATATAAATGTATATTACAATATCAGTATTATAATTATGTCATGTGTATCTCTTATGTTTAATAAAACCATCCTTTATACATTACATTTATAAAGGGAAGGAGTCACATCGCTTGAAGGGGGTGGTAGTCCACACTTTCTCAAATGAAATTATCATATTTACACAACATGGAAAGAATAATGGTATGTTCTAACTAAAAATTACCAAATCATAGAAACAATATATATATATAATATATATATATATATATATATTATATAAATACAGCGTGATCATAATGGACACCATGAGATGTGGTTGGAGAAAATTGAATAATCATCATGGGCTGTAGTTCGTCATACACCAAAATAGTATGTTCTATGTACAGTAGATGGATGTGTGTTTAAGTGTAGGTCGAAAACTTAGTATAAAAACATCAGAAGAAATTTTTTATAATTGTGTTATATAAAATAATGGAATAAATAAATATTAGGGTTTTAGAGATGTAAAATAAATGAAGGGAGCTTGAGAGAAGATGTTACCTCTAAATTGGGAAACTCTATTGGATTTCAGACACAAGGATTCCTAGAGTTTCCTTCTTCCAATGTAAGGCCTCTAGGATTAAGGGATAAGTTTTAAGAGCTTATTTTAGGGTAATTTTGATGAGATAAGGGGATTTAGATGTCTGAGTAAGTGGGTAGATGTGGAGGCCTTTTATAAGAGGAAGTAGGGGTAATTTAAAATAGTCATGAAATATTATTTTATTATAAACTGATTTTTGAATCATAATAATTAAAAAGTTATACATTTATAGGTTAAGATGTGGATGGGTCCAAATAGTCTCAAACAATAGGTTTTAGACAAGATTAGGTCACAAATTTAACCTTGCCTTTTGGATTTAACCATTAGTTAAAAATATTAACTCTTACCATGCCTTCTTGTATTTTTAAACTATATGGTTAATATAGATACTATAAAATTCCAATTGAACATAAAGTAGATCATTAATTACATTTGTTGCATTATTTATGTCATTTGGTCGAATATAATATTTTTATGACTATTATATCCTTTAATAAAATAGTATTTGTTATAAATACACATTTATGTCAATTTTAACACTATTTAGAAAAATATTTTTGTTAAAGTCATAGAAACTTGATTCCATTGAAAAACAAAGAATTAACTCAAATATAATATGTCAAATTAATCCATTAAATTCATGTATAGAATCAAAAATTTTAATTACATTTATTTTAATATTTAAAACATCATTTATTTGAATATTTCATTTATAAGGTAATCATTCCATCATCATTGAGTCATAAATAAATAAATTTATTTATTTAATGTATAAATATAATAAATAAAATACCATGATGTGGAAAATAATTTCATAATTTTAATGACTATTTATAGTTGAATATATCATTTATATAAACCAAATTTATATTTTTTTAGATAGGAGATTCATTTTTATGTTATATTTCCCTTTTCTAAAATTAAATAATAGAAAACATAATTATCACACCCATGTGCCTCTATGGGGTTCTAAAATTGACCCAAGGAGGCTCATGGTTGGCCATATATCATCCAATATGATTATAACATGTTTTATTGAATATTTTTATTTTAATAATATTATTTCTTACCCAAATTTACCTGATTTACCCTTTAACCATGTTAAATAAAAATAATTACTGAAGTTACTATTAATAATGTCCAAAAATAAAAGGTAACTATTTACAAAATTTTGACCTTGTAGTTCCAAATTTTGAATCATTTTTTCCAAATAAAAAATTCATAATTGAGAAAAATTAATTTAATATTAATTCACGTATTCAAAACCAAAAAGTGGGTTTTAAAGAAGTAAAAAACCAATCAAAGTATTCACATGTGTTTATCTCCCATATCAATGTGAAATTACATCCAATGACTAAAATTGGATTAAATGATATACAATAAAATTAACCATTAAAAACAATTAAACTTATAATATATATAAATTAATTAGATTAAAAATTAGTTTTGAATTAAAATGTAGTATTTTTTACTATTCACTAAAATATGGATTTTATAAGAATAATAATAAAATCAACAAAACAAAATTTTGATTTTCTACGTATGAAGAATAAGTTTATTTTATCAAATAGAACATATAAAAGTTAAAATAACAAAATTTAAAAATGGTTCTCCCTCAAAAGGTGTAAAAACGTACTTTTAAAAATATTAGAGTACATTATTCTTTGAAATGGATTCATTCTCATTTTAATAATATAAATTTTTTTGGATAAATGTAAAAAAAATTAACAAACATGTGTAATCATATTTTATTTAGTTTTGATCATTCCCACCAATACAATGGAAAGGTATAAACTACCATTTAAAATATTATTATTTTTATTATATTATTTTCGGGTATAACCTATTTTTGTGTCCAACGTAAGATTTTAGAGAAACCTATTATTGTTTGTCGAGTATTCTATTAGAACAACTATCCATTTTAATGTAAAATAAATATCTTATTCGTAAATATTAATAGATTTGAAAATTTATTATTATATAAATACCTAGGATGTTACAATAAATTTTTATATAATTACATTTAATTTATTATTTAAAATAAAAAGGGACTAATATATTTTCAAACCAAATTTAAAATATAATTTTACTTTGTAAACACATGAAAATGAAATACAGTTTTCTTTAAATTGTTATATTCTATTATTCACCCAAAAATGAAATTTTTCATTGAATTAACAAAAAAAATCCGCTAATATAAATTTTAATTTATTATTAAAAAAATTATACCCACTTTTCAAATTTTAAATCTCATATTTTTTAATTAATATTTTAATGAAAACAACATAATAGATTTAATCTTTTTTTTGAATAAAAATATTAAATTTTTGATTGAAAATTTTAATTAATATTTTAATAGGTAATATAAATTTAAATTTATGAATACGAATAAAGAATTAAATTTATTCAAAATTAATATTACATGTGTTTTTACAAATGATTCATCATAATATATGGTATAACCCGTACTTGGATTTGGAACAATCATAATCTAGGAAGCCATCAACCTTGTTGTTAACTCTTATAAAACCTCTTAGCACCAACAAGTTCACAAGGAAATTATTACCTTCTTGGTATACCCTCTCATTGTAACTACAAATAGGGAGAAGACATAGATTAACCACATATAATTCATAACCAACCTAGTAAAATCGGTATTCGAAACACAGTAGTGGATCATGCACAAGACAACACCACCTACACGATCTACATATCAACCATGATCCTATCCTCTAAGATCATATTCCAAAAAAAAACCACCTCCTAATTAAAAAAGTAACACTTCAGGAACTTGACACAAAATATATGTGCTCAATCATACTCAATACAATACCATTGTGTTTAGTTTTCAACTATATTATTCAGAAATATAAGTATATTTCATCTATAAACCCCCAAATGAATTTTTCAAATCATGGATAAAAATATATCTCATGAGAGACATGAATATCCCTAGAACACTCATTAATTTCAATTTCACCACAATGAACTTATACAACCCTTTCCTATACCTACACACCACCTCTAGTATATCCTCTTCCATGCCCTTAATTGATGGTAGTGTTGCCTTAGATTGATCTATGAAAACCACTAGGCTTCTCTAAACAAATTAAATGGTCATCTATCCTCAAAAATGGATAATTATTCTTCTATGTAACTTGATTTGATTTTTAATAATCCATTAATAACCTAATTTTACTATCTGACTTCATCAAAAAACATTAGAACCATAAATATAGGGACATTGTTTGATAAATACATTTTCTTCAATATAATCAAGACTAACCATAATCACTCTCAACAAAAGTGGTTTCATATAATAATAATGGATATATATGGGTTATTAAAGTACAAAAATAAAAATCTTGATTACAATCCCCCTGTCAAGAGGAGTCTAAATAATTTATCCATGAATACATCAAGGAAATGGTCAACCCTTAATTTCAATGTAGCCCAAATCATCACTTGATCCACTATAGAAACCATAAATAAACATGTGTGTTATAGTATCTCATATTTGATAGAAGTTAGGTCCCTATATACCAACCTTTACATCCAACCCTCACATGGAAGAGCATGCCTCTCTCATAAGAGATTAGTACACTACTAACTCCAGTAAAAATCAATAAATGATTAGAAGACCATCAACCAATCATTATCTAAGATGATTTCCAAATTAATCATATATAGAATAAGAAAATGCCATATATTTACATATCCTAATACCAGTAAGACAAATTTTAGGATCTTTGAACATGATCCAACAACCTTATGAGTGGTGTATCACGATATAACATACTAGTGGAAAACATGATAGCCATCCACAAAATAGACACATCAGGCGTAGAAATAAAATTTGAGATGACCCCATATAAAATTGAAAAACTGAAATAATCAAACCAATTAGAACCATACATGTAATAATATAAATAACCGGTCATCCATGAATAAAAACTAGTTCCAAGGCACATACTCTACATACATGGTACATGTAGATATGTCCCCAAGATTCCATTCTCACCTAATTAATTAACTACAGAGTCTACAAATGATTCTTACCCTAAGAACCTTAGCCATATCCCTGACTCAACCTCCAAGACAAGGCCCTACTTTCAACTAGAGGTCCCTCATACGAAGCCCTCAATAATATTTTCCACCTTGATCTTGGCTAAAACCTAATTCAAACTCCATTTTATAGAACCACTAGCGGTAAAACTACTACAAAACTAGTCTAATCGGGTACTAGGTATTTCACAATGCTAGATAAAAGATCTATAAAAGTACCCCATTTCACATCTATAAAATAAGTGTTGTTAAAGGTGATCTTTAATAGCACATTTTTAGAAATGTGAAATGAAATATTTAAGAGCACTAAAAATAGTGTAGTTAAAGGGGTCCCTTTTTTAGAACCAGAAAAATAGCACTAAAAATGGAATGACATGATCATTTCTTGTAAAACATTGCTAATAATAGGGGTTCTTTATCAGTGCTTTTTTAGAAGCGCTGATAATGACCCCCCCCCCCCAATCAACACTTTTTTTACTAGTGTTGAAGAACGGTATGTTTTCAGAAAAATATTTAATTAAAAATAATATATTAACATATAAATTTATAAATTTACATATATTGATATAAATATATTATATATTTTTTAAATATGTTTTATATAATGCTAAATATGCATTTACACTTAATATATATGTTATTTTGTGAAAATTGATTATAAATAATTAAAAAAAGTAATTAATAATATTATTATTATTTTCATTTATTATTCAATTAAAAATAATTGAAAGATAAAAAATTAAAAAATTGATAAGAGATCTAAAATAAGTTGAAAACACAACTCAAACATCAAACGACAATAACTTTTGATCAGGGTGTTCGGTTGGGCACTAATTTATATCAAATAGAATCTTGTGTTGGGTTATACACCTTATTGTCTAGGGGTCCCCAGTTTATGTTTTTTCAAGTTCCAAAGTGGAAGATAAGGCCCCTAAAAATTATTTTTTTTGTTAGGGTACCCGAATTTTCAACATTCGATGGAATTTCTTACTATTTTAAGGGGTTCTTATTCTCTTTTTTCAATGGGAACTACATTTATTTCCTGGTATTACTTTAATATTGATATTAGGGTTTTTATTATTTATTAATTTTTACAATGTACTATTATTTATAATAAAATATAGAACAATATATACATATTTTATTATTATTCACACATACACATGTATAAACATATTTTATATATGTATTTATATATATATGGATTAAATAATGTAATTAAATATATATAATTATATATATCATATAATTGATGATAAAAAAAACATAGAGGAGTGGAAAAGGCGTTGGATATAAGTAGGAGGTCTCAGTTTCAAAATTGGCAGGAGGTAGGGGTGTGTACATGATAGAGGATATATCTAAAGCACTGATAAAGGGGGTTGGCAGTGCTAATAATGGGGGAGTAAGTGATGACAAAAGGGGGATAGGAAGAGGAACTAATGCATAAAATTAACCCCTATTATCAGTGGGGTATTTATCAGTTAAAAAGATTAATTGATAAAGGACCCCTTTATTAGCGCTTTTTAACCGCTCTTAAATGGGGCCTTTAACAGTTATTTTTCTAGCATTGTTAAAGTAACCCCATTAAATCACTAAAACTATAATCACTAATAAATTTATTTTACTATATCTATTAAATTCTACACATATATTAGTGTAATTTTTCTTTCCATTAACATGACACTCCTTTTGTGGTCCCATTACAA
The DNA here is from genome assembly GCA_963277665.1 of Viscum album. NCBI lineage: Eukaryota > Viridiplantae > Streptophyta > Magnoliopsida > Santalales > Viscaceae > Viscum > Viscum album. The sequence continues at coordinate 150,872,531 of OY728159.1, forward strand.
TATGTATAAATTCCAGATCTTCCAATAATAAAATCATGTAAGGGGAAATCCTCCCATTGGGAGGATAAATGAACCATAGCCTTTAAAAACTACTTTAAACATATCTACTTAACCTCATTAAATATCATCTTCCATCCACTAGAAGAGGATCCAACAACACCGTTGGAAAGTCTTCCCTCTCTTATACTAAATATGGGATAGAAAACCATTGGGTAATACTATAATAATATCTATTTTTATAGTTTGGGCCTTGAAAATAACATTTTATCGATACATCATGTTCAATATCTTATCATGGTATATCTCTTTTTGTCCATGAATAGTCTCAAATATAGGGGCCTTATGTGATTCAATCCCATCCAATAAAGGAGAAAAACACCACAGATCAACAAAGAAAGTATCATAGTATATCACAGACATCATCACCTCCTAATATTACACAAACTTATTCACATATATTGCCTTAAAAAATTGCGGATGAATGCTTTGAAAAATAGTTCAGTGATGTCTGACAAGGAAAACCCGTCATGTCTCTCTGATTATACCCACCACATCCTAGTAAGTCCCTATATCATATATGCTTCTAAATTCACCCATTAGTCATTGGGTGGTTTCATCAGCTCAAATAACCCCTTAAGGATCTTAATCCCATCATTAGAATCTTGTGTTTAGTCTCATATCACATCTCATAGCACACCTTCACATCTAATTTTTTTTCACATTTCATATCTCAAACCACACCTTCACAGTCCTCGTTACACGCTTTTGCATCTCAAACTACACCTTCTCATCCATGGTTAGTCACACATCACATCTTGGGTTACACCTTATGACTCTAGGTTATTCTCCCATCATTATTTCAAGTTACACCTTCTCACCCAAGGGTTTTCACACATTGCATCTTTGGTTACAACTTCTCACTCAAGGTTGGTCTCACATCATTATATCAGTGTCAAACACTCTTATCCAGAATTGTCCCATGTATACAAAGTCTTATGCATCATAAATCAATCCGGTATATTCTTACTATATATTTGTCCATGAAAATAATTAGTAAGAGATCACATCTCATAAATAAGAACAATATATAATGTCAACCAAACAACATTATGCCCTAGGATTCACTATTTTCAACCTCTTAGTGTTTCCCACATTTCAACTTTCACATTCCTAAAGCCTTTAAAAGTTAATATACTCATCACTCAAAATTAAATAATATTCTGTTATGTCACACCATATTTAACTGATCCAAAATTCCTCATTATAGGATCAATTTACTACAGAAAAAAGTCATGGAACTAACCAAGGGATGAGAAGTTATTCCTCCCTTTCCAAGAAATTAACCCATAAATCCCCCTCTGTTGTGTCATTTATATCATTACAGACACACCTAGTAACATTAATAACAAAATAATTACTCCATAGGGTTAACACATAAACCTATAGGTAGGTCAATTAATAAAATTTCATAAAACAACTGGAACATGGTAAGGGTTTTTCTATCTCAAGCTTGAACAAAAAAATTCATCAATCCATGCTCTCTAATAAAATAATGATCCATAGAAGCCAAAAAATCATAATGTGTTTTTTTAATATCTAAAATAAAAAATAAAATAGATAAGGATTAATCTAAATAATAAAATGTGTTAGGATTTACAAGATATAGCCTCTTTAATTAATAAATCTCAAAAAATAAGAGAGGGTGGAGAATCTTTAGATTCCAATGAATAGGTCCAATATTGAATAAAACATATAGAGCTAAAGTGAGGATGAGGGATGGGTTTAAAGAAGTTTAAGGTAAATTTATGAATCTTACCCTCTAAAAAACTTCTCTATATCTAGTCATGGTGTAACCATAATGGAGATTATATGATGTATCCCTTCCGGAGCTACACTATAGCATAGCCTCTATGTTATAAAACATCCTCCCTCAAAACATTAGAGATGAATAAACCAAGAAGATCACTATCACGTAGTGACATCCCTCACTATTTTGTTCCATCCCAACTTAACCCATACCATTTCACAAACCATCTTATCATGGAACCCACTCCATTTTTTTGATGCAAAAATGGATAAATCCCAACATATAGTAACATTATCTATGGAACATAACTATTTTATACATCATTATGGCTCATGTTGTGGTACCTCTCAATAACATAATGGCATCCTTCTTCACATTATCAATCTCCTCATGGTAATATTAAAGGGAATGAAGTTTTCATTACTATGAAAATGTTTATGGAAGTAATACCACTTAAATTAGAGTTAGTTTTTTTACTCATATGATTCTATATGTTTTTGGAATTTTCAATAAGTGAAGACCAAATATCTTGTTTTCATCAACAATTTAGGAACATCGTAATGATTTGAAAAATATTTTAATGACTATTATTTCTAAATAAAGTATCTTTAGGAACATAATTTTCCTTTTATGATAGAAATAAATTACTTCAGGAAATAATTGTAATAACAGAAGCATAAGCTCAAAGACTAAGAAGAGAGGTTGAAAACACATAAGGAATTAGATGAAAAATATTAAATAAAAGAATAACATTTAAATTTATATACTGCATTATTTTTTCTAATGAATTAAATTGTTTATATAATTTCCACAACTATTTTTATTACTCAAATCTCTATGTTTTCTATTTTCATGTTTCAATTTTAAAAAAATATTAAAGATGAAATTTTATGGTTTGTGATGAGTGTACTTTAATAAAGGGGGATAAAAATTATGCTTAGTTGTTTTTTCTCTAAGAGGGGTGTTGGTTTTATAAATAATATATAGGGAGAGTTTTATATAAGTTAAATTGAATTTATATTATTTTTCATTAAACATATATTTTGTATATGTACATTGCGATTGTTAAAACGGGGTGTATTTTTCAATAATGTCAAAAATGAAATATTTTTATCCTTTTTTAGTCATAATACCCTTTATATTTATTTTTTAAAGTTGTCAATTTTTTTATACATATTTAACATATAATTTCCATTTTATATTAAGATTATTTTGATTAATGTAATTTATTTACCTTTTTGAAGATATCATGATTACATTGAATGGAAGAATAAATATAAACCTTTTTACTTTTTTGAGATAGTAGCTACTCTTGATGACCTTGGAGTTTACCATTGTGAAGTGTGTTATAATAATTCTAATAAATATAGGATAATTACTTAAGGAATAACGTATATTAATGTTCTGGAAACTACAATAGCTTCATTTGGGAGTATTTTACTATCTCAGTGATTGAGTTATTTAATTTATAAGTGGTTTTCTAACTGTTATTAGAGTATCCAATTGTGAAAAAAATAATATAATCACTCTATGATTTAATGTTTTAATTGTTTTATTTTAATCCTACATAATCGAATAGATTTTGAGGATATTAATTTGTCATTATGACATATAGTTTTAATAATTCTTATGATATTAAATAATTTTGATTTTGTGACAAAAATGGATCTCATGGATTGATCTTGGTGTTGTTGATGTCAATAGATTTTAATCAGGGATAAAACCCATATCATATGATCATTTAGATCGAGTACGATTTGGAGTTCTAGGACATGGTTGCTTTGAATATGTGTATTGATCCTTCAACTATTTTAAATTAAAATTTAGTAGTTTCATTTGTTGGAATGATTTATATCATTTATGAGAATCTATTTAAAGGATTTTATGAGTTTTCACAAAAAATACCCTTTATATTTTAAATCTATGATAGTTCAAATTATTATTGGGTTTTTACATTAAATATTTCATAAATTATCATATTTTTATTTATTGTACCTTTATTGTTATTTCACTTCAAAACTTCCTATATTACAACTCTATAACTACAAATTGACATCATTGGGAAACTTTTTAAGTTTGTAACAACCTAAATTCCTCCACCTGAAGCTTCCATACAGGGACACCACTTTTGTGTTGTGAAATTTTTATTTGAGGTTGTTCACTTACGGGGGGTCTTTTTTTGGTATAGAATGAGGAAATTATGAGAAAATCAATGAGAAAGGATTTCATTATACTTTAAACTTGAAAAACATATGTTTCAATTAGTTTTTTAAATGATATGATGGGATTCCTTCTATAGGAATCAATAAGAGACATGATTCCCAATGTTTAATATATCACGTTTCTAATTCCATGTGATTTTCATATGAGATGATAACAAACCATGTGACTATCTAACCAGTCATATGGATATCGATACTATTTCAAGAAATAATTGCTTCCTTAGGTGTCTTAGGTGATCACATATTAATTTACTAGCATGGTAGAAATAATAAATGTTAAATCATTTTATGATTCAATCTATTTTTATATCATCAAATATAAATGTATTGGATGATAAGGGTTTAATTTGTTTCTGTTAAGGACTATATTCTAAATTACTATATGTGGACACTCCATATGCATACTGGTTACATTCAAGAAGTTAGTAGTAAAGTAAGGAGGTTCAAATAGCTTAGAGGTAGTGTTATGATATATTATAGAGATGTAGTGTAAATCCAAGGAGTTTCTTTGAAGTGGTTTAGAATGTGAATATGTTTCATTAATCTCTTTTTATGTTTTATCCCATATTAAGTTATTAATATTATTCCCTAATGTTATTTCATGAGGACGATTGAAACTATAATTTAAGGTAATGTCATATTATTCTTATTTTCTCACGTTTTTAAGTCAAATAGTGGGTATTTGTTATAAATTATTGTAAATATCCTGAAAATAGAAATATATCAATTGTGAAAGGAATTTGAATGGGTAAAAGAAAGTTTCTATAAACTAGTATGAAATTTTTTACTCCACCATCTTCATTGTATATATAAATTTATCCTAACTAATTTTTAAATAACTTGTTTATTACTATATAAATCACATATAATACTAATGGTAAATCCTTTTAAAACCATGGAATGAATCTTATTCCTCGTTTTTATGTGATTTATCTACTTAATAACAATAAATAATATAGGACTAATCACATTCATTAAACTCTTAAAAAAATTTGATTGAGACTTTTAAATAGAAAACTAAATTGTTTTACTACCATATATTGAAAAAAATCTCTTCACTTAAAAATAAAAATTAAGAAAAATATTCACTAAAAAATGGAATAAAGAAATATAAAATCAAATAAAATTAATCCTCATTTCATAGAATTGTAACAACCAGTTTAGATTCAACAAAAAAATTACCAAATAATTAAAATATGAGACAAAAGGGATTCATAATCATAAAGTGGTAAATGAGATTCTAATATCTTGATGATGCAGTGGTTTTAGCTAAAATATAAAAATTGACTAAATATTAAAATTCTTTCAATTTGGCCACTCAATAAATTGATGGTTTATAGGACTCACTACTTTATCTTAACATCATCCTTTTATTACTTACATTCAATCATTGTCTAGTATTGATCTAACTTTTCTAAATTTACCCCTTTTTGATTTTGAATATATAGTTAAATATATCTACACTCTTATAAATATATATCATCAACACTTTCCCCCTTATATCAGAAAAAAATTTACTCATGGCCATTATTCTTCCAAGTTTCTATGATATTCTGTATGTTCACTCTATCTGTATTGCCTATATATAATATCATGATGGTATTTATGATTATAATTAATTGAAAATATGTTAAATAGTATTACTTTAGTGTGACACTCTGTTATCCATATTTTATAAAGGATAATAACCTTATGTATCATATCATTTTTTTTAAGTTACCATTATGTATCATATTTAAATTTTAAGTAGTACTTTGTTATAATACATCCCTCCTCTATGAAAAATTCATAGACCATTATATATTGGTCTAGTAATATTATGTATCATTGTGTCCACATTAACAAAATATTCCCTACCAATAAAGGAAATTCTCTTGGGAATTATTTCATCCACTTGGTAACCTTTTCACATTATCAAAATAACCATTATATATTTGTTGTATCACTGCCATAAAAATGAAATGACTCGTATCCATCAATAGGTCCATGAGGTGACCATTACATATGAACCAATTTAATCCTATATACGCAAATAAAAGTTAAACTATTCACTTAGAGTAGAAAAGTAAATTAATATAATGAATCATATTTTTTCCCTTATACATCCCCAAGAATATAAAACTTTCTCTCCAAAACTGATCAATTGATCTTTACATTTTGAAATTATTATTCTTGATACTTTTCTAAATTCTCCTCATTATCTTACTGATTCTCATCCTTCTTATTTTGTACCATAAATGCTTCTTGATCATTATTCCTCAATATATATGTATCAAATAAAAGGATTATCAGTATATAGACATTTCTTTTATTCTATAAATCAATTAATTTCCCAAATCATAAAGTTAAATAAATTGACCAAAAATAAATTGAAATTACCCTTTAATTCAAAATAATTTTTAAACTAAAATAATTAATAATTATGAGGAAATAAAATGAACTATATATTTAAAAAAACTATTTTGTGACTCTTTTAATTCCCCCACACTAAACCCATGAAATCATAGATAATTTGATATCAATGAAATAGCCCAAGAAATATTGAATACATAATTCAATGTATTTTTCTTTTTTAGTAGACAATTCACTCGATCTTATTATACCTTCTTAAATTTTCATTATTAATTTTTCACCATTAGGACCATTCAATTGGTTTTCACTTTTGTATCCTCCAATTCACATTTATACCTACCTTACCATCAAGAATTCCCTTCTCACATTAATTGTTAATTTACAAAACAAATACTCATTTCAAACTCATACTAGGGTCAATATAGGCTTTATAATTTCATAAATAACCCAAAAATGAGTTAAATAATTGTTCTTTGTTAGATTGTTTTTTATATTTATTCTATGTATAAGGATTAGTATGTTGTAATATTCAAAATTACATAGGTAAAATTGAATTGTAGGATATAATTAAATATAAATACAAGATTATTAATTTAAACCTCAGAATAGAATCCTCCATCACTAACCTTTAAATTTATTCATATTATAAATCCTTATAAATTATCATGGAATATCCACATAATAATATCATCAAAAGAAACAAATTTTATTTCTCTCTACATCCTTTGAAATCATTTTTTGTGTTCTTTTTTTCATTTTTTTTAATTCGATGTATATTTTTATATTTTTAGGGTAGAGATGTGTATTTTAATGTCAAATTATTTTTTAAAATTACTTGAAAACCTTAGAAGGATATATTACATTCCATATTCACTATAATTAATGCTTTTATCCAAATATTCCTACAACGATGTTTCCCCCATTTACTCACATATTAGTTAAACAATGATCACGAATTTACAACTAGAGTTGGAAAGTTAGTGAAAATTATCTTGTAATGGGGATTCATAATAAGGTAATTCATTTTTGTGAGAGGGTGAAAGGTTTCATAATTCAACATAGGCCATGATAGAATTTTCTTTAAAAAGGTATTTTCAATCAGAATAATTTTTTATTCAATTTAATCACTAGTTACTCAAATACCAAGGGTATTAATAGTTAAAAAAATTATTCATGTCTGGCTTAGTTCTCTTGAGAAATGGTGGAATTATGAAGAGGTTTCCAAAAAATTGGAATCATTAATTGAATTTTATTTTAGAATTAGATAATATTTCATGGTATATAATATAAAAATAAATTAACATTTAATAAATATCTTAAACCATGAATATGAAAACAAGTTCATCTGATCATTCAGAGAAGTTGATTTCCCTAAGAAAAATCAATTTATCACTATTATATTATATTAAAATCTAGAAATTTAAATCAATTATATCATAGAAAGTGTTGAATACACTAACAAAACACAAATATAAAAATTTTATAACAAAATAATTTAATTTAGAAAATGGAATTCCACAAAACCACACACACATTTAATAAAAATGATATCCTCTTTGTAAAATTGTTTCTTTTGATGATTTAAACATTAGAATTATAATTATATCCTAAAAATTATAAGTTAACATCCGGTCCCCATGTGTACCTAGAAGCTTGAAAAAGAACCTCCTTGCGTTGGAAATATTGCACATAACATCTCCAGAGCTTCAATTAGTACCAGTTAATTGAAATGTTGTATTTTTATCTAGATATATAACATATATAGGACCAAAAATATTAATAATAATAAAATGTCCAGACCATTTGGAATTTAATTTACCAAGAATACCCTTCATTCTATAATCAAATAGTATACATGTATCTCTTTCTATAAAATATTTTCTAAAGATCAATTCATCTTGAGAAAATATTATTTTCTACTTGTAAATCCAATATATTTCAAAAAAATATTTTAGATTTCTTAAAAATATTTCTTGTATTACATTCATTCATTCCTAGAATCATATAAATCCACATTAGGGATTTTAAAATCATAAAAATATTTTTTTATAACTCCATAGATAAGGGAAAATTTCTCCCATACACTAGTCTAATATTTTTAAATACAGAATTCTAGCTTACTGAAATTACTAAAAGGATTGACTCAGGGATTTATAATTCTATTATATTATTCCCATTTTGACAACCTTTTTTATTAATAAAAGTAATATAAAATTTATACAAAACTAACAAAAGAAAAAATAGAGAAAGTTACATGATATATTTAAGATGATTACTACTATATATGACTATCTAATCCTTGGCTTGAACCCAATATCACACGATCAACTAGGCAAAACATTATGATTATAGTATATAGGGAAAATCATTGAAGATTCATTTCATTTTAGTCTCATGAAAATTCCTATGAATATATTACATTTACAATGATGATAAAATAAATCTCAACAAAACGAGAGTCATTCTAAAATAGGTTTCAATATGTTACATGAATATATATTTCATTCTCTCTATTTTATTTGTTTCAAATACATTATTTTCCTCATTAATTTTTTTGATAGATATGTGAAATAATTTATTACTCTTTATTTTTCTTCTCCCAAATTACTCATTGATTTAAAAGTAGATTTTTTCTCAACAATGTATCAGTTCTTATCATAATTCATCAACACCATATATATTCTCTATTTTCACATTTTATATTCACTGAGTATTATTGAGTATTATATTTATAAATTATTTATATGAATTACATAAAATTTATTCTCCTTTATAAATCAAGTTAATAGTTTGTATTTTATCTCCATCCTTGTCACATCATTGAATTTAAAATATTTTAATTTGAAATTACCTCTAATATTTTACCATGATATTATATTTAAACATCCAGTAAATATCATTATGAGTTTTTTCATTATTTATACCTCTATATATTCATGGAATCATATAAAACACAACATATAAATCCATTTCTAATGTGGAATCCTCAAACAACATCTTGAATCAAAAAATCCATGTAATAATGTTTTATCCGTGAATGAACTGTAACAATATAAGCTAATAAAAACATTAATTTACATCATTACCAAAGTTAAACATTATATCTCATAATAACATTACACATATCATAAATACCTTTATTTTAGGGTCATTGTCAACCAGTTACATAAGAAAATTATATAAAAAACATTTCAAGATTTCTGGATAATAATACTCTTCAAGAACCCCATCTACACTTCTCAAAAGTTATACTTTTCTCTGTACCTAACATAGGGAAACATAATAAAGGGTTGATCTCAAATTATTGGTAAAATAAAACATTTTAACATGTATTAAATGGTCCGATAATAAGTATTTGAGAAAACATTAATTGGGGGAATATCTTTTTAAAAGAAATGTGGAGTAATGAGAGTCATCCATAAGTCTTGAGAGTGACTCCTGTAATATCAAAAGAACAAAATTTACCATGGAATAAAAGTGTAATATGATAAATAAATCATGGAATAATTAAATAATATTATTATATAATGTAATAATAAATATGTGAAAAAAAATAACATCATAAATATAATCTAAAACTCACTACCAAGACTATCATAGTGGAAGGATTCCCATTTTGGATTGGGTTTAATCCACGTTCCAATAAACATGGTGGATAGAGTCACTTTGTAGATTGGGTTTACTCCCATTTATATTTAATATTATCTCATGATATATAAATATTTTCCCTATTAATTAGAGGTATATATAATTATAGGCCCACCCATAATATAAAGAAAATCATAATATATATATATATTCATATGTGTGATAATGAGGAAAATAATTAATACATAAAACATAAGTATGATAAAACCAATGATAAAGTATCTAGTTTTAAAATATTTTCTCAAATAATATCTAAATCCTATATTATAATCATTACCTAAGGAATAAAAAATTAAATTATTATAGATATTAATTTTTTAAAAATAAACATTAGTCTTAAACATTTTATTACAATGTATAAAAATTATTTATAATTATTAAACGACTAATAATAAAATGATCCACTGAGGTTATGTATTATAAAATGAGTAATATATTATTTAAAGGATTAAGAAGCTTATTATATTACTTTAAACAATAATTTAAACTGGAAGGTTCTTTATCCAATATTTTGAATTTTATAACTATATTCATTGTTGAAAAAATATTTTATAGGGGTGGTACATAACATGAAATAAGAAAGAGGGAAGTTCCCATAAACTGTGGTTAGATAAAAAGGATAGAATTTAGAAGGGATCATTAAAAAAATACTATCACCAAAATAGATGTAAATTAAATTAGTTATATTTTTAGGGAACACATATATATAAAATATGGAATCTTGATTGTAGGAAAGGTAAAAAATAAAGACAACATGTAACAAAAAATTATTAAGGTTGGTCTGGAAGGGACCTTTTGTGTTATAAAAAACATAATTAAAACCCACAATGTTAAAAGGATAATAAAAATGTCTTCAGAAAAGTGGATAAAGAAAATATTAATTTCAAATCAGATAAAAAGTAATTATTTTACCAATTAAAAAGGATAACATTTATGGGATGTAAAATTGTGGAAAATGAGGTTTACCATTGTTAAAAAGGATGAGAATTACTCTCAACAGTGATATGTTATTGATAAAAATTGTTTTACTAAAATAATTAATTTTAAATTAATTTTCACTATATGTAAATTTAAAGAAACATTAAATTAAACCACAGGATTTCAATCAATAAATCCAGAAATAAATAATTTTAAAAAAATCACTTTAACTCAATAAAGGGAGTAAAGTTGTCTATTAACATTACATCATGTTATAAATTTATTTAAAAAAACTACAATAGTATAAAATGAGATATATTTTTAAATACCCTATAATTGATAATCTTAATGGAAAAAATAAATTTCAAATACATAAACAACTAATAGAAATAAGTGGTGAATATAAATCATGTACTAATGAAACAAAAGTGAGATATAAATTCTTTACCATAGTTTCTTATTGATTCTGTGTAAGTGCATAAATTCCAGGATGATAAAATTGAGTTTATTATAAAAGTTATTAATTAATTTATTCATCTACATTTTTTATTTTATGTTATATATATTTCCATATGTTATTAATTTTCTATATATATTTCATTCACACTGATTACTTGTGGTTGTTCGGTCAACTTCCACTTATTTATCACGATATATTGACAATGGTCAAAGGCTTCATAAAAAATGATTTATAAAATACGTAATCATAGATATGTATATTATTTATTATTCCATTGGAAAAATATATATATGGTTTTATAGGTTTTTAAATAAGACTCAAATTAAGATTGGTGTCTTGTGATGTTCATTTAATGCTGTTTAATACACTATATTTATTCATTATTAATATTACATATAGATTGTAAAATATTATATTTAAATAAAATTTATAGTGTAAAAAATATAATTTCTATACATTGTATACATTTTTATATTCATTCGTGTTAGTAGTTAATGGGAAATGGATTATTTTGTTCTCTTGATGTGGTAGCCTGAAATTATATAGATGATGCTCTCATTTTTCCTAGAATGATAGGAAGGTATAAAGTAAAATATTTTTCCACTTAATAATAATAATTATTAAAATAATATTATATTTTTTAGTAAAAGTATTTTTTGAATCATCCACATAAATATTTTTTGACAAATTGAATTCATTGTGCAATTTGGTGGTAGTTTGTACAAATGCATCACGACATCATCATTTTTTGTATTTTTTTAGAGGAATGTATTATATTAATTTTAAATTAGAATGATAATATTTTATAATGTTATAAATAATGATTTTATAATAATTTGATTGATATTTTTTATTTGTAAGATGAATTTTAAAAAGAAAAGTTGAAGGGGTAAATATTACTCATAGAAAGATCCTAAACATACTCTTGATAATATTCTTGGAAATAAAGGGATTCAGATAACTTATAGAGACTAGGATAATATAGGTGACAAATTTAATTCATGTATGAAAATATTTAAAATATTTAATGAACAAAATGAGACATATAGTTGTCTTGAATGGATGGTGAGAAAATACTTTCAAAAGTGATGATAAATGGAATTTTGTTAAATACACATTTCTTCTCAATTATGTCATGAAAATATTTAGAATAAAATGGATAAAAAACTGGTCTTTAATTTATTGGGGATTGTTCTTGGATTATCAAGCTACAAAAATCACATTTAAAACATTTTTAGGAAAGTTTTGATTCATTTACCATTATATTTTTACACTTTTCGATTTTGATTTTTACCTTGGTAACTGGTTTTTAACTAATCTATTTAGGTTTTTATGAAAAGTATAAGATAACCATTATTAACAAATTTTTGAGTGATGAACCAAAATTTGTAAAAAAATTAATCTATTTAAATTTAAACTATTAGAAAATCAAAATTTAATTTAAAACATATAATATATTGAAAAAATATATTTTATAGAAAAATCATTTTTTAACAATGATGTTTTATATATATAAGAAATAAAAATCACTAATTAAATGAGAGATAATAGGTTTTTATAAATTATTTAATTTAATAATATATTATTTATATAAAATATTTAAATTTTTTGGATAAAAATATTACATCATTAATTACTCAATTCCTTAAAAATAACCCTTTCAACCTTATTATGGTAATTAAAGTTAATCATTGTAATAAAAATTGTATTCCTAAAAATGAGACTAACATTGTTAAATAATATTTTCATTTTTAGAGAAAATATAATATTTATTTTTTTTTTCATTTTATATGTGATGGAATGTAATTTTTAACTACGGTGGAAAAAATAGTTTTTAGAGTAAAATGAAAATTTATGTTCTCAAAATGTCAAACATGGTTTTTAAAAATTAAACATATTAATTTCATTTAAAATTATTTATTTTAATTTATATATATATATAGAAAAAATTCCAAAAATTTAAAATTATTCTTATATTTTTTAAATATAACAAAAGTGATGGTGTTAGAAAAATTAGTATTTTCAATTATTCACCTAAATATAAGATACATAAAAAATATATAAAAAATAATTATATATTTATATTTATATGATAAATCAAAGAAATAATTCAATTTTTTGAAATTCATAATCTTGAGTTTAGGGTTTTAACATTTAAATGGAAATATAAAATATAATGAACTCTTTTTTAAAAAGGAAAATGGTTTTTAGATATTTATATTATTATTATAATTTCTGGTCAATTAATAATTAAATTAATGGTAATATAGTATACATAATATATTTTATCACTAAAATATTTATTTTCTTAAAATTATTCACATAAATAAAAATTTTAGAAAAAATACATAAAATGGTCTCATTGATTTTATCAATCTATTAGTACATAAACATTATTTTTATTTAAAAGTAAAAAATTGAAATGTGTAAAATATATTTGATTAATAACATGATAAAATAATATTTAAATTTTTATATAATACTAATTTCTAGTTACATATCCCCTCAATAGCTTTGGTATGATCTAGGCATAAGGTATGTTGTGGTGGCAATCCCGGGTGGTGATTCTGCTAGCGTGCACATCATGGAAATTTACATGAACATTAACTTCTCTTGAATATGATTTCTATCATACTATGTTTTTGTTATTATGTCTTGTTATTGGTCTATGTAAAGGTATATTGAATCCAGATCATTTCTAATATCAAATAAATGAGATTCATAAGGGATAATTCAACATCTTAATTTCCATTATTTCCTTTTTTTCATAGATTTCATAATATCGTCACTTCCTTTTATACCAAATAATTTAATATATATATATTATAATAGTGAAATTTATTAGTTTTATTCAAATATATTAAAGGTTGTTCGTGTCTCATGAGAAATAATCTACTTAACTCATTAGTTTTTAATGGAAAAAGTTCTTTAAAATAATTTTGCATTACATTCCCCCTCCGTAAATAAAATTTATATTTTCAATTTTAATTATCACCTACCAATGTAAATATAAAAGTGCATATAAAATATATACATGAAACCAAATATAATTTCTAGATATATAATGTCCTTATAAACTGAAAAAAAAATATTTTAACTCGGAATAGGGTAAACCCTAATATTTATTTTTTCTCAAAACATTTTAGCTAGTAATCAATCATTATATATTATGAAGAGACACATTTTATAATTTCGTTCTAAATAGTTTTTAGATTAATCCTTAAATTGATATATTTTTATAGGATGTTAAAAATGTGATCTCATTTTCAAAATTATTTTTCGTTTAAGTGGATATACCAAATCCATTTCCAAAATCACATTAAATTTATCTACATGATGAAAGATATTATTTAAAAAAAGAGAAATATATAAACCTTAAAATTGGGATTAAATATTCATTCCAACATAATTTTATATTAAGGAATAAACATTTATTCATTGAGGTGATTATTGCTTTCCATAACAAAAATTCCAGTCATAATGTATTGGGTTGAATATGATATAAATATGATACATTAAAGTTTTTGGTGGATGATTTGTGTTCCTCACTCCCAAATGATTTTTAGAACTCGTTTTTGTAGTATTGGTTGTGAATTATTTTCATTGATCACTTGGCCTTGGATGTTTTGGTTCCTATGATTCTTTTTTTCTTTTAGATTAGTAAATCATATTGGATAATTATGAAGTCCCCAAAATTTATAAAATTGAACTGTTAGTTGTACCTTAAGGGGAATTTTTTCCCTTTCATGATTTTTACTATGATATTTATTTTATCCCATTAATTATTTTTATTATTTCTTCACTGATAATAGATAAAACATTATATTGTTACGTTGATACATTCTCCTACATTCCTCTTTCAACATTTTTTACATGAATATAATTGAATCATCATTCCTTTATCACCTGAAATTCCTTGAAACTCCATCATTATCTTATTTGGTGTGTTTCGAAACCCAAATAAGTTCATATTTTTAATCATAAATATTTATTTATAGTTTTTAATAATCATATTATTTTTAATTCCATCACTTATCCCATTAGGTTTCTTGAAGTGAAAATATTTTCATTTTCTATTGAAATCATTGTAAACATGGTTACATCATGCTTCATCCTTTAACAAAACCTAAAGGCCTTAGTTCATTAATGATAGATTAACATAACAAGATAATTATCATAAATTATCTCATGAAAAATTCAACATCAAAAATTTCAATCTCTTTGAAGCCATACCATTAGAATTTAGCCCAACCTAAATCAATGTCTCTTCAATATAGTTATCTTTAGTTTGGGTTCTCTCAAACTCATACACCTGGAAAAATTAACATAATAAATCATCTATAATGTCTCATAAATATAATTTGATTCACCAAATCAAATTCTTCGAGAGTGTTTATACATGTGTGTGGTCTTAAATCCACTAATATTGTAACGAGTGGAGATTCATTTAACACTCAACAAATATTTTAAAGTGTTATTAACCACAGGTTAATCATTTCTATAACCACATATAGTTCATAGTATCCATATCGGAATCTAATTAATAAGAAATAATATACTATACACTTTACCAAAACATCATGATTATTTCTTATACCTAGACTTTTCTTTTAGACATATACCTATGTGTTTTCATTAATTTTATCAAATACAAATACAAAAAATTGAGTATAATAATTCTTAAAAAACTAAAACCCTCATTTCCTAACACAATAATTACCCAAGATAACTATATCATTAATTTTCATCGCTTCCAAAACATAAACATTACATCTCATTATAATCTTGTGAATCTCATAGGACCTTTTGGTTTAATGTCTTTGAGAACTAGTTACAAAGGTAACTTATTTAGCTTAACATAAGAACTTTTATTTATAATATATCTTTTCTAGAACACATTCAATAATTACCATAAGTTATTATTATCATTATAAACTGGTAAAGATGAAAATAAGAAATTTTTGTGCTTAAACACTTAGTCATGGAAAATATATCAACATGTCCTTAAGTGTTTTAATCATAAGAATATGATAAAACATGGAAAGGGAAAATTTTCTAAATAAAAATAACATATAGAAATAAAAATTATCCATAATTATTTTATCATATATTTTATTATAAAACAATCAAGCATGTTCAATGGAATAACATGATGAGATAATCATTGAAATGGGAAATACAGAAATTATATCATACGATCATGGAATCATAAATATGTGAAAAAAAACAAAAAATATGACATAATTGTCATAAATAAAGGATAACTAAAAAGACTTTCATGGTGGATAGAGTCCTATAGTGGATTTGGTACACTCACTATTCCCATAATCATATTGGATAAAGTTGCATGGTGGATTGATCTCACTTCTCATTCCCTTTTCATGTTAAATCATGAGATATAAAAAATTTCCTAATTCATTTAAAGGATATAAAATTCATGGTCTAACAATCACATAATTCAAATAATTATTTTTTCATACATATAAGTTTTAAATGAGGGAAAAATCTATATATAGAACAAAAGCATGAAAACCCCCTTGATAAATATGTAGTTTTTATAATATTTTCTCAATGCATAACTGAATTATTTATCATAATAATTACCAAGAGAAGAATTAATTAAATTATTTGGACCTTAGTATTTGAAAAATAATCAATTACTTTTTCATTGAATTTTAATGAATTAAAAATACAAAGAAATATTAGATTAATAATAACAAAAAAACATTTATGGGTTACATTATGAAATGAATAAAATATATTTTATATAAAGAATAAGATTATTGTTTTCTAATAGACTATAACTTATCCATGATGTTTTTCGATAAAAAAATATTTTTTTTATATATTTATTATTTTAAACAAAATATTACTATAGTGGTACATGGGATGTAATAAGAAATAGTAAAGGTCAGAAATTTTGGGAAAACATATATGATAGAATTGTGAATGAAATATAAAATAATTATAACCCCAAAAAATAAATTTAAATTTAAATATTTATATATTTAAGGAACACATATACATTATATAGAATTTATATTTTTAAAATAAAGAAAAGTAAAGAGAATTTTTAACATTTTAGTAACAAGGGTGTTTCGAAATGTTACTTTTTCTGTTTTGAAATAGCTTCATTGAAACCTATTTTATTAAATGGATGATAAAACATTATTTTTAAATAATGATAAGGGAAATATATTTATCACATTAAATAACACATAATTATATTTCCAATTAAAGTGGATAATATTGGGGGGAAAGGAAATTATGTATGATGAGGGAAACTGTAATCAAAGATGCTGAGAATTATTCTCAGCAATAATAAAATTTTGGGAAATAACTTAATCAAGGTAAAATAAATTATTTATAAATTAATAATAACCATATATGAATATAACTAAATATGAATTAAAATCATATCTTTGAAATCATCAAATCATGGAATAAATAAGTTCATAAAGAATAATTTTAACTCAGTGAAAGAATTACAGTTAATAATGACCATTGCGTTGTTGTTATCATTATATTTGAGAACCCATAATGATATAAAATGAGGGTAATTTTTCAATAAAATATATTTCATAAATTTTAAGATAGAAAATAAATTTCTAATTTGAACATCACTAAAATAAACATCTGGTGAATACAAATCATATATTAATAAAATAAAATTGAGATCCAAAACCCTTGGCTTATATCCAGATACAGCCTACAGATGTGTATAATGTCTTGTAAAATCAAAAAAAGTTCATTAAAAATGATATTAACATCCTTATTCATATATATTTCATAATATAGGTTCTATCTATTACCACGTGTCATTAATTTATTATACAGTTTTCATTCATTTTGGTTACTTGAGGTTTCCCAATAAATTTCTCTATAAAAATTCTATTATGTTGATCATAGTCAAATTTATTTTAGAAATAGATTTATAATTTCAATAATTTTATTTTATTTTTAAAATTTATTTTTCAATTTCCAAATTAAACACATACAGTTGTATTGGTATTGAAAATGGACTCAAATTAATACAGGTTCCTCGAGTGTTTATTTAATATGTTTAAATTTACTATAAATATTTTCTATAAATATTACATATATATTGTAAATTTTTTGAATATCTGATTATTAATAGAATCATAAATATAATTTTTATACATTTGATGAAATTTTAAATACATCAATGTTATGATGTAAAGGAAAAAATATATAATTCTATGGAGGGGGTAGTCTGCACATACAGAGACAGTGAACTCCTTTATCATAGAATGAGAGGAAGTTAAAAAAATAGTTTACCATTTTATAATAATAATCAAGTTTAAAATAATATTTTTTTTAAATTAAAATTTGTTATATATTTTTTAACAACAAACTATTTTGAATTTTTTTCCATTTAAATAATATATGAATCATTAGATAGTTTTCCCTACACAAAACATGAGGTTATATAAACCATGATATTGAAAATTGTTAACCTAGACATTAAATTAGAAATAATGGATATTAACAAAAACTTTATAAAAAATATGTTTCATTTTTTTAATAAATAAAATGTGTTTTTTAATGTATAACATACTTAAATTTTAATAATTTAATTTTATGCTTTGATAATAGGATTTTTTCAAAAATAAATTTTATCATTTTTTTGCAAGTGGGAATTATAATAAATTTCAAAAAAAATTAATACATTTTATTTTTATAAATGAATATAATTTTTAATCATAAGTTCAATATTACCTTTGGGTTAATGTATAGTATTTTTCGAAAATAATTTTTGCCGTAACTAGTGAAAAATATGAATTTTGCAAAACAAATATCATTAATTTTGAATTAAATATCATGTTTTTTTATATGTAATTTTTTTATAAACTAAGTATAATTTAAATATAAAAAATTATATTAATTACATGGGAATCATCATTGTTCTTTATTATGGTATAAATCAATTCTGGGGATTAAAAACACGTTTTTCTAAAAACTATTTTTATTCACTGAGTGATGTATTTATCTTAATAAATTAATTTAACATAATTTGATAATAAATTTAATCAAAATATGTAAATAATATGTTCACTTTTATTTTTTAACCTTCATTTTATTATTTTTACAAGTCAAGTAATGGAATTAATTTTTTTATATACTTAATAGAATTTTTTTGAATAAGGGTTTTTTAAACTGTTTTCACATTAAATTTAAATTAGCATCTTCAAATTATTTTATTTAATTTTATTTAAATGAATTAAATTTTTATAATCACAATAATTAATATAAATTAATATGTTAAACATAATTTTTTTCCATGATGAATATTAAATATTGTTTTATATTTTCATCGTAGTTAACGGTAAAATGAGCTTATCTCGAAGATGAACCATGAGATAAGAGTAAGATTTCCTCCCATACCTATAAAACTATTATTGTTTGAAGATTTTTTACCCTTATATTATCTTGATTTTCAATATTTTTCCATTTTCATCCACATTCCAATGAAATATTCTCTTTATAATTGAAAACTTTTAAGAGTTTCTATATGTGTCCCTCCCTTAAATTGTTATAAGGTATCGTTCCTCATTAATTATTTCTACTATTTGATCCATTTATTGTTCGTAATACATGATAAATATATTCCCAAAATAATTTTGTTTAATTTATTTATTCTTGTCTTCTCTTAATACCAAACCTTTAATGCTTAAGGTGTGAGACAACGATGGTCTCTCAAGCAGGAGGTAAAATTATTAACCAAACGCTTTCAATTTTATTTCTTCTTTCACATTACCTATTCATATTATATCATAAAAAATATGAATAAAAAATAGAATAAATATACATAGATTTTATTATGATGATTTAGAAACCATTTACCACCTCTTCTCAATCAAATGGGAGATGAATGCATTGCTCATGCATACGTATGGGTGGCCTCCTCCACATAAAGATACAAATAATTTTCCACGACAATAACTATCAGTTAATTATTATGATTATTTTGGTTTTTATATATAATATTTATGAAATAAAAAGGATTATTAAATTATTTTAACATATCTACAATCTTACTTTCCTATCAATTGGTAAACAATAATGACACTTGTGCATACGTGCAGACTAAATCCTCCGTGAATCGGTGTGATTTGTTTATCATTTATGATTTAATTATCTAATAAAATAGATATATTTATTTAAAAATATGATTTTCATTATATAATAATGATTATTGTATGTTTAATTATCATTTAACTTTATTTCATTGGATTTATTCAAAAATGGAAACATCGCTCATGCGTACAAAGAAACAAAGGACACCACATAGTTATTTGATTCATTTTTCATCAAGTATTTATATGAATGTTTTTAAATATGTATATAACATTTATTTATGATAATTATATAATTTTTATGTTATGAATTTGTATAAACTTTGATTAATGTCCAAGGACCATAATTTCCAAACTAAAACATAAATGAAAGAATACAAAATTAACATGGAATTATAGAATTTAATATTGAACTGTTAATAAATGGATATTGAAATGATATTAGTGGATAATATGTGATATTTTAAATATATTGATATTATTATTTTATAAAATTATAATGAAGATGAATTTATTTTTGAGAAAATTATAGTTCTTATGAATCATGTTAGATATAATCTAGTAGATTTTTGTCTCAATATCTCTTTATTGAGACATGTTTTAATGTTATGAAAAAATTTATTATTTTTGTGGTGTATATATTTAAAAAGAATATATCATTTAATACTCCATGATTTAATTATTTGAATTTAATTATCCATATTATTTTAGAGCATCCAATGAAAATTAATTCAAATATTACTAATTTCATAATGGTTTTATGTTACAATCTAATTTTTATAGAGCTTTTTTATGATAAAATTTTAGAATGATGAAATTTTATGATCTATATCTCCATAGTATTATTTATTTTCTTATATTATTTTTTCTTCTATATAATTCATGCTTCTCTTTTACTGACCTCTATTTAACTAGTCCATAGATATGAGGTATTTTTTAAGGAAAATCTACCATGTCTTTCTATTTGGTCAAGAATGTAACATCCCAAGTAATTAATGAATAATAGATATTTTTATCTATGTATATTAATGATTAATATAGTTTTTTAGAGGCTTAAAATGAAAATAAATACAATCTTATGCATGGAATACACTAATATTCTTATAAGATTGTTTTACTGCCTTTTCTGGCAAACCCTTTTTGAATCAAACTTTTGACAATTTTATAATCTATATTTGTCAAAATAAACATATTCATTATTATTGGGACATTGAAATTTACATTGGATAAATTTTTGGTATTTTCCTGACAATGTTCATTTTTTAATGAATAGTGAAAAATACTGCATTTTACATTAAAACTGCTTTTTCATTTAATTTAATTATATGGTTAGATTATCTTTTTAATTGGTCTTAAAGTGTAATCTGAATATATGTTTACCATTTAATACAATGGTGGTCATTTGGATTAATTTCACTTTGGAATTGGTCATGAACTAATGCCAAACTTTTCATAGATATTGTTTCAAAAAAAACTCGCTATTTGTTTTGACAACGAGAATTATTTTGTAAATAAATTATTTCAATTTATGTGTTTGGAATTTGGTAAAATGGATTAAATATTTGGAATCATAAGGTCCAAATTATGTAATCAAGACTCTTTTGTTTTTGGACATTATGAATTTGTAACGACGGTAATTATCATTAATTATCTTGATTAATGAGTAATCGGGTAGTTAAGGATAATAAAATGACATAATAATAATACAAAAAGACCAAAACATGTGTCCTAAGGCAAATTGTTGTCTCATAGACGACCATGGTAAGCCTTGTGCCAAAATTGGGGGGCCCATGGAATCCCTTTTTTGGAAAGTGACTTGTTATCTTTTTATTTTTTTAAAGAAAGTAAATATAACAAGAATGTATCACCTGATTAAAACATTTTTTATTTTTTCTAAATAAATTATATTTTAGAATATAAATATTAATTGGAAAGATAAAACGATTTCCTACATCATAGTATTTTTTTCATAATTTTTAGACTTTAAATAAATTAAATTATTGATGACATCATGATGATGCAGCGATTACCTCAATAATAAAGGATTTAAATAAAATGAAATGATAATGTAAAATATATGACCTACACATGTCCAAAACCTATTTTATGGGTGTATTTAGAACCCTTATCAACTTAACCTCTAATTATATCAATTTGTGACCTTTTGAATTCGAAAATCACTTTCAAATAAAGTAACATTTCTTTACATTCCAAGAGTGCCCCCCCCCCCCTCTCCTCTTATAAAAGGCCCCCACCTCTAACTCCTTACCCACACTCCCAAAGCCTTTGGCTCGGCCAATCCTGCCCATTTTGTCTCTCCACATCCCTTAATAACTCCTTGAAGCCTCACTTTGGGCAGAAGTCTTCCCAAGGAAGCCTTTGAGCTCAAACCAAAGAGTGTTACCCGATTTTAAGGTAATGTCTTCACTTGTGTCCTTTTGTTTTATTTTGCTTCTCCAACCCCCTAAAATCTTTTTATTATTTTCTTTTGCAACAAATCCAGAATCTTCAATATACTAGGATGTTTTTATAAGAATTATTCTAGATACACTTACACACACCTTCGTCTAATGGTTAAAGAACATACTGTTTCTGAGGTTGGTGATTTTCTACCTCACGAAATAATGATTGTTCATCATTCTTCTAACACCTTCAAAGGTGGCCATTAAGATGACATTATATTTATATATGATATATAATATGTTTATTTTTTACTTAATATTCTTTATTTTTCATTTATGGAATACCTTTATGGTTTCCATTATGGGTAAACGTGATATCTTCATTTAAGGAAGTGCGGACTACCGCCCCCTCAAAGTGATTTGATTCGTTAATACCATATGTGGTACGTATAAAGGATATATTTAATTATATTATATATGATACCATACTGGAATACTATTATGTATAATTATGTTTTAATTCCATTAAATATGAAATAGAAATGGAAGTAGCGTTCATGCGTACGTACGGTTTACCGTCTCCATGAACGGTACATTTCATTTCTTGTCTCAAAATGTTGTGTACTATTATAAGTACATATATATAATGGATATATATGAGATATATTAAATCTAAATGATTTATATAATTCTGTAATTATAAAATATATATATCTCTCTCATTTTGTTTTAATTCCATTAATATGCCAAGAAAATTAAAGTAGCGTTCATGCGTACGTACGACCTACCGTCTCCATGAACGGTGCTTTTAATTTTTATCTCCAAATGCTATGGAATAGTATAAAATTAATATATACTGGATATATATGATATTTAAAACATCAATACTATTCTGGATATGATGTACCTATAACTACATGGAAAATTATTTTCCAACAAGTTCAATTTTTGACTCATGTACCAAACATCGACAAAAACGTCTGATATGAACTCATATTATTAACCAATTATTATAACATTAAAATATGTGATATGAACTGAATAATAATCATTATAGGAGGAACTTAAGAAATTATAAATTTACCAAATTTTATTATTCAGGAATATAAAGAAACAAACAAGACAAGTCGGACTTGAGGTAAGGGATCATACACCTCTCTTTTTTTAAGTACACTCTTTTATGTCATTCCTTTTAAGCTAATATTTCTTGTGATTGGGATGTTATTTTATATTAATCTTACTGTAATTTTTTTGTTCATATGATTAGAGACCCTATTTCCTCTCATCAATCCATTTTAGAAGTTTTAAGTGGCGTCGTTAGGCTGCCGAGTTTTCGTAAGGGATTTTTCATCTCAATTATATTCCCGTGAGATTTATGCTACATTTGCCACAATTTCCTTTGAGTGGTGTATGTACTGCCCATTATTATACACTTTTTGTAGTATAATTTTATTTATGGGTATTCACATCTTCATTTTATGACCCTTCTTCCATGGGGTGTATGTTTCGAAAGTTACCTAACTCAGTAAGGGGACCTTTCACCCTCCTCTTTTTAAAAGGCTTCTTTTGTTATGTCTTTAAATTCACATACTATTATGTTGGGATATGTTATTTTATATCCTTATGGATGTAAATTTTAGTTCCAAGTGATGATATTCCCTTTTTATCTCTCATCAAATCATTTTCTGAATTTTGAAGTGATGCCGTTAGGCTGTCGAATTTTACCAAGGGAACTTTTTAACCCAATTTCGATCTCTTTGGGTTCAACATGTAGTTATTGAATATGTCATCTTTTGAATATGCGTGAATGACCTTTTATTGTTTTACACTTAATATCCACTTATACTGGGTGTATTTATGTTTGTCGCACATAATTTTGAGATTGAATTATCCTTAATTTAAGGATACCTTCTTTATAAGGGAATTCATCACATTTGACATTTCTATTGAGAGTTCATTGTTTTTATGCACAAATTAACTCTTATATGGTGTATATACTATCCTTTGGAATATTATATCATGAATCCATTTATTCTCATGATATTATAAAGTTCTGTCTAAATTTTATTCCTCAATTATTGTACTCAAGCGTCTCTAATTTTGGTAGAACCCCTTTAACCAAAATATCGCTTTAAATGTTTTAATTATTTGTTCTTATTAATATCCATGTTTTCAAAATGGTTTTAAGGATTTATTTATATGGATATTAATGGTTTAAAATTTTAAAATCTTCAAGGTGGTATGGGGCACTTTGATTCAAAAATCTATTTATTAAATGTTTTAAATGGTTTTGGAAATGGTTTCTTTTTGAATGGATTCATTATTTCAATATACTAAAATGTTATATTGTGATTGAAATGTGGAAATTTTATGTTTCCTTTATGCATGTTTTATGTGATACATTTATGTTATGGTTCTTGGGAATTATTATGAAAACAGGTGGTTTTGTGATAAACTAAGGGCGGGTGAGCCCGATATAGCTCTCCAATGCATTGGGTAACGCAAAGGAGTGAATCATTAAGGTTTCTCCGAAGAGATTTAGGGAATATACTGTGGTGGGTATTCCAAATGTAACCAAGAGGGTTACTCCCTATGTAATAATGTTATGAATTCATCAAGTTACCTTTTATGTCTTATGATTTCTATGATTTATTCATGATTTGGTGAGGTATGTTAAAAGTGCCTATGTTTTATGGGTAAAGTAAGATTTCATTCATATGTATATATGAACTCATGTTTCTGTTCCATATTGTTTTTATAACCCTTAGTGAGATATTTATGCTCATCCCAAGTTTTTTTGAAAAGTTTTTCACAGGTCAATGGAAAGGTACATGAAATGATGATAGTGTCAAGGAAGTGTCAAGAAAGAATCCATGTTTTATTTTAAATATGCTTCCGTTGAGGGGAAAAATGAATACTATCTTTTATGTAACCACTTTGTTTAAATGTGGAATGTAATGCAAGTTTTATGATCTAATTATCTAAAACTCTAAACCTGAAAAGATCCTCAATGTGTAATCTTGTAATAACTCAAGATTAAGTAAGGTTTAAGGTTGGGGCCTTATAGTTGGTATCAGAGGTCGGTTTAGATAACATTAGGAGTTAGAATTTTATTAAATGATTATCCAAAAATATTTTTTTATGGTCAAATTGAAGTGATATAGTATTTGAATATTACCATGTTGCTTCATCTAAGACATGTTTTTTCAGAATGGTTTTCCGCAGAGGAAATAGGGAAGTAGTGCTAGGAAGGAATGTAGAAGGAAATAACCTTCCGAATCAGCATCCTGAGATGGTCAGAATTGGAACTGAACAGTTTGTTGCTGTAATGGCGCAGTTGACTCAAGCGATAAATGGCGGTGGTATCCATGCACGAGATCAGCCAGATCAACCGCAGAGGAACATGTCAGTGGTGGAACATTTCATGAGGCAACATCCCCCATAATTAAGAGGATCATCTGAACCTGTTCTAGCTGAAGGGTGGATTAAAGCACTGGAGAAGATTTTCGATGTCATGGGGTGTTAAGACAATCAAAAGGTTAGTCTTGATATTTACCGTTTGGAGGGTGAAGCAGATCAATGGTGGTCGATGGTTAAAAATATCAGTGATGCTGATGAGATTGATGCTCTCAACTGGGATAAATTCAAAGGTATGTTTCTTGAGAAGTATCTTCCTAAGGCTGTTTGACTTAGAATGGAAAAGCAATTCTTGGAATTGAGGCAAGAGTAAGACTAAGTGTCTGCCTATGAAGAAAGGTTCACTCTATTGGCAAGGTATGCTCCAAATTTTATTCGAGACCTTGATAATAAAATCAATCATTTTTACTCAGTATTAAAGCCAAAATATCGAAGGGAATTAGCTTCTAGTGAGTTTAAAAGTTATGAAAAGCCTGTTCTATGTGCACAGAAGGTAAAAATAGATTTTTCCGATGATCAAGTGTTCTATAACAACCAGCAGAAGAAGAGACCGAGGTGCCAGGAGAAAGGGAAGAATTATTCAAAAAAGTCTGATGGTAAGAAAAAAAAGTTTCCAGTTCATGATAAATGTGGTAAAAGGCATGCTGGGGAATGTCTTATGAATTCTGGAATGTTCTACCGATTTGGTAAGATGGGACATAAGGCTCGTGATTTCACTGAAAAAGATCAAGGTGATGGTAAGTTCAAATATGATTTACAGTTAGTGAAATGTTTTAAGTGCAATGAGATGGGTCACTATGCAAACGAGTGTCCGACAAAGAGCTTGAGTGATGGGAAGCAGTTAGACTACAAGCAGAAAGGGGTGGTGAAATATTTTGCAACTACTTCAGAAGATGTTGGGCCATCAAATGAAGTGGTATCAGGTACTTTGTTTGTTTTTTCAGATTATGCCAGTGTGTTGTTTGATTCAGGGTCTACACATTCTTTCATCTCTGAAAAATTTTCTAGTAAAATGGGAATACCATCTCAAGAAATGACTCCTGAACTTTTGGTAAAAACACCTGGGGGAAATGTTGAGGCAAAAACAATTTATAAGAATCTTCCTATCCTTATCTGTGGAAAGAACCTACTTGAAAACCTTATTGTTCTACCTCTAGTAGAGTTTGATGTTATCCTGGGAATGGATTGGCTCTCTATTTACCATGATAAGATTTACTGTAGAGCTAAAGAAGTTTCTTTTCAGAAATACTTTCAGTTTGTGTACAAGAAAGAACCCTTACTGTTGATAACATATCAAGAGGCCAAGAAACTTGTAAAATATGTAAATGAATGTTACCTTGCACACATCGTTGAAAATAAAGGAACTATTCAGATTAATGATGTGCCAGTGGTAAATGAGTATCCTAATGTTTTTCCTGATGAGTTGCCTGAAATAATACCATATCGGGAAGTTGAGTTTACTGTAGACTTAGTTCTTGATACTAAGCCAATTTCAAAACCCCCTTATCGAATGGCTCAAATTGAACTTTTAGAGTTGAAGGAGCAATTGAAAGATTTATTAGAGAAAGGTTTCATTCGACCTAGAACATCACCATGGGGTGCTGCTATTTTATTTTTTAAAAAGAAAGATGGTTCAATGAGACTTTGCATTGATTATAGATCCTTGAATAATATCACTATTAAGAACGAATATCCTTTGCCTCATATAGATGATTTGTTTGATCAGCTCCAGGGAGCTTAGTATTTTTCAAAGATTGACTTGAGATCGGGGTACCATCAGCTGAAGGTAAAGGAAGAAGATGTTCTGAAGACCGCATTCCATACAAGATATGGCCATTATGAATTTTTAGTAATTCCTTTTGGGCTATCCAATGCACCTGATGTATTCATGGATTTAATGAATAGAATTTTCCATGAGTTCTTGGATAAGTTTTTGGTGGTTTTCATTGATGATATTTGGTGTTTTCTAAAAGTAAAGAGGAGCATGAAATACATTTAAGGGTTATTTTGCAAACCTTAAAAGAAAAGAAATTATATGGGAAATTCAGCAATTGTGAGTTTTGGTTGCAAAAAATTTCCTTCCTTGGTCACATTATTTCTAAAGATGGGATAACCGTTGATCCTGCAAAAAAAAGGTTGTTGAATAATAGCCAAGACCCACAAATGTAACTGAGATACGTAGCTTCCTTGGTTCGGCAGGCTATTATCGAAGGTTTGTCAGAAATTTTTCATGGTTATCTAGTCCAATGACTAAGCTTACTCGGAAGGGTGTTAAGTTTATCTGGACAAAAGAATGTGATGATTGATTTTAGGAATTGAAAAGAAGATTGGTGAATGCTCCAGTTTTGGCACTACCTTCCAGGAATGGGGAGTTTGTTATCTACAGTGATTCTTCATTGAAAGGAATTGGTTGCGTCCTAATGCAGAATGATCAGGTAATTTCTTATGCTTCACGACAGTTGAAAACTCATGAGGTAAATTACCCTACACATGATTTGGAATTAGCTTCTGTTGTTTTCACTTTTAAAATTTGGAGGCATCATTTGTATGGAGTAAAGTGTGAAATATATAATGATCACAAAAGTTTAAAGTATATATTCACTCAGAAAGAGATAAACATGAGACAGAGGAGATGGATGGAATTAATCAAGGATTATGATTGTACAATTCATTACCATCCGGGAAAAGCAAATAAAGTGGCTGATGCTTTGAGTCAAAAAAGTAATGCTTCATTATCAATGTTGCATTTGGAACGTGATCCTTTGGTTAAGGATTTGATGAACTTTGGCATAGAAGTTTTTGGTGCAGGATGTTCTTCTGTTTTGTTTCAGGTATCAGTGAGATCATCTCTATCAGATAGAATCAAGCAAGCACAGAAGCAAGACAGTGAGTTGCAGAAAAAGGTAGAGCTGGTTCAGAAAGGTATGTTGCCTGAATTCAACATTGATAATGATTGAGTTTTGAGGTTTGGGAAGAGATTGTGTGTGCCTTGTGATTCACAGTTGAAGAGAGGGTTGTTATGTGAAGCTCATAGTTCTCCGTTTTCAGTTCATCTTGGTAGTACTAAGATGTACAGAGATCTGCAGGAAAATTACTGGTGGAATGGAATGAAAAGCGATATTGCTGATTTTACTATGAAGTGTTTGACTTATCAGCAGGTTAAAGCAGAGCGGAAGTTACTGAAAGGGATGCTTCAGCCTTTACCAGTGCGAGAGTGGAAATGGGATAATATATCCATGTACTTTGTTGTGGGATTACCGAAGACATCTCGAGGTAATAATGCAATCTGGGTTATTGTTGATCGCTTGACTAAGTCTGATCATTTCCTTGCTATACGAGATACTTTTTCCCTAGATCAACTTTCCCATTTGTATCTTAAAGAGATAGTCAGGTTACATAGAGTTCCCCTCTCCATTGTATCTGATCGTGATCCCAGGTTCACTTCTATCTTTTGGAAAGGCCTTCAGAAGTCGTTGGGTACTGAATTAAATTTTAGTACAACATTTCATCCTCAATCAGATGGGCAGTCAGAATGAACAATTCAGACCATGGAGGATATGCTACGATCTTGTTCGATGGATTATCAGGGAATTTGGGACCAAAATCTTTCTTTGGTTGAATTTTCATATAATAACAGTTTTCATTCCAGTATACAGATGGCACCATTTGAGGCGTTATATGGAAAGTGGTGTCAAACTCCAGCTTTCTGGGATGAAGTGGGTGAAAGGAAGTTGATGGAACCAGAATTGGTAGAAGAGATGGAAGAAAAATTTCAGCTGATTCAGAAACACATGAGAACAGCTCAGAGTAGGCAGAAGTGTTTTGCAGACAACAGGAGGAAGGATATAACTTTTGAGGTAGGTGATCATGTTTTTCTCAAAGTCTCACCATGTAAAAGTGTGATGAGATTTGTTAAGAAAGGAAAGTTGAGTCCAAGGTTCATTGGACCATGTGAAATTCTGGAGAGAGTTGGATCAGTTGCATACCGGGTGGCTTTACCTCCGAGTTTATCTCAAGTACACAATGTTTTTCACGTTTCGATGTTGAGAAAGTATATGCTAGATCCATCTCATGTTTTGAGTCCAAAGGTAGTTCAGCTGGAAGAGAACCTATCTTATGAGGAACAACCAGTCCAGATTCTTGACCACAAGGAGCAAGTGTTACGAAATAAGGTGATTAATCAGGTAAAGGTTTTGTGGAAGAACCACATGATGGAAGAGGCAACATGGGAATCTGAAAATGCAATGAGGGATAAGTACCCCCATTTATTCGATAAGTAAATAAATTGCGGGGGCGCAATTTTCTAAAGGGGGGAAGGATGTAACATACCAAGAAATTAATGAATAATATATATTTTTATCTATGTCTATTAATGATTAAGATAGTGTTTTAGAGGCTTAAAATGAAAATAAATACAATTTTATGCATGGAATACACTAATATTCTTAAAAGATTGTTTTACTGCCTTTTATGGCAAACCCTTTTTGAATCAAACTTTTGACAATTTTATAGTCTATATTTGTCAAAATAAATATATTCATTATTATTGGGACATTGAAATTTACATTGGATAAATTTTTGGTATTTTTAGACAATGTTCATTTTTTAATGAATAGTGAAAAATATTTCATTTTACATTAAAACTACTTTTTCATTTAATTTAATTATATGTTTAGATTATCTTTTTAATTGATATTAAAGTGTAATATGAATATATTTATTACCATTTAATCCAATGGTGGTCATTAGGATTAATTTCACTTTGTAATTGGTCATAAACTAATTCCAAACATTTCATAGATACTGTTTCAAAAAAACCCGCTATTAGTTTTGACAACGGAAATTATTTTTTAAATAAATTATTGAAATTTATGTGTTTGGAATTTGGTAAAATGGATTACATATTTGGAATCATAAGGTCCAAATTATGTAATCAAGACTCTTTTGTTTTTGGACATTATGAATAGTAACGCCGGTAATTATCTTTAATTATCTTGATTAATGAGTAATCGGGTAGTTAAGGATAATAAAATGATATCATAATAATACAAAAAGACTACAACATGTGTCACAAGGCTACTAGTTGTCTCATGGACGACCATGGGATGACTTGTGCCAAACATGGGGGCCCCATGGAATCCCTTTTGTGGAGAGTGACTTGTTATCTTTTTATTTTTTTTTAAAGAAAGTAAATGTAACAAGAATGTATCACCTGATTAAAACATTTTTTATTTTGTCTAAATAAATGTTATTTTAGACTATAAATATTAATTGGAAATATAAAACTTTTTCCTACATCATAGTATTTTTTTCATAATTTTTAGACTTTAAATAAATTAAATTATTTATGACATCATGATGATACAGCGATTACCTCGTTAATAAAGGATTTAAATAAAATGAAGTGATAATGTAAACTCTATAACCTAAACATGTCCAAAACCTATTGGATTGGTGGATTTCTAACCCTTATCACCTTACCCTCTAATTATATCAATTTGTTACCTTTTGAATCCGAAAATCATTTTCAAATAAAGTAACATTGCTTTACATTCCAAGAGTGCCCCTCCTCTCCTCTTATAAAAGGCCCCCACCTCTACCTTCTTACCCACACTCCCAAAGCCTTTGGATCGTCCAACCCCTGCCCATTTTGTCTCTCCACATCCCTCTATAACTCCTTGAAGCCTCACTTTGGGCATACGTCTTCCCAAGTAAGCCTTTGAGCTCAAACCAAAGGAAGTTACTCGATTTTAAGGTAATGTCTTCACTTGTGTCCTTTTGTTTTATTTTGCCTCTCCAACCCCCTAAACTCTTTTTATTATTTTCTATTGTAACAAATACATTATCTTCAATATACTAGGATGATTTTATAAGATGTATTCGATCTACACTTACACACACCTTTGTCTAATTGTTAAATAAAATACTGTTTCTATCGTTGGCGATTTTCTGCCTCACGAAATGATGATTGTTCAACATTCTTCTAATACCTTCAAAGGTGGCCATTAAGATGACAGTATATTTATATATGATATATAATATGTTTATTTTTTACTTAAGATTCTGTATTTTTCATTTATGGCATACCTTTATGGTTTCCATTATGGGTAAACGCGATATCTTCATTTAAGGAAGTGCGGACTACCGCCCCCTCAAAGTGATTTGATTCGTTAATACCATATGTGGTACGTATAAAGGATATATTTAATTATTTTAAATATTATACCATATTGGAATACTATTATGTATCATTATGTTTTACTTCCATTAAATATGAAATAGAAATGGAAGTAGCGTTCATGCGTACGTATGGTTTACCGTCTCCATGAACGGTACATTTCATTTCTTGTCTCAAAATATAATGTACTATTATAAGTACATATATATAATGGATATATAAGTGACATATTACATCTAAATTATGTATATAATTCTTTAATAATAAAATATATATATTTCTCTCATTTTGTTTTAATTCCATTTATATGAAAAAAATTAAAGTAGCGTTCATGCGTACGTACGGCCTACCGTCTCCATGAACGGTGCTTTTAATTTTTATCTCCAAATGCTATGGAATAGTATAAAATGAATATATACTGGATATATATGATATTTAAAACATCAATACTATTCTGGATATTGTGTACCTATAACTAGATGGAAAATTATTTTCCAACAAGTTCAATTTTTGACTCATGTACCAAACATCGACAAAAACGTCTGATATGAACTCATATTATTATCCAATTATTATAACATTAAAATAAGTGATATGAACTCAATAATAATCATTATAGGAGGTACTTAAGCAATTATAATTTGACCAAAGTTTATTATTCAGGAATATAAAGAAACGAACAAGACAAGTCGGAATTGAGGTAAGGGATCCTACACCTCTCTTTTTTTAAGTACACTCTTTTATGTCATTCCTTTTAAGCTCATATTTCATGTGATTGGGATGTTATTTTATATTACTATTACGGTAATTTTTATTTTCATATGATTAGAGACCCTATTTCCTCTCATCAATCCATTTTGATGTTTTAAGTGGCGCTGTTAGGCTGCCGAGTTTTCGTAAGGGATTTTTCATCTCACTTTTATTCCCGTGAGATTTATGCAATATTTGCCACAATTTCCTTTGAGTGGTGTATTTACTGACCATTATTATACACTTTGTGTAGTATAATTTCATTTATTGGTATTCACATCTTCATTGTATGACCGTTCTTCCATGGGGTGTACGTTTCGAAAGATACCCAACTCGGTAAGGGGACCTTTCACCCTCCTCTTTTTAAAAGACTTCTTTTGTTATGTCTTTTAATTCACATACTATTAAGTTGGGATACGTTCTTTTATATCCTTATGGATGTAAATTTTATTTCCAAGTGATGAGATGCCCTTTTTATCTCTCATTAACTCATTTTCTGAATTTTTATGTGATGCCATTAGGCTGTCGAATTTTACCAAGGGAACTTTTTAACCCAATTTCGATCTCTTTGGGTTCAACATGTAGTTATTGAATATGTCATATTTTGAAAATGTGTGAATGAACTTTTATTGTTTTACACTTAATATCCACTTATATTGGGTTTATTTATGTTTTTCACACATAATTTTGAGATTGAATTATCCTTAATTTAAGGATACCATCTTTATAAGGGAATTAATCACATTTGACATTTCTATTGAGACTTATTTGTTGTTATGCACCAATTCACTCTTATATGGTGTATATACTATCCTTTGAAATATTATATCATGAATCCATTTATTCTCATGTTATTATAAAGTTATGACTAAATGTTATTCCTCAATTATTGTATCCAAGCGTCTCTAATTTTGGTAGAACCCCATTAACCAAAATATGGCCTTAAATGTTTTAATTATTTGTTCTTATTAATATCCATGTTTTAAAAATGGTTTTAAGAATTTATTTATATGGATATTAGTGGTTTAAAATTTTAAAAGCTTCAAGGTGGTATGGGACACTTTGATTCAAAAATCTCTTTATTAAATGTTTTAAATGGTTTTGGAAATGGTTTCTTTTTGAATGGATTAATTATTTCAATATACTAAAATGTTATATTGTGATTGAAATGTGGAAATGTTATGTTTCCTTTATGCATGTTTTATGTGATACGTTTATGTTATGGTTCTTAGGCATTGTTATGAAAACGGGTGGTTCCATGATAAACTAAGGGCGGGTGATCCCGATATAGCTCTACAATGCATTGGGTAACGCGAAGGAGTGAAACATTAAGGTTTCTCCGAAGAGATTTAGGGAATATACTGTGGTGAGTATTCCAAACGTAACCAAGAGGGTTACTCCCTATGTAAGAATGTTATTAATGCCTCAAGTTACCTTTTATGTCTTGTGATTTCTATGATTTATTCATGATTTGATGAGGTATGTTAAAAGTGCCTATGTTTTATGGGTAAAGTATGATTTCATTCTTATGTATATATGAACTCATGTTTCCGTTCCATATTTTTTTTATAACCCTTACTGAGCTTTTTATGCTCATCCCATGTTTTTTTGAAATGTTTTTCACAGGTCAAGGGAAAGGTACATGAAATGATGATAGCGTCAAGGAAGTGTCAAGAAAGAATCCATGTTTTATTTTAAATATGTTTCCTTTGAGGGAAAAATGAATACTATCTTTTATGTAACCAATTTGTTTAAATGTGGAATGTAATGCAAGTTTTATGATCTAATTCCCTTAAACTCTAAACCTGAAAAGATCCTCAATGTCTAATCTTGTAATAACTCAAGATTAAGTAAGGTTTAAGGCTGGGGCCTTATAAAGAATCTTTTATTTGGTATCCATATTCTCATTAAAATGTTTCCAATTTTTTTAATATTATAAAAATAATTTTTAAATATATTTTTACCCCTTTTTTCTTTCAATAAAAATTACTTAAAGGATATTTTTTGTTCATTTTCCATATAAGGTGCTTCTTCCATTTTATCAACAATTTAAAAGGAATTTTTATTTAAACCTACACCATGTAAACGAATTTATCAATCATTATGAATAATATTTTAATTTAATATTCCTTTATATTTTTTCTTAGTTATTTTAAAATAAAATGTTTTCTTTGATATTTATTATAATTTTAGATTATAAATAATTTATTTCAAATAAAAATAGATTTTCCTCAAGAAGTGATCTAGAAAAATTTTAAAGGTATTTTTATCATCAATAATAACCTTCCATGTTTATTTTTATTTAATAGTTATATGATCCAGTGTAACTATATTTATTCTTTCAATGGATGGTTTATTAATATGATGATAAAAGTTTTATGAAACCTATATTCATTCCATGAGTTATGAATTGATGATATGTTTAATTTTTTATAATCTTATGGCCCACATATATATGAATTTTTTTATATTATGGGTGGTATTAGAATTATATTTACTTATAATGTATTGGATAATGAATGATATCTCCTAATATAATAAGAAATGGAATGGGGAGTGAACCTTGGTCTGTAAGGGAAAAATTCCAATATGATCGTCCTGAGATTAAACCATGACTAAATAAACAGTGGGATAAAGAGTAAACTCGGCCCACAATGATTTTTCTAGTAGTGATACTTTACTAATGAAATGTTTTTGAATTATTATACTCATTATAGAGACATATGTCTCAAGCTTATGATATGTTTTTATAAAGATTATTAATTATTCTTCACTCTTATGTTGTATGTGTTTTGTTTGAAAACCCCTTACTCAATGTCCCAGGGTAAAAAATTGATTGATTAGTTATGATTATTGTAAGCCATTATAATGTTCTTATTCCCTTATAATTATTTTATTATCTCTTATGGTCATTGGCTGATATCTCTAATAATTTATCTTACTAATCATTTGATTTCACCCATTCTAATGTTTCCCTACCCAATGTTGTGATGAAATATTTAAAGTACCACATGTCTAATAAGAGTTCTATTAGGTATTAAGTTAATAAAAAATTATGTATATATTTTATGAAACAATTCATTACATATCCAGAATTCCAAATACACTAAACCATTATTGTCTTCAGGTGTGTATTATTTGGAAATTTATTTAATATTTATCTAAAATAATTTAATATTTATGTAAGACTAGTATCGGTCTCTTTATATTTTATTAGAGAAAAGTTTTAGTATGTTTTGTAAACTAGGATAATGACACATTAGTGGGAACACTTAGCATGTCCCTTAGTATAGGATAACATCCAATGTTATGGTAAATAAAGAAGTTTGGTTTCCCTAATAAAATATATTCTTGTCTGAATACTAGATGTGGATGTGGTTTTGGAATAGATTTATCTAAGGGTAATAACCCTAAAAATATTTTGTTGAGTATATATCAGTAGTAATTTTGGTTCATGGTTAATATTCACTTAATACGCACTAATATAAAATATCTCAAAGGATATTCTAATGTTGACTCAAATTTTCTTTAAGATAAATTAACAAATATTTCAATATATATTGACTATTAGTCGCCTAATTAAACTTAAGGTATAATATATTAAAAATATCAAGTAAACAATTATATATCCTATGAATTGTTTTATGTTTAATAATTATTATTAATCATTCTTAACAATCATTCTATCCATTATGGTTTTAGTACGGTATTGAAGATAGAGTAATTAAGATGAGGTGGTATCATTTATACTCAAATATCTTAGTGTATTATTTTATCTTAGTCATATGAATTAATTTATGTCGTGTAAAGTCTAAAAAAATGTTTATTCAAATCCTCCAATATTATTTTCTGAAATAATTATAAAAACTCTTAATATTATGATTATTTCAATTTAAGTCTATGATTGTTCCATGATCGATTTTTGTGGGAATTTTATTCCCACAAATCTTATTATTCTTCCTCTAGTTTAATTTGATATTACTTTATTCTTAGTTGGGGTTTCTTAAAATAAATCTTAAATCAATTTCTGATTAATATAAGTCTCATTTTTTTAATCTAAACTAACCTATTATTGAATATTGGTGGGAAGATAAATGTAATCTTTCAATGGAAAATACCACCATTGCATCAGACTTTATTCCTGCATGATGTGGTATTTATCTTCGATGGTTTGGGATAAACTCAACATTTATGATATTAAAATTTTATTAGATTACTCTGATTTATTTCCATAACTACTTTATATATTTCCTCCAAATTTGGAATTTCAGTTTTTAATATAAATCATACCTTGTGATAAACCAATTTCAAGGAATCTATAAAGAATTGAACTAACTGAGATATTATAATCATGAATGAAGCCCTAGGATAATATTTATAATGGATTAATTTATATAATATCATCATTATGGGGAATCCTTTATATTTTATTAAGATTAAAAGTGGATCTATACGACTCTACATTGATTATCAATAACATCACAAGATCAAAATCAAGAGTAAGATTAATATGGCATGTGTTGAAGATTTTCTTGATCAATTATGAGAAGCTCAATATTTTTTCATGATGTATATTTCCTTTTCATAATATTAGTTAAGGGTCCAATGTAATCACTTACGCAATGCATCTTTCCATCAGAGTTATAGACACTATGAATTTATAGTGATGTGATTTGATCTTTGTAAGTCCACTGTTATCTACATGGAATTAATGAATAGACTATTTATATTCCCTTGACCAATTTTTGGTATTTTTATGGACGAAATTATTTTATATTCTAAGAGTAAGTAAGAGAATGATAATCACTTGAGGATAGTGTTGAAAACCATACAGAGTCATAAGTTTTATAAAAAAAATTACCATGTTTAATTTTTAGCTATAGAATATTTTCTTTTTTGATTGTATAATCTCAAGAGATTGTATAGAATTGGATCCATCATAGATGTATGGTATAAATAATTGTCCTAGAAATAAATTATGACTGAAATGTTTTTTTACTTAAATTAGATGAATTTTATTTAATCTTTGTGATGTACTTCCTATTGAGATATAATATATTCACCAATTTAACTTAAAGGGGGTAGGTTCCTCCGGATAGATGAATGTGATGAAAATTTTATGGAAATAAAGAAAATGTTTTTAAGTGCACCTATTTTCTTACTACCCTAAAATGAATAATATTTCATGATTTATAGTTATTCATCAATGATGGTTATGGGTTTTTTTATTAAAAATTATTTAATGATAGTTTGTCCCTCATTCCAACTAATGTTTCAAGAGATAAAATACCTGACTCATGATTTGGAGTTAGTAACCAAAATATTTTCATTATATATTTTGAGGAATTGTAGTTATGGAGAATGTTGTGACATATATATTAACTATAAAAATATAAATTTTATATTCATGCATAAGTATTTCAATATGATCCAACAAATATGGTTTGATTTTATTTAATATTATAAATTCATTGTATACATTCAT
Organism: Viscum album; assembly: GCA_963277665.1. Classification (NCBI taxonomy): domain Eukaryota; kingdom Viridiplantae; phylum Streptophyta; class Magnoliopsida; order Santalales; family Viscaceae; genus Viscum; species Viscum album. Next base: position 150,911,268 of record OY728159.1, read on the forward strand.
GCTAAGAAAACAAACAAGGTGGCTAATTCTTTTTTTTTCAGTTGATAATTTTTTATTATCTATGATTATTAACACAAAATATATAGTACTTATTGATTTTAAAATTATTGACCATTAAATTTAAATTAAGGGGACAAATATTATCCTTCTCAAATGATTATTCAAATATATATCTTATAAGGATTAAAGAGGCCTAAACTGAAGATGTGAATATAAAAAAGAAGGTGATAAATTTTCTTACGTTAAACCTTAATTATGCGGGAATGATAATATTTAGGAACATAGGATGTGTCCAATCAGTACTAAACATGAAGAAGGAACTGTTGGAAGAATCATATATCTCATCATTCTATATTCATCCTATCAGTACGAAGATGTATGAAGACGTGAAAGAGTATTTTCAGTAGTATAACATAAAGAGGGATATTGTAGAGTATGTATCTATGTGATGGTTATGTTATCAAGCTAGGATTGAGTGACATAAGTCTATGTTGAAGTTACAATCCTTTCCCATATCACAGAAAGAAGTTGGAAAAATCACCAAAGGGTTTTCATAGGACTCCCCAAAATTTCTAAATTCATAATACTATTTTGATTGTATTTAACCTTCTTTAAAATTTAGTTTACTTCATTACGATCAGATAATATTTATCCATTCATTAAAATTATATGATATACATTAAGAAAGATGTAATGTTACATTGGATACCAGCTTCTATAGTATCTGATCATGATATAATGTTTTCCTTGAAGTTATAGAGAAGTATTCAGAACATTTATGATATATAATTGTGTTTCAATACTGGTTATCATCCTTATATTTATGGTATAAATTATAGAAACATCCAAACCATTTAGAATATGTTGATATAATGTTCTCTTAAATTCAATGTTGGTGGGTTTCAACACCTTCCTATAGTCCACTTGTCTTAAAATTATATCATTTACTCAACCATTCAGACGACTCACATTGAATCCTTATATAAAAATAAGTGTAGAAATATGATATTATGGGATAAAGAATATGATAACCCATATCATTAACATAACTTATAACATGGTTTATTTCAAAGAGATACACATGATACAATCCTAGAATATCATGTGGTCTGGTGTCTTTGGTAAATTAGGTACATAACGTTTTAAAATTTAATAGGGATAAAAAAATCATTATTAAAAACTCATTTTACATTATCTTAAATATCCATTCCTCTTTTAAAACTATATGTGGTAACGTAGGGATGTCCCTAAGAAATTAGTTAGATATAAATCCTTGTAAGGTAATAATCGAATCATGACATGATGAAAGTAATACCTCAAAGTCAATAGGCATGTCAAAAATAGATAAAAGTAGTGAGAATTGTGAACATGATTATCAAATCATGATATAAGATTATAAACTTAATGAAACATGGGAATATGGAAAAAAACATAAATCATAACAGAAGTTTACATTATTGATAAATACAAATAAGTGATAACATTATGAAAAAAATTCCATCATTTATAATTTTCGTAGATAAATCCCAAACATAATATATCGTGATAGAAAAGCATTGCCCAATGAATTGGAGGGATGTATAATTCTAGGATGAATCGTCCCATTCATATCACATACATAAAAAAGTGTTCCTCGTAGATCATACAACATAAGGATAATAAAATGATTATGAAGTGCAGGTTACATACATAGAAGTCCCCAATCAGTAATTATAGTTACATCTATGTGAGTACCCTTCAATAGAAATGAGGGAAGGTATTCACTACACAAATGTTTTCCATAGAAAATCACATGATGGTTCCAACAGAATAATTGGGTACATAATGATTCATGGAAGGGTTAAATGATTGTTAAAGGGGTATATAATCACTGATAAATAATTATTATATTAATTGGTATGTTTATAAGTCATTTCCTAACATAATAAAAAGAAAAATAAATAAAATAATATAAATAAGGTTCATAAATAAATAGGAGAAGGAGATGATCCCTTACCATGACACGGTGCTTCAATAATATTTTTAGGATATTATTAAGAGATTAGGGAACCCTGGGGGTCAATAGAAGGAATTTTAGATTAATATAATCCTCTATGCGTTTTTATTTTAAGATGAATGAGAGGTTGTCTTGGTTTTTATAATGAACGACGGGAAAATTCATTATTAATTTCTAAACATAGGTTGTGGACTCTATATAATAAATTAATCCAAAAAAAACATACCATGGTTTTGCTAAAAATTTTCCACCAATGAAAAGTGGATAAAAAACATTATGATGCTATGAACTGAACTCATTAAAATAAAACCCTTGGTGATGTGGAACTGAGTGATTTTTATAAAAAATTTATTACTAAACCTTAAAATATAAAATTGGGTTTCTAGTATTCATTATAGGTTTATGAAATCAATAAAATAACCCCAAATACTAATTATTTTAAAGGTAAAACTTTATTTAATTCTATGATACACATTAAGATATTTATTAAAACACTTTTTGACTTTTATGATGTCATAATATATATCATATAATTAATTCATAATTAATTTTTATCCAAAAAATGATTGTATCAAGAAAATTATTAGAAAATAACTTTAGGATAATTATAGCAGGATAATTTAAAAAAATAATTTTAATTTTATCAAAATAATTATCTAAAATTTAGAATTTAAATGTTTTACTTAAAAATCTCAATTTATTTAAAAATATCAGTATTTTATAATAATAGTTTTTTAACCCTAATAAAAAATACACTTTACTTCATAAAATTTTATCATCATTTATAATATTTTATAAAAAAATAATTTTTTTAAAAAATTATATCATTTATAAAAAATTGTTTCTTAACTAAAACTATATATATCTAAACATACAATTGTTGTCCCATGTTCATCAAAATAAATTTTTTTACCAAACTCATTATTTAATCATATATAATGTTGTAATAAAAAGGATAAATATAATAATTACTTTATTAAAAACAAAAAATGTATAAAAACATCATATTTTTAGGTGAAAGATTTTGAGCCCCTTATTAAACTATATTATTCACCGAGAGTAATTTATATGATGGGTAGATATTCCTGGAGTGGTTCAGTGAATATGTTATGGGTCAACATCTCAAAGAGGCTGAACTTATCCTATAAAGGGTTTCTCTCATGCATTCATTATTGAATATTCTCTTTGTATTGGTCAACTGTAAATCACATTGATTCTATAGCCTATGGAATCATTAATAAATGGGTTTCACAGGTTACAATACTACTAGACAAATCCATCACTTATTTTTTTATTTTACAATTGTATTTATCATAACCCTATAAATATACTAATTATATGATATATGTATAAATACTACAATATTGATTCTCTTGATGCATGATGGTATTTTAAATTTTGATAGGACATAACATATAATTGTCCAAATTATAAAAAATAAGTTCAGTTATTTTCTATAATTTAAATTCTTAACAAGTAATTTACTTATTTAAAAGGGATATTTAATTTTTAAATTTTTGAGTCATTGCATTAATATCCCCTTTATAAATTTAACCCATGACATTTAATTTAAACCCTAAAATAGATTAGGGTAATTCTATAACATTCCCTTCATTATCTCTCATCTCTCTTCCTTAATCTTACAATTCCACCAGAACACTTTGACACAGATATTTTTCTAATTTCATAGAACTTTCTCCATAATATTAAAGGTTTTCTCTAGCTTCTCATCCTATGGAAAAAAATTTCAAATGGTTCCACATCTAGATTTAGTAAATTTGAGGGGTTTGGTATGTACTTATTGAATAGGTTCTCATGAAAAACATTATTTACTTGATATTGGTTAGTTGGTGGTTCCAGTTGATAGTAAAAAAGAAAAAAAGTGATCAAATATATCAAAGGGGTTGATTTATATTGGATGCAGTTTTCCCTTTTCCCAAACTTTGTGACACTCTTCCGTGGAGATATAAAAAAGGGACATCTTATCTAAAACCTAAAACTCCAAGTCTCGTCAATTTTTTTCTTTATAACTTTTCTATCAACTTTGTGTAGATTTTATATGGTGTTAAATGGATTGATAATTATATATCATCTATTGGGCTACATGAGGTCCCATAATCTTTTACACTACAACTTCATCCCATCATGTTTTAGTTCAAATCATCTTTCTATATAGACCCTACTAAGGTGTAATTTTAATTCTAAAGTGGAATTTGTTGTTTTATGGGTACTCCTATAGGGGAAGGAGTCAATTCCAACATCCTTGGAAATCCATTGAACATGATCTTATAATATCTTCTTTAGTATGATTGGATATTTTAGACTAACTATCCATATGATTGTGATAAATATTGTTGATTAAGAATTATGTATCTAACACTTGTAAAAGGATTCTTCGTAACCTTGAGTTAAACCTCATATTTCGATCTAATACAATATTGAGTGGAACATTTTTAAATATTACCACCTCCCTTATATATAGTTATTCAATTTGGTCAAGGTATAAAGATCCCTTAATAACAATGAAATGAACTAACATTGTGAGGAGATTTACTTCCACACAAATGGAATTATTGACATTTTGTTTCTTGGGAAGTCTTATGATGAAATCTATGGTCATGTTTTCCAATTTCTATATGAGTATGGTAATGGTAACATCATACCCTTATACCTTTATTTTTCATCCTTGATTGTTTTCATTCCCTGCATCGAGATAGAAACTCTTAAATATTCCCCTTTATGTCATCCCGCCAAAAGTTTTTCTTCTAATATCTATACATTATAGTTAATCAAAGATTAATATAGATGGATGATCAGTGAAAATTATCTAGACTTTTTCCAATTAGTTATAGGATTTCTGTTTCACATATCCGAGATCCAAATCATATAACTCCACTATTAGAAAAATGAAATCCAAAATATTCAGAACCATTTCCAATGGCACCTCATCATCATTTTGAGCCTCATTGATCATCTCAAGAATGTGTGGTTGATTTGTTATTTGGGAGAGGCTAGATGAATATCCTTGAATTATTTACATATCCATCACTTTCATGTCCATGAATTTTGGATCCATTTCAATCAAATTCATGGATAGGGTTTGAAGATCCTTTCCACACAAGGAATATACCACTTTTTTCCGCTCTAGGATAGTGAATGATTGAACAATAATAATCCATGATTATATCTAACAACATTCATTTTCCCCTATTAATCTCATTTTCTATGAATATTTACTTAACTATTTTATAATTCATATATATAACACACTTTTATTCACAGAGAAAATTTAAGCAAAAAAATAAACATAAATATCATAAGAGCCAATTCTAGATCATGATCTAGGTATTTATGCTCATGGATCATTAATTTATAGGATATTTAGGCTATCAATTGTTCATCGTTCATGAGTATGGAACCCAATCCCTTTTTGGGAACATAATTTTAAAACAAAAATCATTTCTCTGGGGTGGGTAGTGTGGTTATATGTGAAGTTTTTAGCCTCTTTTTTACTCTTTAAATATCTCTTCACATTAATTAGACCAATCAAAATCGACTCCATTTCTTATTATCTTGGTCAGTAGTCTTGAAAAACATGTGAATTTTCTCCCTATTCAATGATAGTACCTAGACTATCCACAAAAACATTGGATTTATTTCATAGATGTTAGTCATTTCCATCCTTCTATTGGCTTAGTTTTTGTAGGATCTATAGATATCCCTTTTCTATTGATAACATGTCCCATGAAAGTTACTTCTTCCATACAGAACTCATATTTATAGTACATCATAAATAAAATTTCCTCTTATAAAGTCCTTAATACATCATTCAAATGTACCTTGTATTCATACATTCCTTTGGAGCATAAAAGAATATCATCTATACAGTCTTCCAAAAAAATTCAGTTTAATCATTGATGACTTTATTCATCATGAGCATGAAAATTTCAATAGTATTAGTGAGTCCAATGAGATTCAGTGTAAACACATAGTGAAAATTCCTTCTATGAAAATCATTCTTTGGGATAATGACCTTATTCATATTACTTGACAATACCTTGAATGAAGATCGTCCATAGACAACCAATCGTATTCAACTTAGTAGATCAAACAAGTAGTAAATCCAAGGTAGGGAATACTTGTTATTTAATGTGATCTTTTGAGATAATGATAATTAATGAAGAGGTGAATTAACTCATCCTTATTCTTGATTAGGAGGAATAGATCACCCCATGATGAATCACATAGGAAAATAATCCTTTATCCATATTATCCTTTAGTTTCTTCTTTGACACCTCAACTTTAAAATTAGTCATTCTGTATGGATTCTTGGATATTAGAAAACCTATTGTCATAATATTGATTGATAACTCAACCTATCATCTATGAAGAATTCTATGAAGTTCTTCAGTCAGTGTATTCCCTCATAATGGGAATGTCTTCAAGGAGAATATTTTCTGTATTCTCAATCATCTTAGAAATATACTCTTATTCATAGAGAAATAATAACCACACTTGAGATGATGTTACCAAAGTACATCCATCCCCCTCTGGAACTCGTATAGAAATGGGGGATGATTTGTGGTATAGAGGGTGATTTCCAAAACTATTAATTTTTTTTGTATTTATATTGTTAAATTCAATAAATTCCCATAATCACATAAAATTATGTTAAAATAGGTATCATAGGGTTAATTGGGAAGTTATTCACACAAGTTTTATAGAGGATGGGTTATATGCTTGGGATGAAATAGTTGACCCACTAGTTTCCTTCAATAATAACATGAATTCCCTATGATTATGTGGTGTTTGAATAGTTCTAATAAACATGTGTGATATGAAATAAATTGTAGAAGAACAGTCACATAATGCCTTTACAGTTAAATAATGGATGATAAGCCTACCTTTAACTATTTGAATCTATATCTATTCATTTACATCATCCAAAATATACATAGGGTTGGACATTTTAAAACTACTAACCATATAAGACATAATTTTTGAAAATTTAAGGGATTACTCATAAATGAAATATATTACTCAACCAATTAATTTCAAGTTTTCATTCTATGTTACCCATGACCTATTTCTTAACATTAATTTATATGAGAATTTTTTAACTTAATAAGGGTTTCTAATGAGATAAAAAATTTACCAAAGCATATCCCCCATTATTTTCACACTATGTTTATATTAATGACTAATTTTGATGCACTAGGTGATGATCTAGTCCATCCTAGTGAACCCTTTTCTTGGATATTACTCGTTGGTATAGCTACTCAAGTCCTGCATCTAATTGTAATATTCAGATAGTGATGTATTTTATTTCAAACTGTATATGCTATTATTTGAAAAAAAATTGGGATATTTTAATATGTTTAGTTTTTTTGAAAGTCCTCAAGTGGAGTTTTTAACTCATAACCCCAAAAGTAACAATACATGCCTATGATACCAACCATGAAAACCCATATATTTAGAATAGCCTAATTAATGATTTATTATATAAAGGTACACATAATTAAATACTATAAAATCATTAGGCAAAGTTTATTAGTTAAATTTAGTACATAACATAATACATTGAATAGGGATTCAATATCATTATTTAAAACTCATTTAAAATATTCTTAAAATCTATTTCTCTTTCTAAAAATGTATGGGATGACTAGAGGTTGTATATAAGAAAGAGGTAAACTATAAACCCCAATAAATGATGATTCAAAGTAAAATATATTGAAATTAATACTTTTCAGTAAATAGTAATATAAATGAGACATAAAATGGTTGATAATTATAAACATTAATATCGAATCCTAATATAATATTATAATATAAAGGTAATATGGGAATATGGAAACCAAATAAAACATAAAAAAATAATAATTCAAAGATTACTGAAAGAAAAAATCACATGGTGAAAAAAATCCCATCATGGATTAGATTTACTCACTAATCTAGTAAATAACATATTATAAGTTTAAAAAAATACACATTTAATTCAAGGGCTATATAATTTCAGGCCCACCCATCCCACTCCTATCATGTACAAGAATAATTGTTCCATATAAATCATACAACCTAAGGATAATTCCATGATTACATAGTGTAGATTATACACATAGAACATTTAAATTAATTATTTTTATGTACATCAATGTGAATACCCTTGGTTGAGAATGAATATGGGTATTTAAAACCCCAATGTTTGGAATAAAAAAACCTTGGATAATTTATATATCATAATAGGATTTCATAATGATTGTTGTAAGGGTTAAATGGGAGTGAAATGAGTCTCATGTCACTAGGAAAACAAAATAAATGTAATCAAGATGTGTGAAAATCATTTCCTAGCATGAGTAATTCAAAAAAATTCATAATATAAATAAGGTTCTTGAAGAAAGATGACAAGGAGAGGATCCCTTACCCAGAGAGGGTGCCTATAAAATCATAGGATAAGCGTCTTTGGATCTAGGTGGAACATGGGGAGGGCTCTATAATTGGAATTATAGAGTAACATTGTGATCCAATGGTTATTAATGATTATGAATGTGAGGATGGGTTTTTTATAGAAAAAGGGAGGATAAATCTTTATTTATATATAAACATAGTTTTTTTACTATGTAAGAAAAATTAACACAAACCACAAACCATATAATGGTTTTCCTAATCTATTTTTAATGCTTTCGTTGGGGAGAACATTGGTCTGTGAGGACTTTTTGGCTATTTCCCTGCATTCCTGCTTTTCAAAGGTGAGAAAAATTCATCACTTATTCAGGGACGTTTTCTCATTGATTAAAACAGGATGATGGGATGCCAACTTCTCTTATTGTGGAATCATCCTCGGAATTCATCACCCAGTATAGGTCTCCCTCATATATTTTAGATGTTGTCCGTGAAACTCTTCCCTAGTGGAATATCTTCATGGATTTCGGTTAAGTACACATCTTCTATTAGTATATTCTAAGGGGTTGAGTCAAGACAGCAACCTTTGTTCGGGGTAGTAGTCACACAAGAAATTGTTAGCATGTCTGGACAATGAAACATTAATGTGTCTGGGTTTCTTCCCATTATGGTAGGGATGCTCAATAATGTAGAAGCCTAAGTCATCCCACATCAAACGTGGGGAATTATATATCATAGGAATTTATTAGAGGTTTTCCTCATCTTAACATGTTAACATAGTGTATTCCATGAGTTTAACATCTAGAAGATACATATCAGACTAATATAAACACTAAAAGAAGTGTATCAGATGGGTACAACCCCAAGAAAGATATCATTAGGGGTTTTCTGGGGGAGTCGATCAAAACCTCTAATGAATATTGATCTGAGGATAACTGGTACCCTATAAAGTGTATGCTAAGGTTTACCATTGGCTGGCATTTTATATCAAGTAGTTCCCCCACATACCCTTTGTGGATGACAGGAATGAAATCCCACATAGTTCAAAAGCGGGGTGAATTGGGGTGTGCACAAAGGAAAATGACCTAAAGACATGTTGGGGATTACACATGGATGGTGACTAATTGAAAGAGGGACACTCTTGGTTGGATGGTTAGGGATTGTGTGTGGATTATGAATGGTTAGATTCCCAAATGGATTGTGTGACATCACTGGGTTATGCTGGTCTGGGTAGGAATCAAGATGGATGATGGATGGTTGAACGAAGTGGATGATAGGAATGAGAAGAAACTGATGTTAGGATAATGGTGATGTAGGGACGGAACATCAAAAACCCTTTCTACTTATCCATGGGTAAAGGAATCAATGTCTGCGTAGTTTGGTGGGGTAGTGAGATACCCTTGGAGGTGGCATGTGATAATGGACGCATGGATGGGACCTGGAGCAATTAGAACCCCTAGTTTGGGGCCTGACCTTCCAAAAACACAATGGATCATGGAAGACACCATGATAGGACATGGGTGATGGGATTGATTGTCAGGGAGTATTTTTATGTATCCTTGTGGTGGGGAATCAAATTCCTTGTAGTTTCAGATGGGGGAAACGAATCAGGGTTTACGCAAAGTGTCTCGATGACATGATGGGGGTTCTGTTTGGTTAGCAGCCTGAGAGTTGTGTTGACACCACTAAGGTGTGGACTAATGATGTGGGTCCCATCAAAGGGGACACCGATATTTACTAGAGTTTGGGGTTGAAACTCAGGGAGGCTTCCTAAGTACCTTGTCAAAGATATAGGGATCAAAACCCACATAGTTCGAATAGGATTACCAAGTGTTTGGGGTTGAACCTCAAGGAGGATTCCAACATACCTTTCCTATTATAGAGATATCTAAACCCACATAGTTTTAATTTGTTTACCAAGTGTTTGGGGTTGAACCTTAGAGAGGCATCCTACGTACCTTTTCTAGGAGACATGGATCAAAATCCATGTAGTATTAATAGGTTTACCATGTTTTAGTGTTGATCCTTAGGGAGGCTTCCTACATACCCTACCTAATAGATATGGATCAGAACCCATGAAGTTTGAATACATTTTCCAAGTTTTCAGGTTTTAGCCTCTAGGAGGCTTTCTACGTACCCTATCTAGAAGATAGGGATCAAAACAAACATAGTTTGAATAGTATTACCAATTATTTGGGGTGGAACCTCAGTGAGGCTTCCTACAAACCCTTTCTAGGAGATAGGAATCAAAAACCACTTAGTTTGAATACATACAGTTTAACGTTATGTGGGATGGGAAGGGGATACAGTTTGACATCATGCAAGATGAGGGTGAACCGATGTGAAGTGTTCGGGTCTAATGGATGACTAGCTTAATCATCAAGGATGCTTCCAACATACATTGCTTGGAAGGTGGAAAGGATTAAAGGATATATTTTTGGTTGGATGGGGAATAAGGCTTACACACCAATATTGGCCCTGGGAGGATTCCATGCTCGAGTCTTACTCTAATCCAACATGATTCATGCTCTGTTTGAGAAAAAAATGTAGTAAAAACCTAACAATCACATCGTCAAAGATGTGTCTGTGTTTAATGGAGTGGGACATACGCTTGGTTTGCATCCCAAAGAGGAAACAAGGGATTAATCTTGGTTATCATCCAAGAAATATGGATATTTGGACTTACTGCATAATGAAGGGTCGATTATAATAAATCCCGAAGGGATGGGGATGGGGTATCGAATTACCCTGGGCCCATCCCTCCTCTAGCATTTTCATACTGAATAAGAGAGGATGATCAATGATTCTACCTTCCACAATAAAGGCTAGGGGCTTACACCAAGATGGTTTCCCTCCCTCACGGACAGATTTTGCTCCATGCAAAGAGGATCTCATTCCAGGTGAGGAATATATCACTCCCATTGAGACCAGTGGGAGTGGAAAATGATTAAGGTGGGGAACCCTGGGTAATTTGCATGGGGTGAGGCTATAGTCTAATTTCATTTGATGGGGATGATGGTGTTTTGAATTTTAACATGCGGAAACTCAGACAATGAGAATTTTCCCACCATCCTTAGAACATACATAACTAGTGTGCTTTAACCTTACAGTGACGTGAAGGCACTGGAAATGCCATTTGGAGATGGGGTTGTGGACTGATCCATTGATGGGTTCACATTAGCGTGGCTATGCAATGAATCAATATTTTTTAGCGTGCCTACATGAAGAAATATATGGATAAGCCACAAAATATAAAGAACCGCCTAAGGGACCTTGCAATCACTTCATAAAAACTATGAGGGTTGTACGGGAGGAGGGTTTGTGAAGAAATGGGATTCATAGGAAGGGACATTGGGAGGCTCTGGTTCTCCACAATGTGGAGAGACTTTGTGAAAGGGTTTTCATTGGGAAGTGGAGTGGTCTAGCATAAGAATAGAGTATACATGCATATAAAGAGTGCCTCACGAAGTGAATGGGATTTTCCAATGTAAGACTCTCGGGAGCATGAGTTCCAAGTAAACTAAAACATTGAGAATTGATGTACATTGCAATGAAAAGTGATGCTTCCATAGCAGGGGGTTCACATTTTCATGGAAGGTACATTGTGAAGCATGAGTTCTTTGTGAAGACCCAAGTTCCCTTCAAAATGTCCTTCCATTGTGATGGCCCGTGGTATTTGTGAAGGGTATCACTTTTTGAAGAGGGGTAGAATATGATCCAAGGGAATGGTTTTTTCCAATGATCAAATAACATGATGAGATTATTTTCTCAACGTTTTGAAGAAAATAAGGTGATTCACAATTTTAGAACTGGAAAGGTGAAAGGTTGGGGTATTCAATCTTGGGGTCTTAGGGAAGCTTGGTATTTATAGGAGAGAGGTGGAGAGAAGCTCTGACAGCACACTGCAAAGCCGCTTGTGCTTCACCATCAGAGTTAGATTCTATGAAGTTCTTCATAACCTCAGAGTACAATGTCATCCCTTCTATGGTGTAAAGGCTTCATTTATTCACACAGTGGTGCGGAAAGTGGTTTCTATAAATTTCCAAAGGATCGCAGAGGCTAGAGTCTTCCCTCTATGGTGAAAATCCTTCTTTCAATTTTGTGGTTACTAAAAAGCATTCCATCTTTTTCTTCTATGGAGATTGAAGATGGGGCCTCAATTGTGCACCAGCAGTGGTGTTGAGGGGCTTCACAAAGGTGATTTGTGATGTAACTCCTTTTTGGACTTGGTGTGCTCTTTGTGTATTTTTATGATGCAAACATTTTGGCATGAAATAATTCCCCCTCCCCCTAGTCATGGAGTTGAGGAAAAAATCAGTGTCAAATTCAAAGGGTAGACCACCAAAAATTTAGTAAAATTTCAAATTGAGATTGTGAAGAAAGGTCACAATGTAGATAAGCAATGTGTGTGTTGAGAACTCTGCAAAGCTCTTCGTGGCCATGCACACCGTGAAGCTCATAGGTCGTCACCAATAATTTGGGGAGGACGATGCCTCTTTTTTCCTTAACTGTCTCCTCAGCTTTGTGCTTGAGATCTCAATTTGTGATGCTCTATGCACTATGCGACCCATCTTTGTGAATTGGGCCATCTTTTTCTCTCTGGTACATAGAGAGTCTTCATACTGTGTGATTGTGTTCTCTGTGGAATGTTCATGTGAGGTATGTGGTAGAGCACTATGACATATCTCTATGATCTATCTCTCCTATCATGCTCTACAATCCAGGAAAAAATAAATATATAGTTTTTGTGACAGAATGGATCACCATGAATTTTCCAGGGGGTCCTCACAGATACTGCCCAGAGGGAAAAGATAGTGGATAACCTAGGCATTAGGGAATGTGAGCAGATCAATTCAGACCATGAATCCCTGGTGTAGATATTATCAAAAATACAAAATAAATACCCTTTATGGAAAATAATGTATTTATACGTCTTTGCTATGAGGGATGATATTCTCATTATTGATGTAAGTAGGGATGATCCAACATATTGCTTCAAGAATACGTCATTCCAGAACCATTGTTTCAGGGCTGCTAATAGTCATACATGGGAAGATCACACACCCGTCAATGCTGACAACATCTATAATCATGTTTACAACATTGATGGGAAAGAATTTCAATTTGAGAGATATCCCCCATAGTACCACACCATTTTCAAGGTGGCTTTGGGGAACCTGGAGATGGGGTGGGTTTATTAATAGGAATTGTACCAGGGTGGTAATTTTACAAAATATTGGGCATAGAATTACTGGATCTTTGCCTCCAGCAAGGATTTTGGGGTAGAGATGAGGTGGGTGGGTTTGTACAAGGCGACATAGTCCCCCCCAATTCTATATTTTCATTCCAAAGCACTATATTATAGAGTTGTTGAGAAGGTGGTCCTCGAGGACCAACAGTTTTTACCTTCACCATGGGGAGGTCGGTATCAGCCTCTAAGAACAACACAAGATCTCGAGGATTCTAATATTAAGGGCTATGTATGATGAGTTCCTCCCAACTAGGAATATATGGGAGGACCAGGATAAGATTCCACCACTATAAAGGGAATTAATTGATCTATTTTCAGGTGAGGAAAAAAATTCATTGAGGGATGTCCACTTAATGTTGTGGGTTAGGAGGTTCTTGAATTTCCACTTAGATAAGATGTTCCATGTGAGGCCTCCTACTTTTCCAAAGGGGGCCTAGCACAGTGAAGAGCACTCATACTGGCAGCCCTTGGAGGATAGCCAGTGGAAGATATGGGAATTCTGTGTCAGCATTAAGAAGTGACTAGTGGTTAGGTTGGCTATGTTCATCTTGGTGCCCATTTTTGGATGGATGATTCTAGTGAGAGATACGAACTTGGGAATATGGCCAAATATGTTCATCTTGGCATCCATGTTGGTGATGGGGGATCCGATCAATCTGGGGATATCGGTGTTGGAAAATTAGTAAAAAGTATTGTGGCATAACAGTGAGGGGGAAGAATCCACATACGGTGTGAAGACCATTCCATCTTATGTATGGAATTATAAAAGCTCATATGGGCACCTATGAATACACAAACCCCATTTACCTTTGAGGTAAAACTTTCAACCAACTATTCTGAAATTGGTGGGGATTTTCCCAACCAAGATGACCCCACCGCTGATGCTAAACCGAATCTGGAGGGGGGTGAATAAAACATCCATATGTTCCTATTTCAAACCAGTGTATTAAGTTGCGATGGACAGGGAATTGGGGATCATCGATCTTATCTCCTGGCCTTTTTGGATGGAGTCTATGTTGCGTGGTTCGACCGCGAGTCTCTCTATAAGCCATACACCCTGCACCACTTTGCGTTGTAGTTTTGGTGCATGTATAGGTTGAAAACGCTGGTCTACACAGGAGTATGTCATGAGGCTCATCCATGTGTGATGAGGAAGATGTGGATCATGTTGACACAAGAGGATGGGAAGATGTGGAATGAGCTACTTCTTCCCATAGTTTTCAATGGACTGTTGAGGGAGTACTCTAAGAGTTGGGAGGTAGCCTATCAAGGGTATATGTTAATGTGGGGGAACCTCAATGCTAGTAAAGGGGTGCCTCAATAACATTGAGTTCGGTGCTAGAAAGTGGAATGAATGTGTCGCAGTGGTGGGGATGTAGTATCGATTCACCCTACATGGATCGAGAGGCTAGAAACAGTGGTGGACCTAGTGGTCCTAGAGGAGAAAATTCAGTAAGAAGGGTGTCTATCCGAGGGGTCTTGTAGGATAGCCACTCAGGCTCTAGGGAAGCGGCCATGCCATATAGATATGCCTAACGACACTATTTTCTCATAGTCTTAGGACATATGGGATGTTAATAGATAATTCGTCAATCCATATCATATGTGGAACCATCTGAACCTTCTCAGGATGGATGTGTCAGGGATTGGTCATGCTAGAGATGACTTAGTGGTATCTAAAGCCGAAGAGGAGCAGTACGTCACTAAGATGGAGGACTTCGTGTACTCTCAGGGTACTCCACATCCAATGACGGATCAAGTTAATGTGATGCTCAATCTAACAGCACCTATATAGTTATCTAGAAAATAATTGAGGGAGTTCCTACCCCTACCATAAGAATCATAATAGTATTCATGGGGGAAGAGGCTGGTAGAGGGAGCCCTTTGGAGGAAGGTGAGGTTGCAAACTCAGATCTGGAAGAGTTTGCCGAGTCTCAAGAAGTAAACCCTAAACCATTTTCATGTGGTACTCATTCATGTCACTTAGGCCTTCTCAACTAACATATAACTTGTGTAGGAGTGCCTCATATGAAAAACCCTCTCCCACAAAATATTAGACACTACTTCGTGGTCTGCATATATGATAATGGTGATTACCCCATATAGCAGGGTTGTGACACCTAGGGTGGTTCTCCTAGATATTTCATATTTCCCAACCATATATGGGGGCATGCCTTAGGATTCCGATGAGAACAGCTCAAGTGCAAGACCTACTAACTGATATCTATAAGTTTTCTTCACCGAATTTTTAATTTATTTCTATTGAACCACACCAGCTAAAGTCTATGTATTCTCACATGCATAGTTCTTCAAATGGAGTGGGACGTATTGGAGAGGATTTTTGGGGTTCTTGGTGCTACCTTTCCTATGGTAGCATTAATGGTCATCGAAAAAGACTCCCATTCTATCCAAACCACATCACTTCCGACTAAAGGTGGCACCATTGGCAGGTTGGAACCAGAAATCATCATGGTGGAATATGACGATAGGGATCAATCAAATGATGTAATACCTGACCTAATCGACCATACACTAGAGGAAGATCATTATAATGAATTCATGTAGTCATTCCCCTCATAAGAACCCACCGACCCCAAGGACCAAGATAAGACAACTTCTGATGAGGAGGATAGAATGGTATTCTGTCACAGGTCATGGAATCCAATTTAGGAAATCATTTGGGAGACCCCACAAGCACAATGGATAAACTAGATAGGGATTCTTTGTTCCAGGCTACATGAATTATGAACTGGAGGAGTGGATGCCCAGTGCCCCCATATGCTCATCCAAGACTATTTGGCAATGAAAATAAGGGAACATGAATGAAGCCTCCGCCTAAGATGGTAGAAAATGACGTTTTTTTTCATCAAGAGACTCCATGAGGCTGAGAAAGATATCCAATACTTGTGGGAACATGTGGATGAGCATTCTGATTTCCTCAATGAACAATAGGGACTCATATCATGACTGAAGGCCTATCTAATAAAGGTTAAGGAACCAATGAGGCGAGCTTCTCATGACATGGACATCATCAAAGCTAACAAGGATTGGGCCTGGATCAAGGCTTATGAACTATTCCCCATTTCCATCGATGAAGAGAGGGATCTTAATAGGAGACATCAGTTCATGTATGTTACGAGACGGAGAGTAAAATATATGGGATGCTCTATTGAAGAGGTTAACTTGTCTATGGGTGGGCCCAATCACTGTGTGTTGAAATCTATGTGAACTCATAAACGTACTTTCATTATTTTCTTTTTTATGTTGGTTTATTGCATGAGTTTTGTTATTTGTTTTTGGTTTGATGCATTTCCATCACATTCATGAAAAATCCAGTGACCAATCCCTAAACTCACGTGAGTTGTTCCCAATATGAGAAACGAGGGATGATCACATTGTTATTCCATTTAAATTTTAGAGTGCCAACCAATCTCTAGGAATCTGGGGTCTGAACAACCAATTCGGGTTTCTGGGAAGAAATAAGGAGACTTGACTATGGAATTGTGTTCTCAAAATAGTCAAACTGTCGCTTTACCAACGTGCTCTAGTGCCCAAGCGGGGTAATTCCAGGGGAATTGGAATCAATCCTAATAGTGGGGAGCGGAATGTGTGGATCATAGTACCCAAGATTTAGAACACCATAGGGATGGCATGAATATGAAGGATAACTGCTGACCGTGTTTGAAACACAGTATCCTTATTGTGTTTTCCTAAAATGGGTATAAAATGAGGTTCGACTATTGACCATGTTCAACACAAGGGTCCTGACTCAAAATGTCACCTATAGTCTTCAAGAATTCTATCCCAAGATATTAGGTGATCCATAGGCAGGCATCCATACAATTAGGGGGTTCTTTTAGATGTGAAAAATGATGAGGATCCAAATAAAGGGCACACAAAGCATGGATGGTGGAATGATGAGTTGTTCAAATGGATTCCAACACTCCCTAAATCACTCCATCGTGATGAAAACTCATTAGGTGAGTGCATTTTCTGAATCTAGAACCATGTTCCTTACCTAATATGATCTCTCTTGCGAGAACCTAGAGTGGCCTCCATTTTTATGTCATACCAATGAGGAGGATAGACATGCAATTTAATGTCATACAATGAGGATGTGGTTACCTCAAAAGGAAATGTGTGGTGTGATACATATACCGACGTGAATGAGTACATAAGTCTGTATACCACTCCCAATGTTCCTAATGGAATGCCTTAGACTATAGACTAGAGGTGGCCTAATCATGGTTCTAGACCTGAGGAGAGTGCTTTGGCATTTTTATGTACCCCATTAGGATGGTAATCAAGCTATATATAGTTCTGGAAATATTCATGAATCTTATCATCATACGATAGGGATATATGACAATAGAATGAATATCCCAAAAGGAAATAAATAGAATCTCTATCTTAAACATAACATGAATTAAGAAACAATAGGTCCTCTCCACACCACATTATTCTGATAGAGTCCGGACCAAGGGAGTCAGATAGAGGGTGGGATTGGAAATACCTAGGGATGAACCCAATGATGAAATGATTTTAAATTCATATGTGTCCCATTTGGATGGGAATCAATCCATATGCCGTTCTAGAATATGGTAGGGTAGGGTACCAATGCCATGGGAAATTCTATCATGCAGTTCGGGCCCATGTACCAAAAGAAGTAGAATTTGATGGAACTTGTTTGTTTTTTATGGTGGATGTGTTTTTTTAATCAACAAACCTGGGATAGAAAATTCGTATGTCGCTGTATGACTAAACCCATATATAGGCCTTGAAAAATTTTCTGGTGGATGAATGATACCAAACATGATGTCCCCTCGAGCGAGGACACAAAAATACAGTGTTGTTTTTTTGTCATATGACCAGGATGATAACGTCATAGTTTAGGGTATTATAATAGGACCAACAAATGAATTGTAACATTGTGAAACAACGAAAATGTAGTTTAATGTCATGTTGGACTAGGTGGCATAGCTTAATGTCATATGGATTGGAAGCATATTGAAGAATGAGGTTTTAAATGGATTGTTCAGTGTGTTATAAATCATGCCTGATGTGAATAAGGATATGGTCCAAACCACACTGTGTGTAATTCCCTAGGAGAAACCTCTGGCCAAGGGGCTGGAAAATATTTGAGTATATGGGGATACACTCAAAGAAAAACTGTATAGGAATTCCTATGTATCCCATGAGTATGGGAGTCAAGCCATGTTTGGTTTTGGAAGATATCTTGTAGTCTAACATCATGTGACAAGGATGTGGAAGATCTTAGTTTACGGTCGTAGAGCTCTGACCAAAATAAGTGAGATTCTTCCAAGATGGCATAAAAGTTGACCGAGTGCCTAACACCACGTGATCCACGCTCGATGAGAGAAACAAGGGTATAAAAGATATCTTCAACATGTGCAATAAAGGGGAAATGGTGTTGAGCCTCGAATGACACCACATCATGGACTCATCCACTTAACGTCCAATATTGCACCGAGGGATAGCACCAAGAGTGTAGAAATTCTTCTTGGACATGATGGAGTGGACTGAAATTTGAATCACGCAACCAATATTTAAGGCCTAATGGGGGTGGAATAACAAGGGATGATAATTTTTGACCACGTTCGAAACACATCATTCATAGTGTGTGACCTGAAATGGGAACAAAAAAATGAGTGTCAACCGCTGAAAATATTCTCAAAGCATAAATTATGTCAAATTTTCATTCAAAACCCTCGAGGATTTTGGCCCAAGATGGAAGGAGAGCGTTGAGGCCTAGGATCCATGTCGTTCAGGGGATACTTTTGGATCTGAAATATGATGAAAACCCAAATAAAGGAAAATTTGATGCTTGGAAATGGATTAAAAAATGTATATATGGAAGAAAAAACTCTATCTCCAACATGACAGTGCATCTAGGCACATTGATGAGCCACCAAAGGGGGTCTAGGCGCATAATTTGAAGAAGACAACTCGAGGAGACGAGTGAAGGAAATTGGAATGGAGATCTTGTAACAACCCGAGATTTTATGGGAATTATTCCTTTTAATTTCATTGATGTCTTGTGTTGTATACTACACCAATATTATCTTGCGCTATACGCAACACCGTATTAGCTTGCAGTATACGCAGCACTATTATTGGCTTCTGTTACACACAATTTCAAGTTTGTTTGGTAGAAATTATTCTATGCAACATTAATTATAGACTTTGTTTAATTTATAAATAAAATATGGTTCTATTTTGTTATATGCAACAACAAAGGAGTCTTGCACAACACACCACCCTGACGTGGCTTGCATTACACGCAATCGCGACCTTCTTCGATAGTGAGTGCAGTACGCAATACCGGGTTTAACTAAACAATAATATATTGTTATAAAATTATTATGGACTAGCCATTATGAATATTATAAACTAAATTTTGAATTTTATAACATTATTATTCAACTTACATATTTTCTAGAACATGTAATGAGAACAAAATAATTTTTTCAGGTAAAAAAAGTATTTTTCAAAAAAAATGCAGTTTTGCTGCCTTTTGATGGTGCACCTACTTTAAATCTCCTTTTTGACATGTTTATAAGTTCAATTTGACAAAATAAAATTCTTCCATGGAATGAGGATATATAAATTTAATTTGTATAAATTTTTCATATCATTCTGATAACTTTCATATTTTGATGAATAGTAAAAACATGCTATATTTTAATTAAAAACAACTTTTTTCATCGCAATAATTTATATGGCTAGATTATCTTTTAAAATTTTTTAAAGTATAATTAGAATATATTTTTACTATTTCATCCAATTTTGGTCATTGGAATTAATTTCACATTGAAATTGGACATGAACAAGTGATGATCTTTTGATAGTTCTTATTTCTTAAAAACACGCTATTTGTTTTGATAACGGGAATTACTTTTAAAATTAATTAATGACACTTCTTGGTTTTGAATTTGGAAAAATAGACATCATTTTTGAATTCATAATATCAAAGATAGATTAGGATTAATGTTTGGTAGTTTTATGAAAAAAATCAATTTTTTATGAATAGTGAAAACACTGAGTTTTTGGTTAAAATAGAGTTTTTATTTAAATAATCATTTATTTGATTTAAATTTATTTTAGGTAAAAATAGATACATAATACTTATATATGTTCAATTAAATTCATTGGAATCATTTTATAATAATTTTACATTTATAAAAATTATATTGAACTTTTTACTGTCTCTTACCCACCTCCTAGGAGCTTTTGTAATTGTTCATAAAATATACTTTTACCTCTTCTGTGAGTTGAATTTTGAAAATACGAGAGACACATTTAATATCAAGGAGTAAAATGTTGTTCAATCAGATAAAAATAATTTTTCATCAATAGTAACCTTTTACTTTTATTTACCATGGTTAACAGTAAATTCGGTAATTCAAGGTTAAATGAATATTATAATAATTCAAAATTACCTTAACCCTTGTCCAAACCATATTGGATGAGTAATTTCTGATCATGGTCATCCTTGGGTCGATTTTGGGACCCCATGGAGCCACTTATGAAGGACAATGACACATTAGATTAATTAATTTAATGTAAAGAAAAAATTGGTGTTAACCAAAATCCTTCAGTAATTAATTTTTAAATGGGGATATATAAATTATCTTTTCGACTATAAATATTAATTGGAAAGATAAAATTATTTCCTACATGTTGGTAGTTTTTCATAATTTTTAGAAATCATATAAATTAAATTATTTATGACACAATAATGATGTAGTATTTACCTCATTAATAAATGATTTAAATAAATAAGATTATAATGATTAAAATATTATCCAAACCCTGTCCAATTACTATTGGATTATTTTATTTCGAATATGAGTCATCTAATCTTCGACATTAATGTGTTTTTGGACCTCTTGAAACTAAATATAAGTTTATAATAAAATAATGTTTTCACACTTTCCTAAAGAGCCTCTCCTCTCCCTTATAAAAGGAGACCACTTCTATGCAATTACTCATAGCTCTCAAGCCTTTTGGCTCGTGAAAACTCTTCCCAACTAAGAACCCTAAATCCCTCTACTCCCCCTTGAAGCCTTACATTAGTCAAATGACACTCCAAGAAGTTATTTTGGTTTAATCCAAAGGAAGTTACCCAAATTAAAGGTAATAGTTTCTGTTAAGTTGTTTTCTTTTATTCTACTTCTCCAACCCCTAAACTCTTTTTAATATTCTATTTTGTAACAACACAAGTATCATCAAAATACTAGGAATTTTTTATGAGATTTATTAGAACTAAACTTACACACACCTCCATCTGATGGATGAAGAATATAATGTTTCTGTGGATGGAAAACTAACGCCTCATGAAACAATGATTGTTCGATTTTCTCCTACTGTCTCTCATGGTGGCCATTATGATGGAACTGTATTCATATATGGTATATATTATGTTTATGATTTCATTATTATTCATTAATTCCCAATTATATCAAGCCTTTAAGGTTTCCATAGTGGGTAAATACGATGATCTCATTTGAGGATGTGCGGACTACCACCCCCTCAAAGTGATGTGATTCGTTAATGCCTTATGTGGAATGTATAAAGGATGGAGTTAATGATATTATATATGATATTATACTGGAATTATAATATACCTACTTCATTAAAATAATAAATAGAAATGAAAGTAGATTTCATGCGTACGTACGGTTTACCGTCTCCAGGAATGGTGCATTTCATTTCTTACCTCCATATGGTATGTACTATTATAAATACAAGTATATGATAGATATATAACGAATATATATGTTATATAAATCTTGATTTACATGCTAGAAGTAATTAAATCATTATATTAGTAATAATAACATCAAGAACAACAAGTCCAAACACGTACGATAAATAAGATGATTTTACCCAAAACTTTGCTTTAACATGGGACTTACAAAAGAAAGGGTAATATAAAGTCATAATTGAACCATATATGATATCATACATATGAAAATGATTCTGTAATAAGTCAATGAAATTATTTAAATCATTAGACAGGAGGTTCGGATACGTACGAAGCATATCGGACCTAAGGTAACGGATAACTTCTCCAATCTCCTTTTTATCTGAGATTTTTTATTCGTAAGTATTCACTGGGGTTATATTTATCATCCATGTCCCTGTTTTCTAAAAATTGTTTCATGTATGTTTAAAGTCATTTTTACCCATTTTTTACTTTTACTACATGGTATGTAAAGAATGTTTCCTTTGTTTAGGTTACGAGGTACTTTTTTTACTTTTCCAACAAAAGTACGAGGAGAATGTTATTTTTAACTTATTCGGCGTGAACGGAATTTTATGGTTTCATAACGCCTCATTTTCAAGAAGCTTCATCTACATGATTTCATGATTATTTTCAAAAAAACCTATTTCTTTTAAAATTGCATGGTATTTTGTGAAAAGAAAATTATTTTCAAGAAGAAAAGATATTTTCTTCAAGAATTCATTTCAAGTGCTTTATCAAAACCATTTTCCATCTAAGGTGACATTATTTAATATGTGTATGTTTCAAGTATAATGTCTCTATGATTTACATGGTTTCACTTTTCTTATGATGAAATGATATCCATTTGTTTATATGGATTATATTATGATGGAAGGATGTTTATGAAACCCAATTTATTCTTTGGGTTATGATGAATGATTTGTGATTGTTTTGTGGAACATGTAAGAATTATTTCAATATGAGATGGTTGGGACCTATATATCCCTCCAATGAATTGGGTAATGATTTATATCTCATGAGAAAGACATGGCTGGAATAGAAAGTTAAACCGGTTCAGTAATACAGGACTGGAACAAAGAGTGAACTCGATTCAGAAAGGGACTTTGTCCACTAAGATGGTCTTGGCAGCAATGCCTTGGCTACTATGGAAATAATAACATGTGATTAATGGTTTTCCACAATTACATGTTTTATTACCATTCTCTTTTATCATTATTGATGTTTCTTTATGATCTATGCCTTATCATTTATGGCATTGATCATGATTTTGATGTTTAAATATTATGTTCATGTTTTGAAGTTTAAATGTATATGATTTGTTTTATTTTATCCATGTTTACCCTTACTGAGCATTTTAGCTCACCCTTTATATGTTTTCTTTTCCCTAGGATTTAAAGAAAGGTTTTAGGTAATAAAACAAAAGGGGGAGATATTTATGTGAGATGTTGAAGATCTTTCACCATGATTAGAAGATTATGTTCCGAGTTTCCGAAGACACTAAACTATTACGGTCCTTGTGTGTCTGTTTTTTTTATGTATTAAGTATTCCGAAAAAGTAATGTAATGTTTGTGTACGTCAAGATTCGGGTCTCTACAGTTGGAATCAGAGGAAAGTTTTAGTTTACCTTTGGAAACTAGGATGCGAAAACTTTAGTAAGATCCCTAGAGATATTTCTAAGGTTTGTCTAGGGATGTCCCTAAGGTTAAGTATAAGTATAGGTTATAGTACTAGAATTACGGTAATGATTTTAGAATTAAACCTAAGATGTAAGATATTGAAGGTACTCCCCCTTTATTATGTTGTTTTACCTATCATGATTTTTTCCTCTCAGACTATTCTTTTTGGGTTTTAGAAAATGGATGGAAATAGGAATATTCACAATAATGGAGAATATGATGGACAATGGAATGATATTCTTCATGATCAAGAAAATGAAATGGGATTTGGAAGGTGAAACATCATTATTATGCCTAATCCGAAATATCATAATATGATCAAAAATCTCAGCTTTGGTATGTTTCCTGACACAGCTAATAATAGAAAGATGGAGTTTCACGGTGATCGTAGAAGAAAGAAAGTTCAATATCCCTCATGGAAGTCATGTGGGAAGAGGCATCAAGGAGAATGTTTCAAAGGAACTGGAATATTCTTTGGGTGTGGAAAAGAAGGACACGAAGCTAGTAATTGTAAAAGAAAATGTTCAGTTAACACCATGGACAAGGATAATGGTATTGCTAAGACATCAACAAAAGTTATGTTTTTTAAATGTGGAATGTATGGGAATTATGAAAACCAATTCCCTAAAAGAAAATATAGTAAAGAGAATCAGCATGGCCATATGGGTAGTATTTATGTGGATGATGATGAAGAGACTACAAATGATATGTGAGATTAAATAATTGTTAATGCTCGGTCAATGGTTTAAGAAGGTAGTGGAATGATTACATGTTTATCAAGAGTAATGTTGTATAAGTAATATCATGGTACTATGGAATAAATATACATCTAAGGATTGTTACACTGTTGTATTTACTAAAGTTTTGAAAGTGTATGATGAATGGTACTGGTAACCATGAAAGTTTATTCAGATATTTTTAAAAAGAACCTAATATGTGAATAAAGAAGTGCTAAGGAGATAATGAAATTTTTGATAGTATTAATGAGCTCATGAATTATATAAGGACAAAGTGATATCATGGTTTGAGTATAAAGAATTTTTGGGATTTTGGTATGTGGAAAGAGTTAACCTTTGACAGCATTCATGTTTTCACTAAGGTTCAGTGGGTATTCATTTTTCAAGAGAATACATGATTAAGGTATTCACATGATTGGAATGTGATCAACAAGATATATCATGGATAAATGATGGTATTCACATGCTCGGTAGATGACATTTCTAGTAATTGTTTTCTTTATAATATAATATTGGACCGAAGTATTTTGGATAAGGCTAAAGATTTGAAATGGATTATGTTGGACATAGGTTAGTATTGTTTAAGGATAGAAATTTTTTTCGATATTATTGATAGAATGTTATAATAGTATAGTTTTTGAAAAAGTACAACTTGTAGGATAGGCGACAACCCATCACGTCGGACAATGTTGTGGGAATTGAACCCACAAACGAAGTGCGACATGCCTTTATTGCCTACCACTGTCCTACAGGAAGTCCCTAGTTAGTAGAAACTTGTTTTATTTTATTAAGGGGTATAATAGATGAAGTATAAGTTCATTTTTAGAATCGTATACGATTAAACTCATCATAGATGGACTTATTTATATTTAATAACTTTTTCTAACATTATGTTTGAGATAGATGGAATGACCTATCATTCCATCGCATGATCCGCTAACATTTCATGGAAAACAAATGCAACTTCATTTCTTTAATAGATGAAGTGGAAATTGTTCAAGACATGAACGACAACGAGATTGTACCAAAATCATGTAAGAATTTATTTTAATTAAAAAATTCATCAACATTAGGGAAATTATCTTGAAAGCCAAAAAATGTTGTCTTAGTACTCTTATATCTGATTAATAAGATGGTACCTTAGATCATCACAAATCTATGGCTTTGTGATTGTTGGATTTTTCATAGCCCTGTTCTCTACCACTCTATATCAGAACATGATGGTTATATTTTTCTTCCATATCCATATTTTCACCTATGTTATCCTATGTGGAAACCCAGTGATTAGTTAATTTGGGTTACTGTAACTTTTCCTACTTTAGTTTTTAAAGATATGTTTTGGTATTCCCTATTACTATGTAGGTTTCTATGAAAGAAAATCTCATGTAATAAACCATTTATAACCCCAATAAATTTCAAGGGAGAAATTCATTTTAAGGGGGGTAGAATGTAACAACCCAAGATTTTATGAGAATTATTCTTTTTTATTTCATTTATGTCTTGTGTTTCACGCTACACCAAGATTATCGTGCGCTATATGCAACACCGTATTAGCTTGCAGTATACGCAACACTATTCTTGGCTCATGTTACACACAATTTCAAGTTCATTTTGTAGAAATTATTCTACACAACATTAAGTATAGAATTTGTTTAATGTATAAATGAAATATGGTTTTATTTTGTTATATTCAACAACAAAGGAGTCATGCACTACACGCCAACCTGACTTGGCTTACATTACACGCAATCGCGACCTTCCTCGATTGTGTGTGCAGTACGCAATACCAGGTTTCACTAAACAACGATATATTGTTATAATATTATTATTGAATATCCGTTATGAATATTATCAACAACATTTTGAATTTAATAACATTATTATTCATCTTAAATATTTTCTATAACATGGTATGAGAACAAAATAAATTTTTCGGGTAAAATAAGTATTTTTCAAAAAAATGCAGTTTTGCCACATTTTGATGGCACACCCACATTAAATCTAGTTTTTGACATGTTTATAAGTTCAATTTGACAAAATAAAATTCTTCCTTGGAATCAGGATATATAAATTTAATTTGGATAAATTTTTCATATCATTCTAATAACTTTCATATTTTGATGAATAGTAAAACACTCTATATTTTAATTAAAAAAAAACTTTTTTCATCACAATAATTTATATGTCTAGATTATCTTTTTAATTTATTTTAAAGTTTAATTAGAATATATTTTGACCATTTAATCCAATGTTGGTCATTGTAATTAATTTCACTTTGAAATTGGACATGAACAAGTGATGATCTTTTGATAGTTATTGTTTCTTAAAAACAATGTATTTGTTTTGATAACGGGAATTACATTTAAAATTTATTAATTCCACTTCTATTTTTTGAATGTGTTAATATATACGTCATTTTTTTATTCAGAATATCAAATATATATTAGGCTTAATATTTGGTATTTTTTTGAAAAAACTTCAATTTTTGATGAATAGTGAAAACACTGAATTTTTGGTTAAAACTAACTTTTTATTTAAATAATCATTTATTTGATTTAAATTTATTTTGGGTCAACATATATACATAATAATTATATAATTTCATTGAAATTCATTGGAATCATTTTATAATAATTTTAGATTTATAAAAATTGTATTGAACTTTTAACCATCTTTTACCCACCTCATAGGAGCTTTTGCAATTGTTCATAAAACATAATTTTACCGCTTCTGTGAGTTTAATTTCAAAAATAAAAGAGACACGGTTAATATCAAGGAGTAAAATGTGGTTCAATCAGATAAAAATAATTTTTGGTGAATAGTAACTTTTTACTTTTATTTACCACGGTTAAAAGTAAATAGGGTAATTCACGGTTAAAAGAATATTATAATAATTCAAAATTACATTAAAACTTGTCCAAACCTTATTGGATTAGTAATGACCGACCATGGGAATCTTTGGGTCGATTTTGGGACCCCATGGAGCCACTTATGAAAGACAATGACACATTAGATTAATTAATTTAATGTAAAGACAAAATTGGCATTAACAAAAATATTTTAGTAATTAATTTTTATAAGGGGATATATAAATTATCGTTTTGACTATAAATATTCATTGGAAAGCTAAAAATATTTCCTACATTTTGGTATTTTTTATAATTTTTAGACATAAAATAAATTAAATTATTTGTGACACAATAATGATGCAGTATTTAGCTCATTAATAAATGATTTAAATAAATAAGAATATAATGATTAAAATATTATCCAAAACCTATCCAATTCCTATTTGATGATTTTATTTAGAATATGAGTCATATTATATTCGACATTAATGTGTTTTGGACCTCTTTAAACCGATGATAAGTTTATAATAAAATAATGTTTTTACACTTTCCAAAAGAGCCCCTCCTCTCCCTTATAAAAGGATACCACTTATATGAAATTCATCACACCTCTCAAGCCTTTTTTCTCATCAAAACTCTGCCCAAATAATCTCTCTACGTCCCTCTCCTCCCCCTTGAAGCCTTACATTAGGAATAAGACACTCCAAGAAGTCCTTTTGGTTTAATCCAAAGGAAGTTACCCAAATTAAACGTAATAGTTTCTCTTAAGTTTTTTTCTTTTATTTTACTTCTCCAACCACTAAAGTCCTTTTCATCATTTCTTTTGTAACAACACAAGTATCCTCAAAATACTAGGATGTTTTAATGATAAGTATCAGAACTAAACTTACACACACCTCCATCTAATGGATGAAAAACATAATGTTTCCGTGGATGGTAAACTAACGCCTCACGAAATGATGATTGTTCGATTTTCTCCTACCGCCTCTCATTGTGGCCATTATGATGGAAATGTATTCATATATGATATATATTATGTCTATTACTTGCTTATGCTTCTTTATTTCCGAATTATATCAAGCCTTTATGGTTTCCATAGTGGGTAAATACGATGATCTCATTTGAGGAAGTGCGGACTACCACCCCCTCAAAGTGATGTGATTCGTTAATGCCTTATGTGGAATGTATAAAAGATGGAGTTAATGATATTATATAATATATAATACTGGAATTATAATATACCTATTTCATTAAAATAATAAATATAAATGAAAGTAGCGTTCATGCGTACGTATGGTTTACCGTCTCCATGAACAGTGCATTTCATTTATTACCTCCATATGTTATGTACTATTATAAATACATGTATATGCTGGATATATAATGAATATATATGATATATAAATCATGATTTAAATTCTGGAAGTAAGTAAATCATGATATAAGTAATAATAACATCGAGAAAAACAATTCCAAACATGTATGATAAATAAGATGATTAACCAAAACATTGATTTAACATGAGATTTACAAAAGAATGGGTAATATAAAGTAATAAGTGAACCATATATGATATCATAAAAATGAATATGATTCTGTAATAAGTCAATGACATTATTTAAATCATTATACAGGAGTTTCTGATACATACGAAGCATATCGGACCGAAGGTAAGGGATAACTTCTCCAATCTCGTTTTTATCCGAGATTGTTTATTCATAAGTATTCACTAGGGTTATATTTTTCATCCATGTCCCTATTTTCTAAAAATGGTTTCATGTATGTTTAAAGTCCTTTTTAACCATTTTTGACTTTTACTACATGGTATGTAATGAATCTTTCTTTTGTTTACGTTATGAGGTACTTTTTTGACTTTTCCGACAGAAGTACGAGGAGAATGTTTTTTTTAATTATTCGGCATGAAGGGAATTTTTCCAATTTCATAACGCCTCATTTTCAAGAAGAGTCCTCTACAATATTTCAGGATTATTTTCAACAAAACCCTTTCTTTTAAAATTTCATGGCATTTTGTGAAAATAAAATGATTTTCAAGAAGAAAGGATATTTTCCTCTAGAATTCATTTCAAGTGCTTCATCAAAACCATTTTCCATCTAAGATGATATTATTTCATATGTGTATGTTTCAAATATAATGTCTCTATGATTTATATGGTTTCACTTTTCTTATGATGAAATGATATCTATTTGTTTTATATGGATAATGTTATGATGGAATGATGTTTATGAAACCCAATTTATTATTTGGGTTAGGATGAATGATTTATGATTTTTTGTGGCACACGTAAGAATGATTTCAATATGAGATGGGTGAGACCTATATCTCCCTCCAATTCATGGGGTAAATATTTATATCTCATGAGATAGACATGGCTGGAACAACAAGTTAAATCGGTTCAGTAATACAGGACGGGAACAAGGAATGAACTCGATTTAGAAAGGGACTTTGTCCACTAAGATGGTCTTGGAAAAAATTCCTTGGCTACTATGGAAATCATAACATGTTCTTAATGGTTTTCCACATTTACATGTTTTATTCCCATTCTATTTTATCATGAATAATGTTTCTTTATGATCTATGCCTTACGTACTGCCATGATTTATATCATTGCTCCAGATTTTGATGTTTAAATATTATTTTCATGTTTTGAAGTTCAAATGTATATGATTTGTTTTATTTTATCCATGCTTACCCTTACTTAGCATTTGAGCTCACCCTTTATATGTTTTCTTTTCCACAGGATTTAAATAATGGTTTTAGGTAAGAAAACAAAAGGGGAAGATCTTTATGGGAGATTTTGAAGATCTTTCACCATGATTAGAAGATTATGTTCTGAGTTTCCAAAGACACTAAACTATTATGGTCCTTGTGTGTCTGTTTTTGTTATGTATTAAGTATTCCACAAAAGTAATGTAATGTCCATGTACATCAAGCTTTGGATCTCTATAGATCTCTAAAGGGAGTGGTATGTAGTGTGGCTATTAAAAACCCAATGTGTTTGACAACATAAAACCACACCACACCACATACCGCCTAAGTAACTGAAGAAATTGGGCTACAAATATATTTTTTCTTAGAAATAGGGTTGGACCTACATACGAAATGTCTAGGAGTTCCTATGTATCCCTTGAGGATGGGAATCAATTCATACACAGTTTTGATGTGTCGTGTAGTTTAATTTCATATGAAAAAGATGTGGGGAATAGGAATCTCGAAGAATAATGTGTATGGTGTGGAAAATAACCTAACATGAATGAGCACATAATCCCACATACGCCACACCATTCATATTTCTATGAGAGAAGTGGATGATAGCATGAATAGATTAATCCAGGTTGGGCATGAAAATGAAATTTTTGGGTGTTCCTACATATCCTAGGCATATGGGAATCATTCCATACATGGTTCCAGAGATACCATGCATTTTAAAATCATGAGAAAAGGACATAGTAGATCTCATTTTATGGTCATAGATCTCAGACCGTAGATTCCCATTTTAATGTCATGTGGGTAGTACAGAAGGATAGAAAAGGTGAATCATTGTGCCTGTCTTTTAGGAGACCATGGGGTGGAAATAACGATCAGGGATAACTTCTGACCATGTTTGCAACATAGTATTCATCTTGTGGGTCCTAGAATAGAAACAATCAATTGAGCATCAGAAACACACCATATTCAGAACACGGGACATCTATGAAATTGTCATTTGAGATCATCCATGCAATTGTTACAAAATTGAATGTGAACCAAGGTAGTGTGAGACTATGATGTTAAATGGAATCCTTTAGAATGTGAATGATGATGGTGATCCAAATGACATGATGTGTAAATTGTGGTGGAACTCATGCAGTTTAACGTCTCGCAGAAAGGACGAGGGATAAAGGAGAGGTGTCTCAAGGGGATGTGTGTAGCGTGGAAAAAATATAATGATGTGAATGTGGATATATATTCCATGACAAACCACACAATCATAAGTGAAAATTTTTTCTAGGAGGCCAGAAATGTCAAGGGACCTGAGTCTGGGCCACAGATGAAAATCCCTAACCATTTTTCAATTTATTATCATGTGGGACAAGTGTTGAGTAGCTTTAATTCCTTCATACCATACATATAATGCTGTTTAATGTTATTTGGAGAATATGGGATAGTTTAAAGTCATATGGTACGGTTCATGAAACATACTCCATGAGGAATTTAGCATTGGCTGGAGAAGTAATACACTCACCATGCAAGGGGAACAGGGAGTATGAACCATTTGGTTAAACCTTTTTAATGATATAAGGTCCCTCCCATTTGGGATCAGCTTTAGTTGATTATTAATGGCTATCATTAGCATTCTTAGATACAACACCATGTCACATTGTAAGAAGAGTGGGAGAGAAATATATTGTTGAAATCTATGGATATCTTTTTCAGATACCTCTCCAAATTGTTCTTAGCACAAATCTTGTTCCCATCAAGCACTTACAGTTCAACTTTATTTATTTTGGATACTTTGTTTGGTGTCTATAGATAGTAGATAGTGGTACCCAATGATGGAAAATGAATATCAATTGGAAGAACTACCTCTATTCTGTACACCTAAGAATATTGGGTCACCTGAGTGGAATTACAAGTCATAATCCAGTAATCCCATAGAGCATTAGGGATTTTGTTCAGCCAACTATTCTTGATCTGACCAAAAATCTTTTGAAAAAGGTTATAGAGTGTTTTTTTTTGAACTCCTCAATCTTCCCATTTTCTTGTGAATGATAGTGAGAGGTATGATTAGAACAGATATTTTACGTGGGATAAAACATCCTTAGTTCAGCTTCCCTGAAAATGGTATTTTTATAGGAGAGGACGGTGCAAGGGACACCAAATCAGTAGATGATATTGGATCTCACAAACTGAATGATAGAATGGGCCTTGACCTCCTTGAGTGTAACTGCCTCTTCCCACTGGGAAAAGAAATCCATAGTGGTCAGGATGAACCTGCACTGTAGAGGCATTGTCAGGGGATATGGTCCCACAACATCGAGTCCCAAGACCGCAAAGGGAAAAGATTACTTGATAGTTTTGAGAGGTTATGGTATCTGATGCACAAAATTATCATAGATTTGTTACAAATGGAACCTCTTGGAAAACTCGAAACAGTCACGGATCATGGTGGTCCAACAATGCTCCAATCGCTAGATCTAGTGAGATAGTTTATACCCTATTTGATGAGCCAGGTAGGAACCAACATGAACATCCTGTATGACCTAAGAAATATCACCTCCTTGAATGAAATGGAGGAGAATCATGTCAAACCCATGTCTATAGAGAATACTCTCCAGATTGGGACCACTCTAGAGGATAAACTTCAATGCACACCATCAGATTTTATCATACTTATCAAGATCTTATAAGATATTACTATGTTGGAGACAGTCGATAAAGGGGTTCCAGTAGTCAGGAGTCACTTCCAACACTGTGGGAGGGGGACTAGGGGGTCTTGACATGGAGGAAACGGTGGTAAGGTGTATTAGCTTTGGGTTATCATCGTCGTACAACATAAAGGGAGTGATGAATCTATGATGCACCATGGGAATAATCAAATCATCCTAATCAAGCTATTATTGGGATGTCGCCAAGTTGGCCAAAGAATCATCTAGACCATTCTTTGAATGAGGGACAAGAGTTACTTCTGACCAAGAAGGGAACTGGGCCATCAGCTGGTGGGTATGCTTTAACAGCAGTATGGGCTCCATCTTCCTAATGATGTATTCACTGTTTATCATCTTTATGACATGTTCAATGTCCACATTCACATGAAATTGGGTAATGTTTATCACTATGTCTAGCATGAGACCATTAATGAGAGTCTGGTACTCCGCCTCATTATTCGTAAAGCCTTCTACCAAAATAAATGAATATGGTAGAATTGCTTGCACTGGCATGATGAAGATGATACCTAGGCCCACTCTTTTGAGTCTGATATCACTATGTCTTCTTCTGGTAGGGCTTCAGGAAGTCCCATTAAAGTGAATTTTCCAAAACATAATGGATTGATATACCGATAGTATTGCCTCATCTAGAAAATAAATATCCAGAGACTTATCCATAGGATCTGTATGGTCAGTAAGTAATTCTTCCAACACTTGTCCCTTTATGGACTTTTGGGGAATAAAAATGATGTCGAACTAATGGAGGATCACTACCCACTGAGATATAAATCCTGTTAACATGGGGTAGTTCATATTGTAATTTATCAGATCCACTCGAGGCACTAGCTGTATCTCATAGTGCTACAAGTAATTTCAGAATTTATGTACTACAAAAACAAATTCAATTCATCTCTTCATGATAGTGGAATATCTGGTCATGGTATTAAGGAACATGTGGCTGAGATAGTATAAACTATTCTATGTTCCCTAATTGTTTTTCTGGGTGATGAGGGCATTGAGAGATCATTAAAAAGAAGTCACAAAATGTACTAGTGGTTTTCCAAAAATGGGTGGCATCAAAACCATAGCTTGTAATAGTTACTTCTTTATCTCCTCAAAAGTATATTGAAACTCCTTATCCCACTGATAATCAGAACCTTTTTCCATGAGTCAGTAAAAGGGATAACACTTTCCATCTAGATTTTGGATGAATTAGAGAATTTAGGTTAAGTGGACTTTAAAGCTTTAGAGCTCTCGAATGCTTCTCCGATGAGACATTTGACTTGTGGCCTTGATCTTCTCTGTATCGATCTCAATGACTCTATGTGTGAAAACGAACCTGAGAAACATTTTGGAGGTGGCCTCAAAGTCAAACATCAAGGGGTTCATCTTCAGGTGGTGGGATTTAAGGAAGATGAACAGTTTCTCATGATCTTTGAGATGGTTCTGACTTTGGTGGGATTTAACAAGCAAATCATCCATGTAAAATTATACAAATGTCTATTGGATCTGGTTGAATATGCGGTGCATGGAATGAAAATAGGTGGATACTGCATTATCTAGAATAAAAGACATTACCTAGTAGTAGAAAGTACATTGTGTTTCCCTGAAGGTGGTATACCCTTCATCATTAGGGTCCATTCGGATATTATTATATCTGAAATACCCATCCATTAAGGAGAGAGCCTAGAACCTAGTGGTAAAATCAATCAATAGTTATGTAGCAGGAAGGGAAAATCAATCTTTTGACAGTGACAGTTGAGATCTCGGAATTTGATATAGACTCGAATCTTCCCATTCTTCTTCCAGATGGTCTAATGTTAGCTAACCATATGGGGTACTATACTTCCTTGATGAAGAAACCATTTATGATCGTATCAACCTCATCCTCGAGCATGGTACCATGAGAATGGGTCATCTTTTTAGGAGGTTGTTTGAACCTGTGATGATTTTCTTGAAGATCGAGGCGATGGATGGTGAACTGAGGATCAAGTCCTGGAATCTCCTCATAACTCCAAGAAAATAAATCACCATGATTCTTCTGTAAATATATGTATTTTTTTTTGCTCCTCGACAGGCATAGATGCACTTATCAAAGTTGGTTTCAGATTTTTCTCTTTACCGAGGTTCACTTGTAACAATTCATCAACTGGAGAGGAGACACCCTCTTATAATTTGAGAGGATCACCCTCAAAATCCTCTTCTTCATCCACGAATGAGGGATACTTTGTGGGAAGAAATTCTTCTAAGTTGACATATCCTGATAGGACATTGGTGCCAGCCTGAGCGGTGGTGAACACCTCATCGGGGAGCTCCTGTACTTCTGAAACCATGGTGAAAAAAGATTTTGATTCAATCCCAACTATATTTCATCCCAAGGGGCCAAATTTGATGATATAAAATCAATAATGGAACGTTGTCTTGATCTGGTTTATGATAGCCTGACAAAACAAGAATTTATAATGTTTTGTCGTTGTCATGGGGCATACATTCTGATACCATACATGAGTAGGGGCTCTGTAATCTCTTGAACCCTATTTTTATAATAATATGAGGTGACTTTCTGGAATCCCATAGACTTGGGAATGTTCTTCCCCATCATTCCAGTGACAACAAAGAATTACCCCAAATTTGGGGTTGTGGCCTCCAATCGGTGGATCAGGAAAATATAGGCATCATCCAGGTCTGTCCATGGGTTAGTCGCAACCATAGTGTGTTCAACCTCGTTTGCTTGATTCTGCTTATCCTTATTCTTTTATTAGTCATCATAAAGGTAGAAAGATTCACAAGAGGAAAAGGGATAATTATCTATTTTGAGTATACCTAAATGACCATTAAGTAAGTACTTAAGGCACTAGTGTTGTGAAGAAGGGACTGTTGCATGTAGGTGGGGACATGGCCTACCCATCAACGCATTGTAAGCAGTGTCTTATGAGACAACCATGAACTCAGTGCTGGAAAATATGCCTCCGAACTGGGTATTTAGGAGGATATTTCTAACTGGTGTCTGTTCTGCCCAATCATAACCCTGAATTTTCAGGTCAGAGGGACTCAGATCATCCTCAAAAAGCCCCATCATTCAGAGTGTCTTGGTCGGGATAAGGTTGATCCAAGAGCCTATGTCAACGAGAAAGCGGCGAACATCCACGTCATTGAAATGAACAGTAATGTACATTGGTCAGATGTTCCCCTATATGGGAGAACCTTCATATTATCTAGAGAAAGAGATAATGTCCTTATATTTTTCTTTCTCGATGGTCTCATCATGGAAGGATTTTATGCTTGCTACCTCTACCTAAAACTAGATGGGGATTCATAAATTCTTATTAAAGGCTTCGTGCATATCCACTGAAATGTGAAGAGCCTCGAGGATAGAGATATTCCTATGAATTCTAGAAATATGAATATTAATATCGTACTTCTGTGCCAAGGGTGAACTTCTACAAAAAGGAGGACGTTCTATGGTAGATGGTAATACAGACACTGGTGGTTGAACTAGTAGGCTTTTGGATGGTGTTGGGAATGTCTCGCTACTTACTAGTTCAACCACATGGAGTGAATATCATATGAGGGCTAGGTGATTGGGGATTATCCATAACAACACATGGCTGACCATAGTACGATTGTGGTGGTTCTCCCAGATCGAGCAGTACAAACAGTGGTGGAGGCAGATCATATATCACAATATGAGAAGGATGCACATTCTAATCTCTATACTGCGCCAACTTCCTAGTCTCGGAGCATAAATGGATTGCCTAGATGTTTTGACCGATGAATTCTAGAGACTCACATAACCACGACTATATTGATGTTGGGGTCAGTCAGGGACGTTGGGAGGATCCGTCTGGTGCTCTTGGTCGTTGGGAATCATGTTGGGGTTTACCAGCTCCATGATGTTAACTGAAGCATACCCTTGGTCATAACATGAAGAATTATCTATCATTGGATGGATTTTGGGGAAATTCTCTTAATCCATGGGAATTAAATCGCTGAGAGTACGGGATGACGATGGCATCAGTGGGGGACATTGCTATCCCTTACGTCACTGATGCATTTCCTTTTGGGGAGAGGAAGACTAAGATGTTGACTCAGAAGTAGTGGATGTGGGTAATGTAGTGACTTAGAAATGATTAGGTTCATTCAAACATGCATGGATAATACCATGGGTAGGGGTGAGTTCCCTACGGGTCATCTGGTCATCATATTTTTGAGACTTGCAATTAGAAACCTACTTCCACTCACCTTTTTTGTCACTGTCACTGTCAAAATTTACAAACATGTGTGCCACTTATGGTGAGGTTGGGCCAAACATGACTATGTTGTTATTAACCTGGTATTGGAGCCAATATTTAAAAACATAGTACTTCTTGAGGGTGTCCCCAAGGATCTGGTGATAGCGGTGGTAATTGGGGAAATCAGTGAGATCCGCCACTTCGGACCTCCTTCATTTTGAAAATTGTTGGATTCTCAGGTCCAAGGCACTTCAGAAATAACCAGGTACTTCAGCCTCATTAAATGAGTAGATTTTGTTCCTCCTATATTGGAAGGGGGATCTATGAGCCTGTCCTTCATGGGGGTTGTAGGATCCTGTTGAGGAGGTGGACATTGATTATCTTACCCTGGTGGTGGTGGCGTGTTACGTGGGGGAACCTGGTGATTCTGAGGAGGGAGTTGTTGGGCAGGAGGCTTCACCGAAGGTGGTGGTCCTTGGAGAGGCTATGTGGTTAACTTCACTTGTAATAAATCCAGTTTCTTGGGGGCCTCTATTTGTGATATCGGGGTGGAAATTGCCTTATCGGACCTTCTCATGGGAACTACAGGAGGCAATGGACGTGCCATCCTGGCCTACTGCAAGGATTCTTTTGGACTCTGGGCTTTGTCAAGGAAATCTCAGAATCACCCTAGGTAGTTCTGAGTGATGAGAGAGGGGACTAGTTTAGTTTTGACATCCCCCACACACATTGTTAACAGGTGTTCCTGATTCAGCGGTATATCAAGGAAATATGGTAGGTTATTCTACTTAGAAGAAATGTATATAACGCACTCATTAGGCATTTGGTTGCACATAAAGTGGTCAAAAATACTCATCTTATGGGTGGTGGACCTAATATTTAAAATAAACTACCTAAGAAGATCCCCCAGTCCAGCTACCGACCTAATGGTTAGTTGGTCTTACCAAACAAATGTGGTCCCTTATAATGTTTGTATAAACCACCAGTGTTTGGCAGCCTCCTACTACACTGGGCTCCTAGAATGGGTCCACACCTTGAAATAAAGTGGGATAGATGCCGGAGCAGATCACCCAACCCATTAAAGTGAGAAAAGATATGATTTTAGAAACTAGGGGCGCTTCCATGTCAACTACCCATTCTAGATATAGATTACCATCATTCGAGATTTCAACCTATTAAGGGGACTCGGGGCAACAATGAGCACTGTCATTAGATCATCTGGATAACGATTCCTATCATTAAGAGGATCACTGACTACCAATGCATTTTCAGGTTCCTTACCATGATAATCTGGCCCAACAGCTCATGGAGAGCCGGTTGGATGACTTGCGGGACTACCGAGGGAATGACCTACGAAGTGACTGGGGGAACCTAAGTTGGTCCTCGAGGGTTAT
Organism: Viscum album; assembly: GCA_963277665.1. Classification (NCBI taxonomy): domain Eukaryota; kingdom Viridiplantae; phylum Streptophyta; class Magnoliopsida; order Santalales; family Viscaceae; genus Viscum; species Viscum album. The sequence continues at coordinate 150,950,003 of OY728159.1, forward strand.
CACGTTGTTCAGGTGGGTTTAGGGATTCATATCATTACCTACTTCCAAAAACTATGCCTTATAACATATCTATATGGTAAAGATGGTCAATGTCACTTGGAGGAAACTCGTTGAGGGGAGTTGTACATGCCCCGTTTCCCCCAGTCAATAATTGTCATAGTCTGGTCATTGTTCTACAACACATTCAGCAAGAAGATCATTGACCATATTGACATGTTCTATGAGTTGTTGATGCAACATAGCCTTTTTAGGGTGTTATTATATCTTTTATACTAATACTGATGGATTAGATGATTTGATGGACCTACCGTTCTCTTTACCCTTATTGGAGTTCTGACAATGGGATAATGACCTGGGGGATGGAGGAAGACCCGAATTTTTTTTTGTTGGTGAGTAAACCTTCCCAAAGGATCCAACATGGGTGTAACTCCCTGAGGGGTATGTTCTCTTCATGGATCTCTATCTCTATTTCTTCCTCTAATAGATCGGCCATGTTAACTGCGACTTCACAAGGAGACATATCATCAATATCTCACGGCAAGTCAGGTTGGTGCCGAATGGAGATGAATTGAAGGGCACCATAATTACCCCAACAATGGATTTTAATATGGGGGTAAGCCTCCTGGATAATCCTATAGAGCACCATTAAACTTTGGATGCATCATTGTTGGAGGATCCGACATAGATTGGTTGACCCAGGTCACTGGGCCGTAGTGGATCGCATCCAAGTTGATCATGTGACATTACTGTCCAATATCATTCAAATGATGCTTTCTCTTGGGGTAAGCCTCCCGTCGTTAACGGAGTTAGAAGTGTGTCACCCAAAGGGTTTGGTGAAAGCATGAGACCTCCTCCTGGGTAGAATATTCTGTTGTACTGAAGCTCATGTTTACAACAAGACAAATCATCTATGGTAAATGAATCGTAGCAAGTAGGTCCCACAAGCTCCTCATCTATGACTTGGGATCCATCCCTCAGTATCCACATAAATAAACTAGGGCCGGCTAAGGGACCGGTAATAGAACTGAAGAAGACCATTGTGATGGTAGACTGGACAGTGGAGAGTATAACGGCCATGCTGACAAGCTGCAATATCTTGGGTTGTCTTCGGAAGAATGAAATGACTGAGCCACCACATCCTGGTAAAACAGACTAGCGACCACAGTGTCCTGCATAGGGGTTGCAGTTACTGATGGTGGTTCATAGGGTTTCAGGTCCTCCTTGGGTCCCTAGAACAACTATTTGTAATCTTTTTTTGAGGTAGAGAATGATTTGGTTGACGATAAGAAGGATTTCATGGATTGACACTAGAAAGTGTCAAAGTCTTCCTCTTTCTGTATGTATATTCATAGGGATGTAGGGATCTGGTGGACCACTCTTTCTCGAAGGATCTAACTTATATGCCTTGTTCCTACCTAGGCCCCCGACACAAGTGATCGGGGTGAGGGTTCCATTACCGAATTAGATTCCACCATAAGATCTGAAAAAAGAGGTTTAATCATGGGTTGAAAATTATCAGTATTATTCCTTTGGTGGAAAAAACATGTCTTCCTACCCTATGATGGATCTTCATGATAGGATAGCTTTCTTACACAAGGAGTAAATTCAATCAAACTGATATTGGGGAAGAGGGGACTTCCTCTTGGGTTATTCGGGGTATGAGGAGCACCCAAAAAAATGTAGAAAAGAACACAGGGAGGGACTCCATGTTGACTAACTGGTTCAGAAGGGGGAACCTTTATCGAAATTTTTAGAGTGGGTAAGAACTCCACTAGAGCTAGTGAGAGCATGGGTGATACCACTATTTTTATTTCTCTTAGTGGTGATGGTATGAGGGGGCATTCATATTAGTTGAATTGAACACAAGGAAGACCTCTACATTGGTTGAAAAGGAATTGTTGTAGATCTCCACCACTCTGATTTTCCGGATGGGAAGAACCTTCATCGGATGTAGTAAGAACATTGGGAAGACCTACATGCTAATGTTTGACCGGGAATGGAGGATCTTCCTGTCAAAGACCTTCGACAGGTTGAAGGGGTCCATACATGGGATCATGGGTGTCAAAGAAACCTCTAAATTGGATGTCAGTGTGGTGTGGATAACCTTCAGCCAGATAGATGGTGGCATGGGGATGACCTTCATTCTGAGCTTTGGAGTGGGGAGGTCCTTGGCTCTCATTAATGGTGAAGTAGGGAGGAACTATGTGGTGGATTCTATCACCACGTGTCTTCCTGCGATGGGTACTACCTGTGCCAACGACCCAGATTGACATCTAAACCTGCCCGTGGGGAGGTTGGGGCCTCGATCCGGATTAGGATTATAAGTTCCCATGTTCTATATAAATGAGGCATTAGTATTATGTGTCAGTTGTGGAATGGTACACTATAACATCTGATGATGATGCCCCCTGGGGGGTTCCCTCCTCAGCTTTCACCTGACATTTTCATAGGGTTAACCAAAGTAGGGCCAATGGTGTAGGTGTTTAACTCACCTGTTCCTCTTATTGTGGGTCTGGGTGGTGGAGCTAACGTGGCCTGGTGGGATCCCTCCTTAGTATCCCCTGAGACTGGAACATATCCAAGATGGCCCAGACATCCCTTACCTCATTGGCGTAAGAGAGTGAGTCATCAAAGTGTTCTGAGGAGAGGCTCCCAAAATAGTTATAGGTCTGAGTGGGGAGAAGTGTCTCCCTATGCGGTCCTTGGGGTGGCGGAAAAGACGGGGCGCAAAATTCTCTAGGTCTCGTTGAGGCATGTCCTAATTTGGGAAAATCCTTTCTTCCTCATATCTTCGGTTGATTTCATTGATCACCTTCCTTTGAACGTGTTGAGATGGTGAAATTGGGCATGGTTACCTAGTAGTAAAGGATTTGTGGGACTTCACCGAAAATATGGGGTCGTGTGGGATCTTCATGTTTGTGTTTCTGTGACCCCGGCATCAGTGGATGGGGTGATCGGTTTCCTGACACAAAATCTTGGGTGATTCAAACTAGTAGGATTCGGACATTAGTGCTGAAAGGAGGAAAGAGACATGCCTGAATGGCCCGAAGGCCTTCATTTTTATTGATTTTTGATAACCCCCCATTCAAGGGATGAGGGGGAACCATTACAAGGCCCGTAGGTTCAGAGATTACATGGCCCGTAGGATTAGGAGATTACATAACCCGAAGGTCTTAGGGAATTCAACGAGACTATCTATAAGGAACTTCCCCTCCCCAGCATCTGAATCTTGATAGTAGCTCCCCACCTTTGCATGACCGTCTTGCTAGGATTCTCATGCAAGCACCGACTGGTACCGATGGCATAGCCATACCCTCTCATTCTGAAAATTCATTTAGCTCAGCTCTGGTGAATGCACCTGCTCTGAATCCTCATCTGGGGCTGCTCCTTTTTTGTAGTGTGTCTGGGGCCTGCATTCATGTGGCCTGAAGGCCATGGGTTGGCCCTAAGGCCTTAAGTTGACCCGATGGCCTTGAGAAGCAACTGGCCTGAAGGACTTGGGTGGCCCAAAAGCCTTGCAGGACCCAAGGACCAAACTTGTGGCCCGAAAGCCCTGATGGATGAATAGTTTTGGCTGCTACAGTATGGAATAGTGTCTGCTACATTACTGATATAATGCCTACTATAGTGAATGCTACAGTACTGCTACAGTTACCCAGAAATATGCCTCCACTCAGATTTGATCTAGGGTCTCTTAGATGCACCTAGAGAGTCCTCACTAACTGTGTTGAGGCTCTTGTGTGGAGGAAAGAGACATGCAATGCCCCAATTCCATTATGTATACCATGATTGGTATGAAGGTTCTGCACAAACAACGTCACAGATCAGGATTCCCAATGTTCAACTACCCCAATCTCTGCTGACTTTCATGACAAGACCACAATTTTTATGGAAAGACCTCGGGCCGGATATCTAGATATGGTGACATTCATATCCATCGATTCCTGGAACTCTAATAATCTTTACATTGAGTAGAATATTCATGTTAGGTTCCCCATTTCTTTTTATGACACTTTCGTCGGGGTGCACATCAGTCAGGGAGGACGTGCTGGCTGTTTTCCCACATACCCACATTACAATGGCGAGCATCATTCGTTGCATATTCAGGTATGTTTTCTCCTTGATCAAAATGGAATTATGAGATTTTATATCCCCCATCCCTAAATTCCTCCTGGGAATTCATCACCTAGTCTGGGTTTCCCTCATAGATTTAGATATATTTTTTGGAAATTTTCCCCAGTGTCATATCTTCCTGGACGCCGGTTAATTACACTTATTCTATCAGGACATTCCAAGGGGTCATGTCAGGGAAGCAACCTTCAATCAGGGGAGTGGTCATGTGGGACATCGCTAGCGTTTCTGGACACTGAAACACTATTACTTCTAGGATTCTTCCCCTTATGATAGGGCTTATCGATGACACGGAATCCCAAGATATTCCACATCGAATGTGGGGAATTATATTCCATAGGCATGTCCTTGTGTTTTTCCTCAGCTTCCAATGTTACCCAATGTATTTTGGTAGATAAACTTCTAGTGGAGATTGCTCAGACTGATTGGAACACGGATAGAAGTGGATCTAATGGGCACATCCCCAAGAGGGTGCACCTGAGGGGTTTATAGGATGAGTGGATCAAAACATCAAATGCATATGGATATAAGGATAATTGGGTCCCTATAAATGGGATTCCATGGTTTACCATTGGATGGTATTGAAGCTCAAGAAGTTTTCCCATGTACCATGTGTGGATGGTAGGAATCAATTTCCATGTAGTTCAAAGGGGGTGAATTGGGGTACACACAAAGGGCAGTGACCCAAAGACATGCTAGGTCTTATGCGTGGATAGAAGCCCGTCACAAGAGGGACACACTTGGTTTTATTGTTATGTATTGTGTTATGATTTATCGTGGTTAGCTTCCCAAATGGATGTTATGACTTTACCGGGCTATGGCGGCCCGGGTATGAATCAGGATGGAAAATGGATGGTTGAATAAATTGGGTGACAGGAATGGTATGTAACTTATGTGAGGATGATGGTGATGATGGGATTGATCCTCAGAGATGATTCCTATGTATCCCAATGATAGGGAATAAAAGTATTCATAGTTTGGTGGGGCGATGAGACTCTTGAGGAGGTCTCCCATGAGAATGGATGCATGGATGGGACCTGGAGGATGTAGAACCCCCGGGTTGGGGAATGACCTTCCTGAAACACAATGGCTCATGGTAGAGACTAGGATGGGACATGGGTGATGGGATTGAACCTTATATAGGCTTCCTAAAAATACTTTTTGTGGGGAATCAAAGTCGGCATAGTTTAAGAGGGGCATGGAATCAGGGTGTATGCAATGTATAGCGACCCAGTGACTTCTTGGGGGTTATGTTTGGTTAGCGAACCGAGATTTAGTCTGATGCCACTAAGTATAAGACCACGGATGTGGGTCCTAGAAAATGGGACATAGAAGTTTACCAGTGTTTGGTGTTCATCCTCCAGGAGGATTTCTATGTACCATGTCTAGGAAATGGGTATCAAAACCCACATAGTTCGAATAGGTTTACAAAGTGGTTGGGGTTCAACATAAGGGAGGTTTCCTAAGCACCTTGTCTAGGAGACAAGGAATCAAACCCATATGTTTCTAATAGATTTACAAACTATTTGGGTATAAAACATAGGGAGGATTATTACATACCCTGTCAAGGATATAGGGATCAATACCCTTGTAGTTTGAATAGTTTTACCAAGTGGTTGGGTCTGAACTTCATGGAGGATTCCTATATACCCTGTCTAAGAGATACGGATCAAAACCCATGTAGTTCGAATAGGTTTACCAAGTGTTTGGGGTTGAACCTCAGGTAGGTTTCTTACATACCCTTTTGTGGAGACCGAGATCAAAACCCATGTTGTTCAAATAGGTTTAGCATGTTTTGCGGGTTGAACCTCAGGGTGGCTTTCTACATACCCATTCTAGGAGATAGAGATCAAAACCCATGTAGTTTGAATATATACAGTTTAACGTTATGCAAGATAGGAAGGGCATACAGTTTAACATCATGTGGGATGAGTGTGACTACCATGAAGTGGTCAGGACTGATGGATGAAAAGCTTGAACTTTAGAAAGTCTTTCAATATACTTTTCTTGAAAATGGGTTAGGATAAAAGTCAATGTAGTCTGGTTGGATGGGTAATGGGGATTACACACCAAAGGTGGCATATGAATGATGAAATGGTCAATGCTTACTATAAACCCATGTGAGTCATGCTCGGTGTGAGAAAAAGGAGACAACAAAGACCCGATGATCATGTCGCAAAAGGTACATCTCTGAAGAAGAGAGCGGGGCTTACACTTGGTTTTTGGCCTAAAGAGGAAACATGGGATTATGCTTGGTTATATTCCCAGGGAGATAGAGATTGGAACATACTTCATAATGGAGGATCGATGGAGATAAATCCCAAAGGGAGAGGGATGGGTTTTTGAAGGTCCAAGTGTCTATATCTCCTTTGGGATTTCTGAACAGAAGAAGAGGGGAGCAAGGATGCTACCTCATGAAAGAAAGGATATGGTATTACACAATGATGGTTTCCCTCCCCCATAGACTGATGATTTTCCATGCAAGGAGGATCTCATTCCATGTGAGGGAGATCTCACTCTCGTAGAGACCAATGGGCATGGAAAATGTCTGAGGTGGGGAACTATGTGTATATTTCATGGGGAGAGGCTACAGTTTAACGGCATGTGCTAGGGATGATGGTTCATGGAATTTTAACATCTTTCATCTCGGACGATGGTGATTCTTTCTCCATACTTAGGACATACATAACTGGTGTGATTTATCTCGTGGTTAAGGGATGTAATTGGTAATGCTGTGTGGATATAAGGTTGTGGAGTGATCCATTGAGTGGATCATATTATCTTGGCTATGTAATTAAGAAATATCCATTAGCATACATATGTGGAGAAGCAAGAGTCTAAGTAACTAATTATGAAGAACTCCCCAAGGGACCTTGAAATCACTTCATACATACATATATGGATGAATGGGAGAAGGGTTTGTGAAGCAAAGGGGTTCATAGGATGGGCCCTTATGAAGCTCTAGTGCTTCAAAAAGTATAGCGACTCTGTGAAAGGGTATAATTTGCGAAGTGGAGTGGACTATTCTATGCATGGAGTATATATGTGTATAAAGAGTACTTCATGAATTAAATATTCTATAGAGAAGTAGGACTTTGCGGGGCATGATTTACTTGTAAAGTCTATCATTGAAAAGTGATGTACATTGGGAAGAAAAGTTATCTTGACTTAGCATGGGATTCATATGTTCATGGAAGTTACCTCACAAAGAATAAGTTCTTTGAGAAGTCCTGAGTTCCCATAGGGATCTCGATTCTTTGTGATGGAATGTGGGCTTCGCGGAGGGTAGCTCTACTTGAAGGCGGGATGCATATAAGCCAATAGAATAGTATTTCCTAATTCTCAAATACCTTTAAGATGTCATTTTCCCAATTTTTGGTAGAGTAGAAGGTGCTTTGCAATTTGAGAGGTGATATGGTGAAAGTTCAGGGTATCCGTACTTGGGGTCTTGGTGAAGCCTAATATTTATAGAAGATAGATAGAAAATCCCACTAATAGTGCATGGTGAAGCCACTTGTGCAGTTCCATCGAATGTGGATTGTTTCAAGTTTATCATAAACACAATGCTGACCGTTATATCCTCTACAGCATAGATGCTTACTTAATTACCTTTATGGTGCTCACACAGGCTTCCATCAATTTCAAAAGGATCAAAGAGGCGATCATCTTCGCTCCTCATCATGAATCCTTTATTAAATTTCATCATAAATACAAGTCCATATATCTTTTTCCACTATGGGGATCGCAGATGAGGCCTCGGCTTTGCACCGACAGTGGTGCTGAGGGGCTTCGTGAAGATTCTTCAAGAATTATCCCCTTTTGGCCTTGGTGTGCCCTTTGCGTATTTTCCCTATGCTCACAGTTTGCTGTAGATACCATGTTTTATACCAAATATGAGTATATTTTATTATTTTATAAGTCCATGAACCTAAAATAAAAATAATAATAACCATGATGATGTGGAAGTGTGTCATGTTTACATAGAATAGTTCTTACTACCTTAAAATGTAATACAGCTTTTGGAGGATTAGTATAGGGTTTATAAAACTAATACAATTACAAGAAATATTATTTGAAATTGGAATCATAGTTTTCATAATGTATAATATTTACTATATTTCTTACATCTTTTTTGGGATTTTATTATTTCATATTAAAAAATGTATAATTATATCATATTTAATATTTAGCTTAACATTTGGTTGTCTTATAAACTTATGAAAATTTCACTATTTTATAATTTTGACTATATGATTTAAGAAATAATATTTATTTTATTAGAATAATTCAATAAATATGAGAATATATAATTTAAAAATAAAAAATATCCATTTATCTAGAAACACTAGTATTTTGACAATAACATTTTTCTGACCCATATAAAAAGTACATTCAAATTTGTAAATTGGTATTATAATTTATATTTAATAGATATTATTTAATAATAATAATTTGTTAAAATATAACGTATTTTAAAAACTCTTACTTTCATCAAAAACTGTGTCTTGATTAAAACGATATACTTTCCAAAAATACAATTTCTGTCCCATCGCATCAAAATCTATTTTTTAAAAAAATTATAAATTATAAATTATTAAATTAATAATAAAATGACTAAATATAATCATTATTTTATTAAAATAATATATATGAATTCATAATTTTTGAGTCTAGATACACAACCCCATGTTACACATGTATATTATATAAGAGTAAGGTGTGGGATAGTGATATTTTCTTGTTGTGGTTTAGTGAACATGGTTTGGTTTTTTATCTCAATTAGCTTGTAATTATCCATTAAATAGTTTCAATCATTCTTTAGTTGTTGAAAATAAACTTTTTATTGGATAGGGTTAAAGCCAATTGATTCTATCTCCATCAGAAGATCTGATAAATGGGCTTTGTATGGTATAATACTACTGTTATGGGTCCTCACTACCTTTTTATATTGAAATTATATTTATCATAACCTTAAATATATACTAATAATTCCATATTTTAAAAATGGATATATAATAAGTGGTTATGATGCCTAACAGACATTGAAATATGACAGGATATAACTTATAACGGTCCAAAATAACCAATGCAGTTCATGTGTCTTCCATAATTTCATTTTTTAAAAAAAATTACCAATTTAAAAATTAAATTTCATTTATAAATATTAGGTTCATTAAAAATATATTGAAATAATGTTACTGTGACCCTTTATAACTGATCAAAAAGAATATAAGGTTAGTCCCACTCAATATCACATCCTGGTAGCTCAGATTCTATAAAAGAGTTTTGTTGAAATCATCAGTGAGATCGGGAATTTGGTGTTGGTGAGAAGGTTTTCAGGAAAATTTCTCTACATAAGAAGGTTGTGTGATTTATAAATTGGTGAAATATAAACCCATTTCATATTGTTCCCTTTGAAATTCTTGATCAAGTTGGGGGTGTATTTTATCACTTAACACTTACACTAAACCTCTCTCAGGTTTACGATGTGTTCAATGTATCCATCCTTGATAAAGTACATAGTTGACCCTTCACATATACTAAAAATAGAGGTTTTACCACTATATAATTATATTTTTAAGAATAAAAACTAGTAAAAATATTGTATCATATGGATAATGTTCTATAGAACAATACTACTCACCTGGTAAAATTTATTTAGAGGAATCATAAATTTGAGGAACCTATAAGGGAAACTGAGGATGTGATAAACAAAATATATGCTAATTTTTTAAACTATAGTGATATAAATTAAAATGGATAAATTAAACATAAGGTGTTTATAATATAACACCCCAATTATTTTTCTGGGTTTATTTTGATATAGAACTTGAAATATTTGATATCTTTCCTTGCATGCAACCATATATCTATATGAACAGCCCTATAATAACTATTATTTTAAACGTTAAATCGGAATGTATAAATATTGATAATAAGATTATGAAAAATTTAGATAATTTTATTTAATAATAAATATGTATTTATTAATTTATAATAAATTAGTACTCAATTTTCTGTAAAATAATTTTAGGCTTCAAAAAACTATTTTATTTTAAAATTCCTTTATCATGTTTTTTCATAAATAAATTATAATTAATTTATTTAATTTTTAGAAATTTATTATATGAAATTAATTTAAATTTTAAAATCATAATTTATTAGTAATCATTGGTTGAATAATTACTATTTTTCAGAAAAAATATTTTTTATTGAATAAGAAAAAATACCACTTTTTTCTAAAAATTATAATTTAATTTCATGTAAATGTACCATTATTTTTTCAATTTAATATTTAATTAAACTATGTGTCCTTGATTTAGAAACCATCCAAATTTATTACTATGTAATCACTATTTTACATGATTTCGGTAAATGTTAATTTTGGAGTTATGAAACACTTTTCTTAAAACTATTTTAAGGCGCATAATTTTTTTTATCAAAATAAATCAATTAAATATTAACTTATTAATATATTTAATTAAATTTATATATTTCATATTCAATAAAATATAATATAAATAAATTTATTATTTTTATAAGGAATTTAAAGGATGTAAATATTATTTTATGCTTAAAAATCATTTTTTGAAAATTGGTTTTATTATGATTTACAATATTAATTAAAATTATATTCTACCACTTATAGGAATTGAATCTGGTCAGATGAATTAAATATTTTCAATCATCACAAATAATATAATTAAATAGTTTATGTTTAATATTTTTTATTGTGAAACGTAAAATACTAATTTATTGTTATTACAGTAAAGTAAAAACTAGTTTACTAGGAGATTAAACCATAAGGTAAGGGTACAATTACCACCCAAATCTATGATAATTTTATTGTATGAAGATATTTAAACCCAATATAATATTATTTTTTAATATATTATCTTTTTTATCCAAATTACAATGAATATGACCTTGTATAATTGAAATCTCATGAGAAATTCCATTTGTGTCCCTCCCCTCACTTATAAAAGGGAACCTATCCTCCTCCCATATACAAAAAATTTGATCATTCTAAATCAGCAAATACATCCTCAATATTCTTCCTAGAATATATACCTAATTCATTGAGAATTTTATATTCTCTTAAGTATAACACATAAAGGATAAAGGTGTAATCCCAAGTAGGTAACTCAAATAAGATGTATAAATCCTAACCAAGATCTTTCGATTTTATTTCCTCTAATACCTTATATAAATATGTTTTGTCCATAAAAATGATATATATAGTATTATGAACATACTGAGATTTTATTATATTTATTTTATATCTATTTAACACCATTTATATGTTAAATGGGAGATGAAATCATCATTTGTGCATACATGTGGATCGCCACTTACATTTAGCGATGAGACTCATTCTCCACCAACATCATTCAAGGATGGTTATTATGATGGGTTTATTAATTATATAAATTATATATGATATAATTAATTTTATATAATTATATTATCATATATACCATATTATCTTCCAAGACATTTATAATCAACAATGTCACTTGTGTGTACCTGTGGTCTACTACCTCCATGAAGCTATGTGATTTGTTTATTTTTTTCACATTACATGGATGGTAACAAGTATATAATTATTGAAAATATATTATATATATAATATAATTATTACTATTTAAATTTTATTTATTTTATACATTTCTTTCATTCTATCCATTTGAAAATGGAAGCATCACTCATGCATATATATGGACTTTTATCTCTATGTACTAATGTAATTCAATTTTCATCACCGCATTACATGAATGGTTATATATATATATATATTGATTATATATGATAATTATATCATTATAAAAATTATTAATATTTCTTTACCATGATCAATGAGAAATGACCACAACTTCTTAGAAAAACATATATGTAAAAAAAAATAAAACAACACCCAAAATGATGACTTTAAATGAAAATTATAAATAAATTGGTATTAAAATGAAATAATTTGATAATATATGATATTATATATATTATTATAATTATTTAATATAATTATAATAAATAAAAATTTATTATATTTGAGGTTATATTCATTACTATTAAATTTGGATATAGGGTATGGGTTCTCCATTAAACGTTATCTTTATAGAGACAAGTTTTTATATTACGAAACCAATTCTTATACCTTTGATGTATAAAAATCCCAAATATATTAATTTAAAATAATCCTTGATTTCATTCATATTATTTACTTAACCATATTATTTTTAATCATACAATTACTACTGTTTCAAAAATTTCGATCACTATAAGGGTTTTATGTTAAAATCACATTTTACAATTATTATTTATGATTAAATTATATGATGATTAAATTATATGATGATTAAATTAAATAATATAACATTTCAAGTAGTAATTATTTTATTATTATTTGTTAATTGTTTTTATATTTCATGTTTTCATTTAATTTTCCTCTCTTTATGTATTAATGATACTGAAATAATGTTTTTAAGGAAATTCAACAAAGTGTTTCTCTTCAGTAAGAAATATTTTCAATTGTGTCTATATTTTCATTAAAATTATTTAAATAATTGTTTTAATATTATAAAAAAATTATATGAAATTCATTTATACCATTTTTTATTTCTATAAGAAAATTTAATGTGTCTTCTTATCATTTTCTAAAAAATATGCTTTTGTCTTTCTGTTGACAATTTGAAAAATAATATCATTTTAGCGTACACTGCAATAACATATTACTATACCATCATGAATACTCTTTTATTTAATGTTTATATTATAATATTCATTTTTTATTTTCAAAGGAAAAATTTCTTTTTTATTTAGTAAATTTCTAGATTCTAATTAATTGATTTCAAATAAAAATATTATTTTCCACAAAAAATGTTCTCAATGTATTTTAAAGGTGTTTTTATGTATAACAACATAATTTTATGTTCATTATGATTTAGTGGGGATATGATCCTATGTAACAAAATAATGGTAATTTTGTCTATCTACTATTAAAAGTTCCAATGATCTTATAAAATGTGTATTGCAGGACTCATCTTGAATTCTCATCAACGTAGCTATTTTTGGATTCAACTATTTTTCTATCATTGGAATGGTTGGGGTTATTTGTGAAGAAAATTTAAAGTTTGATAAGGATGGTTTTAGATTTAAAAATTTTATAAATATTGGGGTGATTTCATTATTGGGGATTTAACCCTATGTCATCTATGATATTTATTAGATATATAATTAAATTAACATCAAATTCACAAGATCATTTTGATCGGAATTCCCAATTTTGTATTTAATCAAAGCCTCAAATATAGATCTAATATTTAAAAATTATCATTTGTGAAAGTTTAAAATTTTCATGAACCCATATATATTTTAGGTTTCAATAATCCCTTTAATCTACATTCCAAACAAGATGATTTCAATAATCCATGACAAATCAAGTTTCACATACACAATATTAATTTATATGTCAATTGACCAAAATATCGCAATCACTTAACCTACCCAAATTGAGGATAACTGAAATGGAGGATTAAATCATCCATTCATACGGTTAGTAATCTGTTTGGGAATATTATAATGATATGGTAAGTGGAAAAATGGAATGATATTATAAAAAAATTGTTCAATGAACACACACAAAATAAGGGATGTAAAATAACGCTTTTGATGTGGCCAATAAAAATGATTCACATCACTTCATGGAGGTGATAGTTCATATGTATCCATGAATGACAATATTGTTTTTTGTGCATGAAAGATAAGAACATAATTGAAATATTACTTATTAATGATGATAAATATGTAATTAATATCATATATAAACAATTATTCTATCATCATTACCATTAATTATATACGGTATTGAAAAAAGAACTATATCGGTTTACAAGGTGGTTGTTCGCCTTACACAGGCATGAAAGGATCATTTCTCATTAGATGAAATTGGAAATCGATTTAGGTTATTATATTAACATAATAAAATATTAGTATATTTATAATAATTTATTTATTATATCATCTCATAAAAATATGAAATAAAAGAAGTGGAAGATGAAATAAAATAGGAACACTTAAAAAACGATACTTCTTCATTGGTTGATCACCAATTAAGAACACCATAAAACCTCTAAGAAGTGTTATATGACTAAAATAAGGCCCCAAAAAAATATGGAGGGATTCTAATAAGGTGTTACAGAATATATTTTCCAATCCAAATTGTTCTTGAAGTGTGGTTATTTGAGAAGAGTGGGTACCTTTTTAAAGATGAGTGGAGCAGTACCCTTGGAAACATCTAATATATTGAATTAATTTAAATTAATTTTTTAATCCAAATGACTCTGACATGATATATGTAATATATAGGATGAGTATAGTCCAAAATAATCTCATAAAATTATTTTATACATGTATTGATTTTATTTTTAACCCTATCTTTTCGGTTTACCCTTAATTATTTTCTTTTGATTTTAATTGTGGTAACAACATTTTAAATATTAAGTGGCTATAAATTTTTATTATATGGAGTTATTTTCCCATAATAGAACACTTAATGAAATATTAGACCTTATAGTAGTCATTATGTTATTTTTAATTATTTTTTAAATTTATAAATATTTTAATAATTTATTATTTTTATAAAATATCAATTATGTCAATTTTTACACTATTCATTTCATTGAATTTAATTAAAATTCAAAAAGAGAGATAACTTTGAAAAATAGTATTTAATATCCTTCTAAAATTTCATAGTCATATAGGTAATTCTTTTATGTCATAAATAATTTTCAATAAAATTTATTTGAATATTTATATTTTCATTTATTTTATTCTATAATTAATAAATCTATTATTGCATCACCATTGTGTCATAATTAAATTTAATTATTTATTTCCTAAAAATTATAAATAAGTTACAACGTTTTGGGTTGTATTTTTTAGCTTTCTAAATACTATTTATATATGAAGATATCCCTTATATAACTCTACATTCAAATACTTTACTTTTTAACAAAATGTGTAACAAAAAAGATTATTCATTTAATATAATATTATATATGAATTTAAATCATCCACATGGCTCCAAGTAGTCCTAAAATAGTCACAATGATTCTCATGGTTGTTATAAACTTATTAATTTAAATTATGAAAATTATTATGGTTGTTTTATATTATTATAATATTATTTTTACCCTTAATTAAATGATTTACCCTTACCCATGGTAATTAAAATAATTACTAAAGTTAAGATTCATAATGTATAAAATATATAAAAGTAACTATTTAAATAATTTGGGCCATATGATTCCAAATATAGAATCTATTTTTCCAAATTCAAAATACATAATGTTTAGAAATTAATTGGAAATTAATCCTCGTTGTAAAAATGAGAAAATGGGTTTTATAAAAGTAAAACCATCAAAATATTGACATGCATTTATATATAATTTCAAAGTGTAATTGCATAAAACGAACAAAATTGAATTATAAGATAAAAATATAATCTAATTATACCATAACACCATTTAATTGGATATTCTAACAATATAATTATTTTATATGAAAAAACAATTTTGAATTAAAATGCAGTATTATCCACTGTTCATTAAAAAATGAATTTTATTATAAAAATACTAGAAATTAGACAAAGTGAATTTTTATGTCCCTATTCTAAAGTAGAAGTTTATTTTTTTTAAATAGAGCATATAAATGTGTTAATACAGGATTTAAAATGGGTTCTCCATCAAAAGGCATTAAAACTGCATTTTTAGAAAAACACTCATTTTAATCATAAAATTGTATTTCTTCTCATATAATGTTTAAAAAACAAATAGGATGAATTTTAGATATTATATTGAATAAATATTTCATTAATATAATCCAAAAATATTTATTTGATTATTTTATAAACATAATTATTTGTACTTAAATATTTTTTTTCATAAAAAGACATCTTTTATATTCAATTGGTTTTTATTTACAATTCTACTTAATTTCCTAACCAATTAATCATCATATAAACTTATGTAAACCCTATTTTTATAATTTAGTTAATATCATTTATTCACCCCATTCTAATGGATATGTGATAACTACAACATAAAATGATAATATTAATAATATATTATTTTTCTATATAACTCAGTCTTGTGTGCAACGTAAGATTTTGGTGAAACCCATTGCGCGTGTCGGGTAAGCTATTAGACATAGAATACCTTTTGAAGTAAAATTACTATATAATTGATAAATATTAATCAATATTAAAATTTTCATTCTATAATTACATGATATGTTACATTCTTCCCCCCCTTTTCGAAATCACGTCCTCTAAATTTTTAATTTGGGATCTATAACTAAGGTTTCACTTTTCAAAATAAATTCATTGAAATCTCACATTGATAACAGAGTAAATAAAATTTCAACCATAAAAGAAAAAATTTTAATTACAAAGGTAACCCATGATAAAACATACAAGCATTCCATATTGAAAAACATGGATATAGAAGAAAAACTAATTATCATATTCTTATGTAGAGTGACAAAAAATGTGATCAGGAGAAAGTCATAAATCAGAAAACAACAAAACTGTGATGGGTTAAATTGTCATGGATTTCATGGAAGGAAATGTAAAAGGAATACATTTTCTTTTCGAGATCATTTTCATATAGCTGAGGACTTATTTTACTACATAGAAACATATAACAAGGAAATACACTTTCATGACAAATAGAGTTTCATCCATTAATAAAATCCCAACGTAAATTTAATTTCTTATCAAAATGATTATTCTTTAAGATGAATTTTTTCCCCATCTGATGCACAAGAATCAGCTTCTAAGGAATCACATAATCCACAAAAGATTAAATATCTAATCATCCTATCTTGAAACATTAACCAAAACAAAAAATTATGGATTAAAATAATATGATTCCAAAAATATAATGAACTTTAAAAGAAGAATGACTACTTTTGATCATTAAAATTTAAAACTAATACCCAATATAAATTATATACCATTCAATAAATAACATTCCTTAAAATTCCTAAAATAATCTAAAAAAATATTAAATCCTAAAATTCCAAATGATTTTATCACATACTCTTCTTTGATAAGTTTTAACATTTACCTCCAAATAACATCACGTAATCTTGAAGTCTCTTACCAAAAAGTAATTACCCGAATCACATATTCTCTATGTTAGGTTAATTATTTCAATAAATAACCTAAATCACAAAAACATCACAAGATAATCTTATATTTTTCATAATAAAATTCAACCATTAATCCTAAATTAAAATCTCATTGTTTTATATATTCCATAGGCTTGTAGGGTTACCAAAATAGTGAATGTCTGCCAAAATAGAATTTATACCTCAATCCCCAAATAATCTTTCAAAACCAAGGATATCTATTTGATAAAACATAAGTTCCCAAATGTATCTTATTATTATTCAATAAAGTCATTTAACAAAAAAATTGAAGTCATACTAATGTGGGACTTCATGTAGGCCAATGGTAGGTGATGCGCCCTTAACGTTATTCGATTGTGGGTTCAATCCCCAAGGCCTTACTAGATTTGAAATGTGTTCACCCATCTTACATGTTTTTCTTTTTCTAAAACTATATCAATCTTATAAAATACACACAATATGAAATAAAGTCCTAAAAATAACCATATCATGTTTTCACCGTAATGGTTGTCTTATACCTATCATTTTCATCCCAACTCATAATGAACTCAACATTTTTATTCATGAATTATTATATATATTGATATATTTCTTCACCACTAAATTATTTAATAAATCTATTCCAAAAAAATGAAAATCGTACCTTGATCATAGTGTCCACCAAGTTTCATTGCCATTTTTTTCACTTATATAGGAGGTCTATGCATTTCAACAAGGATTTAGGAATTATTTAAAATAAATTGATTCCTTTGTCCAAATAAACCTTGTAAAACTTACATCATATAGGTTTCAACGGAAATTTGTTTTGGAATATAATCATGTATGACATATAATTTCAGAACATATGATAAACCATTATTTTTGTAAACCATTCAGACCAAGTTTTAGTTGATACTTTCAATCAACAGTCCACATAAAATATTATAAGTATGTGCTTAAAGTAAATATTTTAAAATCAAATATAAATAGGTTGAACAAGGGTATCCTTCTTTAGTAGCTTTTTCGAAATCATAATATGCTTCATAATATTCTGATAATGTAAATATCAAAATATTCCTTGATAATATTGACATTTTTCGAAAAGTTGATGATATTGAGATAATAAGATTTGATTAAAAATGACCCATGATCTAAGATGGCATTGAGGTATATTAGGGGTGTTTGATATCATAAAAAAGTGATTTTAAGTGAGTTATATGTCAGAAACATTTTCAAAATCATCCAGACCAGGCTTTGTAAAAATTATTGCTAGAAAGTCATCAGGAAGAGATAGGAATTTTGTTTTAGATCCTCCTATATCCATTTGTTACCTATATTTATTGATCTGAAAAATTTATAGAATAATTATTTAACAAAAATAATTGACATAGTATGTTACCATATGTTTAACCAAAACACCTTGTACCTAAATTTTTCTAAACTGACCTTTGATACCAACTATAAGGATGTAACCTAAAAAATTAAATACACATGGGTTAAATAATGATTTCACTTCGATGATATTTTCATATTTATAGTATTACATAATTATGCCATAACTGTTATATAAAAAATCAAATATTACGAAGTAGACACTTTTACTCAATATACATTTTTTCAAAATGAAACTCCCAAAAATACAAAATAAAATTATTAACTTCTTCTAATAATTAATCATTTCATCCACATTTATACTTCCGATCCTTACACCATATAAAAACATTTTTGAAATATGGTATGAGAACAAAAAAGCTCAGTAAGGGAAATATTATAAGAAAGAAAACATTAGTCCATTAATATTTATAATCCCATGAAATCAGGATTTTCTTCCATAAAACATAAGATCTTTAACATACCTCATAAATTCAAAAGATTCCTGAAAAACATATTAGGAATCATAAATCATAAATCTAACTTATGGCATCCACATCATACTTATATTGTATTTTTTACAACTACATAGGGAGTAACCTTCATAGTTACATTTGGAATAACCATCATAGTATATTAATTAAATATTATAGGATAAACCTTATTATTTAATTCTCCCTCATTACCTAATGAATTTGAGAGCTATCATGGCCTCACCCTCCCTCATTTTATCATGTAACCAATCATATACAAAAATAATTCCCAAGAACCATAACATAATAATAACACATAAAACAGGAATAAAGGAAAAATAAAATATCCACATTGGAATCCCAAGATATAATATCATAATAAATCCATTATCAAAATAATATTAAATAACAAAATAAATAAAAATGTAATATAGTATTCAATTCTATTTTAAAACGTTACATATTGTAAAGGAATCCAAATATCAAATAGTAGTTATTATGGTGTAAATGTCATTGTCATCATGTACTTTATAAAAACATTACTTTTTTACATTCAGTAAAATGATTTGTAAAAAAGTTTCCTTTTGAAAACTTTTCAATGAAAATAATATTCCAAAGTTTCTATTATACACCATATTCAAAATGGTGGTGTATATTATCAAAATATGCCTAAATGAAAAGAGATTGGGGTGAAGTCCCTTTCCGTGAGACTGAATCAACACATACAATATTTATATTCATAAATAATAAACGTAAGTTAATTTATATGTAAATGGAAAAAAAATTCATGATTATTATTGGTTTTATATAAATTGTTACCATGTTATGAAATGTACATAATTACTTAAGTTCATATGATATTTTTAGTCGATATTCAGTACTTGAGTAAAAAATGAACGTTCCATGAAGTCAATAGTCCTTTTGGTCATAAGTCTATAATTTCTTGAATAAAATTCATGATATACTAATAAATTTTAAACATCAATTATTCTTTTTAAATCAAACCTTCCATTAATGATATGATAAATGAACATTATTATAATCATTTAGATAGTAGGTCATACATACGCATGAGTAACACTTTACATTTTTAATTGATCTTTATTGAAATAAAGTAATTAATTTTTAAAGCTACATATTTATCACGATATTATTAAAATAATAATAATAATTTAAATATACTTATATATATATATCTTACAAGTAATGTGGTGAATAAAACAGCTGGAAACACCTCATGGAGGTGATAGTTCACACGTACGCATGTACGACATTATCATTTTTATGCGCATGAAAGTTGAGAAAATCATTGAAAGGTTAGTGTATTAAAATGATTAATATGTCATGATTATCATATATAAATATTTATTTCATCATTATAAACATTCTTCAAAGATGGTAATGAAAGACGAACAATATCGGTTTGTGAGGTGGTAGTCCATCATACACATGAACAAAATATTCTTTTCTCATTTGATAAAATTGGAAATGGAGTTAGGTGATGATATTAACATAATAGAATATTAGTATATTGAGGATATTTTTTTCTACTTACAAGAATAATATTTAAAGGGAGTGGAAGAATAAATAAAACAGAAACACAGGAAAAACGGTGTCTCCTCTTTGGTTGATCACCTTTGAAGAACACATTAACACCTATAATAACGATGTTCTTCCTAAAAAAGGCATCAATAATGTGGTTATGTATTTTAGTAATGGTTTTGGAAGTGTGAGTACTAGAGAAGAGTGAGTACCTTATATATGAGATAGGAGGTCACCCATGGAAACTCTTAATATTTTAAATTAATATAACATAATTTTAAAATAAAATTTAATACATAATTGGATATATAGAAGATAGTATTAGTATCTTTGCTAATAGTATCATCTAATAATTTTTAGACATGTAATAGTTTTATTTTAAACTTTATCATTTCTATTTACCCATATTTATTCTCTTTAAATTTTAATCGTTGTGATGCCATTATGAATATTAATAGGATATTAATTTTACATATATAGGGTCAATTTCTTATAATTAGACATTTAAGGATATTTTATACCTTATCATAATTAAATTTTTATTTTAAAATATTTTTAAGATTTTCAAATAATTTAATAAATTTGTTTTTTATAAAATAAGAATTATGTCAATTTTTACACTATTCATTTCATTGAATTTAAATAAAATACTAAAATATAACTTACAAAAAAACATTTTAATAGACAAATAACATGTCATAGTAACCAATAAAATTAATTTATTGAATAAATTATGTCAAATATTATTTATTTTAACATTTATATTATCCATTATTTGATTATATAATTAATTAATTTATTATTGCATCATCATTGTGCATAATTAAATTTAATTATTTATTTCATAAAATTTATAAATAAATTAACATGATATAGATCATATTGATATAATTATGAATACTACTTATAGTCTAATAGATCCCCTGTATAAATCAATATTAAAATACATTGATTTTTAAAATACAAAAGTATAACCAAAAATGACTATTCATGGAATATAATATTATAAATGTATTAAAATCATCTAAGTGTCTCCAAGTGGTAAAAAAATATACCCAAGATTTATCATGGTTGGGATACACTCATCCAATAAAATTAGGAAAATTTTTGTATAGTTTTATATTATTATAATATTATTTTTACCTTTCTTCACTTTTTTTACCCTTAACTATAGTAATTAAAATAATTACTACAGTTACTATTCATAGTGTAAAAAAAATAAAAAATGATATATTTAAATCATTAGGACCTTATGATTCCAAATATGAAATTAATTTTTTGAAATACAAAACACATAATTTTCAGTAATTAATTTAAAATTAATCCCTATTGTAAAAATACGAAAACGATATTTTTAGAACTAAAAACCATCAAAATATTGACATTTGTTTATATGTAATTTCAATGTGGAATTACCTAAAATAACCAAAATTGGATTAAATGATAAAAAAAATAATATAATTATAATTGAAAATAATGTTAAATGATAATATAACAATATAATGAAATTTTATGAAAATAAAATTTTGAGTTAAAATGCATTACGTTCGTATTACTCATTAGAAAATTAATTTTATCATAAAAATACCAATAAATCATCAAAATAGAATTTGGATATCCGTATTAGAAATAATAAGTTTATTTTTCAAAATAAAACAAATAAAATTATCAAAAAACAGATTTAAAATCGGTTTTCCATCAAAAGGCGGTAAAACTTTATTTTTATAAAAACACTCATTTTATCCATAAAATTGTATTTCTTCATATATAATTTCTA
Source organism: Viscum album (assembly GCA_963277665.1). NCBI lineage: Eukaryota > Viridiplantae > Streptophyta > Magnoliopsida > Santalales > Viscaceae > Viscum > Viscum album. The sequence continues at coordinate 150,972,464 of OY728159.1, forward strand.
GAAAAATACATTATATAAATTTTAAATATTATATTGAATTAATATTTCTTTAATATAGAATAAATATATTGATTTTATTATTTTAGAAACACAATTATTCTCACTTAAATAGTTTTTTATGAAAACATATCCTTTTTATTCAATTAGTTTTTATTTAAAATTATAATTAATTTTCTATCCATTGAATCATTATATAAACATGTGTAAACCCTATTTTCATAATTTAGATGATATTTTTCCTTCCCAACATTCTAATGGTTGTGCGATAACTATAACCTAAAATGATAATATTAATAATTTATTTTCTTTCGGTATAACTCAGTCTTGTGTGAAATGTAAGATTTTAGAGAAACAAATTGTTGCGTATTGGGTACACTATTAGACATAGAATACATTTTAAATAAAATTAATATCTAATTCAAAAATATTAATAAATATAAAAAGGCTTATTCTATAATTACATAATATCTTACACTTTATGTTGGAAAATAAACTAATAATGAATATTGTCAAATATGTAAAAATATTAATCACAAAGACGTAGATATTAATGTGGAAACTATACCATCATAATTTTGAATTCATTGGACTTTTTTATCCAAATATATGGATGTTTTTCTAAACACTATGATTCTATCTTTTTTCCAAACTCTTTAAATACCATAATCTGAATGATTTTTATTCTAGGAAGATTCCATAAAGTCAAAAAAATATCTTATAAAATGTTTGTTTCCTAACTCTCAAATTTATACCTATAAAATTTCATCTTAATTGTTCATGTGGACTGTGATAAAAGTCAATTATTTTGGGTTGTTATCGAATCTCAGAACAAATTGTTTGTTGGAATTTGATGCATCAATGGGCCAATTTTTTATTTATGGGGGATATGAAATTTTTATAAAAGATGTAATAGAATGTCCCTAGACTTATTGTTGAGTATCAGTGAATTTTGAATTATGGATTGATCCTATAAAATATAAAATCAGATCCTTTTGAGTTTTATGGGAGTACTCATTGGGTATTCTGTTATGATCCATGTCGCCCTTCAAATGTCCAAATAAGACAAATATTTAGTGGCATGACTTGTTATAATTTGAATCTAGAACACTAAAAAAGTATAATAAAATCATTTAGATCAGTATTTTGAATGATATGGTAATAATATTAAACAATAATTAAACTTGATAAATTCAAACAATTCTCTTTATGTGTCTTTATGATCCAAATAGTAACATTGACTAAAAATTAATCATTTTTAGTTAAAAAAATAATGGATGTATTGTAAAATATTTAATTAATATGTAAAATTAAAAACCCTAAAATGAATATATTTTATTTAAATAGGCACACGAAATACAAACAAACAAAAAATCATTTTCACTCAGTAAGAAATAATAAATTTTCATTTTCATTTATTAAAAGGATGAGACTAATTAAATAATCCAAAATGAATTCCACCAAAAACTTTTAAAACAATATTTTATCAATAAAATATTATTTTTCATTCTAAAATTTTGATTTAGAAAATATGGGAACTACATACAAACTCCTCCCAATATTATGTAAATTAATTTATGTAATTACACTCAGTGAAAAAAAAGTATAAATAAAAAAGTTTATAATAGATATCATCTTCCATTAAATTTAATAAACTGAAAATAATAAATATGTATTTATTATGGGGTTTCCAGTGGCTATTTTATAGTATAAATATAATGTCCAAAAGAGTGTAAAAGAGGGGTAAAACACTAACATGCAAAAAATAATTCACAATTTTTGAAATGTGATAACAAAAGAAATTAAAAAACATATTTAAAAGTATATGAATGTGTCAAGAAAGATAATAGATAAAATAAAAATTATAAGAGGATAAAAATATTAAATATGTATAAACCAAAATATTTCTCCCAAGGACATAAGAAAATATGATGACAATTTTATTTTATTTTTTGTTTCTTCTCGTTTTTTAAAGTTTCTCATGGGAACAATCTCACACTCACCTCTCAAAACATTTTTGATCATCTCAAATAATTAACTATAATAGTTAAATAAATATCAAATGTTGAAGAAGAGTGATGTTTGAGCCTCTTGAAACATAATCCATAATTGTTTTTGTTCTTTCTCTTGTTTCTTTTTTATGTTTTTCAATTTTTCGAACACTTTTCAATAAGACTAGTAAAATGAAATTTATAAATATGAACCAAATCGTCACTAAATAAAAACATATCCCTCACTTGTAAATGGATTATTTCCCATAAGAATATGATGATAAATTGAAAATTAAGGAATTTATACACAAAATGAAATCCATTAACCCACACATAAATTGAAAAGCATGCAAGGAAAATATTTTTAGAAGATTGGTGGGATAGGGTTTTCTGATTTTACAATATATATCAAAAAACATTAACATGTGTGAAGGGGGTTTTAAAATGAGCTTAAATTTAAGGGTAATGGGAGGCTATTTTGCAATTTTATCTATTGTGGTTCATGAAATTTCTCTACCATATTAATCAAAAAAATAAAAAACTCAACTCAAAGATCCACAAATTGATGACTAAAAATAGGGGTGAGAAACACACAAAATTAAACGATGGTTATAGGTAGACGTAACATGAAAGCTATAATTAATATTCAGGATAATGGAAGAACAGTTTTCTAATAAATAATATGTTATTAAAAAATATTGGTTTGGACACAAAATTTTTTATCCTTGTTTATAATGAAAATACAAGTTTTTTGAGATGAAAGTAAGTATTTGGACTCCCAGGAATGGTTAGATGAAATTAAAAATTTTAATCAATTGTAATTTTTACACACTATTTTTTTCCCTTTTTTATTTATTTAATTTTTTTTCTTTTTCAGTTTTTTTAAATACACACCCATACAAATGATAAATAGGAAAAATGTTTTGATGAAGAAAGTGGTAAAAATTTAGAGATAATGTGACAATAAAAGTGGAAGAAAAATAAATATATGGAATGTTATAGATAAGGTTGGTGTGAGAGAGGGGACATGGAATAAGATATGTACAGGGAGTTAAATGTAAATATATGCCCATTAGTTTAGATTTGGTGTTTCAATATTCCATATAGTGGTGAGACTAATGTACTATTAGGGGATATGGTGGAAGTCTATGTGATTCTCAGGGTATATGTCCTATCACGGTGATGCTTTAACCCATTTCTATTAACCATGAAAGTCTTTTTTGAAGAAGGTTATTAGACTTTCACTACACAAAATGGGTAAATATTTGTAATTATAAAATGGCTTTCCTGATGAAAATTATGTTTACCCAGGTGAAGTTTAAATTGATAATTTAAGTTCATTAACTTTTCACCTTTTTGAAATATATTTTGAAGGATGTTTTTTCTATAGAGTGCCAAATAATTTTCACTATATAAATTGTAATTATCATAATAATCATTTCAAATCTTATCCAGTTCAATAAACTGCAAAAATCTCTCATCATTAGACTTTTCAAAATCCAAATTAAATGTTTTTATAGTCCAGAATCACTAATATAGGATTTAAATTGGTAAATGGCATGATTTACCAAAAACTTTCCAAAATAGAGATCTCTAAATGGGTGTTTTTATAAGAAATATGATAATCTGAAAGCACATCACCGTTCCTTTCAGGCCAGTCTTATTTTGTGGGATTAATAATTCTATTAAGAACTCTTTTTACTTCCCTGTCGAAAATTGTTTTCGTGCCATTTTTTAAGTTGATATAAATTTGAAGTCTTATGTATAACCTAACCATTTTTAAAAATATATTCAATGGTTTAATCATACATGTTTTCTACTAATTCATTTACAAATTCATTAATAGTTTTATGTTGGTGTAAAATGTGGGTTTTCAGGAACTCACTTATTATATTTACATCATCATTTCTAGTGGGTTTGGCCTTAACCACCTAGAAAAATATTCAACAACAAGAGTAGCATAGGAAGATCCATTAGAATAGTGGAAGGATCCTATGAAATCAAGTCACCAAAAATAAAAGATCTCATAGAGTGTTAATGAAATAAAGTGTGTAATATAAGAGTGAAGAATAGAATAAGCTTGAGTCAATGACCTTTTGGGAGGTCATTGGTGGTCTGAAGTGGCCACCTCAGAGCATTGAGTTCCAAAATTCCATGATTGAGGAATTTTTATACTCATCAACACGTCTCCTAATCACTAGGTTATACCTTGTCTTCCAATGTTTATAATTGACTCAAAATAGTATTTTGTATCACTTTTTATCTTCCCTTTTTTTTATTTTGAAAAAAAATAAATACACCAAAAACCAAGTAACTTACAATTAAGAAATCCCATTTCCACATTAGAGTGAGAGATGATAGGTGTTCAGTGGAAATTTTAGGATCATTTATTTTAGAATGAGATGAATTACAAATTCAAGTTAGTTGATCATCCACATGGTTTATTTTACAATTATATATTTGATATCAAGTTAATATGCTTTGTGAATTAGGATCCATATTATAAGAATCTACTTGGAATCCCATTTCATGAGCGAGAACATTAAATTTTAATGCTCAATAAATATAATAATTTTGGAACATAAGAGATAATATTGGGATTTATCCAATGAAGAAATAATGGATACAATTTACATTTTAGTGAAAATGTAATGATATTGTTTTTCATTCAAAAAATTTGGGGAAAATTTGATGATATGGGAAATTTTTTATCTTCTTTGACCAAGAATGTCACCAATGGCCTAATCAGAATCAATGAACATCAATTTAAAGGGGAAATACCAATATGAGTGTTGTATTTTAGAGGAATATGTAAACAAGTACTTGAGTTCAAAAAGGTATCGCATGCAATCCTCATTGAAAAAGAATGTAACTTCTTCCATAGAAGTCAATTTTTTCGAAGGGAAATCCTACATAAGTTCTCAATGAATTCCTGATAGAAACCAGTTTGACCAAGGAATGATTGAATGTATCAAACTGATGTGGCTTCAGTAAGTTATTGGATAACCTCTATCTTATCCAGATAAATATAAATACAATCTTGGAAAATTATTTATCCTATTACAATCCCATTAGTAGCCTTGAATTGACATTTTTTAAAATGAAACAAAAAATACACATTTGACAGAATTTTGTAGGACCAATGAGAGTTAATAAAAGTAGGATGCAAATAAATCAACATAAATGGAAAATTAATTCATGAATAATTCCATAAAATTCACTATTAATTGATAATATACACTCATCATACACTTTTGGAATTTTTTATGTGAATTGGAAAGCCTAAAAGGAATTCTCCTATATGCATATGTTCGAAAGGGGAATGTGAATATAGTCATTTCTTAATCTAGAGGTGAGATTGAGATTTAGAGGTATCTAGTGCTTCCATCATGAAATAAAAAATTATAATTTTCATCTAATATTTCTATAATTTGAGTATGTATGGAATTGTATTTGGATCTTCTCATGTTTCATCATTCAATTTTTTATAATAAATTCAGACACCCAATTTTTTCCCTCGCGTTATGATGACATCTCCTTGATAATTTGTGAAAATAATTATCCCAACCTTCATTGGTACATACTAAATAAAATTAACCCATTCAGTTTGATAAATTGGGGAGATAATATAATCTTAAAGAATATTTAAAATATATTCCCTAACCACTTCAATAATGTGTGTATTGGGTCTTATTTGAGGGTTTTTTATTGTTTTGGATGATCCATGTAGATGTGTTTGATGTATGAAAATTGTAGGGTTGATTCATGGAATGTCATATAGGGTCCAACCTAAGGCATTTTTTGTTTTCCTCTAACACCTGAACACATTTTTACTTCTCAGTTTTAGTAATTATATAGGATACAATGATAGGATAGAGTGATCATGGAAAATTAATTCGTTATTTACGTGTGTTGGAAAGGATTTTAGATCAGTTTTATCCTTTATTTATGTGCCAGACAACATAGGAATAGAGGAAGGGATTCTAGTTGGGTTTGAATAATTTTCCTTATTATTTTACAAGGTGTAATATTAGAGATCCAAGGTGATATGGGATTCCAAAGAGTTTTCAATATCCTTTTGATTTTTGGTGTCTATAAATGAAATCTCAATATAAACCTATACATTTATGACTTGAGTAATCATAGTGAAAATTTTAGAAAATACTCTACAATTAGAATAGGAATATCATAATGGAATAAATTAAATCAACTCTAATAATTTTGCTCAAAAGTATATAAATAGAATGTACAGTGATCAACAAATGGGTTTCTCATGGATTGAAAAATATTTAACATAACCAGATGGTCCCCAAATTCCATGGATAAAATTCCAATATGGAAATAAATTTTAGTTCTAGAATTAATGTGTAATTTTCTTGCTAGAATAATTTTAGATCAGGAAGGATGTGTTTCATATTACATGGCAAGGACATTGATATCATCTAGGAATATTTGATCACTGACTAAGAGAAGGACATCATTGATTATTTCATCATTAATGTCAGTGATTTGAAAGGATAACTAGATTAACACACTTTTTGGGTGTGGGGTACCAAAACCAAAGTTGGATAATTGGATTTGGGAATGAAATGTATTAAATCTCCTAGGTATATGAGTGCTTTATAAAAGTTGGAACTCCCTATTTTTCATGAAACCGTAAAGGTCTCTATATCCATTCGGTTCATTCAATTGGACTACTGGGTTAAAACATTTACAATGATTATATGTTATCTCTTATGGGTAAAAAATTCCATATTAAAATTTTCATACTTAGATATTTTCATTATGGAATCTAATAGATGAATGTTGAATTCAACACATCGTAACATGATGACCATTTCATGATCAGGTTCAAAGGGATTCTAAGGCATATATATAGATTGTGGAAAAGAAATTGGGTTCCTTAAATGGATAGAGAGTAATGAGTTGGTTTCCTCAGGTTGGTTTTCAATATTTTTTCCCTTTTATATATCAACATTCAAGGATTATTTATAAGATCCATCATGAGGCATGGGAATTTTTTTCCCATTAAAAGTGAAATTTCACTTACAAGACTATTAGGGTTGGACAATAGTATAACTGGGAGTTGGAAATAATTGTACTCTTGTTATTTAATTAGGTGGGATGAAAGTTGAAAATATTCGTTTTTAATGATTTTAAGTCTAGAATGGGTGAATGAGGAATGATATTATACAATGCATTACCATTATTACTAAGAATAAGAGGCATGTACCACATTGCGATTTCCTTGATTTGAATTCATTGAAAATTTATTAGATCGGGTTTCCAATTGGGAATGCTCACTAGGATGGTAGAAGATAAGAGAATCTAAAGGAGGACTAATCATATAAGGTTCAGTAACCAAATTTTAAGGTAGTTAAAAGTTACAACCACCATGACCATATTGTAGTTGGTTTGTATTTTTATGTGGTTAATGAAGGGGATGAGATATAGGTTATCATACCATAATCCTGGGTTATAGGTAGAAGACAATAGATTAGTGTGGGCTTGTTTGGAGTTTCTAATGAACTGAAATAAATGTTGATGGTTGGTGTTTCACTAAGCTTATTTTTCATTGAGATATATTTTACTATAGGAATCTGAGGGATATTTTTTTTATTTTGGACATGTTTCATTCATGTGATATAGTGTGATGAAAATTGTATAGTTTTTGAAAGGTCCAAGGAACATTGATTTTATGGAAGATGAGGTTAGAGATTTAAAGACACAAATAATATTATCACAAGACCAGTAATATCACCCATACACTGAATCATCTTATTAGGCTCTATGGATTGATTATCTTAGACATGTTTCACATGATATTGTTCACATGTATAGAATTGAATAATATTTACGTCCATGTTTCTTTTCAGATCTCATATAGTTGTGGGTGATTTTTTAGCAAGATAACATCAACTTTCTTTATTGTAGATAGATTTACCTATAACTGATAAACATGCATCAAAATATTTAATCAAGACTTGGTCAAGGATTTATTTGGGATATAAATTTTCAAAAATATTTTTCAGCCTCTTCATATACTCATCGAGTGATTCATTGTGGAATTCAATGATACCACTAAATTTATTTTCGATAGAAGTTGTATGATGTAAAGATGTGGATCCTCACAGGATAGCATGGGGATAAAAGGTAGAAGTTGAATCAAACCTAATTTGAGATAAAAAATTTACTCAATGTTTGGATTTTGAATACCAATGGGTTGATAATACATATAATGAACAATAAGTTATTTAAGGGTTTGTTTCCTAGGATTTCTTATATTTAGATCAATTAGATGAGAAATGTTTTGATTATCCATCATAATCCTCTTACACTGGTGAAGTGTTTTCAAGATTCTATGGGGGGAATGAGGGATTGTTTGGGAATATATGGTGAATTCAAAGACAAATGTTTTAAAATGTGAGGATGGAGGGTTTTTTCCAATTTTTTCCTTTATATTTTATTGGGTTATTTTTTTGTTTTTTTGTTTTTTTTAATAAAAATAAAAAATGATCGAATACATATCGCACCATCCCCATAAAAGGTAAAATTTAATGCATGTAAAATTATCACATATCAATTTTTTAAGGTTTGGTGATATTCTATAATGTTTATTGAGAAACTTGATTCAGATCCTCCGTGATGGCAATATTTTTGGAGTCATTTTTTAAATATTTTGAATAGGGGGTTTCTTACAGAACATAATTAAATTCATTGAATGATGAATTTAAATTTAGAAAGTTGATTAATGTTTAGGTTATTAAATTATTGGGGTTGTAATATTATGACATCCTTGATATTTTCTAAACATTTCCTTAAATTATCTTCCACTTCACAATATGATTTCAATCAGAATTCTCGGTTTTGGCTTTAATCCCGGCCTTAAATAATGTTTTAGTCTCTAGAAATTATCATTTATGGAATATTAAATATTTCAGGAACCCATGCATATTTTTGTTATAACAATTATTTCAATCAAAATGTCAATAATCCATTACATTTCCATTTTTTCATACAATATGTTAATTTAATGAATGTCAATTGAGTGAATGCTATTTATCACTTAACATCCCCAAATTATGAATCAACCCAATTGATGATTTACTCATCCACTAAGATGATATTTAATCTATTTAGTATGATTATAATGATTATGTGAATCAAAAAATAAAATCAATGATGTAATAAAAATTAATCATGCACCAAACACTCAAAAATGAATGGCGGTAAATACATGGTTTCAAAAAAAATAAAAATGTTAAATAGGAATGGTTTTTTGTCCAAATTTAAACAATTTTAATAACATGTTTATTTCAATATATATATATATGATGATAAAAATAGATGATGATAATGATACATGCATTAAACATTAATTGAAATTTCAATCAGACGTACTCAATTACTATTGAAAACACGTGAAGTATATGAAATGAAATAAAGGTTAATGGTCTCTCGAGTAGAAAATATGGATTTTATAGATACTTCTATGAATTTGGAACGAAATTTAAATTACAATGTATCTTCATAAGTTCTAAACTTCCATCCCCTTGCAAATAGAATATGGTGATGTATTGATATCCTAATGTGGTGAAATGTTTGCCTTCCAAAACATCCCTTCAAGTTGGATTGAGTATTTGACCATCAATACAATCAAATTTTAAAAAACAAATTATTCAAAATTATGTCTATGGATGTGGATATTATTCCATCCACATTTGGTGTACATGGGTCCTTTTATCTAAATATATAGTTTATTTTTTAACCTATATGTTGTCGTTCAATTTTATAAAAAATGTTTCAAATTTCACTATGTTAATAGGTTATATTACAAGAATATTCCATCAGATCCATTCTATATGTTCTAAAATTTTTGATACCTAACGATTCAAATTATATTAAAAAATCATCTCAATTGGGATAGTTTGTTGGGATAAAATTCAAGTAATGGGTGCTATTATCAAATCATGGATAGAATTGTGGTCTAGCCCTTCATGTATCAATTAGGGTTCTAATTGGTTGAGTTAGGGCCTAAAATTTTCATGAAAGATAAAATGTAATTTCAATGGACTTCTACTAGATTATTAATGAATTTGGACTTCTCAATTGATACCATCAAATATAAAATCACAACTTATCAAGTTTAATATTAATATTCATTCAGTCTTCTTGTATGATCTGTTTGGCTCTTCAAATAGTCAAATTGGAAAATTCCCATGTTTAATTATTTATTTTAGTTTGAATCAGGTGACCTTAAAAGAATAATCACATAATTTGGATAAATATTTTAAAATATATGATCAAAATATTTTTCTATAGTGAAATTCAATGATTTCAAACTATTTGATCAATATGTGTTTACAATCAAAAAAAAGAAAATTGACTCAAAATCATTAATTTCTAAATAATAAATTATTAATGGCAGTAATATAAATTATTGAATTATAATGTCATATAAGATCAAAATTTTTATTCTTTCTCTATATGTGTTATTATTATGATAATGAAAAGTTTTTGAAACACTTATCATTTCCACGTGTTAGGATTTCATCATATGATGAACATTTTTAATGTCGTGGAACACATATGTTTGGTTTTAATTTTGTGATGGGTGGGACTAAAATTATATATAATTTATTTGAAGTAGGTAAAAAATATATCGCATGAGATAATAAATAATATGATGGGTGTAAACTAAGTTTACCATGGTACGTTATCCAATAATATAGTATTCGGAGAGGACCTTGACTTAAAAAATGATTGAATGGGGAGTGAACCCAGTCCACAATGATTGTCTTGGTAGTGATCCATGAATAATGAAATGATTTTAAATACGTATGTGCAATCTAAAAACTTATATCTTATTCTTATGGTAAATTTAAATATCTTGTGATTTTTAATTGATGATTCCTCATTCTTATATTTTATGTAATTTTCTTAACAAAATCTTATGCCCTGTTTCATGATTAATGACCTTTTACTAAATGTCATTAATTTCTTTAGGTCTTGAACATGTTATCAAACCCTTATGATGAAATTTTCTTCACATATGATCATTGATTAGTATCCACTTTTTACCCTTACTAATCATCTGAGATCACAATTTCTTATGTTTCCCTTTTTCGGGTTATAATGAGAAGTTTAATAGATAATATATCTATAAAGGGTTCTTGTTGTGAAGAACATAATAAAAAATTATGTAGATATTTTATGTACTATTTCGTTAATAATTGATGATTCTAAATCAAATAAAATTATATAGTCATCAAGAATATGTTATTGTAAAATTAATTGAATATTCATCTGAAATTATGTAATATTTATGTATATAAAGAATTGGTAGATATATATTGAATACTAATTTTTAATAAAAATTATGTTTTATTCATTGAGTATTCTTAATATTGTATTGAATTAATCACTTATTAAATGAGTAATAATATATTTTTATATGTGTGTAAAAAATATATCATATCCATTATGTGAAATTTTTAAATTTAACTAAATATATAAAAATTACATAGTACTAATAAAACAGTTCATTATAAGACTAACACTTTCACAATTATCATGGTTATTAACATTAATCTTAGTAATCATAGTTTTATACCTAAAAAGTGAAACTAAACATATTAAATAATATCATCATTTTGACCTAAAATATGAAAAAAATTAATATTTAATTTCTATAAGTGATAAAATTCAATTTTTAATAAATCTTAATCCAACAGTTTTTAGAGTAAATTATTATTTATGTATCCAAAACCTGAATCGTGTTTTTTTAATTCAACATAGCATATATAAATGATTTATTTATATTTATAAATTTATATTTTTGTAGAAAAAATCATATAATATTAATTTATTCTTGTATAGGTACAATGTTATAAATGATATTATTTTAGAAAAATCAGTATTTTAACTTTTCACCTAAGAATAAAATATTTTAGAAAAATACAAAAAATTTATCTTAATATAATATAGATATTATAAATCCAAAAATAAAGCTCATTTATTCATATTAAAAATATAGAGTTTTGGAATTTAAATTTAAAATTGAAAAAAAAAATTAATGAATACTTCTCTTAATAGGAAAATGGATTTTATATATTAATTATTCTCATTATTATTTCCTATGAATTTCTTTTTATGTTTTTTAATAAATAATACTCAATAATTTTTATACATTATATATTTAGTTTCATAAAATGAAGTGCATAAAAATCATCAGCATTGTTCATATTTATTAATTCATTAATAACATGAAAACAATAACAAGTGAAATAACACAAAACATAGAACTATGGCAGGATGAAATTGGGAAGTCTCAGATAATCCCATCTCAAGAGGTTCTCCCCCGCAGGCATCGAGGAGTTCATGTTTGGGAGGCATGTGACACTTGAACTTTGGGATTTAATGGATACGAGATGGTATTCCACCTTCCTACCCTCACTACATGTATGGAGTACACGAATATGGTTTTTGATAAACCTCCAGCACTTTCAGATGACATTGGATATCAACTAAGGGATAGAACTTATTCCAAGAAGAGAATTATGTAAGATAATAGAATTCATTTCCACAACCATAATATCTATTTTCATCTTTTGACATAAATAAAGGCTACTTATCATTGGAATTACTCCGTCTTGGTGGGAATTTTTGTCTTCAAATTGTGGTATGAACATTTGAATTACATATCCACTAGAGTCCCGAACTACACCCCCTCCCCATATGTCTCCCATGAAACCAGATCCATCGATATTTACCTTTATATTCACAATGAGTGGATTCTAGCGAACCTAGTGACCATGAAAATTATTGAGAAAGAGATTATCATTAGGGTTTCCCATCTGTAATGATCTTATTGTGAGAGATTCATGCCAATTCATGAAAAGTCTAATAGTATCTGTCAAAATTTTTCCTATTCTGATGATGATATATTTCCCCAAGAAATAAACGTCCTCATTTATTTCCATGTTCTATGCTTTCCATATACACCATCATCGAGAATTCAACACAATATCCCCTCATAATCTATACTAAGTGTCTCTTCATAAGGTATGATCTGGTGGAATTCACGAGTGATGATTCCACTATTATAGACCTCATTGAAATTTCCATGAGTATGAACTTATCTCACATATAATTTCACACGTATGTTATTTTTTTTTTTTGATTTTAAATTTTTCTAGGGAATTCCTAATGAAGCTAACTCCTATTAAATATTAGAAAAATGACATACATAAGTGATATTTTCTCTACCTCATGTACTTTATTTCAATTACTTTCAACTATTTCATAATATGATTACTTCCTTTTATACCTACTAATTAAAATTCTCTATTATAATTATAAAATTTTATAATCATGTTTTAAAGTGTCACTTGTTTGATTTATTTTATTATTATGTCTGAATCAAGCTAATTAACTCATAAGGTTTTAAAGGGAAAAATATTCTAAAATATAATAGTGTGAAATGAATAACTTGATAATTGACTATGATAATATTTTCATTAGAATAAAATATTCTAGATATTCCTATTTTTCTAAATTAAAATGCATAAAAATTAAAAAGTATGAAAGATATACACAACTGAATATTAATAATTGACTCACAATAAAGTCTTAAACACTTGAAAAGTTTTATATTAGATGTAACAATAGATTTAAAGTCATTTTCTACACACATGAATTATTTTATTCAAATTAATTAAAATATATTAAACTCTTATGTGTGTCACTTACAAATTCATTAACTCGATCAAAGTAATATGGGATATGAATTAGTAATTTCTTATTTTTATAATCCTTTAAATCCTTCACAAATCCTCTTAAAGCCATATTCATACAAATTAAAATGCAAAAACATAGGTAAATTAAACGAAAAATTTAATTAAATATTAATATTTTTGAATTAGATTTTCAATATTTATAACGACTAAAAGAATATGAAGTAATTTTCATTCAAAAATAAAATAGTTTTATTCTTATTAAAATATTTTTTAGGTTTTATTTAAAATAATAATAATTTATAAATATTATAATTTGAAATTTAAAAAATGAAATTCATTTTTTAAATCATCATATAAAAATTATATTATCGTGAAATTTTTTTATTTTTTAAAAAGTTTGATTTTTCTTTTTAATAATGAAAAATACATATTTCTATAAAATTATCATTTCATTTCATTAAATAAATTCACATAAATGTCCCATTTGATTATAACTTTAAATAAGTACAGTTTAATTTAAAATAATCTAATTAACTACATATGACTCATTTTTATTCATAATTTTGGTGAAAGTTCATTTATTATACTTTCATCCATGAATACTTTGGGATATTTCCTAGTCAATCGGAAATACTATAAGGATATATGTCTAAATTGGAAATCCATTGTTGGACTATTATTCAAGGATCCTTGTGGAGGTTTACTTGTCATCCATGTTGGCTAAAAATGTGTTGTTGACAATCAGGGATTATAGAATAATACTAGATATTCAATATAAAGAGAGTCTAAGATTCTCCTTGGATTGGAACCTATTTTGTCATCTTACCTTTTAATGAAATAGAAAAAATTATGAATCATCTGTATGTTAAGGGGGAATGATGATGTCAATTGTATAAGGTTGAAATGGAATGACAAGATGACATTTTATGATTCTCATTCTCTTGATCCTAGTCCATCCACTGAAGGTCCAACTAATTGTTCATCTGAGGCTTGTCCAAAGGAATAAATTTTTATGATTAATGCCAATGGTCACTCTGATCTGGACCATTCATCCACTCTGATTGAAGTGAATGATCTGGATGATGTTGTCCCATTAATTGGAATCACTAAAGTGGATGAAGTTGTGAGAATTATTCTATCTACCCAAAAAAATGTAGAAGATATTTTCATAAAGGATTATCTTATGGATTAATCCTAGAAGGAGGAAACATACATCCATTCTTTGGATGTCAGAGAAGAACCAGATTGTATTGATAAAAATTAGTTTTAGAAATATTAAAATGCTATTGATTAATATATTTTGGATTCTATTTTTGATGTTCATGAGGGTTCCCCCCCCCCCCACCTCATCTGAGTAGGATGGTATAATTTTTAGTGAACCACACATTCCTAGGTTGATTGAAACAGACAATTTTTATATATGCAACAGTAAATATGGTTTCATGGATAGAGAGAGGACTATCAAACCCTAAAAGTAATGTCATATGATTTTGGTGGGGAATGAATGAATGAAATCTACCATGCTACTTACCACGCTAAGAATCAAATCCCATTTTCATAGGTTCTACTATCCAAAACACAAATAAAAATACTCTTATGATTATCACTCTGAATATTGTTTAATCTGTCAATAAATTCACCCCTTTAATTGATGTTTTGGTATGAGGATACAAACAATAGTACATATTCTAAGAAAAATAAGATGGATATTTTTCTATTTGTTTTTCATGGAAATTATGATGATATTTCTTCTAATCTAGATGCTAATTTAGACCCTTTTAAGTCTATGGAACGTACAACATCTAAGGTAAATATGAAAAAAAATCAAATGAAAAAATTAACAACTGTTAAAAAAACAATAGGATGGTCCCCATAAAAGGCTCATATATCTTCATCAATTAATATCCTATACTATAAATTCCAGATTCTTGGGAATTATCTCAAAGTCATAGCCCTTAGGCACTTAATTATGGGAAAAAATCATATTGGCCTTGTTGAACAAAAAATGATATTTTATAGTTTGATATCTTTAAATTGGGATTCCCATCACAACTAAACTTTCTCTCAAAGTTAATATAAAGGTGATGTGGAGTCTCTCTAGGTTATAAATCAAGATAACATCTCCCATAATTCTTATATTCAAGTTCATCAGTCAATCATTGATTCTGTTGGCATGAACAGTAAAAATATTTATTTTTATTTTTTATATTATTTTATTCTTTAGACATGAAGAAGAGACGTATAGAGGGGTCGATAATATATAAATGAGAATATGGGGAAGATTTGGGTCATCATTTGTGACTTTAATACTATTTTAAGACCTGAATAAAAGACTAAGAGTAATTTGAGAAGGCTAGAAGTAGATAAATTCACTTCAGGAATTGATAACTATGACCCATTTGAAATTTTTATAGTTAGATATTATTATACATGGATTAGATACACTATTTTTGGGATGAAATCCATCAATATGGATAGATGTTTTGTACAATTTTATGAATGGATTTGTGCTACTAATATCAAATACTATAAAAAGGCTATTCCCATGGCTTTAAAATAACCATGGGTATAGGTCCACCCAATACCCATGGTGTTTTTAAAACCATGGGTATCCGTTTCATGGGAAAAAATTAATGGGAAAGACCTATACCGACAGTTTTACAAAAATTGTGGGTGTATGTCAACTAGATACCCACAGTTTTTTGAGAACCATGGGCATAGGTTTTACAGGGGATAATTTTCATGGGAAGGTCATATGCACACAAGTTACATAAAATGTGGGTATAGTTTGGGATATACCCGTGGTTTCTGTAAACCATTGAAATAGGTTTCATTGGAAAAAAATTATTGGGATGATCATATACCAATAGTTTGACCAAACTATGGGTATATTTTGGAACATTATATATTCATAATAATAAAATAATAACAAATAATTTAATATAAATTATACATATTTATATCTTTACTATAAGTACATAAAATGTTGTATATGGTAGTAGTAAGATCTCTAGACTATATGTGGGAGGTGTTCGGATCAAATACCATTGGTTGTTTTATTTAAATGACTTATGCCCACAGTTTGACCAAACTGTGGGTATAGTTCTATAGACATAGTTGGGTAAACCCATTTTTATAGTTTATTCAATTTAAATTTACTACACCAATAGTTTTAGGACCATGGGTGTATGTGTAATGTTCCCACGGTTTGGTTATGCTTTAAGAATATGTCTATTCTGATGCCTCCCAACACCATGGTTCCTAAAACCATGAGAATATGGTATACCCATGGTTTTAGGGTCTATACCAAAAATTAAAAACATTTGGTATAGGTTGTTTTTCAATAGTGATATATGGTCTCACTTGGGGTGATGTGTAACCATATTCAGTCTTTAATACCATTATAAAACACCCCTAGGGTTTATAATGATATCCTTCATCATATATTCACTAAACTGAGCTATAGTACTATAATAAATATGTTTAGGTAGGTATGTATATAAATAATATTTAGTTCAAATAAGATCACCTCTTATCAATAGATTAATTTTCTTTGGAGTCTCCTTAAATATACCATATTCATCGAATTTACTAGTCATATATTTAATATAATTTTGTAACATCTATAATTAATTATCTGATATAATGAGTGTATTATAAATGATTTTTTATCCTTATTGTAATCATTCAATAATATCATAACATTTTAATCTACTAATTTAAATTTTAATCAATAAATTAGAGCCAGCCCCTCTACCTTTTAAGTTTAATAGTACATGGTTAGTTATGCCTTGTTGCAAGGAAATTATCATGAACGCATGGAAGACGGGATCATTTGGTTGAAGCCTACAAATCCTAGATTCTAAGATGAAAAATATTAAGTCAAGTCTTAATAAATATAGTAAAATATCCTTCTACAATTTTGATATTGATATTAAGGATTCTGAAAATCAATATAAACAGTATCAAGGTATTAATCTGAAATAAGGGGGACCTCTCAAGATGAGATTGAATAACTCTCAAAACATGATGATCTACTATATATTAAAGAGAATATTTACCAAAACCAAAACAATATTATGGTGTTGAAGGAGGGAGAAATAAATTAAAATTTATTTCATTGAATTTATAGGCAGAAGGAGTTAAAAAGGGGGCTCATTGTCCTAATTATAATTACAGAATTGTATATCTCTAAAAATGAAATATCAAGTGATAAGACCAAATAATTAGAACATATTTCTACTGAAAAATGGTATGAAAATAGCCAAAAAATTATCGAAAATATAACTCCATGAATTTATGATCTTCAAAATAAAAGTCTATTTGAAACACCCAATGAAAACGAAATCAAGGTATCCCTCTTTTCTATGAATATTGATTGTGTCGTATGACTTGATGTTTTTACATAAAAATTATGTTCATCTATTAAATGGTTTACATTGAGGTCATTAATTCTATGAGATAAGATTTCAATCATGCATATATGCCATATTGAGTAAATTCCAACTTCATTTTTCTGATTTTAAATAAGGATAATCCTCTATATATTAATGATTTTAGACTTATTCCTATTGAGAATTGAATTCAAAAGGTTATTAGAAATATTATGGATCTTTTATTGGTAGATATTTCAGAGTATTTTATTACGACTACAAATGTTGTGTTTTTTTCTAGAAGGAATATTTTGAACTTCCTTTACACTAAATTATAATGTGTTAACATCATGTGTAAAAAGGTGAAGGATGGGAATATGGCTCATAAAATTTAAATCTTTAGGGATTTTGACATAATAAAATTTAACTTCATATTTTTTATTCTATGAATACATGGGTTTTCTAATTACATTCTGAAATTTCTCAATGACATCCTCAATAGTTACATTCTCTCTATTATGGTCAATGGGTCCCCTGGGGGTTTCTTTCAGTACTCTATAGGGGTGAGGAAAGGGGTTCCACTCTTTAGAAATCTTTTTATTTTATTATAATATTATTTGGGTTCTTTTTTCAATGATAATTCACATGCTAGTGTTTACTAGAAAATTAATTTTTGAAGAGGACTCCTTAAACCCCTACACATTCTAAATGGTGCCAAAATTATTCTTTTTAGAAATATGACAAAACAAACATATCTTATATTAAATTTTTTATTTTTGAACTATAATGATGTTTCTATCCAGGTTGTTTGATGTAATATGTCCTTAATAGTATTTAGAGAAAGAGTGTATATCTAAACCAAACAGAGTGTCTAAGGATATTGGTGTTAAGAGAGGATCTCTTCCCATCATTTACCTTGGGATTCCCCTTTTTGGGTGTGTTCGAAAGGTTTTATATGGATAAAATTTACTCCAGAATTATTAAAAAATATAAACATGAAAAAGGATATGTTTGTCTCTTGAAGGGAAGATTTTTCTCATCAACTCAGTGATTACCTCTAGGTTTTGTTATGTTTTATTTTCTATATATGGCCTTGAACTCTTATTAAAGAGTTGAATATTTTTATTCTTAACTTTTTTGGACTATCTGTATTCATGAGAGGCAGATTATTATGATTATTTGGAAATAATGTTTCGAACCATTGAATATGGGAGTGGTTTGAAAAAGGTACTTGTATTCTATAATGAGGCACTTTATAAAAAATTCACTTGGAACATTATCACGTCCAATGACTCCTCGTAGTATTTTCTCTACATAATATTTATCATGAAATTAAAAAATGTTTAATCTATGTACATCCTAATAACTTTCTAGCTAGATATTAATAAATCATACAATGACATTATACAATGATCAAAGTGGATGGAATGTATGTAGTAATCCTTAAATTACTGGAGTGCTTCATGTCTTTTAAAGAAATCAATTGAATAAGTTTATATTCCTAAATATATGAATGATATCACAGTTTCTAATATATATATTAATAACATTGCACATCAGATAATACCATATTTAATTAGTATAGAGATGGATAGATATAATTATACTTCTAAGGACATTATCATTTGGACACAAAGTATTACTGGTAAATTCAATACCAGAGAGTGTTATTAGAATCATTTTGATGGCTCTACAAAAAATCCATTATAGATGTGGTATTAAAGGAGCCTTAAATTTCCCTTTCATATATCATGATTCTTTTGAGGATCTAGAGGTAGTTACTTCAACTACATGGGAAGATTCAACATGTTAGATTGAACCTTTCCCCTATCATCCATATTTGTCTCAAATTTGATTAAACAATTGATCACATGTTTTTCATTTATTGTTTTGAATGTAGTATATGGATTTATATTAAGTATATATATATATTTAATCATTGATTTTATAATATTGAGTAGCTAATGACCTCTATTAAGAGGGACATATGTAAAGAGTAGGTTCATGTTCAGTAGATCACTACTGCAGCTGCTATAATTTCATTTATATAAAAGGCAAGTAATGGGATGGCCTTTGAGAATAAGGTCCCCTTGTTTCATGTGGTAATTTTTTTCAATTCATAGGGGAATCATTTTTTTCATATATGATTCAAACTATATCAATAAATAATGAGTTTTTTGACATGGTTATCTTGAAATATTTTCATGTTAATGGTTGGGTCATGAATCCAATGGTGATTAAGTCTATTAAGAGGATTCTTTGATCCCAAAATGGATGAATGTCGATGTGGATAGGGAAGAATCAATTGAATTAGGGCCCTAGAGTTGTGGTGGAAACTTTTTCAATCATCGAGTCCTTATTAAGGTGTTGTTTTACCATTTCATTAAGAATGGGTGTCTAATTGAAGCTTAATTGTGGGCTATGATCAAGGAGTTTTTGTATGTTGTCCACCATTGTTTCTAGGATCTATGGACAAAATCTAATTCAAGTTTAATAGTAGAAATTATTAAATACCATTATATAAATGTACCATACAATATGGTTCCATTTTGGGATTGATTTACTACATATTTTGGATTATCTCGGCCTAGATGTTACACATTTTTATAGGGAGTTAAATCAGGTTGCAGATGCTCATTCCCAGAATGTAATTGTGAATGCCAGGTTGAGATGGCCCTTTGTGATCCATAATTTTTTACTATTTTGGTTTTAGAGGATAAACATAGTGGTGCGTATAAATTTCTCCATATAACCCCTTGAAATTCAGTTCTTCATGTATTTATTATTTGTTTAATAATTTTATTGGGATCACCCCTACCTACATCTATAACTTTCTGATTATGTTATTCCAAGATTCCCCCCGTTGTCACTTATAAGATGGAAAATTCTCACCTATCCATATAACTCCTTTTGAGTACATAAGTTCCCTAAATACCTACCCAATTATCTATTTAAATTTACTTCCCACTTCATATAGGCTCTGGTTTAATAATTAATCCATCCTATAAATGATTATTGTGTAAATCTAAAGTGGTTTTCCAAATAAGAGGTAATGTTTTCACCAAGGGGTTTTCATTTTATTTCATCTTATACCATCATCAAAATTATAAAAATACGATAAAATAAGTACACTAATATATTCTATATATTGAGATTTTATTATGTAAATTTCGTAATCTATATATGTCTACATTTCCATCAAATGGGAAATGTAATCATCATTTTAGTATATGGAAAACTAATACATCATGAACTGATGTAAATAATTTCACATCACTACATATTATTTATTTTATTATTATGGATTTAATTATCATAAATTTTATTAATCAAATAATAAAAATTAAAAAAATATAATTTATCATCTACCTTCTTACATTTAAATCCCTTAAAAATTGATAATGTCTATTGTGTATATGTGTGGACTACCAAGTCCACGAAGTGATGTGATTTATTTTAAATCACCAAAGTACATTAATTGTAAATATAAATTTATTTAAAGATATGATATATTATATATTATATAATAATAATTATATAATAATAATTATATAAAGGTAAAATAATACTTAACTTATTTCAATCATGATAGTTGAAAAATTTAAACGTTGCCCATGCGTACTTACAGCCTATCATCTCCATGATTGTAACTTAGTTCATGTTTCATAATAATATTTAAAAGATGGTTTTAAAATTATAATTGATGATAATTATTTCTGGGTTATTATTCTAGATATGATTAAATAATTAACTCTTTGAACATTATCAACTTACCAAATTAATTTTGGATATATGAGTCTAATATCGTCAAAACATCTTATTAGAACTTAATTGATCAAGTAAATGTGTATAACAAGGTATTAAATAACATAAAAGTTACAATTAAATTGAAAAGGGTTGTTAATATATTATTTAATTACAATATTTTTGCTATTCAGTACCATATATAACATATGTGATGAGTCAGAATCAAGTTATGTGACCCGATAACATAAATCCTCATTTCATATGTGTTAATAAATTATTTTCTAATTCTTTTTTTCTATTTCCATTATCTTAAAATTATTTTATAGATGAATTTATATGGATATGAATTAAATATAAATTACTTTTCATGTAAACTTATAATTTCTTTCAAAGGTTTTAAAAATTAATCATTTGGTATATTTTATATGGGATTTTTTAACAAAAATGAAAAGGGAATTATTAATTTTAACTTATATGGTGTCAATGATTTTTTCCACTATCATAACAGTTTTATTATTTTTGGTATTATTTACAAGATTTTAAGTTTTATTTAGATAAAACCCCTATTTATATTTGTTCTTGGTATTTTTTAAAAAGTTTTTTTAAAAGGATTGAGTATTTTGATATATAGATGTATTTTAAATATGGGTTAAAAGGGTATTTTCAAGGTTATTATGATGAAAAGGTGAAAGAATAAAATAATTTATTCATGATATGGTACTTGATGATTGTATATGATTATGGGTGAGGCCAATGTATCTTACAATATGGTTGACCTTATTTCATTTTATATGATAAATGATCCTAATACAAATCATATTATGGGTTATCCTGATACATTGTACATGATGGGTGAGCCTGATATAACTCTCCAATACATTAGTTAATGTTTCTTTTATTAATAGTAATGAATAAGGGACATATATATAGGGGGTTTAAACTATGTATATAATTAAGATCAATTTGTTTCGGACCTGGTCAATTAATTCGATTCTCCAAGTTTTCTAAAAGGTGTTTATATTCACTTTCTATGGGTGTAAATGTTTTTTTGAGAAAAAATGTGTCTTTAATGTGAATATGATTTATTTAATACACTCAAATTACATTTTTATAAAGGTGAAAATATTATAGGTTCTCATGATATTCACTACAGTAATGGATTTTTTATGTTCATATACCATTTTGATCTTTTTTTCTCATCTCATTATTTTAATTTTTTACAGGGTTTAAGAATGAGTATTTATGAAGAAGAATTCATATTTTATGTCATGGAAATTTTTCATGAAATAAAATGTGTATTACTTTTAAAAAATATATATAATTGGAAAATGGATACTTAGTAGAAGTGTCCAATTTTAAATATATGAGTTTTTTATGTATGAATGATGAAATATTTCCCTGAAACCCTAATCCAAAGAGATATTTATGAATAAAAGAAAGTTTTTTCTAGTCAAAAGATAATATATTATGAAATTTTTAAGGATGGGTAATTGTATTTGGTACCAAATAAAAGGTTTGGATAACTGTATAGGTTTTCATAATGTTTATATAATGCCCATTGAATATTCTACACTATTGTTAAGTTGAAAAGATATATAATTTGAAGATTATCAAGTTGGTTCATATTTTTATAGTATACCAAGAATTAATTTCCACATAGGAAATAGGGACGACAAACTTGTAAATTATCAAGAAGAAAAAAAAATTCAAATCATAATCCTAGAATGGTTGCAATTGGAACTAAGTAATTTTTTACAGTGATGGAATAGTTGAAGTAGTATATTAACAGTTATGTCATCCATTTTAGAGATAATCTTGATTTATAATAAATTAAAATATTGATAATTGATAATTTTATGAAATAATACTCTCCAACTATTAATGTAACCTCAGATCTAGTGTAATCCAAAGGATGGATCAATGCTCTAGAAAATTTATTTAATTTCATGGGATATTTAGAACATCATAACATAACTCTTTCAATTTATCATATTTAATGTGAATCTAACCAATAGTGTTGTTTCGATAATAAAAATATGAAGATAATATGTTAATCCCATGTAATGGGATAAATTTATGAAGATTTTTTTGGATAAATATTTCCTAATGTTTTTTTACTCGAAATAGTGAAATAATTCTTTGACACGGGGAAAATAAAATGATTAAATAGCTATATATGATTTGAATTTTAAAATATTTTCCAATTATGTACAAAATTATATTTGGGGAAATAATAGAAAAGTAAATATAATTTACTCAGGATAGAGACCATGTTTTCAATCCTCATAAGAGTTTAAATGTTATGAGAAATCAGATCATTATGCTATATAAATTGAGATAATGTTTTCTAACACATATTTTTTTGAGATGGAAACAGTAATAAGTGGTCAAGGTGGAAATAAATGGATATATAGTCCACTAATAAATACAAAGGTGATAACCAAACATTTTAAAAGTATGTTAAAACACCTTTCAAGGAATTTGTAAAAGGAACATTAAATTATTACTGATGTTGAAATTTTCAACACATGGATAATGAGTATGGATAAAAGAGTTATGAACAATACATGACGGTGGTAAAACATAACCATCCAATAGTTAGAATCTTTAAAATTAATGAGTTAGGGAATTATGACTGCTTTTTTCAAAAATTATTAACATAGGGTGTAAATAATCATGTTAGATAGAAATAATGGTGTAGAATATTGATTTTCTAAAAATACAGTTGATGTTGGGAAATATAAGGATGTGGTGATAGTTACGTTACATTTCTAATCCAATTATTATGATTCCCTATTTTACACTGGATCTTTATAATCTTTTTTTAAGATAAATTTACAATTAAAATTGGAATATAACCTCATGACAAGAAGATATAATACATGGTGAAAACTCTAAGTGGATATATTAAAGAAACCCTAATGAATAATAATATTATTATTCTTATTAATGTAGTGGTTATTCATAAAAATGTTGTTGAAATACCCATAGTATAGTATTATATTATTTTGGGAATAGATTTTCAATCATTTCATCATTATTATATCTGTTTTGGAGATAATAAATTTATATTCAATTATTTTATAACTCTAATAACATGTTAAGAAGCTGATAGATGGATTACAAATAGAATTAAATATTACCTATATCAACTTTTAAGAATGAAATAAATAAGAAATTTTTTTAATTTGTATGTAGTGAATAAATATATGGATGTTTTCATGTTGAATTGTTTTATTTTATTCTTGATTAGAAGGTTAACTTGAGTATTGAATTAGTTCCCAATTTTATAATCATTTCAAAACACCCTTATCGAATATCTCAAGTAGAACTTTTAGGATTGGAAAATAAATTATAGGATTTTCTAAATAGTGGTTTCAATCATAATATCACATAATTTTTGGGTGATATTGTTTAATTTGATAAAAATAAATATAGTTTAATGATACTTTTTAGTGATTATATAGCCTATAATAAAATTACTATTATGAATAATTATTTGATTCCACATATCAATTATCTATTTTATCAGATCCATAGAGAATAAAATTTTCAAAGATATATCTCATGAAACAGTACCATTTATTGAATATAAAGAAGGGATATATTTTAAAGATATTTATATAGAATACATAGAAGCATTTTGAATTGGTAGTTATGCCTTTTGGAATATCTAAGGAGCTATATGTATTAATGGATCTTATGAATAGAGTTTTTCAAGACTATTTAGATAAGTTTTAGTTTGTTTATTGATGATATATTGGTATATTATAAATTTCATAAGGAGCATAAAATCCAAATAATGTTTGGTATATAAACCCAAAGAGAACTAAAACTTCTTATTGAAAATTTAGTAAGTCTGAATTTTGTTTGAAATATATTTATTTCCATGATCATAATATTTATAAATATAGTGTAAATGTTGAACATAATAAAACAAAATCCATTTAATAATGTATAAGACCAATAAATATCAAATATATTAATAGTTTTCTTATCCATTTGGGTTAATACTGTTTTTTTAAAACACTACTCAGTTATGTAGCTCACTAACTAAGTTAACTTTTGATGTGCACTGTGTTGCATTTGTTGTCAATGAGGCATGAAGTTGTCTTGGAATGAATGGAAGTCAGGGAATGTCAAGATGTGAATGACAAAGGTTGTGATGGTGTTGGTGGTGAAGGAGAATGGCCATGGTACTAAGAGGCATGTCACTTAGGAGATTCACTAAGTGGTATTGGAAATTGTGGTTGAAACATTCTCTATGGATATCTGACGATTGTTGAGTTGTTCTTAAAGTTCAAAGAACTTGTATCAACTGGATACAATGTCTCAACATGATTAGAAGACCATGCATTGTAGTGAAAATGCATGAGGAGTTGAAGAAGCAAGATGATCCATTCACTACTTCTAAGTGGATGAAGTCGTTTAATGAAGTCCATGCACTATCACTTAGTGCATGTGAATCAGAAGAAGATCCAATTGATCTCTAATTTGATCAATGAAGCACATTGAAGATTTTATGTGATTCAAGAGCTCGGTTGATGAAGAACCTTCTAGAGTTTCCCTCCTAAGTAATGACTATATGTTGAGGAGATTGGAAGAATTCTTATTAAGAAGAAGAAGAAAAATTTAGAAGAAGAAGAATGGCTTGGGAGAAGATAAAGAGTTGTGGTATTTGGCACTTGAACTTGGTTACTTTGTTTTTAACAAAGTACTTGTTCTATTACTTGAAAAAAATTAGCCATCTCAAGCCATCCTTAAGGGTTCAACCCCCAAGGCACATGTGGGCCTAAGGTGCCACGCCCAAGGGGGGATCCCATGTGGCCAGCCCGAGAGGCAGGGGGGCCGTGTGTAAGCCCCGGGCCACGCAGGGGATCAGGCCTGCGCAGCATGGGCGCCAGAGCGCGCCCGGAGTGTGTATAGTAGGCGCTAGTAGCGCGCCCGCAGGAGCAGAGAATGGGCGCAGAGCGCGTCCGCTGGGAGAACACGGTGCGGGGCGGCACCGTGGAGGGAGAATTTCAATTGCGGGGTTGAGGGAGCGCTTGGGTAATAAGCTGCGGAAAAACCGCGCGCCGATTCGATGTGGGACGCAGAAATTTCACCCGGGACAGATCTGAGCCGTCCGTCTCATCGCGCGCTGGATCGCAGCCGCTCATCTCATCTTCCGCGCGCCGCGATCTAATCCTGCCGTCCGATGTATTTCAATCGCCCGATCCAACGGCCGTGGATCATCTCCTTCCTCGAGCTCGAGCTGAGGCCTCCCCGAGGCCACCCGCGAGCAGCCGCTGAACCAGAGCCCTCCGAGCACCAGTTTTCAAGCTCCCGGCCATCATTGTTCGATCTGAAGACTCCATTGAGATCGTCTAAGCATAACGAACTCATCCATGCAAGAAAGAAGCACGCATGCAGAGCAGTGAGGAACTTCGGTCGAGGCCGAGGCAAGCAAAGCTGCCGAAGGCCATTTGGGTTGTTGATTTGCATGGATAGGCCTAGATAGAGGCATGCACACGTTCGGCCGAACATGAACGTGATGGAAGAGAAAATAAAAGATCCCGCGTGAAACAGAGGATAAAAATCAAGATTTGGAAATATCTTTGAAGATCCGTAGATTTCGGGGATTCGAGATTTATCCCACGCGGAAGGCAGAGGCTCTCCTCGCCTATAATTGGAGAGGCCGAGGCATTGGAGATGCTTGCTGAAAAACTCGAGAGAAGTCCCGTGAGTGCCTTTGTGCCTCGCGAAGAAAGAAGCCCCGTGCAATTTATTTGCGCGGCTGAAGTCCTCGGTGCCATCTTTGGCCCGAAGGAGTCCCTTGCGCGCAACTCATTTGCGTGACAAGAAGAAGAGGTTGGGTTGCGCGGTAGAACCTTGCGCACCCCCTCTGTGCACCGTGCCCCCGGCGCGGTAGCACTTGCGCGCCCGCGGTGCCTTGCACCCGTGGCTAGTGCGGCCTAGAGGTCTTGTGCTCTTGCGCGGCCAGTGGCACCCAAGTGTACCTTGCGCACTTTGAAGAAGAGGAGAAGAGGCCGCACCTTGCATGCCTTGAGTTGGTTGGTGTTCGGGTGTGTGCAAGTAGAGGCCGAGACCACACCTTGTGTGAGTGCCAAATTGAAGAACACACTTTGTGTGTGCTAAGTACCCTACGGGCAGTGGGTGTGAGCAAGACAAGGCCATACCTTGTGTGTGCACACTTTGAAGAACAAACTAAAAGAACACTAAAGTGTGTGTGTGCAAAGAAGAACAAGTCTTGTGTGCAAAGGAAGTGAAAGGTCGTAGCCTTGTGTGGGTGAAGTGAGGACCACACCTCATTTGAGTGTGTGTGTGTGCAAATTGAAGAGGAACACCCTACGGCCATTTAAGGGTATGCAACAAGAAGTGTGAAGGCCAAGCTCAAGTGTGTTCCAAAGTGAAGAAGTTTTGTGTGCAAAGAGACAAGAAGGCCGAACCTATGTGTGTGCACTAAGAAGTGTGTATACATTTAGAATAAGAAAAGGGAGAACACTCACACAAAGTATAACACACATTTATGTGTGTAATCAAAAGGAATTAAACGTGTGAAGGAAAAGAAGAAAAGGTGTGTGCTTAAAGTGTTACACCCTTTGAGGGTTTATTGCACCAAGAGGAAGAAAAGGAGAGTGCATGCTTGCATGCATGCACATGCACACGTGAACAAGTCTGAATCAGCTTGTGTGCAAATTGAGTTGTCCAAGACCAGGAGGTTCTTGAAGAATTGAGAAGGCCATGCTATCAGTGCATGAGGATGAAGAGCTGCCATGCACTCAGTGCATGAAGTTGAAGTGACTGAGACTGGACCAGACCAAAGTTAAAGATATCAGTTGTCTGAGTATTCAGTAGTTGGAGAGAGAAGCCAGGTCATCCTGAAGAAGGAGATAAAGCCTGAGCTAGACGAGAAGCCCTGATCAACCACAAGTGATCAGAAGAGAAGAGCAAGGCCAGCAGCCTTTATCCCAGGCTGCTGAAGTTACTTGAAGAACTTAAAGTGAAGAAGAGCTACTTGTGTGACTCGAGGAGCCAGGAGAAGACCCTGTGGGACTCAGGGAGAAGAAGTCTTCAGTGGGATTCTGGAGCAGGCCAGTGGGACTCTGGTAACACTGTGTGAAGCAGTATAAAGACCCTCTTGTGGGACTCAGGAGAGATACAGTGGGACTCTGTATCGACCATTGTAATTTTAACAGGTTATAATGGAGAATCCATGCTGGGAGAGCATGGCAAGGATGTAGGCCTTTGGTGCCGAACCTTGTAAATCCTTGTGTCTTGTGCCTTTTCATTACTGCATCATTCGGGAAAGGTTGAGAGATACAAGAAGAGTGGATCGAGGCTTTAACCATCCATAGAGGTTTAATTGATAAAGAATCAATTAGTAAAATTTTTTAAGGGATCACTGATTCACCCCCTCCCCCTCTCAGTGATTCACACTGATCTGGGCACTTCAATTGGTATCAGAGCGAGGTTGCCTCTAAAAGATCCAAGGGAGTCTTTATGAAGTGCAGATTTGAGGAAATGAAAGACCAGCCTCAAATGGAGATATCTGCCAAGACTCAAAAAAATAGAAATAAGAAATAGGCCAAGAAGATGAAGAAAGCCTGTCCTAGCTGTGATGAAGTTGAAACAATGAATGATCTTCAGAGTGCACTCAAATATCTTCAGAAGACAGTTCCCATGGAAGTGGCAAAGTGTATAGCTACAGGCATCCATGATCTTCATGAAGAAAAATCACAGTTAAAAGAAGAAGCCAATGCAATGGAAGATCAATTGGCTAAAAGGGTTGGCATAACCAACACTCTCAGGGAAGCTGGTGAAGGATAAAGATGAAACAGTTTCTCTTTGCAATGAAAGATATGAAGACACTGCTGAAGAATTGCAAAGAAGCCTTTCTGAGAAAGAATTCTTTATTATAATAGTCAAAGATGTTGTCCATGCACTGGAAAAGAGGCACAAAGTGTCAATGGTTGTCAGAAATGCTCAACTAGAAGACAAAGTCAAATTGGTGAAGGAGCTGGACAATTCATTGCACGAATTAAAGAAGGTGCATGAAGACCAGATGAAACAACTGGTGGAGAATTGGGAAGGAAAGATAAGAACTGTTGAGGATGAGAAGAACTTCATCAACATTAAATACTTAGAACTAGAGGTGATATTGAAAAATCTGCAATCACCCAAAGCTGAATCCTCCCAGTCAGCTAAAAGAAGAAATCTTACCACTCAAGTGAGCTTTGAGAAGGATGATTCTAAAAGAAAGACATCCTCTAATAAAAGGGCAACATCTTCTAAAAAGAAGGTACCATCCATACCATCTTGTACTCATGCTTCTAAAAGTGTTTCTACAAACAGTGCAGGATGGAAGAATGAATCCAAACAAGTATGGATGAAGACAGTGAAGAAAGAATGCTCTCCTGAAACAACACAGCAAGTCAAGAAAAGTACCCAAAAATCAGAAGGACTGAAGAGGTCAAGATTTGTGGGTCAGTGTTGGTGTTGTAATAAGTATGGGCACTGTGCAAAGGATTGTTGGTACAATCCACTGAATGTCAAAGCACAAAGGAAGCCCATTCCAAGGGGGAGCAAGCCAGAGGAAAAGAAGCAGCATCCACAGGTCCAGAGACATCTGTTTACTGCAAATAGATTTGGATTGCTTGATAACATCTGGGATGTGTGCAAAAGTGGTCAAAATGATACATGTCAATCTCCAACTGTATCCAAAGATGAAAAGCAGAAAAGATCACAGAACCTGGCTCAGAAATATTCCTTGGGAAGCAAGAAGAAAGTAGAAAATGCCCCCAAGAAGTGTTTGATAAATGAAGAGAAGTCCTTGGAGTCTAAATCCAAGAAGGGTGATGCATCCAGAAGGACCACCAAGAAGAAATGCTTCTACTGTGGAAAGAAAGGGCATATCATGGATCTTTGTAAAGAAGCCATGAAATTCAATAGAAGCCAACTGAACTCAAACAGACAATCAATCCAAAAGAAGCAGAAGGGATTGATTGAAAACAAGTTTCCTAAGAGAGGTAGCTTGACAGAATCAAAGGAACCATGTGGAATATCCAGAACTGAGGCCACACTTCCAAGTGACTTACTAGTCATATGGCCAAATCAGTTGCAACTTGCCAAAGATTTGCAAAGAGCTGAAGATGAACTTCTAGCAATTGCTAAGGCAAGAGGGAAGAAGAATATTTCACATGAAGATGTATTGAGATCCACACCAGCACCAACATCATTGAAGATCAAATGTGAAAGTGTGAAGAATGGTGAAAATGGGACATCTCGGTTGAGAGAATCTTCTCAACCTTGTTGTTCACATTGATGAACCAAGGAGGTTCCATCTTATTCCCTTATACACTTGTATTTACATGTGCTAACATTGTAGGGAATTGAAGATGATGGTCATTCTCGGCTGGAGGATGGTTTGGATTGAATGGAGTGCACCCCTTAAGGGGGAGCCAATCTGAAGAAGATGGGATTCTTAGAGTAATACCATCTTGAGAAAAGTGAAGGTATTCCCATCATACTTTCATCCCTTGTTTCTTAATTGAGTTTATCTTGTCAATTAAGGGGGAGTATGGATTGAAGACAAATGGATGAAAGGGGGAGCTTTATCTTTGCACTGAACTTTCTAATGAGTTTTGTGAAGTTGTGCAGGATTTAGCAATTCATTGTTATATCTGAAAAAATTTCAAACCCCTAAGCATGATCTCACATGTGTAGAGAATTATGGACAGCTTTGAATTCCTTGGTCATATCACTCTTGTTTTCTACACCGGGTTAGCCCAAGTAGACTTAGAGTTGATTTACTAAAGGTTCTTTGCTAAAGAAGAACATGTGACATCATCCCTCTCTTAGTGTATTTCAAGAAAATACTTTTCAAAGGGAGGAAGAGATTTTTGAAAGGGAACCACACCACACCTTTGCATTTGATTGCCAATAAGGGGGAGAAAATATTGGCACACATATTGACCCATTCATATGTGCTGAAGGAGTGTATTGACAACAAATACAAAGGGGGAGATTGAAGTGCACTGTGTTGCATTTGTTGTCAATGAGGCATGAAGTTGTCTTGGAATGAATGGAAGTCATGGAATGTCAAGATGTGAATGACAAAGGTTTTGATGGTGTTGGTGGTGAAGGAGAATGGCCATGGTACTAAGAGGCATGTCACTTAGGAGATTCACTAAGTGGTATTGGAAATTGTGGTTGAAACATTCTCCATGGATATCTGACGGTTGTTGAGCTGTTCTTAAAGTTCAAAGAACTTGTATCAACTGGATACAATGTCACAACATGATTAGAAGACCATGCATTGTAGTGACAATGCATGAGGAGTTGAAGAAGCAAGATGATCCATTCACTACTTCTAAGTGGATGAAGTGGTTTAATGAAGTCCATGCACTATCACTTAGTGCATGTGAATCAGAAGAAGATCCAATTGATCTCTAATTTGATCAACGAAGCACATTGAAGATTTTATGTGATTCAAGAGCTCGGTTGATGAAGAACCTTCTAGAGTTTCCCTCCTAAGTAATGACTATATGTTGAGGAGATTGGAAGAATTCTTATTAAGAAGAAGAAGAAAAATGGAGAAGAAGAAGAATGGCTTGGGAGAAGATGAAGAGTTGTGGTATTTGGCACTTGAACTTGGTTACTTTGTTTTTAACAAAGTACTTGTTCTATTACTTACAAAAAATTAGCCATCTCAAGCCAGCCTTAAGGGTTCAACCCCCAAGGCACATGTGGGCCTAAGGCGCCACGCCCAAGGGGGGATCCCATGTGGCCAGCCCGAGAGGCAGGGGGGGCGTGTGTAAGCCCCGGGCCACGCAGGGGATCAGGCCTGCGCAGCATGGGCGCCAGAGCACGCCCGGAGTGTGTATAGTAGGCGCTAGTAGCGCGCCCGCAGGAGCAGAGAATGGGCGCAGAGCGCGCCCGCTGGGAGAACACGGTGCGGGGCGGCACCGTGGAGGGAGAAGTTCAATTGCGGGGTTGAGGGAGCGCTTGGGTAATAAGCTGCGGAAAAACCGCGCGCCGATTCGATGTGGGACGTGGAAATTTCACCCGGGACAGAACTGAGCCGTCCGTCTCATCGCGCACTGGATCGCAGCCGCTCATCTCATCTGCCGCGCGCCGCGATCTAATCCGGTCGTCTGATGTATTTCAATCGCCCGATCCAACGGCCGTGGATCATCTCCTTCCTCGAGCTCGAGCTGAGGCCTCCCCGAGGCCACCCGCGAGCAGCCGCTGAACCAGAGCCCTCCGAGCACCAGTTTTCGAGCTCCCGGCCATCATTGTTCGATCCGAAGACTCCATTGAGATCGTCTAAGCATAACGAACTCATCCATGCAAGAAAGAAGCACGCATGCAGAGCAGTGAGGAACTTCGGTCGAGGCCGAGGCAGGCAAAGCTGCCGAAGGCCATTTGGGTTGTTGATTTGCATGGATAGGCCTAGACAGAGGCATGCACACGTTCGGCCGAACATGAACGTGAGGGAAGAGAAAATAAAGGATCCCGCGTGAAACAGAGGATAAAAATCACGATTTGGAAATATCTTTGAAGATCCGAAGAATTCGGGGATTCAAGATTTATCCCACGCGGAAGGCAGAGGCTCTCCTCACCTATAAAAGGAGAGGCCGAGGCATTGGAGATGCTTGCTGAAAAACTCGAGAGAAGTCCCATGAGTGCCTTTGTGCCTCGCGATGAAAGAAGCCCTGTGCAATTTATTTGTGCGGCTGAAGTCCTCGGTGCCATCTTTGGCCCGAAGGAGTCCCTTGCGCGCAAATCATTTGCGTGACAAGAAGAAGAGGTTGGGCTGCGCGGTAGAACCTTGCGCACCCCCTCTGTGCACTGTGCCCCCTGCGCGGTAGCACTTGCGCGCCCGCGGTGCCTTGCACCCGTGGCTAGTGCGGCCTAGAGGTCTTGTGCTCTTGCGCGGCCAGTGGCACCCAAGTGTACCTTGCGCACTTTGAAGAAGATGAGAAGAGGCCGCACCTTGCATGCCTTGAGTTGGTTGGTGTTCGGGTGTGTGCAAGTAGAGCCCGAGACCACACCTTGTGTGAGTGCCAAATTGAAGAACACACTTTGTGTGTGCTAAGTACCCTACGGGCAGTGGGTGTGAGCAAGACAAGGCCATACCTTGTGTGTGCACACTTTGAAGAACAAACTAAAAGAACACTAAAGTGTGTGTGTGCAAAGAAGAATAAAAGAACAAGTCTTGTGTGAAAAGGAAATGAAAGGCCGTAGCCTTGTGTGGGTGAAGTGAGGACCACACCTCATTTGAGTGTGTGTGTGTGCAAATTGAAGAGGAACACCCTACGGCCATTTAAGGGTATGCAACAAGAAGTGTGAAGGCCAAGCTCAAGTGTGTTCCAAAGTGAAGAAGTTTTGTGTGCAAAGAGACAAGAAGGCCGAACCTATGTGTGTGCACTAAGAAGTGTGTATACATTTAGAAGAAGAAAAGGGAGAACACTCACACAAAGTATAACACACATTTATGTGTGTAATCAAAAGGAATTAAACGTGTGAAGGAAAAGAAGAAAAGGTGTGTGCTTAAATTGTTACACCCTTTGAGGGTTTATTGCACCAAGAGGAAGAAAAGGAGAGTGCATGCTTGCATGCATGCACATGAACACGTGAACAAGTCTGAATCAGCTTGTGTGCAAATTGAGTTGTCCAAGACCAGGAGGTTCTTGAAGAATTGAGAAGGCCATGATATCAGTGCATGAGGATGAAGAGCTGCCATGCACTCAGTGCATGAAGTTGAAGTGACTGAGACTGGACCAGACCAAAGTTAAAGATATCAGTTGTCTGAGTATTCAGTAGTTGGAGAGAGAAGCCAGGTCATCCTGAAGAAGGAGATAAAGCCTGAGCTAGACGAGAAGCCCTGATCAACCACAAGTGATCAGAAGAGAAGAGCAAGGCCAGCAGCCTTTATCCCAGGCTGCTGAAGTTACTTGAAGAACTTAAAGTGAAGAAGAGATACTCGTGTGACTCGAGGAGCCAGGAGAAGACCCTGTGGGACTCAGGGAGAAGAAGTCTTCAGTGGGATTCTGGAGCAGGCCAGTGGGACTCTGGTAACACTGTGTGAAGCAGTATAAAGACCCTCATGTGGGACTCAGGAGAGATACAGTGGGACTCTGTATCGACCATTGTAATTTTAACAGGTTATAATGGAGAATCCATGCTGGGAGAGCATGGCAAGGATGTAGGCCTTTGGTGCCGAACCTTGTAAATCCTTGTGTCCTGTGCCTTTTCATTACTGCATCATTCGGGAAAGGTTGAGAGATACAAGAAGAGTGGATCGAGGCTTTAACCAGCCATAGATGTTTAATTGATAAAGAATCAATTAGTAAAAAGTTTTAAGGGATCACTGATTCACCCCCTCCCCCTCTCAGTGATTCACACTGATCTGGGCACTTCAACTTTAAATGAATTTAAATTCCTCTAGAAAAAATAGTGTGATGATTGTTTCCAAGAAATGAAAATAATATTGATTAATATTACATTTTGTTCCATACCATCTAAAAAGGTGAATTTTCATCTACAATAATTCTTCATTGAAGGTATTTGGTTGTGTTCTAATGAAGAATGATCTGGTAACTTCCTATGTTTCACATAAATTGAGAAATCCTATTTTATATTATCCTACACATGAATTAGAAATAACTATTGTGGTTTTTTACATTAAAAATATAGAAGCATCATATATTTGGAGTAACATGTGAAATATATACTGAATATAAAAGTTTGAAGTATATATTCTCTAAGAAATAATGGATCAGAAGGTAGAAAATATAGTTGTAATTGATTAAGGATTATGGTTGCATGATGCATTACTATATAGGAAAAGAAAAAAAAATTATAATCAAATGATTCTAACATATAATGATTCACTAACAATGATACATTTTGAAAATCATCCTTTGGAAAATGATTTAATGAATGATTTCTTTGAAATTGTGCATGCTGGAAATTTTTTTATTCATGTTTAAGTGTACTCTTCTTTTTCAAGAAGAATGAAGTATGATTTCAAGTAATAATAAGATTTATATGTATAATTAGTATTTATATAGAGAGTTAAGTTACCTAGATTTATCTTTGATGAGGAGGGTGTTTTTCAGATTTTTTAAAATATAATGTGTGTCAGCTATCTCCCAGTTGAAAAAAAAAATTATTGAGTGAAGCTCACAACTCTCCCTTTTAAATTCATATCGATAGTACTATGTTGTATAGATACCTCTGACAGTATTTCTGGTGGGATTTAATTAAGAATAATATTATATACTTTACAACAAAATGTTTTACTTTATAATAGTTTAATGTCTAATAATAATTACTAAAAGGGCTAAATTATCCTTTTCCAATACGAGAGTTGATAAGTGAAAATATATCCATGGATTTCATGGTTGGATTACCAAATATATGTTGAGGTAATAATAAAATTTGGAATTTTTTTATAGACTAACTAAATATAACCATTTCCTTTCCATTTGAGACACAATTTCTTTATATCAACTTTATCAACTATACATCATATAGACATTTAGGTTACATGGATTTCCTGTCTTTGTTTGATAAAACTGAGATCCCAGATTTACTTATAAATTTTTTAAATTACTTTTGAATACATTGGATACTAAATTTAATCATTGTTCTAATATTAATAATAAATATAATGGAAATTCCCATAGAACGATCTAGACCTGGGACTAAATGAATCATTCATGTTTAATGGATTACGAAAAAAGATTTGATCATCATTTTTTCATTATTATATTTTTCTTATAGAAACATTATTTCATTATAGTATACAAATTGAATATTTTGAAGAATTATATAGAAATAGGTATAAGACTTCGTAGTTTTGGGATCTAGTAAGAAAAAGGAATTTTTCAGGATAAAATGTAGTAATATAAAAGGATGATAAGGTGAAGATGTTTAACCAATATATGAGGATGGAATAGAGTAGGTAGAAAATTTATGTGGATAACTAAATGAAAGAACATTATTTCAAAGTAGGTTATCGTGTTTTTCTGAAGTATCTCCATGGAAAAGGGTTATGTGTTTTGGTGAAAAGAGTAATTGAATTATTTTGTTCATTGGATTATACGAAATCTTATAAAAAAATTATCAGTTTCCTATAGTGTGTCATTATCTCTATGCTTGTCTCTGGTCCAAGGAGTGTTTTATGTTTCACTATTGAGAAAATATGTTGCAGATGCATATCAGTTTTTGATCCCTAAAGTAGTTCAGTTGGAGTACCACCTTTATTATGAGGATTAACTGGTGAAAATTATTGATCATAGAGATAAATGTTTGTGAACTAAGGTAATTAAATAATATAAAGTTCTTTAGAAAAACCATATGGTTGAAGAAGGAATATGGGAATCAAAATATTCAATGAAGGAAAAATGTCTCCACTTGATTAAGTGTGGACCAAAATTCTAATGACACAATTTCAAAATAATTGAAGAATGTGTAAACTGTTGTAATGTTTATAATAAATAAAATTCTTTATTTATATTTGAAAATTACATTTCATATTGTTATATTGATTATAATAATATTAAGTAATTTTTTATTATGTAATGAAATGGTTTGATTCTTATTAAACTCATTTTCATATAATTTTTTATTTAAATGATTAATTTATAAATTTTAGAATATGAATATGAAAAAAAATTATTAATTTTTTAAATAAGTATATCAAATTTATTTTCATAAAAATTTTATGTATTTTTCTAAAAAAAATTAAGTGTATTGTGATAAATAGATATTTTTATAAAAATGCCTTATATATTAACTAAATATATAGATTTAAAATTATCATTTTTCATTGTGTAAAATATGTATCCAAAAATAATATATAATCACATTAAATATATATAAAACAACAGTATACCTAATTTTGATATAAGTTCTTTTTTAGACTTCAAAAAATTGTTTTTCTAAAAACTGTTTTCATTGCATTTTTCATTTGTATCTTAAATTAATTTCATCCACCTATAAAAATGAATCTTAAAAATTAGATTAAATAATTTTAAATAGGAGTTCCACATTTAGTAAATAGATTAGTTTTACATTTTCCATTATAAATAGTGACCATTGTAAATTTTGTTATTGTGATAAGGCTAAATCGTGTCATTAAACATAAAAGTAATGTTATAAGGCTTAAAATTCATTCAAACTCTAAAAATTATTTTATTGGATGGATAATATTTTTTCATAATCATGTAAACTTCTAAATTATGAACGTTTCCACTTATCTTTGAATTTTACTTTTATATAACGTTATGTAATGAAAAAATAAAAAATGACACTATATTCTAATTAAATTTTTATTATATATATGGAAATAATTTGTTTTTAAATAATCATTAAAGTTATTTTCATAATAATGAAGTTAGTTTATTTATGATAATTTATTAAAAAATATTATTTATGCGTTAATTATCTTAAATTCTTATGCAATAAAAATTTAGTTCTTATGCAAGTAGGAGAAAAATCAAGTAAATAATTTTAAAAACTCTAAAAGTAATATTTTTTAGTTGAGTTTTTGTGTTCCACAAATTTTCATGATCAATATAACATATTATGTATTTTTAAAAAAAATTATATTCTAATTCAATTAATATATTGATTTCATTAAAGCTGAATTAAATTAATAATTCTAGAAATGAAATTAATGATATTTTATAATAAAAAATATTTAATTAAATGATATAAAATTAGAAAAAAAAATATTCAATAAAAATTAAATGATATACGTTTTAAAATATAAATCACATTATAATTATGATTAAAATTTTCTTTTTATGTAATGTTTCTTGGATCTTATAGTTTAAGAAAACACTAATGTCATAGTAATCATCAAAATGGTTAACAAGGGTAAAAACAAATATATAAGTGTGAAAAATTCAACTAAACCTGTAAAATAATTAAGATAGTATTTGGGAACATAATAATATTATATTATAATTATAAAAATTTGGATCTATTTTCCTAAAAATTGCTTTATATTAATTTAATATTTTATGTAATTCCAAGAGTATACCTCCACTCACTTACAAAATGGAACCACCTATCCTATGTTCACAAACTTTTTCAAGAAATATAGTTTCTACAACACCAATAAAGGTCTCTAAAAAATCATCTGACTAGTCCAATAGTGCCTTGTATTATTTTAAATCCATTCTATATAGTATTTTGTTGTGAACTTAAAGGGTTGTCCGAAGAAGAGGTATAGAACTTAACAAAGCATTTTCATTTTATTTATTCATCTACCTCAATAAAATATTATTTAAAAACAATAAAATAATAAAATAAATGTATTAAATGTATTTTTATTTTATTAGGTTAATATAATAATATATATACATCTTATATTCCATAAAATGGTAAATGAAACTGCCGTTCATGTGAACAATGGACTGCCGCCTCATGAACTGATGTTATTCTATTTCCATGACCACCCCTCATGGTGGTTTATTATGATGGATTATTTAATATATATTATATTAATGACATATTTAACAATATATAATGATAATATACCATCTTTGTTATAACCTTTTCACCTATTTTAAAATTATAGCGTCGTTTGAGCGTACGTGTGGACAACCACGTCCCCAAAGCAGTGTGGTTAATTTTTCATGACCACGTTATATTGATGATAAATATATGATTATTTGAAAATATAATGTGATACTTATCATATAATAATCATTACATAAACATAAAATTATACTTTCCATATTTCCATTATGATCATTGAAAAGTGTAAATGTTACTTATGTATATGTATGACCTAACGTCTCTGTGATTGTAATGTAGTTAATTTTTCATAACCATATTTCTTGGTTGGTTTTAAAAGTATAATTAATGATAATAATTTCTTGATTATTATTTTTTAGATAATATAATAATTACCCCTTTTTTCATAATCAACTTACCAAATTCATTTTGGATAAATGATATGAATATCATCGAAACACATGATATGAAATTAATTTATTAAGTAATTCTATGTAAAATTATATTAAATAAAATAGAATTAAAAGTGAACATGAAAATATGATCTTATTAAAGTAAATAATTAGAAAAACTTTAATATTTATAAGTATAAATAATGTAAATGTTGAGTAAGAAAGATTTTAAAGGAAACTTTAACTGAAACCCTCATTTTTAATGTTTTAAAGATTTATTTTAAAAAAAAATTCCTTCCAAGTTCATTTTCATAAATTTATATTATGGATATATATATATTTAAATTAATGAATTATAAATTAAATTTAATATAAAATTTTAATTTATGTAAAAAAAATTAAAAAAATACTTTTAAATATTTTATAAGGAATGTTTTGACAAAAAGTTAAAAGGAATGTTATTTTTTTACATATATAGAGTCAACGGTTTTTCCATATTTTATATCAATTATTCAATTTTTGGTTTAATTTAAAATATTATATTTTTTATTCAATGGAAGCTCATATTTCTCATTATTCTATTTATTTTTTATATAAAATTATTTTTTAAAATGAAAGGTAATTTTGTTATTAAAAAGTGTTTTGAATTTGGGTTACAAACAGTTTTCAAAGGGTTTTATAATGAAAAGGTTCAAGAATAAAATTATTTATTCATGATATGGTAATTAAGAATTATAGATGATGATGGTTTAGCCTAATTCAACTTATATTATGGTTTAAATCGATATAAATTTTCAATGAATTGGGTATTGTTCCTTGTATTCATTGGATGTAAACAGGGAGTTAATTATGTAGGTTTCTCCAATGGATTTAACTAGGATCCAGTTCCTTATGAAATCAGTTATGAAAATAGTTCAATAATATTCCTAAAAGTTTTTTGGATTTTATTTTTATTATTTTAAAATGTTTCTTTGGGAAATAATTATTTTTCAAGTGGATATGATTTATTTCATACAGCTAGGGAATATTGTGATAAAGGTAATAATTTTAGGGGTTTTCATGATTTTTACTAGAGTAAAGTATTTATTGCCTTTATATCCCTTAAAAATGTTTTTGTTCTCATTCCACATTTTTTAATGTTTTTAAAGGTTTTAAATATGACTAAAAAAATTTCTATGTCAAGTTAAAATTTATGATGCTTTTTCATGAAATGAGCATGTGTATTATTCTAAAAATTGTGTTGTGGGAAATTAGATACTAAGAATAAGTGTCCACGTTTTAAAAAATGGGGTTTTATGTAAAAATTTATAAACTAATTCTATAAAAATATATACCCAAACAATTTTAGGTATGAAATAAACTAAATTTTAGTCTAAAGAAATTGGATTATGTAATTTATTTAGGTTAGTTCCTTATAAAAAACATCACAAAACAAAAATAAAAAATTATTTCATCTGACTTTGAATAATATTTCTATATTGTCAAAAAAATTAACACATTAATCATATAAAAATAAATTTATATTTATATGAAATATAATTCCTTATAAAATCAATAATATCCATAACATACCTCTTATGATCATCAATCCCCCGTTGTATATTATAACTAACCATTGAATAGAAAACACAATATAACTAAAACCACTTATAAATGAATAATTTTTCAATAAATATTCTACCACTATAGTGAAACTAGTATAGGAATCATGAAAAAAATAATAGTGTCTTATTTTCCACAAAACAATAATCTACATTCATACCTTCTCTAAACCTAATCTTCTTGATTCAATAAGATGAAATGATACCACTATAAAATCCATCTAATAATTCATCACATATTATTATATCAATACTTCATCATCACATAATATGTGACCCCAACTTGAAAATCTATCCCTGGAATCTATAATACACAAATTTCTTTATTCAATTCAAATTAATATTTGAAGATTTTTGGAAAAAATCATAAACAGTCATCATGGGATAAATTAAAAATTTACACCTTTTACAATCTCCCCCTAAATATTCTCTCCCTATTGATAATAGAAACATATTCCTCTAGAAAATACTCTTATATTTTTTCTATCCAACTGTCAAAACCTAAATTAATTAAACATGATGGTATTTATGATATATTTTTCTACCACATTGAAAAATTATCAAAATATTAGTATAATATAGGGGAAAATTAAACACCACATATTGGAATTTTTATGATTGAAGTTTAACTCCAATCATAAACATCAGTAATCAAAAAAGAATCCTTTAGCAATGGTTTGGTGAATACATCAGCTAATTTCTCTAGGTTATAAAAAAATTCTAAATTAAAATCCTTTTTATTCACATGTTTTTTATGGAGTTAGATTTGATATATATGTACTTAAAAATTAATATTGGAAAGTTTTATTTTATTAATTAATTTTAGTTTGACTATCATAGCCCTAGAGGCATGGAAACCTCACTTCCACATTATGATCATCTAACTAAGTTCGCATCTATATAAGTTTAGTGGTAGCTTAAATATAATAAATATACCCTGATTGAATAGCACTTAGAATAAAAAAAATCTTCTTGGGGATCCAACAAACACATATATCTCCATGAAATAAAATTTCCAATGATGTAGATCTTCAATTGTCAACAGAACCATGTCAATCAATATTTGTGTATCTAAATAGATTAATAATCTCTTTGTTTCCATATTTTAAACTAAAACCTATTATTCATCTAAGGTACCTAAAATTCATATTTCTAGCACTAAAATGGGACTCTTTTGGGTACATTTATTCTTATCATGAAGTTTAACAACATAAATTAAATCTGGTCATAAAGATATCTAGTATATAAGATTCATAATAAACTTCTATAATCCCCTTATATCCTCTTTATTTCATTCAATATTTTTGGACAACCTTTTTTTCTTTAGGTCTATTTTTGGAAACCTGATTTTGATCCTCTATTCCAAACATCTCTATTAGTTAATAAGAATAATTTTATTGATATAAAAAAATGTTTTCTCTGTATTGTGAAATTTGTAAGCCCAAAAATTATCTTAACTCATAAATCATGGACATTTAAATAATATTATTCTTACCAATAGAAAATTCTTTATAGAACTTTTATTTATAAATTTCAATGATTATATCATCTATAAAAACAATTTTAATGAGAGATATCTATTTATCATATTAAAGATACTAGTTATTTTTCATTCTACCTTTTAAAAATTCAACTTCTTCAAATAAGAATCCATATTA
The DNA here is from genome assembly GCA_963277665.1 of Viscum album. Classification (NCBI taxonomy): domain Eukaryota; kingdom Viridiplantae; phylum Streptophyta; class Magnoliopsida; order Santalales; family Viscaceae; genus Viscum; species Viscum album. Next base: position 151,015,499 of record OY728159.1, read on the forward strand.
TTATACCAAGCTCTTAGAGAATATTTCATCATTTATATTTTTAATCAACATGAATACATAACTCCCTTTTTTACTAAGAAATAATCCACAGGTTTATTCAAAATAAACTACTTCATCCAATATGTTATTTTGGAAGGAAGACATGTCATCCATTTGGAATATCATATATTAAATTTTTACTATAATATAAAGAACAAAATTAATGGTTTAAATCCTTTGCACTACTATAAATGTATCATAGAACATTAATTCTAATTAAATATAAAACTTATAAAAAATTATTAAATTTTTTCTCGAAACATCTAATTGTTTACTAAACTTTCTTTTGAATACCCATTTTGTTAAAATGATATTTATAATTAGGTTTTTCATACCAGATACCAAGTCTAATTATTCTCTATATGGTTCAATTCTTCATCCACTCTTGATTATATAAAGGATTATTAGTGTCTGTTTTTTCAACTTTATAAATTGAAAATGTGAAACTTTATGTCCCAAAAGATCTGGTTTGAACCTATTATCCTAGATCTCTAATAATATTTTGGACATCCACTTGTCTTTTAAACCTTGGATGATGTTAGTTAGGTTTCTACTCATCACTAGAGTTAGCAAAATCATATTCATAAATTTATAATAATTTTATATCTTCTCCTCATTATAAAACTTCATCCTAATGTTCAACCAAATTATATTCCTCTCCATCACTTTTAGAAAATTCAATTCCATGTATATATTATTTTACTAAATGTTCAATAACTTACATGTCATAAAAATAAATAATAATCCATGTTGAAATGATATAATAGTGACATCCTCTTTTATTTAGAGGTTACCCAAGAAATATACCATCAATATCCATTTGTTTAATCATCCTAAATTTATCACATTTTACATTGATATTAATGGGGATACCAAAATCTATAAGATTGATAACACCTATAGGTTTTTTATAATAAATATCATATGATGAAATATCTAAATACATCCATTATAAGAATAAAATTTTTTTGAACCACTAATCCAATGGCTTATCTCTAAATGTACCAAACTTTTTCATTATATATTAATGTAGTCTGATCCATGTCCACCGAGATTCTATTATTTCATACATCTACACCATTATTTTTTTTGTTTTTATAGTTTACTAAGTTCAAATAGGATTACATGCCCTTAAAGATAACCATAAAACTTTTAAATTTTATATTTAGTATAATTGTCATTCTGAATCATCTTTTAAGAGCAACAACGCCTCTTTTTCATTAATTCTCCAAAAATAATAATATAAAGATCTTTTTTATTTGTGTTTAATAAAAAATGAAAACAATGTGAGTGAATTCATAAATAAATGAAATATTTTACTTATATATATATATATATATATATATATATATATATTTCTTTGTCATTGGACTACATATGATAGAATGAACAAGCTCAAAGGTATGGTATGTTTGTGGGGAATTTAGAATCTTCCCCTTTTGATATATAGAAAATATCTAGTCTATTTTTTTATCATCAAGAAAACATTATATTTGGGTAGGAATTATCATATTTAATAGAAAATGTAAAAAAGTATTCTATACCAGATAGGTTTTTATTCATTTAGATATATGTTTCATGAATTATGACCATATCCTACCTAAAATTAGTTTCTCATTGTTCACTATCCTCTTTTAAATGTCTTTTATCCTCATTTTTTTCTTAAAAAACTATTTCCTAAAATATAACTTATTTCCTTCATCATAGATCTATGGAACCCTCAATAAATTTTGTTTCCTCCCATTAAAATATAAGGTACTCTTTTCAACTTTATCTTCTCCTTTCAAATAGCAGTTGAACATACTCTTTTTCATTTTACCTGATCCATCAATACTGAATGTAAATGGCCCTTTTTTAATATTTAAAGTTATTCAATAGAATTAATTATTTTTTTCATATTTAAAGAACATACACTATCATAAATCCATGGATACTCCCCATTATATCTTTAAGAGAAACATCAAATACTAGATCATTTTATATATCTTTCTAGTTATTTACATGAGACTTCAAATTAATGTTTTGTTGGTCACATATAATTGTTAGGTATACATGAAAATGATGAATTATCTAATAAAATATCCCATACAATTATTCTAAAAATTAAATCTACTTGGATTCTTGGGATCATAATTTTCTATTTTCTGCCAAATGGTTCTTTTTTGAGGTGGTTTAGTCTCTCTAAAATTATACTTCCCAAACCTCATGATACCATGTATATTTTTATTATATAACCCAAAGAAAAAAATTATACCCAAACCCATCTTATTACCAATAGTATCCAATGAAATACATTCCTCATTAAATAGTATTTTTTTAGTATTTTCCCCCAATCTCACTTCTTTATTTTGAATACCAATTTTTGATTTATTTTTCGAAAAAAATTAATAAGATATCATAACATATTATTCTTAAACATAGTCTTATAATGATTATTTTTATAGTCACTATAACGTCCAAACCTGGAAGCCACTAAACCGGTGCTCTGAGCCGGTTCGCCACATTGCCTCAAGCGCGCCTCCTAGTATACCAGAGGCTACCGACTAACAGCGAGGGCCTAGGGTGTGATAGTGGGGAGACTATGCCCTCATACCAGAGTAAGAAAATAGTGGAAATAACTATGTATCTATACATTGGAAAGTAAACAAAGTGCGGAAGCAGTAAACAACTGCTATAGAGAAAGTTGTAATAGTAAAATGCAGTAAAAGCCCCAATAGCTATGCAATACAATACAAAACATTTCACCCACCAACGGACCATATAGATAAAAGTACAAAAGAAACTGAATGTAAAGGTGAGGGATCAACTAATTACTCCAAGACAACTTGTGTACCCGATCTCCAGACACTGTCGAACTACTGCATCCCGATTAGTAGAACCACTTGAGCAGCTCTGGTCGATCATGCAATACTAGGCCTCATCCCTATCCACCATGCAACTCATTCTCTACCTGAAAAGCTGAAATAAGGTCTACACATACACTGAGGTGCGCATGTAGGGGTGAGAAACAATCTTAGTAGGTAACCCCGAAAAGAAACCTATAATTGTGTTGCTGAAAGTGTATTCAACAATAATGTGCTCAGCCTAGCTGTAACATAACAAAAGTAAGTAAACCAAATGTGCAACCAAAATTGAACTCAGGGTATGTAATCTTTGTCGACTGGTAAAGTTCCACCATGGATGTCCATATCTATATGCGTACACACTTATAGTCCCATACCTATACACATATACATAAATATGAATATTCTTGATTATGTGATTCAAATAACAAGAACAACATTAGCAGTCGATCCGTGGGACCATAAGATTGATCTCTTGTACATCCTATACAAGGTTATTGAGTTGGTCATCGTGCCACTCAAGCCATTTATCAGATAAGTCAATCTTCGGGTCTATAATCCCATCGACATGTGCCTCCTTCGGCCAACACTAGAGATATGCCTCTGAAAAAACTAACCAAAAGCAAGTAACCCTCTAGTTAAACCAATCAATCACAAGAAATTAGATAACACAACAGGTAACCCTCAGGGAAGTACTCACAGTCATCCCCTCTAGTCCTACCTAACAAGTACCAACAACCATTTGTGCAGTCCACACAGCCAAACCCCTCTGGTTTGGTCATAAGAAATTGTAAATAATCTCTAAGGAAGAACACGCAGTTAATTCCCCTTATAGTCTAGGGTAGTCAGGAATTCTCTGAGGAAGTTCACAAAGTCAATTCCCCTTATAGGCCCTGTCACGACCCGCCCTCGGGGTCCGTGTCGTGACTACCCCAAGCCCGCCTTCCATAGGCCAGGGGCTGGCGACTAGCACCAAGGCGTAAATCCCGGTAAAAAGGGAAGGCATTGCCTTTGTAAAGTAAACAAACACCACAGAGTAAGCAAGCAGAAAGTAAATACTAAGCAAAAGCAGAGTACAACTGAAAGTGCGGAAAGGTAAATGTGCCAGTATACAAACCCAAACTGAAAGTTAAGTACAACTCGAAAGGAAAAACAGCAACTGAAAAGTAAAAGCCGCTACACCGAGCTGTCCACTGGAAATACCACCTGAAGGGTGGGTACAGATAGCTCCACTGCTCCACGGGTCCCGTCGTCCTCTCCGATCACGTCTCGCCCAGTGATCCTCCTCCAGGTACCGTCCTGCTCTGCAAGCCTCAGCTAAGATCAACGTTGTCCGTCGTCTGCAACCAACACAACGTAGTGCGGGCAAAGCCCGTGCAGGGGTGAGTATAAGCTACTCAGTAGGGACCCTGAGACCCCTGAAGGTCTCCCAAAATCCACAAAGGATAAACCACAAAGAAAGGTACAATCACAAAGTAACAACCGACACTGCTTAGGTATATGCCCATACATATACCTAAGTCACCAATTTCAAATACGCTCCAACCTCTGAGCCCAAGTACAACTCAGTCCACACAAGAAAGTAAACGTATTCCACACAGGAAAGCAAAACGTAATCCACACAGGATTGCACAACACAATCCACACAGGAAAGCAATAGGTTTCAGCTCACACAGGTTTTTCATTATCAAAACGTAACTACTGAAGAGCCCCATCTCTGAAGTGTACAGTGTCTTGTCATGACTCTGAGATACTCCTCACTAACCTATGACTGCTGAGGTACTCCTCCTGTCGAGTACCGCGGGTCTGCCGCCAACTACCGGGCGCTCCGTCCGCTGAGGGTCTGCTGCCAAATACCGGGCACTCACCCAAATAGCCTACAGAGGTACTCCTCCAGTCGAGTACCGTGGGTCTGCTGCCAACTACCAGGCGCTCCGTCCGCCGTGGGTCTGCCGCCAAATACCGGGCGCTCCGTCCACTGGGCTAGTCGACTCACTCCAAGTCGAGTCGGTCGAGCAGTCTTCAGGTCTCAGCCGGCTACACGGTCTCCATACTCCGTACGCTCGTCTCCAGTATCGCGGGTCTGCCGCTACAACCAAGCGCACCACCTCTATCGAGTAAAACAGAAGATTCAGCTCACATAGGTATACTTCTTCGGATTCCGTTAAAGATGATCAAAGAACCATCTAAGTCGTCGGACCCACAAAGGATCGATAGGTACTAACACCCGCAGTGACCTACACAGGATCGGACCCACACAGGATCGGGCCCATGCAGGACCTGTAGCACTGATCCACGTAGGATCGCTGAGTGCAGTAGTCGTCGCCGTTGAATCCACACAGGATCTCTGTACTGTTGTCGTCGCAGTCACAGTAGCAGTAGCAGTAGCAGTAACAGTCGCAGCCAGCACTAGGGTTCCCGCTCACAGCAAGCTCGTTCGGAGGATCCGCTCCACGAGCCGAGAGGCTGATACATCAACTGTCACAAAGTCCAGAGTTGATGTATCCAAAAGTTCCGTATCGTCAACAGGAACTCAACGCATCAGACAGCGCGTCGATCGGACGCCCGGTCTGAGAGTTATTGGCATTTTCGTCCCCGGGGCCCGGTTGGTTTTTAAGTCAAAACCAACCTGACCGTACTCCACCTGCGTCCAAACCTCGGGCGGAGTATGCCAAAAGAACCGTCTCACTAATAGGAACACAACAAAGCTGACGGCACGTCAATCGGTCGTCTGTAGCTTAAGATATGAGTGTTTCCGCTCCGAGGGCCCGGTTGGTTTCGTGAACGAACCAACCCGGCCGAACTCAAAGTATTCCGAAACCCTGAGTGCGATATACCAAAATGACCGTCTCGATCTAAGGATCGTGTTGCCGCAGACAGTTCGTCATTCGGAGGTCCATGGCTCAAGTTATGGCCAAAAGACCGAAACTGATTCGAAACGGGGGGGTCCGGGTCCGGGCCGACCCGGCCCGACCCCCCCCCCCCCCCCTGGGTCGGCCCAAACCGGGTCGACCCAACCCGGCCCGGCCGGCCGGCCGGCTGGCGGCGCGGCGGCCTGGCGCCGCACGGAGGCGGCACGCGGGGGGAATCAATCCCCCGCTTGATTGAAGAGGCGGCGCGGCTATATGCCGCGCCCTTTGAAAAAAAACAGCCCCCCACGTGGGGGCCGGCTTGAAGAAAAACCGGGTGGCCTCCTGCCCCCCCCCCTCAAGGGAACCGCCCTCCTCTTAAATGAGGAGGGTTTTAATGCTGGCCGGGGGAATTTATTTCCCCTGGCCTTTGACCTTCCGGCCGGCCAACTGCCGGCCGGTTTTCTCCAACGGGACCGGAAAAATCCGGTCCCCTTTCCAGCTTCCGACGCCTGCGGCCCGGCCGCCGGTCTTCTCGTTCCGCCGCGGCCCGGAACCAGCCGCGGTGTTAGTCGTCCGGCGCGGTGCGAAGGCACCGCACCTCTCCGCCGTGCCTTTGATTTCCTTCAACGCGGCGCGACGGAGTCGCGTTCTTCATGATTCTCCCATGGCGCGCGTGCGACGGCGTCGCGTAATATAATCGCACGATTAACCGCGTGGTGCGACGGCACCACGCCACCTTGTTTCCACCCGCAAGGTAAATAAATAAGAACGATGGAGGGGGTTCGGCCGTGTTCATGCGGTCTGGCCCCCTCACGTTAAAACACAACTTAAATATTCAATATCCTGACGTTAGTCATGCGAACCACGAGCAAGAATAAAATAATTAAACAAATAACAACAACCCCTACCTTGGGTATAGGTTCGAAGATTTGTCAACGTCCCACGGAAGACAACGTCGCGGAGGTCGGGCGTCGCGGTAGTCGTTCGTCAAATCCGTTGACGAAGAGATACGCCCGAAGAGATACGTCGTTGGAGAATCTTCGTATGCCGATGAAGAAGGTCCGAGGAGGAAGCGGCGTTCCCTCTCGTTGACACGGAAGACGAAGAAGAGAGGAGTGGCGTTCTTCGTCGGAGCTTGAGCGTTCTTCGTCAAGTTGAGCGTTCTTCGTCAAAGATTGAAGAAGGAAGAAAAAGCTCTCAAACCTCTCAAGATGAATAAACAAAACTAACCAAATAAAATAAGGTTCCTCCTTATTTTATTTACCAAGCCAAGGAATTCAAAACTTCCAATTCAAAAACATAACACTTAATTAATTATACATGTCATGTGTAATTAATTAGATGTTAAGTTAACAAACTTTTAAGAGGGAGAGAGGGGAGTTTAAGGGGGAAGATGAGAGGTTTAGGTTCGTGTGGGTCCCACCACACTTAATCCTCTCAAGGGAGGTTAAGTGGGTGTGGGTCCCACCCCTAACTCCCTTTGAGAGGAGTTAACCTACAAAAGTAAAATAAAAAGAATTCCACATTTTTTTATTCAACTTTTTATAATTCTCCCAAAAACTAACTTTCGTCCCGCAACAAACACAACTTCTGAAAAGGTCTCTTTAAGCGAATATCGGCGCTGCGAGTTCATCGGTGCCCTCGGATTTTAATTCCGAGCACCGGATCAAAAGTTAGGAATTCCCGCTCGTTCGTTCACTGAACGTACCCGAGCCATACTTCGGAAATTGATTCCGGGCACTCCGGGCCTCGGAATCAGGTTCCGTCTGAAACCGCGCTCTTGTAAAATTCTAAAGAAAATTAAGAAAAAATTTCCCTTGAATTTTACGGGTCTTTACATTACTCCCACCTCAGGGCTTTACGTCCCCGTAAAGATACATCAAAAACTAGGGAAACAAATGAGGGTACTGAGCACGCATCTGAGCCTCCCGCTCCCATGTGCTCTCCTGGAGATTCCCGTGCTGCCATCTGATGCGCACAAGAGGAATCGATCGCCCACGCAGGACCCGCTCCTGTCGATCCTCTATCTCCACCGGGACCTCCGTAAAAGTCGCCCCATCGTCAATGTCAAGCTCCCCATGATCAATGATGTGCATCGGGTCGTGCACGTATCTCCTCAGCTGAGACACGTGGAAGACGTCGTGCACCCGGTGCAACTGAGGTGGTAGAGCCAGGCGATAAGCCACCTCACCAATCCTGCTGAGGACCTGGAAGGGTCCGATGAATTGCGGAGATAACTTTCCGCCTCGGCCAAATCTCTGAATACCACGTCGAGGTGAGACCCGCAAGAAGACGTGGTCGCCATCCTCGAACTCAAGTGGCCTCCGCCTCCTATCAGCGTATGACTTCTGCCGGCTCTGTGCTGTCCTCATCCGCTCCTGGATGACCTGGACCTTCTCTGTCGTGGCCTGGACCATCTCCGGTCCCACCAGAGCTGCAAGATTTCTTCTTTGCCGATAAGAGAAATCTGTTCTCATCCCCTGGATGAACCACATTCTTTGCCTAATACAGTCAATCCTAACATGGATGATACTAATCCATACCAAGTATGACGTCGTAAGGCCTCGACGCTACTACTAAGAGATTCAACCGTTACTCTCGCATCCAAGGGTTGAGTCACACTGTCGGCATCAGTGTGTGGTAACTGGGTCTCCTCCAGTAGATGTCTCACAAGTGAGGGTCAAGTAAACAGCCAAAACTGGAACCTCTTAGTAACATCATGAAAGAGGACAGGAACGAAAATATCACAAAGATATGCATTTTTTTATTATTGCAGCTCATAATACAAGACGCTACACAAAAGCAACAGAGAACCAAAAGTACAAAGGACGTATCCACTAGTTCTGCTCCTGTCCATCGACTCCCAGAGCTCCATGATCGAAGGCCTCGGCTGCCTGAAGCTTAGATCTCGCATGTTCACCTACTCCCTGTGGTCGGGGTGGACCTCCTGGTGGTGGTGGTGGCAGAGCCTCAAAGCGTCGCCCACCACCGGCTGCTCGTCCAGCTCCTCTACCTCGTCCGCCTCCTCCCTGCGGACCTCCATGGTCGAACCTCTGCCTCTGCCTGGGAGGTTCTTCACTTAACTTCTGATCATCAGCATGGCGGGTCGGACAGTCACGAGCCATGTGACCAATCCCGCCACAGGAGTAACACTGCCCACTCTCGGCATGCCTGGCTCTGACTCCACCTCGGCTTCCCCGCACAACTGAGCCTGAGTCGTGCAGTCGGCCACTGGTAGGTCTGGTCTGCTTGGAACCCTGAGTCATCCGTCGGCTACCTGTTGCCGAAGACTCCGCTATCTGCCGCCCTGTGGTGGGTCGCTGCGCTGGTGTAGACTTAGCAAGGAAGCTCTCAATCAGAAGGGCTCGCTCCAGTACTCCTGTCTGAGTCGGTATGCTGAGGGAGATCAGCGATGCCCTGATCTCGTGTCTCAAACCCTGCTCGAAGGTCCGGGCCCGGAAGAATGGGTCACGTACCATGTCGGTCGAGTAACGCGAGAGATCAGTAAATCTCACCGAGTACTGAGCGACCGTCATGCTTCCCTGCCACAGCTGAAGAAGCTCCTGGATACGCACCGCACGAAGGGTGGCTGGGACGAACTCCGAGCGGAAGAGGCTCTCAAAGTCCGTCCAAAGTAGAGATGCCTCATCGTGCACCTGGAGCATCAAGCTCCACCATCGTCCTGCTGCTACGTGTAGTAGGCTCGCAGTGAGGATCACCATGAGGTCTGCTGGTGTCCTCACTAGCCTAAACACTCGTACCATTGCCTCCAGCCAGTCCTCTGCTGCCTGGGGATCCGTCTCCCCGCGAAACCTGGGTGGTCGCTGGCGCTGAAACTCATGCAGTGCGCTGAGGCGACGTGCATCGTCAGCGGCTGCTGCTGGAAGCATCGGGGGCTCGGCGGGTAGAGCTACCGCCGGTGCCACTGCTGACAAAGGGCCCTGTACCGAGGCCTCGTCGCTCGGTGGGCTGTCGTCACGCTCGACTCTCGGAACCCTAGCTGGCTGCCGTCGTGGGGCCATCCTTGAAAAGGAAATAAGTGCGACACGGTCAGAATAGTTTACCTGGTGAGCTGATATAAGTAATCACAAAGAAAACTTTAAAACACACACGCAATCAATGTTTTCGTGCATTAAGTCAGAAATCAGAAGTCAGGGTCCTGGTGTACGGATACGTCGGCCGCCGCACCAACACTGGACTCCCTGGACTGATAACCACACTCAATACGCTAAACATTATTGCTTCACATAGAAAAGATCAGAGTTCGCGGTAGAACCGAACTCCTTTGATACCAATTTGTCACGACCCGCCCTCGGGGTCCGTGCCGTGACTACCCCAAGCCCGCCTTCCATAGGCCAGGGGCTGGCGACTAGCACCAAGGCGTAAATCCCGGTAAAAAGGGAAGGCATTGCCTTTGTAAAGTAAACAAACACCACAGAGTAAGCAAGCGGAAAGTAAATACTAAGCAAAAGCAGAGTACAACTGAAAGTACGGAAAGGTAAATGGGCCAGTATACAAACCCAAACTGAAAGTAAAGTACAACTCGAAAGGGAAAACAGCAACTGAAAAGTAAAAGCCGCTACACCGAGCTGTCCACTGGAAATCCCACCTGAAGGGTGGGTACAGATAGCTCCACTGCTCCACGGGTCCCGCCGTCCGCTCTGAGCACGTCTCGCCCAGTGATCCTCCTCCAGGTACCGTCCTGCTCTGCAAGCCTCAGCTAAGATCAACGCTATCCGTCGTCTGCAACCAACACAACGTAGTGCGGGCAAAGCCCGTGCAGGGGTGAGTATAAGCTACTCAGTAGGGACCTCGAGACCCCTGAAGGTCTCCCAAAATCCAGAAAGGATAAACCACAAAGAATGGTACAATCACGAAGTAACAACCGACACTGCTTAGGTATATGCCCATACATATACCTAAGTCACCAATTTCAAATACGCTCCAACCTCCGAGCCCAAGTACAACTCAGTCCACACAGGAAAGTAAACGTATTCCACACAGGAAAGAAAAACGTAATCCACACAGGATTGCACAACACAATCCACATAGGAAAGCAATAGGTTTCAGCTCACACAGGTTTTTCATTATCAAAACGTAACTAATGAAGAGCCCCATCTCTGAAGTGTACAGTGTCCTGTCACGACTCTGAGATACTGCTCACTAACCTAAAACTGCTGAGTTACTCCTCCTGTCGAGTACCGCGGGTCTGCCGCCAACTACCGGGCGCTCTGTCCGCTGAGGGTCTGCTGCCAAATACCGGGCGCTCACCCAAATAGCCTACAGAGGTACTCCTCCAGTCGAGTATCGCGGGTCTGCTGCCAACTACTAGGCGCTCCGTCCGCCGTGGGTCTGCCACCAAATACCGGGCGCTCCGTCCACTGGGCTAGTCGACTCACTCCAAGTCGAGTCGGTCGAGCAGTCTTCAGGTCTCAGCCGGCTACACGGTCTCCGTACTCCGTACGCTCATCTCCAGTATCGCGGGTCTGCCGCTACAACCAAGCGCACCACCTCTATCGAGTAAAACAGAAGATTCAGATCACACAGGTATACTTCTTCGGATGCCGTTAAAGATGATCAAAGAACCATCTAAGTCATCGGACCCACGAAGGATTGATAGGTACTAACCCCCGCAGTGACCTACACAGGATCGGACCCACACAGGATCGGGCCCACGCAGGACCTGTAGCACTGATCCACGTAGGATCGCTGAGTGCAGTAGTCGTCGTCGTTGAATCCACACAGGATCTCTGTACTGTTGTCGTCGCAGTCACAGTAGCAGTAGCAGTAGAAATAACAGTCGCAGCCAGCACTAGGGTTCCCGCTCACAGCAAGCTCGTTCAGAGGATCCGCTCCACGAGCCGAGAGTCTGATACATCAACTGTCACAAAGTCCAGAGTTGATGTATCCAAAAGTTCTGTATCGTCAACAGGAACTCAACGCATCAGACGGCGCGTCGATCGGACGCCCGGTCTGAGAGTTATTGGCATTTTCGTCCCCGGGGCCCGGTTGGTTTTTAAGGCAAAACCAACCCGACCATACTCCACCTTCGTCCAAACCTCGGGCGGAGTATGCCAAAAAAACCGTCTCACTAAGAGGAACACAACAAAGCTGACGGCACGTCAATCGGACGTCCGTAGCTTAAGATATGAGCGTTTCCGCTCCGAGGGCCCGGTTGGTTTCGTGAACGAACCAACCCGGCCGAACTCAAAGTATTCCGAAACCCTGAGTGCGATATACCGAAACGACCGTCTCGATCCAAGGATCGCGTTGTCGCAGACAGTTCGTCATTCGGAGGTCCGTGGCTCAAGTTATGGCCAAAAGATCGAAACTAATTCGAAACGGGGGGGTCCGGGTCCGGGCCGACCCGGCCCGACCCCCCCCCCCCCCCTGGGTCGGCCCCAACCGGGTCGACCCGAACCGGGTCCACCCGACCCGGCCAGGCCGGCGCGGCGGCGCGGCGGCCTGGCGCCGCACGGAGGCGGCACGCGGGGGGAATCAATCCCCCGCTTGATTGAAGAGGCGGCACGGCTATATGCCGCGCCCTTTGAAAAAAAACGGCCCCCCACGTGGGGGCCGGCTTGAAGAAAAACCGGGGGGCCTCCTGCCCCCCCCCCCCCTCAAGGGAACCGCCCTCCTCTTAAATGAGGAGGGTTTTAATGCTGGTCGGGGGAATTTATTTCCCCCGGCCTTTGACCTTCCGGCCGGCCAACTGCCGGCCGGTTTTCTCCAACGGGACCGGAAAAATCCGGTCCCCTTTTCGGCTTCCGACGCCGGCGGCCCGGCCGCCGGTCTTCTCGTTTCGCCGCGGCCCGGAACCGGCCGCGGTGTTCGTCGTCCGGCGCGGTGCGACGGCACCGCGCCCCTCCGCCGTGCCTTTGATTTCCTTCAACGCGGCGCGACGGCGTCGCGTTCTTGATGATTCTCCCATGGCGCGCGCGCGACGGCGTCGCGTAATATAATCGCACGATTAACCGCGTGGTGCGACATCACCACGCCACCTTGTTTCCACCCGCAAGGTAAATCAACAAGAACGATGGAGGTGGTTCGGCCGTGTTCATGCGGTCCGGCCCCCTCACGTTAAAACACAACTTAAATATTCAATATCCTCACGTTAATCATGCGAACCACGAGCAAGAATAAAATAATTAAACAAATAACAACAACCCCTACCTTGGGTATAGGTTCGAAGATTTGTCAACGTCCCGCGGAAGACAACGTCGCGGAGGTCGGGCATCGCGGTAGTCCTTCGTCAAATCCGTTGATGAAGAGATACGCCCGAAGAGATACGTCGTTGGCGAATCTTCGTATACCGACGAAGAAGGTCCGAGGAGGAAGCGACGTTCCCTCTCGTTGACACGGAAGACGAAGAAGAGAGGAGTGGCGTTCTTCGTCGGAGCATGAGCGTTCTTCGTCATGTTGAGCGTTCTTCGTCAAAGATTGAAGAAAGAAGAAAAAGCTCTCAAACCTCTCAAGATGAATAAAAAAACTAACCAAATAAAATAAGGTTCCTCCTTATTTTATTTACCAAGCCAAGGAATTCAAAACTTCCAATTCAAAAACATAACACTTAATTAATTATACATGTCATGTGTAATTAATTAGATGTTAAGTTAACAAACTTTTAAGAGGGAGAGAGGGGAGTTTAAGGGGGAAGATGAGAGGTTTAGGTTCGTGTGGGTCCCACCACACTTAATCCTCTCAAGGGAGGTTAAGTGGGTGTGGGTCCCACCCCTAACTCCCTTTGAGAGGAGTTAACCTACAAAAGTAAAATAAAAAGAATTCCACATTTTTTTATTCAACTTTTTATAATTCTCCCAAAAACTAACTTTCGTCCTGCAACAAACGCAACTTCCGAAAAGGTCTCTTTAAGCGAATATCGGCGCTGCGAGTTCATCGGTGCCCTCGGATTTCAATTCCGAGCACCAGATCAAAAGTTAGGAATTCCCGCTCATTCGTTCACTGAACGTACCCGAGCCAAACTTCGGAAATTGATTTCGGGCACTCCGGGCCTCGGAATCAGGTGCCGTCTGAAACCGCGCTCTTGTAAAATTCTAAAGAAAATTAAGAAAAAAATTCCCTTGAATTTTACGGGTCTTTACAGGCCCAAGGTGAAGGACTCTATAAGGAAGCACACTCGATCAATTCCCTTTGTAGAATAAGTCGTTCATAGACTCTCTGAGGAAACTCACAAAGTCAATCCCTCTTATAGCCTATGGTAATCAGGTGGTTCGAACAAACAAAATAGAGACTCTTTGAGAAATCTCACTTGGTCTGTCCCTGTATAGTCTATAATGCCCAAAGACTCTTGGAGGAAGCTCACTTGGTATATCCCCATATATTCTATAGTGACCAAATACTCTTTGAGGACGCTCACTCAGTCTATCCCTGTATAGTATATAATGATCAAAAACTCTTTGATGAAGCTCACTCGATCTATCCACATATTGTCTATAATGCTCAAAGACTCTATGAGGAATCTCACTCAGTCTATCCCCTTATAGTCTACTACACCAGGTTCTTACTGTTAGGACCAAGATGAAGGAAGATATGGTCTGCATGGATTGTCGTTTGTTGAACGTGAGGAAGTTTTTATAAAATAAAGTCACCTTGAAATTATAAGAATTCAGTAGCTGGAAGTTTTAAGATTTGGAATCGAGTATATTGAACATTCGGAACCTAGTGTTCGAATAATTCGGTGTCTAGAATTTGGAGTCTGGAAATTTAGAAGTTCGGAATAGGGAAATTGCAAATTCTAAAAAGCTAACTGATATGAGATATGAAGGCATTAATTGTGATGATGCTTTGTTATTTTGTAACTCTAAATTTTTTATTATATGCATGTACTCATGATGCAAGAAAAAGTTGAATCGGAGAAGTCATACTGAGAATCTGGAGAAGCCTTTCCATGAACCTGAAGTCGTACTGAGAATTGAAGAAGTTATATCGAGAACCAAAAGTCATTCTGAGAATTCGGAAGAGCCGTTCTGAGAACCAGAAGTCATTCCGAGAACCTGAAGTCGTACAGAGAATCGAAGAAGTTATATCGAAAACCAAACGTTGTTCCGAAGATCATGAAGAGTCTTTCTGAGAACCAGAATTTGTTTGGAGAATTTGAAATCATACCGAGAATCGAAGAAGTCGTATCGAGAACCAAAATTCGTTCCGAGAATCAGAAAGAGTCATACCGAGAACCAGAATGCCGTACCAAGAACTGGTGAAGTTGTATTGAGATCTAGAGGAGTCATACCGAGAGTTCAAAATCTTTGGTATCGATGAATAAAGAAGGGTCATATAAAGAATTTAAATGGTGTCATACTGAGGAAGTAAAGAAGAGTGGATCCGAGAATGTGATACCAAGAAATCAGAAGAGTAAACCTAAGAATGTGACTCCGAGAAATCTGCGTTACAAGGTCGTATCCGAAAAAGGCCAAAGCACTAAATCAAGAGAAGGGGAAGAAGATTCGAGAAGACTCTAGAAGCATTGAAAAAGTCTTAATTACTCCGAGATTTTAGGAGAAATTAAGATTTGGGTGAATCTATGTGAGTGGGAAAATATTTTTATTTCATACCTAACCAAACTTTCGAGAACCTATAAATGGAGATCAAAGTCCTAAGTAAATTTATTGATGATGTTTTAGTGAGAGAAGCTCTTATAATCTAGAGAGAGAAATAAGTGTGTGGCCGACTCATTTTTCATTGAAATTTCAATTGAAATGATAATTTGATACTAGTTGACACTGTATTGAGTTTCTCGGATTAAAGAAAACTCAGATTGACGAATCGGAGTGAAAGTGAAGAATTCGGAGTGGAGATTCGGATTGTAAATTCGGAGTGGAGATTCGGAGTGGAGATTCGGATTGAGAAAATTCGGAGTGAATAAGAATAATTCTGAGTCAAGAATTCGGAGTGGAGATTTGGAATGGTGAATCAGATCTATCTGTCACCGTATTGAGTTTCTCAGACTAAGGAAGACTCGGATTGAAGAATCAGAGTGAAGAAGAAAATACGGAGTGAAGAATTCAGAGTGGAGATTTAGAATGGGAAGTTCTGAATGTAATTGATCTATCTCTAGTACAAGAAGTCCTTTCCTTTCTTCTGGGTAAGGAAGTGAATATTTGTACTGAACTTGGTTACACTTGTGTATTTGAAAGGAAGTGTAGGTAACATAAGTTGTTACAAAAAAAGATACTTTTCCCTATTGTGCTAAGAGGGTGCACACACACTAGAGTGATTATTTCACAGTGCTTCACGAGTGTAAGGGTATATCCTACTCATTGTAATCCAAGGATTGTTTTCTTAGTGGATTGTATGGTGTTGTATTTTTTCCAACCATTCCAAGGATGTATCTATTCTTATTGAATTGTGAACCTTTTAAATTGGGGTGTTTTTTTGGATGTGTGCTTGTTTGTTTCTTAGCAGTGAAGTATATCTTTAACAGGAGACAATATTTGTTCTCATTTTAAGGTAACTTAAAAGGAGAAAAAGGGGTACCACTGATTCACCCCCTCCCCTTTCAGTGGTTCATTACTCTAACTTGGTCCTTACAAGTGGTATCAGAGGGAGGTTTCCTTTGTTTTCCTTGCTAATGGAGAATTTGAATTGTGTGAGCAATAAAGGAATTTTGGTATTCGATGGGAAGAACTATCACATATGGAAGGATAGAATGCTACCGAATCTCATTTGTATTAGTTATGAAGTTCTTGGAGCTACAACAGTTGGGTTTCCCCCCATTGAAGACAATGTTCCACTTACACATGTTGACAAGAAGTTTCTTGAGAATCATGGAAGAGCCAAGAATGCTATATTGTCTTCACTTTTTGGAAGTGAATTATTGAGAGTAAAATGAGTGTCCATATCCAAAGGTATATGGGACAAATTGAAAAACATATACGAAGGAAATACAAAAGTCAAGAAGGAAAAACTTCAAATCTGGATATTGAAGTATGAAGACTTGAAGATGGGAGAGTAGGAATCTGTTGGGGATTTCTTCACCAGGGTAAATGATATTGTTAGCACCATCAGATGTCTTGGTGAAGAGCTAGAAGAATATTATGTGGTAGAAATGATCTTGAGGATTCTTCTTGATAAATTCGATGCGTGGGTATCTTCATTAGAAGACATAGATTCAGAGACTCTATCTCTTGAGGATTTTCATAGCACTATCATTACTTATGAGCTGAGAAGGGAAAAGGCTATGAAGACCAATAAAAAGTTGACAGAGAATTATCTTTCAATTCTATGAAGAAGGAAAAGTCTAAGAATATATTGAGTGAAGAAGATGATGGTGACTCTGACTCCGAAAGCGAGGTATGTAAAAATCTTAACGATATTTTATCCTTGTTTTCAAAAAATGTTAAAAAGGAAAAGGGAAATACAAGGGAAAACTTCCCTTCAAGTGTTTTGAATGTGGAGGCATTGTCCATTTTGTGGCTAACTATCATCGAAAGGGGAAAGAGAAAGACAGTGATGAAGAAGAAAGAAACCCAAGAAAGTTATGGAAGAAGTAGGGTGGAAAAGGAAATTCAAAGAAAGAAAAGAAGTTATTCAAATCAAAGAGAAAAATATTTCTATCCATAAATGAAGAATATGAAGAAAGTTATGCTGAATCCGAAAAATTCAGTTGATCATGGTGTGGAAAATAATTTCATTGCAATAGTGAATGATGAATATTTCGGAAGTAGCAGCTCAGAAGAAGAAGAAACTCAGCTTGAGATGCATCTGAAAGAAGAATTGAAGAATTGTTTAAGGAAGATCAGAAGGCTAGAGAAGCTTAACAAAAATTTGGAAGATGAATGTTCCTCAACATCCAATCATGAAAATGATACAGAAGAACTTGATAAAGAGCTTTAATACTTTAAGAAGTCTCTTGAAGATGAGAAAAATAAAAATGAGCACATGATAGTAAAGATGAAGGCAAAAGAGGAAGAATTAGAGCTTGTTCAAAAAAAGCTCTTAGAAGTTTGAATAAAAAAATATTTGTTTTCAAAACTCAACTACTGATTTTGGTGAAGGCTCTCAACAAGCATATTCTGAGAAAATTCAATAGAAGAATAAAGTAGTTGTTGTGAAGAAGAAAGCCGAGACAGTTACTTATGTGGCTAAGAATAGCGTTACTGTGAACTCTGACGTTTCAAATAAACATAAGTCTAACACTGGTGAAAAAAAAAGAAAAATCAGAATTCCAGTAGAGTGATTTTGCTATCAAAATAATGGTTGGTGGGGCTGAATAAAGAGAAATAAAGAAGTATCAGAACAAAATATTTTGAGGAAGGTACTCCTTCTATGGGTATTGTTGGTATTGTGGTGGATTCGGGCATACAGTGAATATGTGTTGGTTCAATCAACATTATTACCCCCAAACCACAAGTTACGAAAGGTAGAGAGTGATGGGGAGTAAATCTCCTCAAAGGAAGAAGGTTGAGAAGTTTTTCTTGAAGAAAGTTGAGATGAATGAAGTCAAGACAGAAAATAGGTTCCAGCCTCTGGAGACCATTTGTGAAAGGTGTAAATAACCTACACACCTTGAAAAAGGATGTCTTGTGTTGTTACTATCTCAACAAAAAGTTCTTAATTATCAAAAGCCGAAGGTGGAGAAAGAAGTGAAAGAAGAAAAATATCTTGTTGTTGAAACTACATTAAAAGTTAAAAAGTAAGAAAAACCTTGGATACTTGATAGTTGTTGTTATTCAAATATTACAGGAGACTTGAAGTTGCTAAAGAATATGAATAAGTTTAAAGAAGGCACTGTGACATTTGGCAATGATGAGTCTTTAAAAATCAAAGGTGTTGGATCAGCCATCATTGGGAAGGAAAAATTAAATTCCAAAACAACTCTGTATGTGGATGGGCTAAAGCACAACTTGCTGAGTGTATCACAATTGTGTGTTGAGGGTAACAAAGTTATCTTCAAGAAAGATGGATTTATTGTGAAAAGTGAAAAATATGGGTAGATTGTTACAAGAGGCCAACAAACCAAAAGAAATCTGTTTCAGGTTGGGAATTCACAAAACTCTTGTCACATGATCATAGTGGAAGAAAATTAGTTGTGGCACAGAAGGCTTGAAAACATATTTCAGAGAAATATGAGCAAGTTATCTCAAAGGGACAGTGTTCTAGATATTCCATATTTTTCAAGAAGAATAGATTGGTGTTGAACTACCTGTCATAAAGGAAATATTATAAGTGTTGTGCATAATAAGGTTGAACTTTGTTCAAAACAACCCCTTAAACTAGTACATTTTGATATTTAACACCCCGAGCTTCCACGATACGCTTCTCTTTCAATAATGCAATAGCTTGCATTGTACGCAAGTTCGAGATTCTAACACACCGCGACTAATCAAAATAGCCATTATGAATAGTAATACCAACTTTTTGAAATTATATATATTTTATATTTCTAAATGGACTTCATTTTTGGATTCAAAATGTCGAAATTATCCTATGTCGAATTTTTTGTAATTTTCTGAGAACTTACAAATTTTTTTGAATAGTGAAAAATACTTAAAAACAACTTTTTTAATAAAAATAATTTATAGTGATAAATTATACTATTGAGTGGTTTTGAAGTATAATTAGAATTTATTTTTACCATTATATCCAATGGTGGTCATTGAAATTAATTTAACATTGAAATTGGACATAAACAATTGTCAATCTTTTGATATATATTGTTTCTTAAAAACACGCTATTTGTTGTGACAGTGGGAATTAATTATAAAATTAATTAATGCAACTTATATGTTTGGAATTTTTTAAAATAGACATCATTTTTGAATTTGGAATATCAATTACAGCTTAGAGTGAATTTTTGCCAGTATTCTGAAAAACTTCAATTTTTGATGAATAGTGAAACCACTAAGTGGTAGTTAAATAACCGATTTTTTCATTTAAATGAAATAATACCACTTCTGTGATTTTATTTTCAAAAATCTGACATACATGGTTGTCATTAAGAAGTAAAATGTGGTTCAATGGGATTAAAATAATTTTTTGGTGAATAGTAACTTTTAAGTTTAATTAATCGCGATTAAAGGTAATTAGTGAAATTTAAGGTAAAAATGATTTTATAAAAATATGAAATGACCTTTACACTTGTCCTAAACTTATTTGATGAGTCATTTATGACCAAGAAAATACATGGGTCAACTTGGGGACCCCATGGAGCCACTTTGGTAGGAAAATGACATAAATAACTTATATTTAAAGTTAAAATAAAAATTTCACAAACATAAGTTGTTTTACTAAAAAAAAATTAAATTAGGTTATACAAGTTATATTTTTGACTATAAATATTCATTAGAAAGATAAAGAGATTTCCTACATCATGATACTTTTTTTATAATTTTTAGACATTAAATAAATTAAATTATTTATGACACCATGATGATGCAGCGATTACCTCATTAATTAACGATTTTAATAAAATGGAAGAATAATGTAAAATCTAAGCATTAAACTTGTCCAAAGCCTATTGTATGAGAATAAGTCGAACCCTTATCACCTTATCCTTGAATTATATAAGTGTGGGACCTTTAGAATGTGAAACGCATTGTATAATAAAGTAACATTTCATTACTTTCCAAGAGTACCCCTCTTCTCCTCTTATAAAAGGCCCCCACCTCTACCACCTCATTCACAATTTCAAGCCATTTTTCTCGGACAAACTCTGCCACAATACTCTCCCAACTTCCCTCCCTTACTCATAGATGCCTCACTTTGGGCAGAATGCTTCCGAAGGAAGCCTTTGGCTCAAATAAAAAAGAGTTACCCGATTTTAAGGTAATGTCTTCTCTAGTGTTGTTTTGTTTTATTTTTCTTCTGCAACCCCCTAAACACTTTTTATTCATTTCTTTTGTACCAACACCAGTATCCTCAATATAATAGGATGTTTTTATAAGAAGGATTCAAGCTACACTTACACACAGCTACATCTAATTGTTAAAGAACATACTGTTTCTGTGGATGGCGAATTTTTGCCTCACGAAACGATGATTGTTCAACACTCATATAACACCTATAATGGTGGCCATTATGATGAAAATATTTTAATATATGATATATATTATGTTTTTGTTTTACTTATGATTTTTTATTTTTCATTTATGTCATACCTTTATGGTTTCCACTATGGGTAAACGCGATATTTTCATTTTAGGAAGTGCGGACTACCGCCCCCTCAAAGTGATTTGAATCATTAATGCCATATGTGGGATGTATAAAGGATGGAGTAAATGATATTATATATGATATTATACTGGAATTATGATATACCTTTATATCATTATGATTTAATACGAAATAGAAATGAATGTAGCGTTCATGCGTACGTACGGCTTATCGTCTCCATGAACGGTGCATTTCATTTCTTACCTCTAAACGTTATGGAATATTATAAATGCATGTATATAATGGATATATATGAGATATATAATATCTATATCATGAATATAATTATGGATATAATTTATATTTCACCACATGAACAACTTGTAATTATAAGAAGTTTATTTTTGACTCAAGTACCAAAGATCGACAAAACGACCGTTATTAACATAAATAATTAAATAATGTTCATAACAAGTAATAAGTGATATAAAAGAAATAAAAAACTTGAAAAAGGTTCTTAAGCAATTATAAATTAACTCTAGTTTATTATTCAAGAGGTTAAAGAATGGTCGAGTCAAGACCGGACGCAAGGTAAGGGAACTTCTTAACCCAATTTCTATTCTTTGGGTTAATCTTCTACTTTCAAATTACGTCATGATATTATTATGTCCTCTCTTGTATATGTACTTTATTTATGTGTACTTATAGTAAATAAACATAATAGATCTATTTTATTTTAAAAATGATCTTTGTAAGGGACTTCGTCTCAATCACCATTCATTGAGGCATATTTTGTTCTATACACAAATTTCGTTTATACGGTGTATAAACCCTTTGACTTTTATGTTTATTCAAAAGAAATATTTTTTATACGAAGTGTTTTACTAAACGACAAAAAGGGAATTTTTTTCCTTCCATACATATACGGCGACAACGACTTATCCGCCACCGTGACCATTATTTTAGTTTCGGCTTCCTCTACAATCCATAACTTTTTTTTAATGAAAAATAAATACAAAGTTTTAAATTTCTTTTATATTCGTATTGAAAATGGTTTTGAAAGTGTTTTTATTATATCAATGTTTTGTACTGATATCTTGTGATTGAAATGTGGAAATGTTTTGTTTCATTTATGCATGTTTTATGTGATACGATTATGCTATTGTTTATGATATGTTTAAACCTATTCATATGAGGAGTGCATTGGACTTAATAAGTGACAGGTGGAGCCTGCTATAGCTCCTTGATGCATCGGCAGATCTCATGAGACAAACTAGTGTCTTGGCACGAGGCCTTGACAAAATCTTATTTGTGGTCTTGGCACGAGGCCTTGGCTACGTGGTTATGATAGTCTGGCATTATGCATTCCATCATTATGAAAGTGGTTATTGATATTGCATGTGATTATTCGACCAATAGAATATCCATGTGAAGAAGTAAATGGCATTATCTCATTTTACTTTTGCCATATTATGTTGAAGTTAAAGTTTAAAAGGCTTTTTTTTAGTTATACATTGCCTTAAATGTTTATGTTTATTGATGAAAGCTTACGCTATATTGTTATCCTTACTAAGCATCTGAGCTCACCCCTTTCAATGTTTTAATTTTTCCAGGATGTGATGAAGTATTATAGGAATGACCTACAGGGATAGTCTGAAGGGTATATGAGTGTGGAAAATGGAGACTACGTTATTGTAGTTTTTCACTTTGTGATGTATTGTAACATTTATGAATGTATCTAGTGTTTCCAAGGCTACTAAACTAATCGCCCTTTCGAGACTTGATCTTTTGTGATCATGCCAATGTTACGAAGTAATGCACCGACTCCGGGTAACTGGGGTCAGGGCCTTTGCATTTGGTATCAGAGGCAGTTTAGTACTTACCTTGGAAGCTATATTTAGATAAACTCTGAGTAGATAACATAGCCCAAAGACAGACTTTGAGTATTAGTATAGAAGAACATCCTAGAATTTTGGTATTATAGAGATGTTGTGAGTTTTCCGAGCAATACAACCCTGTCTGGATACGAGTAGGTAGAGGCGGCTCTGGCACAGATGTACCTAGGGGTAAAACCCAAAAACACCGCTTTGAGCTAGACTGGAACAGGAACTGGTGCATGAAAACGGGCCTTGCTGTACTCTTGGTTACGACACTCATGGGGGATATGCTTAGGATAATTCTCGTTTTCTTTACAAACCACTATGAAGGGTTATGAGTATATACTTCCTCAAAGGAAACATTTTTATGATTATGGATTATATCCATAAACTGTTCAATTTACATTAAGTATTTTACAAGTTTGTAATTATTCATTGCAATTCATAATCTAATCTAGTTTATGCCATTGTTTAGAAATGGTGCCTAGTGGAAGGAATGTGAACCCCATCAATACGTATGATACAAAGTGTAATAAGGATCATATATTTCACGGAATTAAGCCAACATTTAGAAGGGAAATAATATCCCATGTGTTCTCAACATATGAAGAAATAGTATCATGTGTTAATAAGATAAGTAATGAATTCTCTGAGTCTTATGGATTTGAAGGGAATAAAAAGAAGAAAAGGATGGAAGAGAGAATTTAGGAAAAAGGGACGTGGGAAAAGAAGAATTTTTCAATATGTGATAACTGTGGGAAGAAACACCTTTGAACTTGTCTGATGGGAATGGGAGTTTGTTATAAGTGTGCAGAAAAAGGACACAAAGTGCGTGACTGCAAGGGTAAGAAAAATGTTTCAAATGTACAATGCTTCATCTGCTAGGAGTGGGGACACTACGCAAACCAATTTCCAAATCATCAGAGTGTGCCCCAAATGATGTTATTGGATAATAATCAAGTTATGATACTACCACAGATGAGGTGGAATGATTAGGGTTCTTATGTTGTTATTAAAGAATTTTGTAATTTGAGTGTTGTATCAATGATGTACTGGTAATAATAATTATGAAGTATATAAGGATTGTACTGCAGTACTATTTCATCAAGGACTTGAGATTGTGTGGAACAAAGAAAAGTGACTCCATAGCAGGTTAAATTTTTGGAAAATATATGGTTGAGAGAAAGATAAACCATAATATGGTTCTGATACCGAGATAGTGATTTTGGAATAATACTTGATTGTTTTGGATAAATTATATTGGATATTATTTCCATGAAACTGAATAATGATTTGTATAAATTTTTGTATAGAATAAGTATATCTAGTATTCTCTAAGGAATAAGGGATCATGAATGTAATAAATTAATATTTATGGTAATACATGATTAAGGTGTTCACAAGTTGTTACGCGGATAAAAAGGATCTTCATTACTTTCACCTTCCTTATAAAATTGGGACTGTGAGTTGGACATAAGTATTTTGGATAACTATAAAGGTTGGAATGGATTATATTTTACATTGGATACTACTGTTATGGTTTTTTTGGATATTTATAAAAAAGACGACACACAGACTGAGTGACAACCCATCGCGTCGGACAAAGCTGTGGGAATCGAACCCACAACCATAGTGCGATTGGGATTAATCGCCTACCACTGGACTACGTGAAGACCCTGGTTATTAAAAAATAGTTTTTCTAATCTAAATGGTATGTGTTAATATTTTTAACCTTGTACAATTAGGATAAATATAATATTTTTGAGTTCTATTATCTTTTTGAGGGAAAGACGAGTTTGTGGAAGAAATTAGTTGAAGATTGAAACTCTACTTGTCAAGCATAAATATATATATACCTATCTCTTATTCTATGAATAGATTAATTCTTAAACTTTTGTAAAGGGATATTAAAACAAAAAAATGTGTTATCCTAATACCTTATGTCTTGTTGAACTGATAATATTTTAAATCATCATAGATTGAAGGATTTGAGGCCCTCAATTTTACACTTGTTTTTGATTGATGACCCCAGTCACTCCCTACAAATATTTACGTTTTTCCTCCAATTATATGTCTCTAATTTCCACCAATGTTCTCCATATTGAGATCATAATTTGGTGGTGACTTCTTGATTTCCCATTCCCTCTTATTAAGGGTAAATTTTATTAACCTTATTTCCGATGTGGGTTTTCCACAAAGGTATTTTCTATTTTCAACCATTTATTTTCAAAGAAAAATTTCAAATTGCGAGGATTCAATTTATTGAAGGAGGGGAGAATGTAACACCCCGAGCTTCCACGATACGCTTCTCTTTCAATAATGCAATAGCTTGCATTGTACGAAAGTTCGAGATTCTAACACACCGCGACTAATAAAAATAGCCATTATGAATAGTTATACCCACTTTTTGAAATTATATATATTTTATATTTCTAAATGGACTTCATTTTTGGATTCGGAATGTCCAAATTAGCCTATGTCTAATTTTTTGTAATTTTCTGAGAACTTCCAAATTTTTATGAATAGTGAAAAATACTTAAAAACAACTTTTTTAGTCAAAATAATTTATAGTGATAAGTGAAACTATTGAGTGGTTTTAAAGTATAATTAGAATATATTTTTACCATTATATCCAATGGTGGTCATTAGAATTAATTTAACATTGAAATTGGACATAAACAATTGTCAATCTTTTGATATATATTGTTCCTTAAAAACACGCTATTTGTTGTGACAGCGGGAATTAATTATAAAATTAATTAATTCAAATTATATGTTTGGAATTTTGTAAAATAGACATCATTTTTGAATTTAGAATATCAATTATATCTTAGGGTGAAATTTTGGCATTATTCTGAAAAACTTCAATTTTTTATGAATAGTGAAACCACTAAGTGGTAGTTAAATAACTGATTTTTTCATTTAAATGAAATAATACCACATCTGTGATTTGATTTTCAAAAATTCGACATACATGGTTGTCATTAAGAAGTAAAATGTGGTTCAATGGGATTAAAATAATTTTTTGGTGAATAGTAACTTTTAAGTTTAATTAATCGCGATTAAAGGTAATTAGTGAAATTTAAGGTAAAAATGATATTATAAAAATATGAAATGACCTTGGAACTTGTCCTAAACCTATTGTATGAGTCATGTCAGACCACGAAAATACATGGGTCAACTTGGGGACCCCATTGAGCCACTTTGGTAGGAAAATGACATAAATAGCTTTTATTTAAAGTTAAAATAAAAATGTCACAAACATAAGTTGTTTTACTAAAACAATTTTTAAATGGGGTTATACAAGTAATATTTTTTACTATAAGTATTCATTAGAAAGATAAAACGATTTACTACATCATGATAATTTTTTATAATTTTTAGACCTTAAATAAATTAAATTATTTATGACACCATGATGATGCATCGGTTACCTCATTAATTAACGATTTTAATAAAATGGAAGGATAATGTAAAATATAAGAATTACACTAGTCCAAAGCCTATGGGATGAGAATATTTCTAACCCTTATCACCTTAGCCTCGAATTATATAATTTTGGGACCTTTATAATCCGAAAATCATTGTATAATAAAGTAACATTTCATTACTTTCCAAGAGTACCCCTCCTCTCCTCTTATAAAAGGCCCCCACCTCTACCACCTCATTCACACTTTCAAGCCATTTGGATCGGCCAACCTCTGCCCAAATAATCTCCCAACTTCCCTCCCTTACTCATAGAAGCCTCACTTTGGGCAGAATGCTTCCCAAGGAAGCCTTTGGCTCAAATCAAAAAGAGTTACCCGATTTTAAGGTAATATCTTCTCTAGTGTTGTTTTGTTGTATTTTTCTTATCCAACCCCCTAAACACTTTTTATTCATTTATTTTGTAAAAAAACCAGTATCATACATATACTAGGATGTTGTTATAAGAAGGATTCTAGCAACACTTACACACACCTACATCTAATGGTTAAAGAACATACTGTTTCTGTGGATGGTGAATTTTTGCCTCACGAAATGATGATTGTTCAACACTCATATAACACCTATAATGGTGGCCATTATGTTGAAAATATTATTATATATGATATATATTATGTTTTTTTTCCTTATGAATTTTTATTTTTCATTTATGTCATACCTTTATGGTTTCCATTATGGTTAAACGCGATATTTTCATTTTAGGAAGTGCGGACTACCGCCCCCTCAAAGTGATTTGAATCGTTAATGCCATATGTGGGATGTTTAAATAATGGATTAAATGATATTATATGATATTATACTGGAATTATAATATACCTTTATATCATTATGATTTAATACGAAATATAAATGAAAGTATCGTTCATGCGTACGTACGGCTTACCGTCTCCATGAACGGTGAATTTCATTTCTTACCTCTAAACGTTATAGAATATTATAAATGCATGTATATACTGGATATATCTATGGGATTTATGATATCTATATGATGAATATAATTATGGATATAATGTATATTTCACCACATTAACAACTTGTAATTATAAGAAGTTTATTTTTGACTCAAGTACCAAAGATCGACAAAACGACCTTTATTAACATAAATAATTACATAATGTTCATAACATGGTAATAAGTGATATAAAAGGAATAAAAAACTTGAAAAAGGTTCTTAAGCAATTATAAATTAACTCTAGTTTATTATTCAGGAGGTTAAAGAACGGTCGAGTCAAGACAGGACGCAAGGTAAGGGAACTTCTTAACCCAAATTCTATTCTTTGGGTTAATATCCTACTTTCAAATTACGTCATGATATTATTATGTCCTATCTTGTATTTTTACTTTCATTATGTGTACTTATAGTAAATACACATAATAGATCTATTTTATTTTAAAAATGATCTTTGTAAGGGACTTCATCTCAATCACCATTCATTGAGGCATATTTTGTTCTATACACAAATTTCTTTTATACGGTGTATAAACCCCTTTGACTTTTATGTTTATTCAAAAGCAATCTTTTTTATACAAAGCATTTTACTAAATGAAAAAAAGGTAATGTTTTTCTTTCCATACATATGCGGTGACAACGACTTATCCGCCGCTGTGACCATTATTTGAGTTTTGGCTTCCTCTACAATCCATAACTTTTTTAATGAACAATAAATACAAAGTTTTAACTTTCTTTTATTTTGGTATTGAAAATGGTTTTGAAAGTGTTTTTATTATATCAATGTGTTGTATTGATATCTTGTGATTGAAATGTGGAAATGTTATGTTTCCTTTATGCATGTTTTATGTGATATGATTATGTTATGGTTTATGATATGTTTAAACCTATTCATATGAGGAATGCATTGGACTTAATAAGTGACGGGTGGAGCCTACTATAGATCATCGATGCATCGACAGGTCTGATGAGACAAACTAGTGTCTTGGCACGAGGCCTTGACAAAATATTATTTGTGGTCTTGGCACGAGGCCTTGGCTACGTGGTTATGATAGTCTGGCATTATGCATTCCATCATTATGAAAGTGGTTATTGATATTTCATGTGATTTTTCGACCAGTATAATATCCATGTGAAGAAGTAAATGGCATTATCTCATTTTACTTTTGCCATATTATGTTGAAGTTCAAGTTTAAAAGGCTTTTGTTTTAGTTATACATTACCTTAAATGTTTATGTTTATTGATGAAAGCTTCCACTATATTGTTATCCTTACTGGGAATCTGAGCTCACCCCTTTCAATGTTTTAATTTTTCCAGGATGTGATGAAGTATTATAGGAATGACCTGCAGGGATAGTCTGAAGGGGATATGAGTGTGGAAAATGGAGACTATGTTATTTTAGTTTTTCACTTTGTGATGTATTGTAACATTTATGAAAGTATCTAGTGTTTCCAAGGCTACTAAACTAATCGGTCTTTCGAGACTTGATCTTTTGTGATCATGCCAATGTTACGAAGTAATGCACCGACTCCGGGTAACTAGGGTCGAGGCGTTTACATGATATATGTGGGATGATAAGCAAACAATTAAAAAAATAGAGAAAATTACTTCATCACCTTCACTGATGATTTTACTCGCATTAAATGTGTTATTTTTATGAAGTACAAGTCAGACACCCTGAAAATTTTTAAAAGCATCAGAAGAAAAGCTGAGAAAGAATGTGAGTACTCTATAAATAAGTTGAGAACAGATAATGGTGATGAGTATAGAAGTGAAGAATTTGAAGAATATCTTGAGAAGAATGGGATTCAGAATGAATACATTGCTCCATATACACCTCAACAAAATGGGGTTTCTAAAAGAAAGAATAGAAGCTTGGTGGAAATGGGAAGAACCATGTTACTTGAACATTGCCTTACTTATTACTTTTGGAGGCAAGCTACAAGTATAGCTGTTTATATACAAAATCAATGTTTCTAAAGGCACCAATCAAACAAGACTCCAAATGAAATTTTCCATGGAATTACACCAAGTATGAAGCATGATAATGTTTTTTGGAGCCCATGCATCATAAAGAATAAAGGTGGATGTGGTGTAAAATTCGAGCAAAAATGAGAAGACAGAATTTTTCTTGGTTATGCTCCAGAAGGAAGAGGTTATAGATGATTTAACAAAGAAACAAGAAGAATAGTGGATACAGTTGATGTAAAGGTCATTGAAAATCTAGGGAAAGATAAGCATGTCCAGACATACAAGGAAGATAAGGAATATGAAGTTGACGATTCTGATAAGGAGGCAATGAATTGTAATCCTAATCAAGATTAAGAATCAGATTTAGCCATATCATGTTATGAGGAAGGCACATGAAAAACATATCCATGGATTATGAAACAAGTGCATGCTCGGAATATTATTGGTGATCAACGTCACACGGTTCAAATAAGATGAACAAGTAATTCTATATCACATACTTCCTTGTATTCCAAAGTGGAACCAAATGATGTTAAATAATACTTTGAGCATCCGGAATGGATTCAAGACATGAATGAATAATTGGATCAGATTGAAAAGAATGAAACATGGAAACTCGTACCCAAGCCTGAAAATAAGAACAATATTGGCACCAAATGGGTCTTTCGGAACAAGTTGAATGAAGAAGGTCAATTTATTAGAAATAAAGCAAGATTGGTTTGCAAAGGGTACTCTCATATTGAAGGAATTGACTTTGAAGAAACTTTTTCTCCGGCATCCAGATTAGAAACTATCCGAATCGTTCTTGCTATTGTTGCACAACGAGGCTACAAAATCTTTCAAATGGATGTTAAATCTGTATTTCTTAATGGTGGTCTCAAAGAAGAAGTTTATATTGAGAAACCATATGGCTTTGTTGTTGGGAGGAATGAAAGTTATGTGTGCAGGCTGAAGAAAGCATTCTATGGTCTAAAGTAAGCTCCAAGAGCATGGTATTCCAAAGTGGACACTTGCTTAAAGGAGATGAACTTCAAGAAAGGAAGCGATGACAGCAATCTATATATCAATGAAAGACAAGATCTTTCTCTCATTGTGATTGTCTATGTTGACGACATTATTTTTGCTGGGAGTGATAAAAGAAGCTGTGAAATGATTGATGAAGAAATGAAGAATTTCTTTGAGATGTCCATGTTGGGTGAAATGAGATACTTGGGTTACAAATTTTGAAACAGAAATAATTCATTTTTATCTACCAAGAAATGTATGCTAAGGAAATTCTTAAGAAGTTTGGGATGGAAAACTCAAAACATGTATCAACTCCTATCTCAGTGGGAATGATGCTAAGAAAATATGATGAAGGAAAATTAGTTGATCAAAAAGAATATTGAAAGTTGATATGAAGTTTGTTATACCTGACTACATCAAGACCAGATATTGTTTTTGATGTTACCTTATGTAAAAGATTCCAGAGTGCTCCTAAAAACACACATCTTGTTGTTGGAAAAAGAATTATCATATACATAAAAGGCACAGTAGAATTCGGAATCAAGTATAGTGGCTCAAATAACAATGATTTGTTTGGATATTCAGATGCAGATTGGGCAGGAAATGTTGATGATAGAAGATCCACATCTGGTGGAGTGTTCTTTATAGGAAAAAGTTATGTTGGATGGCACTCGAAGAAGCAAAATTATGTGACACTTAGTACGGCTGAAGTAGAATATGTTTCTGCCACCATGGCCGCTACTCAACTTATCTGGATGAAGACACAGATGGAAGATTTTTTAGTTGAAGTGAAGCTGCCCTTGCTCTTGGGATGTGATAATCAAAGTACAATTAGTCTTACCAAGAATCCATTCCAACATTATCATTCAAAGCATATTGACATCCAATATCATTTCATCAAAGAGCATGTGGAAAATAATGAACTTAAACATGAATATATTTCATTTACTGAACAAGTTTCTGATATTTTCACAAAACCTCTGCCAAAGGAATCATTCTCAAGATTGAAGTTGAACATGGGTTTCCAACCTCTTTCTCTTCAAGGATAAGGTATGTTGTTATGTCCCCTCTCTCTTCTTACCTTTGGATTGATTTTTCAAGGGGGAGAAGTTGTTTCTATCATAAATCTATTGATTAAAGAGAGAGTTTTGGGTAAGCTGTGAACTCAGCACTGCTTGTGTATGTGAACTATTCTAACTGTTTGTTGGAGTGGTTGTAGGAAATAACTTGAATTTGTTTACAGGATGTATCAAGCTGAAGATGTATGATGTTGAAGATTTTATTTTCACTACCTATGGACAGCATGGTTTTTCTATCGATGATTCTTGTTTCCTACAATTAGTTAGCTCACGTAAGCTTAGAATTATTGATAAGTAATCCATTTCTTGTGGTTAAAAATATTGGTGATTTATGAAAACTTGGTTAACAACAAAATCCAATGGGGGAGATTGTTATGACCAAGCTAAAGGAAGAGATGGTTTTCATGGATTGTCTTTTGTTGATCTTGAGGAAGTTTTCATAAAGGAAAGACACCTTGAATTTCTAAGAATTTTGAAGCTGGAAGTTTGAAGAATCAGAACTAAGTATACTGAGCATTCAGAACATGGTGTTCGAAGAATTCGGTGTCTGGAATTTGGAGTCTGGAAATTGAGAAGTTCGGAACAAGGAAATTTAAAATTCTCGAACACTGACTGATAGGATATGTGACGGAATTAATTGTGACAATGCTTTGCTATTTTGTAACTCTAAATTTGTGCGTATATGCAAGTACTCATGATGCAAGAAAAAGTTGAATTGGAGAATTCATACCAAGAATCTAGAGAATCCGTTCCAAGAACCTGAAGTCGTACCGAGAATCTAAGAAGTTGTATCGAGAACCAAAAGTTGTTCTGAGAACCATGAAGAGCCGTTCCGAGAACCAGAAGTCATTTTGAGAACCTGAAGTCGTACCTAGGATCGAAGAAGTTTTATCGAGAACCAAAAGTCTTTCTGAGAATCAGCAAGAGCCATTCCAAAAACTAGAAGTCATTCTGAGAATCTAAAGTCATACCGAGAATCGAAGAAGTTGTATCGAGAACCAAAAGTTGATCCAAGAATCAGGAAGAGTTGTACTGAGAACCAGAATGTCGTTCCGAGAACTAGTGAAGTCGTATCGAGATCTAGAGGAGTCATACTGAGAGTTAAAAATCTTCGGTATCAATGAATAAATAAGGTTCATACCGAGAATTGAAATGGTTTCATGCCTAGGAAGAAATGAAGAGTGGATCCGAGAATGTGATACAGAGAAATCAGAAGAGTGGATCTGAGAATGTGACTCTGAGAAACCTACGTTACAAGGTCAGATCCGGAAAAGTCCAAAGCTCTAAATCAAGAGAAGGGGAAGAAGATTCGAGAATACTATAGAAGCATTGCCAAAGTCTTAATTACTCCGAGATTTCAGGAGAAATTAAGATTTGGGTGAATCTAAGTGAGTGGGAAAATATTTTGATTTCCCGCCTAACCACACTTTGGAGCTCCTATAAAAGGAGATCAGAGTACTAAGTAAATTGATTCATGATTTTGTAGTGAGATAATCTTTGATAATCAAGAGGGAGAAAGAAGTGTGTGGCTGATTGATTTTTCATTACAGTTTCAATTGAAACGAGAATTTGATATTTTTTTACACCGTATTGAGTTTCTCGGATTAAAGAAAACTCATATTGAAGAATCAGAGTGAAAGTGAAGAATTCGGAGTGGAGATTTGGAGTATAAATTCAGAGTGGATATTCGGAGTGGAGATTCAGATTTAGAAA
Organism: Viscum album; assembly: GCA_963277665.1. Classification (NCBI taxonomy): domain Eukaryota; kingdom Viridiplantae; phylum Streptophyta; class Magnoliopsida; order Santalales; family Viscaceae; genus Viscum; species Viscum album. The sequence continues at coordinate 151,048,425 of OY728159.1, forward strand.
ATTCAGAGTAAAGAAGAATAATTCAGAGTCAAGAATTCGGAGTGGAGATTAGGAATGTGGAATTAGTACTGGTTTTCACCGTATTGAGTTTCTCAGACTGAGGAAGACTCGGATTGAAGAATCGGAGTGAAGAAGAAAATTTGGAGTGAAGAATTCGGAGTGGAGATTCGGAATGGGAAGTTCTAACTGTAATTGATCTATCTCTAGTCCAAGAAGTCCTTTCCTTTCTTCTGGGTCAGGAAGTGAAGATTTGTTCTGAACATGCTTACACTTTTTTATTTGAAATTATGTTCAGGTAACATAAGTTGTTACAAGAAAATAGGCTTTGCCCTATTGTGCTAAGAGGGTGCACACGCACTGGAGTGATTATTTCACGGTGCTTCACAAGTTTAAGGGTATATCCTACTCATTTTAATCCAAGGATAGTTTTCATAGTGGATTGTATGGTGCTGGATTATTTCCAACCATACCAAGGACATAGCTATTCTTATTGAATAGTGAACCTTGTAAATCGATGTGTTCCTTTGGACGTGTGTTTGTTTTTTTCTCAGGATGGAAGTATATCTTTAACGGGATACAATGGTTGTTCTCATTTGAAGGGCACTTAAAAAGAGAAAAATGGGTACCACTGATTCACCCCCCCCCTCTTAGTGGTTCATTACTCCAACTGGGTCTTTACACTTACATCCCCATGCAAGTCAACACATAGTAATGCAATATGGACAACTTAATCCTACAAAACTACTTGGATAATAGTCTATAGCAAAACAACATGTCATAAATACAACCACACCATCATAACAATACTAGGAATGAAAAGAAGGTAGCCTAACAGAGAAAGCTAGACCAAATGGTCAAAAATCAAGAAACATGGGCAAACACATCCACAACAAGGTAAAATACACTATTTACAATCAATCCACCTCTACTCAGGAAAACAAGGAATAGTGGGAATCCAAAAAAACAAGTAAGATGCCTCGTGTCAGGCTCAGCAGCCACCAACCAGGAATCAACTCTGGTAAACACTACAGAATTAGTAAAGCAAGTCAGATATAAACAAGCAGTGGGGGAGCCCAAATGCCCAACCAAATAATACATCCAAAACACAAAAAAGGGATTACCAATTTGGCACGGGTTCTAGGTGACACCCGATCACCGTCTCTACCGAAAACCAACATAACAACTCAGGTTCAGTCCAACAACGGTCACCCACTAGGTCCCTCAGGTTAAACACTGAGGAGGAATCATACTTGGGATCCTCCTGGTAAAAACGAGTGAAGGCATCCTACGTGGGATCCTTGGCAAAGAGTAAGGGAGGAATCTGACATGGAATCCTCAAAGGAAGGACAACATAGGTATTCCATAAGTCGGTTCCTGTCAAAGGAAGAACAAGAGAGAGATCCTATAAGGGACTCCCTAGGTTAGCACACAAGCAAAGGCATCCCATAGGGGATCCTTAGAAGTACCTGGTCTCGAAGCCTCATAGGCCAAAAGGGAATGTCTCACAAGGGAAACGTACTCTAAAGCATAGGTTACAGGATATATCTCATAGCTCATCCCTTATTTAAGGTCTCAACTAAGTTTTTCCAACCAACCAACCTGTCATCCACGCCAAGTCTCACTCTCAGGTGACAACTGAACTCGATAATTAGAGGAAGAACCCCTCCATTTAGATATAAACCCCCAAACCCCCTTTACATGGACTCTAAATGTCAAAAGGATTCCAACATTACGATCTAAACAGAACAATGCTCTGAATCAACTACTCACACACCCAATTCTGACTTCAAGAGCATAAGATATCCCAAAATTACTAAATTGAAGCAGTACATGGCCAGAGCACAAGGCCAGAGCACATTGGGCATGCCTGTGTAATAGTACATGGAGTGTACTTTACTTTACATGGAGTGTACTATTCACCAAAAGTTACTTCATTTCTGTTTTCACCCGAACACATGCCCATGTACCACTACATGGCATGTACTTAAAGTACACGACATGTACTCCTTAAAACCCATTATTTCGTGTTTTGTTTCACACGAACAACCACACGGCTACCCACTACACGGAGTGTACTAAAAGTACATGTATTTTAATTAATAAAACTTCATCTTCCCCGAACGGGAAGAACAAACGGTGTGTACCCCTTCAATACACGCCGTGTATTCTGGGTTTCCCGACCGGAAAACCCTAAAAACACTCGAAAAACCCGTTTTCACCCTCAAAACCTTAGATCCATCCTTAAAAGGCCACAAGAAAGAAATATAAGTCTTTAAAGACATAGAAAAACATGGTTAAAGAATATATATAGTGAAAACATAAATAGTCCTACCTTTGGGTGGAAACCGCTAAAGCTTTAGTTGATTTCAAGGCGCATGGTTGTCGCACGCCGACTCAGCACGTCGATAGGTTCGAATTGGTACCCCTCTTTCCTCCTAACTCACTCTATTACTCAAAATACAATTCTCTACTAGGTCATATACAAGGGGTTTTCGTAAGACACATGCGTATGGAGGATTAGGAAAGAAGAGAAGGAAGAAAAGAAACGAAAAGTAAAAGAAGAAAAAGGGGTATGGGTCGGCCCAGGCGCCCGACATGAGTTTATGCCTCCCCTAAGCTAAACATTCCATTCCAGACTCAATGGCATAGAAGGAATCTCATTCCAATCCTCTGTTTAAAATTTATTTCCAAACTACCCTATGTGAATAATTTAATATTTAATTTAATAATATTAAATATTCCGCCAAAATTCGAACATCTCAGAATTCCTCCAAAATATTTTCCTAGAGTAAAATCCCTATTCTAGGACCAATGGAGCTGTCAGAAAAATTATCCGAGATCAGATGGTAGGGGAAAATGACCATTTTACCCCACATGAGCATCCAACAAAAAAAATTCAAATTTCTGCTGAAAACAATTGTTTGGAAAAACATGGGTTCTTAAAACTCCCCACCCTAAACCTTCTCATCCACGAGAAGCCCAGTGAAAAAACCAGTAACCATGCTCATAACCTGAGAATCTTTAAAACCAAGCTATCTAGACTGTCCAACGACCTTCCTTATAGCATTAACCACCACCTTCTACACAGAATATGTTCAACTACACCCAAACTGGTACTCCCCACCATAGGAATACCCTTATCGTCATCTTAAAATAAACTATGAGCCCAAAAGATCATGGAAAACAAGAAAGCTTAACCTAAACAAGGAAAACCACCATCAAATGGATAATAGTGCACTCCCCACCATATGGATTTCCTTACACTGCTCTAAAAGCACAACCATAACAGGTTCCATTCACCACACGGATGAACATTAAGAAAGAAAAAAGGATCTTTATGTAGGGTCGAAGCTCTCTCAGCATACTAAAGATGAATCAAGATATCGCATGATCATCTCTAATAGGAGTAAACTAAGATTTCACTGATGGTGTGGCCAGCTCCCTTTCATCCACACTAATATCTTGCAAATACTCGACAAGGATTCCATCATGGTAAACCATTTCATGGTAACCCGACATTTCACAAAGTCACCTATAAAACATCGTTCCTTGGCTCGCATCCAACCACTCACCGATTTAGATTCAAACTATGCCACCTGCAACAGAAACATCAAAAACACTGGTTGATAAGTCCAGGAACCAGAACAGTCTTGCCCGTCTAAGCCAGTTGCAAAAAACTAGCACTGCCACAAGGCATTGGAAAAACACAGGCCAACCATTCTCACATAGGTTTCCCTAGAACAGAACTGACATCATCCTACTAGGGTCCAAGTCAAACTGATGGTCTCAAGATCTTCCACCTTGTCCTGTAGAAAAAAGACTCTCAACTGTGTCACAAGGTCTAACCACCTAGCCCAAAAGATTCAAAACCTATCAGAATACGTTAAAGATCACAATGAACAAAGGAAAATTCAAAACCAAAACACAGCCTACAAGGGCCCTAATCATCTCCGAGCATCCTCATAAGGAACTACTCCCTGGAGTTCACTACCCAAGTATAAGAGAAACTGAACTGACATCCATCGGGTATCCGTATACAGAAATACCACAAGGAGGTCCAGTTCACAAGAAAAGCCTTGGTATTTATCGACATCATTATCAACGATCCGACTAAATAACCACAGACCCGAGAAACAACACCTAATAAGGGTTAAATAGAAGGGCATCATGTTCCATATCGGCCAACTGGGGTCACTACACCACCTGTGCATGAGGACTGAGTCATCATCCTCACACCAACGCCTCAAAATAGATCCACATAACCAGCCATCAGAGTAAAAAGTACGTGTAAGCAGACCCAAAGGTCTTAGTCGTCAGTAAAAACACACACTAGCAGGCATATATGCTGTAAATCCTACGTGCCTAGTATGATGCATGAGATGCCTCTTGCCTTTGTCGTCCAAGAGTCAAAATCCATCCCTGAAATCTTACCAATGATAAAGAGCCAGATATCCATAGTAAATCAAAACACAACACCACATTTGTGTCACTCGGGGTGAAAATAATATACAACTGTAACATTGAAAAATCAGAACAGCAGTCCCAAACCCTGGAAAACAGGACTTCTTACCGGAAAAAGTGTTCTCGATGCACCATCCCGAAATCCATAACAGGTTCCAACACATTCCTAATACTTCTGTGTACCATATCCCAAATATTAAAGAACAGGAAATAAAACTTCTTTGATACCACATTGTAACGTCCTGACCCGGAAGCCATTAAACTGGTGCTCTCAGCCGGTTCACCACACGGCCTCAAGCGTGCCTCCCCGTATGCCAGAAGCTTCCAACTAACAATGAGGGCCTAGGGTGTGATAGTGGGGAGACTATGACCTCATAACAGTGTAAGAAATCAGTTTAAACAACTAAGTATCACACACAGCGTAAAGTAAACAGAGTGCGGAAGCAGTAAAAAACTGAAATAGAGGAAGTTGTAATAGTAAAATGCAGAAAAATCCCGAACAGTTATGCAATACAATACAACACTGGTCACCCACTGGCCGACCATACTGATACAAGTATAAATGAAACTTAAAGTAAATGTGAGGTCTCAACTACTAACATCGAGACAACCTGTGTAGCCGATCTCCAGACACTGTCGAACTGCTGCAGCCCAATCAGTAGAACAACTCGAGCAGCTCCGCTCGATCATGAAACACTGGGCCTCATCCCTATCCACCATGCAACTCATTCTCAACCTGAAAATCAGACATAAGGTCTACACGTACACCAAGGTGCGTGTGCAGTAGTGAGAAATAAACTCAGTAGGGCACCCCGACAACCAACCTATAACTGTGCTACTGAAAGTGTATGCAACAACAATGTGCTCATCCAAGCTGGAACATAAAAGAAACTAAGTAAACCAAATGGGAAACCACAATTGAAATCAGGGTATGTAATCTATGTCAACTGGGCATGTGCCACCATGGATGTCTATAACTATATACGTACACACTTATAGTCCCATACCTATAGACATATACATAAATATGAATATTCATGATTAAGTGATTCGAATAATAAGAACAACATTAGCAGTTGATCCTTGGGACCATACGTCTGATCTCCTGTACATCATATTCAAGGGAATTGAGTTAGACATCATGCCACTCAAGCCGTTTATCAAATAAGTCCATCTCTGGGTCTGTAATCCCATCTACATGTACCTACATTGACAAATGCCGGAGATATGCCTCTGAACAAGCTAACCAAAAACAAGTAACCCTCTAGTTCAACCAATCAATCACAAGAAATAAGATAACACAACAGGTAACCATCTAAGAAGTACTCACATCCATCCCCTCTGGTCCTACCAAAAAAGTACCAATAACCCTCTTAGAACTGCACTCAGTCTAACCCCTTTTATTTGGTCATAAGTAATTATAAAGACTCTCTAAGGAAGCACACACAGTTAATTCCCCTTATAGTCTATGGTAGTTATGAAATCTCTGAGGAAGCTCACACAATCAATTCCTCTTATATCCCCAAGGTCAAGGACTCTCTGAGGAATCACACTCAGTCAATTCCCCTTATAGACTAAGTCATTCATAGACTCTTTGAGGAATTTCAGACAGTGAATCCCTCCTATAGCCTTTGGTAATCAGGTGGTTCAAACAAATAAAATAGAGACTCTTTGGGGAAGATCAATCGGTTTATCCCTATATAGTCTATAATTCCCAAAGATTCTCTGAGGAAGCTCACTCGGTCTATCCCCGTATAGTCTATAAGGCCCAAAGACACTCTGAGGAAGCTCACTTGGTCAATCCCCGTATAGTCTATAATGATCAATGACTCTCTGAGGAAGCTCACTCGGTCTATCCCCGTATAGTCTATAATTCTCAAAGACTCTCTGAGGAAGCTCACTTGGTCTATCCCAATATAGTATACTACACCAGGTTCTCACAGCCCCGTGTAAGTCAACACATAGTAATGTAATATGGCCAAATTAAACCTACAGAACTACTTGGCTAACAGCCTACAACAAAACAGCATGTCATAAATACAACCACTCCATTCTAACAATACTAGTCATGGAAACAAGGAAGCCTAACAGGAAAAGTTAGTCCAAATAATCAAAAATCAAGAAACATGGGAAGACACATCCACAGTAAGGTAAATTACACTATTTATAATCAAGACACCCTTACTCAGGCACACAAGGAATAGGAGGAATCCAAACAAACAAGCAAGATGCCTCGCGTTAGGTTCAGTAGCCACTAACCAAGAAGAACCTCTGGTAAAAACTACAGCATCAGCAGACCCAGTCAGATATAAGAAAGAAGTGTGGGTGGCCAGAACGCCCAACCCAACAATACATCCAAAACCCAAAAAAGGGATCACCAATTTGGCATGGGTTCAAGGTGACACCTGATCACCATATATACCCAAACCTGGCATAACAACTCTGGGTCAGTCAAACAACGGGCACCCACTGGGTTCCACAGGTCAAACACTGAGGAGGAATCATACTTGGGATCCTCTAGGTAAACATGAGCAACAACATCCTTCATAGGATCCATAGCAAATAGTAAGGGAGGAATCCTACATGTAATCCTCAAAGGAATGACAACATAGTCATTCCATAACTTGGTTTCTATCAATGGAATAACAAGAGAGAGATCCTACAAGGGACTCCCTAGGTTTGCACACAAGAAAAGGTATCCCTCAGGGGATCCTTAGAAGTACCCAGTCTCGAAGCCTCATAGGCCAAAATAGAACATATCACAAGGTAAAAGTCCACTAAATCATAGGTTACGAGATATAGCTCATAGATCATCTTTTATTAAAGGTCTTAACTAAGTTAGTCTGAACACCCAACCTATCATCCACGCCAAGTCCACTCTCAGGTGGCAACTGAACTCGATTACCGGAGGAAGAACCCCTAAATTTAGATATAAACCCCCAAAAACCCATTTATGTCACCTATAAATGTCAAAAATATTCCACCATTATGATCTACACAGAAAAGCTCTCATAATCGACTACTCACACACCCAATTCTGACTTCCAGAGCATAAGATATCCCAAAACTACTAAACTGAAGTAGTACATGGCCAGAGCACATGGCCAGAGCAAAATTGGGCATACCTTTTTAATAGTACATGGCATGTACTTTACTATACACAGTGTTTACTGTTCACAAAAAGTAACATCGTATCTGTTTTCACCCGAACACATGCCCATGTACCACTACACGGCGTGTACTTAAAGTACACGGTGTGTACTCCTTAAAACCCACTATTTCGTGTTCTATTTCACACGGCCAGCCACACGGCTACCCACTATATGGTTGTACTCAAAGTACATGGCATGTACGTAAGAAAACATCATCTTCCTTGAATGGAAAGAACACACAGCATGTACCCCTGGTATACACGCTGTGTATTCTGGGTTTCCCGACGGGAAAACTCTGAAAACACCCGAAACACTCATTTTTCCCCCAAAACATTAGATTCAGCCTTAAGATGCCACAAGAAATAAATATAAGTCATTAAATACATAAAACATCATTGCTAAAGGGGATATATGGAAAAAACATAAACGGATTTTGTAACGCCCCGACCCCAGTTACCTAGAGTCGGTGCATTATTTTAATACATTGGAATGATTACAAGGAATCAAGTCCTAAAGAACCTATAAGTTTAGCGATCTTGGAAAAAATATTACATACATGAATGTTACATTACACTTTGTAACATAAAACACAACATAAGTAATCCTTTATGAACTCCATTATTCCCTTAGCTTAACCCTGCATATCAATAAAAATGCACTTCTTCGAATCTTGGGAAAAATAAAACATAGAAAGGGGTGAGATCAAATGCTTAGTAAGGTTAATCAATACAGTTGAAGATAAAATAAATATTAAGCATGGTGAATAATTAAAACTAATTCCTTTACCAATAATAAAAATGAATACTTTTATGGCAGGAATATGAGTTGAGTAAATAATTCCCTAATAAAACATAATCTTGGGTATTCTACTAGTCGAATGACCACATGAACCATCAATTTTATTTTCATAATGAGGGCATATATAATGTCGGACATTCTCAAACATTTTGTCAAGGCCTTGGACAAAAACCATATATCACGTTGGGAAAGGGCCTCAGCCAATTCCACATCTAGTTGTCTCATTAGACCTACCAATGCATCGAGGAGCTATTGCGGTCTCTACTCGTCACTTACTATGTCCAATACATTCCTCATATGAAAAGTTTGAAACATAACATAAACATTCTTATAAGAACTAGGATATAAAATGTCAAAAATTTAACCATAAACCATGAATGGTATAAAAATAACACATCCACAGTCAAACATATCACAAAACCTTCAATACAATATGGATGTTTTGTATCATAATAAATCAACTTCAAAACAAGTTTAAAATCCATTAAAGGATTTCACATAGATGGTAATGATTTATAAAACTCTTTGATTGAAATATCCCTTTTCATGAAATCATTTAAAAGTCACACAATTTAGGCAGATATTTAAAGACATTTTTTAATCAAAGTGACACATACCACTTTGAAACTTTTGAAAGGAATTATCATTTTAAAAACATTCATGTCCATATAAATAAATCCTTAAAACCCATTTTGAAGAAATGGACATTAATGAGAACGATTTACAAGAATAAATATTTAAAACATTTGAAATGATTTTTTTGTAAAAAAAAGTGCCTTAAAAGAATCCCTTTGAAAACTCTTTGATGAAACATGGACATGGATAATAAATATTTCCCATTAGATTTGTATGTAAAAACAACTTCAGATAATAAAGAGATTGTGAAATTAACCCTTACTAATTTGGTAACTTACCGAAAAGACAACCCATGAAAGATATATCATACAATTAATATGTTAATACACATAAATTAAATTCTATTACACAAATAATATAATTATGGGAAGTAAATACACCACACTAAAGGTAATAGTGGTAATATGGCACGAATCTCACGAGAATAAGGAGTGAGATAAAAACCCCTTACCTTGTACTTTCCTTTAGTAGAGGGTACGTTTAACCTTATGTATGAAGACTATAGTATGTTATTAAATTATAACTGAACCATATTAATATTTATGATATCATGAATTATTCATTTATGACTTTATACTACCCATTTAATAATAATTTCCATGTTATATTAATATTTCGGGTAATAATCGCTTTCTTTATCGTACGTGTTTTAACTTGTTAATCTTGATTGTATCACATAGATCATGATTTAAATACATCCAGTATATAAAAAATGATTTATATATTATATATATTTAGAATATAAATATGTATAATATACATGTATATTAAATGGAAAACACTGTTTATGGAGACGGTAGTTCGTACGCACGCATAAACGTTGTTTCAGTTTTCATATAGTATCGAACGAAAGTAAGTGAATAAGATATATGTAAGTACATAAATACTTATATATATAAATATATATATCTCTAGTAGCATTATTATGTCATATATTACATACTTATTAGTAATATATATATATTTATAATCATCGATGAATGGTGAACTTGGAAATGAATCTCATCGCGTCGTGGAGACGGTAATCCGTACGTACGCACGAGTGATAATATAATTATTTTCATATTAAAATAATATATAATGGGATGGTGTATAATATATACAGAATAATTATCATGTTATATTTATTATTTACCTTAATTACACTTCATTGTCACACCCATCAAAATAATAATGTTTTGAATAACAATTACACCACGACGTGGAGACGGTAAGCCGTACGTACACACATATGGTGAAATGTCATTCAAAGGATGGATATAATACTGAATATGGTTGTACCATATTTATAATAACATCACATTATATAGAATATACTGGATTTATTATTTTAGAATCGAAATAACAAAGAAAGAAGAGGTTGTAGAAGAAAGGAACTTGAAAGAGGGTGGTGAAAACATTACCTCTTCTTTGGGTTCTTCCTTTTGATTTGATCAAAATGGATCTTTAGGTTGGATTTAAGATCAAAATAAGGCCTATAGGTTGAAGTGAGTATATTTGAGAGAAGATTTGGGGAGGTTTCGGCCGAACCAAAAGGATTTTAAGGTATGAAGCATTGGTTAGAATTGGTGTCCTTTTATAAGGGGGAGGAGGGGATCTTTAGGAAAAACATAATGTATTAATTTATAATAAATTCATATTCGGTTTATAGTGGCTGAAAGTGGATTATTAAAAGTATAAGGTTGGTATGTGTTAAAATACACTCAAACAATAGGTTTTAGATAGGTTTGGGTCACTTTATTAACCTTATCTTTTAGTTTTAACCCTTAGTTAATTAGATTGACATTTACCATGTCTCTTGGTATTGTTATACTATATGGTTAAAAAACATACTATAAACTTCCAAGAGACCCCCAAGTGGTACATTAATGATACACCTATCATGATATAAGTCATTTGGCGAAAAATTATATTTTTAGGAATATAATATCAATTAATCATATAATATTTGTTTTAAATATTAATTTATGTCAATTTTGACACTATTTGGTATTTTGTTTTGGTGAAAGTCATACAAACTTGATTACTTCGAACATGATACATTGAATCATCCCTAACATGTCATAATAACCAATAAAATACGTGGATTCCCTAAAAAAATTTAAATTATATTTATTTTAATATTTATAATACCATTTTTTTGAATATTTCATTAATAAGGTAATTATTGTATCATCGTTGTGTCATAAATAAATTTAATTATTTATTGTCTAAAAATTATAAATAAAATACCATGATGTATTAGATCTTTTTATCTTTCTAATGTATATTTATAGTCTAATTTATCTTATGTATAACCCTATATTAAAAATGGTTTAGTTAATAGATATTGAATTTAACTCTTTTACCTCATCTTTAAATTAGATAATAATAAATGTCCTAATCTAATCCAAGTGGACCTAAACGATAATTTTTTATTCTTAAGGTTGTTTTTGGTCGAGATACACTTGTCCAATAGAATTATTACATGTGTTAGGGTAATATTAATATCATTTTTAACCTTAATAACCCTATTTACTTTTAACAGTGGTAAATAAAAGTAAAAAGTTACAATTCAGAAAAAAATTATTTTCATCTTATTGAACCACATTTTACTCCTTGATATTAACTATGTCTCTTTTAATTTCGAAATTCAACTCACAGAAGTGGTAAAATTATGTTTTATGTGAATTTATAAATTTTCCTAGGAGGTGGGAAAAACACGTTGAAAAGTTCAATAAAATTCTTATTTATCTAAAATTATTATAAACTGACTCCAATGAAATAAATTGAACTTTTATAGGTATTATTTATCTATTTTGACCTAAAATTAATTTAAATAAAGTAATTAATTATTTAAATAAAAATTCGGTTTTAAACTATAACTGAGGCCTTTTCACTATTCATCAAAAATTAAAAGATTTTGGAAAAATAACAAAAATTCACCCTAAGATAATTTTGATATTAGGAATTAAATAATGAAGTATATTTTACCAAATAAAAAACATATACCTTGAATTTATTAATTTAAAATTAATTCCCGCTGTCAAAACCAAAAGGCGTATTGTTAAGAAATAATAACTATCAAAAGTTTGACACTTGTTTATGTCCAATTTCAAAGTGAAATTACTTACAATTACCATAAATGGATTAAATGTAAAAATATAATCTATTTAAACTTACAAAACATTAAAATGTATAATTTAACACTATAAATTATTTTGATTAAAAAAGTTGTTTTCAGTTAAAATATAGTATTATTCACTATTCACCCAAATATGAAAGTTATGAGAAAAACCCCAAAACATAATTGAAACTAAATTGTTATGTCCAAATTCTAAAGAAGAAGTTTATTTTGTCAAATTTAATATATAAAAGTTTCAAATATTGGATTTAAAAAGGCTTCTCCCTTAAAAGGTGGTAAAATTGCATTTTTTTAAAGATACTTATTTTATCTGAAAAAAATGTTTTTTTTCTTTTATTATGTCTAAGAAACTCATAATATGGATTCTAAAGTTATAAGGATTATATAAAGTACAAAATTCAGTTAATACTATTCATAAATGTTTTTGAACGACTAGTTTGGTAAGACATGGTGTGCTAGAACTCGGTGTTGCATGTAGTGAATGTTATTTAATTACTTTGAAGAAATAATGTACTTTGAAATCATGGGGTGTTACATTCTTCCCTCCTTCAATAAATTGTGTCCTCTCAATTTGAAATTATTTTTCAAAAATAAAAGTATGAAAATAGAAAATACCATTGGGAAAACCCACATTGGAAATTTGGTTAATAAAATTTAGTCTTAATAAGAGGAAAAGGAAAATGAAAGGGTCACCACCAAATTATGATCTAAATTGGGGAAATATTGGTGGAAATTAGAGACATATAATTGGAGGAAAAATATAAATATTTATAGGTAGTGATTGAGGTCATCAATCACAACAAGTGTAAAATTGAGGGCCTTAAATTCTTCAATCTATGATGATTTAAAATACCATCAGTTCAACAAAACATATGGTAATTGGATAACACATTTCTGGTTTTAATATCCCTTTACTTAAGTATAATAATTTATTTCTTCATAGAATAAGAGAGGAAAAAATATATATACTTGACAATTAGAGTCCCATCCTTTAAATAATTTCTACCACAAACTCATCTTTCACTCTAAAAGATAATAGAACTTAAAAATAATATTCTATTTATCCTATTTGTAAAGGGTTAAAAGAAATGAATTTATAATTTATCTACCAATTTTTTTTAAAATACTTCATTATTCAATCTAGGACATAAAGTCTGCCAGTGGTAGGTGATACACCCTTGTCACCCTTCGGTTGTGAGTTCAAGTCTCGTGGCCCTGTCGGACGTGACGGGTTGCCGCCCGAACTCCGGGTTGTCCTTTTATGGAAGTCCAAAAATAATCTCAATCTATAATTATCCAAAATACTTATTTCCAAAATCACAGGAAAAAGTTTATAAGGAAGGTAAACACAATGAAGATCCTTTTTTCCGCATAATAACATGTGAACATCTTCATCATGTATTCTTTTAAAACACTACAACATCCTGAATTACCATAAATCCTTATTGATTACATTCATAATTCATTATTCCTTATAGAATACAGGATATCCTCCTTCTATCCAAAAATTTTGTAAACTCCAATAATGATGGAATATACAAATCATTAATCAGTTTCAAGGTAGTCAAGAATATCCAATATAATTTATCCAAATCAATCATGTATTATTCCAAAATCACTACCTCAGTATCAGAACAATATTCTGGTTTATCTTTCTCCCAACCATATATTTTCCAAAAATTTAGCCTACTATTGATTCACTTTTCTTGGTTCCACACAATCTGAAGTCCTTAATGAAATATTATTGTAGTACAATTCTTATATAATCCATAATTATTATAACCAGTACATTGTTGATACAACACTAAAATGACATAATTCTCTAATTACAACAGAATAACTCTAATCATTCCTCCTCATCTATGGTAGTATCATAACTTGATTATTATCCAATAGCATCATTTGGGGCATACTATGATGATTTGGACATTGGTTCACATAGTTTCCCCAACTCCTTACAGATGAAGTATTGTACATTCGATACCTTTTTCTTACCCTTACAGTCACGTACATGGTGTCCTTTTTCTCCACACTTATAACAAACTTCCATTCCCTTCCGAAAAGTTCCAGGGTGTTTCTTCCCATAGTTATCACATGTGGGAAAATTATTCTTTTCCCTCTTCCCTTTATCCATATTTTTCTCTTACACCCTTTTAATCTCTTGCTTCCCTTCAAAGCCATAGGACTCAGAGAATTCTTTACTTATCTTATTAACACATGATACTATTTATTCATATGTTGAGAAGACAAGGGAGACTATTTCCCTTATAAATGTTAGCTGAATACCATGAAAGATATGATACTTCTTACTCTTTGGGCCATACGTATTACTGGAGTTTACATTCCTTCTATTGTGCGCCATTTCTATACAATAGCATAAACTATGTCATTTTATGAATTGCAATGAATAATTACGAACTTGTAAAATACCTAACATAAAACGAATCGTTTATGGATATAATCCATAATCATAAAGATGTTTTCTTTGAGGAAGTATATACTCATAAACCATTCATAATGATTTTTAAAGAAAATTATAATTATCCAAAGAATATCCCCCGCGACTGTCGTAACCAAGAGTGCAACAAGGTCTGTTGTCGTGCACCAGTTCCCATTTGAGTCTATCTCAAAGCGGTGTTTTTGGGTTTTACCCCTAGGTACATTTGTGCCAGATCCGCCTCTATCTTCTCGTATCCAGACAGGGATTTATTGCTCAGAAAACTGACAAAATCTCTACAATACAAAAAAACTAGGAAGTTCTTCTATACTAGTCATCAAATTCTATATTAGGGATATGTGCTCAAATCCGAGTTTATCTAAATCTAGCTTCCAAGGTTATTTATAAACTTACTTTGATACCAACTGTAATTCCCCTACCCTAGTTACCCAGAGTCGGTGAATTATTTTAATATATTGGCATTATTACAAGGAATCAAGTCCCAAAGGACCGATCAGTTTAGCAGTCTTGGAAAATAGATTATATACATGAATGTTACATTACACTTTATAACATACAACAAAACATAATTAATCCTTTATGAACTCCATTATTTCCTAGGTTAACCCTGCATATCAATCAAAATGCACTTCTTGGAAGCCTGAAAAAAAAAGACATAGAAAGGGGTGAGCTCAAATGCTCAATAAGGGTAAGCAAAACATCGGAAGATAACATAAATATTAAGCATGGTGAATAATTGAAACCAATGACTTTACCAATAATAAACATGAATAATTTTATGGCAGGAATATGAGATGAGTAAATAATTCCATAATAAAACATAATAATGGGTATTATACTTGTTGAATGACCACATGAACCATCAATTTTATTTTCATAATGAGGGAATGTATAATGCCAGACATTATAAAACATTTTTTAAGGCCTCGACCAAGACATCTAAAAATGATTAAGGCCTTGGACAAAACCTTATATCAAATTGGGAAAGGGAATCAGCCAATTCCACATCTAGTTGTCTCATGAGACATTCTGATGCATCGAGGAGCTATAGCGGGCTCCACCCTTCACTTACTATGTCCAATACCTTCCTCATATGAAAAGGTTGAAACATAACATAAACATTCGTATAAAAACTAGGATATGAAATGTCAATACATTAACCATAAACCATGAATGGTATAAAAATAAAACATCCACGGTCAAACATATCACAAAACCTTCAATACAATATGGAAGTTTTGTATCATAAAAAATAAACTTCAAAACATGATTAAAATCCATTAAAGGATTTGACATAGATGGAAATGATTTATAAAACTATTTGATTGAAATACCCTTTTCATGAAAACATATAAAATTCAACCAATTTAGGAAGATATTTACAGAAATTTTTGAATCAAAGTGTCCCATACTACTTTGAAACTTTTGAAAGGAATTAACATTTTAAGAACATTCATATCCATAAAAATAAATCCTTATAAACCATTTTGAAGACATGGACATTAATGAGAATGATTTAGAAGAATAAATATTTAAAACATTTGAAATGATGTTTTTGTAAAAAAGTGACTTAAAAGAATCCATTTTAAAACTCTTTCAGGAAACATGGACATGGATAACAAATATGTCCTATTATATTCTTCCATAAAAACAACCTTAAATAATAAAGAGATTGTGAAATTAACCATTACCAATTTGGTAAATTATGAAACATACACCCCATGAAAGAGATATCATACAATGAATATGTAAATAAACATAAATTAAAGTATATTACACAAATAATACAATTATGGGAAGTACATACACCACACAAAAGGTAATAGTGGCAATATGGCACGAATCTCATGGGAATAAAAAGTGAGATGAAAACCCCTTACCTTGCACTTTCCTTTAGTCGAGGGTACGTTTAACCTCCTGTATGAAGACTATAGTATGTTATTAAATTATACCAGAACCATATTAATATTTATGATATCATACATTATTTATTTATGGCTTTATACTACCCATTTAATAATAATTTCCATGTTATATTAATAATTCGGGTAATAGTCTCTTTCTTTATCGTACGTGTTTTAACATGTTAATCTTGATTGTATCACATAGATCATGATTTAAATACTTCCAAAATATAAAAAATGATTTATATATCATATATATTTATAATATAAATATGTGTAATAGACATATATATGAAATGTAAAACACCGTTTATGGAGACGGTAGTCCGTACGTGCGCATAAACGTTGTTTCTGTTTTCATATAGTATCGAACGAAAGTAAGTGAATAAGATATATGTAAGTACATAAATACTTATATATATAAATATATATATATCCAGTAGAATTATTATGTCATATATTACATAATTATTAGTAATATATATATATTTATAATCATCGATGAATGGTGAACTTGGAAATGAATCTCATCGCGTCGTGGAGACGGTAATCTGTACGTACGCACGAGCAACCATATCATTCTTTTGATATTAAAATAATATATAACTAGTTGGTGTATTATATATATAGAATCATTATCACATTATATTTATTATTTACATGAATTACACTTCACTATCACACCCATGCAAATAATGATGTTTTGAATAACAATTACACCACGACGTGGAGACGGTAAGCCGTACGTACGCACTTATGGTGACATGTCATTCAAAGGATGGATAGAATAATGAAAATGGTTGTAGAATATTTATAATAACATCAAAGTATATAGAAGATACCGGAGTTATTATTTTATAATGGAAATAAAAAAGAAAGAAGAAGTTGGAGAAGAAAGGAACTTGAAAGTGGGTGGTGAGAACATTACCTCTTCTTTGGGTTCTTCATTTTGATTTGATCCAAAGGGCTCCATAGATTTCCTTTATGATAAAACTAAGGCCTCTAGGATGAATTGAGGATAGTTGAGAGAATATTTGGGCATATTTTGACTGATCCAAAAGGCTTTTAAAGTATGAATAATTGGTTAGAAGTGGTGTCCTTTTATAAGGGGGAGGAGGGGCTCTTTAAAAAAAACATAAAGTATTAATTTATAATAAATTAATATTCGGTTTATAATGGCTCCAGAGTGGATTATTCAAAGTCTAAAGTGGGTATGGGTCAAAATTAACTCAACCAATAGGGTTTAGACAGGTTTTGGGTTATGTTATTTACCTTATATTTTAGTTTTAACCCTTAGTTAATTAGTTTGACATTTACCATGTCTCTTTGTATTTTTATATTATATGGTTAATAAACTTACTATAAACTTCCAAGTGACAACCAAAGAGGTCCATTAATGATTATCCTATCTTGATATAAGTCCTTTGGAAGAACCTTATATTTTTAGGAATATAATATCAATTAATCTTATAATATTTGTTTTAAATATTAATTTATGTCAATTTTGACACTATTTGGTATTTTGTTTTTTTGAAACTGATAAAAACTTGATTACTTCAAACAAGATACATTTAATCAGCCCTAAAATGTCATAGTCACCTAGAAAATTCGTGGATTCAATAAAAACTTTGAAATTATCGTTATTTTAATATTCATAATACCATTTATTTGAATCTTTCATTAATAAGGTAATTAGTGCATCATCGTTGTGTCATAAATATATTTAATTATTTAATGTCTAAAAATTATAAATAAATAACCATGATGTAGTAATTATATTTATCTTTATAATGAATATTTATAGTCGAATTTATCTTATGTATAACCCAATATTAAAAACGGTTTAGTTAATAAACTTTGAATTTAACTCTTCTTTAAATTAAATAATAATAAATGTCCTAATCTAATCCAAGTGGACATAAATGATAATATTTTATTCCTAAGGTTGTTTTTGGTCGAGATAAACTTGTCCAGTAGAATTATGGCATGTGTTAGGGTAATATTAATATCATTTTTACCATTTATTACCCTATCTACTTTTAACCGTGGTAAATAAAAGTAAAAAGTTACTATTCACCAAAAATTATTTTCATCTTATTGAACCAAATTTTACTCTTTCATGTTAACCATGTCTCTCGGATTTTTGAAATTCAACTCACAGAAGTGGTAAAATTATGTTTTATGTGAATTTATAAATTCTCCTAGGAGGTGGGTAAAAGACAGTGAGAAGTTAAATAACATTTTTATATATCTAAAATTATTATAAGCTGACTCCAATGAATTAAATTGAAGTTATATAGGTATTATGTATATATTTTGACCAAAATAAATTTTAAATAAAATAAATAATTATTTAAATAAAAATTCAATTTTTAACTATAACTCAGTGTTTTTCACTATTCATTAGAAATTAAAAGTTTTTAGAAAAATACCAAACATTCACCCGAAGCTAATTTTTATATTCCCAATTCAATAAAGAAGCATGTTTTAACAAATTAAAAACATAGAAGTTGCATTTATTAATTTAAAATTAATTCTCGCTCTCAAAACCTAAAGGTGTATTGTTAAGAAATAATTACTATCAAAAGTTTAACACTTATTTATGTCCAATTTAAAAGTGAAATTACTTATAATTACCATAAATGGATTAAATGGTAAAAATATAATCTATTTATACTTCCAAACCATTAAAATGTATTATTTAACACTATAATTTATTTTTATTAAAAAAGTTGTTTTCAGTTAAAATATAGTATTTTTCACTATTCACCCAAATATGAAAGTTATCAGAAAAACACCAAAACATAATTGAAAAGAAATTGTTATGTCCCAATTCTAAATAAGATGTTTATTTTGTCAAATTAAATATATAAAAGTTTCAAATATGGGATTTAAAAAGGCTTCACCATTAAAAGGTTGTAAAATTTCATTTTTTGAAAAAAACTTCTTTTATCTGAAAAAATGTATTTGTTCTTAAATTATGTCTAAGAAACTCATAATATGGATTCTAAAGTTATAGGGATTATATAAAGTAAAAAATTCAGTTAATAATATTCATAACTGCTTTTGAACGACTAGTTTGGTAAGTCATGGTGCGCTACAACTTAGTATTACGTGTAACTCAAGTTATTGAATTACTTTGAACAAATAACGTACTATGAAATCTTGGGGTGTTACATTATTACCTCCTTCGATAAATTGCGTCCTCGCAATTTGAAATTATTTTTCGAAAATAAAAGTTTGAAAATAGAAAGTACCTTTGGGAAAACCCACATCAGAAATTAGGTTAATAAAATTTAGTATTTATAAGAGGAAAAGGAAAATGAAAGGGTCACCACCAAATTATGATCTCGATTGGGAGAACATTGGTGGAAATTAGAGACATATAATTGGAGTAAAATGTAAATATTTATAGGTAGTTATTGAGGTCATCAATCACAACAACTGTAAAATTGAGGGCGTTAAATTCATCAATCTATGATGTTTTAAAATACCATCGGTTCAACAGAATATATGGTATTAGGATAACAGATTTTTGGTTTTAAGATCCCTTCACTAAAGTATAATAATTTATTTCTTCATAGAATAAGAGAAGAAGAAAAATATATACTTTACAAGTAGAGTCCCATCATTTAACTAATTTATACCACAAACTCATCTTTCACTCTAAAAGATAATAGAACATAAAAATAATATTCTATTTATCCTATTCATAAAGTGTTCAAAAAAATGAATTTATAATTTATCTATAATATTTTTTTATAAAAAAGACTAAATTATTCAATCTTGGACATCATGTGGGCCAGTGGTAGGTGACGCACCCTTATCGCCCTTCGGTTGCGGGTTCAAGTCTCGCGGCCTTACCGGACGCGATGGGTTGCCGCCCGACCTCCGGGTTGTCCTTTTATAGAAGTCCAAAAATAATCTCAAACTATAATTATCCAAAATACTTCGGTCCAAACTCACAGTCAAAAATTTATAAGGAAGGTAAAAACAATGAAGATCCTTTTTTTCGTGTAATAACATGTGAACACCTTCATCATGTATTCTTTTAAAACACTAAAACATCTTGAATTACCATAAAACCTGATTGATTACATTCATGATCCCTTATTCCTTATAGAATACTGGATATACTCCTTCTATCCAAAAATTTTTTAAGCTCCAACAATGATAGAATATTCAAATCATTAATCAGTTTCAAGGTAGTCAATAATATCCAATATAATTTATTCAAATCAATCATGTATTATTCCAAAATCAACATCTCAGTATCAGAACTATATTATGGTTTATCTTTCTCTCAAACATATATTTTCTGAAAATTTAACCTACTATTGAGTCACTTTTATTGGTTCTACACAATCTCAAGTCCTTAATCAAATAGTATTGTAGTACAATTCTTATATACTCCATAATTATTATAACCAGTACATTGTTGATACAACACTCAAATGACATAATTCTCTAATAACAACATAAGAACTCTAGTCATTCCTTCTCATCTATGGTAGTATCATAACTTGATTATTATCCAATAGAATCATTTAGGGAATACTCTGATGATTTGGACAAAGGTTTTTGTAGTGTCCCAACTCTTTGCAGATGAAGCATTGTACATTTGAAACGTTTTTATTACCCTTGCAGTCACGTAAATGGGGTGTTTTTTCTCCACACTCATAACAGACTCTCATTCCCATTAGGCAAGTTCCAGAGTGTTTCTTCCCACTGTTATCACATATGGGAAAATTATTCTTTTCCCTCTTCCCTTTATTCATCTTTTTCTCTTCCATTCTTTTCCTCTCTTGCTTCCCTTCAAAGCCATATGACTCAGAGAATTCATTACTTATCTTATTAACACATGATATTATTTCTTTATATGTTGAGAATACATGGGAGACCATTTACCTTCTAAATGTTGTATTAATACAGTGAAATATATGATCCTTCTTACTCTTTGGACCATATGTATTACTAGAGTTTACATTCAATCTACTGAGCAACATTTCTATACAATAGCATAAACTAGACCAGTTTATGAATTGCAATGAATAATTACAAACTTGTAAAATACATAACTTATATTGAATGTTTTATATATATAATGCAAAATCATAAAGATGTTTTCATTGAAAAATTATATACTCATAAACCCTTCATAATGATTTGTAATGAAAATGAGAATTATCCTAAGAATATCCCCTCTGAGTGTCGTAAACAAGAGTGAAACAAGGCCCATTGTCGTGCACCAGTTCTCATTCGAGTCTAGCTCAAAGTAGTGTTTTCATGTTTTACCCCTAGGTACATCTGTGCCAGATCCACCTCTACTTGCTTGTATCCAGACAGGGATGTATTTCTCGGAAAACTGACAAAATATCTACAATAAAAAAATTCTACGAAGTTCTTTTATACTAATCCTCAAAGTCTATCTCTAGGGATATGTGCACTAATCAGAGTTTATATAAATATAGCTTCCAATGTTATTTCTAAAATTCCTCTGATAACAACTGTAACGCCCCAATCCCAGTTACCCAGAGTCGGTGCATTATTTTAATACATTGTCATGATTACAATGAATCAAGCCCCGAAGGACCGATCGGTTTAGCAGTCTTGGAAAATTGATTACATACATGAATGTTACATTAAACTTTATAAAATACAACACAACATAAGTAATCCTTATTTAACTCCATTATTCCCTTATCTTAACCCTGCATATCAATCAAAATGCACTTCTTGGAATCCTGTGAAAAATAAAACATAGAAAGGGGTGAGCTCACATTCTCAGTAAGGGTAAGAAATATAGCGGAAGATAACATAAATATTAATCGTGGTGAATAATTGAAAAAATTCCTTTAATAATAATAAGCATTAATAATTTTATGGAAGGAATATGAGCACAGTAAATAATGTCATAATAAAACATAATCATGGGTATTCTACTTGTCGAATGACCACATGAACCATCAATTTTATTTTCATAATGCGGGAATGTATAATGCCAGACATTCTAAAACATTTTGTCAAGGCCTTTTCCAAGACGTATAAAAGTGATTAAGGCTTTAGCCAAAACCACATATCAAATTGGGAAATGGCCTCGGCCAATTACACATCTAGTTGTCTCATGAGACCTACTTATGCATCGAGGAGCTATAGCGGGCTCCACCCATCACTTACTATGTACAATACATTCCTCATATGAAAAGTTTGAAACATAACACAAACATTTGTATAAGAACTAGGATATGAAATGTCAATACTTTAACCATAAACCATTATTGGTATAAAAATAACACATCCACAGTCAAACATATCACAAAACCTTCAATACAATATTGAATTTTTGTATCATAAAAAATCAACTTCAAAACAAGTTTAAAATACATTAAAGGATTTGACATAGATGGAAATGATTTATAAAACTCTGTGATTCAAATATTTCTTTTAATGAAAAAATTTAAAATTCACAAAATTTAGGAAGATATTTAAAGACATTTTTGAATCAAAGTGTCTCGTACAACTATGGAACTTTTGAAAGGAATTAACATTTTAAAAACATTCATGTCCATATAAATAAATCCTTAAAACCCATTTTGAAGACATGGACATTAATGAGAAGAATTTAGAAGAATAAATATTTAAAACATTTGAAATGATGTTTCTGTAAAAAAAAAAGTGCCTTAAAAGAATCCCTTTGAAAACACTTTCATGAAACATGGACATGGATAATAAAAATGTCCCATTAGATTATTATGTAAAAACAACCTCGGATAATAAAGATATTGTGAAATTAACCCTTACCAATTTTGCGACTTGTAAAACATACACCCCATGAAAGAGATATCATATAATGAATATTTAAATACACATAAATTAATGTCTATTACACAAAGAATATAATTATGGGCAGTACATACACCAAACAAAAGTTAATAGTGTAAATATAGCACAAATCGCACAGGAATAAAAAGTGAGATGGAAACCCCTTACCTTGCACTTTCCTTTAGTGGAGGGTATGTTTAACCTTTTGTATGAAGACTATAGTATGATATTAAATTATACCAGAACCGTATTAATATTTATGATATCATACATTATTCATTTATGACTTTATACTACCCATTTAATAAAAATTTCCATGTTATATTAATATTTCGGGTAATAATCGCTTTGTTTATCGTACGTGTTTTAACTTGTTACTCTTGATTTTATCACATAGATCATGATTTAAATACATCCCGAATATAAAACATTATTTATATATCCTATATATTTAGAATATAAATATGTGTAATAGACATATATATGAAATGGAAAACACTGTTTATGGAGACGGTAGTCCGTACATACGCATAAACGTTTTTTTCTTTTTCATATAGTATCTAACGGAAGTAAGTGAATAAGATATATGTAAGTACATAAATACTTATATATATAAATATATATCTCTCTATTAGAATTATTATGTCATATATTACAAATTTATTAGTAATATATATATTTTTATAATTGTCGATTAATGGTGAGCTTGGAAATGAATCCCATCGTGTCGTGGTGATGGTAATCCGTACGTACGCACGAGTGACAATATCATTATTTTGATATTAAAATAATATATAATTGGATGGTGTATCATATAAATAGAATCATTATCATGTTATATTTATTATTTACATGAATTTCACTTCATTATCACACCCATCCAAATAATAATGGTTTGAATAACAATTACACCACGACGTGGAGACGGTAAGTCGTACGTACGCACGTATAGTGACATGTCATACAATGGATGGATAGAATACTGAAAATTGTTGTACCATATTTATAATAACATCACAGTATATATAAGATACTAGAGTTATTATTTTAGAATGGAAAAAAAAATAAGTTGGAGAAGAAAGGAACTTGAAAGAGGGTAGTGAAAACATTACCTCTTCTTTGGGTTCTTCCTTTTGATTTGATCAAAAGGGCTCCATAGATTGCCTTTATGATCAAAATAAGGCCTCTAGGTTGAATTTATGATAGTTGAGAGAATATTTGGGTAGGGTTTGGCCGATCCAAAAGGTTTTGAAGGTATGAAGGATTGGTTAGAAGTGGTGTCCTTTTATAAGGGGGAGGAGGGGCTCTTTAGGAAAAACATAAAGTATTAATTTATAATAAATTCATATTCGGTTTATAATGGCTCCAAAGTGGATTATTAAAAGTCTAAAGTGGGGATGGGTCAAAATAAGCTCAACCAATAGGGTTTAGACAGGTTTGGTTTACTTTATTAACCTTATATTTTAGTTTTAACCCTTAGTTAATTAGTTTGACATTTACCATACCTCTTTGAATTTTTATGTTATATGGTTAATAAACTTACTATAAACTTCCATGCAACCGCCAAGAGGTCAATTAATGATTCTACTATCATTGAATAGTTCCTTTGGCCTATTCTTATATTTTTAGGAATATAATATAAAATAATCATATAATATTTTTTTTAAATATTAATTTATGTCAATTTTGACACTGTTTGGTATTTTGTTTTTGTGAAGGTCATAAAAACTTGATTACTTCAAAAAAGATACATTTAATCAGCCCTAAAATGTCATAGTAACCTAGAAAATTCTTTGATACCATAAAAACTCAGAAATTATATTTATTTTAATATTTATAATACCATTTATTTGAATCTTTCATTAATAAGGTAATTACTGCATCATCATTATGTCATAAATAAATTTAATTATTTTATATATAAAAATTATAAATAAAAACCATGATGTATGAAATCTTTTTATCTTTCTAATTAATATTTATAGACGAATTTATCTTATGTATAACCCTATATTAAAAATGGTTTAGTTAATAAACTTTTAATTTAACTCTTTTAACTCTTCTTGAAATTAAATAATAATAAATGTCCTAATCTAATCCAAGTAGACCTAAATGATAATATTTTATTCCTAAGGTTGTTTATGGTCAAGATAAACTTGTACAATAGAATTAGGACATATGTTAGTGTAATATTAATATCATTTTTACCCTTAATTACCCAATCTACTTTTAACTGTGGTACATAAAAGTAAAAAGTTACTATTCACCAAAAATTATTTTCATCTTATCGAACCACATTTTACTCCTTGATATTAACCGTGTCTCTAGGATTTTATAAATTCAACTCACCAAAGCGGTAAAATTATGTTTTATGTGAATTTATAAATTCTCTTAGGAGGTGGGTAAAAGACGATGAAAAGTTCAATAAAAATTTTATATATATGAAATTATTATAAACTAACTCGAATGAATTACATTGAACTTATATAGGTATTATGTATCTATTTTGAAATAAAATAAATTTAAATAAAATAAACAATTATTTAAATTCAAATTCGGTTTAAAACTATAACTCAGTGTTTTTCACTATTCATCAAAAATTAAAAGTTTTCAGAAAAATACCCAAAATTCACCCTAAGCTAATTTTGATATTATGAATTCAATAAAGAAGTCTATTTTTCCCAATTCAAAACATAGAAGTTGCATTTATTAATTTAAAATGAATTCCCGCTGTCAAAACCAAAAGGCGTATTGTTAAGAAATAATAACTATCAATAGTTTGACACTTGTTTATGTCCAATTTCAAAGTGAAATAACTTACAATAACCATAAATGAATTAAATGGTAAAAATATAATCTATTTATACTTCCAAACCATTAAAATTTATAATTTAGCACTACAAATTATTTTGATTAAAAAAGTTGTTTTCAGTTAAAATATAGTATTTTTCACTATTTACCCAAATATGAAAGTTATCAGAAAAACACCAAAACATTTTGAAACTAAATTCTTATGTCCTAATTATATAGAAGAAGTTTATTGTTTCAAATTGAATATATAAAAGTTTCAAATATTGATTTTAAAAAGGCTTCTCCATTAAAAGGTGGTAAAATTTCATTTTTTTTAAAAAATGCTTCTTTTATCTGAAAAAAAGGTATTTGTTCTTACATTATGTCTAAGAAACTCATAATATGGATTCTAAAGTTATAAGGATTATATAAAGTACAAAATTCAGTTAATACTATTCATAACCACTTTTGAACGACTAGTTTGGTAAGTCATGGTGCTCTAGAACTCGATGTCGCGTGTAGTGCTAGTTATTGAATTACTTTGAAAAAATAACGTACTATGAAATCTTGGGGTGTTACATCCCTACATTCGAGTGGAAACTGCCGAAGCTTTAGTTGATTTCATGGCTCACGGTTACCGCACGCCGACTCAACACGTTGAGAGCTTCGAATCGGTACCCCTCTTGCCTCCTAACTCTCTCTCTCTCTCTTCCCAAAAATCCAATTCTCCCATAGGTCCTGGATAGGGGGATGGTGTAGGATAAATGCACAAGGAGGAGGAGGAAAGAAGGGAAGGAATAAAATAAATGGAAAGGAAAAGAAGAAAAAGGGGTCTGGGCCGGCCCTAGCACCCGACAAGAGTTTATGCCTCCCCTAAGCTAAACTCCTCATTCCGGACTCAACAGCGCAAATAGAATCTCAATATGTTTCTCTGTTTAAAAGTTATTTCCAAACATACCTATGACAATAATTTAATATTTAATTTAATAATATTAAATTTTAAATATTCTGCCAAAATTCAAACAACTCAGAATACCACCAAACTCTTGTCCTATGGTAAACTTCCTATTCCGGGACCAACAGAGATGTTAGAAAAATTATCTGAGATCAGATGTTAGGCAAAAAAAATGACCATTTTACCCCTCACGGTCATCTAACAGCAAAAATTAAAATTTCTTCTCAAAACAACTGTCCGGAAAAACATGGGTTTATACATTCACTTTTTTTTATTGTTTTTTAGTTAATGTTTGGGTTCCCAAAATTTCTAGAACGGGCCTTTGGATTTTTTTCCATGGGGAGGAGTGTTTCTTTGTTGTCTTGATCTGGAATGGGCATTTGGATTTTTTTACTGTGGAGGTTTGATGGTTTTTAAGTCTTGAAGTCTTGTTTGGTTCCCCCTCACCCCTTAAAAGGGGATTATGTTTCAACAAAAAATTATTTTTCAGTCAGTTGGTATCATTTACATTCATTCCTTTCTCATAAATTTTTCTAGAATTTATAGCCTTATTTTATAATTTTGATGGTGTTTTTTCTGATATTCATATTTTTTTCTCCTTTGACCATTCCCTAACTTCTTTAATAGAGTTTCCAAATTTCAATCATGATTTATTAGGTCTTTTTCACCATTGACCAATTTTTGTGTATAAGTTAAAACTCCATCTCAAACTCCTTTTTTCAATGATTCCTATAGATTTTTAATGTTCTCTCATCATCAAGAATATTTTTGTTATCATAATCCTCTTTAAACAAATTCTTGTACATGGTTCCTCTTGAATTGTCAAAATTTCTATCACATGGAAACTACCTAACTATAATCACTCAAAGGTTATTTTATGCTTATAGGTTCAAGAAAAGGTACAAAATCATAAAATTCATAAAGGTTACCTAATTTTATTCTTATCCTAACTCCCTTATCTAAGCTTACAATAATAGTCTCCAAGGGATATTTTTAAGGGTTCTATGTTTTATAAAAATCAAACTTTTGTTTTCATTATGTTCAACCCTTTAAGAAATAGATTATTCCAGATCATGTTCCATATCATCAGTCTTTTATATTGAAAAAGGTTCTCATGTATTGGGTTATCCAAATAATCACATATATCATCAATTTTATTTTTTTATCAAAGTGATCACTTTCATCAAATTTTTAAGAGTGAAATTATTAAAAAACTCGGAATTAATATTTAAAACTCATTAATAATTACAATTATTAAAGTGGCCTATAAATATTTGATAATCAATATTTGGATTTAACTTATAAAAATTATATTTCTTGTTTATGATATAATATTTACATCCTAAACCTTAAAGTATCAAACCTTGATCCTTTTATTATTCTATAACTCATATGGTTATTCTTTAAGATAAGACCTATTAAATCTCAAATAATGAAAATCATGTTGTGTTTATAGTTTTATCTTAAAAATTAGTATGTATGTTACACTCAAAAAAGCTTTTCTCAAGTAATTTTTCACATGGCCATATTCCTCTGTTCAAAAAACACACTTTTTTAGGTGTCTTAGGCACACATAAGGTATGTTTAATGCAATTGTTTGAGAAAAATAAATTTAATTCAGGATTCCCAAACACTCTCCCATCATCACTTATTAAAGGAGAAAAATTAATAACTGTTTTATTACGAACTATCTTATACAAATTTATAAACAAAGATCTATATTCACTCTTAAATATTAAGAAATAAAACCATTTAAATATAAAAATATAACCAATAGAAATAAAAAGAAAAACAATTTCCACCTAGAGTTGTATTTTTAGAGGGAAAACCAATTTTATATATAATTTTTCTAATTGTCTACATGTTTTTACCATTTCAGTAGGTTTTAAATATGGATTATGTTAGATTTCCATTTTTAATGCATAATATTGTTTCTTTTTATCCAATTTAAGTTGATAAAGATCCAAAATAACATTTTTCTTAAACTATTTTCTCAAATAATAAAATTTATAATTCACATAACATCGATACCAAATCAATGATTCATCTATTTCAACATTCAAATAGTTAACATTTTTTTTGAATGAAGAGTGTATATATAGGGTGTAAATATTTTCATTTCTTGGTTCTTTAAATTTATAAAATTTATCATTGAAAATAGAATATTTAGAAAAATAAAATGAAATTTATCATCAAAAAATTGAGAAATTTTTATAAGGTTGTGATTTAATCCATAAAAATAAATAAATATTTGGATTATGACTAAATGTGGATGTCTAATAGATAATAATCAAGTAATCATTCATGTGTCCTTATCCCAAAATGTTAAATATCCTCTTTAATTTTCAAAAAATGGCTGAAAGATAGAAAAATATTCACTCATATGTCTCAAACACCCACTTTCCATAAAACATTTTTACAATTTTTTCCATAAGTTATTCCCTAAAAAATAAAATTAAACTTGATATTTTGGTAGCCAAATAAACTTGGGTTTAGAAATTTTATCTATTAATAATTTTGAAACTGAAGTCTATCTATACTTTCTAAAATTTATAAAACATCTAACACTAACTTTAGATGAGTTTCTATAAATAAAATAATTCAATACACTATATAATTGATAATATCATAAAAAACATACATTAGTATAATTACAATATATAACACACTGAAAAAAAGTAATATTAGATATGTTTCTATTTTTAGAAATATTAATAAAATAAATATAATATAGATTAGGTTTTTCTCCAGCACTATATATTCCTTGTGTAAAATTATTTTATTTGTATTTTAATAGGATTTGGTTAAGGTAATCATCCCCCATAATAAAGAATAATTTAGAATATTTTATGGATTTTACTTCAGCCATAAAGTCCATTCCTTTTTAGTAAAATATAGAATAACTAGAAGTGGATTCATCTTATTTTGATTTTATTTGTTAAATCTAATTTTACATATTACACTTTTTAGTCACCACGCCGTCATATATCTTTTAGGTTAATTGTTATTATTTTTAGGATATTCATACTTGACTTCTAAAATATTACATTATTAATTTACTTCATAAAAATATATATTTGCATAATCTGATTTGGAATCATGGCTAGAATAACAAAAATATTTGACCTCTTCAGTTTTGTTAAAGAAGAACATATTATTTTTTTTATTTCATATAATAGCATATGAATTAGAATAATAGTAACTAATAGTGTCTTTTAATGTGCTCTATGTTTAATTCATAACTTTTGTTATCGTTCCTCTTATAATTTTATTTTCTTTTGAAATCCTTTTTATATTTATTTTTTCCCTTTCAACTAATGGAATTAAATATGTATATTCCTAGGATTTTTTCATTCATAAAATATCACTTGTTTTGAAATAACATCTTAAATTTTATACTTGACAAAGGATTTCATGAATGCTCTTCTATTTTATAAAACATTTTGAATTTCCATGAAAACTAAGCAAGTTTATCATAAAAATAAAAATATATTGAATATCCTTTATAAGATTCGTAGGATAATAATTTCTCATTAGATTTATTTTCATCCTTATAAGAAGAAACTTTAAAGCTAGGATTTTCACTTTTAACTAGTCTGATAACTTTAACCAAATCCTTTTTATCAAACATATACATTATAAGAATTCCAACCAGGTCCTTTATTTTAAAATCATTCATCGGTTTATATTGTCTGATGGTAGAAGATATTAAACTCTCTCTATACGGTAAAACTCTAAGTACTTCGATTATTTATCTAATGAAGTAATAAGAGTTCCAAATTCATCTATATATTTCATAATTTCAATGATTATTCCTTTTATTTTAGATATTGTTTCACTAAATATTATTCTAAAAGTATCAAACATAAGCTTAGTAGTATTTCTACTTAGTTGTATGAAATTTTCTATTCCATCAAAATATAAATCTATGGATTTAGACATATTATTGGTAGTATGGTATTATCAGACTCGTTTGAACTAATCTAGACCAAGACTATAAAAAATAGAACTTATAAATCTTAATTTAAAATCATATTCTTCTTTATGAGTACTAGAACATAATTCTAGTTAACATATAGAAATTTTATAAGGTTTTTATGCTTTCAAATAGACTTTCATACCAATATTCATTAAGTATATAATCATTTTATACTTTCTACGACCACATTTCTATCTATTTAAATATGAATCTCATCCCATAGAAATTAATTCATTAATTTAATCCAATGTAGAAAAAGTAGAAATTTATTTTTATAATTCAATAGGTAAGACTTGAGAATTAAAATTTTTCTTTCTTTAATACCAATTTCCAGGGTACTAAAGATTCACAAAGCTCAAGAGGCTATAGATAGAGTTATTAATTTGTTTCTGCTAAATATAAAAGACGTCTTAAAATAGTTAAATAGTCTCTATATGTTGTAAATTATATATATAGTCAAGATAAAAAATGATAAGGAGTATGACATGTGAGACATATATTGTCTTGGCGCATAAAAATCCCCTAGTAAACTCCACTAACATTACTATATGAGCTTGATGATTTTTATTAAACAAGTCATTTTCCAAGGTTCCTCAATAGTTGAGTGAAATAAACTATAAAATATTACAATGTATACAAGATCTTTCATTAGATATCTCTTTACAAGACCAAACTGTGGCCTATACATAGCTCTTAGTACCATAAATTCTCACTTGTAGAAAAAAATAAATGATATAGAAATTATATCAGGTTAAGAAAATAGTTACAAGAAGTAACTAAAATTTGATATATTACTCTTCCATAAAATTAATAAGACTTTAATGTGAATATTTAAAATAAATCATTGAATATAGTAGCTTTATTATTGAATTCAAAAAAAATAAGAAAAATATTCTTCACAAAATACTATAGTAGATTGAATCTGTATAAAAATAAAGTATATGAGGAGTGAGAGTGTTTAATTTCTTGAGGGTTCTCTCTAGTATATATATCTCCCTCTTGAAAAAAATAAATATATTTTTGTATTCCTGTAGTTAATAATTATATAATTTCATTTCTCCTTTTTAACATAAATTTTTGTTATAAATCCATATTGAATACGTATTTTCTATTAATAAATAATTTTGATACTCATATCTCTATAATTTTCAACATAGGAATTTTTATATCCTAAGACATTAAAATATCTAAGATACCATGAAATAAGTTTCCTATTTAATTAAGTATAAATATATTGACACTATTGATAATAAATATCTATTTATTTTTCCAAAATTATACAATATTCAACTCTTTAAAAAGGTGGGTTTTTGAAATAACAATATTCATAAAATATCAGCAAATAGATTTATAAATAATTTACAAAGAGTTTGGTTCATTATAAGTCTCTAAATCATGATACATCTAGATCCTAAAATTATTTCCTTTAGATTATAAAATATCAATATTTTTTAAGTAATTTTATTCACAATTTATATTCTATCCTTCGGTACAATATTGGCTCTCTTTTGAGTAGATATCATTATTCTTCTAAAATTAAGTATCTTTTACCACTAATGTACATTTCATTATATCAAGAATAAGTTTTATCTAACATGTAATGAATTTTCTACACTATATAAATATGAAACTCCTTTTTGTAGGTGGGATTCAACCTTAGCATTAAAGTCATTTCTGCTCAGTATAAGTGTAATTTGTCTATATTCAGGTGTGTTGGATCTCAATGTATGTGACACCCACACTTGATTAATTTTCCCTTTCGTATATGTGATTTATTTTTTAAATTTATGTGTTATTGGATTGATTGTCCCTTTTTCCCCTAATTTTAGGTTTCATACATCACTTAGTATGTTTTTCACATAAGAAAGAAAAAAATTCATTAAACATAGAAAAATATTTTTCTGAGAGTTGTATCTAATGATAAGATTTGATATATTGGATAAAAATAATTATAACCAATGAAAATGGACCTAGAATAACCTCCCATAAATATATGACTCATATTCCTCCTAGAATGGTGACTCATCTATAGTATAATCTTCACTCTATACTAAAACTAAGCCCCCAAACTCAATCTTTGACCACTGTAAAGTCCCTCTACAACTCAAAACCATTAAGATTAATAATATTAAATAAAAATATTAATATAATTCTCCATGAAATTTTACTAATTATAAAATCTTCATATAATAGGTTTATTTATCTCAGCGAAGCATCTATAGGGGTGCTCACAGAATAGATTTTGAAACCATTCCCATAACTCTAACTCATTGTCTCAAATATCCTCTTACATATAAATAATTTTTCCTTAATCCTCAAATGATAGGAATTGATTTCACATTTTTAAATTTATCTCTTTATTCCACCAATCATATAGGGAACTCCTCAAATGATTCATCCACATTCAACACAACATCATCATTATGAATCACATGTTTGGGTTATGTATTGTAATTTTGGAGCTACAACATGTGAAACATATCATGCATACCTGAGTATCATGGAAAAATATCAATATAATATTCCAATAATCTTATCCACTCTACTAATTCAAATGGGCCAACAAACCACAGTGTAATATTTCTATATCAACTCAATGGTTGATGCCCTGACTATGATGATAACCACAACAATACCCATTTTATCATTGAAAAATATAATGTGAATCATCTATTTTATTCATATAATAATATATTTTGTTAATTTTTTAAAAAAAACATTTTGGAAAAACTACAACATCCTGATTATCTCATACAGAAAGCTCAGCAAAATGATATCTGACTCACTGATATCAAACTAGCACAACAGTGAGTGACATGAACGACCATAAATGACCTTAAAGGGGTCCATTTATAATGAATCCTTAAATATATTTTTATATAAAAAACATTTCCAAGGATAGATGACCATATCATGCCCTACAAAAATCAAACACGTGTGTTGTGAGAAGATGCTCAAGTATCTAGATCATCCTCTCTAACTGCCCATCTATTTTTTTGGTAATATGTTGTACTCGACATCATTAGTGCACCCATTGACCTATGTAGACCCTACCAGAAGTTTTACATGAAACAACCATCTCATTTGGAAACTATTCTCATAAGTTTACTATGATGTCACACTATATCTAACATATATATCTTTCCAAACTTATCTTCTCAATGAGTCTCACAAATATACAAGAATTCTACAACCTTAATCAGTCAGTCAACCACTTCCCATAAAACATCATGACCACTTAATTTTTTGGGTAGTCTTATGATGGGGTCCATGGTAACCTTATTTCACTTTTATACCAACACTGAAAGGTTAAAGTTACCCACCTGGTTGTTAGTTTATACATTTATCCTTTGATAGTAAGGTATAACGTAAAAAAACCTAGTGATATTCATCCATAAACCCAACACCAGAAAACATTCTTGATATCATGATACATCTTGATAAAACATGGATGTGACATCCATCATGATATATGAGAGTCCCTCGTCAGTTTCCCTCCCATGGTATTAGGGACTTCCACCCTACCATAGTTATAAAGATCCTTTTCCTTATAATGAGTCCATCCTATACCAGATCATCTCTTAAAATTCATTTATACATCATAAAAAAAATTAAATGAGTCTCCAAAAAACCCTTCACTCAATCAATTAATGAGTTGTTGACATCCAACAGATCAAAGATAAAAACCTCTTGTTCCTCTAACCCATAAATCTTTCAGTCAATAAGTATTCTCCCCAACATTTAATCCTCCTCAAATAAAAAAACTTTTTTCTCATAAGTCTTCAATAATGATAATATTTGATTAAATTATCCTTCCCTTAGACATAATCCAACATAAAATAAAAATTATAGAG
The DNA here is from genome assembly GCA_963277665.1 of Viscum album. Classification (NCBI taxonomy): domain Eukaryota; kingdom Viridiplantae; phylum Streptophyta; class Magnoliopsida; order Santalales; family Viscaceae; genus Viscum; species Viscum album. Next base: position 151,083,358 of record OY728159.1, read on the forward strand.
GTAATCGACCAATTCCTCTCTCACAAGTTCGTGTCCAACTACGAAAATATATATCACATGTTCTTTTGGTTGGTTTTGATGAAAACCATCTCATTAGAGTTATAATAGTGAAAAAATTTCAGGGAATGAACCTCAATATCCATATCCAAATCACGGGTAAGGTGTTGTTACTCATATGTTCATAGTAAATGAGAATCATAAGTGACCACTCAATCCGTGTGGGTTAGAACATCTCCTAGTACAACCCCTAATGCATCACAATTTATGGTATAATAAATCCCTACATCTAGAAGAATTAGAATCAAAGAAGTCATTATCCTCATATTCAACTCTTGTAAGGCCTCTTTGAACTATCTAGATCACTAAAATAGTAACCCCTTCTTAGTCATCCTCTTCATTGGAATTATCAAGAGAGAATAATGGATTATTAACCTATAATACAAAGCCAACTGAATAAAACTCTAAATCTCAAAAACATTACTTGCTTATCATGTTGTTCATAAACTATATATTGGTATATTTATGTGTACTCAATAAAATCTATAAGAGATCAGTGTACAAGTCTCATTTCCCTAAATATACTAATATATAATAAATGAACTCCATGGTTAAGGATTCTAGGTAGTGAAGGTAAAATTGACTCTTGAGGGACATGATTATTAATGGATCATTCATCAAAATAAATGGAATCACAATGTAATGATATAACCCATAACTACTACTAAAAACCATATTTGGTATATCCTCTACCCAAACATGCAACTAATTGTATCCAAACCATAGATAGATATAAAAAAACACCAAGATCTCATCAACTAATCATACTAGTAATTTTTTCATTTTAATAGATACATATTATTTCTTATAACTTGATTTCATTTCTAATAATCCATGATTAATCTAATTATACCATATTACTTCTTGTAAAAAATGGAGGACCCTAAATTGTGGTACTTTATTGGAAAAAGAAATTTTAATCAAAGTCCCATGGCTAAACCATCATCTCTATCAAATCAACAGGTAACATATTATAAGAATGAATCAATATTGTCTCTTATCTTTGGATTAGATCATTCAATAACTAAGTATCCCACTATATAGGGGGTTCTAAAAATCAATCCACTAAGACATCCCAAAAATAATCCACCACATCAGGAAAAGTATCCAGAAATGTAAATATATCCAATACAAGAACCATAAAAAGTACTTTTCTTAATAGATATTATCTGAAATAAGTTATGTCCATCTCTATAAGCCTCTATATCCAACTATCCCAAGAGAACACACTCTTATCCCCTATGGGATTTAAAGACACCAATTTCTAATATAATTTGATGCATGAACTAACGTGTGTCATCCAATCCTAAAACATTCGAATATTTTCATACTAAGATATTAGATCTTATTTGATGAATATTTAATAAATCACACAAGAACCATAACCATTAGTTTTTTTAATAGATATTACTATATATAAGTTATTTCCCACTCTTAATTCCTCCATATCCAACTCTCACATGAGAAAACACTCTTATACCCTATGGGAGTTAAAAACACCAACTTCTGATAGAAATTGATATGAGTCCTAAAGTGTGTTAGCCATTCCTATAGCATCCCAAACATTTCAAACTAAGATATTAGATCTTAATAGATGAATATTTAATAAATAACATTATGATCCAAACTAGAAAAATATAGATCTAGGGTATTTAGAAACTTCTATACATAAATATTTTTTCATAAGAGATCTAAATTGTATCACAAATAGTTTTTCACATCTATACCCATCTTAGACATATCAAACATAAAATATCTCTTCATATTTTGGGAAGTAAAACATAAAAAAGGTAAATTTATATTCTCATTAATGGTAAAAAATAGAGATATCAATGATCACACAAGAATTACACTGGAGGAAGGGTATGATGACATGAGCTTAAAATTTAAAAACCATACCCCTCATATTATAGGTTCTAAACTCGAATTGAGAATAAATTTTGATAATTAATAAGACATGAATCTTAAAGGAATCAAATAACATAATACAATAGATCATAACATCGTCATGTGAAATAAGTTCTTTGCATTCAATTAAACATATAAATTCATTTAATAAATCAAGGATATCAACAAAGACTGTCCTATTGGATTGGGTTCACTCCCTATTCCATCATGTCTTTAGTCAAAGTTCAATCCCAAGACCATTATAATTGAAAAATTCTATTACGGAACTTGGTTTACTATCTATTACAGTCCTTATTACCTCATGAGATGACCATATTTATCATATATATATATGAGGGATATATAATTTCAGTCCCACCTATTATATAATGAAAATCATTCATATGTGAGCCCCAAGATCAAAAAAACATCATAGCATAACACATAGAAATGAAATAGGTTTGAGAAAAATTTCATCATAGTATATGCCATGGAAAAGAAATAGGTTTCATAAAAGTTTCATCATTAGATAATTATTTTTTGGGGAAGAAACAAGTTGTATATAATCATCATTAAATATTTATCATCATAATCTATTCAAAGAATGAGAGTGTATGATATTATTTCATCAAAACACCAGAAATTATATGAAACATCAAAAAATGATATCATAAATGAAAAATTCATTTGAAATATCATCGGAATATTTTTTCATTAAAATATACATTTCGTGTTGAAATAACATATTTAAAATCTAAAATATTTCAAATATTAAGGAAAAAAATATCTTTCAAAATAACCTTGTATACTTATTAAAAAAAGTTTCAAATTGTGATCGTCCATGACATATGAATGTTTTTTTAATACTATGTATTTTCAAACAACGATTCAATTCATATTTTAGGTAAAAATTAAAAATACCTCATTTGGAAGATGAAAAGAATATTCCTTTCAAAACATTTTGTAAAAACTCAATCATGGGTAAAAATGACTTTCAAAAATTTTAGTATGATATTGAAATCATTATTAAAACTATTTTTAAATACATGGTCATGGAATAAAAATAAATTTTTGACAGAAATGTTAAATAAAGTTAGTTTTCCATTAAAACCCTTATTTAGGCCCCTTGAGTACTTAAAGTGAGGAAAATGAATGTAATAAATTTATTCTCTTAAAATAGTAATTTTATAAGAAAATTCATGATATTTTTGAGTGTAATATCATGATATTTTATCATCATAAACTAAATCATAAAGAATCATGACAAAAAATGATACTATAACATAAAACTATTACCACATGTTTAAATTTATTTGAAATAACTCTAACCACCTCTATAATAAATTTATTTTTATTATAATTAAATAAAATAATAATTTAAATATTTATAATATTATATTTTTTATTTATAACATTTCAACACCTATTTATTAATAATTACTTATTAAAATCATTGTTTCCATGTGTTACCTGTTTTGTTTATCATGAGACTTTTGATTCTGTTGTTCTAGTCCTTGTACATTAAACCTGGTTCCTTTGTCTCCAAAAATTTACGTATAATATAAATATCATATATTTTTCTTATATATTTAGTCATCTATAAATGATATGCATAAAAATAATTAAACTATTCATGGGGATAGTAAGATATACGAATGTATAAATGCTATTTTCACATTAAGACTGATGAAAAAAAAGAATGGTAAATAATAATTATGAATTAAAAAATAATTATTATATTATATATATTTTACATATTCCATAAATCTATATTTTTTATCATCCAAGTGAAATGTAAATAAAAAACGAATCACATCACTTTGTAGAGGTGGTGGTTCACAGGTACACATGAGTTGTGTTATCATTTTCTAATGGATTGGAAGGTAATAAGGTATACATGATATTAAAATTCAATAATCATAAAAATTTTATAAATATAAATTATAAACATTAAATTCATCATAATACCCATCCATGAAAAATGATTATGAAAAATGAATTGTATAACTATAAATAGGTGGTAGTAAACACATTCTCAAAAGTGATACTTTAGCTTCTCATTTGATGTAATAGAGTAAGGATATTTGTGGTTAAATAATAATAATAAAATTTAAGTATATTGATTCTGATGAATAAAAAAATATTTAGAGGAGGTATATGAATAAATAAATTGAAATAGTTCTAGTAAGATGATTACTTATTCTTCAACAGGCCTCCTTTGGATACTATGTTAAAGACCCTTGAAATGGCCCTTTAAGAGGACCATAAACATTATCTTGTCTATAATAAAGATTAAAAAATTATTGGTCAGGTTTTTTTGGAGATATATTCCTCAATGGATGTGATGGATAGAAGTGAAGATGTTCTCATTTATAAGTAAGGAGACATGCACTCTTGGAATTACATAATGTATTAAATTAGTATAAAATAATTTTCATGTTAATGTGGATAATGATTGATATATTTAAATATATGGTGAATATGAGACTTAATCATCTCATCAAATAAAATTTATATAGTTTTAGTTAATGATTTCACCCTTGTATATTTGTTTTAACCCCATGTCACACCTTTAAACAATTAACACAATATCAAAGTGTTTTACTGATAACGGGTCAAGAAAGTTACAATAAAAATTCATGTAACACATAAATGGAACATGGATTATATTTTCAACTATATCCCATTTTCTTGGAAAAATATAGTATTATTTTTAATTATTAATTATTTAATAAAATATTTTTTATTAACAAATATCATTAATATCATTTTTGGAACTATTAATTTAATTTGAAATTTAAAATAGAAAACAAAATTAATTCAAATGTACACCCTTAAAACATATATAATATTTTATATTTATATATAAAATCCATTTCATACTATAAATCTCACAAATAAAATTACATTTAGGGTATTCAAAATCATTTACATGATTTTTCTAATGCTTGTACAAGCACTCTTGCAGGATTATGTACACATGTAAGGTAATTATTTCATAGCCAAAAATTAAAAAAAAAACTAATAAGACACATATTATTATAATTAAAAAAAATTAAAAAAATATAGTTCTTTTATCATTATTTAAAAAAATAAATATATTATAGTCTAGAGAGGGATATTTTGAGATTTTCTTTACATAAAATAATATAAATACCCTTATCAAGGGAAAATAGAACAAAAAAATAAATATATTCAAAAAAAATTATAAATGGTCAAAATAAACTCATCCAATTTAATAGAATAAAATGTTAGATAAATATTAAATCCATATCCCAATGTTTTTACCCTTTTTACCCTTAATAATGTAACAAACATTTACGAGTGTCACTATTCATATTAACCCAAATTAAAAAAAAATTCCAAATTTTATCCACTTAATTAAAAATATAAAATTCATTTTTCAAGATTAAATTTCTATAACTAGCTTAAATTCATTTTAAAATAATTGGACAAAAAGTGATGAAAATTATTTTTTTAGAAATGTATATTTTTCAGAATAAAACAATATTTATTCTTACACTCTGAATATAAAAAAATTAAATGAATGTTAAAAAAATATCGAATATATAATATATATAAATTTCTGTAAAATAATTATAAATAGTGATTAATTTAGTTTATTAAGATAAAAACAGAATGTGTGAAAAGAATAGTACTTTAGATATACCCCAAATTAATCCAACAGCTAGGCAATATTTGTCACATTAAATAATAATATATCAATAATATAATTTTGTTCATTTAAACTCAGTTTTGAGTTTAAAGCAAGTAATCAAAGAAATAGAATTTATTTATAGAGAATTATATCATTAAATATATAAGTTTTACATTTTACTACTGTTAAAATTAATTTCTCCCATCAAATTATATAACATTGTGTTGGTTAGAGTGGACACTCAAGAGTGGGGTGAATTGAGTTCCAATAAAAATTTCTGTTAAAAATATTTCAATTAAAATACCCCAAATGGAATAACAAGATAATCTGTAGTGAATTTGTATTAAAGTAAAGGTTCTGTTAGGTTCTCAACGATTGATTACTTCTCAGTTAAACTAATCTTAATATTAATTAACTTTTGAAGCTAACCAAATACTTCACTAAACATACAAACACTTTCTAGATTAACTATCAAAGTAACTTTAAAATAGTTTTGTATTTCAAAGTAATAGCAGTGGAATATAAATTAGAAATTGTATACTTTAAACTTAAACTAAAATGCACAGAAGATATAACGAAGAGGTTCAATCTCAAGCCGAAACTTAGTCCTCTTAAATAATTTATATAAAAGGTATCCACACCCTGGATCGGGGTTAACAACAGTACAAGACTTTCCAGGCCACGGAAGGACCTCTACCACGGTTCTTCATGGGAAACAAAAATAAATTCCAGGCCAGACAAGGACCTCTTCCACAGTTGTCATGGGTAAACAAGAGTAATGTGTTTTGGTGTGAGGATTGTGATATCCTCCAGTTCAGACTAGGAGTCAGTGTGTGTGTAAGATATACAGAGTACACAGACTACTAGAAGAAGCAAATAATGAATCACTTAGAGAGAGTATATGAATGTTTAGAAAGCTCCAGTGATTGGCAGTGCAACTCTGGACTCCTTGGATTCAGCAGAAATGCTTCTGAGTCCTTCTCTGGTTTTGTGTAGAAAAATAGAGTGTCGTAGTTCATCTTGTGTTCTTCACGAGTGAGAATCTTCCCTTGATTTATGTTCTTCCAGTAGTTTCATATTGCATGTATGTGAGTTCTTTAAAGATCTTTAAATATCTTCTTCGTGCTCAGGATTGTTCTTCTGTTCAGTACAGAGCTCGTGTGTATTGTTTGTAGCTTCGCGTATGTTCTAGTATGTTTATCTATGTGTCTATATTCTATTGCAGCTCAATACTCCTTATATTCCTCAAGATCCGGCAATAGGAATGATTACCTTTTCATAGGTACGAGGTAAGGTTTCCTGACATGCCAACAACTATCCTTGAATATCATTAATTTCAATAAAAACATCAAATATGACCTTTAGAAATATTTAAATAAGATTGACAAAAAGGATAAGAAACGGTGTAACAGTAGTTATGAAAATGGTGTCTCATTCACGGTGTGTCCTTCACGGTATGTGGCTCATGGTGTGTCCTTCACGGTATGACCTTCACTATGTCTCTGTGTCATGGTGTGTCCTTCACTGTGTCTGAGTCGTGATGTCTGACTCACGGTTTCTGGCATCCGGTACCTTTCTCATAGTGTCTGGATTCACGGTGCCTTGATAAATATGTCTTAGCACTTAGGCAATCAGAGTGTTTGAATTACGGTGTCACGGTGTCTCATTGGTCATGGTGTCTCATTGTTCACAGTGTCTGAGACTTAGACTTCACGGTGTCTACTTTACTGTGACTGTGTCTTGCACACAGTCTATCATACTGTGTCAAGCTTCAAGGTGTATTTATAAATTGACAAATATATGTATTCAGACATATACAATAATATACATAATATTATTGGAACTTAACCATCATAAAGTATAAGAGATAACTTGAATCATAAATAAAAAGCATTGATAAGATAAGGGATATTTGTGATTAGTAACAAGATTTGTAACTAGTAAAGGGATTTTTAAATAATAAGTAGATTTATTAACAGTAACGAGATTTGTGATCATTAAAACATGATTAATACATGAGGAGTCCAACAATCTCCCCCTTTTTGATGATCACAAATCGTGTATAGAAAATGTAAAAATAATTTAATTGAACTTTTAGAGAAAATATTATAAATAATAACACATATATAGAATAACATATAACTTTTTCTTCCCCATTTAACTTGTACCCTTTATTCTCCCCCTTTTGGGATTATCAAATGGTGAAAATAAGAGATCGAAACAATGCAAATTTCATTAAAAACGTTCAGAATACATCATACAGTAGAAATGAAAAAATAAAAGACATCCCCATCAAAAATATTGTAGTCACTGGACTTCTTCAGGGATCAGACTTTTCCTTTCCTTTATCAGCAGCAGGAGTTGGTGCTGATATAGAGGAAGGCATAGAGGTGGTAGAAAGTGATGGTAAAGGGAGAACTTCAGAAATAAATGGAGCCAAAAAAGGAGCAGTAGAAGATCTAGTATGTGGTTGGTCAAGAATTATTGGTCTGATCTGAGAAAGGGCTTGGCTGACTGACATAGTAGTTGAGGCTAGGGCAAGTAGACTTGGTTAAAGAGGGGCAATAGTTGGGGAAACTATAGTTCTACTCTGTGCATGAAGATATGGATTTAGAAGATTTATGAAATCAGTAATGATTTCTCCACAATATTGCATATCCTTTTCAAAATCATCTATATTCTCCATAAATTTGTCCAAAAATCTGGTGAACTCAGTAAGCTTTTGAACTTGAGCTTTGAAAGCCTGAGTCACTGGAGGGATTTTCATATTCTCCACAAGATACTTAAAGTGATTTCTCATATCATATTTGGCATAAAACTGATTGAGATAAAAATCTATCTTCTTGGTGATCGCCTGTTGAGCATCATTGGAAATCATCAAATGAATCTGAACAAGATAAAGTTCTCTATCAATGTTCTTAACTACTTCTGACAAAGGAGACAGATCCAAGACACTAAAATCATTTTGAATTTCTTCCATGATTATGGATCTGAGCAGACAATCATCCAAAGAAGGTTTGGAGGTCTGACCAGGGGGACGAGAAGACTTGACAGCTATAGTTAGAGCTTTGATCTATTTCAAAACCTTTTGAAGACATCCAGTGTATTCATCTGTAAGATTATTCAGATTCTCTACAATATAACTCATGAATTGCAGCATATTTGTGTGTATTTCTCCAATATTTTAATCAAAATATAGTATATATGGATGCATTTGGGACACAATGCCTCAAGAAATGTTGAAAACATAAGGTTTAGGAGAATTAGAAACAGGTGAAGGAGCAGGAGCATGCTCGGATCTTGAAGACAGTTCTTGCTGGAGGTTCTCAACCAAACCTTTCAGAGTTGCAACATCAGCACTAAGAAATTTTTTTCAACCCATAGTTCTTTAATTTAATGGATCATTTTGGGTTTAATATTCAGAATAATATTTTCCAAAAGAATCGAGGAATCTTCCTAACATATTTTAGTCACAGGACGAGGTTGAGAGGACATAATCTTCTTCACTCCAGCTAAGATAGTCTCTCCAAATACATTGAAATCTTATTTACTTACAAAATATTTCTGATCAGGTAAGGATTCAGGTGAAGAATGTGGTTCATGGGAGGTTTCATGGTCTGGTTACGGTTCTGAGTCATTTTCAGTTTCAGATTCTGATTCAGGTTGAGGTTGAGGTTGAGGTTCAGAGTGTGTGTCTGACTTCAGTTTAAATAGAGAAAAAAGATCAATCCCTGTTGTAGTCACCTATTGTGATTCACTAAAATCATAGAAGATGGGGAATTCATATCGAGTATAAACAGAGTATGACTCAGTTTTTGGAGATGTATCACTAGGCTCAGCTTCATCAATCTCAAGATTTTGAGGTTCCTCCCCCTCAAAATGGGTTTCCATTTCAGATTCTTGAGGCTCAGGAACTGGGTTAAGATTTACCGGATCATCTCTAATCTCTTCAACCATTTCTTTCCTTTCCAACTGAAAGGCACTTTCCATCCTCTCTTCAGCAGAGGGTGTGTACTCGGGAACCGACTTCTCCACAGGTTGTGCTTCCAGACTTGGTTCCTTTTCAGCAGGAAGGTTTTCTATCACAGGCTTAGGGATAATAAAATCTCTTGGAGCCTCATACTGAATTTCTATGTTAGCATCAACTATTGGAGCAGGAGTTTCTTCTTCTCTAAGAATAATATAAGGGTCAACAACCCTTTCCTTTTCAATGATAAATTCTTCTTTGAGAAGTATTTTATCCTCTTCTCTAAGAAGTACATTAGGAATATAAGCAGGGATAATAGTACTTTCTTTCTCAATAGGAGATGCTTCCTTTTGAGGTACTTTAGCTACCTCTTCCTCTTTTTCTTCATCATATGAGTATTCAACCACTTCATCTGGTTCCAAACCAGGATCAGTAATATTCTTTGGACTTGTTGGATACTCAACAGGATTATACTTCTTATACTGCTGATCATTATCTTCAACCCATTGCTTCTTCCAAGGTTTCTAATTGATTTCCATCCTTTTTTATTGTAGGATTTGACAAAAAAAATCAAAATCCATAATTACTTCCTCATTCGGTCCAACCACTCCTTTGGAAACTAGCATGACCTAAATCATCCTTGAATAAAACAGGGAAGTGGATTTGGAAGTGACCTTAATCAATTCACACATGTGGTGAATGATATATTTGCACGGATTTATCTTATGGCCATTCTTCATTAGATGAATCCTGAAGACATCCTGATAATTCAAAATAGCAAAGTCACCCTTCATCAGGCTAATCAAATTCTGAACAAACTTAAACAACAGCCTAGTCTCCATATCCAATTCAGCTGCTATGGCCCTTCTCTTGGAGCCATTTCTAGTTAGAATTTCCAAGGCATTATCTAGGTCAAATATGTTGGTTGAAGGAGGAGGGTCTCTCTAGTAGTCATCACAAATCCCTTCACAATGAATCCTTAGGCATGTATCCCATAGCTTCGAAGAGAATGAGAATTTTTTTCCATTGATCCAGCTTGTTACCATATTGCTTTCTCCAGCATTAAAGGAAAACTTTACATACTGATAGAATTGTGCAACCAACCTTGGGTAAATAGGTCTATATTTTCTAGAGAACCAATCAATCCATCATTTTTCTCTTAATACTTTCAGGACTAAAGAATTGCTAGAAAAAATCCACTCATGGTAGATTTCCTTCTCAGGAGCAACAGTATGGCTTACTAGGTTAGGATTTAGGGGTCCTTTGGGTGGAAGCTTCGGTGTCCACTTCTGTTTCTTAGAGTGGTGCTTCTCAGATGAGGGTGAATATGGACGCTTTATCCTTGGAATTCACTGAAGGTTCAGGCGAGAGAGAAGGAGAGAAGGATTGCAAGGTAAAGAGGGTTCGAGAGAGTGATCAGAAGAGAGACCAAGTGAGGAATCGAGTGAAAACACTTTTGTTTTATCATTTGGGAATGTCAAACGTCATAAAAAAAATGCGGAAAAGTAAATAACAGTGAAGTAAAAATTACCGCGATACGGATCTAAAAAATGCATAAATACTCTTCACTCTGAGACCGTGAGTAGGCTTTACGGTGCGATGAAAATCAGTCGTCACAGTGAGACAGTTGGTGGTCGTCATAGTGAGACAGTGACTTTTCTGTGCAGTCATGGTGAGATAGTGAGTGAACTGTTCTGTCACAGTGAGACAGTTCCGTGACAGACCGTGAACACAAGGTTTTAACTGTGAGACCGTAAGCATGAAACAGTAACTGAGAAACAGTAAGCATAAAACCGTAAAGTAAAATATAGAAAAATATTAAACAGTAAGGCCGGTAAGATATCTATTTAGGATTAATCATACCAAGATCATGTATAATGTAGTCTAATCTCATAGAATTTAATAGTTTAGTGAATATATCAACAAGTTGATATTCAGTACCAATGAATTCTAAAGTGATATCACCTTTTTGATAATGATCCCTCAAAAAGTGATGTCTTACATCAATATGCTTTGTCCTAGAATATGAAACAGGATTCTTTGAAATTTTAATAGAACTTGTATTGTCACAATTTATTGGTACATGTCTGAATTGATATCCATAGTATAGTAAATTGTGTTTCATCGACAAAATTTGTGCACAACAACTGTCAGTAGCTATGTATTCAGCTTCTGTAGTAGATAATGCAACAGAAATTTTTTTCTTACTACACCATGATACTAGTGACTTGCCTAAAAAGTGACATGTTTCATCGGTTCTTTTTCTATCTAACTTACAGCCAGAAAAATCTGTATCAGAATAACTAACTAATTCAAATGATTGTCCTTTAGGGTAGAATAGTCCTAAATTGGGTGTATGCTTGAGATATTTGAAAATTCGTTTTACATCATTTAAATGTGATTCTTTGGGATTTTCTTGAAAATGAGCACACATACACACACTAAACTAAATATCAGGATGACTATCAGTCAAGTAAAGTAGAGTTCTAATCGTTCCTCTATAAGTGGTTTGATCAATAGATTTACCATCTTCATTAAGATCCAACTTACATGTTATACTCATGGGAGTGTCACTACATTTTGTGTTATCCAATCCAAAATGTTTTAAAAGATCTCTAGTATATTTAATTTGAGTTAAAATAATTCTATCATTATTTTGAAATATTTGAAATCCAAGAAAGAATTTTAGTTCACCCATTAAACTCAATTCAAATTCGTTTTGCATCATTTTAGAAAAATCAGTACATAGTGAATTTTTTGAAGATCCAAAAATAATATCATTTACATAAATTTGAACTACTAAAACATCTTTAGAAATTCATTTTATGAAGACAGTAGGATCAGCTATTCCTTTTTTAAAACCTTTGGAAATTAGAAAAGTACCTAATCTATCATACTGAGATCTTGGAGCTTACTTTAAACCATATAAAGCTTTTGATAATTTGAAATCATGATTTAAAAAATGAGGGTTTGTAAATCCAGGTGTTTGTACAACAAAAACATCACCAACTATAAACCCATTTAAGAATGCACTTTTAACATCCATTTGATAATGTTTGAAATTTAGATGTGAAGAATAAGAAAGTAAGATCCTAATGGCTTCACGTCTGGCTACTTCAGCAAAATTATACTTATAGTCAATTCCTTCTTCTTGACTATAGCCTTGTGCAACTAATCTAGCCTTGTTTTTAACAATGTTTCCATATTCATCTACTTTATTCCTAAACACCCATTTTGTGCATATGGTTACAGTGTCCTTAGGTCTTTCAACAAGTTTCCAAACATTTTTTCTTTCAAACATATTGAGTTCTTCTTATATAGAAATTACCCAAAATTCATCATTAATAGCGTCATTAATGTTTTTAGGTTCAATTTGTGACCAGAAGGCTTAATGTTCAACCTGATTTCTGAGAGAATCTCTAGTCTGTGTCCCTCTAACCAAATTTCTTATAACATTATCTAAAGGATGATTCTTTTGAATCCTAGTTGATCTAGTAAAGGTGGGACTAGAAAATTCCGGTTCTTCTTTAGTTTTGGGTTCATTAGGAGCAGATTTTGAAATATTTCTAGAACTGGTTGTCTTTACAGTAGGTTCATTGAATTTATCATTATGGTTCAAAACAGACAAATCTTCTTCAAGATTTTCAAGAGATGACTTAGGTTCATGTGGATCAGTTTCATCAAATTTGATGTGAACAGATTCTTCCACACACTTGGTTCTCTTATAGAAAACTCTATAGGCTTTGCAAGAAATTGAATATCCTAAAAATATTCCTTCATCACTCTTAGAAGCAAATTTTTCTAGATTATCCTTGGTATTTAGAATAAAGGCTTTGAAACAAAAGACTCTAAAGTAGCTAACTTTAGGTTTCCTATTGTTCCATATGTCATAAGAGGTCTTCTTAAGAACAAGTCTAATTAAGACTCTATTGATGATATAACAAGCTATATTTACAGATTCAGCCCAAAAAATAAATAGGTAGGTCATACTCATTGAGCATAGTCCTTGCAATTTCTTGAAGGGTTCTATTTCTTCTTCCTACTACACCATTCTGATGAGGTTTCCTAGGGGCAGAGAAACTATGAGTGTAGCAATTTTGTGAGTAAAAGGAGTCAAACTCATGATTTTCAAACTCACACCCATAATCAATTCTAGGGTCTTACTAAGGTTCTCTACAGACTTGGAGTATTTAACAAAGTGAGAAAAAGCTTCACTTTTGTGAGATAAGAAATATACCCAAGTATATCTAGAAAAGTCATATACTAAGACATAGACATATTGCTTCCCATTTATACTAGAAACTCTAGAAGGTCCAAACAAGTCCATGTGAACCAACTCGAGAGGTTGAGAAGTTAACACTTCTTTCTTTGATTTAAAAGAAACTTTTTGTTGCTTTCCCTTTTGACAGGGATTACAAAATTTGTCATTTGGAAACTCTAGTTTGGGTAAGTCTCTAACTAAGTTCTTCCTAGTCATTTGTCTATATGAATGTATATTACAGTGTCCTAATCTTCTATGTCAAATCCAAGATTCTTTATGAAAATCATTTAAGTAATTTTTTGGTTAGCTAAAGAATTTAAATCAACCATATAAACATTTTCATTTCTCAAAGTATAAAAATACTAAAACATTTTTAGAATTAAAATCATTAAAAGAATCATTTTCAAACTTAACATTAAAACCATCATCACATAATTCAGATATACCTAATAGATTTATATTGAAGTCCATCAACAAACAAAACATTAGAAATTAAACTGAGTTAGTGTTACCAATTTGGCCTAGGCCGATGATCTTTGCTTTAGAATTATCACCAAAGGTGACATGGCCTCTATCAACCTTTATTAAGATCCTGAAGCATGAATAATCTACAGACATATGCCTTGAACATCCACTGTCTAAGTACCATGTCTTCTTATGGGAGCTCTTTAATCTGGTTTCCTATAAAACAGATTTAGATGGGAAATGACTTTGGTACCCATATCTTCTTGGGTCCAGACAGGTTAGCAATCAAAGATTTTGGTACCCAAATATCTCTTATGGGTCTCATATATTTTACCGAATCAAAATATTTTGAAAGATAAACTTTATTTTATCTATAACTATGTGAATAACTAGTTAAAGCATATGAATTTCCAGAACTTGAACTATCAGTATTTTTCCCAGATTTAAGAATAAATCTAGTTTTAGTGAACTATCTTTTTCTAGGTTGGTAACCTATTCCTGTAGTGTACTTTGGTGCCACTTGCTTTCCTAGAATTTGAGTTATAGTTTCTTTTCCATTTTTTAACTTTTCTAAGTCTTTTCTAAGTTTCTCATTTGACATTTTCAGTTCAATATTTTCCTTTAACAGTTGAGCATTTTTGTCTTTTTTTACTTCTAGAGCAGATTTGACATTCAAGGTGAGAGCATGCTATTTTTTTATGACTTATATATGTCCTTAAGTTCAATACATGTTTCCTCAAGCATATTGCAGTATTCAAACAGTTCCTCACTAGTCATATTTTCAAATTCAGAATCAGAATCAGTTCTAGAATAATACTCATTTAGCATAGGGGAAATAGGTACCTCAGAAGTATTGGTCATGAAACACATGTTGGCATGATTCTTTTCCGAGTTTGAAGCTTTAGACTCACTTTTGCTGTCTTTTGAAGCACTCCAAGTAGCTTTGATGGATTTCTTGTACTTACTGTCCTTGTAGTCATGTTTCTTCTTGAACTTCAGCTTCAGACAATTAGCTTTTATGTGTCCATTCCTTTTTCATTCATAGAAAAAAACTCCATCACCCTTATTAGCATTATTCCAGTCCTTTTTCCAATGACCTTTGTTGTCATATTTTCCTTTGTAGTTTGATTTTCTGAAGAATTTATTCTTCCTATAGAATTTCTTAATCCTTCTGGCTATTTGATCCATTTCATCATCAGAGTCAGAATCTGAACTTTCATTTTTTGAGCAATCAGTATGTAATTGAACTTTCTCCTTGTCCCTACTCTTTGAAGCATTAGACTTAAATTCCATTTACTTCCTTTTTGGTTTATCATCTTCTTCTATATTCATCTTGAGTTATTCCTGATACATCATAATCTTACCAATAAGTTCTTTGACAGGCAGAGCAGCAATGTCACATGATTATCTAATTGAAACAGAAGTGCCTCTCCATCAGTCTGAAAAACATCTCAGTATCCTCATGATTTTTTCCTTTGCTGGAATAGATTTTCCAAGGGAGGTCATAGTGTCAACAATCTCATTGAACCTAAGATACATATTAGAAATAGGTTCATCAGTCTTCATTTTAAAATTATCATATTTAATAGTATAAGTGTTTAATCTCATTTCCTTAACATTAGTTGTTCCTTCATGAGAAACACCCAAAGTATCCCATATTTCATAGGCAGTTTTGCAAGAAGATATTCTGTTAAATTCCTCATCTCCTAATGCACAGTACAAAGAATTCATAGCTTTACAATTATTATTTTAAGCTATCTTAATAAGTTCATCCCAAGTTGTTCTTTCAGTTTCTGGAATTTTATATTGAGAATCTATAGTAGTCCAGATATAAAAACCCATACTTTCTAAATTTATTTTCATCTTAAGTTTCCACTGGGCATAGTTGGTACCATTGAATAAAGGTGGTATGTTGGTAGCAGCACCCTCTAGTCAATTATCCATTGTTATATTTTAGAAAATATATTTAAAGAGATAAAATTTATAACTAACAGAAATTTATGATCTTTAAAGATACAACTACAATCATAGTTGAAAAACCGAGTATTTCGAAAAACCATTAACAAAAAAAACCTATGATACCAAATGTTGGTCAGAATGGACACTCAAGAGGGGGGTGAATTGAGTTTCAATAAAAATTTCTATTAAAAATATTTCAGTTAAAATCCCCCAAATTGAATAGCAAGATAATCTGTAGTGAATTTTTATTAATGTAAAGGGTCATTTAGGTTCTCAAAGATTGATTAGTTCTCAGTTAAACTAATCTGAAGATTAATTACCTTTTTAAGCTAACTTAATACATTAATAAAAATAAAAACACTTTCTAGATTAACTATCAAAGTAACTATAAAATAGTTTTGTATTTCAAATTAACAGTAATAGAATATAAATTATATATTGTATATGTTAAACATAAACTAAAATGCATAGCAGATATAACCAAGAGGTTCAGTCTCAATCCAAGACTTAGTCCTCTTAAACAATTTATATAAAAGTGATCCACACCCTGGATTGGGGTTAACAAAAGTACATGTCTGTCCAGGCCACGCAGGGACGTCTACCATAGTTCTTCGTGGGAAACAAAAATAAAGAACAATCCACACAAGGACCTCTTCCACAGTTGTCATGGGTAAACAAGAGTATGGAGTTTTGGTGTGAGGATTGTGATATCCTCCAGTTCAGCACAGGAGTCAGTGTGTGAGTAATATATTCATAGTACACACACTACTCAATGACATAAATAATGAATCACTTAGAGAGACTATATGAACGTTTAGAAAGCTCTAGTGATTGGCAGTGCAGCTCTGGACTCCATGGATTCAGTAGAAATGCTTCTGAGTCCTTCTCTAGTTTTGTGTGGAAAAACAGAGTGTTGTGGTTCAGCTTGTGTTCTTCACGAGTGATGATTTTATCTTGATTTCAGTTCCTCAAGTAGTGTCAGATTTCATGCATGGGAGTTCTTTAAATATCTTTCAATCTCTTATTTGTGCTCATGATTGTTCTTCTGTTCAGTATAGAGCTTGCATGTATTGTCTATAACTTCACGTATGGTCTAGTATGTGTGTCTGTGTGTCTATCTTCTATTGCAGCTCAATCCTCCTTATATTCCTCAAGATCCGGCAATAGGAATGATTACCTTTTCATAGGTATGAGGTACAGTTTCCTGACATGCCAACAACTATCATTAAATATCATTAATTTCATTAAAAACATCAAATATGATCGTTAGCAATATTTAAGTAATATTGACAAAACTTTTAAGAAACGGTGTCATAGTAGTTATGAAAATGGCGTCTCCTTCATGGTGTGTCCTTCATGGTATGTGGCTCACAGTGTGTCCTTCATGGTATGACCTTCACGGTATGACCTTCACGGTGTCTCTGTGTCATGGTGTGTCCTTCACTGTGTCTGAGTCATGGTGTCTGACTCATGGTTTCGGGCTTCCGGTGCCTTTCTCATAGTGTATGGATTCATGGTGCCATGATGAAGATTTTTTAGCACATAGGCAATCAGAGTGTCTGACTTACGGTGTCACGGTGTCTCATTGGTCACGGTGTCTGAGACTTAGGCTTCACGGTGTCTTCTTCACTGTGACGGTGTCTTGCAAACAGTTTGTCTTACTATGTCAAGCTTCACTGTGTCATTATATTTAGACAAATATCTGTATTCAGACATAGACAGTAATATACATAAGATTATTGCAACTTAACTAGTATAAATTATAAGAGATAACATGAAACATAAATACTGAGGATTGATAAGATAAGTGAGATTTGTGATTAGTAACAATATTCGTAACTAGTAAAGGGATTTGTAAATAATAAGAATATTTGTTAACAGTAATGAGATTTGTGATAATTAAAACATGATTAATACATGAGGAGTCCAACACATTGATATAATAAAATGAGGATGTATAAATTTCCTTACACTCTCAAGTTCTGAAGTAGCTTGTTCAAATTTATGATTCCTCTGGTGAACTTTAACCAAGTGAGTAGTCTTGTACAACATCACTTAATCTCTACATTCCAAGATTTCTACTAGATGTTCTTCGAATAAAGTATCATGTTCCATAGGTAAAACCATTGATTTCTGTGCATGTGAAGGATCCGGTACAAAATTCCTCAAGATAGATACATAAAACACATATTTAATATGATAGAGGTTCAATGGAGGTGATAAGATACAGTTCCAACTTGATCAAGAATATGAATGGGACCAATATACCATGGGATCATATTTCCTTCTTTTTGAATCTCAGAACCTTCTTCCATGGAGAAATTCATAGTAGTTCGTTATCACCATCTTCAAATTCCATATTTTTCGATTATTGTGTGTGTCACTTTAATTTCAACTCAAATATTCCTTGATGTGTTAATAAATGTCTCTTAATATACAATTTCTTTATCCAAATTAGGTCCCAATATCATTCTTTCTCAAACTTCATTACATTACATTAGAGGTATACTATTTTTCACAAAGGGATTCATAAGAAAGTATCATAATGTTCGAGTGAAAGTTATTATTGTAATATTAATCACTTTAATTAAGGTATTTATCTATACCACTCTTGAAATCCATGGATTAATAAATAAACATATCTTCTCGGTTTTGAACAGTTATTTTAGGCTATATAATTTCTTAAGGATGATGATTATTACTAAAACACAACTCTGAATCCTAATCACGTTGGATAATTAGCCATATCTTCAAGTTAAACCTTAGTTCCCAATCTGATATAATATAATGTTGTACTCCATTAAATCATACTACTTAATTAATGTATAATATGATATGTTAGTCAATATATAAATATTACTTTTAAATTAATGAAGCAAGATGAATTTACAAGGTAATTTACTACAACCAAACTAACATTATGGAATTTATATGTTTTTGTATAGTCCAACAAAAAAATCCATGGCGATATTACATTATTTCAATTTTGGTTTGGGTAATGGTTGTAATATCCCCTTATAATTATATCTCTCAGCCGTAACATATTGACATACTAAACACTGAGATTACATACTCTTCAAAATCTCTCTTTATGTTATCTAACTAAAAATAATTCTTAATAACTCTATACGTAGTCATACTTATAGGATGAATAAAGAATTGTGAACTATGAGCTTCATCCAATAGTTCATTCTTCAAATACTATATTTATGGGACACATACATGGTTCTTGAACCTTATCATACAATCATATGCAAGGATGATATTTGGAACATTTTTAACAATATTTTTTAGTGGTACATGTTCCATTTGTGCCTCTTTAATCTTCACATGGATCTATAGTTGAATACTCATTTGAGAAAGATAATTTTTCTCCATTTTATCCAATATTTCATAATACATCCTTTTAAAATCTAGAAATATTTGATATTTTATCATCCCCATCAAAGATAATCTAGTATGATCCATTTCACTCAATTTATCATCCACCTTTTCAACATTATTGGGGCGGTAATGTATTGAAAATTTATAATCATTAATCAGCCCTAATAATATTATCTAGATAATATTCAAAGCTTTTTTGGTAAATATATAATTTAAAATATTAAGATCATTATTTTTTTTATTCCATTATCCATTTCTAAAATCTATTTATATATTTAATTTAAAAAATAATATAGCTTACTTTAAATCAAGAGTTGGGTAATTCTTATCATTAACCTTCAATTGTCATGAGTAATAATCTATCACCAAAAATTCTGCATAAGGACACATTTCATTACAATATTTCATGCATTACTATTGATCGCAATACATTATCCTCTATACAGTAGTGTATGAACAAGTTCACTAACTGACCTTCTCTTTAGTTCCTTAGATTTTTCCTCACATTCATCTTTCCAAATAAACTTGGCTCCTTTCTGATTTTACATGGTAATTGGATTAGACAGTCATGAAAATTTATTCACAAAGAGTCGATTATAAATATATGAGACAAGAAAAATATGGATCTCAGTCACATTCATTTGTTCGGTCCAACATTCAATGACATCCTACTTTGATAGATAAACTAATATAACATCACTTTATATTATATGGCCAAAAATGAAACTTTAGATAGCCATACTTCACACTAGGAAAAAGATTCATACTAATTATCCTTTATTAGGGTCTTTATTATGATCATAGATTGATATGTATGAGATTTTGTATCTTAAAATATGTCATAATATCATCAATTAATACTTGAACAAACTGATCAAGCTAATCTCTAAAGACTATATTTATTAAATCCATGAAAATAGAGTATGAATTAGTAAAAATAAATGTAATAAAAATACATTCATAATGTACTTACCTTGTACGGAATGTTTTCTTGGGTATATCCCTTTTCTTGAAACTCAATTGATGATATCCCTAATGGAGGTTAATCTTGGAAAATTATAAAACTCTATATATTTTATCAAACAGGTCATCAATATGGGTTATAGAATACTTGTTCTTGATATTGATCATGTCAAGTTCCCAATAATCAATGAAAAGTCACATCGATCAATATTTCATTTTAATTAAATGTATACATATACCCCATGGTGAATCACTTGGTTTAATTAATTCCCTATCAAGATTATCCTGGGTTTTCTTTTCAAATTCGTGTAATTCAATTGGGGAAATTCTATATAGATTCTTTGAAGGTTCAGCCTAAGGTATGAGTTAACTTCAAACTCAACTATAAGATTTAGAAGAATACTTGGATAATACTATGTAAATATATTAAAAATATCAATTTCAAAGGGAATATATTCTATTTTTATCTTCTCGCCAACCATATGAGATAAGGGACACTTTTGAATAGGAATAAAGACCCATATAATAGATATAATTTCAATTGGAAGTTCATATTTATTGTATTATCATTAGGAAATCATAGATTGGTTTAGAATATAAAAATTCAATTCCATTCCTGAAAAATTGATGTTGTTTTAATTTAAATATATCAATTCTATGATCAAAAAAATAATTAATTATATTAAAATAAGTATGATAAGATTTTTATGATGTAAATTCCAATAAAATTAAGTACGGGAAGAATCATATACTTGAGATTTGATCATCATACCATTATATTTTTTCACCACTATTTCAATATCTAATAATTATGTTGGTATTGTGATACCCTTAGAAAATTTATTAGATATAGTGGACTTGGTAAATCCTGAATCAGATAAGACATTATCAACTTTATAGTGGATTTTAATTTTACCTTTCACCACATCATTAGTGTTCCCCAAAACAGAAATAATGTTTACATGACAATTTCCTTTCAATTTTGGGTTAATAGGTTATTGATTTCTATTATAATCAATAATATTTTTATTTGAAAACTAATTAGTATAATACCCATGATCCTTTCATTTGAAACACTATAGTGTGGGTGGTCCATTCGGTGGTGCTTACTCTCCATAATTAGCTAACTTCTTCTTCACATCATGTTAGAATTTGATTTCTTAATTACCTTCCTTTACACTCTTAAAACATTTAACAGTCCCCTTAATATAATTACCATCTTGTTTTCTTACCCTCTTTAAGAATTAGTGAAATCTCATCTTTTTCTCACTATGGATTTTATAATTTTCTTTGAATTTTGTATTTCTTTTCTTATCAAATTTAAGAGATTTATTGGTAAATACAATATAAAATTATACCTTAATATAACATAAAATTATTTCCTTGTAGTTATTAAATTATCTTATGGATAAATCCTTTCATAGACCTATTTTTTATCCACTAAAGAATATATGAACCTTACTTTCTAGTTTTATGATAATACTAAAAGTTTACATCAGATATCATGTAAAATTTTCTTCGTAGGTACTAACATATTCATCACAACTATTATTTAGATGAAGTAATTATTTCTCTATTTTCATATAAAAAATATAAGGAAAGTACTTTTTGAAAAATAATATTTTAAATTTATCCCACTCTATGGGGTTATTTTTTTTCATGTTTCCTTTAATTTTGGATACCAACCCACCATTGATATGTTTCACCATCCAAATGATAAAAAAATAAAATAAAATTTTCATGTTTCAAAAATTGGGGAGTGGGAAATATATATTCATTGGTTCTAATCTATTTACCATAAACTAGTGGATCATAGGACTTACTATAAGAAGGTTGTTGTTTCCTAATGAAGGACTCGAAAAAACATTATTCCCACATTTTCTCATATGGATTCTTAGAATTATTTATCTCTTAAAAAATTATAATTACTATAGAAATAATATTTTCCTTCCAACTCCAATAAATTTTAGTTTTTTAGGAGTAAATTCATTTCATTACCCATCACAGCCATTATAAAACCTTTTTCTGAATCTATGGAAAGTTAGGTTTATCCTATTTTATCCCAATTCATTATAAAAAAAATTGAATTTTAACATATACATATACTTATCCCTTAGGTTGTCATCAAAGTTCTCTAATTATAATCTCCAATTATTGAACAAAACCTATAATGTTACCCTATATAGTGACCTAAAATTTTCATACATAGATATTACATTGTGTTAGATAAATATTAAATAAATGACCATAGTATCCATGCCAGAATCTTGTAGGTATAATGCCTTTAGAAACGTGGATACATAAACAACTTGATCATAAGTGATCTAAATCAACTCCAACTTAGTTATTAATAACTAGAACCCTTATTTTACATATCATAATTATAATATTTCTTAATATCATGGATAATGGAAACATAATAAAGGTGACCTCGGATTCTTAGTAAGGATAAATCTGGGAGATATTAATGATCACATAAACATAACATGAGAAGAAGGGCATGGCAATATGGGATTAATATTTGAAAACCATAAAACACATATTATATATCATAAAATTGAATCATGGAATGAAATGATGAAATTTCATATGACATTAATCACAAGGATATCAAAGAATACATATCAAGTGATAATAACATTGTCATAAGACATAAATTTTGGCACACACATTTACATAGAAAATATTTTAATTCTTCAAGGATATATAGTGACCCATACTTTTCAAACATAATTATTGTATCATGTTAGATGAATATTAAATACATAAAATTCCAATCAATGATAAATCCATATAGGTCTAGTATATTTTTAAAATTTTATACATAAAAAACTTATTTAGAAGAGATTTATGTCATCTCCCTTTAATTTCATTATAACAATAACCATTCTTATATATATCATACATAAAAAATTTCTTCATAAACTGGGTTAAGGAATCATATGAAAGCACTAGATTCTATTCTTATTAAGGGTTAACAATAGAGATATCAAGGATCACAAAAATATATCCTGATAAGAATGGTATTTGAACACGAGGATAACATTTTATAACCATGCTCTAAATACCATAGATCATAATCCTGAGTCATGGTATAAATCCCAAAAGATCATAAAATATAAACCATAAAGGAATCAATGAAAACAATCCTTGAGAGCATATCATTGGCATAATACGTAGGTTTTATTTCCTACACATAAGTTTAAAAATCATGTCCTTAATAATCAAGACTCACTACCAAGACTATAAATGTGGATTGTGTTTACTCCACATCCATAATATTAGTCAATGTTCACTACCAAGACTATCATAGTGTATATATTCCATTATTTAATTGGGTTCACTCTTTATTCCATTTGTGTTTATCTCATGAGATATCCATCCTTACCAAATTTATTTGAGGGTTATATAATTCTGATCCCGCCCATCACATAATGAAAAAAATATATATGTGTGATATATGATCCTAAAATAGTCATCATATCATAAGCCATGAAAAATAAATTGGTTTCAAAAAAATTTCTTCTCGGGATAACGTATGTAAAAGATGTAGTTTTCATAAACATTTCAAAAATTCATCAAAGCATAACCCATGTAAAAGTATTGAATTTCATAAAATTATTTTCATTATAATCATAAACCATATATGTAAAGAATAAGGATTTTATAATTGTATTATATCTCAAATAAATCTTATGTAACATCAAAATATTTCATCTTAGATGAAAAGTTACATTAGGATCTCTCGTGGAACATTTCTTAAGGAATATTTCCTTTTCACATTGAAATAACTTATTTAAAAATTAAAAATTTACAAAATATTGGGGAAAAAATTGTTTAAATGAACGATGGAAGTTATTTAAGGAATCGTAAAATGATTGAGTTTTCATTATGGAAAGAAGTTATTTCCATTATGTGTAAGTTAAAACAAATATTCCTTTGACTTTTTTGGTAAAATTTCAAAGGTATCTTTTTTGGAAAATGAAAATATTATTATTCTTAAAGCATGTTGTTAAAATTCAAACAATGTTGACCATGAAATTAAAAAATAATATAATAATCTTAAAAATATCATTGAAAACATTTTCTATAAAACCTAGACTTGTAAGAAAAATGTTTTTCAACCAATGAGATGAATAAAGTTAGCTTTCATTAAAAACAAGCTATTGGTATCATTAGTAATTAAAAATAGTAATATGAAAAAAATTCCATAAATATAAAAATTATATGAAAATTTATGAGAAATATTGTGATGTAGATAATTAAATTTCATCATCAGAAACATAATCATAAACCATCTTGGAAAATAATGAGATAGTAACATAAATCCTTTATCTCTTTGAGAAATTTCGAATCCAAAACTCATGATAGAGTAAAAATTAGATGGATATTTAAATCCCCATAATTTTCATTTATAATAATGAAAATATAAATTCACATTATTTATATACAATATATAAAATAAGTAATTTCCGAATATGGCATGTGTCTCAAATAAATAAAAGTGAGACGAAAATATCGTTCCTAGATATTGACTTGTTTTGAAAACTACTTAAACTCATGTATAATAAATTTAAATTTTTATAATTCTCTAATATATTAATTTATATACTTATAATATCTTATTTGATTCATTTATAACATTTTTCCTCCCTTTTGTTACTAGTTATTTATTAAAATCATTTTTTTATGCTAACTATTTCGTTTTTCAAGAAACATTAATATTAGTAGGTATGGTTCATGTACTTGGATCAGGTTTAAATAATATACATAAAATTAATAATGATATAAATATAATATATATTAATTATATATATATTTCTAGATTCATCCATAAAAGTTATATATGTAAAAATTAATTACACCGTTCATGGAGACGGTAGACCGTACATATGCATGAACGTTGTTTTCACTTTTTTGACAGATTTAATAAAATAAATATAAATAACAATATAAAATTATAGAATAATTATTATATATTATATATCATATATATTCACTAAATATTTACTTTTTATCACCCATGTAAACCATAATTCAAAAATAAATTACATTTCTCCATATATGTTGTAATCCAGACATACGCGTGGGAAAATTTATTGTTTTCCAATGGATCGAAAGGTAACAAGTTATAAATTATATTATAGTTCAATAATTATAATTATGTAGTAAATATAATATATAAACAATATACCCATCATAATAACTATCTATTAATTATAGTGAGGGAAAATGAATTGTATTGCTACATGGATGTGGTAGTCCACACGAATGCATGAGCGATGCATTCACCTCCCATTTAATGTAATAGAGTTTGGATAATGGTGGTTTCATGATCACATTAACATTTTATTATATTAAATAAATTGAAGTTATTTTTTATCAGTAATTTCATATATTTATAGTAATTTGTAGAATAATGAGACTGATGGTGGTCAAGAAAGATAATTACCTCTCTTTTGGTAGGCCTCCTTTAGATCCTTTATTAAGGACTCTTGGAATGGTATTTTGATTACCAAAACACCATTAATTCATGAATATTTATGTTTATAAGATATATATTCGGTCTTTTTTTAGCTATAATGATCAATGTGGTGCGATGAAATTAGAGAAGGGGTTCCCTGTTATAATTGAGTGGAAGGGAACTCTTTGAAATTCATAAAATATTAAAATATAACAATGTAGTTATCAAAAAAAAGATTAAAAATTGATAATAATTACAATAAATAAATTATAGGGTCTAAATATTATCATCCAATTTAATTTATATAGGTTTTAGTATCATTTTAAACTTTATCTCTTTTATTAAACCCCTAGTTAACCATTTTTAAACTAAACACTAGTAACCATTACTTCAATCTAAATGGTTTGTAATATTAATTATATGGTTAAAATTGGATCATAAATAAAAATAGGGAATAAAAACTTGACTATACATTATCAAACTTTTCATCTTACAATATTTTTATGATTCTTAAATAATTTATTGAAATATTATTTTCATAAAATATTATTAATGTCCTTTTTGACACTATTCAATTAATTTGACATTAAAGGCTCTATGAAAATTTTAGAATTAAAATATAATACATGAGAATATCTATAATATCTTATATTTAATTTCAAATTTTAGGGAAAAAATAATTCATCCAAACTGTATTAATATTAATATTTTTAAATTCATTTTTTCAATTAATTGACCAAATAATTAGTCGGGATTGTATAAAAATTTAAGATAATTATATAAAAAATAAAAATTAATAAAAAACATAATAAAAATAAATTAATTAAGTTAAATATAAACATTTATATCTAGTAAATATTTATATTTATTAACTTTTATGTGATGGAAACTTATTTAATAATTTATTTTAACTTTTTCAGCCTTATGTAAGCATTGCATAAGAATTTGGATAAGACACTTGTTATATGACTAAAAAATTCATAATTACCCATAAAATAAACTGAAACACTTAATATTTATTAACTATGTTTATTAATGACTTATTCATTTTCAAATATTATCTTTAGAACACCAAATTTGACTTTTTCCAATGATGTTTACCCACTATGTCTGCACAAAAATTTGATTTTAAAATTTATTATAAAAAAAATTAATTTATATATTTATTGAATAATTTTTTATTTTATTTTTTATATTATAATTAATTATTTTTTAAGTAAGTTAAATTAATTATTATATCATGTTTATGTCATGAATATATCAAAAAAATAACATATTTCACAAAAACTGCATTTTTTCTATTCACATAATAATTTATCTACTTCAGAAAAATCATAACATTTTATCCTAGGATTAATATGACTTTATCAATACCAAAATAAATTAAATTTCATTAAATTTAATTCAAATAATTCAAAGAAATTACTTTAAATATAAATAAGTAAAACACAAGGGAAAACAGTTTTCTGAAAAAATGTATATTAAAGCCCAAAAAATAAACTTATTTCAAAATCATTTAAATGTAGATTATTATGTAATAATTAGATTATTTATAAATAATTGAGACAAATGTAAATTTAATATCAAATTTAAATTATAATGGGAAATCTAAATGAAATAACGATTTTATTAAAATGTAAAAAAATCATTATTCACTGAAAAATCATTCATTTTCGAAAAATCAAAAACATTTAACATAATTTATTTTTTATATAATGACATAAAAACAGAGTTAATTTTATCAAATACATTTTATAAAATTCAAAAAAAATTATTATAGTATTTTCTCTCTAAAAATAGAAAAAATCTATTTTTGAAGAAATTTTTTTAAGAATAAAATGATTTTAATAAATATTAAGATATTATTTATTAATTATTAAGGAATAAATTTTTTATTGATTATGACCATTATATATTTATATATATCAAATTTTGGTTAATCATATTCATACCCTCAAACTTAGGATCTAGGTTATAACTAAAATAAATAAATAAAAATACTTAATGGTTCATTTATAATCTGTGCTACATGTTGTATATATAATCAAACACAATGTTATTTAAAAATAAATTTTCATTACATCCCACACCCACCCCCTTAATAAATTATTCCCTATAAATTGTATATTGGTCAACAAAGGGTTAATATATTAAAATTCCTTTTTCAAAACCCACATCCAGAAAGGGTTTATAAAAATCCATTAAAATTGTAAAAGTTTGAAACATAAATTTTACCTAAAATTACACCACATCAGGTACCCATGTAATGAGAAATTTTTTAAAAATTTAAAATATAGACATTTAGTATAAAACTAATTACCATGTTTTGATATAGGGTGATATATTACATGTTCATAAGAAAGATAGGGTGCACAAATCTATAAATATGTGTGGGGTGAAAAGGTAATCAATTCATCAAAAATGCAGTCAATAGTATAAATCTTGTATTTCATGATCTATTTCTTAAGGATGAAGAATTATTGTACTACTCTTATATAGATCATGAGAAAATATACTTGGTTTATTAGTTTTCTTTCATACGAATAATTTCATTCTTTTGGTTGTTCTTTGATTAATTTCCACCTCATCTCTTTCTCTGAGGAATGAATATTTAGGATGTTTTTTCATGCCTAAATTTGTAAAAATAAATTTTAAGGGATCATAAGATCTATAAGATAATGAAAATAAATTCCCTATGATTATATATATTTATCAAAACCTTAGTGATTAACACAATCTCTATGTTATGTATAAATCATAAATTAATCTCTAAGTCATTAATATTAATTCCAAAACATCAACTTAAATAATTCCATAAATAGTTAACATTAAAAACCTTCAAAAAGATTTCTGACCAAAATCAAAATCCAAAATTATAGAGAAAATGTCACTAAATTTTAATAATCAACATAACATTTATCTCCAAAACAATATAAAATACATCTTCATGACACCCACCAAATATTTTAATATTTTTATCATGTGTGATATCGTTATAATGAAACATAAACCACTTTTTCCTCAACTCACTAATCAGTCCCAATATCATCAATACTATCACATTTAATTTATTGAAATCAGTCATCAATTTATCTCAATTAAAAATTATTATCTCAAAATTGGTAAAATACTAACGGTTATCATTCCCTTAATCATTGTTATCAAAAATAATTGTCTTAATACTAAATTACTTTTCCTGGTTATTGGTACGATTCAATATAAGATTTAAAATACATAAATAAAAACTATAGTAATGGAATTTTAAGAGGTTTAATGATTTATATAACCATAATAACATTCAGAAATGTACTTCAAAAAAATAATTATCAAATTAAAATATATAAAAATTCAAATAATTTCACTTCATTATTCATCATAACATAGGTCCTTCCTTGATCTTTGAGTTATCTCTTAGATTAGGTAATTTACTCTAATAATTATCATATTCACCATACTAAAAGAATTTAACTATGAAGGGTAGATTATGATAAAATTCATATTCATCCATTAAACATGTAATGACTCGGATTTCCCTGGGCCTTTCCTTTGTGAAAATCATGTGTTTGACGTGTTCTAGGAGCTATTGGTTACTAGTTTCAAGAGTTTTCCAAATTTTTAGTTTTCCATTGGAAACTCAAGGTGTCATTGTTGGCATTTAAGTTCATCGGTATGTCAGTGTGTGGGATTTTCAGTGAATCGGCATGTCAATTCATTTTCATGTCAGTGCATTAGTGGGTCAAAGGCATTGGTATCAATGAGTTAGGAGTATCGGCATCAGTGAGTTAGGATCGTCCGTGTTGGTAGGTCAGGTGGTTGGTAGGTCAAGGCGTTACTAGGTTTTTGTGTTGTTAGCTCAACATTGGTGGCTCAGTGTCGGTAGGTCGTGTTGGTAGCTCACTCGTTGGTGGCTCTGCGTCGGTGACTCACCCCTCAGTGGCTAACCCATCAGTGACTCATTAACAGTTTTTCCACTTTTTCCCACTTTTCTAGTTTTTCCCCTCTTATGTAGTATTTGATATAAACTGTGTTTAAATTCTATTTTGGGCATTTTTAAGAGTTTTTTGAAGGATATTAAACATATATTTAATATCCTAATGTTCTGAGGGCTTTGAGAAACTCAAACTATGTAATGTTCACTATGATGCCACAATAATGACTTTTGGAAACAGTTTTTCCTTTAATATAGGATATGTCCCTTCAAAGATAGGAACATCCCTGCCTAGTTTGTTTTGTATTTTCCCTATGTGTTTCTAGATAATTCAACCCTAGATGATTCATTCTCTTGTTCTAGATCCCCTCCTACTCATTTTTCTTGGAGTTCTTCCCTACTGCTCGTGTGATCCCATGTTCTTGGCACAAGGAGGAAATTCGATTCTCTGATCATCCGGTAGGGATTTCATCTATCTCTCTTAAATTGTAAATCATGTGGAGTGGGTATACAAATTATTACCCTTTAAGAAAATATTAATAAATTTCTTAAAACCATAAATAAATAATAAGGTAATGTTATCAAAAGATAACAGGGTAATGAAATAATGGGATAGAAGTGGATTGATGTTTGATCATCTATTTTATTATATCATCTTTGTTGATTTTGTGATATTTTGTGTCTATAAAGACTTATAGAAAACATTTTCATTGGAGGTATTTGACTATTCATGGGTGATTCTTTACAAATATTGTTTTTCTTTATGAATAATTGGTATAAATCCAAATCTGGCTAATCAGGTATACCCGGTCAAATGAGATAAATGCCCAAGAATGAAAAACCTTTTATGATCACCCATGTTTATTGAGTGGATTTAATAATAGTGATTACTAAATATGAATATGTATATATATATCCAATTTTTTGGTTTAGCTAAGTGTTGTGTTCTTTTTGGGTTTTGTGTGAGTTATTTGGTGATGTGGTTCAATGCAAGGTTATGGAAACAAGGCTGGGAAGAGGAGTTGGTTTTGTGAGAAGGGTGTAGTATGTTTGTGCAACAGGGTTGTGGTTCAATTTTATTTGTTTTAGGTCTTTGTGTGTGTGTTTATGTAGGAGGTGTGTTGGTATCCCAGTTTTAGAGACTGATTGATTTCAGAATAAATAGACTTATAAGCAGCTGAACTACCTTTGTTTGTGTTCTGGCCATCGAACAACATTGGGAAGTGAGACTATGGGGTGGTTTTAAAATTGTATGTAGTGGGACTTCATTTGGGATTTTTTGGTAGTGGGGATATGAATATGGGTTGTGAGAGAATTATTGTGCGATATAACTTTCAATAATGATAGTTGGTAGTGGTTGAATAGGGGCGTGCAATGGGACAAAAATTCTAGTTTTGTTTATTTATTTGATATTGTGGTGGTTAGTAGTTGTGTGGAAGTGCTAGAATAATTGAATTGAATACCTTAGTTAATAAATGTAAAGTGTTTAAATGAGAAATTGGTGGGGTTATGCTTTGGTAGTGGCTATTGTGTGGTTGAGCATATAGAGGTAGAAGCAATTGTTGTTCTGTATGTGTTGGTTGTATTTTATGGGGACCTGTAGGTTTAGACAAGTGTTTTCTTAACTATAAATATATAAATTTTAGTTCCTTGTATTTTCATTATGCACCCCACCATTTTTGATCACTTTGTGATGAACACCTTCATTTCAAGGGGGTGTCATTCCCAACATCCCAGTGTGAGTATGGATGGATAGTTACTAATATTCTTCTTCACACCCTCTTCCTGTTCTTACCGCTCAAGCATATCTGGGTAGGTTGGAATGGAATGATTCTTACCATAGTCCCATATCCTTCAGTCAGGTTTGTTGTGGATGAGAATCCTAGGTGTTTTTAGGATAATAATTTTTTCCATGGTATCTTCAGGATAAGGCCTAGGTGCCTTTGGGTGAGAGGTGTGGTTGTTGTAGCCCCCGTGCTTGCGGGCCAGACTATGTTTGGTTTGAGGCCCTAGTGTGTGGGTAGGTTATAGAAGTGGTACAAAATATGGGAAGAGTGGTAGCTTCAAGATGTTAATTATTAGAGATGTGCGGTTAACCAGTGGGAAAGTGGTGAGGGGTACCCAAATATCGATGTGATTATACTAATACTTTACTTTACTTGTGTCATTTTGTGAGTATTACCTAGTAAGGATCAGACTATTAGTATTCCTTGGTATGTTCTTTGAGGTTCTATTGTTTTCTCATAGGGGCATTAGTATGTTCCCCCACTTGTGCACATGTATCATTAGTTTCCCTTATAGGTATCCTTGTACACTGACCCTATATATATAAATTGTTTTTAGGTTTCTAGGAGAACCTCAGGGACTATTCTGGACTCTACAAGCTTGGGAATCATGATTAGTTGTTTTTTCAACCTATTCTCTTTCCTTTTGGTACTTTACCTTGGTGTTTTTTGTGCCTTATATCATATTTACTTTTTATCATGCATATGGGGATGGATTTTGGATTACTTTTAGTTTTAGTATCTAGAGTTTCTTGGGATTCACCATCTTATCTCCTAATCATGTTCTATGAAAAATTGAAATGCCTCCCATATTATGTGAATTTTATTACCATGGTTATTGTCACTACTCTGGGGCCTATTCAGGGTGGGACCCAAGGGTCATTATGTCTCCTTCATCTTGAGGAAGGAATGGAATGACACTTTGTTTTCCCTTCCCGCATCACGATGAAGGCGAGTCATGACAAAATGATATCAGAAGAAGGTTGAGGGATAGGATGGATTTCATAGTTATGAATAGTGATAATTTCATGGGATGGTAGGGAAATAGTGTTAGGTTACATTGGGTCCTGAAATAGTTTAGGAAAGACCATCTGGGACATGATATTTTAGGACCTCATGTGACTTGATGCAAGGACTCAAGACCTACTAAACAACCAAGTGAGGTTACAACGATTATACGGTAAAGACCCTAAGAAATTTACCTGAATCATAATTACTTGTGTTCATTTTTTCGTTGGGTTTTTTTGAGAAATTAAATAAAAATAAAGAGCTAAAAATAATTTATAATAACACTTCCATGGTACTCGGGCTTAGGAGTTCCTTGTTTAATTTTTTAGCTATGTCACCCAGACATTGTCTGTATGTGGTATGAGCAGTTGAGTCTTATAAGATTGACCTGGATTATTAGAAGAAGTACAATCGAGAGTAGGATGATGACCAATGGTAGAATATTCCATGTTCCTTCAAATGGAATACTAAGAGGAAGTACAAGGTCAACATCTCAGACATAGAGAAGAAGAGTTGGATCGAGGAGCTGATTATTGATTTCAGCTTGATCTGGGCTCCGATAGTATACTAGTTTCCCCTAGTAGAGATCCAGATATAAGGAATAGTTCATCAGTGGTGGATTATTTACCTCGGGGAGATGGAGGACACATATGTTGCATGAGATGGCTTTGTGAAGGAGTTCCAGGTGGAATTCCATTCTTCCATGATGAAGGCTGAGAAGAGTCATGAGCTACTCTCAATCTAGTAAGGGAGTATGTCAGTAAGGGAACTAGGGATCAAGTTCAAAGATCTTTTATGCTTCGCTCCAGATCACTTTCTGAATAAGGAGTCTGGAGCGAGACGCTTATAGGGGAACTCTGACCTTCTCTTCAGTATGTCGTCACTCCCTTTACTCTACTAATATACATAGAGGTTCAGAAGAAGGTCAAGGTAGTGGAAAGGATATATTTGTTGGGAGTTGTTCCCCGAGAATGGAGCCAGTGGATTTCATCAAAGGGGAAGGTTGTCGGCATTAGGTCCCTAGCATCAGGGCCTTCTAGGTTTTGGATAGCGAGAAGTAGGCCTCAGCAGTTCCAGTTCTGGCCTCTTGGTCCTCACCCTTTACCCATGGGCCTGGGACCAAAGTTTTTTTTTTCTGTGGAGGTTTTGGTAATCTTTATAACTATTTCTTAGTTTGAGTACCATATATTGGGGTGGTAAATTTCAGTGCACACCTCAACCATAGTAGTTTTCAGTCAGGCCTTTCCAGCAGCATGGGAAGCACGCTCTTGCTTCACCGAGTGTTGACAGTGCTGGAGAAGGCTGACCTCAGGGTTCTCCCTAGGTATCTCAACTAGGGTGTGTACATGGAGGAATTCAACATCAGAGATGTAGAGGATATGTGTGTGGGTAGTTTAATTCCATAGAGGTAGTAGTTTTAGCAGGGCTAGAGGTTTTTTGAGGGATGATTAGTCTCTTCAGTACTCTTGTGTCTTCTTTGTTGGATTCAGGAACTTCACACTCCTTTTTTTTACCCAGTCTAGCCAATTCTATAAGTATAGATGTAGAGAGACTCCACATTCCTCTAGTGTTGTGTACACCTGTTGGAGGTCAAACCAATCAGTTTTATGTGTTATGTGGATGTAGATTGATGATGGGATCTCATCAGTCCTGTGGGGATCTTTTCTTACTACCGATGAAGTTTTAAAATTTCATCATATGCATTGACTAGTTATTTTCTATTCATTCAATTATTTAGTGATTCTAGATAAGGTCCATGTTTACATATATGGACTAACAGTGTGTATCATTCATTAGCAAGTAGAGTTGTCATGTGAGTAGCCGATGTGTGGAGCCTATTGTTATTATCCATGATTTTAAT
The DNA here is from genome assembly GCA_963277665.1 of Viscum album. Taxonomy (NCBI): domain Eukaryota; kingdom Viridiplantae; phylum Streptophyta; class Magnoliopsida; order Santalales; family Viscaceae; genus Viscum; species Viscum album. Next base: position 151,118,004 of record OY728159.1, read on the forward strand.
AGAATTAGAAGACACAAAGATGGTGTAAGTTATAGGGTTTGTTAGTGAGTTCCTGGATATCGTCCAAGAGGTGGTTGTGACTCTACCCCCTCGATGTGACATTGATTTCGGAATAGGCTTTCAACTGAGTGCCCATACGATTTTGATAGATCCTCATCAGAGGGTGCCTTTTGAGTTGCGGAAGATGTGGATTCAGGTTGACAACCTGATGAAGAAGGGTTTTATCCGGATGAGTGTGTCCACATGGGGTGCTCTAGTCTTGTTTGTGAAGAAGGAAGACAGTTGTCTAAGAATGTGTATAGACTACTAGAGGCTGAATTAGGTGATGGTCAAGAAACCGTTACCCGTCCCCCTAAGGATAGATGATCTTTTCAAACAATTTAAGGGAGCAGGTAGGTTCCCTAAGATTGACCTATGGTCAGGTGGTCACCAATTGAGGGTGAATTAGGGTGACATACCAAATATTACATTCAAATGCAGGTATGTGAAATTCATGTTCATAGTCTTGACCTTTAGTGTCCTAATTGCACCAGTAATGTTCATAGGACTCGTGAACTCTATTTTCTGTGAGTTCCTAGTATGCTTCATATTCGTGTTCATCAACGACATCTTGACCTACTTTAGGTCAGAGGAGGAGCACTCTGAGCACATATGTACTTTCATAGAGATCCTACAACATCACCAACTCTATGAGAAATTTTCTGAGTACAATTTCTAGACATGAAAGGTGCACTTCCTTGGATACGTGGTGTCTCATCAAGGGATAGAAGTGGATATATAAAAGGTAAAAGTTGTTATTTATTGGGAAGCACCCAAGAATGTGGTATAAACTCATAGTTTCCTAGTTCTGGTAGGATATTATTGGAGGTTCGTACTCGACTTCTCTATAGTTGAGGATATATTGACAGAATTGTCCAGAAAAGACCAGACCATTTTATAGAGTGAGAAGTATTAGGAATCTTTCAGCGATCTGAAGGGGAAGCTGGTCAGTGCCCCCATGCTTAGTTTTATAGAGGACAGGGTGATGTTTGAGATGTTCAATGACTCTTTTGGCCTAGGATTGGGATGTGTAATGACGCATCACCAAAGAGTAATCTATTATGGGTCTATTTAGTTACGTCCTCACGAACATACCTTTTCCACCCAATATCTGGATCTTACAGTGTTCATGTTCGGGCTAATGTTTTTGAGAACGTACCTCATCAAGGATTGCTTTTTGGTCATCATGGATCATAAGAGTTTGAGGTATATCTTTTCCCAATGAGACCTGGACTTGTGGAAACGAAGATTGATGAAATTTCTCCAGGATTACGATTTCAAGATATCTAACACTACAGGAAAGTGGAATGTTGAGGCTGATGCATTCAGTAGGAAATCACTAAAGGAGATAGTTTGGGAATCAAAGATTCTTGTAAGGAAATGGATGAGTTAGTCATCTTGTATATGGATGCGAGAGTGGATAGTGGAAGGGGATATATTTTTTAGATGATAGTTAAATATTCCTTGGTGCGGTAGGTGGAGGAGTCTCAGTAGGGAGAGTTAGAGGCTAATGTGATGCATCATCGCAATGCCCATGGTGATTCTATAAAAGGACGTCCGAAGGATAGTTATAATCAGATTTTTTTCATAGTAAGCTATTTTTTCTAGTGTAAATGCATGAGGGAGTTTTCTGTGAGTTTTATATATCACACATGGTGTTGCATCAAGTAATTTCTAAGATGTACTGAGGCTTCAGGGAATAGTTTTGGTGGCTCATGATGAAGAGGTTAGTGGTAGAGGTTGTGGAATGGTTCCTAGTGTATTAGTAGGTAAAGGTCAATCACTATGTTCCAAGATGTATTTTACAACCATTAGATGTTCCCTAGTAGAAGTGGTATGACATCTCAATGGATTTTTTTCCAAGATTACCCAGGAATCAGGGAGAATGCGAGGCTCTTTGGGTAGTAGTGGATCGATTAATGATGTAGGTTCACTTATTGCTGATCAAGGTGTCGAGATTAGTGGATTACTTAGCACGGAGGTAAGTAGGTGAAGTGGTGAGGCTTTGTCGAGTTCTAAGATCTATTGCCTCGGATCGAGATACATGCCTTATATCACAAGTCTAGACTATATTAGTGCATGCCTTTTGCACCTAGTTACACATCAGCACTGCTTACTACCCTTATATGGATTGTCATCTTGAGAGGACCATCCAAATGTTGGAGGATATGCCACAAGAATGTGTTTTGACTTTGGATGATCATGGGTATGACACTTTCTCCTGGTATGGGTTTCATACAATAACAGTTATCACACTAGCTTTGGCATGACACCATTTGAGGATTTGCATGGAAGGATGTTCCATTCACCAATATCCTAGACAGAGGTTGTGGAAGTAGTCTTTTTTGTTCCAGAGGTATTGCAAAGAAAAACGGAGAAGCTACAACTTGTGTGTGAGAGGATGAATGCATCTTAGGATCAAAAAAATTGCATGTCGATCATAAGGGGAGGCCCTTGGAGTTAGATGTTAAGGAAAATATATTCTTAAAGGTCTCCCCTCATCATGGGCAATATAGTTTTGGTAGAGGAAGAAAGATTTATTCCAAGTTCATTGGACCTTTTGACGTGTTGTGATGAGTTGGGGAGGTGGCATATCAGCTAGAGTTTCCACTATGGTTAGAGAATATCTATAACATCTTCCACGTCCCTCATCTCCATCGGTATCTACATGATGAATCTCATGTCCTTGACTGGGGAGAGATTGATTTCAAAGATGATACACCATTTTTGGATCAACTAGTAAGATTTTAGGATCCTGAAGAGAAGGTGCTTCATGAATGGACCATTTATTTGGTTTGTGTGCTCTAGAGGCATGGTGGCCTCGAGAAGAGTAATTGGAAATGGGAGTAGAAAAAAGAATTCCTAGTACCCAAAGTTGTTCTCAGTTTTTCTCTTGTGTTTTTCATTATACCTTGCTTGTGATTTAATGCATGACGTTGATTTTGATCAGATAGGTTGCTTCAATGTTCTATGAATATGTGTGAAAACGTCCTGACTATGGTGAGGGGATGACTTTATCCCTAATCAAGACGCATTAATGTAGATGTGATTAAACTCGTGTGAGTGAGATAGTGTCTCCCAACGTTTATAGTATCTTGACATGGGGGGGCAGGAGCTCCCTAATCCATGTGTTTAGACACTATGAATTTTGGTGTTTCTATGGTTGTTTTTGGGAAGTGGGGGCTTAGTTTTTGTATAGCTTTTTAGGAGAAATATTTATGGATGTGTTCTTGGATATTGAGGTTTTCACTATAACTTTAGAAAAACCCAAGGTGGTTTAATCCTGAGATGTATCTTAAGGGATCTTTGTTCATACACCCTTTCTTCTATGTCAGTATTGAATTCTCAAGGATGAGAGTATTTCGAGAGGTATCTGATGTAATGACCGAGATTTTCCCAAATTCTCTCCTTGGTAAAACCTTAGTGTTTGAGGTATTCTTGTACTTGTCTGGGACTCATTTCATGAGTTGTCCAAATTTCCAGTTTTCCATAAGTAACTTAGAGTGTTGGCATTGGTATGTCCATGAATTGGCTTGTCAGTGTATCGGTATGTCATTGTATTGGCATTTCGGTGAATTGGTGAGTCAAATACATTGGTATTAGTGAGTCAAGAGCATCAGCATCGGTGAGTTAAGAGTGTTAGTGTCAATAGGTCAGGGTTTCAGTAGGTTAGGGTATTGGTAGGTCGATGCGTCAGTAGGTTTTTGTATTGATAGCTCAGTGTTGGTGGTGTAGCGTTAGTAGCTCATGTCGGTATCTCACCCATCAATGGCTCAACATCAGTGACTCATCCATCAGTTTCTCACTAATAGGTAATTCATTGGTAGTTTTTCCAGTTTTTCCTATTTTTCTAGTTTTTTCCCACTTACATCTTATTTGGCGTAAATTGAGATTAATGCTTCTTTTGGGAGTTTTTAATAGAGTTTTGAATGATATTAATAATATCATTTATATCATAACGTTTTTGGGGCTTTTAGAAAATCAAAATGTGCAATATTGACCATAATCCCACGTTAATGACTTTTGGAAACCGTTCTTCCTTTAATATAGGATCTGGACCTTCAATGTCGGGATCTTCCCTTCATAGTGTGTTTTTCATTTCCCCTTGGTGTGTCTAGGGAATTCCTCCCTAGATGAGCCATGTTCTTATTCTATATCCCTTCCTAGTCTATTTTACTATAGTTCTTCCCTACGCCTCGTGCAATCCACTGCTCTTGGATCTATGAGGAACTTTGATTCATTGATTATCAAGTAGGTATTTCTTATATCTCTGTTAAATTTTGCATCATACTTGGTGGGTGTACTAATGATTCCTTGTAAAGAGAATATTGATACAGTTTCATAAAATAGATAATAAATAAGAAGGTAATGTGATCAAAAGATAAGGGGTAATGAAATAACTAGATTGGAGTGCATATATGTTTGATCGTTTGTTTTATTTTTTTATCCTTCTTGATGTTATGATCGGTTGTGGTTGTAAAGCCTTATGAAAATCATGTATGTTGGTGTTATTTGTTTTTGTGAGGGTGATGATTTACAACTATTATAGTTTCCTTTTGAATAATTGGTATAAATTCGAATATGGTTAATCACGTATACCTAGTTAAATGAGATGAATTCCCCAAGATGAAAACCCTTGTATCATCATCCATTTTTATTAAGAGAATTATTGAATAGTGATTACACAATTGGAATCTGAATATATATCTTGTTTTTAGGTGTGTTTGAGTGTTGTTTTCTGTTGGGATTTGACTAAGTTGTGTGGTGTTGTTGTTGGGATCACGGTTATGGGTTCAGGGGTGGGTAGAGGAGTTGGTTCTGTGAGAAGATCATGGTTTGTGTGTTCAGTGGGGTTTGGCTCAATGGTAGTTGTTGTATAGATTTGTGTGTGGGATTGTGTGTGAGGTGTGTTGGTATCACAGTTTGAGAGACTGCCTGATTACGGAATGGATAGTCTTTAAGGCAGCTGAACTACCTTTGTTTGTGTCATGGTTTTCAAATGGCATTGGGAAATGGGACAATAGGGTGGTTATAAACATTTATGCAGTGGTACTACATCTATGAATTTTTGGGCTCTGGGGATGCGGATCTAGGTTGTGAGACAAGGATTTTTTGGTATAACATTTAATAATGATATTTTGTAGTGGTCCATCAGTGATAAAATAAATTAATGTGAATTATTTTATAATTAATTGAAAGTGGTTAAATGAAAATGTTGTGGGGTTATTCTTTTGAAGTGGCTTTTGGTTGGTTTTTCATATATGGGTAGTAGAAATTTTGGTTTTGTATGAATTGGTTTTCTGTTATGGGGACCTGTAGGCTGGACTGAGTGTTTTTTACATATACATATATAAATTGTAGTTCCTTGTAATTTATATATGTACCCCACCCATGTTGAGAACTATGTGATAAACACCTCCATTTCATAGGTAGGGTTTCTTTCCCAACATCTTTGTGGGAGGATGGATGGTTGGTTACTAACTTTCTTCATCACACCCTCTTCTGGTTCTTGCCACTCGAGCATATTTGGGAAAGCTAAAATGGATTAAGGCTTACTTTAGTCCCAGATCATTTGGGAAAGTTTATTGTCGATGTGTGGCCTGGGTGTTTATGGGATAACATTTTTTCCCAGGTGTCTTCGGGATGAGGACTAGGTGTCTTCATGTGAGAGGTGTGGTTGTTGTGGCCTAGGTGTCTGCAAACAGTATTGTGTGTGGTTTGAGGCATAGGTGTATGTGACAAGGTTATGGTAGTGGGAATGCATATGGGAAGAGTGGTATCACCAAGATGTTAGCTGTTAGGTATGAGTAGTAAACTAGTGGGAAAGTGGTGTGGGGTACCCAAATGTCGATGTACTTATACTGCTAATTTTCTTGACTTGCGTTATTTGGTGAGTGTGCCCTATTGAGGATAGGCTGGTTAGTATTCCATGGTATTTTATTTGAGATTCTATTGTTTTTCCACATGGACATTAGTATGTTCCCCCCCTTGCACATGGGTATCTTTACTTTCCCTAATGAGTATACTTGTATGATCACCCTAAGAATGTAAATTATTTTTAGGTTTCTTGGAGGAGTTTGAGGACCATTCTAGACATTACTAGCTTTAGCATCTGAATTAGTTGTTGTTGCTTCTTAGTATCATTCCTTTTAGTACTTTATCTTGGATTTTTATTGTATCTTGTATCATCTCTACTTTTGAACATGCATTTGGGAATATATTTTGGATTACTTTTACTTTTAGTGTTTGGATTTTCTTGGGATTTTCCATTTTAACTCTCAATATTGTTCTATGAAAAAGGAAAATTCCTTCCATATTATGTGAAATTATATACCCTTGGTTCTAGTTTCCACTCCAGGGCCTAATGGAGGCGGGACCCGGGGGTCATTATCTCCCCTTCATCTTAAAGAAGGTGGGTCATGAGAAAATGGTATCAGAGAAAGGTTGAGGGATAGGATGGAGTTTGGAGTTAGTCATAGTGATAATTTCATGGGATGGTAGGGAAATGGTTTTAGATTAACATGGTGCACGAAATAGTCTAGGGAAAACCTGCTACAACCTGAGATTTTAGCCCCCCATGTGATCCAATGTAAAGACTCTGTACCTAATGAATGACCAAGTGAGGTTACACCGTTTATAGGGTGGAGACCCTAGAAAATGTGCATACATCATAATGACATGTATTTTTATTTAAGTTGTTCATTTTGTGAAATTAAATAAAAATGAAGAGTTAAAATTATTTATAAGAAAATTTCCACACTACCCGGGCTTAGGAGTTCCTTGTTTACTTTTTCACCTATGGAACCTGGATGTCGTCCATGTGTGGTAAGAGAAGTTGAGTCCTAGAATATTAACCTGATTGATCAGCATAGGGGTGATCGAGGGGAGTAAGATTACTAGTTTCATATGATGCTTCGTGCCTTCTAGCAGTAGACTCTGGGGAAGTACATGGGCAGCGTCGCAGACTTGGAGACATAGAGTCGGCTCGAGGAGATAGTGATTGCATTCAACTTGATTTGGGCTCCGATAGAGTAATGGTTTCCTATAGAAGTGATCCAGATACAAGTATAAGTGCATCAATGGTGGAAACTTTACCTCGGGGAGAGTAAATAGATTTATATTGTATGGGATGACTTTGAAAAGATGTTTCAGGTGGCATTCCTTTCTTCCATGATGATGGCCGAGAAGAGGAAGGAGCTACTCTCCCTCCAGTAGGGGAGTATGTCATTAAAGGAATTGGGGATCAAGTTTAAGGATCTCTTACACATCGCTCGGGATCTCTTACTAGATAAGGATTCTTAAGCAAGATTTTTAGAGGAGGCACTTTGACCTTCTCTACAGTATGTCATCACTCCCTTTACTCTACCGACAAACGTAGAGGTTCCGAAGAAGGCTGAGGTAGTGGAAATGATGCACTCGATGGAATGTGGTCCATGATAAGGGATCATGTCATGACCCGTCCTCAGGACCCGTGATGTGACTACACCAAGCCCGCCTTCCATAGGCCAGGGGTTGGCGACTAGCACCAAAGACGTAAATACAGATAAAAAGGGGAAGGCATTTCCTTATAAAGTAAACCAACACCACAGAGTAAGCCAACAGAAGTAAACACTAAGTAAAACTGGGTACAATAGTAAGTGAGGAAAGTAAATGGGCCAGAATACAAACCCAAACTGAAAGTAAAGTAAAACTGGAAAAAAGTACAAAAACTGAAAGTAAAGCAGCAGCGTCAAGCTGTCCACTGGAAGTTCCACCTGAAGGGTGGGTACAGGTAGGCTCCTCAGATGCTTGGGTCCAGCCGTCCGCTCCGTGTATGTCCCGCCAAGTGGTCCACCTCTAGGTACCGACCTGCTCCACAAGCCTCAACCACAATCAGCATTGTCTGTCGTCTGCATCCAACACAATGTAGTGCGGGCATAGCCCATGCAGGGTTGAGTATATGCTACTTAGTAGAGACCTCAATACCCCCGAAGGTCTCCCAGAATCCACAAAGGATAATCCACAATGGAAATATACAATCATGAAGTAACATCCAACACTACTTAGGTATATGCCCATACATATACCTAAGTCATCAATTCCAGTTCAGCTCCAATATCCGTGCCCATGTTCGGTCACGTCCACACAGGATAGTACAACCCAATCCACATAGGAAAGCACAACACAATCCACATAGGAAAGCAAGTCAATCATATCGAATATAATGATTGAATGTCAAGACTTAGCTCACACAGGTATACTTCTTCGTAAGGTGATAGTGATGATCAGATGTAGCCACTGATTCATCTAAGCTGGGACCCACGTAGGATACTAAACCAGCTAAGCTGTCGGTCCCACATATGATACAGACTAGCTACTCTGCCAGACCCACGTAGGATACAAGAACAGAGTCAAACACTACCGGACCCACGTAGGATACAAGAACAGTAGTACTGTCGGACCCACGTAGGATAAAAGAACAGTAGTCATCACCGTCGAACCCACAGAGGATTTTGGTATGGTCTTTATTGCAGCCGAACCCACGGAGGATTTCAGTGCAGTCATCGTCGCTGCCGAACCCAGAGAGGATTTCAGTGCATTCGTAATCGTCGTCGCGGTCGCAGCCAGCTCTAGGGTTCCTGCACATAGCATGCTCGTTTCCGGGAGGGTCTGCTCCATGAGCCAAGGGGTTTGATATATCAACTGACACGTAGTCCAGAGTTTATGTATCCCAAAGTTCCATATCGACATAGGGAACTCAACACGACAGACGACGCGTTAATCGGACGCCCGGTCTGAGAGTGATTGGCTTTTTCGTTCCAGGGGCCCGGTTGGTTTTTTAGTAAACACCTACCCGACCGTACTCCAATTGTGTCCAAACATTGAGCATAGTAATCCAAAAGGTTCGTCTCACTAAGAGTAATCCAACAAAGTCGGTGGCACATCAATCGGATGTCCGGAGCTCAAGTTATAAGCGTTTTCGCTCCGAGGGCCCGGTTGGTTTCCTGTTCGAACCAACCTGGCCAAACCCCAAGTCCTTCAAAACCTTGAGTTTAATATACCAACACGACCATCTCGATCCAAGGATCACATCGCAACTGACGGTGCATCAATCAGAGGTCTGTAGCCCATGTTACGGGCTTTTAAACGAACTGCCCGGTTTTTAGGGGGTTTTGGGCCCGGACCACCCGACCCAAGACCCCCCTGGGTCATCCCGAACCGGGTCGACCTGACCCGAGTCCGGGTCCGGCCCATTAGGGCGCGGCCTGGCCTGGCCTGGGTGGCTGGTTTGCCTGGCACGGGCATGGCCCGCTTGGCCAGACAGCTCGACTCGGCCGAGCTCTCGTGGAAGGGGGGGGGGGCTGCCCCCCAGATTGAGAAACGACCCCCCACGATGGGGGCCTGCCATTTTCTAGCCAGGGGTTACGACCCCCGGCTTTCTCGGAAACCGGCCGGCCAAGTCGATCGGTGTGTCACCGCGGGACCCCCCACGGGTCCTTCCCTCCTTGCACCGGCAGCCGGCGGTTTCGGCCGCCGTGCCCCTCCGCCATGGCCCCGCTCCGGTCGCGGCTTCTTCGTGGTTCTCCGACGTGGTGCGACGGTGTTGCAGCTTCATTTGGTCTCATCAGCACGGCGTGACGGCACCATGAATCTTCGCCCGTTCCTCTTGCTACCGCGCGGTGCTGTTGCACCGCGCTGAATTTGCTCGTGCCACAACAAGTACAACATCAAAGGGGGAGGAGGGTCGGTCGTGTTCGTGCAGTCCGATCTCGTCCCGTTATTATGATAACAAGCGGCCCAATATAAAATTTGATGAACGGAAAAGAAAACACGAACAAAAAAAATAACCCCTACTTCGATGAATTCATCAAATGAGGTTCATCGTGGAAATAAGACATTGTGGAAGACAGCGTCACAGAAGGAGGCTCCGTAAGCGTCGTCGATGCCGCGGTACACAACGTCGCGGTGAAGAGGATCATTGGCGTCGCAGTACACGGCATCGCGTCGTCTATCTATGAGGAATTATCATTCTTCGTCGGTGTCGGTGTGTTCTTCATGTTCTTCAAGGATGAAGATGAAGTTCTTCGAGGAACTCTCCCTCTCAACACAACGAAGAAACCCCCAATGAAATAAGACTTTGTCCTATTTAATTAACACATACAAGCCAACATTCCATTTGAAATTCAAAATAATTCATTCAATTAATTGAATTAATTGAAGAGTCTTAACTGTCCAATTAATGTGAGAGTTGACTTGGCATTTAATAAGGGGGTGCGGGTGTGTTACAAAATAATGGGGGTTTGAGGAAGTTGAAAAGGTGGGACTCATGTGGGGCCCACCTCACTCATATCCTATCAAGAGGGGTTAAGATATTGTGGGTCCCACCTCAACTTCCATAAGTAGGCTTAAACTACTTAGAATATAAAATAAAAATTGTTGTACAACTTTTATTTTATTCAATAGTTAACCCTTTTTTTAAATAACCACACTCGAGAAAATGCAACTCCCGAAAAGGTGTTCCTAAGAAAATATTGGTGCTGCGGTTTCATTAGTGCCCTTGAATTTCGATTCCGAGCACCATTTCAAAAGTTAGTAAAACCCGCTCATTCGTTCACTGAACGTACCCGAGCTAAACATCAGAAATTGATTCCGGGCACACTGGGCCTCAGAATCAGGTGCCATCAAAAACTGTGTTCTTGTAAAATCCCAAAGAAATTTAAGAAAAACTTTCCTTGAATTTTATGGGTCTTTACATTACTCCCACCTTAGGGATTTACTTCCCCATAAAGATACATCATAAAATAGTGGAACAAATGTGGGTATTGTGCACGCATCTAAGCCTCCCGCTCCCAAGTGCTCTCCTGGAGGGCCTTCTAGGTTTCATCTAGTGGGAAGTTGGCATCAGTAGTTTGATTTTTGACTTCTAGGTCCTCAACCTTTCCCCATGGTCTTGGGACTAAGTTCTATTGACTATGGAGGTCATGGGAATCTTATGAACTAGTTCCCATTTGGATCTCCATACAGTGGGGGTGGGTAGGTTCTGTGGCAACCGCAGGAGAAGCAGTTGCCTGTCAGTCCTCTACAGCAGCAGGGTCAATGAGCTCCCACTCCACTGAGGATAGATAGTGCCTAGGGATGCCATCTATAGGGTGATCCCAATGGACATAGACCAGGGAACGTTCAGGGAGGCAGTCAAAGTTAGAGAGGTAGAGAATTTGGGCATGTGTAGTTACACACCTTATAGGTAGTAGTTTTGTAGGGCCATAGGTTGTTCAAGGTGTGATCAGTCTGTTTGTTACTCATGTGTGTGATTTGTTGGATTCAAGAGCTTCTCACTCCTTTGTTTCACCTAGTATAGCCCATGCTCAGGGTATATACATATAGAGACTCCCCATTTCCCTGGTGTTGAGTACGCCATTCATAGGTTAGACCAATCTGTATGATTTGTGCCAGGGAAGTATATTGTTGATGGGATCGCATCAGTCTTGTGGGGATCTTTTCTTTCTATAGATGAAGATGTACTATGTCATCATAAGTATCAAATGTATTTTTTATATGTATTCCATTATCAACTAATTATAGATAAGTTTTGTGTTTTTTGATATTTATTTAACATGTGTAGCTTTCATTGGTGAGTGGAGTTGTCAGGTGAGAAGCCAGCGTGTGGAGCCTCTTCATTCCTTATTAACTAGAGCTACCAATGGAATGAGAAGAAACATAGATGGCGGAAGATTTTGTGGTTGTTAGTGAGTTCTTGGATGTCTTCCTATAGGATGTTGCAACTCAACCCCATCAACATGACGTTGAGTTCAGAATATACTTGCAACTTAGTTCCAATCCGATTTTGATGGCTCCATATCAGATGGTGCCTTATGAGTTGTAGAAGTTGTGGTTTCGGTTTGAAAAATTGATGAATAAGGATTTTATCTAGCTGAGTGTGCTTTGATGGTGTTCTTCAGTCAAGTTTGTGAAGAATTAATATGGTGGTCTAAGACTATTCATAGACTACCCAAGGCTAAATCAGGTGATGGTCAAGAACTGTTACACCTCCTGTGGATTGGAATTATTTTCAAACAATTAAAGGTATAAGGATGGTTCTATAAGATTGATCTATGGTCTAGATATCACCAGTTGAGGTTGAAGGAAGGATACATCTTGAAGGCTAATTTCATATGCAAGTATGGCCACTTTGAGTTCTTAGTCAGGTCCTTTGGTGTCACAAATGCACTAGTTGTGTTCATGAGGCTCCTAAACTCTATTTTTTGTGTTCATGGGCTAGTTTTTCATGGTGTTCATCGATGAAATCATGATCAACTCAAGGTCATATGAAGATCTTGTCAAGCACCTGAAGAATATCTTAGATGTCCTCCAACACTACCATCTATATGAAATGTTTTCCAAGTGCAAGTTCTAGACTCGAGAGGTGCACTTCCTTGGACATGTGGTTTCTTAGTAAGAGATTTTAGTGGACCCATCAAAGTTGAAGTGGTTGTTTCTTGGGTAGCACCCAATTATTTGGATAATGGTTATAGTTTCCTAGGCCTGGAAGGATATTATCATAGGTCCGTACCTGAGATCTATCAAGTTGTAGCTCTGTTGATAGATCTGATCAGAAAATACCAGACCATCATATATAGTGAGCAGTGTTAGGAATCTTTCAACCATATTAATAGGAAGCTAGTTAGTTTCCCATTGCACAAGTTTCTAGAGGAAAGGGTGATGTTCTAGGTGTTCTATAATGATTTTTTTTCTAGGCTTGGGATGTGAGATGATGCAGCAGTGAAGAGTAATCTCTTGTGGGTCTGGGAAGTCACATCCTCACTAATGTAACTATGCCACCCATGAATTGGAGCTTCTAGTGGTCGTGTTTTCACTAAATTTGTGGAGGAATTCTCTCATTGGGGAGTGCCTTGTGGTCTTCACATATCAAAATATCCTGAGGTATATATCCTTCCAATGATACATGAACCGTCGGTAGTGAATATAGATGGATTTTCTCCATGAATAAAACGTCACGATCTCTAAAACCCCAGTAAAGTGGAACGTTAAGGATGATGTGTTGAGTAGGAAATAGTAGAAGGAGGTGGTCTTGGAGTTTATGGATGCTTGTAAGGAAATGGGGGAGTTAGTCTCCTTGTGGCTGGATAGGAGAGTGGATGGAGGAGGGGGATGTATGTTTCATATGATAGTGCAGTCATCCTTGGTGCAGTAGGTGGAGGAGTCTTAGTGGGGAGACTAAGACGAAAATGTGATGAATGATCATACTATCCATGGTGATTCTCTAGAAGGTTGTTCGAAGGGTAGAAATAATCCGATGTTTTTTCATGGGAAGATGATTGTCCTAGTAGAAATACAATAGGGAGTTCTCTGTGAGTTCTATAGATCACCCCTTGTGGTGAATCTAGGAATATCTAAGATGTACCAAGGTTTGAGTGAACATTTTTGGTGTCCTGGGACAAAATGGGTAGTGGAAATTTTTTTGGCATGGTTCTTAGTGTGTTAGCAGGTGAAGGTCGATCACTAGGTTCATGGATGTCTGTTATAACCCTTAGATATTTCCTAGTGGAAGTGGGATGACATATCATTGGATTTGGTCGTAGGATTACCAAGGACTCAGGGATGATGTGATTCTCTTTTGGTAGTATTGGACCGTTTGATGAAGTTATCTCACTTATTGGTGATCTAGGAGTCGAGATCTATGGATTACTTAGCATAGAGGTACGTATGTGAAGTGGTGAAGCTACATGGAGTTCGAATATATATTGTCTCAGATTGAGATATGTGTTTTACATCATGAGTCTGTAAGGGATTGGAGCATGCCTTTGGTACCCAGTTACACCTTATCACTGCTTTTCACCCTTATATGGATGGACATACTAAGAATACCATCCAGATGTTTAAGACATGATGCAGGCATGTGTTTTGGACTTTGAACGATTTTGGAGATGACACTTTTCCCTGGTAGAGTTTTCTTATAATAACATCTATCACTCTACCATTGGAATGACACTATTTGAGGCTTTGTATGGAAGTTTGTGTCGTTTTCCAGTGTGCTGAACAAAGGTTGGGGAAGCAACCCTTCTTGGCCTTGAGGTAGTGCAGAGCACAATGGGGGAGGATCAGCTTGTTCATGAGATGATGAAGCCATATGAGGTCTGAAAAAAGTCGTATGTCGATCATAGGAGGAGGCCCTTGTAGTTCGAGGATAGAGACCATGTGTTCTTAAAGGTATCCCCACAGCATGGGAATTGGAGGTTTGGTAGAGAAATAAATATTTCTCCAAGGTTCATAAGACCATTCTATGTGTTGGGATGAGTTGGAAAGGTGTCATATCAGCTACCACTTCCACCACGGAAGGGTAAGAAACATGAAGTCTTCCCTGAATCTCAACTCCATCATTATCTACATTATGACTCTCACATCCTTGACTGTGGAGAGTTTGATATCGAATCGAACATGACATTCGTGGAGCAATTAGTTATAATCATGGATTGTGAAGATAATATGTTTTGTGGATGAACCATTCATTGGGTTCGTCTACTCTGTAGGCATGGTGGGCTCAAAGAGATTACATGGGAATGGGAGGAACAAATGTGTGTCCGGTACCCAGAGCTATTATGAGCTTTTCTCATGTGTTCTTTCCTTACACCTTTCTTATGATGTAATTATTGACCTTATTAATTATTAGATAAGTTGTTTCCCCATTATCTGGATGTGTGTAAAAAAGTCTTGACCATGGGGAGGGGAGAACCTAATCCCTAACCAACATGCATTAATGAGAATGCGATTAAACCCATGAGGGTAAGACATTACCACCCAAGTCAGATAGTATCTTGATATGGGGGAAAGAACTCCATAATCCATGTGTCTGGAAGCCATGACTTTTGTTGTTTTCTATAGTTTTTTGGGGTAGTGGGTCCTTAGACTTTTCACAGTTGTTCAAGAGATATATGTCAAGGATTTATTCTTGAATGTTGAGGATTCCACTCCAACTTTAGAATAACCGAAGGTGTTTTTCTTTTGAGAGGTTTCTTAAAGGGCGGTTGTTCATACCCCCTTTCTTCTGGGTCAGTTTTGAATTTCCAAGGATGAGAAAATTCTGATAGGTATCTGATGTTATAGCCTAGATATCCCAAGGCCTATATGAAAATTGAGTTTTGGAGGTGTCTAGGAGCTGTCAATGACTCATTTCTAGAGTGGAAAAAATATACAGTTTTACATCAGTAACTTAGGGTGTTCGCATCGGCATATTAGTGTATTGGCATATCAATGTGTCTGAATGTTAGTGTGTCGACATGTAATTGTGTCATCATGTCAGTGCATTGGTGAGTCAAATATGTCATTATCGATGAGTAAGGAGTGACGACATCGGTGAGTCAAGAGAGTCGATGTCGGTAGGTCAGGGTATTATAAGGTTAAGGCATCGGTAGTTGGATGTGTCAGAAGGTTGTTGTGTTGGTAGCTCAGATTCATTTGGTCAGTGTTGATAGGTCGCGTCGGTAGCTCACCCGTCGTTGGCTCCATGTTGGAGACCCAGCCATAGGTGTCTCATTTTTACTTTTTCCAGATTTTCCTGGTTTTCTAGTTTTTTCCCTCTTATCTATTATTTTATGTAAACCAAGTTTAAAGCCTTGTTTAGGAATTTGGAAGTGTGTTTTGATGGATATTAGAAATATATATAATATAGTAACATTATATGGGCTTTGAGATACTCAAACTATATAGTCATGACACTGATCCCATGTTAATGGCTTTTGGAAACTTTTATTCCTTTAATATAGGATATATCCCTTCAAAGATGAGGTCTTCCCTTCCTAGTGTGTTTTCTATTTCCCCTGGGTGTGTTTTGAGTCTTCCTCCCTATATGAGTCGTGTGCCTGTGTTAAAGCCCCTTCTTCTCAGTTTTCGTGGAGTTCTTCCCTGCTGATCACATGATCCCATGTTCTTGGCGTAAAGAGTAACTTCGATTCTTTGATCACCCGGTAGAGATTTTTTTCCCAGTATTAAATTATACATCATGTGGGGTGGGTGTAATAACAATTCATTGTGAATAAAAGGTGAATAATCTTCCTAAATCAAGAAATAAATAAGATTTAAATGTGATCAAAAGATAATGGGGGTAATGAAATAATATCCTCAGAGTGGATTTATGTTTGATTTTCTGTTTTATTTTATTATCCTTATTGATGTTGTGATCTATTTTGGATGTAAATCCTTCTAAAAGTCTGGTTTTTTGGTGCAATTTTTCTTTGAATGGATAACTATTTACAAAAATAAATACCCTTATAAGTAATTGGTATAAATCCTAATCGGACTAATCATGTATACTCGGTTAAATGAGATGAATTCCCCAAGATGAAAACCATTGTATGATCACCCCTGTTTATCAACCAGATTAATGAACAGTGAATACCAAATATTAATATGTATGTATATCATATTGTTAGGTGTGGATGTGTTTTTTTCTATTGGGTATTGTGTGAGTTATTTGGTGCTGCAGTAGGGAGAATTGTTATGGGTACAGTGGTGGGCATATGAGTTGGTTCTGTAAGAAGGGTGGGGTATGTGTGTTAAGTGGGGCCATTGTTCCATGGTAGTTGTTGTAGGGATTTTTTTTGTGGGGATATGTGGTTAGTGTTTTGGTATCCCAATTTGAGAGACTGGTTTATTGTATAGTGGATGCACTTTTAGGAATTTAAACTGCCTTTTTGTGTTATAGTCATAAAAGGACATATGGAAATGGGACTGCGGGTGGTTATGAACTTCTATGCAATGGGACTGAATCTTGGAATTGTTGGGTAGTGGGGCTCTAGATCTATGTTTTGAGGGATAGGTTTTGTGGTATAACTTTTATGAATGATACTTTTTAGTGGTTGAATGGGGATGTGCAGTGGGACTGCAAAACCAGTTTTGTTTATTTTTTTCATATGGTTGTGGTTGGTAGTTGTCCAACATAAATGGAAAAAATTAAAGTAAATCCCTTAATTAATAAATGGAAAGTGTATAAATGAAAAAGGGCTGGGGTTATGCTTTGGAAGTGTCTATTGTGTGGTTGTGAATATAGGGGTAGCAGCAACTATGGTTCTCATGGGGACCCATAGGTTGGGCTAAGTGTTTTCTTACCTATACATATATAAATTTTAGTTCCTTGTGAATTTTATTTTCACCCCACCCATGTTGAGAACTATTTTCCGAACACCTCTATTTCCTGGGGAGTGTGTCTTTCCCAACATCCTGGTGGGTGGTTGGATGGTCAGTTTCGGACATTATTTCTCACACCCTCTTACATTTCTTACTACTCGAGTGTATCTGGGCATGCTGTAATGGTTTGAGGCTCACCATAGTCCAAGATCTTTCAGGGAGGTTTGTTATAGATGAGAGGTCTGGGTGTTTGCACGCAGGGATTGTTTTTGCATGTTTCTTCAGGATGACGCCCAGGTGTCCTCTGGTGAGAGGCATGGTTGTTGTGGCCTTCGTGTCTGTGGGTGGGGTTGTGTGTTTTTGGAAGCCCAGTTGTGTGTAGGCTAGTTATGGTAGTGGGAATTTGTATGGGAAGAGTGGTAGCGTCAAGACGTTAGCTGTTAGGGATGATCAGTTAACCAGTGGGAAAGTGGTGTGGGGAACCCAAATGTAAATGTGTTTATACTACTACTTTACTTGACTTGTGTTATTTGGTGAGTGTACCCTGGTGAGGATAGGCTGGTTATTATTCCTTGGTAGGTTCTTTGAGGATCTACTATTTTCTCACAGCGACAGTAGTATGTTCACCCACTTGTTCACAGGTCACTTTAGTTTCACTACATAGTATACTTGTATGCTCACCATACATATATAAACTGTCTACAGGTTTCTGGGGGGACATTGAATATAGTTATGGACTTTACTAGCTCGGGATTTGGGATTAGTTGTTGTTGTTTCTTAGTACCTTTCTTTTTTGGTACTTTACCTTGTAGTTTTGTTATACATTATATCAGTTTTACTTTTTTAACATACATGTGGGAATAGATTTTGGCTTACTTTTACTTTTATTATTTAGAGTTTATTGGTATTTTCCATCTTATCTATTGATCTTGATCTTTGAAAAAGAGAAATTATTACTATACTATGTGAAATTATATATCCTTGGTGCTAATCACCGCTCTAGGGCCTATTGAATATAGGACACGAGGGGTCATTATCTCTCCTTCATATTGAACAAGGAAGGGTATGGAACTTTGTTTTCCCTTCCCTTCTCTTGAAGTAGGCAGGTCATGATAGAACACTTCATTCTTTCCATGGAATTTTCTTACAATATTCCATTTTTTCACACATAATGAATCTCCTTATTCTTCTAATACATTAACCTAAGTGTCTCTTCACATATAGTTGATATATAAGAAACTAAATATTTTACCTTCATGGGTCTTTTTGAAACTCCATTATTATCTTATTAGGTGTGTCAAGAAACTCACCCACATTTATATTTTTATTCATATAATGAGTTAACTTATTAGTCATAATAATAGGGTTTCACATTATAACTCTCATTTCACAGAGCTTCTCATGAAGAAAATCATTCCATTTTTTATCACATTCAAACATAACATAATTTATTTGGGATCCATTCATTTAATAAAAAATTTAATTATTTTTTGAGAAACAATAATCATACTAGTAAACCATATAATTATGAAAACAAATTTATGGGATATCTATAACATGACACCTTCTCTTCAGTCTTTGAAACCTTAGGATTAACCTAAGACATCCATGATAGTAATATTTTAATATAATTTCTTATTATTCATTAATAAAATATGAATTAAACCATTAATATCCACCAAGATTTCCAAACCAAGTTCACAGTAAGGGAACACTCACCATGCACTATAATGACAAATGATATATAATCAACCAACTCTTTTTGGTTATATTACCCCATGATACATATTTTTCAAAACCATGTCAACTTATAGTATCTATATAGGGATGTGTCTCTAGAGAAAAACCATAAAATATCTTATATACCAATACATTAAAAAGGTGTCTTATCCTTAGACTTATACCCATAGTTATCACTAAATATTTCCCATACTAGTTTCTAAAAATTAACTGAACCCTACTCTGATACCAATTATAGTGACCTATACTTTTCATGGAATTTTTTTTAATCTTATTAAATGAATATTAAATATATAAAATTACAATCCACATAAGAATCATTTTGGTCTCATATATTTGGAAACTTCGATGCACAAAAAAATTTCTCAAAAGAGATCTATATCATCTCTAAGGAATGATTTTATAACTAGCACACGTTTTAGACAAATAAAACTTAAAATAATTCTTCATAACCATGGGAAACGATACATAAAAAAGGGTGAGATTTTCTGCTTTGAAATGGTAAAAAAATAAAAAAAATGATAATTAAAACATAACATGAGTATAAGGGAATAAGAACATGATCATAACATTTTAAAAACATAGCACACATAGCATTGATCATTATATTGAGTCATTAGATGAGGCTTTATAGTTTTTAAGTCATGAATCAAAAAGAATAAATAACATGATCCAAGAGATAATAACATTATCATAAGACATATTTTTGTGGAAGACACATAAGAATTAAAAATTATTTCATTAGTACTAAAGTCTCACTTCCAAAATTAGCATAGTAGATTGGGTTCACTCTCAAATTCATTATATTAGGGATGGTTAACTCTAAATAATATCATAGTATAAATTGTCCCTTACTGAACTGGGTTCACTCTCCATTCTAATCATGTTTATCTAATTAGATATCCATCTTTACCTAATGGATTGGAAGGATATAAAAATCTGAGAAAACCGATAACATAATGAAAATCATAGAGATGTGTTCCAAAATATACTCAACCAGTATTCATATCATAACCCCTGAAAAATAAATGGGCTTCATAAACATTTAATTATGGAATAACATGTGGAAAATAAATATGTTTCATAAACATTTCATCAATTCATTTTAGCATATCCCATTTAAAAGAATGAGTTTCATAATAATTAAAAACATATAAAGAAATATTAATTTTGGTATCATTGAATCATATCCCTAGTAAATGTTATGTAACATAAGTGGATGTCATCTAGGATGAAAAAAATCCTTTAAAATATCACTTCTAACATTTCTTGAAGAAAATAACCATTTTACATTAAAATTACTTATTTAAAATATATAAATTTCTAAAATATGGTGGAAAAAAATTCTTGGGAAATAACCTTGGAAACTTATTAAAGAATCTTAAAAACATTTAGTAGTCATAATAGTGGGAAATTTCATTAATCCTTTTACATTAAAAAAATATTCCTTTAATATTCTTGGAAAAAATTCAAAAGTTCCTCTTTAAAAAACTATAATATGATTCACTTTGAAATATATTTTAAATAATAAAATATTAATAAAAAAATAATTTAAAAAAATATTATAATACTAAGAAATTACGTGAA
The DNA here is from genome assembly GCA_963277665.1 of Viscum album. Taxonomy (NCBI): domain Eukaryota; kingdom Viridiplantae; phylum Streptophyta; class Magnoliopsida; order Santalales; family Viscaceae; genus Viscum; species Viscum album. The sequence goes on from OY728159.1 coordinate 151,138,491, forward strand.
TATATTTTTAGAGTACATAAACATAAAAGAGAAATGATTTTTAACTAAACAGAGAAATAAAGTTGTTTTCCTTAAAACAATTATATTACTCTCTTGAGTACTTAAATAGAAAAAAAATTAAAATAAAACATGTAATTTATAGATATAAATAGGTGATAATATAAATAATTAGAATTATTGAGAGATAAATCATGATATTTCATAATTATAATCATATTTATAAACAATCCCTTAAATAATGACATTGTAATATAAATTAAATACCTGTTTAGTAACTTTAAAATCCAAAGCTCAATAAAGAAATAAAATTATTTTGATATGTAACTACATATATTTTTAATTATTATCATCAAAAAATAGATTCATGGTAATTATATACACCACATAAAGTAAAGAAGTGGTGAATATGGCATATGTCTCAGGGAAATAAAAGTGATATGAAAATCCATTACCCCAAGTTAAAATTTATTAGAAATAAATATAACCACTTGTGTAATAAATTTAAATTTATTAATATAATTTTATACATGAGTAATTTAAATAATATTAATATCATATATGATCAAATTATAACAATTCAACACCCATTAATTAATAATTCCTTATAAAATCGTCATTTTTGAGTGTTAACTATTTCGTTTTTTCTGACAATTTCAGTGTAGTAGTTGTGGTTCTTATACATGGATCATGGTTCGATATTATATATAATGTTATTAATTATATAAATATTATATTTTTTAGTTATATATATATATATATATATTAATCCATAAAATTTAGATATATTAAAATTAATTAAACCATTCAGGGAGATTGTGGGTTGTACGCACTAATGAACGATGTTTTCACTTTTTGATGGATGAAATAAAATAGAAATAAATAAAAATTAACCTTTATATAATAATTGTTATATAATATATATTAAATAAATCTAACATTATTACCATCAATGTAATTTTAAAATAAAAAATTAATCTCATCGCTTTTTGGAGGTGGTAGTCCACACGTACGTACGAGTGACATTATCATTTTACAAACTCACTAGAATGTCAGATGATATAAATGATATTATAATTCTTGAAGAAACAATAATTCATTATTATCATATATAAACTATAAAACCATCATAATAACCAACCATGAATTATGGTTATGGAATATGGATTGAATTCCTAGGTGGAGGTGGTTTTCCACAAATACACCCAAGAGACACATTCTCTTCCCATTTGATGGAATAGATAGTGGATAATGGTGGTTTCATGATCATAAAAAAATATATATTTATTATATAAATTTTATTATTTTATTATTAATAACACAAATATATAGGAATTAAAAGGAGAAATAAATTGAATGAGGTTGGGTAGGATGATTACCTCTCTTTAGGTTGGCCTTCTTTAAATACTCTCCCAAGGACCCTTGGAATGGTATTTTAATAATAAAAAAACCTATAATTCTTGTATAGTGGACTTTATAAGTTAAATGGGATGGTTTTTTTCTATCAAAAAGTCTATATGTTGTGTAAATAAATGACAAAAGTGGTGTAATTTTATAAGTTAGGGGAAGTCCACTCATGTAAATTCTTTAAAGATTAAAATATAATAATATTATTATAAAAGAAAATTCTTCAAAATATGAATAAATTAAAAAAAAGATTATAGGGTCCAAATATTATAAACAAATGTAATATATACAGATTTTAGGGTCATTTTAAACCTTATATCTTTGATTAACACTTTCATTAACCATTTTTAACCATAACAATGGTAACCACTAATTCAAAAATAAAGGGTTATAGTTGTCTCAAAAATGGACAAAGAATGAAATTATTTTACATATCTAATCCATTTTATCCTCTTTCAAGATTCTTATTATTTCTATATAAATAAACAAAATATTAATTTCAAAAGTAATTATTCCTGTCATTTTTTACGCTATTAATTTAATTTCACATTGAAGACTCCATAAAATATTGAATTAGAATAAAATACTTTATAAAATCTCTAAAATTGTGATATTTATCTAATAAATCATTGAACACAGTAATTTATCCAAACAGTATTACTTTTTAAGTTTTTAAAATCATTTATTTTCTTTCAATTTTTTAAACAAATACTATATAGATATTCCCCAAGAAATAAAAGTAATTATATCATCACTGAAAATTAAAAACGAATTAATATCATAAAAATAAATTAATAAATTTTGATATAAGTATTTATATTCTTTAGAAATGTATATTTAATCAAATATACATCATGGAAGTTTATTTTAAATATTATTATTTACTTTTTATGAATTTCCAAGCATTGAACATGAATTTGGATAATTCATTTGTTATATCACTCTAAAATTCATATTTTTACAAATTAATAGTATATAATTATTAATTTTATTTAATGACTCTAGAATGACCTTTTATAATTCTCAAATATTATCTTTAGGGAACTAAATTTGATATTTCCAATGTTTTGCAAGCACTCCATCAGTATTGAAAATTACTTTCATATTTAACATGAAATAAAATCAAATTTATATTTTTTTATTGATTTTTTGTTATATTTTGGTGATAGTATCATGTGTGATCCTTTAAATATGTTTCATAAATTTTTAAATCATGTTTATTTCATGGCTACATCATAACAGATTTCATATTTCTTTAAAAGTATATATATTTATTATTTACCAAAAAAATTAACTTCATAATAAAAATCTAAAAAATTAATCCTATGATAAATTTTACCTGTTGAATCCAAAATAAATATCATTCTATAAAATTTAATTTCTTTATTTTATATAAATTACTTTTAAAATAAATTCTTAAAACACAATGAAAATAGTTATTAAAAAATGTATTTTTAAGACCATAAAAGAACTTATTACAAAATAAAGTAAAATACCCATTGATCTGTAATTAATTATATTATTTATCAATAAATATGACCAATTTATTTTATTATAAAATTAAAATGATAATGTGAAAATAGAAATAAATTATAGCTTTACATAAACATAAAAAAACTATATTTTCATTATTCATTGAAAATTTATTGATTTTCCAAAAAACCCATACATTCACCCTATATTAATTATGATATAAAGATTTAAAAAATTAATTTAATTTTTTAAAATATATTTTATAAATGTTCCATAAATTATTTATAATATTTTATTTGAAAAATAATTAAAAATATTTTTTGAAGAAATTATATATTTTATGAACAAAATGACTTTTCTAACAATTCAGTGTTTATTTATTAAAAATTAATAAATAAATTGTTTTTTTATTTATAACATTATATATTTATATATGTGTGTCTGTGATAATTTGGTTAATCATATTTGTACCAACCAATGTAGTAGCTAGTTTATAACTATAATATTAAAATAATTATACATTATGGTTCATTTAAGCTCTATGATTCCTGTTGTACATGCTATCAAACATAATGTTCTTATAAAATCTCATGGTATTACATTCCCACTTCTAATACTCTCATATTGTAATGGGTTTACTCCCCATTCAATATTATCTTTATTCAAGGTTCACTTCCAAGACTATCATAGTGGATAATATCCCCTACTAAACTAGGTTAACTCTCCATTCCAATATTTATTCTCTCATGAGATATCCATTTTTACCCAATGAATTAGAGGGATATATAATTTATGTCCCATACATCTCATAATGAAAATAATACATATGTGTACCCCAATTTCATAAAACATTCATCATATCAAATCCCATGGAAAGAAAATTGGTTTCATGAACATTTAATCATAGAATAACATGTGAAAAAAATGGTTTTTGTAAAGGTTTCATCAAATGATAATTAACCCATGAAATAAAAACTAGTTTTATAAAATCATCCATAAATAAAAATCATTATAATCCATCCGATGAATTAATATTGATTTTAAAATTGGATCATAACCCCAGTAAATAATAAGTAAAATTAGAGGACGTTATCCTAGATGAAAATGATTTTAAAAGATAATTGGGATATTTATTAAGGAAAATATCATTTTCAATTTGAAATTAATTATTTAAAATATAAAAAATTTATAAATATTAAGGAATAAATTTTATTGGGAAATAACCATGGATACATGTAAAGTATTCTTCAAATCATCGATTGGTTATCTCAACATGAAATTCTAACCATACCAAGTATATTAAAATAATGATTCCTTTCATACCATTGGTGAAAAGTCGAAAAATATCTCAATTGTAAAACTATAAGAATATTAATTTTAGCAAATTTTTTACATATAAAAAATGAGTAAAAAAATTTAAAGAATACTATAAAAATTCATAAAAACATTTTTTTAAAACATGGACATGGAAGAAAAAATATATTCAAAAAAAATTTTAATAAAGTCATATTTTCCCATAAAAACATTATTTTGGGGTCTTGAGTACTCAAATAGAGTAAAATGTAAATAAAAATTTTATTATACAAAAATAAAACTAATATTATAAAATTAATTATATTATTCAGAGTTCGATCAGAAAATTTTATCATCTTAAACCTAATCATAAATAATCCAAATAAAAATGTAATTGTAACATTAAACCCTTAACTAATGTTATAATTAAATTTAAATCATCATAACCTCCTATATAATAAATTTATATTTATTACACAACCATAAATCTACTTGCTTATAATATCATATATGATCCAATTATTAAATTCCAGCACCAAATTATTTATAGTTCCTTATAAAAATAAACATTTCCAAGTGTTAACTATTTCATTTTTCATGATAATTTTGTTTTATAAGTTCTCTTACTTGTAATATTATACTGGTAAAATAATATCTATATTTATAATAATGATATAAATTTCAAATTTATTCATTATAAATATATTTTAATTCATCCATAAAGGATATACATTAAAAAATAAACTACAACATTTATGGAGACAGTAGGTTGTACATACACACGAACGTTATATTCACTTCTCAGTTGATGGAAAAAATAAATTTAAATAATAATTAAACTTTATATAATCATTATTATATCATTTATATCTTATATATTAATTAATTATATCTTTATTACCAACCTTGTAAAATGAAAATTAAAAATGAATCACATCACTTTGTGGAGGTGGTATTCCACACATATGGATGAGCAATGTTATCATTTTCCAATGGTTTAGAATTTAATATTGTAGAAATTATATTATAATTAAATAATACTAAAAAATTCATTAATATAATTTATAGGCATTAAAACCATAATAATATATAAAAAACTGACTCTTTAATATGCACTTAAAATTGATTTATTACATAAACTCCACTTGATACAATATAGAAAATCGAGAGGTCTAGTGTCTTTGGGGATTAGTACCATTACATAACAACTTAAAACATGAAATAAAACATCTTTATTGAATAATTCGTTTATATGACCACTATATCCCCTCATACATAGCATTTCATGGGATAACTTGAGGACATGCATAAGAAAAGGGTGAGCTATAAAGTCCAGTAAGGGAATAAACATCGAATAAAATGAGGAATACAATACACATTATAAAGTAGTAATATCGATGGAGAACAATATAAACATGAAAATAAATTCATGATAAATCATTATAATAATAACATGGAAATGTGGAAACAACACTTAACATGGAATTATCATGAGCCAAGGCTCATTGCACATGGAGCATGAGTAAACCCTCATTGCACATAAATCATGATTAAAAACTCATTGAACTTGAATTAGAATTAGTAAACAACAATTTAACATTATGTATCATGATACTATACTTTACCCAATGCATTGGAGTGCTATCAGGGCACACCCTTCTTAAACATTTCATTTCATGCATAAGTGTGCCACATGGATCATAAAACATGGAATCAATAATCTTCATTTATTCCAGGATAAAGGGATGTGGAATAAATAAATAAATATTTATAATCAATAATTATATGTGCCTAAAGTTGAATTCCTTTGATAGAGAAAAGGGCATCGTATTCACTACACAATGACATTGGATTGGAAAATCATAGTGCAATTTCGGCAGCGTAATAGCGTAAAAAAAGAACTCATATAAAATGGTTATAGAGAGATAAAGGGATATTTAATCATATTTACATGAAATGTATAGTAAGTGGTCATATAGATACATGTCCCAAAAAATTTAATGGAATTTAGATGTACAATACAAAATAATTACCTGGATATATAATAGGAGAGAGAAATCCCTCACAGAATTTCGGCACAGTAATGGGTGTACATGGGAGGAATTAATGAGAGAGAAATGGGTCTTACATCATCAAAACATAAAAATAGAATTATTTTGGAGGTTCAAAATAATACCCTAACATTTTTAATTGAAAACTAAAGGGAATAACAACTTAAAGAAAATTGGAAAAAAATGATAAAGGAAGAAATCCCTTACTCAGAAGTGTCATATCAAAGGCTTGGGAGAGGCTTGAGAGAGGCTTCATGGGAGATTCGGGTAACATGGGAGGATTCTAGATATATTATGGTAGGGGTTGGTCAAATGCAGAAGGATTTAAGGAAAGAGGAAGTGGGAGCTTGGGTGGGTTTATATAGGAAAAGAGAGGGAATTATTTATTATTAAGGTTTGGGACACCTCACATTAATCTAATCAAAACCACAAAACAGCTCATGATTTTTTCCAAAGTGGATTGGAAAACAATATTTTATAAGGAATATGGCCTAAATTTGTAAAATAATAGTGTTTCTTATGTGGAGGTGAGTCACACTTTCAAAGAAAACAATTTAAGAAGACAAAATGTTTTGTAAGCCTTGAAGGGTCCACTAAATCTTTGTAAAATAAATCTAACAACCAAAAATCACATTATTTTAATGGTAAAACAAATATTAGCCGAAAATAGTGTTTATTGTATTTTATTAAACCACTATTGGGTCATTATGAGATCATAAAACACATTATATATTTAAACGATATTTAATTTTTACATAAAAATTCGACTGTCTCGGAAAATTATGAAACATTCACTGTTGTATAATTTCAAAACCCTGATTCCAAAAAAAAATATTCTTTTTATTTAAGTAATTTTTTAAATATGTAAATTTTTACTTTTAAAATAAAAATATACATTTACGGAAAATTCATGGGTTTTGACAAAAATAACTTTCAAACCTTAATAAAAATTTCAATTGTATTCTTAATATAATATGATCATTAAAAAACTAATTTAGTAATAATATTTTATTAAAATATTTTTGAATTATAAAATATATTAATTCATAAAAGTATATTTCTTAATTTAATATTAACCAAAAATAATAATTATGCTTTAAAAACTATTTACAAAGTAACAATAATAAAATGAATGCACATTCTTTATAAAAAAATAATGTACATAGTCCTAGTGCTAGGTTCATGTTACATAACCCATTATAACACCCACATAAGACTGAAGGGTAAGGAGTGCGATTGTGATAAACTCTTGAGGTGGCTCGAATAACATTTCTCGGGTGGTAATCATTATTAAATTCCACTTCTTCGTAGTTGGTTCTGCTCAAGCTTAACTTGTTCAAGTACGGCTTGGGCTTGGTCAAGAGCGACGACCAATGAGGCCACCTCCTTTCCGAGATCTGACAAATGGGCTTCGTATGGGGAAAGTATACTAGATGAGTCCATCACTTTCTTTGTCTGGGTAAATTGGATTTTTTAATGTCTTATATTTATACAAATCATTTGGTCACTGTTCAATGACTATATTATCAACAGTCTTAATTCTTAACGGTATTTTAAAATCCAAAACATAAAACCAAATAACTGGATACGTTTTATATAACCATAAGAATACATTTAAATAGACCAAGTGTAATTTTCATTAATGAATTTTTGGGTCGTTATATAATACATATCCATGAAAGATGTTGAAGTAAAATTAATTGTCTTTCTAGGTGGATGTAGTATTCCACACCTACGCACAAGATATAATTTCACTTCCCATTCGATATAATAGATGGTGGATATTGTTATTTCCATAATCATAATATAATTAAATTATATTTAGGATACAAAATTTATTACTTTATTATGAATACCACATTTTTGTAGGAGTTAAAATAAATAATTAACTTAATGAGGTTGGGTAAGATGATTACCTCTTCTTCAGTAAACCTTCTTTCGATCCTCTAATAAGGAACCTTGAAATTGTATTTTAAGAATAAAATAACATATAATTAAAATATAATGATGTTTATGATATATTTAGGTAGTTTTTTTGTCAAGCTATATGACTAAAAATTTGTGAGGAATAGAGGAAAATATATTTCCATTTTATAAGAGATAAGAGGAGATAGTTTAGAATTACTGAAGTATTAAATTAAAATAAATTAATATTCCATTTAACAGTTTTCTAAAATCATATATTTATAAGATATATTTATTATGAGTCTATATTCTTTCATAAAATAAATTTTTAATAGGTTTATGTGATTCTTAACCCTTATCAATTTTTTGTAATCCCTCATTACCCCTTTTGACCATTACCACAATAAAAATATTTCTTAAGCCTTAAGGGTCAATGGTTTTACCATAAAAAAGAAAAGTGACCTATAAATGGAAAATGATTTATATTTTAAGAAATATATAATTCAATTGGGAGAATATAGGATTATTATGAATTTTCAATCATTTAATAAATTCTTATCTATTATAAAATATCATTAATGACATTTTTTGAACTATTTAATTAACTTGAATTTAAAAAAAATTATTAAAGAAAATAAATTTGAATATAAACCATTGACACATCTATATTATAAAAATTTTCTATTTAAAATTAATGGTTCCCTATAAATCACACAAAAAAATACTTTTATATTTTATAAAATCATTTACTTGAGTTTTCTAGTGCATAAACAAGCACTATGTCGGTGTTGTGTAGACAATTAAGGAAATTATTACATACATAAAAATTATAAATGAATTAAAATGATAAAAAAGTAATTAATATTTCAAATGAAAATTTAAATCCAAATTTGTCCTATTTTTATCCTTGTATATAAACATTTATAGATACTAAATTCAAGAGGGTAATATTTTCAAATTCTCTTAAAATAAAATAAATTTCATTATGAAGGGAAAATTTAACCAAAATTCCATATATTTTCATCATTAATATAAATGGAAAACTCCACTCATCACCTATGATAAATTAATGAGTTATAAAAAATTAAAATCTTTATTCAAATGTGTTTACCATGTTTTACCCATTTTACAGTTACTAATTTGAAAAATATTTTTCTAGGTTACTTTTATATTAACCAAAAAAATTGACCCATTTAAAACTTTTATCCTCCTAATTAAAAATATTAAAATAATTTTCAAGACTAAATATCTATATATAGTGGATAGTATTTTTAAAATAAGTGTGAAAATGCAAAGAAAACCATTTTCTTAAATTACATTTTTAAACAAAAAAATAGATTTAATCTTATATAATGACAAGAAAACAATTAGATAAATGATAAAACATATAATTTAATATATCATATATATATATATAATTAAAATCACTCACCAATAGTGACTAATTTAATTAAATTAGATAAAAAGACATTTTGTGTTTGAAAAATAATTTTTTCGAAAAAACATCACTTTTACTTTCAAATGATTTTTAATTTAAATTTTAATAAATTAATAATGAATAAATTTATTTTATTTTATTAATGTGTAAACCATACATTTTTTATAATTTAGTTATTATTATTATTATTACTTTTTAATCTAATGTCTATGTGATGACTGTTATATTAAATAATAATATTACAATTGTATAATACAGTTTATTTAAACACCGTATTTCTTGAAAATGAAAACGATAAAATAAATAAAAGTTATTTATTTAGAAATACATCATGAAATATCAGGGTTTCACTAATCCACCCCAAATATGGCATCAAAACTCATCATATCTAAAATAAGGAAACTTTATTGATGATTATATCCCCTACCATTATAGAAAACGTTAGGCACATATGAACATGATCCAACCACTTTCTAAGAGGTGTATTAAGAGCCAACATACTAGGGGAAACTCCATGGTTATAGAATCCCAGTCTTCTCATACATGTATATTACATATTTTTAGATGAATATTCATTACATTACATAAAAATGGTCATGATGATTATAATAATTTAGTTCCTTTGGAAACATGGAACACAATATTCTTAATTCCTAAAATTACTTTAATGTATCCCATAAAAATCATACCATTATTTATTCAACAAATAATTATCCTAGGTAAAACCTTTATTCATAGCCTGGTGAAAGGAATCATCAGAATTTGTGAGTTCAGATGCTCAGTAAAGTTAAACATAAGAGATTTCAATCTAATATCATATGAAAACATTAGGTAAAAATAAGGGAATTTGATCACAAAAAAAATACATTGATCATTCCCAACTGATCATGCATCATAAAAAGCAGTCTTTTATTAAAAAAATTAATTTCAGATTTCATGGTCCATAATAGTGATAAATAATCATTAATCAATCATGAACTATAAACTCATGTTAAAAAAGTGTGTCACAATCATAAATATAGAAAACTATTTCATATTTCAAGGGAAAATACCATGGCTATAAAAAATATGATTTATGAATTATCACTTATTCTTCATTATAGATAAGGATGAACATGTTTCTGATTGGGGATTAGGAAGAACTTATTTATCACTATGGATCAAAACACACATATTTCTCATAGTGGATCATGTCTATAGACCTATTTATCATCATTATCTCATTGTATATAAAGATATAACCAATTAATTGGAGGGATAAATATGAACCACCTATCTCACAATGAAATCCATACTTTTATGTTCCATAATATCTTAAAATATTAAGCATATCATTGCATCATAGTTCATGTAAATAAAACATGTTTCATAAATACTTCATCAATTAACTAAAGAATAACCCAATAAAAATAAATGGTTTTTATAAAAATCTCACCAACAAAAACATTAACCATCCATTGAAATAATAAGGATTGTATAATTCAATCTTATCCCCATTAAAGAATAAGTAACATTAGGGTATTCCTTCTTATATGGAATATAAATTTAAAAGTACACTTAGACCATTTGTTGAAGATAATATCCTTTCAACATAGAAAAAACTTCTTTAAATTTAAAACATTTTTAAAATCATTTCATTTAAAATAACATTGAATCATATTAAAAAAATAAAATCAATAATTATTCATGACATGAAAAAATTCAATTCATGTTTTACATATTAAAATAAATATTCGCTCTATATTTTTAATAAAATCCAAAGAAACCCTTTTTGGAAATTGAAATGAATATTTCGTTAAAAAAACTGATAAAAAATGTAAACCATGGGTAAATATTTCTCAAATAAATTCAATTCATTATTAATAAAACATTTTTTAGAACATTTTTAGAAAACAAGGTTTTGGAAGAAACTGATTCCTACAAAATAGAGAAATAAATCCATATTTTATTAGAAACATTTTCTCAAATATTTTAAGTAAAAAATAGTATAAATTGATAATATTATTTAAAGATATCATTAATAACTATAGGGTAATAAAATTAATGATTTTTTTGAGATATTTATTATAATGTTTTATCATTGGAAACATAATCTTAAACAATCCCACTAAACCATGAGAGTGTAACATACCATCTTCACCACTTTGGAAACCTTGTAAGGAATAAAATTAAATAGAACATAAAATATCGTGAGGATAAATAAATTCATGATACTACATGTCAAATGGTTTTTTATACACATCAAGAAAGAATATAGGTTCATAACATAGAATATTTTTCAAAGAAGGTAATTTGAGAAAAATACCTTTCTGATTTGTTAACTTTTAAATTGTATACCCCCTGAAATAGATATACTAAAATTGATATGTAAAAACAAATAATTTTAATCAGAAGCATCATAAAATAAATTCATTGGAAATTGAAATAATTTATTCTAAGCATAGAGGAAGCATGCAGTGGTGGGAGATATATTAAAATTTCATTAAAATTATCATTTCCAGAAACCATAAGCTTAGATATTGAACATTAAATTTATAATTAATTTATTTAAAATATCAAGATATTAATACCTAGTCATAGGAACTTTCTTCCTTGATGAATTATTATCATATTAAAAGACAACTTTGGATTTCCATTGTTACACTATGAGGAACTAAGGATAGAATCCCTCTATAATTGATCCACACATGCTGCTTTGATCTACGAGAAATTCCAATTGATCTTTGGGTACTAGTGTAGAAAATAAAATTTATTGCGTTATTTTTTATTGATCACTCATTCTTCAGTCATGATGAAATATCTCTAGCATTCTTGTTCTTTAAAGGGAGAGAGATATAGGATTTTAAATATAATACCTTGTGCAAAAAAAATCTCACTTATTTGATTTTGTATACTCTACACAATATAGATAAAATAATTTTTATATAGCTAGTGTTTAGGTTAAAATTATTATTTAATTTCCCATCGGCCATTAAAAAATATTATAACCTTTAAAAAACCTCATCCAAAATAATTATATTATTATTTTGTATTATGTGTCTACTTGTACCAATTGATAATAAATATTTACCAATTTTTAACTAATTATTTATCACAAGGTATAATATTGGTCCATTAAAATTCCTAGATATTTATTGAGTACCTAAATAAATATTTTATTTTCTTAAATAGATTTTTTTCTCAAAAATAATTAAAAAAATATTCACAAAATAATCAATAAAATAAAAAATAAATCATCTATTAATAATTCATGGGATAAATATTAATTTAATTTATGAGATCCATATAATATAAATAAAATTATTCCTCAGTATTGAGAATAATATTTATTCCAAAATTTCATTCAGATATAATTTAATCTAGACCAACCGAAACACTAAGTGTTTGACCATTAAGGATTATGTTTCATTAGGATTAGGTGGGATTGAATAAATTCTAATATTATTATCTAAGAATATGTCAATCCATCCAATTGAAATAATATAATGTCACAATACTAAAAACCACATAAGAATTCTCACTATTTAAAATAATACCTTTTTTAAAATATATCATTAAGAAGTTTTTACAATTATGTATTCGTCCTATATTATTGATATGTATTTCTTTGATTATCCAAAATAAATAGGTCAATACATAATGTATATAGATATTAAGAAATTATTATATTCCAAACAAAGGGTCAAGACACCAGATCCCATAAAAAAGAAAGGTATAAATCCTTCCTTAACTTCTATATTAATTACATATCAATTGGGATGCACCCAAAGACCATACATGCCTCCAACATAATGGATGATGGTTTTGGTAAGTAAATATTTGGGTGTGAGACATGAAATTATTTAATGATAATCATAAATTCTAAGGAACATTACAAATTCTCACAGATAGGAATATCCAATGATGTCAAAACATACGAAATTCCTAAGGGTATATTTTCCTCATAATATACTGTATTCGAGATTAAAATGTTTTAACATAAATATATGAAGAATCATCCTCTTATGAGTACTCACACCTGATGGTATAAATATTATATTTCCCATCATAGTATGTTATCAAACCGTAGAACTATATTAATAATATTGTCATAAAACTTCAATGTTCTCATAAAAGCGGGTAATTTCTATGACCTTATCAATAAAAAAAATAATTTAGGACATTACTATATTAAATCTATGAATAATAATTAAAAATGTATAATAATGTTATTAATTAACATTAAAAACATAAAAAATACATGTAATCAAAGTACAACTAGTCGGTCCAAAGAAATCAACTTCAATAAGATTATACATGGACAAGATCTTACTACCTATGGCCTTCAGGTTTCTAGACCTCACATGATAATCATGTTTTTTAGGAGATAATGATTTATTCAAGGGGTATTCCATGTAAATAATACTCACTTTAACACCACCCATTTAAAAAATATCTCAAGATATGATACTTACAAAGTATGTGCCTCTCTTATTAAAGTGACATTGGATCTTTTACAAGATCCATAATTGTATTATTGTCATAGTAGATTGTGATATGATATTTTCTACAAGGTAACACATAATGATCTTTGATGAAGTTACCATTCCATACTCTTTCATTGGCTTCCTCATAAGCTATAATATACTCAGACACTTTCATAAAAAATTTAACCCTATCCCATATTATGATCTTCAATATCACAACACTTAAATTAAAAATAAATATGTATCTCGTGAGAGAATTCATGCCATCTTGATCATTTTTTAAACTAGAATCTTCATATCCTTGGACAACTAGTTCCTTATATCCTCCAAAAACTAGTAATATATTCTTAGTACACCTCATAAACATAAGGATATTCGTAACTTCCCTTCAATGGTGGTCACCTAAATCATCATGATATCCTTTGACTACAATAAATGTATAGGTGAAATCTAGCCTATAACATATCATAACATCCATTACTGACCCAATATTTTACACGTAAGGAACCCTTGAGATTATATTTCTTTCTTAATGTATTTAAGGACACGTTTCATGAAAATATTAATGTTGTGTGATGCTGTAAAATTCCTATATTTTATTATTCCATACTTCATCTATTCAATATCTTGTAAATGTATGCATATAGACAATGGTCAAAAAACTAATTATATCTATCAAAATGGATCATGATCCAAAAATAAATTTGTTTCCCCACACTAGTCCTCCATAGGGAAACATTTATTCAACCACACCTTAATAACCTATAAGATATGAATTCTATTTTTAATAAGTAATATCTCATCGAATCATACTATCATGAAAATTACTTCACTCCCACTAAACAATTTATTGGTAGATGGATCACATTATTTTCATTATGAAACCATATTTCATTATAGAATCATCAAAATGAATGTTCCATGACATGTATTCTTCATTTCAAACATAAATGGATCTTTATAACTTTCATACATTGTTGTAATAATTTAGAGTCACAATCCCTTCATGTTGTTTCAAATAGACTTCTTCCAAAAGTTTCTAATTAAAGAGGGTTGTTTTGAAATCCATTTTAGAAATCTCGTAATCATGGAAGGCATCAATAGAATGTAGAATAATAATGGATTTTATCATAAAAACTAGTGAAAATATTTTTTTCTTATTCAATTTCATGCAACTGTTTAATCCCATTTTCATTGAATGTCACGTTATAGGTGTTGTCTTATCCTTCAATGTATTATTTCATATTGAATACCCATTTTTAAACAATAGTATTTACATCTAATATAGGGTATACTAATATATAGATTTAGTTTTTTCACATGTAATCCTTTTAAAAATTCATGTATTCTTTCCACATGGAAACATTTTTGACACTTACTTCATACTTCCAGGTTATAGGATCATTATTATGAAAGAATAACAATTCACTAACCTTAGTGAACAGAAATTCATAACATTCTAGTTCTCTAACCTCCCTTGTACTCATACGTAGTACTTGTGTCTCTAGAACAGTTTATTCTTCCATGGGGATTTTTTGAATCTATTCCTATACCGACTCTTAAATGTCCTTAACCTTGACAACTTCAAATCTTATTTTTCTCCAACTATCTCCTTTAGAGGTATTCTCCATCTCAAGTAATATAAAATGTATATCTACACAAATGGATTTTTATGGTGGTGTCTCTGGCTAATATCCCCTCATTTCCTTAGGTTATTCTATAAAGGAACACTTTCAGCATCAGAGTACAATTTTTTTACATGAAGAGGCCTTAAAAACACTCCACTTCCCCACACAAGTAAAACTGATAACATGGTTTTTATTCAACTTCAAAATTAATATAGAATACCATTTATCGATTTAGTTGGTACTTTATTTAGTATATTTGTTTATTGTTATTACGCATATCCCTAAAAGGGTATTTAATGACACACTTGACTCATAATTGATATCCCCAAGTCAAAAAAAGTGTATTTTATCATTTCACTTAAACCATTCCACTAAGGAGTGTAAGGAGGATTGAGTTAAGATAGGATCCCAAACTCCCATAATTAATCCTTGGTTCCTTTATTAATATATTCTCTACCATAGTATATGTGGTGTTCCTTAATATTCATGCCATGTTGTTTCTAAAATTTATTCTTACATTTCATGAATTTATCAAAATAATACAACTTATACCTCTTTATGTATACATGTCCATATCTACAAAAATAATAGTTAAAATTTATGAAGTACGAGTACCCACCCATTTCTTAAATAAGTAATGGTCCGCACACATTGGTACGAGAAAATTCAAGAATTTATTTATCGCTTTCACATTTTCCCACTAAATGGTGCTTGGTCATTTATCCTTGTAAATATGTGTGACATACACCAACTAGATTTAGTTAAAAATAATCTAATGTCCATCATTATGTAATTTACTAAAGAACTTTTATTTTACATGACCTATAATATTATTACAGTGTTGGTTGTGGTATGATTCATGTAAACTAACATTGTTCTCAATTTAAATTTCATGTTTTGTGTAATCATACTAATAAAGACCTTTATTTAAATGTACCTCAACAAAAAAAATATCTTTATAAATTAAGAAACCTTTATTCTAAAACATCAAAAAAAATCCATATGTATCAGGTATATATATAGAAATAATTTTTTTGGTAACATATGGCATAAAATAACAACCATTTAAAACCAAGATCATTATTGTTATAAACATGAGGTTGTAGTCCCCAATTGTTATAGTAGTAAGTTTATCTCGGTTCACTTCTCAAAGATCTACCTCCCATCATTAAATATTTCCAAATATACTTGTTTCATTTATTTAAATACATGTGTGAGCACCACCATCTATATCTAATACCCAATTAGTAGGAATTTATTAGTTAAACCATTTAACAAACACACCTGTAGCGTCCCCTTACTTGTTTTGATGGTTCCATTTTTCATCTGTAGGCCCTTCTTTCAACATTTGAAATAGAGCATCTCTTGTTCCCTTTCTTTCCCCTTGATGTTATCCGTCTTTTAAGGGTGTGAAATATCTTTTGGATTAAATCTCTTTTTTTACTTTCTATTTATTCACCATAATGAAAAAATGAATTTTTCACTTCATATCCTTATCTACATGGAGAATTCAAGTAATAAGATCTGGAAGAGACTTCACAATGTAGTTCATATCGAATTTTACAGAAAATATAGAGAATAAATCAGGATGCTATAATTGAATGATTTCGGTTCCCAGTTATATGGGGAGTTTAAACCCTAAAACCTCTAGACATTCTATGTATATAATAGATTGATTATGTGGGGTCCAACTCGGCACCCTCCCCAAGATTCACCTAAAATAGTTCCTTGGTTATTTCAAACAGTTTCTATTTATCTCTCTCCTAGTAAGGACCATGAAGGTTATCAAGCATGGTTTATACTTCGATGACTTCATGAGATGGAATAAGTTTACTAGACATATATGAAAGCATAAAAATTTTAACTTTGAACATGTCAACCCAATGTTTTTTATAGACCAGGAACTCTCCATTACTCACCTATTTAGAAAAGAGATCAAACATTGATGCTAATGGCATATAAAATTTCTATTTATGGCATAAAAAATTGTAAGGCATATATACCACTCCAGGAAGTTACTGTCATTGAGGTGGTTTTCTTTCTCCAATATTGATTAATTGGATAATGCGGATGATGAGATTTCCATTTTATTCTACAATTAAAAGTGGATATTATTATTAATTTTCTTGATTAAAAATTGTGTGAGATATAATAAATTAATATATTTTATTAAAATCCCACTATTTATTCAAGTTCAAAAATCCCCTACCATTAAACATGGAATTTTTAGTTTTTAAAACATTTTAATGGAAATGTTCCATATTCCCCTTTGCATACCCATTAAAAGGGTTGGTCAAGCTACTTGAAGGTATTTAGGTAGGAATATTGTTTCCAACTATGGGCTTTCACATCCTTGATCCCTTGAGTGGACTCCCCTATCCTAAAATCCTAACTTGGAATTCCTCAACACTTGCCCAAAATAACCCAAAGACTATAAAGGGATACTATTCTTGATGAAAATGGTTAATTAAATCCAAATCTGTTATAAGAACTCACCTTATAAAATAAGTTTCCAATGAGGGTTGGTTAAACACTTAGTTCTATTGAGTTTCATTCCCCATCAAGTAATGGAAGTCTAAGTCGTACATAATATTTAATTGAGAAGTTTAAATTTCTTATGACTAACTTTTATCTTGTTTTATTATTTACATGTCTTTTTTTGTTAAGTGGATTTTACATAATAAATTAACCATGTTCGATAAATAAATTAAGCATAATTTATTAATATAACTTCCATATTTTCACATTAATTTATTTATTTATGTTACTATGGCCTTTAATACATAAAATAAATAATTTCATAGAAATAAATAAATTATTAATTAAATATACCTTTCATAAGATTTATCTAATGATAGTTGTAATGAGTGGAAATTGATTAAACCTTTTACCTAAGTGAAATTAATCCTATTGTCGGACATAGCATGAGCTACACCATTCCACTTGTCCACCTGTATATCACCTATGTTGGAATCATAATGGTTCTATATTGAACCTCCTATATATTCCTTAGGATAATCCATTAGTTAAATGTATTTATGAATCAAACACTAGATAGGGGGGAAAAGGAGTATTTAAAAGTGGATTACATTAATATCCTTGAACACACATGTCTTACATAATCAAAGAGGGAGGGAGGAATTGCAGGAAATATTTAATTTAATATTAATTTATTACAAACTCATGCAGTAAGTTAAATTAAAAAGTACACCACATACATAGGTATTGAACATACACATTAATGTTTATACATACAATGAATACACAAAAGAAATTGTTCATTATTTAATTAATTATTCATTTTTTATTATTAATATGAATTCAATTACATTAATTAATTATTATAATGATTAGTTAATTAATTATATTTAATATTAATGATAAACCGAACTAAATTAGAGATAGTAATAGTTTATGGAATTCAATGAAAATAAATTAAAAATCCCATAATTACATATTTTTTATAAATAATTAAGAATTTAAAACTATTTAAAACCATTATTAAATTATTAAATACACAATGGTGTTCCAATCAAAAAATAAGTTTTTAATGCTTCAAATTTACAATTTAATATAATTTTTAATTCTTCTCATTAATGGGATTCTATACAATATATACATCAAGGTACATGTTGTGTATACCGATTTTCATGTATCTGGGTCACATGCTTGGGTCTGCGGTGTGTAACTTAGTCAGACTACATGATGTGTATACTCTAGTAACCCAATGCATATCCACTTTCCATGTTCCCAAGATGCATGGATGGGTATTTAGTATGTTTATTATTGGACTACATAGTGTGTATGGGCCAGCCACACTCCATGTATCTCATTGAGCTATGTATTTGTTTTCTTGCTGAGTAGCTCGGTGTGTTCTTCAAACACAGGATTCCATGAACTACATAGTGTTTACATCGAATAAACCTCATTTATATCATAAATTCTATAGTTTTTTAGACTCAAATAGTTTTGAAAGAGTATAATAACCATGGATAATGTGAGATTCGTGCCTCTAGCCCATGTATACAACATGGTTTGTACATTGATACATGTTGTGCAATCTAAAAACAATGTTTTAGGTTTCATAGTCAACATGAAGCATAATAAACGTGTAATTACTAGGTAGAACACTATGTATCCTACATAATATTAAGATAATGTTCACTGGGGTACACTGTGTGTACTTCTGAGTACACACTATATGTCCCTTTCTATTCATCCTAAAATTGGTAGTGTTATGATGGCATGTCTGTTCATTTCAAATTTTTTATTAAACCCTCAAGAAAATGATGCATTGAAAAATTCATGAGTAAATTGATAAAATCATTTTAATTGAAGTCATATTAAATAAATAATAACTTAAAATGAATAAATATCCACAATTTCACATAGATCAACAATCAAATAAATAATTATAAATTTAAACATGACCCCTCTAATATGAGTTATTGGTTTTGGGCATAGTAGAAGACTGTGGTGGTGGGTGATATATTAAAATTTATTTTAATTATAATTTCCCAAAACCATTAGTGAGGCTATTTCAGGTCAAATTTATTATTAATTTGTTTAATATCTAATGAAATTAATATATGGGATTAGGGACATTCATCATTGATGAATATTGATCATTCAAAAAAACCCCATTGGAAATCATTCATTGAGTAATGAGGATCTGAGGATATAATCCCCCTAGCAGTGATACAAACATGCTCCTATGATCTTTGAACAACTCCATTTCATTTCTGGGTGCTAGCATGTAGAATATAATATCTTTTTTTTGTTCTTGATCTATCGATTACTGGTCTTGATTAAATATCTCTTGTGTTCTTGTTCTTGAGAGGGAGGGATGGAGGAGTCAAAATAGGATTCTTTATGAACATAAATTCCCACTTCTTTGATTTTTGATACCCTACATAATATATATGAATAATAACTTATAGATCTAGGGTTTAGGATAAAATAATTATTTAATTGAATGTTGAACATTAAATAGTAATATAACCTTTCATAAACCTCACACCACATAATAATATTTTTATTTTTTTTCTTATCTAAACATTCATAAATTGATAAATAATATTTAACAACATATAAATAATTATATATCACTAAATTTAGTCTTTTCCAATTCGATATCCTTCATATTTATTGAACAATTAAATGAATATTTTATTCTCTTAAATATATTTTTTACTCATAAACCAATAAATGAATATTTATTAAATATTCAATAAAATAAATAAATATATTTTATTCACTACCTACTGAATAAATATTTATTTAATTTATATGATCAATATAACATGGATAAATTATTTTTTTAATCTTTATATTAATAATTATTTCATTAATTGAATTGAAATACATTTTAATTAAGACAAATGTAAACACCTAGTGTGTATCCATTTTGGATTCTTTCTATATAAAATTATATAATATATCCTAAAGTCCAAGATCCATATTATTTAATGGGTAAATGAACCCAATAGAAATAAATTAATGTCACAATAATGAAAACAACATATGAATTCTCACTGTTTAATATAATTCCTTTTTTACAATATCACAAAAAGCAGTTTGAATAACGGTGGCATCAACTTATATTCTATATACTTCATTATTGACTATATGAAATAAACACATTGATACACCATGGACATAAAATTTTTGATACGGTTATATTCCAGTCAAATGTCTAAGACATCAACTCCCATAAATATAGAAGTTACAAATCCTTCATCCTTTTATCCACTAATGACAAGTTTATTGGGACGCACCCGATATAACTCACTTACCACCAACATATTGTGTAATTTTTTTAATCTTCAACTCTAATTGAATGAGTCACAACATGTATTAATGATAAAATAAAATTATAAGGAATAATACACACACATGAAAATAGGAATATCTAATGACACCAAAACACTTGGAATTCCTTCTGGTGGGTCTGTTCTTATAATCTCGCATCTTAGAGATTACAAAGTTCAAAACTCATGATAAGAAACCTCATATTCTTAGGATTAAAAACACCTAATGATTTAAATTAGAGATGAACCATAATATTAAAATACACAAATATGAAAATATATTAATAATATTTTCATATAACATCATGGTTCATGTAATAGAAAAGAACTGTTATGACCTTATCAATGACAAAAATACTCTATGGCATAATTAAATTAAATACTTACAAAATAATGAAAAATATGAAATAAGATGATTAATTAATATTAAATACGTCAAAAATACATGTAATAAAATTAAAACCAGTAGGTACTATAACACAAACTTCAATATTTAAACTATATAAAGGAAATAGGTGGTGAATATGACATGTGTCTCATAGAAGTAAAAAGTGAGACGTAAATCCCTTACCTGAAGTATTGACTTCCATTGTAATCATTCAATCCTACTGTATAATAAATATATGTTTCTTATAAATCTATTATAGAACCAAATTCATATATATAATACCATATATTGTTTTTATGACATTTTATTATCCATTTATAAAAAATTCCATGCCAATGTAATGTTTTAGGTAATCACCACTGGGTTTTTCATTTATGTTTTGATTTGTAATATTTTTTTTCTTCTTAATTTGATCATGGTTACATAAGGTCTAAAATAATAACCATGATATAAATATAATATATATTTATTATATAGGTTTTTATAATAATCTATACAATTTAGTTATAGAAAATGAAATACACTATTCAGGAAGATGGTAGATCATACGTACATGTGAATGATATTTCTATTTTCTTGTTGAATTAAAAGAATGAAATGTAAATGATATTTTAAAATTACAGAATAATTTTTATTTCATATATATCGTATATGTTTATTAAACTAATATTTAATACATTCCATTTAAATCATGAAATAACCACATCACTTCATGAGGCGATAGTCCTCCGTACACACGAAAAACGTTATCTTATTTCCACAAAATAGAAAGCATGATTGTATGTGTGATATAAAAATTATAGAAGTATTATAATATCATTAATATAATATATATAAAAATATATCATTAAAACTAGAATTAATATCTTGTAATGGAAAAATGAATGATATCGACTCATGAGGAAGTAAACCACCATACACATGAACAATGATTTTGTAATTCATTTTATAGAAGCTGATATAGATAATTATTATGAAATGAAAGTAATAAGATATTGAAATATGGCATGTGTGTGTGTTATTAAATTTTATTTTCTAATACATAATTAAAGGTGTAAAAATAATAATGAAAAATAAATTTCTTTTTAAGAACTTTACATTCTCTAAGAGAAACCTCCTTTGGATCTTCTATTAAAGACCCAAGGGTAGGTCTTTTGGGAGGACCACCAGATCTAGAATATAAATAATTATTTTTGGGAGATAATTGGTAAGAATTTGGTTGATCCAAGGGGATTAATATGTTTGAATAATTGAACGGTGGTGGTGGCCTTTTATAAGTTGGGGAAGGGAACCCATTTGGAATCTGCTTACAAATTTCCCAAAAGATGCCAAAATAATAGTAATTACCATGGAAAAATATTATAAATGATCCATGATAAAAATTGGGAATTATTAAGTAAAAGTGTAGCCAATAGATAATATTATTACATGTTTTTAAACCATTTATACCCATACCAACTTAGTAAAACCCCACAATAAACCCATTTTTACATAAACTGTGATAATTTATTTTTAATGAATTCACTGCTAATTTTGGTCAAAATGAAGTTGACCATATTAGATAATAAATTTTTTTTTCCAAATATGGAATCCATTTTTCCAAATTCAATTCACATAATTGGAAAATTTATTTTAAAATTCATGTTGTATCTTGATGACAAAGCAGGTTTCTAAATAGAAAATATTCCAATGTTTTTATAAAAAAAATACAACATGAAACTGATTAAAATATCATAAATTAGATTAATTTATAAATAATTTAGATAATTTAACTTTAAAATAAATTTAAAATATAATTTCACTTTATAGATAAATAAAATGAAAAGGTAAAATTCAATTAAAATTCATTATTTTTTACGAAGTGTATTTTTCAAGCACAATATAATTTTATATTTATATTATTTTTGTTAAAAATAATTTTAAATATATAAATTAGTATTTATTTATATATAGTTTAAAATTTAATTTAAAAAATCTTCATTTTAGATTATATTAATTAATTATTTTGGAAAAACGTTTTTCCCATTAAAATAGTTTTTAGAGAAAATCATATTTTTAAACCCTAAAATAAAATTATATTAAATTCCACTAAAATTTGATTAAAAAGTAATTAACAGTATTAAATATTAATAAATAATAATTTAGATAATTTAAAACATAAATGGTATTTTAAATTAATTTATTTATTGGAAATAAATTATAGTTTTACTAAAATTGGTATTTTTCACAATTCACTAACAAATTAATATTCTCCAAAAAATCACAAAATATAAACATTAGTTTATGTTGATATGATAAAATAAAAATTGAAGTTAATTTTATAAAATAAATTTTCTAAAATAAATTTAAATTAATTGTAATATTTTTTCTTAAAAATCAATAAAATAATTTATAAAGAAAACATTTTTTTGAAAGAATATAATTAAAAATTGAATGGTTTTTTATAAGAATTTATAAATAAATTTATATTTAGTAAGAAATTTATATGTATATTTAATAATGTTTTTGTACTATTAATTCCAACCTATTTAATGGATTTGTTAAAATGGTCATCTTTAAAATAATGTAATTTCATGGTTCACTGAAGATGGATGTCGTGTGTCAGGCAGGCTATCGTTGTTCGGTGTAATTCAAGCTAAACTCTATTTTTTTATAACACAATCAAAACTCAATTATTCATGTAATTAATGCCTAACAAAGTTATTTGGTAGAACTATAAGGCCCCATCCTTAAACATTATATAATCTTGAAATAACTTAATAATTCATATTGAGGGTCTTTCCAGGTTTCTAACTTTAGATAATTTGGTCATAACTTATACATAACAACTTGAGTATTACATGTAGAAACTTCTACTCGGTATCCATTTTTTCAAAAAATAAAAAAATCTTAAAAAATAACATGGTTTTATTTCATTCTTAACATCACAACTTTTACTTTATCTCATCTGTTACTCTTTTCACTTTTAAATCATGTGAAAGAAATTTTAATACATGGGATGAGAATAAAAATCTTAGAAAGGGATACGTAAAGAAATAAAACTGTTATTTTTAAAACAACATGTAATCTATGAATAATTATTCATTAATTAATAATTTTCACCTTAGAGAAGTAGAAAAACACATCACTAAATATAAGATCATTTCTTACCCTTCTTTTGTTACCAAAAGATAAAAATATAACTTATATAAGGCAACATATATCATATAAAATGTAAACTTGGGACATAATCATACTTCAATGAAATAATCATTTGATTGACTTAGAAATCATTATTAAAAATGGAATTATCATGCGGACGACTTCCATAACCAATGCATTGGAGGTTATAACCAAACCAATCATCCTTAGTTTATCATATAATCAACAATCATTTGGTTTATCACAAAACCACTAATCAAATATCTATGTACCATTATGTAATCATCACTCTTAAAAGATTTCAAATATCAACATTTCAATTATAAAATTTCATTTAAAATCACAATAAATAATTTCAAGATATTTAAATAATCAATCCATTACAAAAAAACCATTTTCATTACCAAACACCCAAAAAGGGAATAAGGGGTTTCTCTTCCCTTTTAAAAACATTAAGGCTTATAGAGGGAACCAAATAACGATTACAGTAGCAGAGAGTTCATTATCACTACATAGGTTTAAAAATTTCTTTTTTCCATTTAGTAAAATGCTTCATATAAAAAATATTACCTTTGAATGAAAACATAATTCAAATGGGCTTATTATACACCGTGTAAAATAATGAGGTGTATATTATCAAAACATGACAAAATGAAAGGATATTGAGACAAAGTCCCTTACCTCGTGTCCGACTTGACTCATTGATTCATTAATTTCCTAAATAATAAACTTAAGTTAATTTATAGTTGTTTCAGAACCTTTTTAATGTTTATTATTTCATTTATACCACTTATCACCTTGTTATAAAAATCAAGTAATTATTCAAGTTTATATCAGCCGTTTTGTGGATGTTTGTTACTTGAGTTAAAAAAATGAACTTATAATAATTACAAGTTGTCCATGAGGTCAAAAGTACATTATCTTCAGAATGATATTAATGATTTAAATATCATATATATCCAGTGTATATATATTTATAATATTCCATATAATTTGTAGATAAGAAATGAAACACACATCTCCTGGAGAGGGTAAGTTGTATGTATGCATGAACGCTACTTTTATTTCTATTTCATGTTTAAAGGAATAAAAAAAATAATTCTAAATATGTATATTATAATTTCATTGTAATATATAAATTATATATGTTTCATAATTTCATAAATTCCATCCTTTATACATTACATGGATTGATTGAACGAGTTATATCACTTAGAGGGGGTGGTAGTCTGCACTTCCCCAAATGAAATTTTTGTATATATACAATAAGAAAAACATAAAGGTATGATATAAATGATAATTAAAAAAGGATATATATAACATAAATACCATAAATATCATATATAATTACAGTTTCATCATAATGGTCACCAAGAGAGGTGGGAGGGGAAAATCAAATAATCATTATTTTGTGAGGCAGTAGTTCATCACACACGAAAATAGTATGTTAGCGTCCATTATATGGCGGTGTGTGTAAGTGTATTTATAATAAATATCATAAAAACAACCTTTTATATTAAGGACAATTTTTTTATATAAACAATGAATAATAATAACATTGTGAGTGGAGAACGAAAAATAATGGAACGAAACTTGAGAGAAGACATTATCTCAAATTGGGTAACTTCTTTTGATTTGAGCCAAAGGAATCTCTTAAATTGTATTATGCCTATATAAAGGATTATATGAGGAATAGAAATATGTATTATGGTAATTTGGGTTGAGTTTGGATGTTCCAAATGTCTTGAGAGGTTGAAGTAATGGGTTAGAGTTGGTTCCCTTTTATAAGAGGGAGGATGGGCACTTAAGGAGTATCTTGAATTATTATTTTGTTATAAATTATATTTCAAGTATAAATGAGTAAAAATTTAGTTAGTTAGAATATAAGATTAATATATGTCTAAATAAAATCATCCTATAATAATTATATATGTTTGGAAATTTTTTAATACTTATCTTTTTTATTTACCCCTTTTTACTCTTACCGTTTTATCAAGAATTTAAATTTTGGAGAATGAGCGTAGTTAAAAAGACATGAAAAATATCCAATTAAATAGTAAATAAAATAATTTTAGACTTATGATAACTATTGGGTCGAATATTAAATTACTTAGAATTTCATAATATTTAATAAAATATTATATATTTTAAAATATGAATTATGTCAATTTTGAAACTATTTGTATCATGATTTTTTTTAAATCCATAAAAACATGATTGATTAAAAAACTACATTACTAAAAAGATACCATGAATATATAATTCATCAAATTATTTTATGACATCTAAATAACCAAATTATATTTATTTTAAAATTTATAATGTCATGTTTTTGAATCCTTTATTAATGAAGAAATCATTACATCTTCATTGTGTCATAATTAAATTTATATATTTTATATTTAATAATTATAAATAAAATACCATGATTTATGAAATATTTTTATCTTTTAATTAATATTTATAGTCTAAAATATTTCTTATATAACCCTATATATAAAAAATTTACCAAAAGATACATGTTTAGTTTATATTTTACAAAACATTAAATTAAAATTAATTAAATGTCATTTTCACACACAAGTGTCTCCATGGGGTATTCAAATCAACCCAAGGATTACCATGGTCATAACTTTATCATACAATATTTTTAGTATGCATGTTAGGTTAATTTAATATTTTTATAATATTATTGTTTACCCTTATTTACTATATTTACCCTTTAACCGTGGTAGATAAAATATTTACTGAAGTTACTATTAATAATGTCTAAAAATAAAAGTTATCTATTTACATAATTTATACCTCTTGATTCCAAATATGGAATCCATTTTCCCAAATTCAAAATATTGAAGTTATATAAATTAATTTAAAATTAATTCCCATTGTCAAAACCAAAAAGCAAGTTTTTAAAAAATAATAACTGTCAAAAGATTGACATGTGTTTATGTGTAATTAAAAAGTGAAATTACTTCCAATGACCAAAATTAGATTCAATGATAAAAATAAAATCTAATTACACTTTAAAACCATTTAAAAAGAAAATATAACCATATAAATAAATAAGATGAAAATACATTTTTGACTTAAAATGCAGTATTCTTCAATATTCAATAAAAATGAACTTTATCAAAAAAATACCAAAAAATTACCCAAAAAAATATTGATTTCCCCATTATAAATAATATACTTATTTTGTCAAATATAACATATAAAAGTAAAAAAAACTATATTTAAAATGGTTTTTATATCAAAAGTTGGTAAAACTACCATTTGAAATTATTAGAGTATTTATGCTTAAATTTAAATTCATTCTCATTTTAAGCCTCTATATTTTATTGGATAAAAGTAGAAATATTTAACAAAAATGTTTAATCATTATATGGTTAGTTCTATTCATTCCCATCAATACATCATCTAGGAGTTAACTACCATTTAAAATAATAATATTATATTATTACTATTTATCTAAGTATGACTCAGACTTGTGTGAAACATAAGATTTCATAGAAATCCATTGTTGTGTGTTGTGTAATCCATCAAACATAGAATCAACTTTAAAGTAAAATTAATATTTAATTCAAAAATATTAATAAATTTGAAATTTTTATATTCTTTATTTTCCTGGGAGGTTACATCATTCCCCCTTGTATCCTTTCAATTTTATTTACTTATCAAATAAGTGGGGTATTTATCCCTCATAGCATTTTTAGATTCCCATGTTTCCTCTTAAACTATGTGGTTTTCCAAAAAATATTTACCTAATTAATTACATTATTCTGCAACACTTTCTCTCTTCGGTCAAGAATATGGAGTGGTTGTTCCTCATAATAAAGATTATCTTCCTACTGAACTACCTCTGACTCAAAACATGAGATGGATCCAGAATATAACTTATCAACATTGAAATATGAAAAACAATTGTGTACCTAGGTTAAACTTGGAGGTAAATCCTCCCTGTAAGAAACTAATCCAACTTTCTCTTGGATTTCATATGGTCCAATGAACCTTAGACTCATTTTTTCCTTCTTACCAAAACACATCAAACTTTTCATGGAGAAACATTGAGAAATACATGATCACCTGCCTCAAAATAAATATCCTTCCCCAATTATATGCATATCTTTTTTTCCTACTTTGTGTTGTTCCCTTGTGCTTCTAAATTAACTGAACTTTTTATACCATCTCTTCTACCAATTCTGGTCCCATCAACTTTATTTCACCTACATCATCCCCCAAAGCTGGAGTTCGACACTACTTTCCATATAATGCCTCAAATGTAACCATCTAAATACTTGAATAAAAACTATTATAATAAGAAAACTCAATCAAAGAATGATATTGGTCCCAACATCCCTAGTAATCCATTGAAGAAGCACGGAGCATATCTTCCAATGTCTGAATTGTTCGTTCAGACTGCCCATATAATTGAGGATGAAAAGTTGTACTGAAATTTATTTCAGTACTCATTGACTTATTAAGTCCCTTAAAAAGTTAGAAGTGAACCTGAGATCATGATAAAAAACAATGGATAAGGGAACACCATGAGACCTGACTATCTATTTAACAAAAAAACTGAGAAAGTTGATCTAGAGATAGAGTATCCAGAATATGAAGGAAATGAGTAGATTTAGTCAATCAATAAATAATAACCAAGATTTCCTTATTACCTCAAGATGTATTTGGTAATAACACAATTAAGTACATGGATATATTTTCCCATTTCCACTCTAGCACTAGTAAAGTCTAAAGCATCCCTTTTGGTAACTGCCACTCTACATTATCCTGTTGACAAGTCAAACACCTCACAGTAAAGTCAGAAATATCTCTTTTCATTCCATCCCACCAGTAATACACTTAAAGATCTATGTACATCTTAGTACTGCTGGGATGAAATAAAAAATAGAGAACTATGAGCTTCACATAACAACTCTTTATTCAAATCTTAATTCCAAGGCTTGCATAATATCTTAAAAAATCTCAAAATACAATCATTATAAATGTTAAATTTAGGAAACTTACCCTTTTGAAACAACTCTACCATTTTTTGAAACTCACTATCTTCTTTCTACGCTTGATTAATTCTATCTCAGATAGATTATTTCGCAGGAACCTGAATCAAAACAGAGGCATTTCTTGCACCAACAAATTTTATGCCAAAGTTCATCAAATAGTTAATTAAAAGATCTTTTTCCAAACGTAACATGGTTAATGTAGAGTTACATTTTCTACTCAAGTCATCAGCCACTTTATTTCTTTATTTTGGATGATTATGGATCGTGAAATCCTAATCCTTGATTAATTCTAACCATATCCAATGTCTCGTTTTTAATTCCTTATGATTGAATATATACTTCAAACTTTTGTGATCAGTATATATTTCACACTTTGATCCATAAAAATGATTCCTCTAAATTTTTAATACAAAAAAATAGAAGTAGATTCTAAATCATTTGTAGGGTAATTTTACTCATGAGGTTTCAACTAACGTGAATCACACACAATTACCTGATCATTCTGCACTATGAAAAAACCAATTCCTTTTAATAAATCATCATTGTAGATAAAAAACTCACCATTTCTAGAATGTAATTCCATTACTAGATCATTCACCAATCTTCTTTTTAGTTCCTGAAAACAATAATTACATTATTTTGTCCAGATAAACATAATACATTTTCAAGTAAACTTAGTTAGTGGGCTAGATAATCATACAAAATTCCCACCAAACCTTCTGTAATAGCCTACTAAACCAATAAAAAAATCTTGGTTATATTTGCAGGTCTTGGCCGTTATTCAATAAATTTTTCTTTAGTAGGATCAACAGTTGAGCCATTTTTTGAAAAAATGTGTCCAAGAAATGAAATATTTTATAACCAAAACTCACACTTTTTTAATTTCCCATACAATTTATTTTCTATTATGGTTTGAAAGATAAACATTAAATGACTTTCATGTTTCTCTTAACTTTTGGAATATTACGAAATGTCATCAATTAACACAACCATAATCATATCCAATACCTCACAGAAATTTCTATTCATAAGATCCATGAATACAGTAGGTGAATTGGATAACCCAAAAGTCATAACTACAAATTCATAATGGCCATATCTAGTACGAAACACGATCTTCAGAACATCTACTTCCTCTACTTTCAATTAATGTTACCCCGACCTCAAGTCAATCATCAAAAAATACTGAGCTTCTTAAAGTTGATCAAATAAATCATAGATATGAGGAAAAGGATACTTGTTCTTAACAGTGATATTATTCAAGGATCCATAATTAATGAAAAGTGTCATTGTACCATATTTCTTTTTAACAAAAAAACTGGAGCACCCCATGGTGATATACTAAGTCAAAAAAAACTATTATCTAACAACTCCGTCAATTGTTTCTTAAACACTAAAAGTTCAATATGATCCATTAGATAAGGGGTTTTTTGAAATTGTCTTAGAATAAGTAACTAATTCAACAGTAAATTTAACTTTTTGATCAAGTATAATACTAGGAAACTCATCAGTAAAAACATCATGATACTCATTTACTACCGACACATCATTAATCTGAACAGTTCCTTTGTTTTCAGCAATATGTGAAAGGTAATATTCATTTCCATCTTTCACTAGTTTCTCAGCTTCCAAATATGTTATCATATATAAGGCTTCATTATTGTACGCAAAATAAAATTCTTTCTGAAAAGAAACTACTTTATCTCTACATTCAATCTTAGGGTGGTAAATAGAAATCCAATCCATTCCCAAAATAACATCAAACTCTAATAGAGTAAAAATAAAAGTTTTTTTAGGTAAATTATTTCCAAAAATAAGGTTATGAAGATTCATAAAATTTCATTTTTCCTCAATAATTCCCATAGGTGTTTTTACCACAATTTCAGAATTCAAATCTTGAGATGGAAATCCAAATTTACTAAAAAAATTATCAGAAATGAAAGAATGTGTAGATCTTGAATCAGACAACACATTGGAATAATCTGAAAAAAAAACAAAAAAATACCTAATACCACTTCTTTTGATGGTCCCACATCAATTGTATTAGTTGAAAAAGATTTTTTACCCACCCTTCTCTATTTAGTATATATGGTTTCTACCCCAAGTAATCAAATTTGGACAGGCATCGGCATAATTTCCAAACTCATTGCAACTAAAACATCTTACCAATGGATTTTCATTGCATGCTTGATCATATTCCTTACAGTTATGAGTAATATGACCAGTCTAACCACACGAGAAGCACTTTCCATATTTTGAGGGGCATTCTCTAGGATTCTTTTTATTACACTTCACACAAGATGGAAATTTATTTTTCTTACCTCCATGCTTCTTTGATGAATTCTTTCCATTTTCCTACCAACTGGACCTATTCTTTTTCTTCCCCTCTTAGTACTCCACATCCTTAGAAAGCTCCATTTCTACCTTCTCGGCACATCTGAAAAGTTTCTCATAGATTTTGAATTCACAAGAGGGTAATTCTCTCTGACATCATAGCTTTATTCCTGAGTAGAATTAATTTATCTTACTATCAATATCACAGATGAAATTTATAGTACACTATTACAGTTGAGTGAACTTTTTGTTCATAAGAATCCACTGAGTCATCCTCTATCCTTAATTCCAAGAATTGTTTTTCCATCCTAAGTGGAACAACCTTAGGAAAATATTTCTCAAGAAACATTCCTTGGAATTCTTTCCAACAAAGATCATCAATCTTCTCACTATCCCTGATATTTTTAACAATAGACCACCACTGATCTACTTCTCCTTCATAAAAATAAATATAAAGACTAACCTTTTTATTGTCTGTACAACCCATGAAATTGCAAATATTTTCCATTGCATTGATCCACCCTTCAGTTTGAACAGAGTTAGATGATCCTCTGAATGATAGGGAATGTTCCCTCATGAAATTTTCTACTATTAACATGTTCCTATGGGGTTAATCTATTTGATCTCGTGAATGTATACCACCACCATTTATTGCCTGAGTCAACTGATCTATCACTACAACAAACTTGTCAGTTCTGATTCCAACCATCTCGAGATGCGTATTTGGAAAGTTATTCTCATTTGTATTTCTTCCCAACACTGCTGACCTATTTCCTTGGTGGAAAAAAATTCTGAACAAACATATCTTAGACAAAGCAACATGGTAATATTCAAATTCTATGTCATTTCAGTTTGACCATAATGTAAACAATTATAGATATTCTATTTAGAAAATTCTAACTCTTAAAGTTATATAAACCAACCACTGATACCAACTATAAGTCCCAATCCTTAAACATTACATAATCGTGAATTAAGTTAATAATCCACATTGAGGATCTTTTTAGCTTTAGATATTTAGAGAATTTTTTCATAACATATACATAAGAAATTAACTATTACCTGTAGAAACTTCTACTTAGAATCTATTTTTTCATAAAAAAAATCACCTATGAAAATAACATGGTTTCATTTCATTTTTACCATCACAACTTTTCCATGATTCCATCCTTGACTCTATTCATCTTTAAATCTTGTGGAATACATTTCAAAACATTGGGATAAGCATAAAAATATCTATAAGGGATACGCAAAGAAGGAAAATGTTATTTTTCAAAACTAAATGTAAACCATGAATACTTTGTCATAAAGTAATACGTTTAACCTTAAAGATGTATAAAAATACTTCACTGAATGTAAGATCATTGTTTACCCTTATTTTGTAACCAAAATATTACCATAAACCCATAGAAAGAAACATATATCATATAAAAGGTAAACATGGGACATAATCATACTTAAATAGAATAATCACATGGTCGACTTATACAAATAATTCTTACAAATGGAATAGAAATATGCACAACTTCCATACCCAATGCATTAGAGGTTATAACGTAACAACCCATCCTTGGTTTATCACGGAACCACATACAATTTAGTTTATCACATAACCACCTGTAAAATATCCAAGTACCATTATATAATCATCACATAGAAAAGATTGACAATATCAACATTTCAGCAAAAATTAAATTAAATCACAAGAAATCTTTTCAAGATATTGAAATACTCAATCCATTTCAAAAAACCATTATCAATATCAAACAACCTGAAAATTTAATAATGGGTTTCTTTTTTCCTTTTAAAAACATTAAGGTTTATAGAGGGATCCAAATAATGATTACAATAGTGGAGAGGTCATTGTAACTGTATACATTAAAAATATTCATTTTTTCATTTAGTAAAATTCTTCATAGAAAAAATATTCCCCTTGAAAGAAAATAAAAGTCAAATAGGTTAATTATACACCATTTAATAGAAAAATGTGTATATTATCAAAACATTCCCAATGAAATGATATTGAGACAAAGTCCCTTACCTTGTGTCCAACTTAACTTATTACTTATTTAATTTCCTAATAATAAACTTAAGTGAATTTTTAATTTATCCAGACCCTTTTTCTAGTTTATTTTTACTTTTATACTACTTATCACATTATATAATAATCATATAATTATTCATGTTTATATCGGTCGGTTTTTCGATGTTCGGTAGTTGAGCCAAAAAAATGAACTTATTATAGTTAAAAATTTCCCATGAGGTGAAAATTACATTATGTTTATAATGATGTTAATTATTTAAGTATCATATATATCAAGTATATATTTATTTATAATATTTCATATCATTTGAAGATAAGAAATAAAATGCACTGTTCATGGAGACGGTAAGTTGTACGTACGCATGAACGCTAATTTCATTTCTATTTCATATTTAATGAAATGAAAACTTAATGATAAACATGTATATTATAATTATAGTATAATATAAATGTTATATATGTTACATAAGTTCATTAATTTTCATTTTTTATATGTTCCATGTATTTCATTAACGGGTCACATCACTTTGAGGGGGCGGTAGTCCGCACTTCCTCAAATGAAATTTGCGTATTTATTAAAAATGAAAATCATAAAGGTATGTTATAAAAAAGATTTACAGAATAATATAGATAAAATAATTATCATATATATATATATCATATATAATTACATTTCTATAATAATGGCCACCAAGATAAGTGGTAGGGAAAAATCAAACAATCATCGTTTCGTGAGGTCGTAGTTCGTCGTACATAGAAATTGTCTATTTGTATCCATTAGATAGAGGTGTGTATAGTTATAGTTCATATCCTTATAATAAAAACAACCTATTATAGTGATTGTACTATTTTAGTTATATAAACATTGAATAATAAGAGCATGGAGAGTGGAGAAGAAAAATATGGAAATAACTTGAGAGAAGACGTTCCCCCAAACTGGGTAACTTCTTTTGATTTGAGTAAAAGGGATCTGTTTAATTCCCTTGCGCCTAGGTAAAGTAATATAAGAAGAAGATAGGGATTTTGGGACATTATTTCAATAGATTTTGGACGATCCAAGGGGCTTGAGAGGTGTGAGTAATGGGTTATAGGTGGTGCCCTTTTATAAGAGGGAGGACAGGCACTTAAGGAAGATCTTGAATAATTATTTTATTATAAGTTATATTTATATTATAAATGAGTATAAAGGAAGTTAGTTTGAATATAATATTCATATAAGTCTAAATAAAATCATAAAATAAGAATTAGATAGGTTTTTGATATTTTTTAATCCTTATCTTTTTTAATTAACCCTTTTTACTCTTACCATTTTATCAGTCATTTAACATTTTGAGAATCAAAATAGTTACCAAAACATAAAAAATATCTAATTAAAGAGTAAATAATAAAATTTTAGACTTATGATAACAATTTTGACAAATATTATATTTTTTTGAATTTTATAATATTTATTAAAATATTTTATATTTTAAAATATTAATTATTTCAATTTTGACATTATTCATATCATGATTTTTTAAAATATATATAACATTATTAATTCAAAAAAAACGCCCTTAATAAAAATATAACATGTAACTATCATCCATAAAATTTTTGGATGACATAAAAAAACAATATTATATTTATTTTAACATTTATAATATAATTTATTTGAATCCTTTATTAATGAATCAATCACTGCATCATGATTGTGTCATAATTAAATTTATTTATTCAATCTCTAAAAATTATAAATAAAATACCATGATTTAGTAAATAGTTTTATCTTTATAATTACCATTTATAGTCTAAATCCCCTCATATATAACCCCATATAAAAATTCTTTTACCAAAACATACATGATTAGGTTATATTTTCCTTAACATTAAATTAAAAGTAATCACATGTCATTTTCACGCACAAGTGGCTCCATGGGGTCCTAAAATTGACCCAAGGATGACCATGGTCAGAAATTTATAATCCAATAGGGTTAGGACATGTGTTATAATAATTTATTATTATTATAATATTGTATTTTTCTTTATTTACCATATTTACTCTTTAACCATGGTAAACAAAATATTTACTAATGTTATTATTCATAATATCTAAAAATAAATGTTACTTACACAATACAGATCTATTAATTCTAAATATGGGATCTATTTTCCCAAATTAAAAATTTAGAGGTTGAAGAAATTAATTTAAAATTAATTCTCGTTGTCAAAACCAAAAAGTTTGTTTTTAAGAAATAATAATTACCAAAATATTTACATGTGTTTATGTCAAATTAAAAAGTGAAATTACTTCTAATGAAAAAAATTGGATACAATGATAAAAATATTATCTAAATAAAATTTAAAACCATTTAAAAAAAATATAACCATGTAAATAAATCATATGAAAAGACAGTTTTGACTTAAAATGCAGTATTTTTCACTATTCCTTAAAAAATGAACTTTATCAGAAAAATACCAAAAGTTTTCCTAAAATAAATTTTGATGTCTGGATTCTAAATAATAAGTTTAGTTTTTCAAATAGATCATTTAAAAGTGAAAAAAAATATATTTAAAAGGGTTTCTCTTTTAAAAGGTGGTAAACTACCTTTTAAAAATATTATATTATTTAGGGTTAAAATTGAATTCATTCTCATTTTAAGCCTCAAAAACTTTATTAGATAAAAGTATAAACAATTAACAAACATATTTAATCATGATATAGTTAGTTCTATTCAGTCCCACAAATTCAACAGTTAGGCATTAACTACCATTTAAAATAATAATATTTTATTATTATTATTTTTCTCAGTATGACTCAGCCTTGTGTGAAACATAAGATTTCAGAGATACCCATTGTTGCGTGTCGGGTACACCATCTAAAATTGAATCCCCTTTAAAGTAAAGTTAATATTTAATTTATAAATATTAAAAAAAATCATTTTCTTTATTTACCTGGGATGCTACATCCTTCCCCATTTTGGAAACTACATCCTTACAATTTTATTCACTTATAAAATAAGTGGGGAGTATTTATCCCTCATAGCATTTTCAGATTCCTATTTTTCCTCTTTAACCATGTGGTTTTTTTTCACAGAACCTTTACCTAATTAGTTACCTTATTCTATAACACTTTCTCTCTTTATTCAAGAATCTGGACTGGATGAACCTCATAAGAAATATCTCTTCCAACAAGACTACCTTGGGACTCAAAACATGAGATGGATCAGTCATATACTTTCTCAACATTGAAATATGTAAAACATTGGGTACCTGGGATAAACTTGGAGGTAAATCCACTTTGTAAGCAACTGATCCAACTTTCTCTGGGATTTCATAGTTTCAAATGAACCTCTGACTCTACTTTACCATCTTACCCAAATGCATCACACTTTTCCATGGACAAACTATGAAAAATACATGATCATATACCTAAAAAGAAATATCATTCCTTCGGTTATTAACCTAACATTTTTTCCTACGCTAAGTTATTCCTATCTGATTATGAATTAATTCAACATCTTCTGCCATCTCCTCTACCAATTCTGGTCCAATCAACTTTTTTCACCTACATCATCCCAAAAAGCTGGAGTTCGAAACTTTTTTCCACATAATGCCTCAAATGGAACCATCTATATACTGGAATGAAAACAGTTATTATAATATTACTCAATTAATGAAATATATTCATCCCAACATCCCCATTAATCCATTTAACAAGCACATAGCATATCCTAAAAATTCTGAATTGTTCATTCTGACAGCCCATCTAATTGAGGATGAAAAGTAGTACTAAAATTTATTTTAGTACCCAATGACATCTTAAGGCCCTTAAAAAGTTATAATGGAAACTGGGATCACAATTAGATATAATGGAGAGGGGAACTCCATAAAACCTGATTGTCTCTTCAACATACAACCAAGAAAGTTGATCTAGATACAAAGTATCTTGAATAGAAATGGAGTTAGTATATTTAGTCAATCAATCAACAATAAACCATATTACATTATTACCTCAATATGTCTTCTATAATCCCACAATAAAGTCCGTGGAGATATATTTCCCATTTATACTCTTGCACCAGTAAAGGCTGAAGCATCCCTTTCTGTAACTATCGCTCTTCTTTAACATGTTGAAAAGTAAAACACTTCACAGTAAAGTTAGAAATATATCTTTTCATTCCATCCCACCAGTAATACTCCTGATGATCTCTATACATCATAGTATTGTAGGGGAGAATTGAAAATGAATAACTATGAGCTTCATATAACAACTCTTTCTTCAACTGTGAATCACAAGGCACACATAATGTCTTCCCAAATCTTAAAATACAATCATTATCAATGTTAAATTTAGGAAACATACCCTTCTAAAACAACTCTACTTCTTTCTACAACTCACTTTCTTCCTTCTATGCTTTCTTAATTCTGTCTAAGAGGGATATTTTACTAACACCTGAAAAAAAAATATAGGAATTTCCTTCACCAAAAACTTTTATGTTGAAGTTCATCAAATCATTAATCAAAGGACCTTATTCCATACGTAACATGATTAATGTAGCATTACTTTTTTCACTCAAATTATCGGCCACTTTAATTACTTTTATGGTATGGTAATGGATAATACAGTAATAATCCTTTATTGATTTCAACCATCTCCTATGTCTCATGTTTAATTCCTTCTGAGTGAATATATACTTCAAATTTTTGTGATCATTATATATTTCACACTCTAAACCATACAAATGATGTCTCCAAATGTTTTATGCAAAAAAAATTAACTAAATCCAAATCTTGTGTATGGTAATTTAACTCATGAGGTTTCAACTGACATGAAGCATATGAAATTACCTGATCATTATACATTAGGACACAACCACATCCTTTCAACAAAGCATCACCTTAGATAAAAAACTAACCATTTCTAGAAGGTAGTTCCAATACTGGTTCAGTCACTAATCTTCTTTTCAATTCCTGAAAACAATCATCACATTATTTTTTCCAGATAAACTTAACACATTTTCATGTTATCTTAGTCAGTGGGCTCGATAACCATGCAAAATTCACAAAAACCCTTTTGTAATAGCCTTCCAAATCAAGAAAACTACAAATCTCGAATATATTTTTAGGTCTTGTGGATCCTTCAACAATTTTTCTTTTATTGTGATCAATGGTTATTCCATTTTTTTTTGAAACAATGTGACCATGTAATGAAATTGGGTGTAACCAAAACTCACACTTGCTAAATTTCCCATACAATTCCTTTTTTAAGATTGTCAAGACTACCCTTAAATTAATTTCGTGTTACACTTTACTTTTGGAATATACAAAAATGTCATCAATAAACACAACCACAAACTTATCCAGGAACTCATAGTAAATTCAATTTATAAGCTCCATGAATACAGTTGGTGCATTGGTTATTCCAAAAGTGATAACTACAAATTCATAATGGCCATATCTAGTATGAAATACAGTATTTAAAATGTCTTCTTCCATTACATTAAACCAATGGTACCTAGACCTTAATTCAATCTTCAAAAAATACAGAGCTACCTAGAGTAGATTAAATAAATCATCGATATGAGGAAAAGGATACTTGTTCTTACTAGTGATATTATTAAAGGCTCTATAATCAATGGAAAGCCTCATTTTACCATCTTCCTTTCTCACAAACTAGATTGGAGCACCCCATGGTGATGTGATAGGTCTAATGAAACCTTTATCTAACAACTCCTATAATTGTTTCTTCAACTCTTAAAGTTCAATTTGATTATTCGATAAGGGGGTTTTTGAAATTTTCTTAGCATTAAAAACTAATTTAATAGTAAATTAAACTTCCCGATCAGGTATAATACCAGGA
Source organism: Viscum album (assembly GCA_963277665.1). NCBI lineage: Eukaryota > Viridiplantae > Streptophyta > Magnoliopsida > Santalales > Viscaceae > Viscum > Viscum album. The sequence goes on from OY728159.1 coordinate 151,178,723, forward strand.
AAAACATCAGGAAAACATCAAGATACCCATTCACTACTGGCACATCCTTAATCTAAACAGTTCATTTGTTTTCAGTAATATGTGACAGGTAACATTCATTTCTATATTTCACTATTTTCTCAGCTTCCTGATATGTTATCAGAGATAAGGGTTCATTTTAGTACACAAACTGAATGTCTTTCTAAAAATATAAACTTTAGCTCTATAGTAAATCTGATTAGGGTAAACAGAAACCCAATCTATTCCAAAAACAACATCAAACACTAGTAGATGAAAAAAACAGGGTTTGAAGGTAAATATTTACACAGATAAGGATAAGCATATTCTTATTGTTTCATTCATCCTCTACATTTCCCCTAGGTGTTTTTACCACAATTTCAATATTAATATCTTTCTATGGAAATACAAATTTACTAGAAAATTTATCAGAAATGAATGAATGTGTAGATCCTGAATGAAACAACACATTGGCTAATCTAAAAAACAAAGTACATGATACCACTTCATTTGATGGTTCTACATCAACCATAGTAGTAGAAAAAGATTTTTCCCCACCCTTCTTCTTTTAATATATCTGGTTTCCACCCTGGGTAATCATCTTTGGACACACATCGGCATAATTTACAAACTCATTACAACTAAAATATCTTACTATTAGATTTTCATTTCTTTTTTGATCATCTTCCTTACAGTTATGAGAAATATTACTAGTATTACCACACCATAAGAACTTTCCATATTTTGAGAGACATTCTCCAATATGCTTTTTACCACACATCTCACAAGATAGAAATTTAATTTTCTTACCTACCGGCTTCTTTGATGAATTATTTACCATTTCCTTCAAACTATATATCTTCTTTTTAAATCTCTCTTGGAACACTTGATCGTCATAAAACATTATTTCTACCTTCTCGGCATATCTGACAAGTTTCTCACAGCTTTTGAATTCATGAGAGGGTAATTCTACTTGATATCATGGGTTCTGTCCTGATTAAAATCAATTTATCTTACTATAAATATCTCAGATAAAATTTGTAGAAAACCTTGACAATCGAGTGAACTTTTATTTGTAAGAAGGCACTGATTCATCCTACTACATCAATTCCAATTATTTTTTTCCATCCTAAGTCAAACTACCTTAGAAAAATATTTCTCTAGAAACATACCATCGAATTCTTCTCAAAAAAGAGCATAAATCACTTCATTGTCCAGGATATTTTTAACCATAGACCACAACTAATATTTTTCTCCTTCAGAATGATAAACATAAAGAATAACCTTTTCAATGTCTGCAAAACCCATGACATCGAAAATATTTTCCAGCGCTTTGATCCCCCCTTCACTTTGAACAGGTTCAGATGATCCTTTAAATTATGGGGGATGTCGACTCATGAAATTATTTACTATTGATATGTTCCTCTGGGTTTGATTAGTTGATCTCATGCATGTATACAACCACCATTTATATCTTTATTCATATATTCCATCACTGCAACAAACTATTCTGTTTTGATTCCATCTATCTTGGGATGCTAATTTAGAACGTCATTCTCCTATGAATTCCTTCTCACCACTACTGACCTATTTCCTCTGTGGAAAACCATTATAAAAAAAATATGTTAGAAGAAGAAACATAATAATCTTTAAATTCTACATCATTTTAATTTGACTATAATGTAAAAAATTATGGATATTCTATTAAAAAACCAATCTTTTCAATTTATCTAAACCGACTTCAAATACCAACTCTAAGGCCTCATCCTTAAACAATAAATAATCTTAAATTAAGTTAATAATTAACATTAAGGATCTATTTAGTTTTAGAGATTTAGAGAGATAAGTCATAACTTATACATAACAACTTGAGTATTAAATGTAGACACTTCTACTTAGTATCCATTTTTTCATAAAATAAAAAAAATCTTAAAAAAAGAACATGATTTCATTTCATACTTAACATCACATCTTTTCCATTATCTCATCCTTGACTCTATTCACCTTTAAATCTTATGAAATAAATTTCAAAACATGAGATGAGGATAAAAATATTATTAAGGGATACACAAAGAAAGAAAACTATTTGTTTTCAAAACAACATGTAAACCATGAATACTTTATCATTATCTAATAGAATTCACCTTAAAGAAGTTGAATAACACTTCACTAAATATAAGATCAAGGCTTACCCTTCTTTTATAACCAAATTATTACCATAAAACCCTTATAAAGCAATATATACCATATAAAAGGTAAAATTGGGACATAATCATACATAGAAAGAGTAACTATACGGACAACTTCTACAAATCATTCTCACAAATGGAATATCCATGCGGCCGACTTCTATACACAATTCATTGGAGATTATAACGTAACCACCGATACGTGGTTTAACATGGAACCACATGTCATTTTGTTTATCACGTAACCACACGTAAAATGTCCAAGTACCATTATATAATCTTCAGACATAAAAGATTAAAAATGTCAACATTTCAATCATGAAATTTCATTTTAAATCAGAAGAAATAATTTCAAGATATTGAAATACTCAATCCATTTCAAAAAACTACCTTCAATACCAAAACACCCAAAAAGGTAAAAAGCGGTTCCTTTATCCTTTTAAAAACATTAAGTCTTATAGAGAAATACAAAAAACAATTACAGTAGTGGAGAGGTCATTGTTAATGTATATGTTTAAAACATTACTTTTGTCGTTTTGTAAAACACTTCATAGAAAAAAGATTCCCTTTTAATGAAAATAATATTCAAAGGGGTTTATAATACACCGTGTAAAAGAAAGAGGTGTATATTATCAAAACATTCCAGAATGAAAAGAGATTGAGACAAAGTCACATACCTCGTATATGACTTTACTCGTTCATTTTTTATTTTCATGACTAATAAAACTAAGTTAATTTCTACTTGATTCGAAATATTTTTCAAATTTATTATTCATTTTATGCCACTTATCACCTTTCTATAACAATCATATGATTATTCAAGTTTATATTAGTCATTTTGTCGATGTTCAGTACTTGAGTCAAAAAATGAACATGTTATAATTAAAAGTTGTCCATAAGTTCAAAACGACATTATATCTAGGATGATATTATTGATTTAAATATCTTATATATATCATATATATCTAGTTTATATGTATTTATAATAGTCCATATCATTTGGAAATAATAAATGAAACACATCGTTCTTGGAAATGGTAATCCATATGTATGCATGAACATTGCTTTCATTTATATTTCTTATTTAATGGAATGAAAACATAAAGATACATAGGTATATTTTAATTCTAATATTATATATATGTTATATTTGTTACATAATTTCATTTATTCTATCCTTAATATGTTTGATTCATTGCATGAACTAGTTATATCACTTTGAGGGGGCGGTAGTCTGCACTTCTTTAAATGAAATTATTGTATTTATACAACATGAAAAGAATAAAGGTATGTTCTAAATGAGAATTACATAACCATAGAGATAAAATAAATATAATAAATATCATATATAATTACAATTCCATAATAATGGCCACCATGATAGGTGGTAGAGGAAAATTGAACAATCATCATTTCGTGAGGTAGTTGTTCGCCGTACACCTAAAGAGTATGTTTGTATACATTAAATGGATGTGTGGGTATGTGTAGTTAGAATAATTCTCATAAAAAACCTAGTATATTTATGATACTGGTTGTGTTTTATAAACAACTAATAATAATATCTTAGGGAGTGGAGAAGGAAAAATAATGGGAAAACCCTGAGATAAGACGTTACATCAAATCGGGTACCTTCTTTTGATTTGAGCCAAATGTATCAATTAAAAAGACTTTTGCCTATGATAAGTTTTATTGGGAGAATATAGGGGTTTTTAAGCTTATTTGGGTAGAGGTTAGATGAGCTAATGGCCTTTGGAGGTGTTAGTAATGGGTTAAAGTTGGTGCCATTTTATAAGATGGAGGAGGGGAACTAAAGGAATATCTAGAATTATAATTTTATTATAAATTCTATTTCAAGTATAAATGAGTCTAAATTCAATTAGTTTAAATATAAGAAGAATATAATTCCAAATAAAATAATATAATAAGAATTAGATAGGTTTTGGATAATTTAAATCCTTATATTTTTTATTTAACCCTCTTTACTCTTACCGTTTTATTAAGCATTTAACATTTTGATAATCAAAATAGTTACCAAAAGATGAAAAATATCCAATTAAAGAGTCTATAATAAAATTTCAGAATTATTATAAATATGTTTCTGAATATTATATTTTTTCTAATTTTATAATATTTGATAAATTATTTGGTATTTTAAAATATGAATTATTTCAATTTTGACACTAATCATATCATGATTTTTTTTAAATCCATAACAAATTTATTTATTCAAAAAAAACATCAATAATACAAATATAAAATGTAATTATCATCCATAAAATTCATGGTTTACATAAAAATAACCAAATTATATTTATTTTAAAATTTATAATTCCATTTATTAGAATCCATTATTAATGAAGCAATCACTACATCATCATTCTGTCAAAATTAAATATATTTAGTTATCTCTAAAAAATATAAATAAAAAACCATTATTTAGGAAATATTTTTAACTTTATAATGAAAATTTATAGTCTAACTTATTTCAAATATATCCCCATATAAAAAAACATTTACCAAAAGATACATGTCTAGGTTATATTTTCCTTAACATTAAATTAAAAGTAATTAAATGTCATTTTCACACACTAGTGGTTCCATGAGGTCCTAAAATTGACCCAAGGATTCCCATGGTCGGAAATGTATCATTAAATAGGGTTAGGGCATGTTTTAAGGTAATTTAATATTATTATAATATTATTTTTTACTGTCATTTATGAGATTTACCTTTTAACCATGGTAAATAAAATATTTAGTGAAGTTACTATTCATAATGTCTAAAAATAAAAGTTACCTACTTACAAAATTTTGACCTCTTGATTCCATGTTTTTTATCCCATTTCTCAAATTCATAATACTGATGTTGTAGAAATTAATTTAAATATAATTCCCATTCTCAAAATAGAAAAGTGTGTTTTTCAGAAATAATAACAATTAAAATATTGACATGTGTTTTTGTCTAAAAGTAAAATTAATTCCAATGAACAAAATTGGATTAAATGATAAAAATATAATATAATTACACTATAAACACATTTAAAATAAAAATCTAACCATATAAATAAATCAAATGAAAAGACAATTTTGACATAAAATGCAGTATTTTTCACTATTCATTATAAATGAACATTAACAGGAAAATACCAAAAAATTACTTAAAGTAAATTTTTATGTCCCGATTTTAAATAAAATGTTTATTTTTTCAAATTGAACATATAAAAGTGAAAAAACTATATTTAGAAGTGGTTCTCTGTCAAAATGTGGTGAAATAACCTTTTTAAAAATATAAGAGTATTTATGCTTAAAATCAGATTAATTTTCATTATAAGCCTATCAATTTTATTGGATGAAAGTAAAAACATTTAACAAACAATTTTAATCACAATATGGTTGGTTATTTTCATTCCCACTAATACAATGGCAAGGAATTTACTAAAATTTAAAATAATTATATTATATTGTTATTATTTTTCTCAGTATGACTCATCCTTGTGTGAAACATAATATTTTGAAGAAACCCATTGTTGTGTGTAGGGTACGCCATTGAACATAACATCACCTTTAAAGTAAAAAATAATATTTATTTCACAAATATTAATAAATATAAAAAACTCATATTCTTTATTTATCTAGGATGTTACAATAACACAAGCTAAATTCAATGATTCGTGTAATAAATAATATCAAAGATATTAAATTAACTTGAAAAAAAATATTTAAAAAAATATCAGGATGTTACATTCTACCCCCCTAAAAATGAACTTTTCCCTCGAAATTCATCTCAGTCATTGTAGGTTTAAAATTTTAAAATTCTTTCATAGAAACCCACATAAAAAATGGATAATAAAAAATCCTCTTCAAAAGATAATGGGATGTGGGAAGTTCTTTTGGAACAACTCATACTAAGTTTCCAAATAAAAAAAGTGGTTGGGAAATGGAAAATTAAACATATAATAGAAAACATACATAAAAATACTAATAGAGATAGATAGAGAACATTGAACACAATAAATTGTGTGATCTAGAGAAGTTTAATAACCATAAAATAATAAATTTTTTATTATTTAAGGGACTATTTGATTAATCAAAAAGAAATGTACTATGATATAATTTTTCTTACATGATCATTTTCCTAAAATTGATGAACTCTTTAACCATATAGACTGATAACATATGAAAAATGTGCTTACTTGATATATTTCTATTTCAAATGCTTAGTTTCATCCTTTGGTTGTGCCTTGATTAATTTCCTCTTCATATATTACTCTAAGAGATGAATTTTTCATTCCTAAAGATTAAAATAAGATCTAGAAAATAATAATAAGTCATTCCTTATAACTCTATTTATTATAAAAACAAAATGGTAAGAAAAAACGGTGCGTGAATCTTCATACATTGAAGTTATACATTAATTTATTAAACCTTTTCCAAAGAACAAATTAAAAAATTTCCAAAATGGTTAACATTATGACAATTAAAAAATATTAGAATCCAAAAATTAATAATAAAAGGTCACTAAATTTCTATTATTATCTTATCATTTTTTCCCTAAACAACATGAAATTACTCTTAATTTTCACATACAAAATTTGTGAATACCTTCATCTTGTATTCTCTTGAAACACTGTAATATACATAATTACTATAAAATATTATGAAAAATATATATAATTTCTTATTCCATAAATAAAACGTAATTTTTGTTTGAAATATTCCTTAAATAAAAATATCTAGAAAAATCCATCATGGATAACATTGACCATTTTATCCACAAATCATTAATCAGTTCCAAGTACATGAATATTATCTAATTTAATTTATCCATATAAATCATCTCTCTATCCCATATTAATTATCTCAATATCAATAACATATTAAATGTTATGTTTCCATTAATCAAAATAACACCTTTTTATTAAAACATTTTTAGGTCATCAAAATCAACCAAAATATTCTTTAAAATCTATAATGATAAACATATACAGAATAATCCTTTTGTATTTAAAAATAACTATAAAAAACTCATGAACCATAAAAAAAAATATTCAATACATCCACTTAAATAATTGGAATAGAATAGTTCCTTCCAGGGTCTGTAAGTCAATTCTTAGGTTGGGAATTGAGTTGGGAATTTCCCATTTTCACTATAGATAATACAATGAAATCCTTTAAAAAAATTCACCATTTTACATTATTATCCACAAGGATAATATAATCCCCTAAATTTGAGATGTTCCTTCAGATTTTTCTTCCCATATTATTTACATGTAAGAAGATGAATATTATTTCCTCTATATTCATTACCATATTAAATATTATAAAATTTCATCTTCCTCTTATTTGATGTTTCAGGAATCCAACTGAAGTTCATGTTATTAATCATATATCACAATAACTAATTATGAATAATCACATTAACTTTCTCCCTAGTCATCATTCATTTTTTTTTCTTATAGTCATTTAATTTTCCATCATATTCAATGTTAACATGATTTATTCTGGTTCCATAAATTTAATAAAACTAAAAAGTATACTATGAGAAACACTAATCATAATGGAAAACAACATAATTATAAAAAAAATAGCACTTATAGGATTTATAAATCAAGGAAACAACTTTTTAATATAAGACACCATAATTTTATCCCTAGTAAATTCATAATCATTATCAATTTAATAGTTCTTGATGGTTTGAAATTATTTGGAACATTTCCAAGGAATATCCTCGGGATTTTCAAATAAAATGTGCAGTAAGTCCCATTATCATGGATTAGATCATGATAATGTCTAGATCAATATGTTTTTTGGGTTTATTACCCCTAGGTAAATATATTCCAGATCCATATCCATTTATATTATCTAGACATGGATGTGTTTTTATGAAACTACTCTCTTTATCTTTTACCTAAATTCCATGAAACATTTCTATACTTTGACTCATTTATAAACTTATACATTGAAATATCCTTAGGTATCTCTCTAAGGTTTTATTATCCTGGTTTCCAAAGGATAATTAAATCTCTCTTATGATACTAACTGTAGGGACCCAATCAAAACATACATGGATACTACATCTTTTAAAATTAATATTAATTAAATTACACAAATACAATATTGAGGACCATAATATTTTATTTCCTTTGGAAACTTGTTAAAAATTACTATTAATTACTAAAATATATTCAATTTATTCCATAAATATTTTCCCATTAATTAATATTGACAAAAATACCCTATATTAAACCTTTATTCAATACCTAGGGAAACTGAATTTAAGAAATGGTGAGCTCATATGCTCAGTAAGGGTAAACATAAGAGATATTAATCTAATATCAAATGAAATCTTTAGATTAGAATAAGGGTAAGTGATTATGAACATAACATTAAAATATTAAAACCAAACTATCATGGATAATAAACAAGAGTCATGGATTTACACTTTATCATTTTAGAGAACATGATTCATAATAGTGATAAATATTCATAAATAAATCCGGAACTATAATCTCATGTAAAAAAATGTTGCATCATTATATTTATAGAGAACTATTTCATATGTCAATGTAAAATACCAAGACCATCAACATTGTAGATCGGGGTATTTCACATGTTTCCCATTGTGGATCAGGATGCACATGTTTCCCATTATGGATTATAATGAACCTATTTCCCATTGTATATCAAAACACATATGTTTCCCATAGTGGATCAAGTCCATCAAGTTGTTTCCAAACATTATATCATGGTATATAATGCTTTACCAAAAAAATTAGGAAGATATAGGTCTTACCCATCTCAAAATGAAAACAATAATTAGTTGATCCATAATATCATAAAACATTAAACATATCAATCTATCATAACTCGTCTAAAGAAAATGGGTTTCAAAAATATTTCACTAATTCACTATTGCATAACCCATAAAAATTAACAGGTTTAGTAGAAATTTCATCATAAAAACAATTAAGCATACATAGATATAATTATTATGGGATCATTAAATATTACCCTTAGTGATGTATAAGGATCATCATAGGATTTCATTTTATATTGGAGATATTTTTAAAAGGACAATGGGACCATTTATTGAGGAAAATATCCTTTCAACTTCAAAAAAAACATTTCAAAATATGTAACATTTTGAAAAACATTTAATTTGAAAATTTCCTTTAAATTGTTCAATTTCATATTCTGTGAAATGATAGGTCATGATGCCAAAAATTTATATTCTTATAGTACAAGTAAAAATAAATATTCCGTTTATATTTTCAGTAAAATTGAAAAGAGAATTGTTTGCAAACAAATTTGAAGAGTCCTTTCAAAAAAATATAAAAAATAAATCATGTTTAAAATTGTCATTAATAATTCATTTTTAAATTAATAAAATATTTTTTAGAACATTTTTAGAAACAATGGGCTAGTAAGAAATGGATTTTTGACTGAATAGAGAAATAAAGTCGAATTTTATTAAAAAATATTATCAATTATTTTAAGTACCAAAGATTGGTAAAATTTAAATATTTCTTTAATTAATCATTAATATTGATAGGATAATAAAATATTATTTTTATGCACCTCAGGAAATAATATAGGGGCATGAAATAACATAGGTCTCAATGAAGGCAAATTGAGACTAAAATCCATTAATGATTTGTTAACTTTTGTACTGTAATGCCCCTGAAAAATACATATTAAAATGGATATTTAAACCCAAAAAAATTAAGAAAAATAATAACAACTTAAATTCATGGTCTGTACCAAAACCACAAAAAATAAATTTAATGTGATTATAGCATGTTTCTCACATAGGTAAAATTTGAAACAGAAATCCCCAACCTAAACTCTTGAATTTAATTGTACTTATTCCAAAATACAATACAATAAAGATAAGTTTATTATAAATCTATTAAAAATAAAAAATCCTATATATCATACCATATATAATTTTTATGACCTTTTATTACCCATTTATTAACAATTCCTTGTTAACGTTATGTTTTGGGTAACAACTGCTTTGTTTTTCATATATGTTTTGATTAGTTATATTTTTTGTCCTATAACATTGATCACGATTAAATAATTTAAAAAATAATTACCATGAAATAAATATCATATATATTCATTATATGTTTAATTTAAATTAACCCATAAAATTTAGTAATAGAAAATGAAATACACCAATCATAGAGACGGTAGGTTGTACATATGCATGAACGTTATTCCCATTTTTATGTCAGATTAAAATAAAGAAATGTAAATGATATATAATAATTAATGAATCAATTTTATTTCATATATATCACATATTTTTATTAAGAACATACTTAATAAATTCCATGTAATGTTTGAATGAATCTCATTGTTTCAAGAGACAGTAGTTCATCATAAAAACGAGTGATGTTGTCATACTCTCAAAAAATGGAAATCATGAACTTATGAGTGATATAAAAATTTAAAAATAATAATAATATAATATTTATATATATATTAGATGTCAAAAATTAATCAATAATTTACCCTAACCTTGAGAGGCGGTGATTGAAAAACAAATGATGTCGGTTCGTGAGGCGATAGTTTGTCGTACACATGACCTATTATTTGGTAACCAATTTGATAAAAGTGTGGAAGAATAATTATTATTTCTTAAACAAATTAACATATCATTATATAATATATACTATTTTTATTATAATGTATGTGTTATTTTATAATTTAATTTGGACAAAGGAGAAATTAAAATAGATAGCTTATTACGATAATTACTTTCTCTAAGAGAAACCTCCTTTGAATCAACTCATAAGGAACCTACTGATGGTATTTTTGGATTAAAATAAGATCTAGAATATACCTAAGGATTTTGGGGACATATTTGTGAATTTTGTTATTGAAAAAAATTTATTTTGAGTTTTGAATAAGTTAAAGGTGGTGGTGTCCATCTATAAGTCTTGTAAAGTACCCACTTGGAAACTACTTCCAAATTTTCCCAGACTCCAAAATAATAAATTCATTACCACTCTAAAAGATTCCAAATTACCCAAGTATAGAATATTGAATGCTTAAGAGGGAAATATAAAAATATAATAAGATTTTTACATGTTCTTACATCATTTTAATGGTTATATTCTTAGTTTTAATCCACAGTAATCTCATATTTACCATAACCGTGGTAATTAATTTTTACTACATTCTTGTATTCATTTTGGTGAAAAATTAAATTTAATATAATTATAATGATTAAAAATATTTAATCCATTCTTCCAAATTCAAATCACATAATTGGAAAATTTTAATTTAAAATTGATCATGAAGACGCGATGAGAATGAAGGCTTTTAAATAGGAAATGTTCAAAAGCTTAAAATAATTATATAAAAAATCCTTATGAAATTGATCAAGATGCCTTAAATTAAACTAATTTTTTTTTATTTAACTAATATAAATTTATTTTAAATTTAAAATATAATTTATTTTTATAATTATATAAAACAAAATAGCATTTTTCAATTACAATTCGGTGTTTTTCACGAAGTGTATTTTTCAAGCACATGATGATATTATATTAACTCTATGTACAATAATAATCATTGTATGAATCTCAATTAAAATTTATTTATAAATTATCTATAAATATACAAAAAAAATTCCTCATTATATTTCTCTAATTAATTAAAATTTATAATTATTATGCACCTTAATATAGTTTTTAGGAAAAATCCTTTTTTTAGACCATAGAATAAACTTATACTAAAATACAATATAAATTGAAATAAAAATAAATTAATTTAATTAAATATTAATAAATAATAATAATTTTATTTTAAATCATAAATATAAATTTAATTTATATAATTTATTGAAAATAAATTATTTTTTTACAAAAAGTCAGTATTTTTCATTATTCACTGAAAAATCAATATTTTTTGCTAAATCCCAAAATGTCACCATAATTTAATTTTCATATATCGAGTTGAACAGTGAATTTTATTAAATAAAAATAAAATTTAAAAAATAAATATAAATTCATTATAATAGTTTTTTATAAAAATAAATAAAATTATTTTTGAAGAAAACATATATTTTATAGAGTATAATTAAAATATTGATTGATTATTTAAAAAGAATATATGCATAAATTTATAGTTTATAGTCCATTTATATTTATATTTCATAAAATTTTTTATACTATTTATACCCACCTTTTTAATGGATAGGTTATAATGGTCATATTTAAAAGAATACAATTTCATGGTTCACTGAATCTCTGTGTCGCATGTCATGTACACTATTCTTGTTGTATGTAATGATATAAACACAGCTTTGTGCATAATAAAAGGAACATTTAGTGTTTCATGTAATTAAATAGAAATTTAGTTATTTTTTTTAACACATCAGATATTCAATGTTGCATATAATGAAAAATAATGAAAATATTAAATTATTTCAAAAACAATATTTTAAAAAATATCAGGTTGTTATAGTGGTCAAACCCAAAAAAACACAACTTTGGAAGAAATAAAATATTGATATAACTCATATAAAATATAAAAACTAAAATCATCGAAGAAACCACAACTATACTTATGATAGTATAAGTACAATATGCTCGATCAGTTATTACCTGATCGAAGGTGCATACTCCACTTACACTAGACGTGTGACCCAGACCTGATGATCCCGAGATCACCTACGTAATTTAACTATAAGTATTCTTTATCTTCTACATTCCCTAACATCCTTATCTATATCCCAGACCCGACCACCAATATGAGGCCCTACTATCAATATGATGTCCCACATACCAATCTCGTAAAGCATACTCCTTTCCTGAAACTATAAAAAACCAAATTGGGATATCCTTGTATAGAAATGCTTGAGAAACCACATATTTCCAATATTATGTAAATCCTTTAGTGTGATAATATATTTTCTATGGAAATTCATGATCTACCCACACTAACAATATGTAAGGGTAAATCCTCCCATGGGAGAAATCAAGTAACCCTGGACCTACCCAAAAAACCTCTCACTTCCATAATTCATCTCATTTGATATCCTATTCCTACCACTATAATGTCACTAAAAAATTGGGTTTTTCTTCAATGGGTCAATTTTAACCCACTAAAAACATATAATACTATATTGATTAAATTCTCTATCTAGTGATACGATCTTTCTAAGGGATTTCATTTCTATTTCCACTCCACTGAGACACATTTCATATTATACACCTATTTAATCTTATGTGGTGTATATACTAACCCTTTAATGTTGTTAAAATGGATATATATTTATTCATGATGATTTATGTTTCAATTAAAGCTTATACTTTCAAAGGGTTTTAATTTAAAAGTTACCATATTTGTAAGGATTTTTTTAAATAGTATCATCTTTGGAATAGACTCTTTTCATTGAAGTAATTTTATAATCTATTCTTATAAACGTCATCTATTTTCATAACCTATAGATATTTTATGAGTTTAATTATTTTCTTACAACTTTTACACTCTTTTTACATAAATAATGAAAATAAATTTTTAACATAAAATCCAATTTTGTTTCTCTTTTCGATCGGGTATATTATTATTTAAATTAAAGGTTTGTGATATTAAATCCTACAAAAGTTAAAGGGAAAAATATTTCCTTAACTTATCCATTAATTACATGTCAATTGTGATGCGTCCAACATAACCCACTTCTCTTCAACATAATGGTTGATACTTTTGGTCAGAAAATCTAAGTGTTTGAGTCATGACATTCATTAATGATAATATTAAGGTAAAGGTACCATTACACATGCTTGATGATAGGAATATATGATAACCCAAAAACATGATTAATTATTAATTGCATGTTTTTATATCATAATCTCCTCATTTGGATATTACCAAGTGTGAACATCATGTGATGAATCATATTCCCCTTAGGAGTACTCCACCTTCCAGTCTAAATACTATGTGTCCTATCATAGTACATTATTCAACCACAAAACTATATTAAGAAGATTTTCATAACACTATAAGGTTCTCAAAATAGTAGGGTACTTCTATGACCTTATCAATATTAAAAAAATACTCTAGTACATTATTACAATATAATAATGAAAATATTTAATAAGTTGATTAATTAATATTAAATACTTAAAAAATACTTGAAATCAATGTACTACCAGTTGGTTTGAGGACACTAACACCAAAAAACTCCTACATGGAAAATAGAAAACTACCTACGACATTCATTCTATAATCCTCATAAGATAATCATGTTTTTCCAAGAAAATGAATTATTCTATGGGTCATCTATGTTGTCTTCCATGAAAATACTACTAATTGATGCTTAACCTCTCTGAGAAAAATCTCCCAATATAAGATACTTCCAAAGTATTTGATTTGTCTACTTATGTAACATTGGAACTTTTTCAAGATCCACTATAGTATAATTGTCAAAATAGATTATGATAGTATATTTATGGATAGGTACTATATCATAAAGTTCTGCTTCCATAATACTTCATTAGCTACCTCAAAATCCGTAATATTCCAGGAATCTACTATAGAATATATGACCAAAGCCTACCTTGATCTCTTTTAGCCCACTTCACCTCTATTCAAAATGAAGATGTATCGTTTCTTCTACTTCATGCCATGTTGATCAGTTTTGAAACTCATATATGAATATACTATAATGACTACATCCTCATCTCCTCTATAAACCAAGAACATATTATTAGTACTCCTAGAAAACATATGGATGGTCCTAAATGTCGTCTAATGGTGGTAACCTATAACAACTTTATATCTTCCTACAAAACATATTTTTTAGGTGACATATATCCTAGAACATATCATAGAATACATGACTGACCTAATAATTGATGTGTATGGAATATTTTCCATTCTATTTCTTTCCTCTTGTTCTTAAGAACCAATTTTTTTGTAAACAAAAATTACATTTGATGCTAGAAACAATACACTCTTGGATTGTAGAATACTAAATCTCTTCATTATTTTTTCTATGTATGTACTTTGACATAATTTGAGAAACCTCATGGATCAATCCAAATGGATCAGGATCCCAAGAATATATGTTGCCTCACCTAAGTCCTTCATACAGAAGCATTTATTTGGCCTTGAAATATCATCCTATAAGGTGGGTATTTTGTTTCCAATATGTAATATTTTATCAATATATACTATTAAGAAAATGAACACACTCACACTAAATTTTCAAAGACACGTGGCTCACATCTGTTCCTTATGAAGCCAAATTCTATTATCGAATCATCAAAATGATTGTTTCATGACCTAGATTGTTTCTTCAATTCATAAATGGATATTTATTACTTGCATACCCTATTGTAATCCTTTGGAGTCTTAACCCATTTAGGTTGGGTCATATATAAATCTTCCAGAAGGATTATGTTAAGGAAGGTTATTTTGAAATCCATTTTCCAAATCTCATAATCATGGAAGTACATAATGGTATGTAGAATATTAATAGATTTTTTCATTGCAACTAGTGAAACATTTTCATCATAGTCAATGAATTGAAAATTCTTAAACCCTTTTCAATAATTTCTTCCTTGTAGGTATTTTATTTTCCTTCATGACCATTTTCTTCTAGAATACCCATTTACGACCAATGGTACTTACATCTACTAGAGGGTTTACCAAAATCCAGACACGGTTTTTGTACATGGAATCCTTATCATAATTCATGGCTTCTTTACACTTGGAAACATTTTTACCCTTTTTAATTCCTTATATTTTAGAGGAACAATATTATAAACTAATAATAATTCACTATCCTCGTTTACTAGAAAATCATAACGTTTTATTTCTCTATCATCTCTTATTATCCAACAGAGTACTTGTGTTTCTAGAACAACTTATTCTTCCACAGGAAATTGTGGAATTTATTCCTATACTAATTATTTTGGGTACTAAACCACAAATTCAATGAATTCTATTTCTCTCTCGCTGTCTATTTTGTTGATATTATCCATCTCAAGTAATATGGTGTGTATTTTCACTATAACCATTTTTTTAGGGATCTTATAGGTAATATTCCATCATTTAATTGGGGCATCTTATTAAGGTGCACATTCTACATCAGGTGCAAGTTTTTTACCTGGATGGGTATTAACAAATGATTCATTTCCCTACACATGTAAATTTAATAACACCATTATTATTCCACTCTAAAATTTATATGGAATACCATTTATCGATTTAGTTTGTACTTGATTTAGTATATTGGTTATTGATTGTAACACATATCCCTAAAAGGATAATGGAAGGATTGTGTGACTCATCATTGATCTCATGAATTTTAATAAGTTGCAGTTCCTCTTTTCACTAAAAATACCCCACTAAGGCATGTAAGGAAGATTGAGTTAGTATATAATCCCAAACTCTCATATGTAATCATGAATTATTGATTAAAATATTCACCACCATAGTCTAGGAATAGTCTCTTAATATTCCTAGAAAGTTAGTTCTCAACAACATTCTTATATTCCTTGAATTTATAAAAGGAATCTAACTTATACCTCATTAAGTAGTCATATCCATATATATAAAAATCATATATAACATTTATGAAATATGAGTACCCGCCACTTTATTCAATAAGAAATGGTCCACAAAAATATGAGTGAACTAATTCATGAAGCTCTTTATCCCTTTCACCTTTCACACTAAATGGTGATTTGGTCATTTTTCATTGTAATCATGCCTAAATTACACCGAGTTTATTTAGTTCAAAAGACTCTAAATATCTATCTTGATGTAATTTAGTCAAGAACTTTTCTTTTACATGATCTAACTAGTGATATCAAAGTTGGATATGGCATGATTCATGTGAATTAACTTCATTATCAATTTCCATTACTTTATTTTTGTAATCCAACACATAAAGACCCTTATTTAAATGTTCCTTATTATAAAAAACAAGCTCTTTATAAAATAGAAAACATTTATTCCAATATTTAAGAAAATATACCTATAAATTATGAACAAAGAAATAATGTTTTTGGTAATAGATGGGACATAATAACAACCTTTTAAAACCAAGATCATTTTTATTGAAAATGTGAGGTTATAGTCCCTAATAGCTACAGCTGTAAGTTTATCTCTGTTGGATTCTCACAGATCCACCTCCCCTTAGTTACTATTTCAGAATATAATTTGGTTTATTTTATTTGAATACGTATGTGAGGACTATAAGCAATATCTAAAAATAAATTTATAGAAATAGATAAATTTAAATTGATAATAAACAAACCTAAATATTTCACTCTCTTCTTTTCCTAGTTTCATTTTTCCTTCCATTATCCCTTCCTTCCACATGAAAAATAGATAGTATCGTGTTCCCTTACATTCCACTTTATATTCTTCTTCTTCATAGAATGTTATGAATAATCTTTAGTCTTAAAGATATTCCCTTTCCCTTTATGCTTG
Organism: Viscum album; assembly: GCA_963277665.1. Taxonomy (NCBI): domain Eukaryota; kingdom Viridiplantae; phylum Streptophyta; class Magnoliopsida; order Santalales; family Viscaceae; genus Viscum; species Viscum album. Next base: position 151,196,365 of record OY728159.1, read on the forward strand.
TTCACCATAAGGATGAAATTATTTTCATTCTTCATATCCTTATATACTTGGAGAAGGAGATTAATAATATCTGGAAGATACTTCTCAATGCTTTTCATATTGAAGTTTTCCTCAAAGTTATAGAAACTCTAAGTCAGTGATTCTATAACGATTTTTTTTCCCAGTTCATCAATATTTTAAACCCTAGAACCTCTAGGAACACCGTGTAGAAAATGAGCTTGACTATGTGTGGCCTGACTGAGGGTTTGTCTCCAAGATTTCTCTGAAAGAGTTCCCTGGATATGTCAACCCATCTCTATCAATATCTCCCTGGGTAAATACCAATAAGGTTCCTAAGAATGATCTATGAATCTATTCCTTTGTGAGACATCATGAGTTCACTAAACATTGATAAAACAATCAAATATTTAACATTAAACACATTTCCTTAATGTTTTATTTGACTAAGAACACTTCATTACTCTCCTCCTTAGTAGGAAAATTATGCATTGAGGATTCTAGAATGTAATGTTTTCATTCAAGGAAAAGATTAACCTGAATGTGTCTAAACCACTCCGGGAATTTAATTACACTGATCAAGTTTTTATTTTGCAATATTGATTATAGGGATAATGGGTATAATGATCTTTCCATTTTATTCTACTATCAAAAGAGAAGATTATTATTAGTTTTACTAATTATAAATTTGGTGAGATATAATAAATCAATTTATTTTATTAAATCTCTCACTATTTTATACAAATTAAATATCCCACAACATTGAACATAGAATGCCTAGTTTTTAACATACTATAGTGGAAAGGTTCCATATTCCCCATCACATAACCCCAACAAGGGTTGGTCAAGATACATGAAGGTATTTCGGTACCCATTTTTTCAACTATGATACTTCATCTCTATGATAATTTGTGTGGACTTCTCTATCATAAAATCTTCACTTGGATTTTCTCAACACATTCCTCCAAATTACACCAAGTCTAGAAAGTGTTAATCATCTTGGCATAAAATGGTTAAATCAACCCAAATACTTTATAATGAATCCCATTATAAAATTATGTTTCCCCGCAAGGGTTGGTTGAACACTTAGTTCTATTGACTTTAATTCCCAATAAAATAATGGAATGTCATGTTTGACTTAATATTTATTTTGGGGGTTTTAATTTATTATGCATATTTTTCATCTTTTTTTATCATTTTCATGTCTTGTTAATTTTGAGTGGATGTTAATTAATTAATTAAACATGTTGGATAAAACATTTATTCAAAATTAATTTATTTAATTGATTCATTTTCACGTTTATACATTTATTTATGTGATCAAGAACTTTTATCAATAAAATAAATAATTTCCTATAGAAAAAATAATTAATTAATTAAATTAACCATTCATGAGATGTATCTAATGGTTGACTTAATGAGTGTAAATTAAATAACCTTTAACCTATAGGAAATAACTCATATTTCTAATCTTAGCATGAGTTACAACATTCCACATTTCACCAGTGTATCAATTAAGTTGGTATCATAATGGTTCTATCTTGAACCACCTCCACATTCCTTGGGATAATCCATTAATTACATGTATTTATGACACACACATATGCAAGGGAAACCAAACTATTAATTGAAAATTTATTACATAGATATCCTTGGATATGTAGGTCCTATATAATAATGGAGGGAGATATTATTCATAGGCAATCATTTAATTTAATATTAAATAATTCCAAATCCATTAAATAAATTCAATTAAAATATCGGACACATACATGTGTATTGCTCAAACACATGTATGGTCATACATGAAATGAATACATAAAAGTAACTGTCCATAATTCATTTCATTCTACATTTTATATTATTAAGATGAACAGACTTGGATTAATTAATTAATTAATTAATTAATTAATTCCCTTTCATCTTAATGATCATGTGATCTTAACTGGAGAAACCCATATTTTATGGAATGTAAATTCAAGATAACACCACATATCTACAATCTATTTTCCTTAGATGCATTCATAGGTATTGTATGTATATCTTGGAGGACTTCACAGAGTGTACAGGATAATTACATATCGTGTATATATTTGATTCATGTGTATGTTTTCTCACCGTGTGGCTTAGTGTGTTATTTGAACATATGATTTTATAAGCTAAACATCATATACACTGAATAAAAAATGTTTATATCATAAGTGCTTTATGTTTTTAGACTTAATAGGTTTATAAGGTATATAATGACCATAAGTATTCCATTATTTATATTGTTAACACGTGTAGACTACACAACATGTACACTGATACACGTCATGAAATCCGACAACTATGTTCTTGGTTGGCTGGTCAACACATGGCGTACTCCATGTGTAGTTACTGTGTGGAATTTTCTGTATCCCTCGGCGTATTGAGATGTAGTGAACTATGGTACACAACATGTATTTCCTACCACACACCGTGTAACCTGGTCTTACAAGCCCAAAATTCATTCTTTCCTGATGGAATCTCTAGTTATTATTCATCTATTTTAAAACCTTTATGAAAATGAAATAATAAAATAATCATGATTGATAAGATAATTCATGTTAATTAAACTAAGATTAAATAAATAATAACCTGAAATTAAAAACTAACAACAATTTCACATAGACCATCAATCAAATAAATAATTATAAATTTAAATGTTACCCCTATAATACCACTTGTTGCATCTAGGAACAGTATAGGAGTGTGGTGGTGGGAGATATAATAAATTTATTTTAATTATAATTTCTCAAAACCATGAGTGAGGTTATTAAATGTAAAATTTATAATTAATTTATTTAATATCTAAAGAAATTAATACATGGGATTAGGAACATTATTCATTGACTAATGTTGATCATCCAAAAAGACGCCTTTGGATTGCCTTTATTTAACTATCAGGATCCAAGGATAGAATCCATCTAGCAATGATCTACACATAAACTTTTGATCTATGAACAATTCTAGTCGATCTATGGGTTTTAGTGTAGAAAATAAAATTTCTTCCATTTTTCATTCTTCATCTCTCATTCTTTGGCCTTGATGAAATATTTCTAGTGTTATTTCTCTTGAGAGGGAGAGAGATAGAGGATTTGAACTAAAATTCAATGTTCCCAACAATTCTCACATCTTGAATTTTGGATACCATACAAAATAGACATAAATTCATACTTATAGATCGAGGGTTTAAGTTAAAATAATTATTTAATTTAATTCCAACAATTAAATTGTATTATAACCTTTATTAAAACCCACACCACATAATATTATTATTATTTTTGGATTTGTGCCAACTTGTGAAAATTGATAAATAATATTTAACAACTTTTAAAAAATTATTTTTCATTGGATGCATTCTTGGTCCATTCAAACTTTTTGATATTTTTTTAATACCAAAATAAATATTTTATTCCATTAAATTAATATTTACTCACAAACCCATAAAAAATATTTATTAAATATTCAATAAAAAAATTAAAAAAAAATTATTCACAATATGGGAAATAAATATCTATTTAATTTATACGATCAGTATAACTTGAATAAAATTAATCCTCATCTTCGAGAATAATATTTATTCCATTAATTGAAATGAAATTTAATTTCATCAAGACTAGTGGAAACACTTAGTGTGTTACCATATAATATTCTTTCTCATTGGAAGTAGATAAGATTTCCTAAAGTCCAATATTACTATTTAGGAATAGTCAAGGAACCCAAGAGAAAAAACGTAATGTATTAATGGTGAAAAAAATGAATGCACACTATTTAATATAACCCATTTATCAGAATATATAAATGTGTAGGTTTCATGAAATTTTCATCAACTTATATGCTCAATACGTCTTTCTTTGAAAATATAAAACAAACACATCGATACAAAATGTCCATAGAATTTAGGTGACAGTTGTATTCTAAAAAAAGTTATGATACATCAACTCCCATAAATATAGAGGGGATATATCATTCCTCAAAGTATCCCTTAAGTAAATATCAATCATGACTCCTCCAACATACAGTACTTCCCACCAACATATTGTGTGATAGTTTTGGTTAGTAAATTTAAGTTCACGAGTCATTATATGCTTTAATGATAATATTAAAGTCTATATACCATTACACACACATGAAGATAATATTATCTGATGACACCAAAACATGAAAAATTCCTATTGGTGGGTCTATTCCCACAATATCGCTTCTTAGAGATTACTAAGTGTGACCTTTAGGAGAAGAACCATCACCCTCTTATGAGTACATGCACCTGACGGTCTAAATTCTATATTTCACATCATACTATGTTTTCAAACTACAAAACTATATTAAGAATATTATAATATCACTTAAAGTTTCTCATCATAGTGGGGAATATCTATAAACTTACCAATATGAGAAATACTCTAGGGAATTATTAAATCCAAGATATGCATAAAAATAAAAAAAAAGTAATAAGATGATAAATTAATATTAAATACATATGTAGATACATGTAATCAAACTAAAACCAGTTGTTCCTAGGAAAAATACTCCAACACATAACCCACATAAATTAAACAGGTGTTGAATATTGGAGGTGTCACACAAAAGTGAAAAGTGAGATAAAAATCCCTTACCTTAAGTCTTAACTTCTATTTTACTCATTCAACCCTATTGTATAATAAATTTCAGTTTTTCGTAAATCTATTATCTAATCAAATTCATTTATATAATACCATATATTATTTTTGTATGACCTTTTATTACCCATTTATTAACAATTCCATGTAAATGTTATGTTTCAGGTAATGACCACTTTATTTTTTGAATATGTTTTGATTTACTAAATTTTTTGTTTTATTAATCGGATAATGGATACATCATATCCAAAATTATAACCATGATATAAATATTATATATATTAATTATATATTTATTTATATTAATCCATTAAATTTAGTGATAGAAAATTAAATACATCGTTCCAGGAGAGGCAGGTCGTACATATGTATGGACGTTATTTGCATTTTCTTATTAGATTAAAAGAAAGAAAGGTAATTATATATTATAATTCCATAATAATTTTTATTTCATATATGTAACATCCCAAGTAAGTAATGAATAATATATATTTTTATCTATGTCTATTAATGATTAAGATAGTGTTTTAGAGGCTTAAAATGAAAATAAATCCAATCTTAAGCATGGAATACACTAATATTCTTAAAAGATTGTTTTATTGCTTTATGATGGAAAATCCTTTTTAAATATATCTTTTGAAAATTTTATAAACTATTTTTGTCAAAATAAACTTATTCTTTATGATTGGGACATCAAAATTTACTTTGTGTGAATTTTTGGTATTTTTCTGACAATGTTCATTTTTTTAATGAATAGTGAAAAATACTGCATTTTACATCAAAACTGCTTTTTAATCTAATTTATTTATATGATTAGATTATCTTTTGAATTGGTCTTAATGTGTAATATGAATATATTTTTACCATTTAATCCAATGGTGGTAGTTGGAATCAATTTCACTTTGAAATTGGACTTAAACTAGTGTCAATCGTTTGATACTTATTGTTTCATAAAAACACGCTATTTGCTCTGACAACGGAAATTAATTATTAAATTAATTAATGTGACTTATATGTTTTGAATTTTTTAAAATATACTTCATTTTTGAATTCGGAATAACAAATATAGCTTAGGGTGAAGTTTTGGTAATTTTCTGAAAAACTTCAATTTTTGATGAATATTGAAACCACTAAGTGGTACTTATAAAGACTGATTTTCCGTTTAAATTAAATTTTTCCATCATTGTGTTTTGAATTTCAAAAATCCGACATACATGGTTGTCATTAAGAAGTAAAATGTGGTTCAATGAGATTATAATATTTTTTTGGTGAATAGTAACTTATTAAGTTTTTAATCGCGATTAGTGGTAATTAGTGTAGTTCGAGGTAAAAATAATGCTTTAATAAAATAAGATGAGCTTGACACATGTCCTACCCTCATTGGTTGTGTCATGTCCGACCAAGACAAGCCATGGGTCAACTTGGGGACCCCATGGATCTACTTTGGTTGGGAAATGACATAAATAACTTTTTATTTAATGTAAAAGTAAAAATGACACAAACATAATATGTTTTACGAAAACAATTTTTACATGGGGTTATAAATTTCAGATTTTTTATTATAAATAGTCATTGGAAATATAAAAATATTTCCTACATCATAGTATTTTTTTTATAATTTTTAGACATTAAATAAATTAAATTATTTATGACATAATAATGATGCAGCGATGACATCATTATTTGACGATTTAAATAAAATGGAAAGATAATGTAAACTCTATGAACTACACAAGTCAAAAACCAATTGGATGAGTGGATTTCGAACCCCTATCACCTTATCCACGAATTATATCAATGTGGGACCTTTTAAAACCGAAACACAATTTCAAATAAAGTAATATTTCTTTACTTTCCAAAAGTGTCCCTCCTCTCCTATTATAAAAGGCCCCCACCTCTACCTCATTTCACACACTCCTCAATCCTTTGGCTCGGCCAACCCCTGCCCATTTACTCTATCCACATCCCTATCCTCATCCTAGAGGATTCCATTTGGGCAGAATCCTTTCAAAGGAAGCCTTTAGGCTCAAATCAAAAGGAGTTACACTTTTAAAGGTAATTCATTCTCTCATGTTCATTTGTTTTATTTTGCTTCTCCAACCCCATAACTCTTTTTATTTACTTATTTTGTAACAACACCAGTATCTTCAATATACTAGGATGTTGTTATAAGATTTATTTTAGCTACACTCTCACACAACTACATCAAATGGTTAAAGAACATACGGTTTCCGTTGATGGCGAAATTCTGCCTCCCGAAACGATGATTGTTCAATACTCATTTAACACCTTCAAAGGTGGCCATTATGATGTCACTATTTTTATATATGATATATAATATGTTTATTTTTTCCTTAAGCTTCTGTTTTTTTTCATTTTGGGAATACCTTTATTGTTTCCATTATGGGTAAACACGATATCTTCATTTTAGGAAGTGCGGACTACCGCCCCCTGAAAGTGATTTGATTCGTTAATACCATATGTGGGATGTGTAAAGGATAAAGTAATGATATTATATATGTTATTATACTGTAATTATAATATACTCTTATATCATTATTATTCCATTCCAGAAAATAGGAAATAGAAATGGAAGTAGCGTTCATGCGTACGTACGGCTTACCGTCTCCATGAACAGTGCATTTAATTTATTACCTCTAAATGTGATTTAATATTATAAATACATGTATATGATGAATATATATGATATATATGTTATCCAAATAATTAATATCATTCTGGATATAACGAACCTTTGACCAAATTAACAACATGTAAGTGTAAGAAGTCTATTTTTGACTTAAGAACCAAATACCGACAAAATTAACATTATTAACTTAAATGATTACATGATGTTCATAACATGGTATAAAAGGAATAATGAACTGGAAAAAGGTTCATAATCAAGTAGAGATTAACTCAAGTTTATTATTCAGGAGATTAAAGAACGGTCAGGTCAAGTCGGATACGAGGTATGGGACTTCGTCTCAATCCCCTTTCATTGAGGCATATTTTATTTTATACACAACGTTCTTTTATACGGTGTATAAAACCCTTTGACTTTTATGTTTATTCAAAAGTAATCTTTTTTATACAAAGTGTTTACTAAACGACAAAAGGGAGTGTTTTTGTCATACGTATGCGGCGACAACGACTTCTCCTCCGTCCTGACCGTTATTTGAGTTTCGGCTTCCTCTACAAGCCATACCTTCTTTTTAAAAGAAAAATAAATACCATGTTTTACTTTTCTTTTATTTTGGTATTGAAAATGGTTTTCACAATGTTTTTGTGTTGTATTGATATCTTGTGATTGAAATGTGGAAATTTTATGTTTCCTTTATGCATGTTTTATGTGATACAATTATGTTATGGTTCTTGGGAATTATTATGAAGACGGGTGGTTCCGTGATAAACTAAGGGCGGGTGAGCCGGATATAGCTCTCCAATGCATTGGGTAACATGAAGGAGTGAAACGTTAAGGTTTATCTAAAGAGATTTTAGGGAATATACTTTGATGGGTATTCCAAACATGACCAAGAGGGTTACTCCCTACGTAAGAATGTTATGAATGCCTCAAGTTACCTTTATGTCTTATGATTTCTATGATTTATTCATGATTTTATGAGGTGTGTTAAAGTGCCTATATTTTATGGGTAAAGTATGATTTCATTCTTATGTATATATGAACACATGTTTCCTTTCCATGTTTTTTTTATAACCCATACTGAGATTTTTATGCTCATCCCAAGTTTTTTTTGAAATGTTTTTCACAGGTCAAGGGAAAGGTACATGATATGATGATAGTGTCAAGGAAGTGTCAAGAAATAATCCATGTTTTATTTTAAATGTGTTTCCATTGATGGGAATGAATAATACTATCTTTATGTAACCACTTTGTTTATATGTGGAATGTAATGCAGGTTTTGTGATCTAATTCTCTAAAACTCTAAACCTGAAAAGATCCTCAATGTGTAATCTTGTAATAACTCAAGATTAAGTAAGGTTTAAGGCTGGGGCCTTATAGTTGGTATCAGAGGTTGGTTTAGATAACTTTTGGAGTTAGAATTCTATTAAATGATTATCCAAAAATATTTTTTTTATGGTTAAATTGAAGTGATATAGGATTTGAAGATTACCATGTTGCTTCATCTAAGACATGTTTGTTCAGAATGGTTTTCTGCAGAGGAAACAGGGAAGCAGTATTAGGAAGGCATACAGAAGGAAATAACCTTCCGAATCAGCATCCTGAGATGGTCGGAATTGGAACTGAATAGTTTTTTGCAGTAATGGCGCAGTTGACTCAAGCGATAAATGGTGGTGGTATCCATGAACGAGATCAGTCAGATCAACCGCAGAGGAACATGTCAGTGGTGGAACATTTCATGAGGCAACATCCACCATCATTCAGAGGATCATCTGACCCTGTGCTAGCTGAAGGGTGGATTAAAGCACTGGAGAAGATTTTTGATGTCATGGGGTGTTCAGACAATCAAAAGGTTAGTCTTGCTATTTACCGTTTGGAGGGTGAGGCAGATCAGTAGTGGTCTATGGGTAAAAATATCAGGGACGCCGATGAGATTGATGCTCTTGACTGGGATTAATTCAAAGGTATGTTTCTTGAGAAGTATTTTCCTAAGGCTGTTCGACTTAGGATGGAAAAACAATTCTTGGAATTGAGGCAATAGGAAGACTCAGTGGCTGCCTATGAAGAAAGGTTCACTCGATTGGCAAGGTATGCTCCAAATTTTATCCGAGACCTTGATAGTAAAATCAATCATTTTTACTCAGGATTAAAGCCAAAATATCGAAAGGGCATTAGCTTCTCGTGAGTTTAAAAGTTATGAAAAGCTTTTTCGATGTGCTGAGAAGGTGGAAATGGAGTTTTCCGATGACCATGTTTTCTATAACAACCAGCAGAAGAAGAGACCGAGGTGGCAGCAGAAAGGTAAGAATTCTTCAAAAAAGTATGATGGTAATAGAACTAAGTTTCCAGTTTGTGATAAATGTGGCAAAAGGCATGCTGGGGAATGTCTTCTGAATTCTGGAAAGTGCTACCGATGTGGTAAGATGGGACCTAAGGCTCGTGATTGCACTGAAAAGGATCAAGGTGAAGGTAAGAACAAATTTGATTTACAGTTAGTGAAATGTTATAAGTGCAATGAGATGGAATAACTGTTGATCCTGCAAAAACAAAAGTTGTGGAAGAATGGCCAAGACCCACAAATGTAACCGAGATTCGTAGCTTCCTTGGTTTGGTGGGATATTACCGAAGGTTTGTTAGAAATTTTTCACGGTTATCTAGTCCAATGACTAAGCTAACTCGGAAGGGTGTTAAGTTTATCTGGACAAAAGAATGTGATGATTGTTTTCAGGAATTGAAAAGAAGATTGGTGAATGCTCCAGTTTTGGCACTACCTTCCAGGAATGGTGAGTTTGTTATATACAGTGATGCTTCATTGAAAGGACTTGATTGCATCCTAATGCAGAATGATCAGGTAATTTCTTATGCTTCACGACAGTTGAAAACTCATGAGGTAAATTACCCTACACATGATTTGGAATTAGCTGCTGTTGTTTTTGCTTTAAAAATTTGGAGGCATCATTGGTATGGAGTAAAGTGTGAAATATATACCGATCACAAAGTTTAAAGTATATATTCACTCAGAAAGAGTTAAACATGAGACAGAGGAGATGGCTAGAATTAATCAAGGATTATGATTGTATAATTCATTACCATCCGGGAAAAGCAAATAAAGTGGCTGATGCTTTGAGTCGAAAAAGTAATTCTTCATTAACAATGTTGCATTTGGAACGTGATCCTTTGGTTAAGGATTTGATGAACTTTGGCATAGAAGTTGTTGGTGCAGGAAGTCCTTCTGTTTTGTTTCAGGTATCAGTGAGATCATCTCTATCAGATAGAATCAAGAAAGCACAGAAGCAAGACAGTGAGTTGCAGAAAAAGGTAGAGTTGGTTCAGAAAGGCAAGTTGCCTGAATTCAACATTGATAATGATTGTGTTTTGAGATATGGGAAGAGATTGTGTGTGCCTTGTGATTCACAGTTGAAGAGAGAGTTGTTATGTGAAGCTCATAGTTCTCTGTTTTTAGTTCATCCGGAAAGTACTAAGATGTATAGAGATCTGCGGGAGTATTACTGGTGGGATGGAATGAAAAGAGACATTGCTGATTTTACTGTGAAGTTTTTGACATGTCAACAGGTTAAAGCAGAGCGGCAGTTACCGAAAGGGATGCTTCAGCCTTTACCAGTTCCAGAGTAGAAATGGTAGAATATATCCATGGACTTTGTTGTGGGATTACCGAATACATCTCAAGGTAATAATGCAATCTGGGTTATTGTTGATCGCTTGACCAAATATGCTCATTTCCTTGCTATACGAGATACTTTCTCTCTTGATCAACTTTCCCGTTTGTATCTTAAAGAGATAGTCAGGTTACATGGAGTTCCTCTCTCCATTGTATCGGATCGTGATCCCAGGTTTACTTCTAACTTTTGGAAAGGCCTTCAGAAGTCATTGGGTACTGAATTAAATTTTAGTAGAGCTTTTCATCCTCAATCAGATGAGCAGTTAGAATGAACAATTCAGAAATTGGAGGATATGCTACGAGCTTGTTCTATGGATTATCAGGGAAGTTGGGACCAACATCTTTCTTTGGTTGAATTTTCATATAATAACAGTTTTCATTCCAGTATACAGATGGCACCATTTCAGGAATTATATGGGAAGCGGTGTCGAACTCCAGTATTCTGGGATGAAGTGGGTGAAAGGAAGTTGATGGGACCAGAATTGGTAGAAGAGATGGCAGAAAAAGTTCAGCTGATTCAGAAACAAATGAGAACAGCTCAGAGCAGGCAGAAGAGTTATGCGGATAACCGGAGGAAGGATCTATCTTTCGAGGTAGGTGATCATGTTTTTCTCAAGGTCTCTCCTTGGAAAAGTGTGATGAGATTTGGTAAGAAAGGAAAGTTGAGTCCAAGGTTCGTTGGACCATACGAAATTCTGGAGAGAGTTGGATCAGTTGCATACCGAGTGGCTTTACCTCCGAGTTTATCTCAGGTACACAATGTTTTTCACGTTTCGATGTTGAGAAAGTATATGCCAGATCTATCTCATGTTTTGAGTCCAGAGGTAGTTTAGCTGGAAGAGAACCTATCTTATGAGGAATAACCGGTCCAGATTCTTGACCACAGGGAGAAACTGTTACGGAATAAAGTGATTCACCAGGTAAAGGTTTTTTGGAAAAAACCACATGATTGAAGAGGCAACATGGGAATCTGAAAATGCAATGAGGGATAAGTACCCCCATTTATTTGATATGTAAATAAATTGTGGGGATGCAATTTTTTAAAGGTGGGAAGGATGTAACATCCCAAGTAAGTAATGAATAATATATATTTTTATCTATGTATATTAATGATTAAGATAGTGTTTTAGAGGCTTAAAATGAAAATAAATCCAATCTTAAGCATGGAATACACTAATATTCTTAAAAGATTGTTTTATTGCTTTATGATGGAAAACCCTTTTTACAATTTTATAAACTATGTTTGTCAAAATAAACTTATTCTTTATGATTGGGACATCAAAATTTACTTTGTGTGAATTTTTGGTATTTTTCTAACAATGTTCATTTTTTAATGAATAGTAAAAAATACTGCATTTTACATCAAAACTGCTTTTTAATCTAATTTATTTATTTGATTAGATTTTATTTTGAATTTGTATTAATGTGTAATATGAATATATTTTTACCATTTAATCCAATGGTGGTCATTGGAATCAATTTCACTTTGAAATTGGACTTAAACTAGTGTCAATCTTTTGATACTTATTGTTTCATAAAAACATGATATTTGCTCTGACAGCGGGAATTAATTATTAAATTAATTAATGTGACTTATATGTTTTGAATTTTGTAAAATCGACTTCATTTTTGAATTCGGAATATCAAATATAGCTTAGGGTGAATTTTTGGTAATTTTCTGAAAAACTTCAATTTTTGATGAATAGTGAAACCACTAAGTGGTACTTATAAAGACTGATTTTCCGTTTAAATGAAATTTTTCCATCATTGTGTTTTGAATTTAAAAAATCCGACATACATGGTTGTCATTAAGAAGTAAAATGTGTTTCAATGGGATTATAATAATTTTTTGGTGAATAGTAACTTATTAAGTTTTTAATCGCGATTAGTGGTAATTAGTGTAGTTTAAGGTAAAAATAATGCTTTAATAAAATAAGATGAGCTTGACACATGTTCTACCCTCATTTGTTGTGTCATGGCCGACCAATATAAGCCATGGCTCAACTTGGGGTCCCCATGGATCCACTTTGGTTGGGAAATGACATAAATAACTTTTTATTTAATGTAAAAGTAAAAATGACACAAACATAATATGTTTTACGAAAACAATTTTTACATGGGGTTATAAAGATCAGATTTTTTATTATAAATATTAATTGGAAAGATAAAAATATTTCCTACATCATAGTATTTTTTTATAATGTTTAGACATTAAATAAATTAAATTATTTATGACATAATAATGATGCAGCGATGACATCATTATTTGACGATTTAAATAAAATGTAAAGATAATGTAAAATATATGAACTAAACATGTCCAAAACCAATTGGATGAGTGGATTTCGAACCCCTATCACCTTATACACGAATTATATCAATGTGGGACCTTTTAAAACCGAAACACATTTTCAAATAAAGTAATATTTCTTTACTTTCCAAAAGTGCCCCTCCTCTCCTCTTATAAAAGGCCCCCACCTCTACCTCATTTCACACACTCCTCAAGCCTTTGGCTCGGCCAACCCCTGCCCATTTAATCTCTCCACATCTCTCTACTCATCCTAGAGGATTACCTTTGGGCAGAATCCTTTCAAATGAAGCCTTTAGGCTCAAATCAAAAGGAGTTACACTTTTAAAGGTAATTCATTCTCTCATGTTCATTTGTTTTATTTTGCTTCTCCAACCCCCTAAACTCTTTTTATTTACTTCTTTTGTAACAACACCAGTATCTTAAATATACTAGGATGTTGTTATAAGATTTATTTGATCTACACTCTCACACAACTACATCAAATGGTTAAAGAACATACGGTTTCCGTGGATGGTGAAATTCTGCCTCCCGAAATGATGATTGTTCAATACTCATTTAACACCTTCAAAGGTGGCCATTATGATGTCACTATTTTTATATATGATATATAATATGTTTATGGTTTCCTTAAGCGTCTGTTTTTTTCCATTTTGGGAATACCTTTATGGTTTCCATTATGGGTAAACACGATATCTTCATTTTAGGAAGGGCGGACTACCGCCCCCTAGAAGTGATTTGATTCGTTAATACCATATGTGGGATGTGTAAAGGATAAAGTTAATGATATTATATATTTTATTATAATGGAATTATAATATACTCTTATATCATTATGATTCCATTCCAGAAAATATGAAATAGAAATGGAAGTAGCGTTCATGCGTACGTACGGCTTACCGTCTCCATGAACGGTGCATTTCATTTCTTACCTCTAAATGTGAGGTAATATTATAAATACATGTATATGATGAATATATATGATATATATGTTATCCAAATAATTAATATCATTCTGGATATAACAAAGCTTTGACCAAATTAACAACATGTAAGTGTAAGAAGTCTATTTTTGACTTAAGAACCAAATACCGACAAAATGAACATTATTAACTTAAATGATTACATGATGTTCATAACATGGTATAAAAGGAATAATGACCTTGAAAAAGGTTCATAAGAAAGTAGATATTAACTCATGTTTATTATTCAGGAGATTAAAGAATGGTCAGGTCAAGTCGGATATGAGGTATGGGACTTCGTCTCAATCTCCTTTCATTGAGGCATATTTTATTTTATACACAACGTTCTTTTATACGGTGTATAAACTCCTTTGACTTTTACGTTTATTCAAAAGGATTATTTTTTATACGAAGTTTTTACTAAACGACAAAAGGGAGTGTTTTTGTCGTACGTATGCGGCGACAACGACTTTTCCGCCGTCGTGACCGTTATTTGAGTTCCGGCTTCCTCTACAAGCCATACCTTCTTTTTAAAAGAAAAATAAATACCATGTTTTACTTTTCTTTTATTTTGGTATTGAAAATGGTTTTCACAATGTTTTTGTGTTGTATTGATATCTTGTGATTGAAATGTGGAAATGTTATGTTTCCATTATGCATGTTTTATGTGATACGATTATGTTATGGTTTTGGGGCATTATTATGAAGACGGGTGGTTCCGTGATAAACTAAGGGCGGGTGATCCCGATATAGCTCTCCAATGCATTGGGTAATGCGAAGGAGTGAAACGTTAAGGTTTCTCCGAATAGATTTTAGGGAATATACTGTGATGGGTATTCTAAACGTAACCAAGAGGGTTACTCCCTACGTAAGAATGTTATGAATGCCTCAAGTTACCTTTATGTCTTATGATTTCTATGATTTATTCGTGATTTTATGAGGTATGTTAAAGTGCCTATGTTTTATGGGTAAAGTATGATTTCATTCTTATGTATATATGAACACATGTTTCCTTTCCCTGTTTTTGTTTATAACCCATACTGAGCATTTTATGCTCATCCCATGTTTTTTTTTGAAATGTTTTTCACAGGTCAAGGGAAAGGTACACGATATGATGATAGTGTCAAGGAAGTGTCAAGAAATAATCCATGTTTTATTTTAAATGTTTTCCATTGATGGGATTTAAGAATACTATCTTTATGTAACCACTTTGTTTATATGTGGAATGTAATGCAGGTTTTATGATCTAATTATCTAAAACTCTAAACCCGAAAAGATCCTTAATGTGTAATCTTGTAATAACTAAAGATTAAGTAAGGTTTAAGGCTGGGGCCTTATAATATATATCAAATATTTTTATTAAAAATGTACTTAATACAATCCATGTATATCATGAAGGAATCTTATCACTTCACGAGGTAATAGAATGTCATATACATGAGTGACGTTATAATATTCCAAAAAAATGGAAAGAATAAAAGAATGTGTGAATAAAAATTAAATATCAATAATAATTTAAAAATTATAAAATATAAAAAATAAATGCATAATTAAATTCATCCTTGATATTTTATAATAGGAAAACGAATGACATTGATTCATGAGGTGGTAGTTCGTAGTATACGCGAACGATGATTTTCTAGCAAATTTGATGGAAGTGGAGATGGATAATTATTATGATATAAACATAATAACATATTATTATATTATAGATATGGATATTATCATATTTTATGTGTCAATACATAACTGAATTTTTAAAATGAAGAAAGAAAAATAAATATCTTGTTAAGATAATTACCTTCTCTAAGAGAAACCTCCTTTGGATCTCCTCTTAATGACCCTGGGATGGTATTTTGGGGGGAATATGAGCTGTAGAATTAAACTAATTATTTTTTTGGAGATAATTAAGAATGTTTTTTTGTATAAAAATTTCTTGGTAGGTGTTAATAATTGAAGGGTGGTGGTGGCCTTTTATAAGGGTGATAAAGGAGAGTCCATGGAAACTACATTGAAATTTCCCAAAAGACTCAAAAATAATAGTCATTACCATGAAAAAAGATTTCAAATGACACTAGTATCGAACATAGAAAAGATAATATGAAAATATTGCAATTAAATAATATTTGTAAACATTTCTAAATCATTTTAACACTTATCATTTTAGTTTAGCCCCATGTTAAACCCATTTTTACCTCAACCATGGTAATTAATTTTTGTTGTATTCACTATTCTTCTAGGTCAAAATGAATTTTAACTTATTATAAAATATAAATTATTATATTCCCTAATATTTAATCCATTGTTTCAAATTCCATTCCCATAACTAGAAAATTTTAATTTGAAATTATTGCTGTATGCATGATGCGAAAGATGGATTTAAAGAGAAAATATCCAAAATATTACAAAGTTCTTATATCAAAATTCAATATGAAATTGATTAAAATGACCCAAATTGGATTAATTTATGAATATTTGAACTAATATAACTTTAATATCAATTTAAAAAATATTATAAATAAATTAAATGAAAAGGCAGTTTCCCATTAAAATTCTTCATTCTTCAAGTAGTACATTTTTCAAGCACAAGAGGAATTTATATTAACTATAGGTATAAAAATAATAATTGAATGAGCCTTAATTAAAATTTATTTATATATAATATATAAATTTCCTTTAAAAAATTCTTCATTATTTATTATTTTATTTAACTAATGTGGATAAAAATTATGCACTTTAAAACATTTTTCCGAAAACCCCTTGTTTAAACCATAAAATACACATATACTAAAATAAAATATGATTTTTATTAAAAAATAAATAAGTAGATTCAATATTAATAAATTATTATTATTTTACATTGAATAAAATGGGAATTTAAATTGATTAATCTATATTAAAAAATAATAGTTTTATTAAAATCATTGTTTTCTATTATTCAAAGAAAAATCAATATTTTCCAAAAAATAAGAAACTTTCACCATAAGTTAATTTCAATATGATGATTCAAAAAATAATTTTCATTTTATAAAATATATTTTCTAAAATATCTATAAATTAATTATAAAAGTTTTTTAAAAAATTCAATGAAATCGTTTTTGAAAAAAAAGTATTATTTCAATAATATAATTGAAAAATTAATTTATTATTTTGTAAGAATTTATAAATAAATTTATATTGAGAAGGAAATTTATATTTATATTTCATAAAATATTTTATTTATGTCATAACTTCATGTTTCAGGGATAGGTTATAATTTTCATCTTCAAAATAATATAATTTCAGGGTTCGTTGAAGCTCGATGTCATATTTCATGCACACAATTATTGTTTGGTGTAACATAAGATTAAATGGATGTTGTATATAACATAATAAAAACTCAGTGTTTCATTTAAATAAATCTAACCACAGTGATATTTTTTAATGTAAGTTAAATTCATTGTTTCTTAAAATTAAAAATATCATAAATATTTAATTATCTGGAAAAACAAATTAAAAATATATTAAGGCATCACATTCTACCACCTTAAAATGAATTTCTTCCTAAAAATTTGTCTTAGTAATGAAAGGTTTAACATTTGAAAAATCCTTCATAGAAATCAAAATTTTAAAGAGGATTAATAAAACAAACTCTTGAAAATAGAAATAAATGTGGTAAGGTCATTTGGAATAACACATTCTAGGTTTCAAAATAAGAAAACATAGGTGGGAAAATAAAACATGTATAACTAAGAGAAAAATAACTTCTAAATACTAATATATAGTTATATAGAACATGAATAATAAGAATTTGGGTGATCGAGAGAAGGTTAATGACCAAAAAACCATACATATTTGATTATTTGAGGGACCATTTTATTCATTAAAAATGATGGTACTAGGATATAATTTTTCATTGAAGACCATTTTCAAGAAATTGAAGAATTAAATTACAAGATAGACTAAGAACATATGAAAATGTTCTTACTTGATATATTTCTATTTCAAATGTATAATTTCATCATTGGGTTGCATCTTGATCAATTTCCACTTCATTTCTAACACCATAATATGAATTTCTAAAGTATGAATCCCTAAAAAATATCTATAAAATAATGATAATTTGTTCCATGTATCTATATTTATTGTTAAAAAAAGAATGCACAATTTATGCATAAATATTTATATGGTGAAGTAAATTGGTAATATTTAAAACCTTATCCCAAGTTTTACATAAACAATTTTATAATTTTCTAACCTTATGACCCTTTCAAAGTATTAAAATACAAAACCTTAGAAGGAAGGTTACTAAATTTAAAATATGAACATATCATTTCTTCCAAAAAAAACATGATGTTGCACTTAATTTTCACATACCAAATATGTGAATACCTTCATCAGATTTTCTCTTGAAACATTGTAATAACCAAAATTACTATAAAACCTTATTTTGAACATACATAATTCATTATAACATAACAAAATATATTTTTGAAGATATTACTTAAATCTAAATATATTTAAATATCAATAAATGATAGAATATACCACTTTTTCTACAAATCACCAATCAGATCTATGTTCTTTAATAATACCCAATAAACTTTGTCAAAAGTAATCATCTCTTTAACCTATCATCATTACCTCAAAATTAGTAACATATTAAGAGTTATATTTACCTTAATAAAAATATCACATTTCTATTAAATCACTTTTCTAGGTCATCAAAATCATTCAAAATATTCTTTTGAATAGATAATGAAAAAATTGTATTAAAATCTATATGTATTTTATAATATATATAATGAAATTCTTGAATCTGAATACATAAATTATTTAATCCTACCACATTAATAATTATTATGGAATAGGTATCTCCTTGGTATAAAAGTAAATTCTTGGGTCAAGGAATTTTGTTTGATAATTATTATATTCTCCATAGATAATACATTAAGCTCCTCGATAATTTGTCACCCGATGACCTTTTTTCACAAAGATAAAATCTTCCCCTCTCTTTGATATATTCCTCCATGTTTTTCTTCACAACTTCTTGACATGTAGGAAGCCAAAAAATATTTCTTCCATGTTTATTACCACATGAAATCTTATAAAAGGTCACCTTTATCTTATTTTATGAGTTATAAATCTCACCAAAGTTCATGTTGTTAATAAAATATCACGATAAATCATTAATAATAATCACAATATCTTTCTATCCAATCATCGTTAAATTTGGTTGCCCATAGTCACTAAATTTTCCATCAAATTCATTGTTAAAATTATTCCTTTTGGTTCCACCCATTGAATAAAACTAAAAATCATTGTGTGAGAAACACTAATCACAGTGTAAAACCAGATTATCATGAGAATAATATCACTTATATGATTTATAAATCATGAAAAATTATTTTTAATATGTGGAACATTAGGTTTATTCTATTTCATTCATATTTAAAATTTATTTCAATACATTGTGATGGTTTGTAAAGTGTTTTGGAATTTCCAAATCATATCACCCGGGATTATCAAATCAAGTGTGTAGAAGGGCCCATTGTCACCCACTAGTTCCTGATAGATTCAAGATCAATATGGTTTTTTAGGGGGGTTTATCCCTCGGTACATATGTTCTATATCCACATCCACTTATAGTATCCATACATGAATGTATTGATAAGAAACCACTCACTCTAACCTTTAGCAAAATTCTAAGACATTTTCTAATAATTGGACTCATCCTTAAACTTACCCACAGATATAACCTTATGGATCTTGCTAAGGTTTTCTTATTCTAGGTTCCAAATTCCAACTAAACCTTTCCTAAAATTCCAACTATTATGACATAACCTTCTCATAAATGGATATTCCATCTTTTTATATCAATATTCATTACATCACATAAACACACAACTGAGGTCCATAATGTTTTATTGTATTTGGAAACATGGGAAAAAATATTATAAATTACCAAACGATATTCAATTTCATTCATAAATATTTTCCAATTAAGTACTATTTATAGACATAACATACTTAAAACCTTTATTTATAACCTTGGTAAAGGAATCAATAGAAAGGGTGAGATCATATTCTAAGTAAGGGTAACCATAAGAGATATAAATATAATATCATATGAAAACATAAGATATTCATAAGGTTATGTGATCATGGATATAATTTTCAAAGATCAAACCCAACCTATCATGGCTCATAAACAAGTGTTATGGAATAAAATATTATCATTTTAAAAAAACAATGTCCAAAAGACTAAAAAATAATCATAAATTAATCATGAACCATTATATAATTTTATCAAATTTTGGAACCATTATATATAAAAAATAATTTCATATGTCAGTGTAAACTACCAAGACCATCAACATAGTGGATCAGGAGAAAACAAATAATTCCCATTGTGGATAAGGATGCACTTATTTACCATTTTTGATTAGGATGCACTTGTTTCCCATTGTGGATCAGGACACACCTATTTCCCATAGTGTATCAAGTCCATAAACTTTTTTACCATCATTATATCATGAGATATAAATCTTTGACCAATGAATTGGTGGGATATATAGGTTCTACCCAACTCATAATGAAAACCATACTTATTTGTTTCATAATATCATAAAATCATTCCTCATATCATCGCATCATAACCTTTATAAAGAAAACATGTTTCATAAATATTTTATTTGTTAACCATAGAATAATTTATAAAAACTAAATGGGTTTCATATACATTTCATCATTAAAAATAATTAACCATCCAAAGAAACAATAGGGAAGTTATGATTCCATAATATCCCCAGTAAAGCATAAGTAACATCAAAGGATATCATATTAAGTGTAAGATAATTTTGAAAATACACTTAGAACATTTATTAATGAAAATAACCTCTTACATTTGAAAATAATTTTTAAAATGTAAAACAATTTGAAAATAATTTTCTTTTAAAATAACAATGAAAAATAACAAAGTAATCTTCAAAGAAAGGATTATATATGACATTGACATGTTTTTTTCATGTCTTACACATTATAATGAATATTTCAATCACATTTTTGGTATAATCCAAACTGGAATTATTTGAAAAATGACATGAAGATTCATTTCAAAAAAATTTAAAAAAGTCAAACATGGATAAAACTGTCTTTAATATATCATTTTTTTTAATAAAACAGTTTTTAATTTATTTTTTAAAACATTTTTTTGAAATAAAATTGTTTTGCAAGAAATAGATTTTAGACCAAAGATAGAAATAAGGCTTAATATTCTTATAAACATTTTCTCAATTAATTTAAGTACCAATGTGTGGTAAAGTAAATATATTACTTGATTAAATAAATAATAAGTGTAGAAAAATAACATTCAAGAGTTTCTTGATATATATAACATAATAACCATAATCATAAACAATCCCAATAAACAATGAGATTGTAACATAACATAATTACTAATTTGGTAACATTGAATTGAACGTCCCATAAGGAATAACCAAAAATTGGACATAAAAATCGTGATTATAAATAAATTCTTGATATTACATGTCAAAAGGAAAGTTTATACACCCTATGAAAGAATATAGGTGCATAACATAATGTAGGAGTAATATCCCCGTACTGGTAGCCACTCCACTAGTGTCATAAGTCGAGTCATCACATAACCCCAGGCGTTCCTCCCCATATGATAGAGGCTTCCAAATATATGTGTGGGTATATAGGGATACCTTAAGAAGACTATACCAGATTATCAGAGTAATATCAGAGTATAAAAAAAATAAATAGTTATAATAACTAATAAGAAAAAATAAATGGAAAACATGCAACAAAAGTAAATTGGTAACCAAGAATCACATGTTTTAATAGTATAATGAATACAATACATGCCAAGTGATAAAACAAATATAGTCCCAAAACCAAAGTACAAAAATATCTGAAGGATGCACCTGAGCCCCAACCTAATCCGGACATCACATGCTCTAACCAGATAGCCCATGCAGGAAACAAACATTGGGTCTCTATCATGAACATGTACAAGAACACAAGTGACATCTGCCCAAGTACCAAAGTGTCATGGTGTCCCAATAACGGTATGAGTATAACTCATTAGGCCAACACCAATGGTGTATAAACCAATAACCAGTCTGTATAACAGTCTAGGCTAGGAAAACAATTGAGCAAAATTAATATGGTAAGAAATGAATGCATTTTTCATTTTAACCATTATTCATTTAACCAAATTTTACCAAGAGATTGTTCCACAAGTAACAGTTACTAATTTACCATTTAATTAATCAAGTAATTTATGGTGGACCAACTACAAAACTATGTTTGGCCACATTGAGTGCATAATACATTGCATAAGGGGTAACACACACTTTTAAATCAACAATTTATCAATTTATCCTAGAGACACTACTTTTCAAGGTTTTCTCAAATCATTTACATCATTTTTCACATGGGTTATAAATTTTCATCAATTACACAATGGCCTAATTAGGTCAATTAATATGCATAAGGGAGTAAAAAAAGTTCCTTATCTCACTAGGGATTACATTTCCCATACGAATATAATCTACTTACCTTGGATACTCATTTGAGGTAGCCTCGTCAAAAAAATAGTAAGGGGCATAGATCCTTAGTTTCATTCTATAACTCATGCATTATGGGGTGGGGTTTATAGCCTCATTATAACCCAGCCCAAGTGAATAGATCCTAATGTATAATATCCCAAAACTAAAAAGCCATGTTTATATGATTCTTTATTCATCTTCAATAAATACCATATCAAAAACTATACACAAATAAATACAAATAACATTCACATATCATAATTATTCAGCATATTAATCACCATCAAGACTTAGCACAATATTACATTTACCAAGCATGAACCATAACAATTAACATATTTATATTTACAAAAGTAACTCATTAAGAAAATCTCACTTATAAAGCATTACCCTTTAACACCTGTACCATTAATCAAAAAATCCCTTATGCTATTACATCAACTAAGTACATTCACCATTTAGTTCATTTCCAAATCGTGTTAGCATGTCAAAACAATTGTTGGGGATTATATCTCACTGAATCATATATCATTTTAATTATTATGGTCAAAACGGAACTTTGAAACCAACTCATGGCATAAAACATAATTTAAATAATTATTTGAAATCATATTGAATACACCCTTTTAAAAACATAGGTATTTCTCTTTGAAAAGATAAAAAAATTCCCTAAGGATTTCATTTACATTTCCAAAAATCAAATAACAGTTATACCACTCTTATAAAAATTGATCCATGAATTCATTTCAGTCATGATTTGAAATATCTTATGAAAACTTAATTTAAAATAACATTGAGGCAAACACCTCCTTTAAAATAATTATTCACATTAAATATAATTTTCCTTTCAGTAACTCTATAATTTAGTCAAAACCCAAAATACACCATTTACACAATTTAAAAACATCCTAGGAACTTCATAAAATCTAACCTATAATCATTTAAATTAACCCATTGTCCATTCTCACAAACAAAATTACAATTTTATAACCCATTACATCTAATAATTTACATTATATAAATGTTTACCAATTTATTCACCATTTATAAGGATTTATTGTACCCCATGGGTGGCCCTAGTTTTCGTCTCACTTCACCAAAGAACCCAATGGGTCAGTAGTGGGCTTTACACCTCAATATATGGCCCAAACCACATTTCCCCCAATAAAAACCAATAAGAAGTAGCCGAGAAATAAGTTGTAATAACTACATACACATATAAAACATCAATACTATGGGAAAGAGCTTTGAGACCACCTACCTCAGGTCCATAGACAACTGCATGCTTGAATTTAGCCTTTATTTTGAAAAAAACCTACTTTAAATCCTCAACTTATATTCCTCTAGAAAAGTGATCATTTAATGGTTTTTTAAACAAAAAAAATGAGAGGTTCTACAAGCCCTAATCCAATACATAGATCAATGAGGAGTTCTAGACTCACCCAGATGTTCGATTCACACAAAAAAAAACTCTCTAAATAACCAAGAATCGAAGGAGAATCATCCCTTGTAGGTCTATAGGGATTTTATTCTTCACCCAAGATATTGGAGTAGAAATAGTGAAGAAACTCCCATTAAAAAGCTTAAATCCTGAAAGGGAAAACTGTAAATTCAAACCTTTTAAGGGTCATATGGTTTGGTCGCATATTTATAAAAACCATATTCTAGCCATTTTTCTCCATCTATCCAAGAGGGTATATGTTGCATGGTTTCCTATAATCACCCATGCGGTTTGGAAAACCGTGTGGTAACCATGTTCTATCCTCTGTCTAAAGGGTCCTCAAGACATATAGTTTCCTAGTCCAGGTGCATGGTTTTTACTAACCATGTTCCAATCGTGTGTTGCATACTATTTCTATTTTTTTCTCCAACTTTCTTTTCTCAAACTCCCAAAACACCTCTAAATATTCTCTTTAACCCAAGAACCTCTTCATTTATCATAAAAAATAAAATCTAACCAAAATTTAAATAGGTACCATTACGAAAGTTTGGGATCTCAAAACCTACCAACCATATAATGGCCCATCCTCAAGCTACACCG
Source organism: Viscum album (assembly GCA_963277665.1). Classification (NCBI taxonomy): domain Eukaryota; kingdom Viridiplantae; phylum Streptophyta; class Magnoliopsida; order Santalales; family Viscaceae; genus Viscum; species Viscum album. Next base: position 151,221,194 of record OY728159.1, read on the forward strand.
CCAAGGATTACTGAGTATTCAAGACAAAAAATGTCATACCATGATCCCACCAATCAATCTTCATATTATATGTTTCTTTCAAAACCGATTCATGTTGCGACAATACTCAAACCAAGAAAAATGAATAAATAATGTTTCCCCATTGTTCTCCATAATCAAAACCCAATGTTCCTTAAGTATGATTTTACATCAAACTTATCATTACCAAAATCAGGCACAATTGAATGTTATGGGTTTCACCATTGATTCACTGCATAAAAAAAGACACTAAAAAAGACACTACACTACTCTAGAAGAACCATCTTGGACACCTTCAGTATAATACTCTCCAAAACACATGGTCTGAAACACTTGGCATTATCTCAGCCAATTTCCGAAATTATAACGGTGGACTAAGATAGGTTCTACTGAAGGGAAATACATTTTCTAACCACATTTACCACCCTACATCGATCCGAAACTAGTGGCCCAATGATCTCATCCCATTACAAAACATCTGAATCACAACATGAGCATAACCTTATTCTCAAGGTAATCATCAAATCAAAACCATGATGATGAACTACACCAAACTGATTCACCAAGATGGCTCCTACCTGAGTCCATAAAACTAAAAAAACTAATCACATCATAAACTAAATAATTGCATGCTATGGTTCTCCCCACGAAACACTATAGTTCACCACTACTATTTTATGATGTCCTTAACTTCCCTCATCAAAAAAAATAATTCAGTGGAACCTAAACTCAACCATCACAACTTAAATGACATATTTCCAAACTCATCGCCCTCATACATCTATGATAACTCCACCCGAATCTATAATTCATCCTTTTCATGGAAACTAACACGATTAGTCTCACTTTCCCACCCATATCTAAACTAATGACTACTTTATCCTTCCAAAAAACCCCTTCCCATTATTAGGATGCACCTATCATTCCAACACTAACTAGAGGTGGATCACATCCCACCACATCCATTTCCTTCTTACCAAATTTAGTTAAAATATTCTGATCAAATTTATCTGTTGGCACACAACATCCACTATTTTCATGTCACTCCTCTTCCCGGACATGATGACTTCCCTCATAAAGAATTCCTCCAACACCTGTGTGTACCTACTAGAATCCATTCCTAAACTCTGATAAAATTATACAATTACATCATCTATATCACTACAAATCATTGTTGGCTCTACATCACCCATAAGCACATATTTTGTGAAAACACTCGGATTACCTCTAAAACTAGCTCGGTCCCAAGGCCATCACTCAGCTTGATCTACTGCAACATCCAAGTCTCACTTGGCCTTCCCCAAGGAACCCAATATTTCACCTTATAGGATTCTCCTTGTATTTTTATTACTACAATAACCACCCCACATCCTTTTCATTATATCCATGACTAACATACAACTATACAACTTAGGAGTGTTATTCTAACCACCTTCCTTAAGAAATTCCATCCAACAATGTTCATTATTAGTTTGAAAACTAAACCCCAACCCATGGAAATAGATATCCCATCTCCCCTAGAAAAACAAAACAAATTCCACCCACTAATGATTCCTGAAATCTGAGAAAGGAACATATATAATTCATCGATATTTTTCCATCTTAAGGACCTATCTCACAATTAATCATTGGTACACATGAAACCATTCGAATCCACACACATCACTCCTTGAGAATATCCCCCATAGGATCTATTTCCATCAAAATCACATTTATATAGATAGTTGTAAATCAAGAGATCCCTCAGTATTCTTGGGATGATGTTAAGATATTGGGAATGATCATCACTAGCTTAAAGTATGCTAATAATTCTTCTACATAGAGAAGCAAAAACGATCTCACACAGATGTCACTTTCCACCATGAAAATAGATTAACCAATCAAAAGTCTCAAGATTCACATACCATCAACTTCTCATCATCACCCATACACCATGACTCAAATGGATCCTCCAACAAATACTAATCACCATCCCAGGACCTTCTTACAAGAGGTCATGGACCAACATTCTATGTGGAACCATTTTCATCACCCCACTTGAGTTCTTCCAGTATGAACCTGGGTATTTAAACAGAAACACAAATACCAACACACTGATCCATAACCCAACTGTCTCACATGTAACCTACTCTTCCCACTATGATCACACAAAATTAAGACATGTGATTATCCCGAACCACATGTCCACCCATCCCAAATGACATCATGGATTTTCATCATAATCCCACATATATACCTCCTCAAATCCTTCAAGTTCTCACACTTTACTATGAGCATACACTAAACCTGGCTCCAGATCACATGAGTCATACATCGCCAGAGCTAGGCCCAACTCCTGATTACACTGCTAACCATGCATCCTAGTTTATCATCCCCATAGGACTTGAGAAATTCTCTATATTTATCACCAATAACTGAACCATTCACACAATGAGACCAAACACATGACCACCCTCACACCGGTTTCACCTTCAAACAAAATTTTTCATCCCCTCTTTGACCACACTTGCCTTATTCATCCCAAAATAATGTAGATTTCTGTATCAAGCATCGTAAACCATAGGAAAAGGATCCTAAATAGCTTACTCTTCAAAAACTATCCTTACAACCAACCATAAGCACTAAAATATCTTCCCAAGAAAGAGACCAAAGCATAAACATGCACTCTTACCATACACAACAGCACCGACCATCCATCGATATTGCCTATAAAACAACCAATTGTGCTTAACATATTAAGTCCCCTTCCACACTAGAATATCCTCCCTAAAGGATACCCTGAATTTTAAAAAAAAATCAACCCATAGCCACAACCAAAATCGCATATCCAAAACCATTTTCTTTTCCACTGAACCCTCTAGGCCATACCTACACTAAGAAAAAATATCTGTTTTCCACTTCCAAATTCCAAACATCCACATGTGCCATAGGCACCCAAAAGCACCAGTAACCCCAATGGACCCCATTCTTGGGTAACCAAGAAAGTCAACTGATACAAACTCCCTAAACCAAATTCAGACCTAACAAAGGCCACTGGATCTCTATCTAACCCATACACACGTCAAACCTCAAACAACCCACTGATCACAAGTAGAAATCCAACCACCATTACATATCCATTGTGTCTAACACACCAAGAAAAAATTTACTCTTGTTCCCAAGACATATATACTCACACATTTACATTGACACCCTGATCCAAACACCCACTATACGGTCCAAATGTAACACCTCAAGTTTTTAGGGACCATTTTTTTAATAAATTAAATTTTCAACTGTGTCTTGTAATGAATTAAGGCAAAAATTTCATTCCCAAGGAACTAACTTGGAAAAAGTTACATAGTACTAAATCAGTGTACATTACATATCACTGACTTGGAGTATGTTGCATAGAACCAAATCAGCGTACGTTATAAAGTACCAACTCAGTGAAAGTTACATGCAACACATATGTTTCTATGAAACATCATTTTCCTATTATAAATATTTAAATGAGATAATTATAACCTAGAAATTAAACGTAGTAATTTGAATTTTAATAATTAATTTTAAAATATTTTTTATAATTTTTATATATAAATAAAACTTATTGATAAAAAACTTATGATTTTTGGTGAAGTCATTTTATGTTTAAAAATATTGTTTTCTCAAATGATCCGCTTTTAATAATAAAATTAATTTTAGAAACATTTAGAAATTTAATTTTATAAAATAAAATAAATTTTTTAATTTTTAATGTCAATATAAGCTTACGGTGAATTTTTTGTTTTTTTCTAAGAAATATCATTTTTGGATGAATGGTGAAAAATATCATATTTTAATTTAAAACATATTTTTCTTCTAATTTATTTATAAGGATTAAATATATTTAAAATTTGTTTAAAAGATTAATTATTTTATTTTTTTATCAATTATTTTAATTTAGTTAATTTTATCCAATTTCACAATGAAATTGGATATAAAAACTAAGAAAACTTTAGCTCATTTTTACTTTAATAACTCACATTTTCAACCTGATTGTGGGGTTGATTTTAAATTAATTTATGCCACTTATCTGATTAGAATTTAGAAAAATGGATTTCATATTTTTAATGGTAATAATTTATAATTTCTAATAAGGTTAAAAAAAATTTGACAAAAAATATTAGATAATGTAATTAAAATCAATTACATGAATTAATGTAAAATTAAACTTAACTAATGACTAAAACTTAAAATCCAGACCCAAAAATCCTTAGAAACAAGTCCAAAACCCATTTTATTAACTTTATTTTTTCATTAACCATCCATTATTTATTTAGTTTTTGTTTGGTATTACTTTTTTTAAATAAAAATGTCGGTACACCTGACATGTTTTCAAAAATACCAAGTGAGTCCTTTTACTTCCCTGTAAAATCCCACCACCTCTCTATCTTATTCACACCTCTCAAAAATATTATGTTTGAAAAAGATCTTCCAAATACACTTCCCAATATACCTAAATTTCTCTCAGAATTATCCCCTTTGGAAAAAATCTATCCAAGGAATCCTTTCAGTACAAACCAAAATGAGTTACCCAATTAAGAGGTAATGTCTTCTCTCAAGTCCTTTCTTTTATTTTCTTTCACCACCGCCTCCAAATTATTTTTCCATTTATTTTTTAATAAAACTAGTATCATAAATATACTAGGTTATTTATGATAATTTTGTATCCTAAACTTACGCACACCTCCATCTAATGGATAATGAACATATTATTTATGTGTATGGAGAACTACGGCCTCACTAAACGATGATTGTTTATTTTTCCTTACCACCTATCATGGAGGAAATTATGATAGAAAATTTGTTTATATATTTTATATATTGTATTTATTATTTATTTAGTATTTTTTATTTCATTTACAACATATATCTTTTTTACTTTCAATTAGATGTTAATACAATAATTTCATATGAGGAAATGTGGACTACCGCCCCCTCAAAGTGATATGATTCGTTCATAAACTATATGGATTGTATTATATAAGGTTTAGTGAATAAATAAGAAATATATTATATAATAAATCTATTTTAATAATTATATATATATAAATATATTTCTATTACTTTCTTTCGTTCAACATGAAAATTAAACAAAAATACCGTTCATCCATATGTACGGCCTACCATCTCCATGAACAGTGTATTTCATTTCACATATATATATTATATAGGTTATTATAATATAAATATAATGAATATAAATAACATTTATATCATTTTTTACATTCTGTAACCATGATATATGTATAAGTACCAAAGATATAAAAAGTAATACAAATACGAAGAATAATGTTAATATTACACGAAGTGAAACCTTAACATATGATTGTTAACAAGCGAGTAATATAAGGTCATAAACAAACCATATATGGTATTATATATAAGCATATGTTTCTATAAAATATTTATAATAAATTTATATTTATTTTATAGGAGTTTTGAATGAGTATGATGAGATTCAAGACACTAGGTAAGGAGATTTCATCTTACATTTTATTTTCTTGAGATACATGCAATGTTTTCCACTCTTTCCTTTTTTGTGGTGTATGTACTTCGCATGATTGAATTATATTTATCTTATAATTAAATTTATGGTTATTCACATCCATTTTATGGCCTTTCTTTCATGGGGTGTATGTTTCAAAGTATCCCAAAACATTAGGATAGTTTTTTCTCAATTTTCCTTCTTTGAGACACATGTTTTATTATGCACAAAAATTCTCCTTTGGAGTGTATATAAATACATTTTACCTATTATGTCAAGAATTTACATTATTTAATGATATTTTAAGGTTCATTTAATTTCAATTTCTTACATGGAAAGTATGATCCCAAGTTACCATGTTATAAGAGTTCATTGAGACAATCTCATCGTTTTTTAGATTGTTTATGTTTATGCTTCCTTTGATGAAATATTATGATCCATCTATCAAAAAAACATATGAGTTTCTTTATAATATATTTATTGAAGATATATCCATGTATAATTACCTTTTTTTCTCTCATTGGTACTTATGATAACATTTTTATGTAAAATCTGACAGTCTCTCTCTCTGATCGGAAATCTATTGTATTCAAAAAGATGTCTTAATCAACATTTTCAAAATATATTTGAATCCCATTTTTAAAGAAATTTTATTTTAAAAACTTTTCATAAGTTTCCACTATAATATTTGTAATCTATTTTCAAAAAAAATCATAAAAGTTTTATGTTTTAAAAATTGTTTTCAATGTAGAAAGGATATTTTCCACAAGAAATGTTTTTAAAAGATCATTCAAATATATTTCCCATATATGATAACATCTATTGATGTTTCTCATACCTTTCTAGGTAAATCAATAAATTTTTCCATTCATATTCATTTTCTGAATGGATTAGGTTTTTATGGAATGATATTTATGTAACTCATTTCTATTACACAGGTTATATGCTTTTAAAACCTGATTTCTTTCATGGGTTATGTTAATGATTAAATGATTATGAAACCAATATCTTTCAACAGGTTGTGATATGATTACATGTTTGTAATACCCATTTCATTTCATGGGTTATGATATGATTGTTTATTATCTTGTGGTACATGTTTGTATTATTTCACTATGAGATGGGTGGGACCTATATGTCCCTCCAATTCATTTAGTGAGGATTTATATCTCATGAGGTAGACTAAGATGGTCTTGGGAATGAACCTTGACTACTAAGTTGGACATGGGAGTAAACCATGACTACCAAGATGGTATGAGGAGTGAAATCATGCTACTATGATATCCATGGTAGTGAACCATGACTACCAAGATGGTATGGATAGTGAACCTATACTACCAAGATGGTCTTGGCATCAATGCCTTTGATACTATAGAAATCATATTATATATTCTTATTTGTTTTCCACAATTCCTTGTTTTATTCTTATGATATGATTTCATGGGTTATTTTATTTATTTCCTTATGATTATTGTCTTCTAAACTTCCAAGATTTATTCCATGATTCATGTTTATGATATTGGTTAGGCAGGGTATGATCTTCGATTTTCATAATCTTGTTCACAAACCCTTATGTTTATGATTATGCATATATATGTCCCTTGTTTACTCGTACTAAACATTTGAGATAACACCTCTTTATGTTTTCTTATCTAGGTTATGAATATATTTATTTTTTATGTGTCTAAGAATGGTTATATTCAAGAAAAACCTATAGGAACGTAATGTAGATCACTTATATACTAATTTTTATGTTTTCTATGTTCTAAATGAACTATACTAGTACGGTCTTCAGGTATCTATTTGTATAATTTTTTTATGTATTATGTGAAATATATGAAATGTTAATGTATGAAAATTGAGGGTTTATATATTTGGTATCATAGCAAATAACTAGTTAACATTTTTAATTCGGGATGAGAAAACATTACTGAGAACCCTAAGTACATTTACAAGGATAAGTATAAGGATGAGAAAAAGAATTAAAAAATGTCCTGGAATTCTGGTGAAGGAAAGAGTGGTTGGTTTCTTATAAATACATCTATTCCTTGATAATACAAGTTTATTTTGATCTAGAAAAGATTTACATAGGGGTAACAACTCTGAACAGATGTTCCGGGCCTGACTCAGTGTAATTTAGTACACAAAGATGGGCCTTTGTGCACACTAGGTTTGACACTCCCTATGGATATGCTTTGGTAATTCATAAAATATTCATGAACCATTATGATAGATTAAAATATAATATGTCTATAATAATCTAATATAAACCTAATGTGGCACATATTAAGGTAGGTGTCATGACTTAGACGTCGTATCAGAGAATTTTCATGATTATTTGGTTCATCAATATGATAACTTGTTCTTAATCAATTTTTTTTTTGTTAGTTAATGGATAGAACTTGAAGTAACTGCATTAATGATGATTTATATGGACAATCCAATGTTTTTACACTTCAGAAACCAAATTCTATGGGATATGGAATGAAAAACATCATTTTTATGCTCACACATATTTCTAAACCTATGAATCATGGTGGGATTACAAATGAGAAAAGTATATAACAACATTCTATTTAATCATTCATGAGGAAATGTCCACCTTATTTTATAGGGTCTTCTGATCCACTTCTTCATGAAAATTGTATTAGTACTACTAAAAACATATCATATATTCTCTATTGTTTGAATCATGAGAAATTAATTTTAGTAGTCTATTAGTTAGAAGGAAAATAAGACCAATGATGGACTCTAATCATGAATATGAGGACAAAAGATTATATTGAATCCATGGATTGGGATGAGTTCAAGAACTTATTTTTCAACAAGTACTTTCCTTAGATTATTCGTAGCAAGATATATAAAGAGTTCATTGAGTTAAAGTAAAGGGATGATGAATCTGTTTGTTCCAATAAGGATAATTTTATAAGACATGTGAGGTACTCTTCATGAATTATCATCCAATCCAAAAGTAAAGTTGATATGTTCTTCAGTGTCTTAAAGCCAAGTCTTAGAAGGGTGTTTTCTATAAGAGACTTTAGTATCAATGAAGTGATATTATTTTGTGAAATCAAGGCTAAAAGTGGTTGGATTCACATATTATTCTCATGGTTTTAAAAATAATACGAATATGGAGTTTAATGAAAAATCTAAAAATTGTAAAGGTAAGTAGATGAGATTCCATTTATTCTCTATGTTTGTGAAGAAGGATAGATGAAATTGTCTTAAGGGGTCTACTAAATTTATTAAGTGTGTAAGGTAATGCCATCGGTAATTTGATTTCTGAAGTAATGGGAAGAAGTTGGCTAATGTTTTGAATGGGGAGAACTAGCACATAATGCACGTCCCACGATTCAGTGGTAGAATTGTAATGAGAATAGTCATTATGCTAACAATTACCCAAACCCAAGGGTTTGTGATGACGATCGGCATTAGTAACCTCTTAAGCCGATGGACAAGGGGAAATCTCATGCAATAGCTATTTCTAATGAGGGTTGCAATAATGACATGATTAAAGGTACACTTATCATCTACTCTAGAACTTCTAATGTCATATTAGATTATGTATATACCAACTATTTCATATCTAAATTATTTTATAAGGGTGTTAAGATTCCACCAAAATAATTAGATGTGTAATTAGTAGTAAAACCCACTAAAGGTATGATGAATGGATCTCAAGTCTATGATTCATCTCCAGTTGATGTTTTTTGGGAATGTGCTTCTTAAAAATCTTCTCATTATTCATTTGGTTGAATTTGATTTCATATTTTTCATGGATTGGATTTCTCTGCATAATACCCACATCAATTTTCAAGTAAGGGAAGTTACTTTTGATATTTGGAACCCTCCTATGATCATCCACCCATGTGATGATAAGTATGAACTTCCACTGGATATTGAATCTAGTGTATGGGTCATAATTCCCATTAAAAAGAGTTTTTTATCTCAAATTATTGGGGTTAAATTATACCTTTATGATATTATTATGGTCTAGAACTTTGTGAATGTATTTCTGGAAAAGTATCCTAGTCTTCAACCAAATCATAAAGTATAGTTCTTAGTAGAACTTATACCTAGTTTCACATCAATTTACAAGACATTGTATAGAGTGGCTCGAATTGAGTTTCCAGAAGTAAAGAAGAAACTCAAAGAAAACCTTGATAAGGGATTAATTAGACTATGTGTATCACCTTGGGGTGCACCTATTAGTTTTTTGAAAAAAAAATATAGAATAATGTGGCTTCATATTTATTATCAGGAGTTAGACAATATATATATAAATAATAAGTATCCTCTCCCCTATATTTCTGACTTTTTTGAGAAATTACGATGAGATAAATATTTTTCCAAGATTGAACTTCATTCTAGATATCATCAAATGAGGTTCAAGAAGTTTGATATACCCAAGATTTCATTTTTTACAAGTTATGGACACTATGAATATATAGTGATTCCTTTTGGTTTTACTAATTCCCCTTTTATATTCATGGATTTAATTAATATAGTCTTTAAAATTTACCTCAATTAGCTTATGGTAGTCTTTATAGATGATCTTCTTATCTATTCAAATAGCAAGGAAGAGCATGAAGATCACTTGATAATATTACCAAAAAACCTAAGGAAGGAAAAGCTATTTGAAAAAATAACAAGGTGTAACTTTCTCCTCAAAAGGTTTATTTTATGGGTCACTTAATCTCAAGAGATGGTATAGCAGTAGATCCATCAAATACGGAGGCTATAAAGTGTTGGCATAGACCAACAACATTGACTGAGAACCATACCTTTCTTAGTATAGTTGGTTATTATTGTTTGTTTGTGGATAATTTCTCATAACTATCTAATCCTCTGACCGAGTTAACTGGGAAGGGTTTCAAGTACCTCAATATAGAAGAATGTGATGAAAATTTTAGGTAACATAAAATAAGTAATGTTAGTGCACCACGGATTACATTACCCTGTGGTGGAGAAAGGTTTTTAATCTATAGTGATGCATCCAAGAAGGGATTGGGATGTGTTCTTATTAATAATAACACAGTTACCTCTTATGCCTTGCAGAATTTGATGATTCATGAGAAAATTAACCAAATCATTATTTGGAGTTACCAGCTATAATTTCTGAATAAATATATGGAGGCATTATATTTATGGAAAAAGTGTGATATATTTGTTGATCATAAAATTCTAAAATATATATTCACACAAAAGTATTTGAACATGATCCAAAGAATATAGTTAGAGTTGATGAATGATTATGACTACTCAATACATTACCATCACGGTAAAGCAAACAAGGTGGTATATGGTTTATGTTTGAAGGATCATGCTAGCTTATCCAAGAAGATGATCACCAAAGAACCAATATTTCTATATTTGAAAATTATGGATCTAGAAATCCTAAAGAAATAGGAAAAGTGTTATCTTTCCAAAATGAATATCTAACCCTCTTCTATGTGAAGATTAAGGAGGTGTAGATGTCGATTAAGAGATACACATGAAGGTAATAAATGTTCATGAGATAAACCTTGATCATCGTTGAGTTATAAGGTTCAAGAAACATGTATGTGTTCCTTCCATACCAGATTTGAAGAATGATCTATTATAGGAAGCTCATTGTTCTTAATTCTCTATTAGTCATGTAATTAAGAAGATGTATATGGAATGGAAAGAGTACTTCTGGTGGGATGGCATAAGGAGAGATATCACAGGGTCTATATCTTGGTGATTTTCATTCCAACAAGTTAAATCTGAAATTCAAATGTCAAAGGGGATGTTGCATCCATTACACATACCAAAATGGAAATGGGAGAACGTCACTTTGGATTTTGTTATCAAACTATGCAAAAAATCTAAAGGTTTTAATTCTATATGGGTGTTATTTGATCTCCATACTAATTCAACACACTTCATAGCTATCAAATAAGACTTATATCTAGATCATCTTTACAGGATATACATTAAGGATGTTGTAATTTTTCATGAAGTGACACATTCTATTATATTATATCGGGATCCAAGGTTTTACTCAATGTTATAGAGAAGTATTTAGCATGAACTTGACAAAAAATTATCTTCATCACTTCTTATCTTCCTTAGATAGATGGTCAGTCTAAAAGAACAATTCAAAACATAGTGGATAAGTTGAGATCATATTCTAGGGATTTAAAAGGTGATTGGGATCAATACCTTCCTCTAGTTTAGTTTTATTAAAACAATGGATTTTACTCAAGAAACCAGTTTAAACCTTATAAATACCTTTATGTGAATAACTATAGAGCTCCAAAATTTTGGGAAGAGGTTGGAGAAAGAAATATATTGGGACTTGATATTTCTAAATAAATGGTTGAGAAGGTTTGAACCATATAACAAAATATCATTGCAGCTTAAAGTTAGCAAAAACATTGTGGTGATAACCATCAGCATGATCTATAATTTTAATATAGTGAAAATTTTATTCTAAGAATATCATACTAGAATAAAGGTATTAAATTCAGGAATAAATGGTAACTAATCCCTAGGTATATCATTCCCTTTGAGATTCTTGATCATATCGAGATGGTAGCTTATCGCTTGGAAATTCCTCTAAATCTATCTGAATTCCGTGATTTCTTCCATGTATATCTCTTATGTAAGTACATACGTGATCCTTCAAAAGTAATGAACTAATAGGTCATAATGTGGAGTGAGATATTTCTTACGAGGAGAAACCTGTTGAAATTCAAGATCATATAGATAAATTTCAATGTAACAAGACCACACACCTGGTCAGATTTTTTTTGGGGGAATCACTAGTTAGAGGAATATACATGGGAAATTGATGATATGATGAAGAATAAGTATCCTCATTTGTTTTTACTAGAGTGAAATTTTTCGAATATGTTACACCCCATGTTTCTATGAACCTTTTTTTGAAAAAAATTAAATTTTCATTTATGTCTTATAATATACTAAGTCAAACATTATTTTAACATGACACTACCCTGGAATACATTACACAATATCAACTCCACATACTTTACATAACATCGTCTTGGTATTTGTTACACATCACCAATTTGGCATATGTTACATGATACCAACAAGGTGTACGTTACACGCAACACTGATGATTCTATAAAACATCATTTTACTGTTATAATTACTATAATTATTTAATTATAATAGATCCATTAAAAATACAAATATAAATAGTAAAAACCACTTTCCAAATAATTTTTATAATTGTTTTATATAAATAAAACATATTTATAATGAAGGATGTGATTTTTGGTAAATTCCTTTTATGTTTTAAAATACAATTTTCTTAAATGAACCACTCTTAATAATAAATTTAATTTTAAACACATTTAGAAATTTAATATTATAAAATAAAATACATTTTTTAATTTATATTTTTTAAATTATCTTATAGTGAATATTTGGGATTTTTCTGAGAAACTACATCTTTGGATGAATTGTGAAAAATACAGGATTTTAATTCAAAACTACTTTCCATCTACTTTTTTATAAGAATAAAATATATTTTAAGTTGTTTTAAAAGTTTAATTAGATTTTATTTTTATTAATTAATAAAATTTAGGTAATTTGAAACAATTTTATATTGAAATTGGATATAAAAACATTGTAACCTTTTGATCATTTCTACTTTAAAAACTCTCATTGTTAATCCAACTAAATGATTAATTTAAAATTAATTTATGCCACTTATATGATTGGGATATGAAAAAGTGGATTCCATATTTTGAATAATCGTAATTTTAAATTAGTTTTTCACAAAACTATTAGTGAAAATAATTAAAATTAATTACATCGATTAATGTAAAATTAAGCTTAACTAAGGACTAAACCATAAATTTAAGATCTAAAACAACTTATAAAATTGTAAAAAATCCATTTTATAGTTTGGATATGAACCTCCCATTAGTTATCATTTTTTTATTACTTTTTTTATACAAAAACGTTGGTACACATAAATTGTTTTCAAAAATTCCAAGTGAGTCTTTTTCCTTTCTTATAAAAGGCCACCACATCTCACATTTCATCACACATCTCAAACCTATTAAGTTAGTATGATATCTACCCAATACACTTACAAATATCCCTCACTTAAACCTTGAATCCTCCCATTGGTTAGAATGTTATCCAAGGAATCCTTTTGGCATAAACCAAAACGAGTTACCTGATTAAGAGGTAACGCCTTCTCTAAAGTCCTTTCTTTTATTTTCCTTCGCCACCCCTCCACTTTCTATTTTCCCATTATTATATAAAAAACTAGTATCCTAAACATACTAGGAATTTTTTATTATATGGTTTCATCCTACACTTACACAAACCTCATTATAATGGATAATGAACATACTATTTATGTGTACGGTGAACTACCGCCTCATTAAAGGATTCTTGTTCAATTTTCCTTACCGCCTCTCATGGTGGAAATTGTGATAGACACCATTTTTATATATTTTATTTATTTTATTTATTATTTATGTAATATTATTTATTCCTTTTATAAAACATATCTATTTTACTTTTCATTTGGTGTTAATACGATAATTTCGTCTGAGGAAGTGTGGACTACCACCCCCTCAAAGCAATATGATTCATTCATACACTACATGGATTGTACTAGGGATAGTTTTAGTGAATATATAAGACATTTATGATATCATAAATCTAATTTAGCAATGATATATATGTTTGTGTCTTTACTTTATTTTATACAACACAAATATTTAATGGAAATAGTGTCCATAGGTACGTACGGCCTACCATCTCCATGAACAGTGTATCATATTTCATAATTATATATAATATATACAATTATAATATAAATATAATTAATGTAAATTATATTTATATAATGGTTTAAATTATCAAATGAGGATATATGTATAAGGACCAAAGATATAACAAATCATGACACATGAAAAGAATAAAGAGAATATTACCCGAAGTGAAACCTTAACATAATATTGTTAACAAGAGGGTAATATAGGGTCATAATAAAACCATATACGGTAATAGATATAAGAATATTGTTCTCAAAACTATTTATAATAAATTTATATTTATTATATTTGTGTTTTTAATGAGTACAATGAGTGTCAAGAAACAAGGTAGGGGGATTTCATCTCACTTTTTATTTTCGTGAGATACATTCCATGTTCTCCACAATTTATTTTTGTGTGCTATATGTACTTCCCATGATATTATTTTATAATTACTATACCTAAATTTATAGGTATTAACATATCCATTTTATAACCTTTCTTTCATGGGGTCTATGTTTTAAAAGTTACTCAATTGGTAAAATAGTTTGGTCTCGATTTTCCTTCTTTGATACTCATTTGTTATTATGCACCTAAATTATCATTCGAGGGGCATATAACTCCATTTTAGAAGTTATATAATGAATTTAATTTATTTCATTATATTTCCAGCATCATGTAATTTTTTTTACTTACATTGAGAGTATGATCCCATGTTACGAAGTTATGAGAGTTTACTGAGACAATCCCATCATTTTTTGAGATTGTTTATATTTGTGCTTACATTGATAAAATATTATGATATATCTATCAATAACACTAATGAGTTTCCTTATCCACTTTTTATTTAAGATATATCCATTTACTAGTTCTATTTTTCCACCCTTTGGTACTTAAGATAATGATTTTAAGTAAAATCTGATTTTCTCTCTCTCTAGTTGGAAATATACTGTATTCAGAAATCAGGTTTTCAAAAAAAATCAAAATATATTTGAATCACATTTTCAGGGAAAAAGTATTTTAAAATAATTTTATAAGATTAATTTTCATTATTTAAAATATATTTTCAAAGAAAAAAATTTTAAAAAGGATTTATGTTTTAAAAACCATTTTCAATGCAGAAAGGATATTTTCCTCAAGAAATGTTTTTAAATGATATTTCAAATTTATTTCCCATATAAGATAAAACATGTTGCTGTTACTTGTTGATTTTTCGAGAAATATTTCAATATTTCCATTCATATTATTTTTCTAAATGGATTATTTTTTTATGGAATGATTTTTATAAAACTTATTTCTCTTTCACAAGTTATATGATTTTGAAACCCACTTCTTTACATGGGTTGTGTTTATGATTAAATTATTATAAAACCTATCTCTTTACCTGGGTTCTGATATTCTTACATGTTTATAATACCCATTTCATTTCATGTTTTATGATATGATTATTTATGATATTTTGGAACATGTGTGTATGATTTCACTATAAGATATGTGGGACCTATATCTCCCTCCAATGCATTGGGTAATGATTTCCATATCATGAGATAGACTAAGATTGTCTTGGGAATGAAATTTGACTACTAAGATGACCATGGGAGTGATCCATGACTACCAAGATGGTATGAGGAGTGACCTCATTCTACTAATATGGACATAGGAGTGAACTATGACTACCATGATGGTATGGGGAGTGAACCTATACTACCAAGATGTTCTTGGTAACAATGAAATGGCTACAATAGAAATCATATTATATATTCTTGTTTGTCTGTCACAATTCCATGTTTTATTCCTATATTATAATTTTGTTGCTTATGTTTTTTATTTTCTTTATGTGTCATGTCTTTTGAACTCCCTTGATTTATGCCATGATTCGTTTATATGATCTTTGTTATGATGGATATTATCTTCTATTTTCATGATCATGTTCCCAGACCTATATTCACATCATTATTATTACATATCTACCTTTTTTACCCTTACTAGGACATTGAGATCACCCCTTTTTATGTTTCCTTTCCCAAGTAATTAAGATATTTATTTTTTTATGTGTCTAAGAATGTTTCTAGACAATAATATCATAGTGGGAGATGATATAGCTCACTTATCTTCCAGTGTTTACATTTTCCATGTTTCCTAAGGCACTAAACTCGTACGGTCTTTGTGTATCTATTTGTAAAATGTTTAAACTATTCCCCAAAAGTTATGTATTATTAATTTATGAAAAGTAAGGGTATATATAAAGAAACAAAACTTACATGATTTCATACCACATGGTTCACAAAAAACAAATTATTTAATTTCATTTCACAAATTAAATATTACCAGCTAACCAAATACATGACAAGAAACATTCCATTAACTGGAACATCCAAACCACCAAGGTCTCACATACCGTAACCCAATGTCTCAAAACTAAGGAACTCTCACTATAAAAATCATTCATACATAGGTTCAATGAAAAACACAATGGTTACCCACCACCCATATCTATAAATTCTCATCATTTACTAATTCCATTTTTAATAGTACTTTACCATTTAAACCCAAGGTTTTGCATTTAAAAATTTCTCTTTTTCAAAACCCAAAAATTCACAATTTCAGGGGAAAATTATTATTCTAAGATTTCAAAAATCCAAGATTTATTCAAATTCGCATATCAAAACATATTATTTATCAAAAATTTCAAGTAAAAATAAATAGAAATCCAAAAGATGAAAAGTACACCACCAACATATGAATCCAAATGAACTATTATTCACATGAAACATAGAGATGACTGATCAATCTTATGTGACAAGAATGATGCATGAACTCACTCACCATTCCTTCCTTACCAATCCAAGATAAAAAACCTCATAAATAAATAACATCACATCCAATTTCACCACTCGAGGTGTAAAAACCAATCAACTATAAAAGCATAAACCCGAAAATCAATTCCCACCAATGGAAGTTTTTTTTCCCCTCAAAAGTGGTCCGGAAGGACCCCAAACATGATCTCATTGCCATGCCCCTATAAGATCCTATTTTTTTTCTACCATTACCTAAACAATAATATGAAATGCACTACTCTCATACCACTTTGTAACATCCTGGGACCAGTAGCCACTCAACCAGAGCTGCGAGTCGGGTTGTTAAATAACATCAGGAATGCCTCCCCGTACGTTAGAGGCTTCTAACTAGCTGCACAGGTCAATAGAAATGTTTTGGAGATACTATACCCGCTTATCATGGTAATATAATATCATAAATAACATCAATAGATATAATAACCAATATTAACATAAAAATGGAAAACATGCAACAAAAGTCAATAGGTAACCAAGGAACACATTCTATAATAATATGATGAATACACTACATTCCAAGTGGTCATATAAATAAAGTTACAAAACCAAACTACCATAATATCACAAAGAAAAACCCAAGTTCCAAACATTTTTCAATATCCCATGCTCCAACCAGATATCCCTTGCAAGAACCAAACACCAGGTCTATGTCTTGAACCTGTACAAGAACAGAAGTGAAATTTTCCTGGGTACCCAAGTGTCATGGAGGCCTATGTGGGGTGTGACTTAACCTTAGTAGGCCACCATAAATAGTGTCTAAATAAATAATCATTTTTTAAAATAGTGTTTGCAGGGAAAACAAGCACAAAAACTAAACATGGAAATAAAGGAACATGTTTCTCATTTTATCCATTTTTGGTTTAACAAAGTTTCACCAAGATATATGTGTCACAATTAATAGTTAATAATTTACCATTTTATACATCAAGAACTTTACGTTCAACCGACCAAATAAGTAGATATATCTACAAGGGAGAGTATAAAATGTCATAAGAGGTAACATATACTTTCAAATCACTAGGGACATTCATTAATCACAATCTATCAAGTTACTCATAGAGTCACTAGTTAAAATGGTTTAATCAAATAATTTTCATCATTTATCACATGGGTTAGGCATTTTCATCAATTACACAATGTTCCAAGATGATCAATTAAAATTTATAAGGGATTAAGTCAATTTCCCTATCTAAAAAGGGATAACATTTCAAAAATGAATAACATGCACTTACCCTGAAGCCTTAGTCCAGGTAGTCTCATAGAATGCAAGTGTTACGGTCATAGGGCCTCAATATCCTTAACTAACTCTTTTATTGTAGATGGGGTTTAGAGCATCAGTCTAACCCAACCCATAAAAATATATCCTCAATTCTAATACCCCACAACTACCTAGCCATTTTAACATGATTCTTTATCCATTTACCAAAAATACCATATCACAAAACCCACACAAATCAATACAAAAAAGATTCACATCTCATAATTATTCAACAAATGAATTTACATCAAGAATTAACCCATTAGCACATTTAACATGAACAAAATATAACCATTAGCATGTATATATTTACAATCATAACTCATTAAGAATATCTCACTTATAATACATAACCCATAACACTTATACCATTAATCTAAAAAACCCTTATGCTATAACATAAACTAAGAACAATAATCATTTAGTTCATTTCAAAATCTTGTTAGCATGTCAACATAGTCATCGTGGATTATATCTCACTAACCCAAATATCATTCCAATTACTATGGTCCCAAAGGACCTTCAAAACTAACTCATAGCATAAAACACAATTCAAATACTAATTTGAAATCATCTTGAAGACACCCTTTTTAAACCACGGACATTTCTCTTTGAAAACTAAAACATGCCACCATCATTTTCATTTTAGTTTCTAACAATCAAATGACTGTAAAACCATTTTCACAAATAGGCATCCATGTCTATATTTCAATAATAATTTTCAATAACTTAAGAAAATCCCTTTTTAAATCAATTTGAGGAAAAAACCTCCTTTCAATACATTACACCCTTCAAACAACATCTTCATTCTGTAACTCTATAATTGGGTCAAGAACAAAACACGCCATTTATACCATTTAGAAACCTCCTAGGTACTTCATAAAAACCAAATTGTAATCATTTCAATTATCCCATTATTCATGACCACATACCCAGTTAAACTATTATAGTTTATCTTATATCATAATTTACCATATCTCAATGTTTATAAATTTATTCACTACATACAAGGCTTTAGCAAATCCTGTGGGTTTTCATAGGTTCAGTTTGACATTGCCAACAGACCAAACGGGTTCTGTAGTGGTTTTCACACCTAAATATACATCCCAAACCACATTTTACTCAATCAAGAAAATGAAAATATAGTATTTTAATAATTTTTTGAAACTAAAAACACATATAAAACATCAAGACTATGGGAAAGAGCTTTGAGACCACCTACTACAAGTCTGGAGACAACCACACACTCGACCATAGCCATTAATTTGGAAACAAACATCTTTTAAAGACCCAACCTAGAATCCACCAAAAAAATGGGGGTTCTTTGGTTTCAGAACAATGTGATAAATTTTATATACAATTTCCTAGGCCAGGTGCATGGTTTGTACTGAATGTGGGCCAACCATGTGTTGCGCACTATTTGGAAAATGTTTTAGAAATTTAATTTTATGAACTCCCTAGCTACCCTATAAACTCATATTACACTATAGAAACACTTAATTATCAACATAAATAAGGTTTAATCAAAATTTAAACAATTAATTACATTTACAAAAGGTTTGGATCTTACAGTACGTCTCAAAGAAGTAAAATTGAGTTGGAAATACCTAAAATATTTTTTAACATTGGAACTCTAAACCCCCTGAAAGAGATATCCTAAAATGGATGTTTAAATAAAAAAATTATGTAAAATAATCATTAAATACGTTATTGTTCATTACATAAACCACAAGAAATAAATAGGTGGTGAATATGACATGTATCCCATATAAGTAAAAAGTTAGGCTGAAATCCTTTACCTTAATTCTTTACTTCTATAGAAGTCATTTAAATATCTTGTATAATAAACATAATTTTGTTATAAATCGATTATAGAATCAAATCAATATATATATATCATACAATTTATGATTTTTTATGGCCATTTATTTCCCTTTTATTAATAATTCTATGATAATGTTATGTTTTGGGTAACAACCGCTTTGTTTTTTGTATATGTCTTAATTTCTTGAATTTTTTCCTATTAATTTGATCATAGTTATACCATATCCAAAATTTTAACAATCATATAAATATAATATATAACTATTATATATATATTTATATTAATCAATTAAATTTAGTGACATAAAATGAAATACACCATTGATTGAGACAATATGTTGTATGTACACATGAATGATATTTCAAGTTTCTTATTGGATTAAAATAAATAAAGGTAAATGATATATTATATTAAATATTAATTTTTATTTTTTATATCTCACATATATTTATAAACACTATTTATAATGCATTCCTTGTAAAGTGTGAATGAATCATATCGTTATGTGATGCGGTAGTCTGTCATGCACAGAAGTAACATTATCGTATTCCCATAAAACTGAAAGCATGAAGTTATGTTTGATATAATAATTTTTGAAACAAGATAGTATCATAAATATAATATATAAAAAATAAATAAATCATTGAAATTGTCCTTGATAGGTGTTAATGGAAAAAATAATGACATATGTTTGTGAGACCATAGTCAGTTGTACAGACGAACTATGATTTCATAACCCATTTGATGGAAGTGGAGATTGATACTTATTTTTCCTTAAAAATATTTCATAGAATTATATGGTAGATACTGATTTTATTATATTTTATGTGTTAATACATATCTAAAGGTTAAAAAATAATATAGAACAAGATATATCTTGTTAAGACAAATACCTTCTCTAAGAAAAACCTCATTTGGATATCCTCTTAATTACCCTAGGGATGGTATTTTAGGATAGCTAGAAGCTCTTGAATCTAACATAGGATTTTGGGGAGAGAATTTTGAATGTTCTTTTTATACCAAATGACTTGGGATATTTCAATAATTGAAGTTATTTGGTCTCTAATTATTAGTGTGGGAAATGAATCTACTTGGAAACTACATGGAAATTTCCCAAAATACTCCAAAATAATAGTCATTGCCAATAAAAAACAAAATTACCCAAGGTTATTACTTGGGAAGCATAAAGTGTAAATATGGAAATATAATAAGATTTTGACATGCTTTTGAGTAATTTTAACACTTATATTCTAAGTTTAACCACACTGTAATTCCATTTTTACTTTAACAATGGAAATTAATTTTTATTGAATTCACTATTCATTTTGGCCAAAAACTATGATTAAATTATAAGATAATATAAATTTTAATTGTTCCAACTATTGAATCCATTTTTTCAAATTCTATTAAAATCAGTTCATAATTTTAATTTAAAATTAATCTCACAGATGTGATGACAATGCGAGTTTTTATAGAGAAAATGTTCAAAACATTACAAAGCTTGTATATAAAAATTATTTATAAAATTGAATAAAATTAATTATATTGGATTAAATAATGAATAGTTTAAAAAAATAACATTAAAATATATTTTTAAATATAATTCATATTTATTAATAAATTAAATTAAAAATTAGTTTTCAATTAAAATTCTTTATTTCTCGTGAAGTGTATTTTCAAGCACAAGATGATTTTATATTAAATAAATGTATAATAATAATAATTGTTTTAATCTAAATTAAAATTTTCTTATATATAATATAGTCATTTATTATAAAAATATTACTCATTATTTATTATTTTAATTAATTAAAATGGATTAACATTATGAACTTTAAAATAGTTTACCGAAAAAAAAACTTTTTCTAAACACTAAATAAAATTATACTAAAATCAAATATAAAGTAAAATAAAAATTACTTAATTGGGTTAAATATTAATAAATAATAATTATGTTTATTTAAAACACAAATTAGAATATATGTTACTTAAAGTATTTAAAATAGATAATATTTTTACAAAAAATCAATATTTTTCATTATTCAATGAAAAATCAATATTTTTTGATGATTCCAAAAATTTCACCATAAATTAATTTTGATATGATTATTTAAGAAAATAATTTCATTTTATTCAAATAAATTTTATAAAATATATATAAATTAATTATAATATTTTTTACACAAAAATCAATAAAATCATTTTTAAATAAAACATGTTTTTTTAAAAATATAATTAAATATTTTATTTATTATCAAATAAAAAATTATTAACATATCTATTTTGAGTAGTATATTTATATTTATATTTATATTTTATATATTATTTTATACTATTAGTTCCAACTAATTTAATTGTTTATTTAAAATGGTCATATTTAAAATAATACATTTTCAGGGTTCACAGAAGCTCATTATCATGTGTCATGAACGTTATTGTTGTTGTGCAGAACACAAAATGAACTTAGTGTTGTGTATAATTCAAAAAAAAACTAAATTAATCATGTAATTCAATCCTTATTCATTTATTTAATGTAAAACAAGTTAAATTCAGTGTTACATGTAATAAAAAATATCTAAAAGAATAAATTTACTCAAAAAATATTTCAAAAAATATCTAGGTGGTACAACTGTCAAACCAAAAAAACAAAACATGGGAAGAAATAAAATATTGAGATAACCCATATAAAATATAGAAAACAAATTAATTGAAACAATCACAACCATAATTCTAAGAGTAGAAGGACCCTCTACTCCATCATTCAGAACCTTATATAAGAAGCATACTCCACCTACACTAAAGTTGCGACCCTAGCCCTGTGATCTTGAGATCACCTAAGTAATTAAACCATAAGGAACTTTTACTTGATACTTTCACCAATATCCTCATCTATATTAATGGTCCAAACACCAATATGAGGCCCTGCAATCAATATGATGTCCCTCATACCATGCCCACAAAGCATATGCATTCCCTGAACCTCTACCAAAACCCAATTGAGATATCCCTGAATAGAACTACTAAAGATACCCCATATTTCCATTTTTAGGTAACTACATTGGTGGGATTATATATGTTCTAGGGAAATACATGATCTACCCACACTAATAGCATGTAAGGGGAACTCATCCCATAAGAGGAAGCGATAAACCCCATCCCTACTCATACTACTTATCACAATTCTAATTCAACTCATTAGCTATCCTCTTCCTACCACAATAATATCACTAAAAAAAATTGGGTTTTTTACAATGTTTTATTTTTAACTCACTCAAAATTTAGAATATTGTTATCAATAAATTTATTAACTGGAAACATAGATATTTACGAATATTACGATATATTATTTTAATTTGACAATTATCATTTGGCTATTAATTTGGTGGTTATAAATAGAATTAAAAAATTATTAAAAATACTTTTATATTTTTTATATAAGTTTTTTATTAATAATAAATTATTACTCAATTTTCATCATAGTTTTTTTATACTTCAAAAATATGTTTTCTTAAAAAATGATTTTTATTTCATTTTTTTCACAAAAAATATAATTAATTTCAGCAATTTAAAAACAAGTGTACATGAATACAACTTTTGAAATAATCATATAAAAATTATCTTGGAGTGAAATTTTTTTAATTTTCATAAATGATTTATTTTTCAATGAATACGGAAAAAAATGATTTTTCAAATATACTCTTTTAGTTTCATTAAATAAAGCAATTTAGAATCCCATAATATTTTGGATTTGATCTTAAAATTACATATACAACTTTTTATTTAGAATAATTTAATTTAATACATTTGAATCTATAGAAGACCACACTTTTTATACATATATATTGTATCTTATTAAATGAATATTCATTACATATCATAATGATCCATTCCAAAATCATATAGGTATGGCATATTTGGAAATTTGTATACATAAAAATTGGATTATCGGATTATACCATTAATTACTCCATAAATAGAACCCTTCTTAGACATTAAATTCCTAAAACCTTTCTTTACAACCTGGGGAAAGGAAACATAATAAAGGAGGAGCATAGATGCTATGTAAGGGTAAACGAAGGAGATATAAAGGATCACATAATCATAAAATTAGAATAATGGTATGAGAAAATTAACTTAATATTTGAAATCCATACCTTATATATCATATAATTTAATATTGATTCATGAAATAAATTTTGGTTTTTCATACGACATGGACCATAAAAGAATAAAATAACATGATCCATAGTAAGATAACATTGGTGCAAGACATGAAATTATTTCGCACAAAAAAGCATGGAAAATTATTTCTATTGAGATAAACGTTTAGAACAAAGACTATCATAGTGTACTAGTTTCACTCCCCAAACCATCATAAATATCAGGGTTTACTCCCAATAATATAATATTGGATTGGTTTTATTCCCCAAAACAACTTATTAGTCAATATTCACTTAAAATACTATCATAGTGGATAGATTCTCTTAATAAACTAGGTTCATCCCTCATTCCAGCCTGTTTTATCTCATAATATATCATTCTTTACCCAATGCATTGGATGGATATATAGGTCTCATCCATATAATTATGAAAACCATACATTTTTATACCATAAGATCATAAAAAATCAATACATATGAACCCATGAAAATTAATGGGTTTCATATATGTTAAATCATATCATAACCTATGGAAGAGAAACTCATTTCATACATATTTCATCATTTCATCTTAATATAACCCATTGAAAATTAATTGGTCTCACAAACATATTTCCACCATAAATCTAAAAAAAAATATATAAATATTAAAATTGATATACTTGGATCATATCCCCAGTAAAACCTAAAATAAATTAAGGGATTTTTCTTTTGAAGAATAAACGCTAAAAATCATTAAAAAATTCTTTAGGAAACAACCTTTCCATTTTGAAATCAATTCTTTAAATTATAAATTTTGTTAAAATATTATATAAAAAATTTTATTACAAAATAAAAATGGAAAAAATTTAAAGTAATATTTGTATAATTGATTATTCATAAAGGTGGAAAATTATGTTCAAATAATATAAGTTAAAAAACATCTCTTTCAAACTTTTGTAAGAAGTCAAAAAATACCTTGTTTGGAAGATGATAATAAGATTCATTTTACACACATTTTTTAAAAATTATAACATCGGAAAAATATATAACAATCATAGGATTTAATTAAAAATTAATTAAACTTTTTTTTAAAAATAGATATGGAAGAAAAAGGACTTTCAACCGAAGAGAGAAATAATTTACATTTTACTCTGAATCATTATTTCATTATCTTGAGTAATTGAAGAGAGGAAAATAAAATTATACAAATTATTCTCTATAAATAACCATAGGAAAATAAAAAAGCATCAGTTTCATTATAGTTATATCATAAAATTTCATCATTGGAAACTTAATAATACACAATCTCGATAAACATAGAGGTTATAACATAAAACTAATTTTGGTTTAGTAACATTTGAATCATAATACCTATGAAATAAATAATTATACATAAAATTTTAAATCCCCATAAATTTAATAATAATAATTATTAAATTCATGCATGTGAATTATATACACCACATAAAAGCAAAAATGGGTGAATATGACATGTGTGTCACAAAAGTAAAAGTGAGATAAAAATCCATTACCTTAGCTCAGACTTCATTTGTATACATTGTAACCTCCTGTATATTAAATATATATTTATTGTACATAAATTAAATAGTAATACTAATATATATCATACCATATATTATTTACATATAACCTTTTATCTCCTATTTGTTTACAATTCATGAATAAAATCACTCTTCTGGGTGGTATATACTTCGTTTTCATGTTTGTTTTGTTTCATTAATTTTTATACTTATACATTGATCATATTTCCATGAAATAAAGAATTTTAATAATGATATAAATATAACATATATTCATTATATAAATTTTTATATTCATTTATAAAATATAGGGATATAAACATATTTTACACCATTCATGGAGACGGTGGGTCGTACATATGCATGAACGTTGCTTTCATTTTTTGATGGATGGAATGAAATAAAGTTAAATAATAAATAATATTTATATAATAATTAATATATCATATTTATGATATATATTCATTAAAAACATCCTTATTACCATCCAATTAAAATGGAATTGAAAATTGAATTACATTACTTTATAGGGGCGATAGTCCACACATACGAACAAGTAAAATTATCATTTCTAAGTGGAATGTAATATAACAAGATAGATCTAATATTTTCATTTAATAAGTATAATTATGTCATAATAGTCATATATAAACATTAAACCCCTCAAAATTCTCATCCATAAAATATTTTTATGATAAATGAATTATATAGATACATGGAGACAGAAAGTTGTATGTAAGCACAATAGATACATTCACTTCCCACTTGATGGAAATAGGGTGATTAAAGGTGAATTCATAATCATAATAACATTTGAGTATATATATTATAATGAATTTATTGTTTTATTATGAGTATAACATATTTATAAAATGTACAAGAATAATTAAAATGAAAGTTGTTGATTTAGGTGATTTCATTACCTTTGGAAGGATTCCATTATATCTCCTATTAGGTATCCTAAGGTTGGAATTTTTGGAATAACAAAAAATCTAGAATGTGGATAAAGAATTTTAAAATGTATTTTTTTGGGTATGGTTGATCTAGAAGGATGAAAATGTGTAAATAAGTGAGCGAAGGATGTTCCCTTTTATAATTGGGGTGAGGGGAGCTTTTGGAATTTCATAAAATATTAAAATATAACAAAGTAAATATCTTGAAGAAATTACTATAATTGGTATGATATTTGATTATAATATTGGATGGGGTTTAAATCCCATAAAACAATAAAAAATTTACGAGTTTAAGTGGTGTTTAAAACTTTACCATTTGGTTTAACCCCATAGTTAACTCATTTTAGCATTAACTGCGGTAATGTATTTTTAACTCAAAAATATTTAATCAACCTATAAGTTTGTTATTTAATCATAAATGAAAAATGAATTAATTTTTACACCATATATAATTTTAATTTTTCTATTGAATTTTTTTAAAATTTTTAAATATTTAATAAAATATTATTTTGGTATAATATCATTAATGTCAATTTTTGACACTACTTAATTAATTTTCCTTAAAATACATAATGAAAAAGTTGGAAATATAATTTAAATAATTAAAAAATAATATTTCATATTAATCCATGAAATGTATGTAACACTCTGAATACTTCAAATTATATTACTTTTATTATTTTTAAAATAATTTATTATATTTTTTATTAAATAAATAAATATTGTGTTAGTGTTTCATAAGCTTTGAGAAAATTATATAATTACCAAAAATTAATAATAAATTTAAATAAAAAAATTATATAGTTATGATCAAAATATATAATTATATTAAATAATAAATTGATTTTGTCTCTATTTGGATGTATAAGAAATATTTAAAACTAACAGAGTGGCACTCTATAACTTTCATAAATTTAAATATTATATAGGCCCTTGTAACATCCTGACCTAGCTTACCCTTGAAGCAGCAGTCAGACCGTTCTCCACAAGACCTCAAGCGCGTCTTCTTGTATGTCAGATCATTCTGACTAGTAGTGAGGGTTTATGGATAGTGGTTTGAGAGACTATACATTCATATTCAAAGTGCGTAAAGAAAATAGATAATAAATCAGACAATAGCAGAAGCAGATCTAAAAAAATAATCCATTAAATAATGAAAATGTCCAATGCCAGTTTATAAAATGAATTCATGTCATGGTGATAAAAATCAGAAAGTAGTAAAAAACATCATTCTTTACATTATAGTACATAAATAAAGAAAAGACTCAATCCCCAAGGTTGATCTCTATGAGCATCCTGAGATCCCACTCAGTCCTTTACTCCTAACTCCCAAGTACACGTAACAGCCACAACAAAAGTTTTACAGTCCTACAAATAAGAAAGACTAATCAGGTACCCCAATGCAATGTAATCCTAAGTAGGGTGTGATATATACATCTCAGTAGGGAGATACCGTCAGTTTTCTAGCTCAAATAACACAATGTAATATAAAAATTGGTGAACAAATATAACAAGGTAATAATATAACTGAATAAATAACCAACAACCCATCCAGGTAGCAAAGGAAAACCTGATTATGATAGTTTATTTTTCCCGTTGCTGGAATAAGTGTATGTATAATAATCATACAAGCATATTTATCAATAATGAATACATTTCAACACTTTAACAATTATTCTCTATTTAATCATTTCTTGTCTCCATGGTTCCCATGGTGTCCCGTACCCCAATCCTAACTTCAGCTCATATTGTAATTCTAATCATTCTCAATATTTCATTATTTTATCACATTTAATATGATTTTGATACACATCAATCATTCATTTCATAATTCATTCATATAAAATACTATTAGTGTAGAACACCATGTGTAACACCTAAAAACCAAGTTCATATATTTATACTATTGGTGATCAAACGCTATGTCTAACACCTATTTCTCATTCAGTGTAGATCTCCATGTATAACACCCTTACATCTAAGCTCTTAGATAATTATTGGGAAGGAACACCCTATCCAAGTCCCAACTTCTGCCTTGGTCTAGAACGCCATGTCTAGCACCACATTCTCATTCATTCATTTGATAAATATTGGGAAGGAATGCCATGTCCATGTCCCAACTTCTACATTGGTATAGAACTCCATGTCTAGCACTTAATTCTTATTCATTAATTAATTCACAAATTAATTAATCCATGCTCAATAATCATATACTCATGGATTATCCAACTTCGTTCCCTTACCAATCTAATGATTAGTGAAACATATCAATAACCATTAGTTAACCTTGTAATTAACTAAGTCCAAAATTCCATTAATTAATTCATCAATTAATTAATCTATTAACACAAATATCATTTCATAATTAATTATCCCTAATTAATTATCCAAACCATTACTGGAATAGCACAAAATTAATACATCGTTAATTATCTCAATTTATCCAATGCATCATATCACAATTAATCCACCTATTAATTATCTCAATTATCCAATTAAATATCTTATAATTAATCCCCTGATTAATTATCTATATTCCAACATCGAGCACATGATTAATTCACAATTAATTATTCCATTATAAATCTCATATTTCCTTAATTAATTATTCATGATTAATTATCCAAATTAAATCTCAACTTATTATAATTAATTCTCACAATTAATTATATTTAATCAACATCATGGGACATAATTAATTCACTATAAATTATCTTATCAAGAAAAGCATCATCTCATAATTAATTTCCCCTAATTAATAACCATAACACAACCAATTCAATATCTCAATTACAATTCTCTAGGTTTATAATTAATTAAAAATTTAATTACATTAACTTATCCAATTAAAATCTCAAAATTATTTCCCTAATTAATTATCCAAACTTATCCCGCCCAAAAATCCTAAATTACATTTAACCCAAGTGCGTCAACAAACAAGGGAATAAATGTCAATTCACATAAAAGAAAGGTAAATGAACATGTCACTATAAACATTATGTTTTATCTTGAAGGTAGTGCACCTACATTGGAGGGTTTTTTTTAGAAAATGTGATTTTGTAATATAACAAATCATTTTATACCAATATGAAATTTTCTCCAATATTATAGTCAACTTTATAAAAATATGTAGATCAATAAAAACATCATTTTTTCAAATAAAATCAAATTCTAGGACCTTACCTCAAAGAATTATCCTAGCAAACGCTTTCTAACTTAAACCACAAACTGCTCACACACACGCACCTCCACAAAAGTGTGTGCACAGTCAGAATTAATCATTACACCTAACAAGAATTAATCGGAACTAATAAATAGTGTGCAGGAGACCAATATACACCCAAATAATTAACTGTAACACATTTAAACCATAAGTAAATTATTTAAGGGGTGAAAATCCAATTAATATGTATTGATCCTTACCCAGATTTGACAGTGGTGAACCGAATCGCGAAGAACCATCATGCCTTCAACGGTGGTTTTCGAAATACGGACTAACAGGTCCCGAGACATATTCCACACCTCCTAGAATCGGAAGAGAAGAAGAAACAAAATCAATCATAGTTCTTAGGGTTTTAGCATAATAGAGAATGGGTGAAGAAGATCTGAAATATACAATGAAAAAAATGAAACATGTGAAGAAAGACTTGCCACGATAGGACTGAAATCTTATGTGAAGGAACCACCATGATCTAATGCATGGATAGGGAGCCAGGTTATGGAGTGGTGCACCTCCACCATGGAGGAATGATGGGAGGAGGTCGCACCTCACCCTGTTGTGCGCTTTCATCTTATTTCCTCCCTCATATAACCCTAATTAGTTTTATAATAATTAATACTACAATAATAATAATAATAACCATATTATTATTATCATTTTAATTTAAACACATATTTGATAAACCCCATAACTCCACCATTACACCTTATTTAATTATATTATTATTCAATGAATATAATTAAATAAAAACTCATCCTTAACTCATTTAATTAAATTCCCTTCAATGAATTTAATTAATACCACTCCAACTAATCATTATTTAATTAAATTATTCTAACCTCAAATATAATTAAATAATTTCCCCCACTTTTCATTAGATAATTAAATTCATCCTATCCTTGAATTTAATTATGTAAAACCCTAACTCCACATTTATTTCTCAATTAATTAAATTCCACTGATCTAGATCTAATTAACTAAAACTCTAACTCGTTTTCATTTAATTAAATTCTCTCAACATTAATTTAATTAAATAAAACCCCATCTTCATCAATTAATTAAATTACTATTAATCAGGAATTTAATTATTTAAAACCCTTCAAATCATGACATTTAATTAAATCAGTCTCAATCGTTAATTTAATTAAATAAAATAACCTCATACCCAAAACTTGGGAAACCACATGGTTTATCTTGCATGGTCTGGAAAATTGTGCGCCAACTATGAATAACCTTCTATATAAGGAACTTACATTGCATGGTATGTCCCTTGTGGTTTTAAAAATCGTTTATAGACTGTGTGATCACCTCTCCTCACCTATATCAAGCCACATGGTCTGACCCGCATGGTTTGACAAACTTTGCACAGACCGTGCGAACACCCCTTTTAGGTTTGGTGCTCCCAAAACCCAGTGATCCACCCGTAAAACTCCTTGAGCCTTTACACAATCCCATTATCAACACTTTTAAATGGTCTAAACTCATAAAACATCAACTCGAAGCTTGGTTTTAAGACAGACCTATCCAAAAATGAAAAATGTCAAAAACTTTTGTATTTTAACCTAGTTCAAAAACATGGTAGTTTATAATCTACCCACCCTAATTAAATTCTCATCCTTGAGAAGCCATTGGAAAATACTAACACATTAAATAACCCACCCATGTCATAAAGTCTCATTTGAATGATCATGTTGCGTTTCTAAACACCAAACACACCTTTAACCAAATCAAAATCCAAATGGATTCATCCGTTTTAAACCTAATCCAAAGCTCTGAATCCTACCCAAAACATCGAAACAGAACATAACTGAGACCATACAACTAGATATGTTATTCCATCATCTATCGATACCACTTTGTGATGTCCCGGCCTTGGTTCCACTAAATAGTTCCACAAGCCGGTTGGCCACATGCCCTCAACCGTGCCTTCTCGTATTCCAGAGGGTGTTGACTAGCGCCAATGGTCTGGTAAGTCAGTCTTTGGGAGACTATACCCTATTTTATCATAATAAAACACCTATGGAATAAAATAATAATAAACAAGTGGAGAAGTATATAAATAACTAGAACAATACCATTGCATATGAAAGTCAAAACCAGAAAACGTAATACTCAACCTAAAGGTAAACCATTATATGATAATGTAAGTTTAAAGTGTCTAAAATTCAACTAAGATTAAAGACACAATGACTACCAAGAAGGTCCTGAACCACATTTGGTTCCCTCTTCCATTCTCCAATCCCAAACAGCAACCTATCCTAGGCCCTTTCCCTTATCTTTTCTTGCATCAAAAAAGTATACTCAAGTGTCGATCTGGAGGTCCGAATAAGGTTAGAGTAAAACATAATAGGAAACCACCAATGGTGTCTAAAAAAAGTCCAGTCATAATATTGTGTATGTAGTTTTATGAATAAATAAATACGATGCATAATTATGGAGTTATCACATTGTGAATTAATATTTAATCATCACATTACGCCTAGTTTCAATTCAGTTTTCCCATTTGAATCATCATTCATTATTATCATTCATTTGGTGTTGAACACCATGTTAAGAACCCCAAATCTCATTGGGTGTAGGTCGTTATGCCTAACACTCCCTATCTCATTCAGTGTAGGTTGTAAAACATAGCACCCGAAAATATCAAGCTTGGATAACTATTGAGGAGCAACACCATGTCCAAGTCCCAACTTCTAATTAGTCCAGAACGTCATATCTAGCACCACAAAATTCTCAGCCATTTAATAATTCATTAATTTACAATAATTTTTCACAACATCCCATTACTAATCCAATGTTTGTTTAAAATTCAAATTCTATTAGTTAACACAACAATTAACTAAGAACATAACCCATTAATTAATTCATCAATTAATTAATCCTTGAACACCATTCTTATTCCATAATAAATTATTCACAACTAATTATCCACATAAAATATCAACTTGTTATAATTAATTCTCATAATAAATTATCCTTGATCAACATTATGGAACATAATTAATTCTCAGAGTTAATTATCTTCCACAGCCAACATCACTTCATAACTAATTTCCCCTAATTAATTATCTTATAACGATCAACTCAATATCTCAATTACAATATCTCAACACATAACCAATCTCTAAAACACTATCTATTTGAGAAACCTCCTTTCGTTTGTTCCATGATTCAATTATCAATTAATCACCAAGGAAAACTCAATTCAATTCCAATTTCCTAATTGCACCAAATTAGGAAATCAATTATCAAGGGAAGC
The DNA here is from genome assembly GCA_963277665.1 of Viscum album. Taxonomy (NCBI): domain Eukaryota; kingdom Viridiplantae; phylum Streptophyta; class Magnoliopsida; order Santalales; family Viscaceae; genus Viscum; species Viscum album. The sequence goes on from OY728159.1 coordinate 151,254,542, forward strand.
TAGATATTCCATAAAATCACATTCACATATCAAATCCTAAACTATGGGAGTTAGAATTAGACCACCTAACTTGGTTTATTGATAGATGTTAGCCTAATGGAAATCCCTAAAATCCAAGAGGCACAACGTCATCGATCAAGCTTTTGATCTAAATCCCTAAACCAAAATTAAGATCGAAGGCACCATGATCTTGCAAATAGTAATCTAGATCTACAATCCAAGATATAGATCTCAACTCATAGGTTTAGATCCAGGAAAATGGTGGATATATTCCATGAAAAGATCAATGAAATATATAGTAATTAATAGGAAAATCAATAGGATGAAATCCACATACTAAGAAGAGATCGGATCTTCAATCCGGGATTTAGATCTCAAACAACAGTGTTTGAATCACCAAGGAATACCTCAGAAAGGCTCTAGGATCACTTAAAATTTTTCAAGCCTGATCCAACTCATAATATGTGATTCATGGGGGTTTGGGTGGTTTTAAAAATATTTTCAGATAAAAAATCAGGCACTCGGTGTTTCCTAGACTAGGGTACACCGTTAGGGAAAACTGTGTGCCAACCGTACAGACTTCTCTATCCAGGTTTTCATAGTTGGCATAGTTTAGTTGTATAGTTTTTAAACATGCAAAAACCGTGTGGACCCCTCTGTCTACTTTTTAATGTCTCAAATCGGCTTACCCTCAAACCAATGACGTTCCTTTAAAACAATTCTGTCACCAACTGCCTGTAACCAAAGTACTAACTCAACTTTTGGTGACCTCTCCAAGTCAATCTATCACAATGATACTTCAGAACTATCATTTCCTAGTACAAATAAAATTATAACCCAAAGAACCATGAATCCATCATTCAAACCAATTAACAATAACCTATTGAGTCTAACAACTTTTGAAACTGTAGCACAGCGTATGACTGATGTTATCTCAGTGCCTCCAGGATGAGGTCATGATCGGGTACATAATCATCTAATTTGAGAGATAACACTAAGAGTAAAGCTTGGTCACCAAAATATCATTCAAACTATCACCATTCGAATCTTTACAAAAAGGATCGACTTATCCAACTAATGCATCATCAAGTAAATGTCAATGCATGTATCACCCAAGGAATCCTTGTTCCTTCAAAGTTTCCCAATGAAACTATTCCAAAAACATATTTATGTGACATTAAACACATTAGGAGCATCCATGGAATAGAGGAAAAGATCAGTTTCTCACAAGTGCACAATTTTATAAACACCTTTAACACATGTGTGATGTTCCATGAACCACAATCACAATGTCAACATCTCGCATGAAAGCTGCAACTTAAACCTATCGGTGTGTCAAAACACCCAAGTCACAAATGTTATAGTAAGTGAAATGAAACAATAATAGAACCAACATAAAAAATTTCCCAATGGATACAAACCATATTAATCTCTAAGGGTGATGCATACCACAGGCTAGTCCATTACAAAGCATACGTGTCAACCCTATCTCTTGGTTATGAAAATCCGAACCCAATAGGCGTAGAATCCCCCATTTCATTTTTTTCTATTTAATTAATTCATTTAAACCTATAAACATTTGAAATAATTTTAACAAAGAAAAAGAACAATCATACAATAAGGATCTTTGTTTTTAAACAAATCTCTTGGCCAAAACAAGCAAGATTTAATAAACTTTCTCTTAAACATTTAACATTTACTGTCCTTTCATTTTAAATAGGGAATTTATCATTTAAATTCCATCTAATCATAAGGTGAACTCAGAGGGTCCTATTTAATTCATTGCATCTAGGTTTTTCAAAAATAAACCCTATAACAGTTCATTTCAAAAAAAAATCAATAGTTTTACATTTATAACCATTTTCAAAAACACTATGGTTATAATAGTCTCAGTCACATGGGAAGCTATCTACCAATTGATAAGGAACCTATACACCTTATATCTGGAATTTGGGTCCCATTTATCACAATTAATCTCCATTTAACTTTTAAAATTTTAGTAGCCACTTTTTCAATTGTTTTAATACATGGGTTACACTTTTCTCTATTATAAGATACCCATATACCTTACAACTGAAATTGGATCCCGTTGAAAATGTAAAATTTCAAAAACAATTATACTCATGTAGTCATTTACACATCAAAACTACTCTAGCATGTTATCATTACCAATAACACAATAACATGTTATAACCCAGAAGCATGGACCAACATCAAATCATGATAACAACAAAGGCGTCATGCAATATAAACACCCAAGCATGTTATATCTATCACTGAAACATGCTATCTAACAGGGAATTCTAAAGAAAATTGAAACATGGAATTCCACCCAAGGAACTTAATAAAAATTAGTAGGCATCCTACTAATGCAACTAAATGTCATGTGATATGCATGGAATGTGAATATATAAGTGCCTAAGATAATTCATGTAATGCAATTTTCATTCTATACTAGGCCAAGTAAAATTTTCATAATTATCAAAATTAATAAGCAATAGAAAATACACCAGTCAATCAAGGTGAGATCATATCATTTGTAACCTCAAATAGTATAAACATCAATCCCTATCCCTGTAAACTTGTTCATTTCCCATATATAGGGTGATTAGTCCCAAGAACTGCTATTAACCGAGAACTGGCACTTTCTTAGTCTCATGTATACCAACAAAAACCATAAAGGAAAAGGAAAAGATAAAGATAACATAAACCTTTGATACCACATTGTAACATCCCAACGTTGATTACCCTCAAACTGATAGTCGGGTTGGTCTCCACATGACCTCAACCGTATCTCCCCATACACCAGAGGCTGCCGAATAACAGCGATGGTTTATGGATAGTCAATGGGGAGACTATATCCACATATTCATAGTGCACAATGAAAATATATAATAAACTCAAACAATAGTGGGAGAAGATCTAAAAAATTAATCATCGTAATAATTATAATGGCTGACACCAGTTTATATAATAAATAGACATCATGATGATACATATCAAAAAGTAATAAATAAAACAGCATGCGTTACAGTACAATACAGAAATAAAGAAAATAATCAATCCCTAAGGGTGATCTCCACGAGCATCCCAAGATCATTCTCGGTCCTTTGCTCCTAACTCCAAAGTACATGTAATAGCCACAAGAAAAGTTCCACAGTCCTACAAACAAGAAGTTCTACTCGGGTACCCTAGTGCAATGGAGGCCCGAGTAGGGTGTGAGATATACATCTCAGTAGGTCGGGAGAACCAGTTTCCTAGATCAAGATAGAAAATGAAATATAAAAATTGGTATACATATGTAACAAGGTAATAACATAACTGAATAAAAAACCAACAGACCATCCGGGTTCCAAAGGGACACCTTACGGTGATACCTGCTTCATCTTGTAGCCGGAATAGGAGTCTATATAAGAATCATACAAGAAAATTTTTCAAGAATTAATACCTTTCAACAAATTTACCAATTATTCTCTATTTAATTATTTATTGTCTTTAAGGTTTTTATGGTATCCCATACTAGAATGCTAACTTCAGTGCATGTCATAATTCTAATCATTCTCAATATTTCATTATTTAATAACATTTAATTAGATTTTGATCCACATCTCTTCTTCATTTCATAATTCATTCATATAGTATACTATTGGTATAGAAAACCATGTCTAGAACCTAAAAAATCAGTTCATATATTTATACTATTGGTGTTAGAACTCCATGTCTAACACCTATTTCTCATTCGGTGTCAATTGACATGTCTAACACCCTTACATCTATGTGATTATATTACCCTTGGGAGAGGAACACCATGTCCAAGTCCCGACTTCTACATTGGTTTAGAATTACATGTTTGGCACCACATTATCATTAATTCATTTGATAACTATTGGGGAGGAACTCCATGTCCAAGTCCAAACTTCTATATTGGTTTAGAACGCCGTTTCTAGCACCTAATTCTCATTCATTAATTAATTCACAAATTATTTAATCCAAGATCAATTATCAAATCCTCAAGAATTATCCACCTTCATTATCTTACTAATCCAAATATTAGTTAAACATATCAAGAACCATTCGTTAACCCCATAATTAACTAAGACCACAATTCCCTTAATTAATTCACCAATTAATTAATTTATTAACATAAATCTAATTTCATGATTAATTCTCCACAATTAATTATCTAAAAATTTAATGGAAAAGAAAATAATTAATACACCATTAATTATCTCAATTTATCCAAATCACCGTATCTCAATTAATCCACCGATTAAAAATATCAATTATCCAAATAAATATCTTATAATTAATCCCCCGATTAATTATCTATATTAAAATTTCAAACACATAATTAATTCACAATTAATTATTCAATTATAAATATCATCTTTCAATAATTAATTTTTCACATTTAATAATCCAAATCAAATATCAACTTAGCATAATTAACTCTCACAACTAATTATCTTTAATCAACATCTTGTCGCATAATTAATTCACCATTAATTATCCTACATATCCAACCATCATATCCTAATTAATTTCCATAAATTAAATATCATAACACAACCAATTCAATATTGTTGTACCTCTCGAACCCCTCGCGGTTTAATTTTCATGATCACAATCACCCTCTTATTTTACTAATCTTGTTTTAAGTGTTTTTGGATGATCGGCATGATTTCAGGTGGCCAAGGAAGCAACAAGGAAAAGTGGACTGAAATTCAGTCCACCGGCCAACCGATGGAAGAGCACCGGCCAGCCGATGGAGGCCTGGACAGAAGGCATCCTTCTGTCCAGACCACCGGCCAACCGGTGTCACACCACCGGCCAGCCGGTGGCACCCAGCCCAAACAGTGGAAGCTACTGCCTCACCACCGGCCAACCGGTGGCCTCAGCACCGGTCAGCCGGTGGCACCTGCACAGAAGAGGAAGCTACTGGCTCACCACCGGCCAACCGGTGGCCTCAGCACCGGTCAGCCGGTGGCACCTGCACAGAAGAGGAAGCTACTGGCTCACCACCGGCCAACCGGTAGCCTCAGCACCGTCCAACCGGTGGAGCCTGGGCAGAACAAGTCTCCACTTTCCAAAGCAGTGGCCAACCGGTGGCCAAGCACCGGTCAGCCGGTGGAGCCAGTCAAACTAGCCGTTGGGCTTTTGACCAGCCTGTCCACTTGGCCTCCAACGGCTCCGAAAGCCTCTCCAACAGCTCCAAAGGCCTCTAACGGCCATATGAGGGTTCTCCCTCTATAAATAAAGGACTAGGAACCCCCGGAAGCCTAAGGAACATAGCCGGAACTATTGTGAAGCCAACGGACACATCTCTCATCATTTGGCGAACCTCCGGCGGATTCCTCCAAGGGAACCCCACTTGCTCCAACACACTTCCACATCCAAGGAGCACCTCCAAAGAAGCTTGGGAGCGCCCTTCATCAGCTCCATCAACCTTTGGCGCCCAAGGCTTCTCCCATTACAGTTTTTATTGTTTTATTCATTTTGAGCTTAAATTTGGGTTTGTGCCTACAAACCCCATATCTTTCTCTCATCCTTTCTTTTGGTTTTTCACATCACCTTTAAGGTGTGAAGAGGTTGGTCAAGCCTTTCCTTTAAAAGGCTTGTGACATAGGTGAGCTAGCCTTCACCTGTAAGAAGGCTAGTGGGTTCTTGCTCAACCATTGAAAGCAAGTGGGTTCTTGCATAACCATATAAAACCAAGCTGTAATAGGTTCTAGACTACCTGTAAAGTCTAGTGGGTTTCTTGCTAAAACCATTGAAAAGCAAGCGGTAGAATCTCTCAACGGTTGAGTTGGGAGCGGAGACGTAGGCCGGGTTTTAGGCCGAACTCCGTTATCAATTGCGTGTCTTGCCTCTTTTTTTTTCCGCTGCATCTTTACTTTGATTTTTAATTTTTTAATCTTTTTTTAAAAGGCAATTCACCCCCCCCCCCCTCTTGCCATCACTCCTTTCTGTCTCCGCCCAACAATTGGTATCAGAGGCAAAATTTGAGTAATACCCTAACCAGTTTCAAATTTAAGATCCATTGTGATGGCATCAACCTCTTTCGCCCCCGAAGGCTTTTCTTTGGGTCATGCTCCATTTTTTGATGGAACCGACTATAATTATTGGAAAACCCGCATGACCACTTTTCTTAGAAGCATTGGTTATCCAATTTATAAAATTGTCATGCAAGGTTACACTCCCTCTTCCCCCGATGAATCCAAATGGACCCAAGCCGATATAAAAAAATTTGAGCTTGATGGAAAAGCCATGAACGCTCTACATTGCGGCCTTGATCGTAATGAATTCAATCGAGTTTCCACATACACCTCCTCACACGAAATCTGGAAACTTTTGGAGGTTACCCATGAGGGGACCAACAAAGTTAAGGATACTCGATTGGACATGTACCGTCAAGATTTTGAGTCTTTTTCCATGCATCCTTATGAAAATATAACTGAAATGTTTACACGTTTTACTGACGTTTGCAATGGTAGAAAGTCCCTTGGTGATGATGTGTCTGCAGAGACGATGGTCAAGAAGATCCTTTGGATCTTACCAAGCTCATGGGCTCCAAAGGTAACGGCAATCCAAGAAGCAAAGGACATCAAGAACATGCCGGTCGAAGAGCTCATCGGATCTCTCATGACCTATAAGATCACCATGAGGAGGCAAGCTGAAAAGGAAGGCAAACCTGTCAAAGTTCCAAACAACATCGCCTTCAAGGTACAAAACGAAGAAAGCTCCTCCTCCTCATCTTCTTCCTCTTCAAGCGGCGATTCCGAAATGGAGAATCTTGCCCGCAAAATGCACAAGTTCATGAAGAAGCACAAAAAGAAGAAATCCCGCAAGGCTCAACCCAATGAAAAATCCGAGCCCAAGGTAAAATGTTACGGGTGTGGCGAGAAAGGCCATTACAAGCCCGATTGCCCACTCAACAAGAAAAAGGCCAAGCAAAAGGAGAAGAAGAAGGCATTCAAGGACACATGGAGTGATAGCTCCACATCCTCCTCCTCCTCGAGCGACAACGGTAAAAAATGCCTAATGGCATTCCATGAGGTAACCTCTTCCGACTCCTCATCCTCTAGTTCTTCCAATTCTTTTAATCACATGTCATATGAGGATCTCCAACATGCTAGAGATCAATTGGAGGAAGGTTTTCACGAACTTTCTTCCAAATTTGTTGCTTTAAAAAAGAATTTCAAAAAACTCTCTTCCGAAAAAGAACAACTTCTCAAAGAAAATGAGGATTTGTCCCTCAAAATCCAAAACCTTCCCAATATTGATTCCATGGAATCAACAATCAAAGATTTAAGGGAATCACTAGCCATGTTCACCCAAGGGGAACAAAATCTGACCAAACTACTAGGTTCCCAACGTGTAACTAGAACCACCGAAGGGCTTGGCTATTCCAAGCAAGCTTCCTCTTCCCATGCTCCAAATATTTTTGTAAGGGGGAGCTCTCAATTTAAATTTTGTAATTATTGTAAAAAACCCGGGCACATGATTTATGAATGTGATTGCAAAAATGCCCGGTACGGTAGGCCCAAAAAAATTTCTTTAACGATCAATTTTATAGGAGAAGACCCTCCACTAGACAAGTATGGATTGAAAAATCCCTCTTAGCGATTCTCTCCGGGCCAAAATTTGTCTCGGTTCCAAAAACCTCTCCCCGGTGATTTGTTGTTTTTATTTAGGGGGAGTTAGGATCGTTTAAACCCTTTTGATTTCAATTTCAAAATTTTCGATTCAAACTTTCAATTTCAACACTTGGTATCAAAATTTTCATTTCAAAATATTCAATTCAAATTTTTCATTTCAATTTTCTTTTCAAAACTTTCAATTCAAACTTTTATTCATTTTTTGATTCAAAACTTTCAAATCAAATTTCAAAAATTTCAATTGATTTAAAATCTCCTTCTTGTTTTTCAAACGTTTCCCTCAATCAAGTTTTATGCCCCGTGCTATTTTGATAATCACAAAGGGGGAGAAATTCTTGGTTTATTGGGGGAGAAATCCTTTAAAGCATGCTTTTCATTTCATTTTCTACATTGTTTGTTTTGGTGATTGTGATCATCAAAATAGGGGGAGATTGTTGTACCTCTCGAACCCCTCGCGGTTTAATTTTCATGATCACAATCACCCTCTTATTTTACTAATCTTGTTTTAAGTGTTTTTGGATGATAGACATTATTTCAGGTGGCCAAGGAAGCAACAAGGCAAAGTGGACTGAAATTCAGTCCACCGGCCAACCGATGGAAGAGCATCGGCCAGCCGATGGAGGCCTGGACAGAAGGCATCCTTCTGTCCAGACCACCGTCCAACCGGTGTCACACCACCGGCCAGCCGGTGGCACCCAGCCCAAACAGTGGAAGCTACTGCCTCACCACCGGCCAACCGGTGGCCTCAGCACCGGTCAGCCGGTGGCACCTGCATAGAAGAGGAAGCTACTGCCTCACCACCGGCCAACCAGTGGCCTCAGCACCGGCCAACCGGTGGAGCCTGGGCAGAACAAGTCTCCACTTTCCAAAGCAGCGGCCAACCGGTGGCCAAGCACCGGTCAGCCGGTGGAGCCAGTCAAACTAGCTGTTGGGCTTTTGACTAGCCTGTCCACTTGGCCTCCAACGGCTCCAAAAGCCTCTCCAACGGCTCCAAAGGCCTCTAACGGCCATATGAGGGTTCCCACTCTATAAATAAAGGACTAGGAACCCCCGGAAGCCTAAGGAACATATCCGGAACTATTGTGAAGCCAACGGACACATCTCTCATCATTTGGCAAACCTCCGGCGGATTCCTCCAAGGGAACCCCACTTGCTCCAACACACTTCCACATCTAAGGAGCACCTCCAAAGAAGCTTGGGAGCGCCCTTCATCAGCTCCATCAACCTTTGGCGCCCAAGGCTTCTCCCATTACAGTTTTTATTGTTTTATTCATTTTGAGCTTAAATTTGGGTTTGTGCCTACAAACCCCATATCTTTCTCTCATCCTTTCTTTTGGGTTTTCACATCACCTTTAAGGTGTGAAGAGGTTGGTCAAGCCTTTCCTTTAAAAGGCTTGTGACATAGGTGAGCTAGCCTTCACCTGTAAGAAGGCTAGTGGGTTCTTGCTCAACCATTGAAAGCAAGTGGGTTCTTGCATAACCATATAAAAGCAAGATGTAATAGGTTCTAGACTACCTGTAAAGTCTAGTGGGTTTCTTGCTAAAACCATTGAAAAGAAAGTGGTAGAATCTCTCAACGGTTGAGTTGGGAGCGGAGACGCAGGCCGGGTTTTAGGCCGAACTCCGTTATTAATTGCGTGTCTTGCCTCTTTTTTTTCCGCTGCATCTTTACTTTTATTTTTAATTTGTTAATCTTTTTTTAAAAGGCAATTCACCCCCCCCCCCCTCTTGCCATCACTCCTTTCTGTCTCCGCCCAACAAATATCTCAATTACAATTCTCTATGTTCATAATTAATTCAAAAATTAATTATCTTAACTTATCCAATTAAAATATCATAATTAATTCCCTTATTAATTATCTCAACATATCCTTCTCAATAATCATAAATTCCACATAACAAAAGTTCTTAACCAAAAAAATTTAGAAATAGAAATTAATATAACATCAAGATAACCGAACATATGCCTCAAAACATTATGTTTTTAGCTTGAAGGCAGCACAACTCCGTTTGAGAGGTTTTATAAAAAAACTTGATTTTGTAATCTAACAAATCATTTTATACCAATAAGAAATTTTCTCCATATATTAATGTCAAATTTATAAAAATAAGTAGATAAACAAAAACATAATTTTTCCAATAAAATCAAATTTGAGGACCCTAAATTATCCAATACAATGCTTTCTAACTTAAACCACAAACTGCTCACGCACACGCACCTCCACAAAAGTGTTTTCACACTTAGAATTCAATGCCGCACCTAACAATAATTAACTGAAACTCATAAACTGTGATGCGGACACCAATGCACACCCCAATAATTAATTGTAACACATTTAAACTGTAAACACCTTATTTGAGGGGTGAAACCTCGATTAATGGGTATTGAGCCTTACCCAGATTTGAAAGCAATGAACCGAATCGTGATGAACAATCATGCATTCAACAGAGGTTATCAAAATATCGACCAAAAGGTCTTGATACATTTTACACACCACCTAGAATCAGAAGAGAAGAAGAAAAATAATCAATCCTAGGTCTTAGAGTTTTAGAATAATGAATACTGGGTGAATAAGAGCTAAAATAGATAACACAAATAATGAAACATGAGGAGAAGGACTTACCTCAATGAGATGGTCATCTTCTGTAAAGTACCCACTGCGATCCGATGCGTGGAGGGGGATTCAAGTTGGGGAGTGGGGCACCTCCACCATGGGAGAATGAGGGGAGGGGGTCATGCCTCACCCGGTTGTGTGGTTCCCTCTAATTTTTTCCCTCAAATAACCCCAATTCGGTTTATTATAATTAATACAACAATAATAATAATAATAACCATATTATTATAATCATTTTACTATAAAATATTATTTGATAAACCCCATAACTCCCCCATTACACCACATTTAATTAATTTTTTCTCAAATGAATTTAATTAAAGAAAAAAATCCTCCTTACCATATTTAATTAAATTCCATTCAATGAATTTATTTAATACCACTCCAACTCATCGTTATTTAATTAAATTATTCCAACCTAAAATTTAATTAAATCATTTCCCAAGATTTTCATTAAATAATTAAATTCATCTTGTCCTTTAATTTAATTAAGAAAAACCCCAACTCCATATTTATTCCTCGTTTAATTAAGTTACATTGACCTGGATCTAATTAAATAAAACTCTAACTTGTTATCATTTAATTAAATTCTCTCACCATTAATTTAGTTAAATAAAACCCCATTTTGCATAAATTAATTAAATTCCTCAAATTAATGAATTTAATTATTTAAAAAAACACAAATCGTGACATTTAATTAAATCCCTATTGGATGGAAATTTAATTAAATAAAATAACTAAAAACCCAAAATTGAGTAAGCTGCATGGTTTGGCTTGCACTGTCTGGAAAACTATGCGCCAACCATGCGGAACCTTCTCTCTAAGAAACCCACTTTGAAAGGTCTATCCCGCATTTTTTTCCTAACTGTTCGTAAATCATAGTAGCACCTTTGCCTCACCTATAGCAAGTTACATGGTTTGACCTGCATAGCTTGACCAACCGTACGCAGCCCCTGCGAACAACACTGCTAGGTTTAGTTATCCCAATACCCATTGAGACACGTGTAAAACTCCTCTAGCCTTTACCGATGGTCATTACCAATACTTTCAAATATTACGATCTCACAAAACATCAACCAGAATCTTAGTTTTAATACTTATCTGTCCAATAAACCAAAAAGTTCAAAAACATTCATATTTTAACCCAGTTTTAAAATACAGGACATTACAGTCCTTTTTATGGAAATTTTTTCATTAATTAAATACATTTATAGACTAAGGTGATATGGGTTGAATTCCATTTATCTAAAAAATTAGGATGAAAACTTCTATCATTATCACTTGGCTTAACATAGATTAACTCGATTTACCTTCAATTGAGGCGATAAATTTTAACACAATTACAATTCATATTTCCCTAAAATAAAAGAGACCTATTTACGAAATATTATCATGATAATTCAAAATATGTAATAAATTTTATCAAATTAATTTTCTAAAAGTGGTAGTAATTAATTTTAAAATAATAATGTAACATGCAATGAAAACCTCTTTAATAATAACATTCTTAAGCATAAATATTTGTTTATTCTTATCACAAGCCAATAAAAATATTCAACTAATATAAAAATAATAATTATATAATATATACCTTTCCTAAAAATAATTCACCTATAGTGATCAATTTAAATTATTTTGAAAAAAATATATGTTGTTCCAATAAAAACAATTTTTCAAAAATAATAACTTTTACTCTCAAATGATTTAAAATTTTTATTTTTAATTAATTGACTTCTGAAAAATTAATTTATAAACATGTAACCATAAATTTTTTAAAATTTATTTACTCTTATTCAAGCATTCCAATCCAAAATCATAGTTATAAAAATATTTTAATGCTATCTCATAGTTCGTTACAACTCGGTATTACATGTAATGTAAGCTATCAAAGAAAAAAATTCATTGGAAAAACTAAATTTCAAAAAAAAATATTCTTGTGTTATATTATGCCCCATTAAAATTAATTTCATCCAATAAATTAATCACTCTAATAAAAAATGATGATATATTGTTTTCATTAAATCCTCCAGTACCTATATAGCTTCTTCAAAAAAATTATTTCTCAAGAGAACATTCACCTGGTGAGTAGTGTTGTTACGTATAAATTTATCTCTTTGATCCAAGATTTATTACACTTGTTATTGATAATAAATATCATGTTCTAGTGGTATGAACTCTGGGTTTATTTTATGTGATGGATCATGTATGGGCTTCCTTAGGAGAGATACATGGACCACGTCATGAACTTGAGAGAGGTTTGGTGAAAGTGACAAGCGATAAGTTTCCTTCCCTACTCAATAAATAATCTCAATGGGGCCAATATACATAGGGATAAAATTTCATTTGTTAGTAAATCTCATACACTTTTTCCATGGAGTAATTCATAGAAAAACTTTCTTATAAATTTCAAATTCTAGATCACAACAACAATTGTCAGCATAATGTTTTTTTCAACTCTAACCAATGAGGATATTTTGTTTAATGGATCTGACTTTATATTTCATTTCCTTAGATATATCTGGTACCAATTTCATTATATATCCAATATCATCCTAGCATGTTTAATTTCACACTTCTTTCCATAGAGGACTTCATAAGTATTCATCCTAATTCTTGATAGAAATCTATTATTATAAGAAAACTAAACTGGAGGAAGGTGTTGATCCCAACCACCATTGAAATCCATATAAAAATATATCAACATATACTCTAGGGTTTTAATTGTTCTCTTACACTACTAATCTATCTCAGGATGATACAAAGTTCCAAAACACAACTATGTATTCATGTCCTTTAGAATAATTATCTAGAACTTTGAGGTAAATATAGGATCCTAATTATATACAATATAACATGGTACTCTAGGAAATATTACCACATAATTAATATAAATAATATAATGTTGATCCACCAATAAATCTTATCTAATGGAAATATATTGTGCTAACTTTCTACAGTGATTGACTATAACCCATACAGAATTATTCCATTAAGTTGTTTTGGGGAGTTCAATGACAAATTTTATATAGATGTTTTCCCATTTCAATTTTGTTATGGGTAATGGTTATAAAAAAACCTTATATTTCTATCTCTAAGCCTTATATTACTGACATATCAAGCACTGACATATATACATAGTAATATCCCTCTTCATGTTTTCAACCTATAAATAATCTTTCAAATCTCTACAAATCTTTGTAATTACAAAATGAATAGATAATGATGGATTTTGACCCTCATTAAATAGCTTCTCCAAATATAGTATGGATAGAACACATAAATGCTTCTATAACCTTTTCATTCTATAACAACCAAGGTTAAATTGAGGAACATTTATCGCCTTTTTCTATTTCTCTACATCTTCCTTTTTATCCTCTTTAATATTCACTTGGATAAATAGTTGAATAGTCATTTGATAATGATAAGATTTATCCCCTTCAATATTTATAGATCCATCCTTTTCAAATCAAGAAATGTTGGATCTTTTTTATCCTCATCATAAATAAGTTAGCATGATCCCTTTGACTTAGTTCATTTACCACCTTGTTCTCTTTCCCAAGATGGGAATGTATTGAGAAGTCATAATATTTAATTAGCTCCAACCATCATCTCTAGTTAATCTTAAAATATTTATATATGAATATATACTTTAAAATTTTATGGTCAATAGATATATCACACATTTATCCATAAGGATAATGCCTCTATATCTTTAATGAAAAAATAATCATAACTAACTCCAAATAATGAGTTGGGTAATTTTTCTAACAAACATTTATTTGGAATAAGGCATAAATAATGACTACAAAATTCTACAAGAGAAAGCATCCTAATCCTTTATTTGATGCATCATTATAGATTAAAAACCCTTCTCCACTATAGGTTTAAGTAATAATACTTAAATTGACTAACCTTATCTTCATTTCATTGATATTTTGTACATATTCATCTTTCCAAAGTAATTTATCTCCATTACCAGTTAACTTGTGGAGTTTATTAGATAGTTGTGATAAATTATCTAAAAATCACATATAGTATCCATCCAAACTCACAAAACTGTGTATCTCTGTCATAGTATCTAGTTTGGTCCAATTTTTAATATCTTCTATCTTATAAGGTTCTAATGATATACCATCACATTAAATAATATGACTCTAGAAAGAAACATTTTGTACCCAAAATTCACACTTGGTAATTTTTCCATTAAAATTATCCTTCCTCAAGTTCTTCCAAAAAAATATTTAAATGATAACTATGTTCTTATATTCTCTTTTAAAATATAAGAAATATCATTTATAAATACTACCAAAAACTAAACATTGTAATCTCTAAAGACTTTATTCATTAAATCCATAAATATAGAGGGTGTATTACTAAAACTAAATGTAATCATTATAAATTCATTATTTTGATGCCCTATATAGAATTTTTTCCTTGGTATATTCTCCTTATTAAACCTTAATTAATTATATAAATAGTGAATATTAATCATAGGAAAATATTTAAATATATGAAGTTGATCAAAAAATTCATCAATACGGGGTAGAGGATACTTTTTTTATAGTGATATTATTGAGTTCTCGATAATCAATATTGGTTCAGATTGATCAATATTTCCTCTTAAAAAAATAAATGGTGAGCCCCATGGTGACATATTTGGATTAGTGAATCCATTATCAGTATTCTACTGGGGTTCCTTCATCAATTCCTAAAAATTAATCTAGGCCACTATATATATAGTCTTTGAAATGTGTAAATACTTATGTATGATGTATATTGAAAAATAAGCTTTATGATTTAGTGGAAGACCAGAAAACTCTTTCAAAAAGACATCAAAAACTCACAAGATATATAAATATCTTTGATATTGACTTTATTTATAACTATTTGAGATAAAAACCCTTTTGAAAATTAATCATGGACCATAAAAAGGATATAACTCCTATTGGAAGCTCATATTTTTATATCACTTATATAAAATAACATTTAAGTTTGGAATATCAAACATAACTTCCCTACATCATCAATTTTTGTTGGATATATATAAATAAATCTAATTAATTCCCAAAATAATATCAAATTCATCTATATAAAGAATATATAGATTTAAAGGAAGGATATTCCCAAAATATTCTTTGAGAGAATAATTATGGACATGATATGTGATCATCATAACATTAGGGGTTTTTATTAATAATTCAATATATAATATTTGATATGGCACATTCCTTTATCAAATTCTTCTAATTTAAAATATTCAGTAGATTCATAATCAAATAATACAGTTCTAGAGTGGTTGCTCAGTTTACCTTTCACACATTTTAATCATACCCCCATAGAAATTAGTGATCACATGATATTTATATTTATCTCTTGGCTTAGTAGGTTATTGACATTAATCATCATCATTAACCTTTGGATTTAAGAACTAGTTAGAAAAATTATTATACTCCTTACATTTTAAACATTAGATTTTGGTTGATCTATTTTGTATATAATTCTATTTATTCACAACATTAACTAACTTATTCATATCACAATGGAATTCAATTTCTTGATGACCTACCATTAAACACAAGAAACATTTATAAATTCAATTAAGACAATTTCCTCCATATTTCCTTCCACACTTGGAGCATAAATAAAGTCTTATTTTCTTCTCTCCATGATTTTTAGTATTTACTTGGAATTATATATTTCTCTTCTGCTCAAAACCAAGAGATTCATGGGTAATTCCAACCAATATTTCCACCCTGATCGAACATAAAATGATTTCCTCATAGCTATTTAGTTTCATATAGGTACAAATGTATTCATTATCCACCTATTCCAGATCAAGTAATTCCATCACAATTTTACTATTAATAATATGAGGAAGTTACTTATTGAGAAATAATATCTTAAACACATCCAACTCTAAAGAGTCTATTTCTTATTATTTCTTCATATTCTTGATAAGATTCCACCATTGATCTTCATCTCCATCCTAATGATAAACAACCATAGTATAATTCTCATGCTCAGCACACTGGAGAAAATAAAATATTTTTTTGTGGTATTGATCTATTTCATAGAAATGAATAGATCAACAGACCCACTAAAAATGAGGACATTACCTCATGAAGGAAACAGAAGAATTTTATTCCCTCCTTTTTCTCATTTGTAATCTTATTGTGATTCATATCTTGAGAAAATTTCACAGGAATAACAATGATATTTTTTTATCAGATCTCCCATAACATTTGGTTTATTAGTAGGACAATCATTTCATTATCCATCATATTTAGCATTAAAAAGATTCCTTGGAATTCTATCCAATGACTAAAATCAAAAATATTGCATGATAAATAATAATAATATTGATGAGAACACATAATTATGATTAATCACATTTATAATGTCTAAATACTGACATCATCAATAAAACCTTATATTTAACCTATATCATAATATAATTTTACCAAAACATTATAATGTTAACCATTACAAAGACTTATACTTGGGGTTCTCATTAATGTTTCCTCACCCTCTCCAAATGTAACTAAACCTTTCTTTGATACCAACTATAGTGGCCCGTAATATTCATACAAAGATATTACATATTATTATATCAAAATTTATTATATATCATAGAGATCCCCACCAATATTTTATTGGTATAGTATATTTGGAAAATTGGAGACATAAACATTTTATTCATAAGATTTTCCAATTAATTCATTCTTAAAAAGAACCCTTATTATAAATATCATTCCAAAAACCTTTCTTTATAACCTAGGTAATGGAAATATACAAAAGGGTGAGCTCATATGTTAAGTAATGATTGAAAATGAAGATATCAATGATCACGTAATTGTAACTTCAGAATAACTGTCTGAGAAAATGATCATAACATTTGAAATACATACCCTTAATATCATATATTTTAAAATTGAGTCATTAATAATGATTGAAAGTTCATAAGTAAATCATAATGTAATAAAATATCATAATCCATGAGAGAATAACAATAGTGTAAGATATGGAATTATAGCATACACATAAGCATATAAAATCATTTCCTTGGTAGTCAAGGCTTACTACCATGAATTGCAGAGTGGATTGGGTTCCCTCACCAACCCATCTTAGATTAACCTATGGAAAATAAAAATTTCTTATATCCATGTTTGTATACTTGGAATCCATGTCCATGTACTAGATTACCCAACGTGTTAGTTCACACGAGGTATTGCCAGTGTGGGAAACCTGTGTCTGTGTATTTGGCATATGGTGTGTGGATGGTTGTGTGATCTATCTTATGGATTAATCATATGGGAACGTGTTACATGGTGTGTTTGGGGAAATACATATTATACCATACTTATGGTTTTCCAAAACCCTAGGGTCACTACTAGAAGGGGATACATGTTGTGTGTTCTTCATCGAACACGACTTGTAGTCAGGTTTTAAAAAAATCAGATCTGACTTCTCTACTTCAATCTGTCAATTCTAATTTAATTAAAACCTCTAATATTCCCAAAAAGGTGTATATAACCATGGATTGTGGAATCTGTCTTTTTCTTCCCAGAAAATGGTCGTCTTCACGCATGTGGGTTTCATCGGTCTTTTCAAATGCACTCATGGATTCCACCATCGATGCTACGGCCTCAAACCATTAAATCAATCATAACCATACTCTAATATTACTATATCTATACACGATTCATCGTTTCATTGTAATTTCATTGATTTTTCATGAATTCAGGGGTTCAATTGTACTTCGTACCTTACGGTAATTTGAATCGTGACCACAGGGGTCAAACCGGTGAAGAACGTGAAGAATATTTAGGATAAAAGTGCCAAAAACATGGTTTTAAATATCACCAGCCAAGAGTTCTTGGAAAGAGATAAATAATGGGGAATGGAGGTTAGATGAACTATTATGAAATGATTAAATTTCAATAATCAGGTGCTTGAAAAGTTTTCAAATAGTGGAGATCCATAATAAAGAGGTGGGTTTTCTCAATCAATTAATCTAAGGGCCTAAAACAATAAAAGACGAGTATTACCTCTTTTTGGATTGATTATTTTTGAATAATGAACTCATGCAACAATTAGAATAATTTCATGTATACATTGTGCTATGATTTTTCTTTATCCAGAGATTTGTCATCGTTCATCAAAGGATTCATCAATGGAAGGAGGAAGAAGATCTAGTCAGTGGATTCTAGTAATTGTGAGCCATCCCAGAAAAATTATATATAATGATATATTCATAGAAATTTCAATTATGTTAAATAAGTTTTTAAATTAAATAAATTGTTAATTAAATCCACTTAACGCGCCACCATGGAGGGAGGGGCCCGAATGTCCCATGCCAACTCATTTTATATCACACCTAGGGTAAACACCATATTTCAGACTCAACCATGGAATCTAATTTATGATTTGATCAACTATTTAATATTTATTTCATTTTATTTGAGGACTCATTCATGAAAAATATAAAATATATTTAATATTTTTTTGAAATTAATTTCGGGCACACCAAGCCTCAAAATCGCATGCTCTCTCGGTACCCTACTCTTTAAATATATATATAGAAATATTTCAATGTCGTACAAGGAAAAATTGAGTCTCTATAAGTTATATATCATAATATCATTAAATAAGTATAATTATTTCTTAATAATCACATATTAACATTAAAATTATCAAAATACCAATATGTAAAAGTTAGTGATCGGAAATTAATTCAATTTCTATATAGATATGGTAATTTGTACCTATATACTAGTGATACTTTCACTACTCATTCAATGGAAAGATGGTGGATACATGTTTTTTAATAATAATAATAATATAATTTCGGTATATTTGGGATACTTTAGAAATTATTTTATGAATATTATAATCAATTTTTAGGGGGTAAAAGAATGATTAAAAGAGATTGATTTGTTAATGAGATTACCTTTCCTTTGAAAGAACTCCTATATATTTCCTCTTAAGGATCTTAGAGTTGGTATTTTGGGAAAACCATAACCTATATAATGTGGTAGAGGAAGTAAAAAACGGGGTTTTTATGGTATATTTAATATAAAATACTCAAAATTTGTGCAAAATTGAGAAAATGAGGTTCTTATTTATAATTGAGGTGAGAGGAGGTTTTGGGAAAATCCTATAATATTAACATAAAACAAAGAAATTATCTAGTATATATGATTCCAAAAGGGTATGGATTCATATATAATATAGGATGGGGTTGAAATCCAAAAAATGAATAAAATTTTTTCTACTTTAGTGGTTTTTTAAAACTTATATTTTTGTTTCACCCTTTTGTTAACTCATTTTTATATTAACCGCCAAAACATACTTTCACTCTTGAAGGGTTATAATATTACTTATATAGAAACAATTGAATAGTAAATAGAAAAAGTATAAAATATCTGACCATATATTATCCAATTTTTCCACTTTAAATGTTTTTATAATTTTTAGATAAAAAATAAAATATTTGTTTTATAAATTATCATTAATGTCAATTTTGAAACTATTCATTAAATATCACTTAAAAATATAAATAAAAAAGTTTTCATTAAAATATAATTCTTTAAATATACATTAATACTTCATATTAATATATAAATTCATCTAAAACTATAAATAAAAAAAATTATATTACTTTTAAAAAATTTAAAATCATTTACTATATTGTTTATTAATTAAATATATAGTGTTAGTGTGGTATAAGAATTTGATGTAATTATATAATTACTAAAAACTAAAAATAAATTTTAATTATAAAAATAGTTTCATTATGCTCAATGTAGACATTCATTTTCATTCATAACATGATTTGGTATCTAAGTGGACATATATAAAATATCTAAAACTAAGAGAGTGACACTTTGTGGCTTTCTTTACATTAAATTTTATATATCTCATTTACATGGAAAAGTGTCTATTACAAAAATTAATTTTGATCCTAATGTGATAAGGTTAGAGTTCCAATAATCCAATAATAATTAGGATTTAAAATTATTGTTTTATAACTTAATTTTAGTCTACATTAACCTAATTTACCCTATACTGATGTCATAATTGTTACCTTGTTACTATTCATATTGACCAAAAAATAAATGGGACCTATTTAAAAAATTTAAACCTCCAAATTCTGAATATTGAATCCATTTTTCTCATATTTTATTCCTAAATTCGGACAAAATTAATTTTAAAATTAGCACACAACATGTGATGAAATATTCTTTTTTAGTGAAAATACATTTTCAAGAATAAAAGTTAGTTTATTCTTATACCTTTCCTATAAAATATTAAATAAATGTTAAAACATATTATTAAATATATAATATATAAATTTTATTAAAATACTCACTAATAGTGAATAATTTAATTTAATAAGATAAAAATACAATGTTTACTTGAAAATAGGTTTTTAGAAAAAATATCCCTTTTACTCTGATATTTTTAAATTTTTATTTATAATTATTTTATACCCAAATAATTTATTTATGAATATGTTACCATAATTTTTTCATAATTTAATTAGTCCTATTTATACCTTCCAATCCAATGGTTTGGTGAAAAAATTATTTTTATAGTTTTTGTGGTTATTTTAAACTTGGTATTCATGTAATGAATGTTATCAAAGTAATAAAATTAATTTGAATAAAAATAATAAAAATATATGAGTGTTAAATAATAATAAATATTCATCACTTTGATTTAAGTAAATTTCTATTGTAAAAATATGTTTTTCTAAAAAAATCATTACATTTTTCGCATTTATATTAAAATTTGTTTTTACCATATCTAGATATAAAATCTTAAAAAAAATTAATAACATATTTTTAATCATCATAATTAATATTTATTAATATATTCAACTGAATTTTTCCTCATAATAAATAGTAAAAATAGTAAAATTTGTCACTAATGTAATAGGGTAAATCAGGTAAAACGGGTTAAAACTATGTGATAAGGCCACCATTATTCATGTTAATTATTATTTTATGAATTTATTTCAACCATTATCACCTTATACTCAAGATATAATTGTTCATGGGGCTCTTTTAGATGAAAATGAGATATTTATTATATTAATTATAGAAAAATAATAAATGTCATTATCTGGATTTTAAATTTTTCTTATATGTTCACATAGGGATAAAAATAAGTTGTGAATGAATATTAAATTTAATTTTGAAGATGATGAAATAGTTTTCGTAGAATTAACATATTTATAATTTTTAGTGATTATATAATAACCTTAAATGATTATATAGTGTTGTTGTAATACATGTGCAAGTAGTGGAAAACTCAAAGTAAATAATATTAAAAACATTAAAAGTAATGTATTAGGGATGTGTTATGGTTCTAAAATATTCCTATAATAAATAATAAAGTATTATTGATGATTAAATGGATTTTATTTTAATTCCATTACTATATTCAATCCTTTAAAGTCAGATTAAATGAATAGTGTTAGAAATTACATTATATTTATTAAGTAAAAGAATATTTTATTAAATAATTTAAAAATCATAAAAATTAAACAAGATGAAAATTAGTATTATAATTGATCAAATCATTTATACCGTGTCCATTTATGATCTAATTGGTATGTTATAAGTAAAATTATAACCCTTTGAGATTGAAAAAGTCTTCACCATGCTTAAGGACAAAATGGGTTTAACGAGGGGTTAATCTAAAAAAATAGGGCTAAAATAACGTAAAATATATATTAAACCTCATTTGTCGGTTTTATATTTAAATTACCCATATATCCTTCGAATATCAATCATTTTGGATCCATTTTTTCAAGAAATATACATAATCATTTTTTAAAACATTGAAAGAATACAATTGTGTCACTCACCCCACTTATAAAAGGATAGTCATACCCTCTCTTATTTACACCACAACTTGTATAACATGTATCATAGATCAGGTATTATACCTCAATCCATCATAGAACATGCATAGATTAAGGAATTCATTCCATCATAGTCTATATACATTATACCTATAAAAATCCTTTGGATACTATAACTAGTGATACATGTGTATAAAATAACCACAAACCATCACATCCTTCTACACACATATATGAGAAAACTAATCAATGTGAATATCAGCACAAGTAACTAAAATGAGAATATACATGGGCCACATGGGTTAGTCAGTCATCCATCCTCCCACTAGGATGTTGGAGAAAACACCACCCTCTCCCCTAGTCCACTGGTTGTTAGTTACCCTAAAAAATGGGTGGTGAAGCATACAAAATCATAGAATATACACGATATGATATAGCTCACAACCACAGTATAGGACTAAATTATTCTTAGACTCAACTATATCTAACACATCTCAAACTCATTGATTCTACTATTAATATTTTTTATCATATAAGAAAATAATAATTTAAAGAGCTATAGTAATTTTTTTTAAAGGTTGGGGTCGAAGCCTCATTTTTATTATTAAATCAAAGCAAAGACATCTTTAAACTGGGTAGAGGGAAATTCATTACATAGCCCAAAGCCCAGTGTGCTTGTGGCCCAATACACAGCCTGTAGGCCCAACTATATGGCCCAATTCACATTCTGTGAATAGTAACCCGCCTGCTACGGTACCCGCAAAGTACCGCCACCGCTACAGTACCTGCTGATGAACAGTGGTGTCGCTGCTATAGTAACATGTGCCCAATGGGTTTTGAACCCCCATTTTTCATGTAGGATTATGGGGGGCTTACCACTAATCCAAACCCTAACTACAAAGAGCAACATTAATTACTTATTTTATTTATATCATTTAATTATGTTAATTAATTCATCATATATTAATTGACCATTTAAATTATTCCACATTAAATTATAGTACATTAATCGTCAAAGTAAATTATATTATCTCCATGAATAATCCAAACTTATTCTATGGTTTAACAAGATTAACATCTTTCAGCATTTTCATTCTTGAAACAATCAACCCCAAGGGTTACTAAATATTCAATTCATTATTACCGCCATTACATAAAATGGGTACTCTATGAAAATCATCCTAAACTACCACCAAGAGAAATCATGCATCTAAGAACATCCAGATACCTCATGTAGTGGGTAAAGGAATGTAGATAAAACAAGAAACTCGACTATATTCTATTTAGTAGATTCATAAGATAGAATTCTAGCTTTCATCATCTGATCAACGGTTAATCCAAGATCCAACCCATTCCATAATCTTGAGTTTCATCCTCAACAACTACATGCATATAACAATGAATCTATCCATCATATGCATCAACTACTTCCACATCATCTAGACCTCCCAGAAGACATATCATGCCAGCCATCCTAGGCTTAGCCATAACAATCTCATATCAAATCCGAACCTCCCCACCACATATCACATTTCCTAGAAATGATAAAATATATCGATCAAAACAAAATAATAAGAAAAAATAATTATATCCAATAGGGAAATATAGGCCCTCAAACATGGTATCGAGCCTTCACACAAAAATAATATCTCATGGCTTCAAACTCAAGGCACTCATCCTTATCAAGAAAATTGTAAACTCTATCCCTAGTAATTATCTTTATCACAGAACAAGTTTTTATTCCCTATTCATTTAACCATTTAATTAGTAAAATTTTCAAACTAAGGTAAAACTAATTCATCTAGATATTATAATATGTCAAAAGAGTAAACATGCTCTTAGAATTCATTCCTTTTTCAAAACCCCTAGAGAAGTTTCATTCTCTATTAACATTACCTTTTATGTGTGATCAAAAACAAACATAAACATATTTCACACTCTTTATCAATTAAATTAATCACACTGCAGATCACATTTTATTAAACATGCATACTATCATCAATTTGATCGTTATCAAATTACAAAAAACACCAAATTTAAAAATGAATATTTTTTAATTATTCTTAATCTAATTAATTATCAATTAATTCTGAATTTATGTTATTTAAAAATTTCAAAATGCTACTCCATGTAGAATAACATGATATTTAAGAATTCAATATAGATATCACACTATCTAGAAAATTGTGAGGCAATTTTCTATCATGGTATAAAGAAATAACAAAATCAACTTGAAATCACAACTAATTTATTTATTCTAGTTAAATATTATTAGATTAACTCCATTTCCATCAAATGGGAAAAATAATGATTTATTAGGGATTAAATGTTACCAAAATAATATAATAAATCAATCCCATCCATCAAAGGTTTCAATGTTCTTTATTTGAGAATGGACCAACATTGGGGATCTCTGGTCACATCTCCCGTAACAACATACAACCTTCTAATGACTCCACGGAACAACCACACCAACAAACAACCAAGAAACCCCTCATTAGAAACATGGGAGAAAAACTTCTATTGCATGGATCAAATAAATGGGACGAAACAATACCAATTGGTGGGAACCCATTAGAAAACAAAGAAATGACTCACCTTAGATCTCCATGTATTGAAGATAGGAAGCCAATGATCGACCCCCGTCGAAGGATTCCAAAAAAATTAGGAGAGGTATTCTATATCACCTATAATTAGATAGAACCTATAAGGTTTGGAGGAAAACCATGTCCTCTAATTATTTATAATCTATGATACACATGGAATTTACACGGCACGTAAAGCTTACAGGTCATGTAAAATTCAGGTTTCAGATCTCACCAAAAAATGCATCACCTCGAGCCTTTTAATTCCGAATAAATACATATCATGTAAAACCCCAAAAATCATCCCTAAAAATATAGTAACTTAAAATAAACAACATGAAATATTTGAACACTATTTAACCTCCCTACATTCATCTTTTAGTAGTTTATCCCCTCAAGACTCACTATAAGCTTTCTATAAGCACCACAATCCTTTGAAACACACAAAGGGTTAGAATGTATGAATATGGTCCCTTACATTATATACCTATAAATAATTATCATACATGATAATCCAAAACAAACCTATAAGTAAAAAATAAAATGGTTCATTCATATATACACCCTGTGATATACCTCTCAAAAATATCACCATTTCGGGAGATCAAAAACCTCACTCAAAGGAAAAATGTGTAAAACCATGAAAAAAATTACCAACTCATTAAAACTCTCCTAGGGGATATACCTCTCAAATGAGAGTAAAACCGATAAAAATATAAAGAAACCATTTCATATCCAGAAAGGTCCACATCCCTAAGAGAACAATATTATAAGAGAAGAGATAATCATAAAACATATCAGGGTAATGGGTGTTCATATGTGACTCAAATTCCTAGTTAATCTCCCCCATGCCATCATATTTCCATAATACATGAACAAAGGGAATGATATTCCCACATAACGCCTTCTCCTAGATGACCTAGATCTCCAAAGGTCACTCCTTAAAGGTTGTATCATCATCAATATTTATCTCTCCCAACCATTTTCATGAGATTATTCATGAAGATAACAAGGGATCTACAACACACGGATATTATTTTGTATTTGAATCATCTATGGGTGGAGTTCTATCTGATATTCCATAACTCCAACATGATCTAACACCTCAAAAGAACCAAAAACCCAAGAATAAATATTACTCCAATGACCAAACCTTTACTTCACATGATGATGAGTCACCTTCAAGAACATGTGATCTCTAATATTTAACACCATAAGTCTCCTCCTATAATCAACATATGATTTATGAAAATATTATACTACCTTTATCTTCAAATTATTTACCTAATCCATCCTTATCGTGTTATATACTAGTTCTGTCCTGATAACTACTGCCTCTTTAAGCCCTGTCTATTATAAGGGGGAATAGTAATTTTGGTCATACAATGCTTTCAAAGCTACAATACTAATGGTGGATTGGAAACTATTTTTGTAAGAAAAACCAACCAAGGGTAGAAGCCTCATCCAAGAACATCCAAAATACAATACACAAGAGCACAATATTTCTAAGAGTCTTGATGGTCCTTTATTTCTAAACATCCGTCTATGGATGAAAAGTAGTACTAAGTAATAACTAAGAAAAAACATATTGGAGACCTCTCCCCACTATAGAGATAAAATGAGTATCTTGATCAGAGATGATCATCCTCAGGACTCTATAGAGTTGTACCACCTCCTCCAGATACTCCCTCAACAAAACCTCCACTGATCTCAACTCCCTAATCTCTATAAAGTGGGATAATTTAATAAATTGACCTGATATCCCCCATATGGAATCATACCTTCCCTAATATCAAGGTAAATAGGTAAAAAAGTACATTAATATTTCCTCCCACTTCACTAGAAAATATATAATGTATGGAGAAAACCACTGGGAACTTAGTACCTGACTTTTACCTTTTGGAAGACCAAACTCTATGTAACAAACTCTGAAAATACACGCTTCATGTTATATCACCAAACCTAACCTCTTAAAGTTTAGTATATCTTTTTCATATCAGTATGTACTGAAAAATTGACCTATGGAAGACCTGAAGATCAATCTCATACATTATTGAATGAATGAGAATACATCCTCAGAAAAAAAAACCCTTTTATTTTTCAACCTAATCCCAACCATAAAGGGAATCACCTAAAATATCTCAATATCTCTAGACTTCCACCTTAGAATCCACGTACTATGAATCCTTCACCTATTGCATCAAATATGAGTGACTTTTATTTTAGAAATGACAACCTCTACCAAAATCCTCTCCTATATTTATATGTATCACTAATTATTCTTCCATCACTCTCCAAGAACCTCCAAATTCATATATGGAATCACTACATGTCTTCTAGCTCAGTTCATTAGTTAAAACATTTCCCTTTCTAGAATATATAAAACCTCCATGTCACAATCCTTTAAGAATTATATCCATCATCCCTGATTCAAGTTCAGGTCAGGCAGGGAGAATACATACCTAAAGATTTTATGGTTATTAAAAACCACAAAACGCATGTCAATGAAGTAATTTATTGAAACCTTAAGATAAAAAATGCCACTTACAACTCCAGATCATGGTTTTTATAGTTACACTGATTGATATTTAACTATTGAGACGCATAAGAAACAACTAATAATTAATGAATCCAAAAGTCCCAAACTAAGGAAAAAACATCACAAAAAACCTCAAACTAAAATCCATGTATTGGAAAAAAATTGACTACAAAACTGACCAACTTC
Source organism: Viscum album (assembly GCA_963277665.1). Classification (NCBI taxonomy): domain Eukaryota; kingdom Viridiplantae; phylum Streptophyta; class Magnoliopsida; order Santalales; family Viscaceae; genus Viscum; species Viscum album. Next base: position 151,281,997 of record OY728159.1, read on the forward strand.
TCCCTCAACTAATTTAATTATAATGATCACTTGTCAGTAAAAAAATAAATCCATATCCTTTTTGGTCAATACTGTTATAGGGTTTTCAACTCGAGATAAATTAGCGGAAAATTTCTTTTAATAGCCTTCAAGGCCAAGGAAAATTCACACATATTTTATTGTCATGGGGGATTCCCATGACCCAACTAACTCTATATTTGAAGGATCTATAGCTACTCCCTACTAGGATACAACGTGACGAGAGAAATGAAATTCATGAGCCTAAATATCATACTTTAGAAACATTCTAAATATCTTATCATGATGAAGAACTTGAAAAATGGAATATAGATCCTCTATATTTTCCTCTTAACATGCAGAGTACATATGTTTTTCATCAATTAAAACCACAACATACTTATCTAGGAACTATCTTAACACTGGGTTCATTAACCCCACAATTATAGCTAGAGTATTAATCACACCAAATGATGTCACAATGAAATCATAATTCCAATAATGAAAATAGAAAGTATACTTCTAAATATAATTAGTATTCACCTTTATTTGTTGATATCCTAACCAAGAATAAATTTTCTAACACCAAATTTATCTCTTCGAATAATTGAGGTAATCAACAATCCATGATAGAGGATAGAGGTTCTTCACTTCCACCTGGATCAAGCGATGAAAATAAATTAGAGTTTTCAAACATCCATCATCATTATTCATAAAAAAAATTGGTGCACCCAAAGGTAACATACGTCAATAAACAAAAAATACCTATAAAGGATCATCTAGATGTTCTCACAACTCTCACAACTTAGAAGGAACCATCCTATAAGGATACATTGATATTGGAGACACACTTGGTTATAGATAGATATATTTTCAAGGGGTAACACTACAACCACCTTTATAAATACAATAGGTTAATATTCTAAAACCCTAGAAAACCTCAACTATTGAACATCTGATAAACTCATCATTAGATCGTATATCATATCAGATAAGGATATAACATTCCTATGACCCATATAAGGGTGTCACTCACCAAAAAACACCGATGACTCTCCATCAGCATCATAAACACAACCTACAACATAAAAAAATCCATGATATCTTAAACCAAATACAACTAATCCATATTGAGGGTGATGTTATATAGTTATATCCATAAACATATGAAGTCCCCTATATTGTTGATTACTCATCACTTACTCATAGTCTCTATATACTTTATACAAGTCATCTTGACCTCTAACTAGTGTAGTCAATGCCAGGGACACTAGAAGCCTCTCTACTCAAGTCCCAAATCATGGATGATCATAGGTGACATAAACAAGTGCATCACTCGTGAATAAATCTAGGCATGTAACCACGTAGAAAACAAGTAAGGGGTACCTCAAAAAAAATTGTCTCACCTAGTGATAGCAATAATAAATAATGAAGTTAACTCAAACTGGACCCACAAACTCTCTGACCTTTCTAATGACCACCTACATAGTCGTACTCTTCTCCTTGATAATGAGTAGCTTCTTGGAGATGTATTATTCCTACACCATTTCCACTCTAATAATCACAAACCAGAGCACCATGTTGCTTCGTCCTTAGATTAACATCCTCAATAGAGGAACCTGAAGTAGGACACCCGGCACACATTGAGTGATAATCATGGTCAATCATTCTTGCCACTAGTGTCCTAGTCTTATATAATAAAAACATGAATCTGATCCATTATTATTAGTATAAGATTCATCACCCCTTGATAGGGGATATGATAAGGGATTTGACCTATACCTGGAAAACCAAAATCTCTTATTTCCTGATAACTAGAAACCATGGGCCATAGCTCTTATTCTTGAGGAATCATAATGAATCCCCTCTCATGATAGGCTGGTTCTTTCTAGAATCAAATCTATAACCTCTACTCCCACCAGAACCTAGAGATACGTCTTCATCATAAATGAGGTGACATGGTGATGGATCTTGGGATGAAAAGAATCTTCAAAATTCCTCACCCTAGACTCTTTATCTAATGAAAAGTATTAAGCATATAATAAAATGGTCTTGAAAAAGATCTTAAAATATCACACATTAGAGCTCCCCTATCGAAGGGTAAGAAACTCCTAGAGTCTGGATGACCTTTTAGTTGAAGAAAGAAACTCTACCCTGAACTAGCCTTAGAAACTCTCTCATAATACAATTGACTCATTGTGATCCTCAAATAAAAAAACCACCATTTCCTCACTGCACCACATAGAATCGGCATAGCCAATGAAACCATGTTCTTATTATGAGACTAGATGAAACAAAAAGGTATCAAAACCTCCTCTAACCATTCTTATATGACTGAATCTTAAACAGATCCCACTTAATTATGAAGACTTTGTCACTAAAACAAAAGTAGTATCCTCCTCAAATTTTCTTTTTCACCAACCTCATTATAGTGGAAACATGCTTGCACATCCTACTAAATATATTCTATGTGAACCTGATAAGGATGTTGACTTGGATCCATGCATAAAAAAAGAAAAAACTTTGAGAACTTTGAAACCTATAATGTAGAATATTTAGCATTAATTAATTAATTAATTTATTTATTATCTACTTTAAGTTTTTATCCTCTCCAAAGTTCTGCCCATTTCAAACATATGAGAAAAGAAGAAAGATGCATGATCCTTTCATAGGTATCTAATCTATAACTAGTATCACTTTATTTAGTGGTATTAGTAAAATAAATGGTCTATGCATCATATCATAGGGGGATAAATACTCATGTCTCAGCTAGTCTCCAATGTCTACATCACTCACTGATATTAGATGACACTGTTTCCCTACTAGCCCATGTAGTCTCACATGTACCTAACTCTAAAATACATCAAATCCATCAACCTGAACCTTATATACCACTCCTACATGAACCCCTCCCCACAAAGATACCACAATTATGGAAGAGAGATGATGACTTTCGAATTCCCGCCTCTAATAGGCCCTGAGTTGGCGACTATAATGGAGGGTATAATAAACATGCATATTGGAGGAATTGCCCTCAAAGTGAGACATGCAGAAGAGAGAGATATGATTGATACATAAATCAACACCTTTATATATATATATATATAATGAAATCCCAAGTGAAAAAATCTAATTTCATATAATACAAAACATCTTAATAGAAAACTACAAGAACCAAATTGGTAAAGACAATAATGGCCATGAAGCCAAAAAACTCCTGAAAATATATTTATCAGTCTCCAACCTACTCTAACTAACCTAAAAACGGTTTATATATACATATGTTGAGAATAAAATTATATTAAGTAGGATCATTCCAATATCCTCTCATGAAAAAGATGAAAAATCATGCTAAATCATAGTGAAAAATAGTCAAACTAACTTGTCACATACACAAATATACTAAGTTTGCAGCCTCCCCATAGATAACTCTCATCAGTTATCACATAAAAGAAATAATATAATATAATAATGAAAAATCAAGGGTACCCCACTTCTACTTTTCCACAAATTTTCTACTCTTCCCAAACATCACACTTCCTAGGCTATCTCCCTCCAAAAGTAAGATATCTCGAATACATCTGGGTAAGGCATCACAACATGTTTCACATCCATCACATAATCTAATATCACATTACCATATATTGTAATCTAGTAGTTTATTTGATCCTCCACGTCCCATATAACATGTATCATACATCAGATAATGTACCTTAATCCATCGCATCACATACATCGAGTAAGTACCTCAATCCATCATATCCTATAAATATTATAACTATAATAACCCTTTTGAAACTATATCTAGGGAAACATGTGTATAAAATAACAAAAATCCATCACAACCCTCTATACACATATATGGGAAAACTAACTTCCATTTATACTAGCACAAGTAACTAACAAGAGAAAAGAGAAGGGATAAAGGGGTTAGTTATCCATCCATGCTCCCAATGGGATATTGGGGAAATTACCCTCCATAGTCCATTGGGCGTCAGTTTCCCTAAACAAATGGGTGGGGTAGAATATGAAATAAATGAATATACATGATATAATATATATAATCCCGTCTTTTTATAACATAACTTTCATTTCATTACACGGAACTGGGGATCGTTAAGGTTTAGTGTCCTGGAAACAAAGAACATAATACATGAAAAGAACATAAAACATTCTTCTTAAACACTTGAAAGGATTCTTCTTAAGTTCATCCTAGGTTCATTACTGCATCTCATAACCTGGGGACATACATAAAACTAAAGGGTGAGCAGAAGGCCCAGTAAGGGAAACAAGAGAAACATTTTACATGTGAACTTGAGATACTTCAATAAGGACATGAAAAGAACTTTAAGGCTTGAGAAAGAAATCATGAGATACATCATAATAAAAAATAACATTTTTCATAACTTGAAGATGTGGCTGCAACATTCAATATTGAAAATCATTTCATTTCACCAAGGTCCATCCCCAAGTTGTCATTAAAAATTACCAAGGTTATTCACCGAGGTATCAGTCTAAAAAGACATCTCTAGAGATTAAGTCTTTACCCAATGCATTGGAGCACTATCTGGGTGCACCCTTGACATGTATTTATTATCATGTGAGCCACATATATCATCATCAATCATTTCATAAACAAACCATATAGCATAAAAGAAATGGGTTTCATTTCATAATCATAACGTTTTGAAAACTGCTTTAAAGACATGATCTTTATGTCACTTTAAACCCACGGAAAGGGGAAGCGGGTTTCATGTATGTAAATCCCAGAATTTAAAATAGAAAATTTTGATATATATGTGAATACCCTTTTAGAAATAATATATTTTACTATTCACTTTATAACATAAAATAATTTTGAGAAAGGAGAGAGGCATTTTGAGACGAAAATTCTACAGCATAACGGCTATGTTACAAGGTTTTAGAAAACATTGAAAAGAGAGGGAACATGGGTCACCCACTCATAAATGATCCATAAAACAGTAGGGGGACAGAATATAATGGATTTAAGAACATGGTAATGAAATTTGAAAGATATACCATATGAAATGAAAAACATGGAAGTGAGACAAAAATAAGATTTCTCTTATGAAAATTCGGCAGCCTAACGGCATCACTCAAACTTCAATAAAAAATTATTTGACAAGATCAAATAGGGTGTCTCATCATATGATCAGAATATATCAGTATGATAGATATAGAGATCATACCCCAACAAAATAAAAAGGAACTTGAAAGACTTGACATGAAAATTGAACTTGAAAAATGAGAAGGGTTAAAGAATCCCTTAAAAATTTGGCAGCCTAACGGCGTCACTTAAACTTTCATAAAATGAAATGATGAGAGTAAGAGGGTATCTCTCATCATATAAAAATGAAAAGGTATGTAAGAGGAATATAAAATAACATCCTCTCATAAAAGAAAATGGAGCATAAAAGGAATGACATAAAAGAGATTACATGAAAAGAAAGAGAGAGGTTGGATCCCTTACCTTAAAATGTAACTCTTAAAACTCAATGGCTTGGACCTTGAGGGCTTCGGGGCACCCTGGGAGGACTCCTTGGGAGGTAAGGAGACTATAACTTCGTTGGGGGAGAGTTGGGGGTGAAATCTAAAGGAGTAAAGGGTGGGTATTTATAGGGAAAGTTAGGGGACAAGGCATTAATGGCCAAGGGACACCTCATTAGTGGTTTTGGAAAAACCATGGGCTTCCCCATGGTATTTTCCCATGGTATTGGCCACTTAGGACACCTCATACCTTATCTTAATATTAATAAGTCTACTATATTGATTACATACTTAATACATCATTTAATGATGTCATTAAACACCCGTAACTTAAAAACTATATTTTCACTATTCATCGAAAATTCAACTTTCTCAGAATAATCCCAAAATTTCACCTTAACCAAACATCAGTGCTCTAATTTCAAAAATGAAATCCATTTTATAAAATAATTTTCTAAATATTTTTAATTATATTTTTAATTAAAAACACTATTCACTGAAAATTCATTTTTTTCAGAAAAATCCCCAAAAATTACCTTAACATAATATCGATGCTCTGAGTTCAAATATAAAGTCCTTTTTATAAAAATAATTTTCCATTTATTTTTAATTAAATTTTTAATTTAAAAACACTATTCATCCGGAAAAAACTAATACTTGACTAATAATTTATGAAACCGTTATTTACCCATTTTATTGAATCGCATTACTTAATCTAGGTGTCTAAATTATATTAAAACTTTCTTTGAGTGAAATTACTAATCCATTTGGTCACATTACTAATCCTAAGCGTAAAATCACTATTGATAATTTACTATTCATCAAAAATTAAGTTGATCTTATTAGATTCCAAATTCCTTACTGAACACTTTGGTAGAAGACCATTTTTTGAAAATCATTACACATCATTAATTATTTAGGGTTTACATAAATATTTTAAAATATCCTTTTTTCAAAATTCATCAATAAAATACATCCTAAAATTATCCGGACGTTTGAAATTTCGCAAACATCACTAAAGGAAGAAATCTCAATTAATTCATCCCAAAGGATTACACAAAGAAGCAAGGGTCTCATCACATAACCCCTTATAACACCGGCATATGACCTAAGTGTAAGGTGTGCTATGGTGAGAGAATCTGAGGGAGGCTCAGATAACATTGCCCTAGTAGTAAACTCTACTAACTTGAACTTCTCCCACAGGCGTTTCCGTTCAAGCTTGACACGCTATAGTTCGACTTGGGCTTGGTCCAAAGCGAAGCCCACAGATGCTACCTCCTTCCCAAGCTCTGATAAGTGGGCTTCATAAGGTTCGAGTCTACTGGATGAAGCCATCGACTCCTCTTTCTGGATTAACCATTAACATATTATTAAATCATTATGAGTAAGTTAATATACTACCCAAAAAGATTGGGTCGTTACATTCTTCCCCCCTTAAGAAATTTTGTCCCTGAAATTTATACTTGAGGCCTAGTCGAAAAGGTGAGTGTACTTTTGCTTCATTGTTTCCTCAGCCTCCCAAGTAGCTTCTTCATATTTATGATTCCTCCACAACACTCTCACAAGGTGGGTAGTCTTGTTTCATAGAGCCTTTTCTCTACGGTCCAAGATCTCCACTGGCTGCTCCTCATAAGAGAGGTCATGTTCCAGTTGTACCACCTCTGGGTTCAGTACATGCGAAGGGTCGGGTATGTACTTCCTCAAGAGAGATACATGGAAGACATTGTGAACTTGAGATAGGTTCGGTGGAAGTGCTAGACGATAGGACACTGCTCCTATGCGATTAAGGATTTCATAGGGGCCAATGTACATAGGGCTGAGCTTCCCTTTCTTCCCAAACCACATGACTCTCTTCCAGGGAGAAATTCGAAGGAAGACTTTGTCGCCAACACCAAACTCCAAGTCCCATTGACGATTTTCAGCATAGCTCTTCTGCCGACTCTGAGCAGCCTTTATGTGTTGTTGGATGGAATGAACCTGTTCTGTCATATCTTGCACAAGATCAGGCCCAAGAAGCTTTCTCTCACCAGTTTCATCCAAACAAGTAGGAGTTCTACATCGCTTTCCATACAGAGCTTCATAGGGTGCCATCTGAATACTCGAATGGAAGCTGTTGTTATAGGAGAACTCAACTAATAGGAGGTATTGATCCCATCCACCTTTAAATTCCATTGAGAATAATCTCAACATATCTTCGAGTGTCTGAATAGTCCTTTTAGATTGGCCATTAGTTTGAGGATGATAGGTCGTACTAAAATTCAATTTAGTATTCAGAGCATGTTGAAGACTTCTCTAGAATTTTGATGTGAATCTTGGGTCACGATCAGACACGATGGATAGTGGTACCCCATGCAGCCTTACCACTTCCTTCATGTATATCTTGGCAAGCTGATCTATAGAGAAATCTTCCCAAATAGAGATAAAACGGTTTGTCTTGGGGAGACGGTCCACAATAACCCATATCGCATTATTTCCTTTGGATGTTTTCGGGAGACCAGTTACAAAGTCTATAGTGATATTATCCCACTTCCATACTGGTATGGGTAGCGGTTGTAAAACCCCTTAGGAAGTTGTCATTCTACCTTTACTTTCTGACACACCAGGAACCTTGTAGTGTAATCAGCAATCCCCCTCTTCATGTTATCCCACCAATAATGATCACAAAGGTCTCTATACATCTTAGTTCTTCCCAGATGTATAGAGAAATTAGAGCTATGAGCTTCATCCATCAGTTCTTTCTTTATCTCTGGAATAGATGGAACACATAGTCTTGTACGAAATTTCAATACACCATCTTGATCAATTTTGAAATCAGGGAACTTCCCATATTTTACAGACTCCAAGTTCTCCTACAGCAAAGGATCTTCTTTTTTAGCCTTCTTGATCTTCTCTAGTAATGAAGGTTGAGAAATCATTTGGGATAGGGTTGATGATGTCCCTTTCCTTATAATTACCATGTCCAGTTTTACTAGATCTTTAATCAAGGGATCTCCTAGGATCCTTATTTTTTCCAGAACAACAGGGTCTTTCCTGCTTAACGCATCCGCGACTTTATTTGCTCTTCCAGGGTGATAATGAACTGAAAAATCATAGTCTTTAATAAGATCCAACCATCTCCTTTGTCTCATGTTCAATTCTTTCTGTGTGAAAATATACTTTAGACTTTGGTGCTCAGTGTATATATCACATTTCTCCCCATAAAGATAGTGCCTCCATATCTTTAGAGCAAAAACAACTGCCACCAGCTCTAGATCATGCGTAGGATAATTCTTCTCATTAATCTTCACCTGTCGAGATGCATAAGCAATTACCTTGTCATTTTGCATGAGGACGCAGCCAAGACCTTTCAGAGATGCATCGCTAAAAATAACGAATCCTTATCTGATAGAGGGTAGTGTTAACACAGGTGCAGTAACCAATCTCTTCTTCAGCTCTTGGAAACTTTCCTCGCATTCCTTTGTCCAGATGAACTTAACCCCTTTTCGAGTCAACTTGGTTAGTGGATTAGAAAGCTGTGAAATTTTTTTCACAAACATCCTATAATATCCCGCTAAACCAAGGAAACTACGGATCTCAATTACTTTTGTGGGTTGAGGCCACTCCTCCACAACCATTGTCTTTGTAGGGTCAACCGAGATTCCATAATTGGTTACGATGTGCCCCAAGAAAGCCACTTTTTGTAACAAAAACTCACACTTGCTGAACTTTCCAAAGAGCCTCTCCTTCCACAGAGTTTTCAAAATAACCCTCAGATGATCTTCATGATCCTCACGACTTTTTGAATATATCAAAATATCATCAATAAAAACTACCACAAAGTTATCAAGGTAGTCCTTAAAGACTCTATTCATCAAATCCATGAAAATAGTAGGAGCATTAGCCAAGCCGAAGGGCATAACAGTAAACTCATAATGCCCATATCTTGATCGGAAGGCAGTCTTTGGAATATCTTCCTTCTTCACCCTCAGTTGATGATAACCAGATCGGAGTTCAATCTTGGAGAAGAATTGAGCTCCACGAAGTTGGTCAAATAAATCATCAATTCTTGGAAGAGGGTATTTGTTCTTTACTGTGATCCCATTCAGTTCTCTATAATCAATGCATAGCCACATTGATCCATCCTTCTTCTTCACAAACAGAACCGGTGCTCCCCAAGGAGACACACTCGGACGGATAAACCCCTTCTCTAACAAGTCTTGGAGTTGTTTCTTTAACTCTTCTAGCTCCACATTTTCCATTCTATATGGAGTCTTTGATCTCGGTTGAGACCCAGGTACAAGTTCAATGGAGAACTCTACCTCTCTTTCGAGGGGAGGTCCAGGTAACTCCTCAAGAAATACATAGATGTATTCTGGAACAATTGGAACATCTTCTATTGGTATGCTCCCTTTTCCTTCTTCATCATCACCGATTAACTCCATAAAGAAAGCTATAGGAGGTGCTTCTAGATAGGGATCAGTTCAGGATATCTCTCCTTGGAAGATAACTGTAGGTTGTTTATTCAAGACTACTGAGATTTCCTTACTTCTGCATTTGATCTAAGCATTATACTTTGAGAGCCAGTCCATCCCTAGTATAACGTTGAATTCCAACATGGGAATGACTACTAGATTTTTGATAATATTGTGCTCACTAAAGTAAACACTAGAGTCTCTAAACACTGTTGATGCATGCATAATCCCACTTGGAGTCTTGACTGACAACTCTACCTTAAGCAATTCTGGGATTGATTCTATATTCTTTGCAAACTTGGAGGAAAAAAAGGAATGCGTAGAACCAGAATCAAACAAAGTAGTTTCTAGTTTTGAGAGGACAACAAGAGTACCTGCTACCACGTCATTCAGAGCTTCAACTTCAGTTGTTGTGATATCAAAAGCACGACCTTGCTCCCCTGGCCTTTGCTGAGGTTGATGGTGATTCCCCTCCACTGCCCTTGGATTTGGACAGAGATTAGCATAGTGCCCAAGCTGTCCACACTTGAAGCAATGGACTTTGGGTAATTCCAGAACCATCTTTCCTCTTTCATTAGTGTTGGGGAGTTGAGGATTCACCTCACTATGACAATTTCAAGCAATATGGCCTCCTCTTCCACACTTGTAGCACTTTCCACTTCCGACCAAGCAGTTCCTCGGATGCTTCTTCCCACATTTATTGCATGTGGTAAGTTGTATTTGCTTTCCACCTCTTCCCTGATCAAAAGTCTTCCCTAAACTAGGCTCCAACGATCTCTTCTTTTCATTTGATTTATGAGACCACTGTGTCTCACCAAACTCTAGGTCGACTTTCATTGCACTCTGCACGATCTCCTCGTAGCTATCGTAGTCCCGGTTGGATAAATTCTTCCGCAGATGAGGTCTCAGTCCACCGAAAAATCTATCAACCTTCCCACTTGGATCCATGACAAATCTAGAGGTATATCGTGAAAGTCGGGTGAATTTCATCTCATAGCTTTCGACAGATTCCTTCTCCTTCTGCTTCAGCTCGAGAAACTCTTTCTCCATTCTCGTTCTCATGGAACGAGGGAAATACTTGTTAAAGAATATTCCCCGGAATTCTTCCCACTCCATAGCTTCCATATCTTCTCTAGGCTTCGTGTTTTTGACCAGTGACCACCACTGATCAGCTTCTCCCTCTAGGAGATAAACAGCAAGGGTGACTTTTTCTTGTTCCGAACAAAGGAGTACAGAAAAGATCTTTTCAATGGAGCTTATCCATTGTTCCGCAACCAAATGGTCAGTAGATCCACTGAATGATGGTGGTCGTTGACGCATGAAGGACTCAACAGAGTGTTGTTCCCTTCATTTTGAGGTCGGCCTCTCAGCTTGATTCAAGTTATTACTCATAACTTGAGTCAGTTGGTTCATCATTAGCATGAATGTTTCCATTCCGGCTTCCATCGGAGGGTCGTCAGCACATGGTGCATTGTAGTCACCATCGGCACGGTTCCTCCTATTTCCCGCCATTTTCTAAAAGAATAAAACCTTAGTGAGAAACTTATTTCATTTATGAATATTTTAACTAAGACTCCATGCTTAGACAATTACACTTCTCTATAATTCCTTCATAATGATTCATAAAAAGCTTGCGATTAACCAAACATATACCCCAGGAGTGTCGTAACCAAGAGTGCAGCAAGGCCGGTTATTGTGCACCAGTTCCCATTCGAGTCTAGCTCAAAGCGGTGTTTTCGGGTTTTACCCCTATGTACATCTGTGCCAGAGCCGCCTCTACCTGCTCGTATCCAGACAGGGATGTATTTGTTTGATAAACCACTTACTCAATACTTACCAAAATACCAGGAAGTTTACCTATATTTAAACTTTTCTATAGGGTTCTTCCTAAGGTTTTTATATCCTAATTTCCACAAATAACTAAACCATCCTCTGATACCAACTATAGCATCCCGTCTTTTTATAACCTAACTTTCATTTCATTACACGGAACTGATGATCGTCAAGGTTTAGTGTCTTGGAAAAAAGGAACATTATACATGAAAATAACATAAAACATTCTTATTAAACAATTGAAAGGCTTCTCCTTAAGTTCATCCTAGGTTCATTACTGCATCTCATAACCTGGGGACATACATCAAAAGAATGGGTGAGCAGAATGCCCATTAAGGGAAACAAGAGAAATATTTTACATGTGAACTTGATATACTTCAATAAGGACATGAAAAGAACTTTAAGGCATGAGAAAGAAATCATGAGATACATCATAATAAAAAATTAACATTTTTCATAACTTGAAGATGTGGCTGCAACATTCAGTATTGACAATCATTTAGTTTCACCAAGGTTCATCCCCAAGGTGTCATTAAAAATTACCAAGGTTATTCACCAAGGTATCAGTCTAAAAAGTCATCTCTAGAGATTAAGTCTTTACCCAATGCATTGGAGCGCTATCTGGGCGCACCCTTGACATGACTTTATTTTCATGTGATCCACATATATCATCATCAATAATTTCATAAACAACCCATATAGCATAAAAGAAATGGGTTCTATTTCATAATCATAACGTTTTAAAAAATGCTTTAAATACATGATCTTTATGTCACTTTAAACCCACAGAAAGGGGAAGAGGGTTTCATGTATGTAAATATCAGAATTTAAAATAGAAAATTTTGATATATATGTGAATACCCTTGTATAAATAAGAGCTTTGATTATTCACTTTATAACATAAAATAATTTTGAGAAAAGAGAGAGGCATTTTGAGAAGAAACTTCTGCAACATAACGGCTATATTACAAGGTTTTAGAAAACATTGAAAAGAGAGGGAACATGGGTCACCCACTCATAAATGATCCATAAAACAATAGGGGGACAGAATATAAGGTATTTAAGAACATGGTAATGTAATTTGAATGATATACCATATGAAATGAAAAACATGGAAGTGAGACAAAAATAAGATTTCTCTTATGAAAATTCGGCAGCCTAAGGACATCACTTAAACTTCAATGAAAAATTATTTGAAAAGATCAAATAGGGTCTCTCATCATATGATAATAAGAGATCAGTATGATAGATATAGAGATCATACCCCAACAAAATAAAAAGTAAATTGAAAGACTTGACATGAAAATCGAACTTGAAAAATGAGAAGGGTTAAAGAATCCCTTAAAAATTCGGCAGCCTAACGGCGTCACTTAAACTTTCATAAAATGAAATGATGATAGTAATAGGGGATCTCTCATCATATAAAAATGAAAAGGGAAGTAAGAGGAATATAAAATAACATCCTCTCACATAAGAACATGGAGCATAAAAGGAATGACATAAAAGAGATTACATGAAATGAAAGAGAGAGGTCGGATCCCTTACCTTAAAACGTAAATCTTAAAACTCAATGGTTTGGACCTTGAGGGCTTGGGGGAACCGTGGGAGGTAAGGAGACCATAACTTCGTTGGGGGAGAGTTGGGAGTGAAAACTAAAGGAGGAAAGGGTGGGTATTTATAGGGAAAGTGAGGGGATATGGCATTAATGGCCAAGGGACACCTCATTAGTGGTTTTGGAAAAACCATGGGCTTTCCCATGGTATTTGCCTATGGTATTGGCCACTTGGGACACCTCATACATTATCTTACTATTAATAAGTCGACCATATTGATTAAATACTTAATACATCATTTAATGATGTCATTAAACACCTGTAACTTAAAAAATATATTTTCACTATTCATCGAAAATTCAACTTTCTCAGAAAAATCCCAAAATTTCACCTTAACCAAATATCAATGCTCTGATTTCACAAATGAAATCCATTTTATAAAAATAATTTTCTAAATATTTTTAATTAAATTTTTAATTAAAAAAACCCTATTCACTGAAAATTCATTTTTTCAGAAAAATCCCCAAAAATTACCTTAACATAATATCGATGCTCTGAGTTCAAAAATAAAGTCATTTTTTAAAAATAATTTTCTAATTATTTTTAATTAAAAACACTATTCATATGAAAAAACTAATAATTCACTAATAATTTATGAAACCGTTATTTACCCATTTTATTGAATCACATTACTTAATCTAGGTGTTTAAATTATATTAAAACTTTCTTTGAGTGAAATTACTAATCCATTTGGTCACATTACTAATCCTAAGCGTAAAATCACTATTCATAATTTACTATTCATCAAAAATTAAGTTGATCTTATTATACTCAAAATTCCTTACTGAACACTTTTGTAGAAGACCATTTTTTGAAAATCATTACACATCATTAATTATTTAGGGTTTACATAAATATTTTAAAATATCCTTTTTTCAAAATTCATCAATAAAATACATCTTAAAATTATTCGGACATTTGAAATTTCTCAAAAATCACTAAAGGAAGAAATCTAAATTCATTCATCCCAAAGGATTACACAAAGAAGATAGGGTCTCATCACATAACCCCTTACAACACCGGCATATGACCTAAGTGTAAGGTGTGCTATGGTGAGAGAATCTGAGGGAGGCTCAGATAACATTGCCCTAGTAGTAATCTCTACTAACTTGAACTTCTCCCGCTGGCGTTTCTGTTCAAGCTTGACACGCTGGAGTTCGTCTTGGGCTTGGTCCAAAGCGAAGCCCACAGATGCTACCTCCTTCCCAAGCTCTGATAAGTGGGCTTCATAAGGTTTGAGTCTACTGGATGAAGCCATCGACTCCTCTTTCTGCATTAACCATTAAAATCTTATTAAATCATTAAGGGTAAGTTAATATACTACCCAAAAAGATTGGGTCGTTACATAATATATCTCACAATCTTACTATGCGTATAACCTAGTCATAGGCTCAACTATAGATAATGCCACTCTGACTCCCATCTTTCACTGCTAAGACTATATATGTAACACCCCAACCCCTCTAGACTAGAGTTGGTGCATTACTTGTGATATTTGCATGGTTATAAAGAATAAAAATCCCAAAGGAATGATCATTTTAGTAGTCTTGAAGAAACTATATACATATATGTTACTCAAATTACATTGGAAAAGTTTACAAAATACAATACATAACGAAACTAAAAACTACATCCACAAGAACTCAATAAACGATCTCCTCTTTGTCAGCTGTTGAAAGTAAACAATGAAAGGGGTGAGCTCAAATGTTCAGTAAGGGTTAAAAATAGTGGAAGCATGAGTACAATAATAATTGAATCACAATCAATTTGACATAATCAATATGACATAGTGAATAAATTAATTACTAATGTCCTTAATAAAATGAGAATGAAACTGCATCCATAGATTTTGTCATAGTGAAAACCTCATGGATAATAATAATAATTAATAATGAATAAAGATAATTATTATTAATTTGAAATCATGTATCTAGCACTTGAAATCATAATACCATAACAACGGTTTAGTTCTATGGGTAGAAACCCGTCTGATTTTTGGAAACAAACTCGAAGGGTTTGTCGCCAACTGATTTGTCACATGAGACCTACTGATGCATCGAGAGGATATAGCGGGCCTCACCCACCACTGCATGTCGAAATCATTCTTACAACATTTATTCAATAGAAGATCAATATGCCTTTTCAATATCTGTATAGAGTAGAGTATACCGATTCATCAATATTTCCACAATTAAGATAACATTCCAAATAAACACCGTATGTAAAATTGTATAAGGTTTAGAAAACAAACATATCCATGATATGAGACTATGGATATTTAATATAAATATAATTTCAAATTAAAATTGATCTCAAATGGGTAGTAGGTACACCACATATCGATTATTAGGTTCACAATACAAAGTTAGTCACAACGAAATAGTAGTTGAGACAAAGTCTCTTACAACAATGTAATTGGTCGAATCATATGACCAGAACATAATAAACCTCAAATGAATCATTGAATAGCATGAATATAAAGATAATCATGTTATTATATATCAAATTTCAGTAAATGTATACCACATACAAGATATAAGTGGTGAACAATGAAAATCTCACAGAAATGAAAGTGAGATGAGAAACCCCTTTCAAACATTTTGGCATGGCAACGAGTGTTATTGTGAGGGATTTATGAGAGGTAAAGGGGTATTCCATTATTTATATGTCACAAGGTTAGTATGGAGGAGGTGTGAAAACATACCCCATCATTAGGAATTAAAAATAAAAGATCACAACATAGGAGAGATTCTTGAACAAAAGTGAGAGAGAGGATCTCTTACATTATTCTTGAAGGTGTTCTTGACTTGTTATTTAATACTTGAATTACCAAATTATGCTTATTAATTCATAATTCTAGAAGCTATTATATATGTAAATTATTTATTATAACCCTTTTTAGTTCATTTATGGCATTTGTGATTAGTTATAAGGTTCAAGTTCATTGTTTAGGCTCGTTTGTTTACTTGGTTTTAAATGATCAGTTCACTTATATTCAAGTTCTGATAAATATATAAGATGGATGTGGTTGTCAAAAAAGGAAGTTATATTCTATTATTTAACATCCAGAATATTACATGGTTTTAAATTTAATTTGTTTACTTAGAGTGAAGTTGAATTATTATATATATAACCTTAGTGAGAATCGTTTTGGTTAAACGATGGGTTTGATTACAATGAACATGTTTTACTTTATAACGTAATACCATTTCTAAAAAAGGATTACAGAACTAAAAATAGGATATATTACATATTTAGTCATCTTGTTCAATCGTAACACAAATGGTTTCATGACCAGAATTAATTATTATAATAGAAATTGGTAAATCGTTTTCCTTGAATGTGCTAAATTAGCACATCTCAAACGGTGCTTTCATTTCTTTCAAAAAATGTCAAGGAACGGAGAGAAGGTAATGAAATATACCATTAGCATGAAAAAATTCCATTACATGTATGTTACTGTATTTATCATACTATTATAATGAGAAAATAAACAAAAATAAAAAAACTTAAAATAATTGAAGGAATTGGAAACAGGAATTTACCTCTTGAGACTTCCTCCATTGAGAACCTCTTAAGGGGAGAGGTTTTGGTATTTTGAAGATGCTAAAAGCTTTTGGAAGTGGCGTAGGATCTTGAGGAGAGACTTGGACAGAATATTGGCAAGGCACAAGGCTTGAGTGGTGTGAGAGGAAGAGGGGGTGAGTGGTTCTTTATATAGTGGAGGGGAGAGGAGTTTTCTTAATATTATAATCATTAATTTATTATTTCCTCTCAAGACAACCAATAGTGAGTATTACATGACCAAGAATAGTAATATATTCATTTGACTTCGAACTAATTGGTCTTACATCAGCATATCATCATCAATGACTCAATTAATACATTATTTAGCATTTATTGTGAATTATCGGATTTTACTATTCATCAAAAATTCAAGTATTTCAAAAAAAATCCCAAAAATTTACCGTACCCATTTTTTGATGTGTAGAATCCAAAAATGAAGTCTATTTTTCAAAAATAATTTTCTAAATATTATTAATTAAATATTTAATTAAAATAATTATTTAATCGAAATATATAAACACTTAAAATTTTCATCTTCATTCTTAAGGTGCCTATATTCATTTACACACACAATGGTATAGATACCATTCAAAAGAGTCATATTAATATTCAAAAGGGTAAGTTATTATTCATAAGGGTGGGTTACTATTCATATGGGTAGGTTACTATTCACCTAAAATTATGTTAATTCTATCAGACTCTAAATATCATCATGAACACAACCATGTATGTCCGATTTTTAAAATTCAAATCGTAGAGTTGGCAATTTTAAGTATAATGGCTAGGTTAGGGATATCTCTTATAAATAACCATGTTTTGTTCCATATAGGCTCAGTGATTCTTGAAATATAGGCTATAACTATAATTTATTTAAGAGAAACATACCAAAAAATGTTTGGGGTGCTACATTATTCCCTCCTTCGGAAATTTCATCCTCAAAATTTGTTGTATGAAACTCACCAAAGAGATGTGGGTGGTTATTTTTCATGAAATCCTTTGGTTTCCATGTTGCTTCCTCTATATTTTGGTTCCTCCAAAGAACTTTTATAAGAAGCGTTGTCCAATTTTTCAATACTTTCTCCCTTGTTTCAAGAATCCCAATAGGCTTTTCAGAGTATGACAAATCAGGTTCAAGTTCAATTTCTTCATAGGTGAGTACATGGATTGGGTCTGGCATGTATTTCTTCAACAATGAAACATGGAACACGTCAGGTACTTTGGAGATATTTTGCAGTATTTCTAAATGGTAACCTACTTCTACAATTATTTCCATAATTTCAAATGGTATGATATACCTGGGGCTCAGTTTCCCTTTCTTACCGAACCTTAAGACACCCTTCCGTGGAGATACTTTTAGAAATACATGATCTCCCACTTGAAATTCCAAGTCCTGTATCAAGTTGTCATCATAACTCTTATTCCTACTTTGGGCTGCTCTAATATGGGATTGTATTGTCTTCACCTTTTTCGTGGTCTCTTCAATATGTTCTGGGCCTATAAGTTTCCTCTCACCAACTTTGTCCCAACAAGTTGGAGTTCGGCATCTCTTTCCATACAATGCTTCATATGGATCCATTTGAATACTAGAGTGGAAACTATTATTGTAGTAAAATTCCACCAAAGGAAAGCATTGATCCCATATACCTTGTAAATCAAGAGAAAATGACCTCCGCATGTATTTTAGAGTTTCAATTGTCCTTTCATATTGTCCATCAGTTTGGGGGTGATAAGTAGTACTCATAAGAAGCTTAGTATTCAAAGCCTTTTGGAGACTTTTCCAGAGTTTTGATGTAAACCAGGGATCTCGATCAGACAAAATCGATATAGGTACACCATGATATCTTAAAATTTCATTAATATAAAGCCTTTCCAAGCACTAAAGTGTAAAATCCTCTCTTATAGGAAGACAATGTACTGATTTTGTGAGCCGATCAACAATTACCCATATTGCATCATTCCTTCTAGGTGTCTTTGGTAGTCCAGTGACTAAATCCATCGTAATGTTATCCCATTTCTACATAGGAATAGGTAGAGGTTTCATCACTCTTTTGGGATGATGTCTCTCTGCCTTCACTTATTGACAAACTAGACATCTTGACATGTAGTCAGCAATTTCCCACTTCATATTATCCTGCCAGAAATATTCCTTTATATCTCTATACATCTTGGTGATGCCTGGGTGTATAGAGAAATTTGAGCTATGAGCATCATCTAATAGTTCCCTTTTTAGCTTAGGTATTGATGGAACGCATAACCTCTTCCAAAATTTCAGAACTCCTTCTTCATACACAAAGTCAGCCAGTATCCCATCCTTGATAGCATTAATTTTTTTGTGCAGGTTCTCATCATCAGATTAAGAGCTTTTTATCTTCTCTAATAAATATGGTTTTTCAATCACTTGATAGAGGAAAGATGTTTCCCTTTCCTTAACAATTCCCATATCTATCTTTAGTATATCCAAAAATATAGGATCTCTCTTAATCCTCATTTGAGTCATAAGTCCATGATCTTTCCTGCTTAATGAATCTTCCACCTTATTTGCCTTTCCTGGGTGGTAGTGTATTGAACAATCATAATCTTTGAGTAACTCAAGCCATCTCCTCTGCCTCATGTTGATTTCTTTTTGTTTAAAGATGTATTTCAAACTCTTATGGTCTGTATAAATCTCACATCTCTCTCCGTAGAGATAATTCTTCCATATTTTCATATCAAAGATTATGACTGCTAACTCAAGATCATGAGTTGGATAATTTTTCTCATGATTCTTCAACTATCTTGATGAATAATCAATAAATTTATCATTTTTCATAAGGAAACAACCCTGTCTATTCTTTAATGCATCGCTTTATATTACAAATCCCCCACTTCCAGATGAAAGAGTTAAAATTGGATCATTGAACAATCTTATTTTAAATTATTTGAAGCATTATGTACATTCTTTTGTCCACACAAACATAACTACATTACGTGTGAGCTTGGTTAGCAGGTTATCCAGTCGGGAAAAATTCTGAACAAAACGCCGATAGTAACCTGCTATGATAATAAAACTGCGTACCTTAGTTATGTTTGTTGGTGTGGGATAATCTTGGATTGCCTTTTTCTTCGCAGGATCAACTAGGATCCCATCCTTAGAGACAATATGGACTAGAAAAAAATTGATTAAAGCTAGAATCTGCATTTTCTAAACTTCCCATAAAATTTATTTCTTCTAAGAGTTTGCAGAATGACCCACGGGAGATTCTCATGGTATTTATAGCTATTAGAGTATATGAGGATATCATAGATGAATACCACAAAAAAGTTATCAAGATTTTCCTTGAAAACTCTAATTATTAAATACATGAAAACAGAGGGTGAATTTTTCAGTATAAAAGGAATTCCTGTAAACTCATAATGCCCATAACTGGTCTGAAATGTTGTATTAGGAATATCTTCCTTCCTTAAACGCAACTTATGATATCTGGATCGAATTTAAATCTTAAAAAAGTATTGATCTCCATGAATTTGATCAAATAAATCATCAATCTGGGGAAGAGGATACTTATTCTTTATTTTTATTTCATTGATTTCTCTGTAATCAATGCAAAGCCTCATGGATCCATCTTTTTCCTTGACAAAGAGGATAGGGGCTCCCCATGGATAAACACTAGGTCAAATAAATCCTTTTTCACTCAAATCCTCTAGTTGTTTTTTAGCTCTAATAATTCCACAGTATCCATTCTATAGGGAGTCTTTGATATAGGTCTTGCATCAGGAATTAAATCAATAGAGAACTCAACTTCCCGCTCTGGAGGATGTCCAAGTAAATCCTCTAGAAATACATCAATTTATTCTTGCACTATGTGCACATATTTAATTTGAAGATTTCTTTCCTCACCCAGAGATATTAGTTTATCTTCCTCTCCAAGTATTGCATTCAGTAGAGCTACTGTTGGTGGTTCTAGATAAGAATTAGGTGGAGAAGTTTATTCTCTAAATACAAGGGATTCTACACCATTTTAAAAAAAATTAACTTCCTTCTTCTTATAATAAATATTCGCATCATAATTTGACAGCCAATCCATACCAAGAATTATATCAAATTCAGTCATTGGTATGATGTTAAGGTTAGAAACTAAATAACTTTTTGGTGTCTAGAGGGAAAATAATCAACATGCCTTTGTTACAATGATACATCCCCTGGGAGTTTTGACTGAAAACTCTTTTATTAAATCAAATTGGACATATCTAATTTTCTTGAAAAACTGGGAAGATATAAATGAATGTGATGATCCAGAATCAAATAAAGTGTTGGATAAGTTTTAGGAAACAATTAAAGTACATGTCACCATGTCCTTATGAACATCAACCTCTGTAGTTGTAATAAATTAGGCTCTCCCTTGTTCTCTAGGATTTTTCTGAGGCATGTTTCCTTGGAGCTTATGACACTCATTTTCATAGTGTACCGTCTCTCTACAATTATATCATTGAATATAATTGAATTGTTTCTTCCCCTTGAATTCATCAGATCGATGACCCTTTTCTCCGTAGTTATAGCAAACTCCCATGCCTTTCAATCATTTCCCGAGATGATTCTTTACACATTTCTCAAATAATGGGAATAGCTTTGTTCCCTTGATCTTCTTTGGTGCTTCTCCTTTTCCTTTGTTATCAAAGTACTGCTTCTTATCTTGGTTTCCTTTGAAAATATTTGATCTAGAAAATTCCGTCTCTAGTTTGATATCACTTGATACAATTTCATCATATCATGAAAATTATTTAAAATCCAATTCCCTTCAAAGATGTGGATTAAGACCTTCAAATAAATGATCAATCTTGTCTACTGAGTCCTGTATGTAATCTGTGGCATACCTACCTAGCCATGTGAAAGTAGCCTCATACTCTGCAACACTGTCTTATTCCCTTTGTTTTAAGCTAAGTAATTTTCTCTTCATTTCAATTCATTTCTCATGAGGGGAATATTTTATGAAGAATATTTTCTTAAAAGTCCTCCATTCCATATCTTCTATTTCTTATTCCTCCGTGGTATTCTAAATCAAGGACCACCATTGATCAGTGTTTCCTGTGAGACAATATACTCCAAGTACTACCTTTTAATTTTCATTGCATCTTAATTCCATTAAAATATTTTCAAGGGACTTGATCCATTGCTCAGCAACCATTGGGTTAGTAGTCCCACTAAAATATGGGGGCTTCTACTACATAAAACAATATAACACAGGTGTGGAATGGTTATTCATTTCAACCTGAGTAAGTTGTCCTAATATGGTTCTTATCTGATTCGCTCCAACATTGACTGTGTTGACTTGATCAGTAGGGAGATCCCTACATTTCCCATGAGTATTGATTCCCCTTCTTTCATTATACACCATTTCT
The DNA here is from genome assembly GCA_963277665.1 of Viscum album. Classification (NCBI taxonomy): domain Eukaryota; kingdom Viridiplantae; phylum Streptophyta; class Magnoliopsida; order Santalales; family Viscaceae; genus Viscum; species Viscum album. Next base: position 151,304,342 of record OY728159.1, read on the forward strand.
GAATAATGGGATACACTAGATTAGTTTATGAATCTCAAATAGAAAATCACTCAACATAGATTGAAATTCTATGCATAGCTAATCTTATAAACATGGTTTCTCTGAAGAAAAAATTACATTAAAATACTTCATAATGGATTGTAAATAAAATGTGAATTATCCTAATAATATCCCCTAGGAGTTTCATAACCAAGAGTGCAGCAAGGCCCATTTTCGTGCCCCAATTCCCATTCGATTCTATCTCAAAGCGGTGTTTTTGGGTTTTACCCTTAGATACATTTGTGCCAGAGCTGCCTCTACCTACTCGTATCCAAAAATGGATTTATTTCTTAAAAGATCCACATAATCTATTCCTTACCAAGATAAAAATAAGTTCCTGTACATTTATCCTCAACTGCTACCATAGGGCTTTGCTCCCTACTATACATTTCCTACTATAGTTTCCAAGTTTCCTACTAAACTTCTTCTGATACCAACCGTAACACCCCAACCCCTCTAGACTAGGGACGGTGTGTTACTTGTGATATTATCATGGTTAGAAGGAATAAAAAACCTGAAGTAACAATAATTTTAGTAGTCTTGAAGAAACTAGATACATAGATGTTACTCAAATTACATTGGAAAAGTTTACAAAATACAATACATAATGAAACTAAAAACTGCATCCACAAGAACTCAATAAACGATCTCCTCATTGTCACCTATTGAAAGTAAAAAATGAAATCTTTAAGCTCAAATGATCTGTAAGGGTTAAAAATAGAGGAATAATGAGTATAATAATAAGTGAATCATAATCAATCTGACATAATCAATATGGCATAGTGAATAAATGAATAACTAATGCCATTAATAAACTGAGAATGAAACTACATCCATAGATTTTGTCATAGTGAAAACCTCATGCATAATAATAATAACTGATAATGAATAAAGAGAATTATTATTAATTGGATTTCATTTATCTGGAACATGAAACCATAATACCATAAAAACGTCTTAGTTTTATGGGTAGAAATACGTCTGATTTTTGGAAACAAACTCGAAGGGTTTTTCGCCAACTGATTTGTCTCATGAGACCTACTGATGCACCAAGGGGATATAGAGGGTCCCACCCACCACTGAATATCCAAATAATTCTTAATACATTGATTCAATACCAGATAAATATTCCTTTTCAATATCCATACGGAGTAGAGTATACTGATTCATCAATATTTCCACAATTAAGAAAACATTCCAAATAAACACTGTATGTAAAATGGTATAAGGTTTAGAAAACGAACATATCCACGATATGAGATTATGGATATTTAATATAAATATAATTTCAAATGAAAAGTTATATCAAATGGGCAGTAGGTACCCCACATAAGGATTATTAGGTGCACAATACAAAGTTAGTCACAACGAAATAGTAGTTGAGACAAAGTCTCTTACCACAATGTAATCGGTCGAATCATATATCCAGAACATAATAACCCATAAATAAATCATTGAATAACGTGAATATAAATAGAATAATGATATTATATATCAAATGTCAGTACACATATATCACATACAAGAAATAAGTGTCGAACAATGAAAATCTCACAGAAATGAAAGTGAGATGAGAATCCCCTTACAAACATTGTGGCATGGAAACGAGTGTTATTGTGAGGGATTTATGAGAGGTAAATGGGTATTACATTATTAATATGTAACAAGGTTATTATGTAGGAGTTGAAAAAACATACCCCATCATTAGGAATTAAAATAAAAGAGCACAACATAGGGGAGATTCTTGACCAAAAGTGAGAGAGAGGATCCCTTACCTTATGCTTGAAGGTGTTATTGACTTGTTATTTAAGACCTAAATAAACAACTCAGTATTATTAATTCATAATTCCATAACCTCTTCTATATGAAAATTATTTATTAAAACCCTTTTTAGTTCATTCGAGGCCTTTTTGATTAGTTATAAGGTTCAATTTCATTGTTCAGGCTTGTTTGTTTACTTGGTTTTAAATGATCGGTTCATGTATATTCAAGTTCGGATAAATATATAAGATGGATGTGGTTTTCTATAAATGAAGTTATATTATATTAGTGAACCTCCATAATATTACATGGTTTTAAATTTAATTTGGTTACTTAGAGTGAAGTCGAATTATTATATATATAACCCTAGTGACAACCATTTTGGCTAAACGGTGGGTTTGATTATAATGAACATGTTTTACTTTATAACTTAATACCATTTGTATAAAAGGATTATAGAAATAAAAATAGGATATATTTCATATATAATAATCCGGTTCAACCATAACACAAATGGTTTCATGACCATAATTAAATATTATAATAGAAATTGATAAACGGTTGTCCTTGAATGTGCTAAATTAGCACATCTCAAATGGTGCTTTCATTTCTTTCAAATAAATGGTTGGGAAATGAGATAAGGTAATGAAATATAACATTAGCATGAAAAAATTATAGTAAATTTATGTTACTGTATTTATCATACTATTATGGTGTGGAATGAAACAAAAAGAAAAGAACATAGAAGAATTGAAAGAACTGGAAAGAGGAATTTACCTCTTGAGACTTCCTCCTTTGAGAAGGGGAGAGGTTTTGGCATTTTGAATAGTATAGAAGCATTTGGAAGTGGGGTAGGATCTTGGGGAGACAATTTGGAAGAATATTGGAAAAGTACAAGGCCTGAGTGGTGTGAGAGGAAGAGCGGGTGAGGGGTGCTTTATAAAGTGGAGGGGAGAGGAGTTCTCTTAATATTATAATCATTAATTTATTATTTCCTCTCAAGACTACCAATAGTGAGTATTCTATGACAAATAATAGTAATATATGCATGTGAATTCGAAACAATTGGTCTTACATCAGCATATCATCATCAATGACTCAACTAATCCATTATTTAGCATTTATTATGAATTATCGGATCTTACTATTCATCAATAATTTAGATATTTCAGAAAAATACCAAAAAACCACCCTAACAATTTTTCGACGTGTAGAGTCCAAAAATGAAGTTTATTTTGAAAAACTAATTTTATAAATATTATTAATTAAATATTTAATTAAAATAATTATTTAATCAAAAAATATAAACACTTAAAATTTTCATCTTCATTTTTAATGTGCCTAAATTCATTTATACACTCAATTTTATAGATACCATTCATAAGAGTCATATTAATATTCATAAGGGTAAGTTACTATTCATAAGGTTAGGTTACTCTTCATAAGGGTAGGTTACTATTCACTAAAAATTAATTTAATTCTATCAGACTCAAAATATCATCTTGAACACAACCGTGTATGTCAGATTTTTGAAATTCAAATCGTAGAGTTGACAATTTTAAGTTTAATGGAAAGGTTATGGATATATCCTCTAAGTAACCATGTTTTGTTCCATAGAGTCTTAGTGGTTCTTGAAATATAGGCTATAACTAAAATTTATTTAAGAGAAACATACCATAAAATTTTTAGGGTGATACAAGATATTCTATGAGAAAACAATCATTTCAATAGATCCATAAATTACTTATTTCCATTTTATAGTGTTCTTATGTTGATTAATTAATTATACATTAAATAACCATTAAAATTATTAAAAATTTCAATATATTAAATTAAATTTCATTAATAATCACATTAATGTCCAAGTCCTCTAAAAATAATCAAAAATGATTTCTTGTTTTAACAAGATCATCATCTTTCACCATTTACATTCCATCATCAACCAAACCTATGGGATAATATTTTTTAAATCATTATTAGAATCCTTTTAGAAACTAGGTACCCTATAAAAACCATCATAAGAAACCACCAAGAAGAAACATGCAACCAAGCATATCTAACAAGCTCAAGTAGTGGGAAAGGAATGAAAATAAAATAAGAAACATGACTATCAGACACTTAATAGATTAATAATCAATAAAACCATATCTCAACATCTCATCAATCGGTAAGCCCAGATTCAACTAGTTACATCATCTTTGGTGGTATCCCTAACACCCACATGCATATATCGATGCATCGCACCATCACATATGTCAAATGCAGCCACATTATCCAAGATTCCACACCAAAATATCACATCATCTATCCTAGACTTAGCAATCCTAGTATCATATCACATATGGAACTCCCCACACCATATCACATTTTTTAGTGAAGATCACATTTAGAGAACATAAAAAAATCATCATGAATAAATAAACCATAACTAGCAGGGCAGTCTTGTCCCTCAAACAAGTAATCCAACCTTCATACATAAATGAGCTCCCGTGGCTCATAACTCAATGAATTAGACCTTCTCAAGAATATGGGAAAATCCTACCCTATAAATTATCTTTATCACACAACCAATTATTATCCCATATTGAAGTAACTTATTCATTATTAACATGTTCCAACTATTTAAAACCTAAGGCATCAATCCATCACAATCTATCAAAAGATTAAACATTCTCTTAGTATTTATTCTGATTTCAACAACACTAGAGAAGTATTATTCTCAATTAAAATGCCAGTATATTTATTATCAATAGCAAGAATGGATAGGGTTCACATTTTTTATTAATTCCATTAATCGCATTTAAGATCTCATTTGATTAAACATTTTTTCTAGCATCAATTTGATCATTGTGAAATTAAAACAAACACCAGATTCAAACATACTTATTCATTAATTATTATTAATCAAATTAATTATTAATTAATTCTATATTTTCATTCTTTAAAAATTTCAACATGATAATAAAATCATAAGAACATGATATCAAAGAATACAACATAGATATCACACTATCTAGAAACTCATGAGGCAATCTGATATCACAATACAAAGAAAAAATAATCTTCAATAAGTTATCAGAACAAATTTATTTAATTTAGTTCAGTATTATTATTTTAATTCAATTTCCATAAAAAGGGATAAAGAATGATTAATTTAATCTTTAATGTAACTAAAATAAGAGAATTAAAGAATCCACTACATTAAAGGCATCAATGTTGTTCACCAGAGAACCAACCAATGTGACAGAACTCTGATCACTTATCCCACAAGAAGCTTCACACTTCCAAGGACATCATGGAACTAATAAACCAATAAAGAAAACAAGAAAACCCCATTAGAAACATGTTATATGATCCTATATCACATGTAGATAGAAAAAAGGGGAAAAGAGACCGATCAGGGAGAACCTGCTAGAAAATAAAGAAAGAATGCACTTTGGATCACTACAAATCAGCACAGATCGAAAAAAATGCCAAGGATCAATCCCTATCAAAGGAATCCCAAAACTCTAAATAAATGGATACTAGATCACTTTTAATTCAGTAGAATTAATATGGTTTTGAAAATACCATAGGTCTCCTGCTATTTATATGACACGATGCATAGGGAATTTACACAGCGTCTAAATCTTAAATATCATTTAAATGTCAGGTTTCAGATCTCATTAACAAACATGTGGCCTAAAATATTTTAACCGTGAATAAATACAAGTCTTGTAGCACCCCATAAACCATGGGTTAATCATGTTTCAAATTTATTATTATGGAACCCATTTTATTTCCATTGGTTAACCTTGTTTCAATTAAATTCTTTTGGAACCTATTTATTTACATGGGTTAATCAGGTTCTGAAAAGAATAAAGATTGTTCATATTATTTTATGATGAAATGAATTATCTATGTACTTTATTCATAATATGGTTCTTATAAATTGTTTTTAAGTATGGTTGGTTTCATTATAAACAAAGTATGGGTGGATATATTATTAACTGAGGACAAGTGGATCTGTTATAGCCCTCTAATGCATTGGGTACTCCAAATATAGAAGTCAGCCATATTATCTATTCCATTTATAATATTAACATGATGAAAATGTTTATAAGATACCAATATGTTTTGTATATGATTTATATGGGTTTATAAGGTTTATTATGATCAAGATTGATATCACATGAATCATGATTATTGATTATAATGACTCTTGACTAGATTAAGGACTTATTCAATGTTTTCATGTTTTATAATCCAAGTATTGATGGTTTTTAAAAAATGTATGTTATACTCATGCACATTGATTGTGTCATCATACCCTTGTTCTCTTATAATGAGACTTGATGGCATTCAGTTTTTAATGCTTTTCCTAACCCTTAATGAGCATATTAGATCACCCTTATTATGTTTCTTTTTTCCCCAGGTTATAAATAATGACGTTGAATGAATTATGTATATAAGGGTATCATATGTATAATGTTGATGAAATAATATTGAATATGAAAACATGGGTATAGTAGTAATGTTACTCTATTGAATTCTTAGGTATTGTTTATATAATAGTTTTTTCTTATTATCTAAAACTATAAACCTAAAAGGTCCTTGAGAATGTAAGTGATCAAAAAATTTCCTTTTAAGTATTTATGTTTTGGATAGAAAAATTGGTTCACTTTTATTGTTATAAAATAAAGAAAATTTTCAGTTTATCTTTTCAAAGTCATATCTAAAAGTACAGGTTCGAGGTTGTTATAGTTAGTATCAGAGTAAATGTTTATATAACTTTACATATTAGGATGTTTTCATGTCAGGTTATCCTAATAGTTATGTATACCATAATAGGTCTATAAAATTAAGTATTATCATAAATTAAAATCCTTATAAACCCCTTTTTGGTTTTATGTGGTGAGATCTTAAAGTGATTAATAAAACTTTAGAAGTCGTTTTATTTTGTTTAGGTATATGTAAATTTTGGTTTAACAAAAAGAATGCATTTACATTCTATGGAAATAAAATTTAAGATATTTATAACCTTTGGGGATTATATGATCTTGGATATTGAGTTAATTATGGGATCAAATATCTTATCATATAGGTAACCACGATATTGAAAAGTGATTTGGTGTCTAAGTGATTAATTTTATTTCAATAAAAATGATTACCATATTATTGGGATTGAAAGCTGAAGGGTATGAGATAACATTTGAAGTTAAAACACTATTTAATGTTGAGTTTATTTAGGAATTATTTAGTTTAAACTTTTGGTATTTCTATTTAATTTTGGAGGTTAATGTGTTATTTTATAATATGACAAATTACACATTCTGGTAAACATCTTACCAGATTCTAAAAAAATTGATTTTTTAAGGTTTAAAGATAGGTGGGATTGATTTATTATACCTTATATGATTATTTGGTCTCTATAAGTTTATTTTAGTCTTCATTCATGAAAAAATTATCTTGAATACTCATCATTTTAGATAAATATATGAGATTGTTGTTGAAATTTTATAAGGGATGTAATTCTACATATCAATTATGTATAGTTCCTTTTGATATTAGTATATATGGAAAAGAATTTTTCAAATCTAGGAAAAGGATATTAAAATAAAATTTTTAATATTACCATAATTTTGGATGACATCAATTACCTTTTTAAAACCTCTTTGGTTTATGGTTTTGTGGTTGTTAAATTACTCTTGATCATTCACTTTCTTAGGATCAATGATCTTTGTCACACTATATAATTATTTGTGAATAAAACTTTTCTTCCATGTAAAAATATTAACTTCCCACCAATATTCTCAAACATAGAAACCAATTCTGTGTTATTCTAGTTTACCTTCATATGTCTTTATCACAATTATCAAGAGAATGTTTTATTAACCACTTTTACGACGTGTGTTTCAAAAGTAAGTAATTTTTAAATGTATGACCTTTGTTTATCGAGATAAATTTAAAATTTTGAGGACACAATTTATTAAATTTGGGAGTATTTTGCACCCTGATATTTTGGAAAATAAAACAATGTTTGATAGCGTATTTGATACGCAACACTAAGCTTAAATGACCGGTGATATATATAATTGTTATAAACTAGCCTTTAAATTGGAAGGTATGAATGTTATTAACTTACTTATGATATATATATATATTTATATTCCCTAATCAAAATATATTTCTTATAAATGTTTAGTAAATAATCAATGAATTTTTATTAATGTAATTTTATTCATCAAAAATATGTTTTCTTCAAAAATTATTTTTCTTATTTTTCATGAAAAAATATTATAATTATTTTTTTTGAAATTTTATAATATTTTTTCAATAAAATGAATTAAATTTATTAAATCATCATAAAAAAATTGTGAAATTTTGGTATTTTTTCATAAAATATTGATTTTCTAGTGAAGTGAAAAATAATTGTTTAAAAAAATGTCATTTCATTTTATGAAATTAAGAAATATAAATGTCCCATTGTGTTTTGAATAAGATTTAAAGTAACATAAATATTATTTATTTATATTTCATCCAATTAATTTCTTTTGAATCAACTTCATTTTGGGTTTCTATTATATGTCTGTCTTTGGGTTTAAAAACGAGATTTTTTCAAAAACGATTTTAAAGTGCATAATTTTTTAACTTTTTAAAAAATTAAATAAAACCATAATGAGGACATATTTAAATTAAATTTATATACTATATATCAATAAATATTAATTTATATACATATAATTATTATTATTTTTTATGGATTTAATATTAAATCATCATTTCCTTGAAAAATATAATTCTTGAAAACCCTATTTTTCATCACGTCTGCGGGTTTAATTTTATATTAAATTTTTAAACTTAAAATAATTTAATTTGATAATATTGATTCAATATTTTCAATAATATTAATTTATATTATCTAATTATTTCAGCATATTATTTAATATAATGATCAGTAAAAACAATAAAAATAAAGTATTGTCGTTAATGTGCAAACATGATTACTAGGTGTTAAACTAAAACGATAATGGTAAAAATGAACCCAAAATTCAATAAAAAAATATTGTATGAACATATTTTGACTATATAATGTCTAATAATCTATAATTTAATATTTTTTATCCTTTTCTATGTGAAAAGAGTGCATATAACTTTTTATTTTCAAAAATTACAAGTGTGGAACTCACCTCACTAATAAAAGGTTACCACATATCCTCTCTTATTCATGCCTTAAAATCCTTTTAATTCATAAAATACATACCCAAATAACATCCATAATTACATACTCTCATCCTATAAGCCTTATTTTTTTCAATAACATATTTTAGGAATAATTTAGTTATAATCCTAAAGATATGGTTCGAGAAGAAGAAAATTTCCAAACGATGTGTTTTTGTTTTATTTATTCTTCCACCTTCTTTAAATATTATTCAAATATGATAATATGATAACACCATAAAATTATATATAATTTTATGTTATCATATTAATATAATAAACAAATTCAATCTCCTCTTCCATCAAATGGGATAAGAAATCAATTTTCGTGTGTAATGTGATCTATTTCATCGCGAACCTGTGTCATTTTTTTTCAATCATCACCACTCATAGATTATTGTAATGATGCATTTAAATTGTATTTATTATATTTATAAAATATTTATACTAATTTAGTTATGATATTAAATATACCTTCTTAATTTATATTCAATGTAGGATATGATAACATCGCTCATGTATATGACAGGCTACCACCTCCCGAAGCAATGTGATTCATTTTTAACTAACATTGTACATGGAAGGTAATAAGGATAAATTTAATTAATATATGTCATATAAATGAAATAATAATTATACTCATGAAATATTTATCATTCTTAAAATAAAATATATCATTTTCTTACATACACTAAAAAATGATATCGTCGTTCGTTTACGTGTAGACTACCGCCTCCAAAGAGTGATGCGATTCTTTTTTCATAACCACATTGAAAGATTTATATATATAAGTATATTTAAATAAATAATAGGGTATTTATTATATTATTATAATTATATAATGAAAAAATAATTAATATCATCTTTCTATAATGATAATTGAATAATGGAAACATTACTCATGCGTACGTACGACCTACCGTCTCCATGCTCAAAATGTAGTTAATTTTTCATACCAAATTTTCATTATTAATTTTAAAATTATAATTTATTAATAATATTAATAATATTATCATCATCATCATTATTATTATTATTATTTATATTTTGAAATAACCACCTCATGGACCATGGTCAAGACACCAAATATGTTTTGAAAAAATGAACTGAACTTCCTCAAAACACCCAACATAGACTTAACTGAATAAATATTTAAATATGTCATTAAAAAAGAAATAAAAAATTATACAAGTATAAATTATTAAACTTGTAAAATTTTAATAAAAAATAAAATAATTAATAAAATTTTATAATATATGAGTTAAAGGAAACACATGGAATATCTGGACTCAAGGTAAGAGTTTTTCTCATCTTGATTTTACTTATGTGAGATATGTGCCATGTTTACCAATTATTTGTATTATGTGGTATATATACATCCCATGAAATTTTTTTAAAATTAATTCCATGAAAATTATTTGGATTTAAAAATCCATATATGCTTCTTTCTTTTATGGTTTTAATCCAATGATTACGAAAGTCGTAAGGGATTTCATCTCAATTTAATTTCATATATGCATATTTTATTCTTATGAATTTAATTTATATTATACAGTTTATATAATTACCATTTACATACTATAAAATTAAACTTCTTATGTTCATGATATTTAGTGTATCATTTTATGTTATTATTTCATGGGTCTTACATTTGAAGAGTTACTAATGTAGAAAAGGTTTTATATTACACTCTCCTTTCTTTCAAGATTGTTCATGTTAAAAATTATTTTATTAGAAATAAGGTGAAATTATTATATTAAACCAAATATATTTTATTAACCTATGGTTATGAATTTCTTTTAAATGTTTAATTTCTATTTCCTTCCTTATCTATTGAAAAACATCATGAAGGTTTTTTTTAAGTGATATCAATCTCGCATTTCCTTTTAGATTAGGTATCTTTCTCTTCCATAGCCATATTTTCTAAAATATTCTAAAAATGTTGTTTTATAAAAATATTTTTTTCTAAAATCCATTTTATAAGATATTTTACCATATTTTAAAGTTTAGTAAAATTAAATTCATTCACATTTTCCAAATGGGTCACTGTTGGCACCATTTTACAAAATGTTTTCAAAATAAAGTATATTTTTAACATCAATAATATGAAAATATATTTCTACCATATTTTCCTCTACATTACATGAAGTTTCCTTTATGCATTTACATTTTTTTTAAACAAATTACAATATTTTGTGGAATTTTAGTTTTTAAAAGTGATTTTTAACATGTAATGTTTATTTTCCTCAAAAATGATTTAATTATATTTTAATGGTATTTTTATTCATAAACATCAATAAACATTGATTTTACTTATGATCCAATGGATATATTTTGTAATGATACCATCATCATTATATCTTTTTATGGATTATGATTGTTTCAAAGATATTTTTATGGAACCCATTTATTTTCATGGGTTCATCATGTTTCAAGGAGATTTTTATGAAACCCATTTCTCATCCATGGTTTAATCATGTTTCAAAGGGACTGTTATGGAAGGTGTTAAATTTATATGGGTTAATCATCTTTCAAATATATTTTTATTGAACCCATTTATTTTCCATCCATTAATAATTTTTTAAATATATTGTTATATAACTATTTTCTTTTAAATGGTTTAATAATATTCCCAATATATTGTTATGGAAACAGTTTATTTTGAATGGTATAATCATGTTTCAAAGAGATTTTTAAGAAACCCATTTATTTCCTAAAATTTAACCATGTTCAAAAGATATTATAACAAAACCTATTTATTTTCCTAGGGTTAATTAAGTTATAGGAATAATAAAGTTAATTTTAATTAGTTGATGATGGAATGAATGGTCTATGTACTCTATTCATGATACAGTACATGTAAATTTTTTATAATAATGGGTTGTTATTTCATAACCCAAGGATGAGTGGTTCCATTATAAAAAAAGGATGGGTGGTTAAATTTTTAAAATATGATAAGTGGGTCCATTATATCCCTCCAATTCATTGGGTACTTTGGAGATGGAAGTTGAACATATTGGGTATTCCATTTATAAGAGTGATATGATGATAATGTTTCCAATATACTAGTATGTTTTATTTATGATTTATATAGGTTTATAATGTTCATTATGATCATTATTTATATTACATGGATCATTATTATTGATTATTATGACTCTTTCCTTTATTAAATTGTTATTCCAAGTTTTCATATTTAATGATCCAGGTATTTATGGGTTTGACAATTATTATATTATACTCAATCACTTTGATTATGTTATCATACCATTATTCTCTTTCTATAATCCCTGATGAAATTCAATTATTAATGCTTATGTTTACCCTTACTACTCATTTTATCTCACCCTTATTATGTTTGTTTTACCCCAACTTATAATGATTTTGGTTAAAAAATCTATGTCTAAAATGTTTTCATATGAATTATACTGATGACCTAATATGGAATATGAAAATATGGGTATAGTGGGAAAGATAATCTATTTAATTGCTGGGTATATTTTATGTAATGTTTTCTCTTGATTCTCTAAAACTTTAAACTGAAAAGTTCATTTAGAATGTAAGTGATAAAATATTTTCCTTTTGATGTTGTGGGTTTGGGATAGTGAAAATTGTGTCACCTTCATTGTTATAAAAGTTAGAAATGTAAATTTTATGATTTTAATATTGGATATGGGAGTGTGGGTTAGAGGCTATTATATAAAACATATCCACATGAAATAAAAAAATTAATAACTAAAAATAACTTTTTTGAAAACCACATAATAAAAATGGATAATAAAACATCCTTTTTAATTATAAAAATAAAAATATGACGGTCACCCGGAATAACACATAATCGGGTTCCCACTTAAGTAGAATATTAGCGGGGAGTGAAGATATGTACATTGATAAGAAATTATCACCAAGTGATGTAAATTATTCTAAATAATGTTATACTTTTAAGAAAAATAATCTCTTCAAGGAAGAATCATTGAATTAAAATTTACTTTTATATAAAGAGATGAGATACCATCAATTCATCATAAATGATTGTAAAAAAGAAAACATTTTCATTTCAAGATCCTTTTTCTTGAGTTTGATGGGTTTTCTTACCCTGAAAAGGGAGATCATAAGAAAATATAGATAATTTTCATTCAAATCCATAAATGGCATTTCATCGTTAATTTTTATTTCAAGAAGTTTTATATATCCTCTTCATCGCATATTTTAAATGATAAATGATAAATGATAAAACATTTATACCCGAAATAGTAAAATTTACATTAAAAATATCACAATATCCAAAAAAGAATGAAAAGTTATTTCACATATATATATGATAAAATACTATAGTATTATTTAAATCCTAAAAAATAACACCCAAAGATAAACTTTAAAAATTCCATAAATAACCAACCTTAAAGATATTTAAAATATTTTCGACCAAATTCAAACCCTAAAAAATCTGAAATATTCGATCACATATTCTTCTTGAGATAAACTTTACATTTATTTTAAAACAATATGAGTCACTCATAATGTCACATGAGAAAAATATTTATGCTCTGATTATATAATCTCTGAAATATTCTAATCTTTTATACAATAAAAAAATCAAATATGTTTCAATAAATTATCCTGGTATTTATTCAAAAAATAATTTTTACCTCAATCATTTATTTTTACAAAAATAGTTTACTTATTAAAAAATAACATTAATCACAATGTAACTAAATAAATTTTATATCACATGGATATCTATATGATAAAATATATGTTCCCAAAAATTAATAACCCTTTATCATAATTTACCATAATCATCTAAACAGAAAATATCATCTTAACCCTAAACATTATTTCCCCAAAAAATATAAAATAATTCTTCCTCAAAAAACCATTTCACTAAAACACATTTTAAAATTAACGGTGATATATAAATCAAACATATATTAAAACTCAATAAATGTCTCCCAAAGTACTCTCATCACATAAAACCTAAAAATATGTATTATTACTTTAAACTTATTATTTAACTAGACATATTAACCCATGATGGAATATAAAATTCATAAAATTATTTGAACTTTATATCTTCCTAGCCTCTAAAGTTATCTAAAACCATTATCTAATACCAACTATAATTAATAATACCTTAATAAACCCATAATTATAAGTATAATAACATTTTTTAATTTTATTACACACCCATTGTCTATTAGGTTTAGAGTTTTAGATAATTAGTAAAATAATATTTCATATAAAACCCTTAAAAACAAAGTGGACACATCCACTAAATAACCATTTCCTTCACAAAGAATGGGATCCTTAAATTTAAACTCATGTTCATTCAAAACATGTTCACTTCTTTTAAGATGAATCCCTATAGAATAAATATAAACCTTTTGATAGTTAATACACATGCTTGTTTTTTGAAAAACAATCAAAATTGGATTTCGTATAAAATATTAGTAAGCGATATAAAAATAAAGGAAACACATTCTCCCATTTAAAAATTTAAAAAACACCATAAAATTTTCTTTCTTTATCATAATAAAATTTGTGTTAAAACAATCAATTACTTAACCAATAAATAAAATTCATTTCCCAAATATTTTATAAAACCTTTAATGAGAAATCATGATGTGAAATTCATAATCATGATATTTTCTTGAAAAATATAATCACTTATGAAAATTTTTTCCCGAAAACTGTAATTTTCACCCCCTAAAAGGTAAATAATAATTTCTTTAAATAGAATCTCATTATATTACATTAATAAATTAAAATACATCGAGGAAAAATAATTTTCAAGCATATAAAAAATCATGTATGTACTGTGGGAAATTTTAATTACAGTCACCTTATAAAGGAATAACCACCAAGGTTAATTCCAACATATCTTATAGGAATAACTTAATTTTAATTAAATCTATCAATTTAGTCAATGCATTGGAGAGCTATATTAGGATCACACATCATCATAGATATATTAGGCTCTTCTATCTTGATATAAAATTTCAAAGAACCTTATCATTATAAAAACTCATAAAATATTGAATTTCCATCATAATTGCTCTTAAAATATTATATTTAACACACACACACACACAAATATATATATATATATAAACATTCAGTCTACATGTATAAATAAGGATAAAAAACATTTTCCATTAAAATACCTTAAAATAAAAATATCCCAAAAAAAATGCTTTTCTTTGAAAAATCAGGAAAACTTATACAAGAATATTATTAAATAATAATGATCTTGACTATGATAAATTTCACTAATTCTACAAAAAATTCTTCTGCACTTTGATAAAAGGAGTCAAAATTGAACCATATAGAAAATGATAACAACATTACTTTTCAAAAATTTATAAAGAAAGTAAAAATTATCTAAAAATAACATTTAACCTAATTTTAAATATAAATTATAAAAATATTTATACATTTAAAAGAAAAAGTATATAGAGGTAAAATAGCTTAAAACATTTTAAATAATGTTTAAAAAATATATTATGTCTTTAGTAACTTTTGATTCGAAATAAAATCTAATGTTATAACATAAAAAATATTTTTAAAACACTTTAATATCTATAAATAAATGGTAAAATACATCCATATAGAATTATATTCACCATATAAATGAAATATTTGATGAAAATTGAATGGGTTTCAAAGTAAGTAAATTCAGATGAGAAATCCCTTACCTTAAGTCATGTCTAGCTTTATGCATTCTATAAACCTAGAATTATAAAATTATATTTGTCTTATACTTTATTATAAAACTTTTCCATGTACATTCCATTATAATTATTACTTTTAATACTATGTTTTATATAGTTACTGAATTATTTAATTTTGTGTTAGAGGTTTTTAGGATATTTGGTCCATAAGTCCATAATGACTTTGGTATGTTAACTATGGTTAAAGGGGTCATGGGTACATCATCTCTTAAAGAATAATCATGAAAAATGTTATTATTATTATAAAATCATAATATTTTTATAACCATAAATGGTATGTGTACATGAAGAACAAATCATATCGCTTCATGGAGTTGATAGTCCACACGTACACGTTAGTGACACTATCATTTTTTAACTGATGAAAGGGTAAGAAGGTATGTAAAATATTATCTTTCTATTATCATAATTATTCCATATATATTATATGTATTCATTATATTCATCATTTTAACCATATATATGATATGGTGATGAAGAAAACACATCTCTTCATGGAGGTGGTAGTCCGCACTTACGAACAAGTGATGTTTTAATTTCTCATGGGATGGGAAAAGAGATAAAAAAGGGTTGTTTCACAAACATACTAACATTTTGGTATATTTAATATATTTATTTTATTAATTTATCATGTTTATAGAATATTTAAGTGAGTTTAAATAAGGAATAAACATGAAAACACTTAGTTAGGTTTTACACCTCTTCTTTTAGAAACTGCCTTGGCTTACACCTTAAGCCTTATTGGTTGGTCTTTTTATGAGGCCAGAACCTATCAAACATGGGGATGAAGGTTCTAAAGGTATCTGGTTAGATATTAATTTTCAATAACCCCTACCATCAAAGATACCACAATGAGGATATATAGAGAGATAATGACCCTGGTGTACTACCTCCAATAGGCCCTGGTTTGGTGATTAGAACTAATGGTATAAAAATTTCAAAGTATGGGAGGCATTAACCACTATAAATGAATCTGGATCAAGGCATAGGATAAAAAATCACCAAAAAATCTGGCATAAATATAAAGGTAAAAAAACCATCCCACAATTCATGAATAAACTAAAACTGATACATATAAAAGTATCCAAAGTTAATACAAAATGGAAGGTCTTTGACAGTGACTCAAAAGAAACTCCAACCAAACTAGTAATGTTCATCTTTGTCGCCAAAGTCCTACTAGAAATCTAAAAATAGTTTATATATGAAGGGTTATCATAACCGGTATACTCATGAGAGACATAACCAAGGCCTCAAGTGCACATGTGAAAATAACATGCTAATATACTAGTGAAACAACACCAACACCAACAAGAACCTATATAAGTCATCTAACCAAACCCAACCTTACCATGGCATGCTCAAAAAATCACACATCGAATATAATAATATAGAATTGAGATCATAATAAATAAAGGATCCCTCCTTCTCTTTCACCACTGATTTTTCACTCCTACGCTCCAATATTGAACGTCTCATGGTTCCATCCCTTTCATACACATAAAATCACATCCATCCCACAGACTCTTGGGACACACATCATATCACAACCCACACATAGACACATGTTCCACACATTAGAACCCATTACATCACATTCAAAACAAGAGCAGTGGGGTATCAAGAAAGTGAATGACATAAACTTCATTCCATCCTCTTACTATTGAAGACCCCCACCACATATCACATTACAACACATTACATCTTTCCCATAGACACCTAGTCCAACACATCACATCACATGTGGTCTTTCCTATATAAACCTGGTCTAACACATCACATCACATCACATACAACCCATATACACCCAGGCCACACATCACATATCGCCCATAGACACCTGGTATATCACATCACTACTAAAGGAAGAGGGGCTGGAGGGGGTAGCCAGTCATCCATATCGCTACCATCTTGGATGTTAGGGAAAACACCCAAAACTCAGCACCTCTGAGCATTGGTAAGGATATACAAATTGGGTTGGATGTGTCTAAAGAAACATAAACAAACATGATATATAGATATCACATATTACCCAACCTATGGGTTCACATCAATAGCACTAGGACACACCAAATCCCTACCATGTACCACACATCAATCGTCTCAACCATTTCAACCACTATATGAAAAACATCATACAATCCACACAATGTTCTACTTTCTACTAAAAAATTTCACCACTTTTATTCTTTATCCATTCCATTTCACATTATACTACTCATTATTTCATTCAATTAAGATTAATCCAATTATCAGACAACCATTTGTAGTCTATCTTATTTATTTACCAACCATTTTTTCTTTTTATATCGTCATAGATCACCCCATGGATAATCAGGAAACTAACATAACAATGCCACATAATAACTAGACCAACTTGAACAACCACCACTTCAATAATAAACATCCACCATCATCGTTGTTTCATATCGCCCAATCCATCACACCACATCAACCACACATCTCATCCATCACACAGCCACAACCTCAATGCACTACAAACATTGTGTCACGCCACTGTGTTACAGCCTCATCACACCAAATCGCACAAATTCTTATATCACATTTGTACAAACCAAACACTAAATCATATACCCTCATAATATAAAACCCATCTTGTCACTAACATCACCACACAACAGTCCAAACTATATCGGGAAAACACAAAAAGAACAAACGTACCATAGTAACCCAAATCATCTTCCACAATTATTCAGGGGAATTACCACATATCTTATTTTTTTAGAATGGGTATTATCTCACAAACCATAGATCTAGGGGAACCATTAATTATCCAAATATATTTTCTTTCACCTTTTATTTAAGGTTGGATCACTCAACAACATAGAAAGTATTATTATAGACAAACAACTACAGTGCAAACAAGGCCCCAATACCCATTATTTGAATAATTGGCAACATGAACACCTAGAAACATCATCAACATGAATTAAATTAGTAAATAATTAAATAACTAACCATACCCATCAATTTTATACATTCCAATTAAATATCTCTTTGTATAGACCCTTATTATCCACTAAAAGGAAAGAAAAACCATGTTGATCTCACTCATAGCACATAAATAGATGAGAATGAGGATTCCCAAGATTAATGAAGCTTTCCAATATCATTTTTAATCACAAAGAGAGGAAAGAAACTACCTAGAAACAACCACCACACATCAAACTCATAGATCAACCAACACTTGACCAAACGGTTATCAAAAATGTGACCCATACACACCCCAATCCAAAACTACACCACCATAGGGGATCACCGAATAAGAATAGAAAGAAACACATGTGAAATAGAGGAGAACACACCATAGATCACCAATGGGAATCCATCAAAACCAACAAATTAAAGCAGGAGGATTTGGTAAATCATATCTCCTTGGCCACCTAGAGTTTGTCCAGATTAAGAGAGAGAGAGAGAATACATGGATAAATGAGAAGGGGTCCTAAAGACCAATTTAAAACTTGTAAATTGAAACTTTCTTTCCAAGTAAACCATTCATAACATGAAATCAATGGGTTTCTAAAAAATTCCAACTTCCACCGAAATTCACATCATCTTGGCCTTTATTTAATTACATGTTGTGAATTTATTTCATGATGTGAATTCATTTAACGGTTTGATGTTCAGTCTCACACAAGCTGGGAAAATGGATGTCCATACAATCCATGAAACACCAATTCACAAAATTAATCAAAATCACATAGTGAACCACCACATGTAGTGCTCATATAGCTCCATCTCTACTGATCCCTCTAGACCTCATTTTAATGCATTTAACTGCGCAAACTCCAATGTAAATTTCTAGGAATGTATTGACCATTACATTAGATACCTATAAAAATATTTTCAGCCTCAAAAATTCAAAACCATTTCCAGAATAAAGGGTCCCGAAAAACCACCCCATGATATACCTCTCAAGGATCTCATTACACCTCAATGATTCAACCATCCAAACACACCAAACCAAATACCAATAAAACACACTACATAGTTGCATCACCATCTCTCACCATGAAAAACACTATATTATCGGGTACCAACCATAGCCACCACATTTCCACATAACCACACCAACCTCCAAAAAACGTAAATAAACCACTTCCACAACCAACACACAACATCGCACCAAGCACAAAAGTCAAGGAATTTTTATCCCCCATCTCAACATATTATCCTCTCTGGGCATCACTGACTCACCTAAAAAAGTTTAATCACATCATAGTATAATACATATCAATTAGTATTTAGGTCATCCAATTTCATATATCATGGATTTTATTAAAATTCACAAATAAAGGGAAGAATCACATCTCAAAACATAGAAATATGTGAACATCACATTATAAGAAAAACATAGATAATAAAAAAACAAAAAATATTTTGGTATTTGGAATGTATCTTGGTCTCTCACTCCCAAGTACTCTCATCCAAGGAACTGTGACTTCATAACACTTGAACTAAGGGAATGGTTTATCCATGAATTTCCTTATCTTGAATGTCTTTGATATCTACTAGTATCTCAAGAAATGTTGTGTCATCCTCGATATCCAACTCTCCATATTCCATAATGTGGGAGTCCTCACAAAGTTAAGGAAAAATATGAGATACATTGAAGATGTTGTGGATCCCCTTTAACAATGGTGGAAACTCCAACTGTTATTCCACCTTTCCAACATGTTCAAATACCTCAAAGGGCCCAAAAATTGGGAGAAATCTTACTCCCCTTGTCAAAGCTCTATTACTAACTGATTCATCCCTATCAACCAATGTTGTCTCCTCATAGCACGATACATATTTTTTCATTAGGATGTACTTCTAAAGGTGAGTTGTGGAACTCATGGAGAACTCCCTCACACATCACCTACAAGATAAAAATACTCCAATGGAATAACACCTAGTTATGATCATCCTCTCACTATCCATTAGGATCACCACCATAGCCAACATGATCTTGAGTCGCCTCTTCCTCTAAGTCTCGCCACTAAGTCTCCTCCACCAGCTACATCAAATAAGACTCTACCTTCATGTGATATAGACAATCTCATCTACTTATCTCTCCAGCATCAAGATGAATCACTACAAGATCCTCTATATCATTCCCAACATCTGTAGACTCCTAAACCACATCTCTTAGGGATTTCAAACATAACACATCAGTAACCAAATTTCCATTTCCTAGGGTGTAATAGATCACAAAATATTAATCCTGTAGAATATTAATCCACCTATAATGGTGTATATTTAGATCCTTCTAAGATAAAACATATCTAAGTCTATTTTGGTCTATGAAAACTACAAAACAATCACTGGTGATTTAATATCTTCAAAACATTAGCAATAAAACAATGGATTCCAACTCCAGATCATGGGTGGCATAGTTATACTCATAGGTACATAACTTAAATGAAACATAAGGGATCAACTCCCCATATTTTATCCACAGAAATCCCAATTCTAGATTATATGTGTCACAAAAAACCCAAAAAACACATCCTCCTTGAGAAACTGAAGAATTAGAGAACTAACCAAATTCTCTTATAGGTAATCAAATTCTATCTAACACTGATCTATCCACACACAAAAATCACGGTCCTTCCTATTCAATGCTATTAGTGGGGCTGAAAATCATGATAAATCGAGTACAAACCTCTAATGATTTCCCATGAGATCAAGGAAACTATGAAATTATACCACAATATTGGGTGTTTCTAATGAAACAACTACATACCCATTTGATGGGTCCAATTCCAAATCTTAATAGATATCACATATCCAAGGAAATACATGTATTGAGTTCAGAACTCATACTTGGACAACTTCCCAAAAATATAGTGATGTTGAAGGAATTTTGAAACAACTATGAGATTATTATCATTATCTTATTATGAATTCATGTAGAACAAGATATCATAGATGAATATAATGATGAACCATACCAAGAACTCATATAACACAGATTCCATAAGCCCTTTGAACATGGTTTGTGTGTTTGTATCGTTGAACGACATGACTACAAACTCAAATTTCCCATACCTACATCTAAAGCCAGTATTCTAAACATCATAATCTTTCACCCTTAACTAGTGATATACAGATCATATATCAACCTTAGGGAATCATCTATCATCCCTCAATTGGTCGAACAAATCATTGTTCCTTGAAATAGGGTAGTGGTTCTTGACCATCACTTGATTTTTCCTCTTGTAATCTATAAAAAACCTCATACTACCATCCTTCTTATTGGATAATAAAACTAGATCAACCCATGGAAACACAATGGTTCAGATGAAATTCCTCTACATTAGATCATCCACTTACAGCCTCAACCCATACAACTCTATGGGTGTCATTTGATAGGGATCCATCAAGATTGTTGAGATTCCTAGTTGCTACTCTATCATGAACTCGACATCATGTTGAGGAGGTAGTTCCATAATCTCATTTGGTTAAACATCCAAGAACTCCTCTAAAACCCTAGGAACACCCCCAACACAACATCATACTAACATCTCTACCAAATGTAACAAAACTGGCTACACTTTCCTACCTCCCAAAAGATAACTACACTCGCTAATGAACACCACTCACAATCCATCTAAATTGAAAAATTAAACTCTTACCTGAAAGAATTAAATGAATATATTCATGGAATACATGAAATCCATTCCAAGTATAATATTTTATAATTTTATCTATAACAAGAAACTCCCCACTAACAGGTGCTGCCCCATCATCAATATACATTCCCAACAAACATAAACCAAAGAATCTTGATCTTCTACCAATGTAGATAACAACAAGAGAACTAGAAACATATCAACATCCAATCCCAACATACAGACCAAATAAGGAGAAACAATGGATTGTGAGGCTCTTGAATCAAATAAATCACACATAAGTGCAGATGATAAACTGATAATACCTCAAAAAAATATCAGAATTTCTTATATTTTAACTTCTATCACATGCATATGACCATGTGAAAATCCTTTACCTCTCTTCTGTCATCCTCTAAGACCATACTCTAGCTTGGATCCCTCCAATTGGGAAACAACATAAGGCTAAACTCTGTTGACTCTTCTTGATCAAAACTACTAAAAAACAGACAGAGGTCCCTGCCTTTTGAACTTCTCCATAGGCAATTGATGCTGCTAAATAGGGTCCTAATCTTCCATCTAAAAATATCCTCCATGAGTGGTCAAATAGGAAGCTTTGTAGTTCCCATGTCATCTAATGATATCGAATAAAAAGGGAAAACCCGTTAAAGGTGCTCAGAAACCAATGGTCCCTAATAGTCAGGAAAGAAACCGCCATGAATGGTTCTCTACTAAATAGAACCCTAACTTATTGAATACCAATAACCCACTGCCTGAAGCCTTCTCCTCAAAACACCATATTGGCCACTCTCTTCAGTCCTAACTTCCAAGGAAAGAATCCAATCAGTAACATCTATCTTTATATGAAGATATTTTATGTCAAGAGTGAAAATAGAGTGACTCTAAACTAGACCACTGGTTGAAAAGCCTCCTCATGATGTCCTACTCTGGAATCCTCATCTAGAAAAAAACATCTAGAGAAAAGTGTAGGAGGTCCTTGAACCTGATCCCAAGATCATTCACACTCAAACACCCCAACTGAAGGGATAGTAAATCTTGTCTCTTCGGTTCCATCATCATTGATGATAGAAAATTTTCTTGGTACTTTATCTAATTTTCTAGCCACAACACATCTACCTCCTTGCGGTAATCAAGAAACAACTTCCCCTACTAACATACAACTCCATATATCTGAATAACAGCCAATGGTACCTAAAACTCATCTCATCCTTGATTTAAAAAGAAAGAGATCTCAAGATCCTCTATCCAGTGATTATTCTCCATATATTAGACACTCTCCTCATACTTTCCCAAACTCTACCATTGAAAGGCACACAAATCCCACTGTCAAGCCACCTCCTATATTGGGTTAACCCTACAATGATCAACTAGATCATCCTATGGAACCAAAACTACTTGAGAAACTTGTGATTGATGAACATGAGCCTTTTCATAAAACAAGTAGAATATCCTAAGACTATTAATAAAGAGTTTTATCAAATCTTATTTATTAATTCATTTTATTTTCCCAAAACACCCATTTCATACCTGAGAACAAATAATCATGATGCATGTACCTATCACAGGTCTCTACACTAAAAATATTTATGTCTCACTTGGAAAATAAATATGATTAGATCTTGTGCACTAGATCATGGGGGGATAAAATTCCATGGTCTAGCCTATCTCCCTACCTAATGTCATCTACTAAGGTTAATTGGCACTGTTTCTATACCAACCCATGAAAACCTCATTGTTAATAACTCTAAAAATCATCATATCTATCAACCATCATCCAATGATACCACTCTTTCATGACCCCCTCCCACCATAGATATTGTAATGATGAGAAAGAGAGAGAGAGAGATATAATGAACCCTGAGCCCCACCTCTATTAGGCCCCAGTTTAGTGACTACCATAAAAGGTATAAAAATCCCACAATATGGGAGTCAATTTCCTATATAAATGAAATGGTATCTGGAGATAGGATAAACAATCATTAAAAAACATTAGTAGATAACATGAAGGTAAAATAAAAATCATCCCATTATTCATGAAGAAAGTAAAACTGATACATATAAAAGTATTCAAAGTAAATACAAAAAGATAGGTCTATGATAGCCAATCCCAAGAAACTCCAACCCAGCTAGTAATGTTGATCTCAGACCCCATATTGTTCCCATAAACTTTAAAGCTATTTATATACATAGGTTGATCGTAACAGGTATACTTAATGGGTATATGACCAAGGCCTATAGTGAATAGGTGGAATGAGAATGCTAATGCACTAGTGAACAAGTAGAAGAACCAGAAAGCACTTATACTAGTCATCTAACCAAACCAGTCCTCGGCATGGCTTGCTCACCAAATTATGCATCCAGTATAATAATATAGCATCGATATCATAACAAAGAAAGGTGGTCAGCTGCTTCTTTCCAACTTATTTCACACTATCATTCCACAATGTTGAACGCATTATGCTATCAACCATTCCACACATATCACATCACATCACATATCACCCACATACACTTATTTCACACATCACCTTGCATCATATCTCACCCAAAGACACCTCGTCCGCACATCACATCACATCACATCCAAAACCAAATTGGTTGGGAATCATGAATATGAAGTACCTAAACCTCACTCCCTCCCCCTACCACACATAACCCCCCACCACATATCACATAACACCATATCACATGTCACCCATAGACACATATTCTAACACATCACATCACATATTGTCTCACCCATAGACAACTAGGCTAGCACATCACATCACATCACATCCTGCTCGCAGACACTTAGGCCATACATCACATACAACTCATGGAGACCTAGGCCATCACATCACTACTGAAGGGAGAGTGGAGAGAGGGGTTAGCAAGCCATATGTATCACTATTATCATGTATGTTGGGGAAACACCTGAAACTTAGAACCTGTGAGTTTGGTATAGTTCTTTAATTCGATTAGGGTGTATATAAAAGAACCTAAACATACATGATATATAGATTTGACACAATATTCAATCTATGGTTTCACATCAACAACACTAGTGCACACCACTTCACTACCACATATGGCACATCAATCATCTCAACTATTTTCACCACTATATGTAGCACACCACAAACCCACAACATAAGACACACAAAATTACACATTCCACTTACAAGTTTCACCGAATTTATTGGTTATCCATTTTATTTCACGTTAAACTACTCATTATTTCATTCAATTTATTTTAATCCTATTATCACATATCCTTTTGCATATAATATTTTTTATTTACCATACTATTTTTTTCTATATCATCATAGTTCATCCTAACTATGAATGGATGACCAAGAAACTAATGTAACTATGCCACACAACAACTGGACCAACTCGCAAAACCATCACTACAGCACCACACATCAAACATCATTGTTCTATTACATCACCCAATACATATCACTACAACAACCACACATCTCTTCCATCACACAAGCACAACTACCACTCACCAAAATTATTGTTCCAAAACCACTACACTGTAACCACTATGCCAAAAACCACTACACCATAACCCCATCACACCACATTTCACAACATCAGCATCAAATCCATTCTAACCAACTACAAAATCATAGCCTCATGTACTACATAACTCAAGAGTTCAATGAAATCACCACACAATATCCCAAAAACATAGGGAAAACAAAACAAGAACAAACACACAAAACAAATGAAAACTGGATTTCCCAATTATTTATGGAAATTATCACATATATTTTATATTTATCATGAGAATTATCACACACAAAAAATGTAAAAGAGAAATCAATTAATACCTAAATAAACATTATTTAACCTTTTATTCAGGGTTTGATCACAAAACAGCAGAGATAATTTCATCATAACATAAAAACTACACCATAAACAATTCCCCCAATAGCCATTATTTTCAAAATTGTTAATAGGAATGCATAAAAAATAAAAAAACTTGTATCAAATAAGTAAATAATGTGATAAATCTATATATCCATAAATTTTAGACATGCTAATTAATTATATCTTTATGTTGACCCTTACTATCCACCCAAAATAAAAACAATAAAGATCTCAAAAATAGCTCATAAACAGGTGAGAACAATGATTCGTTACCTAATGTAATTTTTATGATCTCATTTAAATCATAGGGTGAAGAAGAAACTATCTAGAAACCACCACCGCACAAGGTGATCATGGATCAAAATAAACCACACAAAAGAGCTTCCAAAAACACAACCCATACACACTTCAAACTAAAACAGCTCCACCATAGTGGATATTCTAAGAATTACATAAGGAACACCATGGGAAAGAGAGGAGAACTCACCATGGATCACCAACAAGAATAAATAAAAAGCAATGGATGGATGTGGGAGGAATATGGCTAAAAGATCTCATTAGGGAATTTGGGGTTAATCCAGTATGAGAGAGAATATAAAAATGAATGAGGATGGTTTTAGCTGAAAGACCTAATTAAAACGTAGAACTTGACACTTTCAAGTTGTATAACCCATGCACAATGTGAAATCCATGGGTTTCCCATAAATTATATCTTCTATGAAAATTCATGTCGCCGTGTCCTTTATTTAATTAAAAAACATGAATTTATTTATTGAAATGATTCCATTTCACATGTTCTTACTTACCTGCATGTATGCCATGAAAACAACCCGATATACAAGTAATTAAAAACAAATTCATGATGTAAATTTGGATCAAGTCATAAACAACCACCGATTGTACTCATGCAGCTCTAGATCCACCAAACCCTATATACCTTCAATAAATTAATCCAACATCCCAACTAGAAAATTAATGGATATTCAATTCATAGACCATTGTATTGGCTATGATAAATTACTCAATATGTGTGAGGAATAGAAGAAATGAGATGCTCTTTTATAAGTTATTTCAGTGAAAATATTGTAAATACATGAAATTTAATATACATATATATATATATATGTATATAATATCACTAACTCGTGTAAAATGGCTCCAAAGTTCCATAGCTTTGACTATAATGAGGATAAGGTAAAAAAATTAAAAAAACTAAACAAGTTTAAGTTTCATTTTAAACTTTATCTTTTGGTTTAACTCCCACATTAACCTTGTTTAAGCATAACTATTATAACGAATTTTTTAAAATTTAAAGGTAATGAATTTAATTTTAAAAATTTAAAGTGGTACATTAATGAACCGTTGATGGTATTATCCACTATTTTACATCAATTTTAGTTAATATAGTATTTTATGATTTTTTAAATATTTAAAAATAATTTTTAAACATTATATATCATAAAAAAGTATTTTCCTAACTATTCCAAAAAATTGACTTTAATAATTTAAAAAGAACAATAGAATTATAATTTTAATTATTTAACCATAAATTATACATTATAATTATCCAATAAATTCATGGAAGATCGTACCACTTAAAAAAAATTTACTTTCAATGTTTTATACATTATTTAATTAAATTTTCGATCTCTTGCACAAGCGCTACGTCAGTGTTGTGTAAGAATTAAAGGTAATTATATCCTTACTGAAATTTAAAAAAAAAATTAACATAGTTTATTATTAATCATATTTATCATCGAGACTCATTCGTATATTATTTTTATCTATATACATATCATAAAAACATAATAAGTGAGAGAGGGTGACATTTTATAATTAATCTTAACTTAAAATAATATAAAGTTTATAATCAAAGGAAAGTGGTTCTAAAATGATATATTTTTTAATATAGGACGATTATTTTCTAAATAAACTCATAAATTAAATAAATTAAACTGTTGGATTTATTTTTTTGACCTTATCCCATAGTTTTAACCTCATTTTACACATTTTACCCTTTTCTAGGATGATAAACTTTTATCATTGTTACTATCCATTATGACTAAAAATGAAATTTAAATTATTGAATAATTTGAATATGATGATTGAAAATATTTAATAATTTTTTTAATATATAATTTTCAAAAGTTCCAAAGATTAATTTTAATATAATTTTACAAAATGCACCAAAAAAACTTTTTAGAAAAATACTCATTTTAAGAATAAAAATGATTTTATACCCAAATCAAGTATATTTGTTATCTAAAATGAATAAACTATGTGTTGAATAAAATAGGAATAATTTGACTTAAAAACTTATCCAAAAGGGAGTGGTATTTTTTAATTACTTTAAAATAAAAGTTCGTTTTTATAAAATATGGTATTTGCAGTTCACCCAAAAAATAAATTTTCCAGAAAAAAATCAAAAAAATAACCCTAATATATATTTTATATTCAAATTTAAAAATTTATATCAATTTTATGATCAGTAGTTTCTAAAATTGGTAGCAATTAATTATAATATTCACACACAAAATATAATAAATACCATTATTAAATCACAAAATGAATTTACTTAAAATATTGGCCTAGTGATCACAATTAAATGAATGTTAATTGATTTGATTGGTTTTATAATAGAATGATTTAAATAAAATAAGTCATCATTGGTAATTAATTTATTGTATTAAGAAAAAAATATGTTGTGCGCATGAAAATAATTTAATGAAAATATATCTTTTTTCTTTTAAAAGGTTTTATCTTCATTTATAACTAATTTGTAATCAATTTATGATTGATCATTCGTTTTTCTATAGAAAAAGTTTATAAATATATTTCATAATTCATTTAATAATGTTCATACCCTCAAATCCAATGACTATGTTATAGTGGTCACATTGAATTAGTAATTTTTTATAGTATATTCTTGTTCGTTAAAGATTTGTACTATATATACCAAATGATATTGAATGTAATATTATTTAAATAAAAAAATTATAAAAAAATTGTGGTGTTATATTGTATCACTTAATGAAATCACAACCTTTCAACACAATCTAATGTCTGATAGAAAGGTCTTAAAAAATTTTCAAAATCAATTCCATGGAGTATAAGATTAAAAATACAATCATAGAAGGAAAAACATTTTTAAGATTTTAAAATAATTTTATTGAAAACCAAAAATTTTAAAAAGGGATAATATAACAAAATTTTTAAAATTAAAAAAGGATATATGAAGGTCTCCTAGAATAACACAAAATCAGGCTCCTATATAAAGAGAACATTAGAGAGAAGTGAAAAAATAGACATAGAAGATAAATTGCCACTAAATATTATAGAAATTATTCTAAAAAACGTTATATTTTAAGAAAAATAATTTCATAAAAGAAGAATATTTGAATTAAAATATTGTTTTCCCTGTAGAGATAAGAGATCATCAATTCATCATAAATTATTAAAAAAGAGAAACATTTTCAATTCAATATCCCTTTTCTAGAGTTTGAGGATTTATTTAACCATAAAGACAGAGAACATGAGAAAATATACTTACATTATTTTTTAAAATCCGTAAACACTATTTCATCCTTTGGTAGTATTTTGGTCAGTTTTCAAGATCTTCTTCGTTTTATTTTCTAAAGCATAAATAATGAATTTTTCGTTTCTAAATCACTAAAATTAACTTTCAACATACCATAATATCTATAATATGATGAAATTTTATTTTTCATATTTCTATCCATTAACCAAAACTAAAAAAAATAGCACAAGATAAGATAAAATCAAATATAAATAAGCCTTTATATAAATTAATATGACATTAATCTCCAAATCCTTGACAATAACACCCAAAGATTAACATTAAACATTTTACAAATAACTAACCTTAAATATCTTAAAAAAATCTAACCAAATTAGAAACCCAAAAATCATAAATATTTGATCACATATTCTTCTTATATCAACTTAAGATTTATTTAGATAAAAAATAAAACACTCATAAAGTAAAATACTATATATTTATATGCTATAATCATATAATCTCCAAAATATGATAATATTTTATATAATATAAAAATAATAAATTCATCCATAAATAAACTTGATATTTAATCCTCAATTTCCATTTAACTAAATCATTTAATATTCTAAAAATAGTGAACTTTAACAAAAATAAAATCAATTACCTAGCCACCAAATCACCTTTAAATCTCATGGTTATCTATGTGATAAAACATATGTTTCCAAACATTAATAACCCTTTATACCAGTTATCCATAATTGTCTCAAGATCAAAGATCATATTAACCATAAATGTTATTAGTGGCCAAAAAAATATAAATTAATTCTTCCTCAAATAAGCTTTTCAAAAAAATATATGTATTAAAATTAAGGGTCATTTGTACCTCAAACATCTATTAAAAATCAATAAATGTCTCTCAAAGTACTACCACCACATAAATAATCAAATGGGTATCTACACCTTTAAACATATGAAAACCCTTTAACTTATTAACCTTTGATGGTATCAAAAACGCATACATTATACTTACTTGATAACTTCTTAATATTTAAATTTATGAAAAAAAAATTCCAATACTAACCATAATGACAATTACATAAATCAACATATAATTATGATTTTAATTAAAAGGATGAAATTTTTCAATATTCACTTGATCTTATAGGTTTAGAGTTTTAAAGAATTAATAAATAAATATACATTTAAAAACCTTATAAAAAATTTGATACTTCTGCTCAATATCATTTTCTCAAAAAAAATAGGATCCTTAAATTTATACTCTTTTTCCTTTTAAAACATGTTCACTTATTTTAATATTAATCACTATATCATAAAGATAGACCTTTTTATAGTTCTAAAGTATCCTTGGGCCCTTCGAAAACATTTGGAAACTTGGAATGATAATAGAAATATTAGTAAGGGATATCAAAATAAAATAAACCCACTAGTCCATTTGAATATTCATAGAAATACATAAGAAGCTCTGCCTTTTCCTAATAAAATTTGATTTTAAATAATCATATAGTTTCCTGAGATATGAACTTGTTTGCCCAATTTTTTCATAAAGGTTTTCATAATAAATCATATATGTAAAACCCTAATAATGAGGTTTTATTTAAAAATGTGAGTACTCGTGAAAACATTTTCTTTAAAAACATTCATTTCACCCTCAAAAGAGGTATAAACTTTCCTTTCAAAATAAACTCATTAACTTACCTTAGGAAATAAAAAAATCTTTTGTGAAAAATAATTTTTGAGCATATAAAAATCATGTAGATAACTAGGACATTATCCTTATAAATACCCTTATAAATGAATAACTATCATTGTTAATTATAATATATCACTTAGGAGTAACTCAATTCCCAATAACTCCGTCACTTTACATAGTGCCTTTGGGAGCCATATCAAGCTCACCTATCATCACAGTTGTATCAGGATCACCCATCATTAAATAAAATGTATAAGAACCACATCGTGCTCAAAACACATAAAAACATGAATTTCCATAATAAAATATATTAAAATATTATTTTTAACACATTTGAAAAAGAACATTTTGTATTTATGTAAAAATAAGGATAAAAATAAATTTTCTTTAGAAAAAATATTAAAATTATAATTTCTAAAAAGAACAATAAATAATATTTACTCAAACAATTGCTGAAAAAATATAGGTTAATATTTATAATTAATAATATTTATCTGTTAGGATGGTATTTCTGAGTATGATATACTCTATAATTCCAAATGTATGATCAAAATAAGAATTATATTCTCAGATAGAAGAGGGGGGTGAATTGAACAATTAAATGTTCTTTTGGAACTTTTAAATATGGTTATGTTTGACAAGGTTAAACAACATAATTTACAAGACCTCTATAAGTTCTAATCACTTGTTAAATTCCAGAAAAGTGATTCCAGAAATGGAACTTAGCTAAAGTTTAAAAAGATGAAGATTCTATCTTAAAGCGTATAGAATCTAACTATATCAGAGTACAAGAGTAAGGAAGTACAAGATAGTTATACTTTCCTTAACAGTACAAATGCAGCGGAAAAACTTGTAACAAAACAAGTAACAAGTAATAAGTCTTTTAACCCAAAGAGAAGGGTATCCAACAACCTTGTATAAAGGTCCCTTGATTTATACTTTCAAGAAATTTTGTCTTACCCACACCAGCGTAAGTCCTCGATACGAAGATCGGAGTCTGTCTTGCTATCCTCGAAAGCCCTCAACTATCAGGTAGTAGGTACCTCTGTCTTCCTTAGTAAGGAAGAACTCAACTTCAAGGTGTTGTAACCTCTGTCTTCTTATCCCCGAAAGCCCTCTATTGTACACAACAACAATCGGAGTCACACGAAGCAAATCTGCACAAGGCAAAGTTTGAACAAGTTGTTCAAACTTTCTGCATGAATCTTGAGAGTTGATAAGAGACTCTCTCTCTAGAAATCACTTCAACAGCATGTAGACACAGATGTCTAAGTTTAGTAAGGAATTTGTGAGCTCTTTCCAAATGAGCTCCTATTTATAGTCGCGGCTGTAATGGTCGGTTCCCTCCTCCAATGGTCATATTTTTCCTTGAATTTCAGAGGGACCTATACATGTGTCACTCAAACAATGGTTTGTTGATAACTGAAGTCATGACATCATTTTATAAACGAACAACTGAAATCATAACTAAAACTGATATTCGGAGTGGAGAAAATGAAAGTTTGGAATGATGAAAGTTAATGTTTGGAGTCTAACCAGAAAATGAATTCAGAGTCTATAATACAAGGATATTCGGATTCTATTTTTCTATGGAATTTGTAATGAGAATTCGTAATTAGAATTCTTCATCAGAATTTGTAATCAGAATTCGTAATCAGAATTCTTTATCAGTATTCGTAATAATAATTCATAATCAGAATTCATCATCATAATTCGTAATGATAATTCGTAATCAGAATTCTCCATCAGATTTTGTAATGAGAATTCATAATCATAATTCATCCTCAGAATTCGTAATGAGAATTCGTAATCAGAATTCATCATCAGAATTCATAATGAGAATTCATAATCAGAATTCATCATCAGAGTTCATAGTTATAACTTTATATAAGTTCGTAATCAGAATTCAGAGTTGAACATCATAAAAGTTCATAACAGGGAATTCGGAGTAGAACTTCATAAAAGTTCGTAACTGGAATTCGGATCCTAAAACATAATGCTTCATATCTAAGTATTATATAATTCCAAGGTTTTAGATATGAATCTTATTTTTATACTTAAGAAAAATATTTATATGAACCATGAAAACAAGGTAGGGGTAAA
This sequence comes from Viscum album, assembly GCA_963277665.1. Classification (NCBI taxonomy): domain Eukaryota; kingdom Viridiplantae; phylum Streptophyta; class Magnoliopsida; order Santalales; family Viscaceae; genus Viscum; species Viscum album. Next base: position 151,337,906 of record OY728159.1, read on the forward strand.
TTTCTTTTAGGAAGGAAATATTCCTTATGGAGATAAAATAGGGGTAAAATGAAATTTTCCTTAAGATAAAGTGTTTGTGATTTTAAAAACAAGAGGAATGATCAAGTCATAAGGAAACCTTGATGACTTACAAATCTCCCCCTTATATGAAGGAATGGAAAAGTCATAAGGAAAACCTTATTGACTTAACAATCTCCCCCTTTTTGGAAAGAACAAACATCCATTCGAAAAATAATGTAGGAACTTAGAATCAATTTCTAGACTTCGAAATTAAATGTTATCTCCCTTTTTTCATGGGTAATTTTGAATACAACTAACTCCCCCTTAGGCTTCGGAACTCTAAGGATCATATTCTAGATATCCAAAATAGGTAAATCTTCATAATGACCACTCCCCCTTACTTAGTGATGATCTCCTTATACTTAGAAGTCTTCTCCTTTAGATTTTTTATCTCCCTTTTAGCCCTTTGTGATTTTCAAAAAGAGTTTGAGGGAATAGAAAAGAAATATGGTACCTGAAATATTAGTAAAGACATACAAACAAGATAATCATCGACAATTTCATTATGATTGGAAATATTAGTACAAGGAAAAATTGCAACAAAAGATCAGAGTGGTCTATTTTGTTTCTTTTTCCTTGGGCATTAGGATCTTGACAATTTTCTTCATCTTCTTCATTTCTTTGTATTCCTCTTATACTTGCTTCTCCATGATTGTGATCTTTTCTTCTTGAGTCTTTAGGACCTCTTCCTGATCCTTTCTGGCCTCTTCCTGAGCCTTTAGCAATTCATTTTTCTTCACAAGTTTTTCTTGCATCTCACTCCGAAGATCCTTCTCTGTTTTGAGGCATTGAACAATATAGCTCAGCTTCCCATTCAGATCTTTTACATCCTTAATCCGAGTATTTTGTTCTAAACTTAGATTTTCCTGAAAACTGTTTGAAAGATCCTTGATTTTGGAATCTTTGGTATCAAAATCCTCTTTTACATCCTCTTGAAATTCATCATGCTCTTCCATATTCTGTATGATCTTCTTTGACCAAGTGGGAATTTTCTTGCAATAATTCCTATGATCTTCATATCCTATAAGAAAAGTTTTTAAATCTTATTCTATCTTTACAAACTTGTGCATCACCATGGACATAGAATCCAACTTTTTATTAAGAGTCTGTTAGAGCATTTGGCATCTTGAATCTATGTTTGTAAAAGTCAGAATAGAACCGACTAGCTTATTCATAGACTACTCCACAAAATCATGACCAAGTGAAGATGACTCTGAATCCGATACATTACTTGGTGAGAGTGGTTTTTCAAGCTCAACAAGCTTCCTTTTTTAAGTTCCTACAACTTTCTTCCTCTTTACTGTAGATTTTCTTTGAGAATAAACAACCACTTGCTTACCCTTATCAATCTTCGGTATGACTTGATCATCAGGTGATTCATGCTCACTTCCGAAAAGTTTTATAATTTTGTCCTCATCCACTTTATGTTTTTCATCTCTGGCTTCAACTTCCTCAGGATGGATAAATTCATGATTATGGCACTTCTCTTCAGATAGCTTGTTTACCTCTTCTTCATCTTCTTTCTCATCATCTGTGGGTGTAGCCAATTTTGAGGATCTGGTTTGAGAAGTCCAGAGTGAAAATTTCTCTGAAGCACATTCATTTTACTGATATTCTTCAACCTGCTTGATTACATCATCAGAGCTACCCCTCATCTCATCTTGTTGATCTTATTTTGAAACTTCCTTCTCTTACACAACTTTCTCTTGTGGTTTTTCCAGAGTGAATAAATTCTTCCTCGGAATCTCAGGTAATTGTTCCATAATGAAATATTACGGCATTGGGATGTTCTCATATGCAATTTTATCATTTCTCAGAAGGGATTGACAAATCTCGGCCTCTTTCATCTTCTTCTTCTACTTTTTCTCCTTTTCTTGCTTCTCTAGCTCATTATCAGCTTTTTATTTTAAGGCCTTAGCCTCAGCAAGGTTCAAGTTGAACTGTGGCTCCCCTTCTTTCCTCTTTTCCTTAAATTCCCTCCATTTTGCAAGCACTTCATCCAGATAATCTTTTTGATTCTTCGTTTTAGGATGTGCGGATTGGACTTCCATTGATTCTGGGGTTTTACCTTCATCTTGCACTTCCTTCAACTTCCTCTTCTTACCGGCCTTATTTGAGGGTTCATCCTTTTCCACATTTTCCGGAATGGGTTCTGCCTCCTCCTCTAGAAAATCATAAAATTCTCCTATCTCTTTGGAAAAAACTGACTTTCATCCTCTTTAAGGTTTCATCACTAATCAGCATCACCTTGCAATTTATCATCTTAGAGCTACATGGGATTTTGAAGGATTCTAGGCACCGAACTATCAAATTAGAAAGAAATGTAGGATACATAATTATCTGAGCTCTAAGATTTCCATTCTTGATGTTCTGAATCGTAATGAGGATATGTCTCATAAGATTCACTTTCCTTAGATTTACCAAAAAATCTATAATATACATGTCGCTCTTCTTAAGGGTATCTTCATCACCCTTCCTTGGTATGATAAACCCTTATACCCAAAGATGTATAATCCGATTTTTGGTTGAAAGATGGGAGATCTTCTTTGAAGTCTTTATATCAAAAAGACCAAGGCACTCCATAGCCTTTTCCTTAACAAAACTACCCTAAACTTCTGGAAACTTATGAGAGAAAAATTTTTCCTCTCCTTCATAGGGTATTCCAACCAGACAAGCTACCTTAGTATAGGATAAAGCATACGTCTTACCATATCTTTTGATGGATAACTTATCCCTTCCATCTTCCTTGAAAAAACTGTATGACTCATAAAACTCTATGAGCAAGTCCAAATACACCACTTCTTGAGCTCGAGTTTTAGAAATGGATACATCTTCCCATCCATTGAGTTTGATGTTCATGGAAATTAGAGAATCATACTTATTGAAAATATTTCGGTGAACCAACCTCTCTCTATATAATTGTCTTATGATGATGAGGTTGTGATTGAGACCCTTAACAAATAAAACATTTGAAATCAAAGTTTTTCCAAGAAGAACGATATTAACTATACCAATAATTTATCCCTAAGCATTATCTCTGAAATTTACTTTTCCTCCTTTCATCTTGATAATCTTTTTGAAATAGTTTTTGTTACCATTAATATTCTGGTAACATCCACTATCCATGTACCATGTATTTCTATTGGTACTTTCCATATTTTCCTAGAAATAAGAAAAAAAAGTTAGGTTTTCAGAATCCAGACTTTCTTGGATCTGGAAATCTCAAAAAGTAAAATTTTGGGAACCCACATCTTCTTTGAAAAATATGCTTTATAGAATACTAAAGATTTGGTTTTGTTTAGAGAACAATTCTTTTCTGAATGACCACCACATTGACACTTAGTGCAGAATGGGGCACATTGAGGAACAAAGTAATTGTTTCTAAACATTGGTGTAGAACTTGTGTAACCAAAACCAGAAATATTCCTTCGAAGTTGGATTTGTGAATACATTTTATCAAAATTTTCCTTACCTAGGGTAAATTTTAACAAACAATTACTCAAGGAGAATATTTCGGATTTGAGTTTTATAAATAAGTTCTTGTCCTCAAAAAAATTTGAACTAGAGCTAGACTCGAAAATATTTTTCTTAGAAATTATGTTTTCTAGATCTTTAGAAAATTTATTCTTCTCAGAAATTACTTACTCAAAATTTTTTGAAATACTTTCAAAATCAGAATTTTTCTTATCAGGATCTTTAGAAAGATATGATATTTCCTTAGTAAGAATAATATTCCTAGAATTTTCTTTATCAAGTTTCTTCATGAGTTTTAAATTCTCATTCTCAAGGAGTTTGGAAAATATAGAAACTTATTCATAGGTTGGTAGAGTATTATCTTCATCAGAAGAAGATTCTTTGTACAAAGAGTTATAATATTTACTATCATTAGAATTTAAGGAAAAATTGGTCATTGATTCAGCATTTTGTACCTTATCCATCAAACAATGATTATCAATATGTAGCCTGGCTAAAAGGCCAAGATTCTTCTGTCCAGAAGATTCATAATCTGAATATTCATCTGAAGAGTCTCCACCACTGGCACTCCATGTGTCATTATCTTTCAACACTTTCTTAGATTTAGACTTGTAATACTTCTTTCTATTTTTCTCAGAATTCCTTTCCTTTCTTTTTTTTCACTTGAGCATAGGGCAGTCAGGTCTTATGTGTCTATCTCTCTTGCATTCATAGCATGTAACTTCAGAATCTTTCTTGTCTTTCCTTTCATTCTTCTTGTATTTAGATTAAAAGTTCCTTTGTCTAGTTATCTTGTTCATCCTTTGAGAAAGATTTTATAATTCATCTTTTGGGTATTCACTTCTACTAGATTCGAAATGGATAACAACTTTCTTAGATCTGGATCTAGCAACTCTCTCAGGAGTCTTGGATTTCATATGATTGGAAGTAGTAGTAAAATATACACTTCCATTTCCAATCTTCTTATTCACAATATCATCATCTCTCTTCATTCTAGTTTCATGTTGAAGAAGAGTTCCAAAAAGCTCATCAAGGGTAATCTGAGTAACCTTTCTATTCTCATCAATTGCATTCCTTTTAGATTCCCACTCATTTGGAATGATGTCGATGATCTTGTCAATAAGGGATTCATCATCCAATCCTTTTTCACCCATTGATTGTAAACTATTCACAATAGTCATGAATCTATGTTTCACCTTGCATATGGGTTCACCATAAGGAAAACTAAAAGCATGATATTCAGCTCTAATCATGGCTCTCCTGGTCTCTATTACTTTGGAAGTTCCAAAGTGAGTAACTTCTAGTTTCTTCCATATAGAATTTTCTTCTTCAAAAGATGAAATTTGGATATATATATATATATATATATATATATCTAGTCATTGAACAAAGTAAAGTATTTCATACCTTATAATTTAGTTGATATTCATGCTTTTATTTATTTGTAAAGGCACTTACTTCTTTATCAGGAATTTTTTATCCACTGGTAATCATAACAAAATTTTCTACCCCAGTGTTGATAATGAAAGTCTTCATGTGATCTCTCTAATATTCATAATCATTACCATCAAAGATAGGTGGTCTAGTTGGATTAAGATTGTCTATGGAACCAACATTTATTCGTGCCATCTTAAGAAAAGCCTTTCCACAAAAACTTGTTAGTAGAAAGAGTTTGTAAACAAGGAAAATATTCTAAGTAAGAAAATATATTGAGTAAAAGTATCTCTATACAAAATTGAATCTGAACTATAAGTCCGAAAAATATATTTTGGAAAAAAATATTAATTCGGAAGTGTGAATCCAAATATGTGAATCCTAAAATTCTATTCTGAGAACTAATTCTCTTCTGAATCTAATCGTGAGATTAATTCAGATTGACCCAAATCCTCAGATACCAATTGTTAGAATGGTATGTCTGATTATGATATACTCTATAATATCAAATGTATTATGGAAATAATAATGACATTCTCAGATACAATAGGGGGTGAATTGTAACTTTTAAAATTTCCTTTGGAACTTTTAAATATGGTTATGTTTAACAAGGTTAAACAAGATAATTCACAAGACCTCTATAAGTTCTAATCACTTGATAAATTCTGGAAAAGTGATTGTGGAAATAGAACTTAGCTAAAGTTTACAAAGATGAAGATTCTACCTTAAATCGTATAGAATCTAACTATATCAGAGTACTAGAGAAAGGAAGTACAAGATAGTTATACATTCCTTAACAATACAAATGCAGCAAAAAAAACTTGTAACAAAACAAGTAACAAGTAATAAGTCTTTTAACCCAAAGAGAAGGGTATCCAATAACCTTGGATAAAGGTCCCTTGATTTATACTTTCAAGAAAGTCTGTCTTAACCACACTAGGGTAAGCCCTCGATATGAAGATCGGAGTCTGTCTTGTCATCCCCGTAAGACCTCAACTATCAGGTAGCAGGCACCTTTGTCTTCCTCAGCAAAGAAGCCCTCAACTTCAAGGTGTTGGAACCTCTGTCTTCCTATCCCCAAAAGCCCTTGATTGTACACAGCAACAATCGGAGTCACACGAAGCAAATCTGCACAAGGAAAATTTTGAACAAGATGTTCAAACTTTATGCAGGAAGCTTGAGAGTTGATAAGAGCCTCTATCTCTCTAGAAATCACTTCAACGGCATGTAGAAAGAGATTTCAAAGTTCAGTAGTGAAGTTGTGACCTCTTTTCAAATGAGCTCCTATTTATTGGTGTAGCTGTAACGGTCGGCTCCCTCCTCCAACGGTCATATTTTTCCTTGAATTTCAGAGGGACCTGTACAGGTGTCACTCAAACAACGGTTAGTTGATAACTGAAGGCACGACATCATTTTATAAATGAGCAAGTGAAAGCATAACTAAAACTAATATTCATAATGGAGAAAATGAAAGTTTGGAATGATGAAAGTTAAATTTTGGAGTCTAACCAGAAAATGAATTCGGAGTCAATAATACAACGATATTCGGACTCTGTTTTTATAAGGAATTTGTAATAAGAATTTATAATTAGAATTCTTCATCAGAATTTGTAATGAGAATTCGTAATCAGAATTCTTCATCAGAATTCATAATGAGAATTCGTAATCAGAATTCGTCATTAGAATTCCTAATGAGAATTCATAATCAGAATTTGTCATCAGAGTTCGTAATGATAATTCATAATCAGAATTCATCATCAGAATTCATAATGAGAATTTGTAATCATAATTCATCATCAGAATTTGTAATGAGAATTAATAATCATAATTCATCATCATAATTCATAGTTAGAACTTTATATAAGTTCATAATCAGAATTCAGAGTTGAAATTCATAAAATTTTGTAACTGGGAATTCAGAGTAGAACTTCATAAAAGTGTGTAACATGAATTCAGATCCTAAAACAGAATGCTTCATATCTAAGTATTATACGATTCCGAGGTTTTAGAAATGAATCTTATTTTTATACTTAAGAAAAATATTGATATGGACGATGAAAACAAGGTAGGGGTAAATTTCTGTTGGGAAGGAAATTTTCCTTATAGAGATAAAATAGGGGTAAAATGAAATTTACCTTAACATAAGGTGTTTGTGATTTTCAAAACAAGAGGAATGATCAAGTCATAAGGAAACATTGATGACTTATCAATCTCCCCCTTATATGAAGGAATGGAAAAGTCATAAGGAAAACCTTATTGACTCAACATTATGATGGATATAAATTATTCTCATACTGTATACATTAAAAAATATTTCTTTACTATAGAAAAAATATTCAAAAGCGACTCGTGTAGAAAATGTTAAAAACAATATTTTTTAAGACATTCTAAGTATAGTTAAAAGTAGCTAAAATTTACCATCATTTTTATTTTAAGATAAATAAGATATTTCTTCAAATATTTATAAGAACGTGTATATGGAGGGAAAAGATTTTAAAATGTTTAAAATAACAATTAAAAGAAAAACTCTTACAATTTTAGAAACATTTGAATAAAAAAAACATTGACAGATATAACTTAAAAATGATTTTTAAATAACTTAAATTCCATTAAATTATTGATAAAATACATCCATATGCTATTATATACAACACATAAAATATAAATTGTGGTGACAATGGCATGAGTCTCAAAGAAAGGAACTTGATTAGAGAAATCACTTACCTTAAGTTCTGTCTAGACACATAAGTTCTCTATATCATGAAAAATAAAATTATATTATCTTTATAATTAAATAAGAAGCATTTTTATGTTCATTAAATTATTATTATTACTTTAATTTTTATGTTTTATTTAGTTACTAAATCATTTAATCTCATGTCAGACAATTTGGGGAGGTTCGGTTCATATGTCCAAAATAGATTCTATAAGTTTATTATGGTCAAAGGGATCATGGTTCCATAATCTCCAGAATAATAATCAATAAAAAATATTTTTTATAAATTAATAAAATTTCAATAACCATCTACAGAAGTTGTTCATAAAAATGGATCACATCACTTCATGGAGGTGGTAGTCCACACGTATGTATGAGCAACATTGTTTTTTTTAACAGATGGAAGGGTAAGAAGGAATGTAATATATTATCGTTATATAATCATAAATGTGTTATAAATATGGTATATATTAATTTTATAAACCACTTTTACCTTTCATATGAGTCATTTATTAAAAACAAAACACATCACTTCAAGGAGGTGGTAGTCTACACTTTTGCATGATTGGTGTTTTCATTTTTTAAGATGAAAACCGAGATGAAAAATAGTTTTTTGGTCAACATAATAACATTTAATTATATTTAATACACTTATTTTATTATATTATTATGGTTATATAATATTCAAATGATGTATAAAAATAAATATTCATGAAAACACACTGTTAAGAGTTAGATGTATTATATGAGAAACCTCCTCTATCTTACACATTAAGCCTTCTAGGTTAGCCTTTTTGAGAGGATAGGACCTCTAGAAAATTGGGATATATGTTATGGATGTATTTTGTAAGATCATGGTAGAGATAAGATATTCTATATTTTTTTATTAATAGATAAGAATAGGTTTCCTTTTATAAGTTAGGTGGGGGTAATCTTATATGTACCTTAAATATTAATATATAATATGTTTCTAGATCATGTAAAATGGATACAAAGTGTTGTATATATGATGATAATGAATCTATGTTTTAAATAAATTCAATAAGTATAATTTATAAATGTTTAGGTGTCATTTTAAATATTATATTTTTTTTAAAACCCTCATAGACTATATAACTTTAACCATTATAACATATATTTCAATACCTAAGGGTCATGAAAGTAAATTTAAAAATTCCAATTGGAAAATACATGAACCATTCATGATAGGATAGAAACTTCCCCATATATTTTATTTAATAATATATTTTTATTATTTTACAAGTATTTGAAAATAATTTTTAACTAATAATACCATTAAAATTCATTTTGTGGACTATTCACAAAATTTGACTTTAAACACATCAAGACAAAAAAATGGAATTATAATATTTACTCTTGAAAAAATATTACACATAATAATTTTTCAAAAAATTCATATAACACAAAAATTATTCAAAAAAATATTACTCTAATAGTTTTAAAAATAATTTACTTTCTTTTTCCACTATATGCACACGCATTGTGTCGTCGTTGCATAAGCATCCAAAGTAATTATACAATAACTAAAAAATTAAAAATAAATTACTATCATTGATAAAGTTTATTATTAATTAAATTTATAATCTAATTTCATTCATATATCATTTTTATCTATATTTGTATCATGAAAACAAAATAAGTGAGAGAGAGTGACACTTTATAACTACCCTTAACATAAATAATATAAAGGTAATAGTTAAAGGAAATTCGAAAAAAATAAAATATTTTATAATTTAGGATTATTATGATCAAAATAAACTTATAAAAAGAAATCAATTTAAGTCTTGGATATATTTTCTAAACCATATCCCATAATTTTATCCTCATTTTACCCATTTTACCATTTACTAGGTTAATAAACTTTTAACATCGTTTTTATTCATTATAAGTAAAAAAATAAAATTGAAATTATTAAATAATATAAATATTATGATTCAAAATATGGAATCATTATTTAAATTTTTAATTTCAGAAAGTGTTAAAAATTAATTTTAATATAATTGTGAAAAATACAATGAATAATAGTTTTTTAAAATAATCAATTTAAGTATAAAATTAATTTTATATGAAAATAATGTATAGTGTTTATCACCATTAATCTAATTTGATATTTTTAATAAAAGGGGAATAATTTTACTTTAAAACTAATCCAAAATAGAATAAGTATTTCAAAATATTTTAAAATAAGTTTCATTTTTTATAAAAATTGGTATTTTTCACTTTTCACCCAAAAATTAATCCTTTCATAAAAAATCTAAAAATTAACCCTAAGATATATTAAACATGTTGATACAAAATTCCTATTTTGAAGATAAAATTTATTAAAGGTGATATAGTTTAATTATAATATCTACACACAAAATTTATTAAAATCTATTTTTGTAAAAAATGTATTTTTTATGCATAAAATGAATTTATTCTCATTTGTTTCCAAATAACAACAATTAAATAAATTTTAATTAATTAAATTTAATATATAATATATATAAATTACATTATAATCATGCAAAAATAATTATTAATTTAACTTATTAAGATAAAAATATGTTGCACACATGAAAATTGTTTTATGAAAATTCTTTCTTTTTCCTTCTAAGGATTTTATTTTCATTTATAACCAATTGATAATCAATTTCTGATTTCATATTCATTTTTTTAGATAAAATATCTACATATATTTCATATTATGGTTACTCTAATTCATACCCACCTGTCCAATTTCTTGGTGATAACGTTCATATTTAAATAATAATATTTCTATAGTGTATCGTGTTTTGGTTAAGATCAATTTTTCATATACCACATGCTGTCAAATGAAATATTATTTAAATAAAATATATTCTAAAATATTAGGGTGTTAAATTTTTATAAAAATAGATTATCCTTTAATTTATTTATTTTACGACATTTCACCAGCATTTATATTGGTATTTTCTACTTTTGAGGGTGGTTTTTTCTAATCTTTATAGACTTTTTTACCATTTGACCATTCCCCAACTTCTTGAATATAGTTTTTTTAATCGTATCTACATTTTTTCAATGAAATTTTTTAGATTTGCCCATTTTTTGTTGTATGAGGTCACGCAGCTTCTATTTCTCCTTTATCTTATCTTTCATCTTGATTTTCAAATTCCTCTCTCCATAAAGCATCTTCTTTAGATCCTAAACCTATTTTATAAACTTTTATTTTTCTTCTCTATAATTAGATTCATTTCCTTTTAAAAATTGATAGTGGGTTTTCAAAATCTTTTTCTCCTTTTTAATATTTTATATTTTTGAAATAAATTTATTCAATTATATCTATTATATAAATTACATATGTGTTTCTTATTCTTCAATCCCAAAATAATTAATTTTATTAATAGTGTAATTCTCATCAATTTAATTAGAAAATGAGTATAAGTTCTTCAACATAATCAATTTAAGTCACAGATTTCTCTTTATCTTAACTTTTATCAATTCTTTTAAAATTAATAAGTTCCTATTTTTATAGTCAGATAACTTCATATCATTCTCTTCAATAAATTTTACTTATGATAATTCTTCTTCATGTATCATCATAGTTGTAAGAACCTTTAACTTCATTTTAGGTATGGATCTTGTTTTCAGGTGTTTTTGAGAAAAATAGGAGTTTATGGAAATTTAAGGAGTACACGTCGTGTACTTATAAGTATGAGCCAGGTACCTGGTTGTTGCGGGAAGCCGTGTACAGGCCATGTAACGGCCGAGTACATGGCCATGTGAGGTAACCTGGAGACCACCTAAATCAATGCCCGATAAAGGCATATACATGTTGTGTATATATAAATAACACATCGTGTATTTTTATTTTTAATTGTTATATCGGATCGGGATCACGTCTCATTTATTGAAACATCTCCTTTTGGCTATGTCTTGTCCCGGAGCGACCGAAGATCACAAATTCTTCTCCAAGCCCCCAATCAAATGTATGTGCTCTAAATCAAACACTGTTGATTTCATTGGAATCGTCTCAGTGAGTTCTTCCTTCATATAGAGTCTCATATCTTGATTCCTCCTATTTCTTCATATATCCATGGTTGAACGTTTTAGTTGTTTTTGTAGATATATGGAGTTTGAGGTCTATTCATAGGATGAGGTTCAACTATATCGATCATACAACGTCGAGGTAGGTGGTTTGTGCCTTTCTGTTGTTTTAATTGAATTATATGTGAAAAAAGTTCCCAATACCAAGTTTAGGGTATTGTGTGTTTTGGGAATTTAACCATGTTAATGTCTTTCATGCCTTGTTTTCTTGAGTATGAGTTGTTTATTTTAAATAGGGTTATTTACCATATAATAGATGTGTATTCCCATGTTTGATCTGATATTGGTCGTTGGGTCTATAATTGACTATTAGGATACTCTTTTTTTCATGACTAGTGTTGTCAGGATGGAGTGATATTATCTTACAGCCCATTTTTATGCGTTTTAGACGTTTAGACAAGAAGTATTTTGTGATTTAATTTGGCTATTGAATATCTTTTTTCACAATTTCTTTACTCGGGGCTGTGGGAACCTCGTGTAGTGAGACCATAAGGGGAATTGACATTGAGGACTTCCCCAGAGTGTTTGTTTTACTTTTCTTGCTACAAGACCAGAAGGGGGATTGAAGTTGAGTGATCCCTTAGAGTGCCTATAGTTATTTTTACAAGGCCACATGGGGAATTGACATTGAGTTCTTACTTAGAGAGTCTATAGTTTATCATTAAAAGACTGTAGAGGGAATTGATGATGATTTCTTCCTCAAATAATATCAGTTTTCATGAGACCAAAGGGGTTAGATAGTGTGAGCTATCCTAGGGGTCATTATATCTTTATTGTTAAATGATAAGTTGAATTAGAGGAGTTAGGATGTGAGAAATTTCCCAGAGGTTTACTTTTGAATTATTGGTTGAATAATTGATAATGTAAATGAATGTAGTTGAAACTATATGACGGTTTACTTTTGAGTAATTCCTTTTTTATTACTTCATTTTTTATATTTCCTTGTATATATATTCACTGATAGTTAGGCACAGATCTTTGGTTAGTTGCCTACTGGGATTCATCTCACACCCTGTTGGGGTCATGCTTTTGGGCATAAAGATATTATATTGTTGTAGGTATAGATAAGGGCATGCGGCCTTTTACATCATGTACTTGACTACTATAGAGCTAGGGAGCATGGGACCAAGTTTAGGCTTGCGATGCAGTTAGAGTTTACTTGTTTTCTTTATACTTTGGTTTAGTACTGTATTGTCACATTTTTACTTGTTTGGTAGCTTTCTTAGATACTTATGACATGAATCATTATTGACATATATATCCAACATTTCATAATTTACATTCAGTATTCGACTGTTTATTTATTGTATGGAATTACTGTTTCCACTATTGTTATATGTTTTTTCCACTCTATTGCTCTGCCAATGAGGGCATATATTCCCTACTATCACACCCAAGGTCGTCACTTCTAGTCGGAAGCCTCTAGCATTCGAGGCACCGTTGGGAAGCACTCGGAACCAGGATGTTACAAAGTGATATCAGAGGAAATTCTTTTCTTATTTGATTTACTATTTTGAGCCTATAGACAAGGATATTAAGGAATAGGTAGTTGTTAATAAGTTGTTCCTAGGAGTAGCTAACCTATTTATAGGGAAAATCTAATATGCCTCGAATATTGAAATTTTTCAAGGTTTTCAATTGTTACAGTAGATTTGATTACACCATTGGGTGATTCACATGTTTTTTGTTGTTATTGTTGATATTATTGAGGTTCTATTTCTATTGAAACCTGATGATATGAGGGTATTCCATCTCATGAATCATATAGGCACTTGATAGGAATCACATGTCATGTATTATTGTCATGTTATTTAGGGTGCACTACCAATTTCATGTTGTTGTGATATATGTTGTGTTATATATGCATGATTGTGTGATAGATGGATTAATAGAATACTTGTTATTTGATTGGGTATTACTGATATGTAATGTTCTTTGAATGGGTACCAAAATTTGGTCCCTAATGTGTTATGGGACCTCTTGGATCGAAATTTGGTTGATCATGTGATTGATTGCACTATTTTTCCTTATAATGTACATGTATAAGATGTCAAGATTTGATTATCAGGGATTATGGGCCCTCACAGATTGAAAAATGGAACTTTAAACATTTTCTTCAATGATTTATGGGATTTTAGAGTAGTATATGAGACTTACTATCCTAAAAAACTAAGAATACATGGTGTGTAATGATGAATACATGCCATGTATCCTTTTTTGGGATGTAAATATTTTTATTAAGTATAGGTCATGTATTATATGTACACACTGTGTAGTCTTTAACCATGTGACTAACTATGTTGGCAGAGACATGGGGTTGGGAAATGTTTTGTGACCCACATCGTGTACTTAGAGTATATGTTGTGTTATAAGAGACCTGTGTCCGTCCATGTGACTAATGACATGGATGGATAAAACTCAGGAAGTACATGTCATGTCCATCTTGAACATGTCTTGTAGAGTTGACCGTGTATCCGGTCGTGTGATCAATGACATGGGTCAGTAAAGTCCTTATATTACATGTCATGTCTGGAATAAACATGCCTTGTAGTATTGTTTTGAGAGTTCCATGTGGTTTATCCTTATAAAGGAACTCAGGCAGGGGGAGTGATTCAAGTACATGTTGTGTCTCAAGGAAAACATGTCATGTGTAAGGGTTTTACACGACCATGTTTTTCTGAAGTCACACCCATGAAAAATCCTAAGGGGACACATCGTGTAGGGGTTATACATGTTGTGTATCCCGGTTTTGAAAAACATGATTTTTTTCTTCTCTTGTTTCTTTATTGCACTTCTAAGTTTCAGTCCCTGATAATCTTGAACTGAGGTGTGCGCTTGACCTTGCAGAGTCGTGCTACCAAGATTTCCTCTAGTTGTATGCTAGATACAGGGCAGGTGTCAAACACCATACATTGTATATCAGGGACTACTAGTAGATCCTCTAGTTGTGCAAGTCTTGGAACCATCCATTATTTCATATACAGGTGATGATGCATAGTTTCGAGAAGGCTTCATGAGGTTTATACATACCTTACAAAGAGAATTGTATCCTTCCTCATCTATGGAAGTGCTGAACTGGGTTTTTCAGCAACAACATTTTCCCACATCCTCAGGGGATGGAGGACCTTAGGCTACAAATTCATGGTTAGAAGCCATGTTATCTATCTTCGAACATCTGGAGACACCTCTAGAAAGGAGGGTGAATCTTTCTACTTACACTCATTGGGATTCTGCCAAGATATGGTGGGATGTGATTTCATAGGTGGTATTCTATTAGGTTATGTCTTATAATGAGTTATAGCGTACCTTCTATGACTAATTCTACCCGGAGACTTTGAGGGTCGATCGAGCTCGAGAGTTCATGCTTTTGGAGTAGGGTACTCTCTCGTTCATGGAGTTTTCTTCTCACTTAATAGAGTTAAAACGTTCCACACCCATTCTAGGGGGTGATGAGTTATTTATAGTGAGGATGTTTGAGGGTGGTCTCAAGCATAACATCTGATCTTAGGTGAACATCTTCAGGTTAATTTCCATATCTTCTATAACTAACCAGGTGTGGATCACCAAGCACAACCTAAGGGATTATGGAGATGTGGGCTAGGGCGGTTCAGCATCCAGAGTTGGTGCTTCTTTGGATGATAGTAGGAAGTGTTACAAGAAGTATATACATTGAGATTTAAGTAGGAAGGATGCACCTTTAGGTTTCCAGGTGGTATGTTAACAATGTGGAAAGTGAAATCATACAAGGCCACATTGCTTGTGAGACCCATTTGAGTGCTGATCTTGTGGCAAGATGGGTCATCTTTAGTGTTTCTGTCTTTTTTGATCACCAGTAGGTAGTGAAAGAGGTTCTTCTATGACTCCTCATTGGGGATCAAGACCACTAGTTTCTCATCAGTCTGGGAACTTGAGATTTTCGGCCATTACAGATGAGGTGGAGGTCATAGTCGTGGTATCCAATCACCAGGCTTTTAGTGAAAACACGGTGGATCGGCTTACGGAGGTCAGGTATGGTTTCAAGGCTATGGTACAAGTCATAATTTTGCAGTGGAGAAGACCCAGTAGGAGTAGGATCCCAAACCCTCTCCAATTAGAGGTATGATTCTAGTTGCCTCGGTTTTAGCTTCTACCATTTTTGATATAGGGGCTTCTCATAGTTTCATATTTTTTCTGTTGTGGAGATCCTTGGGAACTTCTACTAATATCATGATGTCGGACACTCTGTTGGGGATTAGAATGTCTTGTGTACATTAGTGCAAGGAGTTCCCTCTTGGGTCAGCGGTTGTCACTTCTTGTGAGACCTTTGTGTCTTAGAGATGATGGGTTATGATGTCATTCTCAAAATGGACTGGCTAGTTCTCATCCAGGTTATTGTTGATTTCTATCACAATAGGGTGAGTTTCATATCACCAGAGGGAATATCATTCCTTCATATTGGAGAATTGGATGTCTAGGAATGGAGAGCAAGACCTGAGCATCATGGGTTGGGAGGAGTTACAACCTAGAATTCTAGTCTGTATTTGGATGACCATAGGACTTTATAGATGGACTTTCCTCCAGTGGCGGATCATTTCAGAGATGTCTTTTCAAAAGAATTTTTAGGTTTTCCTCCAAAGTGATTGGTGTACTTTTCTATTTATCTTGTTCTAAGAGTAGCACTACTGTCCATTACTCCTTGTAGTATGGATACACTAGAGTTATAGGAGCTCAAGAAGCAATTGGAGGAGTTGTGGCAAAAAGGTTTCATCTGACCCAGTACTTCTCTTTGGGGCTTTCCTGTCTTGTTTTAAAAGAAGGAAGACAGTACCCACTAAATTTATGTGGATTATCCAAAGCTGAACTAGTTTACAGTCAATAATTGATACCCCTTTCCAAGTATTGATGATATCTTTGATCATCTTTGAGGATCTCGGGTGTTCTCAATGGTCGGCTTGTTCAGTCTCATGAACGTGTCTGTAGTTTTCATGGTACTAATGAACCAAGTGTTCCATCCATACTTTGATTACATCGTGGGGGTTTTTTGTG
Organism: Viscum album; assembly: GCA_963277665.1. Classification (NCBI taxonomy): domain Eukaryota; kingdom Viridiplantae; phylum Streptophyta; class Magnoliopsida; order Santalales; family Viscaceae; genus Viscum; species Viscum album. The sequence continues at coordinate 151,354,701 of OY728159.1, forward strand.
GAATATATCTTCATGTACTCTCACACTCGACACCACCATGATACCCATCTTCAAATCATTTTGATTACACTTAGAGAGAATCAGTTATATGATAAACTCTGAAAATGCCACTTTTGGATGGACCAGATTAACTCTTTGGGCCATGTTATCTCAGAGATAAGAGTATTACTAGACCCAAAGAAAGTGAGCATCGTAGTTTCCTGGGAGAAGCTGAAGAATTTCTTTGAGGTATGTAGTTTCCTAGGGTTGGCTGGTTACTACAGATGTTTCATATAGGCCTTTTCACACTTAGCAGTGCCACTAATGGGACTGACTAAGAGGGGTGCGAAGTACTTATTGAAAAATTATTATGATTCAGTCTTTCAAGAGATAAAAGGGAGGTTGACTTCAGCATTGATACTTGTTTTTTCTGAGCCGATAAAGAGGTATATAGTTTCTTATGGTGCATCAGGTATCGAGCTGGGAGCAGTGTTTATGCGTGGAGAAGGAGTCATTGTGTACGGGTCTCGAAAGTTGAGACCACATGAGAGGAATTACACAATGCACGATATAGAGTTAGCTATAGTTGTTCGTGATTTATTTTTTTGGAGATATTATCTATTGGGAGAGGATTTATTGGTCTTCACTGACTATGAAAGTCTCAAGTATATCTTTACTCAGTGAAATATGAATTTGACACATTGAATGTGGGTTGAGTACCTTCAGTCTTTTGATTTTGAGATTTCCTAAATACCTAGGAAAGCCAATGTAGTGGCTGATGCATTGAGTAGGATGACTCAGATATAGGTATTTTAGGATGCCAGTGGTGAGTGGAAGCTTATTACTATGTTCTCTAAGATGAATTTGGAGGTGCACAACAGATAGGGACAGATATTTCTTTATTCTGTAGTTGTTACATATACTCTTCTTGAGCAAGTGTGAATGAGGTAGCTATCATATGTTGAAGGCCTAGTCCTACAGGAGATTGTGTCAGGAGAGGACCCTATTCCTGGATGGACCATAGGTGGGGATGAGATCTTTCACTTTTGTGGGTGCATATTGGTGACAGTAGATATACACGAGGATCGAATGTGGGATTTCCATTATTTATATTGGGTAGTTTATCCTGGTGTCACCAAGATGTATAGAGATCTACACCATTAGTATTTGGTGGACAGGCATGAAGAGAGACGTCGCTGGTTTTTTCATGAGGCGTTCCACCTATTACTAGGTGAAGGCATAGGATTAGTGACTAGTAGGGATTTTGAAGTAGTTACCCATTCCCAAGTGGAAGTGTAATGATGTCGTGATGGACTTTGTGATAGGTTTTACTAGGTCTCCTCGAGAGAATGATGTAGTTTGGTCTATCATTGATAGACTCATGAAGGTTTCAAATTTCTTACCAATCAAGGAGATCTATAGTGTTGATGAATTGGGAAGGTTTTACATCTGGTAGATTGTGTGTTTGCATGGTGTTCTGCACTCTATCGTTTCATACAAGGACACATGTTTTACTTCTTGGGTTTGGCAGGGACTACAAAGGGATTTGGGTATACCGGTACTTCTGAGTACATCTTATCATCCCCAAATAGATGTCCAGTCCAAGTATACAATACAGGTGTTGGAGGACATGCTTTGAGCAAGTGTCCAAGATTTTGGAGGTTCTTTGGAGAATCACATACCCTGGTGTAGTTTTCCTATAATAATAGTTTTCAAGAAACTATTTAGATAGAACATTATTAGGCTTTGTACGGTAGGCCATACCTATCACCCCTATGTTGGATGGAGATTGGAGAGGCAGCTATTATGGGACCTCGTCTTGTTCAGGAGACCACATAGCAAGTGGAGTTGATTCAGAAGAGAATGGATACCGCATAGTCATGAGAAAAAGTCATATACTGATTGAAATAGATGACCTCTGGAGGTTGAGGTTGTAGATCATGTTTTTCTACATTTCACACCAAGGTTGAGACACATGAGGATTAAGAGATAGGTTAAACTTTCACCGAGATACATCAAGCCATTTGAGGTTTTGGAGAGAGTCGGGCTGGTTGCATATCAGTTTTAGTTAACTTAGATATACCAGGCTCGGCATGAAATCATCCATGTTTCCTAGTTATAGTGTTACTTCTCAAATCTGTCTTGTGTTTTTAAACCTAAGGAGGTTGAGTTTGAGGTGGATGCATCATTAGAGGATCATCCTATTTGGATGTTTTATCGCAACGCGAAGGTTCTTTGTGGCCGATCTATTCCTATGGTATGGGTGTTATGGCATCACGGGTGAGTACTGGATGAGACTTGGGAGAGGGAAGCCGATGTGCGATCGCGGTGGCCAGATCTATTCAATGATTCTTCTTCACCTCCTTCTTAGGGAAATTCAGGGATAGGTTTATTTAAGGGGATAAGTTTTTAATAACCTGAATCTTCATTTCAAGTATGGATCTTGTTTTCTGGTGTTTTTAAGAAAAATAGGAGTTTTGGAAATTTAAGGAGTACACGTTGTGTACCTGGTTGTCATGGGTAGATGTGTATTGGCCATGTAACAGTCGAGTACATGGCCATGAAGGGTAACCTAGAGGCCACCGAAAGATGTTCCTGGTAAATCCATATACATGACATGTATCTTTAAAGAACACGGCGTGTATTTTTATTTTTTATTTTTTATATCAGACTGGGGTCACGTCTTGTTTACAGAAATATCTCTTTTTGGATTCGTCTTGTCCAGGAGTGACCTAAGATCACTGATTCTTCTACGAGCCCTCAATCGACCATCTATGCTCTAAATCAAATATCGTCAATTGCATTGTAATCAACTTTGTTATTTATTAATTCTTATATAGTCTCATCTCTGGATTCCTCCTCTTTCGTGAGATATCCATGTTTGAACGTTTAAGATGTTTTTGTAGATCTATAGTCTTCTAGGTCAATTCATAGGATAAGGTTCAACTATATCGATCACACAATGTCAAGGTAGGTGGTTTGTGCCATTGTGTAGTTTGTCATTGAATTATATGTTCAAAAGGTTCCCAATACCCTAGTTTAGGGTATTGCATGTTTAGATAATTTAACCGTGTTAATGCATGCCATTCCTTGTTTGCTTGATTTTTGGTTTTTTATTATAAATAGGGTTATTTACCTTTATATGGATGTGTTTTCTCATGTTTGATCTGATATTGGTTGTTGGGTCTAGAATTTCCTATTAGGATGCTCTGTTTTCTATCCCTAATGCAGTTAGGATGGAGTGATATTATATGACATGCTTGTGTTATGCTTTGTATCCATTTAGCCAGGTAGTGTTTTTTTATTTACTTTGGATGCTAAATAATATTTTTGCACGGTTTCTTTACTCAGGGCTATGGGAACCTGGTGTAATGAGACCATAGGGGGGATTGACATTGAGGGCTTTCCTAGAGTGTCTATTGTACTTTTCACGCTGTGAGTCCATAGGGGGGATTGACATTGAGTGCTCCCTCAGAGTGTCTGTAGTTATCATTAAGAGAACACGAGGGTAATTGGTATTGAGTTCTTCTTCAGAGAGTCTATAATTTATCGTTAAAAGACTATAGAGGGAATTGATAGTTAGTTCTTCCTTAGAGTGTATTAGTTTTCTAGAGACCAAAGGTGTTAAACTATGTTAGCTATCTTAGGGGGTCGTTATGTCTTTATTGTTAAATGATAAGTTAAAATAGAGGGGTTAGGATGTGAGAACTTTCCCGAAGGTTTAATTGTGAATAATTACTTGAGTAATTAATAACGTGAATGAATTTAGTTGAAACTTTATAATTGTTTACTTTTAAGTACTTCTTTGTTCATTACTTCATTTTTCATATTTCCTGCTATATATATTCACTGACAGTTAGGCCTAGATGTTTTGGTGGTTTCCTACTAGGTTTCGTCTCACACCCTAATTGGGTCAGGCTTTTAGGCCCAAATAGATTATATTGTTGTAGTTATAGATAAGTTCATGCACCCTTCTACTTCAGGTACTTGACTGTTGTGGTGTTGGGGAGCATGGGACAAAGTTGAGGCTTGTGATGCTGGTGGAGTTTACTTTTTTAATTTGAACTTCAGTTTGGTAATGTATTCCAGAATTTTGACTTGTTTGGTTACATTCCTAGATAACTGTTACATGCATCATTATTGACATATATATATGCTACAGCTGTTTAATTACATTCAGTCTTCTGTTGTTTATTTATTTTATGGAATTACTATTTCCGCTATTGTTATATGTTTGTTTCTGATGTGTTACTCTTCCAATGAGGGAATAGATTCCCCACTATCACACCCAAGGCCCTCACTACTAGTTGGTAGCATCAGGAGTTCATGGAAATTCCCTTGAGTCCATGTGAACAACTGGGTATGGGGCCCCTTTGGCTGGATCCTAGAATTAGGATATTACAATAGTCATTCACTTTCTTCACCACTAGCTTCTTCATCTTTCAATCTTGTTTGTTTTGTTACAAAGTTTCCAATATCTCTACAATTGAATAATTTTATTATAATATTCCCTATATTCTTTCTAGTGCATCTTCTCAATTTTCTAAAAAATAGACATAATTTTATCAAATTTTTTATCCAACTCATTTTCTGAGTCAAAGTAGACAACTTCATTTTCTTAAATATTCTTCTTACCTTTCTCCTTTATTAAGGATTTAATGGAGATTTATTTATTATCCTTTATTTTATTTTTTGTATAATTTTCTATCATCATCACATATTATATTAGAATATTATGTATATCACCTAAAGGAATTTTATTATAATATTTATCTTTAGTAATCAAGACTTTAGAATCAAACATACTAGTCAAGATATGTAGAATATTTTGAACCACTATTGAGTCCTCCATATTTTTACTAAAACTTTTGACTATTTTCACATCTTTATTAACCCTTCTAATGAATTAATCTACATATTTATTATTATTTATATCTTGATCCTCGTATTTTAATCTTTAAATCTATAACTTTTCTATCCTAACTCTATTATTATATTCATAAATATTCTCTAGTTTATCCTGTGTTTTGTTTAATTGCTTTATACACTTTTTATTCATAAATTATTTCTATGATAGAGGAGATAAAATTTAATTTTGATAATGTCTGTCATTCTCAACATTCTTTCTATCATTAGATAACATGAAAAAACCTTCATCATTCTGAGTAAATTCATTATTCATATCCTCTAATACATCCAATATTATTCATAAAATATAAAGAAGAATTTAATCCATCCAAATATGGAATTTTGTTTCCATAAAATAGGTTATCCCCTCTTTGTTTATTAAATTTTAATTATCAATAATTCAAAAAAATAAATCTAGTGATTGATTCTAAAACTTAATATAAACATCTTTTCTTCAACCACTAGAGAGTAGTGAGTCAACGAAGAAAACCTTGGCTCAAATACCAATTTCAAATCACTGATATGGTGGGTAAATTGTTGATCTATAATTAATTTACAGGTTTTCCATTTTAAAAACATCTATTAATATTTATACTAATCTTAATTTTCTATAGAACACATAAAATAACACATAGAGAATGGGACAAGATAGATTTACAAGTTTCACTATTAAATCAGAGTAGTTAATCCATGTAATGATATAGAAAAAAAACAAGATCACAAAATCCACTAGTGAAAACCTTTAGATTACAAAAATAAAGGAATATCTATGAACTTTTTTTCAATTTAGTCTCATAACATTACATGTGTATTACACACACTCACAATGATAATAAATGTTTTTCCAATAATAAGATATTTCTTCCCAAATTTTTTTTAATATTTTTCCTCTATACTAATTTTATTCTCTCCACTTTCACTCCTTATATTATATTATTTTCATTTTAATTTTCATCCATATAAGATAAAAAGAACAAATTCTTCTTCTTTTCTCTTCTTCTTATCTCTCACTTCGATACAACAATATTTTTTCTCACTATAGTGTATCAGTTATTCTCATTGTTCCTCAAAACATTTATTTTTCTCTATTTTTATCTTTTATATTCACTAAACATTGTAGAATAATATCTTCATAAATTAATTATATAATTTCCATAAAATTTGGACTTCACTATAACTTAGGTAAATAATTCCATGTTTATCTCCACGTTTCTCAAATCATTCAATTTAAAATATTCTAATTTGTGGTTTACCTAATCTTCGACCATTATATTCTGTTTAAAAATCCCATGAATACCACCATATTAATTTCTATTATTTTAGACTTTGATTATGCATGGAATCTTTTAAAACATGAAATGGATATCATTTTGAACTATAGAATCCTTTAACATTATCTTGAATCAAAAAATTGATTTTGAAATATTTTATCCATGATAGAATAGATTGAGCATCACCTCATTTGATATTTTCATCAAAGTAAAATATTTTAGAAACTGTAATTTACATATAAAAAAGTAATTAAAAATTCACAGAGTTTAAAGAAATATATATATATATTCATACTCAAATCATAGTAAATTCATGCACACTTGAAATGTTTTATATTGTAATTCTCATGTAGCTTCAAATTCATGAACCACACATATTAATTCATATGAGTCATGTAATTGGTTTCCCTTAAACTCTAAAACATGTGACTTACAAAGTCATATGAAATATTAAAGTCATATGGGATATGACTTAGTGATATTTCATTTTAGTATCCTTTAAATAATTCACAAAACCTCTTAAAATGTGATTTATACAACACCCAAAATCTAAAAACCTTCACCTAACATAAATAATCATTATAAAATTTTATTTTGAACATGATTTATGTGTTAATCAAACCCACTTCAATTCATCTTCAAAACACACCTTCTTCCTTATAAACTTAACAATCTCCCCAAAAATACCACTTGTGATCAAAAAATGTGACAACCAAATTGGAACTTTATAAGTGGTCATATATTCCCAATGAGAATCATAAAATATCAATAACCAATATTTTTAGGGATAAAGAACAAAAATCGACACAAAATTGTATTTACATAACTTTTGAGGATGGTATAAAAAGTTCCAAAATTATTCATTGATTTTAAGAAACCCTTAGACTCAATATACCAGGACCTAGGATGACTACGCACTATAAATCACCACACAAAGTCTACCGCAAAAAAACTCATGAAAACTAACAACCCACACAATAATTCAATAATAAAATTAAAGGCAAAAATAAAACTATGGGTTCACATGGTTCAGACATGAGTCCTATATCCATGGGAGAACTTTATTACCATTTTCATTAGTCAAAACATATGAGGAATTACAATCATTTTATCTTAGTATAATAATTAGATCACTAGTAATAAATAATCACTAGATCAAGTCACTACATGTGTCGAAGTGTTCCCACCTACATAGAGTGGGTCTCATCTAATAATCAAAGTTTCATCAAATTCCAATCCTTATAAATTTGCCAGTATTGAAACATGGTGACTACTGATATCTTATAAGAAAGTTACCCTACCATTGACACCTAAAGATTAGTTAAATTCACTCTTACGAAACGATTTTTGAGTTTAATTTTATATCCATTTTCCACAAAACACAAGGAATTAATTTAGAATTATATAATCAAAACAACCATATCATGTTTCATAAATTCCATTCACCTATTATGGACCATTGAATTCATTTACATGACCATCAGAAGATACCATCTCCTAATAAATCCACATTTGATAAATATTTGTATTCTATAATTTAAACCATAGGGATCGTATATATTCTAAATATTCTCAATATGGTTAAATAATTAGAACATTAATCATCTTTACCATTCTTAACAATCACCCACTTGGAGACTATTTTAAGAAAACCATGAGTTCTCTCCAACCCTTTAGAAAAACTTTAAATTCTTACGAACACAATGTATCCTCTATATTCCCTTCACCGAACTCCCAAAAAGGTATATTGTTTCCTCAGTATTTCCTAGACTAGAACCTTGATAAACATGTTTTCTAAATTCTTTTTCCTAACTATCTGGCATAACTTATGTATCTTTTCCTCAAAGAAGTTTCAAGTGAAATTGTATTCCATGTCAATGTGTCTCTTTAGTGAATGAAAAATATCATTATTTTACAAATAAATAATAATATAACTATCATGGTAGAGAAATCCACCATCCTGGATCCTTCTAATATTGTCCAATAAATGCCTCAACCTTATCAGTTTATTACCCACTTTCATTACTCCAATGTACTGAATATCTATTTTGGGAAATGTAACAAATTATTCCATCTATGATATATAGATAAATTTCACTCCTATATAGGTTAACACAACCAAGTGGTGATCTTATATTTCTTTGAATACTCAAAAATATTTTATCAATTTTACCCTAATTTATATGTTTTCTTCCTGAAGTAAATATTTATTCCTTATGATCTTTTCAAATACCAAATGATCTTTTCTATAGCCTCTCAGTGTTACTTCCTCATATTTGACATGAAATAACTCACAACTCCCACTAAAACTATAATTTTTTAAGTACTTATCATAACATACATCCTGATACCTACCTATATTGAAAAGAAAACACTATTTATGTACATTACCACATCATCTATTTTAGGTGCCCTATCCCTGGATAATTTGATGTTTCCATCTAATGTAGTTGCGATCGACTTACATCCCAACATATTGGACATCTCAACAATATTTTAGATATTGTTACTCTACAATATAACTAAAGTCTCAGTTTTCTTATCTCTCTCAACCTTTATCCCTAATATTTTATTATCCTAATAGAGATATTTCGTCACGAATATTATGGAAAATCTGTGCTTCAAATTCTAAATCCTTTCAATTTTTATTCGTTATAATAACAAGATTTCCACATAAAACAGAATTATGATGAAACATCCTTCTTCCCATACCTTCTAGTAGTAATATTTATCCATATTTCACTAATTGAAACCTTACTCATTCATAAGGAATAGAAATTTTTGTATCCATTAACTCTATGTGTAGATTATAATTAGAAACCATGCATAATTATATTTCAATGGTGTCTCATTTAACTACTGGTGAAAATATTTTTGAGAATTAAATACCTTACATTTCTGGGAATCCCTTCACTCTTAGTCATGACATGTAAATTTTCTTACCATTATCATCCTCCTTTAAATGGAAAACCCACTTATTCTCTTGTTCATTCACCCCATGTGGTAATTTAGTCATCTCCCTTGTTCCATTATAATCTAATGAAGAAACTTGTTATTTCATCCCAAACTCCAACTTTCTAGATTCACTAAGAATGTTCACCTCTTCTTGGATTTCAATTTATCCATACACAATTCAAAAGAAAAATGTTTATGTCTTCTCTAATCCTTTAAATTGGTTTCATAATTCTAGTTGATATTCATAGCTCAAATTACAGTTTTTCTCATTTAAGTGCTACATATTCTAATACTTTGACTTAATACTTGTCATCCAAAAATTCTATACTAAAATATAAACTCTATATAACTTTATTTCTCATAATAATCCCAATCAAATCAACTTGAACATGATCAGTTGATTCTTTATTGTCAGCTTCCTTTTCATCTATGTTATAGTGTTTTAAAAAGACCTTATCATTGAGGAGAACATTCTATATTTTCCTTGTTTATCATTTTTAATCATCCCAAATTAAAAATACAAAAACATTATCACCATATCTCATTAAAAAACATGAATTGTAATTATACATGATTTTTTCCATATCCAGGGAAATGATATAGAAATATGTGATATTTATAAAAAAAAATTAGGTGGATAAATTTTGTAGGTTTACCAAACCATATCTACTTTAGAATCTAATGTACAAATAGAGTTGAAAAAATTAGTTTAACAAAGTAAATTTTCATTTTAACTGCTTCCAACCAAATTTACTTGGGTATTATTGAGTGTAAATGCATGATTTATGATTTATATGTTACTATTTTATTCATTATATCTTAAAAATAATTAATATGATGTTAAAAAGAAAAGTATTATCCATTAAGATCACTTTATTATAATGCAAGTTTCACAAGTCCCTTATATTGTGTACACCACCATTTTTTATCATATGAATTTTAACTTAAAACTAGTTTCCTTTTCCACAATGGTCATGCAATGATCAAAAAATTTGAATACATTATAATTTTTTCTTATAAATTAAACCCATACTTTCATTATTCCATCATTAATTAAAGTAATTAGGTAAATGTTTCCTCCATGATATTGGTATGTGGATGGCCTCCAAATGTATGAGTAAAAAAATTATAACATTTTTGATTTGGGCATCCTACCATTTAGATTAAATGACACCCTCTTCGACTTCCAAGAACGTAGATCCCACAAATTTATAATTCACTATGATCAAGAGTAAACATTCCTTTTTCATTATAACATTCATATTCTTCTCACTGAGATGACAGATTCGATAATTCCATGACTCGTAACATTTAGAATATGTTACTCTAGAAATAATCACCCTATTTGATTGTTTAATTAGATATAGGGTCCCATGATTTACTCTTAAACTACCATTTATCTTTAACTAATTTTCTAAACTAGATTATAAATTATACCATGCCATACCTCATTAATATATCTATGGAAATTATATTCTTATATTTTCCTAGGATGCATCTCACTTATTTTAACTTCAAGAATATTTCATTCATCATCTGAATGTTGAAATAACCTTTCCCCACCAATTAAATAGCCTCATCATCTACCAATTAAAAATTTTCAAATATTATAGATACATAATTCACCACTAAATCTTTATCTACCTTTGAGTGAAATGATGCACCCAGATCTTAGGGAACCAGTATGATCATTTGGACGCATCTGAGAGGGGGTTAAAGAAGTGTTGTCAAATAATTTTACTATAAAAACTATAATTATTTTAATCATAAAATTCTATTTGGTTTTAAAAATATTATTATAGTTAAATATTTTAGATCATTTCTTTAACCTAACATACACCTATATAAAATGTAGATAAAGAATTAAATATTGGAACATGTGTTTTTTATATGGTATGGCCTTAATGTGAGCCTACTCATTGCTACATCATGTTACTATCATGATATATAGATTTTACATTTTAAATATTCTTATAAACATGAGTGTAAATGGTTTATTATTATCCTAACCCAATCTATCACTATATTTAATAGTAGAGGTAGTTAATAGTATTGAACATGTGAACTAAGATGAATCCCATGACTCCTCTTCAGTTAGAATCAAATCAACTACTCTTTGTTTCCTTCTCCTATTGAAGTAAGTAATTGGGTTTTTCCCAAGGATTTATTTGCTCCCTAAAACTATGATATAAATCCTCAACATAAGAGTGCCTTTTACTTATTTAATATCTTAAACTAAAACACATGAAACTATTTCTCTGAATCTATCCATATATTCTATATGTTTACAAAATCTATTATTGGAAACTCAAGTCAAATATTCTTCCCTCAAACTTATCCTTATAAACATAAGTATAAAAATTTATCATTTTTCACTCAAAATCATCTATAGGAACACCTCATTGTTAATTATTATTTTTTGACTATATTTGACTATCACAACAAGTCATCTTCTTTTTCTTCATCCACTACAAAAATGAGCTTGTTATTCGTTTAGTATAGTCTTGGTAGTTCCCACTTCATTCTAAAGAGGTATAGTAGTCTCTAGTCACATGATTATTCTTTCTCCTTATTTTTCTTATAGATATATTTTTTCCTTACATACTCCCTATCACCACTACATTACATCAAAAACTCTTCTTTCTATATTATTTTCTTACTCCTCAACATGCTCATCTCACATGTATGGGATTTTATATTAAATTTCTCCTCTCATTTATAATATCAAAAAATGGTATCCTCATAGAAATTTTTTCCAACTGAAAGGAGGTGTTATAAAATATCCATTTTTTAATTATATTCCATGCCAAATTTTTCAAATCAAAGGATATTCCAATAATACCTTTAATTGTTACACTACACATAGACAAATAAATATTTTTGTATTCCTCAATTTACCCTTATTAAACTTTCAATACTCATATAACATCCTTTAAAATACTTGCATGTTTTATAACATATAGTAACACGATATGATGTTTTGGATCTCTCACATTTTTTCTTGAGTGATTATTTATTAAAAATGTACCTTTATAATCTTATGTCTGTCAAAAATTATATAATATCATCTCTTCATGACCTACCTCAAATATATCAACATGAATCACAAATAAAATCAATGATATTTAATCCATATAAATTATAGCACATTAATCAATATATATTTTTCTTTCATTTCAAAATTTTGATAAATAGATATGTTCACATTTTAGGGTTGGTAGATTTTTTTTACCTTCAAAATAATACTTTATTACCTTAATATCCATTAGGTATATTAGAAACAACTTAATCCTATAATACCTTAATTATTTAGAACTTTATGAATTGATCAAAATTTGATGTAACTTTGTCTAAATTATTCTTGAAAACTCATGATGTTTCATATTATTTTGTCAACAAGTTAATCCTCTTGATATTTCACAATAAATGATTGAATCATGGATTATTACTCATCATGGTTATTTTAACTTCACATCACAACACTCACATCTTTATATTTTTATTTCATCAAAATTATAAATTCTAAAGACTCATAATTACATTCATCTTTGACCATATTCTTCAAATCCTTAAAGATCTACTCCTCATAATTTTATAGCATGAATAGTAAGCCCAATTGGTTATTTATTATTTTTAGGAAACTTAATATAATTTTTGAATTCATTATATGTAATATTCTATAAAAATTATAAAATATATAAAATTATTTTTCGGGTACAAAAAATTTCATATTTTTTACATAATGTTGAAGCCTAACCAAATGGTGGTTATATCGATAGAGGGTCATGGTTACATAGATCATTTAATCTTTAAACTATAGAATAATCATTCTTAAGCCACATTGTTTATATTTAGGTATATCTAATGATAGTTATGTAGGGTTTACTTCATACATATTTCGTATTAGATGATTCTTACAAACTATCATGATGATGGTTATATAAGGTCAAATTATGTTTACACATCCCAAGAATCCATGCTTATGAAATGAGAACATTTCCATTTTTAAATTTATATCGGTTGAGATAATGATTTCATAGGATCTAGAATAATCCAAACACATCCAAAACTTTATGAACTCAAAATTTCAGATTTCTTCAAATAAAATTTCATCTAACTCAAATGGATTATTGACATATCCACTCATATCAAAACTTCATACAAGTGTATTTAAATAATAAATATATAATCCTTCACATATATAAAACTTTTGAATGGTTACTCACTAATGGTCATAACTTAAAATAGATGTAACATATCCCTTAAATGAGTAAACATCAATCTCCCCACTAGCTAGATGCTTCCAAATCACTTAGCAACTGAAGTAAACAGTACTCTATGGCCTTAATACTTTTCTTTAACATTATTAATAGATCAATAATTGTTGTATGTATTATACACAACCTATAATCTATCCATAAATGTCTTTATAGGTAGTTTGATGTTCTTTAATCTAGTATATATTGGTGGAATCTAATTTTAGAATTCCCTAAACTAATAAAATTTCTCCTTTGTATATCCAATGGTATCCACTCCAGTTATATTTAGAACATGATGATTTACTTTATATTGACATCAAATATTACACCACTTCTTAAAATACAAGGGAAATTTAATCTCACACTTTGGATTTGTTGTAAATTATAAAATTATTAAAAAGTAAATATAATTATTATTCATCTAATTGACAATAAATTCAATAGAGGTAAAAGGTTTTTTCCTTAATAAAATTATAGGGTATAATTGAATATATTCTTCTTCCCTTTATAAATCTTCCAAATTCCAATGGAATGTAATCTCATCTCAAACTAACACTTATAAATTTAGGAAACTAATATTCTACACATGTGGTTATCCACATTAAATGTTCTCTATTAATCCCATTGGAAAAAGGTGGCACCACATGATTCTCTTATAAATTTTACATTAATCAACCAAATCTATATTTACTTGTGTTAGACTGATTTATAAAATAAGAGAGTTTAATTTAGGTACATGGGTTATATGTATACACCCAAAATGTGATTCCACTTGTAAATTTATTCTTCTAGATTTTTTTAAAATTTAATTTCAATAAATTTCAAGAATGATCCCTCATTTGAATACATACATTAAAACATTTAAGTGAAAGGAATATGTTTCCTATTTAGTTAGAGAACCACTCCCTATGGATTAAAATAATGTATATGAATTAATACATGGATAGTAGAATGAAATTCATACCTATAATTTCAAATTTATTCATGGATATCTGGATTTATAATTTTAAATGAAATATTAAATATTGAGAAGTATGGATCTCTTTTGACTCTCCCCATCAAGGGATTCTCTACAAACTTTATAAAATTCAATTCCTAGCACTTAAGAACAATACAAATGATATGGGAATAGGGTGGACCTTTATAGTGTCCCCAACATATCATACATATATATAACACAATTTTTATAAATATTAAATACATATACCAAATAAACACGCTTGATAGCTGTAAAGGTTTAGTATAATTTAAGACTAGATTCATTAAAATCTTATTTAAGTACAATCGTTTTCCTCTCAAACATGTTTATTTACATAAGGTACCCTTCTAAACACATCATACATATTATACTTCTTAATAACCTAGGAAAAATCATAAAATAAGAAGTGGTGATCTCGAATTCTCAATAAGGGTAAACATGGGAGATATAAATCAATAATCATATGTAAGAATATCATGGTCATAAATGTATTATAACATTTTATTATCAAAAGAAAATCATACCTGATAATTCATATATCAAATCATGATTCATATAATAAACCTATTTTATGTTAATATATTGGGGAATAATATAAAATCAATCATGATACATGAGTTCAAATCATAGTCATATCAGTATTTCATAATAGTGTGGCACCATAATATTTATATAAATCATATCATGTGTCAAGTATAACAACTGAGACCATCATATCATAGAGTACCAAGAATCCCTATCTATTTTTCATATTATAGTAGATCATAAATCCCTAGTAGTTTACCATAGTGGATTGATCACATCTACTCATTTCCCATAATTATCTCATGTGATTTAAGGCATTACACAATGCATTGGAGGGATATATAATTTTGTGATAACCCATAACTTAATGAAAACAATAAATATGTGTTCCACAATGTCATAAAACATTCATCATGTCATCATATCATAACCTATGGAAATTAAATGGGTTTCTTAAACATTTCACCATTTCATCATAGTATCACTAGTGGAAAAGAAATAGGTTTCATAAAGGTTTCATCCTAAATTAATTAACCCAAGGGAAAGAAATCAATTTCATAGAATTATCATTAAATCATAATCATCATAATCCATCTAGAGAAATAAATTGGATGGTATCATAAGATAATATCATAATTTATGATTAAAAATCATTATATTATGTGGAAATAAATGAAAAAAACATTTAAAATAACATTTGAATCGATCTTTGAAAACATGAGAAAAATATATTTGTATTTTTATAAAGTTTTAACAAAAAATTCCCAGAATATTGTGAAAATGATTTTATTTAAAAATAACCCTATAAACTTGTAAATGAATATTCATAGAAAATTATGGTCATGATGGAGGTAAAATATATTCATATCAAATATGTTAAAAGAGAACATTCTTTTCATAGATTTGTAAAAAATAAACAAAATTAGGAAAATTTTGTTTGAAAAGATTACATTTAAAAATT
This sequence comes from Viscum album, assembly GCA_963277665.1. NCBI lineage: Eukaryota > Viridiplantae > Streptophyta > Magnoliopsida > Santalales > Viscaceae > Viscum > Viscum album. The sequence continues at coordinate 151,370,538 of OY728159.1, forward strand.
TTAAAATAATATTAAATGTAATGAAAATGACCATTTTAAAACATTTTAATTATAGGTAAAAACTTCTACAAAAAAATTAAGATCATAAACATCGAAGACAAAGTTCATCGACCAAAAAAAATAAGGTCTACTTTTATTTAAAAACATTTTATTGATAATTTAAAGTAAAAAAAAGATGAAAATGATAATAATATATAAAAATTTCATGAATAAATATAGTATATTAAAATAAATGGTGTTTAAAGAATAATATCCCTATAGTTTCCCTCGATATAAATTTATCATACATAATGCTAAAAATAATTGAGATTCCTTACCTCAACTCCTGTATTTATTTTTACACATTAAAATATCATGTAAATAAATGTATATTTATTATAAAACAATCTAAAAAAAATATTCATACAATAATTACTTTTTATCAATCATTTTATTAAAATTTTCTTCACTAAAATTAATATTATGGTGAAAACGGGTTTGTCTTCCTAGCATGTTTAGATTCTATGGTTCCATTAATTACATCTTGATCATAGTTCCACCATCACCAAAATATTAATCATGAAATTAATATAATTTATTTTCATTATATACATTTTTAAAACCATACATAATAGATATTTATAGAAAAATAAATTACATTGTTTATAATATTTGATCATAAAGAAAATTTCTCTTTCTTGGATGAATCTACTATATGCTCTCCAGAATTTTCCCCATGTGCCTACCACTTTTCAAATTATCCTGACCATTTGTCCTCTTCCACCCATCCCAATGTAGGTTGAGGAACCTCTTGTTAAATCTATTGGGTTTTCTTGTCGTCCACTCCATGCCCTCTTATAGATTTCTCGGCTCTCCCATTATCATATCCTTGTATGTGCAATAGGACTTTGATTCCCTCCCTCTATGAAAAAAAATACCCTCATATAATTTATTCTTTTCTCACTGGCCTCCCTTCTAGGGATCTGTAAGGTTCTAATGGGGTATCCCCTTTTGTATTTTATAGAATTTATCTTTCTGATCAACTTTTCATCAGAATCCTTTGAATTTTTTGTGGCCTTTCACACATGGAAATTGGTTTCTCACTTGGACCAGGATCACCCATCAATCATGATGTTCCAATACATATTTTTATCCTGGTGGATTTTTTCTCTGGTGAGTGTGTCATATCAAAATAAAAAATCCTTTATATTATTCCTCTCCTCTAAGGAATACATTATGAAGGCCTAGTCCCAGATTTCTAGATCACTAGGTAAGTGGTACTTCTTCCTATTCAAGTGGATGATAGACATACACTCATGAAAAAATACTCTCCTCATGGAATTTTGCCTTAAACTCCCTAGTGTTCCCCTTACCTTACAAAACAGTTCAATCCTTCAATGTATATGTGATAATGTGGGATACATTATATGTGTGGATGATCACATTCTTCTCCTATAACATTCCTATGTGGTGAGACTATATATCAAAGTAGATCTATACTACATACTTTAATCATGCATTCTTATCCATGAATGGGGTCTGTTTGTTGGTTGAAAAGTATTTACTTTATCTATACTTTTCTTCTATACTCAACTTGTCACTTCCAATTCCACGCATCATCTTCTTGAAGTTATAAGTGTTTTGGTTTTAAAGTCCCTCACCTAGTGGCTGGTTCAATATCTTATCTAGTCTCTCCACCATCAATGAATGATAGTAAGGGTATATCATCCCTAGTTCCCCAACATTCTTTTCATGGATCCTCTAATACCATCTCTTTTCCCCGTCCTCTAATTGATCTTTCCTATTTCCCACCTATATACCCTCCCCCATCCAAGGTTGAACACTGCAAGGCTTACTGTTATACAAGTCTCATCTGGTGTTGAGTTCCTGGTTGTATGCCCCCCCCCCCCACCCCCATGGTAATAGGGTTGATATCCCTTGGGATTCCCCCTCGGGCCCCAAGATATGGGATCATAGTTCTTCAAGACACTCTTCACTAACTCCCTCCAATGGTTTTGATGTTTTATCTAACCATGAAATGTTGTTGTATTATTTTCTTTATCCTTTCCAATTCTTCATACCACTCCCAACTCCTCAAATCATCATATGTACTAGATCACATTCCAAAAAATAATTGGATCTTCATTCTTCATATACATCTATCTCTATGACATCAGGATCTTGAGTCAAACATCTTCTCCCATGATGTTTTATTTCATTATCTAGAACTCACAGGTCCTAGGATCCTAGGTAAATACTAACTTCTTTTCAATTGAGTTTTATAATAATAATATTTCTCTTATGGTTATTCTTAAACCTAATGAGAACCCTTATTGGATATTTGAGTTTGCTAATCAAATAGGATCTCATCACTATATGTATAGTGAACCCTCTAATCCTCAAATATAGATTTTATAGAGAACCGGTATCATAATGGGGAATATTGCTTCTTATTATCAATTCATCATCACTAAGTTTATTTTTTATTCAGACTCTTTATATTTCACCTTTGTGTATTCCATTTTCAATTCATCTACATGGGAAACCTTGTGGAATGGTCTCAACTCCTTTAATCTGGGGGATACAGACAGGATCATTGGTGGTGACTTAAACGTTATTCTAGACCCATTATAGAATAAAGGGGGTGGTGTCTATCCCAAGGAGAATATATAATCCTTTTCCTCCTTTATTTATCATTCTAGACTTCTAAATATGGTCATTTCATAAGACAAGTTTATGTGGTGAAATAAAAAGAAGGGTATAAATCAAAGATGGTTCCATCTTGACCAATGTCTAGATAATATTCTTACCTTAATAAAATTCCAAAACACTAAATTTTCTCACTTAGTCTACACCCTATCATACCACTCCCTTATACTCATATTTCTGACCCCAAAAGGTGATATTAGTGGTTTCTTATTATTTTATAACTAGATTTGGAACCACTCTCCAATAATCTTCCTCCATGAATATATGGGGTATGATTCACTTGTTTATATTTCTTCAAGATTTACAATAGTTGACAAGAATGGGTCTCGTGGTCCCAAAACTCATTCTAGGTTTTGTGTGATCTGGTTCCTCATCTTTCTAAATACTCTAGGATGAATGTATTATTCTCCAGAAAGTGATATCTTTAATTCAAACTTCAACTCTATCTTCCAGACTAGAAAGTATCAAGGTCTCAAAATTATTCTAAAACAAATTATTATTCAATATTATTCCAGTATTTAATGTCTTTGAATTATTCTCCATCTAAATTATTTACTTTAATACATATATTTATATTCACACAAAAAATCACATGATTATTATTTTCTATATTTTAAATATGGAAACTCCATAATCTTTAGATATAGGTACGATCTTGTCATTTAAATTAGTCAATGATATTCCATATTTATTTCCTCATTAAAAATATTTTTAATTCCAATTAAAATATTATTTTTAAATCTATTGAAGGATCTTATAATTTTTTTCATTTATTTCTCTATGAAATCATCTTTATAAACTCATTTGAAATCTTCATTTGTATAAAATCATTCATCTTTACCATTTAGTATTTTCTCTTGTAGTGTGGATTGTATATCATCTCTTTCATCATCTTTGTATTTGTCACAAAATAAACTTAGACTTGAAGGATTTCCTTGAATTCGTATGATAGGGACAAATAGCCATTTTTAAATACATAATATGAAAATACTTATGGTTCCTCAAAGTCTAATGATTGATAATGGATGGCGATGGGAAAATTTTATGTTCATGTATTTATAATTATTAGTTATAGGATATCCCAAAACATCCCTTATAAATGGACTATGGAATGGTCTATGTTGTTTTTATCATTGCTTATTATGCTTTCATTTCATATAACCATACACCAAAATGGACATTTAAATATCACTACATTTTGTTTCTATTCTTAGTAGATAAGTGATTGAATGTATAACTCAATAGATCGAATGTTTGAAGATATCACTAATGGATCGACCTCACTATCTAGATCAACCGAATTTGAAATTAATTGATCATGTTGATCGACTATGTGAGGTATACAATTGAATATAGAAATTAATCAAATATATGAACAAATAATAGATTAATCAATTCTTGGATTACCATGAAGATTTATTATGAGTTAAATAAACTATGTGATGTGACCATAATATCATTATCTATAAATTCTATAGTTGATTCAAGATGAATCATGGCCTTCTCAAACCAACTAGATACCTTCTTAAGAAAATAAAAAAAACTTCTGAAATGTATTCAGCATTGTCACTACTTCCATTGACACCATCATTTAGTTTTCAGGAAGTTAATCACATCAATCATCACATTTACTGTGTAATGATTTATTCCAAAACAATTTTCTAAAAATCACAATGTTATATCACCAAAAAAATATTGAAATATTTACCAAAACTGAAATCAAACACTTTAGTCACTACATAAGAACTTTTTTATGGTTATTGGAATTCCATCAATTTGTGTTCTTCATTCTAAATGAGATTCTTGAAATCCTCAAACACCAAGATGTATTTTCATAAAAAAATATTTAATAATGGTTACCATCACGTCCCAAAACTCTAGTAATAAATACAACAGTATAAAATCCCATACATTATCCAAAAACTTTTCAATGACTAATTTGATATTCCCATAAAACATGTTGAAGTCATTTAAACAGTCACCCATATGTCCACCATCAAATAATATCATATAAACTAACCTTCATGTAAATAAAATTTTTATCAATGATGTTAGTTTTTCATAAAATACAATTAATCCCTTCATCAACTCAATTATGGTCTTCAATTCTCATTTTTTAAAGGATGCATTCTGATCTAATGACATCCTGATCAACACAAGTTTTATTCTATCCAACTATTCCTATTCCATTTTCTCTATATTATTTTGTTTTTCCATCCAATGAAACCTCTTACACCTTTTCAATGATAAAATAATACATCTAAATTCTCCAAAAATTGAAATTCAATATATCAAACTTTTATATATTAACATTAACTTATATTCATTAAATTATGTCTGATATTAGTAAATTCCTACTAAAAACTAAAATAATGTCATAGATATAAAATGAGTATTTCATGAGTTTTCAAAGAGTTTATTGTAGAGTGAGATGAAAAATCCATAATCCTTGACACAAATTATTGGGGATGACAAAAACTAATCTACTAGAAATAACAAAATCATAACTTATGAATATAGTGTAACAAGTTTTGATAATTTACACTAATTGTAAGATTCCCTTAAACTCAATGTATCAGAACATAGGATGAAAATGCACCCTAAATCATAGCACAAACTTAACCTTTAACACACTTAAGAAAACTCAAAATCACAAAAACGTTGAAGTGAAAAACAAAATAGTAAAAATGACACCTTGTATTTATTTGGTTTGGAAATTATTATTACATACATGTGAGAACACTGCTACAATGTTCACTAATCAGAAGTTATAATGAATTACAATCACTCTAACCATGTAGGATAATTATATCACTAATTGCAGTTATTAAATAGATTGCATCACCACTTGTGTACAAGATATCACACCTACTTATAGTATATCTTTATTAGTAATCCAGTTTACATCAACTTCTAATCTTTGTGGACACCCCACTATTGAACCATATTGACTAGCAATCACCTGTATAAAATGTACTTTATCACTGACCTCCAGTGAATAGTGAAATTTACTCTTATAAAAAATTTAATGACTCTAATGATCCACCACTTTACTATAAATATTGAGGAATTAATTTTATGTAATATAATTTCAACATCACATCATGTTCTATAAATTATGTTTGCATATTTTAAGAATAATGATTGTGTGCACACAACCATCAAAAGATAACATCTTTCAAACAATCCTCCTTCATGAAATATTTTCTTTATCATTTTTTTAACCTTATATCTAGGAATTATTTAAAATATTATCCTTATAATTAAATAATTATAACTTGAATCATGATTCATTATTCTAAACATACATTTATTATTAAGATAAATAATTTTTTGAAGGTTCTGTTTGGTCTCCCAATTTGATCCCTATCTATTCTATTTGTTGAGCAAGATAAGGTGTAGAAACATTATGATTTTTATATGATATGATGATGATCCATGTGATTTACTAACTATTTCCACAGCTACTGGAATTATATGAAGTATATATCAATTACTTGGGTGTGTTATGATAACAACAGTTACTTTATTTTCATTCTGGAAATGATGAATGTTAAATCATTTTAATATTTACACTATTTTTATATCATCATAAATAACTCCATTAGATAAAATGGTTTGTAGTGGTTATTATTGAAGATTTTATTATCACTTAATGTGCATACACACCTCAGGTTTGTGCATATTACAAGCATGACATTTTAGTAAAAGGTGAGAGTCCTCAGTAGTTGGAAGATGGAGTCATGAGACACTATGATTTTATAGGTTGTATGCTTGAGTTTGGTTGGAAGGGGTTTTCCACACATGTTTTTATTTATAGTTTTACATTCATTTTTTACTTTTATAACATCCTCACATAATTCAAGGTATAATATATTTTAATTTTATTAAATTACCCATTTCCATTTTGGTTCATCTCAGTTATGGGTATTTTGTAGGTTTGTTTTTTGTATAAAGGTTTGAATAATAGATTGATAAGGATATGTTAGAGGATTTTCCTTATTGAGGATATAAATTACCACCAAATAACTAGTGGAGTCCACTAGGTTGTTGGTCTAGTTATAGTGGGTCTGTAGAGAACTGTAGGCACCATCATCCTCATGATGGGGTTCCATGGGCCTATCAGTGGTGCTAGAAGAACCTGGGTAGATATTACCAGAACACGAAATGGAATATCCTAGTCAAGTTTTCATTAAATTTACCACTCATATTTTCAAGTACACTCATTCTACACTAAATGGAGAGATTATTTCATGATGAAGATGTTGGGGAGGAGCAGTTCCAAGTAGTTAGTCTAGGTTGTATGTAATGTTTGAATCCTACGAGCAATGAATATCCTCTAAGGCCTATGGGCCATGTAATACTTATGCATATGGGTCTTGTAAGGGTTCCAACTCACCCCTTGAAAGGTGTATTATCAAAAAATCAACAAAAGTTGAGGCCTTCGGGCCATTGGAGGATCAATCTAGGGATGCTAGATTGGTATTTTTTTCTAATTATACACTAAATTCATCGACTTCCTTGAGATATATGTATGGATCTATGATGAATTAATGAATTATATGTGGATCTCATGGGTTTTTATTCCCTTATTTATAAAATGGTTAGGGATCTAGAAATTCGATGACATCCCCTTGATTGGAGATAGATATCTCATGAGTGAATGATGTTTCTGGGTAAGCTATCCTAGATCAATCATCATGAGACATTCTTCTTATTAAATATCATCTTGGATCTCTATTCTGATGATCAATTAATAGTGGGTCGATGACTATTAACAAGTCCTGATATTGTATTATATATTTGATGATCAATTAATGGTATATTATTAAATTGATAATGTATCCAATGAATTGGAATCCTATTCTTTAACATATCTTCAAACTAGTTTCATTGATAAAATCAGTGAGGTATGTGATTACAGAACGACCCTTCTTAGAATATAATATCCTTGGGTGTATTTTCTAACCCAATTATTTGATGAATTGAAACCCGGTGGAGTAATCCTTGAAGTGTGAACTAGTTTTTTCTTGGTGGGAAACATGATTTGGGATTTTATCCTTTAATGAAAATTAGAGTACTTCATCAATGAGATTAAGGTAAGAATTTCATTACAATTTTGGGACCTTGTAAACACTTATTTCAATGATATGATTCTTATGTTGGTATATGTTTCTTGAACATGGTTTTTAGTGATTGAATGTGTGTGTGTTGCCCATGATACCCATATATGATTTTTTATTCCATGAGTATTCTTATATATATTATTTTCCATGTTTGATTTTTTTCACATGTACCTGTATATTTCTACTAGTTCTCATGATGTCATGTTATGTTCTTCCTTTTTCTTCCCTAACCTATTATATGTAATTACTATGTATTTGGATGTGTTATTATTAGTACTTATAAAAAGTGGGCCACCATAATTTTGTTACCCCTTAGAGGGAGGGTGCGCAAGGCATGCAATGATGATGATGGTGGATCTAAACATAGGGTAGGGGCATGAAATCCTTGAGGTCAGACTCTTCACAGTGGCATTGAGGGTGTGATGACTTGGTGGTATGACCCAAGGGTTATATAGGATATTATGGACTTGAGGCCTAACCTATGATGGAGGTTGTACATGATGACCTTGTTTCCCAATCCAACTTGGTGCCCTGATACTGTCAAGAGAAATTTTCACCAGACTTATGGCCAGCTCTTGGTTACTTATAATATCCCCATGAATATCATTCCATCAAAGAGTCGAGGAAGGTATACTTGTGGATCAAGGTGGTTTGTTTAGTACAAGAGTTCTTGGTGTATGATTGTTTTTTATTTATGCACATATATTTTGATCATTGAATACACAAGTTATATATGTTAATGCATGTTAAGGATGCATTTGTGGTGTCCTACTATGTTTTATTACTCACAAACTGCATTGGAATCTTGACGTGTGTGTATACTTCTTGACTAGGGATCCATATAAGTGAAAGGGACCCATGGTTGATATAATATTGAGAATCATGGAGTTGGTAGAAGTACTAAGGCATACTTCGAATTATTTTCATAGTTTTTTTTATTTATCTACTTTCGTATTTATACTCTGGTTTGGATTTCCACATTAGGATCCTGGTCTATTTATATGTGTGACCTGGGTTACTTTTTTTGTTTCATTATGAAAATTTATATTCTTCCTTGAAAATATAAGTTGTTTTATATTTTTTTATTAATATGGTGTATTTATAGGATTACTAAGGGTAAGTATCCCTATGTATGGCATTAATACCCTCACCGATAGTCATAAGACTATTCCATCTGGGGTGCCATTCATGAGGTCATATTTCTATCTAGATCAGACCCAATGATTTGAGTCAGGGAATTAAAAAATGGTATCATAGAATACGTTTACTTTAATTTTTTTGGATGTTCTAGGACATGGTAGAAAAGGGATAGTATGTGTAGAACTCAGGTACGTAAGTTTCCATGTTATTGGAAAATACATGTGTTACGGACCTATGAGTTTCTACTGACAAGAGTAATGTTAAATATTTTTGGGATTTTGGGTGTTTTCATGCATCATGATTAGGAATGATGGGATCATATGTTATATATATACCCATTTTGTGTTGTATATTAGTTATTTTATTTAATTCCTTGATTTTTAATCTCTATTTCGAATATACCTATATTCTCTACTAATGTGATATATCTTTTTCATAATTAATTTTTTGAAAATGAACATATTTTTATGTTTTGTATATATATTATTGTAAATAACATTAAGGTAAAAAGAACCATAACTAGTGTTATGAGGGATATATCTTGGGTTATGGGTAGCCTCCTAGAATGAACTTTACATGATCCTATAGATTGTTGGGATCTATTATAATGGATTAAGGTTATTACATTTTCATTTGAAATTTTATAAAAATATTTCTTTAGAGACACTTGAATTATCCTACATGGGATGACACATTATTTCCACCAATGGATATATAGGATGATACACATGATCATGCTCTCATGATTTCTCACATAGATCAGGAATTAGAGACACTACATCTTTGAGTTTATTGGATTATACCTACCCACAAAGAGGAGTACAAAATACCATAGTTGACTACAATTGTGGCTTCTAGCAATTGTGTCTGAATTCCTTTAAGGTCACTAGAGTACCACAGGATATCAATGACTCGTTAGAAATCATTGAGGGCATATTTCACTTGATTGAGACACCATAGGATTGATAGGTCAAGCTAGTAGTGTTCATGTATCCAGGACCTGACGGGTGTAAATAGACCTATACAGTTCTTATATAAATATTAAATCTTATTATAGGAATATTCAATACATAAAAATACAATAAACTCTATAATATTATAGTTATGTTTTATTTAGAAACTTGGATACATAAATAACTAGTTCATAAGATATCTACAAAATCTCCCACTTAGTTATTCGTTACTAGAACCTTTCTTTCACATGTCATATTTAACACCATTCATTATAACCTAGGAATGGAAACAATAGAAAAGGTGGGATTATATTCTTATTAAGGGTAATAAAGGGAGATTTCAATGATCACTTAAAAATAACATTATAATAAGGGTATAAGAACCTGAGATTAATATTTGAAAATAATACACTGCATATCATAGATCATAATCTTGAGTCATGGAAAACAACTTGGAAATACATAAGATATGAATCGTAAATTAATAAAATAGAATAATACTTGAGATCATAAAATTATCGTAATACATAAGTTTTTATCTTAAACATAAGAATAGAATATAATTTCCTTAGTCAAAGATTGTTGTAAAGACTATTATAGTGGACTGGGTTTACACCCCATTTCATCATATCCTTATTCAAGGTTCACTCTCATGATTGTGATGGTGGATTGGGTTTACTCCCCATTTCATAGTCAAGTTCCACTTCCAATACTATCATGGTGGATAGAGTCCCTTACTAAACTTGGTTAACTCTCCATTATAGTCCTTATTATCTCATCATACATCCATCTTTACCCAATAAATTAGACAACAATATTATTCCATTCCCACCCATCAAAAAAAATAAAATTCATACATATTTATTCCATAAGATCATAAGAAATTCATCATAGAATAACCCATTTAAATGAAATGGGTTTCATAAACATTTCATCACTTCATCATAGAATAACTCGTGGAAAATAAATGGGTGTCATAAAGGTTTCCTCATATCTTAATTAACCTACAAGAAAGAAATGGGTTTCATAAAATCATCCTTAAATCACCATTATCATAAGTAATTAAAAGAATTAAATTTGATTATTTCAGTTGATCATACCCCAATAAAACATAAGTAACACCAAATGATGTTATTATATATTAAAATTTTATTTAGAATATATTTGGAATAATTCTTGAGTAAAAAGATATTTCATATTGAAATTAATTATTTAAAATTAAAATAATATCAAAATAATAAACAAAATAAATTATTTTAAAATAAAATTGAAATAATGTAATGTAATCTTAAATTAGTTGATTTTTTATTATGGAAATTAATTCCATTCAAGTATTTACAATAAAACAAATATTTCTTTCACATTTTCAATAAATAAGACAAAACTACCTTGTTTGGAAAATTACAAGAAGATTAATTTCAAAAAAAATAAAAATTTCAATCATCAGTAAATATAAGTTTCCAAAATAATTGGAAAATATTAAAATAATTATTCAAATAATTTTTAGAAAACATGGGTATGGAAAACAAGGATTGTTTAAGTAAGATAGAAATAAACTTTGTTTTCTTTAGAATTATTCTTTCAGTCTATTGATTTATTAAAGAGATGAAAATATAATGAAGAAATGTAATCTCCATAAATAACTGAGTATAATAAAATTCATGGGATTCCTGTGATATTTTTCATAACATTTCATCATCAGAAATTTAATCATAAACATTACTGACAAATAATGAGATTTTAACATAAATGCCTTACCAGTTTGAAAACTTTTGAATGGTGATCCCCATATAAGAATAAATTCAAATTAAAATTTAAATATCATTATAATAAGGTAAATCATGATATAACATGTCAAAAGGGTATTATATACACCTCACGAAGGAAATAAAAGGAGAATAAAGCATATGTCTCATAGAAATAAAAGTGAGATGAGAAACCATTTACCAAAAGTCTCAACATACTTCATCATGTTTTAAACTTATGAATAATAAATATATATTTATTATATATATTTACTCCATAACCATCATAATATATATCATCACATATATTACTATCATTTTATCTCTCATTTATTAACAATTATTTATTAAAATCACTATATTGGTTGATAATTGTATCATTTTTAATTCATGTTTTGGTTTAGTAGACTAGGTCCTTGTATAGTGATCATGGCTCCATCATCTCCAAAATTTTAATAATGATATAAATATCATATATATTAATTTTATAGATATATATAGATATTAATCTATAAAATGTATTGAGATAAAATGATTTACATCGTTCTTGGATATGGTAGGTCGTACATAAGCATGAACGTTATTTTCATTTTCTAATGAAAATAAGGAATGAAAGGTAAATAATATTTTATGATTGAAAATAATAATAATATCATAAACATCATATATAAAAATTAGTTCCATATTTACAACCATCTAATTAAAATGGTGATGAAAAATGAATTATACCACTACATGGATATGGTAAGTCGTACGTATGCACAAGCGATGTTTTTATTTTCCATAAGATAGAATGTATGTGGAATATGGTATTTAAATTATCATAATAAAAATACAGTATATTTAAGACACTTAATTCATTATTTTAAAATTTATACCATATATTTATTATTGGTTATAGTAGATATAAAACTGAAAGTATTCGCTGAAGAGTTATACATCTTTATTGAGAAACATATTTTGGATAACAACTTAATCCTTGAAAGTATGGTCTTTTAGAAATAAAAATACCTCTATGATGTGGTGAAGGAAAATAGGATGATATTATGGTATGTATTTTCTAATAAATAAGTATCATGGAGTGTTGAGATAAGATGATATGAGGTATTGTTTTGAAGGGGATGGAGAGGATACACTTGGAATTACTTAGAATATTAAATAATAAACATCATAATCATGTAAAGTGGAACTAAGGAACCAAAAATTTGAGCATAAGATATTATAGGGTTGAAATAAACTCAAACAATCTCATTTTCATAGGTGTTGGACAAATTTTAAGCCCTATATTCTATTCAAACCACTTTAAACACATTTTAATGTTAATGATGATAACTTATATTTTTACAATGATAACTTAATTTTATGGATAGAAATAAAAGTTTTATTCTAACTAAATTTGAAAATTTTGATTAAAATTTTGAAATATATTTTATCATATTTAATTTCTATTTGTGGTATAAATTAATATTAATATAATAACACATAACACATGAAAAAACATCTTTTAAAAAAATTCATGATTTAAGTTTAAGATAACTTAACTTTTAAATAAATAAATTAATTAATTTCCAAAAAAATTATTGGTTAAATAATAAAAGAAATGTGTATTTAAAGAGTTCAAAATTATTTATTTTAAAATATATTTTTGTGTCTTGGAATTTAATGGCATGGTTGGAAGATTCTATTCTATTTGTATTCCCTAAAATTTTAAAAATATATATTTCTTTTATTATTTAACCAAAAAAAATTGTGGAAATTTATTTATTTATTTATGTTAAGTTTAAGTTATCTTACACTTAAATCGTGCATTTTTTAAAAGTTTTTTTTCATGTGTTTTGTGTTATTATATTAAAATTAATTTATACCACCAATAGAAATTAAATATGATAAAATATATTACAATTTTTTAATAAAAATTTTCAAATTTAGTTCGAATAAACCTTTTATTTTTTCCAAAAAATTAATTTATAATTGTAAAAAAGTGAAGTTATGATAATTAACATTAAAATGTGTTTAAAGTGGTTTGAATAAAAGATAAGGCTTAAAAATTTTCCAACACCTATGAAAATGTTATTGTTTGAGTTTATTTGCACCCTATAATATCTTATGCTCAAATTTTTGACAGTCACGGTTTCCCAATTTCAAAATAATGTTTTGAAATAAATCATTTAACTCTTTAATAATATATTTGGTCAAAAACACTCATTCAATATGATAAAACAAAAGTGTTAAAGTTATTTTTATGTATTACCCCCAAGGTGTTAACATAATGTTTCCACTTTTACCCAAGTGATGAACATTTACTATGGTTACTATCCAAAATAGCCAAAAAATAAGTTTTCCCTATTAAATTATATTAATTATAATGATTTTAAATTTTTAAAACATTTAATAAGATTAAATATAAAGTGCCTTTGTGATGAAGTTTTTGAGAAAAGTTTTTGTATTTGTTGACAACTAAACTTTTTTGTATAAGACTTTTTTTTGTTATCTAGGAATAATGAAGTTACTGAATGAATAAGTATTTTTAGTGATGAAAAGTTTTGAAAGAGGATGTTGATGAAGATTTAGAATTCATAAGTTAGAAAGTTTTTTAAACTTTCTAAACAAATTCAAACGATGATTTTTTGGTCAAAAAATTTTCACAAATAATGAAATCTTTCATGATAAAAGATTTTTAAGAAATGGTGGAGATGATTAAAGAAATCAGAATCACTAAAAAGAAGTAAAAAATAAGATCTAATTTTTTTTGAGAAAATCAGAACCAACATTCTGCAAAAACCGAAACCAGAATTATGCACAAATAAAGAACTAGTATTCTTCATAAATAGGAACCAGCATTCTACACAAAATTGGAACCAAGATTCTAAGAAAATTGGAACCAGTTTTCTGAGCATATCAGAACCATTTTTCAGATCAAAATCAAAACTAAGATTCTGAGAAAATCGGAACCAGTTTTCTAAGAAAATAAAAACTAGTTTTCTGAGAAAATCATAACAATTTCTTAGAAAATCAGAACCATGTTTCTGAGAAAAATTAGAACCAAGAATCTGAGAAAATCAGAACCAAAATTATATAAAAATCGTAAAAAATATTCTACTGAAATCAAAAATAGTTTTCTAATAAATATTGGAACAAATATTCTATGAAAATTGGAACCATTTTTGTGATAAAATTGGAAAAAAGTTTCTAAGAAAAATCAGAAAAAAGATTCTAAGAAAAATCGGAACCAAGATTCTTATAAAATCAAAACTTGTTTTTAAAGAAAATCATAACCAAGTTTCTGAGAAAAATTATAACCAAGATTCTATGAAAATAATAACCAAAATTCAATGAAAATTAGAGCCAAAATTCTATAAAATTGGAATGAAAATTTTATGAAAATCAGAACCAAGATTCTATAGAAATCGGAACCAATATTATGCAGAAATTGGAACCAACATTATGCAAAAATCTGATCTAAGATCTAGCATTATCATACTCAGAAATATATAAAGAGTTGAAGAATTCATACATTAATTTAAATTTTTTATAAATCTCATAAATATTGAAATAGGTTTAATAATTCAAATATTGAACATTAAATGTAAGATATTTGAGGATTTTTTGATATTTAAGGAAGCAAGAAAGATTTCAAGTTTCTCACCTTTGGTTTTCGAGTAACATATAAATAGTTACTTAGATCATTTATTCATTTGTAAATTTTATATATGCACAAAAGGTGGAGCACTAAGAAAATCTAATTTAAAAATTTCCTATCAGATTGAAGAAGATTTTTATTGAGTTTTTAGCAGAGAAAAATCATTACCATAATTACCCTAATGAGAATATCAGACTTAGCTAAATCGGACTTAGGATTCGGAATGATCATTTTGTGGAGAAGATTAAATAAATTTTTTACTCTTTTTAGGATCAATTTTTTATAATAAAACATTTTAAACTAACAGGATTCATTATAATATTTCCGATTAAGATATAGAAGGTGTCTAATGGGAGTTTTCACAAGTTTTATTCACTTCTTAATAATAGTGGATTTCCATTGACCCATAGGAGTAGCTATAGAAAGAACATATATTCTTACACTAAGGCCAAAACATTTAAATCTTGTGTTATTTTATTTCTTTCCTACCTCTGAATGAATAAGTATTTATTAATGGTTGATAAGTATATAAATATTAACAGGTTATAGGGGTTAAGTTTATAGAAGTTTTGAAACTTATAAAAAGTGAACAACTGATTCAACCCCCCCCCCCCCTCTCAGTTGTTTTTCAATCCTGGGAAATTAAATTAGTATCAGAGGGAAGGTTCCTATATTGAATCCTTATCATAGATAATATCAATTCTATCAATAGTATAGTAATTACTACATTCGAAGGAAAAAATATTATGGATGAAAAAATACGATGATTCCCTATCTCATCTCTCTTGGCATGGAATTTTTTGATGCTACTAATATTGGTTTTAGACCTATTGAGAAAGATGATTCTATGAAGTTTACTTATAATAGAAATTTATAAGTTTATATAAAGCATAGAAATTAAATCATTATTTCCTTATTGGAAAATTTTTTTCAGTAGGTGATTAGTCACAAATCATCAAAAATTATGTGGGAAATGATGGAAAGTATTTTCAAAGGGAATACTAAATTCAGGGAAAAAAGATACAAATATGGAATAGTAAGTATGAAGACATCATAATCAGGGATGAAGAAAAAATTTATGAATACTTCACCATAGTAAATGAAATGTTCTCAAACATTATAGGACTCAATTATGTCCTAGAATTTTCAACAATTGGGAAGAAACTTATGAGAAAATTTCCAGACATGTTCAATTCTAAAATTTATTTTCTTAAAGATAAGTATGATTTATTTCTTAATAAATTGAAAAACACTCTTGTTTCTTATAAAATTTCAAGATCCAAAAATGTTTAAAAACAAGATAAAAGATGAAATTTATTTTAAATCTATGAGGAAGATGAAAATCCAAGATATTGAAGAAGCTGATCCTTGTCAGTATGAAGATAAAGATGATGATGAGATGAATAAAAAAATAATGTCTCTTACATCTAAGAATTATTTAAGAGTAAGAGGAAAGTTTCAAGTTAAACTTCTTCTTAAATGATTTGAGTGTGGTGGAATCAGACATTTTTCTATGAATTGACCTAAGAAGAAAGTTTTATAATATAGATATGATTATAATAAAAACCCGCAATTAAATAAGTAGAACAAAAATGATAAAGAAGAAAAATCTTCAAACAGATACAGGAAGAATTTTATTAGAAACAAAACAAGTATGTTGAGAAAGAAATTTGAATAAGTCTCAACAAAAAAAAATCATCTGAAGATTAATGTTTAAAAAAAATTAATTCTTCATTGAAAAGGTTTAGAAAATAAAATATTTCTCAGATAGTGAAGAATGTTTTGAATAATCTTATAGATAGTTTTAGCTCAAAACTGAACTTTTTGTTTGTATTGATAAAAGTAAAACTCTCACGAAAGAAATTATAGTAATGAAGAAAGGTCATGAAGAAGTTTTTGATGGAACAAATATGTCATCAAGCAAGAGGATGAATACATTAAAAAGATTCTAGGTTACATACTTAGAATTGTTAAATAGGGAAAGATAATTGAAGATTTTAAAAAGAATATGGAATATAAATAATTAGAGGTTAACAAGTTAAAATGTAAAATTCTTGAGTCCAAAAGTACCTTGAATAAGATTAATGAAAACTTTAACAAAGATTCAAAAGTAAAGGTTGAGACTTCTAAATTTGATGAGAAGGCCCAATATGAGAATCAGGTGAAATATTCTCTTATTAAAAATAATGTCTCATATGATTCCTTTAACATTTTAGGTTTTGGAAAAATTATTGGGAAATATTGGTTGGATAAAGACATAAAAAAACTAAAAATTCTACAAAAGTAGAAAAATCACTCAAAAGAAAAGATAGTCCATATACTGATCATATTATAGCTGAAAGAAGTTACCAACCTCCATAAAGATTCTATAGAGAAAGATATTTCCTGAATAGAAAATATAGATTTTATGTCTATTGTTAGTGTTGTGGAATCTATCGGCATAGAGCATATAATTTTTGGCACAGCTTATTTTTACCTGGAAGAAGTTTTGAGAAAAATAAAAGAAATAGCGATAGAAGAATGAGTAACTTTACTAACTTATAAGAAATTAAAAAGTTGAATTCTCAAGATGTTAGAAACAATGAGACAAAGAATCAATTTGAATTTCAAGAATAATTTTGTGGAAGATGTGATCATTTAGGTTATCATGCTGAAAGATGTTTGACACACCTTCCAGAATAAGTTTCCTATTATAGAAAACAAAGGAAAGATTAAAAGATGAAGCTTAGGGAAAGAGCTTTTGTTATTGAGAGAGCTTTGAAAAAAATTAAGAGAACAAACCATGAATACTTTATAGAAGTTGTTCTTCACATATGACAAGTGATATAAAAATCTTAAAATATATTGAAATTCATGGTGGAGGAGAAGTTACTTTTGGCAAGGATATTTCCTTAAAAATCAGAGGAATCAGAACGGTAGAGATTGATGTAGAGAAATTGAAATATAAAGAAGTTTTATTTTTTGATGGGCTAAAACATAACTTACTTAGTGTAAGTCAACTTTTTGATGATATAAAATAAGTAATATTTAAAAAGTATTTTTCTATCATCAAAAGTATGAAAGATGGAAAAGTCATTACAAAAGGAGAAAGAACCAGTAGGAATCTCTTTCAAATAGAAGAATTCAAAAACTCATGTTACTTGAGTGCTGAAGATGAAAACAAGTAGCAAAAATGAAGACTTATCCACCTTAGGTAGAAAAAAATGAATAAAATTTTTAATTTTGATGCTGTTCGGAATTTTCCAGCGTAAAAAAGAAGAGATGAAGATGTTTTTATTACTTTATAGAAAGGAAATATGACAAAAAAACAATAAAAGAGTGTATATTAAATCTACCAGACCATTTGAGATTATTCATTATAATTTATGTGGACTGCTGAGATATCAATAAACAAAAGGAGACTTATACTTTATCACTTTTATTAATGATTTTACTAAGATTAAAAACATCATATTCATGAACCACAAGTCAGAGGATATTGAAATGTTACAATTATTCAGAAAATATGTTGAGAAATAATTGGGGGTTTCCATCAAGAATTTGAGAAAAAAATAATTGTATAGAATTCATAAAAAATATTTTGAAGATTATTTGAGAAAAATGGTATCAATCATCATTATAGTTCTCCCTATACTCTACAATAAAATGGGTAGAAGAAATAATGAATAGAAACTTTGTGGAAATGGGAATAAGTATGTTAGCTAAATAAAAACTTTCAAAATTATTTTGGAGAGAAGTTGTTAGTTTTACTGTACATGTTCTAAATAGATGCTTATTGATATCAGAAACCAACAGGACTCCTTATAAAATGTGGTATAACAAAAAACATTCATTGAAATACTTCAATTTTTTTGTAAGTCCGTGTTTTCTCAAGGTCAACAATTCAAATTTAGGAAAGTTAGGTGAGAAATATGAGGAAGGAACATTCATGGGTTATTCACCAAATAGGAGAAGTTACAGGTGTTGGAACAAATGATCACAGAAGTTTGCAGACTCATATGATATGAATGTAATTGAAATTCAAGGTTCCTTAGTAGAGATTGTTGAGAATGCTAAAGAAGATAAATTAGTGACCTCCAACAATAGTGAATGTAATTTAAAACATTCTTGTTAGGATTCAGAGGAATCATGTGATTAGGAAATTCTAGTTGGGAAAGAAACATTGAAATTTATTACCTTACAAAAACATTTTGAATCTGAAAACATTATTTGGAATCATAAGGCTTTAGTTTAGACTAGAAGGATGTTGAGATTAGAAAATCAAACATCAGTTATTTCAAAAGTTTAACCATAATCAATTTCATAGGATATTAAACATAAATAATGGGTGGATTCTATGAATGGAGAGTTGGATAATACTAAGAAGAATGAAACATGGGAATTTATTCCAAATACGTTAGATAAAAATGTTATAGGAACTAAGTGGGTTTATAGAAACAAATTGAATAATAATTGAGAAGTTTCAAGAAACAAAGCAATACTTGTTTGTAAAGGATATGGACAGGTGGAAGGTGTGGGTTTTGATGAAACCTTTACCCTTATTACAAGTCTAGAAACTATTTGACTATTTCTTGTAGTGGCTTCTATCAAAATTACAAATTTTATTATATGGATGTAAAGTTATCTTTCTTAAATGGTGATATTGATGAAGAAGTTTACATTGAGAAACATTGTGGGTTCCTATTAATGAGGATGAAAACAATGTTTCTAAATTTAAGAAAGCATTGTATAGGCTGAAATAATATCCACATGCTTGGTATTTAAATCTTGACAATTGTTTGAGAATGATGAACCTTTCTAAAGGAAATGTTGATATAAACTTGTATGTGAAAGATGTTAACTCCAGAACATTAATTGTAATTGTTTATATGGATGATATAATTTTTTATGGGGATGAAAAAATATTTTTGAATAGTTTTTTAAAGAAATAAAGAAGAATTTTGAAATGTCAATGTTGGGATAATTAACTTTACTCCTTAGAATACATGTTTAACAAAAAGGAAAAATATATTTTCTTATATCCATAAAAATATGATAGGGAATTTTTAAAGAACTCTGGGACGGCTAAATCCAAATAAGTTTCAACTCCAATTTCAGTAAGCACAAAGTTGAGTAAAGATGAATCTGGAATAAGTGAGAATCAGAAAGACTTTAGTAATCTGAGAGGAAGTCTTCTTTACCTTGTATCTTTAATTCCTGATATTGTTTATGTTGTGACTTTATGTGCCAGGTATCAAAGTAATCAAAAACAATCACATATGTTGGATGCAAATAGGATTCTAAGATATTTAAAAGGAACAAATTCACATGGGTTTTTATAAAAAATAAATTATGAGAAGAAGTTTCTGGGTTATATTGATGCTGATTGGGAAAGACATTGTAATGATAGAAATTCAACCTAAAGAGGAACATCTTTCTAGGTGAATGTTGTGTGAGTTGGTATTGTAAGAAAAAAAGTTCAATAATTTTGAGAATATATGAATTTGAATATGTTTCCACCACTCAGGATTGTACTCAAATGTTGTGGACGAAAGATCAGTTGGAATATTTGAATATAAAATTTTCTAAACCATTGAAGATACTTTGTGATAAGAAAATTGTGGTTGATCTTTCTAAGAATCCTATCAAATATTCAAGATCAAAAAAAATTGATATAAAGTTTAAATAAATAAAATATAATGTTGATCTTGGAGATGTTTTTCTATAATACATTTCAACAAACTATCAGATTGTTGATATTTTTACAATAGAAAATTCAAAGAAAAGGTTTGTTTATTTGAGGTTGAAACTTTATGTTTATCCTCCTCTCATGTCTTTCTAAACCTCATAAGAAAGAACCCCCACTCTGATTTATATTATGTTGACAAAGGGGGGTAGAAATAACAACTTTCTACATTGTAAGAAGTTTTAATTATCTTTATTTTTTTGAATCTGAAGTTGTGGTTATCAAATAATAGGGGGGAGAAAAAAATGAGAAAGGAAAATATAATACTGAGAGAATAAGAAAAGTGAGTGGGAGTTATCTTTACATGGACACAAAATTTCTTTACCACTGAGCGATGGAATTTCTTCATAAACATTACTTTATCCAGTAGTGTACTGTCAAGACACTCTCTCTTGAGAAATTCTATGTTTTGAAAAAATTAAAAAAACATGAGTTGATTGAAAAAAATGATTTGTGAAAAAATATAAAATATGGAAAAGATGTTAACGAGGGTTTTCAACAAATACAAAAATGGATATTGAAGTTCCTTTATGATAAATTGTTTTAAAAACGTTTTTTTAATTTGTTGAAAACTAAACACTTTTGTATAATAATTTTTTTATATAGGAAGAATAAATTTATTGAATGAAGAGGTATTTTTTTGATGAAAAGTTTTAAAATAGGTTGCTTATGAAGATTGAGAAGTTAGATGTTATAAATTTTTTCAAACTTTCTAAACAAAATTAAACGATGCTTTAATAAACAAGAATTTATCATAAATCAGGAAAATATTCATGATAAAATCTTTAGAAAAAAAAGGTGGAGATGTTTGAAGATATCAGAATTACTAAAAAGAAGTAAAAAAATTAGATCTAGTTTTTTTTTAGAAAATCAGAACCAACATTCTGAACAAATCAAAACTAGCATTCTAAAAAAATCATAATCATCATTCTACAAAAAATGAAACCAGCATTCTTCACAAAATCAAAACTAACATTCTCAGAAAATTGGAACCTTTTTTCTGAGCAAATCAGAATTAGTTTTATGAGAAAAATTGAAAATAAGATTATGAGTAAATCAGAACTAGATTTCTAAGAAAATTGGGACCCGTTTTCTATTAAAAATTAGAACCAATATTTTAAGAAAATCAAAACTTGTTTTCTGAGAAAACGGGAATCAGTTTTCTAAGAAAAATCGAAACCAAAATTCTGAGAAAATTGGAAATGGATTTCTGAGAAAAATCAAAACCAATATTATGATTAAATTAGAACAAGTTTTCTGAGAAAATCAGAACAATGTTTCTAAGAAAAATCAGAATCAAGATTCTGAGAAAATAAAAACCAACATTTTGTGAATGACAGAACCAAGATTCTATAGAAATCGGAACTTTTTTTCCAAGAAAAATAAGAACCATGATTCTGAGAAAATCAAAACCAATTTTCTAAGAAAATCATAACCAAGATTCTGAGAAAATTAGAACCAGTTTTATAATCAAATAGTAACTAAGTTTATAAGAAAAATTGGAACTAAGATTCTAAGAAAATTTGAACTAACATTCTATGAAAATTAGAATAAATATTCATTATAAATCCAAAAAACATTTTGTGAAAATTAGAACCAAAATTCTATAGAAATCAGAACCAACATTCTTTAGAAATCAGAACCAATATTTTGTGAAAATCAAAACCAAGATCCAAAATTATTATATTGAGAAAGATATAAATAGTTAATAAGTCAAAATTGAATTTAAATTTTTCATAAATATTAGATAAAATTAAGGATGTTTGAATAAGTCAAGGATTGAATATGAAATGTGAAATATTTTAGGATTATTTGAGATTTAAGGAAATAGGGAAGATTTTAAGTTTCCCACCTTTGGTTTTCGAGTTTCCTATAAATATTTTCTTAGATCATTCGTCCATTTTCAACTTTTATATTTGTGAAAAATGAATAATACTAAATAATTGAATGTGAAAAGTTTCCACCCAATTGAATAATATTTGTGTTGAGTTTTTGACGAGAGAAAAATGAACACCATTATTATCATACTAAGAAGATCGGACTCAGAAAAATCATACTAAGGATTCAGAATGATCATTTTGGGTAGTAGATTCAAAAAAGGTTTTTTCTTTTGTTTGGCTCAATTTTTTTATAAGAAAATATTGTAAAGTGATGAGAGTCATTATAATCTTTCCTATCGAGAGATATAATGTGTCTAATAGGATTTGGGACAGGTTGTGTTCACTTCTTTTTAATAGTGGATTTCCATAGACCCATGAGACTGTATATGGAAAGGATGTATATTCTCACACTAAGGCGAAACCTTATAAATCTTGTGTGATTTTCTTACTTTCCTACCTTTTCATGCATAAGTATTTACTAAAGGTTGATAAGGATATAAATCATACTGGTTGTAAGGGTTAAGCTTCTAGAAGCTTTGAGACTTATAAAAAGTGAACAACTGATTCAACCCCCCACCCACCTTCTCAATTATTATTTTATCCTTGGAATTTAAAATTCCATATAATTGGAAGAATTTTATTTAAAATTAAACTAGTAAAACGTGATGAAAAGTGGATTTTTAGAAGAAAAAAATGTTTTCTTATGTATAAAATGTTTTTATACCAAAGTCCAATATAAAACTAATTATAATGAATTTAATAAGATTATCAATAATATAATTGACCAAATTTTTCTTTTAAATTATTTTATAATAAAATTAATCTTTTAAAATTCTTGAAATGAACTGATGGGTTTCAATAAGAATTAGTATTTTATATTATTCACTAAAAATTAATCTTTTTATGAAAATCCCAAAATTTAGTTCTAAGTTAATTTTGATATGATGATTTAAAAAATGGTCACCTTTTTATCAAATTTAATTTCTAAAAGTGGTGTAAATAAATTAAAATATTTTTGCACAAAAAAAAATAAAATCCACTTTTGAAGAAAATTTACTTTTAAAGCATAAAATGATTTTACTGAAAATTGTGTACTTATTTATTAATAAAACCTTTATATGTATTTCTTATAATTTATTAATTCATATTCATACTTATAATTTTAATGGATAGTTTATAGTACTCACATTTAAAAAATATTATTTATATTATGGTTTTATTAATCTTATAATTGAATGTATCACATGATATCGAAGAAATAAAATTTATTTATAAAACAATATATCATAACATATCAGGGTGTTAAATTTTAACCCTATTAAAATAAATGTTACCATTGAAATTACATCACTCATATGAAAAAAATGAGGATATATTTGTTCCATCACATCTTCTAGTTCTCAAGTAGCTTATTCAAATTTTTTTAGTCCTCTATAGATCTTTAACCATGCGAGTGATCTTGTTTCCTACAAATTTATCTATTTGACCCAAAATTTATACTGAATATTATTTATATGAAATATCAAGACCAATTGGTGTGACCCATGATTTCAGTACACGTGAAGTCTTAGGTATATACTTCCTTAGGAAAGATTCACAGAACATATCGTAAACATGGGATAGGTTCAGTGGAAGCACAAAGAGATAAGTTATTGTCTCTACTAAATCAACAATATTGAAGGGAAAAATATACCAAGGGATTATGTTTCCCTTATTTCAAAATTTTATAACCTTATTATTTGGATAAATTCATATAAATGCCTTCTCACTAACTATGAATTATGTATTTTTTTTAATGATTTTCATCATAACTTTTCTATTGACTTTTAGTTACCTTAATGTGATACAAAATTCTTATGAATTTATCTATCATTGTATCAAAAATCATAGTTCCAAATCTATTTATTTCTCTTAATTAATCTTATCATAATAGAGTTAAACACTTTCCAATATAGGGCTTCATAAGGAGCTATCTGAATTCTTGAGTGAAAGTTATTATTGTAAAATAAAACTCAACTAGGGTAAGGTGTTGATCCCAACTACCTCTGAAATCTGTAGAACAAGACCTCAGTTTATCCTCTAGGGTTGGAATGGTTTTTTCAGACTGACCATTTACCTAAGGATGACAATCAATACAAAACCTCATCTTCATATCCAAATAATACTAAATACTTCTCTAGAAATTTTAGGTAAACCTCATATCGCAATCAGATACAATGGAATGTGGTACTTCATGAAATATTACCACATATTTAAGGTATATTCTAGTAATATGATAAAGATAGAAATATTCTCTAATGGAAAAAAAGTATTCTAAATTTTTAAGGCGAGTGACTATAACCCAAATATCATTATTTCCTTTAGATGTTTTGGGGAGTATAATTAAAAAATCTATGGTGATGTTTTCCCATTTACATTCTAGTATGGGTAATGATTGTAAAATCTAATTAAACTTCTCTCTCTTGTATATAAACTGTTTAAATACCAAGAACTAAGATACATACTATGAAATATTTATCTTCATGTTGCCCCACCAGAAATAATCTTTCGGATCTATATACATCTTTATATTCTAGGATGAATAGATAATGATTAACTATGAGATTCATCCAACAAGTCCTTCTTTAGGTTTGGTATTGATGGGAAACATAAACAGTTCTTGAACCTTATCATTCTATCCCAATCAAGGTTGAACTCAGAAACATTTCTAATATTCTTTTTCATATCTACATCTTCTTTTTGTGCCTCTTTAAACCTCACATGGATAGATGGTTGAATATTCATTTGAGAAAGATAACATTTCTCAACTTCCTTCAAGATTTATGTATCTATAATTTGTAAATCTTGAATCATTGGATCTAATATGATTCTTTTTATAGATAATCTAGCATGATCCTTTCAACTTAGACCATCGACCACCTTGTTCACATTCCAAGGTTAAAAATTTATTGAATCCTCATAATCTATAATAAACTCAAACCATATTATACAGTTCATGATCAGGTTTTTTTTAGTAAATATATACATTAAAATTTTATAATTAGTATATATGTCACACTTTTCTCCATAAATATAATTCCTCCATATCTTTAAGTAAAATCCCTATAGCAAACTCTAAATCATGAGTTGGTTAATTTTTATTAGGAAACATTAATGGTCATGAGGATTAAGCTATAAGCATATCATTATTCATGAGGAATCATCTTGTTCCCTTATTTTATACATCATTGTAGATAAAAACCTTTTTCCACTATAGGTTATTGTACTAACAGGTTCACTGACTAACCATCTCTTTAGTTCCTTAAAATTTTACTCACATTCATTTGTCTAAAGAAACGTTTCTCCCTTATGAGCTAACTTAGTGATTGGATTATCCATCCATGAGAAATTATCTATAAAACATTGATAATATCTATACTAACCCATAAAACTATAAATATTGGTCATATTGGCTGGTTTGGGTCAATTTTCAATAACTTCCATTACTGATAGATCCATGGATATAACCTCTCTTGAGAATATATGACCCAAAAATGAAACTTTTTATATCCAAAATTAACACATGGTAAAGAAAAATATTTCACAAAATCATAATTAAATAATAAACACACTAATACATAAAATTAATGAAATTTTATGTTATCATTTGATCATATCCCTAGTAAAACATAAGTAACATCAAATGATTTTAACATAGAAAAAAATCATTAAAATATCAATCACTACTAGAAAAACAGGTATTTTCGACGGGCTATTTGCGACGGGATCCCGTCACAAATAGATCGTTGCTGAAAACGCCGTCGTAACTACACTTATTTGCGACGGGCCCGTCGCTAAAGCCTTTTTTTTGCGACGGACATTCTCCCCATCGCAAATAGTATTCCGTATTTTTGTAAAAAAATTTAAAATAGTTTTTGCGACGGGACCCGTCGCAATCGCTTTTGCGACGGTTCCGTCGCAAAAACTATTTTTTAAAAAAATAAAAAAAAATTAATAATACTAGTATTTGCGACGGGAGTAGTATCCCGTCGCAAATACTATTTTTTAAAAAAAATAAAAAACTATTAATAATACTAGTATTTGCGACGGGCCTAGTATCCCGTCGCAAATACTGTAAAAAAAATAAAAAAAATAAATTATTAATAAATTATTTTAATTAATATAATAATAGAATTATAATTTAGAAATGAAAATAATAAATTATTTTAATTACTATAATAATAGTAGAATTATAATTCAAAAATAAAAAATAATAGAATATTAATAAATAATTTAATTAATATAATAATATTACAATTATAATTTATAAATAAAAAAAATATTAATAAGTTATCTTAATTAATATAAAAATAATAGAATTATTTTACATTCAAATATTAAAATAATTCAAGTATTACAAAAAAAATAATTAAATTTTAATATTATAAAATTTTAATATATATATATAATTTTAATATATATATAAAATTTTAATATATATATATATAATTTTAATATATATATAAAATTTAATATTATAAAATATAAATAATATTATTATTCATATTAATATTGTTATTTAAAAATATAATATTATTAATATTTTATAATGAGACAGAAACTACGAATAGAAAAAAAAATATTTTGATTTCACAAATTTCATAACAGAAATACAAACTCTAATCTGAAGGAGGGGGGGAGGGGGAGGTGGGGGATCTGCAGATGGTGGTGGAGGAAACTCCATCCCTAAAGCATGAGTGAGTCTGCGCATGTACTCCATCTGCTCCTGATGCTGCTGCTGCCACCGACTCGCCTGCTCCTCGTACAGCTGCTGCTGGCATCGACGCTCCTCCTCATGCTGCTGACGCATCTGCACCTGCTCCTGTCGGAGACTCTCTATCTGTGCAGTCTGAGATCGCAACTGATCCTCATACTGTGTAGAAGAAGATGCACGAGCTCCTCTCGAGCTGGACGCCGACATCGCAGCACTGCCATAATAATCTCCGGGAGTCAGTCGAGAGCCGATACCAACTACCCGGCCCTTCTCGAAGGTATACTGGGTGGCCTGCATCCATGCCGCCTCATCAAACTGACGGGCAGTGGTCTGATCTGATGACTCGGCCTGACTCTCAGGCCGGGCCTGTGCCGCTGCGGCCTCATATGACTCCTATAGTTGCAATTTAAAATTAAAATTGTGAATATATTATATGCAGTTAATTTTTAAACTTGAAAACAAATAATATTGACCACGATGTGATGCTGACGATCACCTCTGAGCTCCCCAGTAGCAGGATCACTATACATCCTCCGATATACGTCGTACTCTGTAATATCGGGGTGCTCGACAGCCTATAAGAATAAAAAATAAACTGTTAA
Organism: Viscum album; assembly: GCA_963277665.1. Classification (NCBI taxonomy): domain Eukaryota; kingdom Viridiplantae; phylum Streptophyta; class Magnoliopsida; order Santalales; family Viscaceae; genus Viscum; species Viscum album. The sequence continues at coordinate 151,398,790 of OY728159.1, forward strand.
TATTTATAGTTATATAAAATATTTATAAATAATGTATGTACCAGATGCTGTCTATGAGTACTGAAAGAACGACTCCCAGCTCGATGAGTCACCTCCTGTCTCCCCCGATTCTGCCTCCCCGCCGATGATCTCCTCTGAAAGGCACCACTCAACCAGTGCGCACATAATCCATCCCATACATGGGATGAAATATACTCTGGTCGGTGTGCTCTACATGACTCCTCAAAATCTGACACTCCTGCTTTCTTCATCGCAGCTTTTCTTAAATTGTGCAAAAACTGACGAAGGCGATCACGCATGGTCACCTCCCATGCCTCGTGGATGGCGTCACGCATGGTATCCTCGATCGGATACCATAAACCCTACAAATAAATCAAAATATCAAGTTAGAAATGAAATAATTTTCAAAATAAAAATTATTTATTTACGTACGTACCAACCAATGGCCGAACATGGCCTGCTGCACATCAATGGGAATCTGCTCTCATGTGGTCCACGGCTGAGAGAAATAGTTGCGCAAAATAGCGTTGCCCTGTCCGACTGCTATATGCGGAAAACTGAAAAAATAATAAACATTTATTATGTGAATAGATTAATGAAATCTTAGTCAAATCCACAGGTTATCACACAGGTTATCACACCTACGCGTGCGTGGATCAAACCCAAGACGTGGACGTCGCTCGGGGACGGGGTCAGGAATCATCAATCGTGCAAGACCGTGCCCCCTCCGCGTACTCCCTGGAGCGCCTGCAGGCTGAGGGTCATCTGTCAGCAACTCATCCGCATCAAAAGTCAGGTCAGCATCCGCCAACGCACGAAATGTGGCGTCGTCCATCTGAAACAGAAAATGTTAATGTTAGCAAATAATTGATAATTACTATTATATATACATAAATACATATTATGATTGTATATAAATACCATGTAATGCTATCAGTGTTCATCTTCATCATCATCTTCATATATGTCAATGTCATCTTCATATTCCTCCTCAACATCATCGATATCCATTCGAGTTACAGTTGCTTCATCTCTTACCGTTTCAAATTCATATGTGACATCATTAACATCATCGTCATCACCGACTCTTAAATGTGGGGTGTCGTCATCGATACTCATGTCTCTTTGTAAAAAAGATTGATTTTGAGTACTCTCTTGAAAAACTTCAATTCTTTGCACATCAGTGAAAGCACATTCACTTTGACTAAACTGATTGTCTCGAATTTTGATTTTTATTACACTCCACCAATCAGTCAAGTCTCTTGATGTTGCACAGTACTTTGCATAATAAACTTGATATGCCTGTTGAGCCAATAAGAATGGTTCATTTACTGCGAGAACACTTTTACATTTAATATCGATGATTCCATGAGTCGGATGAACACGCACGCCTCTCTCTATATCCAACCACCGATATTTGAACATGGTTATGTAATGTTGTCCAAGATAACAGAGTTCAATGATTTCATCAAGTATGCCATAAAAGTCAACTTCATTTTCTCGATGATGAGATCCTCTCAAGCTAACTCCACTGTTCATTGTTTTTTTCGATTCCCCATATGCATGTGTGTGGAATCGAAATCCATTCACCACATATGCATTATAAGTTTTAACAAGTTTCGAAGGTGGGTTACTCAATACACACAGCTGTTTGTCAATTTTATCAGCATGTTGAGACACCTGAAAATTTGTGAAATAATTATCAATATAGTAAACTATACATTGAATGAGTTTCTAGAAGATAAAGAATTTATGTTACCAGTTTTTGAAACCACTGAGAGAAATTTTTCAGTCGACGTTCTTCGAGAGCAGCTGCTGTAATTTGTGGAATTTGTTTCTTGATATGATTATCATACAACCTATAAAAACCAAAGTTATTTACTGTAACATAAATGAGAGAATAATTGATATAAACACTTACAGTACAACTGATGTCATCTCTTCACAGTTGAGCAGAACATACGTATGAGCTCTATGACGTTCATCATCTGAAAGCCAGCGTTCAGAAACTCCACCAAAACCAAGCTCTGACTGGTTGAAAACAGATAATTGATTGTCGATTTCATCAATATTCCTCTCATTCCGTCCCATTCGGTTGTGTTTTGAAGGATACTCAGATTCAAAATAATGGGAGCAGAAAAAAGATATTTCCTCTTGCAAATAAGCCTCTGCAATAGATCCTTCAACAGATGCTTTGTTGCGTACTTTTCTTTTCAATTTTTGCATGCATATTTCAAATGGGTACATCCATCGAAACTGTACCGGACCTCCACATTTGGCTTCATATGGCAAATGTAACATCAAATGTTCCATTGAGTCGAAGAAAGATGGCGGAAATATTTTTTCCAGTTTACATATAATTACAACAACATCTTTTTCAAGTTTTCCTAGAGCATCATAATCTGCCATAGCCGCACAAATTTCCCGAAAAAAATGAGACATGTTTGTTATGGAATCCCAAATCACAGAATTCAAGAGACCTCTTAATCCAATGGGTAGAAGTCTCTCCATTATAACATGACAATCATGACTTTTTAATCCAGTAATATGACCATTATTTACACATCTACCCAAATTGGAAGCACAGCCATCTGGAAGTCTCAAATCTGCAATCCACTGACAAAATAATAAACGGTTTTCTTTAGACAGTGTATAAGCTGCTTTTGGTTTCAGTAACCTTTCTGTTCTGACATTCTCAAATAGTTCCAATTCTGGATGCCTGCAAATTTGGGCAAGATCTAAACGTGCATTTACATTGTATTTGCTCTTTCCTGGCGTATCCAAAACTGTATGAAACAAATTATCAAAACAGTTCTTCTCAATATGCATGACATCTAACATGTGTCGGACCAACAAATCAGACCAATATGGCAAATCCCAAAATATGCTACGTTTAATCCAATTGTGTTCTTTCCCAAAACCAGAAATTTTCTGTTGATTTATTGTGGGACCAAAAGTGATGGGAGGTAATGAAAATACAACTGATTTTAACTCCGAACCTGATAGCATTTTTGGAGGTCCATCCCTTTCAACTGTTCCTTTTCTGAAATGAGATCTGTTTCTGCAAAAAGGATGATCAGCTGGAAGAAATCTGCGATGACAGTCAAAATAACAAGGTTTCTTTCCATGAATGAGCATAAATGCTTTGTTCTCTCCCATACAGTAAGGACATGATTTCTGACCATGTGTACTCCAGCCAGATAACATCCCATAAGCCGGGAAGTCACTTATTGTCCACATCAATGCTGCTCTCAGTATGAAATTTTGTTTCGTTGCAACATCATATGTACTGACACCAATACTCCACAATAAATTTAATTCATCAATCAATGGCTTCAAATAAACATCAATATTTTTCTTCGGATGTCCTGGAATTAGTAAAGTCAAAAAGATATATGGCTCCTTCATCAACATCCATGGAGGTAAATTGTACGGAGTTAAAAAAACAGGCCAACATCAATATTGACTACCATAAGATCCAAACGGACAGAAACCATCAGTGGAAAGGCCCAGTCGAACATTTCTAGCTTCTAAAGCAAATGATGGATGCACTCTATCAAAATGTTTCCATGAATCACCATCGGCTGGATGATTCAAGATTTTATCGGTTGAAATATTCTCTTTATGCCATGACATCATTGTCGCTGTATTCTTAGACATGAATAAACGCTGAAGTCTGGATGTAAGCGGAAAATATCTCAACTGTTTTACAGGAATCAAACCAGACTTCCCGTGTTGTCCTTCTTTATATCTCAGTTGCCCACATGTAGGACAACTATCCAACGACTCATTTTCCCCAGAATATAAAATGCAGTCATTTGAACATGAATGAATCTTCTGACAAGTAAGTCCCAAATTTCGAACCATCCTCTTACTCTCATAGTAATTTGCAGGTAAAACATTTCCTTCGGGTAACAGTGTTTTCAGCAAAGAAAATATCTGGTCAAAACAGGTGTTTGACATTCCGTTATCTGATTTGATAGCCATAAATTTTGCAACTGCTTCTAATTTGCTCATCTTGCAGCCAGGATATAATGCATCCTCAACAGATTTCAACAACTCATAAAATTCAGATGGTGCCAACTCAGGATTTGAAGCTATATCAGCCGGAGTTTCTATATGTTGAACAGATGAACCTGCAACATCATGTACTAAATCTTGAAACCGGGATGGATCCGGAATCAAGTTGGTATCACCTGCTCTGGAACTGTGTTCACCGTGTTGATACCAAAAAACATAATCTGGTTGAAAACCAAAACGCAAGAGATGTTCTCCCACTTTGTCAAATGTGTCAAACGTTCTCAATGCACATTTTCTGCAAGGGCATTTTATTTTTCCTTCTGAAACAAATTCTGAATTTGATTCTGCAAATGATAAAAAAGTCTCCACACCCTCAACATATACTGGATTTAAACCAGAACCGTTTGGATTTCTACGTTGATTTATCCATATGCGGTCACCTAATAATGATTTTTGACGACCTCGTTGTTCCATATTTCTCTATAAAATATAAAAGCATTACTGGTTTTGAATAATTTGTTAGAAAAAACACTCAAGTAAAGATTGAATATATTGAGAATAAAGAAAAACATGTTACAAATATTGATAATTTTAATATTATATTGATTTTTTATTATTTTAATAATACTAATATAATTTTTTCATAAACATTAATTATATAATAATAACATTATTACATTATTAGTATATTTTATTATTAATATTAAAATAACATAATTTTTTATATTATATACAATTCTCCTTTCATCTGTGTGTTTAACATTCTATCTCCACATGTAATATTCGCATTCACTTTCACCTCTCCATTGGCGAGTAGGTTGATAATTTTGAAAAAGAATGCGAATATTACATGTGGAGACAGAAAACACACAGATGAAAAGAGAATTGTATATAATATAGAAAATTATATTATTTTAATATTAATAATAAAATATACAAATAATGTACTAATTATTGGTAATTATTACTAATTATTACTAATTATTGGTAATTATTACTAATTATTACTAATTAGTGGTAATTATTACTAATTATTACTAATTATTGGTAATTATTACTAATTATTGGTATTTATTACTAATTATTGGTAGTTATTACTAATTATTACTAATTATTACTAATTACTGATAATTATTACTAATTACTGGTAATTATTCCTAATTATTACCAATTGTTACCAATTATTACTATTTACCGGTAATTATTTCTAATTATTGGTAATTATTACTAATTATTGGTAATTATTACAAATTATTGGTAATTATTACTAATTATTGGTAATTATTACTAATTATTGGTAATTATTACTAATTGTTACTATTTATTACTAATTATTACTATTTACCGGTAATTATTCCTAATTATTGGTAATTATTACTAATTATTGGTAATTATTACTAATTATTGGTAATTATTACTAATTATTGGTAATTATTACTAATTATTGGTAATTATTACTAATTATTGGTAATTATTACTAATTATTGGTAATTAATACTAATTATTGGTAATTAATACTAATTATTACTAATTATTGTTAATTATTACTAATTATTACTAATTATTGGTAATTATTGTTAATTATCCCTAATTATTGGTAATTATCCCTAATTATTTGTAATTATTACGAATTATTGGTAATTATTACTAATTATTACTAATTATTACTAATTATTACGAATTATTGGTAATTATTACTAATTATTATTAATTATTCCTAATTATTGGTAATTATTACTAATTATTGGTAATTATTACTAATTATTCCAAATTATTGGTAATTATTAATAATTATTGGTAATTATTACTAATTATTACTAATTATTGGTAATTATTACTATTTATTGCTAATTAATACTAATTATTGCTAATTAATACTAATTATTGCTAATTAATACTAATTATTGGTAATTAATACTAATTATTGGTAATTAATACTAATTATTGGTAATTAATACTAATTATTGGTAATTAATACTAATTATTACTAATTGTTGGTAATTACTGGTAATTATTACTAATTACTGGTAATTATTACTAATTACTGGTAATTATTACTAATTACTGGTAATTATTACTAATTACTGGTAATTATTACTAATTATTGGTAATTATTACTAATTATTACTAATTATTACTAATTACTGGTAATTATTACTAATTACTGGTAATTATTCCTAATTATTACTAATTATTACTATTTATTACTAATTATTACTATTTACCGATAATTATTACTAATTATTACTATTTATTACTAATTATTGGTAATTATTACTAATTATTGGTAATTATTACTAATTATTGGTAATTATTACTAATTATTGGTAATTGTTACTAATTATTGGTAATTATTACTAATTATTGGTAATTATTACTAATTATTGGTAATTAATACTAATTATTGGTAATTAATACTAATTATTGGTAATTAATACTAATTATTGGTAATTAATACTAATTATTGGTAATTAATACTAATTATTGGTAATTAATACTAATTGTTAATAATTATTGGTAATTATTACTAATTATTGGTAATTATTACTAATTATTGGTAATTATTCCTAATTATTGGTAATTATTACTAATTATTGGTAATTATTACTAATTATTCCTAATTATTGGTAATTATTAATAATTATTGGTAATTTTTACTAATTATTACTAATTATTGGTAATTATTACTAATTATTGGTAATTAATACTAATTATTGGTAATTAATACTAATTATTGGTAATTAATACTAATTATTGGTAATTAATACTAATTATTGGTAATTAATACTAATTATTACTAATTATTGGTAATTACTGGTAATTATTACTAATTACTGGTAATTATTACTAATTACTGGTAATTATTACTAATTACTGGTAATTATTACTAATTACGGGTAATTATTACTAATTATTGGTAATTATTACTAATTATTACTAATTATTATTAATTACGGGTAATTATTACTAATTACTGGTAATTATTCCTAATTATTACTAATTGTTACTATTTATTACTAATTATTACTATTTATTACTATTTACCGGTAATTATTACTAATTATTACTATTTATTACTATTTACCGGTAATTATTACGAATTATTACTAATTATTACTAATTATTAGTAATTATTACTAATTATTGGTAATTATTACTAATTATTGGTAATTATTACTAATTATTGGTAATTATTACTAATTATTGGTAATTAATGCTAATTATTGGTAATTAATACTAATTATTACTAATTATTGGTAATTATTGGTAATTATTACTAATTATTGGTAATTATTACTATTTATTGGTAATTATTACTATTTATTGGTAATTATTACTAATTATGGGTAATTATTACTAATTATTGGTAATTATTACTAATTATTCCTAATTATTGATAATTATTAGTAATTGTTCCTAATTATTAGTAATTAAATGAATAATTACTAATAATTAGGAAGAATTACCAATAATTACAAATAATAACATTATTAGTATATTTTATTATTAATATTAAAATAATATAATTTTCTAATTTATATACAGTTCTCCTTTCATCTGTGCGTTTTCTATCTCCACATACAAATAATACATGTGAAGACAGCAAACACACAGATGAAAAGAGAACTGTATATATATAAAAAATTATATTATTTTAATATTAATAATAAAATAGACTAATAATGTAATAATGTTATTATCCCTAATTATTGGTATTTATTACTAATTATTAATATTTATTCTTAATTATTAAAAATTATTACTAATTATTCCTAATTACCATTAACTATGAACAATACTAATAATTTAAATTTATTAAGTAATAAAACAATATAAACATAATTAAATTACAACTAATTAAGAATAATTGAAACTAATAAAAAATTAAAAAAAAATATTAAATTAAATTGAACATAAATACCTTGAAAATTGATCTGCTCTGACCGTTCTTCAAAACTTTAATATCAGCTCCGGAGAAAAAAATTAAACTGAAGAAAAACTCAACTTTAGAAACGCAAGTTTGAGAGCAGGAGAAGATAGAGAATGAGAATGATTTGAAAAAAACGGATGGGGGTATTTATAGGTTAGATTATTTGCGACGGGTCCATTTGCGACGGGATTCCCGTCGCAAATACCTTAGCCAACATTTATTACGGTCAACGGGTAAATAGTTATTTGCGACGGGTCCCGTCGCAAATAACCACCTACCGACATACTATTTGCGACGGGGGAATATTCCCGTCGCAAATACCTTTTACCGCCGCCGGTTATTTGCGACGGGGAAAGCAATCCCGTCGCAAAAGCCTAATTATTTGTGACGGGTAAATACCCCCGTCGCAAATAAGTTTTTAACGGGACTATTTGCGACGGGATTTATTCCCGTCGCAAATACCCATTTTTCCCGTAGTGAATTGAATAATTCTTGAGGAAAATAACCTTTCATTTGGAAATCATTTATTTAAAATCCAAATATTAAAAAAATATTAAAGAAAACATTTTCTTTGAAATTAACCATAGAAACATATAAAGTAATATCATTGAGTGATCATCATGACAATAGATTCTTTCCATGACATGTACATTAAAATAAATATTCCTTTCACATTTTCACTAAAAAGTCAAAAATACCTCATTTAGAAAATGATAAGAATATTTCATTAAAAAATTTAGAAAATTAAATAATGGGTAAAAATAACTTTAAAATTTAAAATTATAATATAAATTACATTCTTAAAAATAATTTTAGAAAACCTTGATTTGGAAGTCAATGTGTTTTTGACTGAAGAGATAAATAAAATCAATTTTCCTTAAAACATTTTTTCGGACTATTGAGATATTCAATAAATTAAAATGAAATAAAATATTTAATATTAATAATTAACAATATTATAAAAAATTCATGTTATTATTGAGATATACATTAAAAAAATTCATTATCATAAATTTAATCATAAATAATCCTAATAAACAATGAGATTGTAACATACATCCCTTACCTATTTAGTAACATTTGAATCATTTTTTACCATATACGAATAACTTTATATAAAACCTTAAATATAATTAAAATAACTATAATCATTATATAAAATATCAAATGAGAAAAATATACACATCATAATGGAAATAATAGGTGAATATGTGAAATGTCTCAGGGAAATAAAAGTTACATGAGAAACCCCTTACCCCAAGTATTGTCTTGCTTCATGCATGTTAGAACCTCCTATATAATAAATATATATTTATTATACATATATTATAGAACAATAATCAAATATATCATAACATATATAAATTATTTATATAATATTATCACTAGTTTATAAAAAATTATTTATTAAAATCATTATTCCGGGTGAAAATTATTTCATTTTTCATTCATGTTTCATTTCAGAAATCCCGATCCTTGAAAATTGATCATGATTTCATCATATCCATAATTATAATGACTATATAAATATTATAAATATTCATTATATGTATATTTTTATTTATCTATAAAATTTATAAATAGATAATGATTTACAACGTTCTTGGAGACGGTAGGTTGTATATACGCATGAATGTTGTTTTAATTTTCTAATGAATATAAGGAAACAAAGATGAATAATATTTTACCATTATATAACCATAATAATATAATAAATGTAATTTATAAAAATTATTTTAATCTTTATAACCATCCAATTAAAATTGTGATGAAAAAAGAATTACACCGATATGTGGAGACGGTAAGCTGTACATACACACGAGTGATGTTTTCATTTTCCATATGATGGAAAGGACAAAAAATCAGTTGTTACATTATAATAATATAAATTAAGTTTATTTAATATAAAAAATTAATTATTTAATAATGGGTACTATATATTTAAAGGATGTAGTATAAGAAGAAAAATTAAAAGTACTCATATAAGAGTTATACCTCATTATTAAGAAAGCTCTTTTGGATTACACCTTCAGACTTAAAAGGATGGTAATTTAAAAATACCATAAGATATAGGATGTGTATAAGGAATATTGGAAGGTATTATAGTCAGTATTGTCTAATATATAATACTCATGAAGTGTGGATAAGAGAGTAAAGGCGGTATCCTTTTATAGGTGAGGAAAAGGACACACTTGGAATTATTTAAAAGATTAAAATAATATATTTATCATAATCATGTAAAGACGAACCAAATCATAAAAAAATTAGAATATAAGATGTTATATGGTTAAAATAAACTCCAAAAATCACATTTGGGAAGGTTTTGGATACATTTTAAACCTTGTTTTCTTGTAAAACAAATTTAAACTCATTTTTACGTTAATTGGGATAACATAATTTTAACATGATAACATACTTTTATGAAAATAAATAAAATAGAATTTATAAATAAATTTGAACATGTTGATTAAAAATTTTGAATCCATTTTTTATATTTAATTTATATTGGTAGAAGAAATTACAATTAATATAAGAACACAAAACGCATAAAAACAGTTTTTAGGAAAATACTTGATTTTAGAGTAAAAAACATTTAACATTAACATAAGGTAATAAATTTTTTTCCACATATTTTTTTAAATAATAAAAAATAGTGGTTTTATAGGTTTTCGGAACGAAAAAACCCAATTAAATCTTCTAACTATTATATTAAACCCAAATACCTAATAATAGTTTTTAATTTGAATAAAATATAACTTATCTTCACAAAATTCAATATTTGGTTCCTAATTTAAAAATAGAGTTTTAAAATAAAATGTATAAATAATTGATAATAAATTTGGTCTAAAACCACTCAAAATAGGATAAGTCTCATTTTAGTGATATTTTTATGTTTTACCCCAACGTTTTAGCGAAATATTATATCTTTTACTAAGGTGACAAATATTTATTATGGTTAATATTCAAAATGACCAATATTATGGTTTTCCTAATTATATAATATTAATTATAATTATTAAAAATATTGAATACATTTTATAAAATTCAATCCATATAAGTGTAAAAATATAATTTAAAATTAAACTAGAAAAATGTGATGAAAAGTGGTTTTCTGGAAACAAATGTTTTCTTTAGTATAAAAATGTATTATACCAAAATAAAACATAAAAATGATTAAAATGACCTTAATATAATTATTGAAAATATAAATTAATTATTTATACTTTAAAATAATTATAAAACAAATTGTGTCTTTAAAAATGACTGAAACAAAAAGATAGATTTCAATAAGAATCGGTATTTTCTTATATTCATTAAAAAATCACCTTTTCAGAAAAATATTAAAATTTCATCATAAGTTAATTATGATATTATAATTTCAAAAATGATATCATATTTATATAATAAAATTTTAAAAAAATTATAAATTATTTTTAATATTTTCTCACAAAAATAAATAAAAACCATTTTTATGAAAATTTATTTTTGAAAAATAAATTGATTTTACTTACAATTGAGTATTTATTAATTATATAAAAACATTATAAAAAAATTCATAATGTGGTAATTCTTATTCATACTATCAGGTTTGAAAAATAGTTCATAACAATCACATTTAAATAATATTATTTAAAATGCAGTTTATTTAAACTTAGATTTACATCCATCGCAATCTATCGATGAAATAAAAATTATTTATAGAAAACAATATCATAAAATCTCAGGGTGTTATAATCAAATGGTGGAGTGTCATGGGACAAGACATTTTGTGTACATCTCATTCATGTGAGAACTTCAATAACTTTATCCTTAGGGAATTATTTTCTAATACACTGAACCCAGATCGTTCCAAAAAAATCATGGAGCTTCAGTAAGGGTCTAGGACTGTAACTACATACTCTTACCAATTCCTCAAAAACTTCATTTTTCTCCTCTCTTGGCTAGGAATGAGTAAAAAAGGCTAATAAGTTTCAGATCAATCTTTATCTTCATATCAGAATAAATTTTAATATTTTTTAACTAACGACATACCTGGAGGTTCTATGCAAGGCCATAACTATTGAGAAGGGTCTAGATGAGGATCAGATAGTTAGTATTCTTCCACCCTTTAGTACTCATATGAGTGGACCTTCCGATCCTATGATAATTTTCACTTATTTTATTAGGAAGATGAATATCAAGGATGTATAGTGGGATATTGCTAAGTGGGTAGAGTAAACTATGGATTCTTTAGCCTCTTCAGGAGTAGTTCCAAAATTCTTCAACTATGAGAAGGTCAATAATTATCAAAGGATATTCATAATACCACAGAGAAATTATTTTTATTATGGAAAGATAGGGAATCTCCAATAGTTATTCTCAAGATATTTTTGGTCAAGTTTATATATGAGTGTACTACAAACAAAATCTATAACCCAATGATCTAGATGTGGTCCTCAATATTAACAATAGTTGATGATGACTTAGGCAATTAATGAAACACAGGGTCAGGTTCATGGATTTGAGGAAGAATAAGTGTTTTTAGAGGATTTGAATCTAGTATATGGTGGTAAGTGATCCTCTACTATTAGATTTATGGTCATGATAACTTCTATACTATCTACTTCTTTGTTTTATATAGGTTTTTTTAATTCCTGTATATCTTCACAAGTTATTTTTGTACTTGAGTAACTGGCCAAGTTGTATTTTTAGTTGATCACCCTTGATACACCATTAGTCAATAAAGTATACCATATTCATAAATTCTCAAAGTTTCCTATAGTCATTATCAATTATGGACACCTATGGTACATTATGATTCTATAGATTAAGATATTTGATGTGATTATTGGAAGGGATTTTTCAGGAATCTTTCAATCCCACATTGTTTTCAATTGGAGATAGGTGGCATTTACATCACCCAATGGAGATAAGTTTTTGATGATTGGTGGTGGAAGTTTTTAATTTGTAGAGTGGGTCCAGACATGAGCAAGATTAGGATGATTATAAAGTAGATTACAAGCTTAGATAGTTGAGTAGGATTAGTGGTTATAATAACCTAGACTTTTTATACATAAATATCAAATATTTTTAGATGGATATTAAATATATTTCCCAAATATATTCCTATGAACCATAATGGTTTGGTCTCTTTAAAGACTAGGTGCAAAATCTTATTATTTATTGAAATATCTTTATCGTCTCCCATAAAGATCTTCAATTTTTTTAATCTTCATGAACATAATTTATTTAAAAACTTTATTCAGAACTTAGGGAAATGAAACGTTATAAATTTTGAGATCAAATGATTAGTAAGGGTGAACATTAGAGATATAATTTTATAATCATATGAAAACATACGATATGAATAAGGTAATGAGATCATGAAAATAACTTACAAATCTCATATTCAAGCTATCATATATCATATACATGAGTAAAGTAATAAATCATTATCACTCCAAAATACATGATTCATAATAGTTTCAAATAATTATAATTCATATCCATAAGATCATGTAATAAAAGTGTGGAAATAACATAGGTATATAAACCAATTCATTTTTCAATGTTAACTACCAAGTTCCTTAAACATATTTTATCAAGCCCCATCACCTATTTCACATTGTTTATCAATTACATTGGCTGGTTTCCCATTATGGATAAAGCGTATAGGACTATTTTCCATTATGGATCAATCTTGTTGGATATTTTCCCATTGTGGATCAATACCTTGGACTTTTTTCCCATTATTATCTCATGATATATATATTTTTACCCAAAACATTGGAGGTAGATATAGGTCCCACATGTCCTTGGTTATAATGTGACCATCGTCCTTGGTTATAATGTAACCATCATCCTTTGTTATAACGTAACCCCCATCACATAATGAAAACCACAAATTAGTGTGTAATAAGATCATGAAAAATTCATCATATTATAACCCATTAAAAGAAAATTTTATCATGAACATTTCATTGTAACATAACCCATACCCATGGAAAAGGAATGGGTTTCAGAAATATCACTTAATCATAATCATAACACATATATAGAAATAATAATGATGGTAAAATTGGATTATATCCATGCTAAATCATAAGTAACATCAAATGATGTTATCTTAATTGAAAAATTATTTTTAAAGATCACTTAGAACATTTATTGAGTAAAATATTCTTTCCACTTTGAAGATAAATCTTTATAACAAAAAAGTTTTAAAAAAATAAAATTCTTTTATTTTAAAATAATATTGTAAACTTATAAAATAATATTTAAATCATTTATTGGTCATTATGGTGGAAAATTATTTTTATTTCATACATGTTAAAACAAGTTTCTTTTCACATTTCGATAAAATCCAAAAGGTCCATGTTTTTAAAATTACATGTATATTCATTTTAAAAAAAATTAAAAAGTAAAACATGGGTAAAAATATAATTAAAGAATCATTGTATAATAGTATATACTTTATCTAAAACGTTTTTATAAAATAAGAAAATTAAAGGAAATGGGTTTTTGATCAAAGAGATAAATGAAAATGATTTTTAAAAAAATTGTATTTTAAAACTTTCATAGAGTAAAATGAAAGGAAGAAAAGTATTTTCAGACAAATAACCATAGTGTAATAAAATAATAGAGTTTTTTGAGATTCAAATAAAAATATCTCATTATTGGAATCATGTTATAAATAATTCTGTAAATCAATTAGATTGTAACACTAAAAATTTATCACTTTGATATATTTTGAATCCTAATTCACATGAATAAGATAACATAATATGGATATTTTTATCCCATTATTATCATTATAAGTATGAAAAATAAATTCATGGGTGTTATATACACCACACAAAATAAAAAAGTTGTGTATAAAGAATGTGTCCCACATAAATAAAAGTGAGACGAAAATCCCTTACCACTTTGGAAACTTTTGAATTGTAAAACAAATTAAATAATAACATAAAATGAAACATTAAATATCTTTAAAATATTTATATTAACGATATAATATGTATAATGGGAAGTATATACACCCCACAAAATAAACTAGTGCTGAATATGGAATATGTCTCCTAAAAATAAAAGAGATACTAGAAATCACTAACCTTAAGTTTTGAATTCATTTGTATATGTTTAAATATCATGTATAATAAATATAATTTTATTATAAATATATTATATAACCATAATAATTTTTATCATACCATGTATTATTTATGTATGATCTTTTATTACCCTTTTATTAAAAATTCCATGTTAAAATTATATTTCAGGTAATAACTACTTCATTTTTTATGTATATTTTAGTTTGGTATTTTTGGTTCTTTTTATTTGATCATGGTTCCATTATATCCAGAATTTTAACAGTGATATGAATATAATATATATTCATTGTATATTTATTTTGATAAATTTAATAAATTAAGAGATCAAAAATGAATTACACTATTCATAGATACAGTAGGTCGTATGTACACATGAACATTGATTCTAATTTCTTAACAGATAAAATGAAATAAATTTAAATAATATATTAAATTTATATAGTTATTTTCTATTTATATATATCACATATGTTCATTAAACCTATCTTTATTAACTTCCTTTTCAAGTGTAAGTGAAAAACAAATCACATCACTTCGTGAGGCGGTAACGCGCCGTACACACGAGCAACAATATCATATTCTTGTGAAATGGAAAGTAAGAAGGTATATAGGATATTATAATTCTATAAGTATAATTATTTCATAAATATAATATATATGTATATACATTTGTTAAATTATTCTTTATATCCAACCAATATATGTGGTTATGGAAAGAAAATCACATTGGTTCGTGTGGAGGTAGTTTGTTGTACTCACAATCAAGAATTTCATTTTCCATTTGATGGAAGAGGATATTGATATAAGTTATTCCATTAATATAATAAAATCCTAGTATATTTTAGATAATTTTTTATTATATTGGAATTAATATAACATTGATTAAGGTGATATGATAAGAATTAAAAATAAAGATTTTATGAAGACAATAACCTTAACTTAGAAAAAAAATCCTTTAGATCTCTAATTAAGGACCCTAGGATTTGTATTTTGGAAATAAAAAAATATCTAGAATATGGATAATGAGTTTAGGTAACTATTTTGGTATGGTTTTTCCACTCAAATGGATTATGTGGTGTGTATAATTGAGGGGATCAGGTCCCCTTTTATAATTGAGGAGGAGTGTAAGTTTTTGTAAATTCTCAAAATTATTCAATAATGGGAAATCACTCATAACCCATGTGCATAAAAATTTTGTAAATAAAGTTTTTTATGGATTATATGGTTAATAAAAAACTTTCCACCACAAAACAAACACATGTTTTAAACATTTTTTCCCTTAACCTCTAATTTACTCACTTTTACCATTTTATTTTTCACCCCAATAACTAGTCTCTGTTTATTTAACTATGTAATTTATCCTTTAATAAAAAAATTAAAATGATCCTTATTAGATAACTAAAAACCACTTATTAAAAATATGAAATAAAATTTATTAAATGAAAATTCTATGATTTTTTAAAATTAATTTTAACACATGCATACATAATGCGCAAAACCTAATTTTAACATTAACTACAGTAATTAGTTTTTATTATTATTAATAATATTTATGAAAAAAATTAATTTTAACTTATTTTATAATATAAATTATAAATATTAAAAAAAATTAATCCATTTTATCAAATTAAATTCACATAACTATCTAAATTTAATTTAAAATAAAACCTGCAGATGTGATGAAAACTTGTTTTCGAAAGAGAAAATTTTCATAAGTATAGAAATTTTTAATATAAAAATTCAATATGAATATGATTCAAATTAAATAAATTATATTAATAAATATATAATTTAAATAATATTAATTTTAAAAAATATTAAATTAAAATTGATCTTGTTAATGATTTAAACGAAAAGATAGTTTTTAGTAATAATCAATATTTTTTAAAATTCATCGAAAAATTAATCTTTTCTGAAAATTTTCAAAAATTCAATTAAAGATAATTTTACATGGAGATTTAAAAAATGATGTTTTTTTAAATAAATTTTCTAGAATTGGAAAAAATTAATTTTATTATTGTTTCGCAAAAAAATAATAAAATCATTTTCTGTGAAAAATGGTGTTTTTAAACATATGAAGACTTTACTGAAAATTGAATACAATTTTTAGTGTTTTTTATTTATATAAATCAATTATAATTAATATTTAAAAGGTGGTTCTTCATATTCACACCACCAATTTTAGTGACTATGTTATAACTATTTTGTTTAAATAATAATATTAATAGTATATCATGGTTTTTTAAAACTCAATGTCTCGTGTAATGAAAGCGATTGAAGAAAATTAAATTTATTCAAATAAATATTTCATAAAATATTAGGGTGTTACATTCAAACCCCGTCAAAATTAATTTATCCCACAAGATTTTGTCACTTTGGTACAAAAAATTGAGTATACTTCTACCTGATTACATCCTCAGGTTCACACATAGCTTCCTTAATCTTAGGGTTTCACCACAAAACTTTGACTTGGTGAGTGTTCTTGTTTCATAGAACTTTCTATATATAATAAATAGTATACACTAATTATTCCTAATATTGAATATCATGATCTAGTTATATGACCTTAGAGTTAGTTCATGTAATGGATCAGGTATGTACTTCCTTGGGAGAAATACATGGAACACATCATGAACCTGAGAGAGGTTTACTGGGAGTACCAAGATATATCCTACCATCCCTACATGTTCAAGAATTTAAAAGGTAAAAATATACCTAGGGATTTATTTACCATTATTTCAAAATATCATTACCTTCTTCCATGGATAAATTATTATAAACACCTTGTAACCAACTTTAAATTCTATATCACACCAATGATTTTCATCAATACGTTTCTGTTAAATTTGTGCCACCCTTATGTATTATTGAATGGCTCTAACTTTATTTGCCATTTTTTCTAATTAATCTACTCCCAATAAATTTTTATCTCCAACTTCGTCCCATATTGTTGGATTTATACACATATTTAAATATATGGATTCATAATTATCCATTTCAATACTCGGGTGAAATCTATTGTTGTAAAAAACTCAACTAGTGGAAGATGTTGAAACTAACCACCTCTAAAATACATAGATAAAGATCTCAACATTTTCTATAGGGTTTGATTTTTTCTCTAAGACAAACCTTTTATCTGAGGATGATATAAATTGCTAAAACTCAACTCTGTATTTAATTTCTACTCAAGACTTTTCAAGAACATCAAGGTAAACCTCGGATCTCGATCAAAAAAAATAGAATGTGGTACTCCATGAAACCTTACCACTTCCTTAATTTATATTCTGTGAAGTTGGTCCAGAGAGAATTATTCTCTAATATAAATTATGTATGAAGACTTAGTAAGTCGATTGGCTATAACCCATATAGAATTATTCCCTTTATACATTTTTTGGATTCTGAAGACAAAATCCATGGTGATGTTTTCGCATATTTATTCTGGTATGTGTAATGATTGTAACATCCCCTTATAATTTTGTCTCGCATACTTAAATTTTTAAAATACCAAGAACCAATATACAAACTCTTAGATATATCTCTTTATTCCATTCTTCTTTAAATACTCTTTTAAATATCTATACATCTTTATACTTCTATGATGAATATAGAATGAAGATCTTTGAGCCTCTTCTAACAACTCTTTCTTCAAGTATGGTATGGATGGAACACATACACAGTTCTTGAACCTTATCACTCTATCATAATCAAGGTTAAACTCAAGAAAATTTCTTAACTTCTTTTGTAGAACCATATCATCATTCTGCACCTCTTTTATACTCACATGGATAGATGGTTGAACACTTATTTGATAATGATAATATTTCTCAACATCCTATAAGATTTCAAGATCCATCCTTTACAAATCCATAAATATTGGATCACTTGTGATCCTCATCATAGATAAGAAAACAACATCCTTTCAACTCAAAGCAGCATCCACCTTGTTCTCTTTCCCAACATGTTAATGTATTGAATAGTTAAAATATTTTATCATCTCCAGCCATATTTCCCAGAACATATTCAACTCCTTCTGTGTGAATATATACTTTAAAATTTTCTGATCGGTATATATATCACACTATTCCACGTAAATATAATTTTTAAATATCTTTAATTAAAAAAATTCCATAGCTAAATCAAAATCACGAGTTGGGTAATTTTTCTCCTGAACTATCAATTTTCCTAAGTAATAAGCTAAACCATGTAATTTTTTAGGATAATGCATCTCAATCCCTTATTGGATGAATAACTATAGATTAAAAACACTTCTTTACTATAGGGTAATATAATAATTGGTGCAATAAAAAATATTATCTTAAGTTCCTTGAAATTTCCCTCACATTCATCTATCCAGAAGAACTTGGATCCCCTTTAAGTTAACTTAGTGAGTGGATTAGATAGTCATGGGAAATTTTCTATAAAACTTCAATAATATCTAGCTAAACCATGAAAACTATAGATCTCGGTCATAGTGCTTGGTATAGGCCAACATTAAATAGCTTATGTCTTTGAGGGATACACTGATAAACCATCACTTGAGATTATATGACCCAAAAATGTAACCATTTTTATACAACAAATCATACTTTGTAAACATTTAATACATTTTATCCTTCTTTAAGGACTTTAGAAAAATTCACAAGTGTTATTCATGTTCTTACTTACTCTTCAAATAGATAATAATATCGTCTATAATGACTACCATAAACTAATCAAGGTAATATATAAAGTCTCTTTTCATTAAATCCATGAAGATAATAGGGCAATTAGTAAGATCTAATAACATCACTATATACTCGTAGTTTTTATACCTTGTATAAAAAAATTTCTTTGTTATATTCTCATTCTTGATCCTCAAATGATCATATCCAAAATGGATAAAAATTTTGGAAAAGTATTGAGCTCTACATTGTTGATCAAAAAAGTCATAAATACGATCTAGATGATACTTTTTCTTTAATAATGCTCTTTTTCAGGTTTTGATAATCAATATATAGTTGGGTTTATCCATCTTTCTTCTTAAAAAATAATCGGGGCACCCCATGGTGATTGTTTCCTCTGGAATTGGGGATGACCTCGTTGATTGAAGGTTCAAACATTCCAATCGGTTTCTAACGGGTTTGTTCATAGAACCGGAAACATCCAATGATTCCATATCCATTTGGACCTACTTTCCAAAGGTAGGAGCTCATTAGATGTGGACTGATGAGGCTTAGGAATTTTCATTGGTTGAGAAGATGGGAGGTCTGACTCATCACACCTTTTTTAGGGGAATTATTATCTACTCCGGGACTCTCTTTATAGATTTAAGTTATGTTCGTGAATCCTTATTACATTACCAAGTATAAAATGAGCTTTCCTTTAGATCTGACAATCAATGATTGATATGTAGGAAATTTAGAAAATCTTTTATATGTATTTGAGGTTCTTCATCGATAGAGAATCATCTGTATTTGTTAGATATTCTTAGTAAATGGTATCCTTCAATACATAAAAGTATCTTGGTCATTATGATGACCATACTGGTTTTAAATCCACTCAGTGGGGACTTGAATTTTATTGTCATTCCGAAGGACATGGATTATTTCAGAGTTGGGAGCGTACCTACAGATGGGAAACCTATGTATCCTTTGTTTAGAAAATGAATTAGAACCCACGTAGTTCGAGTAAGGGAGTATGATGTTTTATGCATGAGTGATGGCTCAATGAAAGATTTCATGATTACTTTTACACTCTAAGCTCACATGAGTCATGCTCGGTGTGAGAAACAAGAGGTATTGGTGAAACCAGACAATTATTCCATGAAAGATGCAATGATGTGGGGATTATGTATGTATGAATGCCCAAAATAGATGAATATTGAGTTTTACTTCAGGGAAGAAGCCCAGGAACAAGGTCCATAAAGGTATATGTACTTTATGGAGATTTGGGTACTCTAACTTGGGGCTTACTCCTGAGGAAGATGCCCAAATTAGGAGGGGACTTATGATTGGGTTTTACTCCTGAGAAGGAAGCCTAGATCAAAAGTAAATTAAGACTGGTTAAGAGAAATTAAGATTGGCGCTTACTCCTGAGAAGGAGGCCCAGGTTAAGGGACTTGGGGCTTACTCCTAAGGAGTATTCCCATATTTATAGACTTTAATACTGGGGCTTATTCCTAAAGAGGAAGCCCAGGTTAAGATAACCATGGTTTGGGCTTACTCCTGAGGAGAATACCCATATTTGGGAACTTGGAGACTGGAGATTACTCCTGAAAAGGAAGCCCAGGTTAAGGGAATTATTATTGGGGCTTACTCCTAATGAGGATGCCAAAATTAATGAGGACTTGGGGCTTACTCATAAGGAGGATGCCGAAATTAATGAGAATTTGGACTGGGGCTTACTCCTGAAAAGGAGGCCCATGTTAAGGATTCTATCATCTTAAAGGATGAGGTTGAATGAATGAACTCTCTAACTTTAGTGATGTAAAGATGTGTAAATCACTAGGTTTTGAGAGATGTTCCACATAATTCCTTTCAGATAAGGAATCCAACAAAGAAATCATGCCATAAATGGCTTTGGAGATAGTTCTGAAGGTTTAATCCTGAAGAGGAGAAGTGGATAGGTTTAAGAGGGGTGAAATGGGCAAGAAGGGCACCCAAAAAGAGAGGGGTGCGCAAGTACTACATGGGAGCGCAAGTACTACGTGGGCGCGCAAGTATTGGTCGCACATGTGTACATGCGCTACACATGGGTACTTGTGCGCTGGTCAATCCTTAGTGTAGAACTTGGGCGAGGTTTGGCTCAAGCCCTTGGTACTACCCCTAGAGACTTTAAAAATAGAGGCACACAAGTTATATGGAAGAGGTAAGGCGGCGCGCAAGTGTGGCCATTTCCATTAAGGGCTGGCCACCCAGGCGTGCAATTGTTGATGAGTTTCGACACTTAGGCCTTCTTCCCCCTCTTTAGATATTCCGTTCTAGGTAAGAAATTACCTTATAAGTGTTCGGAAGCTTTGAGGAGAGACTAGGGCACCGGGATCACAAATATGAGGTTTAGTAATTTTTTTCGTCCTTAAATGGGGGGCCCATTGGGGTATTTATAGGCTATAGAGACGCTGGGTGAAATTTCAAAGAGGGCGCGCAAGTCACCTGCGTGACCACTGGGCGTCACCCAAGTATACTTGCATGACCTTGGTGGAACTTGTGCGACCCATGTAAAAATGACTCATTGTTCATACCTTTTTCAATTTTTGATGTTTTCTTAAAAGGATGAATCACTTTATGCTAAGGAATTTCCCTTTCCATTTGTTTAGACTCTGTGACGGTAAGGAGCGTCAACAAAAGTCCCCCCTCAGAGTTGGATTCGAAAGAAATGAGGATGTGACTCTGAGGAAAAGAAGAAAACCAAAGGAAAGGCGGTGCACAAGTGTTGAGAGCGCATAGCATGGTTTGAAAGTGTTGAACCGCGCAGGCATCATCGGGCAAGGGTGTGTCCTGGCCTATAAATATGCGGTCATTCTCTGCGCAAAGTACCGAATTTCAGAATTTCGAGCTCTCACCGTTCAAGTTGTCTTCACCGCGCAAGTTTCTTTGTTTTCCGCTATTTATTCACTATTTCACTACTATCAAGGTATTTGGACTCGCGCGGTTATATTTACGCATCAAAAACCTATACGGCACATCATACTTGTGTGACACATCCATACTTGCACACCAAGATTAGACTTTCACGCCTTAATTCCTTTGCCATTTTTTCGAATTTCTTCACAATTTTTATGAAAAATAAACCCATTTAAGAGTTAATTCATTCAAATTTTGTGCAGATTCAATGGCTCCCAAGAGAATCGGAATGGCTGACGAACTAGCTAGCAAACAGATTGATGATATGATGAGCATCATTGTCCATGATTACTATACCGTCTGCGACAGTACTCTCCCGGATTTGGCTAAGTATTTGAAGAAGTATCATCATGAATTCCCTCAAAGCATTTATCTACCTTTGTATGGATATGGTCATCTGCGAGAAGTTACCATTCCAGAGGTAAAGAACTATCTTTCAATTTCTTGGTTTCAGAACTACACCAACTTTGCTGTAGCAAATATCTCATGTGGAGGAGTGTTTCTAAGTGATGGAACATTCGAGAAGGCCTATATGATGCATCATAGCCCTTGTATGCCAGATCTGAAACCTCATAAACCTGAGCTGCACCCACATTGTTATCCCTCAATTTTTCAAAACTCTCAGATGGATCAATCCAAAGTCTGGAAGAGAAGTTGGGACTTCCGTCCTGGAGGAGGTGTGAAGCCAACTTGGATGTGGGAATACTGGGTGTGACAAACTTGTGTAGAGTTTGTCGAGGAGTTGAAAGGAGTTGCGATATTCGAATCCGTCTAGGTTGGGGAAACATATGTTTATAGGCATGATAACTTCATGCTAGAGATACTCATTCATTGGAGCCCAGAAACCAATGCTTTCCATCTGAATCATGTAGAAGTAGGAATCAGTTTTTGGGATGTCCAAAAAATCTAAGGGGCTCCAATTTTGGGTGATATGTATGATGAATTCATCCCTCCCAAGGTGACTTGAAATGATTCGGAGAAGACTCCAGCTTTAGCTCGGGAATTAATTAAAATATTCCATAAGCTCAAGAGTTCAAAGACCTCTTTTACTCATTCTAGAAATGATATTCATCCAGAGGAATGGATGAATATGTTTCTTATCGAGAAGCAGTAGAAGGAGCCTAAGGATAAGGAATCGAAAGATAAGGGATCCAAGGAGAAGGGATCCAAGAAGAAGAATCCCAGTCATCCTACCACCTGCCCCAAAACAGAGAAGAGGGGTGCTCCTGGCACATTCTGGCTAACTCTGGAAGCAGGAGAATTTCAGAAGTGGGGATATGAGGTGAATCAGAGGATCCCAAAGAAGACTCATCTAGCAGGCTTCTTCGCATTGTGGCTCAGCTTTTATCTTCTGCTAGTCAGGGACTTGAAGGGAGGCATCAGGCTAGGGACCTTCGTTATTGTGGCAAGGTTGGCTGAGGGAAAAATGGTTGGGTTAGATACCCCCATTTTAGTAAAGATTCATAGGAGCTTACTCCGTGTCTTCATGGGTAAGTCTCCTTTAATAATAGTGGGACCATTCCATGTTTTGTGGGGATGGATCGCCACTCACTTCAGGACGTATAATGTACAGAATGGAGTAAAGATTCCTGGAAGTTATTTTAGTCCATCAGTGCAGGAATTATCTGGAATTTATCCATTAGTTCTAAATGCTTATGACATGAAGGTGAGGATAAGCATGTATAAGGAATTAAACTTCATTCCTTATGGAAATCTGCCAACCGGGCGGTTTGTTGATGATGGAACAACCAGTCTAGATTTATGGGCATACATGCTGGCATGCATAGATAGTGTACTAGTCACTAGGATTGATGGAGAGATTATATGTGAGGCCTATGCTCCATATATATTTTCATGTTAATTCAAGTGTTTGCAGTAGACTGATGTATCTCCCCATGTGCATGTCAGGTTAGAGAAACATTCGATGGTTTCCCGGCAACTATGGTTGCTGACATGTAGGTATAAGACTGGGGAATTGTTTGATCTACCAATCGAAAAAGCGGCATATAACTTGACTACATGGTATGCCGAACATTGTATAGTAGCATATCCTAGAGGTGTGCTGAATCACCCGGTTTATCAGGTGGGGAAATGGAAAAGGACTGTAGAGAAAGAAACCCTTCCTCATGAAGGTGATGCTTCCCCACCAGAATCTGATTCTCCGAATTCCTTATCTAGGACTGATTCACCGGATTCCCCAGATGGGGATGATGAGGCACAACAAGCGTCAAAGTAGCCTCATGCCTGATATAATCCTCCAGTCAGAATCAAAATACCCACTCCATCAACTCCTGGTGAGTTACTTCATTGTGGAAATTTAATCACCATTACTTTATAGAGAAACAAGTCTTATTTTATTATTCTCTATCAGTATTTGGAGGAGTCAGGAAGAAGCTGAAGTTGAATATTGTAGGACCTTCCTCGCAGCCTTCTGTTACACATACTGAATATCTACGACTAGTGGCCATCCAGACATGGCAGAGTCTATATTGTGGTACTGAGATTGTCTGGCTGGATTTGTGCGAGGGGCTACACCTCCCTGGAATAGGGAATCTTGTGGATTCTATAGATATCTATTACAAGGATAACCCCAATCAAGTTAGGACTTATATCAGAGATCTGGAAATGATCATATATTCCACTGATGATTCTATTTCTGTCACCAAGCGGGTGAAGGAAATGATAGATTGTGGCGCCACTGAGGGGACTGATGAGGAGTGGCACGATTACGTGGCCCCTGAAGATGTAAGTTTTCTTCTGTTATTTTCCTTGAAACTTGATTTTAGTAAAAGATTTGTTACTAAAGTAAACTATTTTTTTTCATCTTTAAGCTTTCAAATAAAGGAACTACTAAGGTTCCTTCACCACAATATAGCCCTGGTGGTACTGCCATCGGGGCTGCTGCTGAATCTGCTCGTGAATCGGGCGAGATATATCCAGGCCAGCAGGCCATGAATGAAGAGTTAGACATGGCCTTCCATTATCCAATTCAAGTTCATGTAAGGGAGACTGCTGATACTCCCAAGAAACCAAAGAATAAAAGGCAACGAATAAGAAATTCCACAGCTAAACGCTTCATTAGTAGCGGTAAGTTCTTCGTAGAATCATGATTATATACCTATGAAAAGATTTCTCATGTTCCTTGGGATTGTAGGGGATTCTTCAATTTCCCCTCTAAGGGAGAGGACTAATCTTCCTTTGATGACCACGGAGGGTGTTGTGGAACAATCGCAAATTCAGGCTAACTTGGCTGCTCTTGGAGAAGAGCCAGCAAATGTTCCCAGTATCCCTCCTGCTACTGTTGAAAGAAGAGAAGAACCTGCTTCTGGTAAGTTAACAAGGCTTTATAAAATGTTGAATGAAACATCCACTGACTTCCATTTTTTGATACTTCAGGTTTAACCCCTGCATTAGAGCTTTTGGTTGCTATTACAACTGATGCCACAATTTTATCTAAAGATGTTGTCCAGGGTCAGGGACCGTAGGATGAAGGTCACCAAGAAGACACATCAAATGCCCCCACTGGTGAGATTAACTATGATTCTAGGATGAAATTATATGAAATGATGGAACTTTGTGCATCTTTCTAATATTTTATAAATCATGTTAAATTACCATGTAATTTAGAAGATTATGGACGTGAGTGTTATCCTTCATCCTATTAAAAAAACTTATTATTACATGTCTAATCATGATCGGTTCAAATGTGCAGTTCTGTATGAGAAAGCTGCTGAGCTACCCATGCCTGAATGGGGTACAGAAAACCCTACTATTGAAAAAACATTAGCACAAGTGGAGATGAACCCAGTAGAGCTTCCTCAAACTCATCCTGAAAATTCTTTCGAAGTTAGGAAAGATGGGGAGGAGCCTTCTCAGGTTGTTGATCTACCATTGGGTAAGGGATAACAATATTTTCGACTGTACTTAATTTGCAAGACAGTCAATTAACTTTTGTTATCCTTTGAAACTAAGAAAAGCTTTAAATTGATTATGTAGGGCCATCAATTGCAGTGGCTAGATCTGGAGGTGAGGCCTCAGCCTCCGCCCCAATGGGAATTGAAAGAGAAGAAGCACAGGTCAAGGGGGGAAGGAGCAGAACAGGGAACTTCCTTAAATTCATTAATCCCAGATTACATTCCCCCCTGTGACAGTGATGCTGAGTCTGATCCAAAAATATAGAAGGCATTCCAATTTTCACGACACAAGGCATGGAAAAACATATGGAAGATCATATCTGAAGTGCCTTTAGAAGAGATATCATTGAAGATCCCTCGACTGTCATCCCTATTTTTCATACTGGGACTTGGTGGTTTTGGATATCAAAAGATCCATGTCGTGGTAAAACAAGTCATCTTAAGGAGGGAGTAGGAGAAAAAGTGTCATGACGATCTGACCAGGGTGAATTTTTCAGCTAACATTAGTGAATTTGAGGCTACAGTATCCCGAGCTGAGGCTGACTATGCTGCCAAGATAAAGGAACTGAAGCATAAGATCAAAGATAAAATCGTCCAGCAGATGCACCTTCAGCAACAGTTAGATGTTGTAACTAGAGAACTTGACCAACTCAAAAATTCACAAGAGGGAGCTAAAATTAGTGGTATGAAAGCCATTGCAGATGCCAAGAAAGCACTCCATCAGGCTGAAATGAGTGAATTTGGTCGAGTGCATGAGCTTCAAGTAGCTACTGATGAAGCTCGGGATGATGTACATCAAGTCAAGACTTATGTTGAAAGTCTTTTGTAATTTCTTGGAAAAGAGAAGAGACTCCAATATATGGATGTCCTTATAATTCTTGTGCATAAAATGGAAATAACTCTTTCATTTTCAATCATCTGTGCATGCATTTTCCTTTTCTACCTGCTTTAGATTTTTTACCTAAGCCAATGGGCCTAGTAAGCATAGTTTTATTTTTACTAGTATTATTATAAATAACCCTAAAAAATTTGAATCTTTTAATTGCTCAATATTACCTAAATCATACAAAATGTATGTTTAGTGAGGTGGAACTTGACTTTTATTTAGATTTCCTTTGTCTTTTGTGGGAATTTTAAAGTCATGCACATTGGATATAAAAAGGCTAATGTTTAAGGTTGAAATAGATTTGACTGAATTGGTTAAAATTGACTCAATTCCTTGACAACTTATCTGAAAACATTTTACCACCCTCAAGTATAAAGGAAAACATGTAAACTATGACTTAAGAAATTTTGAATATGAGGAATGATACGAAAAAGTACTAAAAGGAATTAGGATAAGTAGTTCCCAAGAATGAAGTTACCATTATTTAACAAACCCGTTAGGGGGTTGAATTATGCAGGGACACCTAAGGGCATTGGATGCTTAGTCAAATAATAGTATCTTTTGGCTGACAAGTCTATTATGTAGACTACTTATGCAAGGCCACCTAAGGGAATGTGCTACATAGTCAGGAAAAATAACTCTCAGAAATTTACTTTTCTATTGCTAAAAATCCAGTGGAAGTTTATGGGGATTCAAATTTTCCAAAGCATAGAGTTTGCTGTGTGGAGAGAGGTACTTGAATATGGAAAAGATATTTACAAACAAGATTGTCGAAGAACTTCTGACCCAAACGTAGGGAATAGAAATATAAACCATATACTTTAATACTTTAAGATCATGAAAAAGAACATGAAACAGATATGTTAAGGATGGATATTTTTTTCGGATCCTTACATATTTTTTATAAGACCAATAAGGACAAAAGATGTTTTCTTCCCGAGAATGAAGTTACCATTATTTAACAACCCCGTTAGTGGGTTGAATTACGTAGGGTTGCCTAAGGGCATTGGCTGCATAGTCAAATAATAGTATCTTTTGGATGACAAGTCTTTTATGTAGACTGTTTATGCAAGGCCAGCTAAGGGCACGTGTTACATAGTCAGGTAAACGAAATCTCAAAAATTGGACATTTTTGTGACTAGAAGTCAAGAAAAGGGTTATGAAGATCTTAAAATATTTAAGTTTAGTATTATGAAACATAAATATGGGTATTGTCGAATGTATGCAGAGATACACAGATCAATGCTAACTATAATCATGTTTTGGCTGGATCCTGAATTAAAATATTGGACTTCACTACGTATCCCATAATAATGGGAATCAATCCATATGTAGTTCTTGAAATATATTTTAACGTCGTTTGGGACGATATTATAAGAGATATTGGTTTAGGGTCATAGAACTCGGACCATTATAAGAAATACACAGTGTGTGTTTTCATAGGGACTTTTTAGCCAGGGGACTGAAAGTAGAATTTGGGGTTAGGCCCAAAAG
Source organism: Viscum album (assembly GCA_963277665.1). NCBI lineage: Eukaryota > Viridiplantae > Streptophyta > Magnoliopsida > Santalales > Viscaceae > Viscum > Viscum album. The sequence continues at coordinate 151,427,727 of OY728159.1, forward strand.
ACTTGGGGATGGATTTGAGGGACACTCGAATGTTCCTACGTATCCCATAAGAATGGGATTCAAGCCCACGTAGTTCTAGAAATACCCTCTGTACAAATTCAGTTCATATGTGTGAAGGGTGAAAGGGGATTTTTGTGCAATGATTGTTTAACCCAAGATAAAAGGTTCGGGCATTTCCATGTATGCACATGGTCTTTGGAATATAACATGATTGAAAATCAATGTAAATAATGATTCCCTATCAGGTGAGGGTATCAAAGAATATTGAAGTTTATTTTCGTACAGGAAAAAAGTGTTGTACAATTTAATGTCGTATAGCAAGGATGAAGGTGAACCAATGTAACGATATTGATTCTGGGGGTGTTTTCACGAATCAATATCATATGATATGGAGGTGAACCGATGTGAAGAGATTGGTTTTGGGATTAAACCTTAGGAGGTCACCTACGTACCCATCCTGGAAGGAAACGATCAAAGTCCGCATAGTTCAATTAAATAATGAATTAGTGATTAAGTTGTTCTTGTGGACAACGACCTAAAAATGGTGTTGGGACTTACGTGTGGTTAGCGGCCCAGAGAGGGTGTTATGGTTGATGTTTTCTCTAAGCTCACGTAAGTCATACTCAGTGTGAGAAACAAGAGGTAGAAACAGCCTTAACTATGCACAGTTTAATGTCATGTAGGACACATGAAGGGACTATGTAGTTTAAAGTCTTTCAGTTAGGACTATTGGTGCTGCACGGTTTAGTGTCGTGTAGCAGGGAAAATATATAGTTTAACGTCATGTCGGACGTTTTAAGGGATTTTGGTACAGTTTAGCGTCATGTAGTTAGGACGATGGGTACAATACAATTTAATGTCATGTTGGACAAAAAAGAGGATTGTGCAGTTTAATGTCATGTAGTAAGGACAAAAGAGGACACAGTTTAACATCATGTTGGACGTATTAGGGACTTTTCCACAGTTTAACGTTATTTTGGATGAAAAAGGGACGATACAGTTTAGCATCATGTTGGACTGTAGTGCGAATAGGTTAAGGTCATATGCATGGACCATTGTTGTATAGTTTAATGTCATATAGGACGATGAAAGGGACACAGTTTAACGTCATATTGGATGAAAGTGTGAATAGTTTAAGGTCATATACAAGGACCATAGATGGCACAGTTTAACATCTTATGGGATGAGAGAAATGCCAATAGTTTAAGGTCGTATGCATGGACCATTGGTTATAAAGTTTAACGTCTTTCTGGACATAAGGGACTTCTGTACAGTTTAGCGTCATGTAGTTTGGACGTCACAGTTTAACGTCATTTTGGACGCAAGTTCCAATAGTTTAAAGTCATATGCATGGAACCTTGGTGTATTTTATGTTCATACAAAATATTTATTTAGAAATCTAGAATTGGTTGGAGTAGTGATGAGTTCTCCATCCATTGAGATTAAAGAATAAGCTCCATTGGAGTAGAACTTATGTATTGAATAAGGTCCTTCCCATTTTGGCTCAAGCTTGGGAGGTTTCTTTCTGGTATCATTGGAGTTTTGAGAAATAATACCAATTCTCCCTGAAAAAATGAATGAAGATGAACTTTTTGTTGAAAGCTCATTCTATTCGATTCTGATAGACTTCCAAGTGGTGCAGGGTGCACAATCTTTTCTCAACTAACCGTTCCAAATCATCCAATCGCTTTTGAGATTGTTCATCTGTAGATGACTGATCATAAATGGCTACTTTGAGAAAAGTTAATTGAACCTCAATTGGAAAGACTGCTTCTGTTCCATATACCAATGAATATGGAGTTAACCATGTTGCAGTACAGTTGGTGGTTCGATAAGCCCATAAAGCATGAAAGAGTTAATCAAGACATGACTTCTTATCTTTATCCACCATCTTTTGCAGTATATTTGACAGAGTCTTGTTGAAAGCTTCTATCTGGCCATTGGCCGCTACAGTATACCGAGATGAATGATTGGATTTGATGTTGTATTCTTGATACAACTTCTTCACCTCGGATGAACAAAAGTTGGTGCCATTTTTTGTCAATATGGTATGAGGGACACCAAATCTGGTAATGATGTTAGACTTGATGAAGCTAACAATGCATTTAGAACTGACTTACTTGAGAGGTATTACATCTGCCCATTTGGAAAATAAGTCAGTAGTAGTAAGAATATACTTAAAATGCTTGGTTGTAGCTGAAGGATAAGGTCCCACCACATCCATTCCCCATGTGGAAAACGTCCTTGAGTATTGAGCTGTATGAAGAAACTCTAGGGGTTGATGAATGAAGTTGGAATGTACTTGGCATGAATGACACTTCTTTGTGAAATCAATACAATCTTGTATCATTAAAGGACAAAAGTATCCAAGCCTTAGAATTTTATTAGACAGTCTGTGTCCAGACTTGTGGGCACCACAGACTCCTGCATGCACTTCTTTCATGACAGCCATTGTCTATTCACCATCAATGCATCTGAAGAGAACTTCATCAAAACCACACTTGTAGAGAATTTTCTTTAGGTGATCTAGGCTGTCATAAAGAGTAAAATTGACCACACATCGCCAGATTTGTTCTTCCCTGACTCTATCAGGTGGAAGTGTTCCATTTTGAAGGTATTCCCTGATAGGTGTCATCCATCCTGTAGTATGACCATATGGTTCAGAGATGGGACTAATTTCATTAATTTCTTCTGTTTTGATATGAACATAAGGTCAAATTGTACGACGATGGGCAATACTAATGGTTGTCTCGTCCTGATTTGGATCTGCCAGAGTTGTGGCTATATTAGCCAGTGCATCAGCATGAGCATTTTGTGATCTTGGGACATAAGAAAATGTCGGTTCCAAAGGGTATTCCACCATTAACTCTCTGACGTAATCATACAAAGGGATTAGTTCTTCTTTTCTGATGGCATAATCCCCATTGACTTGTTTGATTACCAGGTCTGAATCACCTTTCACCTTTAAGTGATTCACTTGTGCTTGAAGCGCCAACTCTAAGCCTGCGATGAGAGCTTGGTATTATGCTTCATTATTTGTACCTCCTCCCAAAAATGAGAAGGAATAATGTAGCAATGCCTTTTCCGGGGAAATGAGTACAACTCCTAACCCAACTTTGTTGAACTTGGGATCTTCCATTTTCCTCCATGTTGAACTTCTGGAAGCACCATCAAAGTACATTTCCCTTGTTTGAAGACTTTCCTGAATAGATAAGACTTCCTCATCAGGAAGTTCAATATCTAAAGATGTGTCTTCCACTGAAGGGTGTTCAGCAAGGAAATCAGCCAGATCATGGCCCTTTATTGCCTTTTGAGACACATATTGAATATAAAATTGCTGCAAAATAATTGTCCACCTTTCCAGACGTCCTATAAGAATTGGAAAACTAAGGATGAATTTGAGAGGGTTATTGCGAGATACCAATTGGACCTCTTGATGTTGCAGGCAGTGTCTCAACTTTTGAACTGCATAGATTAATTCTAGGCAGCACTTCTCAATACTTGAGTATCGGGTTTCTGCTTCAAGCATAGTCTGACTGAGATAGTAGAGTCTGTTTTCATTCCCAGCATCATTCTTATGAGCAAGAAAGGAACCCAATGATCACTCTAGAGCTGTCACATAGAGGATAAGTGTTCTTCCTTTAACAGGTGGCATTAACACCGGTGGACTCAATAGATACTTCTTGAGAATATCGAATTCTTCTTGACATTCTTCAGTCCACTAGTAAGTGACTCCCTTCTTCATCAATTTGGTAAAGGGTAAACTTTTTCCTGCCAAATTGGTGATGAAACGCCGAATATAGGCTAAGTGTCCTTGAATTCCTCTCAATTATTTCAAATTACTAGGAGGTGACATACCAAGGATTGACTTTGTTTTCTCAGGATCGACTTTGATGACACGATGGCGTACAACAAAGCCAATAAATTTCTCTCAGGTTACCCCAAAAGAAAATTTTAAGGGGTTCATCTTCAAATTATGTTGTCGAAGTTTGTGGAATTTGATTTCTAAATCAGACAAGTGATTAAGATGTTTCCTGGATTTGAACACCAAATCGTCCATGTAACATTCAACGAACTTCCCTAAAAAGGGTTTGAAGATACAATGCATGGCACGCTGATATGTTGCACCTGCATTCTTTAGTCCAAAGGGCATTACCCGATAGCAAAACACACCCTCAGGGACTCTGAAGGCTGTAAATTCCTCATCTTCTAGATACATTCAGGTTTGATTATACCCGAAATATCCATCCATGAATGAAAGTACTTCATAGCCAGCTGTTGAATCAATTAAGAGTTCTATAATTAGTACTGTAAAATCATCCTTAGGACAATGCCGATTAGTATCTCTAAAATCAATGAAAAATCTAATTTTCCCATTCTTATTTTTCACTGGGACAATATTATCCAACCACTTGGGATATTTAACCTCTATAATGAAGTTGTATTTGATAAGCTTATCAACTTCATACTCAATTTTGGAAGCATAGGTTGGGTGTGTTCTTCTAGCAGCTTGTTTGAATCCTCGATGTTCTTATGGAAAACCCAAATGATGAGTGGAAACATCAAGATCAATATCTGGAATCTCTGTATAGTTCCAAGAAAATATATCTCGATTTTGATTTAGAAAGGAAATATAAATCTCTTGCTCTTCAAGAGTCATAGCCGCACAAATTAAAGTGGGGTGTGGATCTTCTTTCGCACCCAGATTTATTTCTCTGAGTTCATCCACTGTAGTAGAGATACCCTCTTCAAATGCTGGAGGAGAATACCGGAGATCTTCCTCTTCTTCTTCAACATGTTTTATTTCTTATGTTTCTACTTTCATAGTAGATGATGAAGCATAATTTTCATGATCAAAAGAGACACTAAAATTTGCACATCTTGAAGAAGAATCTTCCATTTCCAACCTGATTGATGATGAAGGGCCTTCCTTGGGTAATAAATAGGAGATGATGGATTGAGAACTGACATCATCATTTACCTCTGACATTTCTATAACTTCTTCTGGCCTAGTTGGCGAAGTATAGACTTGTTGGATTTTAGCAGATGAAATAAAGACATCTCCATTTTAGCTTTCATCATTGCTTGGTGAATCTCTACTTTCTCCCATGTTGTCTGGCTTGATTGTCGTGATTGACATTATGAAGGTTTCCATAAGAGTATTTTTATTTGGATCTATCCTGTCAATTTGACAGATAGGAAATAAATAATCTGCACTCATATGTGCTAATGGGTTTACTGGAATCTTTTCCAAACCATATGGAGCATTAACTTTGGTAATATCCTTTGATGGGGATTCCTCATTTCCCTTCATGTGGTAGAATTCTGCCTCAATGTATTGAGATTCACATGTCTTGAATGGGGCCTTATCACCATACAATGTCCCAACTTGACCATAGAAATAATATTTGAGACATTGATGGTACGATGAAGGGATAGACGCGTGTTTATGTAGCCAGGGTCTTCCAAGAAAGATGTTTAAGGCTGAGTCTTGATCAACAACCATGAAATCTGAATTGGATACAAGATCTCAAAAATAAGTTCTGAGTGTAATCCCGCCCTGTGGTTCATGTTCATTTTTATCATATCCTTGTAACACCATAGTTGAAGGAGATAAATCAGATTCCGTGAGGCTCAATCGACGAAGTGTACGAATGGGAATGAGGTTGACTCCTGAACCATTATCAATGAAATATCTTTGGATGTCTACACCATTGACCTTTTCAAATAAGTACAAAGGTCTAATATGTCCATGCATGACATCATCTTCATCTTCATCAGTAAAAGATATTACTGCATGGCATTCTACAGAATTATTCTCTATATGGTAGACTTCAGTTGCAGAAATTTCAGTTTCAAACTCTTGAGGACTTGACAAAGCCTCAATGAGTGCCTCCCAGAGATACTTTGACAAATTCAAGGCATCCAGAATTGATAACTTGGTCGGTACTTGGGCCAAGTGTTTCATTACATCACACTTTTGATCCAAAGGTCTGTGTTTCCCAACAGGAACATGTGGTTTAGCAGTTGTCTTGGAAGTTGATGCTTTGGAAGTTGATGCATATTGTACCGGGATAGGAGTTGGTAATATTCATGGATTTGGAAGATTAGACCGATTAGATCTATTTACTTACTGAGAGGAAGAAGGTGGAACCTCCAACCAATCTTCCAGAATAATTGTGCCAGGACTGAATCTACCTTGTGTGGAAGAAATTGCTTGTTCTTGTTGAGCTCGTTGAAGGTCTCTACCACGAGTTTCTATCGAATACACGGATTTAGTAGGGGTATAATTGGAATATTTTCATCTTAAATATCCACGTATTACCCTATATACTGAGCCTCTAGAACTTCTTCTGATTCCTCTCTTTGATACAGGGAAATCGGGATCATCAAAATTGAAATTGTGACTGGCATACGGATCTGTTAATTGAATCATATTAACAGAACCGACGATCAACTCTTCATCCGATGAAGACTCTGCCTGATTAGCCAGTTTAGGTTGTGCCGTTTGGTGGGGCGGTGCCCGTTGCTTCGAAGTAGATGACATAAAATCTTCCAGAGTCAAAGAAAACTTGGGCTTTGACACATACTCATCTTCTTCTGATTTTTCTTCTTTCTTTGAATTATGATGTTTCTTTGAGGATTTTCCCTCTGGTGAAGAGGGTTTTGTTGCGGAATTTATGGAAGAAGACACAATTAGCTTCTTTAATTGTGTTCACAAAATAGTATGAATTCAGTTGATCGTTTTTCTAACCATCCAATCATCATATTTTTGTGCATTTTTGTTCTTGACTTCTTTCCACTCACCTTCCTCCTCTAGAACTATAGTAGTAACACATGCTACCTGAGCTGAAGAACCTTTCAGTTTGACTTGTACCAAATTGACCATTTTTTGTAGGAGGTCCTTGAAAACAAAACACTCCTTAATGGGATGTCCCAACATTTGATTAAAACGGGAAATAATTGGGAAGGTCTTCATCTCCTTCCTTGTTTGGCCTCTTGGTCCTTGGCAATTGAACCAAATCATTTTCCAGAGTCGAAATGAAATAACCAAGAAATTTTTCATTTCGGAAAGAGTAAACTTTGATTTTCAAATACTGAAATTGTTTTTATCTTTGATCTCTTTGATCATCTTGAAGAAATGGCCTTTGTTGTTGTCACTCAGGAGGTAGATCCCTTTGAGAAGATGAAGGTTTTGAAGTATAAGTAGTTACAGGTGCTTGTTTAAGCAAAATTGTAGCAGTCTCTTCTTTACTCATTACCCTTCCAGGAGCTGATGGAATTACATGATCTTTATCCTAATTCTTTATAAGAGAATCTTCAATTTTTTGAGTGATTGAAGTAAGGTCTCAAAACCCTCTTGTGTATTTCACAGGGATCAGCGGTGTGTGCAACTCATCACGTAAATTTGCCACACAGATTGGCAACAATTCCTCTTGAGGGAGTGCTAAGATTAGAGAGTATTTTAATCCCTTCTAGCGAGCAATGAAATATAATACCCTTTCATTATCCCTTTTCTTATAGTTTGTAAGATCAAAAGCTGTTGTCTTTGGCAACGTTGAGCTGAATTGAAGAAGAAATTGTTGACGAAAATCCTCCCACCCAGTAATTGACTGAGATTGCAAGCTTGTGTACCAGACAAAAGCAGGTCCTTGTAATGACTATACAAAACACCTGAGCTTAACTACTTCTTGTTTCTGAATGGTTCCCATCATAGGATTGCAACGAGAAACAAAATGTGTTTAGTGTTTCTCTGGGTCTCCCGAACCATTAAAGATTGGGAATGTGGTACTTGCGAAATTTTATAGGGGAGGAATTGCATCAACCCATTCAGGGTAAGCTCTCTTCTCTGGTTGAACCAAAGAACGCTTTCCCTCCATAGCTTCCAACCGAGTTGTTAATGACTCAATAGTAGTTATTAACTTTTGAGAAACATCCGGTTGAGCTTGGACCTGAACAGGTGCAATGGCTGGAGCTGGTATAGATGTGGCAGCTGGTACTGCAACCAATGGCAGCATTGCCAATTGTTGTTGGACTTGACCCGTAGGATTAGACCTGTAAGGGTGTACTGATAAATGAGGATATTATTGATCCATATCAGTAGTTGCAACAAATTACCTTGGCTGACTGACTCAAGCGCGCTTAAGAGGAAGACTACCTTTAAGTAGTTCTGCGTTCAACCTCCTCAATTCCTTCATTTCTTCCTCTTTTTGTGAAAATATTTGCTCTAGTGAGAGTGATTGGCCTTCTCCAGAGGAAGGGTATTTAACTTGGTTCTTTCCTTTCCCCTTATTGGACACCTTTCGGGGAGGGGTAAGTGGGTTACTTGAAGGATTACCTAGGTTCTTAGTAATCCTTTGATTTCGTGTACGCACACCTTCTTCATTTGTGTCTGTGCATACAACTTCTTGAGCAGGAACCTCTTCATCTGATCCCTATGAGTGAACCTCATCTGGTGGATCAGCAACAATGGAATTGATGACATTGATTGATGCATAATTCATTGCATCCCTTATATTGGAATTTCTGCGATATTGTATTCTTCCATGTCATTGATGAGAAATTTCCTTTTGTTGATTTGATTCCTCAGGAACTTCTTGACGAACCATAATTTGGAGGGAATATCCTAATAATTTTGCTCTTCGTTCCTCTGGATGCTTCTTCCACAATCGAGAGAAGACTAACTTTCTCTGAGGGAGGGAATGAGGATTTGAAAAAGTCCCCATTCCGTTGGACTGGGGCTGTTCCTGCTGTCTTTGCTCAACTCCTCGAATCCTATTTGTTGATTCTGAGGGTTGGGTTAAAAGAGTCCCCAGTCTGGAAATCTGGGGTGATTCTTGACATGCTATATCTGATACTTTCTTGAAATCTCTCCTGATCTTACGGACCTTAGTCCTAAAATTAGTTGGATGCATCAACCTGCATCCACTTTTATCACACGGCTCAAAAGACCGTTGGGTGATTTCTGAAACTTTTGTCACTTGGTGATGTGCTTGCTCCAAACGAGAGACCTATTAAATATTCTCATTTGCTTGATGCAGGAGTAATTCAACAACTTGTTCTCTGTATGCTTGATTTTGAGAGGAACTAGTTGAATCCTATTCTTGGGCAAGTTTTTTATTACAAACAAAACCTATTGACTATGGACGACCATGGGCAATAACATTGCATGAGACCATTTTCGACGGGCTGTGCTGACTAGAGAGAACAGTGAAATTTAGTGCTCCATGAACACCCCATCCTTTGATATGAATACCAGATGGGGCATTGGCAATTAACTGGCGCAATCTTCTTAGTGCACTAAGGCATGAACGGTAAAGGGCTCTCTGCTGCATTTCAGCCTTCGGATATCGAGAAACTGAGAGAGATGCCAAGTAAATTTGTCATTCTAACCCTTCTATTATCTTGAAATTATTTTCATATTCATCATAAGATAATATTTTATTTCTCAACTGACAAAGAGTTTTCCATATGTTGAGACTAATATCATGAATTCCATCTTCCGTCAACATCTCTGGAATGTCATACTGAGAATCAACCAAAGGCCAAAACATAACTGGAACTTCACCTTTTTCCAGTTGTTTTCTCATATTCATTACTTCCTCTTTATCATTCAATGAAGATTCTTCTACCTGATTAGACTAGAGCTGTTGCTTCCTTGCTGCTTCATCGGATTCAACAATATTGGTAGAGAATTGACTGATTAAACTAGAAGATGAACGACCTAGGGGTGGTTCGGAGAATGACCTACACCCCAGGCTATCTTCTGATTGAGAAAGTGTCTCATCTGATAATGGTAAAGCGTCATAAATGACTGAATTCACATTTTCAAGTGCCTCAAGATAAGAGGGATTTCTCGTCACTACATTGTCTTCTGAAGAATTTTCTAGACAATGCGAATTACTGTTGTGGAGAGGACTTTCACAGCTAAATTCATCATCATGGGGAGGACCACCATGGTGGGTTATAGCAAAAGATGAAACATTTTTCTCCTTGGTCTTCTGACCACACAGAGGGTTCTTATGGCTCTCATCTGAAGATGAAACTTCGGGATCGACCGAATTGTCATGAAGCAAGCCTTCATGACGAAGTATCTGATGTAGACCTTCAGAATTAATGTTCCCACTATTGGGAACTGAGAGAGAAGAATCTTGAGTTGCAACAGATAGTTGTCTGAGTGCATCAAGATCTCCAGCATCGAGTAAGGCCTTGTCACAGATGGGCCTTTGATTTCTTGACTGTGTTGGGCGGGTCTTCTTCTTAGACGCCTTCTTACTCAATTTAGGAACCACTTGTTGACGAAATTGTTCATTATGGGAAGATCTATGTGCATGCTCAGGAGAAATGATCAGGTTAGGCTGATTATCTCAACTCAAATCAGGTGTATTTGCCTGACTTGGTTGTCTGTATGATATGGGGGAGTATGCCCCATAACCCTCTTGGACTGGAACAAATGTGTATGTCTATTATGGAGTGAATTTTTGATGTGTCACTCCATTATAAGGGATAGATTTATGTGTCTTTCCATGAGATGCTGCTGAAGTTGTTATAATATCCTTGCAGACATCCACAATATGAGCAGGGATTTGCTTCTACTCTTTCACCATTGATAGAATATGTTTGGTGACTTTAGCTTCCGGAATGGGGATATACGTCCATTCCGTTCTTGGAGTAGGTCTATGTGCCTGCTCCAGTCATCCTTTTCCTGTTAGTGAATCCTGACAGTACTCAAGTGTGGGGGCAGAGAGTTGAGTCTGCCTCATGTTTGTCGCTGGATCTTTCTGACTGACTTCTTTGAATGCTACCAAATGAGACTGTTGGTAGGCTTGATCAATACTAGCAGGTGTACATGCCTACTGATTGCACTCCGCTGAATTTGGTTGATGAGCCTCCTTCAACACTGACAAACGAGGCTACTGGTAGGATTGATGAGTGTAAGCAGGTGTATGTGCATGTTTATCAGTTCTCAACACATTGGGTTGGCGGGCTCCATCGCATGTAGTCAGACGAGCCTGCTGACTAGCTGATTATTTATAAACAGGTGTATGTTCTTGTCTATAGTACTCTGCTAGAATTGCCAGGTGGGATTGGTGTGTTGCTGCCAGACGAGTCTACTGGACAGCGGGATTAAAACGGACGGGTTTATGTGCCCGCTCATTTCTTGCCACCAAGTTAGGTTGGTGGACTTCTCCGGAAACAGCAGAGATAAGAACCTGCTCAATGTTAACTGGTTGTCGCCTTTGGTGGTTCTTCTTTCCTGCCCGGGTTCAAGGAACCTGACCCGAATTCCTAGAGACGACACCCTCATCATGTTGAGGGCACACTACTGCACAAGTCTGGCGGCGATTGTTAGTGGGAGCCCTTGGGAAGGACTCTTGTTTCCTTGAATTAAGGCCCTGAGTGGCCTTCTCATTCACCTCCTCAAAATATGAGAGGTAATGGTTGTTGTGTTCTGGGGATAACTACCCGAAACGATTGGAGATGGTGGTTAGCACCGCCTGCTTCTTGATCACTGGTCGTCGCTGTCCGGACGACCAAGGTGAATTGCTCACTTGGAGGGATTGTCGAGCAGCCTCCAGAGTCAGAATAGTACCATTTTTATAGTACTCCTTAACTAGTGCATTTGATACCCACTGTTGAAGACGCTGAGTAGGTGATGTCTCCCTCAGAGCGGACGACGATCCAGTAGGAGCAGCAGCAGATGCATTCACAGCAGAGGTTTTCATAGCAGAGGTATTCACATATGTGAACTTAAGAAAATCCATTCTTGTAATGTAGAAGATCTTGGAAAAAAAAGTGATTTTTTGATATAACAAACATAATCAAGATAAGTTTTGCTGCTACATCTTTTGGATGAGCACATATGTTATTGATTGTCTTGTTGTCCCTCTCATTGAGTTTAAATAGGGGCCTAACAAATAGGTAAAATATCACTTTAACTTGGTTAAGGATTTACGTCAGGTTCACCATTTTTTGTTTCCTCTAGAATTGGGGATAACCTCATTAACTAAAGGTTCAAACATTCCAATTGGTTTCTAATGGGTTTTTTCATAGAACCGGAAACATCCAATGATTACATATCCATTTGGACCTACTTTCCAAAGGTAGGTGCTCATTAGTTGTGGAATGATGAAGCTTAGGAATTTTCATTGGTCGAGAGGATTTGAGTTTGGACTCATCACACCTTTTTTAGGGGAATTATTGTCTACTCCAGGACTCTCTTTATATATTTAAGTTATGTTTGTGAATCCTTATTACATTACCAAGTATAAAATGATCTTTCCTTTAGATCTGAAAATAAATGATTGATATGTAGGAAATCTAGAGAAACTTTTATATGTATTTGAGGTTCTTCATCGATATAGAATCATCTGTATTTGTTAGAGATTCTTAGTCAATGGTATCCTTCAATACATAAAATTCTCTTGGTCATTATGATGACCATACTGGTTTTAAAGCCACTCAGTGGGGCACTTGAAGTTTATTTTCATTCAAAAGGACATGGATTATTTCATATTTGGGATCATACCCGCAAATGGGATACCTACATATCCTTTGTTTAGAAAAGGAATTAGAACCCACGTAGTTAGAGTAAGGGAGTATGATGTTTTATGCATGATTGATGGCTCAAAGAAAGATTTCATGATTACTTTTACACTCTAAGCTCATGTGATTCATGCTCGGTGTGAGAAATAAGAGGTATTGGTGAAACCAAATAATTGTTCCATGAAAGATTCAATGTTGTGGGGCTTATGTATGTATGACTGGCCAAAATAGATGAATATTGAGTTTTAATTCAGGGAATAAACCCAAGAACAAGGTCCATAAAGGTATATGTACTTCATGGATATTTGAGTACTCTAACTTGGGGCTTACTCCTGAGGAAGATGCCCAAATTAGGAGGGGACTTATGATTGGGTTTTACTCCCGAGAAGGAAGCCCAGATCAAAAGTAAATTAAGACTGGTTAAGAGAAATTAAGACTGGGGATTACTCCTGAGAAGGAGGCCTATGTTAAGGGACTTGGGGCTTACTCCTAAGGAGGATGCCCATATTTATAGACTTTAAGACTAGGGATTATTCCAAAAGAGGAATCCCAGGTTAAGAGAACCATGGTTGGGGCTTACTCCTAAGGAGGACGCCCATATTTGGGAACATGAAGACTGGGGATTACTTTTGAAAAGGAAACCCAGGTTAAGGGAATTATGACTGGGGATTACTCCTAAGGAGGATTCCCAAATTAATGAGGACTTAGGGCTTACTCCTAAGAAGGATGCCCAAATTAATGAGAATTTGGACTGGGGCTTACTCCTGAAAAGGAGTCCCAGGTTAAGGATTCTCTCATCTTAAAGGATGAGGTTGAATGAATGAACTCTCTAACTTTAGTGATATAAAGATGTGTAAATCACTAGGTTTTGAGATATATTCCACAAAAATCCTTTCAGATAAGGAATATAACAAAGAAATCATGCCATAAATGGATTTGGAGAGAGTTCTGAAGGATTAATCCTAAAGAGGAGAAGTTGATAGGTGTAAGAGGGGTGAAATGGGCAGAAAGGGCACCCAAAAAGAGAGGGGCGCGCAAGTACTGCATAGGCGCGCAAGTACTGCATGGGCGCGCAACTATTTGTCGCGCAGGTGTACCTGCACGCCACATGGGTACTTGCGCGTCGGTCAATCCTTAAAGTAGGACTTGGGTGAGGTTTGGATTAAGCACTTGGTACTACCCCTAGAGACTTTCAAAATAGAGGCACACAAGTTATATGGAAGAGGTAAGGTGGGGTGAAAGTGTGGCCATTTCCCTTAAGGGATGGCCACCCAGGCACGCAAGTGTTGATGATTTTCAACACTTAGTCCTTCCTCCCCCTCTTTAGATCTTCCGTTCTTGGTAAGAAATTACCTTAGAAGTGTTTGGAAGCTTTGAGAAGAGACCAAGGTGCCGGGAGCTCAAATCTAAGGATTTGGAAATTTTTTCCTCCTTAGATGGGGGCCCATAGGGGTATTTATAGGCTAGAGAGGCCCTGGGAGAAATTTCAAAGAAGGTGCGCAAGTCACCTGTGCGACCACTGGGTTTCGCACAAGTATACTTGTGTGACCTTGGTGGAACTTGCGCGACCCATGTAAAAATGACTCTTGGTTCATGCCTTTGTCGATTTTTGATTTTTTCTTCAAAGGATGAATCACTTTATACTAAGGCATTTCACTTTCCATTTGTTTAGACTCTATGATGTAAAGGAGCGTCAACAGTGACACACTTTTCTAAATGAATCCATTATCATCATTCTCCTGAAAATTCTTCTTCAATTCCTATAACTCAGTAAGGTCCATTCTATAGGTATTCTTTGAAATTTGTGTAGAACCATGTATGAGTTGTATTGAGATATAAACTTCACTCTTTAGTGGTAGATAAGGAAACTCTTCCATAAATACATCAACAAACTCTCGTACAATAGGAATATCAATAATGTTTTCTTTCTCCTCAACCATATGAGATAAATACCCATTTTAAATGAGAATCAAGACCCATACAATGTATGTGATCTCAATTGGAAGTTTTTATTTATCATCACAAGAATTGAAGATCATAGGCTGGTTTGTAATATTAAACATAGATTCCCTTAGAAATAGATATGGGATTTATAAAGAGAAATACAATACCTTCCTAAGATAAAATCAAATTAGTCCAGAGTGAGAATAATAATATTCATATGAATCATATTCCCAAAAACATAAATTATATATGAATCATAGACTTGATATGTTATCATCAAATCATTAAAGGTTTTCACTACTAATTAAAAATATAATCATTTGGGATAAGAATTAATATTTATATATAATTTTCAAGATATAGGTGAATTTATATAACTACTATAGAATAAAATATTTAAATATTTTAGCATAACTATCATCACCAAAACGTTTTTTTCTATATTCAACCACCTGATAAAACCAAAATGGTTATCATAACCATTATGGATCGTTAATCACATTGACTTATCATGAAAAATAATTCATAGTATGTCTAAATCAAGACACATTTTTTTTAATCTATGACACCTTGGGTTTACCCTAGTTCATTCATGGTCATTAACTATTCAAATCATTCATGATTTTTAATAAAGAGCATGTGAATTTCTAAAGCATACCCCCTAAGAGTGTCAAACCATGTGTTCAAAAAGGCCCATTTTCATGCACCAAGGGATGATTGAGTCCATATCAATGAAAAAAAATTAGATTCATTACCCCTAGGTACATCCGTGATGGAGACACATCCAATTTTAAAATCCAAACAGGGATGTAATTTCTTAGAAACCACTTGCTATATCCTTCATCGAAATTGCAAGACATTTTCCAACACATTGACTTACCCTCAGTCTTATCATTAGACATATCCTAAGGGATATCACTAAAATTTTCTCATCCTATATTCCAAAGTTTTAAAAAACCTTTGTCTTAATAAAAACTATAACATCCTAGGATTTTCACACATAAATATCATATTTTTTAGTTGAATATTCAATAAATTTCCCAAATACACACCTAAGGAAAATAAGGGTTTGTTGTCTTTGGAGACTAGGTACCAAATATCATTATTTAATTAAATATATTTAATATATACCATAAGTATATTACCCTTTTTTATATTAAAAAACAAATCGTACTTAAAGCCTTTATTTGTGTCTTGGGGAGAGGAAACAAAAGAAAGGATGATCTCAGATTCTTAGTAAGAGTGAACATGAGAGATATCATTATATGATCATATAAAAAAATAATATAATCATAAGGTCATGAAATCATGAATAGAATTTTCAAATTTTATACCCAACCTATCATATATCATAAACATGATTCATGGAAAAAAGAATTATCATTCCAAAATACATGATTTGTAAGAGTGTGAAATCATTATAATTTAGAAACCATAATCACGTTTCATAAAACGGTGGCACCAACATAGGGGTAGAAACCATTTAATTTTCCATGGCTAACTACCAAGAACATAAAACACAGTGTATTTTGACCCATAACCTATTTCCCATTGTGGATCAAGCCCATCATTCTATTTCCCATTATAGATTAAGCCCATCGACATGTTTCCCATTGTAGACCCATTGACCTATTTCTCATTGTGTATAAATATTGTCAACTTTTTTCCATTTTTATCTCAAGAGATATACATATTTACCCAGTGTATTCAAGGTTGATATAGATCCCACCCTTCATTTGTTATAACAACACTGACATCCTTGGTTATATTGTTATCATGGTCTTTAGTGATAACATAACTACCATCACATAATAAAAACTATATATAATTGTTCCAAAAGATCATAAAACATTCATCATATCATATCCGATGAAAATAAAAGGTTATCACAAACATTCCATTATATCATAACCCATATAAAGGAGATAGTTCTCAAAATCATCTTATCAATTCATTATACCATAACCTGTGGAAAATGAATAGGTTTCATAACCATCTCTTAATAATAATAATAAACCATCCAAAGAAAGGATAATTATGTTAAAATTGGATCATGTCCCAATAAATCATAACTAACATCAAAGGATGTAAAATTCTATGGAAAATAATTTTCAAAGATCACTTGGTACATTTCTTGAGGAAAATAGCCTTTCTATTTTTAAGATAGCTTTTTAAAACTAAAATTTCAAAAATCATTTTAAAAATAATTTTCTTGGAAGATAAACATGTAAAATTATAAATTAATCTTTAAATAATTTATCATTTATGAAATTATAAAATTCTATTCATATTGTATATGTTAAAATAAATATTCCTTTTACATTTAAATAAAATTCAAAATGGTCTTATTTGTAAAAAAACATGATAATTAATTTTAACAATTGTTTAAAAAGTAAAGAAAATGGTAAAATTTTATTTAAAAAATTTTTTATAATAGTAAAAACTTTCTTTAAAACATTTTTATAAAACATGGATATAAAATAAAATGGGTTTTTGACCGAAAATAAAAATGAAGATGATTTTTCTTAAAAACATTGTTTTGGAATCTTTAATCCCTAAAAGCGTAAAAAATGAAAACCGGGTGGAGGTGAATTTCTAGGGGTACTGTAGAAGTCACTATAGAAGTACTGTAGCAGTCACTATATCTGTCACTATAGCAGTATTGTAGCAGTACTATTCGGTACTGTAGCAGCCAGAACTATTCACCCAGTTTGGGCCTTTGGGCCACCGGTTTGGGCCTACGGGTCTCAAGGGCCTTCGGGCCATCAAAGGACTTCGGGCCACAGGGCCTTCGGGCCATGTAGACTATGGAGTATCCCAGTTAACAAAAAATAGGCCCCATAAGAGGATTAGAGCAACAAGAGTAGCTGCCACCAGAAGTAGAGCTAACCGGATTGGAGGAATGAGAGGGTATGGCAGCCGCCATCGGGACTAGGCACCATGCAGCTTTGTACGGGGCAATGTTATCCGATCATCAATGTAAGGTGGGAAGCTAGGTGATCAATTAAGAAAAAGATGGGGAGGGTAATTTCAATTGGTTTGGGCCTACGAGGCATGTTTTGGTCATGGTATGCCTCTGGGCCTTCAGGTCCTGTATTGCGGGTTAGTCAGGCCTTGTGCCTTGGGCCTACTGGTCATGTACGGGTTCCCCTTCAACCCTTAAAAGGGGTATTATTCATAATAAAATAAAAAAAGGCCTTTGATCCATTCAGGCTAAGAATATAAATTAGTTTATTTATATTCATTTCATAATTTCTCATCATTGGAAGCATATCATAAACAATCCCCTTAAATATTGAGATTGTAACATTAAACCTTTACCAATTTAGTGTATTTTTAATAGTAATCCCAATGAAATAAATCAAAAAATATTGATACATAAATCCCATAAATATAATTATAGGGATTAAAAATACATTCATGGGTAGTATATACCCCACACAAAATAAACAATTGGTGTATAAGGCATGAGCCTCACAAAAATAAAAGTAAGTTGAAAATCCCTTACCACTTTGGAAACTTTTGAATCATAAGACCCATTAAATAAAAATAAAAAATTCAACTTAAAATATCATTAAAATATATTTATTTATAATATAAAATGTAAAATTGGTATTATATACACCACACAAAATAAAAAATTGGTGACTATGAAACATGTCTCACATAAATAAAAGAGAGACTAGAAATATCTTACATTAAGTCTTGAATTCCTGCATACACATTCAAAGATACTATATAATAAATATAATTTTATTATAAATATATTACATTACCATAATCATATGTATCACACCATATATTATTTACTTATTAACTTTTATTATCCTTTTATTAACAATTCCTTGTTAAAATCATGTTTTTCAGTAATAACTACTTCATTTTTCATGTATGTCTTAGTTTGGTATTTTTGGTCCTTTTACTTTGATCATGGTTAAATAATATAATAATTTTAACAATGATATAAATATCATATATAATAATTATATATTTATTTATATTAATCCAATAAATGGAGATATAGAAAATGAATTACACCATTTATGGAGATGGTAGGACATACGTACGCATGAACATTGTTTCCATTTTCTCAAAAAATGAAATGAAATAAAGGTAAATAATTTTTTACCTTTTAATAATAATATTTATATAATATATATATATATTACATGTGTTCATTAGAAATATACTTATTACCTTCCATGTAAAGTGAAAGTGAATAATGAATCACATCGCTTCGTGAGGCTGTAATCTGTCGTACACATGAGTGATGTTGTTGTATTCCCATGGAATGGAATGTAAGAAGGTATATATGATATTGTAATTTTATAAGTATAATTATTTCATAAATATAAAATAAATATGTTTAATATATCATTATATACAACTGAGATATGTGGTTATGGAAAGAGAATTACATCAATTCGTGAGGCGATATTCTGTCGTACAGGCAATCAATGGTTTTGTTTTCCATTTAATGGAAGACGTGATGAATATAGGTTATTAAATAGACATAATAAAATATAATTATATGTTATATACTTGTTTTATTATATTTTAATTAATATAACATTAATTAATGTGGTAATAGAACAATTAAAAAGAAAGAGTTTAGTGAAGATAATTAACTTCGCTTAGAAAAACTTCCTTTGGATCTCTTATAAAGGGCCCTAAGATTGGTATTTTGGGAAGACCAAAATCCCTATAACGTTTATAATGATGTTGGGGAGATATTTTTTCATTTTTTTGTTGATGAAAATGTCTTATTTGTTGTATATAAGTGAGCGGAGGAGGTCCCCTATTATAATTAACGATGAGTTTCATTTTTGTAAATACCAAGATAATTCAACAATGTGAAGTCACTCTCATGAAATGTGCCTCTAAATTTAATAAATAAAATATTTGAGGGATTATATGGTCTATAAAAATCTCCAGATCAAGAAAACACATGTTTTAAATAGATTGTTCCCTGACCTCTAAGTTTACTTGGTTTTACAATTTTATTTTTCACCATGATAACCAATCTCTTTTTATTTACCTAGGTAATTTAACCTTTAAGACTAAAATTAAAATGAGAATAATTAGATAATTTTTTAAAACTTATTATAAATATTAAATAAAATTTATTATATAAATATACTATTTTTTTGGAAAATAATTTTAACACATGTGTATGTAACGTGAAAACCTCATTTTAATCTTAACCATGCCAATTATTTTTTATTATTTTTACTAATATTTATAAGAGAAAATTAATTTGAACTTATTATATAATATAAATTATGTTTATTCAAATTATGGATACCATTTTATCTAATTCAATTTATAAAATTTGAATAATTTAATTTAAAATAAAACTTTTATATGTGACGAAAATGTAGTTTTCCAAAGAGAAAATTTTCGTATGTATAGAAATTTTTAATATAAAAATGATTACAATGAGATATATGGGATTAATAAATATATAATTTAACTAATAATAATTTTAAAACCATCTTAAAATAAAATGGGTGTTGTAAATTATTAAATGAGAAGACAAATTTTAAGAGAAAAAACAGTATTTTTGTTACTATTCATTGAAAAATTAATCCCTTTAGAAAATTCTCAAAAATTAAATCAAATATAATTTTAAAATATATATTTAAAAAATGATATTTAAATTTTCGAATAAATTTTAAAAAAAATTAAAAAATACGTTAATTCTTTGTTCACAAAAAGTAATAAAAACATTTTTTTGTGAAAAATAATACTTTTGAAACATATAAAGACTTTGATAAAAATTAAGTACTTTTTTATAGATTTGTTTTATTTTTATAAATAATTTTTAATTAAAATTTAAAATTTGGTTATTCATATTCAGACTTCCAATTTTAGCAGCTAGTTTATAACAGTCATGTTTAAATAATAATATTAATAGTATATTGTGGTTCGTTTAAACTAGGTGTTGTGTGTAATGAAATATATCGAATAAATTAAATTTATTTGAAAATATATATTTCATAAAATCTTAGTTTTTTATAGTGTTATCCCCTTGTATTTTTCTATATTTATGGATCTCTATCAGTATATCTTCCCAAATGACTTCACAGGTCTTCCCCCTAATAGAGGAGTTGTGTTCAAGATAGAACTCAGGCCAGGTGTGTAGTCTATTTTGATACCCCCTTATCATATGGTTCTAGAAGAGTTAAATAAGATCAAATTATAGCTAAAGGACATATAATATAAAGTTTTTATTAGGATGAGTACATCATTGTGGGGTGCACCTATTTTTTTCTCTATGTTTTCAGGCGGTAGCCTTCAATTATATATAGATTACAATAATCTAAATCAAGTGACCATGAAGAATAGGTACCATTTACCCAGGATTAAAGATCTATTTCATCAGTTGTGGGGATCCTGATGGTTATCAAATATTGATATCTAATCAGGCTATCACCAGTTTCAAGTTGTAAGGGAGTACATCCAAAAGATGGAATTTAGGAGCAATTATGTGCTATATGAGTTTTTAGTGATGTTCTTTGGACTGATGAATCTGTCAGAAATGTTCATGGATCTCATGAACCAGGTATTTCTACCATTAAATGACTCTTTCTTTTTTGTTCATTGATGATATCTTCATTTACACATCAACCCCAAAATGGAATGTCAAACATCTCTAGATATTCTTGAGTACACATTGATTACAGTAGCATTATACTAAGTTATTGAAGTGTCACTTCTAGATTCAATTGGTCAAATTATGGAGTTATGTGGTTTCTAAATATGGTATACCAATAGAACTATAGTAATTAAAGGACTCAATTTCTTGTACTTGTCCCGGGAACATGTTTTATATGAGGATATTTCTTGGTTTAAAGAGGTACTATTAGTGTTTTATCAAGGACATTTCTTGTTTATTAGCACCCATAACTGTGTTGATGAATAAAGGGGTTAAGTTCCAGGGGTCAGACTAGTGTGAGGAGGATTTTATTAAGATGAAAAGGATGTTGAATACATCTCCAGTATTGATTCTTCCAGAACCTAGGATTAAATAATTTTTATATTGTGATGCATTAGGAGATGGTATGGTGATAGTTTTTATGCATAGGAAGTGGGTAGTAGCTTATGGGTCACATCATCTATGGCCCCTTGAGTGGAACTATCCTCCCCATTACGTGGATCTAGAAGATTTTTTCTATTCTTTGAAGTGTTAGTGACACTATATCTTTGGTGAGAGGTTTATTTTTTTACATGTACCATAAGAGCCTCTACTCCATCTTCTCGTGGCTGGGTTTGAAGTTAAGTAAGAGGTACTGGTTAGATTACCTACATACATTCAACTCTGATATGGTGTATAAACTAGGTAAAGGTAACATTATTTTAGATTATCTTAATCATAAAACATAGGTATCTAAGGATATTAGTGAAGGGATTTTGGGGAAACTGTGGTGTCAGATAATATTTTTCCCCAACTAGATAATGGATAATTTCTAAGACCATAGATAAATGAGATATTCCCCATTATTGATCAAATCTTCTTTAGTGGACCAGGTAAAGTATATTTAGTAATTTTATACAATGGTTTTTGTGATGTGGGAATAACTATAAAGTGATTACCTAATACCTGGTCATTGGACAATGATGATTTGATTCAAGTACATGGGATGTTTTTAGTCCCTGATTCTATCAGGTAGTATCTAATGAGATATTTTTCTAAATTAAAGTGGGTGGTGAATTATAAAGTAAAAAATATATAATATGACTTTATGTGGAATTTCTAGTGGCTAGGTATGAAGAGGGATATTACTAGATTCAATTCCCAATGTCTTACCTGTCAGAGGATAAATGTCAAGCACCAGTGTCCTGGTGGTTTAGTCTAGGAAATTCTTATTCCCATATGAAAGTTAGAGTATGCCATGTTGGGATTTGTGATGTGGTTACCAAGGACCCTGAGGAGTCATAATGTTTTTTGAGTTATTATTGATTTACTAATGAAATTTACTCATTTCATACCAATCTATGAGACTCACTCAATATATGATCTAAGAAAGATATATGTCCATGACATTGTAAACATGCATGGAGTTACAATGAAACTTATATCAAGAATATATGCAAGGTTCACATTTTAGTTTTTTTAGGGTTTACAAAAGGATTTAGGAACTCATCTGAGATTGAGCAAAGTGTTCTATCCCTAGATAGATAGAAAGTCATAGTGGATTATTTATATATTGGAGGATATTATTTGGGCCTATGTTTTATATTTGGGAGGATATTTGGATGATCACCTAGAATTGGTGTATTTTGTATAAAATAATAGTTTCTAATATTTGATTCATATGAAACCTTATTATGCTCTTTATGGTAGGTTATATAATTCACTACTTTGTTGGAATGATACTGGTGTGGAAGTAGTTATGTAAACCATTATGGTATAAGATACCTTTAAGGGAGTGTAACAGATTCAAAAGAGGTCAATAATATCTCAGAGTAGTCATAAATATTATTCCAACCATAAGAGGATACCTTTATAGTTTGCTATAGGTGACCAAGATTTTATGAGAGTGACTCCTCATTTAAGTATTCCATGTTTGAAAAAGCAAGGAAATCTATAATTATGTTATTTTATCCCCTTTTATATCATCGAGTGGATTAGAAAAGTGGTGTACCATATAGATATTTCTTCTCGCTACTAAGGTATGCATGATGTGTTACATATGTCATATCTCTAGTGGTACATTCCTAATCCTAACTATTTTATCAAATATGTGGTTGTTGAGCTAGAGCCTAAATCATCATATGTGGAACTCCCAATGTTGATTGTAGACTAGAGAAAAAAAGTCATTTGAGGGAAGATGATACCACTTTTATAGATTCTATGGCCACATAGATAGATCTAAGAGGAGACTTGGGAGCAACAGTAATATTTTTGGGCTCAATGACATGAATTGTTTGAGTAGAATCATTGAATGTACTTATCATGGATGATAAGTTTTTAGAGGGTTAAAATTATAAAATCATCACTTAATTCAATGTACATTATATTTTAAGTTTGTTAAATTATTTATTTCTCTTTTGTTTCATCACATTTATGGTTTTTTTGGTGGTTTTTTTAGTATAAAGTGTTTAGGAATTGATGGTCATAGAGATTTGTAGATTATTGGCCTTATAGTGGTTATAAACTACCATCATCTAGCTGATGGAGTCCACTAGATAGCTATTGGGGTTACATTGGGTCTATTAAAAACTATATCCACCACTGGATAGATTTTGGGGTTCCACCAGCCCACTTTTGTGCTAGTATAACCCAAGTGGTTCTTCTAATAACACCGGCTATTTGGGAGCTAGCCACATGACTGTCGATGGACCTTTAGTGATTTTTCATCAGATATATCCTATGGGTTTTTAATTCCAATCATTTTACAACATTTTTATACCTAAATACAAACATGTCCCCTATTTAAAATCATTTTTCTCTTCCCTTGAGTTTCATGTTCTCGCATTTCTTCCCCTTGGTATTTTAATATTGGATCAATCTGGTGATGCTATATTGTTATTTTTTTCTAGATCTATACAAAATTTTTCTAATTACTTGAGTTCTATGTATGTATCTATGATGAATCTATGAATTATATATAGATAAAATGGTGATTTATTCCCACCTTTATAGATTAATCATGGATCAATCAATTCGATGAAATCCCCTTAACTGGATCAAGATCTCTCAAGATCGGTGGATGTTTCTGGGGAAGTTATCATAGATCTATCATATTTAGACATTCTTATTATATAATATCGTCTTGGATCTCCATTATGATAATGTATTAATGATGGATTTATATTTATTAACTAGACCCAAGTTTCTCTTGTTTCACATATCTTAGAACTAGTTCTATTGAAAGACTCTATGAGTTGTTTGATTCCATAAATACAATTCAAAACATTAAATATCCTTGGTTCCCTTTTATAAAAATCTTATATGATGAACTGGAACCTGATATAGGAATCTGTGAACTGTGATAAGGTTTTATATAGGTGAACAATGTGATTCAGGCTTCAATCCATTGAGAAATATTGGATTACATCATCAATGGTATTAAGGTAGAAAGTTATTTAACATTTAGGACCCTTGTGTACAATTTTCTACTTGATATGATTATTATGTTGTCATATTTTGTTTGAACATGTTTGATAGTTATTTCATGTGTGTGAATTTGTATCCTGTGAGACCCATATATCATGTTTGATTCCATGAGTATTCTTATTTAGCTTACTACCCTTGTTTTATTTTGATCACATGTACTTGTATGTTTCTACTAATTCTCATGATTCCATGTTATGTTCTCCATTTATATGATCTACCTTATTATGTGTAATTATCTTTCCTTTGGAGGTATTGTTCTTGGTTCCGGGAAGAGGTGGGCCATCGTGATATGGTAATCATATAGAGGGGGAGTGTGCACAATATTCGATAATGATGATGATGGTGGACCTGAACATGGTATAGGGGCATGAAAACCTTAATTCTAAACCCATCATAGCCAAATTTGGGTTACAAAGGCCTTATGGTCTGGCCTAAGGCTTAGACGGGATACAGCAGCCTTGAGGGCTGACATATGATGGAGGAAAGACAGGATGACCCTGTATCCCATTCCATCTTGGTGCCTTGGGATTGCTGAGAGATATTTTCACCAACCTTATGTCTAGCTCTTAGTCACTTATGACATCCTCATGATTAACCTCCTGACATGAAGTTGAGGCAGGTAAAGTCATAGCTCATGGTGTCTTGGAAAACACGTGATTTATTCATATATGATTGTTTATGATTTATTGTGTATTTATTTTTGTCATGGAATACACCTATTATAAATATGCATGAATATTAAGTATACATTGGCAGTATCCTACTATGTTTTATTAATAAAACCCAACATGGGAATCTCGATTTTCATGAAAAATTTAGTATTAGGGATTTGGGTAAGGGAAAGGGACCATAGAAGATAGCTGATTGAGGAGCATAGATATAGTAGCAGTACTAGGATAAACACCGAATGATTTCTATATTGTTTTATTATTTATCTTCTTTCACCATTATATTATATTTTTTATTTTCATATTGGAATACTAATTTATTTATATGTGTGACATGGTTAACTTTTTTTATTTCATTTTGAAACTTTATATTCTTCTTTAATGCTCTGATTCATTTTATATTTATTTGTTTTTATAGTATATAGGTATGATTAATGAGGGTATAGTCTCCCCATTGACAGTTCTTGGACCCTCACCACTAGTTGGTAGCTTCTTGTATATAGGGAGGTGTGCATGAGGTCTTGTGTCTCTCTACATCAGACCCAATGATTTGGTCCCAACAATACAAATTTTGTGTAATTGATACTTTTTTTGGATTCATGTTTGGTTACATGAAATAAATAGGTACATATAAGGTGTTTTTGAGATATATTGAGTAATTTATTTTAAAATTTTACTATTTCATATAGTAATGGAACATTAGAGGATATATCGCTCTATAAGAGATATCCTTAGACCCTCAATACAAGCCATCATCCTTTGGGGATCGGTGACATCCCATGAAGTTATGTGTAATTTCAAATTGGTGTCATGATTATACTAGGTTGGGATATTTCACTAGGGTTTTCCATTATTAATGACATAACCCAAATGAGAATTTAGATTTTCCACTTGGTTGAGTCACAATGGGACTAATGATCAAATCATGAGGCATCATTGGATGAATTGAAACTTTGGTGTGAATGCCAAAAGGCTGAAATTCTTTATATTAAATATTACTAATTTATCATGTTATTTGATTCTCTCCCCCCTCATGTTTAAATCACACAATTTTCTACTATTAAATATTTTGTTTTAAGTTTTCATTGGATAATCATATAATGTTTAAATCAAATATTATTCACAGTTTTTAATCTAAATTATAATTTATTTAGAAAAATAAGTTAAAATTGAATTTAAATGATTTCTTTTCATTATTGGGACTTTGTTTAAAAATTTATTAAACAAATGAATTATTTTAATTTTATAGGAAAATAATCTTCATTGATATATAAAATAATAAGATTATTTTTTTATTTAACCAATTTTTTTTTGAATTTTTGATGATCATACTTCAAGAATTTGTTAATTTATTTATTTTTAAATTACTAATTATATTAAACACTCTTTATTATTGTATCTTCATTATTTGGGTGTAAATTTTGATGAAATATCATATTTTCCATCCTTTAGAATATACATTTACAAAACTAGAGTTTGGGTGATTATATTTTCCATCACCCACTATTTTCTTCATCCTTCTTTACCCCTATAATGTTAGATGGTTAAACATAGAATATTTCAGAAAAAAAAATTGATTACATCTAGTGGGATTAGTGGTATCAGAGAAGGGAGTCGCTGGAGGGGTGTGGTGATAGGCTATTCATTAAAGAGAACCTTCAGTGATGGATTGGGTACTAGTAAAGAATAAATAGAGATTTGGGAAATGAAAATATGGTCCAAAATGTTGTAAGTTGTGTCATATCATGTGACAGGAAAATATATTTATGGCAAAGGTAGTTGGAAATGCATCAGGTGGATGTTCTAGAACAATTTCAACTTTCTGACTACATCACATGTAGTCCTTCATGTCACATGTTATGTATATCACATTCTGTGCTTTTATGGTTTATGGGTTATAAATATCATATATAGTGTGAATTTGGTTCAAACACTATGTATTTTAGGCTGTAAAATTTTAATGAGTATTGGAGTATGAACATGGTTGGCCAAGTGTCCCCAAACATCGCATGGGTCATGGTACACATTGTGTATACTATAGACACAACACAGGATGATTTGGAAGTACATTCCTGAATTTTTGGTGGGTCATAAACATTCTGAACACCATGTGATTTTTTTAATGATTTTTTACAAATCATGTATATCTAATTACATTTCATGTATTTAAGTAATATGACTCAAAATTTACTATCAATACATACCTCAATGGAGAAGTGATCCCCACATGTCATGTACCATGTTGGACCTCTATGTATGTTTACTCTACACATTCTGTACAATGTCAATATAGACTTGGCTATTTCTCAAAAACTACACACCATGTACCCATGAAGTACATGCCATGCACTGGGTAGTTTTTTGTGCTTTTCATGTCTTCTCACCCTTGTTTCAAAATTGGAAATTTGATTAGTCTATTCTAAGATATTTTTTATCTTCAATGTGATAGTGTGTGTTTCATCACCATTACAGATTGTTTCTAAGTAACTTAGGGTAGATGGTGATCCTTATATTCTATGATATGTTTTGGATTATGTACTAGATGCTTAATGTTGACATGGGGTCGGTAACCCTTAGGGATATACAAATGATAGGATACTGATCCACTATAAGTATTATATAGTAAGTTACACACCTTTGGGTTTGAGGTAGAAAACATATGCCCTTAGTTCATGGGTCCTCCATTTGAGCATGGGGTCGGTAGCCCCTTGATCTTGAAGATTAATGGGGCCCCCATACTATATGTGGGGTTGGTACCCCCTCGATTGGTATGCACTCCATAATGAGATACATGACTCCCAATTATGATTAAAAGGAGGTATCATAAATATAGGAGCTTAGGTTTGATGTAATGATGTATATAATATATTTTTTAGGTCTTGAGTCGGGTCAAGAATACTAAATTACCTTCTAGATACAAATCACAGTTGGGTTTTTTACTACTTTCTTTGTGATACTTATGATATTCAGAGTATCTTTGGTTACTAGAGAGATATGATCCTTTGATGTGACCAGTAATGAATATTGAGATCAATTCAAATATTTTTATTTTCTTAACTGTAGAGTACATATGAAACCATTAGGTTTCTTACTGTTTCCCCTCAATATTGGGTTTGAGTTAATTAGTTTTATCATCTATAATTTATGTTTTCAATTAATCTAATAAGGTATGTTTATACTCATCCATACCCAGAACTATACATGTATGTGTTGTATCTATATAGACAGTTCATTGTCTAGTGGTGTTGACAGTGAGATTAGGGATGGTTGAGATGGTATATTTGATGCATAGTAGTGTGTAGTGTCATATGGTAGAGATAATTATTGCCTATTTTTTATGAGGGGGTCCTTACATTGAGGAGGTATCTTCCCCTACCTGAAGCCAGTTTTACATGGTTATATTGTTATAGGTGTATGTTTTTTCCCTATAGTGGTAGACTGTGTGGAATTTGTATAGATGGTTACTAAATTTTGTATGTACACATCATAGAATTGTTTATTTATATATATTTTTGGTGGTTATTGGATACATACATACATATATATATATATACATACATATATACACACATATATATAAATATAAAGTGAATTATAGTTTCCTATTAGTTGTAGGTTGTTATACTCTAAATCCCCTCATGTAATTTATGTATTCTTGGTGCTAGTTTCTAGAACTTAGCCTATTTGATGTGGGAGTGGGGTGGCATTCTAGGATTTCTAGTATCCCATGTGAGGTTCGAGTGGGTTGGGTAATTTCATAATGGTGTCAAAGAGGTTTTAGACCTAGGTAAAGTGTTTAGAGTTAATTTTCTTACGAGGTTTGGTTTGGGAATTTATGGCACTCATGTCAAGGGGTTCTTGATTTTGGTTATCAAACTAAGGAACCAAGCATAGATGTATTGTCCAATATATCTTTTCACATGGACTTTAATAACCATTTAATTGACCCAAATATCTATGAAACCATTTTAAAGGTATAAATAAGTTGGTATATGCATCATATAGTATTCATTCATCACCTTTCATGTCCTTATTTTTCATCTCACCCAATATTATTAAATAGAGAATGAAACCCATAGATATCCTGATTAGATTTAGTGGTAGTTTTGTAATAAGTTTCTTCCAGTTATTAATCCTCTCATCATTGATCATTATATTGATGAGGAATTGATTCATAGATTCAATTGGATTATACTTATTTCTCATGGGTATAGGGTGGGTCTTCCACCATTTTTCTTAGAACATACTTCCTTTTAGAGAATTTTGTAGTTCCTAGTGAGACTGATAGGACTACCTATAAGATACATGCAATATATTCCATCTAGTAATATATATCTCATGGGTTAATGAATAAATCATAATCCTTATGTGGTAGAGTATTGGTTGGAGTCTAAGAGTTTCATTTCCCGTCAATATTAAACACTCTCAAACTAGATTATGGTTCTTGCATTGGATTTTTATCTTTATTTCAATGAGATATTGATTAATATTATTGGAACTCATACTGTAATCAACATACTATGTTTTGATTTTGAGCTCCAGTTTAGGAAGCTTTATGTAATTATGTTGATAATGTCTTGAGTTCAAAAAATCAACCCTCTTTAGGAAAGCATGAACATGACACAACACATGTAAAGGTTTACAAATGATATACACCTTGGTCACAAATCAGAATAGGTTTCTTTAATCTTGGATTTCTGAACAAGACAAATGGAGTTAGATTCAAGTTGATATTGTGAATTTATTCATTCCCCCATCTATATTGGATAACTAGAGATAGAATTTTTATTTGGGAGTTTTTTTTAAGTACACCATAGATCAGAATAGGTTAGTGTTTCCCTATAGTTAGCTAGATTGGTATTATGTATGGATCTTCATGTTAAATACAACTTTAAGATCATATGATTTCCTTTTATAGGAATCTTATCCTTTTAAGAGGTTTTTATAGCATAAGATTTGGTCATGTAGTAGTATCTATAAATAGTATATTCTTTGGACCACCTATAGGTATTAATCATTAGGAACTAAGTGATGAAAGTTAGACCATAAATAATTGTATGAGTGTGATGGATCCAATCAAGTGGTTACTAATAAGATTCAATGTAATCTCTATGTATTTTTTACTAAAACACGTACTCATCAAGGCTAGTGTGATCCATTAATTTCTACCTATGTTGTTTTTTAAGAGTTGTATGTTTCAGTAGAGCTCATATTTAGACCACTTGAGTTAGAAAGTCCTAAAATTCTAATTATACATTTTATCAAAGTAGTTTAATGTGTGAGTTTTCTCTATGGAGAGAGAGAGATTTTTTGGGATTACATCGTGTTGAGATAACACCCTGTATTATCATCTATCGTGTGGGTTGGATGCCTTTTATTGATAAAAAGTGTATTGGATGAGTATTTTGGATCAATTTTCATCTTAAATAGTGAGTTGGTCACACAATCATGATGTATAGGACCAATCATCATGGAATTTTAGTTGTCTATCACCCGGTTAGAGAGTTTTTCCTGTTGTGATATAAATACTATGGAGGGAAATTTACCCACAATGATTAAATAACATGAGAAAATTTTATAAAATACATTCCTAAATTTAATTTATTGAGTGATTGGATTTCATATTGGATTATTTTATAGGATAAAAAAGTTATCTTCTACAGTTTATGAAATATACCAGTCAAGATAAAAAGGATGATAATGTAGTTGAGAGAGATATTGGAGTTTTTAGAAGTAATAAATACATTTTTTGTGTTTATGTAACCCATGAATAATTTTTTGTGGTATTAATTAATTCGTCCCTCATTTGAAATAAAATAGAGGGAAATCATCTCATAATTTTTGAAGTTTTTCAGGGCTTACTTTGAGAGCACTGATGGTGCAGTGGGATCTTAAAGTATGAGTTCTATATATGAGAGATCTATCCCCATGTAAACTATATTTAAAATTTTGGAGTGCTAGTTGGATTAAGTGAAAGTTTAACCTTTAATATATTACTTGATCATAATGGTGAAGGGGTGGTGTGGTAGTTAAATCCCCTATTAAGAATTTTGTGCTTAGTAAGTGGGGGATATGTATGGGTAGTTGGACTAAGTGTAGTTTTATTTATGGAAGAGTGAGACACGGTATACCTTACATCGTTTGTTATGTCCCTCACATATCAATAAGTGTGATGGGTCTATTATTGTAAAATTTATTATAGTATCTAGTGTGATTAGCTATTTAAAGGTAGTGTATAGATAGATTCTCTTAAAGTTGCAGAGTACCTAATCATGCAGCAAGGTTGGATAGTGGTTTTACTAGAAATATTATCATGTATACTATGATTGAAGATTGTAAGATAATGTCTCTAATTGAGGTATAAGACCTCAACAGTATAGGTCTTTCTGATCATTGGTGTCTATTTTTTATTGAATCTAGCTATGTCGTAAATTATATTTGTTTATACGTTCATTTTTTTATCTCTCAAGTTCTGGAAGGCATATCCAAGGGTTTGGAGCCGATAATGGAGGGTTATCTAAATAGTTTAGGATCATTAAATTTAATTTATATTGAAATGGGTCACTAATGATCTAAGTTATGGTTTCATAATTTTTGAGAAGTTTTATGTTCTATATTATGTGAACATCAATCACTTTCATGAAGGTAAAATCCAACACAACCAAGTTATCTTTGGTTGTGAGATAATGTTCATTTGGAATTATAAGTGTGATTATATGGATTTCACCAAATTTATTGAAAAGGATTAAGATTTAGGTTTTTGAATCATTTATTCTTGGTATTTTCTGAATTGGTGTGTGTTTATTATTGTATAGTGATTGCAAGTTTAAGATAACCTTAAATATCTACAACTTTTGGCTATTGTGGGGGTAAATGTGGGATCTTAAATTAATTCTTATTTGTAGAGTTTAGTGTAGATCGATGGTTACTATATTAAAATTTATGGGTCATTATTATAATGTGGGTAGATTAATTATTTTTCAGGTGTTTCATTTAATAATGAACCTTTATACAATTAATTTTTCAGATTTGTTCTTTTTACATAATTCTATGAGGTTAAAAAGGTCTTTGATATGAAATTTTGGAAGAAGTCACGTAATGAGAGCTTATGATTTTGAGGAGGCTTCATATATTTGGATTTAAATAATAAAATCCTATAAGGGAGTTGAAATATAAGGAATATTATTGGATGGAATTAGTATAAGTGTAAATGTTTTTCCCAGATGGATGTGTCATATGTCCTCATAGAGATAGGACCTCCAAAGTCAGATGTTGTGCATACAAGGAAGGGTTATTTTCTATATAATGTTATTTTATAAGAATATCATATTAATAGTTTGAGTTGTTTGTTTATTTGAGATAAAATGGTTTGATGTTGGGGAGGATTTAGTAAACCAAGTTTTCTATGGTTTGTTTTTAGTAAATTTTTGAGTTAAAAATTATTGGGTCCTCAAAAGGGTTAAAATGGTAAATTTACCCTATCTATAAATATTTTTAAAAAATTGATCATAAAATTGAAAAAAAAACATATTGTTTTACCTTATGATAAATTATTCTTACTTTTCATTCAATTTGAATTTTAAGGGATATTTATTATTTATTAAATAAATAAATATTTATCCCATGAGAATGAATATTGTTATCTTCTTAAAAAATGCTTTGATGAAAATTTTAACACCTAGATTTTTTATCATATGAGGTTTTTTATCTAGGTGAGGTTTCATTTTTTTGTGCATTAAAATTGGGTCCCTAGCCCAGCTATTTCTATTCATTAAATAGAAGATTGATTGACTTAATTATTTCCCTATAACTATATTGTTATGGGAATTATCTGAGGGTTATTCATTATAAATTTCAAAACCTAAAGGATAATTCTAAAGTTATAATTATAGGATTCATGATGGAAATGATGTTTAGATCATGAGGCATCATTGGATAAATTGAATCTTTATCATGATCATCATAAGGTAAAAAAATTATATTCATTATCCCTTGTCTATATTGTGATTAAATTATCTAATAATCTTTTTTTAATCATGATTATTATTGATTTAATGATGATAAATCCTAAAATAATTAAATTTTGTATTTTCATTCGATAATCTATTATGTTTAAATCAAAAAATATTCCTAGAGATCAATCAAAGTTAAAAATTTTGGAGAAATTATATATTCAGAATTGGAATTAAATGATTTATTTTCACTTTTTTTAATTTATTTATTCATTTATAAAGTTATCCTATTATTTTAGTTTTATGGGAAAATAATATTTATTGAATATATAATTAATATATTTCTTGAGTTTGAACTAATGGAAGTATGGAATATTTTTTATAATTGTTCTTCAGGGATTTTTTAATTTGTTTCCTTGTAAATTCATTATTTTATTGAAATCCTATGATTTTTATATATTTATTCTTCTATATTCTATTTTGATGAAATCTCTCCTTTTTCAACCATCAGTATATGCATTTTTGAAACTTGATCTGGGTGTTCATAGTTTCTATCGACTATCATTTTCCTCTTTATTCCTTTCTACTTGAATGTAGGATTTTTCAATATCAAATATTTCAGGTTATGAAACCATAAATTCTTATGAAATTGTGTTAAATGGTTAATGGGTTCATTTTAGTATAATGGATATATTTTATTCCTCGTAGAGATCCTTCTATGATTTCCCAGTCATGATTTTAGTGGAAATGGTGATGTGGGGTGCAATAAAACAAATTGAATATGTAGAAAATCAAGTCAAGTGATGTAATGGATAGTGAGAGTTATGGTGAAGGTGGATAGAAATGCGTCATGTGTATATTATATAAAAACTATGATTTTTCAATTACACATCACATAGTCTTATGGATTGCACATTGTGTATATCACATTCTAGGGTGTTAGGGTTTCTATGGGTAATAAATTTCTCACAGGTCATGAATTTGGTTCACACAATATGTATTTCAGTCCATGTAATTTGAGTTAATACTAGAGTACATGGATGGATATCAAGATGGACCCACATACCACGTGCAACATAGTACGTACCATGTATAACATAGATACAACTTGAGTGGTTCTGGAAGTATACACTCAAGTTGTTAGAATGTTCCACACAATATTTACCCAATTAGATGTTCCATGTATATGGAACCCACATGAATGATTAGTTATAGTCCACAAACCATGAATAAATAATTACATACCATGAATTTAGGCAAGGTAACTCAACATTTACTACCAATACATGCCTATACGGAGAAGCGAGACTGTCACGACCCGTCCTCGGGGCCCGTGCCGTGACTACCCCAAGCCCGCCTTCCATAGGCCAGGGGCTGGCGACTAGCACCAAGGCGTAAAATCCCAGTAAACAGGGAAGGCATTGCCTTTATAAGTAACAACCACGTAGAGTCAGCAAGCGGAAAGTAAAGTGCAGAAAAGTAAAGGGGGCCGGAAATACAAGCCCAACTGTAAAGTACAACTGAAAAGTAAAGTACAGCAACTGAAGAAAAGACGGCGGCCTCGTGTCGTCCACTGGAAATCCCACCTGAAGGGTGGGTACAGATAGCCTCCAGGCTCCTCGGGTCCCACGTCCGCTCCGAGCACGTCCCGCCCAGTGGTCCACCTCCAGGTACCGTCCTGCTCCACGCCCCAACCGTGATCAGCGCTGTCCGTCGTCTGCAACCAACACAACAAGGTGCGGGCATAGCCCGTGCAGGGGTGAGTACAAGCTACTCAGTAAGGACCCCGAGACCCCGAAGGTCTCCCGAAATCCACAAAGGATATAGCACAAAAGAAAGATGCAATCACGAAGTAACATCTGACTCGACTTAGGTATATGCCCATACATATACCTAAGTCCCCAATTCTAGCTCTGCTCACGAGCTCAAGAACAACTCAATCCACAAAGGAAAGCAAGACTCAAATCCACAAGGAGAGTAAACAGTAAATCCACAAAGGATAGTCCAACACAAACCACAAAGGAGAGTGACATAAGATTCAACTCAACCAGGATTTTCATTATCGAAACCGTAAGTGTTGAAGAGCCCCATCTCTGAAGTGTACAGTGGTCTTGTCATGACTCCGAGGTACTGCTCACTAACCTAGACTGCTGAAGTACTCCTCCTGTCGAGTACCGCGGGTCTGCTGCCAACTACCGGGCGCTCCGTCCGCTGAGGGTCTGCTGCCAAATACCGGGCGCTCACCCAGATAGCCTACTGAGGTACTCCTCCTGTCGAGTACCGCGGGTTTGCCGCCAACTACCAGGCGCTCCGTCCGCCGTGGGTCTGCTGCCAACTACTGGGCGCTCCGTCCACTGGGCTAGTCGACTCACTCCAAGTCGAGTCGGTCAAGCAGTCGTCAGGTCTCAGTCATCTACACGGTCTCCGTACTCCGCACGCACGTCTCCACTGTCGCGGGTCTGTCGCTACAACCAAGCGCACACACTCCATAGAGTATTGCGGGTCCGCTGCTACAACCAAGCGCTCCACCGCCAAGGGTCTGCTGCTGCATCCAAGCGCACCACCACTGTCAAGTACCACGGGTCCGCCGCTACACCCAAGCGCTCCACCGCTCAAGGTAAAAAGAAGATTCAGCTCACACAGGTTCGGTAGCACTCTTCCACGTAGGATCGCTGAGTGCAGTAGTCGACGCAGTCCACTGAGGATCTTTGCACAGTCGTCGCCGCAGTCCACGAAGGATCTCTGCTCTGCCGTCGTCGCAGTCCATGGAGGATCTCTCCTCTGTCGTCGTCGCAGTCCACGGAGGATCTCTGCTCTGTCGTCGAAGCCACAGCCAGCACTAGGGTTCCCGCACTTAGCGAGCTCGTTTAGGAGGGTCCGCTCCACGAGCCGAGAGGCTGATACATCAACTGACACTTAGTCCGAAGTTGATGTATCCAAAAGTTCCGTATCGACAACAGGATCTCAACGCAACAGACGGCGCGTCAATCGGACGCCCGGTCTGAGAGTTATTGGCATTTCCGTCCCAGGGGCCCGGTTGGTTTTTAGGGCAAAACCAACCCGACCGTACTCCGCCTGTATCCGATCCTCGGGCGGAGTATGCCAAAAGTTCCGTCTCACTTAGAGGAAACTACCACAGCTGACGGTACGTCGATCGGACGTCCGTAGCTCAAGTTATGAGCGTTTCCGCTCCGAGGGCCCGGTTGGTTTCGTGTACGAACCAACCCGGCCGAACCCAAAGTCTCCCGAAACCTTGAGTATAATATACCAAAACGACCGTCTCGATCCAAGGATCGCGTAGCCGCTGACGGTTCGTCAATCGGAGGTCCCAAGCCCAAGATATGGGCGAAAGACCGAAGAGGGCCCGAAACGGGGGTTCTGGGCCCGGGGCGACCCGGCCCGAACCCCCCCTTGGGTCGGCCGAACCGGGTCGGCCCGAACCGGGTCGGCCCGACCCGGCCCGGCCAGGCTAGGCCGGGTCCGGTCCGGCCTGGGCGCGGCCCGGCCGACCGGACCGGCCGGCTCGGCTTCGGCCGAGCGGCCGAGGGAGCCGCCGCGGGTCAAACCCGCGGCTTTGGAGAAACGCGGCCCGCGCGGGCCGCGTGCTGTGTGGCCGGACCGCGGACGCGGTCCGGCGGTTCGCCGCCGCCGCGGCTCGGCCGCGGCGGACTCCTCCGGCGGCGCGCCGGGCGCCGCCGCCACCACCTTCCGCGGGCCGCCGGAGTTGCTCTGGTGGCCCGTTTTGCCTCCCGTCTGCGCCATTGTTCCTCCCGGGACGCGTCCTTCACTGCGGAAACAACAAATGGCCCTTGCGTCGTGCTTTTGCCGTCGCCCGCCAAATCCGCACAAAAAGGAAGATCGGCGGAGGGTTGCCAGGTCTTATTCGTTAGACCCGCACCCTCCGCGTTAGTCATAAACAACGGGAGAAACAAGAAACGACCAATCAACAATTTTAAATAAATTTAAAATTGTTCCGTGATCGGTTCCTTATTTTAAAAGAGGTAAAATCACGGGAAAGGAAAAAAATTTCAAATCAACCCTTACATGTCGTCGTCGTCGGACGAGAGGTCGTCGCGGAATCGCTCGTCGCGGATGAAGGAGATCGTCGCGTCGTCGTGGTATCCGGCGTCGCGTCGCCAATCTCCGGATCAAGAGCAAACGGATTTAATTAATTAAATCCGTTGTCATCGAATTAAAAAAAAGAATTAGAAGGTTCGATTCTCACCTTTGTTGCCGAGCGAGGATCGGCCGCGGAAGAAGAGGCGTCGCCGAAGAACGTCGCGGGTAAAGCTCGTCGACGTCGCAGATCTCGGCGTGCGTCGTCGAATTCCGGTCGCCGGCGTTCTTCGCGTTCTTCGCGTTCTTCGCGTTCTTCGCGTTCTTCGCGTTCTTCGCGGGGAGATGAAGAAACAAGATTCTCTCAAATCCTTTCAAAGGATTTTTAGGTTGGTCTTATTTTATAAACATGCCAACACACGAAACCGGTTAAGAAACGATCCATCAATTCGAAAGAAACGACCCATTTAATTCACGAAAGAAACAGCCCATTTAATTCACGAAAGAAACAGCCCATTTAATTCACGAAATAAACCGCCCAATTAAATGGTCTGTTAAGAATTAAAGAAAACGCGTCGGTTGACTTTTCAGTTACTTTGACGGGTTTTCGCGGGTGCGTTACTTAGCGAAAGAAACGGCGGGGATCGTGCGGGCCCCACCTCACAAATATCCTACCAAGGGGGTAGGATATTTCTGGATAGCATCCTATCCAGTTCAACTCAACTCAAGCCGCCTTTAAGTGACTTCAAGTGGCTTCCAAGCAGCTTAAGTGAAATAAAATAAAGTTGTCGTACAAACTTTATTTTATTCTGACTTAAAGCCGCAAAATTTAAAAACCACGTCTGAGCAAACGCAACTCCGGAAGAGGCGTTTCTAAGCAAATACCGGCGCTGCGATTTCATCGGTGCCCTCAGAATTTGATTCCGGGCACCGGTTCAAAAGATAGAAAAACCCGCTCGTCCGTTCACTGAACGTACCCGAGCCAAACTTCGGAAATTGATTCCGGGCACACCGGGCCTCGGAATCAGGTGCCGTCTGAAGCTGTGCTCTTGTAAAATTCCAAAGAAAATTAAGAAAAAAATTTCCTTGAAATTTGCGGGTCTTTACATTACTCCCACCTCAGGGCTTTACGTCCCCGTAAAGATACATCAAAAACTAGGGGAACAAATGGGGGTACTGAGCACGCATCTGAGCCTCCCGCTCCCAAGTGCTCTCCTGGAGGTTCCCGTGCTGCCATCTGACGCGCACAAGAGGAATCGACCGCCCACGTAGGACCCGCTCCTGTTGATCCTCGATCTCCACTGGAACCTCCGCAAAAGTCGCCCCATCGTCAACGTCAAGCTCCCCATGATCAATGATGTGCGTCGGGTCGTGCACGTATCTCCTCAGCTGAGACACGTGGAAGACGTCGTGCACCCGGTGCAACTGAGGTGGTAGAGCCAGGCGATAAGCCACCTCGCCAATCCTGCTAAGAAACTGGAAGGGTCCGATGAAGCGCGGAGATAACTTGCCGCCTCGGCTAAATCTCCGAATACCACGTCGAGGTGAGACCCGCAAGAAGACGTGGTCGCCATCCTCGAACTCCAGTGGCCTCCGCCTCCTGTCAGCATATGGTTTCTGTCGGCTCTAAGCTGTACTCATCCGCTCCTGGATGACCTGGACCTTCTTTGTCGTGGCCTGGACCATCACAGGTCCCACAAGAGCTGCAAGATTTCTTCTTTGCCGAAAAGAGAAATCTGGTCTCATCCCCTGGATGAACCACATTCTTTGCCTAAAACAGTCAATCCTAACATGGATGATACTAATCCATACCAAGGATGATGTCGTAAGGCCTCGACGCTACTACTAAGAGATTCAACTGTTACTCTCGCCTCCAAGGGTTGAGTCACACTGTCGGCATCAGTGTGTGGTAACTGGGTCTCCTCCAGTAGATGTCTCACAACTGAGGGTCAAGTCAACAGCCAAAACTGGAATCTCCTAGTAACATCACGAAAGAGGACAGGAACGAAAAATATCACAAAGGTATGCATCTTTTATTATTGCAGCTCATATTACAAGACGCTACACAAAAGCAACAAGGAACCATAAGTACAAAGGATGTATCCACTAGTTCTTCTCCTGTCCATCAGCTCCCAGGGCTCCATGATCGAAGGCCTCGACTTCCTGAAGCTGAGCTCTCCCCTGCGGTCGGGGTGGACCTCCTGGTGGTGGTGGTGGTAGAGCCTCAAAGCGTCGTCCACCACTTGCTGCTCGGCCAGCTCCTCTACCTCGTCTGTCTCCCCCCTGCAGACCGCCACGGTCGAACCTCTGCCTCTGCCTAGGTGGTTCCTCAACCATCTGTTGCTCCCCCGCATGGCGGGTCGGGCAGTCACGAGCCATGTGACCAATTCCGCCACATGAGTAGCACTGCCCACTCTCGGCACGCCTGGCTCTGACTCCACCCCGGCTTCCCCGCACAACTGAGCCTGAGTCGTGCAGTCGGCCACTGGTAGGTCTGGTCTGCCTGGAACCCTGAGTCATCTGTCGGCTACCTGCTACCGAAGACTCCGCTACGTGCCGCCCTGCGGTGGGTCTCTGTGCTGGTGTAGACTCAGCAAGGAAGCTCTCGATCAGAAGGGCCCGCTCTAGTACTCCTGTCTGAGTCGGTATGCTGAGGGAGATCAGCGATGCCCTGATCTCGTGTCTCAAACCCTGCTCGAAGGTCCGGGCCCGGAAGAAGGGGTCCCGTACCATGTCTGTCGAGTACCGAGAAAGGTCGGTGAACCTCGCCGCGTACTGAGCGACCGTCATGCTGCCCTGCCGCAGCTGTAGAAGCTCCTGGATACGCACCGCACGAAGGGTGGCTGGGACGAACTCCGAGCGGAAGAGGCTCTCAAAGTCCGTCCAAAGAAGAGATGCCTCATCGTGCACCTGGAGCATCAACCTCCACCATCGTCCTGCCGCCGCCTGCAGGAGGCTCGCCGCGAGAATCACCATGAGATCCGCTGGTGTCCTCACTAGCCTAAAGATCCGTACCACCGCCTCTAGCCAGTCCTCGGCGGCCTGGGGGTCCGCCTCACCGCGAAACCTGGGCGGTCGCTGGCTCTGAAACTCATGCAGTGCCCTGAGGCGACGTGCATCGTCAGCGTCTGGTACTGGCAGCATCGGTGGCTCGGCGGGTAAAGCTACCGCCGGTGCCACTGCTGGCAAAGGGCCCTGCACTGAGGCCTCGTCGCTCGGTGGGCTGCCGTCGCGCCCTACACTCGGAACCCTAGCTGGCTGTCGTCGCGGGGCCATCCTGAAAAGGAGAACAAGAGCACCACAGTCAGAACAGTACACCTGGTGAGCTGGCACAAGTAATCACAAGGAAAACTTGAGACTTTCATAAAGCAGATCAGTATACCCGGTGAGCTGACACAAGTAATCACAAAGAAAACTTGAAACACACACGCAATCAATGTTTTCATGCATTAAGTCGGAAATCAGGAGTCAGGGTCCTGGTGTACGGATACGTCGGCCGCCGCACCAACACTGGGCTCCCTGAACTAATAACCACACTCAATACACTAAACACTATTGCTTCACATAGAAAGAAAAGACGATCAGAGTCTGCGGTAGAACCGACCACCTCTGATACCAATTTGTCACGACCCGTCCTCGGGGCCCGTGCCGTGACTACCCCAAGCCCGCCTTCCATAGGCCAGGGGCTGGCGACTAGCACCAAGGCGTAAAATCCCAGTAAACAGGGAAGGCATTGCCTTTATAAGTAACAACCACACAGAGTCAGCAAGCGGAAAGTAAAGTGCAGAAAAGTAAAGGGGGCCGGAAATACAAGCCCAACTGTAAAGTACAACTGAAAAGTAAAGTACAGCAACTGAAGAAAAGACGGCGGCCTCGTGTCGTCCACTGGCAATCCCACCTGAAGGGTGGGTACAGATAGCCTCCAGGCTCCTCGGGTCCCACGTCCGCTCCGAGCACGTCCCGCCCAGTGGTCCACCTCCAGGTACCGTCCTGCTCCACGCCCCAACCGTGATCAGCGCTGTCCGTCGTCTGCAACCAACACAACAAGGTGCGGGCATAGCCCGTGCAGGGGTGAGTACAAGCTACTCAGTAAGGACCCCGAGACCCCGAAGGTCTCCCGAAATCCACAAAGGATATAGCACAAAAGAAAGATGCAATCACGAAGTAACATCTGACTCGACTTAGGTATATGCCCATACATATACCTAAGTCCCCAATTCTAGCTCTGCTCACGAGCTCAAGAACAACTCAATCCACAATGGAAAGCAAGACTCAAATCCACAAGGAGAGTAAACAGTAAATCCACAAAGGATAGTTCAACACAAACCACAAAGGATAGTGACATAAGATTCAACTCAACCAGGATTTTCATTATCGAAACCGTAAGTGTTGAAGAGCCCCATCTCTGAAGTGTACAGTGGTCCTGTCACGACTCCGAGGTACTGCTCACTAACCTAGACTGCTGAAGTACTCCTCCTGTCGAGTACCGCGGGTCTGCTGCCAACTACCGGGCGCTCCGTCCGCTGAGGGTCTGCTGCCAAATACCGGGCGCTCACCCAGATAGCCTACTGAGGTACTCCTCCTGTCGAGTACCGCGGGTTTGCCGCCAACTACCAGGCGCTCCGTCCGCCGTGGGTCTGCTGCCAACTACTGGGCGCTCCGTCCACTGGGCTAGTCGACTCACTCCAAGTCGAGTCGGTCAAGCAGTCGTCAGGTCTCAGTCATCTACACGGTCTCCGTACTCCGCACGCACGTCTCCACCGTCGCGGGTCTGTCGCTACAACCAAGCGCACACACTCCGTAGAGTATCGCGGGTCCGCCGCTACAACCAAGCGCTCCACCGCCAAGGGTCTGCTGCTGCATCCAAGCGCACCACCACTGTCAAGTACCACGGGTCCGCCGCTACACCCAAGCGCTCCACCGCTCAAGGTAAAAAGAAGATTCAGCTCACACAGGTTCGGTAGCACTCTTCCACGTAGGATCGCTGAGTGCAGTAGTCGACGCAGTCCACTGAGGATCTTTGCACAGTCGTCGCCGCAGTCCACGAAGGATCTCTGCTCTGCTGTCGTCGCAGTCCACGGAGGATCTCTGCTCTGTCGTCGTCGCAGTCCACGGAGGATCTCTGCTCTGTCGTCGAAGCCACAGCCAGCACTAGGGTTCCCGCACTTAGCGAGCCCGTTTAGGAGGGTCCGCTCCACGAGCCGAGAGGCTGATACATCAACTGACACTTAGTCCGAAGTTGATGTATCCAAAAGTTCCGTATCGACAACAGGATCTCAACGCAACAGAC
This sequence comes from Viscum album, assembly GCA_963277665.1. NCBI lineage: Eukaryota > Viridiplantae > Streptophyta > Magnoliopsida > Santalales > Viscaceae > Viscum > Viscum album. The sequence goes on from OY728159.1 coordinate 151,470,306, forward strand.
GGCGCGTCAATCGGACGCCCGGTCTGAGAGTTATTGGCATTTCCGTCCCAGGGGCCCGGTTGGTTTTTAGGGCAAAACCAACCCGACTGTACTCCGCCTGTATCCGATCCTCGGGCGGAGTATGCCAAAAGTTCCGTCTCACTTAGAGGAAACTACCACAGCTGACGGTACGTCGATCGGACGTCCGTAGCTCAAGTTATGAGCGTTTCCGCTCCGAGGGCCCGGTTGGTTTCGTGTACGAACCAACCCGGCCGAACCCAAAGTCTCCCGAAACCTTGAGTATAATATACCGAAACGACCGTCTCGATCCAAGGATCGCGTAGCCGCTGACGGTTCGTCAATCGGAGGTCCCAAGCCCAAGATATGGGCGAAAGACCGAAGAGGGCCCGAAACGGGGGTTCTGGGCCAGGGGCGACCCGGCCCGAACCCCCCCTTGGGTCGGCCGAACCGGGTCGGCCCGACCCGGCCCGGCCCGGCTAGGCCGGGTCCGGTCCGGCCTGGGCGCGGCCCGGCCGACCGGACCGGCCGGCTCGGCTTCGGCCGAGCGGCCGAGGGAGCCTTCGCGGGTCAAACCCGCGGCTTTGGAGAAACGCGGCCCGCGCGGGCCGCGTGCTGTGTGGCCGGACCGCGGACGCGGTCCGGCGGTTCGCCGCCGCCGCGGCTCGGCCGCGGCGGACTCCTCCGGCGGCGCGCCGGGCGCCGCCGCCTCCGGTCGCCGGCGACCCGCGCCGCCGCCCCCTTCCGCGGGCCGCCGGAGTTGCTCCGGTGGCCCGTTTTGCCTCCCGTCTGCGCCATTGTTCCTCCCGGGACGCGTCCTTCACTGCGGAAACAACAAATGGCCCTTGCGTCGTGCTTTTGCCGTCGCCCGCCAAATCCGCACAAAAAGGAAGATCGGCGGAGGGTTGTCGGGTCTTGTTCGTTAGACCCGCACCCTCCGCGTTAGTCATAAACAACGGGAGAAACAAGAAACGACCAATCAACAATTTTAAATAAATTTAAAATTGTTCCGTGATCGGTTCCTTATTTTAAAAGAGATAAAATCACGGGAAAGGAAAAAAATTTCAAATCAACCCTTACATGTCGTCGTCGTCGGACGAGAGGTCGTCGCGGAATCGCTCGTCGCGGATGAAGGAGATCGTCGCGTCGTCGCGGTATCCGGCGTCGCGTCACCAATCTCCGGATCAAGAGCAAACGGATTTAATTAATTAAATCCGTTGTCATCGAATTAAAAAAAAGAATTAGAAGGTTCGATTCTCACCTTTGTTGCCGAACGAGGATCGGCCGCGGAAGAAGAGGCGTCGCCGAAGAACGTCGCGGGTAAAGCTCGTCGACGTCGCAGATCTCGGCGTGCGTCGTCGAATTCCGGTCGCCGGCGTTCTTCGCGTTCTTCGCATTCTTCGCGTTCTTCGCGGGGAGATGAAGAAACAAGATTCTCTCAAATCCTTTCAAAGGATTTTTAGGTTGGTCTTATTTTATAAACATGCCAACACACGAAACCGGTTAAGAAACGATCCATCAATTCGAAAGAAACGACCCATTTAATTCACGAAAGAAACAGCCCATTTAATTCACGAAAGAAACAGCCCATTTAATTCACGAAATAAACCGCCCAATTAAATGGTCTGCTAAGAATTTAAGAAAACGCGTCGGTTGACTTTTCAGTTACTTTGACGGGTTTTCGCGGGTGCGTTACTTAGCGAAAGAAACGGCGGGGCTCGTGCGGGCCCCACCTCACAAATATCCTACCAAGGGGGTAGGATATTTCTGGATAGCATCCTATCCAGTTCAACTCAGCTCAAGCCGCCTTTAAGTGACTTCAAGTGGCTTCCAAGCAGCTTAAGTGAAATAAAATAAAGTTGTCGCACAAACTTTACTTTATTCTGACTTAAAGCCGCAAAATTTAAAAACCACGTCTGAGCAAACGCAACTCCGGAAGAGGCGTTTCTAAGCAAATACCGGCGCTGCGATTTCATCGGTGCCCTCAGAATTTGATTCCGGGCACCAGTTCAAAAGATAGAAAAACCCGCTCGTCCGTTCACTGAACGTACCCGAGCCAAACTTCGGAAATTGATTCCGGGCACACCGAGCCTCGGAATCAGGTGCCGTCTGAAGCTGTGCTCTTGTAAAATTCCAAAGAAAATTAAGAAAAAAATTTCCTTGAAATTTGCGGGTCTTTACAGAGACACACATTCCATGTACCAAATTTTACACACCATGTATGTCATGTCCACAAATTTGGGACAACAGTAGTATACAACTAGATATTTCGCAGGGACTATCCATCTTTTACCCATGAAGTATAAGTTGTGTAATGGAAAATAATGGGTTTTTTCTTTTCTTCTTTCCTATGTTTCATAATTATACACTTCAGTAGTCCATTTTGAGTCATTATACATGTATAATTTTTTGGTTCATTCTTCAATGTTTGTAAGTTTATTTCTAAGTAATTTTGGTCATATATTGATCTTTATCTTCTTGTAGATGATGTTGGAGAAGATTCAGGATATGTTTTATATATATGAGGCCGATAAACCCATTGTAATTTACTAATGATAGGATATGAGGCCCCATAATTATTATACAGTTAGGAACTCCTCCATAGGTGTGAGGAAAATTAATTATTTCCTCATGGTGTGGATCCAACATTTAGGCATGGGATTGGTAATGCCTTCATCTCAACAACATGTAGGTCCCCATACTATATGTTGGGTTGGTATCCCCTTAAATTTAAGTGTATAGATACTCCGCCAAAATTAGTTAGTTAATTCTTATGAGATAGGTTGGAAATCCCTCCTATTTTAGGGGTTGACACCCCCTTTACTGACATGCACACCTCAATGAGGCACAAGTACCCCAACTATGATTATAGTGAGTTATATTGGAGCTATGAGTTTGGGGTTTGTGTAATGTTGTTTGTTATGGATGTTTTAGATTTTATGACAAGTCAGACATACTTTTTTTCCTTTGAGATATGTATTATAGTTGGGATATCAACTTTAAGATTTATGTGGGTTATGGTATTTGGATTATCTCTGGTTTTTAATGAGATACAATCCTTTATGGAGTTGAGTAGTAAATATTTATATTAATCCAAATCTCATGGTTTACTTAACCTTAGATCACATATGGTGCCTTTGGGTTTCTTCTTATTTTTCCCTCTCTTGGTTTTTATTTGATAGGTTGTCTCATCAATACTTTGTGTTTTAATAGTTTCATACTTTTTATGTTGATTCTCACCTCTGGATGGGCCTTATAGCCACACTTTTTGTGTTTATACAGATATTTCACAATTTAGTTGTTTCGATAGAAGACATAGATCTAGTGGAGCTTGTGGTGTTGATACATATTATCATACAGTGGTACATGGAAGAGATGATTACTATTGGAGTTTGGTCTAGGAGTCCTTTCAGTGAGGAGGTGTCCTTCCCTAACTGGGGTCACTTTTAATTTGTGATATTATTATAAGTGTATGTTTTCCCTTAAGTATTTTTTCATATGAAACTATTATAGATGATTGTTATCCCATGTATATATCCATCACATAGTTAGTTATTTATATATTTTATTGGTGATTATTGGAAATATATATAATTTGTATTAGAGTTTCATGTCTATTGTAGGTTATTATAGGCTAAGTCCACCCATGTACTTTGTGCCTTTTAATTTTAGTCCTCATATCTTGACATATTGGAGATGGGATTGGGTTGGAACACTCAGCTTTTCACCAACCCTGGTAGGGTCTTGGTCAGTTGGTTCAGGTCACATGGGATAAGTATCATAGATAAGAACTATAAAATGACTAAAAAATCACAGAAACATGGATGATAATTTTATAGAGATATTTCATATATATTTATCAATGATCTTAATCAATCCATTCATCTTGGATTGCCTCATATTCCTTGATTTGTTATATTCACTAAATACTTTGTCAAATTCATCAGGTAGACTACTGAGGTAACCTAATTTATGTCCTTATTTCATTTTTAATAGATAGGTCATATTATTTCATAATATTATAGAATTAACCATATCACAACATGAAGGTTTTTTTGGGAAAAATATAGAATATCATGATTTGAAATGATTCTTCATGGCACAAAATTTAGTCAAACAAAAATCCAAAATTCCCAAATAAAATCATTACTCAGTTCTCCAAAATACAGTACTCAATTCAGGCATGACCATGGTCATCATGGTATGAGGGATTTTTCTTCTCATTATAGTGAGATACAAAAAACGCATACCATGGATTTTTGTAATCTAAATAACCGTCAATCAGCATGGTGAACTAGATTATGGTGTGATATCATTTATCTACTTGGATATTGTTGCACCAAATTTTCATGAATTATCATTGTGGTGAAAGGATAACACCATAATCCTCATCAAAAACATTATGATGTGAATTTATTTGGTATAAGTGTTATTCATCTATTAAAATTTAAAATCTACTTCTTCTTCACTCCCTTGCGGAGTGAGAAACAACTCATTATTACATGACGAATCAGTGAAATTATTAAACCAATTCCTTTAGAACAAAACCATGATAGGACATAAATCCCTTATGTCATGATTACTAGTGACATGTTTCATCACTGAATTATTTTTTATTAAATCCTCTACTTCTACTTAATACTTCCCTAGAATCCAAAATATAATATCAAATTCATTATAATTCTATCTAAACACATTAAACTAAATCTATAATTATGATTTCATTATATCCCTTAAATATCTTCTACTCATATCAAGATTTATATATTTTATCATCATCCAAGTGATAATAATATAAAGTATCAAGTTCCATATTAATAAAAATGATATATACTTAAGAGTACAGGTAACATAATATTAAAGAATATATATATCAAAGATAAAAACCATTTACAAATACATTCATAGGTCCATTCCACTGCACCAATGTCTTGTATAGTGTTTATGGGTGATATCTATCCCTTGATGAGCAATCATTATTATAGAAAATAGAACATCACTTAATTTTCATGATCAATCACAAGAATCTTATTTTTCTTCATACTCCATATGATTCTCTATCCTTCAATATTTACTTATGATAAAGACATGTAATGTGTTTTTCCTTGACTTTATTCTAGAATAACACTATGAACACCTATATAAATCTTGCATATGAGATAATTAACGAATATGATAAATTCTAATATCTTCTTTATTTCCATATATAACTTGTAATCGCCTTCAAAACTCATTACATGGATAATTTTAGAATCTTTTAAGATCTTATTCCAAATAAATCTTAATATATATAATATTCATGATGATATACTTCAATCTTTACCTTCCTTAACAAATATAATATTACACGTAGAAGCACATCAATTTCCTTATAACATCAATCCCCTAAATTTGTTCCAAATCTAGTAACCTTTAATAGTTCCAAAAACTATTGACAAAAAATTCAATATGTCATAACAAATCATGCATGGATTTTATTTTCATGATATGCATGGTAACACCGGTATAACCATGAAGGCATAACCCTTGGATGTTCTTTATGTAATGATGAATTATATTAATTAATGTGTGATATGTATAGATGATGGGTTGATGTTTTTTGAATGGGGTTTATTCTTCCAAAGTTGTTAAAAATATAGGTGTGATTTTATGATTTGAAATGAAATATTGTTATTAAATTTATTTCTTACCTATATTTAGAATATCATGGGAAACCTTTGGTAACTAAGTGTGAATTATATGGTTTATTTGTATACAAATTGAAATTACTCACTGGTTGTTGTGCCTCTAAAAGATGATTATTCCCTAGCTAGGAATTTTTCTACCTGGGGAGGATAGATGAGTGAGAACTAAGGTGTAAGTGAAGTTTGGATCACATCAGAAAGATATATATATAGATTTCATTTATATTTTAAAACATAAAATTGATATATCATTATTTAAACCCATTTAACCCTTATTGATTTTGGGACTAATGTTTAAAAAAATTTATTCTTTATTACTTTTTTCTAAAATAAAAGGTGTATTTTTTTACATGTATTTAAAAATAACATAGAATTGTTTACTTTATAAAATATATACATAGAGAATATGGTGAAATCTTACTTGGTATTTTCCTCACACCTTAAGTATAAAATTTTTGTGTATGTAAACATGGTATTACTTGATACAAATGACGGAAAATAATTTCTCTGAAATAAAGAACATTTGATAGCTATTGTTTGGGTTTGTAGGAGGTGAAAAGTAGAAATAGTTCTATTTTAACATAGAGATGATAGACTTAGTTTTCTTTTTGGATGTGTTTTTAGTTATGTACATTAGTTCTCTTATTTATTTATCATGTTCATATTTGGAATACCTTTTTTCCCTCATTTTGGATTTATATAAAGGGGTGGGATGTATTTGGAATTATTTTCTTATTTTTATTTTTATATGTTTTGTTTTATTCCATAATACTACCTTGAAACCATAAAGGTATTAAAGGTGATAGAGTTTTTTTAGTTTAATAATTAGATGGTGATAGAGTATGGTAATTTTTTCATGGAAATAGCATTATATTTACCCAATTTAGTCTTACATGATGCTTTAAATTATTAGTGGTTTGAAATAGGTCTCCATATATATATTCAAATTAAGGTATCTCTATTTGGAAAATCCTTTTACATTTAAGTAATATATATGGATAAGGATATAGGTGATCATGGTAGTCCTATATGAAAATGATCATATTCCCTCTATACCTAAAATAAATAAAAGAGAGATTTGTTGTGAAAATAGAAATCATGTTGAGCATAGTCAGATGGGAGATAATGGAGTCCAAATAAGATCTTGATTCACTACTTTAACTTAAATTTGACCTATAGTTGTCATAAATTCGGTAATAAAAATCATATAAAATCTACATGTTAAAAAGATCCTAAATATTTTCCTCAAATTGTCCATTTAGGATGTCTCTAAAGTTTTTCTAGAAAATTTCATTAATGAAATAGTGGATCTAGTTCTATCCTCTGGGATAATTTTTAATATCAAATAGATTTTTCTAAAGGTATGAAAAATTATTCTCAGAAATTAATGGAACTAAGGATGATGATGTAGAAGTCTTAGTCAGGTGATAATCTTAAGCTCATACAAAAATTAGGTAGGAAACTGCATAAAATCATAGAAAATCTAAGTATAAAGTTAGATTAACATACATTAGAGGTACGCATATAAATATTTTATTATTATCTTTATCTTCATTAATAAAATTTTCACTCATATTTAATTATATGGACATAAGTAGTGTCTAATTAAAGGGTTTATTTTTGTATGGGATGTAAATTATTTATATAAATACCTATAAAGTTTCAAAAAAAATTATAATGTACCATTTTGGATTATAATGATTTCTATGGTTTCCTATCATGGATAAAAAAATTCTCTATAGATTCCATGTGGTTTTATCATAGTGTCATGGGTGAAATCATGGCATCAAACCTTGTACTATTTTTCCTATGTTTTTAAAGGTTTATTATCAATGAAATGTATCATTTTTGGTTTAGGATTTGTATGGTTTACAAATTGATCATGTGGTAATGCATTATTTTCACCAACCACTTTCACATAAGTAATTTTTATAACCCTAGGTCCAAATTCAATGGTGGTTATACACACTATAAAATACTAGCATCATTATTTATTTGATGAAAAATTTGGGACTTGTGATTAGTATCAGAGTTTGAATAATCCTATATTTTAAATACTTGAATTTTAGAAAAATAAAATATTGATAAATTTAGTTAGACCAATGATTTCATTGAGGTTTATTTAAGTATATTTCATCTTGTATAGTGAAGGAACCTAGAAAGGATTAAAAAAATCTTTTGAGGATATAATTTAACGATAAAGATTTATAAGGAGTTAACATCCTATAAAATATAAAAGGGATTTTAGTTATTTTTTGTTGAGTAATTTAATGAATCCATCAAACCCTGAATTTTAATATAATTTAAAGTAATTATAAATAGTAGGGAGACCACAAATGAATAGTCTTTTTTCCTTTAATGGTGTCATTCATTTCATGAATCACTCTATGATTTTTATTTTCCTCAAATAGGAATGCGATGAAAACCACCATTATTCTTAGTATCCAGGTTAATCCATGATGTACAATGAAATAAAATGTTAGTACTAGTGTCCTGGAATAATGAGAATATTTTGATTTTCGTCTTGTTGTTTCTCTTTAAAGTTACTATATAATTATATAAAATCATGAAAGTATATGTAACCCTAACCATCCCAAAAAAAGGATAATTAGATATACATAAACAAAAAAGAGGATTATATTAATATTTTTATGAAATAAATTATCCAGGATGATCATTTATAGACTCATAGACATTAGTTCAATTCTTAAGATAAAAAGTGTATAAGGTTGTATAGTTTACCCTTATCCACTATATATGAAGGATATTATAAGGTTTATGAATCTTTTATTTGATCATTGAATGATGTATCAAGCCTAAACTTATGAAAAACCAAAGAAGTGGGTTTAATATTAAAAATACATGCTTCATGTTTAGATGATGAATGTTATATATTTTGATAAGAATTATTCATCATTGGATGAGTTATCATGTAATGATAATTACCAGTCTTTGATGGAGATAATTTTTCTCAAGGATATAGATGGTTGCACATATCAATCTCCACTAAATTGGGTCATTATCAATGAATTTCTTTTAAAGAATCAAATATAATTTGGTAGATGATTTAAAATATATCAATTGATTCAAAATAGTTATAAGAATTTAAATTCATCATGAATCATATCTTGAGTATCATCATAGACCATTGGTAAGATATGGGTGAATGGGTGATACAAAAAAATCACTTAGACTAGGTCGTAGGTGAATTTATAAAGTAAAGTAATATTATATCACATTATGCCAAGCCATTTGAGGTTATTAAAATACATGGAATAGTTTTATACTAGAGAACATTACTTTTCCATCTGAAATGAATCATAACATGATTTATGTATCCTTGTGAAATACATATCATCATGACTCATACCATTCTCTTTATAGAAAAATATAGAAATTGGTGTGTGATATATATTTGGTAGAATGAAAAGTTCAAATTATCAATAATCAAAATAACATGCTATAAGGGAAGTTTGTTCTTTAAAATAATATTTAGTAATATTATAATAATAGGTCTTCTGTGAGGTAGAGTAAAGTATTTAATGTGGGACCTTTATACTTGTTTTTTCTCAGGTCCATGAACTTCATAGGGACTCTCTAGGGGGGAAAGTGATATGGTTAAGAGAATTATGAAACTAATAATAATAATTTTTGCGGGTATTTTCATAATATTTTTTTATCATTTATTTTCAGGTATTGGGAATAAAATTTTGAAATTTTGGAAAAATTACAAGAATGCATAGTTAGGGTTCGTGGTTACCCAAACAATGCATACAATCCATCAATATAAAATTTTCAAATCTATTAAATATTATCAATTAGGGTGTACATGTATCCTAACCATTCATCACCTTTAAATTTTAAATATCTTTATTTTTATAATTTATATTTAAGTGAAACTATTTTTATTTTCTTTCTTATTCATTTTATACATCTCTAAAATCTCCTCCCCATCAAATCCCCACAATTCTCTCCCACATGTATTTCCTTGGTTGGTTTTTATCAAGTGATTAGGATTTATTTAATTAATTCACTCAAAATCTTATTCTCTATATATTTCTCTCTTTATCATCATTTTTTATTTCCTTATACAATCCATGGTGGATTAGGGTTCCTTTTGGCTAAACATTAATGTGTGGTTTCTAAATTCCTATCTTTTAATCGCTCTTTATGGATTTTTTTTACCCTCATCTTTTAGTGGAATAATATCTCTTGTCTCAATTTAATTTCCATTATTGATGAAACCATGAGTGATTTTCTATTTCAATTCATGTTTTAAATAATACAAATGTTATATTTTATGTTGATGATAATGGTTTTCTAATAACATGATTGTTTTCTCTTGTGTAATTTTTTACATTTTTTAAAAAATTATTGAAAGGTATAAATCATATTTTTATAATATTTCCAAGAACTAAGTATTTTTGAAAATGGTAGGCATATATTGTAAATATTTTTATGTAATTTTTTTTAATTATTTTTAAAGATTAAATACAATATATTTATTGAAGTTTTAAAAAGATAAAAATATTTTTGGAAATTTTATATTTAACTTACCATGTTAGTTTTATTTAAATTTCCATTCTATATTTTAATTATTATGAATGGTTTTTATTGAATCAAAATAGATAAAAATATTTCTTTGATTCTTGTTTTCAAAATATTATGTCTTATTTTATATGATTTAAAGAATTAATTGTTATTTATTTCTTGTATACCCTTCATGACATTACCCTTATATTTTATTTAGATAATTCTGGATTTTATTTTGTGATTTTTGATATGGATGAATGTTGGGTTGTTATTATTTGGAAAGGAGAATTTCTTTGAAGGGTATTTGGAGGTGAGGTGTGAGCTAATTATATGAAATGCTATATTGTTATTAAATTGATTGATAGCCTACATATATAATATCCTAGGAATAATTGAGTAGATAAGTGGTAATTTGAGGTATGAGTACAAAAATATTTGAGATTTCACACTGGATAGTGTACCTCTAGTGGTTGATTTTCTCTTACTTGGGGATTTTCCAAAACAAAATGTCTATGTGAGAGTGGACTGGTGTGTAAGTATAGTTAAGATCTCATGAGCTATCCATATATATGTATTCTTAGTTATGAATTAGATTTTATACTTGGTGCCTAAAAATTCATCCCATTACACTTGAGATGTGATTTACACTTATATTCTTCATATTAATATTATTTATTTTTTAATTTTTCTAGTTACTATTTTGATAAAGTTTTTAGGTTGGAAAATAATGAAAAGGGTATTATTTATTCTATATTTAAAATATTTCATTATAAATTGAATTTATTTCCTTATTTTTTTTTATCCTATAACTTCTAATAACATTTATTTTAAAATTAATATGGATTTCATTTATACATTCATGTATAAAAAATTAATAATCTTTATTTAAACCAAATTGGACCTTAATGTTTTTTAGAGTAATTTATAAATAAAATTTTCATTTATTATTTTTTACTTGTTTTATAAAATAGAATGTATATTTATATTAAATTTAATTCAAACTATCATTCAATGGTTTGTTTTATAAAATTTAAACATAGATCATGTGGAGGAATCTTACTAGATATATTTTCTCAAAACTAAAATATTCACTTCATGTTTATGTAGACTTTTCTTCCTTGATACAAGTAAAGGATATAACTTATTTAATATAATAAATTTTATATATATATTTTAAGTTTGGAGGAGGTAAAAATTATATTTATATCTCTTATATCATGGAGATTATAGCATTAGTTTCCTTTTTGGACATGTTTCTGGTTATGTATGTTGATGCCCTTGTGTATTAAGACTATTTTTCTTTCTCATAACTTTTTTATTTCTCATTTTTATTTTAAAAAAATGGATTTTAATTGAATTTATTTTTTATAATTATGTTTATATGATATGTTTTATGGTTTTTTGAGCTTTGAATGGTGATATTATACCTTGTTTAGATATGATTTATTTCAAAATAGTTTATTTTAATTAGATGATTCCTCCAATATATTGAGTGGTCATGTTAGGATTTGGTGTAAATATTTTCATTTTAGTTTTTATGTTTATTCAGGTGAAACCATTCCCATGATTTATATTTTATTCCCTTATCACTTGTTACTAACCCATAGTGATCAATAATGTTCTTTGGGATTTTTCATAGGCCATCTTGGGTATTGGGATAGGGCAGTTTAGATAGTTCATTACAAAAACACATTCCCCATCACACATAATTACATAAAAACAACTATAATAATAACCACCATTGATCCACATCTAAGAATATATAATTTTTTCACTCATAATAACCACACTCTAATATACCACCACTAAGTAGACATTATCCCAATTGAAACTTTATATAATACCTATATCACATGGATGTTATCCACACATAGGGAACTCACAATAACATATCTATCACCAAGTGACTATCCACCCACATGGAACTAGCTATAACATCTCTATCACCATGTAGTTATCCATCCACAAAGAACATGATATAATATCTTCCACTGTTGGTTGGTTCGTTATAAACCTACAGGGACTCTCATTGGTTTTTTATGTTCCCAACCTTAGGGACTCTCTACATGATAGCCTTCATCAGTTAATTAGTTGTCCACCCTTGGAGTCTCTCACCTCCTCAACCTAAATCAACATTACCACACCTATCATATCTATTACGGTTATCTATATCATTCAAACAATCATTATCTTAATCATTATCATCATTATTATTATCATCAAATATCATAAAATACAACCAAATGACTAATCACATATTCTATATACTATCACATATCATAAATGGATTTGTAGCCTCACCATGAATTTATTCTCCCACCTAGGATACAACATATACAAATGTCCTACTTAACATAAATTTATCATTGGGATTCCTCATATCTTGGGAATACACAAGTTATCTATTCTTATCAGGTAGCCAAATCATATCAAAATACTTCTTTCAAGAAAGAGATGATATCCTCCAAAACTCTCATCATTCACACCTACATTATTTAGGGGTTTCATAAAGACACAAATGACATAAGAACTATTAAATCGACCCACTATCATCTCATTCCATAAGTATTATGGTGTAGGATCCATGACAAAAGTAGAATGACCTCATTCCAATATGGAATATCCCATGTATAATTTATGCCACCCCACTTAATTTACACTCAAAAAGTCCCCCAAATCTAGAATGTTCCATGAAATCAGGGATATATGGAATAATACATGTGTAACTCATTATCATTTTATCCACAAACATTGATAACACTTCAATTTTTTATTTAGTGTATAGCATGGCCTCCACTCCAAATTTTTATGACCTGTTATAAAAGTCATAAATCCACCCCTCTCCCCACTTAAACTATTTTCCACTATCTTTCATTATTCTGAGTGCAAAATTTAATAAGGGTACTTAGAAAATATTTTATATTTATTCAAGAATAATTATAAACATCATTTTTCGCAATAAAAATAAATTAAATAATTCGTACAAGAATATTAAAAAATTATTAACACTAATTAATGAAATTCATATTTAAATCCATTGTTCATAATTTTAAGATGCTAATATAGTTACAACTAATAAATTCAAATTCAATGAACCATCCATTATAATTCTCTTCCATTTTCATATGTCATTTCCTCATTTTATCAATTCCCTTCAATAATTTTTCATGGAAAATTTTATATTTAAAAAAAATCATCTAGAAAATTTACTTCACTAATTTCATATTCAAATATCATTTTAAATTCCAATTTATGAAATTATTGTTATTCCATGTTTTTATTAATCATTAATGGAAAATAAAGTCATATTTGATTCATAAATAATATTAAAATAGTTTGTTATTTCATGTTACTAACATTATTTCCACATTTAATGTTAACCCTTAATCCACCGATGATTATTTTTATAAATACCATTATTTTTTCGTCTCCCTCATCCTCCAAGACACACTAATGCGAAGATTTTCTCTCTTACAAGAATTGTGATAATCTTCTAAATGATTATGGTGGAAAAAGAATTATTTTAATTCAATTCATCTAACCCCTCCATTATTTCTAGGCCATAATTCCCATTACTTTCTACAATATAATTTTATCTTTCTCACTCACTAATTCTTTAATTAAAATACCCATCATTAAATTATTAACTATAAGGCCCCAGCCTTAAACCTTACATAATATTGAGTTATTACAAGATTACACATTGAGGATCTTTTCGGGTTTAGAGTTTTAGAGAATTAGATCATAAAACTTTCATTACATTCCACATATAAAAAAAGTGGTTACATAAAGATAGTATTCTTCTTTCCCATCAATGGAAACATATTTAAAATAAAACATGGATTCTTTCTTGACACTTCCTTGACATTATCATCATATCATGTACCTTTCCCTTGACCTGTGAAAAACATTTCAAAAAAACTTGGGATGAGCATAAAAAGCTCAGTAAGGGATATAAAAATATGGAAAGGAAACATGGGTACATATATACATAAGAATGAAATCATACTTTACCCATAAAACATAAGCACTTTAACATACCTCATCAAATCATGAATAAATCATAGAAATCATAATACATAAAGGTAACTTGAGGCATTCATAACTTTCTTACGTAGGGAGTAACCCTCTTGGTTACGTTTGGAATACCTATCACAGTATATTCCCTAAATCTCTTTGGAGAAACCTTAACGTTTCACTCTTTCACGTTACCCAATGCATTGGAGAGCTATATCGGGCTCACCCGCCCTTAGTTTATCACGGAACCACCCGTCTTCATAATAATGCCCAAGAACCTCAACATAATCGTATCACATAAAACATGCATAAAGGAAACATAACATTTCCACCTTTCAATCACAAGATATCAATACAACACATTGATATAAAAACATTATAAAAACCATTTTCAATACCAAAATAAAAGAAAGGTAAAACATGGTATTTATTTTTCTTTTAAAAAAAGGTATGGCTTGTAGAGGAAGCCGAAACTCAAATAATGGTCACGGCGGCGGAGAAGTCGTTATCGCCTCATACGTACGACAAAAACATTAACTTTTGTTGTTTAGTAAACTCTTCATATAAAAAATATTCCTTTTTGAATAAACGTAAAAGTCAAAGGGGTTTATACACCGTATAAAAGAAGGTTGTGTATAAAACAAAATATGCCTCAATGAAAGGAGATTGAGACGAAGTCCCATACCTCGGGTCCGACTTGACTCGGTCGTTCTTTAATCTCCTGAATAATAAACTTGAGTTAATTTGTACTTGTTTAAGAACCTTTTTCAAGTTCATTATTCCTTTTATATCACTTATTTCCATGTCATGAACACTATGTAATTATTTAAGTTAATAACGGTCGTTTTAACGATCATTGGTACTTGAGTCTAAAATAATCCCTTTATAATTACAAGTTGTTCATGTATCCATTATATCCAGAATGGTATTCATGATGTAGATATAATATATGTAATATATATCCAGTACATGCATTCATTTATAATATTACATAATCATTTAGAGGTAAGAAATGAAATGCACCGTTCATGGAGACGGTAAGCCGTACGTACGCATGAACGCTACTTTCATTTCTATTTCGTATTTTATAGAATGGAATCATAATGATATAAAGGTTTATTATAATTCCAGTATAATATCATATATAATATCATAGTTAAATCCTTTATACGTCCCACATATGGTATTTAACGAATCAAATCACTTTGAGGGGGCGGTAGTCCGCACTTCCTTAAATGAAGATATCGCGTTTACCCATAATGGAAACCATAAAGGGATTCCAAAAATGAAAAATACATAATCTTAAGGAAAACATAAACATATTATATATCATATATGAATATATTGTCATCTTAATGTCCACCTTTTAAGGTGTTAAAATAATGTTGAACAATCATCGTTTCGGGAGGCATAAATTCACCATCCACGGAAACAGTATGTTCTTTAACCATTAGATGTAGGTGTGTGTAAGTGTATCTCGAATACTTATTATAAAAACATCCTATTATATTGAATATACTGGAGTTTTTACAAAATAAATGAATAAAAAGAGTTTAGGGGGTTGGAGAAGCAAAATAAAACAAAAGGACTCAAGTGAAGACATTACCTTAAAATCGGGTAACTCCCTTTGGTTTGAGCTCAAAGGCTTCCTTGGGAAGAATTCTGCCCAAAGTGAGGCTTAAAGGAGTAAGAGAGGGAATTGGAGAGACAAAATGGGCAGGTTTTGGCCGAGCCAAAGGCTTTGGGAGTGTGGGTAAGGAGGTAGAGGTGGGGGCCTTTTATAAGAGGAGAGGAGGGGCACTCTTGGAAAGTAAAGAAATGTTACTTTATTTTAAAATGAGTTTCGGATAAAAAAGGTCCCACATTGATATAATTATATGATAAGGTGATAATAGTTCTAAATATTCCCACCCAATAGGTTTTGGACATTTGTAGGTCTTATATTTTACATTATCTTTCCATTTTATTTAAATCGTCAAATAATGAGGTCATCGCTGCATCATTATTATGTCATAAATAATTTAATTTATTTAATGTCTAAAAATTATAAAAAAAATACTATGATGTAGGAACTCTTTTTATCTTTCCAATTACTATTTATAATCAAAAATCTGACTTGTATAACCCCATGTAAAAATTGTTTTAGTAAACAATCTCTTGTTTGTGTCATTTTTACTTTAACATTAAATAAAAAGTTATTTATGTCATTTCCCAAACAAAGTGGCTCCATGGGGTTCCCAAGTTGACCCATGGATTTTCTTGGTCTGACATGACACATCCAATTATGGTAGGACATGTTTCAAGCTCATCTCATATTATTAAAACATTATTTTTACCTTAAACTACACTAATTACCACTAATCGCGATTAAGAACTTAAAAGTTACTATTCACCGAAAAATTATTTTAATCTCATTGAACCACATTTTACTTATTAATGACAACCATGTTTGTAGGATTTTTGAAAATCAAATCACAGAAGTGGAAAAGTTTCATTTAAACGAAAAATCAGTTTATTTAACTACCACTTAGTGGTTTCACTATTCATCAAAAATTGAAGTTTTTCAGAAAGATACCAAAACTTCACCCTAAGCTATATTTGATATTAAAAATTCAAAAATGATGTCTATTTTACAAAATTCGAAACATGTAAGTTTCATTAATTAATTTAATAACTAATTCCCGCTTTCATGACAAATAGCGTGTTTTTATGAAACAATAAGTATCAAAAGATTGACACTAGTTTAAGTCCAATTTCAAAGTGAAATTGATTCCAATGACCACCATTGTATAAAATGGTAAAAATATATTCTAATTTCACTTCAAAACCAATTCAAAAGATAATCTAATCATATAAATAAATTATATTAAAAATAGGTTTTGAATTAAAATACAACATTTTTCACTTTTCATTAAAAAATGAACTTTATTGGAAAAATACCAAAAATTCACACAAAGTAAATTTTAATGTCACAATCATAAATAATAAGTTTATTTTGACAAACATAGCTTATAAAATTGTCAAAAGATAGATTTAAAAAGGGTTTTCCATCAAAAGGCAGTAAAATAATCTTTTAAGAATATTAGTGTATTCCATGCATAAGATTGTATTTATATTCATTTTAAGCCTCTAAAACACTATCATAATCATTAATAGACATAGATAAAAATATCTATTATTCATTACTTACTTGTGATGTTACATCCTTCCCCCCTTTAGAAAATTGCATCCCCACAATTTATTTACTTATCGAATAAATGGGGGTACTTATCCCTTATTGAATTTTCAGATTCCCATGTTGCCTCTTCCATCATGTGGTTTTTTCACAAAACCTTTACCTGATTAATCACCTTATTCTGTAACACTTGCTCCCTGTGGTCAAGAATCTGGACCGGTTGTTCCTCATAAGATAGGTTCTCTTCCAGCTGAACTACCTATGGACTCAAAACATGAGATGGATCTGGCATATACTTTCTCAACATCGAAATGTGAAAAACATTGTGTACCTGAGATAAACTCAGAGGTAAAGCCACCCGGTATGCAACTGATCCAACTCTCTCCAGAATTTTATATGGTCCAATGAACCTTGGACTCAGCTTTCCTTTCTTACCAAATCTCATCACACTTTTCCATGGTGAGACTTTGAGAAAAACATGATCACCTACCTCAAAAGTTAGATCCTTCCTCCTGTTGTCTGTATAACTCTTCTGCCTACTCTGAGCTGTTCTCATGTGTTTCTGAATTAGCTGAACTTTTTCTACCATCTCTTCTACCAATTCTGGTCCCATCAACTTCCTTTCACCCACTTCATCCCAGAAAGATGGAGTTCGACACCGCTTCCCATATAACGCCTCAAATGGTGCCATCTGTATACTGGAATGAAAATTGTTATTATATGAAAATTCAACCAAAGAAAGATGTTGGTCCCAACTTCCCTAATAATCCATCGAACAAGCTCATAGCATATCCTCCAAGGTCTGCATTGTTCGTTCTGACTGCCCATCTGATTGAGGATGAAATGTTGTACTAAAATTTAATTCAGTACCCAACGACTTCTGAAGGCCCTTCCAAAAGTTAGAAGTAAACCTGGGGTCACTATCAGATACAATGGAGAGAGGAACTCCATGTAACCTGACTATCTCTTTAAGATACAAACGGGAAAGTTGATCAAGGGAAAAATTATCTCGTATAGCAAGGAAATGAAAAGATTTAGTCAAGCGATCAACAATAACCCAGATTGCATTATTACCTCGAGATGTCTTCGGTAATCCCACAACAAAGTCCATGGATATATTCTCCCATTTCCACTCTGGCACTGGTAAAGTCTGAAGCATCCCTTTCGGTAACTGCTGCTCTGCTTTAACCTGCTGACAATTTAAACACTTCACAGTAAAATTAGCAATATCTCTTTTCATTCCATCCCACCAGTAATACTCCCGCAGATCTCTGTACATCTTAGTACTGCCAGGATGAACTGAAAACGGAGAACTATGAGCTTCACATAACAACTCTCTCTTCAACTTTGAATCACAAGGCATGCACAATCTCTTCCCAAATCTCAAAACACAATCATTATCAATGTTGAATTCAGGTAACTTACCTTTCTGAACTAGCTCTACCTTTTTCTGCAACTCATTGTCTTGCTTTTGTGCTTGCTTGATTCTATCTAATAGTGATGATCTCACTGATACCTGAAACAAAATATAAGAACATCCTGCGCCAAAAACTTCTATGCCAAAGTTCATCAAATCCTTAACCAAAGGATCACATTCCAAACGCAACATTGTTAATGAAGCATTACTTTTTCGACTCAAAGCATCAGCCACTTTACTTGATTTTCCCGGATGGTAATGAATTGTACAATCATAATCCTTGATTAATTCTAGCCATCTCCTTTGTCTCATGTTCAACTCCTTCTGAGTGAATATATACTTTAAACTTTTGTGATCAGTATATATTTCACACTTTACTCCATACAAATGATGCCTCTAAATTTTTAAAGCGAAAACAACAGTAGCTAATTCCAAATCATGTGTATGGTAATTTACCTCATGAGTTTTCAACTGACGTAAAGCATAAACAATTACCTGATCATTCTGCATTAGGACACAACCAAGTCCTTTCAATGAAGCATCATTGTATATAACAAACTCACCATTCCTCGAAGGTAGTGCCAAAACTGGAGCATTCACTAATCTTCTTTTCAATTCCTGAAAACAATCATCACATTATTTTGTCCAGATAAACTTAACACCCTTCCGAGTTAGCTTAGTCATTGGACTAGATAACCGTGAAAAATTTCTAACAAACCTTTGGTAATAGCCTTCCAAACCAAGGAAGCTACGAATCTCAGTTACATTTGTGGGTCTTGGCCAGTCTTCCAAAACTTTTGTTTTTACCGGATCAACAGTTATCCCATCTTTAGAAATAATGTGACCAAGGAAAGAAATTTTTTGCAACCAAAACTCACACTTCCTGAATTTCCCATACAATTTATTTTCTTTTAAGGTTTTCAAGATAACCCTTAAATGTCTTTCATGCTCCTCTTTAATTTTAGAAAACACCAAAATATCATCAATGAAAACCACCACAAACTTATCCAAGAACTCATGGAAAATTCTATTCATTAAGTCCATGAATACAGTAGGTGCATTGGTTAGCCCAAAAGGCATTACTACAAATTCATAATGGCCATATCTTGTACGAAATGCAGTCTTCGGAACGTCTGCTTCCTTTACCTTCAGCTGATGGTACCCCGATCTCAAGTCAACCTTTGAAAAATATTGAGCTCCCTGGAGCTAATCAAACAAATCATCGATATGAGGCAAAGGATATTTGTTCTTAACAGTGATGTTATTCAAGGATCTATAATCAATGCAAAGTCTCATAGAACCATCTTTATTTTTAACAAATAAAACAGGAGCACCCCATGGTGACATGCTAGGTCGAATGAAACCTTTCTCTAATAAATCTTGCAATTGCTCCTTCAACTCTAAAAGTTCAATTTGAGCTATTCGATAAGGGGGTTTTGAAATTGGCTTAGCATCAGGAACTAAGTCAACAGTAAATTCAACTTCCCGATCTGGTATTATTCCAGGCAACTCATCAGGAAAAACAACAGGATGCTCATTTACCACTGGCACATCATTAATCTGAACAGTTCCTTTATTTTCAATGATGTGTGCAAGGTAACATTCATTTCCATCTTTTACAAGTTTCTCGGCCTCTTGATAAGTTATCAACAGTAAGGGTTCATTCTTGTACACAAACTGAAAGTCTTTCTGAAAAGAAACTTCTTTAGCTCTACAGTCAATCTTAGCATGGTAAATAGAGAGCCAATCCATACCCAGGATAACATCAAACTCTACTATAGGTAGAACAATAAGGTTTGCAAGTAGGTTCTTTCCAAATATAAGGATAGGAAGATTATTATAAATTCTTTTTGCCTCAACATTTCCCCCAGGTGTTTTTACCAAAAGTTCCGGAGTCATTTCTTGAGATGTTATTCCCATTTTACTAGAAAAGTTTTCAGAGATGAAAGAATGTGTATACCCCGAATCAAACAACACACTAGCATAATCTGAAAAAACAAACAAAGTATCTGATACAACTTCTTTTGATGGCCCGACATCTGTTGAAGTAGTTGCAAAGGATTTCACCACCCCTTTCTGCTTGTATTCTAACTGCTTCACATCACTCAAGCTCTTTGTCGGACACTCGTTTGCATAGTTACCCATCTCATTGCACTTATAACATTTCACTAACTGTAAATCAAATTTGGTCTTACCTTCACCTTGATCTTTTTCAGTGCAATCACGAGCCTTATGTCCCATCTTACCACATTGGTAGCACTTTCCAGAATTCAGAAGACATTCCCCAGCATGCCTTTTGCCACATTTATCGCAAACTGGAAACATAGTTTTCTTACCATCAGACTTTTTTGAAGAATTCTTACCTTTCTTATTCCACCTCGGTCTCTTATTCTGTTGGTTGTTATAGAACACTTGATCATCGGCAAACTCCATTTCCACCTTCTCAGCACATCGAACAAGCTTTTCATAACTTTTAAACTCATGAGAAGCTAATGCCCGTCGATATTTTGGCTTTAATCCTGAGTAAAAACAATTGATTTTACTATCAAGGTCTCAGATAAAATTTGGAGCATAACTTTCCAATCGAGTGAAACTTTATTCATAGGTATCCACTGAGTCTTCCTCTTTCCTCAATTACAAAAATTGATTTTCCATCCTAAGTCTAACAGCCTTAGGAAAATACTTATCAGGAAACATACCTTTGAATTCATCCCAGTCAAGAGCATCAATCTCATCAGCGTCCCTGATATTTTTAACCATAGACCACCACTGATCTGCCTCACCCTCCAAATAGTAAATAGCAAGTCTAACCTTTTGATTTTCTGAACACCCCATGACATCAAAAATCTTCTCCAGTGCTTTAATCCACCCTTCAGCTAACACAGAGTCAGATGATCCTCTGAATGATGGGTGATGTTTCCTCATGAAATGTTCCACCACTGACATGTTCCTATGCGGTTGATCTGGCTGATCTCGTGCATGGATACCACCACCATTTATCGCTTGAGTCAATTGTGCCATTACTGCAACAAACTATTCAGTTCCAATTCCTACCATCTCAGGATGCTGATTCGGAAGGTTATTTCCTTCTACATGCCTTCCTAGCACTGCTTCCTTGATTCCTCTACGGAAAACCATTCTGAACAAACATGTCTTAGATGAAGAAACATGGTAATCTTCAAATTCTATATCATTTAAAAAAATAATAATAATAATAATTTTGGATAATCATTTAATATAATTCTAACTTCTAAAGTTATCTAAACCGACATCTGATACCAACTATAAGGCCCTAGCCTTAGACCTTACTTAATCTTGAGTTATTACAAGATTACACATTGAGGATCTTTTCGGTTTAGAGTTTTAGATAATTAGATCATAAAACATGCATTACATTCCACATATAAACAAAGTGGTTACATAAAGATAGTATTCTTCTTTCCCATCAATGGAAACATATTTAAAATAAAACATGGATTCTTTCTTGACACTTCCTTGACACTATCATCATATCATGTACCTTTCCCTTGACCTGTGAAAAACATTTCAAAAAAACTTGGGATGAGCATAAAAAGCTCAGTAAGGGATATAAAAATATGGAAAGGAAACATGGGTACATATATACATAAGAATGAAATCATACTTTACCCATAAAACATAAGCACTTTAACATACCTCATCAAATCATGAATAAATCATAGAAATTATAATACATAAAGGTAACTTGAGGCATTCATAACTTTATTATGTAGGGAGTAACCCTCTTGGTTACGTTTGGAATACCCATCACAGTATATTCCCTAAATCTCTTCGGAGAAACCTTAACATTTCACTCCTTCACATTACCCAATGCATTGGAGAGCTATATCGGGCTCACCCGTCCTTAGTTTATCACGGAACCACCCATCTTTATAATAATTCCCAAGAACCTCAACATAATCATATCACATAAAACATGCATAAAGGAAACATAACATTTCCACCTTTCAATCACAAGATATCAATACAACACATTGATATAAAAACATTATAAAAACCATTTTCAATACCAAAATAAAAGAAAGGTAAAACATGGTATTTATTTTTCTTTTAAAAAAGGTATGGCTTGTAGAGGAAGTCGAAACTCAAATAATGGTCACGGCGGCGGAGAAGTCGTTGTCGCCGCATACATACGAAAAAAACATTCCCTTTTGTCATTTAGTAAACGCTTCGTATAAAAAATATTCCTTTTGAATAAACGTAAAATTTAAAGGGGTTTATACACCGTATAAAAGAAGGTTGTGTATAAAACAAAATATGCCTCAATGAAAGGAGATTGAGACGAAGTCCCATACCTCGGGTCTGACTTGACTCGGTCGTTCTTTAATCTCTTGAATAATAATCTTGAGTTAATTTCTACTTGTTTAAGAACCTTTTTCAAGTTCATTATTCCTTTTATATCACTTATTTCCATGTCATGAACACTATGTAATTATTTAAGTTAATAACGGTCGTTTTAACGATCATTGGTACTTGAGTCAAAAATAATCCCTTTATAATTACAAGTTTTTCATGTATCCATTATATCCAGAATGGTATTCATGATGTAGATATCATATATGTCATATATATCCAGTACATGCATGCATTTATAATATTACATAATCATTTAGAGGTAAGAAATGAAATGCACCGTTCATGGAGACGGTAAGTCGTACGTACGCATGAACGCTACTTTCATTTCTATTTCATATTTTATAGAATGGAATCATAATGATATAAAGTTTTATTATAATTCCAGCATAATATCATATATAATATCATAGTTCCATCCTTTATACGTCCCACATATGGTATTTAATGAATCAAATCACTTTGAGGGGGCGGTAGTCCGCACTTCCTTAAATGAAGATATCGCGTTTACCCATAATGGAAACCATAAAGGTATGACCAAAATGAAAAATACAGAAGCTTAAGGAAAACATAAACATATTATATATCATATATGAATATAGTTTCATCTTAATGGCCAAATTTTAATGTGTTAAAATAATGTTGAACAATCATCGTTTCGGGAGGTATAAATTCACCATCCACGGAAACAGTATGTTCTTTAACCATTAGATGTAGGTGTGTGCAAGTGTAGCTCGAATCCTTCTTATAAAAACATCCTAGTATATTGTAGATACTGTAGTTGTTACAAATGAAATTAATAAAAAGAGGTTAGGGGGTTGGAGAAGCAAAATAAAACAAAAGGACTCAAGTGAAGACATTACCTTAAAATCGGGTAACTCTCTTTGGTTTGAGCTCAAAGGCTTCCTTGGGAAGACTTCTGCCCAAAGTGAGGCTTCAAGTAGTAATAGAGGGAAGTGGAGAGACAAAATGGGCAGGGTTTGGCCGATACAAAGTCTTTGGGAGTGTGGGTAAGGAGGTAGAGGTGGGGGCCTTTTATAAGAGGAGAGGAGGGGCACTCTTGGAAAGTAAAGAAATGTTACTTTATTTTAAAATGCGTTTCGGATTCAAAAGGTCCCACATTGATATAATTCGAGGGTAATGTGATAAGGGTTCTAAATATACCCACACAATATGTTTTGGACATGTGTAGATCTTAGAGTTTACATTATCTTTCCATTTTATTTAAATCATCAAATAATGAGGCCATCGCTGCATCATTATGATGTCATAAATAATTTAATTTATTTAATGTCTAAAAATTGTAAAAAAAATACTATGATGTATTAAATCTTTTTATCTTTCCAATTAATATTTATAATCAAAAATCTGACTTGTATAACCCCATGTAAAAATTGTTTTAGTAAAACATCTCTTGTTTGTGTCATTTTTACTTTAACATTAAATAAAAAGTTATTTATGTCATTTCCCAACCAAAGTGGCTCCATGGGGTCCCCAAGTTGACCCATGGATTTTCTTGGTCTGCCATGACACATCCAATGAGGGTAGGATATTTTTCAAGCTCATATCATATTATTAAAACATTATTTTTACCTAAAACTACACTAATTACCACTAATCGCGATTAAGAACTTAAAAGTTACTATTCACCAAAAAATTATTTTAATCTCATTTAACCACATTTTACTTCTTAATGACAACCATGTATGTCGGATTTTTGAAAATCAAATCACAAAAGTGTCAAAGTTTCATTTAAACGAAAAATCAGTTTCTTTAACTACCACTTAGTGGTTTCACTATTCATCAAAAATTGAAGTTTTTTAGAAAGATACCAAAACTTAACCCTAAGCTATATTTGATATTCCGAATTCAAAAATGATGTCTATTTTACAAAATTCAAAACATTTAAGTTGAATTAATTAATTTAATAACTAATTCCCGTTGTCATGACAAATAGCGTGTTTTTATGAAACAATAAGTATCAAAAGATTGGCACTAGTTTAAGTCCAATTTCAAAGTGAAATTGATTCCAATGACCACCATTGGATAAAATCATAAAAATATATTCTAATTTTAATTCAAAACCAATTCAAAAGATAATCTAATCATATAAATAAATTAGATTAAAAATAGGTTTTGAATTAAAATACAACATTTTTCACTATTTATTAAAAAATGAACTTTATTGGAAAAATACAAAAAATTCACACAAAGTAAATTTTGATGTCCCAATCATAAATAATAAGTTTATTTTGAAAAACATAGCTTATAAAATTGTCAAAAGATAGATTTAAAAAGGGTTTTCCAACAAAAGGCAGTCAAACAATCTTTTAAGAATATTAGTGTATTCCATGCATAAGATTGTATTTATATTAATTTTAAGCCTCTAAAACACTATCTTAATCATTAATAGACATAGATAAAAATATCTATTATTCATTACTTACTTGGGATGTTACATTAACTATACAAGTAATATAAATAAATAAAATATCTGATCTTATTAATCTAAAACCCAATATCATTAGTACCATATATAATATCTCAAATAATCAAATTATTTAATTTATAAAAAATTAAAAATGAATTACTTAAATAATTAAATTATACCATCACCCAAAAGTAATAAAAATATCCAACCATCTTAAAAAATTACAAAAATACCACCTAGGGAAAATTATCACATCTTGAATCCAACAAAACCATCAAAGTCTCATTTCAAGAAAAAAATATCATTTTATCCTTCATATCCAAAAATCCATACAAAATTGAAAACTTTAAAACATGAATTTTCAAATTTGATACATTTCACACCCCTTTCAAAACTCTTCATCCTAAAAAACATTTAAATGTAATCATAAATAATAAAAAAATTGTATAAATAATTTCACTCAACTTTTATCACTAAAAAATCATCATCAATCACAACAAATAAAAAATTAAAATAATTTAGAATATTGAAAAAGAATTAATGATCCCCCCCAGTGTTTAACTTTACACACCTATGTTTCAAAATATCTCACACTAAAATAATTACTAGGTTTAAAAGGATCTAAAAAAACATGTTATATGAAATGAAATAGATTAAATAATCCCAAAATCTTGATAACCATGTCAGATAAATAGAATCATAAATAATCTGGAAATGGAGAAACTGTAAAATTTCACCTTACACCATTTCTACCACTATACCATATTCTTATGGTCTTGATTAAGATCACAAATATGTATCCAAAATATTTCCCTCATATAAATTTATCTATGGGTTACTGAATCTCCTAAAGATTGGGTGGGATTCCACTTATCATTATAGTATTCTAGAATCTCATAGTGAAAATGTATAAGAAGAAAGAGAGATTTGGTTTTAGGGGACTTTCATCCAAACATTATCAAGATACACAAAACCTTGTTGAATGGGTATAGTCCCTTTATATAGATACCTGGAGGGTTCTCCTTGAGTGATCACACATTTACTCATTTGATATAACATGTTTTTAAATTCCTTGACTAGTTCATGTAACACTTTCATGAGTGCAATAAACTCCCATATATTTCATTTTATGAAATGTGTTATTTAATGATATCTAATTTATAATAATTCTAAAATGATAACTATAATCATTAAACTCCAATAAGTTTCAAAGATAGTAGATTTGTTTCTTTGAATAAGAGGAGATAATAAAATGGATATATATAATATATTCCATTATAAATATAAAAATACATTATATATGTTATAATATAGTTATCATTCCTCTTTTTATGAATTAGTTGAAAATAAGATAGAAAAAGGAAATAAATTAAGAGTCCTTGTTTGAGAAATTTACCTCCTGAATATCACCTCCTTGAAGGACCCCCTAAGGAACATGGACTTGGTCATTGGCTGATACCCGAAGTAATTGGATGTGGGTAGAGTAAGGAGGATAGTTTTTGGAATATATTTTAAAATATTTATGGCTTGTGAGTAGAAATGGGGTGGTGAGGGGTGGTATTTATACTTGAGGAGGGGTGGTTTTAAGTGATTAAATGATGATTATTTTATATTTAAATCCAACCACATTTGGGTGGAATTAATTCAAATGATTTTGGATTATAAATAATGTTTTAGATGCTATTTAAGATATAGAAACACATAAACCACTCATTTAAGGTTTTAGGTTTTAGTTATTTTAATATTTTACCTTTTAACTTTAACCCATTGAATTATTTTACATATACTGTAGAAAATCTTTTCTTACAATGGTAAATTTTTTATACCTAAAAATGAAAATGTCCTTAAAAACTAATTTAAACCTCCTTATTCCAAATATATAACCAATATTATTTTACTAAATTTATAAAATTTATAAAAATCAATTCTAAATGTATTTCCCATACAACTCATAAAAATAGTTTTTTATGGTTAAAATCGTTGTTTTTAAAATTTCTAAGCATGTGTTTCTAAATGAAACACCTTATGTATTATTTTAACTCTATATATACATTTTTATATAGAATAAGTTTTAATAAATTTTAAATCATGATCATTTAATAATTATTTCATAAGAGTTATGGAATTTTGTAAAAATAGTATTCTTACTTTTCAAGCAAAAAAATTAAAAAAAATTCCAAAACAAATACCATAATATAACTTTGAAATGATGAGTAAAAAATGATTTTTATTTTTTAAAATATATTTTCTAAAATTTTAAAAGTTTATTATATTTACTTTCTCACAGAAAGAAATAAAAATAACTTTTTGAAGAAAATATATATTTAAATAATAAAATTACTTTACTAAAACATATGTGTTTATTTACTAAGAATAATTAGACTCATATTGAATATGAACTTCATATTTATTTCATAATATATTTAATCTTATTCACACCCATATATTTAATGTCTAATTTATAATTTTCAAGTTAAAATAATGATATTTTGGAGTTTGTTTAACCTCGGTGTTTTGTGAAACATATTCTATCAAACATATTGTTCTTTTAAAATATTTAGGTGCTACATTATCCCCTCCTAAAATAAGTTACATCCTCACAATTTTAAATTTCACTTCGAAAAACAAAGGTTGGTATTTTATAATTCTTTTGTAGGAAACTCACATTATAAGAAGGGTCAATAAAATGTCCTATTAAAAAGAGGGAGAGGAAAATGTGAAGGTCACCACCAAACTAAGTTTACAAATATGATAACATCAGTGGGAATTGAAAAAATGGACATGAAAAATAAATCTAACTATCAAGTTCTGATTTAGAGTGATATATATCATGGTCATTAGAAATTTTACCATTAAAAAACCATAAATCTATGATGAGTTAAAAGAAAATTGATTTCTTGATAATAAAATTAAGGAAATAAAGTTTTTGTTTCAAAATCATTTTCCTTAAGTTGATGTCTCATTTTAATTTATAGAGTAAGAACATAATTAAATATACATACTTTACTGAAAGAGGTTAATACTTTAAATAATTTTGCACCACAAACTTGTCTTTTTAAAACAAAAATTCAACCTTTATTACTCCAATAAAATTCTAAAATATTCTATTTATCTTAATCATATAGGGTTTCTAAAATGAGATTATAATTTATCTTACATAATATATATATATAAAGAAAAAAATGTTATCCTAACCATGAAATTACATAGGCCAGTGGTAGGTGATGCACCCTTTTTGCCCATTGGTTGTGGGTTCAATCCCCACAGCCTTTCTAGATATGATGGGTTGTCACCCAACCTGCGAGTTATCCTTTTTATAAAACTATATTAACGAAACCCTTACAACATTTCCAAGAATAACCTTAATATATTCAATATTAATAAATTTTTTAACCTCAAATTTTATCTCATACATTTCATTTCTCATTACCAAAAAAATATAATAACCCATATTTCATCATCATTTCTTGGAGTCTTTAGTAATTCAGTGAAAAATTACATAGTAATGTCATCCCTTACTCCAAGAAATGAATATACCAAAAATAAATTTCTTATGCTAGAAGAACAAAAATTAACTTTTAATGAATCTTAATATCCATAATGAGTGAAAATTCATTCCTTCTGTCTTAAACTATTTTCCAAAACCAATATGGTTGGAACAAGTTATCAAATATTCATAAACACATTAATCATTAAAACCTCATCCAAATTTCAACATAACCATTTAATAAATGGTTAACCTTATGACCCTTCCAAAATATCAAGATCCAAAACTTTAGAAATAAGGTTATTTTATTTTCAAAATTAATATACCATTAATCTATCAAACAACATGAAGTAAATCTTAATCATCACATACACAAAATTTTAATACCTCCATCATGTATTCTCTTGAAACATTGTAATAATATGAATAACCATAAAACCATATTGAAAACATGTATTCTTCCATATTTATTAAATAAAACATATGTTATTAGATATTTTACTTAAATCCAAAAAAATATTTTTGACTCCATTAATGGTAACATAAACCAATTTTTCAACAAATCGTTAATTAGTTCTAAGGTAGTCAATACTATACAATTTAATTTATCCATATAAATCATCTGTTTATCACAAAATTATTATCTTAGCAATGAGAACATATTAAGGGTTATCTTTCCATCAAACATGTGATTTAAAAAAGATAAATTTTATACTAAATCACTTTTCCTAGTCATTGGTATCATTCAGCATATGATCTCAAATCCTTAATGAAAAGGTATTGTAGTACAGTCCTTATGTGTTTAATAGTTCTTTTAATGATAATGACATAAAACATATTTCTTTCATCTAAAAACTAAAGAATAATAATCATTCTATTTCAGTTATATCACAATCATAAGCTTGACCTTAATCCTTTATCTTCTTTTAAGGTATATTCCCTTGAAACTTTGGGAATTCATTTTCATAGTGCCTCATCTCTTTAAAGTTGAAAATTTTCACATTTACAACTTCTTTATTTCCCTTTAAATCATGATCCTAATTTTCTTTCTCTCCACACCTTTAACAAACTCTCATTCCCTTCAGGAAAGTACAAGGGTGTTTCTTTCCACAATTATCACATATAAAAAAATCGTTCTTTATTTTCTTCACATTATCCATTTTTTTCTCTTTTGTTCTCTTTTTCTCTTGATTTACTTAAGAACCATAATACTTAGAGGATTATTTATTAATATTTAAAGGACATGATACTATATCCTTGTAAGATTATAATTTTTGGTATACTAGTGCCCTTCTAAGAACTATATTAATCCTATAAAATAAATAATCAATCTTTCTCTTTGGATTACCTTTGTATTCCATGGAATGTTGTGTTAACCTTGAAAATTTGGCTTCATACATAGAAAAATTATAATCTTACTTTTTTCATGGACTCAATAAATGTATCTCCACATCCTCTTGTTGTTTTTATGGAAAATATTTTTCTAAGAAAAGTTCCTTAAAATTATTACATTCCATTCTTTCTATTTCTTCTGCATCCGTAGTGTTTTGAATCAATTACCACCATTGATCTTCTTCTCCTAAGAGATAATAAATATCCATGAAAACCTTCTCACATTAATTACATCCCAAGGCAATAAATATCTTTTTTAAGGAACATATTCATTTCTCAATTACAAATATATTTTTAGTATGAATGATAGAGTTTGTTGTCGCATGAAGTTATCGAAAATTGTTACACCATGTTGTGGATCATGCCTCTACATATGGGTAATATTATTAGTCATAACTTGAGTCATTTTTTCCAA
Organism: Viscum album; assembly: GCA_963277665.1. Lineage (NCBI taxonomy): Eukaryota > Viridiplantae > Streptophyta > Magnoliopsida > Santalales > Viscaceae > Viscum > Viscum album. The sequence goes on from OY728159.1 coordinate 151,501,246, forward strand.
TATATTTATAATTTTTTCATCTCCATCTCCATCCACAACTCCAACACCATATTCATTATCTTTCCTAGGAGGTCAATCACTACATGTATTATCTGCATTGATATGGTTACCCTTTATTTCACTATAAACCATTTCTAAATTGTGTCATACACTATATTAGATCATAAAATTATGAAACAAAATGAATAATATCAAAAATACTTACCATAAATTGAAATTTTAGGTATAAATAATCTCTAAATCATAAGTTTGGTTTCATTGGGAGTATTTCAAAAATAATAATAGGGTTTCACTCTATAATATATTTTTTATAAAATCTAGTTCACAAGATTTCTATGAAACTTTCTCTGATATCAACAATAAATACCTTGACCCTAGAAGACCAAAGTTTTTGGTTTCATTGTTACCTTGGTATATAATATAATCAAGCGCATCCCAAAGGACCAAATATCTTAGTAATTTTGGAAAAATAAATACATAATTTAATCATACATTACTATTAAAAAAATAAAAAAATATAACCTGGTGAATCTGTTGAGAACAACATTATTCTCCTAGATTAATCCTACACATAAACCATAATAAACTAGTTGGAATCCTATGGAAAAATAAAATATAAGAAAGGGGTGATCTCAAATTCTCATTATTGGTTAAGTAAAGTGGAATCTATCATAAATAATCATAAATAATTATAACAAGGTAAATAACAAAAACACAATCCATTTAATCAATAAATTGATCATAATATGGCTGGAATAAAATATGATCCAATGATGCTATATAAATAATCACATGAGCTAGAAACATTAACCATGTATATTCTAATAATTGAAAAATCACATGAAAATCAATAAATAATCTCATAATTCTGGACATTTAAAACTTATCATTGAGGCCTTGTCCAAGACATATGAAAATAAATGGGTAATTCCTCAGCCAAAACCAAATTTGTCTAGTCTAATGAGACCTACTGATGCATTTAGGGGATATATAGGGTTATACCCATCACTTATTAAGTCAAATTCATTCATCGCATGAATAAATAATACAACCAAATCAACCTGCCTTAACAAAATCAATAACTATTTGTATTTGAAGAACTAGTCATAAAGAATATCAATACTTCCCTAGTCAAACTGATTATAAACCATCCAAAGGAATATGATTAATGGTATTATTAGATTAAATCCTCAAAAATGGATAAATATAGTATTTTTACATAGATGAAAATACTTTAAATTAGATCATTGGAATTTTATTATGGAAAATATCCTTTTTCAATTTTAAAACTACTTGTTTTAAAAATATTGTGCAATTAAAAAAATTATTTTAAAATAACCATGTAAAATTTTAAAGTAATATTTAAATAATTAAGGCATCATGAAGGTGGTAAAATCGTATCACTCCATGTAAGTTAAAAAAATCTTCTATATTTTTTTTAAAGTCTCAAATAAACTTCTTTATAAAATGAAAAAATATACCTTTTAAACCATTTGGTAAAAAGTCAAAAATGAGTAAAAATTAATTTAAAAATCATAGGATAATCATAAAAACACTTTTGGAAACAATTTTAGAAAAACAATTCATTGAATAAAAAGTGTGTTTTAAGGAAAATTTAATAAGATAATAATATTATTTAAAATAAAGTCTCTTAAAAATATCACATCATTGAAGTGAATGTTAATAAAATTTACTGATTATGTGTATCAGATAAAAATCCACATAAAACTAGTTTAAATTAAATATAATATAGTCAAGAGTTATTTTACACATAATCTTATCATAACATAATCAATAAAGTATAATTTTAACCCAATAAATGGAAATAGAGTTCAGAAATCCCTTACCACTTATAGTCAATGGAATTGTATGCCCCATAAAAGTAATAATTATCAAATGAAAATTAAATTCCATGAAGTTAATCATATTAAAGATATGATATATCAAAGTTCAGAATAAACACCACACAAAATAAATAATTGTTGAATAAATCATATATCTCATAGAAGTAAAGGTGAGACGAGAAGCCCTTACCTCGCACTTATCTTTAGTTTTGAATACTTTATACTCTTATATAAAGGTTTAAAGAATGTTATTAATTCATTAAATAACTATAATAATATTTACAAAACTTTTTATGATACTTTTATAACATCTTACCACCCATTCATTAATAATATTACATTATTTTAATTATTTCGGTTTCATGATTGGTTCATCCATGTATAATTATGTATTTTCTTGTAAAATGGAAATAAAACATCATGAGTGAAATGAAATGGTATCAATTCACTTATATAAGTTTAAATGGTCTTATATATCATTTTTTTCTGATAATAGGATGCTTTATTTGATAAAATGTTAATGATAAACGTTTTGTTTATTTTAGAAGTTTTTTATGATCTTCATGAACTAGATTCATTTTATTTAATATAACTTTTATAATCTTACTTAACTTTAATAATACATCTATGTCCATCCTTTAATGTGATAATGAAAAATTAACAAAATCATTATTCACAGAGATGGTTAACCATCATAATTTGGACAATTGTTTCATTTTTTTTTTTGAATAAGAGGAGGTAATAAAGGATGGATATAGTATATTCCATTAGAAATAAAAAATTAAATTAAATACATGATACATGATTTATTATTCCTTGATGTATAAATTAGGTGGATATAAGTTAGAAAAATAAAATATATTAAGAGAGGTTGGTTGAGAAAGTTACCTCTTGAATATCACCTCCTTGAAGGACCCCTTAAGGAACTTGGAATTGGTCTTTGGGTGAGAACAACAGAAATTAGATTTAGGGAGATTGGGTATTGGAGGTTTCTTTATAGATTCTAAAATATTCAAGTATTATGAGGATATGGGGTGGTGAGGAGTGGTATTTATACCTGATGAGGGGTGGTTTAAAGTGATTAAATATTGATTATTTTATATTTAAAGCCAACCACATTTTTTTGGAATTAATTCCAAACAATTTGGATTATAATTAATTTCTTAAAGGATATTTAATTTCTATAAACATAGAAAAAAATATTTAAATTTTTAGTTTTTATGTATTTTAAGGTTTTTCTATTTAACTTTAACCTGCTACATTATTTTACTTATAATGTGGTAAATCTTTCTTTTTACCATGGTAACTAGTTTATGACTAAAAATTAAAATGACTTATAACATAATTTTTACTTACTGATTAAAAATATATAATCCATTTTACTTCATTCAATTTATAAAAGTCATAAAAATAAATTCTAAATATGTTACCACTATAACTCATAAAAAAAGTTTTTTAAGGTTAAAATCGTGGTTTTGAAAATTTCTAAGCATGTGTATCTAAAAGTAAAACATTATTTATTATGTAATTCCATAAATACATTTTTATCAAGAATAATTGTTAATAAATTTTAAATCATGGTCATATAATAATTATTTTATAATATTTATGGTACTTTTTAAAACAATATTTTCACTTTTTAACCTAAAAATCAACTTTTTTAGAAAATTACAAAAAAAATATAACATAAGCTAATTTTGAAATGATGAGTCCAAAAATGAAGTTTAGTTTTTCAAATAAATTTTTAAAAGTATAAAAAATTAATTATATTTATTTTCTCATATAAATAAAAAAACTCTTTTCAAAGAAAACATATATTTGAAGAATAAAATGACTTGAATAAAAATTATTTGTTCATTTCCTAAGAATAATTAAATTTGTATTCAATATGAACTTCATATTTATTTAATAATATATTTAATCTTATTCTCACACACCAATTTAATGGCTAGTTTATAATGGTCATGTTAAAATAATGGTATTTTAGAGTTTGTTTAAGCCCATTGTTCTGTGCAGTGTAAGATATAAAACATAGTTTTATTTAAAAATCATGGTTTGTTACATTAGGTATATGAATAAGTAAATATCTCAATGGGGAGGTAATCTTGACACACCCATGGAAAAAAAACATCCATATACTCTTCTAATATTATAGGGAACTGAAACCTCATTGTCTCTACTTATCTAAGGAATATACTAGCTAACTGATGATAAATTGCGTGAATCCTTATAAAAATGAGCACATATTACCCTAAATAAGATTAATTCTTTCTAAATAAATAATACCATGTCCCATCAACTTAGACACTTCATATCCTCCACCTAAAAATTCAATTTTTGCACAGACTTCAAAGATCCATAGCCTACCTGGAATGGAATTATAAGGCCATATCACAGCTATAAATAGATCCTATATGAACCTATCTCCTTAAAATATTTAGGTCACACTATTAGAAAAAAAAATCACCAAATCTCCCCCAATAAGATTTTATGGTCATAAAAGCCCATCTAAAGATTCAACTATAATCTTTAGGTCTTAAAAAAGGGATGTGGCAAGGAAATAGTGGCTTTCACATGTGTCTATCAAAACTATATCTAAAGTAGAGAACACACATATCATACCTTTAATCATACCTATAGACTCTATGTTGTAATATTTCTTTTCCTATGATTTTCCATGTCCCTGGACACCTTTGACTACCTATCCCAGATCACCTGGTAATAGTATCGAGCCAATTGGACACATGGACTCAAGCACGCCTCCACGTATTCCAGAGGCTACCGACTATCAGGGAGGGTATAAGGTGGTATGTTGGGGATAATATAACCTCATAATCATAGTGTAACACAATGGTAAAAATTTAATAAATAACTAAATGAAAACAAAAATAATAAACAAGGCAGAAAAACAAGTATAAACATCTGAAACATGAATAATCAACTCAAAATATGAAATAGTTCCATATAAAATAATGATACCATGTATCTAAAAAAGGATAAATCATACATGGAAGAAGGAATATACAAAATAATCAAAATAACCAAAAATTATCCTGTCATCCTGAGCATCGGCTCAGTCATATCCTACCAATGTACCATCCCAATACAAAAAGTCACATATCCATAACTAGACGTTTTCACTTATCCACACTCATAATCATATAATCTGCATGGGTATCATTGGAATCCTATATAGGGTGTGAGATAAAATAAATAGTCCACCACCAACTATGTCTATACAAATTCATCTTGTGAATATAAACTGTAATAGTGTGTAGGTATATCAAAATAAAATAAGAAATAAAGATAAAAAAATTCAATATTATGTACCTCATAGGACACTTGGATGAACATACCTACTTCATCCTATACTGGGTATCTTTGAGCATGTATTCATTTAATCATTTATTCATGGTATTAGGTAATATAATACAAGTGACCATATAAAATAATATTGATAATACTAGAAAAAATCCATGAGCAATCAAGGCATCCTTGACCGTAGAAGGTTGGGATAGATCATAGTACACAACCATGAATCCTATAAAAAAGTGGTAAGTGTAATCAAAGGGGTATACCCAAGGTATTCCACTAGAAATATTTCTAACAAATTCCATCAATCAAGTCAAAAGTAAATCTCTAACTAAGAATCACTAGAGCCCAAGGAAAATAATTAAAGCCATCGCATGTCCTATGAAATCATACTAAATCCAAGGATTGCATCCAAGGAATTATAATTTCCATAGAAGGATAAAGATCCTACAACATCATGTTTATCATCCTATAATATACATGAACCAAGTTCCTAGATGGGTATCTCGCTTAGAAACCATTTCAATGAATCGGAATGTCATCCTATGAGTGCTTAAGGCATTCCCTCGGGAATCCGATGTGGGATTAAGTCTAACCATTTCAATAAATATTAGAAAAGTATATATTAAATAGTAACCATATAATAATTTCATATATATCCATAATTCATCATAAGGCATGTAATACTTATGACATTTATAATTTACTTAGGTTCATTCCAACACATTTCATCATAAGTGAAAAGGTCAAAGGGGACATGCAACCAATTTACAATTTAATTAAATTTTATCAAGTATAAGGGGTATATATATATACGCTTTCCATTTATTTTTTTTATAATTAATTTAATCAAAATAGGGACTTACCAAAATAAAGGTTAAGTCAAACACACCCAAATGGTGTTCTGGGTAGTCATAATGTTGGACACTAAAGGAATAACATGGAATATACCCTAATTGGGTGGTTTGTGTTGATGTATCAACCTCCAAAAATATAAAATGGATTTTATAGAGCCTTATATTATAATTTAGTTGATTGAATTTATGGTATATGAATTTAAGGAGTAAAGTCTGGTGAAACTGGTGTGCACAGAATAAAAACAATTTATAAACGATAAGAATTTGAGGGATATGTCATGGATCACCTATGTTATTCCTATAGAGGAATACTCATCTAGTATAAACCTTTGGTTTAGTCTAGATCATAATAAAATGGAATAAAATACAAACTCCCTGAAAATAGGTCATAATATCTCGCACAAAAATAAATCCATCGATATAATGATAAAATATGAAAGGAGGTAAAGTAATGAATGAAGTAATTGTAGGGATCAATTGATATGAATGGAAATTGATTCAGAGTCTAAATAGAGAATATCTTACAAATACTAGCTTGAAGGGAGGAGGGATCTTTGAACGGTATGATAGGGGTTGCCGCTATGCATGGGAGAGAAAATAAATGGGAAGGGTGAGTTATGAAAAGAGATGGGAAATGGTATTTTCACAAAAAAATAAATAAAGGGAGTATGGTTGGCTACCCGGTTGGCCAAACTGTGTGCCAACTATCTGCCTGACACTTTCCATAGATAGTGGACCTCATGGTTGGGGAGCACGGTTTTTCTAACAATTCTCTACTCATGCGCTTCCCCCTACCCAGGGGACACATCCCATATGGATTATAGCACATTGTTAGAAAAACCATGTGTCACCTATGTTCTCTTCTCTATGTATCTTTGTAGCACCCCACATGATTTTCCATACTATGTTTCTTCAGGTGTATGGTTAAGGAAAATTCTATTCCTAACATGTTTCCTTTATAACATTGAGATCTAGGTTGTGAACAATCCCCATACACTCTTAAAACCTCCCTTATGACATAGAGAACATTTAAAAGGATAGAAATAAGGATTAAAACTGAAATTAAAAGGTTTTGTTCCTCAAACAAAAACTAGGATCCTATAGTCTTCCACCCTTAAAAAAATTCACCCCTGATTTTCCCTTCCAAGGGTTGTATGACATTATCTGGAAATAACTATGGCCACTAATCGTGTACGTCATCCTCTCTCTCCCAAGTCTCATATTATACATAGTCATGCTTCCATAGCACCCATACTAAAGGGATATAACTTCCTTAGAGAGCCTTCATGCTCCTATCAGGGATACAAATAGTATACTTCTCAAAACAATAATCAAACTATAACTTGACATCCTCAAGGTCAAAAGTATGAGATGGGTCAATGTGATATCGATGAAAATGTGATATATGAAAGACTTCAATCATGGATCAGTGACTCTGAGAAAGATCTATCTAATAGGATATTGTCTCAACTCTCTCTAATATCTCAAAAGTCCCAATGAACCTACGAGTTATCTTCCCTTACTTATATATCAGTCTATACCTCAATCTAGGGGAAACACACAAGAAAAAACTATCTCTGACCTCGAACACTAGATGACTTAAATGGTTATTGGAATAATATTTTTTATAGACTAGGAAGTAGTCATATGCTTCCTGATAAATTGTACCAACTATAAAGTCTCCTAGATGATATTGGGTCTTAGTATCATTGCCTCTCATACCTCTATCCATCATAGATTTGATTATAATGGTCTACCATTAAAGGACTCATAGGGATTAATCTATACCATCTCTTAATAGAGATTATTGTTTGAAAAATCTATAAGAGATATATGTTTCTCCAAAGAACCTTCAAAATCAAGGAAACACACTCGAATCATATCTTCTAAAACCTATATTCTCTATTTTAGCTGCTTGTTGGTCTAAGTGTGGTATTTTCTACTTAGAAGTACCTATATACCCATTGATTTTGGAAACACTTTCTAGAACCTCGATGTTAAATGATTATATCTATTAGAAATGATAGTATGAGGACCCCATGTAATTATATAATCTCACATATGTATAGTCTCCCAAGATCATCCACTAATAAAGAATCTATGATAGGTAATAAGTGAGTGGTGTTCATGAGCCTGTTGACGATCACCCATCCTGCATCACTACCTTAAGTGGAACTTGGTAATACCAGAAAAAAAATCCATCATGATGTGATACCATTTCCATTCTAGGACCAATAGCAATTGTAACAAGATATAAATCTATTGGTTCCCTACCTTCACCTACTAACAGGAGGAAAACCTGGTGATAAAACCCAAAATCTAGCACTTTACCCTAGGCCATCAATACTGATGGAACATATCATGATAAATCTTGGAAATACCAGGGTTCACTTCCCATTGTAAAGCATGATATTCTCACATCAGTTCCTCTATCATGTCATACGGAACCCAGATATTCCTAGGTGTAAGTAGGGTTTCATGTCCATCAACCAACAAATATAGTAGTGGGTCTGCACCTAAAATACTCTCCCTTTGGACCAATCCTTTAAGATATGAGAACCTCCTCCTCTTCACTCTATCCATAATTTATGAGACTACCTCCAAGACTATAAATAAATGATTCTCAAACCTCTCCTAAACCTTCATATTCATATCAGAAGGAAGATCCATCAACCCCCATTTATCACTTGTTCTTGAACATCTTGTGTCTGTGTTTTTTAACTCATATCATCAAAAACTTCATTTACATTATCAGGTGTATAGGAAAGCTCAAAATTGATTGACTAAAGGTATTTGACCAATATCAAATGTCTAAGGTTCAATTCATGCTATGTGAATACATACTCAAGGATTTTTTGGTTAGTATAAGACACAAAGAATTCTCTCAGAAAATAGTATCTATAAAAATATAAGGCATGGACTGCTACTTCTTGATTGATATCATACATTATATAGTTACAATCATGAGGCCTCAAATTTTGAGACCTATATGTGAAAAATCAATCTTCCTACATCATAACTGCACCTATCCTGATTTATGATACATCATAAAACACTGTATATCCTCTACCAGACTCAAGTAGGATCAGGATCTAGTCTGAGGTATGTATTCCCTTTAACTCTTGAAAATATTTATTATATGATTCAAACCATAATAACATCACACCCTTTTTAGTCAAATCATTAAGTGGTGATACAAGGCATGAAAAGTAGTGTATAAAGTCCTTTTAATATCTATCCAACCAAAGAAAGTCTATATTTTAAACACTTTCTTGGTATTTTCCTAGAAAACTAAATCCCTTAACTTCTCTTGGTGAATGTATACTCTTGATTTTAATATTATATATTCTAGGAAGTAAACCATGTCAATCCAAAAGTGGCATTTGGTGATTTTGGTGTACAACCGGTTCTCTCTCAATGTACTCAAAATGATATCAAGTTGTTTTTCATGATTTCTTAAATTCTAATAGTACACCAAGATTTCATCCATGAACACCACAATGAAGGAATCTAGGCATTATTGGAAAACCTAATTCATCAGGGCCATGAAAATGGGGGGCACATTTGTAAGACCAAATGGAATAACCAAATACTCATAAAGATCATACATGATATGAAATGTTGTATGAAATATTTCTAAAGGTATAACACATACTTGATGATATCCTAAGTTCATATAGATCTTTGAGAATACAATTCATCCTTAGATTTAGCCAAAAATATCATCTATGTGAGGTAATGGATATCGGTTCTTAACTGCAAGTTGGTTCAACTATTGATAACCCATTCATAGGCTAAGGGTTTCATCCCCCTTCTTGGAGAAAAGAACAGGTGAAACCCAATCTGAGGTAATGGTTAAAATAAAATCCTTCGATTATAAGTCCTCTAGATGCATCTTGATCTTCTATAACTTGTTAGTATCCATCCTTTAAGGAGGAATAGATATTGGTGATTATCCTGGAACTAGTTTGATAGAAAACTCTGCCTCTCTCTTATTAGGTAGGTATGAAAAAATATTAGGTAAAACATCCCTAAAATGATCTCCTGTAGTATGAAAATTATTCTAATGCATTCCTAGATCCTCCATATAAGGGTTAACCATATAGGTTGTCATTCCACCCAACCCATGATTCTCTAGTCTATATCTACTTTCTTGGACATCTAATTCACCCTTTGGACATAAGTATCACCCTATGATGATGTGAATGATACCCTATGATGATACCAGACCAAAATAGTGTGATAAGGGTCCAACCTTTCTATCTTGATAATGAAATCAAATCCCTTCATCTCAACGAAAAAGAGGGCCCATAAGAAATGATAATTTCCTACCTCGTGGGGGAATTATTTACACTAGCATACACTCTCTGATCAAATTCTCAAAAGAGTATCAAGTGTCATCACACCACATAAGTACATAACCTCAATCCCAAGACTCTCCATGATCAATAAATAAATAAAGGATTGTTTGGTTCATGTATCTTACAAATTAGAAATGATAGAAGAGACTATTAGAACGGTACCTAATACTATAGATAACATTGTGCTCTTTTCCTTAGGTATCAGCTACAATACATGAAACTATCCTGATTTGTAGCCCTGAGTTACATCTAGATTATATTGAACTGGAATACTCATTTGATGCTAAAAAATATAATTTTGGATACCACATCCTTGACCTCCTCCTTAGCCTAATCAGTCAGTGCTACCCTAGCTCCCTTCCTAACATGGAGCTAATTATCCTTATCCAAAAGGTAGAGATAGTGCATATCTTATCCCACTATAAATATATTGGAAGGTCCAATAGAATCTATAAATATGAACCATTTCACTATATTATTTACACTTGAATGGGTTCCTAACATACTGAGTCCTCACGTATCCTTTCCCCCCACACTAATGGAACACTACTGAACTACTAGTGCAGATACTCTGGTTACCACTTACATATTGATAAATATCATATCAATGTTTCCTGCTACCATAGGAACCATTACTCTATCTTGTTACTAAGACACCATACATTATACCATCATTTTCCCTCAGATTATGTTTATTGATAAGGTCTCGATTCACAGTCTATGAAATGGTATATTTTTAGAATAAATTTACCTAAGATTTTATGGTGTATCTAAGATTGTCCTTTAAGTGACTCACCCTAGATAGCTCATCTCCATCTAGGGTTAGTGAAAAACACTAAATCTCGTTAAAGTGATCTGAGTATTCCATGATAGATGTGGTTCCCAAATCTAGTTTCATGAACACTCTGGCCCTATCATCTCTCAGCATCTCTAGAAAGAAGAAGTTATAGAATCTCTAATGTAAATTCCCCTAAGTCATAATTTGATTCTAATCACCATGATTCTAAAAATCCCACAAAAGTTTGGAGAAATCATTCAACAGATAAATTAAAACCTTCACTTTCCTCTTGGTATGTGTCTTAAGGTTCTCTAAAATAAATAGCATGACCTCCAGCTATGACTATATAGCCTAAGGACTGGAATCCCCTGAAAATAAGGGTGGATACTGCTACTGAAACTCTAGTGTAAACTCTTCCATAAAAGAGGTAGATTTAAGATCTCCCTACATATTTTAATAGGACATAGGAAAACCTCTCAAAAATGGGCATCACTGCTCACATTGAGGATAAAAGGAGGTATTGTAGGGGGTACTATTAGAGGTAACATGGGTGTCTTAGGGCCCTCTACCTCCAGATCATGGTCATCACCACCCTCCTAGAATATAAATCAAAGAATTTGTGGTGGCATAAATTTAAAAATTCTAAGAACATCCTTAGATAATATTTAAAACAATAATATCATAGATACAATAATTGTACAGATACAAGGCTTCCAATATATTAATCACACACCTTTTCCTTCTCATAAATCCAGGTATGGGTATTGTATAATAATGAGATTAATCACTAAATATATTGCCTAATTCCCACAAATAAGGTTAATTCTAGGTCATGTTCTCAGTTTTATAATAGGTTTTCGGTATACAATGTGTCAATTCAAAGTTATAGAGAAAAAAACTCTTTAAATTACAATTGGAATCACTATTTAACAACATCCATTTCCATTTAAATTTAGAAATCAATAGTTCTTAAATATTTCATGATTTATATCCATATGTATATATATACCAAGTTCAAGTTAGATGTGTCCATTATTCCCATGTTACAAATTACTGTGATTTATAAATTGAAAATGGTACTAAAAATAATTGAAACATGGATTTTAAGATGGTTCAATTAGATGTATCACCATTCCAAATTTATAGAGGCTCACTGTCTCTTTAAATTACAATTGGAATACATATAATTACAACCAACTAACATTCCATCTCGTGTAACTAATGGTTGAAGACCAAAACTCTATATAATTGTATAACTAAGGTGTCATCATCACCCTAAATGGGAAAATACCATTTAGGTTGATAGAGGCACTTTAATTATTCTAATTATTTATCCCTATAAGAACTTTTAATTTCATAGAAAACTTTTTACTCAAGGTGCATACACAGATATCATGCATTCAAACATAAAACCTACATGGCATGGAATAATGTATGACTTATTAATCCTATAAGGTTCCTAAAATGAAGCATGGTAAATGCTTACTTTCCATATTGAGATAAGGATAAAGTAGAAACAATAATATTATAATCAACACCACACCTCATGTGTGTCAACCAATGGTGAAATAGGCACAACTGTAATAGGAATAGTGCATAACATCAAATCCCATCAAAGGAAATTTGGATTTTCTTTCTTATTTTGGTTAGCTACTCCCAAGTTCAGGATCATTACCAAATTATGATGCCTTCTAATATCCTTTTTACCATCCAAAAATAATAAGTCAAATAAAATAAACATTTGATGACACTTTGTGATGTCCCAAGCCGACTCACCTGGTAACAGTAGTCGAATTAGTTGGCCACATGGCCTTAAGTGAGCCTCCTCATATGCTAGAGGCTTCTGAATAGTAGTGATGGTCTAAGGTGGTATGGTTGGGATATTATAACCATGTAATCAATGTGGAACATAGCGGTAAAAAATGAATAAATAACTAAACAAAAACAATAAAACTAACCAAGGAATCAGATCATATATAAACATTTGAATCGTGAATGATTAACTAAAAAGATAGAATAGTTCCATGTACAATAATGATGTAATGTCTATATAAAAACGATAAATAATACATGGTAGCAGAGAGATAAAAAATAATCAAAAATAAAAAAAACTATCCAAGCTACTTGATCATTGGTCTGGTCATCTTCTACTAAGCTCTCATCCTAATACAAGAAGTCATGCATCCAGAACTAGACATTTCCCCTTATCCACACCCACAATCATATAATCTTCCTGGGTACCATTGGCTGCCCAAATAGGGTGTGAGATAAACTCATTAGTCCACCACCAATGGTTTATATACAAATATTGTCTGTGAATATAAACTATAACAGTGTGTAGGTATAAAATAGTAAAATAGGAAATAAAGATAACCCAAGTCGATCTCATGTTCCTCATGGGACACCTAGCTGGCCATACCTACTTCACCCTATGTTTTATATCTCTAAGAATGTATTCATTTAATCAATTATTTTTGGTATTAGGGAATATAATACAAGTGACCGTGGAAAATAATAATGATAATGCTAGAAAATATCCAAGAATAATCAAGGCATCCTAAGCTTTATAAGGTTAGGCTAGCACAGGGTACACAACCATGCATCCTAAAAAAGGGAAAAGTTTAATCCAAGGGGTATACCCAAGGAATTACACTAAAAATATGTATAACCAGTTCCATGGATCATGTCCAAAATAAATCTTTATCTAAGCATGAATGGATCCTAAGAAGAATAATCCAAGGAATCGCATGTCATAAGACATATTGTAGGATCCAAGGAGTGAATCCAAGACATTCTAATTTCTAGATGATTATAGGGATATTATAGTGTCACATCATGCATCCTCTAATATACAAGGACTGAGTTCCATGGTGGGTATCTCCCTTGGAAACTGACTTAATGAATCGTAATGACATCCACTAAGTGATGAAGCCATTCCCTCAGGAATCCAAGGTAGGCTCAAGTTTTTCCATTATTATAATGATCAAAATGGTCCATATAAAATAGAAACCATATACTCATTTCGTATATATTCATAAGTCATCATAGGTTATGTAATACTCATGCCATTTATAATTTATTATGGTTCATTACAACACCTTTCATCATAAGTAACATGGTCAAAGACTATATAAAACCAATTTCTAATTTAATTACATTTGATCAAGGAAAACTGATATATATATACATATATAATTTTTATTTATTGGTTTATAATTCATTTAATTTTAATATGGACTTACCAAAATTAATTTCAAGTCAAATACTCCCAGACGGTGTTTCGAGTAGTCACAATGTCGGTCATTAAAGGCATAGAAAGGAATGCGCCCTAATTGGGTGGTTATTTTTGAGGTATCAACCTCCAATAATATAAAATGATATTTCTAAGGCCTTGGTTTGTAATTTAGATGATTGAATTTAAGGAATATTAATTTAAGGATCAACACTTGATGAAACCGGTATGCACGCAACTAAAATAATTTATAAATTGTCATACTTTGAGGGATAATTCATAGACCACCTACTTTATGCTAATATAGGAATACTTATAGCATCCTGACTTTTTTATTACATAACATTTCATTACATTTTACAAACAAAGGATCTTTAAAGTCTAGTGTCTAGGAAATCAGGAACATAAAACATGAGAACAACATAAAACATTCTTCTAAACCACTTGTAAGGCTTCTTCATTGTTCATCCTAAGTTCATTACAGTATCTCATAACCTAGGAGCATACATAAAAGGAAATGGTGAGAAGAAGGCCCAGTAAGGGAAACAAGAGAAACATTTTACATGTGAACTTGAGATACATCAATAAAGTCATGATAAATAACTTTAAGGCATGAGAAAGAGATCATGAGGAAAATCATAATAAAAATAATGTGTTTTATAACTTGAAGATGTGTCTACAACATTTAAGTTAGACAATCATTTCCATATCACCAAGGTCCATCCCCAAGGTGTCGTTAAAAAAATTACCAAGGTTATTCACCAAGGTATCGTTAAAATGGTCATCTCTAGAGATTAAGTCTTTACCCAATGCATTGGAGCGCTATCAGGGTGCACACTTAATTTGTCTTTATTCTCATGTGATACAAATATATCATCATAAAACATTTAATAAATAACCCATGTAGCATAAAATAAATGGGTTTCATTTCATAATCATAATGTTTTAAAAACTGCTTTTAAGACATGATCTTTATGTCACTTTAAACCCATATAAAAGGAAAGCGGGTTTCATGTATGTAAATCCCAGAATTTAAAAATATAAAATTTTGATATATATGTGAATACCCCTTTATAATAAAGATCTTTGAGTATCCACTTAATAAAATAAAATAATTTGAGGAAAAGAGAGAGAAATTTTGAGACGAAAATTCGGCAGCATAACGGCTATGTTGCAGTGTTTTAGAAAACATTGAAAAGAGAGGGGTCATGGTCACCAATTCATAAATGATCCATAAAACAGTATAGGGACAGAATATAAAGGATATAATAACATGTTAATGATATTTTAATGACATACCATATGAAACTAAAAACATTAAAGGAAGACAAAAATAAGATTTTTCTTATGAAAATTCGGCAGCCTAACGGCGTCTCTTAAAACTTCTAAAAAATGAATTGATGAGATAAAATAGGTTATATCATCATATTAACATAAAATGAAATTATTATGGATATAGATATCATACCCCAACATAAGAAAAATGAACTTGAAAGACTTGACATGAAAATAGAACTTTGAAAATGAGAAAGGTGAAAGAATCCCTTACGAAAATTCGGCAGCCTAACGGTGCCACTTAAAAATTAAAAAAATGAAATGATGAGAGTAAAAGGGAGTATATAGTTATATGAAAATAAAAATTACATTAATTTGAATATAAAATAACATCCTCCAACATAAGAACATGGAGCATAAAAGAAATGACATAAGAGGGAGTACTTGAAAAGAAAGAGAGAGGTAGGATCCCTTACCTTAAAGAGTAATTTTAAAAGCGTTAAAGTCAGGACCTTGGGAGGCTTGAGGGCACCTTTGGAGGACTCCTTGGGAGTTAAGGAGACCATAACTTAGTTTTGGAGGATTTTGGAATGGAAATTATGAGAAAATGGCATCGTATTTATAGGGGAAGTGAGGGGACAAGGCATTAATGTCCAAGGGACACCTCATTGGTGGTATTGGAAAAACCATGGGTTTTCTCATGGTATTTGACCATGGTATTGGCCACTTGGGACACCTCATACCTTATCTTACTATTCATAAGTCTACCAGAAATATTTCATAATTATTACATCCTTAATGATGTCATTAAACACCCGAAACTCAAAGACTGTATTTTCACTATTCACCGAAAATTCAACTTTCTGAGAAAAATCCCAAAATTTCACCTTAACCAAATATTGATGCTCTGATTTCAAAAATAAACTCCATTTTATGAAAATAAATTTCTAAATATTTTTAATTTAATTTTTAAATAAAAACACTATTCACTGGAAATTCAACTGTTTCAGAAAAATCCCAAAAATTCACCTTAACCAAATATCGATGCTCTAATTTCAAAAATGAACTCCATTTTATGAAAATTATTTTCTAAATATTTTTAATTTAATTTTTTAAATAAAAAACACTATTCACCCGAAAAAGCTAATACTTAACCAATAATTTCTGAAACAGTTATTTACCTATTTTATTTAATCACATTACTTAATCAAGGTGCCTAAATTGTATTAATACTTTCTTAAGTGAAGTTACTTAATAAATTTGGTCACATTACTAATCATAAGCATAAAATCACTTTTCATAATTTACTATTCATCAAAAATTAAGTTGATCTCATTAGACTCTAAATTTCTTACTGAAAAGAACTGTAGAAGACCATTTTTTGAAAATCATTACACATTATTAATTATTTAAGGTTTACATAAATATTTTTAAAATATCCTTTTTCTAAAATTCATCAATAATATGCATACTATATTTATCCTAACATTTGAAAATTCACAAACTTCATCATAAGAAGAAATTACAATTTTTATTTAAATCAAAGGATTACACAAGGTAGTTATGGTCTCGTTACATAGCCCCTTATAACACCAGCATAGGAATTAAGAGTAAGGTGTGCTAGGGTGATAGAATCTTGGGGTATCTCGGCCAACATTTCCCGAGTAGTGATTTCTATCACCTTGAACTTCTCGTGATGGTGATTCTGTTCCAGCTTCACACGATGAAGTTCAGCTTGGGTTTGGTCCATATTAAAGCCTAAAGGTGCTACCTCCTTCTCAAGTTCCGCCAGATGGGCTTCGATCGGCCCAAGACTACTAGATGGGGGCATTGAATCTTCTTTCTATATTAATTAATCAAGATCATTTGTATTTATAGACAATAATCGCAACATTTAGTTTCCAATGGTCTTATTGACCAACGGTCATATAACAATCAAAACCCAACGGTCTTATTTTAATAATACTAATTTTATTAAATGAAATAGTTATGTTGAGTATAAAATAAAATAACACACAAATTTAGGAAACAAAAATTTTTCAAAATTTCGGGACGTTACAATCTCCCCCCTTAAGAAATTGTGTCCTCGCAATTTTAAAATTGGGCTTGGAAATTTCATTGAAAGTCCCACATCAGAAAAGAGTTAGTAAAACTATTACTTTAAAAGAAAGAAAGGTAAGTACAAAGGTCACTCGAGTTAACCCATACTAGGATTCCATGTAGCAAAACATGGATATGGAAGAGAAAAAAAAGGGTCAAGTTCTGATGGAGAGTGATAGAATACATGATTAGGATAAAATTAACCATAATAAGATCACAAACTTAAGATATGTTAAACAGTCTTTGATTACCCAGTAGGAAATGTAAACCAACAACGTTTTTGTTTTACATTATTTTTCATAATTTTGAGGAATTCATTTACTACATAGAATAAAAACATAAGGAAATATACTTACCT
The DNA here is from genome assembly GCA_963277665.1 of Viscum album. Classification (NCBI taxonomy): domain Eukaryota; kingdom Viridiplantae; phylum Streptophyta; class Magnoliopsida; order Santalales; family Viscaceae; genus Viscum; species Viscum album. The sequence continues at coordinate 151,519,363 of OY728159.1, forward strand.
TCAAGTAGAGTTTCATCCCTTAAAAAGTTTCCACCAAGACTAATCTTTTCTCCAAACAATGAGCATTCAAAAAGACTTGGTCTCATAAAAATCACAAGAATTATCTTCTAGAGAATCACATAATCCACAAAAGAATAACTATATTTTTCCCTCGTCTTTATTCATCAACTAAAACTAAAAAGGTTAGTACGAGATCATAAAATCCCCAAAAAGGATAATCCTATATAAAAATAAATATGACTATAAATCTCCAAAATTCAACAAAAGTACCCAAAGTTTTAGAAAGACCATTCAATACACAACCATCCTTAAAATTCTTCAGAAAAATACCAACTAAGATTGGAACCCAAAACTCATAAGTATTTAATCACATAGTCTTCCCCAATAAATCTTAACATTTATCTCCAAATAACTTCGACTACTATTAAAGTCTCATACTAAAGTGTAATTAACCTATTCACATATTCTCAATGCTAGGTTCATCATTTCTCAGAAATAACCCAGATCACCATATGTCCACAATAAATACATAAATTCCTAAAAAAAAATCAACCATTCCTCTTTAATTTAAATCCTATAGTATTTTATTTCCCTTAGGCATATAGTACTCCAAAAGAGAAAACATCGTCCAAAATAACCTTTATCATTTAATCACCAAATCATTTTCCTATATAAAGGATATCCATTTGGTAAAACATAATTTTCCAAAATCAACTTATTCTTGATCTATAAAAATAGTAGTTGCATTAGTCAGTTCGAAGGGAATAATAACAAACTCATAATGCCCATATCTTTATTGGAAGGAAATTTTTGGAATATCATCATTCTTCACCCTCAATTGATGATAACCATAATGAAGATCAATCTTACAGAAAAATTGAGTCCCATGAAGTTGGTCAAATAAGTCATCAATTCTTGGAAGAGAATATTTTTTCTCCACTATGATCTCATTCAGTTCTCTATAATCAATGCATAGTTGAATCGATCCATCATTCTTCTTCACAAAGAGAATTGGTGCTCTCCAAGGAGACACACTTGGTTGGATAAACCCATTCTCCAAAAGATCTCGGAGTTGTTTCTTTAATTCCTCTAGCTCTACATTTTCCATCCTATAGAGGGTCTTTGACATCGGATGAGATCCAGGTATGGGTTCAATGGATAACTCTACCACTCTTTCTGGGGGAGGTCGGGGTAACTCCTCAGTAAATACGTCAACATATTTTAAAATGATGGGGAAATTTTCTAAAATAATGAATCCTTAGTGAGAAACTTATTTCATTTATGAATATTTTAACTAAAAATGATTTTATGTCTTAATAACTCATTCGTAGACAAATTTCATTTTTCTATAATTCCTTTATAATGATTCATAAAAAGCTTGCGATTAACCAAAAATATTCCTCAGGAGTGTCGTAACCAAGAGTGAAGTAAGTCCTGTTTTCATGTACCAGTTCTCATTTGAGTCTAGCTCAAAGCGGTGTTTTCGGGTTTTACCCCTATGTACATCTATACCAGAGCCACCTCTACCTGCTCGTATCCAGACAGGGATGTATTTGCTTGATAAACCACTTACTCAATACTCATAAAAATACCAGGAAGATTTCCTATATTTAAACTTTTCTATAGGGTTCTTCCTAAATTTTTCATATCCTAATTTCCATAAATAACTAAACTATCCTTTGATACCAACTATATCATCCCGCCTTTTTATTACAAAACATTTCAATACATTTTACAAACAAAGGATCTTTAAAGTCTAGTGTCTTGGAAATCAGGAACATAAAACATGAGAACAACATAAAACATTCTTCTAAACCACTTGTAAGGCTTCTTAATTGTTCATCCTAAGTTCATTACAGCATCTCATAACCTGGGAGCATACATCAAAGGAAAGGGTGATCAGAAGTCCCAGTAAGAGAAACAAGAGAAACATTTTACATGTGAACTTGAGATACATCAATAAAGTCATGATAAATAACATTAAGGCATGAGAAAGATATCATGAGGAATATCATAATAAAAATAACGTGTTTCATAACTTGAATATGTGGCTACAACATTTAACATAGACAATAATTTCTGTATCACCAAGTTCCATTCCCAAGGTGTCATTAAAAAAATTACCAAGGTTATTCACCAAGGTATCGTTAAAATGGTCATATCTAGAGATTAAGTATTTACTCAATGCATTAGAGATCTATCAGGGAACACCCTTAATTTTCTTTATTATCATGTGAGCCAAATATATCATCATAAAAAATTTCATAAATAACCCATATAGCATAAAATAAATGGGTTTCATTTCTTAATCATAATGTTTTAAACACTGCTTTTAAGACATGATCTTTATGTCACTTTAAACCCACAGAAAAGGAAAGCGAGTTCCATGTATGTAAATCCAAGAAATTAAAAATAAAACATTTTGATATATATGTTAATACCCCTTTAAAAGAAAGATCATTTAGTATCTACTTAATAAAATAAAATAATTTGAGAAAAAGAGAGAGACATTTTGAGAAAAAAATTCGGCAGCATAACGGCTATGTTACAGGGTTTTAGAAAACATTGAAAAGAGAGGGGTAATGGTCACCCATTAATAAATGATACATAAAACAGTAGAGGGACATAATATAAAGGATATAACAACATGTTAATGAAATTTTAATGACATACCATATGAAATGAAAAACTTTAAAGAAAGACAAAAATAAGATTTCTCTTATAAAAATTCATTATCCTAACGGCGTCACTTAAAACTTCTAAAAAATGAATTGATGTAATAAAATAGGGACTCTAATCATATGAACAAAAAAGGAAAGTATTATGGATATAGAGATCATACCCCAAAATAAGAAAAATGAACTTTAAATACTTGACATGAAAATAGAACTTTGAAAATGAGAAGGGTGAAAGAATCCCTTACGAAAATTCGGCAGCCTAAGAGCACCACTTAAAAATTCAGAAAATGAAATGATGAGAGTAAAAGGGAGTCTATCATTATATGAACATACAAATTACAGTAAGGTGAATATAAAAGAACATCCTCCAACATAAGAACATGGAGCATAAAATAAATGACATAAGAGGGAGTACTTGAAAAGAAAGAGAGAGGTATGATCCCTTACCTTGAAGAGTAACTTCAAAAGCATGAAGTTTGGGACCTTGGGAGGATTAAGGGCACATTGGGAGGACTCATTGGGAAGTAAAGAGACCATAACTTCGTTGAGGAGGATTTTTTAATGGAAATGATGAGAGAATGGCATGGTATTTATAGGCAAAATGAGGGGACAAGGCATTAATGGCCAAGGGACACCTCATTGGTGGTATTGGAAAAACATTGGACATGCCCATGGTATTTTCCCATGGTATTGGCCACTTGAGACACCTCATACCTTATATTACTATTCATCAGTTGACAATAATTATTGCATAATTATTATATCCTTAATGATGTCATTAAACACCCGAAACTCAAAAACTGTATTTTCACTATTCACCGAAAATTCAACTTTCTCAGAAAAATCCCAAAATTTTACCTTAACCAAATATCGATGCTCTGATTTAAAAAATGAACTTCATTTTATGAAAATAAATTTCTAAATATTTTTAATTTAATTTTTAAATAAAAACACTATTCACTGGAAATTCAACTGTTTCAGAAAAATCCGAAAAATTCACCTTAACCAAATATTGATACTCTGATTTCAAAAATGAACTCCATTTTATGAAAATAATTTTATAAATATTTTTAATTTAATTTTTTAAATAAAAAACACTCTTCACCCAAAAAAACTAATACTTAACCAATAATTTCTGAAACAGTTATTTACCTATTTTATTGAATCACATTACTTAATCAAGGTTCCTAAATTGTATTAATACTTTCTTAAATGAAGTTACTTAATCCATTTGGTCACATTACAAATCATAAGCATAAAATCACTATTCATGATTTACTATTCATCAAAAATTAATTTGATCTTATTAGACTCTAAATGTTTTACTGAACATAACTGTAGAAGACTATTTTTTGAAAATCATTACACATTATTAATTATTTAAGGTTTACATAAATATTTTTAAAATATCATTTTTCTAAAATTCATCAATAATATGGATACTATATTTATTCAGAAATTTTAAAATTCACAAACTTCATCATAATAAGAAATCACAATTTTTATTTAAATCAAAGGATTACACAAGGCAGTTACGGTCTCTTTACATAGCCCCTTATAACACTAGCATAGTACCTAAGAGTAAGGTCTGCTAGGGTGATATAATCTTGGGGCGGCGACCGAGTAGTGATTTATATCATCTTGAACTTCTCATGGAGGTGATTACATTCCATCTTCACACGATGAAGTTCTGTAACAGCCCAAGATTTCATAGTATGTACTTCTTCAAAACAATTCAATAACTTGCACTACACGTAACACCGAGTTCAAGCGCACCATGACTTACCAAATAAGCCATTAAAAAGAGGTTATGAATAGTATTAACTAAATTCTGAACCTTATATAATCCTTATAATTTTAGAATTCATATTATGAGTTTCTTAGACAAAATGTAAGAACAAATTCCTGTTTTTCAAATAAAAGAAGTATTTTTCAAAAATGCACTTTTACCAACTTTAATAGTGAACCCTTTTTAAATCCAATTTTTTAAACTTTTATATATTCAATTTGACTATATAAATTTATTCTTTAGAATGGGGACATAAAAAAAATTTACAATTTAACACCCCAAGCTTCCGTGGTACGCTTCTTTTTGAATAATACAGTAGCGTGTGTTGTACGCAACTTCGAGTTCTAACACACACTACAACCAATCAAACTAGCCGTGTTGAATAGTAATACCTACTTTTTAAAATTTTTTAAATTTTATCTCTCAAAATGGACTTCATTTTTGGATTCAGAATATCTAATTTAGCCTAGGGTGAAATTTTGGTACTTTTCGGATAACTTTTATATTTTTGATGAATAGTGAAAATTACTAAATTTTAATTAAAAAACCTTTTTTAATAAAAATAATTGGTAGTGATAAATTATGAATTTGAGTGTTTTTAAAGTATATTTAGAATATATTTTTACCATTTAATACAATTTTGGTCATTGGACAAAATTTCACAATTAAACCGGACATAAACAAGTGTCAATCTTTTGATAGTTATTATCTCTTAAAAACACGCTTTTTGTTTTAACAACGGGAATTAATTTTAAATTAATTTCTTTCACTACTGTGTTTTGAATTTGGAAAAATTGATTCCATATTTGGGATCAGGATGTTTAAATTTTGTAAATAGGTAACTTTTATTTTTAGACATTTTGAATAATTACTTTGGTAAATATTTTATTTACCATAGTTAAAGGGTAAATCCGGTAAGGGTTAAAAAATAATATTATAATAATAAAAAATTACCCTAAAACGTTTCCTAAACTTATTTGATAATACAATTCCGACCATGGTCATCATTGGGTCGATTTTGGGACCCCATGGAGCCACTTGTAAGTGATAGGGACACTTTATTTTAATTAAGTTAAAATGAATACAAAAATGACACAAGCATATATCTTTTAGAAAAACAATTTTTACATAGGGTTATATATGTTGTCCTTTAGATTATAAATATTCATTAGAAAGATAAAAATGGTTCCTACATAATGGTATTTTATTTATAATTTTTAGACATTAAATAATTTAATTTATTTATGACATAATGGTGATGCAGTAATTACCATAATAGTGAAAAATTAGAATAATTGATATTATAAATACCCAAATAAATTTAATTTGAGACTTTATAAATACCAATAATTTTATAGGTTAATATGAAATGTTAGGATTTATTTAATTAACTTTTTCTAAGTAATCATTCTGTTATGAGTTTTACAAAAATCAATTATTGAATAGTATCAAAATTGACATAAAAGAGAATTTAAAACAAATATTATAATATTAATTGATATTAAATTCCTAAAAATATAAGGGTAGGCCAAGAGACTTATATCATGATAGTTGTATCATTAATGGACCACTTGGGGGTCACTTGGATGTATATAGTAAGTTTATTAACCATATAATATAAAAATACAAACAGACATTGTAAAAGTGAAACTAATTAACTAAGAGTTAATACTTACAAATAAGGTTAATATAGTGACCCAAACCTGTCTAAAATCTATTGGTTGAGTGTTTTTCAACCCATACCCACCTTAACCTTTAAATAATCCACTTTGGAGCCATTATAAACTGAATATGAATTTATTATAAAATAATATTTCTAGCTTTTCCAAAGGTGCCCCTCACCCCTCTTATAAAAGGGCACTCACCCTTCTCACTAATTCACACATTAAAAGCCTTTTGGTTCGGCCAAACCCTGACCAAATACTCTCTCAACTTCCCTCACTTCGTCCTAGAGGCCTTAATTTAGTCATAAAGCCAACCTAAGGATCCCTTTTGATCAAATCAAAATGAAGAACCCGGAGAAGAGGTAATGATTTCACCACCCTTTTTCAAGTTCCTTTCTTCTTCCACTTCTTCTTTCTTTGTTATTACCATTATAAAATAATAACTCTAGTATATTATATATACTTTGATGTTATTATAAACATGTTACAACCATATTTCAGTATTCTATCCATCCTTTGAATGGCATGTCACCATACGTGCGTACGTACGGCTTACCGTCTCCACGTCGTGGTGTAATTGTTATTCAAAACACTATTATTTGGATGGGTATAATAATGATGTTTAATTCATGTAAATAATAAATATAACATGATAATTATTCTGTATATATGATATACTATCCAATTATATATTATTTTAATATCAAAAGAATGATATTGTCGCTCATGTGTACGTACGGACTACCGTCTCCACAAACGCGATGAGATTCATTATCCATCGTATCCATTCAAGTATAATTATCATTTGATGATTTAAAAATAATGTTTAAGGACTTGATATCATTCTGAGTATGAATAAGATACAACCTATCCATGACAACCATGGCTTACGTAACAAAACATATAAAATAAAATGAGTAAGTTAACACCCGAAACGACGATAATACTAAGATATTATTAACAAAGAAATGTTAAAAGATCATATATGATATCATACTAATGTATATGATTCTTGTATAATTTAATAAATATTATTTCACCATTATACAGGAGGTTAACCTACCCCCAACCAAGGAAAATTAAAAGTTAAGGGTTAATTTTACAATCTTTTTACTATCCGAGGTTGTTTATTCGTAATTATCTACTGGGATATCTTTATCATCCACATCCATGTTCCTTAAAAATGTATTTAAAAACATTTTTACTATTTACTAGACAATGGGTTAAAGTCATTTATACCCTTATGTGTTTTTAAAGTAATATTTCCTTCGTTTTCCAAACAAGGTACTTTTTAACCTTTTCGACAAATTTAAGGTAAGAATGTCTTTTTAAACTTATATGGCGGGTGCGGTTATTTTCCGCCGTTATAAAATTGTTGAAGCTTCCCTTACAAGCCTATAAGAAAAATTTCAAAGTAAATGTTTTATTTTATAATTATGTGACTTCTAAATTATTTCAAAATGAATATTTTAAGAATTTGTAAAAGGTACTCTTTATCAAGATAATAATTTTAAATGTTTTAAAGATTTATCTTTCTAAATCTTTTTAATTAATGTCCATGTTTTAAAAATGATTTTAAGGATTTATTTATATGGACATGAATGTTTTGAAATGATATTTATTTTCAAAAGTTTCAAAGTGGAATGGGACACTTTGATTCAAAAATCTCTTTTAAATTACTTCCTTTATAAATGGGTGACTTTTCAATGATTTCAAGAAAAGAGATATTTCTCTCAAATAGTTTTGATTTCATCTATGTCAACACCCTTTGAATGATTTTAAGCTTATTTGAAGTTTATTTATTACGATGCAAAACTTTTGTATTGTATTGAAGGTTTTTTGATATGTTTTACTGTGGATGTGCTATTTTTATACCATTCATGGTTTATGGAGAAAGTATTGACATTTCGTATGCTAGTTTTAATACGAATGTTTATGTTATGTTTAAACCTTTTCATATGGGAATGCATTGGACTTAGTAAGTGATGGGTGGAGCCCGCTATAGCTTCTCGATGCATCGGTAGGTCTCATGAGACAAACTAGTGTCTTGGCACAAGGCCTTGACAAAATCTTATTTGTATTCTTGGCACGAGGCCTTGGCTATGTGGTTATGATAGTCTGGCATTATGCATTCCATCATTATGAAAGTGGTTATTGATATTTCATGTGATTATTCGATTAGTAGAATATCCATGTGAATAAGTAAATGGCATTATTTCATTTTATTTTTTCCATACTATGTTGAATTTTAAGTTTAGAATTCTTTTGTTTTAGTTATACATTGCCTTAAATGTTTATGCTTACTTATGAAAGTTTTCGCTATATTGCTTAACCTTACGAAGCGTTTGAGCTCACCCCTTTCTATGTTTTATTTTTCCCAGGATGTGAAGAAGTAATTTATGAATGACCTGCAGGGATAGTATGAGGGGATAAGAGTGTGGACTATGGAGACTATATTGTTGTAGTTTTCATTTTATGATGTAATGTAAACTTTATTAATGTATCTAGTTATTCAAAGGCTACTAAACGAATCGGTCTTTTGAGATTTGTTCTTTCTTTTGATCATGCCAATGTTATGTAATAATGCACCGACTCTGGGTAACTGGGGTCGGGGTGTTACAGTTGGTATCAAAGGAAGTTTAGAAATAACCTTGGAAACTAGATTTAGATAAACTCTGATTAGAGCACATATCCCTAAGATAGACTTTGAGGATTAGTATAGAAGAACTTCCTAGAATTTTAGTATTGTAGAGATTTTGTGTGTTTTCCGAGAAATACATCCTTATCTGGATACGAGCAGGTAGAGGCGGCTCTGGCACAGATGTACCTAGGTGTAAAACCCGAAAACACCGCTTTGAGCTAGACTCAAACAGGAACTGGTGCACGACAACGGGTCTTGTTGCACTCTTGGTTACGACACTCCTGGGGGATATGCTTAGGATAATTATCATTTTCTTTACAAACCATTATGAAGGGCTCATGAGTATATACTTACTCAAATAAAACATTTTTATGATTATGGATTATATCCATAAACTGTTCAATTTTCATTAGGTATTTTACAAGTTTGGAATTATTCATTGCAATTCATAAACTGGCCTAGTTTATGCTATTGTATATAAATGGTGCCCAGTATAAGGAATGTGAACTCCAGTAATACGTATGATCCAAAGAGTAAGAAGGATCGTATCTTTCATGGTATTAAGCCATCATTTAGAAGGGAAATAGTCTCCCACATATTATCATCATATGAAGAAATAGTATCATGTGTCGATAAGATAACTAAAGAGTTTACTGAGTCCTATGGATTTGAAGGGAAGAAAAAGAAGAAAAGGATGGAATAGAGAAATATGGATAAAGGGAAGAGGGAAAAGAAGAATTTCCCTATATGTGATAATTGTGGGAAGAAACACCCTAGAACTTGCCTAAAAGGAATGGGAGTTTTTTATAAGTGTGTAGGAAAAAGGGCACCAAGTACGTGACTGCAAGGGTAAGAAAATGGTTTCAAATGTACAATGCTTCAATTCACAAGGAGTTTGGACACTAAGCGAACCTATCATAAGACTATGTCGAAAATGATGCTATTGGATAACAATCAAGTTATGATACTACCACAGATGAATTGGAATGATTAGAGTTCTTATGTTGATTATGTCATTTGAGTCTTGTATCAGCAATGTACTTGTTATAATAATTATGGAGTATATAAGGATTGTACTGCAGCACTATTTCATTGAGGATTTGAGATTTTATGGTACTAAGAAAAGTGACTCTACAGCAAGTTAAACTTTTTGTAAATTACATGGTTGAAGGAAAGATAAGCCTTAATATGGTCCTAATATTGAGGTACTTATTTTGGAATAAGATATGGTTGATTTGGGTAAAATTATATTGGATATTCTTGACTGCCTTGAAATCGATTAAAGATTTGTATATTCTATAATCATTAGAGTTTACAACATTTTTGGATGGATTAATTATATCCAGAATTCTATATGGAATAAGGGAGCATGAATGTAATCAATAAGGATTATGGTAATTCAGGATGTTTCAGTGTTTTAAAGGAATACATGATGAAGGTATTCATATGATATTACGGGGTAAAAAGGATCTATTATGTTTACCTTCCTTATAAATGTTGGACTGTGAGTTTGGAAAGAAGTATTTTGGATAATTCTAGTTTGAGATTAATTTTGTATTGCCATAAAAGGACAACCCGGAGGTCGGGCGGCAACCCGTCGCGACCGGCAAGGCCGCGAGACTTGAACCTGCAACCGAAGGGCGACAAGGGTGTATCACCTACCATTGGCCCAAGAGATGTCCTGGATTAAATAATGTTGTTTATTTTAAGAAGGTCTAGTAGATGAATTACAAATTCATTTTTTTAACCCCAAACGAATAGGATAAATAGAATATTTTTTTAAGTTCTATTATCTTTTAGAGTGAAATATGAGTTTGTCGTAGAAATTGGTTAAAAGATGGAACTCTACTTTTCAAGTATATATTTTTCTTCTCCTCTTATTCTATGAAGAAATTAATTCTTATACTTTATTCAAGGGATCTTAAAACCAAAAATATGTTATCCTAATACCTTATTTTTTGTTGAACCGATGGCATTTTAAATCCTCATAGATTACTAAATTTAAGGACCTCAATTTTAAACTTGTTTAAGATTGATGACCTTAATCACCACATATAAATATTTATGTTTTTTCTCCAATTATATGTCTCTAATTTCCACCAATGTTCTCCTAATAGAGATCATCATTTGGTGGTGACCCTTTCATTTCTCTTTTCCTCTTATTAAGACTAAATTTTATTAACCAAATTTCCGATGTGGGTTTTCCCACAAAGATATTTTCTATTTTCAACCTTTATTTTCGAAAAAGAATATAAAATTGCGAGGATGCAATTTATTGAAGGAGGGAAGAATGTAACACCCCAAGATTTCATAGTATGTACTTCTTCAAAACAATTCAATAACTTGCACTACACGTAACACCGATTTCAAGCGCACCATGACTTAACAAACAAGCCATTCAAAAGAGGTTATGAATAGTATTAACTAAATTCTGAACCTTATATAATCCTTATAATTTTAGAATCCATATTATGAGTTTCTTAGACATAATTTAAGAACAAATTCCTTTTTTTCAGATAAAAGAAGTATTTTTCAAAAATGCACTTTTACCAACTTTAATAGTGAACCCTTTTTAAATCCAATATTTTAAACTTTTATATATTCAATTTGACTAAATAAATTTATTCTTTAGAATGGTGACATACAAAAATTTACAATGTAACACCTCAAGCTTCCACGGTACGCTTCTCTTTGAATAATACAGTAGTGTGTGTTGTACGCAACTTCGAGTTCTAACACACACTACAACCAATCAAACTAGCCGTAATGAATAGTAATACCTAATTTTTAAAATTTTATAAATTTTATCTCTCAAAATGGACTTCATTTTTGGATTAGGAATATCAAATTTAGCCTAGGGTGAAATTTTGGTATTTTTAGGATAACTTTTATATTTTGATGAATAGTGAAAATTACTAAATTTTAATTAAAAACAACTTTTTTAATCAAAATAATTGGTAGTGATAAATTATGAATTTGAGTGTTTTTAAAGTATATTAGGAATATATTTTTACCATTTAATACAATGTTGGTCATTGGACAAAATTTCACAATTAAACCGGACATAAACAAGTGTCAATCTTTGGATATTTATTATCTCTTAAAAACACGCTTTTTGTTTTGACAACGGGAATTAATTTTAAATCAATTTCTGCCACTTATTTATTTTGAATTTGGAAAAATTGATTCCATATTTTGAATCAGGATGTTTAAATTGTGTAAATAGGTAACTTTTATTTTTATACATTTTGAATAATTACTTTGGTAAATATTTTATTTACCATGGTTAAAGGGTAAATCCAGTAAATAAGGGTTAAAAAATAATATTATAATAATAACAAATTACCCTAAAACGTGTCCTAACCTTATTTTATGATACATTTCCGACCATAGGCATCATTGAGTCGATTTTGGGACCCCATGGAGCCACTTGTAAGTGATAGGGACACTTTATTTTAATTAAGTTAAAATGAATACAAATATGACACAAGCATATATCTTTTAGAAAAACAATTTTTACATAGGGTTATATATGTTGGATTTTCGATTATAAATATTAATTAGAAAGATAAAACGATTTCATAAATAATGGTATTTTATTTATAATTTTTAGACATTAAATAATTTAATTTATTTATGACACAATGGTGATGCAGTAATTACCATAACAGTGAAAATTTAGAATAATTGATATTATAAATACCCAAATAAATTTAATTGGAGCCTTTTTATAAATACCAATAATTTTATAGGTTAATATTTAATTTTAGAATTTATTTAATTAACGTTTTTCTAAGTAATCATTCTGTTATGAGTTTTACAAAAATCAATTATTGAATAGTGTCAAAATTGACATAAAAGATTTTTTAAAACAAATATTATATTATTAATTGATATTAAATTCCTAAAAATCTAAGGTTCATCCAAGAGACTTATATCATGATATTTATATCATTAATGGACCACTTGGGGGTCTCTTGGATGTATATAGTAAGTTTATTAACCATATAATATAAAAATACAAAGAGACATTGTAAAAGTGAAACTAATTAACTAAGAGTTAATACTTAAATATAAGGTTAATATAGTTACCCAAACCTATCTAAAATCTATTGGTTGAGTGGTTTTCGACCCATACCCACCTTAACCTTTAAATAATCCAGTTTTAAGACATTATAAACCGAATATGAATTTATTATAAAAAAATATTTCTAGCTTTTCCAAAGGTGCCCCTCACCCCTCTTATAAAAGGGCACTCACCCTTCTCACTAATTCACACATTAAAAGCCTTTTGGTTCGTCCAAACCCTACCCAAATACTCTCTAAACTTCCCTCACTTTATCCTATAGGCCTTCCTTTAGTCATAAATTCAACCTAAGTAGCCCTTTTGATCAAATCAAAAGGAAGAACCCGAAGAAGAGGTAATGATTTCACCACCCTTTTTCAAGTTCCTTTCTTCTTCCACTTATTCTTTCTTTGTTATTACCATTATAAAATAATAACTCTAGTATATTATATATACTTTGATGTTATTATAAACATGGTACAACCATATTTCAGTATTCTATCCATCCTTTGAATGACATGTCACCATACGTGCGTACGTACGGCTTACCGTCTCCACGTCGTGGTGTAATTGTTATTCAAAACATTATTATTTGGATGGGTATAATAATGATGTTTAATTCATGTAAATAATAAATATAACATGATAATTATTATTTATATATGATATACCATCCAATTATATATTATTTTAATATCAAAATAATGATATTGTCGCTCGTGCGTACATACGGACTACCGTCTCCACGAACGCGATGAGATTCATTCTCCATCGTATCCATTAAAGTATAATTATCATTTGATGATTTAAAAAATAATGTTTAAGGACTTGATATAATTCTGGATATGAATAAGATACAACCTATCCATGACAACCACGGCTTACGTAACAAAACATATAAAATAAAATGAGTAAGTTAACACCCGAAACGACGATAATACTAAGATATTATTAACAAATAAATGTTAAAAGATCATATATGATATCATATTAATGTATATAATTATTGTATAATTTAATAATAATTATTTCACCATTATAAAGGAGTTTAACTTACCCCCAACCAAGGAAAAGTACAAGGTAAGGGTTAATTTTACAATCTCTTTACTATCTGAGGTTGTTTATTCGTAATTATCTACTGGGGTCCCTTTATCATCCACATCCATGTTCCTTAAAAATGTATTTAAAAACATTTTTACTATTTATTAGACAATGGGTTAAAGTCATTTATACCCTTATGTGTTTTTAAAGGAATCTTTCTGTCGTTTTCCAAACAAGGTACTTTTTAACCTTTTCGACAAATTTAAGGTAATAATGTCTTTTTAAACTTATACAGCGGGTGCGGTTATTTTCCTCCGTTATAAAATCGTTGAAGCTTCCCTTACAAGATTATAAGAATATTTTCAAAGTAAATGTTTTATTTTATAATTATGTGACTTTTAAATGATTTCAAAATGAATATTTTAAGAATTTGTGAAAGGTACTCTTTATCAAGATCATAATTTTAAATGTTTTAAAGATTTATCTTTCTAAATCTTTTTAAATAATGTCCATGTTTTCAAATTGATTTAAAGGATTTATTTATATGGAAATGAATGTTTTGAAATGATATTTATTTTCAAAAGTTTCAAAGTGGTATGGGACACTTTGATTCAAAAAACTCTTTTAAATTACTTCCTTTATAAATGTGTGACTTTTCAATGATTTCTAGAAAAGAGATATTTCTCTCAAATAGTTTTGATTTCATCTATGTCAACATCCTTTGATGGATTTTAATCTTATTTGAAGTTGATTTATTATGATACAAAACTTTTGTATTGTATTGAAGGTTTTGTGATATGTTTTACGGTGGATGTGTTATTTTTATACCATTCATGTTTTATGGAGAAAGTATTGACATTTCGTATTCTAGTTTTAATACGAATGTTTATGTTATGTTTAAACCTTTTCATATGGGAATTCATTGGACTTAGTAAGTGATGGGTGGAGCCCGCTATAGCTCCTCGATGCATTGGTAGGTCTCATGAGACAAACTAGTGTCTTGGTACAAGGCCTTGACAAAATCTTATTTGTAGTCTTGGCACGAGGCCTTGGCTATGTGGTTATGATAGTCTGGCATTATGCATTCCATCATTATGAAAGTGGTTATTGATATTGCATGTGATTATTCGATTATTATAATATCCATGTGAATAAGTAAATGTAATTATTTCATTTTATTTTTTCCATACTATGTTGAAGTTTAAGTTTAAAAGGCTTTTGTTTTAGTTATACATTGCCTTAAATGTTTATGCTTATTTATGAAAGTTTCTGCTATATTGTTTACCCTTATGGAGAATTTGAGCTCACCCCTTTCTATGTTTTATTTTTTCCAGCATGTGAAGAAGTAATTTATGAATGACCTGCAGGGATAGTATGAGGGGATAAGAGTGTGGACTATGGAGACTATATTGTTGTAGTTTTCATTTTATGATGTAATGTAAACTTTATTAATGTATCTAGTTATTCTAAGGCTACTAAATGAATCGGTCTTTCGATATTTGATCTTTCTTGTTATCATGACAATGTTATGTAATAATGCACCGACTCTGGGTAACTGGGGTCGGGCCGTTACAAGTTCGGCTTGGGTTTGGTCCCGAGAAAATCCCAAAGGTGCTACCTCCTTCCCGAGTTCTGTCAGATGGGCTTCGATCGGCTCGAGACTACTAGATGGGGCCATTTAATCTTCTTTATAAATTAATTAATCAAGATCACTTGTATTTATAGACAATAATTGCAACATTTAAATTCCAACGTTCTTATTGAACAATGGTTATATAACAATCAAAACTCAATGATCTTATTTTAATTATACTCATTTTATTAAATGAAATAGTTTTGTTGAGTATAAAATAAAATAACACGCAAAGTTAGGAAACAAAATTTATTCAAAATTTCGGGTTGTTACAATACTTATCCAGTATCGGCCTTTGGTTTGGTTCAGATCAAAATAAAATATAAGAAAAGAAAAACACCTTAAAATAGTGAGAATAGATCGCACCAAAATAACTCCATAGATATGCAGATAATTAATAGAAGGAGATAAAGGAATGAAGGACTTATTGGTAGGGTTCCAACAAGAGGATAGGATATTGAGTCAAAGTCTAGATGGATAATATCTTCCAAATATTATATTGATGGAAGGGGGAACTTTGAATGGGAGGAGAGGGGTTATTTCTATGCATGGGAGAGAAAATAAATGAGAGAGGTGAGTTATAAAGAGAGAGGGGAAATGGTATTTTTACCCAAAATTTAAACTGTACATGGATTGGATAAATGATTCTCTAAACCGTGAGCTAGCCATGTTCCTTCCACTTTCCATAGATAGTGGACCGTACAGTTGGGGCGTGGTTTTTCTAACCATGCTCTCCATGTATTCTCCCTTCTACCTAAGGGATACACCCAGCACGTATTATAGTTCAATATTACACAAACGGTGTGTTTCCTATGTGCTCTTATCTAGGTATCCTGCAATCACCCCCACGGTATTACCAAACCGTGGAGCTTTGGGTTCATGGTTAAGGAATATCGTGTTCCTGTACTTTTTCCTCCAAAACACAGAGTTTTTTAGCTCTAAAAAAGATAGGACACTCTTGATACCTTCCCTAGTCCATAGGTAGCATTTACAAATATATAATTAAGGTTTAAAACTGAAATTAAAAGGTTCCGTGCCTCTATGAAAAACCAGTTTCTTACACCATCAGTTCCATGATCCTAGTATTGACCACCTTGAGGTGGTAGTGGTGGTAATGGATCATAATTTTAGTAACCTCCCACAACTCTCCCAACTAATATACCACATCCACCACCTTTCATACCTCCCTTCTCAAGACACTACCTTTACCTCAGTATCCCATCGAGCATATCCCTATCTACCGCATGACGGGCTAGGTAATCTCACGCAATATGAATTCACCCATCATAAGAGAAACACCTCTACTCTCTTAGTTGACTAACACCTCCCTGAGAGACCTGAGAGGATGACCCTCTATCCTGATACTGCCTCTATAGTCACCCAACATGCCTGGATCCCTGAGTATAACATTAACTGCCATCTTTTAAGGTGCCAGCTCCTGGGTGTCCACTGCAAGTACAATAATTTAATGGCTACTCTTCTAAGAAGCTCACCAAAACCAAGGAATGCTCTATTACCCTAACATAATAAGGGCTTCAAAGAGAAACCACTCTCTCTTTAATATCTCAATGAATTCCACACTCAAGGGTCTATTCTCAAAAGTATTCATCACGAACCATATCTATGGAATGTCTTGAGAGGTTTGTGAACCTCAACGTGTACTATGAGACTATCTTACTACCCTTTAAATATATAGAAGCTCCTAGATACACACTAACTACATGAAAAATAGTATTTAGGGATGATTTTGAAAAACCACTGCAAAAAAACTGGTACTGAGAAACATTTCGCAGTGGTTTTCAAAAATCACTGTGAAATGTTCAGCATTGGTCTTTAAATATTTTAAAGAAAATTTATTCTTTTAAAAAAATTTAAAAGAAATTAAATATTTTCATATTATTTTTTATTTTATTTTTAATTATTTTCACATTATTTAATTTTTTATTTTTTAAAATTTATTATTATATATAATTATTTCTTATTTCTTATTTCTTACCATACATGCATATTCCATGCATAAATTCAGTATAATATGTGTTGAGTGAGATTTGAACCCCTTACCTCAAGGTTATTCTGAAATGACTTTACCACTACAGAAATCTCTTCATGTGGTAAGTAAATAGAATTTAATATACTTATATAAATATAGATAAAGACATATAAACATGTATACATAAATAATAATGTTAAAGAATAATAACAAATGATACATAATAAATAACAAATAATACATAACAAATAAATATGAAATAAATAATAAGTAATTATTAAATAATAAATAAAAAATGATTAATAAATGAAAAATAATAAATAATAATAATAAACAGTAAACAATAAATAAAATTAAATAAATAACTAATAAATAAATAAATAAATTATAAATTATAAATAATAAATTATAAATTATAAATTATATGTACTAATATATAATAAATATTAAATAAATAGTTATTTAATAATTTGATGATAATTTAATAACAATTTAATAATACATTAATAACCAATGATAAATCAATATATGATAGAAAAGTGATAAATTAATAATTAATAATTGGTAATTAATAAATGAATATATGATAAATAATAAGTGATAAGTGATAAGTGAGAAATGATAAAAATAAAAAATAAATTGTAGATAAATATATAAAAATACATAAAATTTATTTAAATACATTTATATATATCTTATAAAGACATATAAATATAAATAAATTTACAAAAATGTATATAAATACAAGCATGGGGACACACACACACACACACCAACCAATGTATGTAAATATACATAAATGGGTATACATAAAAATATATATGCCAAAATCATATATATAAATATACATCAATTTATATAAATATACATAAATGGATATAAATATCTATAAATATATATACATATAATGAAATTTATATAAAAATATATAAACACAAATTTATATTTCATAAATACATATAAACACATATATATATATATAATTGTATATTAATGTAAATATATATAAAGAGAAGTAAATAATATATATATATATATTTATCCACATAATATATAAAAATATATAATCATAAATAACTATAAATATTTATAAATGTACAAAAATATAGACTAATATGCATAAATACTTATTAATATATATATATATATAATTTTATATAAATTTTAAATAAATATTGATAAAAATATATAAATTATAAATAAATATACATAAATGTATAGAAATACATACAAATATATATATATATATATATATATAAAATAGCTAATAAATCACCAAAAGAGGGAAAAACACAACAATTACAACACCATAAAATTAATAGGAATGTAAATACATGGAATAAAATCATAAACAACCCAACAAGAATATAAAGATACTCTTAAACAAATCTGAAATCACATTTAATGTCACAAACCAGCCCGATTCGACCCTAAATCGGTCACCTAGGCCAACCCGTGACAAGTCCCAATAGGCGTTCCCGATCCTCCTAGGATGGTGACAAGCACCGAGGGCATAAATAGAGTACACAAGGGAACGATTTAGCCCAAATATAAACAATCAAACAAACAGCGGAAAGAAATGGAAATCCCAAAATACATTTACATAAAAATTAAATTAAACATTATGTATACAAGAAACTGAAAGTATAACTAATACAACAACTCAACTGACCAAACCTAATAACCAATTAACTCCATGTGACCCCTCTGGTCACTCTCCAACACAATTATCACATGTTTCCCAAGGCGATTGAAATCAAGGTGAAACTTGCACAAGGGCTAAAAACAGAAGAAGACTATAGGCATTAGTATTAAAACTTAGTAGTTTAGCCTGATATTCTTTTCCCAATGCACATACTTTAAAATAATAGAAACATCAATTTTAAGTTGTAAAAACAAGATATAAAGGTATGTTTTCCAAATAAGGTCCCATTATATATAAAAAAATTACCAGATAAAAACTTTCATGTTTTATAAACAAGAATTCTAGTAACAATTTTCAAAGAGGTTCAACTTCAAAATGAAAATAGTTTTCAAGAGGGATACTTTAAATAATTTACACTTTTAAATAAATCACACACACTACTGAATTTACTGACCAAACAAACAGGGGCCAAACCCCACGGGATCACAAGAATACTAGTACACGTCCTCCTGCCTAGATACCCGGGATTCCCTTTAGTGCTCAATCAAGTTTCACATATTATCAAATACACATTTCACATTGAAATTCCATTCCCAACTATAAACACACAAACAACCCACAAACTTGCTTCACATTTCTTTCACGAATCAATAAACAACTAAAAATTTTCGTAAAACAATTTCAAGGGGTGTATTGAGGATTTTCACATAAAAATCATTCAAAAACACTCTTTTAGGTATAAACACACAACAAAACCATACCCAACCATATTTGGAAGCCCTAAAAACATTTAATAAAATCATTTCATGGACTATTAAACAATCCCAATTGACATAACATTGTATATTTAAGTAAAACACCCAATCTTCATTTTTAGGAAAGGCCAAACAGTCCTTTAAACATTTTCTTAAAACTAACATTTGAAAAAGTTATGCATTTCAATCTTATTAAGGAGGTGTATACACACCATTTATAGCAGCAAACCACATTCATAAATTATAAAAACCCTACATTTTATTACACACTTAAACCTCATTTATTACATAAAATCTTCACTTGATACAACATAGACGATCGAGAGGTCTAGTGTATTTGGGGCCGAGAAACATTACATAACAGCTTAGAATATAAAACACACAATATATTTATTGAAAAATTCCTTTACATGACCACTACATTCCCTCGTACTTAACATTGCATGGGATAACCTAAGGACATGCATAAGAAAAGGGTGAGATATAAAGCCCAGTAAGGGAATAAACATGGAATAACATGAGAAAAACAATACATGTTAGAAAATAGTCATATCAATATAGAACAAGTGAAAAAGGAACATAAAGGCATGATAAATCATGATAAGCATAACATGGAAATATGGAAACAACACTTAACATAGAATTAGCATGATCCAAGGCTCATTGCACGTGGAGCATAAGTAAACCCTCATTACACATGAAGCACAAGTAAAACCTCATTTCACTTGAATTATCATGATTCAACACCCATTTCACATGACTTATCATGATACTATAATTTACTCAATGTATTGGAGTGCTATCAGGGCGCACCCTTCTTAAACATTTCATTTCATGCATAAGTGTGCCACATGGATCATATAACATGGAATAAATCAACATCATAAGTTATTCCATGATTAATTAATTAGGAATAAATACATGAAATTATCATTCAATATTTATATGTGCATAAAGGTGAATAACCTTGATAGATATATGGGTATGGTATTCACTACACAAAGATCTTGGCTTGGAAAAATGCGGTGCAATTTCGGCAGCATAACGGTGTGACATAAGGATTCATGAAAATGGTTGATGAGAGAGAAAAGGGTACCTCGTCATATGTGCATGAAATTTACAGTAAGGGGGTCATATATATACATTTCCCAACAAACTTAATGGAATTTAGATGCATAATACAAAATAATTACTTGTATGTAAAAGAGGGGAGAGAAATCTCTCACGGAATTTCAGCATGGTAACAGGTGTACATGGGAGGTATTAATGAGAGATAAAGGGGTATACCATCATCCAAACATAAATAGGGAAATATGGGGAAGGTGAAAAATTATACCCCAATATTTGTGACTGAAAATAAAAGTGCATAACAATATTAAGAAACTTGGATAAAAAGTGAAAGGTAGGAATCCCTTACTTGGAACTGTGATTCCAAAGGATTGGGAAAGGCTTGAGAGAGGATTCTTGGGACCCTGGGGTGCCTTGGAAGGATTATAGAGAGAATAAGGAAGAGTTTTGACAAACTACAAAGGATTTTAGTGAAGAGGAATTGGGAGCTCTGGTGGGTTTATATAGGAAAGGAGAGGGAATTCTTTATTATTTAGGTTTGGGACACCACACATTAAACTAATCAAAACCACAAAACAGACCATGGTTTTTGCCCAAGGTTTTCTACAAAGGGGAGTGTAAAACAATATTTTATAAGGCCAATGTCCTGAATTCTTAAAATAATAGGGTTTCTTATGTGGAGGTGAGTCACACTCTCAAGGAAAACAATTTAAAAAGACAAAATGTTTTATAAGCCTTGAAGGGTCCACTAAAGCTTTGTAAAATAAATAAAACAAATATAAAATTACATTATTTTAATGGTAAAAAATATATTGGCCTAAAATAATGTTTATATTATTTTATTAAATCACTATTGGTTCATTATGATGTCATAATGCACATTATATATTTAAATGGTATTTAATTTTTACCCAAAAATTTGACTGTCTCAGAAAATTATGAAAAATTCACCATTGGATAATTTATACATACTGATTCCAAAAATAATATTCATTTTATCTAAATAATTTTATAAATATGTGAATTTTTAGTTTTAAAATAAAAACCGACATTTATCGAAAATTTATGGGTTTTGACAAAAACAGCTTTCAAACCTTAATAAAAATTACAATTGCATTCATAAAATTATACGATCATTTATATTTAATAAAAATTAATTTAATAATAAGAAAATATTATTAAAATATTATTTAATTAAAAAATCCTTTAATTCATCAAAATTGATTTCTTGGTTGAATATTAACTAAAAATACTACTTGTGCTTTAAAAACTATTTACGAAGTAACAATAATAAAATGAATGCACATTCTTTATAAAAAAATAATGTAAATAGTAATAGTGCTATGGTCTTGTTACATAACCCCTTATAACACCCGCATAAGACTGAAGGGTAAGGTGTGCGATGGTGACAGACTCTTGGGGTGGCTCAGATAACATCACTCAGGTGGTAATCTCTATTCACTTCCACTTCTCTCGTAGTCGGTTCCACTAAAGCTTAACATGTTCATACTTGGATTGGGCTTGGTAAAGAGTGAAGCCCAATGACACCACCTCCTTTACAAGCTCTGACAAATGGGCTTTGTACGGGTAAAGTCTACTAGATGAGGTCATCGCTTCCTTTGTCTAAGTAAATTGGATTTGTTAAAGCCCTGTATTTATACTAATCATGTGATCATTGTTCAATGTCTATATTAGTGACGGTTATAATTCATAACGGTATTTTGAAATCCAAAAACATAAAACCAAATAAGTGTATATCTTTTACATAACCATAAGAAGACATTTAAATAGACCAAGAGGAATTTTCATTAATGAATTTTTGGGTCGTTACAATCTTTCCCCCTTAAGAAATTTCTCCCTTGAAATTTTTTTTCCCACTCTAAAACAAATGTGGGTAACATTGCTTCATCACTTCCTATGATTCCCACATCACTTCTTCAAACTTGTGGTTTTTCCACAACACCTTAATGAGGGGCATTGTCTTATTTCATAGAACTTTTTCTCTATAATCTAATATCTTCATTGGTTTATCCTTATAATAAAGATCATCCTATAACTGTACTACCTCTAAAGAGAGTACATGTGAAGGGTCTGGTATGTACATTTTTAAGAGTGATACATGAAAGACATCATGTACTTTGGCCATGGTAGGTGGAAGTTCTAGTCGATAGGCCACAGACCCAACACGATCAATAATATTGAAGGGGAAGATGTACCAAGGACTTAACTTCCCTTTCTTTCCAAACCTCATGACCTTCTTCCATGGATATATTCATATAAATACCATTTCTCTAACTTTAAACTCAAGGTCTCATCGAAAGTTATCTACATAACTATTCTGTCGACTATGGGATGCCTTGATATGTTGCGGAATGGTTTTCACCTTCTACACCATTTCTTCAACCATTTCTGGTCCTAGCATATTACGCTCCCTGACTTCATCTCAAAATTTTGGTGTTCTTAACCTCTTCCCATACAAGGCTTTATAAGGTTTCATTCGGATGCTCGAGTGAAAATTTTTATTATAGGAGAATTCAACCATAGGAATATGTTGATCCCAACCTCCTTTAAATTCCATTGAACATGATCTTAACATATCCTCTAGTGTCTAAATAGCTCGCTCATATTAGCAGTTAGTTTGAGGATGATAGGTCGTACTGAAGTTCAGTTCATTATCAAGAGCATATTGAAGAATCTTCCAAAACTTAGAGGTGAATCTTAGATCTCGATCGGATACAATAGATAGTGGTACTCCATGTAGCCTTACCACTTCCCTAATGTATATCCATGCTAGTTGATCCAATGAGAAATTATTCTGAATTGAAATAAAGTGTGAAAACTTTGTAAGGTGATCCACAACAACCCATATTACATTGTTTCCATTGGATGTCTTTGGAATTCTGGTGACAAAGTCCATGGTGATGTTCTCCCATTTCCATGCTAGTATGGTCAATGGTTGCATCATCCACTAAGACTTTTTCTTCTCTGCATTCACTTATTGACACATCAGGCACTTTGATGTATACTAAGCGATCTCCTTCTTCATATTATCCCATCAATAATTCTCTCGGAGATCTCGAAACGTTTTTGTGTTTCCTAGGTAAATAGAGAAATTTGAACTATGTGCATCATCTAAAAGTTCCTTCTTCAGCTCTGGACTTGATGGACCACATAGCCTTTTTCCAAATCTCACAATTCCTTCTTCATTAACATTGAACTCTGAGGATTTCCCTCTTATGATAGCTTCCACTTTCTTCTGAATTCCCACATCATCCTTTTGAGCATCCATTAACCTTTCCAAAAGAGGCAGTGGAGCAATCATATGTGAAGGGATTGATGATGTTTCCTTATTTATGATTCTCATGTCAATATTTATAAAATCTAAGAAGATTACATCCTTATCAATTCTCATCAATGATAGAATTGATAGGTACTTTCTACTTAGAGCATCCTCTACCTTGTTCGCTTTCCTAGGGTGGTAATGGATCGAGCAGTCATAGTCTTTGATCAACTCTAACCATATTCATTGGCGCATGTTCAACTCTTTCTGTGTGAATATATACTTGAGGCTTTTGTGGTCCGTATATATTTTACACTTCTCCCCAAAGAGATAATGCCGCCAAATTTTTAAAGGGAAGATCACCACAGCCAACTCCAAATCATGTGTTGGATAATTCTGCTCATGAACTTTCAATTGCCTTGAGCATGGACAGTGACTTTGTAATTTTGCATCAACACACAGCCCATGCCCTTTTTCGAAGCATCACTAAATACCACAAAAAGTTATCCACTTGTGGGTAATGTGTGCACGGGCGCAATGATAATCCTCCTTTTCAACTCCTTAATACTTTCTTCACATTCATCACTCCAAGAAAACTTTACTCCCTTCTAAGTTAACTTGGTAAGAGGGTTGGACAATCGTGATAAATTTCCCACAAATCGTTGATAATATCCAGCTAACCCCAAGAAGCTGTGGATATCTGTTACCGATGTTGGCCTCGATCATCCCTTTATTTAATCTATTTTAGAGGTATCCATAGATATTCCATTACATGTGATGATATGGCCTAAGAATGAGACCTCCTTCAACCAAAACTCACACTCATTATACTTTTCATAGATATTCTCATTCTGCAAGGTCTCTAGTATAGTTCTTAGATACTCCTCATGATCCTCCTTGGTTTTGGAGTATATTAGAATATCATCTATGAAGACTACCACAAATTTGTTAAGGTAATACCTAACGACTCTATTCATGAATTCCATGAAGATTGTGGGAGAAATAGTGAGTCTGAAAGGCATTACTATGAATTCATAGTGCTAGTATCATGTACAAAAAGTATTCTTGTGGATATCTTCCTTCTTCACCCTTAATTGATAATATCTAGACCGCAAATCCACCTTGGAGAAGTATTTTTCTCCACGCAGCTGATCGAATAAGTCATCAATTTGTGGGAGATGATACTTGTTTTTTATCATGGTTTTGTTAAGCTCACGATAATTGATAAAAATGTGTATTGACCCATCCTTCTTCTTGATGAAGAGGACTGGTGCACCCCATGGTGAAGCACTTGGGTGTATAAACCCTTTATCTAGATTCTCCTATAGTTGTTTCTTCAGCTCCTCAAGATCTACAATAGCCATTCTATATGGATTCTCGGATATTATAAATTCCCCAGGTATAAGATCAATTGAGAATTCAACATCTCTTCTAGGAGGAAGGCTAGGAAATTCCTCAAGAAACACTTCAGCGAATTCCCTCACAATAGGCATGTCTTCAAGGATGGTTGCCTCCTTAGAATTAATCATCTGAGATAGATATTCATACTCATAGGGCGGTAATATACACGCTTGATATGATGGATCTAAAGAAGATTCATCTTCCTTCTTTAACTTATATTGAATTGGGGGTCGATTCTCCATATGGAGAGTGATTTCCCTCTCATGGCAGTTTACGTTGGATTTATATAAGGAAAGCCAATCCATGCCAAGAATTGAATCAAATTCCATCAGAGGGAGTATGAAAAGGTTCGTTGGGGAATTCAATCCATGGATTATGACAGGGGAGGAGTTATATTCATGGGATGCAATAATTTCCCAATTTTCCATACTCACTGACATCATTAATTCCATGATTTTTTTGTGGAACTGGAATTGTTCTACTAAACTTTTGGGATATAAAATAATGCGTAGAACCTAAATAAAAAAGTAAATTCACTATTCTTGAATGAATAACTAGCATACCTATCATCACTTCGTTTTCAGGGTTCACTTCAGTAGTAGTGATGGAAAAATCTCTCTCTTGCTGCCTTGGAGGTTGTTGGTTGCCTCCGAAAACCCTTGGCTTAGGGAACTAATTTGAAAGATGCCATGGTTCTTTGTAGTTGTAGCAATGAACAATGAGTTGAGGTTTAAACATAGCATTTATTTCTTCTATTGTATCCACAAGTTTTTCTTGTCATTATTTAACAGCTAGGTGCCCTTCTCTTCCACACCTAAAGCATTTCCCTGTCCCCTTCATGAAATTTATGGAGTTCTTCTTTCCGCACCTTTGGCAAGTGGGGTGCTGTATATTCTTAAAACTTTTGGATTTATCCATCGGAACACCATAATTTAATTCCACCTTATTCTTATTATCCCCATGATACCCCTACGATTCTCCGATCTCCATTTCAACCTTTAGGGAACATCATACAATTTTTGCATAGCTGTCGAAGTAACGGATCGCCAGTGCTTTCCATAGGCTAGGTTTCAACCCACCAAAGAAGCAGTCAATCTTGAATGTGGGGGTAATGACAAAGATGTAGGATTATTGTGAAAGCCTTGTGAATTTTTCCTCATACACTCCGAGAGATTCATCCTCTTTTTGCTTGAGGGAAAGGAAGTCCCTTTCCATCTTAAGTCGGAGGGTGCGCTGAAAATATTTATCAAAAAACATCTTCCAGAAATCCTTCCATTCTAACGCCTCGATCTCTTTCTCAAGCTTCATATTTTTGATCAACATCCATCATTCATCAAAATCACCCTCCATATGATAAGTATCCATAATAACCTTCTCTTGTTCAGAACA
Source organism: Viscum album (assembly GCA_963277665.1). Taxonomy (NCBI): domain Eukaryota; kingdom Viridiplantae; phylum Streptophyta; class Magnoliopsida; order Santalales; family Viscaceae; genus Viscum; species Viscum album. Next base: position 151,546,403 of record OY728159.1, read on the forward strand.
TTGAAGGATAGAGAAGATCTTTTCAATGGATTTGATCCATTGTTTGGAAATTGAGGGATCAGATGATCCATTAAAATTAGGAGGCATTTGTCTCATGAAGCTCTCGATAGAGACTTATTATTTCTCAGGGGGGGTTGAACATTCCTCTTGACCCATGTTTCTATTCAAATATTGAGTTAAATGAGAGAGAATCGTGACAAAGTTCGCGATTCCCACTCCCATCGGATTGGGCGTCTCATTAGCACAGTCATAACATTGATCTTCACATCATTTGCTAGCCCGAGTCCTCATATTATCAGCCATTTCCTAGAATAAAAGTAAATTTAGGGGTAACACATAAAAGGTAATCCAAGGACAAAACTGATGACATATAAATAACTTTTATTTACTTAACTTATGAATCCATGGGCTTAAATCTATGTTATTCATGATCTACTTTCTAATATATATTCTTAAAGGAATTTTTTTTAATTCCCTTAATAAGGGTTCATATTAAGCTTGTGAATTTACCAAAGCATATACCCCAAGAGTTTCTTAACCAGGAGTGCAGTAAGGTCCATTTCCATGCACCGTTTCACATTCGAGTCTAGCTCAAAGTGGTTTTTTCCGGTTTTTACCCCTAGGATACATCTGTTCCAGATCCTCCTCTACCTGCTCGTATCCAAACAGAGATGTATTTGATTGACAAACCACATACTCAAAACTCACAAATACTTAGGGATGTTTTTATTATACTTATTGTTGTATCTAAGTCTTTACTATGGTTTTCTAATCCTAATCCCAAAAATAACTAAACCTATCCTCTGATACCAACTATAACAACCCTTCATTTTATTACACACTTAAACCTGATTTATTACATAAAATACTCACTTTATAAAACATATAAGATCAAGAGGTCTAGTGTATTTGGGGATTAGGAACATTATATAATAGCTTAGAACATAAAACACACAACATCTTTATTGAAAACTTCTTTACATGACCACTATATTCCCTTGTACTTAGCATTGCATGGGATAACCTAAGGACATGCATAAGAAAAGGGTAAGCTATAAAGCCCAGTAAGGGAATAAACATGGAATAACATGAGGAATACAATGCATGTTAGAAAATATACATATCAATGGAGCACAAAAGAAACATGAACATAAAGTCATGATAAATCATGATAATCATAACATGGAAATGTGGCAACAACACATAATATAGAATTAGCATGAGCCAAGGCTCATTGCACATGGAGCATGAGTAAACTCTTATTGCATAGGAAGAATGAGTAAAACCTCATTTCACTTGAATTACAATGATTCAACACCCATTTTACATGACGTATCATGATACTATACATTACCCAATGCATTGGAGTGCTATCAGGGCGCACCCTTCTTAAACATTTCATTTCATGCATAAGTGTGCCACATGGATCAAATAACATGGAATCAATCAACATCATAAGTTATTAAATGATTAATTAATGTGGAAAAAATAAATCAAAGTAACATTCAATATTTATATGTTCATAAATGTGGATACCATTGATAGAGACATGGGTATGGTATTCACTACACAATGATCTTGGCTTGGAAAAACATGGTGCAATTTTGGTAGCATAACTTTGTGACATAAGGATTCATGAAAATGGTTAATGAGAGAGAAAATGGAATATCATAATATTTACATGAAATGGAAAGTAATAGTTTCATATAGATACATGTCCCAACAAACGTAATGGAATCTAGATTCATAATAAAAAAGAATTACATGTATGTAAAATAAGAGAGAGAAATCCCTCATGGAATTTCAACATGGTAACAGGTGTACATGGGGGGCATTAATGAGAGAGAAAGGGGTATCCCATAATCCAAACATAAATAGGGTAGTATGGGATATGTGAAAAATTATACCCCAACATTTGTGATTGAAAATAAAAGGGTGCAACAATATTAAGAAACTTGGATAAAAAGAGAAAGTTAGGAATCCCTTAACTTGGAAGTGTGCTTCCAAAGGCTTGAGAAAGACTTATTGGGATCTTGGGGTGCCTTGGGAGGATTATAGAGAGATGAGGGTATATTTTGGACTAACTCAAAAGGATTTGAGTGAATAGTAAGTGGGAGATTGGGTGGGTTTATATAGGAAAGGAGGGGGAATTCTTTATTATTTAGGTTTGGAACACCACAAATTAAACTAATCAAAACTACAAACCAGACCATGGTTTTTGCCCATGGTTTTTTCCAAAGGGTAGTGTAAAACAATATTTTATAATTCCAATTTCCAAAATTCTTAAAATAATATGGTTTCTTATATGGAGGTCAGTCACACTCTCAAGGAAAACAACTTAAAAAGACAAAATGTTTTATAAGCCTTGAAGGGTCCACTAAAGCTTTGTAAAATAAATAAAACAAATCTAAAATCACATTATTTTAATGTTAAAAAATATATTGTCCGAACATAATGTTTATAGTATTTTATTACATCACTATTGGGTCATTATGATGTCATAAAACACATTATATATTTAAATGGTATTTAATATTTACCCAAAAATTCGACTATCTCGAAAAATTATGAAAAATTCAACATTTTATAATTTTGACATCCTGATTCCAAAAATAATATTAATTTTATCTAAATAATTTTATAAATATGTGAATTTTTACTTATAAAATAAAAAACTACATTTATCGAAAATTCATGGGTTTTGATAGAAATAGCTTTCAACCCTTAATAAAAATTACAATTGCATTAATAAAATTATACGATCATTTATATTTAATAAAAAGTAATTTAATAATAATAATAATATTTTATTAAAATATTATTTAATTCAAAAATCCATTAATTCATCAAAATATATTTTTTAGTTGAATATTAACTAAAAATACTACTTGTGCTTTAAAAACTATTTGCAAAGTAACAATAATAAAATGAACGCACATTCTTTATACAAAAATAATGTACATAATCATAGTGCTAGGTTATTGTCATATAAACACTTATAACACCCAAATAAGACTAGAGGGTAAGGTGTGTGATTGTGACAGACTCTTGAGGTGGCTCAGATAACATCGCTCGAGTGGTAATCTTTATTAACTTCCACTTCTCCCGTAGTCGGTTCCGCTCAAGCTTAACATGTTCAAAATCGGCTTGGGATTGGTCAAGAGCGAATCCCAATGATGCCACCTCCTTTTTGAGCTTTGAAAAATGGGCTTCGTATGGTGAAAGTCTATTGGATGAAGCCATCGCTTCCTTTTTCTAAGTAAATTGGATTTGTTAAAGCCCTATATTTATACTAATCATGTGATCACTGTTCAATGTCTATATTAGCAATGGTCATAATTCATAACGGTATTTTAAAATCCAGAAGCATAAAACCAAATAAGTGCATATGTTTTACATAACCATATGAAGACATTTAATATACCAAGAGTAATTTTCATTAATTAATTTTTGGTTCATTACATAAATCCCTTAAAACACTCAGGTTACATATTCAAAACACAACCATTTTCATAAGGATGTGAAACGGGCCATTTTCTGGAAATCGGGGCCAAAACATATTGTAAACCAAAACCCATTTGTTTATAAAACCAAATAAAAATTTTAAAATTATAAAAGTATCCAAAAATAATTTTTCCAATGCTTCCAATGTATTTATAAATCCAAACAAATCATTTTAAATTTCACTAGACACATAAATGCCAACCGGGCAATTTACCAAACACATGGCATGTACTCTTTAACAAAAAAAACTTATTTTAAGCACTTAAAAAGGGATAAAATACCATTTTAATTCCATAAATTTATTCAATCTACTTAAACATATTCAGAATACCATAAACCAAATGTTAAAGCTCATGGAATAATTTATCAAACAAGAGGAGTACACATTTATACCAAAACAACTATATTTTTAACAAAATAAGGCATGAAACATCATTTACACACAAAACAATTAAAACCAAGGTTTCAAATCAGAAAATATCATATAAATAAAGTTATAAAATCATGATAATGATTAAAATTAAAAGATAAAGGATTGTTCAAGGGATATCCTACCTCAAATCCTTGGCGTAATGGAAACGCCCACCCAATATCACCATCCAAGGGTTTATAAACCCTAAAACTATGATGACCAGTCCAAAACGAACAAAAACCCCATAAAAATAATAGGATAACAGAACCCTAGGTCGATCATGACTATTAGATATTATAAAACCAATAAATAATGAAAGGAGGAAGAAGAGGGAGGATAAAGGAGAAGGAATCTTACCTTTTCAACTAGAAAACTTTTCGTCTTCCATTATATCTACACCCTTATAGACAAGGGAATGGATTGAAACTTATTTTAGAGTCTCATAAGGTATTTGAGAACCATTTAAGGAAGATTTGTGGGAAAAAATAGTACGAATGGAATGATTTGTGGATGAAATAATTTACCTTCTCAATTCTAGACAATTTGAGGAAAGCTGAGAACTTTCACCCAAATATGCATTCAAAATGAGCTCCAAAGATGTAAAATCTATAATGGGAGTGAGTATAGGTATTTTGGATTTTATTGGGAGGTATAATCACCAAAAAATATTAAAAAAATAAAAAATATATAAAATAAACAATTTATTTTTTTTAACTGGAAATGGGCCCATGGACTGGACCATTACCTAAATAAGTAACCCAAATTCACCATGATTATGAATTCTTAAGGGGTAAAAAAGGTTATTTTGGTTTTAATATTTCAGTTTAGGAAATGTATGAATTTTTATGGGTGAAAAATGTTGAAAAACAAAGGAGTTATAAAAGAAACAAATTTGGTTTTTAAAACTGGAAATGGGCTCATGGTTGGCCCAAATCATGAAGTAACCACCCTTTCTCCAAAAACTCTTAAACAAGCAATGGGGAACCCAAATTAGGGTGATTAAACATATATGGTAGTTAAAAACTCAAAATTAATCTCACCCAACACTGAAGAAAAGGATCGGTATTTTCAATAAACCAGATCAAAATCATGACATGAAAAGAAAAAAACAGGTGTGACAATTCTCCCCACCATTAAAGCTTTCCACCCCTGGAAAGACATAATGTTGTTAAACTGACAGAACAATACCTAAGGATTACTTATAAACATAATACAAGCTCTAAAGATAAGTAAATATCATTCCCCAACAATGTAACTTAATACTATTTCCCAAACAAAACACCAACTCACAACCACTTCTGGAGAATCAACTGAAAGATCAAGTCACTACCTCCACAACCAAACCAAGAACACGGTCGGTGGGCCTTCTACCAATGAACCCAAAAATCACCCAATCCATAGATAACTCATGAAAACAAAATATTCTAGTTGTTTATGTAATGTACTCCCCACTATTAAGAAACAACTAGAACTATATATGTTCTTAGGAAGAAAAAATCAACGAGACTCGTGGTAGGTCACCCCACCATTAGAACCCAACTTGCAACGAACAAACAAGAATTAAACATTAACTAGAATTGGGAATCACTTATAGAGGACCACCAAAACTCTCCCACAACAACCTAAAACCCCATGTTAATAGGTTTAAAACATGAAAATCTAAACCACCCACTTCCGAATGGAGGGGACAAGAACTGGGCCAACACTTTCGGCACTGATCTGGACCCCCACCACTTGGGAAGGGGAGGGAAGGAGACCCAATAATTAGGCCACTAAAACCACAAAATAAAAAACTGAACTACCCAAAAATATCCACATATGAACAAGTAACACCAAGACCGCACCCTATTTTCACAGGCATTCCACACAGGGACATTGATAAAAAACCCACGTCCATGAAGGCATAACCATGGACACTGTGTAAGGGGTAAGTCCACCATGCTTGCTAAGAAAAAGGGAAATTCACATAAACGAGGAACCACAATAGAGACATAGAAACTACCATACCACAATATTGGAGTTAAGAGACTGATCAAGCTCCCCACACCTTTGGAGATTTCCTGACTACGTGAAAATCTTCACTCCGAGGCCTATGGCTGGAGCCCTAATTCTTGAAGCATATGTTGCACTGTAGTCAGGGTTCTAAGGATCACACCACTAAAAAAAACTCTCATTCTCAATAAAACACCTGAATCTAAACATTAACTCATATATACATATCGGGATTCTTTCGCACTCTGAATGAGGGGTAGAATGGACAAGGAACACAGCAAAACACATCAACATCTCTAAAAAAACTGCTATGTCCAAAATAATTATCACAACCTGGAAGCACTTTAAATCAATCCCAAACAGCTCTATATTCCAAAAATCAGGCTGAGTCATCATCTGAAGAGGTGTATTTAACATTTTAAATGAATTATTAGGTTGATCAATAGGAAAGATTTCCATCAGAGAACTATTCATGGCCACAACACAACATCAAACACATCTTTAGAAACCCAATAAACATTACTCCAAAACCGAGCCACCAACAAGATCTCATCTCAAGATAAAAAAAATGTATGACTTCTAGATCACAAGAAGGATTTCTGAATAAACAACTCTTCTAAGACATAGAAAAAACTAGCCACATAACCATTGGTTTATAAACAAAGGCCACAATTTTGCAGCTCAAAACACTTTTGTAAAACAAACTAACTTGGTGGGTTTCCACATTAACCAATGGTGTATCATCAAGTCTCACCCACATTCACATTTCCATGCCACCCTAGGCACCCAAACACCATTCCATATAGTCCATCCTTCCAGATATCAATAAAACCATGCATTTGAGCACCCATGAAAACACTAAAGGCTAAAACAAAACAACATCATTCCAAAAATAAAGTACCTTCAAAAGGAACACCAATCACCATGTCAAAAACCATTTTCATATTTCGCAAAACAAACCACACTTCATCAAGAACCATTTTCTTAAAAACCTACCCCTTTTCATTTTGAATAACTTTTAAAACAACCAAGATACTCCAAACAACCCCTTCCCATTTTTTAAAATTCAGCAAGGTATCTTTTCATAATCTCATGATCATTGAGACCAATACCCTTTCTAGGAAAACACCAACCGCTCAAAAATAATTTCCAAAACAAATTCATAAGATTCAAACACTTTTCAACATCCCAAAACACCCCATTTAAAACAATGATTTAGAATAACCTTAAAATGATTCACACTTTCAAAACATTTTATTCCAACAAACCAAAAGGTTGGATTATGGATAATCCAATCCTGTTAAATCATTTCCACTTCCTCTTTTTTTCGCAAAAACACAACCTTACAAAACCATTATTATATTTAACTTTTTAAGACCCCTTTTTCCAGTTTTAAAAATCCAATCATTCCTTTAAAACCAATTTTTACAATTCTCAAACAAGGATTTTTAAAACACAAATTCAGAATTCAAGAAAGGTCCAAGAGACCCAAAAAAGGAACTAGTGTCGGTGGGTGACTTGACCATATGGTTGGGGGCCATATGTCAAACAAAACACCAACACAGAGAGACTTATTATGACTATTCCCCAGCTCCACATGGCTTACCAGGACCTGTGAGCTCACGGAGGCCATTATTTAGACTCCCCTTGTCATATCCCAACACCAAACAATCAACAAGAACAAAAGACACTAATAAAACTGGACTTCCCTTGAAAACCTGACGATCAGAATAAGAAAGAGTTCGAAACTCTCTTCCAAAACTTACCCCTCAAGTCCCAACAATCCTACTCCATCTACCCTGACATACCCCAAATAACAAGGGTACTCCAAAAAAAGGTCTGCTAAGTGCCGACCTCCTTTGATACCATTTTGTCACAAACCAGCCCCGAGTCGACCCTAAACCGGTCACCTAGGACAGCCCGCGACAAGTCTCGAGAGGAATTACCGATCCTACTTGGATGGAAACAAGAACCTAGGGAATCAATAGAGTATATAAGGGAATGATTTATCCCAAATATAAACAATCAAACAAATAGCAGAAAGAAATGGACAGCCCAAAATACATTTACATAAAAATTGATGTGAACATTATTTGTACAAGAAAATGAAAGTATAACTAATCCAAAAACTCAAATGACCAAACCAAATAACCAAATAACTCAATGTGATACTTCTGGTCACTCTCCAAAATAATTATCACATGTCTCCCAAGGTGATAGAACTCAAGATGAAACCTGCACAAGGGCTAAAAATAGAAGAAGACTATAGGGGTGAGTATTAAAACTTAGTTGGTTAGCCTGATATTATATTCCCAATGCACATCATTTAAAATAAAAGAAATATAAATTTCAAGTTTTAAATACAAGATATAAATGTATGTTTTCCAAATGAGTTCCCATGATATATAAAAAAAATTACTAGAAAAAAACTTGTATGTTTTATAAACAAGAATGCTAGTAACAATTTTTAAAGGGGTGCAACTTCAAAATGAAAATAGTTTTCAATAGGGTTGCTTTAAAGATTTTTCACTTTTAAATAAATCACACACACTACTGAATTTACCAACCAAACACACCATATTCTGATGGAGAGTATCCAATGAGCACAATCCACGGGAACATCCCTAAGCACTAGTTAGTTGCGATCCCCAGGTACCTCATATCTCAGTGAAAGTAAACATAATAAATATTTTTCCTCATGTAAATGATCCACTAGTAGAGAGAATACACATAACCTAGTGATCCCCCAACATCCTCATCATCATAGTTTAGTTAGTGTTTTCATCATCAAACTTTCCACATGAAATAGGGGTCAAACCCCATGGGATCACTAGCATACTAGTACACATCCACCCACCTAGATACCCAGAATACCCTTTAGTGCCCAATAAAGTTACACATATTATAAAATAAACATTTCACATAAAAATTAAATTCCAAAACCATAAACACACAAACAACCCACAAACTTTCTTCACATTTCTTTCACAAATCAATAAACCACTAAAAATATTTGTAAAATAATTTCAAGGAGTGTATTGAGGATTTGCACATAAAACTCATTCAAAACCACTCTTTTAAGTATAAACACACAACAAAACCATACCCAAACATATTTTTCAGCCCTAAAAAAATTTAATAAAATCATTTCAGGGACCATAAAACAATCCCAATTGACACAACATTTTATACACATGTAAAACACTTAATCTTCATTTTTAGGAAATGCCAAACGGGCCTTTAAAATTTTTCCCAAAACTAACATTTGACAAAGTTATGAATTTCAATTTTATTAAGTAGTTGTATAAACACCATTTATATCATAAAACCACATTCATAAATCCCCTGAAACACTTAGGCTACATATTCAAAACACATCCATTTTCATAAGGATGTGAAACGGTCCATTTTCCAGCAACCCGGGCCAAAACATGTTGTAAACCAAAACCCATTTGTTTGTAAAAACGAATCCAAATTGGAAATCCATAAAAATATCCCAAAATAATTTTTTTCATGCTTCAAATTTATTTATAAATCCAAACAAATCATTTTAAATTTCACTAGACACATAAATGCCAACTGGGCAATTTACCAAACACATGGAATGCTTTATTTAACAAAACAACTTATTTTAATCACTTAAAAAGGGATAAAATGCAATCTTCATGCCATAAATTTATTCAATATACTGAAAAATATTCAAAATACCATAAAACAAGTGTGAAAGCTCATGGAATAATTTATCAAACAAGAGGAGTGCACATTTATTCCAAAACAACTATATTTTTAACAAAATAAGGTATAAAACATCATTTACACACAAAACAATTAAAACCAATGTATCACAGCAGCACATATCATATAAATAAGGTTATAAAATCATTATAATTATGAAACTTAAATGATAAAGGCTTGTTCAAGGGATATCCTACCTCAAATCCTTGGCATAATGGAAACACACACCCAATATCATCATCTGAGGGTTTATAAACACTAAACCTATGACTAAAAACCCCAAATGAACAAAAACACCATAAAAAATCATATTATAACATAAAAATAGATCTATAATAACTATTTTATATTATAAAACCAAGAAATAATGAAAGGAGGAAGAAGAGGGAGGAGAAAGGAGAAGGAATCACACCTTTTCAACTAGAAAACTCTTCGTCTTCCATTAGATCTGCACCCTTATAGAAAAGGTAATGGATTTAAACTTCTTGGAGAGTCTCATAAGGTCTTTAATAACCAGGTAAATAATATTAGTTGGAAAAATAGTACGAATGTAATGACTTATTGATGAAAGAATTTAGCTTCTCAATTCTGGACAATTTGAGGAAATCCGAGCACTTTAGCCCACATAAGCATTAAAAATGAGATCCAAAGAGAAAAAATAGATAATGGGGGTTAGGATATGTATTTTTTATTCTAGTGGTAGGTGGAATCACCGAAAAATATTAAAAAATAAAAAATATATAAAATGAACAATTTATTTTTTTTTAAACTGGAAATGGGCCCAAGGGATGGCCCATTACCAAAATAAGTAACCAAAATTCACCATGATTATGAATTATTAAGGGGTAAAAAAGGATATGGTGATTTGAATATGTTGGTTTAGTAAATTTATGAAGTTTATTGGGTGAACAATCTGGGAAAAAAGGAGTTATAAAGGAAACAAATTTGGTTTTTAAAACTAGAAACGGGCTTACGGTTGGCCCAAATTTGAAGTAAACACCCTTTCTCCAAAAACTCCTAAACAAGCAATGGGGAAACCAAATTATGGTGATTATACATATATGTTAGTTCAAAAATAAAAATCAATCTCACCCAACACCCAAGAAAAGGATCGGTATTTTCAATGAATCGGATCAAAACCATGAGATGAAAAGAAAAAGAACGGGTGTGACATCTAATGTTCAAAAATCATGGTATAAGAAAAAAAACGATAGTTTTATAGGACTTATATGCCTTTTTTACCTTTAAAAAATATTATCTAGAGTCTACCTAAGTTAACATGGTGTATATCTTATTGGAGGCTTTGATTTTATATGTGGTAGAGTCCAAATGGACTCCTAGATCGAAAGTTATATCTATTTGAAGTTGAAGTTTTATTTTTCACTTCTATTAAAATAGAAAAAAAAATTATTCTATTAATTATTAATAAATTAATATATAATTTAATTATACTTAATTTCATAATGTTCAATTTGACTATTTTTGTAGATAAAACGGACACCCGGGTCAAAGTTATGGTCATTTAATGCTAAAATATGATTTTCAAATTATCCTAAAATTAATTTAAGCCTCAAATAATTACTAACTAGTAATTATGAATAATTAATAATTAACACATAATAATTTATTAGAATTGTAGATAATATATAATAAATTATTATAAATTAAAATTAATGATTATTAATAATAAATTATTATCATTAATATTAAATTATTATTATTATTAATTATCAATTATTAAATATTTTTTCCGTTATTTTTAGACACAGTTTCTTCAAAAACCACCATTGATTTTTTATGGTATTTGAAAAAATTCCACTAAAAAATTTAATGAAATACTTAGTAGTGGATTTGAAAAATGTCTCTAAAAACCGTTGTGAATTTCAATTTTCTGATATTGAATACCTGCAATGTCACTAGATAAAACTCATATATAATGAGAAGCTCAAACTCTATCCAAGTAAGATTCATCTTTTTATGTGTTTGCATCATCAATATAAACCAAATCCCTATTGGGATATATAGAAGGCTCACCTCTAAGATTGTTATCTGATCAGGAGGGGTCCTAAAAAGGTGAAAAATTGGCACTGCTGCCTCATGCTATCCTCTTCTACCTAGGGGTATGGATTTATTTGAAAATTGGGTGTTTTTTCCTCTGGAAATCATAAAGTACACTCAACCTATTTTCATAATCTTTCATTGCTACAAAAACACTCAACTTCTCTATGGGTGGTGGTACTGTTGGAAATCCACCCAGAGGAATTGCCTCTTACATAGATCCTTGGACTAAGGCCTCATTGATAAGAATATCATCATCATAATCTTTCTACGTAATCCTTGATGGATTTCAACATATAGGCATCCTGTAATAGTCAAGGTACACCACGATCATGAGAGTATATCTGGGGAGCTAACTCAAGAAGGACATTGAAACCACAACTCATTCTTATATAATGCATATACCAATGGTTTCCCTATAACTAGTTACTACATGTAGTGAGTTAGCAAGAAGGTTATCATATTCCTAGTGAATGGATACGTTGTTCTTCACACCATCAATGGGTCCCATGTTCTAAGAGTCGAACTCAAAACACTTTAATATTCTTTATCGGGTTCCCAAACCAATCTTCATGGCTCGATTATCTTCAAGATTTGATCCTAAGATAGCATAGGCTCTAATACCACACTATAATGACCCAACCCATCAGGGCCTGTCTGGATGGAAGTAAACAGAGAGTGAAACCTCAAGCCCACCTTCAATAGACCAGGTATGTATACTAGCATCGAGTAGGCATATCATACACATAGGTGTCCTTAACCTAATGTACTTATATACATGCACACATAACCGTACGAAATTATAATATAGAAGGTAAATAATTTATACAGAAAATGAATTTATAACATTTAATCCCACATAATAGATTGAAAAAAGGGGACAATAAATGAAAAGGGGGTGAAACATGATCCTACAAATACTTTAAAAGAGTTTGACCTACTAAAAAAAGGGTGTTTGTACCAAATTGTAACTCTAGGATTCTTCTATGGTATGTCTATCCCAACTAATCTCCACCTACTCCTAGTCCACTTAGTGATACATAGAAGGGATTGTCTTTTATATAATACACTACATAGGTGGGTTGAGACCAAGAAGGATTTATTATAAACACAGCTAGTAGGACACCCAAAAATCACCAAACATAATGAATTAAATAAGGATTCAAATATAAATAAAAAAAGTAGGTATAATACACACATTAACCCAAATATTCTCAAAGGAATACTCAAAGTATAAAGGTAATGTGTTTCCACACTTCCAACTAAAGGATTCTACTCAATGAATCATGGTAACTCTCATACGAGAGAACTCACTCATTAAGTATTATTATAGTGATGGAACTCATTAGAGATGTTTCACTCATCAAAACTTTCCATGTATAAGCATGATGAAACTGATAGGGCTCATCTGAGATACTAAATTGATCAAGATACACCTCATCGGGACATGAAATATGTTGATACATAGGTAGTGGGTCATGCTCAGGGACTTTGGGGGATTCTTAACCCTGTCTTGAATAACCCACTAGTAAGTGGATCGCATGTCCTGGATATCGGATACTGGATACCTAACCCAACCTAGGGAATAATGGATTAGAGGATCACACTCTGGATCATGTAGAGGGATACTTAACTCTATCTAGAACCATCCCATAGAGGGGAAAATTCATCATATACTCAAGATGAGATTCCACATTGTATCCTCATAGGTACGTACTGAGGGAACATACACAAATATAAATAGAATCCATTCTAAATATATAAATGAAACTAACCTACCAAGGAAGTAGTACACAGTGTGCTCAAGGGGTAGGCAACGTGTATCACTGAGTCTGGTTCTACCCATTTCAATATGTCCCACATGGTGTTCTCATCTCAAGATACACAGCATTTCTCAAGGACACACAATGTGTAGAGATCATCCTGGTACTTGGGAATGAATTTTATGACCATTTATTTGTACTCTCCAAAGTATACAAGGTTTACTCTTACACACATAGTGTGTGGGGTTATATGGCTTCATGAGAATGTACTCTATGTACATGTTGAGCTGGTCAACTATGGATAACATGTTTCATGGGTACCCCAAATGGTGAGCAATATTTAACTCTTCATTTAAACATTAGTCACCACACAACCAAGATACATGGCTCATATTCATCCAAAATACACTCCATGTAAATCAGGATTTTCCTAGATTTGAAGAACAATCACAGGAATCATCTCCCAATGTTATCTCCCCATATTTCATTACAAGTCTCAATCATTAATTATCATAATCACTTTTACTGAGGCCATATCATCACTAGTGGCTAGATTCTTACTATCCCTTACTCAAAAATTGACCCTCATCACACTGCACTCTTCCTTCATTCTAAGAACCACGTCATCAGAATACATCAATCCATATTTTCTCTTCCATCATCATCTCTACACCTCCAATCCCTACACCAAACCTCAAATATTTATCTATATATATAAAGAAATATTGCCCAATGATCAGGTTATCGGGAATACTTTAATCATTGGTCAAATGAATACCGATGAAAAACATGCATAGAATGGAGGGAGAAAGGCATTAAACATAAAAAGTAAGCATCAAAGTAAGTTCATGTTCATTTTTCCATTATAGAAAAAAATTTAAGAATTAGGGGTTTGAGGGGTTACAAAATAAATATCATTCCTAATTCTCATAAAAAAAAACCATCGATAATTCTACAAAAATTATCAATAAATTAATTTCTTAAAGAATTAATTTTTTCCCATGGAAATTAGAAATGGGGAAACTAAACAAATAAAATCAAATTCCCTACCTTAGAATTGGATCAATCATTTATGAATAATGTATCTACATCGTTGTCATTGATTAGATCTTCAACATCCATCATTGGCACCTCAATTCTCAATGTCCATTCATCATTGGTTCTCAATACTAAGATCACCCACCAATGCACCCTCCATCAGAATGGGAGATGTCATTGGGATTTTTGGAAGTGTTTGGCTAGGACGGTGGATAAGGGAGGGATTATATTACATAGTGTGTAAGAATCCATTCATGGTATGTAAGCTAGAGAATCATGATAAATATTTCAAGGTAAGACTTTATGGGGAAATTTAATGAGATATAATTATGGGACAAATAGTGAGGAATGGACATGGTGACCCAGGTGATTGTCTAATATTTCATGTTGTATGTTAGAACACATGGAGGTTTTGGAGGAGAAGATGATATGGATTATTGGTAGAGGGGATATCAATTTCTAGAATATAAATCGAGTGGGTGAGGTTCTATTTTTCGGTATTTATTGTCCCAAAATTTTCTTTCAGGGATGCTAGTAGGCATATGAACCTTATTAATGTCATCATTAATCAGGAACAGATGAGGCTATATGAGACCATCTATCTAAATGAAGATCTAGATGTCTAGTATTTTTCAGTTTCATTAACTAGGGACTTAATGGGAATAGAATATAGGAAAATGAATCATGTTAGAAATGATATGGATATTTGGTCCCCAAAATTATGATGCAAGGAGATTCCAAGAAAGGTGAATTTTTTATTTGGAAAATAAGAAATGAATCTTTCTCAATGGATGATAATTTGTAGAAGATGGGTGTCCATTTAGCTTCTAGGTGCCGATTTTTCCTCTCACTGTAAAAAAGAATCATCTTTTCACCTATTTTTTAAGGAAGAATGGAAAATGGGAATTTGGAACTTCATTAGGTTTATATTGGGTTCCCAGGTTAGGGGGTTACATAAAGGAAGTCATCGCAACCTGGTTCCATGGTTTGGGTATGCATGGGGTGGAAATAAAGATGTGATCTATTATTTTTCACAAGGTTTTCTGGATGTTGTAGAGGCTCATAATTTGGACCGTGAGGTCAATACTTTCCCATATCTTTATTTTCTAGTTCATTTGAAGTCGAGGGTAGAATAACTCATTACTCTCATGCATAGTGGGATTTCTACTTATTTAATATTTCAATTATTTGTAATATTTTTTGATCGATTGGAAGCTAGTAATCGTCTTCTGGGAAGATAAATCAAGTGGAAGCCCACCAACAGTGGACTAAAACAGAATGTGGATGGATCATACCTGTCAAGAAATATGATAGGAGTTGAATTGGTGAGAGATAGTAGGGTCTTGGTGTTGATGATATTTAGGTACTTTTATAGGATATGGGCCTCTATTGAAGTGAAAACTAGAGCTCTAGTTATAGGCATCTTATTGTGCATTAGTCTTAATATTAATATTACTGAAATTAAATCTGACTCTACTCTACTTGTGGGGTTTATTCAAGGGAAGGTTATACATATTTTTGAGTTGTCTTATTTTTTTTGGAAATGTATATCGGTTGTTATGCAGGGGGTTATGTCAATAATGCTTAGAGTGAGGGGAATTATATGGCTGATGTGTTATCAAGTAAAGGTATTCCAGGTGAAAACATCATAATTTACATGGAGGTTAGATATTTATTAGATTATTTTTAGTGTTTTGTTAAGGGTGATTCCCTTGGTCTTAATTATTTTCTTTCCCCATTATTGATGGTTTTCTTCGTTTGTATGGTTGTTCTATTTTTTTATAATAATAAAAATTTAATTTTCTGAAAATATTAAGAACCCACAGGTCCTAGATGTTCATTCCTTACTCTAATAATATTATTTAAAATATTTTCAATTATTAAATATAAAAAATAGAGTTGTTACATCTAAATTTATGTTTAATTAAAAGGAAATTTTGACCTATGATCTATAAATTATAATAGTCTCATGTCTTTTATTCTAAAAAATATTTTTTTTCTTTATTCATTTTTTTCCTTTCCTTAATCTCGATAAATATTGAAGATTTCCCTTAAGAATCATGTAAACCTCCTACTTTTGTTCAAATTTCTCCCTAGATTTTCATGCTTGTTCATGAATCCTCCGTTTTTGTGCAGAATAGTGGAATCTTCTTTATTCCAAATAGAGGATCTATTACTTATTCTTTTTTATTCAAAGTGTGATCATATAATGTTTTATTTTTATTTATTTAAAATGATTATATTAACCTTAAAAAGATAATAATCTGGTTGAATCCCATGAAATAATATTATGTAATAATATGGAATTTAAACAGGAAAAATAAAAGATGAAAATGTATTTTTTAGAATATTCTTAAAATATTATTTATGATTATTTCAAAAATTGGAATAGGTGTATCACATGTCATAGATAAATATGTTTATCTTAAGAATCTAGATATTTCATTTTAATTATATATTTATTATCATTGAGTATAATTTCAATGAGGGATATAAAGAAACCACATGTATAAGTTTAAACTATTGAGCTTTATAATTTGGAAAAAATTTCAGGAAAGAAAAATTCTTTATTGCACACAATAGTATCAAACTTCTTGTTAAATTGATATAAGAATTATTTATATAATTCTGTACATGTTTATTAAAATGATGGGGTTTGTGATTTCATGTGTTGTTTTTTGTTATTGATGATGTCTATTATTATTTATTGTTAATGTGATATATGTTTGGAAGTATTTATTGTTAGTTTTATCCTTATTCCCATGAGTTTATATACATGGATTGTGATGTCTTAAGGTATAATGCACTTAAACAGGCTATAGTGTCTTCTGGACATACACTTTCTTATGGATTAGATAATGATGATAATGAGATTTATATATATATATTGATGATAACATGAGATGTTGATCCCTTATAGGGACTAAGGTGGGTAGGTCCAAGGTCTGACTCACATCATTGATGACTTAATTTTGGAAGTTAGGAGCACATGATGTTTGGAATTAGGGCATGAGTGTGGAAAATCAGTAGAGAAGTGTAAGTGTGGTACCTTGATTTTATATATGATTTTGATATAGAATAGTTTACTTCTATGCATTATTTTGTGAGTGATCCATAGTGTGGATGGGGAGACTAGTATTACCTATTTAGGTTATGAGTTAATTTCATTTGTTCATTCAATAGGCTTTAGTATGCCACTTTTATACTTTTTTTCATGAGAGGTTTTAGGGAAGATCCCACTAAGTATACATGTTATTCTCACCTTATTTATGAATAAACTATTTCTCAGGTCAGAAGTAAAAAGTTGGTGATTTGTATGAACATTGATAGCTTATAAGAGTTATTGAGAAGTTTTCAAGAGTCACTATAAGAAAATGGTTGATTAAAAATGGTTTTTTTATTTAGAAGTAATTTAAACCTCTGCTACATGGTTCTGAGATGGTTTCAAAAAATTGCTGCTAAATCATGTATCAGAATATAATATGTGGTGGTTTCTTCCATTTAGCAGTAGTTTTTAGTAAGAATCATAGAAAGTGTATTTTTCAATGGTTATTCAAGTTTTTGCGGCAGCTTTCTGGGAGGCGAAAAAATGAGGATTTAGCAGCAATTAAAACCACTGCTAAACCGATTAAAACTACCACTAAATAATAGTGTGTCATATTTAGTGGTAGTTTTAACCACTATAAAAAAGAAAAATACATATTATAGAGATGATTTTAACCACTATGAAAAAAAATTCCATATGTAGTAGTGGTTTAAACCTCCAATAAATGTTTATTAACAAAAAAATGCTAGCTGTAGACTCTAAAACCCCAAACCTACCCTGAAAAAAAAACAAATGAAAACCAAGTGTATTGATCACCTATCAGTATCACAAAAAATCCCTATTAGAATCACATAAAATCACACATATATAAGAAATATAGAATCAACAAATAATTAAATTAGTTCACCTCTAACCAAAAATTGTTTCAACTCTGTGTCACAAATAATACATCAAGAAAACCCTCTCATTCCATATTAGTTCAAAACATCAAAAAGACCACTAATCACTGCAATATGAACTCTGCTCATCACCCTCTCCATCTCCATCTCCATATTCATCTTGATATCTACTTCCTGCTACCGACACTTGTAAGATAATTATATTGAAAGTTAAACATTGTTGTATATTTATATTTAAACTTAAAAACAATAAAATTTTGTGAACTCAATGATTTTGGAGTTGTGTGGTTTACCTTCTCACCACCAGTCATTGATGTAATATCAATGGGGACAGATCCGGTCATATTCTAATATAAATCAACCAATGCATTCAATATCCACTTCCGTGTTATAACATCATAAATGGGAAAGTGGAAAAACATCTATACAAAGAGATTTGTTTTGAAAATATTAGAATTTAATAACATAATGACATTCAATTACACCATAATGTATTAAAATTGCCTTTATCTATGAATCAAAAACATCATTTTTTTCAAGATGAAGGCATATGTCGCTAATCATCATACACAATCATAAGGATATCTGGATTCTCCAACATATGGCTGATAATATGGAAAAATAATCATGCGGAGTCATCCGTAGGGACACCATAGTATTCAAATGGGACAACTATCTTTAGTCCGTTAAAATTACAGACATCTGAACATTTCATATTTTTTCCATAGTAGCATTGTTTCTATCTTTTATGAAAAATAGTTAGTAGTATGAAAAACTATAATAACATTATTCAAATTAAAATTTGTACCTATAAGAGTCACCCTCCAATATCCTTACAAATAACTAGGAGTGGATTGTTTCCTCTCTACTGAAGGTAGACTAGTATCAATATAACACTTCCTCGTTGTAATTCCTTTCATGTAATAAAATAAAATTAACTTCATAACATATATTTCAAAAAATTCATGTAGAAAAAAATTAGAAATGATAGAATATGCACAATATTGAAAAACAAAATATACATAACTATGATAATGAATGACTACACAAATTACATAAGTGGTTCATAAATGAATGGATGACTGAACATACAATCATTTTCTCCTTCAATAATTTCGTTTTCATGCTTCATAATTACATCATCACTTTATCCACCATTTTAAGACTAATATTTTCAATATCATGGTATATAAATAAGTTCACTTATTTCTATTGGTGGGATTCAATGTTAGAGGTCAAATATTCCTCATTATCACCCATACATTCAAGTCTCTTTGTTTTAAGTGAGAAACTACTCGTCACCCTTCATATGAGACATCTTCCACATAATATACCATTTTTTATTGTGATGATAAGATATACTGATCATGTAATTCATGGTCACCAACATCCATCAAGAAAGAGAAGTTCATAGAGGTAAATTTCAAGGAATCTCTTTTAACACCCCTAATAAAATCGACCCAATTGCATTTGAATAAAACAACTAAAAATGACCATGGTAGTTTAATTCGACAATATCAGTCAACTTTACATAGTATACAACTTTGTAAAATGTAAATATATTACTATTCTATGTTTTCAAACCCTCTTCTTGGTCGATTGTATGAAATTTAAATCCATTCACATTTTAAGCATTGAAATTTCTAGCCTGTTTTAGAGGACCTCAAGTAAGAAACTTCAAATATGATGAAAAATCATCTCGATTATCAGTATTCACAATCTAAAAAAGTAATATACATTATTATATTTAAAAAATATATGTTTCAAACTAAAATCTATATTGATTTCAATATTTATGAACTTACATGTCATGCAAACCATTTTACAAGCTCTTTATTAATAGCTTTTGTAATATCTTTTCTCATTTAGTATTCAGCCTCTAATTTGTACCCTTGTTTGCATCCTCAACTCTTCAATAAATGGATATAAAATTTCAGTATTCAATATCACATATCTATGTGCCTATGAAAATTCCATTTATGTCAGTGTAACATTTGAGCTCCTCCCAACTGATCGGCCAATAGGAGGAAAGATTTTTGATTCCCCATGTGGTTGAGATTGAGTCAATGTGTCATCCACACATACAAATCGATTGAATATTTTCTCAATATAATCAAAGTATCTAGAAAAAAGTTAATACACTCCCCTTACAAATATCCATAAAAAATAGAGCCTTCAGGTTGAGATTTATTTTTCACGTATGATTTCAAATGCCCAAGATATCTGCAAAATAAGAGGAAAAAAACATAATTATGTATTTAAAGAAGTTAAAATAATTGTTTACTTAAATGAAAAACATATAAATAAAGTACCTATCAATTGGATACATCCATCAATAATGTATGGGCCCACCTAATTTTTCTTCCTCAACCAAATGTATAGTTAAATGCATCATGACATTAAAAACCGATAGAGGAAATATCATCTCCATTGAACAAAGTGTGAATAAAAATATATCCTAAAGGTTTTCAGTGTCAAATGGTTGTATATTTTTCCCACATAATTTTCTGAATAATTTGAAAAATTATATTACAACAGTAGTAACCTTTTAAGGTAATAATATTTGCAATGCCAATGGTAGCAACTATTATAACAAAATATGTGAATTGTGAATTTTAAATCCATATAACCTATGATGATTTAATTCAACACACCTTGATAGGTTTGTTAAATACCCATTAGATACCTTGACATGTTTTAAAATTATAAGGAATTTAACTTTATCCCTATTTTTCATTGTAAAATGTTTTAAAACATACTTTCCATTCTCATTCAGCTAGAGAATGCCCTTTATATTAATTTCTTGTAAGTCCTTCCAAGCCTTGATATGATCCTTTGATTTTCCATACTCGTTAAGAAATTCAAAGATAAAATTTTCACAAACATTCTTCTCAATATGAATCACATTAAGATTATTCCCTAAAAAATTAAATTCCCAATATGAAAGTTTTAAGAATATACTTTTTTTCTTCCATTGTTGCGTTCCGATTTCACTTGAATATGCACTTCAAACTCGTTTACCAATATCATTCAAATGATAAACCTTCCCAAATTATATTTCAACATTTCCAAGTTGTGATAATATTTTAAAACCTGTTAACAACTTTGGACGTGGTCAATGATCAATAGAACCATTGAATTTTTACTTGTTCAACTGAAATCTATGAGATGAATTTAGAAATCTTCGATGAAACAAGAAGCACTATTTTCTACTATGAGGTATTCATTTAGGCTCAAAATCAATGTTACAAATAGGACAAGCCAAACCTAAGTAATTTTTCTAACTAGATAAATTCCTAAGTCCAAGGAAATCATTAATGGTCCATATTAGAGCAACTTTCATTTTGAACATTGTTCTATAAGAAGAAAAATATGTCTCAACGCTGTTTTTCTATAACTCTTACAATTCTTCAATTAAAGGATGCAAGTATACATCAAAATAATTTCAAAGAATTTTTTTCCATGAATAATCTTTTAAATGAGAAAATGATGTTCGTTTTATACACATTCATGGAAGTAGATTTTAAGGGATCAAAACAACCATCCAAATTCTATAACTAGTGATCAAAGTCCCAAATGGGTTGAATCCATTAGTATCAAATCTCAATCAAACTTTCCTAGAATCATATGAGAAATATAGATATAATTAATCAAATGTATTCCATGATTTTGAATCTCTTGTATGTCGCATTAACCCATCATTGTTATTATCTACAAAATTCCACTTCATGTGTTTGACATTTTTTGATGATATGAATAATTTTTAAAATCAAGGATTTAAATAAAAGTAACACAAAACCTTTTCAAGTGTGTTCCTTATCTTATTCATAGTACCATATTGATTCAAACTTCCAACATCACCTATTGACTACCATCTAGAAGAAGAACATTTTTTTCAATCCTGTCTGCTTAAATCCTCACCCCAATAAATCATAAAATCATTGGGACACATGTGTATTTTTGTATAATTCAGACCTAGATTGTTAAAAAAATTCATATCATAAAAATAATTTGAAATCTTTTCTTTAGGAAACGCATCACACAATAATTAAAATATCATGGAAATCAACTTATCTGTAATCCTACGTAGGCATTTTATATGGTACAACATTAGTAGAAAATAAAGTTTTGAATATTTCAAGGATCCACTATAAAACTCTTGATTTCCATATTCAACTAAACATTTAAATGCATCTATCTTCTCAGTGAAGTTTTCTTTTACATTAGTCTCCCCAGAATCAAGATGAGGATCCAATGATATGTTACAATCTTGATCTGGTTGTCTTATAGTCTCAAAAACCTCAGTCATCACGTTGTTATTTGTGTCACCCTCAACTAATTTTTATGATATGTTTTTATGTTGATGTTGTTGTCTTGAAATTTCAAATGCATCATCAATAAGGTTTTTCATTTCATTATCCACTATCAAAAAATTTGGCAGCTCATTCTTTCGATTGAAGTCACTACTCAAAGTTTCTGTAACATTTGATTCTCCATGCCAAATCCAACAAAAATATTTTTCAGGTAATTTATTAAATATAAAGTGTTAATAAACTTAATATCTCTTCAATAATCTTATAAATTTACATTTAGAACATGGACATATTATTCTCTCATCAACGGATTGATTGGAAATTGAAAAATCTAAAAACTACTCCAAACCCTTGGCATACTGAGGTGTGTTCCTTGGTAATGTGATCCAGCCTTTATCCATATATATAACAATGTGCCTACACTTCATTAAAAAAATTAAAACACATAACTATTACTAAATAGGAAAATAGATAATGTTAAAATATTGTAAAGTGGGGAATGATAATGAAGTGAATGAATATCCTAGTTTGTGAATAGAGGAAACCTAACATAAATGGAGTGTCAATGCTAATATGACCTTAGAAGATCCATCCTTAAAAACAACATAGGGAATACCTGACATGATTTAGTGTAGATCTCACCTCCTGGTATAGGTTTAACATAATTATGCATTCTAAATATTTGGATTAGAGGTGCTATATTGGAATCAAAAAGAATCCCATTGTTATAGGAATCAATACACACATTTTTATTAATATAGAATACACCTATAGAGATCTAATTTATATAGATGAGAGAAAGAGAGAAATTTATAGATGATATGGTGAGAGATATGAATGAAACCATCATGGAATTAGAAAATTTTCATCAGTATAGTAAAACTAGTTATGTAAATGGAAGCATTGCTTCATATATGACTTGATGAATTTGAACATATCAATGAGAAAAGGTGAAACATGTAGAATGAACATGAAATAAATTATAATATAGTAGAATTATAATTTTACAAGAAGGATCTTCTATAATCATTTATTCAATGGGAACTACTATTGTCATTGAGAACTCTCATGATACCTTAGTAGAGACCTATGTTGATGGTGAAAAAATAGAATGACCATGGTTTGTACATATAGTCTATACAAATGAATCATGTTCCTTAATTATAATTCTTAGAGAGTATGTCATTCCTATAACTAATTCATGGTTTCTTATAAAATACATATCCTAACAAACATCATCCAAATTTTAACTTAACCTTCCATAAAAATCAATGACATAGCTATATAATTGAAGATTATAACTACCATTTTTTATTATTGATCAAACCATATGTAAATATACCTTAATTTAGAGGTTGTAACTATATCATAGAAAAATTTAGACAAGGTTTTGGGGGGCTCAGAATTTGAGGTCTCGAGCTGGGGCTCGGCTGGAAAGGGCTCGTCCGGTGAGGACCTGGTCGATGAGGGCTCGGAGGGCCCCGGCTCGGGTGATGCTGGCAAGGGATTTGAGGGATTAGAATATGAGGTCTTGGGATCGATCAGTGAGGGATTAGAGGAATTGACCTTGGGAGACACTAGTGAGGTCTAAGAGGGATCAGGATCGGGATCCACTAGCAACAGATTGGATGGATCGGGCTCGAGTGACACTGGCAGGGGGGTTAGCTAGGGTTCGGGTTCAGGGAGTCAGGGGACGAGGAGGGGTAGGGGGAAAATGAGGGTGGTCAAAAAATAGTATGTTTTTATATTAAAAACTGAATATTTAGAGGTATTTTTTTCAAAACCATCGGAAAATCCTAGGAATTTTTTTTAGTGGAGGTTCACTACCACTACAAAATGTCCACTAAATAATGATTTTGGTGTAGTGATTTATTAGAGTTCATTTTCATTGACTAGTCTTAATTTTTGTACTTTTAATTTTTCTTTAATTTTATATATGACATTACATATGTTGGGATTTCTTTTGGTTTAATCATAGTGTTGGTTTTTAGTTTATCCTTATTATTTATTACTCCTTATAATATATATAGGTTAATTCCCCCCATGTGTGTGATTTGTATACCCTTGGTGCTAGTTTCCAACACATAGCCAATTGGAGGTGGGATTCAGGTGTAATTATCTCTTTTTGTTCATTTCCAACCTAGGTGGGGTACGTTTAGAGGGAGGGTGTCATGATATACTGAATTTGAGTACGTAGATACTACATCTTATTATTCTCAATAATTATGGATTAATAAAGCACTTTTTGGTTTCTTTATTACTTTTGAAATGATTTTAATCTATTGTTATAATAATTCTGTTATATCTATTTCCAAATATACATTAAAATATTCTATAACTAAACGTGTTGATGTTAAATTTCAATTTCATAGAGAACATGTTTAGAAAGGAAATATAAATCTAGAATTATTTCTATAGAAAATAAACTTGATGATATCAGTACTATTCCTTTACACTTAGATAAGTTTCAAAAACTAAAATTTGAACTTAATTGGATGGAAATTTAGATTTCTAGCCAATGTTTAGGGGGTTTTGAAACTCTTTCTGAGCTAAAAATTTCAATATGTCTTTATAATCTATTCTAACAGTTCACTACTTACTACTTATTCTTTTAATAATATAATGATTTGTAGTGTATCCTTGACACATTTTTTGAAATATATTACTTAAGGAAAGTTTTCTATAGTTTTTATATTTATTTTATATAATTTTACTTTAGTTTATCATTGTTTGATCTTGTAAACACTATCTTTTATTCCAAATTTAGAAGACTTAGTTTCTTTCCAAGTAATAATTTATTTAACTTAAGGGGGTATAACACTATTTTCAATGGTAAATTAGAATAGTTAGTTTCTTCAATTTAAAATATAAAATTTTCAATAAAAAGTTATTATTTCTTATTAATTTCAAAAAGGGAGATAAATTTTTGGTAATTAATGTTTGGTTTTGTAATCATAAAACTAGAGAAGATTATTAGTGTGGCTCCTTAAATATTTTTATGTTTTTATAATTAAAAAAAATATTCCCTATAACATGAGTATTAAAAATAAATTTTCTTGGGTAATTATAATTTCTCATAGCTTAAATAAATCTATCTGTTCATATTTCACACTTTGATTAATTTTTTTTAACAAAACAAAAATACCTTTTATTATTTAATGAAAGGAAAAAAACAAGGGTAGGACCATGGGGGCCTAAAAAATTGAAGACCAAGATCATCCCCAACAACAATATTAATACCACTTAGAAAGAGAGAACCAGTAGTATAAAACTCTATAAAAGGTACCTCATCATAATCCTTGGATTCTAGGATGTCAGCTACCTTATTACCTTTCATTCATTGATTAATTATTTTCAATTTATTTTTTATATTCTGCTAATTATTATTTCATTCTATTTTTTTAAAATGTGGATAATTATGATAGTTACACAAAATTTTTTTTAAATTTATATGATTATGTTGGAAGTCAGAATAAATTGGGGTTTTTGAAAAATTTTGAATTCATGAGAAAAGATGTTTAAAGTCATACGATTTTGCAGGAAGTCGTATGAAATGGTTTTTTAGGAAAAAATTTGGAAGTCATATTAAATATCAAAAGTCATATTGTTTACACTAAATTCATAAAAATATATGTGAATTCATACATAAACACCTAAAGTTATATGGAAATTTTAAAAGTTATACTATTTCATAGTTTGTTTTTTTTAGTCTGAAAATACATTCTATTTTACTATTCCATTCATATTTTTGTTTGTTTCATATTTATGATGTTTATTTTCCTTATTTAAATTATTTAAAAATTAAATATTAATTATCTTAAGTGTGTACAAATTAATTTGAAAATATTTTAAACCACTTGAATCTATGAGGTAATATTAGGTGTTTCAGGCATAAAAGAATGCTTTGAATTTCTTGAAATATCCAAAATGGACTGGACCTAAGAAACATGTCATAGTGAAAAAAGTTTTAATATAGGTAACTACCTATTTATAAAGAATAATTGAAAATTTGGGTTTTTATGATGTACATTCCATGGTGAAAGTTTTTTCATTTTTCAAATTCAAAGTGTCAAAACGGCCAACTAAAGTTGAACACACTATAGAGATTCTCATCATGGTCCATAAATAAAATTTAGAAGAATAAGGGGGAACTCTTTGGCATAGTATAATCCATGGTTCTTAGTTTGTTCTTGAGGATAAAAGGCTATAGAAAATGGATAAATAAAATTCTTATAGTGAATCTCTAAAACCATTTTGAATAAATTTTGTTTATCAAGATTTTTGAATTCATAGAAAAAAACACTTAGTAGAGTTTGATGCGTCATAGTATTGACCATGGTCGACATTCAGTCTACAAAA
Organism: Viscum album; assembly: GCA_963277665.1. NCBI lineage: Eukaryota > Viridiplantae > Streptophyta > Magnoliopsida > Santalales > Viscaceae > Viscum > Viscum album. The sequence goes on from OY728159.1 coordinate 151,573,522, forward strand.
TGGCTTAAAAATTCCCCACACTATAGTTACTGGTTGGGGTTAGAGATACCAGTTTTACACTGTTCTTTCACAATTATTTAATTTAATTGTTTTATTTTGTTTTTATTATCATAATTTTAGGGATTGATTAATATGAACATGTTTCATATGATTTTCTGTTTTTATAGTGGATTTAGACTCATTTCCTATAAGATTACTTTTGTAAATTCATGTATCTCTTCTTTGGAATTTGTTTTGAAAATGATGCTTTAGGAAATTGTGAAATTAGTTTCTATTCATAATTCATTTTTTATATTTGAAGTAGTTCATTTCCAAAGAACACAATAAATTAAGTAAGATTGAACTAGTTAAAAATGGCTTATACTTTAGATATATAAACTTTATGTATTAATATCTTTGAATATTACTTCTGGCGTGAATAAGATGGTGATAGGGACTCAGGAGCTCTACAATGGTGATTTGTGAGGTGGTTAAGTTTCACCTTATTCTTTATGTTGATTCCCCATTTTTTTAGGGAAGAAACTTCTATTTAGAGGCTCTTCTCGGGATGTGGGATGTACCACAGATGCTTCACTTATGATTTCTTCTCCCTTGGTTGGTCTTCATGGCATCTAAGAAGGAACAACGACTAGGTTTAGAATATATCCTCATAGATTTGATGTTGGTTTGACTGATGCCTTCAGATATGATAGAGAATAGTGGTTCCCATTGAGGTCGTCGGAGGTTAGGTATCGATCACTCGTGGAGGTGATGTTTGGTGATTTTGGATCTCATCTAGAGAAGGAAAAAACAATGTTTATATGGGTGTCACAATGTTGACCAAATTGGGCATCTTGCATTGATCTATAGCAGGTGATGTGATTATAAATAGAGATGATGTTGAACTCTGTTTAGATGTGCATGGTGCCCAAAATTCCTTGATGTGGAATGGTATGGGTGATTTTCATTAACCTATTGATAAAATAGTAGATTTGGTTGCTATTGGTGATGAAGATACTAGAATATTGGAGCTTCTTAGTGCTCGGGTTGTGATGCTAACTGGATATGGTGGTGTGCAGTTTTTTTATTGGTTGTGGATGCTATAGTGTTGAATAATGAGGTTCATACGCATACCTGGGTTTTGCCTTCCATTCTTAGTCCATGATGTGGGATTGATGTGGTTTTGATTTTAGAAGGAGATTCAGGTGATGTCCCTGATCGATGGGATGATTCATTTCGAGCTTGTTGGCATTTTTCAAGAATTCATCTCTTGGTAGGATCCTCAATAAAGGATTATCATCCTTTGTTGAATCAAATCATTATGCCTTCTCAGAGTATCTAATTTTGGTTAAGAACTCGTTAATTGGTAGTTTTTTTCTATACAAAGGTCATAAATCATGGAGAATAGGGGATCTTGTTCATAGGATCTCCCTTATTTAGGGGTCTTTATATTGGATGTGTATTTCATTAGGAAGAGGTTTTTTTCACTACCTGTTTCCATTGGATAAATCCATAATTCATGTGTGGTCCTTTGTTTCATTATTCTTGAATATGATAATTCTTTATCTTCATGAATGTATAATGGATTTCAATGTTTCAATGATCAAGAATGATTTTTCATAGGTACGAATCAGTTTTTATATCCTTTAATAGATTTTATTGCATCCAAAAATCCGGCATGATATTGCTACTACCATTGGTGTTCCTATTCATATGGATAAAAAAAGAGCATGTTAGGTATGGTCACTTTAAGGGAATACTATTTGAAGTTGATTTGAGTTACACTCTTATAAATAATGTGACTCTCACTACTCCTAATGATGATATACATATTAGTTTTGAGTATGATAATTGTCCTAGATTTTGTTAAAATGGAAATATGATGGTCATCTGGAAAAGAAATGTATGAAGGGTCATTCTTCAAATGGATATGGTCATAATGGTAATGGGATTTCATTCAAACCACATTGGAAGTCAATACCAAGGCATCCTGGGAAGAGATTGGCCAAAAATCTACCTAAGTAGTCCCAATATCAAGGGACTGCAATGTCCAAAGATAAATCTCTGATGGTGAATCAGGAGTAGGCAGGAACTTCACAGGTTGTTATTTCCATGCCTGAATAGAAGAAGTTTTATGTGGATGTTATAGGCACTGTGATGGATTGTATTTAAGTTGAAAATTCTATCAATGAGTATGATTTTTGTAATGAGGAATCAGATTACATATACAGTTATTTTATATTGGAACCTGTTCAATATGTTGGAAGTCCTAATTTTATTTTCATGTAATTCAATGGTCAGGATGAGATTGTTGAGGTTGTTTGTGTTATGCCTGGGTGTTCTCCTTTGTTAATTGATGAGCAAGGTTTCATTGTATAGCTGCTAGATGCAGACTTTACAATACATTTTCCATAGGATGATGGGACTATTAAATATGATGTTTAGTATAGCATCAATTATATTCAAGAGATTCATAATGTCTTTAGCTCTTTAGGAATGTCTAGTAAATGGGGAAATGTTTCGAATGATAGAAGTGACAAGGAAAAGTGGATGGTTCTACTTGACACTAATCATCTCTGATCTTCAGGTAATGGTGATCCTATCTCTTTTAAGTATTTTGTTGTTCATGGAAAGGAAAATATGGTCAGTAGTGAAGGTATTTCTCCAGTTCCTCTAAAAATAAGTTTGTATAGGGATTACTCCATCATGCCCAGGAATGTGGCTACTAGGGCATCTTCCAAATAATTAAAGATCCAGCTCACTATGGAACTAGAAAGGTTTAAGGAGAGAATTATTGGGATCCTTAATCAAGTAAATTCATAGTCAGAGTGGGAAATTACTTATGATGATGATGATTTAGATTATGATTATGGTAATGATCTTGCTTTTCTTCATCTATGTTTCTCTTTTTGGATAAGGTAATGTCCTTTTAAACCCTGTCTATCTTCTTATTTTCCTGTTATCTTTTTCTTCATCTTTAATAAATGGTTATGATCTTTGGATTCTGACTAGACCTTTTTCTTACCTTTGAATATTACTTATAATACAAATCACTTAATTGAACTTCATCATGAAATATTATACTACTTTAGAAATCAAATCTACATCATCATTCAGAGCTCATTCTGGTTCTATAGGGTTAATTATTTCTATTATTTTTTGTGTTTGTAATTATGTTGGGTTATCCTACCCTTTAAAAGTAAGTATTGTCAGTTTATGCCACCCTGAAAAAATTGTGTTCTTGTTGTGCCTAACTGGTAAAAAGCAAGGGGTTTTGATTGTGCCTTGGTCTAGATAAAGTCATGTTTGGTTCTATCCACTACTTCAAAAGGAATATAGCTGATTTATTCCTCCAGGGGTTAAAAAATAAAGTCATGGGTTAAGCCTTAAGGTATTAAAAATTCATTTGTAAAGGGTTTTGAGTCCCCATAAAAAGTAAGATATTCTATTTTTTGGGTGCTATTTCTCTATGTATTTGAGAGATTTGAATATTAAATATAGGATAAATTTGATCTAAACTACTATAAAAAATTATTTTTTCAATTTCTATTTATTTCTACTATATAATTATATTAACTTTGTTATTTTTTTAAAATTTATTAATGTGTTTAATTCACCGCCACCCCATTTTGACCATTTTTTCATTCTCACATTGGGACCAAACAAACAACTCCTTATCCAATCCAACATATGGATAAACCCAACTTTATTCCTCTGGTATAAAAAATCTTAGGGTTTTCCAGATAATTGTAACCCAAAAAATGTCAATAATAGAATTTTAATCTTATTAGGGTCACCCATTACTTACTTGACTTATATAAGATAATCCGGGGGAACCCGTATTGGGCGACCTAGGGTTCTATTATTAGGGTTTGTGCCGCCTCCTCTGCATCGACACTCCCGCACACTGCCAACTTCATCTTGCTCGGATCGTGTCCGGCACTCCTCTAGTGACTCACAGCTTGTCATCGATGAAGACCATGTAACTCCCCCGAGTGGTGCGGTCCATCTCCCCCACATAGCACTGTCTGTGACGACGTCAACGGAGTGATTTAATCTATGTTGAAGAACCCTTCGATGGAGCACGGCTTGCGGTTTCACCTGGGGAGATCACCACGCTTCGGTCATTTGGCTTCGATGGAGTCGGTATGAGGCAGGTTCATTCTTTCAATTTTCCAAAGCTATTATGCTGATACGGATGGTAGATGGCATGGTACCAATGATGTCCTCTACTCAACGTTCATCCCTTACAATTTTCTTCATGGTCGGAACAAGGTAGGGTCAACATCTTATACCCAAGTCAATACGAGGTCGTAGAGGGTGACCTCAGGAAAGCTCAGGTCTTGAGAAGTTTCCTCACATGTTCTCCCTTATTCGACAACATTTGTCCCTTTGGAATTCTGGTTTTTTGTTCCAGGGTCTGGCTCCATCATTATCTAATTCTCATCTGCTCTTTTCACCTTACCCATCATGCACGCCCCCACTACGGACTAGTTTGAAGTATTCTTTGGCAAATTGGGATGGTGTTGGTGGATTTGATGCTAGAGGCTCTGATCTTGGAAGATTTTGGGTATGGTTCATTGGTGGCTTCAAGGTGATATGTTTGATCATGCAGGTTTATGGGTGATGTGGGATCATGTGGGGCTGGGTGGTTCTCGACACAATTCTCTGGTTTTACCTTCTTTTAGTGCAGGTATGATCTAGGATTAGGATCCTTGACAGGTCTGGTTTTCCTCTATTTTGGTGTTTGGGGTTGGTTATGTTGCGTGTTTATAATGGTGGATCCCCTTGGACATGCTACTTTGTTTGTTTTTCTTCTTTTTTAGGTTCTCATGTAGCCTCAAAGTCATTTTTTGTTAGGTTCTCACTCACCCATAAAGTGATTTATTTGAAAATACAAAAAAAATGTTTGGTCTGGGGAAACCCATATTTAGCATGAACTTGTCTTATTGGATGATTGAGGCATTGAAAAGTGTTACTTTGGAATGAATATAACAATTTTAATTTTTAAGGGAATTTAATCTCAATTTCTAATATTTTGTTATTTACTTTACATGTATGCATTCTTCTAGTGATTTAGTTTGGAATCTTATTCCTTGCACAAAACTAATATGTTTAAACCATATTAATGTGTAACTCTTTACACAACTAATAATTTGTGTTACTCATCCAAAAATAAAAGAAAAACATATTTTGAAAAATAAAAATACATCTCATGCATAAGGTATATGATTTTTTCTTATAAATTTTTATAATTATATGAAATTAAAAATCCCATAACAAGTAAGCTTGGATCCACAGATAGTCAACCTCCACCTTTCTAAAACAAGGCATAAGCATTAGGGCTAGTGAGAATTCCAACTTAATATTCCTATACCTATGGATACTTTACTCAAGTAAGATTCTAATTAATCATAACTCTAATACCTAATATGTATAAACAATATTCAACAACTAAATTCTAGCTAATAATTTTAATCACAAACTGAAGTCATGGTAGAGAAAAACTAAATCTATTATTATTACTAGCAGGTAACTCCTTATATACATGTATGATAATCTATAAAATCATTTTGAAAAATCAAACTAAAGTATACAAACATTCATAATCTAAATAGTTCATAAATATAAATAATATACATGGAAATAAATTTTAAACAAATGAATAATCTATATATATAAACATGAGATAAACATTTATGAACAATTCATAAATAAAGACTAATTATAAACACTTTATAATTTAGTTATTCATTATAGGAATTCTATAATCTTTAATATAAATAGTTTAAATTAATTTCATAATATGAAATCCTTTATATTATTCATTATACAACATATCGTTTAAAAATATGATATTTTATGAATTATAAACATTTTATAATCCAATTTATTTTATGTAAACAATTTATATAATCTAAATATCACATACTTAACATTATTTAAACCTTGATAAAAAAAATATTTTGATATGGTCTAAGTAATATCCCAAATAATGCCTTAAATTTTAACAATTCAAATTAAGTATTATAAACAATTAATAATATTAAAATATAAAAACTTTACATTTATCCTTATTTTTTAATTTATAAATAATTCATAAACTAACCTTATGGTTTCTAAATTAACACTTTATTTATAATTCATATGGAATGCCATATAATTTGGTAAAATAAATTTTAATTTTAACACATAATATTATGTAATATTTATTAATATATATTTAATTAGTTATTTTTAAACACTTAATAATTAATTAATTCATCAACTCTATAAATTAGTAAATATCCCAAAATACCCTTTATTATTATTTACAAACAATTTATAAATAATATAATTCAATTCATAATTTAATTTTAATAAAAATATTATTTTTCTTCATTGATTATATTTCACTATATAACATGAATCATATGATACAATACAAATCAAATTTTATGATATAGGGGAAATCATAGAATATAATAGATAGAAAATGGAACTTAAATGTTTTAAGTGTTATTAATCATATTTTATGCTGATAGCTCTATCATCTCCTATGATATCACATATCGAATTTAATTATTCACATTGATATCACTATAGTGATATAGTGAACTTTTTCTGAATCTTGGTGCAGTGATATTATAGGATACGGTATCCAGAAGCCATACGCTATAACATATAAAAAACCAAAGGGTTTCTTTACTATGTCAATTCTTATAATATCCCATATTTTAAGTTGTGACTCAACTGCATAGACTAAAAACCCTAATAATATTTCATGATAGGGAATAAAACTAGGAATATGATTTCAAATTCTTCATTTCTAAGCAAAATTTCATGAATTAAAAGAAATAGTAAGGATTTGATACCATTATTAGGTTTTAAAGGATCTAGAAATACTTCTTAGATGAAATGGATGTGATTAAAGAATCCTAAAACCAATATCACCATGATAGATAAATGAAATCATACATATTTTTTAATTAAAGTTGTTTTAAATGTGTACCTTTCACTATTCCCATCATTGCACCATCTTTGTATGGGATTCATGAATATTTCAAAGAGGTATCAAAAATACATACCTCCTCCAGAGGTATCCATGGGTTACTAAATCACTCAAATTTTGGGTGGGATTCCTCTTCTTGCCATGGTGTGTTAGAACCTTATAGAGTAAAGGTAAAAGAAAAAAATAGAGAGCTTTGGGTTTGAGTGAGTTTCATCCAAACATCATCAAGACACAAAAACAACCCATAAAATGGGTATTTCCCCTTTATGTATATCCTTTTATGATTCTCCCCAATCACTCACACATTTACTCATGTGTTATAACACATGAGTAAATGCCTCATCCTATTCATGAAACCCTTACACGAATGGAATGAAATACTATCTATTTCATCTTATGAAATGGATTAGTTAATGATTGCTAACATAGAATACTTCCTAAATTATTAATATTATCATTCATATACCATAAGTACTGAAGACAGTGTCATTTTATTAAATAAAATTCCTTAGGATATGTCCATTCATATACTACTATATGCATCGGTAGTAATATGAAACCATGTTTTATGATATCCCATTATCATATAATATGATATATTCAATTGTGTTACATGAAAAAAGATTTTTAGAATATGTACTTCAAGAATAAATCATCCTTATAAGTCTTTATCTCTCTATGATCCTAAATTTTCACTAGATTCTCTAAAAATTTGATATCCCCCTCAAAATTTAGATCAATAAAATCAATCACGTGTGAAGGATCATGGTAAATTTTCTCAAGTTAAGAAGAATTGAACACATCGTAAACACTTTTCAACCACTAAGTTTTCATAAACTAATAAGTTACCCATTTAACTCACTCCAGCACATCAAAATAGACAATAAATCTAGGATACAGATTCATTCCCTTTCCAATCCTTCATTATCTAAAACAAGGTGAAACTTACAAGAACACATGATCTCCCACTACAAACTCTAATTTCCTCCTCTTGTGACCTGTGTATGATTTTTTTCTATAATGACTAATCCATATACAATCCCAAATAACTTTTACACGCTAATTTATATTATTTAACATCTAAATCCTAGAAAAAATAGTCTCACCAACCCTAACCTAGCACAACGGTGAATGACAAGGTCTCCCATACAAAACCTCATAAAGTTTTATGAAAATATAGAAATGATAATTGATATTATAATAAAACTCCATAAATTATAAAGTCTTCCCATAATCATACAAAATATAAAATACATTCCCATAATATATCATCCAATGTTTGTATCATTTACTCAATTTGAACATCAATCTATAAGTAAAATGTGGTGTTAAGGAACAATCATGTACCAATTCATGTTATAATTCCATAAAAATCCATGGTGTAAACCATGTTTTCTAATCAAATATTATTATCCTCAAAACATTATAAAGATTAACCACCTCTATCACATGAAACTTATCCTAGATATCCATTGAGATTGAATCCTTACACGATAAGAAATTATATTAATCTATCAAATGATACATGATAAATAATATGATGTTAAACCCTTTCAAGGTGCAAAGAATAAATGTAAAAAAAATCATATATATTTCCTCCCACTTCCACTATGGAATTTCCAAACTATGAGATATACCCATTAAAACTTGATATTTGTATTTCAACTATTGGGATGAAAGACATCAAGAATCAAACTCAACTACTTTATTCTTTATCCCAAACTACAAAAAACTACATCTTCAAATCATTATACATCTTTGAATCATTCAGATTCACTACCAATGGTAAACTATGGAACTCCCATAAAACCATTATCTGATAATTCAATGATCCCCCATTGATCTCTTCACTTCCAATTTGAAGATATGTGAACATCTCCAATGTTTTCAATTTATCACTCATCATTCAAAAATATTCACCATAATACTTCTTAATAAAAGATTTAACCACCATATTAACCTTTTTATAAGTATATATGAACTCTAAATAAAAAGATTAGATAAATTCTACCCACCATTTCTGCTATAAATTCAAATCCTTATGTTAAATAATATATCTAAATCTCTTATGATATATATAAATAATAAAATACTCTATCAGAAAATAAATCCTTCAAATATTAAGTGAAAAAAACACAATAAAAATATCCAAATTATGGTTAGCATAATTAAATTCATGAGGATGTAACTATCTATACCCATAAGTAATTACTACCTCTCTTACATTAAGGCATATCCAAAACCCTAATGGGATTCATTACAATACACCCCAACTGAAATATATTCTTCTGTTAATTTTAGAACTAAATCACTCATAAATATCTCATTCAAACTTTCAAATCTATTTTGACACTCCTATATCCATGAAAACTTATTCCCTTTCTTAGTTAAAGTTGGTAATAAAGTAGTAATTTGTGAAACCTAAGCATGAATATTCTATAATAATTATACAATCCTAAGAAAAACTTTAATTTAGAAGCATTATTCAGTATATTCCATATAAAAATATTCTAAATATTTGTTCGTTCCACTACTTCACCACACTATGAAATAACATCACTTGGAAAATACACATCACATTTCCAGAAATAACACTCAGACGTCTTCACACAAAACTGATGATCCTTGAGAAACTCTAACACCATATTGATATTCTTGTCATGATAATCCTCTTTATTTAAGAAAAAATACATCATTAATGAAGACTAAAATAAAATAATCAAGATAATGTTGGAATACCCAATTTATAATCCCCACAAACACAACTGATGCATTCATATGTCCAAATAGAATCACTACAAACTCAAAATTTTCATGTCAACATTTAAAAGTTGTTGTAGGTATGTATTCATCCATAAACCACATCTAGCAACATCAAAATCGTAAATCAAACTTATAAAACGAACTCTACCTTAAAACTAGTCAAATAAATCATCTATCCGGTGAAGAGGATAGTTCTTATTTACTATCACTTGATTCAACCATCGTTAATCCATAGAAAATCATAAACTCTCATATTCCTTTTTCAAAAAAAATAATAGAGTGGCCCATAAAGATAAACTATTTTAAATAAATACTCACTAAAACATATCATCAATCTAAACATAAACTCCTGAAACTTTTATAATACCATACAATAATTTTTCATAGAAATAGGTTAAATAATTGGATATAGCTTGATTTAAAACTCAATATCTCAACTCAGAGGTAATTTCATAACCACATATGAAAGAAAATCAGTATTATCCCTTAAAAATTGAGTAAAATTTATCTCTACATCATATGAAGAAATAATTAATCTCAAAAAATGATATGTAATACTTCGTAGATCAATCCTTTTATTCCCCCAAACAAAAATATCTTTCTCTAATAAACAACTCATGATATCCATCAAAAATATATAACTTTTTTCATTGATAAAATCATATATTTATATCTATAAAAGACTAAATTTCAAGGGAATAAATATTTCTCCATAACCATATCATAGCCACACACCTCATCTAACCTCAGTTGACTCCCTAATAGAGTAACCAATTTAAGTGGCCTCTGAAGCTTCACTACTTGAATTTTAGACCTATAAACTATATTAGGAGTGAAGATTGATATTAATTCACTGGTATCAATCAAAGAATAAGTAATATTATTTTAAATTCAAATTGTACCTCAAACCACCTATGGTCCCTCCATTTGTTGAAAATTTATATTTTAGATTCTCCTTATGAAAACTCCTCTAACTCATCATCCCTACTGCCATAATTTACCTCCTCTTTGGTCAAAACTCTGCTAAGATCCTCTATGAAATCCTCTTTTAGAACCACCTTGTGTTGGTAGTCATAGTTGTCATATATCCAACTACTAATTCAAAGAATATTTATAATGGGGTTGAATAAACTAAAAGGGTGGTTTTTTAACAGTAACACTTTTCGCATTCCTCCTCCTATCACCCAAAAAATATGGGAATATATCCAAGAGATCTCTTATACTTCTATAAGAGAAACATGAGAAACATTAGGTATCACAAGATGTTTATATGTTACCCATTATAAATAAATTATATTACTCTAGAAAATAACTTCCATGGACTTTTATAAACTAGATTGATTTAAAACAAGAAAATCCACCTCTAGATCAACTCTAAAAAATGTCATGTTGGTCGATCCCCAAGAAATATATTTTCCTTGTCAATAAATTTTCCACCATATCATATTTTTCCAATATCTCTATAAAGGATATCATATAAAATATCCATGAACAACTTTGTATATCAAGCCTCAAATATTTTTAGAAATAAAGATCTCTAAACTTCTTATCAATTATAAAATCGGGTAACTAATAAATAAAGTACATAAACCACACACTAAACTCCCAAATATAATAAATCACCTGTTATATTACTAATAGCTTGTGTTTTCACTCAAGCCTAAGATCCTTTAGTAAGAACTATTTCCTAAAGAAAATCTTGAAATAATTCTCATCCAGTTATAGATGCATCATGATATCCTAAAACATAACGTCCTTTATCGATGCACTAAAATTCATAACAAAATCACCACCAAAGGAATATGGAGTTCATCATTCATATGGATTATTTGAAAAGCTATATTAACCTCCACAAACCAATTCTAAGTCTTATTAATGTTTATAAACCCCTCTTAATTTGATAACATTTTCTTTTAGAACTCACTCATAGTTTTTTTCAATCCTTTATAGCCTCCAGATATACTCTTCAATGAACTACTTCAGGTTCTTGGTACACCTCCTCTAGTTAAACTTCATGATAGAATCATAAAATATATATAACTAAAAATATAAAAAATAACCTTGGATGAAGGATATATATATTTATATATATATACAAGGAATCTCTTACCACACCACCACATCATTCACCCCCACATGAACCATCACCCTGATCCCAGCATACAAAATCATCAGGTTCTAAAACTACATGATGCATGAATAAAAATCTATCAATATACCCTATATTATTATATTATTCCATAAGTATTTATTTGTATTTTATAGGTTCAATGATTTGATCACAGAGGGGGATTATATAATAAGTTGGATTCTCGGATCAACTTTAGATACTATGCTCAAATAATATTGTGTTCTTACTACTCATGTGATCCTTAACAATGTATACTCCAAACTGCATCCTAAAAACACTCAATTTGATTCCATTTTGTCATTTCATACCCTCATTAGGATCCACCTGAGCTGATAATGAGTTAGATTGTGACCTCCAAATATTACCTTCAATAAAACATGAGTTGGTGGCTAGCACTAAGGGTATATCAACACACATATAAGGAAGTAATTACAATTTATAAATGAAAAATTCACATAACCATGAATAATATAATTCATTTCATAAGCATATTACATGAATAATGTATATCAATACGTTTCAAGTCATAAAAACCCTAAAAAATGTTAAAATTACTATAATTCCATCATCACATATATAACACAATTAAAGTATAATAAAACTACCACCTCTAACAAGTCTCTTGTATTCAAAGTTAAGTTCACCAAAAATCACCGCTAACTATATACAAATAATCTAAAGAAGAAAAATACTATGTATAAAGTATAGGTGAGTATATAAATATACTCAGTGGGTTATTCCTAGAATTCTTGTGTTCCTATATGAATGAATCATACTAATTCATCCATGTATGGAATAAATAAAACAACATAATCAATTAATATCCATATAGAAAAATTCAACCATACAACTAATTACATTCAATGCCAAATAATCATCTCACTTTCTGAACCACAACACTCTCCCCATCATATGTCACCATAGAAACGCCACTATAATAATAAACACAACCAATCCAAATCCACTAATCGAGCAACTATCCACTAGAAGAGACCTCTCTATAATGTCACCACCACTAAATATTTATCTACCCATAAGGAACACACTATAACATATCTATCATTAGGTAACTATAAACCCATAAGGAAATTTATATAATATCTCCATTTATAAGTAGTTATACACCCACAAGGAATAATCAATAATATCTCTATTTCCAAGTATCTTTTCTCCTATAGGGAACTCTTAATAATATCTGCATTTTTTAGTTGTGTCTTTATCCCCACACAAGGACTCTCACAGGTTTTCTGGGTGCCCACCCTCAGGTTATCACCCCATAAAAACCTATATCAATTTATTAGTTTTCCACACTTGGGGATTCTCACTACATTATTATGTGTCTAGACTTAGGTACTCTTGTAAATCACTAAACCCACACTCTTGGATCTAGTGTTAAAAACATAAACATTGCATTTAATGCTTTGATATCGATAACTGTGACACAATTATTTTCCATCCAAACCTTACAACATCAAAAGGAAATATTGGATCACTTATATACCCCAAGTACCTTTTAGTTTTAGAGTTTTATATAATTAGGAAAACCTATTACATAAAAAACACTCTTGACATCAAGAGAGTATTTTTTTCAAATACCCCACTTTTAATATTCCATTTTAAGTCTTCAAAATCTCCAAAAAAATCACATTTTAAACCTTTATAGACTTAAATAATTTACTATAATTATTTATAATCTAAGAAAAATGTAACATAAGAAGGGTGATATTTGATTCTATGTAAGGTAAAATATAATCATTAATAATTAAAAGTCATCATTGAGATTAATATGAGCATAAGGGTAGGATTATACAATTGTATTTCATGAGCATAAAATAATAGAAATCATACTCATAAATACCTAGATCATCAATAATGAAACATGACATAAATCTTTAACAAAGGAAAGAGTCATAATAATCCATAATCGTAGTCCATGTGATGTCAATATTGATAAAAGAAAATATATATAACCCATATAAACCATAGGTGAATCATAAAGGAACATGAGGCATCATTTTCATATCACTTTAACAAAATGGGATAAGCCTCACGATTAGACTTAGAATAATCCTCATGTTTACACATAAAATTACCATCATGATTACAATTAGAATAACCATTATAGAATATTCCCATAATAACTTAGGAGAAACCTAAATAGTTAACTCTATCCTTTTACCCAGTGTATTGGAGATATATAATGGGCTCACCTAAACTTAGTTTATAATGAAACCACCCATAATTATAAACAATTCCCAAGAATCATAACATAAATAAATTACAAATATCTTTCATTCCATTATGAAACTCTTAGAAACATCCATTATTCCTTTCATAACTTGATTAACCAGTGGAAAAGAAATAGGCTCGATGATAATCTCTTTCAAATAGTAATAATCCATCCAGATAAATAAATAGGATGGTATCATTTAAAAATTTCCCCAGTAGATCATAAGTAAAATCAATGGTTTTTTACATTGATTAATGTAACTACCATTAAAATATCATGAAAAACATTATTGAGTAAAATACCCTTTTAAATTTTAAAATAACTTTTAAAAACTAAAAATTCATAAAATTTTATTAATACCCTTTTATTTGAAAATAACCTTGGAAACATATAAAGTAATATTCAAATAAAATATTGGTCATGAATTCAGTAAAATTCATTTATATTGTAAATGTTAAAAATAAACATTCTTTTCAAACATTTTGTAAAAAGGGTCTAAAGTGACCCATTTAGAAAATTTAAATAAATTTACTTTCAAAAAAGTTTAAAATAAATTAAAATATTATTTAAATATATTTAAGAAATATTTTAGGTTTGTAAAATAACATTTTTTAAAACATTTTAGAAAACATGGATATGGAAGAGAAATATTCTCGGTCTAAAAGAAGATACAAGATCGATGTCACTTACAAGTAAATTTCTTAATGATTTTTAAATAAATAAGGGAGGAAATGGAAATTAAACATGTAAAAAAATTCATAAACATAGGAGAATAAAATAGATATGGTTCAAGAAAATAATATCAAACAATTTTCCATAAATAAACCTTGAACATAAACAATCCTGAAATAAAAGGAGATTGTAACATAAAGTCTTTGCCACTTTGGTAAATTTTTAATCATAAGCCCCATGAAAGAATAACTTCAAATGAAGCTTTAAATATCATTATAATAATGATATTAATTATATAACATGTTAAATGGGTAGTATAAACACCTCATAAAATAATATTGGTACATATCATAAACGTATGTCCCAAAGAAAGTGAATTGAGATGAATAACCCTTACAATGATCATATCATTAAATTGAGAATTAATAAATGGAGAGATTATGTGTAAAAAATATAAATCCAAACAGAACAAGTGTTAATAAGGAATAATACAATTGAGGTATTTATTCACACATAATCATGGCATAACAATGTCAATGATTAATATTTATAAACAAACAAAAGGAAATTGAGTTAAGAAACCCTTTACCACTTGGTAACTTTAAATTAAAATCCTTTTGGATAAAATACTTCAAAATGAAAAATAAAATATCATTAATTATGTAGGATTCATTATATAATATGTAAAAGTGTAAATATATACAACATATAAAATAAATAAGTAGTATAATAATAAAATATGTCTCATTGAAAGGAATTTGAGATAAAATCCTTTACCTCGAGTCCGATGTAGCGACTCGGGTTTTTGGCCCTGTCAGACTTTGGAATATTTCTACGAATAATTCCAGAGCTAGGCGCGAAGACGGCGTGCGATTCCGAGGCCCGGTGTGCCCGGAATTAATTTTATAAAAATATTAAGTATTTTTATACTATGCACGTGGCGGGGGTGTGATATCTCCTAAACGGTAGCTCAGAACGGGAATCTGAGGGCACGGTTGCGTCCGGAACGTGCCGTTTACCCTAGGCAGGGTGTAATCTTTGCGGGCGCGGGCCTGCGGTGGGAAACGCCACCAGGGGCGTTTCCGTAAATAAGTGGCAAGTTTGTGTGCGAGCGTCGGCTCAAATAACTTCTGAACGGAGTCTCGGATCGAAAATCTGAGACCGCCGTTGCGTTCAGAACGGCGCGTTTACCCTAGGGGTGACCTTACTTTTGTTCGCATCGGGCGTCGGGTCCGAGGCGGGTTTGGCGCCGGCGGGCCGCTGATATAAATATCAGCGCCCCCCCCCCCCCCCCTTTGATTGTTCTTCGCCGTTCTTCGTCGTTCTTCGCCGCCACTCTGCCGAATCGAGCAAACGGAGCGCCTACGAGCTCAGAATTCGACGGCGGACGTTCCAGGAGTGCGCAGCGGAAGCTCGGGAGCGCGGATCTGAGGCAGAACGTCGGCGTTTCGCCCGCGAGGTAGGCGGTTTGAGTTTTAATCCCCGATCCCGTTTTTGCTGCGTTTTTCTGTAAATTGAAGCTGTAGCAGTGTAGATCGGGTCCCGAGGGTCGCGTAGGCGCCTTCGGATCGCAAAACGGACCCCCGGGGTGCCCCCGGCGGTCCGCGGAAGATCCGCCGGCGCGGCACCGGCGCGGCGGCGGCGGCGCCGGCGGATTCCGGCGGCCCGCGGCGGCCCGCGGCGGAGCCGCGGCTGCCGGCGGCCCAGCGCGGCGGCGCGCGGCGGAGCCGCGGCGGCCGGCCGCCCAGCGCGGCGGCCCGCGGCGGAGCCGCGGTGGCGCGCGGCGGAGCGCCGCCGGCCAGGGCGGGCCGGCGGCGGCGGCCGGTCCAGGCCGGCCGGACCGGCCGGTCCGGGCCGGTCCGGCCAGTTTTTCGCATACGGGGGTCTTTAAACCCCCGTATCTTGCACCTCGGGAGTCGGATTCGCGTGCCGTTTGCGGCGACGTGACCCAGACGACGAGGCGAACCCTCCGGTATGGGTTCGAGGGTTTAAGGGTTCGGGATCGTGGCCCGAGAGCGAGAAACGTCGTATAAAATAATATTATTTTATTATTTTACGACTTCGGGCCGTTGTAACTTCTACCCGGAGCGTCCGATTGACGTGCCGTCAGTGGCGTTGAGACCCTGATGGTACGACGGACTTTTTGAGATGGTTTCCGGGTGTTGGGTTTGCGAACGGGGTGCGGGCCCCACGAGGCCGGGTTTTGGCGTTTGCGGAGAAACGCAGCTTTTGCACCAGGAGTCCGATTTTGGCAGATGAATAGTCGATCCTGTGTGTTTTTCCGAGAGGATCGCAATGGTGCGATCCGTTCGATGAGTTTCGGAATCCAGGCGTGGGCCCCACCCGAGCCGGCCTTCGGTGAATAGTACCTTTTTCACCGGGTGTCCGTTTTGGGCGAGTGAGTAGTCGATTCCGCCTGTTTTTCCGAGGGGATCATCGTGGTATGGTCCGCTCGATGGGTTTCGGGATCGTTGTGTGGGCCCCGCACGAGCTAGCTACGGTGAATAGTGCCTTTTTCACCGGTGCTCCGTTTCGGGCGAGTAAGCAGCCTATCCTGCGAGTTTTTCCGCGTGGAACGCGATGGTGGCTTCGGTTTTGGCCTAGGAGGTGCGCAGTGTGGCGTTGTGGCGGGTCGCTCGGGTTAGCGACGTTTGGACCAGTAGTGGTTGAGGGTTCTCCCTTGGTTCATTCCCACGAGGGTTCGTGTGGCATCACAACCTTCGTGTGGGTTTGTGATCCTCTCGTTGGGATGTTAAAACTGTTAGAGTTGTGGTATCCCTCCGGTGGCCCCGAAGTGGATCCTCTAGCATCTTTACCCTAGATCGGGTTCTTGGTATCGCTGTGACCACCTATTTCACGGGCAGCGATCCCCTATCTAGCAGGTTAATCCCGTAGGGTTTGTGGCATCATCGGAAATATGATCCCCTACGTGGTGGGTTGTGCACAGTAGGGTTGTGGCATCGTTGGTTATACGATCCCCTACTCAGCGCTTGATGTCGGTAGGGTTGCGGTATCGTTGGTTATGTGATCCCCTACTCAGCGCGTGGTTACGGTAGGGTTGCGGCATCGTCAGTTCGATCCCCTACATCGCGAGTTATACCAGATAGGGTTCCGGTATCGTCGTGACCATCTTTATATGGACGATGATCCTCTATCTGTGTGTGGAGCTTCTGCCGAGCGACAGATCGGGTTGTGGCATCCCCCAGCGGATCCTGGGTGTGATCCCCTATCTGTGAGAACTACGTATGCCAGATCGGGTCGTGGTATCCCCCAGCGGACCCTGGGAGTGATCCCCTATCTGTGAGCTACGTATACCGGAGTGGGTCTTGGTATCCCCTAGCGGACCCTAGCGGCGATCCCCTATCCGTGGAGTTTGGTGGTTGTAGTGTTTCAGTGATGTTTCCTCAGTGATGCTATCCGATGAGCGTGGTCTCTCGGGTGAGCGTCTGTGATGTTTGCGAGTATCCCGATGGAGTGTATCTCTCGGATGAGTGTCATCTGGTATGACAGTGTACGTGGTGTACTCTCCTGGTTGTGGACAGTTGCTGGTGATGAGGTCGGTACCTCTTGTGGCTTTGTGGCGTGAGCTGTGTATATCTGGATAGTTCAAGGTGTATGTATGGGCATACACCTGAGCTGAGCTGAGCTGATTAGTTGTGTTTAGCCGAGGTTGGTCACGAGATGGAGTTTCTCTCTCGTCTGGGTTCCCTCTGGCTGGGTTGAGCGGACTGTTGCCTTCAGTTGCTCCCTGGGGTTTTGGGTTTTTGGGGTGCCTACTGAGTATGTTTATACTCACCCCTGCACGGGCTTTGCCCGCACATGTTTGTGTCTTGTGCAGACCACAGGCCTTTTGACGGAGTCCCAGGAGGACCCGGAGCAGGCGGAGCTTTGTGAGCGAGTTGACCCGGGGTGTTTACCGGAGCTGTGCCGAGCGAGCTTTCCGGCGGGTGTTTGTGGCAGCGTTCCCCTTCTTCAGAGCAGGTTGGACGCGCTTTGTAGTTTTCTTTTGGTGGGCCCTGTTTTGCCCTTGTACTTTTGCTGTTGCACTCTGGTTTGGGATAGATTGTATGCATGCATTTACTTTTCAGTTTCTATATCTCTGCACTGTTGCATGGAGGTGTTTGTGGGTGCGTGTGTACAGGTACCTTAGGCTAATGCCTCCCATGTGTGTGATAGCCTACTCGGCGCTAGTCGCCAGCCCCTGGCCTATTGGAGGCGGGCTTGGGGAGTCGCGGCTCGAGCCCCGTTGGGTCGGGTCGTGACAGAGTGGTATCAGAGGAGGTTCCACCTTTGGGATCTCAGAGCATAGCTGGTCTAGCTGTGAGTTTGGTTTGGGTTGCATAGCGGCAGTGTTAGGGTGTTTCGAGTTCGGCTTTCAGGCCAGGGACTCCAGTGTTGGTGCGGCGGCCGACGTATCCATACACCAGGACTCTGATAACCTGCCTTTCGACTCGGGACATTCGTACACTGGTCGCGGGGACATCATGGTACATGCATCATATAGGACTGGGTTTTTGGTTTTTCCTTGTCCTTCTTGAGTCAGCTCTCCAGATATACTCTTTGACTGTGGTGTGTCTTGAATGTATTTCAGGATGCCTCCACGACGACAGCCAGTGAGGGTTCCGCAGCAGGATTGTGCTGATGACCCGCCCCGTGTAGTGGCTGTGGAGCAGGGCGCAGGTTCTGAGGTTGCACCTCCAGGTGGTCTGCCAGTTGAGCCACCACCTGTCGAGCAGCTGGTTGTACCGGCGGTACAGGACGAGGTTGCACGCAGGCTGAGTGCGTTGCACGAGTTCCAGAGGCAGCGACCTCTGAGGTTTCGGGGTGATCCAGACCCCCAGGCAGCTGATGACTGGCTTGAGGCAGTCACCCGAGTTTTCCGCCTAGTGAGGACACCTCCAGATCTGATGGTGGTCCTAGCGGCGAGCCTTCTGCATGGTTCGGCCGGGCGATGGTGGAGTTTGGTGACGCAGTCCCATGACGAGGAGACGCTCACGTGGGCAGAGTTTGAGCGGCTCTTCAGGGAGGAGTTCTATCCGGTGACGCTGAGGTCAGTGCGGATCCAGGAGCTTCTGCAGCTTCGTCAGGAGAGCATGACTGTGGCGGAGTACTCAGCGAGGTTTACAGACCTGTCGCGCTACTCCCTGGATATGGTTCGAGACCCGTTCTTTAGGGCTCGGACCTTCGAGCAGGGCTTACGCAGGGACATCCGAGCAGGTGTGGTTTCCTTGTGCCTGCCCACCTATGCTGGAGTGCTGGAGCGAGCGCTGGTGGTGGAAAGCTTTCTGGCTGAGCAGATCTCTCCTGTTGGTGCTGGGCACGCGAGAGCTGAGACTTCGTCGGTCGGATCGGCATCTGGTAGCCGACGACAGACTCAGGGGTCTGGACGTGGCCGACGTTTCAGGAGGCGACCCCAGGATGGAGGATCTGAGCCTCAGGGCTCACAGGGCTCGCAGGCCGGTTTTGGTCAGCCGCAGGAGAGGCGGTGTTATGCTTGCGATGGTCGGGGACATCTTGCTAGAGATTGTCCGACCCGACGTGCTGCTGAGAGGGAGCCGGTCGATGGACCGCCTTGGCAGAGACAGCGTCTCGAGCAAGGAGGTCCGCAGGGCGGCGGACGTGGTGTCGGAGCTGGTGCAGCGGGAGGCGGTGGTAGACAGTACCAGTTGCCACCACCCCCACCTCCAGGTGGTCCACGCCAAGCTCAGGGAGCTGGTGGCCGAGGGCGAGGACAGTTGCATGCCCTGGAGGCAGTCGACCCAGAGGCATCGCGGATGGATAGAGGTACGCCTTGTGTCTTTTCTACTTACTGCAGTAGTTTGACAGACACTGTTTAGCGGTACTCTTTCCTTTTGTTTCTTGCTCGAGTTTTGTTCAGGGCGTTGGTAAGACCCTGAGTGGTTGTTTGTTGGTGAGCTCGCTGGTGTGTGAGACCCAGATGAGAGTCCAGTCGCTTTCCTTGTGCTTAGGGCTTTTCGGGGACGAAAAGTTCTAAGGGGGGGAGGATGTAGCGACTCGGGTTTTTGGCCCTGTCAGACATTGGAATATTTCTACGAATAATTCCAGAGCTAGGCGCGAAGACGGCGTGCGATTCCGAGGCCCGGTGTGCCCGGAATTAATTTTATAAAAATATTAAGTATTTTTATACTATGCACGTGGCGGGGGTGTGATATCTCCTAAACGGTAGCTCAGAACGGGAATCTGAGGGCACGGTTGCGTCCGGAACGTGTCGTTTACCCTAGGCAGGGTGTAATCTTTGCGGGCGCGGGCCTGCGGTGGGAAACGCCACCAGGGGCGTTTCCGTAAATAAGTGGCAAGTTTGTGTGCGAGCGTCGGCTCAAATAACTTCTGAACGGAGTCTCGGATCGAAAATCTGAGACCGCCGTTGCGTTCAGAATGGCGCGTTTACCCTAGGGGTGACCTTACTTTTGTTCGCATCGGGCGTCGGGTCCGAGGCGGGTTTGGCGCCGGCGGGCCGCTGATATAAATATCAGCGCCCCCCCCCCCCCCCCCCTTTGATTGTTCTTCGCCGTTCTTCGTCGTTCTTCGCCGCCACTCTGCCGAATCGAGCAAACGGAGCGCCTACGAGCTCAGAATTCGACGGCGGACGTTCCAGGAGTGCGCAGCGGAAGCTCGGGAGTGCGGATCTGAGGCAGAACGTCGGCGTTTCGCCCGCGAGGTAGGCGGTTTGAGTTTTAATCCCCGATCCCGTTTTTGCTGCGTTTTTCTGTAAATTGAAGCCGTAGCAGTGTAGATCGGGTCCCGAGGGTCGCGTAGGCGCCTTCGGATCGCAAAACGGACCACCGGGGTGCCCCCGGCGGTCCGCGGAAGATCCGCCGGCGCGGCACCGGCGCGGCGGCGCCGGCGCCGGCGGATTCCGGCGGCCCGCGGCGGCCCGCGGCGGAGCCGCGGCTGCCGGCGGCCCAGCGCGGCGGCGCGCGGCGGAGCGCCGCCGGCCAGGGCGGGCCGGCGGCGGCGGCCGGTCCAGGCCGGCCGGACCGGCCGGTCCGGGCCGGTCCGGCCAGTTTTTCGCATACGGGGGTCTTTAAACCCCCGTATCTTGCACCTCGGGAGTCGGATTCGCGTGCCGTTTGCGGCGACGTGACCCAGACGACGAGGCGAACCCTCCGGTATGGGTTCGAGGGTTTAAGGGTTCGGGATCGTGGCCCGAGAGCGAGAAACGTCGTATAAAATAATATTATTTTATTATTTTACGACTTCGGGCCGTTGTAACTTCTACCCGGAGCGTCCGATTGACGTGCCGTCAGTGGCGTTGAGACCCTGATGGTACGACGGACTTTTTGAGATGGTTTCCGGGTGTTGGGTTTGCGAACGGGGTGCGGGCCCCACGAGGCCGGGTTTTGGCGTTTGCGGAGAAACGCAGCTTTTGCACCAGGAGTCCGATTTTGGTAGATGAATAGTCGATCCTGTGTGTTTTTCCGAGAGGATCGCAATGGTACGATCCGTTCGATGAGTTTCGGAATCCAGGCGTGGGCCCCACCCGAGCCGGCCTTCGGTGAATAGTACCTTTTTCACCGGGTGTCCGTTTTGGGCGAGTGAGTAGTCGATTCCGCCTGTTTTTCCGAGGGGATCATCGTGGTATGGTCCGCTCGATGGGTTTCGGGATCGTTGTGTGGGCCCCGCACGAGCTAGCTACGGTGAATAGTGCCTTTTTCACCGGTGCTCCGTTTCGGGCGAGTAAGCAGCCTATCCTGCGAGTTTTTCCGCGTGGAACGCGATGGTGGCTTCGGTTTTGGCCTAGGAGGTGCGCAGTGTGGCGTTGTGGCGGGTCGCTCGGGTTAGCGACGTTTGGACCAGTAGTGGTTGAGGGTTCTCCCTTGGTTCGTTCCCACGAGGGTTCGTGTGGCATCACAACCTTCGTGTGGGTTTGTGATCCTCTCGTTGGGATGTTAAAACTGTTAGAGTTGTGGTATCCCTCCGGTGGCCCCGAAGTGGATCCTCTAGCATCTTTACCCTAGATCGGGTTCTTGGTATCGCTGTGACCACCTATTTCACGGGCAGCGATCCCCTATCTAGCAGGTTAATCCCGTAGGGTTTGTGGCATCATCGGAAATATGATCCCCTACGTGGTGGGTTGTGCACAGTAGGGTTGTGGCATCGTTGGTTATACGATCCCCTACTCAGCGCTTGATGTCGGTAGGGTTGCGGTATCGTTGGTTATGCGATCCCCTACTCAGCGGGTGGTTACGGTAGGGTTGCGGCATCGTCAGTTCGATCCCCTACATCGCGAGTTATACCAGATAGGGTTCCGGTATCGTCGTGACCATCTTTATATGGACGATGATCCTCTATCTGTGTGTGGAGCTTCTGCCGAGCGACAGATCGGGTTGTGGCATCCCCCAGCGGATCCTGGGTGTGATCCCCTATCTGTGAGAACTACGTATGCCAGATCGGGTCGTGGTATCCCCCAGCGGACCCTGGGAGTGATCCCCTATCTGTGAGCTACGTATACCGGAGTGGGTCTTGGTATCCCCTAGCGGACCCTAGCGGCGATCCCCTATCCGTGGAGTTTGGTGGTTGTAGTGTTTCAGTGATGTTTCCTCAGTGATGCTATCCGATGAGCGTGGTCTCTCGGGTGAGCGTCTGTGATGTTTGCGAGTATCCCGATGGAGTGTATCTCTCGGATGAGTGTCATCTGGTATGACAGTGTACGTGGTGTACTCTCCTGGTTGTGGACAGTTGCTGGTGATGAGGTCGGTACCTCTTGTGGCTTTGTGGCGTGAGCTGTGTATATCTGGATAGTTCAAGGTGTATGTATGGGCATACACCTGAGCTGAGCTGAGCTGATTAGTTGTGTTTAGCCGAGGTTGGTCACGAGATGGAGTTTCTCTCTCGTCTGGGTTCCCTCTGGCTGGGTTGAGCGGACTGTTGCCTTCAGTTGCTCCCTGGGGTTTTGGGTTTTTGGGGTGCCTACTGAGTATGTTTATACTCACCCCTGCACGGGCTTTGCCCGCACATGTTTGTGTCTTGTGCAGACCACGGGCCTTTTGACGGAGTCCCAGGAGGACCCGGAGCAGGCGGAGCTTTGTGAGCGAGTTGACCCGGGGTGTTTACCGGAGCTGTGCCGAGCGAGCTTTCCGGCGGGTGTTTGTGGCAGCGTTCCCCTTCTTCAGAGCAGGTTGGACGCGCTTTGTAGTTTTCTTTTGGTGGGCCCTGTTTTGCCCTTGTACTTTTGCTGTTGCACTCTGGTTTGGGATAGATTATATGCATGCATTTACTTTTCAGTTTCTATATCTCTGCACTGTTGCATGGAGGTGTTTGTGGGTGCGTGTGTACAGGTACCTTAGGCTAATGCCTCCCATGTGTGTGATAGCCTACTCGGCGCTAGTCGCCAGCCCCTGGCCTATTGGAGGCGGGCTTGGGGAGTCGCGGCTCGAGCCCCGTTGGGTCGGGTCGTGACATCCAACCTTGCCATATATTTCCTTTAACACCTATATAATAAAATCATATAAATTATTTTATTTATTAATAAAATTTTACAAGTTTATTTTCTTATCCATTATAAATTTATTTTATTTATTTTAATGATACATTTTATTACTTAATCATTTAAGTTCATGTCGGGTATTTTAAGGACATCTACTCCATAATTTTGAAATAACTTCAGTGTTTTGGATGTGGTAAAATAGGGAATTATTATATAATATAAAAAATAATATTAATGAGATAAATATCATTTTTATACATAAATTATAATTTTAAAACCAATAATGAATTATTTTTATGAACATTGAAATTTATTACAATCATGTAGAAGGTAGGTCATACCTACGCATGAGTAATGTTTCCATTTTTCAATGATCATTATGGAAAGGAATTAATTATTATTTTATATTTATAAAATGATCATAATATCATAAATATAATATTAATTTTTTTAATATAATTATATATCATACATGTGATGTGGTGATGAAAAATGAATCACATCACTTCGTAGAAGTGGTAGTCCACACATACGCACGAACGATGTTATCATTTTAATGTGAAATAAAAGGTGAATTAAATGATAAATTATATTTTCAGAATTATAAATTTATCATTAATATGATATATATATATATATATATATATATATTAAATACATAATTTTAACTAGATGTGAGATTTGGTGATGGAAAATTAATTACATTAGTCTGTGAGGCAGTAGTTTGTCGTACACATGAATAATGAATTCCTTTCCCATTTGATGTAAGTTAGAGATGGATATAGGTTATGAAATTAACATATTAAAATATTAGTATATGTAAGATACATGTGTTTTTATTTGATCATTTTTTTAGAATATTTTAAATATTTTGAAGAATAAATAAAACAAAAAGGATCAGTTAATAAATATACATACTCTTTGGACAACCTCTTTTAGTTTACATCTTAAGACCCCTAAAGTAGGTATTGCATAAAAAATAATTCATATATAACATTTTTATAAATGTTATTAATGGATTTTTATAGATATTTTCTAACCAAAATTGGTTTTTAGTGTTAATAAATTAGAATAATTTGTTCCCTTTTATAAGAGAAGGGAGGGGCACTTTTGGAATTCCTTAAAATATTAAATTAATATAAATTAATTTTGATGTAAAAATGAAACAAAATTTATATTATTAGAATAAAATATGATTATTAGTCTAAATAATATCATAAAATAAAATTTTTACATTTTTTATCACATTTTTACCCTTGTGATTTAGTTTTAAACTCTTGTTAACCCTTTTCACACTTACCATGACAACAAGGTTTTTTACTCTTTGAGGATCATGATAGTTTCTATAAATGAAAAAAAGACCATAAATAGAGCATGGTTTATATTTTAAACCATATAATAATAATTTTATAAATATAGGTTTTTTATGAATTTTATATCATTTAAAAAAATATTATTTTCATAAAATATCAATAATGTAAATTTTAGAAAAATTCATTTACTATGAATTTTATAACATCAAGACAAAAAATAAAATACAAAAAATATATTTTAATACATCCCTAATATTTTATTTTTACCTATAAAATTTTTATGTCACATTAATTATTTAATATTATACTACTTTTAATATTCTTAATATCATTTGTTTATTTTTTTATTAATTAAATAATTACTACATCAATATTTTGTAAGCATTTAATGTAATTATTTATTATCTAAAAATTAAAATTAAATTACCTTTATTAAGATAAATATTTTATATTTAAAATTATTATTTATAACTGAATATATAATCTATTTATCTCTATCTTAAAAATTTTAGAGTAATTAAAAACAAGAGTGTGTTATTTATTACTTTTCTTTACAAACAATATTATAATGGTCATAATCACATCCAAATGGAAAAAAAAGATGCTATAAAAAATATTGGATGATTATAAATGATATTTAATTATAAAATAAAATTAAGTAAAGTTTCAGGGACATGTTTGAGCCTTCATCATTTATACCTTCAATTACCAGATTTACCCTTTATCGTGGTAACAAAAATTACAATGTTTACTATTCATATTAACCAAAAATAAAAGGGAAATATTTACCAAATTTAGACCCAATTATTACAAACATGGAATACATTTTTCAAAATTCAAAACATAGAATTGGGATAATTTAATTTTAAATTAAACTGGAAAAACATGATGAAAAATGTTTTTTCAGAAAAAATGTTTATTTTAAGTATAAAATGGCTTTACCCTAAATTCAAGAATAAATTTAATTTAAAAAACCATAATTAGATTGTAAAAAAAATAATTAAATTTTTAATATAATATTAAATATAATTTCCCTTTATAAATACGTTAAAAGAAAATATAGTTATTAATAAAAATCAGAATTTTTCACTGTTCATTGAAAAATCATAATTTTTAAAAAATTCTCAAAATTTCACCTTAAGATAATTTTTATATTATTATTTAAAAAAAGATATAATTTTTATAAAATACCATTTCTAAAAGTTCCAAAAATTAATTATAATATTCACTCACAAAAAGAAATTAAACCCATTTTTGAATAAAACATGTTTTTGAAGAACAAAATGGATTTAATAAAAAATGAGTGCTTATTTACTATGAAGTATGTTGGGACCAAGTTGTATGGAGAAGGAAGTTTGAAGAGTTAGCTTTTACAGAGTGTTGTCTTTTGTTGTCAAAGAAGATAAATCAATTCACTTTGTAAAGGACTTTAAACCAGATGATGCTTTACTGATATGTATTTCACACATATCATAAGTTAGGAGAACTTGTGATGCAAGCCTTATGAAGTAAAGGGGGAGAAATGATGATGTCAGTCATATATAGTTTTTATTGGAAGGAATGATGCTACTGGAAGATAGGGAAGTTTCAGTACTTCCTAGTGTAACTCTGATGATGCTAAATCTGATCTATCAAAGGATATATATCACGATTATGGAGTTTATGATGAAAGTTGTAGAATGGTTATGGGACACAGTGAAGAGATAAATGAAAAAGGAACAGACAATATGGTGGTGGCATAAAAGAACAGTTTAAGGTGGCACTTTTTTCCAGTGTTTTCCAAATTTTAGGGCCTGAAAATCGGGAGATGAACAAATGTGTTTTTGACAATGGATGTTTCATGCAAGATTAAAGATAGTTTAGATTTTTGTTTGAAAGGAATGATTCAAGGTCAAAACATTGAAAAATTACAAAGGCATGTATTGCGCAAAAAAATGGGTCGAGTGCATGAAAAAATGAAGGTCGCGCGAAATAATTGCAGGATGCGCGAAATATCAGCAGGATGCGTGAAAAATAAAGGTTGCA
This sequence comes from Viscum album, assembly GCA_963277665.1. NCBI lineage: Eukaryota > Viridiplantae > Streptophyta > Magnoliopsida > Santalales > Viscaceae > Viscum > Viscum album. Next base: position 151,601,074 of record OY728159.1, read on the forward strand.
CAAAATATTTTCATGGTGTGAAAAATAGAGGAATGAAGTTTTTTGAGCAAGAGGTGTTTCGAGATCAGAAGCTCAAAAAATTTCAAAGGCATGAGGTGCATGAAAAATAAGATCATTGCGTGAAATATGATGTTGCACGAAATAATTTTTATGCACCTAAAAATGGTTTTTATGTGCGGATGGGTGTTTTTTGCGTGGGGTTAAGAATGGATATAAATATGAGGTGAATCCCTCTCGCTTGTTAAAGCTCTACACTTAGAAGAAATTCCGAGCTCCAGTGCACATAAAATTATACTCTAAGTGAGTTGCGCGAAAATAAAGGAGTTTGCACGAAAAGAGGATAGCTGTGCGAAAAAGAGAAAAATTTGCTCAAAAAAGGGAAGTTGCACGAAAAGAGAGAAGTTGCGCGAAAAGATAAAAAGTTGCACGAAAAAACAGGAAGTTTCTCAAAAAGGTTTTTCGTGCCAAAAGATAATTTTTACGCACAAGCCATTTGAATTGCTCGCAAGGTATCCTAAAGGCTACATGAAAAAATTTGGGGTCTTCGCACATATTCATTTATGCATATGTGAGTTCTTACCAGCTTCTGGGTAGGAAATTTAAGACTTAGACTTCAGATAATACAATTGTTCAATTGTAAAGAAGCACTAAAATACTGTAATTCCCTATTTGTGCTAAGAGGGTGCACACGTGCTTGCAGATTGTTTTCCAAGTGCTACATGAGTGTAAGGGTATATACTACTCATTGTATTCCACACCAAAGGATTGTTTTCTAGTGGATTGTGTGGTATTGGATTATTTTAGTACCATACCAAGGACATAGCTACTCTTGTTGATTAGTGAACCTTATAAATCTTGTGTTCCTGTGGTTGTGTGTGTTCAGCAGGGAAGAGACTCTTTAATAGGAGGTGGAGGTTGTTTCAATTAGAAGGAAACATAAAAAGAAAAAGGTATCACTGATTCACCCCCTCCCCCTCTCAGTGATACTTGGATCCTAACTGGGAACTTCAAAGTAGTCATTAAATTTACATTGATTGCGAACTTTATTTTTATTTCATAATTTATTTATTTTTATTCATACTCTCCAACTCAATAGCTTGGTTATAAAAATCATATTTAAATAATAATATTTTGAGGTTTGTTTAAGATTGGTGTTGCGTATCTTATATGCTATCGATCATAATATTTCTTTTAAAATCTCAGTATATTAAATACCCCCATAATAAATTGAATGTGTGATTTTAACATATTCTTGGTAATAAAAATACTTTTTTTATTTATCCCCCCTAATAAATCGCATCATAAATAGGGTTTATAAAACTTCTTATTTAAAATAGGTAAAGGGAAATAAAAATGATATATAGAGTAACACATAATTAGGTTTAAAAATTAGAAAACATTAGTGGTAAGTGAAAATATGGACATGGAATATAAAACTAATTCCAATGTTCAGGTCAAAGTGAGTATCTCAAGAGGGGTGAATTGAGTACTCAATAAAAATATTGTTAAAAAAAGTTTAAATAAAATACCGTAAATAATTAAAATAGATTAGTTGATCAAAAAATATGATCGATACAAGTTATAATATTTTAATATATTTTTCAAAGAGTGATTAAGTCACAGCTAAAATAGTATGAAAACAATTTTAACTTTTGAAACCAATTTACTTGATAAAAACATATATGAACACAATTTAAGATTAACTATCAAAGTAGTGGTTTTGTTTACATATTAAAATCAATTTATGTTTAATGATTTGAAATGAAACAAAACAAAAAACACAGAAGAATAAATACAAGAGGTTTAGTATCAAGCTGAGACCCAATACTCTCCACCTGGAAATCACCTACTTCAAAGAAGATTATATAAATAATCTTCATTTAAAACTTGCATCAGGTATACATAGTAGCTAACTAGTTATTTAGGCCACGTAGGGAGCACTTCCACAATAACCATTTGAATAAAACAAACATAGGATATATAGGGACCTCTTCCACAACACATGGGTAAAAAAGTGTAAAGATATTTGAGAATATATCGATTATCTTCCAGTTATAGTTTAGGAGATAGTGTGTGTTTAATAAATAGAGTAAATCACACACTGCTCAAAATGTAAAGACAACAAAGAGAAAGAGAAAGTAAAAATATGTATAAAAGAAATAGCTCTTTGTTCTAATGTGATCTGAATCTTGATACTCCTTGGATGTAGCTTGGATAGGATCTTGGGTCATGTTTCTAAAAATTTATAGAAAAATTGAGTGTTTTAATATCTCTTTTCTATGATTATAGGAAGGGAAGTAAATGTTTGATGTTCTTTAATCATCCACAATTTATTATAGGAAATAATGCTTCATGTAATGATCTTGATCAATTCATACGCTTCATAGCACTCTCTAGTTCTTGCAATGTTCTAGCTTACTTCTATATGTTTGTTATCCTTCATGAGAGAGTATGCTTCCTAATATATCAATAGTATGAATGAAGAATCATCTAAATCCTATTATCCTCATACTTTATGTTTGATACAAACTTTAATGCATCCCTATAATTTTTAAGAACAATCATTAAAATAATTCTCAAAAATAAAGTCCATAATTTAGATGTTAGAAGTTTTTAATTCAAAATAGATATAAATAGTGATGGTGACTCTTTTGAAAGGTGAGACAACTTTGGGGGTGACCTGATCTAGAAGTGAGTCAAGCCAATGGTGAGTCAGGTTAATGGAAGGTCATTCTCAATAGTGATTCATCTCAGTGGTGAGTTTTCTCTGACTGTAGGTCATTTTAACACTTTTCTAAATGTTGAGGTGACTAAATTCTGATAGTGATTATTCCTCTAGTGGTAGGTCATTTCTAAACTAATTTTGATAGTGATTCATCCTCAATAGTGACTACATTCTATAGGTAGGTCTTTTTGACAACTAGCCAAATTTTCATCATGATGGTGATTATTTCTTGGAAATGACTCCTCCTTAATAGTGAGTCATTTCTGGTAATGAGTAGAGTGTGATGGTGGGTCTTTCCAACAATTATACAAGTTTCTTCAAACCTTCTTATAGGATAAAATTCAATCATAAATCATAAAACACATTAATAAAATGATTAAAAAAATTAGCATTAAAATAAAGAGTTTACAATAATCTCTCCCTTTTTTATGATCACAAATCATGGAATTTTATACACCATGTATAGAATAAACTATATTTTTAAAATATTTATTGTTAAACTTTTAAAACAAAAAAAGTATCAAGGATATTAAGTTACAAGAAATATCAAAGGTATTTAATAAGGGTGCCATCAAAGGAATATCTTTAATAAAGGTATCAAAGGATAACATTACTATTAGAGCAGTAAATAAATTCCATATTAATTTGTCCTTTTGAAAGTAATACAAAGGATAGTATCAAATAAACATCACTATAAAAAGAATAAATAAATTCCATAGATTAATTATCCCCCTTTTGGGATTATCAAAAATTGAAAATAAATTAGGAAATGGAAAGAAATATAATATTAATAATAAGATAATTTCTTTGGAAAAGGAAATTTAGATAATTCCCAAAATAAATATAACAAAAAGTCATAAAAATCTCCAACAAAGAATTAAATTCAAATATCAATGTTGGTTAGGTTGGGTAGTAGGAATAAGAGGTTCCTTTCCCTTACCCTTGTTATAACTAGAAGGCCCATCAGTTGAGTTTGAGGTAACTTTAAGGGTGACTATAGGGACCACAAGTAGATAAGGATTATCTCTAATGATAATAGGCCTGATATGTTGGAAATATTCTCTGGGAGTCAAACTAAAGGGTTAAAATGAGTAGATAAAGGTGCATTCAGATATTAGGTAACTCTTAGTCTGAAAAACTCTAGAGAATAAGTTGGAGGGGTGAGATGAGAAGTGAAAGGAATGGAATCCTAAGAAACCACTATAATTCTTGAAACATGAATAAGTGGATTTATTAGATTTATGAATTCAATTATAATATTTCATCCCCTTTACATGGATCTAAAAAAGTCCTTTTTCTCTTCAATAAATAGCTTGAGAACTGGAGTCATCTCTTTCAGCTGATTGACGTGTTCTTTGAAGGATTGTGTAACCGGAGGAATCCTAAGGTTCTCATCAAGGAACCTAAAATGAGTTTCCAGCTCATGATTAGCATAAATCCTCGAAATCTAATACTTTATAGTCTTTTTAATTATTTCACTGTCTACTCTGACCTCATTTAGGCATTCTTGGACCATATTTTAGATATTTCCACTATTATGCCTAATCTACCTAAAATTATCCTAAGGGATTTTAGGTACAACACCTGAAATAACAGAAATATCTTCCCTAACAAATGATCTGGTCATATCAACATCAAGAGAAAAAGGGGGTTATCTCTATGTAGAATCTAAGGAAGATAATTTATCCACCATCTCCAATAAATCAATAATATAATCTGTAAAAGAAGGTATCATCTCATACAGTATATATCTCAAGGTATCCATCTCATTTTCTAACCTCATATTCTCTATATCCACTTATTGAATGTGATGTAACATCTTGGGATGAATATAATGTATCACAAACTCAAACAGTTACTATGCATCTTTCTCACTAAAATTAGTGACTTGAGGTGCAAGATTTATCAATAAAAAAAAATTAGAGTGAATCCTCTCTCTGAAGGAATCTAAGTCATCACTACTAATGACATCAATAGGCACAGTTTCAATGGCAGGTGTAGGAAAGAGTGAAAAGTCTCTATGAATGACTAGTGGCTCTACGAGCTTAGATCTGGTAGGAAAATCAGAACCAAATATTTTTAGCACTCCAGCTATATATATATGCTCAATAAATTATCCCTTAGGATCCATATCATCTCAAATAGAAGTTCTCTTGTCATCCAAGTTAGTGTATTCCAAACCCAGTCAAACATATCCAGGGTACTTTTCCTATTAATCAAAAGATGTGACATCCAACCTGGTTATATACAGGAAATGAAACTCAAATACTATAGTCTCAATAATAGTAGGCTCAACCTCCATATTCTCATAAACTTATTGTTCATCAATTTTATTCTTAGTAACCTTCTTCACAAAAGTTGTATAAACAAAATGGTCTCCATCAACAGGATCAACTGGGTGATTTTCCAAGCTTGGGGATCCCTCCCCCTCAATAGATGTTTCCTTATCATCTCTAGAATCTCTATCCATATATTTAACTAAGATGGATCTTTATTTAGATCTAGAGAAAACTAATAAACCTAGAGAAGAAAAAAGTGCCTAAGGCATCTCAACATCCTCATCATCAATATATCCACTAGGACCATCATTGGTAAAACTTCCATAATTATTATCTCCACCACCACCCCCTTCATATTTTCTATCTCCACTTTCTTTTTCATATTATCCTTGTTTTTCTTCTTCTTCTTCACCATTTTCACCACTCTAATCAGTTAAATTTTCTTTAGAGGATTTAGAAGTGCTCTTATATTGTTCCTTAATAGAAACTCCAATTACTTCCTCTTCACTTCCTTCTTATAAAAGAGTCTCTCAAATGGGTAGATATTTAGGAGGGATAGGAGAACCATAAGATATAGTAAGGGTAATTTTAGGAATATCTAGGTCAATTCCCACATTAACTAAAACCTTTTCCTCATATTCCTCTTCTTGTTACTCATCAACATACTCAGCCACCACATCCAAATCCAATCTAGGATCTAAAAGATTCTTTAACCCAGATGGGTGATCAACAGGATTGAAATCATCATAAATTTTGTTAGCATCATCAACCCACTATCTATTATATGGTTACCAACTTATCTTAATTATTTTTCAAATTACCCTTGTAATGAAAAAAACGTCCACATCTATCCATGTTTTCTTATTATCCATAAACCAATCCCTTGGCCTCCAACATGGCCAAAATGAACTTACGATAAATTAGGGAACTTGATCTGGAAGATGTATTATACATCACCATCATATAAACCATTAAATATATATATAGATTCATATTTTTTTCTATATTAGTAATTAATAATAGATATAAATCTTGATAACTCATTGTTGTGAAATAACCTTCCCTTGGACACAATATATGTTGAATAAACTTGAAGAGAAAATGATATTCCACATCAAGCTTAGTTGCAGCTGGTCTTCTCAAAATTCCACCTCCAGTCAGTTCAGCAAATGCATACTCATACACAAGGTCATTACTCTCACTTGTAACAGTTCCTCGATTGTCATTTGAGACACTTTGGTGAGGTACTTCCAAACATATTTCCTATTTTTTGTAGAGAAAACAACTTTGCGTCCATTTATTATTCTTATAACCCACTCTTTGTCTTCCTTAAATACAAACTCAATGACCTGATAGAACTGGTGCACTAACCTAGGATAGAAGAGCCTCTTATTATTAGAGAACAATTGTACCCATCCCTAGTATTAAATAACTTTAAGTACCAAAGAATTTCTTGACAACAACCACTCAGCATTCACTTCCTTCTCAGGTACTATTTTATGCTTCATAATCTTTGGGTTTACTTGCTCGACATCTGAATGGATTTACTCTTCTTTATACTTATTTTAAGGATGCAACTCATCTAGATAAGACTATAAATATCGTTTCACTCTAAACATGGGGGTCATTTCGGGATATTTTAACGAGGTCAAGGTAAGGATAAAAGTCAAAAGAGAAAGGTTCATAGTGATGCTCGATAGTAAGGTATAAGGGAGTGAGCGTTGAAATTATAAATTTACTAATTTAAATCATTTACATATTTAGGGATTTGTAAATAGAAAAACAAAATAATATTTTAATAATATAAAACTTATATAAATAACCAGTAAAAATAAATTATAATGGAGCCTTAAAAATAATGTCAATACATTTATAATGGCAGGTTATTTCCAATGGTGGGTAAACACTAATGGTGGATAACCTCTAATGCCGGGTAAACTCCAATGGTGGGTAAACTCCAATAGTGGGTAAAATATAATGGTGCATAACATCCAATGGTGGGTCCTAGAAAATTATGATTAACCAAAATTAATCATGCCTAATTTATGTTTGATGTAGTTTATTCTATTAGAATTCAATGTATTAATAAAAATATCAACAAGAAGATGTTTAGTACTAATGTATTCGAGAGTTATATCACCCTTTTAAAAATAATCACTCAAAAAGTGATGTATAACATCAATATTTTTTCTTTTATAGTGAGATATAGGGTTCTTATAAATATTTATATCACTTTTGTTTTCACAATTTATAGGAACATATCATAATTTATATCCATAGTCTAATAAAGTGTTTTTTATCCACAAAACTTAAGCACAACAACTACCTAATTCTATTTATTTAACTTTAACAATAGAAAATGCAACAAAAAAAATACTACACTATAAAACAAGAGATTTTTCTAAAAGAAGACATGGTCCAGATGTGCCTTTTCTATCTAACTTGAAACTACCAAAATCAGCATCTGAATAACTAACTAGGTAAAATGCTTGTCCTCTAGAGTAGAACAATCCTAAATTGGTTATATAATTGAGGTAATTAAAAATCAGTTTTAGAACAAGTAAGTGTGACTCTTTTGGTTTTTCTTGATAATGATCACACATACATACATTAAATATAATGTCAGGTCAACTAGAAGTTAAATAGAGTAAATTTCAATCATCCCTCTATAACTAGTTTAATCTACTAATTTACTAGATTCGTCAAGATCCAGTTTATAGGTTGTATTCATTGGAGTGTCACTTATCTTAGTGATATCCAACCTAAAACATTTTAAAAGTAATTTAGTATATTTACTTCGATTAAAAAAAACCTTCCTTATTTTGAAAAATATAAAAGCCAAGAAAGAATTTTAGTTCACCCATTAAACTAATTACAATTTTTTTGCATAATATTTGAAAAGTAAGTACATAAATGATTTTTAGAAGTTAAAAATATAATATCATCTATATATATTTGAACAACTAAAACATATTTGGAAATTCATTTTATAAAAATGGTAGGATCAACTATCCCTTTTGAAAATAATTTTAAAATAAGAAAAGATTTGAGTTTATCATACCAAGATCTAGAAGCCTATTTTAAACCATATAAAGATTTTCTTAATTTAAAAACATGATTTTTGAAATGAGTATTTTGAAATCTATGTGGTTATTCAATAAAAACATCATCAACTATATACCCATTTAGGAATTCACTTTTGATATCCATTTGATATAGTTTGAAATATAGATGTGTTTTTTAGGAAAAAAGTATTTTAATAGATTCAAGTTTGGATAAAAGTGAAAATATTTCCTTATAGTATATATCTTCTTCCTGACAATACGCTTATGCAACTAGTCTAGCCTCATTCCTTACTATTATTTCAGATTCATCCACCTTGTTTCTAAACACCCATTTAGTTACTATATTCAAAGTTTCATTGGGTATATAAACAAGATCCAAAAATTTATTTCTATAAAATTGATTAAGTTTTGATTTCATATTCATTACCCAGAATTCATCATTAATTGCATAAATGATGTTCTTAGGTTCAGGTTGTGATAAGAAATCTTGATGTTCAACATAGTTTCTTAGAGAATCTCTAGTTTATGTGACTATATCTATGTATTAAAAAATAGCATCTAAAGGATGATATTTAAGAGTCCTAAAAACTCTATAAAAATAAGGGCTAGTCAGCTCATGGTTTTCTATAGGTTCTCGTTCAGGTTATGGAATTTTCTAAAAATTGGATGATTTTTTTGCATGTTTTAAAGTTAAATAAGAAGGTTTTAATTTATGTTCAAAGTAGATAAATAATTCTCAAGGTTTTATAAATGGGTCTTAGGTTCATGTGAATCTATTACATAAAACTTTACATTGATAGACTCTTCTACAGTCATGGTTCTTTTGTTAAAAACATTATAGTATTTACAAGAAGTTTAAAAACCAAGGAAGATTCCTTCATTTCTCTTAGAGGAAAACTTGTAAATATTATCCTTAGTGTTAATAATAATTAATTTTAAACCAAAAAATCTAAATTAATTATCCTTATTATTCATATTAATCCAATGTTCATAAGGGTTTTTCATTAAAATAGTTCTAATTAAAACTCTGTTAATTATATAGCAGGTTGTGTTCATAGCCTCTTTCCAAAAGTATGTAGGTAGGTTATACTCATTAAGCATTTTCCAAGATATCTATTGAATTATTATATTTCTTATTTCTTCAACTCCATTCTATTTAGGGGTCTTATGATCAAATAAGTTATTATTATATCCCTTTTGTGAGAAAAAGGGTCCAAAGTCTTAATTTTCAAACTCACATACATGGTTACTTCTTAAGGTATTAATTATAAGTCCACTTTGGTTTTTTAAATATTTATCATACTTGGAAAAATAAGATCAATCTTCACTCTTGTGAGATAAAAAAATACCCGAGTATACCTAGAAAATTCATCTCCAAGTACATAGACATATTGATTCCCATTTAAACTAAAAACTCTATATGGTCCAAACAAGTCCATGTGAACTAATTCAATTGGTTGAGAAGTTGAAACTTATTTATTTAATTTAAAATGTGTTGTTTTTTTATAGAATTTATAGACTTTTTCATTTGGTAATTCAAGTTTGGGTAGATCCCTAACTAACCCCTTTCTAGTAATATTTCTAAAAGAGTGAATATTAAAATGGCATAATATCCTATATCAAAGACAAGATTCTCTATAAAAGGAACTTAATAAATGAATATTTTGTGAAATTAAAGAATCAATATTAACACCTTACACATTCTCATTTATCAAAGTAGTAAATACTAAATCATCTTTCAAATTAAAAACATTAAAGTATTTTTTTTCAAATTTCACATGAAAACCATCATCACATTGTTGTGATATGAAAAGAAGATTGTATTTTAGACCATAAAAAAAGTACATTATAAATTAAAACTGAGTTAGATTTATCAACTTGTCCAAGGACAATGATTTTTCCTTTATAATTATCACCAAAGGTGTCATATCCACCATAAACATTTATAAAGTTCTTGAGCCTTGATTAATCTCCTGTCAAATTTTTGGAATATCCATTGTCCAAGTACTATAAATATCTATAGGATATTTTCAATAAGTTTCCCTATAAAACAAATTTTATACCATGAATGGTTTCGGTACCCATATTTTATTAGGTCCCGATATGTTATTGATTATGGTTTTAGGAACCCGTATTTTCTTTATAGGCTTCCTATAAGTAGATTGTAAACTCTTTGAAATAAAAAATTTATTCCATCCACTTGAATAAAAATTAACAGTAGAATTTCCATAATTGTATTTAGGAACAAAAGTTCTATTAAAAATTATTTTCTATCTAGGTTGGTAACCTAGAGCAGAAATATATTTATGATAAATTTTTTTACCTAGAATTTGAGTGAGATTTTATCTTCTATTATTGAATATCCATAAGTATTTATTTAATTTATCATTTAACAATTTTAGTTTAGTATTTTATTCTAGGTCATTATTTAAGTGAATATAATTTTATTATTTTATTTTATGATAATTAATCATTTTTCTTTTTTTATATAGAAAATTTAAATCTAATATTGTAGATAAAGAATGATGTTTCTTTATAATTTTTTAAATTTATTTGAGATCATTAAAAACATCTTTAATCATATTATAATATTCAAATATTTCATCTTTTGAAATATCATCATAATATTCATCTTTATAGTGATCAGAATTAGGCGTAAGAGATAAAGTAGGTACCATAGATATATTTTTCATGAAGTGCGTATTTTCCCAGTCAGGATTTTCTTCATGTGTTGAGTTGGATTAATTGTAGCTATCCCTAGAGTTAATCCATGTTGATTATATTACTTTATTATACTTTCAATCTTTATCATCATACTTCTTTTGATACTTAACTTGGGACAGTCAGCCTTAACATGTCATTTTCTCTTATACTCATAATAGGTAATATCATTTGAATTATAATCTTCTTTTTAGTCCTTCTTCTAATTTCCTCTATTATAATAATTTCCCTTATTTCTTGGTTTTCTAAATAATATATTCTTCTTGTAGAATTTCCTAAACCTTTTGACCATATGGTCCATTTCCTCATCACTATTTTCCAGTGATTCCTCATCACTGAATCTTTCGTCTTGTACTTTTTCTTTTTATTTATTTTTTTATATGGTAGTCTTAAAGGAAAAACATTTTATCTTAGTTTTATAATCCTCTCCTCAGTTAACATTAATCTCTTCCTCATACATCATCAAATTCCTAATAATTTCCTTGATAGGTATTTTACTCATGTCACGTGATTCTCTTACTGAAACTGATGTCCCTCTCCATCTCTATAGAATTTATATAAATAGTTTCATAATTTGATCTCTGCCTGAAACCAGATTCCCCAAGGATCTCATTATGCTCACTATGAAATTAAACCTGAGATACATATCATAAATCAAATCATCAGGTTTCATCTTGAATGTATCATGTTTAATTGTATAATTGTTCAATCTAATTTTTTTAACATTATTAGTTCCTTCCTAAGAAATAGCTAATTTATCCCAAATTTCAAAAAAAAATTACTAGAATATATCCTATTAAATTATCCATCACTTAAGGAATATTAAATATCATTTATATATTTGAAGTTATTATTATAATTATTTTTGGTAGAATTGTGCCATGTAAATCTAACAGTTGTAGGTGATTCATATTTATCCTCTATAGCAATCCAAATTTCAAAACCTATATTTTAAATATGTATTTTTATTTTTATTTTCCATTGAGCATAATTATATTGATTAAAAAAGGGTGTTATTTTAGTAGCATAACCTTATTTTCTATTATCCATTTAAAGAATTAAATTTAGAATTGATAGAAATTTAAGATCTTTAAAACACAACTAAAATCACAGTTGAAAAGATTTTGAAAACCTTTGATACCAAATGTTTGTTAGAGTGATTATCTCAAGAGGGGTTGAATTTAGTACTCCGAAAAATTTATGTTAAAACAAGTTTAAATAAAATCCCCAAAATAATTAAAAAATACAGTTAATAAAAATAGAAAATCGATATAAGTTATAATATTTTAAAATATTTCACAAATAGTGATTAAGTCTCAGTTAAAATAATATGAAAACTATTTTAAATTTTGAAATCAATTTACTAAAACAAAATCATATATATACAATAATTAATATTAACTATAAAATTTTGTTTATAGTTTAAATCAATTTCAGTTTAATGCTTTGAAATGAAACAAAACAAAACACACAGTAGAATAAATACATGAGGTTCAGTATCAAGCTAAGACCTAATCCTATCCACTTGAAAATCACCTGCTACCATGAAGATTATATAAATAATTTTGATCCAAAACCTAGATTGAGTATACACAATATTTAACCAACATTCTAGGACACACAGAGACCTCTTTCATAATAACCATGGGAATAATACAAACAAATTTTACATGAGGAATTTTTTTCACAACATGTGGGTAAAAAAGTTTAAAGATATTTGAGAAGATATCGAGTATCTTCTAGTTATAGTACAAGAGATAGTGTGTGTTTATTAAATAGATTACATCACACACTGCTCAAAATGTAAAGACAACACATAGAAAGATCAAGTATAAATATGTAAAAAAAAGAAAGCTTTTCTTGGTCTAATATACTCTAAATCCTGAGACTCCTCGGATGTATCTTGTATAGGATTTCAAGACTTGTTTTAGAAAATATTACAGTAAAATAGAGCATTATGAGCTATATTTTCTGTGACTATAGGAGGGGAACTAGATGTTCGATGTGTTTTAATCTTCCACAGTCGATTTTAGGTAATAATTCTTCATATAAATATATTTATCTATTTATACACTTCAAATCACTCTATAGTTATTTAAATGTTCTATCTTACTTATATATTCTCATTATTTTGCATGAGGGAGTCTGGTTCCTAATATATTAGTAGCATGCAAGAAGAATCATCTGAAACCTCTACTCATCATACTGGATAATTCAAAAAAACTTTAATGCATTCCTTTAATAGTTTAAGAACAATAATTAAAATAATTCTCATCATTAAATTCAATAATGTATCCATTAGATGTATTTAATTCAAAATAAATAGAAATAGTGACAGGGACTCTTCTGAACGGTGAGACAACTCTGGTGTGACTTGAACTGGTGGAGAGTCAGACCAACGGTGATTTAGGCTGATGGTAGGTTATTCTCAATGGTGACTCATCTCAACGGTGAGTCTTATATGATATAAGGTCATTTAAACACTTCAAAATTTTAAGGTAACTAAATTCGGATGGTGTGTCTTCCTATGGTGGTAGGTCATTTCCATACTTAGCCAAATTCTTATCTTGATGGTAACTCACCTATAATGGTGGTTATTTCCCATACTTATCCAAATTTTCATGATATTTACTAAGTATGATAGTGAGTTATCCTCAATGGTGAATCCTTTCGGGCAGTAGGTCTTTTTTACACTTAGCCAAATTTTCATCTTGATGGTGAGTATTTCTTAGCAGTGACTCCTCCTAAATGGTGATTCTTTGCTGGCGGTGACTAGAGTCTGATAGTGGGTCTTTCCAACACTTATAAAAAGTTTATTCAAATTAATTATAGGATAAAATGCTATTATAAAGCATAAAACTCATTAATAACATAATTAACATGATTTTTGGGCATTAAAACAAAGAGGTTGCAACAATCTCACCCTTTTTTATGATCACAAATCATAGAGTTTTATACACCATGTATAGAATAAAATATGGTTTTAAAATAGATCTACTCAAACTTTTATAAAAAAAGGTATCAAGGATATTAAATAAAAAACAATATAAATGTAAGTTACTAAGGATGATATCAAAGGAATATCTTTAATAAAGGTATTAGAGGATAGAATTACTGTTTGAGCAGTAAAAAAATTCCATATACATAATTCCTTTTGAAAAAAATATAAATAATAGTTTCAAGGAAATGACACTATAAAAAGAATAAATAAATTCCATAGATTCATTCTCAACCTTTTGGTATTATTAAAAATTGAAAATAAATAGAAAATTAAAAGAAACAGAGTATGAATGATAAAATAACTTCCATGGAAAATAAAATTTAAGTACACCCAAAAATAAATACAATAAAAATTCATACAAAAATACACATAAAATACTTAAATTCCAATCTCAATGTGGGTCAGGTTAGGTAGTAGGAATAAGAGGTGCCTTTCCCTTCCCCTTGTCAGAAGAAAAAAAGGCACATCAGTTGAGGTTGAGGTAATTATAGGGACATCTATAGGGACATCAAGTTGAGAAGGATTATCTCTGATAATAATAGGCTTAAGATGTCAGACAGCTTCTCTCAGAGTAAAACTGAAGGGTTGGAAACAATTAGGTAGAGGTGCATTGGGATCTCGGGTAACACCTGGTCTAAAAAACTTTAGAGAAAAAGTTAGAGGGGTGATATGATCAGTGACTATAATGGTATCATGAGCTACCACAATAGTTCTAGAAACATGAAGAAATGGATTCATCATATTTATTAAGTCTATAATAATATTTCCCCTACTTTACATAAAACTTAAAAAGTAATTTTTTTTCTTCCATAAACAACTTGAGCACTAGAGTCATCACTTTCAGCTGATTGACCTATTCTTTGAAATCTTGAGTAACTGTGGGCATCTTGAGGTTCTCAATAAAGAACTGAAAATGATTTCCTATCTCATTATTAGTATAAATCCAATAAAGGTAATAAACTATATTTTTTTTAATTGTTTCTCTGTTATATCTTACCTTATTTAGTCATTTTCAAACAATCTTATAGAAATAGTCACTGTTATGCCTAATCTACTTCAAAATTTCTAAAGAGATGTTAGGTACATCACCTGAAACAGCATGAATCTCTTCCCTAACAGCTGATCTAATCATCTCAAAATCAATATAAGGATTGGGTACACTCAAAGTAGAAGCTAAGGAAGAAAAATTCTCTACCCTCTCCAATAAATCATCCATATAATATTCAAAAGAAGATCACATCTCATCCACTATAAATCTCAAGTTTTCCATCTCATTTTTTTAATCTCCTATTTTCTATCTCAACTTCATGAATGTGATGCATCATATTAGGTTGGATGTGATGTATCGAAAACTCAAATAGATACCTTTCATCTTTCTCTCTCAACTTAGTGACCTGAGGTACCTAGTTTCTCAATAACAAACCAAAATTAGAAAGAATACTCTATCTAAAAAACACTAATTCTTCACTAGTAACAACATCAATAGGTACAGGTGTAATGGAAGTAGAAGAAAAGGGTTAAAAATCTCTCTGAACAGTTGGTGTCTTTGTAGGCATAGATCTAGAAGGCACATCAAAACTGAATCTCTGTAGCACTTCGGTTGCATCTATTTATTCTGAAAATGATCCCTTAGGATCCATCTCATCTCTAATAACAAGTATATAATCATCCAATTAATTTTATTATAGAATCATTAAAACATAGACATACTATATTTTCCATTCCTCAAAGTATTTGACATCCAATCTAGCTATAGACAGGATAGACAGCTCAATACCTATAGGCTCAACAACAGTAGGCCCAACCTCCATATTCTCATCAACTGATTTTCCATCAATTGTATGCTCAATAACCTTCTTCAAAAATATTTGTAAAAACACCATATTCTCCATCAAAATGATCAATAGGATGACTATCCATACTTGGGGATCCATCCCCCTCAACAGATGCTTCCTTCTCATCTCTTCTAGCTCTATCCATATCTTGAAATAATCTGGTTTTTTAATCAAATCTAGAGACAACTGATAATCTTGGAGAACAAATAAGTGCCTGATTCATATCATCATCCTCATCACCAATGTTTCCAATAATAACATCATGTCTAGAACCACCTTAAATTTCATATCCATCACCATTTCCCTCATCTTTTTCATCTCCATTTTCTTCTTCATCTTCTCCACCTCCTTCTTCTTCTTCTTATTCACCATTTTCTCTATTATTATCTCTTCCGTTTTATTTAGAGGATTTATAATTTATATTATATTATTCCCCACTAGAAACTTCAATTTCTTCCTCTTTAATACCTTGTTTTAAAAGTCTCTCTCATACAAAAAGATATCTAGGATGGTTAGGATCACCATAAGAGGTAGAAGGGATTTTTTTAGGTATATATGGGTCACTAACCTCATAAACTAAAAACTCTTCATCCTATTCCTCTTTATGTTCCTCATTATAATACTTAACCAACTCATTAGAATCCAATACATGATCCATAAGATTATTTATCCTAGATGGGTGATCAATAGGATTGAAACCCTCATAAAGTATGTCAGCATCATCAACCCATTGTCTCTTCTAGGGGTTCTAACTTATCTTAATTATTTTTAAAATGACCATTGTAATGAAAAAACCTCCACATATAACCACCATTTCTTTTTATCCATCAACCAATCCATTTTCCTCCAATATTGGTGAAATTAACTTGGGATATATTTGGTAATTTTATCTAGAATATGTCTTACACATCTCCATTATATGAACCATTAAATATCTAAAAAAATTAATATTTTCTCCTCCCTTCATAAATAATTAAAGATATACATGATGATACCTCATTGTGGTGAAATCTCCTTTATATGTACACATCGTATATTGAATAAACATGAAGAGGAAATGGCATTCTCAATCAATATCATTTGTAGTTGATCTTCTTATAGTTCCATCTCTAGTCAGTTCATCCAATGCATCCTCAAACACAAGGTTATCATTTTCACTTGTAATATATCCTTTATATTCATTTAAGACACCTTAATGAGGTAATTTTAAACATATTTCAAATTTTATTTAATAGAAAACAACTTTGTGTTCATTTATTCAACTTATAACCCAATATTCATCTTCCTCATAGCTAAACTCAACATACTGATAAAAACAGTGCACTAACCTAGGATAAAAGGGTATTTTTTTATTAGAAAACCACTCTACCCATACCTAGTATTGCATAAATTTAACCACCAAATGTTTTCTCAATAACCTTCTCGGGGGGACCACTATATGCTTCACAAGCTGTGGGATCACTGGCTCAGTAGCTGAACGGATTAACTCTTCTTTCTGTTTCTTTGTAGGATGCGACTCACCTATATAATACCCTATAAACCTCTTCACTATAACCATAGTGATCAACTCAGATGATTAAAATGATGTTTATGGAAGACTAACATTTGGGGAAGAAAGGGCCATAATGAGGCTCAAGAGTAGGCACAAGGGAGTGAGCATTGAAATTAGAAAAGTTTCTAATTTGTATAATTTAGATATTTAGCGATTAATAAATAAAAAAACAAAATAATATTTTAATCATATAAAAATTAAATAAATAAATCATAAAAAGAAATTAGAATAGTGACTTAAAAGCAATGCTGGGACATTTATAGTAGTGGGTTGTTTCTAATGGTGGGTAAACTCCAATGGTGGGTAAACTCCAACGGTGGGTGAACTCCAACGATTTGTAAACTCCAATAGTGGGTAAACTCCAATGGTGGGTAAACTATAATGGTGGGTAAACTCCAATGGTGAGTCCCATAAAATTAATCTTAACAAAAATTAATCATACCTAATTCATTTTTGTGGTCTTTAATTCTCTCATAATTCAATGGCTTAGTAAAAGTATCAGGAATCTAGTGTTCAGTACTAATGAATTCAAGATTTATATCACCCTTTTGAAAATGATCTCTCAAAAATTAATGTCTTACATCAATTTGTTTTGTTTAAGAGTTATATAAAAGGTTATTAGAAATATTTATAGCACTTGGGTTGCCATAATTTATTTGTAAATTTCATAATTGATATCCATAGTCTAGTAAAGTGTGTTTCATTCACAAAATTTAATCACTGCAAGTACCTAAAGCAATGTATTCAACATAACCTGTATATAGTGCAATATAATTTTGTTTCTTACTACATCGTGAAACTATATACTTTTCTAAAATATTAAATGTTCAATAGATTACTTTTCTATCTAACTTGCAACCACTAAAATAAGCATCTAAATAACTAACTAGGTCAAATTATTGTCCTATTGGGTAGAACAATCCAAAATTGTTTGTATACTTTGGGTATTTAAAAAATATTTTTACATAAAGTGTGACTCTTTTGGGTTTTTTTGAAAATGAGCACACATATACACAATAAACATAATATGAGGTTGACTAGAAGTTAATTAGATTAGACTTCCAATCACCCCTATGTAACTGGTTTGATCCACTGATTTCCCAGGTTCATTAAGATCCTATTTACAACTGGTACTCATAGGAGTGTCACTACTCTTAGTGATATCCAAACCAAAACCTTTTAAAAGGTGTTTAGTATATTTACTTTGATTTAAAATAATTTCTTCTTTATTTTGAAAAATCTGACAACCAAGAAAGAATTTTAGTTCACCCATTAAACACATTTCAAATTCATTTTGAGTCATATTTTGAAAATTCAGTAGATAAATAAATTTTAGAAGATTAAAAGATAATATAATCTATATAAATTTGAACAACTAAAATATCTTTTGAAATTATTTTTATAAAAAGGTTCGGAACAGTTGTCCCTTTTGAAAATCCTTTTAAAATAATAAAAGAGTTGAGAATATCATGCCAATATCTAGGATCTTATTTTAAACAATATAAATATTTTTTTTAATTAAAAATATATGATTTGGAAAATGATTAAATTAAAATTTGAGTGTTTATTCAAAAAAAATCCTCAACTATCTAACAATTCCATAATACACTTTTGACATCCATTTAATATAGTTTGAAATCTAGATGTTCTGTATAGAAAATCAAAATTCTAATGGATTTAGGTCTAGATACAAGTGAAAAGGTTTCCTCTTATCCTATACCTTCTTCTTGACTATACCCTTGTGAAACTAGTATATACTTATTCCTTTCTATTGTTCCAAATTCATCAACCATGTTTCTAAACACCCATTTAGTTTTTATAGTCAAAGTATCTTTGGGTCTATCAAAAAGTTTACAAACTTTGTTTCTTTCAAATTTATTAAGTTCTTATTGCATATCCATTACCCAAAATTCATTATTAATTACATCATTTATATTATTATGTTCAAGTTGTGACAAGAAAGATTTATGTTAAACTCGGTTTCTTAGAGAATGTCTAGTTTTTGTAACTCTATATAATATCCAACAACATTATATAAAGTATGGTATTTAAGGAACTTAATAGATCTAGAATAAGACGGTCTGGTCACCTCATGGTTTTCTATAGGTTCTAGTTTAGGTTCTGGAAGTTCCTTAAAATTGGATGAGTTTTCTTTTTTTGTTTTATAGCAGAATCATAAGGTTTAAAATTTATGTTCAAAGTGGATAAATCATCCAAAAGGTTTTATAAATGGGTTTTAGGTTCATGTGGATCTTCATGATCAAACTTTACAGGGATATACTCTTCCACAATCTTGGTTCTTTGGTTAAAAACTCTACAAGATTTACTAGAAGTTGAGTAACCAAGGAAAATTCTATTATCTCTTTTGTAAGTAAGATTATCAAGATTATCCTTAGTGTTAAGAATAAATACTTTGAAACTAAAAAATCTAAAGTAATTAACCTTAGTATTCATGTTACTCTAAATTTCATAATGGTTTTTCTTCAAAATAGGTCTAATTAAAACTTTTTCAATTATATACCATGTTGTGTTCATAGCCTATGGATAAAAGTAGATAGGTGGCTCATACTCGTTAAGCATTTTCTATTCTATCTATTGAAGTGTTATATTTATTATTTCTATAACTTCATTTTTTGTTGAGGGTTCCTAAGAGTAGATAAGTTATGGTTATATCCATTTTATGAGAAAAATGATTCAAAGTATTGATTTTAAAACTCATTGTCATGGTCACTTCTTAAGTTCTAAATTATAATTTCACTTAGATTTTATATAGATTTAGTATAATTTGTAAAATAAGATCAATATTCACTCTTTTGAGATAAAAATAATACCCAAGTATACCTAGAAAATTAATCTTCAAGTACATATACATAGTGATTCCTATTTAAACTAGAAACTCTAGATGGTCCAAATAAGTCCATGTGAACCAACTCAAGAGGTTCAAAAGTTAAAACTTATTTCGTTAATTTAAAATAAAATTTGGGTTTTTTACCTTTTTAACAGTGGTTAAAGACTATCTCATTTGAGAATTCAAATTTAAGTGGATCCCAAACTAACCCTTTTTTTCCTAGATTTCTAAGAGATTTAATATTATAATAGCCTATCTTCTATTCTAAATAAAAGATTATCTATGAAATGAACTTAAGAAAGAAACATTTTGTGAAATTAAAGAATCTATATTAACATCAAACACATTCTCAATTCTCAAATCAACAAATAAAAAATCGTTTTTAGAATTAAAAAAATTACAAGAATTGTTTTCAAATTTCACATGAAAACCATCATCACATAGTTGTGATATTCTAATAAAGTTGTATTTAAACCATCAAAAAAATTACTTTAGAAATTAAAACTGGGTTAGAGTTACAAATTTTTTCAAGGCCAATGATTTCTACTTTATCATTATCACAAATGGTGACATGTCCACTATACACCTTTATCAGGTTCTTGAAGCTTGAGTAATCTCCTAACATATGTCTAGAACATCCAATATAAAAGAACCACAAATATCTACTAAATATTTTCAAGAAGTTTCCCTATAAAAAAATTATACAAAGAATGGTTTTGGTACCTGTGTTTTATTAGGTCTAAATATGTTAGTGGTTATGGATATAGGAAACTATATTTTCTTGATAGGTTTTCAATAACCATATTGTAAACTTTTTGAAATAAAAACTTTATTTGATCCACTTGTATAAAAATTAGCAGTATAATTTCTAGAATTGGATTTAGGAACAAAAGTAATCTTAAAAATTCTTATCTGTCTGGGTTGGTAACCAAGACTAGTAATATATTTAAGAGCAATTTTTTTCTTAGTATTGATAGAGAGCTTATCTTCCATTATTTAATATATCTAAGCCTTTCTTTAATTTCTCATTTAAAATTTTTAGGTCAGTATTTTATTTTAATAATTGAGCATTCATCTCTTTTTCTACAGAAAAATAAATTTAATATTAGCATATAAAGCATGTTTTTTATTCAAAATTTTGTATTTGTCTTTGAGATCATTAAAAGTATCTCCAATCATATTGAAATATTCAAATATTTACTCTTTTTAAATATCATCATCATTTTCATTTTTATAGTGATCAGAATTAGGCATAGAAGATACAGTAGGTACTTCATATATATTTATCATGAAGCGCATATTTTCTCTGTTAGTATTCTATTACTTTGTTGAGCCTGAGTCACCGGATCTATACTTAAAATCACTCCATGTGGCTTTAATTTATTTATTATACTTTCTATACTTATAATCATACTTTTTTCTACTTTAACTTGGGACAGTCAGACTTAACATGTCCTTTTCTCTTGTACTCATAACAGTTAATATCATTTGAATTATCATCTCTTTTCCAGTCCTTCTTCCAATTTAATATATTATCATATTTTCCCATATATCTTGGATTTATAAATAATATATTCTTCTTGTATAATTTCTTAAACCTTCTAGATAAGTGGTCCATTTACTCATCACTATTGGTTGGTGATTCCTCATCACCGGATCTTTCAGCTTGTTCTTTTTCTCTTTCTTTTTGTTTTGATGTAGTAGTCTTGAAGGCTATTGATTTTCTCTTAGGTTCAGTATCCTCTTCTCGGTTAACCTTAACCACTTTCTCATACATCATCAACATACCAATCAATTCCTTGACAGATAGTTTACTGATGTCGCATGATTATCTTATTGAAACTAATGCCCCTCTCCATCTCTCTGGAAGAAATTTCAGGTATCACATAATTTGATCCTTGTCTGAAACCAGATTCCACAAGGAGCTCATTGCGTTATATATCTCATTAAACCTGAGATACATATCAAAAATTATCTCATCAGGTTTCATCTTGAATGTATCATATTTAATTTTATATGTGTTCAATCTCAATTGTTTAACATTAATAGTTCATTTATGAAAAATAGCTAATGTATCCCAAATTTCAAAAGTAGTTTTAATAGAAGATATCCTGTTAAATTATTTATCTCCTAAGGAACTGTAAAGAGTATTCATATCTTTGTAGTTATTATTATAAGAATTTTTGGTAGCATCATCCCATGTAACTCTAGGAGTTGCAGGTAATTCATATTTATCCTCTATAGGAGTCCAAATTTCAAAACCCATACATTCAATATGAATTTTCATTTTTATTTTACATTGATCATAATTATTTACATTGAATAAGGGTGGTATGTTAATATCATAATATTATTATCTATTTTTCATTTAAATAACAAAATTTAGAATTGAAAAAAAATTAAGATCATTAAAACAAAACTAAAATCACAATTAAAAATATTTTGAATACATTTTATACCAAATATTAGTCGGATTAAGTATCTCAAGAGGGGGGGTAAATTGAGTACACAATAAAAATTTATGTTAAGAAAAGTTTAAATAAAATCCCATAAATAATTAGAACAACCCAGCTATTCAAAATAGAAGATCGATATAAGTTCTGGTCTTTTAAAATATTTCCCAAAGAGTGATTAAGTCTTGGTTAAAATATTATAAAAAAATATTTTAAATTTTGAAATAAATTTAATTAAAAAAAATAATATATAAACACTAATTTAGATTAAATATCAAAGTAGTGGTTTTTTATAGTTTAAATCAGTTTTAATTTAATGCTTTGAAATCATACAAAAAAACACACATCATAATAAATACAAGAGGTTATTCTCAAGCTAATACCAAATCCTCTCCACTAAGAAATCACCTACTACCAAGAAGATTATATAAATAATCTTGATCCAAAACTTGGATTGGGTATACACAACATCTAACCAGATATCCAATCCATGTAGGTACCTCTTCCATAATAACCATAGGAATAATAGTAACACATGACACATAGGGATCTCTTCAACAACATATGGGTAAACAAGTGTAAAAATAGTTGAGAAGATATTGAGTATCTTCCAATTATAGTATAATAGATAGTGTGTCTTTAATAAAAATATTAAATCATACACTGTAAAAAATGTAAATACAACCTATAGAATGAGAATGTATAAATTTGTATAAAAGAAATAGTTACTCAGTTTGATGTGATTTGAATCTTGAGACTCCTTGGATATATCTTAGATAGGATCATGATTCATGTTTCTAAAAAATTGTAGTAAAATAGAGTGTTGTAATCTCTCTTTATTGTGACTATAGAAAGAAAACTAGATGTTTGATGTTATTTAATCTTCCACAGTTGATTATCGGTAAGAATGTTTCATGTAAAGATCTTGATCAATTCATAAACTTCACATAGCTCTGTAATTCTTGCAATGTTTTAGCTTACTTATATATGTTCTTTATTCTGTATAAGTGAGTTTTATTCCTAATATATCTCCATCATGCAAGAAGAATCATATGTATTCTCTTATCCTTGAATCAGATGATTGAAAAAAAAACATTAAATCATCCCTAAAATAGTTTAAGAACAATCTTTAAAATAATTATCAGCATTAAATTCGATAATGTATCTATTATAAGTGTTTAATTCAAAATAAATAGAAATTTTGATGGTTACTCTTTTAAATAGTGAGAAAACTCTAGTGATGACTTGAGTTGGCAGTGAGTCAATCCAATGGTGAGTCAAGCTGATGGTTGGTCATGCACAATGGTGACTCATCTCAGTAGTGAGTCTTCTCTAGTGGTAGGTCATTTAAACACTTTTCCAAATTTGGAGGTGACTAAATTTTGATAGTGAGTCTTCCTCTAGTGGTAGTTCATTGCTACACTTATCCAAATTATCATCTTGATGGTGACTTGTCTTTGACGGTGGGTCTTTATCATACTTAGCCAAATTTTTATGGTAGTAAATAAGTCTAATAGTGATTCAACCTCAATATTTAATCCTTTCTAGAAGTAGGTCATTTTGAAACTCATTAAAAATTTTATCATGATAGTAAGTCTTCCTTGGAGGTGACTCCTCCTCAACAGTGAGTCATTATTGGTGGTGAGTAGAGTATGATGGTGGGTCTTTCCAACACTTATCCAAAGTTTCATCAAACTTCCTTATAAGATAAAATGTTATCATAAAGCATAAAATTCATCAATAACATAATTAACAAGATTTTTAAGCATTAAAATAAGTAGGTTCCAACACCAAGGATTAATAGTGAGTAGTAGAGAACTTATCCATGAAAATAATTCCATCAAAATACCATAAATATATGATGGGTTAAAGGACCATTGATTTATCTATAATAAAAGTAAATGGGTAAAAAATTCAAGATACATTTCCTAGATTTTCTGTATTAATATACCATCTAGACTAAGAACATAAAGAAATATACTTACTTTCAAATTATAATTTTAACCTTCAATCAATTTTCACCACAATGTCATATTTTGATCTGAATGATGATTATTCAAGATGATTTTTTTTATGCTAGAAGTGTTAAAATTAATTTCTAACAGATCAGATAATATAAAAAATGATACCAATATATTCATCCTATATTTATAAATTACCTAAAACCAAAAATTTTGGATCAATATAAGATAATTACTCCTAAAATTAATAAACCATCATATGAATAAATACAACATTAATATCCAAAATTCAAAGCAATGCCCAAATTTCAAACTAAATAATTCCATAAATAATTATCCTTAAAATAATTCAAAATATTCCTCACCGAGATATAAACCCAAAAATCAAAAGGATTTGACCACATAATTCAAAGATAAATTTTTCATTTATCTCTAAATAATATTAGTTACTTATAAAGTCATATACCCAAAAATTTATATGGCATAGTCATATATCCTCCAAGATATGATAATAATTTCCCTATATAACCCGAATCATCATAAAGCCACATTAAGATCATATATGCTTCCAAAATATAATCCAATGTTGACTCCTCAAATAATACTTCATGTTAAAATAAATGGTTACATATATATCAATCTAATAAAACATATCCCAAAATATCATTAGTCGACTTAAAATTCCATCACTTAATATCTCAAAAGGGATGTTTAAAACTTTGAACTTATGATCAATCTCAAACATATAAACTTATGATGGTATCTATATAACACTTAAGATAACATAAAATTAAAACATCATAATATATAAATTTATTGAAATCATGCTCTGATACCAACTTTAAAGCCCCAAACCTATACTTCTGAATCTAGTACTAAAAACAAAAACTTCACATTTTTAGCTTTCATACCAATAAATATGAACCAATTTTTTTTCATCCAAACTTTAAAACAAAAAAGGAAATATTGGATCCCTTATATAACCAAGGACCTTTTAGGTGTAGAGTTTTTGAGAATTAGGAAAATATATTATATAAATAACATTCTTGACTTCAAGAGAGTATTTTTTCAAATTCCTCTCTTTTCATATTCCATGTCAAGTCTTAAAAATATTCTATAACTTTTTTCACATTTGAAACATTTGTAGACTCAAATAATTTACCATCATTCTTCACAATATGGTTAAAATCAAACATAAGAAGGGTCAGCTCCAATGCTTAGTAAGGGTAAACATACGAATTAAAAATTAAATGTCATCAGTAAGAGTAAGATGAGAAAAAGGGTATGATGACATAATCACAATACATGAGTATAACATAATAGAAATCATACACATTAGTACATGTATCATCAATAATGAAACATGGCTTAAAGATTTAACAAATTCAATAGTTATAGGAATCAATAATCATGATCCATGTGATATCAATCTTGATCAAGGAAAACATTTATATCCCATGGAAAGCAAGGATAAATCATATAATAACTTGAGTCATCATTTTCATATCACTCTTCCAAATGGGATAACCTTCAAGGTAATACTTAGAATAACCATCACATTTACGCATAAAATAACCATCACAACTACAATTGGAATTACCATTGCAGTATATTCCCATAATCTCTTAGGGGAAACCTAATCGGTTAACTCTATCCCTTTACCCAATTAATTTGATAACTATAACAAGATCACTTAAAATTGGTTTATAATGGAACCACCCATAATCATAAATAATTCCCAATAACCATAAAATAAATAAAGTATATTAATCTTTCATTTCATTATAAAAATCTTAGACACATTCATTATTTGTTTCATTACTTGATTAACCTATGGAAAAGAAAAGTTTCCATGAAAATGTATTTTAAACAGTAATAAATCATTCAGAGAAATAATAAGGATAGTATAATTACAAAATTTACCAGTGGAAAATAATTAACATCTAGTGTTTTTGGTATTAATGAATAGAAATATCATTAAAATATCATGAAAAACATTATCTAGAAAAATACCCATTTGAATTTCAAAATCACTTTCAAAGACTAAAAATTAATAAAATATTTTTAAAGACACATTCATTGAAAATGTCCTAAGAAATTCATAAATTAATATTCAAATAAAATATTGTTCACGAAGGTTGGAAGATCATTTCATGTTGTAAATGTTAAAAATAAACATTATTTTCAAACATTTTGTAAAAAGAGTCTAAAGTGGCCCATTTAGAAAATTTCAAGAAATTTACTTTTAAAATATTTTAAAAGAAATAAAAATATCAAGTAAAATAGATTTAGTAAATAACATTGGTTTAGAAAATAAATTTTTTCTAAAAAATTTAGAAATCATGGATATAGAAGATAAAGATTGCTGATCTAAAATAATAAATAAGATCAGAGTCACT
Organism: Viscum album; assembly: GCA_963277665.1. Taxonomy (NCBI): domain Eukaryota; kingdom Viridiplantae; phylum Streptophyta; class Magnoliopsida; order Santalales; family Viscaceae; genus Viscum; species Viscum album. The sequence goes on from OY728159.1 coordinate 151,627,913, forward strand.
TACAAATGAATTTCTTGATGTTTCTTAAATAAATAAGGGAGGAAATGTAAATTAAACATGTAAATAAAATTCATAACTATAGGATTATAAAAGTGATTTAGTTCAAGAAAATAATATCATATTATTTTCTCTAAAGTAACCTTGAACATAAATAATCATAAAAATAAAAGAGATTGTAACATAAAGCTTTTTCCACTTTGATAAATTTTTAATCATAATCCCCATGAAAGAATAACTTCAAATAAAACTTTAACTATAATTATAATAAGTAGATTCATTATATAACATGTAAAAGGTTCAGTATATATGCCTTATAAAGTAATAGAGGTTTGTATTATAAACATATGACCCAAAGAAATAGAATTTGAGAAGAATAACCCTTATAAAGATCATATCATTAAATTAAGAATTAATAAATGGAAAGATTATGTGTAACAAAAATAAATCTAAAAAAATTTAAATACATATTAAAACAATTTATAGATCTATTTATACATAATCATGGAATTTCAATTTCAATGAAGAATAGTTATAAGCCAATGAAAGGGAATCGATTTAAGAAACCATTTACTATTTGGAAACTTTCAAGACAAATACCTTTGGATAAAATAATTAAAATTTCAAATTAAAATATATTAAAGTATGAATTATTAATGATATAATATGTAAAAGTGGAATTATATGCATCATGTAAAATAAATTAGATACATAATAATAAAATATTCCTCAATGAAAGGAAATTGAGATGAAATCTCTTACATTAAGTCCATATTTCTTATATATTTCATTTAACGCCTATATAATAAACTAATATAAATTATTTTATTTATTAATAACATTTAAATTTTTTAATAATTTATCCTTTATCAATTAATTTCATTTATTTTAATGATATATTTAATTACATTTTTAGTTAAATCCACGTCGGGTATTTTGAGGACATTCGGTCCATAATTTCAAAACAGCTTTAGTTTATTGGTCGTGGTCAAAGGGTTCATTATTTCATAACCTCTAGAATAATATTAATAGCATAAATATAATTTTTATACATCAATTATAATTTTAAAACCAATCATGGATGATGGTTATGAAAACTGAACTATGTTACAATCATGGAGATGGTAGGTCCTATGTACGCATGAGTAACATTTCCATTTATCAACAATCATTATCGAAATAAAGTAAATTTTATTTTATATTAATATAATTATAATAATATCATAAATATAATATTAATTCTGTAAATATACTTATATATATCATCCATGTGATGTGGTGATGAAAAATAAATCACAGCATTGTGTAGAGGTGGTAGTCTGCACATAAGCACGAACAACGTTATCATTTTTCAGTGAATTGAAAGGTAAGAAAGTAAATGATATATTATATTTTAATAATGATAAATATATAATTAATATATATATATGTATAAATTAAATCCATAATTACAACCATTTAATATAACTTGGGATGGAAAATAAATTACAACGGGCCGCAGGGTGGTAGTTCGTCGTACACACAAACGATGAATGGTTTTTCCATTTGATGTAATTTGGGAATGGATATAGGATATTACATTAACCTATTAACATAATAATATATTTTAAAGAATTATTTTATTATATAATAATGGTTTAATAATATTTTAAGGAGGTGGAAGAAGAAATAAAACAAAAATTCTCGATTAATAATTATACCTCTTCCTTGGACAACCTTCTTTCCTTTACGCCTTAAGATTACTAAAGATGGTATTATACAAAACATAAGGCCTATAAAACTTGGGTAGTGATGTTATTAATTTATTTTATCATATATTGTCTAAAAAAATGGGTTATAAGTTTGGATAAATGAGAATAATTTGTGTTTTTTTATAAGAGAGGGATGAGGCACTTTTGGAATTTCTTAAAATATTAAATTAATATAAATTAATTATTTAGTAAAAATGGCCCCAAATTGATACTATTTGAATATAAGATAATTTTTAGTATAAATAATCTCATAAAATAAAATTTTAAGATGTTTGTATCATATTTTTACTGATATCATTTGGTTTTAAACCCCTATTAACCATTTTCACACTTACTGTGACAATAAGGTTTTTTACTCATTAAAGATCATGATAGTTACTATAAATGAAAAAAATCCCATCAATGGACCTTTTTTATATTTTAAACCATATCCTATTAATTTTAATGAATATCATATTTTTATGATTTTTATATCATTTAATTAAATGTTATTTTCATAAAATATCAATAATGTTAATTTTAGAAGCATTCATTTACTTTAACATTTATAACATTTAGAAAACAAGTGAAATTAGAAAAAAAAATATTTTAATATATACTTGAAATTTTATTTTTATATATATAATTTTTGGGCATCATTAAACATTTCAAATTATACTAAATTTAAAAATTATAATTTTATTTATTTTATTTTTCAATTAATTAAATAATTATTATGTCAGCATTGTTTAAGCATTTAAGGTAATTTTTTCTTCCCTAAAAATTAAAAATAAATTTCATCGATGAATATAAATCTTTTATATTTCAAATAAATATTTATAACTAAACATTCCATTTATTTATCCTCATGTTAAAAATGTTATAGTTATTAAAAACAAGAGTGTGGCATTTTTTACTTTTCTTTACATACAATATTATAATGATAATAATAATATCCAAATAGAGAAAATGACATATAACAAAATAGTGGATGATTATGGTTGAAATTAAATCAAAAAATAAAATTAATCAAGGTTCTAGGGTCATTTTTGAGTCCTCGTCATTTATTTTTAAATTTAATTACTTGATTTACCCTTTACCATGGTAACAAAAATTACTAAGTTTACTATTCATATTAACAAAAAATAAAAGAGGATTATTTATCAAATTTAGACCCACTAATTAAAAATATTTAATCCATTTTTAAAAATTAAAAACACATAAATGAAATTATCTAATTTAAAATTAAACTAGAAAAACATGATGAAAAACGCTTTTTTAGAAAAATGATTATTTTAATATAAAATGTTTTTTATACTAAATTCAAGTATAAATTTAATTTAAAAACTATAATTAGATTATAAAAATAAAATAATTAAATTTTAAAACTAATCCAAAATATAATTTTACTTTATAAATACTTTAAAATAAAATACAGTTTTTAATAAAAATCAGTATTTTTCACTGTTCACTGAAAAATCAAACTGTTCAAAAAATTCTCAAAATTTTACCTTGGGATAATTTTGATATGATGATTTAAAAAATTATAAAAATTTTATAAAATAAAATTTCTAAAATTTCCAAAAACTAATTACAATATTCTCTCACAAAAAGTAATAAAAACCATTTTTGAAAAAAACATGTTTTTTATGAATAAAATTGCTTTAATAAAAATTTATTGCTTATTTTATAAGGATTGATCAATAAATTTATATTGAGTATGACAATTATATTTATTTAATAATTAATTAATTTCTATTCATATCCACCAATCCAATGGCTAGGTTAAAATGGTCATATTTAAATAATAATATTTCAGGGTTCATTTAGGCTCAGTGTTGTGTATCTTGTATGCTATCGATCATAGTATTTTTTTTAAATATAAGGATATTATAACTCTAACCCCCCCCCCCCAAACCTATATAAACATCACCACACCTCCCATTTCCACTATATTTAGAAATATCAGTCACACCAAAATTACTTTCATCCTCACCATCATCATCGTCGTCATCATTATCTTAAATCATAAATCCTTTACACATGAAAAATCACAATTTTCACATCACTATCATATATTATATATGGGTTAATTCCCCCCCCCCATCATCCATTTATTCTCTCATCTAGGATAGTTCACATACAATTGTATAAGGGGATATAAACATATCACTAACATTCCTCATATCTTGGGAATAAACAAGTTATAGATCCTCATAACATAGACAAAACAAATCAAAATAACCCTTTAAATCAAACCAAATTATCTAGAATGACTATCCTCATTCTCACCTTAAAGATTCGAATTACACCACCACCATAAAAATCAGGCTGCATGACCTTTGCAAGATATAACATTCCATTGGGTTAGTGTGGCACATCCCATATCAAAATTATACCTTCTCATGTAACTTGATATAAAAAGGTCCCTAAACTCCAAAATATGGAGAGAAATCATGCCAATATTACATAACACACGTGAAACTTCTAATAATAATTCCCCAACCATCACTAACACTATAGTGTATTTCTCTAGTGTGTAAAACATAGCCCATTTTAAATTGGTGTCAAAATTCATAAATCCACCCTTATCAAAAATTAAATTATGTTTCATTATATTTCATCATTTTGGGATTATAATTCAAATATATTAATTAATAAATATTTCACATTTATTCATAATAAATTATCAACCTCAATTTCCTCCACAAACAATTGGATTTTGGAGGGTAGAATACTTTTCCAATAATAATGGAAAAAAATTAACCAAAACCCAATTTATGCCATAGGATTGTTCTATTCATTTGGAGTAACTAAAATAATGAAAAATATATACCTTTTTCTTTATTGATTTGATCTATATAATCTTCCCCATATGTTCTTGATTGGGATCACTAATAATTATCCAACAAACACTTTCCTCCTACTATATTTATAGGCTATTTTAATCTCCCAACACCTAGTAAGGACCCCCCCCCCCCTCCCATTCATGGTATTATATAACCTTGGATTTAAAGAGAAATAGGTAGAATGATAAATTTAGTTTTGAGGGATTTTATAGCATGAATATTGAATTCAAATTATACACCCTATAAAAAACAAGGATCCTACTTATATATCTATCCACGGAAATTCTTCATATTCCAAATATTTCTAAAAGTTTTTGTTATTAAATGGAAACATTTCATAAGTTACAAAACTTTGTAACTCATAGTTAATCATTGTGATTTAATAGTTTAACGTTTATAAAAATTTATCAATTCAAACTCATCAAATCATCATTACATGATGATAAAACAAAATATGATATTTTAGTTTGTAGGTTAATCATAAAATGTGTGGTATTAAATAATTAATTCATTACTATACATAGAACCATAAATTGGTGACATTAACCATGATATGGTTTTCACTATAACAAATTATGACCTAATTAAAACACCATGTCATGGTTTTAGCTTAAGTGAATTTTTTTATTATAAAAAATTTATCAAATAATTCACACGTGAATTATAAATAATAATAAACCTCAATTAATAAATTTCATATTCAAATCCACCATTCATTATTTTCTAGAAATAATATACTTCTTCCCTGCAAATTAAAATTTTATTATCATATAATTATAAATATCATACATTTTTTTGTTATATTTTCCTCATTTATCAATTCTCATTAATAATACATTATAAACAAATATATTCATAAAAAATATTCATCTTTAATATTTGTTTTAACTTTTTCATATTTATCTATCAATTCCATTTCTAACTTACCACATGATCATTAGTCTGGATTATTATTATTTTTTTGAAAATTTCAAGTCTCAACAGCCCCTTAGAGAAAAGAAAGTATATAGTGGGAACATATAATAATTGGATGTCCAATAATCAAAACAAAGTAAAAGTAGCAATGAATCATGAAGCTCGAGATTAGGTGATCATGTTTTGGTGAGAGGAACACCCACCCTTGACACGAGGATGTCGACCCCTTCTCCATGTTTTCACCTATATCCATAGACCACCACCATCATCTGGGATTCTAGCTTCAATGGATTCCTTAATTTATTATTCTCCAAATTCGTGATCATATACTTGTACATACTCCCCATTTCATCTAGATGTAAGAAATTCAAAGGAGTTATGCATTCTTACCTTTGAATTAAATTTTCCCTTCATCGGTTGAGTTTAAGAAAGAGTATCTAAAGAAACAACAGGTGCATTTAGGATACCCATTCACTTAGCAGATTCAGAGCCCAATCCAAATGTTTTCCAAAACGTTAAATCATTAGGGGTTTTTAGTCTACATGGTCCATGATCAGTGATTTTTTACTGCTTTCATGGTGCCTCTATAAATATTTATTCATTATCAACCTCCCTCCTAGACATGGATTTAATAGTATCATCCCTTTGTATACAATTTCCTTCATCAGATTATGAACCTCTTCTATGAACAGATTCGGAGGAAAAGTCATTTCTCTACTGAGGATATGAGATAGTAGGTGTCATGTACCAAAAACATCAAGAACCAAGGATTTCTTAACAAAAGAAGTATGATCCAAACTCATAGCCTGGTTATGGCACACATCATTTTTTCAAAACACATCAGAGTTATTCAATTTTGAGACCATTGATGTTGCATTTGTGACATACAGGTCCCTACTTTGGTCAGTTGCAGCCATCCCTACACTGAATAGGGACTTCCTCAGCCTAGATTTTACCACTATCCAAATGCATCATTGTATTAGATACATTCAGTTCAAATTGATGACCTTTATCGGCACCAGCCTCAACCTCCTCTATATCTTTTTCAGGTTCAGAGTTTCACTTTATGATTTTTTACTTTCTCAAAAGAAGGAACCCTTTTATTTTTTGGATTTCAATGAGGTGGATGACTCTATTTTATATTTACATTTTTAACACTTGGATGCCATCAGTTTCTATTCTTATCATATTTTAAAATCGAAATCATCTTGAATAGAGGTTTCCTTAACACCCTTACTATCATCAAACTCTTATATAGAATAATCATACTCTGAACCAATTTGAGAGGATTCTTTATAATATTTAGATATAAGTGAATCATTAATGAAGTCATCCCAAGGCATTTTAGGCTTATTAATCTTTAATAGTTCATGAGAGTACACTGACCTAGAATCATCATAGGGAAGGATGGGAGTATCCTGAGGAAATATCCCTGCACACCCATCAATAATTGTGAAACACTTAATAAACCTTTCCTTTTCCTAGTACTTAGAAGTTACATCTACAATATCTAGATTCTAAAGCATATTATTATTTTTAATTCCTCTATTAGAAGAAATATCAACATTTTTTCTTCCATGATCATTGGTCTAGGAATTAGGATGGATAATCCCATAATTTTTCCTCCTTTAGTAATGGAGAGATTCATACCACTTTAAAAGGAAATTATAGAAAACAATATTGCCCCTATAGCTAGACTTCAAATTTCCAATGATACTAAAAGAATCACAGAAGGGAGGTGACCTTTCATACTTGATTATAAGGCTAATTTCATCCTATTGGGTGGAAATAACTAGACTATCAATTAATAGAAACATTAGATCAATATCTACTAGAATCCTTGAAAAGTGGGCAAAAATGATCTTTTCCATTTCATTATCCATTCAAATTGGTATTCCGATAGCTGAAGATATGTCAAAGAGTATTTCCAGATTCCATAGTACCCAATTTAGGACATGGATTTTGACCCATACCTATGCATGGGTTTCTTTAAACTTGTTAAGGTTGAAACTCAAGTTCTAGTCATGAATATTAAGGATACCCATCCTAAGGTTAATTTAACCCACACTCCAATAAATCCCTTTCAAATCAGCATAAGGAAAAATAACATGGAAGAATACCTGACCAAGGGATGCACATTTAAAGTCAAAAAAACTCCAAATCAAAGATAATCGGGAAACTAGGTCAGAGACCTTCCATGGTTTCATTAGGTAATAAAATAAGAGTGATTAAGGAGTACTTAAAACTCGATTCACTTAGATATAGTGCCATTAGAGGTCAAAACATGGTTAGTAATACCTTTTATAATGATCTGTTGTGAGAAAAGATCCTTGAGGAATGTAAAGGAGCCACCAGTGAAACCATATAATGGTAAAAACCCCTTTGATTTATCACTATCATGAAACTTGGTGAATATCTACTAACACTCAGCGTGATGATTCGGCACATAAGAGAATAAATTAAGACTCTGAGGATGATAACGACCATCCTGATCACCATGAATCACTGAAGGTTTATTCTCCCATTCCACCATTCATTATTTATTTCATTAGTCTAAATTATTATAAATCATTAATATATCTCAAAAAACAAAATCATAGTAGATTCATAAATATTATTAAAAGATATGATAATTTCAAGACAACTACTTCCACTCCATAATGAATGTTAATCCTTAATCCTCTAATTATCATTCAACTAAATTCCATTGTCTATTTTTCTCCCTGATCTTCCACATCAAACCAATTCTATGGGTTTCTACTTTAATAGAATATAGATAATTAAGGAAAATTTCATGGTGAAAAACTAATTATAATTTTGAATATTTGTGGGGGGAAGTGGTTAGACCCATTCCCAATAATATTTTCCATAGGTTTAAAAGGATAAATCTAAATAAATTAACAAAAATATCCCCATAACATTTGTAGAGAGGATCATTTCACATTTAATTTATAATTAATTTATAACAATAACTACCTCATTTTGATAATTATTTTGTTATTGATGATCAATTAAAAATACACACTTGTTTTTTCTTTACAATGAATAGTCCAAAAATAGAATTCTTATAGTAGTATCCACACATGCTTTGTAAATCTTAGAATGTTATATTTGGAACTTCATATGCTTGTCTGGAGGAACAAAACACCTTGAGTCTTTCACTATTGATCGTAACAAGAAGTCTTTCTGTCTTGAAATAATTCTTCTCTTATTATCTCAATATTGATAGGTATGAGTAGGATTGTATCTCATTCTTTAGAGAGTTCTCAAAAGTTTCTCTAATTCTTAAGAGAATTATTTAGGGAAAATCCATTGTGCACAACAATTCACTTAACACTAGGAAATGATATAAAATGGAATATGTAGTTAGGTTTAAATATTTTATAATTTTCCTAAAACCCTTCATTAAATATTCTCTCTAATGTATTCTGCATGTAAAATTTTATTATTATTATATTCCATGACATACACTAACTCATGAATATTTAAATATCATTTCTTAAATAAATAAATTAATATTGAATTAAATAATATTAAATAAAATATATCATTTACATCGGGTCCTTAGCTGATCCCACTAATACTCCTCATCATTTATCGAATCTTGGATAATAAATATTTATTTAGATAAATATATTTATTTATTTATTATTCATTCAATAAATAAATAAATATTATATTCAAAAAAATTGTGAATAAATATTTATTTTAATATTCATGTAACTAAATAAATATTTATTTAATAAATAAATAATTATGTATTAATTTATGAACAATAAAAAAGAGACAAATAAATAATACATATTTATAATCTCACAAATAATATTTGTTTAATATTCAACTCACATATATTATAAGTTGAATAACTAGTAACTCAATTTATGAAATCAACTTAACCTGGATAATTATTATTCAACAAGTTGAAAATAATATTTATTCTTGATATTAAATTAAAATATAATTTAATTGATATTTTGTATATGCTTATTAGGTGACTCTATAGGCCTCTTTCTCAGTGGCATTATACAAGCATGTCTAAAGTCCATGATTGGCATATAGTAACACATCAAGGTAGCCATATAGAAAACAATTAATGTCACAATGATAAAAAAAATCATATGAATTCTTACTATGTAATACAATCCATTTTTCTTAATATCACATTAATTAGGTTGCAACCTAGTTTCTTAAACCTATGTTCTTGATTATCTTTCTTTACTGCCTGAAATACACTCATAGATAAACTACCATGGCCATGGATTTAGTCATATAGTTCCATTTCAATCAAAGGTCGAGATATATAATCTTATGTAACTCGGAAGGTATAAATAATTTCTTGAATTATCTATTAATTTTATATCACTTGATCCACCCAACGTATGATACATCACCACAATCATTTCTATTCATGGTTTTCATTGATACATCAAAGTACATGATTTATTATATACATTCACAATAGTATCAAGTATAAGTACAAATACACACATATTTATATAGTAATATCCAATGACACATTTGACATATGAAATTTTAACTACCGGGTCTATCCATTCAAACTCCTATCCTAAATATTACTAAGTGTGAAATTTCATGAGTATAAGCCTATCCACCTACGAGAATCCATCACCAAATAGTAAAAATATCATCTTTGACCTATCAAATAAATTTCATCTAGACCATAGGACATATATTTAAGAATATCATCATAACATTTCAAGATTCTCATTATAGTAGTGAACTGTTATAACCTTTCAATGTGACAAATAATCTAATGAAATTATCATATTAATGTTACATAAAGGAACAATCATAATGTGATAAGATATTTATTAATATTATAATCATTGAATATTATAGTAATCAAAAGTACAAAGTTAGTTGGATTTATGGAACTAACTCCAATAGAATCCCACTTGTACTAGAGCCAACTGCTAACTAACTTTTTAAATATCACATGATAAACATGATTTTTTGAGGTATGGATATAGTTATTGGGACTTCCATGATATTCTATAGTTATTATACTTACTATGACTTTACTCCTTTGAGAAAATACCTCTAGAAATGATATCACTGTGTATTTACCTTTTTCCCTCAATCATAAACTTGAAATCTTGGATAATAAAATAATTTTAATATTATCATATGATAATCCTTTATTATCTTGATAAAAATAAAATATATATATATAATAATTTTTAAACTGTTTCTTAAGGTGAAATAAAATAAACAACATACTTAGACTATATAGATTTGGTAACCACTGTATATAATAAGTTTTTCTTATTTTTTACCTTAGCCTAACTGTGATAATAGATCAAATTGATCTGAAGTAACACTAGTTCAATATCTCCTTGATAACTTGAATTCCCATTACTAGGAACTCAACCATTATACTTTATCAAGTATTGTTAGATAGTTATAACTAAAAATCCATGAATTTCTCCTATTTTGTTTGACATTTTCACTCAATACTTTACACATAATAAATATCAAACCTTATTATATATCATAGCATATGAGATAGATTCTAAAATAATCTTAGGAATATGAAATTATATTCATCATAATAATATCCTCCTATACTTTCACACATCAACTTAGAGATATTTCATTCCATGTGAAATCGACTTTGGGAGAAGTTTAAGTTAGTGGATATCACCACTAGATCAATGTAAGATGAGCCACCCCATGAAAGTACCACCATCACGTACCTTACCCTGAAGGAATTTTTCAGTGTAATAAGGAGTTATATATCTATAAAATAGTATTATAAAATTGTAATTTTCTTTATAGAAATGAGATAGAGGTTACTTTAATTCTAAATACATTATTACTTTATTTAACAAAATGCACATGAATATAAGATGAATACGATAAAATAGATTTTTTGGACATAAAGAAAACATAATTTTATTTTCAAAAAATATATAAATAAAATTTTAATAAAATTTATTTTCATGAAATAGTATTATAAAACCCTGTTTATTTAAATATAATTTTATAATGTCTGAGAAATATTTATCAGGGTCAAAAAGTTCATTATATAATAAAAACTGTTGTTTTTAAATATATACGGATTTTTTATTTAAAAGTTAAAATTATCATATTTAGAAAATTATTTTTATTAAATAAATATTATATTTGATATTAACACATTGAAATTATGTTAATGTAAAATTTTGAGAATTTTATAAAATGGTTTATTTTTTTAGTGAATAGTAAAAATATAGTTCTATATTTTTAGTATGTTTTATGAATTAATAAATATGTAATAATGATTTAATAATTAATAAAACTAAATCCATGACCAAAAAATAAGTTAATTTATTAATATATTGTATTTTAATTAATTTAAATCAATTTACAAACCAATAAATAACTTTTTGAAGTCTGAAATAGAAATTAAGGTTTTAAAAAATTTATTATATGGAAAATTTATTTTACCATTCCAAAAGTAATATAATATATTGAATTTATGTTCTAAAACTCATATGTTTCAAAAACTACCTTCTTAATTTCATAAAATGTGAGCCAAAACCATGGGTAATCTAATGATTTTTTATTTTACACAACCTAGATTTCCAAGGCCAAAATTTAGAAATTAATAAATAATACTCCCACATTTTCTATAAATACCCACCTCTCACCCCATTTTATTCAATCCTAAGACATTTATCATTTATTTCCTTAAATTTTCCTTATCTATATCCTTTTCAAGTATTTTCTATGTTTCTAAGTAAATATCCTCAATATTTAAGAAGTTATCTCACAATGTAAGGGATTCTCTTCCTATATCTTTTTATCCAAGCACTTAATTTATATTTAGTTCTCTAATTTCATAGTTATTATGTTCCTATGAACTTATAAAAATTCCATTAGTATCCAAATTATTTTCTATCAATGAGATAATTTTATTCTATCTCATTAATTTCCTTCCATAAACCACTTTGTATACCCGTTATGCTACTGATATCATTCTTTGATTTTCCATGCCTCTCTTTTTATATTGTAAATACCCAACCTTATTTTTATTCAAGGGTATTCCTATAAATTTAATTATACTTAATTTATTTTTTATTTCCATGTAAAAAACTCACATTCCCTTATTTTGGGTTAAATATGATGAAATGTTCAAGTCTTTAAACACTTATGTACTCAATGATTTTATATGAAATCGATTCTTTATTATCCATGGGTTATTGATGAAATGATTTATCATGATATATTATCTACATATTCCGCATGATTTAATACATTTAAAGGGTTCACCTTGATATCACTCCTATGCATTAGTAAAATAATTAATCTCTATAGATGAAATGTTTGTGATACCTTAGTGAAAAACCATGGTAATATGTTTTATGATACCTTGGTAATAAAACTTGGTGATATTCTTATGAATGACTAATTTTTATGTTGTAGCCACTTTTACATGTTATGTATCATATACTTATTATTATTATCTCATGTTATTCCTCATGTTTTATCCATGTTAACTTCTCATGTTTCATTTCCTTTGTTTATCCCTTACTGGGATTTATGATCTCTATTTTCTATTGATGTATGTCTCTAATAAATCACTTGTAGTGAAGTGATGTGTCCTTAATAAAAACATTTTGTCACATCTTTTTAATTAATTTTTAATGATTTAACTAATTATTATTACACTTTTTACTAAATAAGTTCACATTTTAATTTTTAGAAGTAAATCTGATAATTAATCAATTTTTTTGTAATTAAAATTTTATTTTTAACCTATAATTAATTAATTAATATATTAATTTAATTTTATAGTATTATAATTTATTAATTTATTTATTATTTTAAGTCTTCATATTTAATATTTGATATTTTTAATAATTAACTAACAAATCTTTTTATTTTTACTTAAATAATGTAGTTGTCTCTTAATTTTAGTTCTAGTTCTAATTTAAGTTTTATTTATCAAAGTTAATAATATTTTAATTCAATTTTTATAAATTTATTTAAGTTCATTAGTTATTTTTATTATTATTATTTTAATTTATTTTTGTTCTTTATTAATTATTTATTTTGAATTTTATTAATGTTTTTAATTACTTCAACTTTGTTGCAGAATTTACAGTGGCACCGTCACTTTTGGAACTTCTTCCTTACGGTGCCACAGAAACCCCCTTTCCACTATGCCACAATGAAACAACACCATTTCATTGGAACCATTACTCATTTTTGATGTCTTACCTTCTGTTTTTCCATTGTTTCTCTACCACCGGTTTCCCCTCTTTTACTGTCTCATAGCATAGTGTGGCACCGTTTCCACCAATTATTGTCGCACTATTTCTCTACTTCTCATCAGTTGTTGCCTTGGAACCATTTCTCACTTTTCCCAATACCACAGCCATCGGTGACACACTCATCTAACCGCTGCCTTGCTGCCATCACTTTCTATTCTTTCATCCCTTATGCTACTTGATCTACCGGTGACTTACACACCGTAGCCCCAAATTTCAGCCATTGTCAGCTAGAATTCAGCCACCACATTAGATCTGAAGTTTTTCATCATTAATCATCCTATATTTGAAACTATGATCCTATATATTTTTATCTTCATCATCCCTCACTGCCAATTCTTCTCACCCAAGGAGCTACCATAGCTATTGTGTCGCAGTGGAAGATGATCGCGACCCATCTGTTGTCAAGGAGGGTACCCGGAGTCACTGCCGATGTCACTTGACCTCACCAGACCCACTATTGAGGTGATATCTGCAGATCTAAGGAGTCATGCCTCCTTTTAGTAGATCAACTAAGATCCACCGAGACCGAGCAGAGCCGCATCTGGAAATGGATCCACTCCCACCCCTGATTGAAGAGAACCGTGAAACCACTATAGTCCCCATCACTGAGAAGATTTGCTGATGGTATAAGACACTGCGCGCCACCACCAAATATAAGAAGGTAATCGCGAGGAAGAACTAAAATTTGAGTTTTATGGGCTTGAAGAATGCCGATCCGAGGGAGTTCTGACCGTCGTTGTTCGCCACTAAAAAAGTTGTGTGTCGTGCCTTAGTGAAGAAGGAACACCCACACTACCACCGTGGAGGATTTTTAGGAGGAAGAGGAGAGGCCGAACTGGTTTCCTCTGGATGAAGATGAGCGAACCCCCCCCCCCCCCCCCGGTGTGGAGAAGATCAACATGGGGAATTAAAAAATTAATCAAAAATTATAAAACTAAAAAAATATATAATAATAAAATAAATAATAACAAATTAAAAAAACTAATCAAATTAAATTTAAGTTAAATACTTCAATACTAATAATAATAATAAACTTATTAAATAATTAAAATAAACATTAATAATATAATATAAATTAAATATTTAACTTAATAAAATAGTAAACTTATAATATTAATTATAATTTTTTCATAAAAGTTATAAATATATAAAATTTAATAATAAATTAACTAAAATAATAACTTATAATAATATTTAGATAATATTATATAACATTATTAAAATGTTAACTATAATAATATTAATTAAATAATATAATTATACTACTAAATAAAATAAAATAATAAATAAATTTATAAACGAATAACTATAAATTATAATATTTAATTAACTAAATAGTTGATTAATTGATTATAAAAGTTAATACTTTTTATTAACATCAATTTAATTACTTTCTGCTTCAACTGTGTAGGTTCACATCGGGTACAGAAACCCATCCAGATTCAGCTCAACTACTTGGTCAGGAGTTAGTTACATGGGCTTTGCTAAAGTGACGAGTGATGGGGTGAAAAAATGCACGTGTGCGGGTGCACAAGTAAAAGACACTCGAATTTGGTGGAAAATAGGCAGTGACGTGCAGAAAATGACAGTGGGTTTTAGGAAAGAGTACTAGCAGAATTTTTGGAGACTCTCATTCTCATTCCACACCATACTTTTCGAGAGTAGATTCTCCAATGGGACAATAGGAGCAGTACTGATGATGTGGAGTTGTAGGAGCAAGGCAGAAAATCCGGATTTTCATTTGCAGAGGGAGGATTCTTCTTCCTTTGTTCTGTTATTTTAACATTGTATTTGGTGGTTTTGAATTGAAATTGATCTTAGCTTAATTTCATATTTGGGAAATTTGAATGACTATTGGTTCATACTTTCTTCTTCATTATATTTATTTTTATAAGAATCAAATTCTATTTGTGATATTGAGTCTGGTTCTCAATCTTAAATTGAATTTTCACCTGAATTATTTTAATTTCAAAATAAATGTTCTTTTGGTGAGATTGATCATTGATGTATTTTTTAAAGACTAAAAATTCAAACTATAGAAACTTTCGGCAAGATAGTTTTTAGTTGACAACTTTAGATCAATTTATTATATATAGTTTTTGATGTGGTGAACCTCAAGATCTAAATACAGAGTGTTAATTATTTTGGTGAGGAATGATTAACAACTCATTTGTGAGGTGTTAATTTAATCATATAAAGAGTCATTATTTTAACCAGTAGATTTCAAATCTCTTGAGCTCATTCTGTGATCAATTCTCAGAACTCCTGTTTACATTCTCTGTTATCTTTAGTCTACACTATTACTTTTAGTTGTTTCATTTTTCAAATAACTAAATAAGATATTTACAGAATTAGTGTCATATGTTTTTACTTCATCATTAAAAAATATATATAAAAAATAATAAATAGTAAAAAAATTAAAAAAAATGTTTTCCTCATTGCTGACAACAGTGGGGGTTGTTTAAAAACCTTAAAGCACTCACATGGCTTCTCTATGGATCGACCCTGCACCACTGTTCTAGTGTAGGTTAGTAAATGAAATTTTGAGGGCTGTGAAGACCCCTGGCTACATCATGAGGTGACATAGGATAGAATAATAAAGGATAATTTCAAGTGGGTTAAATTAAGTTTATGTTTATGTTTTCCTTATTTAATTTATGTATTATGTACCTGGTATCCAAGACACTAAACCTTGAAAGGTACTTAAAAGATTTTAATATAATATTTTGTTAAGGAATTATATTAGAAATTATGTATTAAAAAGACGGTTCACCATAATTGGTATCAAATTAAAGGTTTAGTTATTTGTGGAAATTAAGACAAGAAAAAAAATTAGAACCCTTGGGATAAGTCTATATATAGGAAAAACTCCTAAAATTTTGGTAAAGTAAAAAACATGAGTGGTTTCCAAGCAACAAAATTCCTATCTAGATACTAAAATTAGATGTGTATCTAGCATAGCTATACTTAAGGGTAATATCCCTAAAAGGGATCATTGGGAATTAACTTGACTTATTCCCAGTTCATGAAAAGAGGCCTTTCTTTACACCTAGTTTAACACTACCAGAGGAAATGATTTGGTTAATCACGTTTTTTACAAACCATTATGAGTGATAAATAGATTATGTTTTTCTTTTAATATTTAAGTATAACATCCTAGAAGGGTTTTATACGAAAATTTTAAGATCAAACTTTCCTTTAAAACTATTATCATATGATTAAAAATATTTTTAATTTTCTAATTTAAGTTTTATTATTCTAGAAAAATGGAAGGAAATATAATATCCCATGTGAATAATATATGAAATGGAAAATACAAAAATGGTATTACTAATATGATGAATTATAGATTTAAAATCATCCTGACAGTGATGAATTAGTTAACTTTGGTCATGAATAACAACCAAAAATATGTGGAGCATCCAGATTCACCAAGGAAGGAACAACTAGTAGTTGAATCCTTCATGCATCAATGACCACCTTTTTTAGTGGATCCTGTGATCCAATGGTCATGGAGAAATGGATCAATACTATAGAAAATATATTTTTTGTACTCTATTTTTCTAATAAAGAGAAATTTACATTTTAAGTATACCTCTTAGAGGTAGAATTCCATCAATGGTGGAAACTGATCAAGAACATGAATACAAAGGATAAGGTTGAAGTCGTGGAGTGAGAAGACTTCAAAAAGTTATTTTTAAAAAATTATTTTCCTCACACCCTCCAAAATAAGATAGAGATATAATTTCTTAAGTTGAAGAAAAAGGACAATAAATTTGTGGGAATTTATGAGATGAAATTTATAAGGCTTGTGTGATATGATTCAAGAGTTTTCATTGATTTTGATGGAAACATTCACTGGTTTATTGGTGGGATAAGACTGTATATGTAGAAAAATATAACAATTAGAGACTTTGGGAGTTGTGAGGAAATAAAAAATGTTATATTAAAGTGGAAATAGAGTTTTGAGATGCATGGTGGTCTCATAGAATAGATGATAAGAAGGGGAGGATGGAATCAAATTTCAGAAAGAATTTTGACCATGAAAGAAACAACAACTACTCATGCACAAAAAGTGTGGTAAGAAGAATTTGGGGAATTATTTGTAAGGAAGTGGATAGTTTTAAAATTTTGGAATATATTTCTATATAGATAAAAAATTTCATAGATATGTAAAGACTCAACTTTTTAATTCCAATAAAAAAGGGAATACAGTGAAAGTACAACATGTAGTACAATGCCTCATGTTTGGGGAACATGGAAATTTCATTAATCAATGTCCAAATCATAAGATAATGGAAGGAAACCACCATAAACCCTAGAAAAATCCAAGAGATAAAGGTTATGATTTTGATATCATTCCATTGGAATTAAAAGATCCAAATGATATCATGGTAGGTACACTCATCATACACTCAAATATAGAAACTACATTATTTGATTATAGTTCTATGCATTCTTTTATTTCATTCAAGTTAACAATGAACATCAAGTTAAACCCTGAATTGATAGCGGTATATTTTTTAGTTAAAAATATTTGAGTAATTATTCAAGCATCAAAGATATATAGGGATCCCCCTACTAAATTTGGTGATATCACTCTCTCCACAAACCTGGTGTTCATTCCAATGGTAGAATTTGACATAATACTAGGGATGAATGGTTAATAAAAGTATAATGGAAAGATCATATATAGAAGTAATGAAATTTTAGTTGTATTAAAGGTAAAACCTATAATTATCTTCAAATGAGAGATATCCCACCATGATTCTTGTCAAAAACCACCTCATATTGCCTTCTTTCCATAAATAATTGGTGAATAAGGAGAAGGAAGAGAAAGTATAAGGATAAGAGATGTAACCATTGATTATGATTATATTGATGTATCTTCTGAATAGTTACTTGGAAATCCCCTAGAAAGTGAGGTATATTTATCAATTGAAATCATACCTAGATCAAATCCAATATCAAAGACCCCATATAAAATGGAATATGTGGATTTTGAGGAATTAAAGAAGTTACTTAAATATCTTTTGGAGAAGAGTTTTATTAGACCAATTGTGTATCCTTGGGGGTATATGTTCTATTTATAAATACGAAGGATGGATTGATGTGGTTATACATTGATTATATATAACTTAATGTGATTATAGTGAATAAAAACACTTTCTTCCAATGATTTATGATGTTTTTCGACCACATTCATGGGGCTCAATTCTTCTCTAAGATTGATCTTCAATTAGGGTGTCATCAACTGAGGGTGAATAAATAAGATAACCCAAATATTGGATTCTAAAAAATATACGGACATTATGAGTTTTTTATTATTCCTTTTGGCTTGACTTATTCTCCTACCATATTTATGTATTTGATTAATATAGTCTTTAGGGATTGCCGTGAAAAAATTATAGTGGTCATTATTGATGATATTTTGATATATTCCAAAAAACATGAGTAGCATGAGGATTATCTTAGGGTCATATTTTAAACTCTTAGGAAAGAGAATATTTTTGGTAAATTCAAAAATTATGAGTTTTGGTTATAAAAAATTCATGTTCTTGGGATGAATTGTGACTAGTAAAGGAATCATGGTTGATCTATAAAATAAGAAAGGTCATAGGGGAGTGGCCTCAATATACAACTATAATTAAGATTAATAGTTTCCTTGGTTTATCAGGATATTATAAAATATTTTTGAAAAACTTTTCATGACTTCCTAATCAACTAACCATGTTAAATTGAAAGGTAGTTAAGTTTATCTGGAAAAAAGAGGGTGAAGAAAGTTTCCAATGATAGAAGAATAGGTTGGTTAGTGCATTTGTGAAAAATTTCTATCTAATGGGGAAGTATTTTTCATTTATAGTAATGTATCATTGAAAGGAATTGGATTTAAACTCATTTAAAATGATATAGTGATTGCCTATGCATTGTAATAGTTAAATCCTCATGAGTTTGAAGAAATTATATATTCATTAAAAATATAGAGACACTATATTTATGGGGAGAAGTGTTATATATATACTAAAACCCAGAGTCTAAAGTATATATTCACACAAAAAGAAATAAACATGAGATAAAGGATATGGTTAGAGCTTCTTAAGGAGTATTATTATTTTATTCATTTTCTCCTAGAAAATAAAATAAAGTTTTTTATGTGCTGAGTATGAAATACATTGGAGTCCTTGTGATGATGGGGATTGAATGAGTCCCATTGATCAAGGACCTAGAAAATATGAACATGGTAGAAAATCATCAATCATATCCCAAATGATTTCCCAACCATAATTACTAGATAAGATCAGGAAATCATAAAGATATAATCCTAAGCTATAAAAGAATATAGAATATGAGAAAAGTAGAAATTCTTCTAAGTTTAATGTTGATCATGAGGGAGTGATGGGGTTTGGTGCAAGGATATATATCCCATATATTATAAAGTTAAAGAAATAGATGACGGATAAAGCTCATATATATTAATTCTCTATAAATCTTGGAAGTACCAAAATGTATAGGGATTTGTGAAATCATTATTGTTGGGATAACATGAAAATAGAGATTACTGATTATACTATAAGGTGTTTGGTATGTTAGAAAGTAAAGGTAGAGCGGAAACTACCCAAAGGAGTATTGAAATCACTACCCATAACTATATAGAAGTAGTACAGCATTACTATGGACTTTGTTACTAGTCTTCCTAAGACATCGAAGGGAGACAATTCTATATGGGTAATCATTGATGGATTAGAAATTTATACTCATTTTATCTCCATGTGATAAGATTTCTTCCTTTAGATCCTTGCTTGTTAGTATATTCAAGAAGTGGTGAGACTTCATGGGACACCATTATCAATTGTTTTACACCATGATCCATGAATTACTTCAAAATTTTGGAGTAACCTTCAAAAGGATATGAATACTAAATTAAAACTTATTACATCCTATCATCTGAATACGAATGGATAGTCTAAGAGTACTATTCAAATATTGGAATACATGTGGAGGGATCGATCACATGATTTCTAGGGGAGTTGGGAACAACAACTTACACTTATTTAATTATCCTATAATAATATTTTTCACTTGAGTATTCAAATGGATCCTTATGAAGCACTCTATGGTAATAGGTATAGAACTCTAATATACTGGGATAAGTTAGAAAAGAAAAATTTTAGGACAAGAAATTGTGAAAGATTCTATAAAGAACATACAAGGGATCTAAAAATATATCAAGCCTTCTTAGAGTAAAAAAATAGTTATGATAAAAATCAATGTAAGAACTTATAGTTTCTTGTTGGGGATCATTTATTACTAAAAATATCACCATAAAAAGGGGTTATGAGATTTAGAAATAATATTAAACTGAGTCTAAGCTACATTGTATCATTTTATATTTTTGAGCATGTTGGAGCAGTTTCCTAACAAATAAAACTACCTCTAAATATTTCCAATGTCCATGATGTCTTTTATGTGTCCCTATTAAAAAATTATATGTTATTACCAATATACATACTAGACAAAAATGGTATATAATTGGAACCTGGCCTATCATATGAAGAATAATTGATCTAGATTCTTGAAGAAAGGGAACAAGAGTGGAGGAACAAGACACCCTGACCCATTATAGTCTTGCGGAGAAATAAAAAGTTTGAATAAGAATCTTGGGATCCTGAATAAGTGAAGAAAGATAAATACCCCAATTTATTTCAAGGAAGGACACAAATTTAAAGGTTGTAATTTCTTAAGAGGGGTAGAATGTAACCTCTCAAAAAATTTCAATAATAAATGAAATCAGTTTCACAATGACTATTTTATTATGTTTTACCATCGAATCATATAAATTAACTTTTAAATTTCATTACATACCATGAATTAATATTGAATATAATAGATATAAATAATATAAAGAAATAAATGAAAAATAATAATGCATGCACTAATGTAAACTCCATTGGATTGAATTTTCTAATAAAGGTTTCTCCTATTGTAAAAATAGTAAAAAGAAATAGAAGGTTAGGAATATGATATACATTATAAACGGACATGTAGAACCATTATAAGTAAATTAGAGAATGATAAAGTATATGTGTAATAGGAAACTTGACCATTAGGATCTAGTTGTTACCTGGTCATTGGTCAATATGATCATTGGGAATTTTGACCATTAAAATTAGTTTATATAATGAGTAATTATGAGAGATAATTGATTCATAAGGGAGAAATGATGGCCTCAACCCGTAGGATCATGACTTTTGAATACCATATATCAGAACTTGGAAGGGAATTGGCATCATTTGGGTTCACCCTTGACCAATCCCAAGTAGAGCTTCAATAAGTAAGTCTTGAGTGAAATCGATTATGACAGAAGTTTAAGTTAGTAGAGATTGCCACTAGATCAACATTACTTGAAATACCCCATGAAAGTACCACCATTGTGTACCTTAACCATAAGATATATACATATTTAATAAAGTGTTATGTATCAAGGCCTTAGTATTATAAAATTATACTTTTCTTTGTATAAATTAAATAGAGGTTTCTTCAATTTCATTTTTATTATTAATCTATTTAATAAAATACTCATGAATATAAGATGAATGTGATAAAATATATTTTTTGGATAAAAATAAAACATAATCATATTTTTGGAAAATAAATAATTAATATTTTAAATAAAATTTATTTTCATGAAATAGTCTTATAAAATGATATTTATTTAAATATAATTTTATAATTTCCCAAGTAATTTTTATAATGGCCAAAAAGTTGATTATGTTATAAAAACACTTATCTTTAAATAAATAAAGATTATTTATTTAAAAATTAAAATTATCATATTTATAAAATTATTTTGTTAAAATAAATACTATATTTTAAATTGGAATGCTGAAATTAGATTAGGGTGAAATTTTTAGAATTTTCTAAAATGCTTTCTTTTTTAGTTAATAGTAAAAATATGGTTTTGTGCTTTTGATATGTTTTATGACATCATAAATATTTAATAATAATATAATAATTAATAAAACTAAATACAAAAAAAAATAAGTTATTTTATAATGTATTTTAATGAATTAAAATTAATTTCCAAAAACTATAAGTAACTTTCCAATGTAGAAAATGAAAATTAATGTTTTAAAAATATTATTTGGTCGAAATTTTATTTTCCAATGCCAAAATTAATATGATATATTGAATTTTAGTTCTAAAAATAAAATCTTTCAAAAAACAATTCTTAATTTCATGACCCATGAGCCAAAACTATGGCTAAGACAATGGTTTTTTATTTTACATAGCCTATATTTCCAAGGCCTAAATTTTAAAATTAACAAACAATCCTCCCACGTTTTCTATAAATACCCACATCTTCACTACATTTCATTCACTCTCAAGATATTGAGTATGAATTTCCATTAATGTTTCTTCTCTATCACCTTTTTAAGGAGTTTCTATGGTTCCAAGGAACTCTCCACGAGATTTAAGAATATATCTAGCAAGGTGAGGTATTCTCTTCCTCTCCCGTTTTATCCAAGTACTTCCTTTGTAGTTAGTTCTATAATTTCAAAGTTATTATGTTACTATGAAATTATGATCATTCCATTAATGAAAAAATTTTATTCTATCAATGATATACTTATATTCTCTCTCATTAAACTCATTTCATAAACCACTTTGTATACTCGTTATGCTACCAAAATCATTCTTTGATTTTCCATGACACCCTTTTTATGTTGTGAATATCAAACCCCATTTATATTCAATTTTATTCATATATATGTAATTATATTTAATTTATTAGGTATTTCCATATATAAAACTCACATTCCCTTCTATTGGGTTAAAAATGATGAAAATTTCAAGTCATTAAACACTTATGTACTCAATGATTTTATAAGAAACCTGTTATTTATTCTCCATGGGTTATTGATGAAATAATTTATTATGTTACAATATCTATGTAAAACACATGAATTAATACATATGAATGGTTTTCCTTGATATAAATATAATTCATTGGGTGTATAATTAATCTCTAGAGATGACTTGTTTATGATACCTTGGTGAATAACCTTGGTAATATATTTTACAACACCTTGGTGATGAAACTTGGTGATATGCTTATGAATGTATAATTTTTAAGCTTTAGCCACATTTACATGTCTTGTATCATATACATATTATTATTATCCCATTTTATGCCTTTTATTTTATCCATGTTAATCATTCAAGTTCCATTTCCTTTTTTTAACCCTTACTGGTCTTTATTATCACCCTTTTCTATTGATGTATGTCCCTAGGAAATAACTTATAGTGAGGTGACCTAGGATGGAATAATAAAGGAGTATTTTAAGAGAATTAAATTAAGTTTATGTTTATGTTTTCCTTATGTACTTCATGTATTATGATCCTAGTTTTCAAGACACTAAACCTGGAAAGGTCCTTCCAAGTTATTAAGGTAATATTTTGTTAAGTAATTATATTTAAAATCATATATTAAAAGGTAGGTTGTCATAGTTGGAATAAAAGGAAAGGTTTAGTAATTTGTGAAAATTAAGAATATAAAAAAATTAGTAATAACCCTAGGAATAAGTTTTTATATTGGAAAACCACCTGGAATTTTTTAAAGTATAAAACAAGTGGTTTTTAAGTAATGAAATATCTATCAGGATACTGCAAGTGGATGTGACTCCTAACCTTGGGGTAATGACCCTGAAAGGGCTCATTAGGTATTAACTATACATGTACCAGGTGTATGACAAAGAGGATTTATTGCACACCTTGTTTTACACTCTTAGGTGAAATTATTTTATTAATAATATTCTTTTTACAAACCATTGTGAAAGGTATATATAATATAATTTTTTTAAATATTGAATTATAACATCCTAGAAGCGTGTTATTAGAAAATTTTAAGATTAAAATTCCCTTAGAACTATTTTCATAAGATTAAAAATATTATAAATTTTCTCATTTAAGTTTTCTTCTTCTAGAAAAATAGAGAGAAATGGAATATCCCATGTGAATAATGGATATAATAGACAATGAAAGAAAGGTATTCCTAATATAATATAATATGGAGTTGAAAAAATCATGATGATAAATAATTATTTAACTTAGGTCATGAATAAATAGTTATAATGTGTGGAGCATTCAACTTCACCAAGTAAGGAACAACTAGCAGTTGAGTCCTTCATGCTTTAATGACCACCTAATTTTAGTAGAACCACCAATCCACTAATTATAGAATAATGGATCAACATTATAGAAAAGATATTTTTTTTACTATATTGTTTTGATAGGGGTAAAGTTACATTGATAGTATACTTCTTATGGGGAGAAGAGGATCAATGGTGGAAACTGATTAATAACATGATGTCAAAGGATTATGTTCAATCCATAGGGTGTAAAGAGTTCAAAAAATTCTTTTTTAATAAGAATTTTCCTTACACCCTCTGAGACAATAAGGAGAGTTAATTCCTTGATTTGAATCAAAAGAATAATTAATCAATGGAAAGTTATAATATGAAAGGCATGAGTGATACACTTCAATATTTTCCATTAATTCTAATGGGAAAATTGGCTAGTTATTTGTTGGGATGAGACCGCATCTATAGAAAGTTCTAGTAATTACAGACTTTGGGAGTTATAAGGAAATAATACAATGTACTCTCAAAGTGGAAATAGAATTTGGATGTGAACAGTGGTCTCATAGAATTAATTATAATAAGATAAATATGTAACTAAATTTCAAAAATAATTTCAACCATGAAAGATAAGGAATGAAATAACAACTAATTGTATGAAACAAGTGTGGGAAGAATAATTTGGGAGTCTAAAAAGAAGTGGAAATTGATACATGTGTGAAATAGATGTCCATATATCTCTAAAATATCATGTATATGTAAATACTCAACATATTAATGCCAATAAAAAAGGGAATATAGTGCAACTACAACTTTTATTGCAATGCATCAAGTGTCGGGAGAATGAACATTTTGATAATCAATTTCCAAATCATAATATAATGGAGGGAAACTACCATCAACCCCAGCAAAGGAAAACAGATAAAGGTCATGATTTTTTAATCATAATGGTTGAATTCGAAGCTTTGGATAATGTTTTGGTAGGTACACTCATCATACACTCAAATATAGAAAGTTCATTGTTTGATTCTGGTTCTAAAAATTATTTTATTTTATTAAAATTTAAAAATAACATCAAGTTAAACCCTAAAATTCTAGTGGTAAATTTTTCAGTTAAAAATATTATAGGAACTATTCAAACATAAAATATATATGTGGATTTCCCTATTTAATTTTTTGAGATCAATCTCTCCAAAAACTTTATGGTCATTCCAATGGTAGAATTTGACATAATACTAAGGATAGATTTGTTGTTAAAGTGTAATGTTAAGAACAACTATAGAAGTAAGGAAATTTTAGTTGTATTAAAGGGACAATGTATAATTATCATTAAAGGAGAAATATAATAGTCTGAGTCTTATTAATAACCACCTACTATTGCATTATTTATGGAAATTATTAGTGAAGATGTAGAAGAAAGAAAAAGTATAAAGATAAAAGATGTATCCATTATTTAGGAATAAAATGATGTATTTTCTAAATATTTACCTGTACCTCCCCCAAAAAGAGAGGTAGAGTTCTCAATTGAACTTATAATTGGATTTCAATACAATATCAAAGACCTTGTGTAGAATTACATATGTGGAGTTAGAGTAATTAAAGAATAAACTTAAAGATCTTTTGGAGAAGGGTTTTATTCAACCAAGTGTGTCTCCTTAGGGAGAAACAGTTCTCATTATAAAGAATAATCATAGATAAATGTGGTTATGGATTTATTATAGATAACTTAATGGGATTACATTAAAGAACAAATAACCCCTACAAGGATTAATGATTTGTTCGACTAGCTCTATGGGGCTCAATTATTCTCAAATATTATCCTTGGGTCAGGGTATCATCAATTGAGGGTAAATAAAGAAGATATCTCAAATACTTCTTTCTGAATAAGATATCTACATTATTAGTTTTTTATGTCATTTTTTTAACTAATGCTCCTACCATATTTATGGATTTGATGAATAAATTCTTTAGAGACTACCTCGATAAATTTGTGGTGGTCTTTATTTATGATATTTTGATATATTTCAAAAATACTGAGGAGCATGAGAATCATCTAAGGTTCATATTACAAACATTGAGGAAAGAGAATATTTTTGGTGAATTCAGTAAATGTGATTTTTGGTTATAAAAAATAGCATTTTTAGGACACATTATGGAAAGTAAAGGAATATTGGTCGATCCAATGAAGATAAATTTTATATAGGAGTGACCTTGGCCTACAAAAATAACTAATATTTTTAGTTTCCTTGGTCTAACATGATACTATATAAGGTTTGTTAAAAACTTTTAAAAAATTTCAAATCCACTAAATAAGATAACTTTAAAGGGAGTTAAGTCTATCTGGACAAAGAAGTGTGAAAAAAGTTTCCAATAACTAAAGAAGATATTGGTTAGTGAACCTATGATAAATTTATCCTCTAATGGGGAAGGATTTTTCATTTATAGTGATTAATCCTTGAAAGGAATCGGATGTGTACTCATGAAAAATAACAGGGTGATTTCCTATGTATCTCGATAGTTAATGCCTCATAAACAGAATTATCATACCCATTATTTGCAGTTAGCTATAGTTATTTTTTCATTAAAGATAAGGAGACACTATCTTTATGGGTAGAAGTGTGATATATAAACTAAAAACTAGAGTCTAAAGTATATATTCACACAAAATGAATTGAAAAAGATAAAATGATATGGATATAGCGTCTTAAGGAATATTATTATTCTATTCATTATCACCTTGGAAAAGAAAACAAAGTTATTAATGCACTGAGTAAGAAAGACCCTGAAGTTCTTGTGATGATGAGGATTCAAGGAGACCCATTAATCAAGGACCTATAAAATATAGACATGGAATTCATAAGGGAATTAACATTTAAAATATTATCACAAATTATGTATCAACCATAATTTCTTGATAAGGTTAATAAAGCACAAAGACATGACCCTAAGTTACAAAAGATTATAGAAACTAGAAAAATTATGAATTATTATTATTTCAATGTTGATCATGATTACTAAGGTTTTGTTCAAGGATATGTATCCCATCTATTACAAAGTTAAAGAAAGATTTGATGGATAAATCTCACAACTCTGACTTCTCTACACATCATGGAATCACTAAAAATGTATAGGGATTTGCAAGATCATTATTGGTGGAATAACATGGAAAGTGATATTTTTTATTATACTAAAATATTTTTGGAATGTCATCAAGTGAAGAAAGAGTGAAAACTACACAAAGGAGTGATGCAACCACTACCCATACCTATACAGAAGTGAGACAACATCCCTATAGACTTTGTTATTTGTCTTCCTAATGTATCCAATGGAAAAAATTCATATGGGTAATCATTGATAGATTAAAAAGTTTTTTCATTTTATCATTATAGGATATGATTTATCCCTTGAGCACCTTTCTCATCTGTATATTCAAGAAGTGGTGAGACATCATGGGGCACCGTTGTCAATTGTTTTAGATGTTAATCCAATATTTACTTATAAATTATAGAGTAACCCTTAAAAGGATATGAATATTGAAGTAAACCATAACACATCCTATCATCCTTAAAATTATAGGTAGTCTAAGATTAATATTCAAACATTAGAATACATTTTTAGGTCTATCTCATTTAATTTTTAAGGGAGTTGGGACCAACATCTTCCACTTGTTAAATTCTTCTATAACAACAGTTTTCTCTCAGGTATTTAAATGGCACATTATGAAGAACTCTATGGAAATAGTTTTATAAATCCAACATGTTGGGATGAAGTTGGAGAAGGAAAAAGGTTGGGACCATAAATTGTGAAAGAAACTATGGAGAAGATGCATGTGATACAAAAAATATAAAGGTTACTCATATTCGATAAAATATTTATCCTAAAAATTGAATCAAATACTTATAGTTTCATGTCAAGAATCATGTATTCCTCAAAATAACCATGGAAAGAAGTCATGATATTTTTAAATAAGGGGAAACTAGGTCTAAGGTACATTGGACATTTTGAGATTTTGGAGTGTTTTAGAGCAATTTCCTATCAGGTAGCACTGTCTCCAAATCTTTCCAACGTTCATAAAGTCTTCCATGTGTCCCTATTAATAAAGTATATGTTAGACCCAACACACATACTAGACACAAATGATATAAAATTGGAACCTAAACTATTGAATTAATAAGAACCAATCTAGATTCTTGTTGAAAGGGAACAAGTATTGGGGAATAAGACAACCTGACTCATTAAATTCATTTAGAGAAATAAAAATTTCAAACAAGCATCCTAGGATCCTAAATAAGTTATTAAAGAGAAATAATCACATTTATTTTAAGTAAGGAAACAAATTTTGAGGGTGAAATTTATTAATATGGGGAGAATATAATGGTCCAAAAACAATCCTTAATAAAATAACTCATGTTTCACAATGAATATTTTATTATGTTTTAGAATAGAATCACATAGGAATTTTATATTTCATTACATATCATGAATTTATATTGACTACAACAGCTGGAAATAAATAGGGTGATAAATGAAAAATAATAATTCACACACTAATGTAAACTCCGTAGGCATGAATTCTTCAATGAATATCACTCCTACTGTAAAAATAGTAAAAAGAAATAGAAGAGTTGGGAATATTATAGACATTATCAAGGGATTTATAGAAACATTATAAGTGAAGTAGTGAATAATGAAGTATGAGGTTGGTGGAGTATATATATAGTGTGTAATGGGAAATGTGATTGTTAGGATCTGACTGTTACCTAACCATTGGTCAATATGATCATTAGTCAATATGAACTTTGGGTATTATGACTATTGGAATTAGTTTATATAATGATTAATGATGAGTGATAATTGATAAAGAAGTAAAAAATGATGGCCTAAACCAGTAGGATCATGCCTTTTGAATCCCATCAATCATAACTTGTGAGGGAGGTAGCGTCATTGGGGTTCTCCATTGACCAAGCCTAAGCAAAGCTCTAATAGGTAAGTCTTAAGAGAAATTGACTATGGGATAATTTAAAATTATTGGAGATCACTACTAGATCAATATTAGTTGATCCACTCAATAAAAGTACCACCATAGTACACCTTTCACTTTGGGAATATATTGGTGTAATAAGGGGTTATGTATCTTGACCATAGTATTATAAAAGTGTAATTTTATTCTAAGAAATGAAATAGATATTTTTTCAATGCCATTTTCATTATTACTGTATTTAACAAAATACACATGAATATAAGATGAATATGATAAAATAGATTTGTTAAATACAAATAAAACATAATTGTATTTTTTGAAAATATATAATTAATATTTTAAATAAAATTTATTTTCATTCAATATTCTTATAAAACACAATTTATTTAAATATAATTGTATAATTTCCCGGGTAAATTTTCTAAGGGTCCAAAAGTTGATTATGTTTTAAAAACTCTTATTTTTCAATAAATAATTATTTTTATCTAAAAATTAAAATTATCATTTTTAAAAAACAATTTTTTGTTAAATAAATATTATATTTAAAATCAACACGTTAAAATTAATTTAGGGGGAAATTTTGAGAATTTAAAAAAATACTTTATTTTTCAGTAAATAACAAAAATACAGTTTCATGTATTCAGTGTGTTTTATGACTTCATAAATTTTTAATAATGATATAATAATTAATAAAACTCAATCCATGACCAAAAATAAGTTATTTTATTAATATAATATATTTTAATGAATTAAAATGAATTTTCAAACCTATAAATAACTTTCCAAAGTCTAAATGAAAATTATGGTTTTAAAAACATTATTTCATGGAAAATTTATTTTTCAATGACAAACGTAATATAATATATTTAAGTTATATTCTAAAACTAAAATATTTCAAAAACCACTTTCTATATGTCATAAACCATGATCCAAAACCATGGGTAAGCGAATGGTTTTGTAATTTCCACAATCAAGATTTCCAAGGCCTAAATTTAGAAATTAATAAACAATAATCCCACATTTGATATAAATACCCACCTATCCACTCCATTTCATTAACTCACAATAAATTAATCAAAAATTTCACCTCATTTTCCCTCTCTACATACTTTACAAGGAGTTTCTAAATTTCCAAGGAACTCCCCCCAAGCTTTAAGAATCTATCTTGCAAGGTAAGGGATTATCTTCCTCACCATTTTTATCCAAGTAATTACCATGTATTTAGTTCTATATTTTAAAATTTATAGTGTCCCATGAACTTATGATCATTATATTATTGTCTAAATATTTTTCTATCAATTATTTACTTTCATTCACTCTTGTTAAGCTAATTCTATAAACCACTTTGTACATCCATTATGCTTCCAAAATCATTGTTTGATTTTACATGCCTCCCGCTTTTATATCGTGAATACCCAACACTATTTTTATTAAAATTTATTCATATATATGTAATTATAATCTATTTATTGGGTATTTCCATGTATGAAACCCAATTTCCCTTCATGTGGGTTAAAAATGATAAAAAACTCAAGTCTTTAAACACTTATGTACTCAATGATTTTATATGAAACTCATTATTTATTCTATATGGGTTATTGATGAAATGATTTATTATAATATATGATCTATGTATAACACGTGAATTAATACATATGAATGGTGTTTTTGATAGCACTCCAATGCATTGGGTAAAAAATTGATCTCTAGAGATGACATATTTATGATACCTTCATGAATAACCTTGGTAATATGTTTTATGACACACTGTCAATAAACCTTGGTAATATGATTATGAATGTATATTATTTATGTTGTATCCAAATTTTCATGTTATGTATCATATATTTATGATTATTCTATCATTTTATGCCTCATGGTTTATCCATGTTAATTGATCATGTTTCATTTCCTTTGTTTATCCCTTACTGGGATTTATGCTCAACCTTTTCTATTGATGTATATATCTAGGAAATCAATTGCAATGAGGTGACCTGAGATATAATAATAGAGTATTTTAATATCATTAAATTAATTTTATTTTTATGTTTTCTTTGTGTACTTATGTATTATATACCTAGTTTCTAAGACACTGGACATCAAAAGGCCCTTAAAAGTTATTAATGTAATGTTTTGTTAAGGAAGTATATTAAAAATAATGTATTAAAAAAGAGGGTTTCCATGGTATATGTGAATCCTAGATTCATTACTTGGAGGACCATGTTCCAACCACACAACCACCTCTAAGGGTATCTTCAAACCATGCACTTGGGAACCACATGGCTTGATAGTCCCAGCAAGCTCACCAGGTACCACTAGTTCACTCTCATTATCATCAAATAAAATAATAAATAATCAAGAAACTCACATTATATAATTAAGTCAATGATACCATCGACTAAATTTGAAACACGCTAAAAATGGATAAAAACAACGCAAGTCCCAAGACTCAAACTCGACTTCCCATGGAAAATCAAGGTTTGACACTAAAAGTGTTGTCCAAAAAATTATTCATACCAATACCCAAATTCTTGAAGATCTTATATCTAATCTACCTTCAATACCAAAATAAAAAAGGTTAGATCTAATACCATTTTTTCATGAACCATCCTAGTTTTTTCCTTCATCGTACACCAGAGTCAGCCTATAACATACTTGAGGGGCATCCATAATCCCCTTGGGTTGACAACAAATTTCATTAGCATCAAATTCAATTATTGGGGATGACTTTCCACAAAAAATAAATTAACCTAACATTAGATTATTGGCATTACCCATTCGTTAGTCATACATCCGCACAAAATCTGATAAGAAGAAAATAATCTTGATAATCAATTTAAACAATATAAAGCAAACAATTTCCCTATCCTCACCTCAAAATCCCTCACACATAACAACTGTCATATTCAACATCCATAACTCCACATATATTGAGTGCCACTGATTAAAGGAAAATTAAAGTAGGAGAAAACTATATGGGAAATGGGACAAAGTAAATTAAATAAGATAAAACAAATGAAATACCTCTATATGACTTTACAATTCACCATATAACCTTTATATAAACATGGCCCAAGAGAAATAATGAGTTTAACGATAACCTAAAATATTAGTAAGCATGAGCGTGAAGTCTTAGTATGAATTCCATAGGAAACTACACCCCATGCATAGAATATCCATTAAATTCTAGTTTGAAATAAATTATTGAAAATATGTTTTTTATGCTTAATAACATAAAATCCAATGTCATTTTTGAAATTATTTATTTGAACTTTTCTTTTTAATTTCATTACATGAAAACAATCACTTTGAATGAATTTAAAATCCAAATATTCCTTCATTAGAAATGACCATTGAAAACTACCTTTAAAATACTTTTAAAGTGTGGTTTCCAATTTTCATAACCCGACCCCAGCTAGGGCTCGAGCCGCAACTACCCCAAGCTCGCCTCCATAGTCCAGGGGGTGTAGACCAATGAAAAAGGCATAACTAACATGGGGAGACCTTTACCTATGTACTTTTATGCACACACATAACTATCTTGATGAAAAAGTGTAGAGGAAGTAAAAGTAAATTAAGAAAAAAAATATAAGGGAACAACCATTCATGAAAATTCTCTAGACAATAAAAAAGTATGGTAGTAAAAACTAAAAAATAAAGGGGGAAAATACATGCCCAACCAGAAATATATACCAACCTGAAAAAATTGGAAAGTAAAATGTTGAGAGATCCCATCTTCTAGTCTCCATGTTGCAACCACTGTATGCGGTCCAAAGTATCAAGTATCCCTAAGCTCCCTTGAAGTCACCACCGACCTATCTATCATTTTCATAAGACACAACACATGTGGAAAAATCCCATATAGGGGTGAGTATAAACATACCCAATAGAATGCCTTGAAATCTAAAGGTTGAGTAGTAAGAGATACAATAGGAATAGAAATACTATAGATAGTACACAAGTGTAGTGAAATAGAAAATATAAACCCAAACCAGGAGTGGAAGTAACCTCATCCAAACATAAGGAGCTCGACATGATGAGTAGATGAACTAAAAATCAATTCTTTTCCACCTATAGTAGGATAGTAATATCATCCATCCATGAGAATCTAAACATTAAAAGAACATGTCATACCTCGTGCGTCTTTGCCTCTCGTGGAAAGAGAGTAACCAAGTCTGAAGGTATAGATACAAAAGGTATATATATATGCTCATTCAAAGAATACCGAATGAGATATTAAGGGGATATCCATATCATATCATATCCTGAGAGGAAGAGTAACCTCATCCAAGCACAAGGGTCTTAACACAGTGATCATATGAACTACACATCTAGTCTTCACCACTTGTAGTAGGAGAATAGACTCATCTAACCATGAGAATATAAATATGAAAAGCACTTGGAATACCCGAAACATATTCACCTATCATGGAAGAAGAGTATCCAATAGTTCCAAAATTCCACCAATGATTCCCAGCATCCCAAGTGTTTACCTAGAAGTAATTGTACAAGTCTAACCATACCTCATCATTATGTCACAAAGCCAAGTGGGCACAAACTTGAAGTAGTGGACCCGTGTCCTAGTACGTCAGGGGGATTCCACTCTATAATTCATCGAGTATGTCACTACCCAGCTCCATTGGAGGTTCAACTTGGTATCTTTTGAGGACGCCATTACCCATCTATTCTAGAGGGTCGACTCAGTATCCATCGAGGACACCACTGCCCTTCTATGCTAAAGGGTCAACTCGGTATCCATCGAGGACTCCAATTCTCAGTCCCTACTAGAGTGTATACTCAAAAACCATCAAGGAATCTACTTCATAGTCACTACTGGAGGGTCTACTCAGAAACACTCAAGGACTCCATTGTCTAGTCTCTGTTGGAGGATCTACTCAGAAAGTCACTAGTGATCTTGTACAATCACTGTTGTCGTCGATCATCTCCTATCCAGAAATCAAGCTCAAAACATTTCAAATCAAATCTCTAAATCCACAACTAAGGTCATAATTTTATTTTAGGTGAAAAAAACTCAAGATAGTCTACTTGAAAGCTAAAATATGAGTCCAAAAGAAGGACATACGAGGGGTAGAATATTCTTAAGAAATACATGGTATGTAAGGGGTCCATATGAAATGAAACCCCACACCTTCCCCTAGCCATGTCTTTATCAGCACATGGATTTCTGACCATATAGTACTACACAATGTGTAAGGGTACTACACAGTGTGTAAGGGTACTACACGACATGTCTCAGCCAAAATCATGACGAATACATGAGGCTCATCGTCGGTCTGAGGTAAAAAAAACATAATTTCACTAATATAACACTGTAAATGGCCTTGGATATCTAAACAGATCACACCATTGTGATCCTCATGGAAAAACACTTGGTATAATCTATTCACTTTCCCAAATCAGACACCCGGTGAAAAAACTACATTTTACCATATAACGCATGAATGGTGCTTCAAGGGCCCAAGACATGAAACTTAATTAAATACCTGATATTTGTCTCAAAACATCCACCTCAATTTTAGGGTTGCAATGCTACTAACATTTCATCATTCTAACAATGTATAAAGAAGATACATTATATAAAATATTTCACAATATTATTATTAATTATTATTATTGTTATTATTATTATTATTATTATTATTATTATTATTATTATTGGGTGTTTCATGCACCTGAGGCATGAGTCTGAAAAAGGTATTCATCGTCGATCTTTAATCGTCTATTTTAGTACCATGATCACAATGTCGCATATGGTTCATCAATCTGATGCCTTGATTAAAATATATAACTCATGCAAGATTCTTTAACCATAAATAATAATATAATTATTTTTATACTTATTTTTTTTCTTTTAACATTATGTAAAGGGAGAGGACCA
Source organism: Viscum album (assembly GCA_963277665.1). Lineage (NCBI taxonomy): Eukaryota > Viridiplantae > Streptophyta > Magnoliopsida > Santalales > Viscaceae > Viscum > Viscum album. The sequence goes on from OY728159.1 coordinate 151,663,701, forward strand.
CACCCAAGATCTCCTTTATCCCATGTTATACACACCTCTCAAGAGGAAACCCAACTTTCTTTTAATTTTATTAAACCAATATTATCATAATAACTATTATAATACAATATTAAAATTTACAACAAAGGGGTCATGTTATGACCCATATTTTTTCATTATGTACACCCCCTCCTTCAGGTGGGATTTCTACATTAATCTATTTAATAAAAACGACATCAATTCTATTAAATATTTATAAATAATTTTTATTCATTAAATTAAAATCATTTAATTTAATTAACTGTGCATTATATGCCACAATTATTATTATTATTATTAAATATAATAATAAAAATAATAAAATAATTTAATTTTATTAACTCATCACCATTATTATTATTATTATTATTATTTGATGCTCGCCACATTGACCACATCTGATTAAATCGTCGGTGATATGAGTCTTGTCACCATCGCGTTCATACCAAGTAGCCCCCACCATGTAATGTATCATATTTTCCATGTATTATTTTTAAATATTATATGGATTAATTTCAAGAGTAGGCACTAATACGGAATAAAATTCCAAGACTTGGTATGCCAAGAATAAATGTTTGAAATATATTAAAAATATTAATAGCACGTGTGTGTATTTTTCCTGAAAAAGTGAAATAACTTCTAAACGAGTTCCCATATCAGAAATATAAAGTTACCATTGAGTTTAAAATGTGATTTTTACCCTAAGAATGACTTAATATTAGTTTACGTGGGTCATTTTTGGAAAAGTTGTTGTGGGCATTGAAATGAATAAAATAATTGAATAAAATTAATTTATTTCAAATGATTGACGCAACAAATGGTTATTCTTTAAATATACTATTATGCAGAAATATCAAGGTTATCCACATAACCCTGGATATTTTGGAGGATAATTGTAGAGATCCTTAGAGAATCCTCTCAAGCAAATGATGATGAAGTTGCGAATCAAAGACTAACACGCATCGATTTTCAATAATCTCACCAATGAATGCAACACATGTTTTTTCTTCATCATAGATTGATATAAATTGAGTTAGAGTGCATATTTTGATTCATTTATTATCCTTTTTTTATTTCTAAAATGAATGTGGATCAATCGACAAACGGATTGATTCATAGATCATGCATATTGCGGGTGGGAATTATTATTCAGGGTCTTGAGGGTATAATTTATCTCTTGATTTGATTTATTTGATTTTCCTTCTAAAAAAAATGAATCGATATTTACAAAAACATTGATCAAGGTCTGTTCCTCTTGATTGATTTTTACATTTTCTACCCCCATTAATTGTTCATCACATTCATTCTTCGTTTTTTCCACGGCTCGACAAATATCGATCAATCGATCATTGAGCAACTGTTTCTTGGTGCAACGTTCCAAAATCATAGATTCAGGATTAGCACAATACGATAGAGGTGTGATGATGAAGACAGAACTATTCAGACAACGGATGATTCCTGATTTCACATTCTTCGATACATAATAAAGAACAATCAATAGATTAATGTAGAAATCCCACCTGAAGGATGGGGATTTCGAAGAGATAGCAGCACAGGTGAAAGTGGGAGGAAGAATAAGGGTTTATGGAAAAAAACCAATACACACAGTGTTATCCCTTGGCTACACGGCATCTATCCCCCTTTGAATGACTCAGAATGTACCTGAAGAAGTACACGAACACAGGGAGGAGTACATGGGTTTACTAAACATCATGTACTCCCCCACACAATAAGTCATGGATCATGTACACGGGTACCTAATGTACTGGTACACGATCATGGGTACACAATTTGACACCGTGTACTGGCACATGGCTAGAGTACACAGACGAGACCTAGTGTACAGGTACACGGCGTGTAACCCCTCTACACATTGTGTACTCCTCTATACTAGATGTACATGGTTTGAATGACATGGTCCATTTACATGGGTAGAACCTGGAGTCAAGGAATAGGGCGTGTAACCCATGTACACACTGTGTACTCTTTCTTAAATGGATTAGATCTCTTGTCCCCTGTATCTTGTACAAGCTCTGTTAGGGTTTGTTTCCCTTATTATTTCCTTACAGGTTGGTAATAATCCTTTCCTACTCCTAGTACAATGATCTATTCAATGGGACTTCCTAGATAGAGTTTTTAGAATCCCCCTCCCCCACGAGAGGCCCAGAGTGGGATGCTATATTCATCTTCATGCCCTAGGTAGAGTTCTTGGTATCGACATGACCAATCCTACTAGGCATTGATCCTCTACTTAGTGAGTTAATCCAGATTGAGTTGCTGGTATCACCCCATGTCCCTGGATGTGATCCTCATCTATGTATCATATTATCATTGGATATATCATCTTGTATTTTTCTCATGATGAGACCCAATGAGAAGTACCTCTCAGATAGACATCATCGGTGCTATTGGACTCAGGAATGTGTTCTCCTGGATCAGTGCTTCATGGAATCTTCAATCTAGAATCCTAGGACAGTATACTATGGTTGTGAATTGCCTCTAGATTGTGTGTCTTGGTTAATTATATCTATATATTATTGTTATATGTGATGTAGACATATACCTATGTAGAGATGATTGTATTTCCTTTGTTATATGCTTTGTGGTTTCGGGGTGTCCAACTAAGTATTGTTATACTCACTGTTGCACGGTATTTTCCCACACATGTCATGTCTTGTGCAGATGATCAACCTTTTGATGGAGTCCTAGGTAGGCTAGGACCAGATTTTTCTTTGTGAGACTAGACAGACCAAGGTGTGTTCCTATGGATTTCAGAAAATAGTCTTAGTACCTTTACTTTTAGGTTGGACTTGTGTTACTGACTTATTTGTGGTGGGATTATATTTTTCCATGTTTACTTTCTTTACTTATTATCATACTTTGGTTGTGGGATATAGATGTATGTGTGCATTGTTTATTCAGTTGTTTTTACATTTTAGCATTTAGTGAGTTTGGATATGTGTATTTGTGTACAGGTACTTAGAAAATTCCTCCCATGTTAGTGATATGCCTACTTGGTGATAGTCACCAACCCCCCACCTATTGGAGGTGGCCTTGGAGAGTCACATCATGATCCCCACTGGGATGGGACATGATAGAGTGGTATCAGAGGTGTTCGTTTATACTTTAGGACCAGGAGTCAGTGATATTGGTTTGGGGAAACAATGTAAAGTGTTTTGAGTTTTTCCTTCAGGCCAAGGACTCCATTGTTAGTGAAGCGGCTTATGTATCCAAACACCAAGACTCTGATAACCTTTTTTTTTACTTGGTGCATGAGAAAACTAGTTATAGGTAAAACAATGGTAAATTCATTATATAGGAATGGGTTGTGGTTCCATTTACTTGAGTCGTCTCTCTATATATACTCATTTATTGTGTTCCATATTGTTTGTATCACAAGGATTATTTCCTTAGTGATGAGTCTTCAATATAGGGACAAGTTCCCAAGATGTTACCTCCAGGTGGTGCACGAGCCATAACACCTATAGAGTATAATGTGGTACATGCAGTATCAGAAAATGAGGAGCGTAGGCTGAGCATGATTCACAAGTTTCAATTATAGATACCCCTTAAGTTTTGAGGCTAGGCAGACCCACAGGCGGCTGAGGACTGTCTTGAGGTAGTGACCCAAGTTTTTCATCTAGTCAGGGCACCAACAGATCGGATAGTAGTCCTGGAAATGAGCCATCTTCTTACCTCAATAGGATGATGTTGGGGTTTAGTTACCCTATCTTATGATGAGGTGACTCTTTCATGGATAGAGTTGTCTCTTCAAAGAGGATTTCTCACTAGATACACTGAGGGTTGTATGTATCCAATAGCTTCTATAGCTCTAGTAGGGAAACATGAAAATAGCTAAGTATTCATCAATTTTTACCAACCTCTCTAGGTACTCGATGAATATGGTTTGATATCAGTTCTTCAGGGCTCAAACCTTCAAGCGACGTCTTCATAGGGATATATGATCCATTGTTATACCTTTGTGCATTACTATATATTTTGGGGTGCTATAGTGGTCCTTGGTGGTTGAAAGTTTCATGGATGAGTAGATACAGCTGGTGGTTGTTAGTAGTGGGAAATCATGAGAAGAGACCTCAGTAGTAGCGAATCGATGTCAGTATCAGATACCTGGGTATGGGAGACATTTTAGGAGGAGGTCTCAAGATATAGGATATATAGTTCAGGGATCACAGGGTCGGTTCAGTCATCCCAGAGAGATATGGTGCCACTCATGTGATGATAGGGGACATCTCACCTGAGATTGTTCGACCCATCATACAACTGATAGAGAAATCGTAGATGGACCAATGAGGCAGAGAAAGTGGTGGGATTAGGCAGTTCCTTAGGGTGGTGGATGTGATAGAGGAGCTGGGATATTAGCATGAAGTGTTCAACATTTTTAAATGTTACCACCACCACCCCCAGGTGGTCCACACCAAGCTCAGTTAGCTAGAGGATAGGGGCGGGGACAGCTACATGCGATCGAGGCTTATGACCCAAGAACTCTAGGAATGATTCAAGGTACGATTTGTGTCTTTTCTACCTTAGTTTTAGTACTCATAGACATAGGTTCTAGTCATTCATTTTTTTCCCACATATCTTTTATGAGACTTATAGATTATATTTGAATTCTTGACTCTACCCTTACACTTGTAGACTCTTACTAAAGAAGAATCAGTGATCACACACTTTTGCTGATAGTGTGACCTAACCCTTGGAGGTGATAGTTTCAGTTGTAATCTCTTGGTAATAGTGTTGAGACCTTATGATGTAATTCTTGGTATAAATTGGTTATCTTCAGTTCATGACTAGATTAACTACTTTAGGTGAAGGGTGTGGTGTGTCTATAGTGACGAAACTAGGTTTTATTTTGTTGGTGAAAAGGAAACCCAAGCAGTTCAGGATGGACTCATGCATAAGAGGGTATAATCGATCACTCATCAATTGGATAGTCTGACCCTTGGTGTAGTATATGTTATGAGTTTCCAGTTTCCTATAGTGGTGGTGGAGTATGTAGAAATCTTCCTCAAAGATGTTTCAGGTTTACCTCCTCGCCAAGATATAGACTTCTGTATTGATTTACACCTTAGTAAATCTTTGATATCTTCACTGGTATATCGGATGGCTCCCGTAGAGTTTCATGAGATGAGGGTGCAGTTGGAGGACTTGTATAGGAAGGACATCATGAGACCCATTGTTTCACCCTGGTCATCCCTAGTTTTATTTTTCAAGAAGGAATACGGAAGATTGAGGTTGTGTGTGGACTACCGGTGCTTAAACCAGGTGACCATGAAGAATAAGTATCCACTAATAAGGATCGATGACCTCTTTTATCAGTTTATAGGGGTGGGATGGTTCTCAAAGATTGAACTCAGATTAGGGTATCATTGGTTACAAGTATGATATAAGGATAAATGGAATACGACATTCAAATTTCATTACAGTCACTATGAGTACTTGGTGATTCCCTTTGGCATGAAGAATTCCCAAAAAGTGTTCATGGGACTCAAGAATTTGATCTTTCATCCTTACTTCAACCAGTTTTTGGTAGTCTTTGTCAATGATATCCTTGTATACATGGAATCAGAGGAGGAGCATGTGAGTCACTTAAGGATAGTTCTGGATATACTCTGAGGTCACTAGCTTTACGTAAAGTTCTCAAAGTTCCAGTTCTATATTTAGGTGGTCCACTTTCTGGGATATGTTACCTCAGAGGATGGAGTGGAAATGTACCTAGCTAAGGTCGAGATAGTGTTATCATGGGATCCACCTAAGAGCGTGATGTAGGTGCGGAGCTTCCTTGGTTTGGGAGGATATTATCAGAGATTCAAACATAATTTCTCTAGGATATCAGCACCCATGATACCTTTGACTCCAAAGGGGAATCCTTTCATGTGGACAGAGAGGTTCTAGTAGGATTTTCATTAGTTGAGGTAGATTTTGATGAGCGCTCCCATCTTGAGATTTCCATAGGAGGGTGTCAAGTACATAGTGATCTGCGATGCATCAGGAACCGGGCTTGGTTGTGTTTTGATGTAGAGTAAAGTGGTGATTGATTATGGTTCATGATAGTTGAGACCACATGATCCGAGCTACACAACCCACAATCTTGAGTTAGTAGTGGTATTCTTCACTTTGAATATGTGGCAACACTACCTGATGGGCGAGTGGTTTATTGTCTACTTTGATCACAAGAGTCTCAAGTATATCTTCACTTCGAATAATCTAAACTTGAGATAGAGGTGATGGGTATAGTTACTCTAGGATTATGACTTGAAATTTTTCTATAATCCTGGGAAGGGGAATATGGTAGAAAATGATCTCAGCAGGAGATCTTGTTTGCAGTTACTAAATGAGGCATCAGAGCAGTTTTCCTCATTGCAGATATCCTTTGTGAGGGGATATGGATTGGATTACCTTCAGTCGATGGTTTTAACCCCTCCCCTCTTATATAAATTTAGGGAGGTATGACTTGGGGATAATTACTAAAAGATCCAACGTGATCATATATCCATAGGTGTGCTCCTGGTGTATTTTCTAAAGGTAGGGTCATGTCGTTCTCTTCAAAGGATTCATGATGGTACCAATGATGTTGCGAAAAGAGGTTCTGAGAGATTTTTTTACATCTCCTTTGGAGTTACATCCAGGTGTGGAAAATATGTACCAGTACCTTTGATGTTAGTTTTTTTATCCATGGATGAAGAATGGAGTTTCATATTTCATCTCTTGATGCCTTACTTGTCAGCAAGTGAAGGCTGAGCACCAAGTTTCAGTGGGTTTGAGCCACCCCTTGAGGTGATAGAATGAAATTGGATTGATATATATGGACTTCGTGATGGGATTACCATGTACAACCAGGGGAAACAATTCCATCTGGTTGATCATAGATCAACTCACCAATTTAGCTCACTTCCTATTTATTTGATAGCAAAGTTTAGTAGAGAGGTTGGGATGCCTCTATGTGAAATAGATAGTTTTACTCCATTAAGTCCCATAGATGATTTTTTTTTTATCATGATTGTCGCTTTACATACTGGTTTTGTAAGGGATTACAGGAGGCATTTGGGACATAGTTACGCTTGAGCACAGCATTTCACCCCCAAACCAATAGCCATACTGAGTAAACCATTCAGGTTCTGGAGGACATGTTATGATAATTCATGTTGAACTTTAGCTGTATTTGGGAGGATCACCTAACATTGGTGGAGTTTTCATAAAAAAATATCTATTATTCCACCATCAATATAGAACCATTCGAGGCCTTTTATAGGTGACCATGTAGGTCACCACTTTGTTCGACTGACCCAAGAGAGTCAGCACTCATGGGGCTAGAGTTGGTGGAAGCTACAACATAGAAAGTGAAGATCATCCAAGATCATATGAAGACTACACAAAGCCATCAGAATTCTTATGTTAACAAGAGATGGAGGATTTTGGAGTTTGAGGAAGGAGACCATGTGTTCCTATAGGTTTCACCACGACATGGATTATGGATATTTGGTCGGGGTATCAATTTATCTTTGAGGTTCATCGACCCTTTCTAGATACTTTATAGAGTTGGTAAGGTGGTGTACCGCTTAACTTTACCTCCGCAGTTAGACCGGGTACACGTCATCTTCCACATGTCGTGGCTAAGGAAGTACATACATGACCCATCGCATGTTATCGACTAGGGTGAGCTAGACATCAAGGATGAAGCAACCTTTTTTGAATACCCGGTGGAGATCAAGGATAGGTAGGATATGATCCTTCATGGGTGATCGATTCCTTTGGTGTTTGTCTGGTGTCAGCATGGGAATCTCCAAGAGAGCGCATCGGAGTGGGAGGCTCAAATTCATGATCCATACCCCTCATATTTTTTAGAATCCCTTGTTTTGGAATTTTAAGGACGTACAGCTCCAAGGTGGGGAGAATTTAATGTCTCAAATTTTCCATGTATTGTTTTTAAATATTATATAGATTATTTTAGAGACTATACAATGAGAAGACGTGAAATTTTGAGTCCCAGTGTGCCCAGAATAAGTATTGGAAATATATTAAATATATTAAATATCACATGTGCACATTTTTTCTAAAAAAGTGAAATAACTTCTTAATGGGTTCCCAGATTAGAAATCTAAGGGTACCTTTGAGTTCAAAATGTGTGGTTTACCCTAGATGCGACTTAATATTAGTCTGAGTGGGTCTTTTTTAGAAAAGTTATCATGGGCATAGAAATAAATAAAATTATTTTATTTCAAATGTTTGACGCAATGACTAGTTAGTCCTTAAATAGACTATTATACAGAAATACCATGGTTATTATCATAACTATGGATCCTTTAGAGAATCATTGGAGAGATCCTTAGAGAATCATCTTAGGTGAATGATGAAAAAGATGCAAATCAAAGATTGATGTGCATCGGTTTTGAAGGATCTCACCAACGAATGCAACACATATTTATTCTTCATCAGTGATTGATCCAAATTGAGGTAGGGCGTGTGTTTTGATTTTTTTTATTCCCCGTTCCTTATTTCTATAATGAACGTGGAGGAATTGATGAACATATTGATTCAAAAATCATGCATATTGCAAGATGAGATTATTATGTGGGGTTTTGATGGGAGAATTTATTTCTTGATTTGATTTATTTTATTATCGTTATAATGGTAACAAATTGATATCAAAATGAACATCTATAGAGGTATGCTATTCTTGATTTATTTGTTTGTTTTCTCCCTCCATTTATCGTTCATCACGGGCATTCTTCGTTTGTCCCAGAGCTTGAAAAATCTCGATCAATCAATCATTTCACACCCATTTATTTGTGCAATGATTCAAAATAATAGATCCAAGATTATCATGAAAATATGAAGGTACAATGATGGAGACAGAGTGATTAGAAAAACATATGATTCCCAATTTCACATTCTTCATCGTTCTTTGGCATGTAATGAAGAATGATCAATAGATCTATTTTTCAAATGGATTAGACAAAAAAATTTGTTGTTAGAGCAATGGAAAGGCTTGGCCAAGACAATCCTAGAATACCAATGCAATTGGAGCCATATTCTGAAGTGGTGGTGGGATGGACGCGAGTAGGATGAAGAATAAGGGTTTCTGGAAAAATCCGATACACACGGCATGTAGCCCATGGCTAAACAGTGTGTAGCCCCCTTTGAATGACTCAAAATATACCTGAATAAGTACATGAAAATGGGGTGGAGTACATGGGTTTCCTATAGGGTGTGTACTCCCCCACATGAAGCTTGGATCATGTACATGGGATACCCTGTGTACTGGTACACAGGCATAGGTACATGGTCATACATCATGTACTGGAACACGGCTAGAGTACATGAATGGGACCCAGTGTATAGGGACATGGTTTGTAACCCCTCTGCACATTGTGTACTCCTCTATACTACATGGACACAATTTGAATGACATGGTCTATTTACACAAGAAGAACCCAGGGTTAAGGGACACGGCATGTAACCCCTCTAAACTTCGTGTAATCTTTCTTACATGTCCCCCATATCTTATACAACCTTCATTAGGGTTTTTCCCCTTATAATTTCCCTAAAGGTTTGTACAAATCATTTCCTTCTCCTAGAACAATAATCCCTACAGAGGGACTTCCTGGATAGAGTTGTTAGAATCCCCCCACCCAAGAGGCCTGGAGTGGGATCCTCTATTCATCTTTGTTCCCTATATAGATTTTTTGGTATCGATGTGACCAATCCTACTGGGTACTGATACTCTACTTAGTTGTTTAATTCAATTTTAGTTGTTGGTATCACCTCATGTCCCTAGTTGTGATCCTCATCTGTGTATCATATTCTCTTCGGATCTATCAGCATGTATCTTTCTCATGATGAGACCCAATGATTAGTACCTCTTGGACAGATGTCATCAGTGCAATCATACTCAGGAATGTGTTCTCCCAGATGACTAATTCATGGAATCTTTAAGCTATAATCCAAGGTTGGTATACTATAATTGGGAATTTCCTCTAGGCTATGTGTTTTGGTTGAGTATGTCTAGATATTATTATTATATGTGTTGTAGACATATACCTGCATAGAGATGACTATATTTCCTTTGTTATATGCTTTGTGATTTCGGGGTTTCCTACTGAGTATTGTTATACTCACTCTTGCACAGTCTTTGCTCGCACGTGTCATGTCTTGTGCAGATGATTGACCTTTTAATGAAGTCTTGGGTGGACCAGGACCATATGGTGCTTTTTGATACCAGACATACCATGGTGTGTTCCTATAGATTTCAAATAGTAGTCCTAGTAACTTTACTTTCAAGTTGGACTTGGTTTACAAACTTCTTTTTGTTGGGATTCTATTTGGATCTGTCTACTTTCTTTACTTCCTATCATACTTTGTTTGTGGGATATATATGTATGCATGAATTGGTTGTTCATTTGTTTTAACATTTCAACATTTAATGATCTTGGAGATGTGTGTGTGTACAATTACTTAGAAAATTCCTCCCATGTTAATGATATTCCTACTCGGTGCTAGTCATCAACCTCTAGACAATTGGAGGCAGGCTTAGGGATTCACAGAAAGGGCCCCACTAGAATGGGTCATAAAACACCACGAGACCCCACACATGACCTTCAATCAGAATTGATCTTGTCACACTGCACTTTATCACCATGTGCCAACTGGGAAAACCTAACTAACCATGAACCACCTCAGATCACAAAGCTCACACCCATTGTATCAAACTAATTCGTTCACCAAACATTATCCCACTCATTTATCAATCCATCCCCAAACCTTTGATTCAAATGTTTTTTGTGCCACCGCAACAAATCTAGGGGTTCTATCACACTTGAACCCACCTCGACAATGTTGAATCATGACCCTGTGGTCCAACGATGAAGAACACAAAGAACGATGTGGGGAAAGAACCAATAAAAAAGGTGATAAGCATCATTGGCCCAACATTCTTGGACAAAAAAATCATAGCGGGGAAGTCAGGGTGAGAAACATGGCATGGAAAATAAATAAATTTAAATAATAATTTATTTTGATACATGGTCTCATGAAAAGGTTCAAATTAGCACAGATCAAAGAAACAAATTTGATCATGGTCAATCTTGTAATAAAAAATGGAGGAAACCATGATTAAAAAGTAGTACCTCGATTATGGATTAATAATTGGTGAAGAATTCATCTGCAAGCAATGAAGGTGATCCACTTCATATACTGCCTATCGATTCACCTAGATTTGATCATCGGTCATTGTATAGTGTCAATCCGCCAATTAAAAAGGGTTGAAAGATTCTCTCAAAGATCCTAGGATTATGTGACTCACCTTGACGATTGTTTATATCAGATTATTTATATAGAAAATATGTTTAGTTCATTTAATTAAAAATAATAAATTAAATATTTATTTTAATTAAATGTACCTTCCAACAGCTTCCTTTACCATATTTCCTACACTGACCAACTTTAGGTCATATTTACAGTAAACGATGCATTCCAAACTCAATGGTGGTCTCATATTTCTCATCTGAGTATCCATATGTGAGTTATTTGGGTTAGGATTATTAAATAAATTTATTAAATTTATTTATTTATTCAATGCACCCACCAACGGCTGCCTCATCCGAACATCTCACACCGACCAATTTTAGGTTGTGTCAAGGGTGAAATCCATGTTCTGAATTCAAATATGGTCTCATATTTATAATCAGAGACTCCATTTATGAGATATTCCACTTTTTCAGAAAAAACTATGCACGCTCAATAAAAAAATATTTAATATTTTTATAAAATTAATTTCGAGCTCACCATGCCTCGGAATCGCATGTCGTTTTATTATATGGCTCTATAAATATTCCTAATAATATTCCAAAGTCTTACACAGAAAAACCAGAGTCTTTACATTATTCACTTTTAAAAATATTTTTTTCTCCAAAAAGAAAAAACTAAGGGAAAAGGTGGGGACACCGAGCCTGCATCTGGCTCTTCCATACATCTTCCCTACATCAGGATGTGCTGCCAAAGGAGACGTGTAAAACTATCTCATCACCTCCTATTGTAACATGACTAGAATCACCATCCATCACTAAAAAAGGATGACATGATTCCCTTATTCAAAAATTCCATCTGGTGGATCTCTTAATAATATATAGTCATACAAGATCTCTTAGTATATATCCCCAAGTTGTGTCTCCCTAACTCACTAAGAAAGAGGAGGGGTAAAAACCATTGACTAGATGTATATTTCACTATCCTCACTGATAAGGTTCAATTACAAATAGGTCAACTTCTATGTCAACTTCCTTGATAACAACAGATGAAAAACCTCATTTTAAGCATCTGTTACCATGTCCATTCCCTGGGTGGCCCTCAAACTCACATATCTTCAACCTTTTTAGGTTCCACTTTCACTCATATTTTTTAGAAGACATATCCTAAGAAGTGGAACTTCTAATATAGAACTAACTCTACGAGAGCTATCATACAATAGACACTCCCAGAGCATGTCTAGAATCATCTAATGTATCTAAAATTCTCTAACTTTGATTCCAAGGACATGAGGGTTCCACCATATAAGACTACCACATACCGATACAATAAAGGTTAAGGATCCATATAACATACCAAAGGGTATCACCAAGGAATCAAAGCAAATACAAGGGCTCTAGGAATCCATTCTTGGTACATCCACCTCTCATACGAGGAGCTGATGATAAACCATCTTGAGGTCAACCTCTGAGATCCACTTCACCCCAAACCACTGGTCAAAGAACTTATCATTTCTTGGGGGTGGATACCCTTCCTCGCATCACCGGGATCAAGTGATGCCAACACACACCTAACCTGAATCTCTTATCTGCCTCTTAGTTTAAAAAAAAGGGGGTTCCCAGGTGAATTCATTGGGTCTTATGAATAACTACCTCTATATACCCTCCAATCATACCAATATCTCTCACAGCCCCATGGGGTCATCTGATGTGCTAGTGAAAACATCAGGTTGTCCCTAGTGCAATTCTATATAGAGGTTCATCACGCGGTGGGAAGGTAAATATGAAACATCATTAGTAAAAATGTAATCAACACCCACCATCATTGTAGGAAGCTGATATATCATAAAATCCATTTATCTAGGGGTAATACAATCTAACTGATAAGGAAGTTTCTATAACCTCCTGCGAATGAGCTTATCCCACACCTCATCAAAGGAGGAAAAATCTATCACACATCCCAGAAGCACTACCATAATAACTACTATAAATCATTTAATCATGGATATTATATGGCCAATCCATTCTAAGGAAATCATCTTAGTATCCCGCTACCACTATAGAAATATTTCATGTGAGATTCTCTCTATCTCTCTTTACAGAGTCAAGTCACACTTTTGGTAGAAACATGTGATAAATGATCTCCTATGCAGAAGGCTCCAGTATAAGGGTTGAGTAAAAAGGCCGCCACTAGTATCTCTAAGTCTCAAACAGGGGATACACCCAGGGAATTTTGGTTTACAACTCTATTTTATATCTATAGCTGGAGCAGTAGAGACATGTGTCGTACCCCAAACCACACTCAAAGCCACTGAGCCACAATCTTGTACCACCTAAAGATATCCATTACCTTGCATTCATACTCACCAAAACTAGGCATATATTCAAAACCATATCACATATGTGCATCCAGATCACACAAGTCAAATAACTCCTCCACCACACCTCGATACTATCTATTATGGGAGACACTAACTCACCCAAATGGTTTTGAATCGCATCACAAGGATGAATCTCGGTGGAGGAAGCATACCTATTCCTTGCATGTATGATTCCATGCTAAAAAATCTCTATCAAAGGACTCTACTTATTCCTATTGTCATCCTAGAGAGGTCTCATCATGAGTATCACCATTGAAAGGGATCCTAACCAAGCAGGATATCCAAACTATAGGATCAGGCCAGACCATAAAAACTTGAGGAGGGATTGGGTATCAACATGAAATTTGGGTGATACCTATTTTCAAAACCTACTATGAGCACTCAGCATAGGTGAATCATCCTCTGGTACCACTGGAACCAACTATTGTGCTATGAAGAGCACTGGTTACAAGATCAGCCACCTGATCAGTTAGGATCTTCACAAGTCTAAAAACTCAAATTAACAAGTCAAACCAAACCTCTAATTCCTAGGTATTTGTATTATCACAGAACCTTAGTGACCTCTAGTGCTGGAACTCATGGGGTGCGCTAAACCTATACACATCATCACCCTACTTTTCTAGTACCAAATGCTACTCTACCGGCAGGGGTGCTGCTAACTGCCTGCCTGGAGGAAAAGATCTCATGGTATGGATCCTGAATTGTGTTCTCATCGCTCATCGGATCGTTGTCATGATTTAGAAGTCGATAACCTGGAAGGCTATCTTCACGGAGGCATCTCAAAAGTGATCGAGATGTACCATGGTAAAATTATCATATATTTAAATATATAGCAATAATGGGGGGATGACTCAAGAAGGATAGTTAAACACTCAGTATTATATGATGCATGTATCATTGATCCTTACAACAAATGTCTTGGTATGTGAAGTAAAAACTTGTGTATTCAAGGTCCTAGTGAATGGGTGCAGTAGTCTCTCACACCATCACTAGATTCCCTAGCCTAAGATTCACACTCAAGACAGTTTTACATTGTTTCCCTAAAACCCAACCAAATACTCTTAAGGGGGTAGTCTGATCAATGTCCCAAGGAATGAAATTTATATGATACTAATCTATCACGACTTGACCCAAGATAGTGCTCAAGCCGCAACTACCCCAATCCCACCTCCATAGGCCAGGGGTGGTGACCAGCACTGAAGGCATAACTAACATGGGAAGGCCTTTTTCTAAGTACATGTACGCACACACATAGCCATATTGATGAAAAAGTTAAAAAGGAGTAAATGTAAAAGAAACAAAAAAGATAAGGGAACAACCATGCATGAAAATCCTCTAGACAATACAAAATTATAGTAGTAAAAATTGAAAAGTAAAGGGTAAAAATACACACCCAACCTGAAATATGTCCCAACCTGAAAAAACTAGAAAGTAAAATGTTGAGAGATCCCAGCTTCTGGTATCCAAGATGCGCCCACCATACATAGTCCAAAGTACCAGGTATCTTGAAGCTCCCCTAAAGCCACCATCAACATATCTATCATCTACATAAGACACGACACATTCAAATAAAGATCGTTTAGGGGTGAGTACATACATACCCAATAGAGGACACCAGAAGCTAAAGGGGGAGAAGTAAAAGATATAATAGGAATAGAAAGATTATAAATAGTACACAATTGTAGTGAAATAGAATAGTTCAAAACAAACCAAGAGTGGAAATAACGTCATCCAAACACAAGGGTCTCAACACAGTGAGTAGATGAACTACTCGTTGAGTCTTCACCACCTATAGTAGGAGAGTAAACTCATCCAAATATGAGAATCTAATCACGAAAAGCACATGTCATACCCCACGCATCTTTACCTCTCATGGAAAGAGAGTAACCAAGTCCAAAGGAATAGATATAGAAGGTATATATATATATATATGTTCTTAGTTAAAGAATCCAAAATGAGAGAGTAAGGGGATCTCCATCTCACAACTCATCCCAATAGGAAAATTAACCTCATCCAAGTATAAGGGGATCGACATGGTAAGTCGATGAACTACATATTGAGTCTCTTCCACCTATAGAAGAAGAGTATACTAATCCAAGAATGAGAATATAATCACATAAATCATGTGGCATACCTTACGCATCTTCACCTCTCATGGAGGGGGAGTATCCAATGGTTCCAAAAGTCCATCAACAATTCCCAAAATCCCACGTGTCTACCCATAAGTAACCATAAAAGTCTAACCATGACTCTTAACTATGATGAATAACTGAGTGGGAACAAAATATAAGTAGATAACCCACACCCCGTTATATTAAGGGGGTTCCACTCTGTAAGCCATAGAGGATGTCACTATCTAGATCCACTGGAGGTTCAACTCATTATCTGTCGAGGATACCACTTCCCATCTATGTTTGAGGGTCTACTTGGTATCCATAAAGGATTCCACTACCCAATCTCTGATAGAGGGTCTACTTAGAAACCATCGAGGACTCCACTTCCCAGTTGCTACTAGAGGGTTTACTCAGAAACCATCCAGGACTCCACTGCCCAGTCTCTACTAAAGGGTCTACTCAAAAAGTCACTGGTGATCCTACGTAATCATAGAAATCATTGAGCATCGCCTAGCTAGTCATCGTGCCTAAATAATTTTACATCATATCTCAAAATCCACAACCTAGGGAACCATAACATTTTGTGTGGAAAAACACTCCAGATATACTACTCTTAGGCTAATAATCTGAGTCCAAATGAAGGAGATATGAGAGGTAGAAGATTCTCAAGAAATAAATGGTGTATAGGGGGTCTTCATGATGTGCATCCCTACACCTGTTCTTGTCCATTTCCTCTCCAATACATGGCTTTCTGACCATATAGTGCTACATGGTGTATATGGTTACTACATGACATGTCTCGGAAAAAATTATGACGAACGCACGAGGCCCGTCGTCAGTCCGAGGGAAAAAATATAATTTTTCTAATATGACTCTTAAAATGACCCCATATGGCTAAAAATTTTACACTATTGTGATCCTCATAAAAAACTGATCAAGATAGGCTATTCACTTTCTCAAATTGGATGCCTAGTGAAAAAGTTACATTTCACCATATAACGCATGAACGGTGCTTCATGGGTGTGAGCCATGAACCCAAATTAAATACCTGATATTGGTCTAAAAATGTCTGCCTCAATTTCAAGGTCGAAAATCCACTAACAATTCATCATTATGACACCGTATGAAGAAGATACATTAGATACAAGATTCCCTAATATTATTATTATTATTATTGGGTGTTTTTTGGACCTGAGGTGTGAGTCCAAAAAAATTATCCATCACTGATCTTGTATGTTTCAGTACCACAATTGCAATGTCATAGATGGTTCATCAATCTGACGCATTGGTTAAAAAATATAACTGATACAAGATTATATAACCAAAAATAATAATATAAATATTTTATATTATTATTAATTTATTTTAACATTATGGCAACGGGAGAGGGTCATTCCTAAGATCTCCTTTATCTCATGTTATATGTTCCTCACAAGGGGAAATCTAACTTTCTTTTAATTTTATTAAACCAATATTATCATAATAACTATTATAATATAATATTAAAATTTACAACAAGGGGGTAACAGTGGACCCCCACTCCCCTCTTTTTTCACTACATACACCCCATCCTTTAGGTGGGATTTCTACATTTATCTATTTAATAAAAATGAAATCAATTCCATTAAATATTTAAAAATTACTTTTATTCATTAAATTAAAATTATTTAATTTAATTAACCATTCATTTTATGTCACAATTATTGTTATTATTAAATATAATAATAATAATAAAAATCCTCCTTTAATTTTATTAACTCATCCCCACTATTATTATTATTATTATTTAATACTCTTCACATTTACCATGTCCAACTAACTTATCATAGATTTGAACCCGACCACTAACACATTAACGTCAAGTATCCCCCACCATGAGACCTCATGCACGACCTATGCTTGAAACTGATCTCATCACACCGCATGTCATCACCACATGCCAATTGGGAAAACTGGGAACACTTATCTAATTCTGAACCACCTTCGATAACAAAGCTCACACACACAATACCAAAATGATCTTTTCACCAAACACCATCCTACTCTTTTATCAATCTCTCTCCAAACTGTCGATCTGCATGTTGTTCATGTCACTGCAATGAATCTGGGGGTTCGAACACACTCAAACCCACCCTAGAAATGTCAAATCGTGACCCTGTGGTCCAAATATGAAGAAAGAAAAGAACAGTGGGGGAAAACACCAATAACAAAGGTGATAAGAATCATTGTCCCAGCGTTATTGGGAAAAAATTCATAGTGGGGAAACCTGGGTGATAAACATTGCATGGAAAATAAATAAATTGAAAGAATAATTTATTTTGATACACAGTATCATGAAAAGGTTCAAATTAATGTATATCAAAGTAAAAAAATTTATAATGCTAAATATTTTAATCAAAAGGGGTGGAAACAACAATTGATGAGTCCTACCTTGATTATGGATTGATCATTAGTAAATAACACATCCTCTAGTAATGAAGGCAATCCACTACATATTCTTATTATTGATTCGCCTCGATCTAATCACCGGTCTTTATCTGGTTTCAATCCACCAATAAAAAAGGGGTGAAAGCTCCTCTCAACGATCTTAGGGTTATGCGGATAACCCTAAAATTTTTTCATAGAAACTTATTCATAGATAAAATAAATTTAGGTCATTTAATTCAAAATAAATAAATTATTTATTTATTTTAATTATACGCACTCACCAACAACTTCCTTTACCATACATCCCGCGCTGATCAACTTTAGGTTATGTCTAGGGTAAACACTGCATTCCAAACTCAATGGTGGTCTCATATTTCTCATTTGAGTCTCTTTATGTGAGTTATTTGGTTTAGTGTTATTAAATAAATTAATTAAATTAATTAATTTATCCAATGCACCCACCAATGGGTGCCTCATCGGAACAACCTATTCCAACCAACTTTAGGTCGTGCCTAGGGTAAACTCCATGTTTTGGATTCAACCATGGTCTCATATTTTCGATCTGAGAATTCATTTATGATATATTCTACTTTTTCAGGAAAATTGTTCATGCGCAATAAAAATATATTTAATATTTTTATAAAATTAATTCTGGGATCATCAGGCCTCAAAATCGCTCATCGTTTTAGTGCCTATATCCAAAAATATTCCTAGGAATATTCCAAAGTTTTAAATGGAAAAACCAAAGTCTCTAAACCAATTCAATTTAGAAGAACCATTTTAGTTAAGAGAATTTAAATCTCAAGAAATAATGAAATAAAACATTAAAGTGGTATAGGTATCAAGATAGATAGAACAAAGTAATCTAAAATGGAAATAAAAGTGGATAATTGTCCCAAAATAAATAAGGTTCAAATTAAAAGATATAAAAAATATTTTCAAAACATGCAACATGGAAAAAACTTCCTAAATTCACTCATTCTAGGGGGACCTAGAACTTCTACATCACTAATTTGGGAGACCCTCAATTTTTGGAATGGAACTAGTATCACATCACTGGCCATTATGGGTGCACATCTATGTCACTAATATAACTAGTGGTGGGGGAACCTCATCTCAATCTAGGATCTCCTACCAAAGTACTTAAGCCTTCCATGAGGTTTGAATAATAACTACAAGCACACATCAATAGCATACAATATAAAGAACATATAAAATCAATAAGAAACTATAGGTAGATTCAAGTCATACGCCCAAATCCTTTAAGTGAGAAATTCCAAGAAAAACTCATGGATTTTCCATTGAGAATCAATTAAGGGTGTGAACATTTATTTGGAAGGTGTTGAATGAGCCTTGTATTCATTATTTAGAATTATAAATTATAAAACTATCTAAAATAACAATTATAAGGCTTTATAAAACGTCTTATACATTTTGGTATCTTTAAATCCCCCTTTTAAAATTCCACAAAAATCTTTAGAAATTTAGAGAAAATTCGTTGAAATAAATTTTAATATAAAAAACACCTCTTAAAATATTAAAATATAATTACCAAGGCCTTTTGATCATTTTAAAAAACACTCAATGTGTGAGAATAATTAAAACGGATTTTTACCGTGTTTTGGATTTGATAAATATCCTTTACATTGAAGTGGAAATAAATTGAAACTTGATTTTACCTTCAAATAATAATCAAACATATTTAATACTGTTATTAAGTATCCAAAACACAAGTTTAAAACACAAGAAATTATGGTTATTGAAATTAAAGAAAAATGTGAGGAGCAACCCATAATAAATCTATCGCAGATGGTGTGAAGCTTTGAAGAAAAAAGGAAGAAGGCCTTAAAAACTCATCACACACCCTGACATTGAGAATTAAAATAAATTTAGAAGCAAACCCTGACTAGGGTTTTTTCCAAGGGGATGTTCAATGAAGAGGGAAGAAAATGATTGAAATAAGGATAGGAGAGGAAGAGGAAATATTGAATGAAGATATATCACATGAAATCAGAGGGAGAGAGCCACAATCCAAGGGTGAAGGAAGAGGTGGGTGGGAGGAGGGGAGTTTTGTGATTAAGGGGAAAATAAAAGAGAGACGTTTAATGCATGATTTTATAAAAAATAATGGAGGGGTAAAAATTAAAATTAAAATTTTTAAGTCACTGGGTAAAATGAACGGTTGTTGCATGGTTTACCAAACTATGTGCCCTTCACTGGGAATACCAAGGTATTTGTATTATTAGGTCACATGGTTAAAAAAATTGTGTTCCAACCATGAAAAATGGGTCTATTAAAATTATAGATGCATTTTCACAGTCACCACACAGTTTAACTAATTGTGCGAGCTAACCACATGACACGCTAAATCTTTAGAATTTTCTAAATTTTCAAAAAACGAGGTCCAAAACTCTAGGATAAAAATAAAGGCTAATTAATTAATTAATTAATTAATTAAAATTTAGGGTGTGAGATACACAGAATGTGTATCACCCTGACCCTAAAATCCCAGATCTGGTGCATTATTTATTACATTGGCATGTTTACAATGAAACAAATCCCAAAGAACCAATCAGTTTATCATTTTTGGAAAAACATATTACATACATGAACCTTATATTACAATTTAAAACATAAAATACAACATAAGAAATATCTTGACAATTCTATTATTCTCCTAGCTTAACCCTGCATATTAGTCATAATATACAACTTGGCATCCTGGGAAAAATAAAACATTAGAAAGGGGTGAACTCATATGCTCAGTAAGGCTAAGCATACAACAGAATCTATCATAAATAATCATAAACATTATGGAAAGGTGAATTAATAAAACACAATCCATTTAAACATAGTCTTGAGAATAATATGGAAATAATAAATAATATCATACAAAATAATCACATGATCTAGAAAACATAATCATGGATATTCTACTAGTCGAATAATCACATGGAATATCAATAACTAATCTCATAATGAGGGAATACATACTGAGGGATATCTAAAACATACTGTCAAGGCATATTCCAAGTCACTATACAATAATGGGTAAAAAACCGATCTAGTTTTTCTCATGAGACCTACCGATGCATCGAGGGGTTATATCAGGCCTCGCCCGACACTTACAAATTCCAATGCATTCCTCATATAAAAAGGATGAAACAAAACCAACATAAATATTTGTATTAAAACTAGAATACGAAATGATAATACATTGACCATAAACCATGAATGGTATCAAAATAGCACATTGAAGTTCTAATGGATCGAATAAAAACTGAGAAGGGGGGTTGAATCAGTTATTTTACTTTTTATAAGTTTTAATACTTTTCAAAACTTAACCCCTATAACCTATTAATATTTATTTCCTTATCATATTTTTTAAAAACTAATGCATAAAAAGTAGGAAAGAAAGTAAAGAACACAATATTTACAAGGTTCAGCCATAGTGTGAGAACCTAAATCCTTTACATAGACACTCCCATGGGTCTATGGAAATTCACTATTAAGAATAAGTGAATAAAAATTTAGCCAAATCTTGTTAGACACATTTTATATCTTGATAGGAAATATTATACTAAGTCCCATCAGTTTACAATTTTTTCTTATAAAACAATTGATCCAAATAAAATAATAAAAACTTTGTTGAAAATGCTCCATAGTTTTTCAGTCTAAATCCTCAATCCGATTTGGAAAGATCCAATGTTCCCAATCTGATGAAGTCAGTACAATTCTACCTTACTCAATCTACACTTCTCAAACTCTTCTCAAATAATAAGTCTAATGTTCCTCAGTCTGATTGACTCAATATGATGGAATCAATACAATAAACCTAATATTCCAAGGATTTAATAACAACTGAAAAGGGGGGTTGAATCAGTTGTTTAACTTTTTATAAGTTTCAAAACTTTAAGAAACTTAACCCTTGCAACCTGTTAAGATTTATTTTATTATCAACCTTTAGAAACAAACTCAAGCATGCAAGAAAGGTAAAGCAAGAAAGGCACATAAGATTTACAAGGTTCAGCCTCAATAAGAGAACCTACGTCCTTTCCATAGCCACCCCTGTGGGTCTATAGAAATACACTATAATAAAGAAGTGAATACAACTTGTGATAACTCCTGTTAGACACCTTCTATCTCTTGATAGGAAAGATTATATTGACTCCCATTAGTTTACAATGTTTTATTAAAGAAAAAATGAGACAAACATAAGAATAAGAACTTTATTGAAGTTTCTCCAAAAATGATCACTTCGAATATTTAGTCCAGTTTTCTTCAATCCGATTTTCTGAAACCAGTCTTCTCAAAAAGGTAATAATGGTTATGAGTTCCTTCTGTTAAAAAACTCAAGAAAAACTTCTTCAAGATAATTCTAATCTTCTTATCAAGGTAAGATGATTCTGATTCTCTTATTCTCAACCCTCAAGAAAACTTCTTCAAGATGGTATGAACTTTTCACTTTGAATTCTCCAGCACTCCACCCTTTCCACATGTGTGAAAGTTACAAATAAGCAAATGATCTGAGCACGTATTTATAGGCAACTCAGAAAACAAAGGTGGGAATCTTGAAAATCTTTCTCACTTCCTCAAATCTCAAAAACTCTGCAAATCTCTCACATTTAATCTTCAATCTTTGACTTCTTCAAACCTCCTTAAATTTACTTGAGATTTATGAAAAGTTGAAATTCAGGTTTTCCTTCTTGAAATCTTCATATCTTTCTCAAAATGATAATGTTGGATCTTGGTTCTAATTTTCTCAAAAACATGCTCAGAAATCAAGTTCCAAATTGTTCTGAAATCAGCTTCTGAATTACTTTAGAATCAGATTCTGAATTATGTAGAATTAAAATTCTGAATTCTGGTTCTGTTTTTCAGGTTCAGAAATTAGGTTCTGGTTTTCTTAGGAATCATATTCTGAAATTAGGTTCTAGTTTTTAGGTTTAGAAATCAGGTTCTAGTTTTCTCAGGAATCAGGTTTTGAAATTAGGTTATAGTTTTCAGATTCAGAAATCAGGTTATAGTTTTCTCAGAAATTAGGTTCTGAAATCATATTCTGGTTTTCAAGTTCAGAAAACAGGTTTTGTTTTTCTTGGGAATTAGGTTTCGAAATCAGGTTCTGGTTTTCTCTGGAATCAAGTTCCGAAATCACGTTCTGGTTTTCAGGTTCAAAAATCATGTTTTGGTTTTCTCAAGAATCAGGTTCCAAAATTAGGTTCTAATTTTCAGGTTCCAAAATCAGGTTCTGGTTTTCTCAGGAATCATGTTCTGAAATTAGGTTTAGGTTTTCATGTTCAGAAATCAGGTTCTGGTTTTCTTAGGAATCAGGTTCTGAAATCAGGTTCTGTTTTTCAGGTTCAGAAATTAGGTTTTTTTTTTCTCAAGAATCGGGTTCCAAAATTAGGTTTTGGTTTTTAGGTTCAGAAAACAAGTTCTGGTTTTCTCAGGAGTCAGGTTTTGAAATCAGGTTCTGGTTTTCAGGTTCAGAAATCAGGTTCTGGTTTTCTAAGGAATCAATTTCCGAAATCAGGTTCTGGTTTTCTGGTTCATAAAACAGGTTCTTGTTTTCTCAGGAATCAAGTTCTGAAATTAGGTTCTAGTTTTTAGGTTCAAAAATCAGGTTCTGGTTTTC
Source organism: Viscum album (assembly GCA_963277665.1). Lineage (NCBI taxonomy): Eukaryota > Viridiplantae > Streptophyta > Magnoliopsida > Santalales > Viscaceae > Viscum > Viscum album. Next base: position 151,687,537 of record OY728159.1, read on the forward strand.
TCAGGAATCAGGTTCCAAAATTAGGTTATGGTTTTTAGGTTCAGAAATCAAGTTCTGGTTTTCTCAGGAATCAGATTCCAAAACCAGGTTCTGGTTTTTAGGTTCAGAAATCATGTTCTAGTTTTCTCAAGAATCAGGTTCCAAAATTAGGTTCTGGTTTTCAGGTTTAGAAATCAGGTTCTGGTTTTCTCAGGAATCAGGTTCTGAAATCAGGTTCTGGTTTTTCAGGTTTATAAAACTGGTTCCGAATTTTCTCATAATTTTTCTTAGTGAAAAATGTCAAACCTCTTCACCATTTCTTCAATAGATTTTATCATGAAAAATTTCATGATTTTTGAGAACTTTAAGATCAAAAAAGCATCGTCTAATTTAGTTTAAAAATTTTGAGACACTTTTTTAAATTCTAACTTCTTATTCTTTAACAACATCATCTTTAAAAAATCATGAGCAACCAGCAACTTCAACTTTCTATAAATCAAAAACATTTTTCAACAAAAATATTAGATGTCAATAAATAAAAAACTTTGTTAAAACAAAACACCAAAAAGGTTCTTCAATCTCCCCATTTGGATTTTTTGGCAACCCTTGTTAACAAATTTTCACCTCTCAAAAATTTTCACATCTCAAGTTCTTGAACTTTACCAAAACATATCCTTTCTCAAAAAGAGAGTGTCATGACACCACACTATTGGATAAAGTAATTTTTTTGAAGGATTTCCATCCCTCGGTGATAAGAAAATTTTGCGGCCATGTAAGGATAAACTTCCCCTTACTCAAACTCCCCCTCAACTTTTATCTTTCTCTTTCTCACTTTTCTTTTCCTCTATCATTTTTCTTTCTCTCTCCCCCATTTTATGATAACCATAGCTTCAAATTCATAAAATAAATCCAAGTAAACACACCTTTCAATTTAGAAAGTTATTATTTACTCTCCCCCTTTGTCAAAATAATCCAAAGAACAATGGGGGAACTTCATTATGAGTTTTAGGAAGTTATAGGAGGAGGCTGAATATGGAGTTGCAACCTCAGTTCAACAAACCTTTCCATTGACATTTCTTTTTTAAAAATATCATCAATCTGATACTTTGTTGAAATATATTCCATCAAGACTTCTCTAGTAGCATATTTCTATTTTAAAAAGTGATACTTTATATCAATGTGTTTTGATCTTGGATGTTGAATAGGATTCTTAGAAAGATCAATGTCATGTTTATTATCACAGAGTATCTTCAAAGTTTTAGAAACATTCACTTTCAAATCTTCTAGTTGAACCTTCATCCACATCATTTGAGTACAAGACTGGGTAGCTGCAACATATTTAGATCCATCTGTGCTTAAAGTTACTAAACTTTGTTTCTTACTGTGACAACTCACACAGTATTCCCTTAAGAAAAATGTTCCTCCTGATGTTGATTTTATATCATTACAATCACCATCCCAATCAGCATTAGTATAACCATGAAACTTCATCTCATTGTTTCTATTGTATAACAACCCATGTGTAGTTGTTCCTTTAACATATCTCAGAATCCTCTTAACTTCCAACATGTATGATTCTTTTGGATTACTTTCATACCGAGAACATATATTCACAGCATAAGAAATATCAGGCTTTGAAGTTATAAGATAAAGAAGACTTACTATCAACTTTAGAAAGTTTTTCTGATTCACATTTTTTCCTGATTCATCTTTTCTCAAATTTGTGCTCACTGAGATAGGATTTGAAGCTTCCTTTGATTCTTTCATCCTAAACTTCTTTAACAACTCCTTGGTATACTTTTCTTGGGGTACAAAAATGTAGTTTTCTTATTATTGAACTTGTAATCCAAGGAATAAAGATAATTCTCCCAACATTGACATTTCAAAAAATTTCTTCATCTCTTCGGAAAACTCTTCATAGACCTTTTCTTCATCTCCATCAAAAATTATATCATCCATATAAACGATTACAATTAAAGTTCTGGAGTCAACATCTTTAAAATACAAGTTGCTATCAACATGTCCTTTAGAAAAGTTCATCTATCTCAAAGAATTGTAAAGCTTCGAATACCTTGATCTTGGAGCTTGTTTCATCCCATACAAGGATTTATTCAATTTTCAAACTTTTTTTTCATACTCATCAGGTAAAAACCCACAAGGTTTTTCAATGTAAAATTATTCTTAAATCTCACTATTAAAGAAAGATGACTTTATATCCATCTGATAAACCTTGTAATTCTGATGAGCATCCACTACAAGAAACATTTGAATAGTTTTCAACTGAGCAATAGGGGCAAAGGTTTCATCAAAATCCAGTTCTTTCTCAACATCTTTTCTGAATAATTTAAACATTTCAATAGCCTTTGACTTAAGCTTCATGAACATGATGTTTGTCATCCGAGTGAAATCCTCAATAAAAGTGATAAATTATAAATCTCTTTTTTTTATTGATGTCTCATCGGACCACACATATTGGAATGAATAAGCTCAAGTGTTTTGTTAGATTGAATCCCAACTCTTTTATGACTTTTTTTAGTCATCTTTTCTTTCTAGAAAGTAATACAAACATCTTCATCTCTTATTTTTAGTTCTGGAAAATTCTAAACAGCATTAACTTTAGAAAGCTTACTCATGTTCTTTTATCCAAGGTGGACAAGTCTTCAGTGCCACAACTTGTTTTCATCTTAAGCACTCAAATAACAATAGTTATTGGATTCTCCAATTTGAAAGAGATTTCCACTGGTTCTTTCTCCTTTTGTAATCACTTTTCTATTTTTTACACTTTTGATGATACAAGAATACTTTTTGAATAGAAATTCTTTTCCGTCGTCATAAAGTTGACTAACACTAATTAATTTATGAGTTATCCCATCAACAAGCAAGACTTCCTTAGATTTTAGTTTCTCTGTTTCAATCTTTGTCATTATGATTCCCTTAATTTTTATGGAACTGTCATTACCAAAAGTAACTACTCCTCCATCATGACTTTCAACATGGTCCAAGATTTTTATATCACCTATCATGTGTGAAGAACAACCAATATCAATAATCCATGGTTTTTTCCTCTTACTTTCTTTTAAATCTATCTCAACAACAAAAGCTCTCTTATCAACCTTCTTATTTTCATCTTTCTTTTCTTTCTTACCATAAGAAACTTGTTCTGGAATTAGTTTCATACATATTTCGGCATTATGACCAGACTAATCACATATTCCACAAACTTCTTCCAAAAATTCAAATTGATTCTTTGTTGGAATGTTCCTAACATATTGAGAATTCACATTTTCAACTTTCTGTGAGTACGGAAAGTTACTCATTCTTATTTCACTATTTATTCCACTTTGCTCAAACCTTATTCTAGGTAGAGATAAATTGTGCCAACAATTGTAAGCTCTATGCCCATATATTTTGCAGCACCAGCAATAGCCCTCAAATATTTATTTTTTTATTAAATAATGATCTTTCTTTATAGAAAATTTGTTGAGGTTGATAACTTATTTCAGCTTTAGAAAACTCAGGATGTAGGCCATCTATTCTTTTGAGTGAGTTTTATACTTTTATAAGATTGATAGGTTTATCACATCCTTTATCCACCCAAGCTTTACTAATACATTTTGTATAACCTGAAATGTTATAAGAATTAGATAAAACATTATTTTTTATAAGAGAAGATTTCACCTGATTCTCATGGTAAGCCTTCTCAGCAATCTTAGAAGTCTCATCTTTTTCTTCAACAGCTTTGTTGAAGTTTTTATTCATCTTCCTTAGGGTATTTTTGGACTTAATAACTTTTGATTGAAACTTTTTGACCTCTTATTCTATAGTTTCCATCTTCTTGCTAAGATATTCAATCGTCTTTCAATGTTCAGTAATTCTAAGTTTGTAACTTAAAATTTGTTGAGTGTATTCATCTTTCTTCTTAGTGACATAATTACTTCCATCATGAAATGCTTCATGATTCTTCTTCATCACAAGAATTTCTTTCTTGAGAGATTTGTTTTTCTCAATACATGCAAGAAGTTTGGATCTTAACTGATATTCTCTATAAGATTCTTCACCACCTTCTTCACTCTCTGAGGAAACATTTGTTTTCTCAACTTTTGCAATGAAGATTCTGAATCTTTCTTTACTTTCATCTTCCAAGGAATCATTTTCAGATGATTCTGATTCAACCTTCTTACTCAACATGCTTATTTTATTTCTAGAAAACTTCTTCTTGAATTTTTTAGAAGTCTTCTCTTCTTTTTCATTCTTTTTATACTTATTTCATCGAGGATTCTCATTAGAAACATCTTGATATTCTCCAACTTTCTTCTTAGGGAAATTCATAGCAAAGTGTCTGATTCCTCCACACTCAAAACATTTGAGAAGAATTTTCCCTTAAAAATTTCCTCTTCCTCTTCGATATTTCTTAGATATGAGAGACATGATATTTTCATTCAACTCTTTATCTTCCTTATCATCAGACTCACAAGTATCAACTTCATCATCATCTTGGATTTTTATCTTTCTCATTGCTTCAAAAGCCATTTCATCTTTCATCTTCTTCTAAAATATTGGAGCTTTCCTCATTTCATAAGTAACAATAAAGTTATGCAGTTCATCAAGAGATAAATCATCCTTATCTTCTAAAGCTGAAATTTTATAATCAAGCCTGTCTGGAAAGTTTCTCATAAGTTTCTTCAGAATTGTTGAGTCCTCTAAAACATCTCCAAACCCCCTGATGTTTAAAACAATTTCATTCACTCTGGTGAAGTATTCATCAATTTTTTCTTCATCTCTAATTATGATGTCTTCATACTTACTACGCCAAATTTTTAGCTTTGCTTCCTTAACTTTAGTATTCCCTTAAAAAACACTCTCAAGCTTGTCCCACATACTTTTGGTAGATTTAAGACCCGTCACCTTTTGATAAACACTCTCTGATAAGGACATAAGGATTTCATTTCTTTCCTTTCCATCAACTTCTATGTTCTTTTTATTAGTAGCTTTCATGGGGCATCTTTCTCAATAGGGAGAAAACCAATAGTGGAAGCATCAACAACTTCCAATCCAAGAGATAAGAGATAAGGAATCATCCTATTTTTTCATCCATAATGATTTTTCTCATCGAATATAGGAACTCCTCTACTATTGAAAGAATTTATATTATCCATGATATGGATTCAATAAGGGAACCTGCCTTTGATACCACTTGAAATTCCAAGGATCGAATAACAACTGAGAAGGGGGGGTTGAATCAGTTGTTTAATTTTTTATAAGTTTCAAAATTTTAAAAAACTTAACCCTTGAAACCTATTAAGATGTATTTCCTTATAAACCTTTATCAATAAACTCAAGTATAAAATAAAGGTAAATTAAGAAAGGCAGACAAGATTTACAAGGTTCAATCTCAATAAGAGAACCTACATCCTTGCCACAGACACTCTAGTGGGTCTATAGAAATTCACTATAATAAAGAAGTGAATACAACTTATGCCAACTCTCATTAGACACCTTCTATCTCCTGATAGGAAAGATTTTACTGACTCCTATCAGTTTATAATGTTTTCTAAAATAAAAAATGAGCCAAAAAAAATAATAAAAACTTTATTGAAGCCTCTCCACAAATTCTAACTCTAAATATTTAGTCTGGTTTTCTTGAATCTGATTTTCTGAAACCGGTCTTCTTAGCAAGGTAATAATGGTTCTGATTTCCTTCTGTTAAAAAACTCAATAAAAACTTCTTCAAGATAATTCCAATCTCCTTATTAAGGTAAGATGATTCTGATTCTCTTATTCTCAACACTCAAGAAAACTTCTTCAAGATGGTAGGAACTTTTCACTTTGAATTCTCCAGTGCTCTGCCTTTTCTACATGTGTGAAATTCACAAATGAGCAAATGATCTGAGCACATATTTATAGGATACATGGAAAACAAAGGTGGGAATCTTGAAAATATTTCTTGCTTCCTCAAATCTCAAAAACTTCGCAAATCTCACACATTTAATCTTTAGTCTTTGACTTCTTCAAACCTCCTTAAATTTATCATAGATTTACGAAAAGTTGAAATTTGGGTTTTCCTTCTTGAACTCTTCATATCTTTCTAAGAATGATAATGCTAGATGTTGGTTTTGATTTTCTCATAAACATTCTCATAAATCAGGTTCTGAATTTTTCAGAAATCATGTTCCAAATTACGTAGGAATCAAGTTCCTAATTGTGCATAATTTAGGTTCCGAATTCAGGTTCTAGTTTTCAGGTTCAGAAATCAGGTTTTGGTTTTCTCAAGAATCAGGTTTCAAAATCAGGTTCTGGTTTTCAAGTTTAGAAATCAGGTTCTGGTTTTCTTAGGAATCAGGTTCCAAAATCTGGTTCTGGTTTTCGAGTTCAAAAATTAGGTTCTAATTTTCTCAGTAAACAGGTTCTGAAATCAAGTTATAGTTTTCAGGTTCAGAAATCCAGTTCTCGTTTTCTCAAGAATCAGGTTCCAAAATTAGGTTCTTGTTTTCAGGTTCAGAAAAAATGTTCTAGTTTTCTTAGAAATCAGGTTCTGAAATTAGGTTCTATTTTTCTCAAGAATCAGATTCTGAAAAAATGTTCTGGTTTTCTCAGGAATTAGGTTCCGAAATCAGGTTTTAGTTTTCAGGTTCAGAAATCATGTTTTAGTTTTCTCAAGAATCAGGTTCTGAAATCAGGTCCTGGTTTTTATGTTTAGAAAATAAGGTTAAGGTTTTATTAGGAATCAGGTTCCGAAATCAGGTTCTAGTTTTCAGGTTTAGAAATCAGGTTCTTTTTTTCTTAGGAATCAGGTTTCGAAATCAGGTTCTAGTTTTCAAGTTCAGAAAACAGGTTCTAGTTTTGTCAGGAATCGGGTTCCAAAATCTGGTTCTGGTTTTCAAGTTCAGAAATCAAGTTCTGGTTTTCTTATGAATCAGTTTTTGAAATCAAGTTCTGGTTTTCAGTTTCAGAAATCAGGTTCTGGTTTTCTCTGGAATCGGGTTCGGAAATCAGGTTATGGTTTTCAGGTTCAAAAATCAGGTTCTCAATTTCTCAGGAATCAGGTTCTGAAATCAAGTTCTGGTTTTTAGGTTCAGAAATTAGGTTCTGGTTTTCTCAAGAATTAGGTTCCCAAATCAGGTTCTGGTTTTTTAGGTTCATAAAACAGGTTCTGAATTTTTCTGAAAATTTTTCTCAGTGAAAATCATCAAACCTCTTCATCGTTTCTTCAATAGATTTTATCATGAAACTTTTCATTATTTTTGAGAATTTTAAGGTTAGAAAAACATCATCTGATTTATTTTAGAAATTTTGAGACACTTTCTTAACTTATGACTTTTTATTATTCAACAACATCCTCTTTAAGAAGATCATGAGTAACCATCAAATTCAACATTCTATAACTCAAAAACATTCTTCAACAAAAAGATTAGTTGTCAAAAAATACAAAAAATTGTTAAAACAAAACACCAAAAAGGTTCTTCAAATCCCATTTTCAATCTGTTCAAATTAAACTCTACTCAGAAACTCAATATGATCTTTCTCAGTCTGGTCGACTCAATAAGATCTTCTCAATGTGGTCTTGATCAATCTAGTAAAAAACTTTTAGCTGTCTGATCCTCTTCAGATTTCTCAATTCGAAAATAAATTTCACTCGAATTATTTAGTTCTTTTCCTTTTTTTCTTTCATGAAAAGTAACAATAAATTAATGATCTGACAAAGTATTTATAGGAAAATTAGAAAAAAAGATCATGAAACTTGAAAATTTTTCCTACTTCCTCATATTTCAAAAACTCCGAACACTACTACAAAACTAGCTTTTAATAGTGCTAAAAATGGACTTTATTAGCACTATAAAAGTAATGAAAACATGAGTGAAATTAAAATACCATGTCTTTTATCAGCGCTAAAAAAGTGCTAATAAAGGGTTCAATTATCAGCGCCTTAATTTAGCACCGTTAAAGTAACCCTTTATCAATGCTTATAAAAATTTTGATAAATGGCTTTTATCAGTGCTTTTAGAAGTGTTGATAAATGTGTTTTTTATCAGCGCTGATAAAGTTCCATACTATAGTATGCTGTTATAGCACACTACAGCACCAGAAACACACCAAAAACACATCAGATGTTAACAAAAACAAGTCCCAATACATAATTTAAATGAAATTAAATTTAAAACACAAATACCAAAAAACACTATATTACAGAAATTTCAAACATTGGTTTATACAATTACATAAATACAAAATATTAAATACATTCAAAAAAATCCTAACTATTAATGTTACCATGATTTCCATTGACTTTCTTTATCAAACTGCCAACATTGCATGAGTAGTTTCGAACAAACCACCTCAACTCAAAAAAAATCCACCTGTATGAGAAAAAAAATTATGAGTAATACTAAAATGAAATAAATTAAAAAAAATAATATATTAATTCTATGGAAAATGATTTTACTGTTAAAATATAAAAATTACCTCTGTGATTGAGTAGTGGATGGAACTTAAAAGAAAGTGATAAATATCAACACTATATGATTGAAAGGTTTTGTGAGATAAGAAGTCTGTGGAAGTTTTGGTGCAGAAAGGGATGAAAGATGGACAGAGCACCCAAGCTCGAACAAAATAATCCACCTGTATAAGAAAACAATTATTATGTGATTAATACTAAAATGAAATAAATTAAACATACATATGAAAATATAAATTAATTCTATGGAAAATCATTTTACTGTGAAAACATCAAGATTACCTCTATAATTGAGCAGAGGTAGTGTTGTTGATCTTACTACAAAGGTAGTGGATGCAACTTGAAACAAAATTGATAAATGAACCATTGTAGGGGTGAAAATTGTTTATGGGATAAGGAGAATAAAAGTTAGATAGAGCACCCCCCAACTCAAACAAAATAATCCAGCTATATAAGAAAACAATTTTTATATGAGTAATAATTAAACGAAATAAATTAAATACACATATGAAAAAATAAATTAATTCCATGGATAATGATTTTACTATAAAAACATCAATATTACCTCTGTAATTGAGTAGAAGTAGCATTTTTTCTCTTCCTACAAAGGTATTGGAGGTAACTTGAAAGAAAGTGATAAATGCATCATTGTATGGGTGAAAAGGTTTTAAGGGAGAAGGAGCATGAAAGTAGGATAGAGCACCCCTAACTCGAATAAAAGAATCCACCTATATAAGAAAAAAATTATTATGTGAGTAATACTAAAAAGAAATAAATTAAACATTCATATAAAACAATACATCAAATTTATGGATAATTATCTTACTATGAAAACATCAATATTACCTCTATAATTTAGCAGAGGCAGCATCATTACTCTTCCTTCAAATGTAGTGGAGGTAACTTAAAATAAAGGGATAAATACACTACTATAGGGGTGAAAATGTTTTAAGGGATATGGAGCATGAAAGTTGGATAGATCACCCCCAACTCGAACAAAAGAATCCACCTATATAAGAAAAAAATTACTATGTGAGTAATACTAAAAAGAAATAAATTAAACATAAATATGAAACAATAAATTAATTCTATGGACAATGATTTTACGGTGTAAACATCAATATTACCTTTGTGATTGAGCAGAGATAACATTGTTTCTCTTCTTTCAAAGTCATGACACATGGATAGAAATATTCTAAAATAAAAAAAACTCTGCAAGGAATAATGAAAATTAAATCAACATTCCATTATATAATTTTTCAGTAAAATAGAGAAATTATATCATAAAATTACCTTTGAATCTATTCAAAGGGTTTCCTTTATTATAGTTTATTCTTCTAAGGTATTGGTAACATCATCATGTGTAGAAGACATTGTATGCATTAGTAGTAAAACATTTAATTTAGATTATATTAATATAGTAGAGAACATATAATATTATGAGGAAAAACATAATATATTAAAAAACACTTTTACCTTCTCACTGAACTTTATTTTTTTAAAAGGTTTTAAGGATTTGGTTCCTCTTTCAAGAATCTAAAACCCCTATTTTTGGTCCCCTATAATGTACAATACATTGTCTACAGTGGGACCGACATGAACTGATTGTGATGTCCCAATGAAATGGTCATCCTAGATTGAATTTTCATCTGATTCAACATTTGTTTTAGTCACTAGCAGGACAATCGACCAATTATTATTTGTTGGATCAGATACATAAAATACTTTCACTTCTTGTTATTCCATTATGAATAGATCATCTTTTTCCCCTTCTACACTGAAATTCACCTTCACAAATCCCATTTCATTAACTTTCCCTCCATTGATATTGTCAACCCATTTTCAATGGAAAAGTGGTACTTGAAATGTTGTATAATAAAACTCGTATATCTATTTGATAATACTAAAATATGACATATTTTCAAAAATTGGATTTCTATCCTTGGAACTAGATATGTGCATCGCTTCAGCCACAAGTGTAACACCACTATTTTTCATCATGCTGAATTCATCGTGTTCTTTTTTTATAGAATTTATAACCATTGATTACAAACCTAATGTAAGATATAACATTTAAATTTGGTCCTATGGCTATCCATTGAAGTCGTTCAGCAATTGAACTCGAATTTTTAGATAACTCCTTATAAATTTAATCTCTGAACCATCCTCTAAACTGTTGATTATGTGTGTCTGATATCCATCTTCTACCCTTTATGGATTTAGATCTCTAAGAATTTATTTGTGGGATTTAATGTATGGATCAGCATCTTCACTATTATGTAATATGAAAAGATATTCTTTCTCCTACTCTGTCGAGGTAATTTTAATAACATCTCTTCTGAAAATCCCTTCGCCCATAAGGCATTCATTGTGATGAGACTTAGGGAGACCGATGCTTTCAACATATGATAGGTAATTGGTACAGAATTCAATAGCTTCTTCAAAAATATATCTTTCTTCAATACAACCTTCTGGCTGACTTCGATTCTTGACACACCCTTTCAAAATATTCATATACCGTTCAATGGGGTACATCCATCTGTAATGGATAGGACCACATAGTTGAACCTCTCTGACCAAGTGAACCATCAAGTGGGCCATTATATCAAATAATTATGGTAATAATAACATTTCTAATTCATATAATTTGATTAAAATATTCTTATTCATGATGGGAAACTTCTCCAAGTCTAAAACTTTAATGCATATGTCTTTGAAAAAGAAGTAGAGTCTGGTTAATGTATGTCGTACATTTTGAGTCAGAATACAAAGGAAATCAATAGGCATTAAATCTTGAATCAAAAGATGATAGATGTGTGATTTTAGTCCTTGTAACTTTAAATTATTCATTGACATGACATTCTTGATATTTTATGAATACCCCCTGTGTAACTTTTACACTCGTAAGGAAAAAAGAAAATTTTCAATTTTTCCTATCTTGATAGAGTGTAAGCTACTGGAGGAAGAAAATTATGCCTTTTACCGTTCGTCGGTGCCAACTCTTCCCTTATCCTCATTTCAATCACGTCCAACCTAGCCTTGATTCCATATTTCATCTTTCTAGGAACATTTAGTAACATGCCAATAACACTATCAAATACATTTTTTTCTACATGCATAACATCAAGAAAATGTCTGACATACAAACAATTCCAATGCGGTAATTAAAAGAAAATTTATCTCTTCTTTCAACCTAATTTTGTAAGGTTTTTCAAAAATGATTTACCGAAAACGGTGTCAATCTTTTTTACTTTTGTGTACAGTTGATCGCTCATTGCTGGAGACGGTGTTGTACCTTGTTCGATATTCTCATTGAATGTTGTTGTCCAGGATCAGTATTTATATCTTCAAGGTTAAAAAAAATCCTAAAAACACAGTTTTTTAGGAATGTTTCAACCGAACTGAGTATGTACATTTTTCACAAATGGGACACCCCAACATACCTTTAATGCTATAGCCTAATAAATTTCCATAATCAAAGAACTCATTTATCATTCCATACAACATGGCCCTCATTGTGAATTATTCACTTCTATGAGCATCATACATTGTAACACCTGTATCCCACATCAATTTCAAATCTTTCATCAATGGATCCAAATAGACACCAATATCATTACTGGGTTGCTTTGGTCCAGATATAATTAGATACAACATATCATAACCATGGCAGCAAGTTATAATTTACCAACATAAAGGGCCATATACTATGAGTACTACTCTATACACCAAAAGGATTTATTCTATCTGTAGATAATGTAAGATGAAATTTTCTCAACTCATCTCCAAATTCAGAAAACTCGTAACCAATTTTCTTCCACTATGGAGAATCTGTTGGATGACATAGGTTCCCATATTTAATTCTTGTATCTGCATGTCATGTTAATTGTCTTTCGGTTTCTTGAAATCCATATAGTCTTCTAAACTATGTAATGATAGGAAAGTACCTTACATATTTTGAAGGACTTGATTCATTTTTATTATATCTATTTTCACTACACTTAGGGAATTTGATGAGTGATTCATGGTCCTTAAGAAACAATAAGAAATCATTTGGACAAGCATGTATTTTTTAGAGATCATTCCCATTGAACATAATATTCATTTAGCATCATATGTTTAGAATGGTAGTTCATTTTCTTCTGGTATCATATCTTTCATAAGACCAAGCAGTTCTATAAATCTGGTGTCACTCCATCTATTTCTAGCTTTCAAATTATATAACTTCAATACAACTGACAATGTTGTGTATTTTGTACAACCAATATACAATAATTTCTTTGAACAACTATTTAACTTCTCAAACAACTTTGAATAATCACGAAGTTCATCTTAAATTTCCATTATCATTTCTTCCATACAATCTCCATCATCTTTTACAAAGGTATCTATGTCAAATGATTCATAAACTGTAGTATCATCCTAATTGATGTCCACATTCAGTTTTTCCCTGTGTTTAGTCCAAAATTTATATCTTTGATATATTTTGTGATGAATCAAATGTTCTTCCAACTCTTTCAGAATAATTTGTATTTAATCACAATAATGTAAACACGAACATAGGATTTTAGAAGGGTCGTCTGCATGATCTCTTGCAAAATTGATGAACTCTTTAACTCTATCTTTGTATTAATTTGTCAAACGATTAGTGTGCATCCATTTTCGGTTCATATCCATCCTATTGGGATCATAAAATATTAATCTTATACAATATATACATAAATGAACATAATATATTCATTATAAAAAGTGAAAGTTATAGACAATTCTAATAAGGGAAATATGGATCATTTCTACTAGAATATTTGAGCACCTAGATATTCCAAATCCAATAATAAGGTCTATTGGAATTTTAAAAAATAGAGGGAGATAAAGGTAGATAATAAATTATATTATCACTAAACTTTATTGGTGTAAACCAAAATATGGATAGTGTAATGACCCTAGCCTGAATTACCCAAACAACACCAAGTCGAATCATCTTATGACCTCTACATTGCCTCAAAGTCACTAAAGGTTGGTTTAAAATTTGGGTGTAAAAAATCATAAATGGAAGGTACCCCCCCCCCCCCACCCCAAATAAAAACAATTAGTACCAAAGGTTGAATAAAATTCTAGCATGACCCTTGGGGTCAATGGACAAGCTGACCCAAAATCATCATTACCCGATATAGGCATACCTGTTAGAAAAACAACTATGGAAATAAATGATTTGATAGCTATATAGACACACAAAAATGTCAAGACATTATAAAAACTCACTCACTTATAGTCTATAATAAATATCAAATAGATAAAAACCTAATATTCAAACATTACGTGAACTAAAGGCACCATAATGATTCAAAAAGTAAAGTCTTGATGTGATAAAACCTCATGTGCTTAACTGAGGATAGCCCCTTTGAATCTGATCCATAAGAAAACTAAGGACCATAGTGAATTCTAATATGAACTAGGTCTTATGATACATATAACCAATAGAGGAACATACATCACTCCACTAACTTGGTTCCTGAAAAATAGCATCTGAAGCTGCATGTACACAAAGGTGTCCATGAAAGGTGTCAGCATATATATAATCATTAGGGAACCACCAATGTGCCTCAAATAAGTAGTCAATAAACAAGAATATACATGAAAATTTATACACATTTATATACATATATGAAAAAATTATTTAGTAAGAAGATATAAAACATAGAAGTAAAACAACAATGAATAAATCCAAGAATCAGTGTTAGATATAAAAAACAGATCATACATCGGTAGTCAATACAAACAATGGACCACAAATTGTTCCCTAGACAATAGATCACAAACAAATCATAAACAATAGATCATAAACAACAGATCATAAACAAATCGTATAATAAGAAATCAAAAATGAAACCAAAAATACACAAAGAAAATCGAAAGGCCTACCTCACTAGGTTAAATAAAATCTAAGACCCTCTTCAGATGTTAGATGAGATGTTCAGAGGTAGTTGAGTGGTGTGATTAGACCTTTGATTCACTGAGGAGGAGCATGGGCAGCAGCTGGCTTCCGTGGAAAGCTTCTATATCGCGATGGGTTCGCAAATGGTTAGGGTTTTTAAAATAGATCGGGACAATTTTATCAGCACTAAACTTATAGCACTGATAAAGATTCTTTTATCAATGCTTATTACTGAAGTGTTGTTAAATAATTTATAATTATAATTGTAAATAAAAAAACTAAATATTTATAAATATATAATAAATATATATAAATATAAATATAGTAAATATATTCCTTTTTAAATATATTTATTATAATTTTATAATTATTTATTTATAATTATAGAAATATTTTTAAAAAAATATTATTTACATCATTATATATATTTATATAATTATACATATATATATTTAATAAATATATATAAATATAAATATAGTAAATATATTCATTATTTAAGTAAATTTATTATAAATTTAATAATTATTTAAATATATATAATTATTTATTTATAATTATATAAACACTTTTAAAATATATTTATTTATTTATCTATAATTATAAATATATAATTGTATAAAAATATTGAATGTACATTTAGAAATATATTTATTTATAAATATGTTTTTACAAATACGATTTTAACATTATTAATGAATATCTAATTTTGAGTGCATGCATATATGTACAAAATGAGTGAAATTGAATAAATTAAGAATATAGGTACACTAATAATATTGAAAAAATAGATAAGTTGTGTGTGTTTGTGCATATTGTATATAAAAATTCATTAATTATACGTATATGTGAAATCAATATAACACACATTTGATCTATATTAAATTGAAAAATCAAACGACATTCAATTATATGTCGAGTACTATGAAATTAGTCAATATTTTTAATTCATGTTAATTTTTAATTATATTCCATTATTCAATAAATATATGACAATTTAATATAAATTGCATAAATATTTTATAATATACAATCACATTTATATACATTAATGTATATCTATATATTTAATATATATAATTTAATAACATTAATTATAATAATTATCTAATTAATAAAAGGTTTAATATTTAATAATGTATAAATAGTAAATTTATTTTTATCAATAATTATTTAATTCATAAAAATTTTAATATTTTTTTAATAAACACATTTTTTTATTTTTTATTTATTTAATTATTTCATTTTATCAGCGCTAAAGATGTATTGATGAAAGAAATATTTATCAACGCTAAACATAAAGTATTGATAAAACGTACCCTTTATTAGTGCTAAAAATAGTGCTGATAAAGGATACCCTTTATCAGCACTAAAAATAAAGTGCTCATAAAGAATACCCTTTATCAGGACTAAAATAAAAGAACTGATAAAAGGTTAAATTTATCAGCACTTTCTTTATCATTGATAAATATTCCATTTATCAGTGTTTTCTTCTAGGGCTGATAAGTAACGATGCTGTTATAGGCCAATTTTATAGTAGTGGAAGATTACTCACATTTAAACTTTATCTTTGACTTCTTCAATCCTTCTTAGATTTCTCCGAGATTTATAAAAAATTTAATTTCAAATTTTGACCTCTTAAAATCTTTATAAAACTTATGGAATATTCTTTGTAATCAGTTCATTAAGAATTTGTTTCCTTCTCACCTCATTACGAATCTGCTTCCTTATCATCTCATTATGAATCTATTTCCTTCTTAACTTGTTAAGATATGTTTTCTTCCTAGATCATTACAATTTTTTTCATTATTAGCTCATTATGAATCTATTTCCTTCTCTTCTCATTAGTAATTCTATTTATTTATCAGCTCATTATAATTTTTTTTCTTTCTCAACTCATTAAAATTTCTGTTTCTTTCTCATCTCGTTATGATTTCAATTTCTTTCTCAGCTTATTACGATTTCTGTTTCTTTCTCAACACATTATGATTTCTATTTCTTTCTCATCTCATTATGATTTTTATTTCTTTCTCATCTCATTACAATGAAATCCCCATTACGATGGACTTTCACATTACGATGGAAAACCCATTACAATGATTTTTCCATAATGATGGAAATTATTCAATGATAAATCCATTTAGAAACTTTTAACTTCTTCAAACTTCATGAGATTTTTATTTCTTAAATATTCTTCCTCTAATACATGTCTCATATTGATTAAATATCCATTGTGATGGATTCCTAATTACAATCAAGTGTATCTGATGATAAATCCACACAAAAACATTTGACAAGCTTCAAACCACCTCATCTATTACTCATTTTCAAACTTTTTATTCATTTCTATAACTAATACAACCATTACGATTCCTCCATTTCTTCAAAATATTTTATCATGATGATTTTTTATGATTTGTGAGAACTTCATGACAAGAAAATCATCATCTAATTTATTTTATAAAGTTTGAGAACTTTCTAACTCCTGAATTCACTTTCTCCAACAAACGTCTTCAGCATCATTATGAATTATTCACTCGGTAACATATGGCTTTATAACTCAGTAACATATTTCTTTCTCTGATTATGGAAAAGGAAAACTTCCAATAAACAATAATTTATACCTTTGATTATTTTGTATTCAGTAATCTGAATTTAATGATGATGGATCTGATACTCTAAGTTTGGGGCTTCTCAGTCTGGAAACATGAGTCTAGAAACTTGTGTCTAGAAAACAACTTTCCTAAAGACAAAAAACTTTTCTCTCCCTTTATTTTTGGGTGTGAACATTCAAAAACTTTCAACATTCTTACAAAACTCATTACGATGGACTAGGTTTGATTCTTGAATAAAAAAACATTCTTATAAAAAAAGTTTAATTGTTAAAAAATAAAAAATAAAACTTTGTTAAAAAAATTCATCACAAAGGTCCTTAAATATACCTCTTTGGATTTGTTGAAAACCCTCATTAATAAATTTTACAACTCTCAGAAATTTTTCACAACTTAACTTTTGAAAACAACTCAATATTTTTTAATTTTATCAAAACATAGCCTTTCTCAAAAGAGAGTGTCCTGAAACCACACTACTAGATAAAGTAAAGTTTTTTAAGGAATTTCATCCCTTGGTGGAAAAAATTGTTGTGACTGTGTAAAGATAAAATTTCCTCACTTTTATCTTCTCCTCTCTCACTTTTCTTTTTCTCTCCCCCATTCTATAAAAACCAAAACTTTAGATTCATAAAATAAAGATATGAAAAAACTTCTTACAAAGTAAAAATTTGTTACTTTTTCTACCCCTTTATCAACATAATACAAATCATGGTGGGGTTTTCCTTATGATATTTAGAAAGTAATTGGAGGAGGATAAATATGAAGTTGCAGCCTCAATTACATAAACCTTTATTTTAGCATTGATTTTGTAAAGATATCAGCAATCCGATACTTTTTTGCAATGTATTCTAGTATAACATATATAAAAAACAACTTTTTATTTTATAAATTGAAACTTTATATCAATTTTTATTGATTTTGAAAGTTTTAGAGGATTTTTAGAAATATCAATTTCACTTTTATTATCACAAAGTATCTTCAATGGTTTAGAAACTTTTTATTTAAAATCTTCCAGTAGAACTTTCATCCACAACATTTGATTACAAGATTGAAAAGATGAAACATATTCATATTTATTTGGGCTTAAAGTTACTGAATTTTATTTCTTACTATGCCAACTCATAAAACATTCACCCAAGAAAATTGTTCCTTTTGAGGTTAACTTTTTATCACTACAATCTCTATCTTAATCGGTATCAGTATAACTGTGTAACTTCATCTCATAATTTCTTTTATATAACAAACCGTGTCAAGTTGTTCCTTTGACATATCTCAGAATCCTCTTTGTTTCCAACATATGTTATTCTTATGGATTACTTTGATACCTAGAATAAAAATTCATAGCATAAATAATATCAAGTCTTGAGGCTGTAAGGTAAATTAAACTTCCTATAATCTTTCAAAAATCTTTTTGAATCGCACTTTTTCTGGATTAATCTTTACTCAACTTTATGATCTAAGATATAGGAGTAGAAACTTCTTTGTATTCTTTTATCCCAAACATATTTAACAATTCACTAGTATACTTTTCTTGAGATGATAAAATGTATTTTTCTTTTTTCTTTTTTGAACTTATAATCCAAGGAAGAAAGTTAATTCTCCTAACATAGAAATTTCAAAATTATTCTTCATTTCCTTATCAAATTTTTTACAAACCTCTTCTTTATCCCCTTAAAAAAATTATATCATCTATATAAACAATTAAAATTAGAGTTATGGAGTCATAATATTTCACATATAAGTTGTTATCTACTTTTTCTTTGGAAAATTTCAACATTCTCAAAAAATTGTTAAGTTCAGAATACCAATCATGTGGGTCTTGTTTCAATTCATACAAGTATTTCTTCAATTTAAAAACTTTTTATCATCCTCATCAAGTAGAAACCCACAAGGTTGTTCAATGTAAACTTCTTTCTAAATCTCACTATTTAAGAAATATGACATTACATCCATCTGATAAACTTTTTAATTCTAATGAGAAGATACTGCAAGAAACATTTGAATAGTTTCCAGCCATGTAATAAGAGAAAAGGTTTCATCAAAATCCATACCTTCCACCTATGTATATCCTTTACAAATAAGTCTTGCATTGTTTCTTGAAACTTCCTAATGCTCATTCAATTTTTTTCTATAAACCCACTTTTTTCCGATAAAAATTTTATTTTTTGGTTGTGGAACTAGTTCTCATGTTTTATTTTTATCAATCTGATCCAACTCTTCATTCATAGAATCCACCCATTCTTTGTGTTGAGTAACCTCTAAAACTGATTATGGTTCAACTTTTGAGATAAGTGAAGTCTAATTTTCTAATATCAACTTCCTTATGGTCTGAACCAGAGCCTTATAATTCCCAATAATGTTTTCTTATTCAACATGTTTTTGTAAGGTAGTAAATTTCAAAGTTTCTTTCCCAACTTAACTTTCCTCATCACATGAATTTTTTAAATCTTGATAAGGATGTTTTCACTTTCGCTATTATTGGAAATATTCAGTTTATCCTCAGCATTCTCAATAACTTTTGTTAAGGAATTTTTATTTTCAATTACTTTCACATAGTATGAGTCCACCAACTTTTGTGAACATTTTTTCCAACATTTGTAACTTCTTACATTTGGTGAATAACCCATAAAAGTTCCTTCCTTGGCTTTCTCATAAAACTTTCCCAAATCCAGATTTTTTTTTGAGAAAACATATACTTCTAAAAACTTTAATGTATTTCAATGAAGGTTTTTTGTTATACCACATTTCCAAAGGATTCATATTGGTTTCTGGTCTCAACAAGCATCTATTTTGAACATGTATAGTAGTACTAATATCTTTTCTCCAACAGAATTTTGAAAGTTTGTATTCTTCTAACATACTTCTTCCCATTTTAACCAAACTTCTATTATTTATTTATACTCCTCGATTTTTCTATGGAGTTTAGGGAGCGTTATACTGATGTTTGATACCATGCTTTCTCAAGTTTCAAAAGTATTTCTTGTGAATTAGGTATCATTATTTGTTCTCAACTTTCTTATGGAAACCCCCATTTCTTTCTCAAGATCTTTTCAAAAGAATTTGAACATTTCAATAGCCTTTGATTTTTTCTTCATAAACATGATGTTTTTCATCTAAGTTAAATCATCAATAAAAGTGATAAAGTATAAATCTCCTTTTGTTTATTGATGTCTCATCATCCCATATAAATCGGAATGAATAAGCTCAAGTGGTCTGGTAGGTTTAATCTCAACTATTTTATGACTTTTGTTAGTCATTTCCCCTTTTGACAAGTTACAAAAACAAATTCTTCTCTTCTTTTCAATTATAGAAAGTTTTGATTGGAATCAACATTAGAAATTTTGTTCATGATTTTCTATCCAAGGTACTCAAGTATTTGATGCCATAATTGTTTTTCATTTTCATCACTCAAGTAACATGAGTTGTTGAATTCTCTTATTTGGAAGAGATTTTCACTGGTTAATTCTCCTTTTGTAATAACTTTTCCATATTTCACACTTTTGATGATATAAAAATATTTTCTAAAAAACTTAATTTACATCATCAAAAAATTTACTTACACTAAGTAAGTTATGTTTTATCCCATCAATAAATAAATCTTTTTTAGATTTCAACTTTTTTTCTTCAATCTCAACTATTTTGATTCCTCTGATTTTTAAGGAACTATCATTACCAAAGGTAACTGCTCCTCCATCATGAATTTCAACATGATTCAAGATGTTTATAAAACCTGTCATATGTGAAGAACAACCACTGTCAAGTATCCATGTTTTGTTCCTTTTACTTTCTTTAAAAGTTGTCTCAACAACAGAAGCTATTTCCTCAACTTTCTTCTTTTCATCTTCTTTTTATTTTCTATCATAAGAAACTTGTTTTGGAAGGAGTTTCATACATATTTTGGTATGATGACCATCCTGATCACATCTTCCAAAAACTTCTTACAAACATTCAAATTGATTTTTTGTTGGAAATTTTCTAACATCTTGAGAATTCACCTTTTCAAATTTTTATAAGTTTGGAATGTTACTCATTCTAATTTTACTATTTCTTACACTTTGTTAAAACCTTCTTCTGGGTGGAGATAAGTTGTTTCAAAAATTATAAGCTCTGTGCCCATATATTCTGTAACACCAGAAATAGCCATCAAATCTTGATTTTCTATTCAAGAAAGATCTTTCTCTATACAAACATTATTAAGGTTGGTAACTTATTTCAACTACAACATACTCGGGATGTGGACCATCTTTTCTTTTGAGTGAGTTTTATACTTTTGTATATTTTATAGGTTTATCAAATCATTTCTCCACCCAAGATTTCCCAACACCTTTTATGGAACCTAAAATATTAAAATAATCAGATGAAATATTAATTTTGGTGAGTGGAGATTTCACCTGATTTTCATATTGAGCCTTCTCAGCAACTTTAGAAGTCTCAGATTTTACTTCTGAAACTTTTTTAAATATTTTATTCATCTTTATCAAGGTATTTTTGGACTCAATAAGTTTTGATTGAAACTTGTTAACTTCTTATTCTTTAAATTCCATCTTATTTCTGAGATATTCAACCGTATTTCCCATTTTAGAAATTATAAGTTTGTAACTTAATATCACCTGAATGTATTCATCCTCCTACTTAATGACATATTTTATTCCTTCAATAACTTCTTCACAATATTTCTTTATCATTTTTATTTTTTCCTTGAGATATTTTTTTTCTCAAGACATGAAATAAGTTCAGTTCTAAGTTGATACTATCTATAAGATTCTTCACCTCCTTCTTTACTATTTGAGGAGTCTTCAACTTTCTCAACTTTTGCAATGAAGGTTCTGAATTTTTCTGAACTTTCATCTTCAAATGAATTTTTTTCAGTTCAGTTTAATTTAACTTTCTTACTCAACATACTTATTTTGTTTCCAGTAAACTTCTTATATTTTTTTGGATGAATTTTCTTATTTATATTTTTTTCTACTTCTTCCATCAATTTTTTTCATTGGAATCATCTCTAAATTCACTAAATTTCTTCTTGGGAAATTCATAGTAAAGTTTTTTATTCCACCACACTCAAAACATTTGAGATGAAGTTTACATATATATTTTCCTCTTCTTCTCTAATATATTTTAGAGATAATAGAAATAATCTTATCATTCAACTCAACATCTTCCTTATCTTCATACTTATAAGGATTATCTTCTTCAACATCTTGGATTTTCATCTTTCTCATATCTTTAAAATCCATTTCATCATTAATTTTATTTTTAAACATTTGTGATTTCCTTATTTCATAAGAAAAAAGAAATTTATGCAATTCATCAAGAGATAAATCATCCTTAACTTCTAAAGAGTAAATTTTAGAATCAATCATGTATGGGAAGTTTTTCATGGGTTTCTTCACAATTATAAAATCATATAGTATATCTCTGAATCCTCTGATATTGCAAAAAAATTCATTTACTCTGGTGAAGTATTTGTCAATATTTTCTTTATCTCTCATTCTGATTTATTAATACTTACTATACTATATTTAATGTTTTTATTCCTTCACTTTAGTATTCCCTTAAAAACAATTTATAGATTGTCCCACATACTTTTTAAATTATTGAGACCCATCACCTTATGATAAAAATTCTCAGATAAATACTTAATTATTTCATTTATAGCCTTTCCCTCAACTTATATATTTCTCTTATCAGAAAAATTTTATAGGATTATCTTTCTTAATAGGTGGAAAACCAATAGTATCATCACCAACAACTTTTAGTCCAAGATATAGAAGATAAGTAATCATCCTATTTTTTCATCCATAATAATTTTTTTCCATCAAATGTAGAAATTTATCTACTGTTGATAGAATTGATATTACTCATTATAAGGATTCAATAAGGGAACCTGCCCTTTGATACCAATTGAAGTTCCAAAAGATCAAATAACAACTAAGAAGGGGGGGTTGAATCAGTTTTTTTACTTTTTATAAGTTTCAATACTTTTCAAAACATAACCCCCGCAAACGGTTAATATTTATTTCCTTATCAACTTTTGTAAAAACTCATGCATGAAAAAGTATGAAAAAAAGTAAATCATGCAAGATTTACAAGGTTCTGGCTCAGTGTGAGAACCTACATTCTTTCCTTAGCCACACCCGTGGGTCTATGGAAATTTATTATTAATAATAAGTGAATAGAACTTGTGCCAACTCCTGTTAGACACCTTATATATCCCGATAGGAAAGATTATATCGAATCCTGTCAGTTTACAATGTTTTCATATAAAACAATTGATCCAAATAAAATAATAAAGACTTTGTTAAAAATTATCCACAATTGCTCAGTCTGAATCCCCAATTTTATTTCTCTAGATCAGAGTTTTTCAATCTGATGAAGTCAATAAGATTCTCCCTTACTCAGTCTTCACTTATCAAACTCTTCTCAAATACTCAATCTGATCTTCCTCAGTATGATTGACTCAATATGATGGTCTCAATAAGATGAACCCATTTTCAATCTAACAAAATCAAACTCTTATTAGAAACTAAATACAATCTTTCTCAGTTTGGTTGACTCAATATGATCTTCTCAATATGATCTTGCTCAATCCAGTAAACAAACTTTCAACTGTTTGATCCTCCTCAGAGATCTCAATATATAAATAACATTCACTAAAATTCTTTAGTGATCTTCCTTTTCCATTTGTGTGAAAAGTTAAAATGAATGAATTATCTGATTAAGTATTTACAGGAAACTCAGAAAAACAAGAGCAAGAAACTTGAAAACTTTCCCCACTTCCTCAGATTTCAAAAACTCTGAAGATTACTCATATTTAAACTTTAATTTTGACTTCTTCAATCCTCCTTATATTTCTCTAAGATTTATGTGAAACTTAATTTCATGTTTTGACCTCTTCAAATCTTCATAAAACGTATGGAATATTCTTTTTGAGTCTTCTTTGTAATATTCTCATTACAAATCTATTTCATTATCACCGCATTATGAACCAGTTTCCTCATTAGCTCAAAAAAAATTCCTTATTATCTCATTATGATATTTTTCCTTCTCATATCATTTCAATATATTTCCTTCTCATATCATTATGAATATATTTCTATCTCAGCTCATTACAAATTATGTTTCTTTCTCATCTCATTATGATTTCTGTTTCTTTCTTAGGTCATTAAAATTTATGTTTATTTCTTAGCTCATTAAGATTTCTATTTCTTTCTCATATCACTACAATAGAATCCCCATTATGATGGATTTTCCCATTATGATGGAAATCCCATTTCAATGATTTTTCCATAACAATGGAAAGTATTCAATGATTAATCCACTTATGAACTTTGAACTTCTTCAAACTTTATGAGATTTTTCTTTCTTAAATATTATACCTCCGATGGATATCTCATAATTAGGGAATCCCAATTATGATATATTCCTCATTATGATCAAGTGTATCCGATAATAACTCCATTTAATAAAATTTGACAAGCCTCAAACCACCTCAGTTATAACTCATTTACAAACTTTTTCTTGATTTATAGAACTGATACATCCATTAAAATTACTCTATTTATTCAAAATATTTTATTATTATAAATTTTCATGATTTGTTACAACTTCATGACTAGAAAATAATCATCTAATTTACTTTAGAAAGTTTAAGAAATTTCTAACTCCTAACTTCGCTTTCTTCAACAAACCTTTTCAGCATCATTATGAATTATTTACTCGGAAACATATGAATTTATAACTCAGCAAATTATTTCTTTCTCTCATTATAATAAAGGAAAACTTACATCAAACAATAATTTATGCCTCAGATTCTTTCAGTGGTTGTGAGTCTTCCCGGTGTCTCCATTCTCTTCTTTTAGGGTTTTATCCACCGGGTTGTCCTTCTTTTTTCTTGGTTATGGTTCTATCCTTGCTTCATCCCCATTTTAATTTTGGGTTTCATACCCAGTTTCCCCTTGTTTCTACTTTCTTTTGGGTTTCATCCCCAGCTCCATTTTTTTCTCTTATGTTTTCTTCTTAGATGGTGGTGTTTTGTGTTTCTTACAGGGTATTTTCATAAAGGATTTAGGGAATTTTGTGTTAATGATGCTGATGGTTTCTTTTCTGGTGGTGGGAATCAAAGGTGAGACGTCTGATGGCCAACATCTCAATGATGACGGATTCCAGTGGGTATCACTGGTGTTTTGACCTGGCACTGTCCTCTCAATTCTCTACTCTTGCTCTAGGACCTCACCACCCTCTTCAAGGTGGATATGGGAGGTGGTATTCTCAGTTCCTTGGGATATGAGTTCAATCATCCAACTCTATGAGGTTGATGGTGATGACTCATCTTTGTTCGTTCTGGTCATCAGATCCTCGACAGCGATCATTCGGTGATGATGATGGAGTTCGATGCTGGAGGTGATAGAGTGGTGGCCGACAGTGATAATCCACTGATAAAGATTTTATGGTGATGATTCAATGTGAAGGCAGTGATGGTGATGAATTGATAAGGTCGTCAAGGTGATAATAGTGGTGATGGTGATGTGACTTCTCTCATTTTGGGTTACTTGGGTGGCTTGTTTTTCCTGTGGTTTGAGTTTTCAATTTTTGAATTTGAATTTTTAAATTTGAATGTTTCTTTTCATAATATTGTCTGTTGTGTAATACTATTTCTAGAGGAATGTGTTTGAATCTTGTATGAGGTGTTTGTAAGGTTCCCACTCTTCCAAAAATTGGTTTATTTTTTAAAATGAAGAAAAGGTATTTGGAGGAGTCTCGTGCTTCTCAATCTGAAAACATGAGTATGGAAACCTGTATCCAAAAAACAAATTTCTTAAATAAAAACACTTTTCTCTCCCTTTATGTTTGGCTTTGAAAATTCATAAACTTCAAACTTTCTTACAAAACTCATTACGATAGATTGAGTTTTATTCCTGAATAATAAAAACATTCTTATACAAAAAGGTTAGCTGTTAACAAATACAAAAACTTTGTTAAAACAATTCATCACAATGGTTCTTAACACATCCACAGTCAAACATATCATAAACCCTTCAATACAATATGGTAGATTGTGAGATAAGAAATTAACCTCAGTTAATCATAAAATCCAACAAAGGATGTTGACATAGATGAAAATAATCCAATAAAATCATTAAAAAATATTGAGATAAATTCCCCTTTTTTACTTTGAAATCATTTAAAAGATATAAAATTATAAAAGAAAATATTTCCTTTTAAAATAAACTTATAATCTTGTAAGGGAAGATTAAAAATGTTAAGTCGTAATGATGACGGAAAAATCTACTCAGGTTGTATAAGTTAAAAAAAACATTCCTTCTGTCGAAAAGGACATAAAGTACCTCATTTGGAAAATGACAAAATATTACTTTCAAACCATTTTATAAAAAATCAAACATGGGTAAATAAGACATTAAAAAATTTAGGATAAAAATAAAATTATTTTTGAAATCATTTTAAGAAACATTTACATGGATGATAAATATTATCTAGTAGATACTTGTGTATAAACAATCCCGAATAAAAAAGAGATTGAGAAATTAACCCTTACCTTAGGTAGGATTCCCTCCGTACGTGCACAAAAATATTGTATGGTGGTTTTAAACATATTATTAACTTGTTTAAGAATCATAATAATATTTATGATATCATATATTATTCATTTATGACTTTATATTACCCATTTATTAACAATTTTAAGTTAAAGAAAAGTTTCAGGTAATAACTACTTTGTTTATCGTACGTGTTTTGACTCGTTATTCTTGATCCTATTACTTAGATCATGATTTACTTACTTAAAAAATGTAAAAAATTATTTATATATCATATATATTCTATATATAAATATATATAAAAGATAAATATATGAAATATAATACACCGTTCATGGAGAAAGTAGGTCGTACGTACGCATGAACGTTGTTTTTGTTTTCTTATCGTATTGAATGGAAGAAAGTAAATGACATATATGTATATATTATTATTATAGTAAAATTATTATCTTATATATTTTATATTTTTTCATTATATACATTTTTATAATCATTCTTTAATGGTTAATTTGGAATATGAATCTCATCACAATGGCGAGACGGTAGGTCATACGTACACACGAGCGACAATATCATTTTCTTATTGGTAAAGGGGTAAGGAATTGGATTGTATGTTAATTTTACAGATTAAATATAATTTCACATTCATTATTTATATCCATTATATCTATCATTATACCCATCGAACTAAAGTAGTGACGAAAAACAAATTACACCACAACATGGAGACGGTAAGTCGTATATACCCATGCATGGTGATATTGTTTTTCATAGGATAACTAAAAAGAGTAATATGGTTTTAAAATAATCATAATAACATATCAGAATATAGATGATACTGTAATTATTACTTTAGTATGTAAACAACATAGGAAGATAAAGTATAAGAAGAGATGATTTTGAAGGAATCGGTAAAGACGATTACCTCTTCTTTAGTGAACCTCCTTTGGATCTCCTCTTAGGGACACTAGGGTTGGTCTTTTGAGAATATCAGCACCTCTAGGATCTGTCTAGGGAAGTTTAGAAGGCAAATGGGAAGGATTTTTTTGGAATATAAGGCTCAAAGTGGTGTGAGGAAGTGAGGGAGGAGGTGTCCTTTTATAATTGAGGTGAGGGGCACTTTTGGAAATCCTCAAAATATTAAAATGTAATAAGACTATTCTAGATCCAAATACTTAAAAATTGAACATAAATGAAAATTAGAATACATTTTTTGCCATATAATATCTCCTTGTGATTATTTATCATTTTTGTGATTTTTAAATTATTTAATAATAAATTAATTCAATAAAATATCATTATTGTATAATTTGATATTATTCCTTTAATTTGACTTTAAATACCTCAAGATAAATAATCACACATCAAAATATAATAATTTTACACATCTAAAATATACCTTATAGATCTTGGAAATTCTTTATACACATTAACTCATCAAAATATATCAAAATTAATATTTTTAATATCAAATTTTTTTTGTTAATTAAATAAATATTGTTTTAGCATTAAAGAATAATTTAAGGTGAGTGTATAATTTATAAAAAATAAAAATAAAATTATATAATGAAATTAATTTAATTATGATTAAAATAGACATTTATATTCATTAATATATTTATTTTTTTTCCCATGTGGACACATAAAAGTAATTAAAAACAAAGAGAGTGATGTTTTGTAACTATCATTGATTTAAATAATATATAATTTATTTTCATGGAAAAGTGTTCGTTAAACAAATCAAAATCGATCATAACATGATAAGGGTCGAATATTCTTCATCCAATAATTTTTTTAAAAAGTTTTTATTTATTTTTTAATCCTTATCTTTTTGTTTCAACCCTTATTTAACCCCTTTAACTATTATTGTGATATCATATAATTTATAAATTATGGGTTAATATAATTACTATAAAATGCCAAACGATCACTAAATGAATCATTGATTACATTTTAAGAATTTTTTAATTTAATTTTCTGAATTTTATTTTTTTAGATATTTTATATCATTTAATAAATTATTATTTATTTTAAAATATCTTAAATGTTAATTTTGACACTATTCATTTTTTTGTCTTATACAAAAATCCAACAAACAAGATAAATTTGATCCAAGACTTCTAAAAAATTGCTAATATTTCCAATTCATCAATAAAAATTGTGGATGACATTAACTCACTCAAATTATATTTATATTAATATTTTTAATATCATTATTTCGATTCTTCCATTATTTTAACAATTACTGCTTCATCATTATGTCACTATTTAAGTTAATTATTTTATCATTAAAATTTATAAATAAATTATCATGATATAGATAAAAAATTTATATTTCAAATGACTATTTATAGTCAATTTTATCTTTTTTATAACCCTGTAATAAAAATGGTATAGTTATTAAAAATGTGAGTATGACATTTTTAACTTATCTTTAAATAAATTATTGTAAATGTAATATTCTTACCCAAGTGGATTAAAATGGTTATAATTTCAGCCTAAGGTTTATTTTTTTAAACACACTCATCTAATAAAATTAGGACAAGTTATAGGGTAACTTTGTAATGCTTATAATATTATTTTTACCCTTAATTACCTGATTTACCTTTAACTGTGGTAAAAAAAATACTAAAGTTACTATTCACTAAAAAAAATAAGTTGATCCTATTAGACCAAAGATTTTATACTGATTACAACCATGTATTTCCATTTTTTGAAATTCAATTCACAAAAGTGGCTTAATTAAGTTTAACATTAATCCCGCCAATGTGGTGAGAAGATGGGAAAAAGAGACGTTCAAAAGTTAAATAAGTTTTTATATCTAATTTAAATATAAAAATGATTCCAACAACCTATATTGGATAATATATGTATTATTGTTATATTTTGACTTTAAAATCAATTTAAATTATAATAATTATTTAAATGAAAAATGCAGTTTTTAATTACTGTATTTTTCGCTATTCATCAAAAAATGAAACTTCTTAGAAAAATACCAAAAAAACCCTAAGCTAATTTTGATATTCTTAATTCAAATAAGAAGTTTATTTTTTCAATTAACATATATAAAAGTTTCAAAATTGGATTTATAATAGGTTCTCCATTAAAAGGCGGTAAAACTTGATCTTGCATGTAACGCAGGATAACTCAGTGTTGTGTGTAGTGTAAACTTAACTTTGTGTATAAAGCATGATAACAGAAAAATTAAATTTATTCTAAATGGAAAATGTTGTAAAATCTTGGGGTGTTACAGTGTGTACTTTTCTTTTACGCATCGTGTATCTGTGTCCTATAGCTAGAATCCCTGGAACCTCCAATTATATCTTTGAGTATTATTCATCTATTCTTAGCATGTTTTTTATTATATGAAAATAAATGGTCACATTATCTCAACTTTCATATTAAATAAAAAAACTGGTAAGGAAATATTGCTAACAATACCGAAATTTGATTAGCAAATAATAAATAATTATAAATTATAATGTGACCGCTCTAATTCAACTTGAAAGTTTTGGGACATAGTGAAAGTGGTTAGAGTCATTCCCAACAATGTTTTTCATTTGCTTCAATAGATAAATTTAAATAACTTTATGAACGAAACCTCAGAATCTTCATAGATATGATCTTCTCACATTTAATTTACAACAAAAAATTACTTCATCTTGATAATTCTTTTGTCTTTGATGATCAATTCAACAACCGCTCTCATTTCTTCATTGCGGTGAAGAATTAAAAATAAAATTCCTTTGGAAATTTCCACATCTGCTCCGAGAATCTTGGAACCTCTTCATTGGAACTCTGAGTGCTAGCAGAGAGAAACCAAATGTCTTGCGTTGTTCACCATTGATCGCAACAAAAATTCTTTCGGTTTTCAAAGAATTCTTCTCTTATTTTCTCAGTCTTGAGAGGGAGGAGGATTGTATTTTTTTCTTAAGATAGTTCTTGAGAGTTTCTCCTGATCTTAAGATAATTCTATAGGGAGAATCCATTGTGCGCATCAATTCACTTAACCTTATGAAATAATATAAAATGGAATATATAGTCAAGGTTAAATATTTTATAATTGTACTGAGGATCTTCATTAAATATTCTATAATATATTCTTCATGTAAAATAATGACAATAATATATTCCATAACATGCATTAACTCGTGAATATTTAAATATCATTTCTTAAATATATTAATTAATATTTATTAAAATGGTATTAAATAAAATATATCATCTTCATCAGTATCTTAACTCGGTCTGTCAATCATCCTCATCATTTATTGAATCTTGAATAATAAATATTTATTTAAATAAAAAAATTACTTTATTCATTCAATAAATAAATAAATAAATATTATATTCACCAAACATGCATAAAAATATTTATTTTAATATTCTAGTAACTAAAAAATGTTTATTTGATAAATTAATAATTATTTTTTATCTTGTGAATAATAAAAAAAGATAAATAAATATTATATATTTGATAGCTCGTAAATAATATTTATTTAATATTCAACTCACGTATATTCTAACTAAAATAAATAATGTTTGAATTTATGAGATAACTAAACCTAAATAATTAATATTCAAATAAATAAAAATAATAGTCATCCTTAATATTAAATTCAAATAAAATTTAACTAAGATTTTGGTCACACTAGTTTGTGAGCCTCTAGGTATTTTTCTCGGTGTCATTAGGCATGCTTACCTAAAGTCCAAAATTGGCATATAGTAACACATCAAGATGCCCGTAGAGAAAATAGTTAATATCACAATGAAAACAACCTTATATGAATGTTTAATGTGTAATATAATCTATTTTTCTCGATATCTCATCAAGAAATTTGCATACTTTGTCATCAACCTATGTTCTTGATTATCTTTCTTTGATTATCAAAAATTAACTCTTAGATGAACTACCATGACCATGGTTTTAATCAAACAGGTATATTTCAATCAAGGGGTCATAGATATCATCTTCGGTAACACTTAAGGGACAATCCCTTGATTGATCTATTAATTTCATATCACTTATAACGCACCCAACATATGCTACTTTGTTTTGATCATATGTCGTCAGGATTTTCACTGATACATTAAAGTATATGATTCATGATATACATTAATAATAATCTTAATTTTAAGGACTAATACACACATCCTTATATAGGAATATCCAAGGACACATTTAACATACAAAATTTCTATTAACGGGTCTACCCACACAAACTCATCTCTTGGAGATTACCAAGTGTGAAACTTCATAAGTAGAAGCCTAGTCCGCTTACAAGAATCCAACACATGATAGTCAAAACATCATTTATGTCTCGTTAGATATATGTCATCTAGATTATAGGATGAATATATAAGAATATTGTTGTGATACTACAAAATAAGCCTTTAACAGTGCTGGCATTTATCAGCCAGTGACGATGCGGGTGTCTCTTGGTGTTTGGGCCTTTCTTATGTAGGTTTTGAGGAATAGCTTTTATTTGGGGTATGCTTCCATGTTATGGGGGTCTTTGAGTCAGTGTTTCTTGGTGGTATTGTTTGCCACTTTCCTGGTCTAGCGGTGCTTCTTGTGTCGCGCGTTTTCATGTTCCTGATTGCTTTTATTTTCAATAATAACTTTTAGGGTCAAGTTCACTCAGTACCTAGATCTTCTTGGTAAATATTATTTTTAAAAAAAAATATTTATATAATTATAAATAAATAATTATATATTTAAATAATTATAAAATTATAGTAAATATATTTAAATAATGAATATATTTACTATATTTATATTTATATTTATATATATTTATTAAACATATATATAATTATATAAATATATTTATAATTGAGAAAATATAATAAATATATTTAAATAATGAATATACTTACTATATTTATATATATATATATATATTTATTAAATATATATATATATATATATATTAAATATATATATAATTATATAAATATATATAATGATATAGATATATTTATAATTATAAATAAATAATTATACATATATATTTACAAATATATATTTATAAATTTATATTTACTATATTTATAAAATTATATATTTATAATTATAAATAAAAATATATTTTTTAAAGTATTTATATAATTATAAATAAATAATTATATATTTAAATAATTATAAAATTATAATAAATAAATATATAATTATTTGAATATATTTAAAAAATATATTTATGATTATAATTATAAAACATTTATCAGCATTAAAGTTTTAGCGATGATAAAGATGTCTTTTATCAGCGGTAATGTTTTAGCGTTAATAAAGATCGATCTTTATCAGCGCTTTTTTTTAAGCACTGATAAAAGTGTCCTTGGTCTATTTAAAGAACCCTAACCAGTCACAATGAATCACAATATTTGAAACTTTCTACGGAAGCCACCTCTTTCCAATGCTCGT
Organism: Viscum album; assembly: GCA_963277665.1. Classification (NCBI taxonomy): domain Eukaryota; kingdom Viridiplantae; phylum Streptophyta; class Magnoliopsida; order Santalales; family Viscaceae; genus Viscum; species Viscum album. The sequence continues at coordinate 151,720,496 of OY728159.1, forward strand.
CTGCATCGAATCCAAGATCAAATCAAGGCTTGAACAAATCCAAGGCTTGAATCCAAGGCTCGAATGAATCAAGGCTCGAACGAATCAAAGGCTCGAACAAATCCAAGATTTGGGGATATCTCTATTTTCTCTCGGATGAATCGAAGCTTCAATCCAAGGTATGTCAATCTTTATCCTCCTCACTCATTTCTTTCTTTTTTAATGATATCTTTTTGTGTTTTTTGTTCATTATCTTTTTCTATTCATTATCCATCGTTGTTTTCCTTTCTAATTGGGGGTTTCTATAATTTTGGGTTTGTATTGAACCTTTAAGAGATTTTCTTGCCTCCTTGTAGCGTATTAAGACTTCCACACACCGATTTCATCCATTGCGGTAGGTGGATCCATTTATTTTCCTTTAAACATGGAACCATGGATGTTTTTATCTATTAAATTCATGTTTTTTATCTGAATTATAATAAATTGCCAATTTATCTATTTATTTGTTTAGCAATATCCCTTGATAAATATTTTATAAACAAATCTGCAAGGTTCTTACATGATTTTACATAAATAATTATTATGGTGCCATTTTATAATAATTTTCTTACATGTAATTTCTAAAAGTGATATTTTTAGACTTTACATTATACATGAAACTATAATCTTTTGACATTTTTTTCACTGCCATAATTAATGAAAATAATAGGCATTGGAATATTAGTGAATACTTAATGTAGTCAGGTAAACATTATAAAATAAACTCTAATTTTTTTGCCTTCTTTAAGCTTTAAAGGATTCTAATTATACATTTCCAATGATCCACATTAGCATTAATAGAATATCAATGCATTTGAAAAACCAAAAATGTGATATTGGGTTTATTATACTATATCACGTACATTAAAGAACAAATTGTGATATGGATAAATATGAATGCATTAATAAAAAAATTAACACTAGATTCAAATAGAGTATTTCAATATTTGAAACCAATAAGATCAAATGTCTTCAACATATTCACAATATAATGATACTGACATAAATAATAACCTCCACTATGTATTCTTACTTTAATAATTAGTGTAGTATCTATCATTCTAATTTTATTCATTTTAATCATGGAGGATAAAGATTTCTTCATCTCATTAATACCAGTCATGTTGATTTTAAAAATTAATATTTCATCAACATAGATACACATAATAACTTATTATTATTTTATGAACATTCAAAAAGTACACTTATCAACATTATTACGTAAAAATCCATTAGATAAAATAATAGAATCATACTTCTCATATTGTTTAGGTGTTTCTTTAAGACCATAAGTATATTTAACTAATTTCAATAATTTATTTTAAATATATTATATATAAAACCTTCATATTATTCAATGCAAATTTCTTTATTTAAATCTCCATTTAAAAATACAGTTTTAACATCTGTTTCATGCACACAAATGATTTATCAAATTTAAAGGTAAATAATATCCTTATTTTTGTAATTTGAACTAAATTAGTATAATTATCAAAATAACTAATCCATACCATTTTTTTGAAACCTTTGATTACTAATATAACTTTAAAAACTTGAACTGAATACACATTTACAACCAATATGATTTGAATATTTTAGAAAAATTGTAAAGATGCAAGTATTATTTATCATAATAGAAATTATTTCATCATTAAATGATTCTTTCTAGAATGAAACATATTTTTAAGAAAATGATTCTTTATATAAGTTGAGATCATCATCTATGGTTATCACCATAGGATATTTTTTCAGAATATTATTATTTTGATCTCTATCAATAATAAAAATGAAGGATTTGAAATATGTGAATTCATGATATAGATGTTTCTTCTTTCCAGGTATTGTACTCCATTTAGGTTCAATTCAAGAATCATCTTTATTCTCTTCCATTATATCTTAACTAGATGAAACACTAGATCTATAGATATGTGGAAAAAATTTATTTTAATTATCTTTATAAATTTTATTATTAAAAAAGTATACAACTCTAGATTCAAAAATGGAATTAGCTTCTATGTGCATTATTCTAAATGATTTATTATTATTTTCCATAGGAAAAAACTTATTTAATTATTTCAGTTTCAATTTTAGTTCTTTTGGGAATAGAAACTCTAAAAAATGCTAAGCACCCCCATTATTTAAGATAATAAAATTTTGTTTCATCCTCATCAACTTTATCTCCCAAATAGTTATTATTGCATTTTGTTACTTAAGACTAATCACTCGTATATTCTATATTTCTTGAACTACATTGAGCAGTAGTCATCCAAAATGATCACTAATACTCGGTATGAGATGTATCACAACTCCATCCCTACAAATTGTACCCCTCCTAGGGCGGCAATGGGAAAATAAAGATAGTGACACCCGAGTCCCACCCCTAGTGGGCCCAAGGTTGGTGACTAGCACTGAGGGTATAGTAAACACGCAGATGGGAGGCATTACCCTATAAGAGAACACATGCGAAAGAGATAGATAAGACAGACACCAAATAACTCCTACTCAGACTAAAATATAAAATAAATCCCAAGTGAACATATGTAATGATATGAAAGAACTACTACAACTGAAGGGAAAATTACAAGTATCAAAAGAAAGTAAAAAACGGCAGTGACCACGAAGCCCAAACTGCTCCTGTAAAACCAACAATCTAGTAGTAACCAGCCTGATCTCAAACCTGCTCCAACTAACCTGAAAAATATATTATATATACGTAGGGTGAGTATAATAATATACTCAGAAGGATCCTCCTTAGAGTCTCTCATGTAAAAGGTAAAGGAATCATAAGAAAACAAGGTAAAGAACAAGTGAAACTAACTCGTCACCTAAATAGGTATACTAAGTTCTCAGCCTCACCATGGATACAAGAGCATATAATATAATAAATAATATCAATGGTACCATGTTACCACTTCCCCACTGGTTTTCCACTATTCCCCAATGTCACGCGTCTTGAGCATCTCTCTCCAAAAATTCTAGCATGCAGACACCTGGGTGAAGCACCACAACATGCACCTCGTGCAACACACCACCACATCCACATAACCAAAAGTAGCCAGGTAGTTTTTGAGATCCACCAGAGCCTATATAACGTGTATCATACATCAATTATTATACCTCAAGTCATCACATCTCATACCCCGAGTAAGGAACCTCAATCCATCATAGCATATACACATTATACTTATAGTATTCCTTATGAAACTATATCTAGAATACATGTGTGTGAAATAACCACAAACCATTACATCCCTCTACACATATATATGGGGAAAGATAACTGTCATGAATACCAGCAAAAGTAACTACCAAGAGAAGAGTGTGGGGTCAAATGGGGTAGTCATTCATTCATCCTCTCATCAGGATGTTGGGGAAAACACCCCCCCCCCAAGGCTCAGAATCCCCAGGGTGTGAGTTTCCTTAACCGACAGGGTAGAGTAGCGTATAAAAACACAAAATTTACATGATATAATATATCTCACAACCACACTATAAGCATAACCTAGTCTCAAGATCAGCTACAGATAACGTCACTCGGACCCACGACCATCATGGCTAATACCAGATATCCTATAAGCACACAACCATTTAAAGAGCTAAATTAAATTACTTTATTCATTTTCATCAGTTGCACTTTACATTAATTAATTCTTTTACCATTAACATTTTCCACATTACATTTCATTAGAATTACAATGAATTTTCATGCCCTCTAGGCATAAGTAAACTGAGTACACTGCTTCTCAGAATTATAACCTCAGCATTGCATCCCAGGAAACTCCAACCTCATGGGTTAAACATTTATTCATTTATTAACAAAATTACTTTCCATATTACCAGGTACTCTAGGAAAACATTCTAAGCTACCAAACAATGTATACAACCAAACACATCCATCTGCCTCAAGTAGTGGGGAAAGGAAATTAGATAAACAAACAACTTAGTTACCAGCCAAACAATAGATTCAAACAAGCTTCCAACTTTCATATCAACGGGTAATCTCAACTTCAACCCGTTCCATCATCCCTAGTGTCCTCCCCAACACCCACATACATATCTCGATGCATCCTTCCATCACAAGTGTCAACTGCTACCACAACAACCAGGCCTCCCTGCCCCATATATCACAACAACCCTCCAGGCTCAACCATCCCAGACTCATGTCACATTCGGGCCTCCCCACCCCATATACCACAATATCTCTCCAGGCTCATCCATACCAAGTTCACATCATGTCACACGCAGTAGGAAACAAGAATAGCAACTGGGATCTTGTTCCTAAATCAAGGCATTCAGCCTTTACACGCAACGAGCTCTCACGGATCCAAATCACAAGGCACTTGACCTTTATAAGCAAGATGACAACTTAGGCCCTAAAAGGCATTATATTTTATCACACAACTGATTCTTATTCCGTCTATAATTAAATGATTCATTAATTACAGGTTCCAACTACAGGAAACCTAACCAATAAGCTAGAACAAGCTGTCACAAATTAATTAAACAATTAATTTAACATGTATTTAATTCTTTTATCGACAAGCATCAACATGATTCACATATTTATTCAATTCCATTAACACATGAAAGATAAATTCATTTAAATGTGCTTGAAGCATTAATATTACAACACATCGGATTCATTAAACATGCCTCTTTAATATTTTATCCAAATAATTAACAATTAATTCTAGTTTTATGTTCTTTATCAATTTCACATGTTAATCCAATCATAACAATCACATCATAGATACCACACTATCTAGAAAAACAATAGCCAAACTATTGTCACTGTACAAAACAGCAACATCGTTATGCGATAGATATCAATTCTTTAATCTGGTTCAAGTAATTATTAGGTTAATTTCATTAGCATCCAAGGGTCTAAATCATGCTCAAATTACAATTTCACATAATTAAATAGAAGCAATGAATCCCCTATCTCAAAAAGGGTTCTAATGTTCTTCACACGAGAATGGACCAATGTTGTGGATCCCGATCTCCTCTCCCATAAGAATTGTTTCCACCTGAGGAACCTGTGCCAAAACTACGCCAAAAAACAATGAACAAAACTCCATTAGAAACATGGAGATCAAGCACCATCACATGACAAAGAGGAACGAGAGAAAACTGATCAAAGAAACTGTAAGAACATAGGTAGAACTTACCTTGTATTGAAGACGGATCACTAAGGATCGAAGACAGAATCCATATGATCAATTCCCGTTGAAGGGATCTCCAAAATGCCAAGAAGGGAGCTGTTGGCTGCTGGAAAACAAGAGGAAGCATTATAGGCATAGGGTTTTTGAAAAAACTAAGCGGCTGAAACATTATAAAACATACAACATTGTGTATTTACATGATGTGTAATCTCCTTTCACATTGTGTAATCCTCAGGGTTTGGTTTTCACTAAAAAATGCATAGCCTTTTTATTATTTAACCCTGAAAGCTTACAGGTCATGAACCTAACTTACACGACGTGTAATGCTTACACGATATGTAATTATTCTTGTTTTCATCATTTTGTAGCCAAACTCCTTCAGAATTCCTCTGAGCCTCCTCCGGGCACTTTGGTCTTCAGAAATGCATAAAGGGTTGATCCACGTGGATCTGAGCCCTTACATTAGATACCACTCAAAACATTTTCATCCTCGAGAATCCAAAACCAACCTAGAGAGGAAACAAAAAATGGTCATCCGAACAGCCGCCATGTGAGATACCTCTCAAGACTCTCACCACCGCAGGAGCTCAACCACCTCACCAATGGAACAATTTGAAACCATTAAACAAGCACAATTAGCTCCTAACCACTCTTCTAGGGGAGATACTTCTCAAAGAGAGTAATCCACAATAAGAAATAATAGAAAGACACATCACGCATCTCCAAAGGAACAAAAAACCTTCTCTGAAACAACACTCGGTGTTGTTCATCCTCAGACCAACCATCAGGGGTCTCACCACAAACAACATGGTCTCTCCAGGACTCCAACTCAAGATACCTCAACTAGGACTCTTCCACCTGTTGCACCATAGATGAGTGTACCGCCATCTGAAAAATACAACCTATGCCCCTGATTTATCTCATATCTATGTGTAATGCTGAAAGTTATTTTATCACTCTCCAGGAATTGCCTGATTCCCACACTGCATCACTGCACGACTTCCTGGTCATTGTATCAGCTACAGTATTCCCCTTTTTAGGTGTATATGACATCTCAAATTTTTAATCATGTAAAAACTCCATCCACCAATGCTGACGTAATTTCAAGTCACATTGGGAGAAAATATAACTTGGGCTCTTATGATCATTGAAGACCACAAAGCGCTTACCGATAAGGTAATGTCTCCACAATTTTAGAGAAAACACTACCGCCGACAACTTGAGATTGTGAGTGGCATAGTTACGCTCATGGGGGTGTAACTTCTGATACCCATCAAAATGATTTATCTATGTTGCATTAGAACATAGTCAAACTCAAGATGCAAAGCATCATAGAAAACCTCAAACTGAACTCCTTATGTTGGAAGACAAATAATTAGAGTATTAAACAACTTCTCCTTCAGATACTCAAAAGTTGTCTAAAACTGATCAGTACACAAGAACGCCTGCTCCTTTCTGGTCAATGTTGTTAGAGGAGTTGCAACCCAAGAGAAATCAAATACAAACCTCCTATAATAGCATGCAATATCAAGGAAACTTTGCACCACTATCACTATATTGGGGGTTTTCCAAGACACAACGGATTCTATCTTCTATGGATACATAGCTACTCCCTGTTGGGATACAACATGTCCCAAGAAACAGAGTTCTCGATCCCAAAACTCACACTTCGGCAACTTCCCAAACAACTATTCACGACAAAGAACTCCCAAAACGGAATGCAGATGCTCTGCATGCTCCTCCTTAGACGAAGATTACAAAGGGATGTTGTCAATGAAAATCACCATGAACTTATCCATAAAATCATAGAACATAACATTTATTAACCCCATGAACACATCTATAACATTCGTCACACCGAATAGCATCACAAAAAATTCGTAGTGCCCATGATGACAATGAAAAGCAGACTTTGAGATATCATCATCCTTTACATGCATCTTATGATATCATGATCGTAAATCGATCTTCGATAACCAACTTGAACCCTTCAGTTGATCGAATAAATCATCAATTTGTGGAAGAGGATAGTGATTTTTCACTTTCACTTAGTTCAAGCGACGATAATCGATACACAACCGCAAACTTCCATCATCCTTCTTCATGAACAAAACAGGTGCACCCCACGGTGAAACACTTGGCCAAACAAAACCACACTGAAATATACCATTAAGCTTTATATGCAACCCTCGCAACTCATAGGGTGCCATCCTATATGGAGAAATCGAGATAAGAGACACATATAGCTATAGTTCGATCTCAAACTCAATCTCTCATCGAGGGGGTAACGCTACAATCTCCTCTGGAAAGAAATCAGGCTATTATTCTACAACCCTGGGAAATGTCAATTGTTGAACCTCCGATGAACTCAGCATTATCTTAGCCATCAAGGATGATGAGGACGAAACACGCCTCAAGCAGTGGGGAAAGAAAAGTAGATAAACAAACAACCTAGTCATCAGCCAAACAACATATTCAAACAAGTATCCAACTTTCATATCAACAGGTGATCCTAGTTTCAACCCATTCTGTCATCCCCTATTTCCTCCCTGACACCCACATGCATATCTCGATGCACCCGTCCATCATAAGTGTCAACCGCTGCCATAACAACCGGGCCTCCCTGCCCCATATATCACAATAACCCTCCAGGATCATCCATCCCAAACTCACGTCACATCTGGGAATCTCTGTCCCATATACCACAACAGCCCTCCAGGCTCAGCCATACCAGGCTCATGTCACATCACAAGCAGTAGGAAACAAACATAGCAATCATACTCTTGGACCTAAAGAAAGGAATCCAACCTTTACACGCAATGAGATATCACGACTCCAAAGCATAAGGCACTTGACCTTTATAAGCAAGCGAGAAACTCATGCCCTACAAGGCATTATCTTTTATCACAAAACTGATTCTTATTCCATCTTGAATTAAATGATTCATTAATTACAAGTTACAACTATGAACAAAATAACCAACAAGCTAGCACAAACTCTCACAATTTAATTAAAAAATTAATTTAACATGTCTTTAATTCTTTTATCAACAAGCATCAAAATGCTTCACATCTTTATTCAATTCCATTAACACGTGGAAGATCAATTCATTTAAACATGATTGCAGCATTAAGCTTACAACACACAGGATTCATTAAACATGCCTCTTTAATCTTTTAGCCAAGTAATTAACAATTAATTTCAGCTTTAGGTTCTTTACCAATTCCATATTCTAATCCAAGAATAACAAGCATAACACATATACCAAACTATCTATCAAAACAAGAGGAAAATCGTTGTCATGGTACAAAACAACAACATCGTCATGCGATCGATATCGATTCTTTAATCTGGTTCAAGTAATTATTAGTTTAATTTCATTAGCATCCAAGGGGATAAATCATGCTCAATTTATGATTTCACATGATTAAATATAAGAAATGAACCCCCTACCTCAAAAGGGTGTCAACATTATTTGCACGAGAATGGACCAACGATGCAGATCTTGATTGCCTCTCCCGCAAGAATTGAATCCACCCGAGGACACTGTGCCATAATCCTGCCAAAAAACAAAAAACAAAACTTCATTAGAAATATGGAGATCAAGCACCATCAAATGGAAAAGAGGAACGGGAGGAAACAAATCGAAGAAACCGCAAGAATAGAGGTAGAACTTACCTTCGATCGAAGACGGGTCACTACAGATTGAAGATGGATGCCTGATGATTGATTCACATTGAAATAATCTCCAAAATGCCTGGAAGGGAGCTGTTGGCCGCTGGAAAATGATAGGAAGTGTTATAGTTGTAGGGTTTGTGAAAACCCCGAGTAGTTGAAACATTATAAAACTTGGGGTTTTTACAGGATGTGTAATCCCCTTTCACATCGTGTAATCCTCGTGGTTTGGTTTCTACCAAAAAACATGTCACCTTTTTATTATTTAAACCTAAAAACTTACATGTAGTGAACCTAGATTACACGATGTGTAATGCATACACGATGTGTAATTCTTCCTATTTCCATCATTTTGTATCCAAACTCCTCCAGACTTCCTTCAATCCTCTTCCAAGCACCTCGGTCATCGGAAACAGGTGAAGGGTCGATCCACATTGATTTGGACCCTTACAAGATAACTACTGCTCGGAGTAGTTCAAGCAATATAGATTCATGTCCTAAAGATATGGGAGATGAGTATCAAGAAAAAAATCACTAGTAAATGTTTGGGAGATGAAGCTGGTAAGGATGACAATTGTCTATAACTTTCACCTTTGGATGAATTCAAAGGATAACACCTACCAAGGGAGTAATTATTTTCTTAAATTCAATTACCCATTTCCTTCAAAACATACTGAAATTATTTGAAACAATCAAATATTAGATTCCCCTTATTAGAATTATGTATAAATTTCACCTTAGATAATGAATATCTTATGTGTATTTATTTATTTATTGTAAAAAATGAATATTTTATGAACCTAATAGGATGGATATGAATCAAAAATAGATACACACTAATCATTTGAAAAAATAGTATAAAGATGGAGTTAAAGAGCTCATCAATTTTGAAATAGAGAATGCATATTGTAAAGGCCCTAAAATTCCATGTAATTATTTTTTAAAAATTATTTGGGATTTTTACGAGTCTGTGAAAATTGACAGCACGTAATTCTGAGGCCCGGTGTGGCCGGAATGGATTTATGAACTTTTTTTAAGGTATGTTCAGTAAACACACGGTCGGCATTTTCTATCTTTTGAACTAGTGGTCGAATTAAAAATATGAGGGCACCGTTGAATCCACATCACCGGGATTCGCTTAAGTGAAGCTTCACTTCAACCGCAGTAGGTTGGGAGAAAAAGTTAAATTTTGTACTTTACAAAAAAATAATAAAATAACTTAACAAGTTATTTTATTTCTTTTTCTTCAATGGATGAGCGGCAGTAGTGGGGACCGGTGACTTGTCAAACAAATTAATGGATTGACTCTCCTTTTTTTTAAACTGCACCATTGGGGAATTACGAGGTTCATTCATTCAATTAACCTCATTAATTCCTCGGTGCGTTACTCACATTTCTCCCTCCTATTTAAATGAAGCTCGGGGTGGGATTTTGGCACGACATCTTCAAGCGAGGAAACTCTGGAGAAGTCTTGCGGCGGAATCCACTGACGGAGGATGTAGGCTCGAGTGGCAATGATCCAGGATCAACGAATGCCAACGACTCCATCCAACATGGACGCTCCTCCCGCCGCGACCACGACACCTCCAGCGAATCTTGAGGTAGGGTTTTTGTTTTTGATATTGTAATATTCCTCCTTCCCCATTCTTGATTTATACGAAGAACATGGATCAACCGACCAACGGGTTGATCCACGGGTTGTTTTTTAAACACGGGAAGTTGATGCGGGGTTACAAATCAGAAATTATTTCTAAATTCTTTGTTTGTTGCTAACACCCCTTGTTAAAATGCTAACGCGGAGGGTGCGGGCCAATCCGAACAAGGCACGGACCCTCCGTCGATCTTGTTTTTCTTGTGTTTTCCATGTGTGGTTGGGCAATGTGATGGCAAGGTAGAGATAGGGGTCATGCAGTGACGGCGGTGACCCGAGAGGCTTGTAGGCGCAGACGTCACCAAGAATGAACCATCGGAGCACGTCTGGTGGTCTGTGGAAAGAACTGTCAGCGCGCCATGCCAGCGGTGGCCGGAGGAGACCTACGACAACCGACCGCGGGCGGTGGGAAGGTGGCGCGTTATCACATGCCCCAGGGGCCAGAGGCGGCTGGCCCGAGCCGACCATTCGAAAGAGGGGCAGCGCCCACAGGCGCCGCCGGCAGCAGCGGTCGCGGCCGGCAGACTGCAGCAGGGTCGGTTGGAGACCGATCGGCCACCTGGTTGACCATTGCACACGGTGGGGCAGGGCCCCAGCGACCGGATGAAACGGACCCACATTTGCGGGGCCAATTGGAGAAATGGTCCACCTTCAGGCGGACTGGGCTGGACCCGCGGCCCAGCGGGCCAGCATGGGTGGGCCGGCCCCACCCGGCGGGCCGGGCCACCCGCGGCCCGGGCTCGCAAACCATCCGGGCCGACCCCAACGGACCAGACCCAGGCGGGTTCAGATAGACCCCAGGACCCGTTGCGTTGGGTCGGCCTGACCGAGTCGGACTGGGCCCAGACCTAACCGACCCCCGAATAAAGAAACGCCCGTAATTGACGAACAGGGTGTTCGTTTGACACGCCGTCAGTGGCGTTGGGACCCATTTTGTGAAGTGGTCCCTTTGGCATATTATGGCGGGCCCAACCGAGCCGGATCGGACTGAGGGGCGATCACCCCCGTTTCACAGAAAGGGATGTAACTAACAAAACGGACGTCTGATCGACACGCTGTCTGTGGAATAAGGACCCTTGTGACAAGGCGGTCCTTTTGAGATAATCTAAGTGGGTTTTGACGGAATTTGACATGCGACCTGGGTTGGATCAGACTTGAATCCAACCGGGCCCTTTTTACAAAAGTGTTCATATCTCACAGACCGGGCGTCCGATCGACACGTCGTCTGTCACATTGGGACCCCTATGACGGGGCGGTCCCTTGGGTATGCTTTTTGCGAGACTTCGCACCGGTTGAAATATGAAAGATGGCTTGAGGAGCAGAGTATTTTAGAGATCATGCAGGCTTTGTGTGGGAATCCAGTGGCTGGCTGTGACATAAATAAGAAGAGCGACCAATATGGGTCAGCATCAAAAACTCCAAAGTGGGATGATCTAGAACTACTATAAAAACGGGCAAGGGAAGCACCACCTTTTATCAGTGCTTTTCAAGCGCTGATAAAGTGACCCTTTATTAGCACTAAAATTTTAGCGCTGATAAAGGGAATATTTATCAGTGCTAGAAAATAGTTGATAAAGTAACACTTTATCAGCGCTAAAATTTTAGCGCTGATAAAACCATAGTCCAATTTTATAAAATAGGGTGCACAGTGCCCTCTATTTATCGCGCTCTTAAGCTCTCGTGGGACTGTACCCCTACGATAACTCCCCTCCCCCCCTCCCCGAACTTCTCTTTGTCGGTCGCTACTCCGTCATCGCTTCCACTCCGCTGCCGCTGGCACTCTGTTGTCGCTGCCCTACTCCACCGCCATTATCCCTTCTCCACCGCCGCTGCCCTACTCCGCCGTTACTGCCCTACTCCGCCACCACTAGCCCTGCTCCTAATCCTCCCCCTCGAACCCCTTTTGCGGATCCTCTTCCCAGCGAACCCTACTTCTCCTCCTCCCCGCTGGACCCTACTCCCCGTGAACCCTACTTCAAGTGTTTGAGATTCCTTTTGACGAGGTTAGATTCTTGGATTCCCATATTTGATCTTTGGTGATTTCTTCGCTCATCCTCATCTGTTTCCTTTTGTTCTTATGCTAATATTCATTATGGTGTAGTTTTATTTAGTCATATGGTCATGTTTTAGTTGATAAAATTTTGGGATGTGGTGATTTTGGTTTGAGAATCTAGGCATGATTATGTCCTAAGTTATTGAAACATTCCTGTTGCAGGGCATGGACAAAAACAATTATATTTTTCCTAGTGCAGCACAGTGGCTGACTAGGGTCATCTCTCTTGAGGAGCATTTTAGTGTTGTTCAATTACTTTATCTAATTCTCTTAATCTATCTCTTTTTGTGGTCTTTTTATTATTTAAAACAATGACTTGTAAAGCAAGAATTATAAATTTATACTAAGATGAAAGTCTAAACAAAATGAATTTAGGAATAAAGTACTTGGTTTGGGGTTCATCCAAGGATTCAATCATTATTCTCCATTATATGTTTGATTCTAGTTTGATAACTCAAACATGAAATCTCATGTTTGAATCACTATTCTTTTCCAGAATAGAAATAGCTTGAGTTGCATGTCGTTGGGGACCATCGCCCAATCGGGGACATTCGCCTCGCCCAATAATATTACTCAAGTCTATCACAAATCTAGAATAAACATTAAAGAAAACTCATGAACTCTTTGACCTCCCCCCAGGACAAGCCTCGGGGTCACCCTCTCATTTCTGAGAGTTAGAGATCACAATGGTGGATGGATGAGCAGAGAGAGAGAAAGAGAGAGAGAAGAGAGGGAGAGACAAAGATTAAATAATTTATAATGAAAGTGAAAATAATAATAATATTATTATTATTATTATTATTATTATTATTATTATTAATACTTATTATTATTATTATTACTTAAAAAATAGTTTTCAAAAAAAGAGAGAGAAAGTAAAATAATTTGAAATTAAGATTGAGATATTATAAATAATGATTATAATAATATTAATAATAATAATAATAGTTTTTAATTATTATTATTATTATTATTATTATAGAAGAAAATAAATTGTGGAAATCAAAATAAAAATGCATGTATTAATTGAAAAGAAATTCACATTACAATTTAAATTAAAACTAATACAAAAATAAAATGAAAATAAAATAAAAAGAAGAAATGAGGGGTTGAGAGAGGAGCATTAGCGGCCCATGCCCCGGTGGGATATCTCCTTGGTTGTGGGTGTTGAGCTGATGATTTGAGAAGGAGGCGAGGGCCCCCTTTTATTGACATATTTCTGTCCTCCGAACGTTTGTGTGTTGTTGGACTGTTAAATGGTCGATTCATGCATGGACTGTTGGGGCGTGGAGCCCGGCGCTGCAGCGGAAGTAGTCGTTGCAGAAACACACAAGAGGAGAGAAGATTTCACCCGAAGGCTTTTTATCACCCGAAGGAATTTTACACATCACACCCGAAGGCCTTTTACACATCACACCCGAAGGCCTTTTTTACAACACAACACTGACACCATGAACATACCATTTTGTTGTACTGCCGATCATCGCAACCGGGACACGCCGCTTGATCTCCGCAACCAAGAGGACTTTCGATACATGGCACTGTCATCGTCGGCGTCATCACCTCTGCTTCATTCGCACCATCATCGCTTCGTACCGGTTACCGCAAATGCGGCAACCCCTTCCTCATTTTTCTTTTGGCAGCTACATCTTTGTCTGCCCACATTCCAAAACATGCTACCGCTTCCTCTTATATAGACACACAGCCCATATCTCCAATAAATGCGGTCAACATTCACAATTTCATCATTATTCAACCAATTAATATTGGTAATAACTCTTCATTAATGTTGGGAGAAAATCCTCCATTAATGTTGAGAAAATCCCTCCATTAATATTTTATCTCTCTTCATAAATCAAAATTTTAAATCATCAATCCCAACAATCTCCACCAAGATTTAAAATTAAAATACTTCACATTCATCTCCACCATCTGAGCCTCTGTGATCGCCAACTCCACCATGCTCCGAATGTCACCCAATGAACGGAACACGCCGCATGACACCTGCGGCCAAGAAGACTTTCGATATTCCAGCAACACCGCTGATACCGCCGTCATTTTCCGATGACATCCGAGTCTTGAGTCCTTGATAAGCTGCTCCACCAGATGTTTGCCACCGTGTTCTGCAACCGAGTACTTCAACCAATCCCTCTGATACCACTGTTGGGGCGTAGAGCCCGGCGCCGCAGCGGAAGTAGTCGTTGCAGAAACACACGAGAGGAGAGAAGATTTCACCCGAAGGCTTTTTATCACCTGAAAGAATTTTACACATCACACCTGAAGGCCTTTTACACATCACACCCGAAGGCCTTTTTTACAACACAACACCAACACCATGAACATACCATTTTGTTGTACCGCCGATCATCGCAACCGGGACACACCGCTTGATCTCCGCAACCAAGAGGAATTTCGATACATGGCACTGTCATCGTCGGCGTCATCACCTCTGCTTCATTCGCACCATCATCGCTTCGTACTGGTTATCGCAAACGCGGCAACCCCTTCCTCGTTTTTCTTTTGGCAGCTACATCTTTGTCTGCCCACAATTCAAAACATGCTACCGCTTCCTCTTATATAGACACGTAGCCCATATCTCCAATAAATGCGGTCAACATTCACAATTCCATCATTATTCCACTAATTAATATTGGGAATAACTTTTCATTAATGTTGGGAGAAAATCCTCCATTAATGTTGAGAAAATCCCTCCATTAATATTTTATCTCTCTTCATAAATCAAAATTTTAAATCATCAATCCCAAAATGGACCCCTTCTTAAAAGTTGTTCATAAATATGTTGGCCGTTCACCCTTCAACTTTAAGCTCATTTTGACACCGGATGAATGAGTTGTGAATTTTTCATTGGCGGTTTATTTTTCTAGATGCAGCTTCCAGGAAGTTTTCATCAAAAATATAACCTTCAATTGTAGCTTTAATGACTTCAAAACTCTACCAAATTTGATTAAGAGACATCCATATTTGTACTCGTGCTATCTCATGTGGAAGAACCTCAAATAAATGTGTTTAGGCCGAGTTGTGGTTTCGTTACAATGGTGGGGTCTACGCTGTCCGCCCGGAAAAATCATGAATTTCATTGATTTTTTAAGCCCTTTAGATGGCTGAATTAGCTTCTAGTACAGAAGACAAAGTTGAAAGAAATAAAATCATGATTCTAAAAAAATAATATTCACTAAATTTTTAATTATATTTTAAAATTAATGACCAAAATACTCTTGTGGTAAAAATCTGTCCAAAATCCAGAATTATGCACTTTTCAACAATTTTGTTCATTTTCATTCTAAAATTCAAATTACCCATTAATTTAATAAAACATGTAAATACATGTGGTTTATCATTGAAAATAGTAAAAAAATACTCATTATTTGATCGAAAATATACACATAAATTTGCTCTGTCAGTTATTGACCTCATCCCTTTATTAACCAATACCCTCTTTCAATTGATACTAAAAGATTCAGTTGAATTATTTTCAATGGAATTATTTATATCTCTTTACCTTCAAATTCCTGTGAAAATATGAATTTTATTGAGTTGGTTAGTGTGTTTGTCCAAATTTAATGATTCATAAGAAAAAAAAGGAAGCATATTTCTATTTTACCTAAATGGATGGGAATTTTTCTAATCTAAAGGTCATGCTTTTGGGAAATAATTAATTTATGGAAGGTATTAACAGTTAGTGAGAGGAGGTTTGAGTTTTGGATAGGGATGGTCGATGTGGTCATTCTCCCTCATGTGTGAGTTTTTTAACAATAAGGGATTGTTGTTTATCCCTTTGTATGTGAATGTGCTTTTTTATAGAATGGATGTAAGACGTGTCTATTACTTTATCAGTGCTAAAATTTTAGCGCTGATAAAACCATAGTCCCATTTTATAAAATAGGGTGCACAGTGCCATCTGTTTATCGTGCCCTTAAACTCTTGTGGGACTGTACCCCAACGAAAACTCTCCTCCCTCCCCCCCCCTCTGATCCTCTCTTTGTCGGCCGCTACTCCGCCATCGCTGCCACTCCGCCGCCACCGCCACTCCGTCGCCGCGGCCACTCCGCTGTCACTACCCTACTCTGCCGCCGTTATCCCTTCTCCGTCGCCGCTGCCCTACTCTGCCACTGCTACCTTACTCCGCCGTTGTTATCTCTACTCCTTATCCTCCCCCTCGAACCCCTTTCGCGGATCCTCCTCCCAGCGAACCCTACTTCTCCTCCTCCCCGCTGGACCCTACTCCTCGCGAACCCTACTTCAAGTGTTTGAGATTCCTTTTGACGAGGTTAGATTCTCGACTTCCCATCTTTGATGTTTGGTGATTTCTCCACTCATCCTCATTCGTTTCCTTTTGTTCTTATGCTAATATTCATTATGGTGTAGTTTTATTTAGTCGGATGGTCGTGTTTTAGTTGATAAAATTTTGGGATGTGATGATTTTGGTTTGAGAGTCTAGGCATGATTATGTCCTGAGTTATTGACTGCATCCCTTTATTAACCAATACCCTCTTTCAATTGATACTAAAAGATTCAGTTGAATTATTTTCAATGGAATTATTTATCTCTATTTACCTTTAATTTCCTGTGAAAATATGAATTTTATTGAGTTGGTTAGTGTTTTTGTCCAAATTTAATGATTCATAAGAAAAAAAAGCATATTTCTATTTTACCTAAATGGATGGGAATTTTTCTAATCTAAATGTCATGCTTTTGGGAAATAATTTATTTATGGTAGTTATTAATATTATGGAAGGTATTAACAGTTAGTGAGAGGAGGTTTTAGAGGAGGTTTGAGTTTTGGGTAGGGATGGTCAATGTGGTCCTTCTCCCACATGTGTGAGTTTTTTAACACTAAGGGATTGTTGTTTATCCCTTTGTATGTGAATGTGATTTTTTATAAAATGGATGTAAGACGTGTCTGTGGATATTAGTTAGAAGTTTGGGGAAGGTGAGGGAGAGTTATTTCATATCCTTTAGATGTTCATGATAGAATTTATGTTCACTAACCTCAATTTTCTATTTCTTATGTTAATTTGGGTAACAAAACCTATGATATTCCATAGTAATTTTGGATAAACCTAGGTTATTTGTCTCCCCCACGAACCCCTTTGTGTTTGAAAATGTATCTACTATATTAGTTTTCTCATCAAAATTGTATCTTTGTTTTCATTTTATTTGAGTTTGGTCACTAGTTTTGGGCTGTTTAATGTGATTATTTTATTATGAATGAGGTGGCTAGTAGGGGTGGTTAAAAGGATGTTTAATTTTTTGTTGCAAGGGTGGTGGGTGCTAGAACTATTGGTAAGGGGGCTAGAAAGTGTGATGATTTTGATGGGGGGTCTATCCTGGTTCTATTGATTTCCAAATCTTTATTGGAAATGGTTAGGTTATTAATCCCTATTTTTATAAGTGGTTCTCTTCTACTGTATTTGGAAGTCTTGTTTTGTGCATTTGAATCATAAATAATAATATTTCATATTCAAATAGGATGGAGATGAATAAAGATTGGATGGATGTTAATCGTTTGACAATAGAGTATGATAATGGAGTGAAAGAGTTCACCAAGTTTGCAAAGGATCCTTCTCAAATCCTTTTTCCGTGTTTACGTTGTTGTTACTCTAGACTAATTACTCCAGAGGAGTTGGAAAAACATTTGATATGTCACGAAATAGATCAGAGTTATAAATGTTGGAATAAACATGGAGAAAAAGCAAATGTAGCTACTGGTTGGGATAAAACTATGTTTTATGGATCATCAATAATTACAAATATGGATAATGAAGAAGACAGTATGGAGGATGTGATTACAGATGTCAATGATGATGAAGATCATATTGAGGAAATGACAAGGACAGTTGAAGATGAATTTCGTGATTTCCCAGAATTGTTTGAGAAGTTAAATAGTTGTGCAAAGACGTCATTGTATGATGGTTGCACTAAATATACAGCATTTTTAGTTGTACTGAAGTTGTATAAATTGAAAGTAGGCAATGGATAGAGTGATGTCAGTTTTACGAAACTACTTGCTCTTTTGAATGACATGTTCCCAGAAGATAATGAGCTCCCAAGTTGAACATATGAAGCTAAACGAATGCTACGCTCGATGGGTATATTTTCTGAAAGAATACATGCATGTCTGAAAGACTGTATATTGTTTCACAAGGAGAAAAAATCACTTACAGAATGCCCAAAGTGTGGTGTTTCCCAATACAAGAAAGATGAATCCAGTCCTATGAAAGTTGTATGGTACTTTTCAATCATTCCAAGGTTTAGGCATCTATATGGTAGTGAAGAAATTACAAGACAATTGTCATGGAATACAGAGAAAAGAAATAAAGATGGAAAATTATGTCACCCGGCCGGCTCTCCTCAATGGAAGAGAATTGATCATGAGTATCCTGAATTTGGAAATGAGCCGAGAAACCTTCGTATTGCATTATCTATAGATGGAGTGAATCCTTTTGGTTTTCAAACCAACACTCATAGTACATGGCATGTTATGTTGGTAAATTATAACTTGTCACCCTGGTTATGCATGAAATGAAAACTCATCATGTTATTTATGCTTATATCATGACCAAAACAACCAGGTAACGATATTGATGTTTATTTGGCTCCTTTGATCGAGGATTTGAAGTTATTGTAGGATTCAGGTATTATGTTGTATGATGTTTATAAAAGTGAATACTTCACGTTGAGAGCGATGTTGTATGGGACGATAAATGATTTCCCGCTTATGGAAATTTTTCAGGCTATAGAATTAAAGGAACTCAAGGGTGTCCCAAGTGCGAAGAAGATATGGAATCAATTAGGTTGAAACATTCATCGAAATCTATGTTTCTAAGACATCGTAGATTTATACCTCATTGGAATAAATACCAATCTTGGACGCATCATTCAATGGAAGTTCAGAACAACGCACAACACCGACACCACTAATAGGTGATCAGCTTTTTGAGAAGGTAAAATATGTTAACACTATTTTTGGTAAACCATTTTTGAAAAACCTTACAAAAATCAGTTTGAAAAAGAGATCAGTTTTTTTTCTGAATTACCATACTGAAATTGTCTGTATGTCAGACATTTTCTTGATGTGATGCATGTGGAAAAAAATGTATGTGGCAGTGTTATTAGAACATTGCTAAATGCCCCTGGCAAAACAAAGGATGGAATTAAGACAAGGTTGGACATGGTTGACATGGGAATATGAAAAGAGTTGGCTCCCGTGAAGGGTGAAAATCGAATGTTTCTTCCTCCAGCTGCTTACACTCTTTTCAGGGAGGAGAGATATCAGTTTTTCAACTTCTTCAATGATGTAAAGGTTCAAGAGGGGTATTCATCAAATATCAAGAACATTGTGTCAATGAATGATTTGAAGTTAAAAGGTTTGAAATCACATGACTATCATGTTTTGATGCAAGATTTAATTCCTATAGCTTTATGTTGCATTTTTTCCAAGAATGTTCATCATACATTAACCAAACTTTGTTTCTTTTTCAAAGCTATATGCAGCAAAGTTTTAGACCTGGTGAAATTTCTAGCTATGGAAAGAGAAATTATCATCATATTGTGTGAATTAGAAATTTTCTTCCCGCCATCATTCTTTGATATGATGGTTCATTTGATGATTCATTTGGTGAGAGAGATTCGACTATGTGGTCTTGTGCACTATAGATGGATGTACCACATTGAACGGTATATAAATATTTTGAAAGAGTGTGTCAGAAATCGAAGTCGGTCAGAGGGTTTTATTGTGGAGCGATATATTTTTGAGGAAGTCATTGAATTCTGTACCAAATACTTATCTAATGTGTAAAGAATTTGTCTCCCAAAATCTCGTCACACTGGACGCATTGAGGGTGAGGGAATTTCTGGAAGAGATTTTATGACCATCAATATTACATATCGGGAGCAGGGTCACCTTTATGTTTTTCATAACAGTTGGGAGGTTGCTCCATATATTGAAACCCACAAAGAAATTCTTAGGCAGTTGAATCCATCAAGGGATGAAAAATGGATATCAAATACACATAATCACCAGTTTATAGGATGGTTTCGGGACCATATTTTTAAGGAGTTAGCTGAAAATCCGAATTCAATTTCAGAACGACTTTGATGGCTAGCCGTTGGACCAAGAATGTATGTATTATCTTACAATGGTTATGTAATTAATGGTTATACATTCTATACAGATGAACATGATGAAGATAGTACCATGCAAAATAGTGGAGTTACACTTGTGGCTGAAGCGATGCACGTTTCTGGTAGTAAGGACAGAAATCCAATTTATGTGAATATTTCATACTTTGACATTATCAAACAAATATGGGAGTTGGATTATACGATATTTCAATTACCCATTTTTCAATGCAAACGGGTTGATAACAATAGTGGCGTTAAAATAGAAGAATTGGGATTTTTTAAAGTTGATTTTAGTAAAGAAGGGTACAAAGACAAACAGTTTATAATGGTATCACAAGCGGTACAAGTATTTTATGTTCCGGATTGCGCAAACCGAAAGTGTTCAATTGTTCTGTTATCATCCAAAACTACTGAAGTGTCCGATGAAAATTCAGTTGAGGACGATCCTTTCATGTTATGTCGCAATCATTTCGCAGTGGTCCCAATATAGATGATGTTTTGTATGTTAGAGGAGACCACAATGAAGGGATTTGGATAATCGATAGAGGTGTCAAATCCCTTTAGCCTTTGAAAAAAAGAAAGAGAGTTCAATAAACATGTTATATTTTGTATTTAATATAGATCTTGTTATCTCGTGTTATTATCTTATCATTACTGAATTTATGTAATCTAAATTAACTGTTCAACCACTTTTGCAGATAATGACTTCTGCACATTCTAATGCTCCTAACCTCGAGGCTGAACAAGCCTCTCAAGCTACTGTTGCTGCTGCTGCTCATAGTGTAGAGAAACAACAAGTTTCTGAACCTGTTTCTGCTCCTAGTATTGAGGTCCAACAACCATCAGCACGTGCCTCATATTCACAAGACGATATAGATTTGTTCAGAAACAACCCGATGGAAGATTGTACACAAATAGCATAAAGATATGACTTGGGGACGTATACAATTGGCGGCCATTTTTGAGAGGGGTTAAGGAGATCAAAAGATGAAACATTGTTGTATGTAAATGTTTGTAGTAAAATTGTAATTGTTATTAAATAAAACATCCTTTATCCAATGAGTCATTTTTCCATTTTAACATATGAAATTCACCAGCAACATGCAAGAATGATGAACCACTTTTCTTTGGGCTTTGGATAAGAAAAACCAGTAAAATCTCTAAAATACCTTCATATCCAATCAAATGCATTCGTATTGTGTTGATACTTTAGGAGAACGATCCATGGGTCATGTGTGATGTGTATGAGTCAACCCCGCCTCAATACGAGGCACAGTGTGGTTGATATCACTCAAAATGTCTCTCTTTTGTTTAAAATGGACAAAATTTTAAGTGAAAACAACAACTGACGTACGGAAAACCAACCAAATGCATTCGGATTGTGTTGATACTTTAGGAGAACGATCCATGAGTCATGTGTGACGTTTATGAGTCAAACTCGTCTCAATCTGAGGTACGATGTGGCCGGTATCACTCAAAGTGTCTCTCTTTTGTTTAAAATGGACAGAATTTTAAGTGAAAACAACAACTGACGTACGAAAAACCGATCAAACGCATTTGGATTGTGTTGATACTTTAGGAGAACGATCCATGGGTCATGTGTAACGTGTAAGAGTCAACCCCGCCTCAATCTGAGGCACGTTGTGGTCGGTATCACTTAAAGTGTCTCTCTTTTATTTAAAATGGACAGAATTTTAAGTCAAAACAACAACTAACGTATGGAAAACCGACCAAACGCATTCAGATTGTGTTGATACTTTAATAGAACGATCCATGGGTCATATGTGACGTATACGAGTCAAAACCGCCTCAATCCAAGGCATGATGTGGCCGGTATCACTCAAAGTGTCTCTCTTTTGTTTAAAATGGACATAATTTTAAGTGAAAACAACAACTGACGTACGGAAATCCGACCAAACGCATTCGAATTGTGTTTATACTTTAGGAGAACAATCCATGGGTCATGTGTGACGTGTACAAGTCAACCCCGCCTTAATCCGAGGCATGGTGTGGCCAGTATCACTCAAAGTATCTCTCTTTTGTTTAAAATAGACAAAATTTTAAGTGAAAACAACAACTGACGTACGGAAAACTGACCAAACGCATTCAAATTGTATTGATACTTTAGAAGAACGATCCATGGGTCATTTGTGATGTGTACGATTCAACCCTGCCTCAATCCGAGGCACGTTGTGGCCGGTATCACTCAAAGTGTCTCTCTTTTGTTTAAAATGGACAGAATTTTAAGTGAAAACAACAACTGATGTACGGAAATCAGACTAAACGCATCCGGATTGTGTTGATACTTTAGGAGAATGATCCATGGGTCATGTGTGACATGCACAAGTCAACCCCGCCTCAATCTGAGGCACGGTGTGGCCGATATCACTAAAAGTGTCTCTCTTTTGTTTAAAATGCACAGAATTTTAAGTGAAAACAACAACTGACGTACGAAAAACCAACCAAACGCATTCGGATTGTGTTGATACTTTAGGAAAACGGTTCATGGGTCATGTGTGACGTGTATGAGTCAACTCTGACTCAATCTGAGGCATGGTGTGGCCGGTATCACTCAAAGTGTCTCTCTTTTGTTTAAAATGGACAAAATTTTAAGTGAAAACAACAACTGACGTACAAAAAACCCCCTTCCGACCACACACACCAAAAACATTTATTTTTTCCTAAAGAAACACATACTATTGAAATAAACACTATTCCAAAACCATTTTAAAAATATCAATGATCTTAAAATCCATGAAATTCATTCCATTAAAACCATTAAGCCCCCTCCCACTCCCTGGACACCACCCCACCCCCCTTGGACACCCCCATGGACACCCCCCCCCACCACCCTAGACAGCCCCCCCCCCCACCTCCCCTGGACGGCCCCCTCACCCCTCCTAGACACCACCTCACCACCTGAACCCCCCCTGGACACCCCCACCCCCATGGACAGCCACCCCCACCCACCTGGACACCACCCCACCTCCCTTGGACAGCCCCCCAACCTCATAGACCGCCTCCCACCCCCCACCCCTGGACACCACCCACTCCCTGGACACCCCCCCCCACCCCCCCTGGACACCCTCCACCCCCTGGAAAGCCCCCCAACCCCCTGGACACCACCCCACCCCCCTTGACACCACCATGGATAGCCTCACCCCCACCACCCTGGACAGCCCCCCCCCCACCCCCATCCCCCCGAATACCCCCACCCCCCCTGGACACCCCAAACCCCTGAACAACCCCCCCAACCCCCTGAATTCTGAATTGAATTCTTTATGTATTTAATTAACTTATGAATTATGTGTTAATAGTGTATGGGTATACTTTTTGTATGGGTATACTTGTTGTATGTGTATACTTGCTGTAATTACCTTATGAATTATGTGTTAATTTTGTATGGGTATACTTGTTGATATGCTGATTTTTTTGCAGGTCTTGTTTGGGCGTGCTGCTGCATAATTTTATGTCATGGCAGGCAAGGCATTTATCGGCGCTTTTTTAGCATTGATAAAGGGGACCCCCCCATCAGCACTGAGATTTGCAGTGCTTTTTTAGCATTGTTAAAGCCCGTTCAGGGCGCTTATAAAGCTTGTTTTTGTAGTAGTGTAGTTGTACAACTAATCATCCCTACCTCTATACTGGCGACCAATACGGGTCAGCACCAGTGACCAATACGGGTCAACACCAACGACCAATACGGGTCAACACCAGCGACCAATACGGGTCATCACCAGCGACCAATACGGGTCATCACCAACGACCAATATGGGTCAACATCTTGCAACCTATACGGGTCATCATATAGTGACCTATAAGGGTCAGCAAGAGAGTTACTACAGATAGGATGATCTGGCTTTATGACTAGTCATCCCTATCCTAGTAACCTTGAAGTTATACCGTTAGAGTGAGTTGCCTTTTTTCTTTGTGCTTCATGATATAGATCATGCTTGTGATATTACCTTTGTGGTATTTCTTATGATGTTTTCCTTTGTGGATTACTGAGAAACCTTCGGGGGTCTCGGAGTCCCCTACTGAGTTGTTATACTCACCCCTGCACAGGTTCCGCCCGTACATGTGTGTCTGGTGCAGACTACTGACGCTCTGAGGCCGACTTTGGAGGTTCGGGACTTGGTGGAGCTTGGGGTGATGGGAGCAGTCGAGATCCTCTTCTTCGACTTCAGACTTACAGCTAATGCCCTCCAGGTAGAGCTCCAGGGCATATGTGACAACTGATTACTTTCTTTTCAGTTTCTAGGGCTTGTATTTTGGCCCACTATTTTCAGTTTACAATTGTACTTGTGGTCGTACTTTACTCTCATGGTTATACCTTACTTTTTTTTTTTTTTTTACTTCAGTTGCCCTTTTTGAGTGTGTGCAGATCTCTAAGAAAATGTCTTCCATGTTCGGGAAAAGCCTTAAAGTGCTAGTCACCAACCTCTGGCCTATGGAAGGAGGGCTTGGGGTAGTCACGTCTGGGCCACGTGGGACGGGTCGTGACACATATGACCTTTCTCAAATCATTTTTTTGTGTTTATATTGTTGTTATTCAAGAAAAATTAGTTTGGAAGAGTTGGAAGAACATTTGATTTGTCACGGAATAGATCATAGCAATAAATGTTGGGCTAAATAGGGGGAAATTGAACGTGTACACTGATTTGGATGATACTATGGTTTATGGATCATTTGATATGAATATCAGCGTAAATGATGATAGAGATCACATGGAATAAATGACAGTGTAAATTGAAGATGACCTTCGTGATTGTCCAAAGTTGTTTGAGAAGTTAAATAATTGTACGAAGAGACCATTGTATATCGGTTGTACTAAATACACAACATTGTCAGCTGTATTGAAGTAATATAATTTGAAAGCTGGTAGCAGATGGAGTGACACCAGTTTTACAAAACTTGGTCTCTTGAATGATATGCTTCCAGAAGAAAATGAACTTCCACGTCGAACATATAACGCTAAACAAATGCTATGTTCAATGAGAATGATCTTTAAAAAATACATGTTTATCCAAATGATTTCATATTGTTTCGCAAGGACCATGAATCACTCATAAAATTCCCTAAGTGTGGTGCAGATCGATACATGAAAAATGAATCAAGTCATTCAAAATTTGTATGCTACTTTCCTATCATTCGGCAGTTTAGAAGACTATATGGGTGTCAAGAAACCTTGAGACAATTGACATGGCATGCAGATACAAGAATTAAATATGAAAACCTACATCATCCAGTAGATTCTCCTTAGTGAAAGAAAATTGATTACGAGTTTCCTAAATTTGGAAATGAGATGAGAAACTTTTGTCTTGCGTTATCTATGGATGGAATAAATCCTTTTGGTGTACAAAGTAGTACTCACAGTACATGGCTCATCATGTTGGTAAATTATAACTTGTCATCATGGTTATACATGAAGCGCAAATACATTATGTTGTCTCTGCTTATATCTCGACCAAAGTAACCCGGTAATGATATTGATGTCTATTTGGATCCATTGATCGAAGATCTAAAATTGATGTGGGATATAGGTGTTATAATGGATGATGCTCATAGAAGTGAAGAATTCACATTGAGGTTCATGTTGTATGGGATGATAAATGTTTTTCCTTATTATGGAAATTTTTCAGGCTATAACATTAAAGGAATGTTAGGGTGTCTCATTTGTGAAGAATGCACATACTTAGTTCAATTGAAATATTTCTCAAAGATAGTGTTTTTAGGACATCGAAAATTTTTACCTCAACGACATAAATACCGATCCTTGATGACAGCATTTTATGGGAATACCAAACAAGGTACAGCATCGTCTCCACTACAGGTGATCAACTATTTGATAAAGTAAAATATATTAACATTGTTTTTGGTAAACCATTTTCGAAAAACCTTACGAAATCAAGTTAGAAAAAGATATCAATTTTCTTTGAATTAACGTATTGGAATTATCTATACGTATGAAATTTTCTTGATGTCATGCATCTAGAAAAAAATGTATTTAATAGTTTTATTTGCATGTTACTAAATGTTTCTAGCAAGATGAAAGATGACATAAAGGCTAGGTTGGATATGATTGGCATGGGTATAAGGGAAGAGTTGGCACCGATGAAGGGTAAAGGGCTGATTTTTCTTCCTCCAACAGCTTACACTCTATCCAAACAGAAAATATTGCAATTTTTTCCTTTCCTTAATAGTGTAAAAGTTCCATAGGGATATTCATCAAATATCAAGAATGTCGTGTCAGTGACTAATTTGAAGTTACAAGGACTAAAATCAAACTACTATCATGTTTTGATTCAAAATTTTATGTATGTTTCTTTCCATTGCATTCTGCCTAAAAATGTATGACATACATTAACCAGACTCTTCTTCCTTTTCAAAGCCATATACAGTAAAGTTATAAACCCGGTGAAGTTTCCAATCATGAATAAGGAGGTTGTGGTCATATTATGTGAATTGGAGATGTTATTCCCACCATCATTATTTGATATAATGTTTCACTCGATGGTTCACTTAGTTAGAGATGTTCAACTTCATGATCCTATTCATTACAGATTGATGTACCTCATTGATCTGTATATGAATATTTTGAAAGGGTGTGTCAAGAATCGAAGTCGTCCAAAAGGTTGTATTGCAGAATGATATATTGTTGAAGAAGATGTTAAATTTTGTACCGATTACCTATCAGATGTTGATATCATCGGTCTCCCAAAGTCTCGTCATAACGAACGCCTTATGGGCGAAGGAATTTTCGGAAGAGATATTGTTACAATTACCTTCATAGAGCGGGAGCAAACGCACCTTTACATTTTACATAATAGTGAAGACGTTGATTCATACGTTGAATCTCACAAAGAAATTCTTAGATATTTGAATCCATCAAAAGGATAGATATCAAATACATATAATTAAAAATTTATAGGATGGTTCCGAGATCAAATTTATAAGGAGTTATCTTAAAATCTAAATTCAATTATTGAACGACTTTGATGGCTAGTCAGGGGGCCAAATGTAAATGTTATATCTTATACTAATTTTGTAATCAATGGTTATATGTTCTATACAAAAGAACATGATGATTGTAGTACGATGAAAAATAGTGGAGTTATGCTTGTGGAGGAAGCAATGCACCTATTTAGTTCCAAGGATAGAAATCAAATTTATGAAAATATGTCATATTTTGGCATTATCAAATAGATATATAATTTGGATTATACAACATTTCAAGTGTCAGTTTCCCATTGCAAATGAGTTGACAATAGGAGTGCAGTGAAAGTTGATGAAATGGGTTTTGTGAAGGTGAATTTCAGTGTGGAAAGGGAAAAAGATGAGTCGTTCATAATGGCATCACAAGCAGTGCAAGTATTTTATGTCTTAGGTCCAACATACAATAATTTTTTTATTGTCCTGCTAGTGACTAAAACAATTGTACAGTCATATGAAAATTCAATCGAGGATGAACCTTTCATAGGGAGATCACAATTAGTTTAGGTCAGTCCCAATATAGACAATATCTTGTACATTAGAGGGGACCACAAAGAAGGGATTCAAATTCTTGATAGAGGAGTCAAATCCCTAGAAACATTAAAAAAATAAAGAGAGATCAATGAGAAGGTAAAAGTGTTTTTTAATATACTATGTTTTCCCTCATAATATCATTTGTTCTCTATTGTATTAACATGATCTAAATTAAATGTTTGACTACTCATGCAGATAATTTCTTCTGCACA
This sequence comes from Viscum album, assembly GCA_963277665.1. Lineage (NCBI taxonomy): Eukaryota > Viridiplantae > Streptophyta > Magnoliopsida > Santalales > Viscaceae > Viscum > Viscum album. The sequence goes on from OY728159.1 coordinate 151,748,939, forward strand.
TGATGATGTTACCAATCCCACAGAAGAACATACTATAACAAAGGAATCCCTTTGGGAATATGTAAAGGTAATGTTATGATATACTTTCTCTATTTTACCAAAAAATTATATAATGAAACATTGATTTAATTTTATTATTTTTTGTAGAGTTTGTTTATTTTAGAATATTTTTGTCCATCTTTCATGTCTTTCTACAGAAAAAATTCCATAGACTCATTCCCCCTCAAAACCTTTTCACCCCTGCGGTGTTGGCATTTATCACTTTCCTTCAATTTCCCTTCACTACCTTTGCAGGAAGAGAAACGACGTTGTCTCTGCTCAGTCACAGAGGCAATCTTGATGGATTAGTCACATAAGAATTGTTTTCTTATATAGGTGGATTCTTTTATTCGATTTGGGGTGGTTTGTTCGAAACTATCCATACTCGTGAGAGATTAGATTTCGAGGCGGTAACTGAGATAATGACAACAAAGAAATAGGTCAAGAATGTATAAAATCGTCATAAAAAGATGAATTCCTACTAATTTAATTAATTTTGTCATCATTTTATCTATTATTTGTAAGTTAATTTCCTTATTGTTTTTATATAATACTTATTTATTTTTTTCACAAATATTTTAGGAAGTCATATTTTGCTTTCAATTATCTGCAACAAGCTAGAAAAGAGAGAGCATGTTCCTTTTTTATGGAAGAGGAAACCTCATGCTGCCTGAACCGTGAAGTGTTTCAGGGAGCATGGAGTTTCTCTTCCATCAAAATGGAACATGTTTTCTCTTTTCTGTCTTTTTTCAGATAGTTGAAAGCAAAACAAATATCACATGCTCAATCAGTCACACCTCAATTTGATACACAATGTACTCAATATGACTTGAACTGTAAGTTTTTAGTCTATAATTTATATTTTAGTTCAAAACACACATCACATACTCAAAACTGAGAAAACACATTAAGATTGTTTTGATACTTTAAGAAAACAATCCATAAGTCATTTGTGAGTTGCACCTCAATCTGATGCACGGTGTGTCCGGTATGACTCCAACTGTGTATTTAAAATTGACATTAATTTTAGTAAAAAGACAAGTGACATATTGAAAACCGAGCAAACTCACTCAGTTGTCTTGATAATTTAGGACAACGATTCATAAGTCATTTGAAACGTGTATGAATCAGTCTCACATCAAACCAACACATGATGTAACTGGTATGACTCAAAGTGCGTATTTCCAGTTTAAAATGTCATTTTAGTAAAAAAGACAAGTGACGTACTCAAAACCAAACAAAAGAATTCAGATCATTTTGATACTTTAGGACAACGATCTATAAGTCATTTGGGACGTGTAAGAATCAGTATCGCCTCAATCCAACACATAGTGTTATTGGTATGACTTCAAGTATGTCTTTATTTAAAATTGACAATAATTTTAGTAAAAAAGACAACTGACATACTCAAAACCGAACAAACACATTCAGGTTGTTTTGATACTTTAGGACAATGATCCATAAGTCATTTGTAATGTATATGAATCAGTCGCACCTCAACATGATGTGTTTGGTATGACTCAAAATGTCCGTTATCAATTTAAAACTGACATTTTAGTTCAAAAAATGTCACTCACTGAAAACCAAGTAAACGCACTCAGATTGTCTTGATAATTTAAGAAAATGATTCAAAAGTCATTTGTGACGTGTAGGAATTAGTCTCATGTCAAACTAACACGCGATGTGACCGGTATGACTCCAAGTACGTGTTTCTAGTTTAAAATGATGTTTCAGTACTCAAAACTGAGCAAACGCATTCAGATTGTTTTGATACTTTAGAAAAATGATCTATAAGTCATTTAAAACATGTAGGAATCAGTCGCACCTCAATCCGACACACGGTGTGACCAGTATGACTCCAAGTGCGTATTTTTATTTAAAATTGACATTAATTTTATTAAAAAAGACTACTGGCCTACTCCAAACCAAGCAAACGCATTTAGATTGTTTTGATACTTTAGGACAATAATTCATAAGTTATTTGTGACGTGTAAGAATCAATCGCACCTCAATCTGATACACGATATGTCCGGTATGACTCAAAGTGTCTATTATCAGTTTAAAATTAACATTTTAGTTCAAAAAGTGTCACTCACTGAAAACTGATCAAATGCCTTCGGATTGTCTCGATAATTTAGTACAACGATTCATAAGTCATTTATGACGTCTAGGAATCAGTATCATGTCAAACTGACACACGATGTGACCGATATGACTCAAAGTGCATGTTTCCAGTTTAAAATGACATTTTAGTAAAAAAGACAAGTGACGTACTCAAAATCGAGCAAACACATTCGGATTGTTTTGATACTTTAGGACAACGATCCATAAGTCATTTGAAACGTGTAGAAATCAACCGCACCTCAATCCGACGCACGGTGTGACCGATATGACTCCAAGTACATCTATTTATATAAAATTGACATTAATTTTAGTAAAAAAAGATTATTGACATACTCAAAACCGGGCAAACGCATTTGAATTGTTTTGATACTTTATGACAACGATTCATAAGTCATTTATGACGTGAAGGAATCAGTCGCATCTCAATCTGATACACGATGTGTTTGATATGACTCAAAGTGTCAGTTATGAGTTTAAAATTGATATTTTAGTTCAAAAAATGTCATTCATTGAAAATTGAACAAACGTGCTCGAATTGACTTGATAATTTAAGACAATTATTCATAAGTCATTTGTGACGTGTAGGAATCAGTCTCACGTCAAACAGACACATGATGCGACTAGTATAACTCAAAGTGCGTGTTTTCAATTTAAAATAACATTTTAGTAAAAAAGACAAGTGACGTACTCAAAACCAGGCAAACTCATTCGAATTATTTTGACACTTTATGGCAACGATCCATAAGTCATTTGAGACGTGTAAGAATCAACATCTCAATCTGACACAATGTGACTAATATGACTTCAAGTGTGTCTTCAATATATAAGTGTCATTTTGGTTTAAAACATGTATCACGTTGCTAAAACCAAGCAAACGAGCTTTAGATTGTATTCTCGTCATTCTATCTACTATTACTTAATTAATTTCCTTATCATTTTTATTTTATACTTATTTAGTTAATTTTCACAGAGATAATGCTTGAAGATGAACAAAAAATGACGTGACGTGAAAGAATCAACTGCATCTCAATCCGATATACAGTGTTCCTAGTATGACTCAAAATTTAGTTTAAAATTAACACTTTCTGTTAAATTTATTTCTTTATATTATTATTAACATAAGAATTGTTTTCTTATACAGGTGAGTTCTTTTGAGGCAAAAGATAAAGGGATATTGATGTTTTTTAATGTATGTAATAATTTGTACTTACTCATGGAATTATATAAACCAATGTTTGAAATGTCTATAATAGTGTTTTTTTTTCTTATATTAGTGTTGTAAATTTTATTTCATTTAAATTTTATATCAGTGCTTGATTTTGTTGTTTTCTAGTGTTGTCGTGTGATGTTACAACACACTTCAGTATGGCACTTTATAAGCGCTATTAAATGCATTGATAAAGGACTCATTTATATAAATGCTCTGATAAATGAGGTCATTTATCACCGCTTCTAAATATGGTGATAAATGGATCTTCTATCAACAATTTTTTTCATTCACATAATAGTGAGAAACAACAATAAACTTTTGATGCGACAAATACTTCAAAAAACATTATCACATTAGATATTTATTAATATTCAAGTTTTTGAATATTTTGATAATCAAAAGTACAAACTCTACCAACTCCAATAACATTAAAATGGAATCTAACCACGTCTTCAAAATCCTATTCCAAGACCAAGAAAATTATCAATTTCCCCCTTAATAGTCAAAAATCAATAAAATAATATAAAGTCCCGAACTTCAAAATTTTTATTCTCATTATCGGGGTTTCATTCTTCTCGTTATAACGTTCACCTTTTCTCTTTTCCTTACAAATTCAATATTTTTTTAATATCCTTTCAGTCATTGAATCAGAAAAGCCACCAATTTTTCCTAAATCAAACCGATTTCTCAGTTGAGTTCCGGGCAAAAACAAAAAAGAAAAGACAGTAATGGTGAAAAAATGGAAGTTCACTTCACTAATTACTCTCCAGTACCCTCACAAATATGCCACGCCATCCATTAAACAGCAGGAATAAAAAAGATGCAAAAAAACAGTTTGCCAGCCTACTGGTGAGAAGCCCCAAAACCCCCCAAAATCATAACACAGCAAACAATGAATACCTCGTGGAACTGCTCTCCTTTCACATCAAAGGGTTTTCGCCTTGCCAGATTTCTTCTTGACCTGCCGTCTTTGCATCGAGTTCTTCATGCCGATAAAGAACAGCAGCGCTCCAAAAAGAGCCAGATTCTGTTCATACCACAGACGGATTGTGTTAGAATTGATTTTAATGACGGCTTCAAGGCGACACTCCATTACCTGAGTGAATTTCATGAAGAGCTGGGCGAATTCTTGCTTGCTACTTTCGTAGTTGTAGAAGTCATTGAGGATGGGAGCAGCAATCGCCTGATGGAGAAGCTGTGCCAAGAAAAAAAACCTAAGTTCATTTTTAAGCCAAAACAAACAAGTCCCAAGTAGATGGGTCAGGACAGGGAAGGGATATCATACCAGGAGGTGAGCCCCAAGAGTGCTGCCGAAAATGAAAAGAAGCCCCCCAACACCTTTAAGAGCTATAGCTACCGCGACCAGTTTTTTAATCTACAATTTTGAACCCGGCACGACACAACATGTGTTAAATGGGTTTAAGTTCGGCATAAATAGATTCAAGTTATAATTGGATTGAATAATCTGACACAAATAATATTCCAGTTGGGTTCGGGTTGACTATTCTTTATTTAAAATATAATAATAATAATTAGTTTTATGATATATTTCATTCTATTAATCAACTTAATTTGAAATAATTCAACATGTTTATACCACATTATTTATTTTAAATGGATAGTAGATGTTTCATATTAATTAGTTATTTTTGGTCTAGATGTGATAATCCAATTCAGTTAAGTTGAGTTTATGTGATATTAACTATCGGACATGTCATGATAGTGTTATATATTTAAAGTTAAAGAGGCTGGCAGGTCGGGTTACTGTTGACCCATTAATAAATGGGTTGAGTTGGGTCAACCCATTTAATTAAATAGGTCGGGTTAGGGTTGGGTTTAAATGAGGACAGTTAACCCGTCACAAAGCCAACCCATGAGCCCAAATTGGCAACACCGGGTAAATATTACTCACTTCTATACTGGGCAATTTCAACCCAGTGTGTGACATGGCATTGTTTGAGAAAGCATCCAGCTTTGGTCTCAGAAAGCTTGCTGCTGGTCCACCATCAACCCCATATTCATTAAACCTGAATGGAAGCATAGATTAATATCACTCGAGCCAAACAATGCCTAGTATCAGGATCAGAGATCTAAAGTTATGCAGAGGACCCACATGAAGATAAAAGAGAAAAGCATTTAAAAGAAATGAATCAAGAAACGGGCTTAAACAGACAGAGAAGTAATATCTGACAAACCCAACTTTAATGAAGGAATATGCTTCTTAGCAAGAGTTTAAATTGTTTGCTTTGGCCATGAAGAGTCCTAAAAAGATAAGCCACTAAGATTGCCCCCAATAGGAAAGATAATACCCAAAGGTGAACATCTAATGGAGTGTTTTTGGTTCGGTTGATGAAAGGGGAGGGGAGACATTTTAATGTTCCTTTGATTTGCTTAGTTTGAAGAGAGTAGATGTCGAAAAAATTAATATTCTCTTCCTAGGATGATGGGGGGATACAAATAGATGAGCTATTTTATCTTTAAAAATATGAGGCCATTTAGTCCAAACATCAAAATGTCAGGTCCGTTTGGTTACCGAAAACATTTTTTGTTTTCATTTGGTAAGGAAAAAATAAAAAAGTCACGTGATTTCAGTGTTGTCAAAGGCGCGCGGCGCAATAAAGCGCAAAGGCCGCTTGGGGATGCGGCGCGAGGCGCAGCGCGAGGTGCAATTAAGGCGCACGCGCACATAATTAAATATATAAAGTTTTCAACCATATTTTAAATTAAAAAAAAAACTTGAATTTAATCAAAATAATACAACTTAAAATCCATACTGATAATTTTTAACCAAATCACAATCAATCCTTTAGAACCTAAACATAAAAATCATCATCAATGGAAGTTTCATCATTAATGAAAAGCTTCATCATCATCGCGTGTCGCCGGATGCCTGTTGCTACGCGTCGTCGGATGCCTGCTGCTGATGCAGCGTGACTTGTATTTTGGACGCTGTGTATTTTGGACGTGATGATTCTAATTTTATAGAGTTTGGTTCAATTATTTTATTAATATATTAAATAATATATTTAACGCTATATTATACCTGCTCATTTTTCAGAAAAAATATACCCGATTTCGAGTGTACTTAGGATTTCCACTAGCACCCTCACCGTTGCACCCCGATTTTCATCTATCCTACCCATGATTTACGCGATCGCCCCTTACTACACCCCCGATTTCCATCCTTCCCTCCTACCCATGATTTTCACGATCTCCCTCACTGCTGCACTGCACCCCGGATTTCCATCACCACCCTGCATTCACCCCGATTTCCATCCAGTCGCCCGCGATTTTCACCCCACAATTTCCCTCTTCTGTTTCGCTCAATTTCCGCAGCATCAACAATTGGTTTCCCCCGATTTTCGCAGCAAAAGCAATTGGTGCGCCTTTACAACGCCTTGCGCTTCACCGCCTCAGGGGTTGGCGCACGAGGCGCGCGCCTTTGGCGCGCCTCGGTGAGGTCGCCTCACCTCACCGATGGTGAGGCGCACCAGGTGCGCCTCGCCTCACATCACGCCAAGGCGCGCTGAGGCGCTCGCCTTTGACAACACTGTGTGATTTAAACGGCTATCAGGATAGAAGGCCCTGCTTATTATGCCATTGCCTACTTTCATTTTTCAAAAATGTTTAAGAAAATGTATTGCAATATATAAATTGAAAACATTTTTTAGAAGAATGAAAATAAGAGATTTTCAGGAAAAAAATGTTTTTATTTATATCCCCCGGCCCCCTTAAAAAATCTTTTCTAAAACATTTTTGGAAAATGAACATAGCCAAAGTTTAAAGATTAAGAAATATATTAAGATAATAAAGTGTTGGATCATTTTACGGGCGGGCATTTCCCAAAAATGAGGCATAACAAAATTAGATGTGACCAGACAGGAAAGGGATTTTGACTGAACAAAAAAGGTAGCCCCTTGATTTTTGCACCCAAAAGATCCATTGAAACCTTTTGAGACAAACACAGTTCGTTCCCCTCTCCACTGTCAACAACAAAAATGCAAAAATCACTCTCCCAGTAGTATAGGAATGATTGAAAGTCAATATTTCTGTTCTTATTGGCGCAGAGAAAACAAGAAGGGATGGAAAGATTACACAAACCACAATCCCTATAAATCATGATGTTGTTCTCAAAAGGGACTGATGCTCCAAAAAAAAAATCTCACAGACAATACACTGACCCATTCAGGGATAACCCTTCCAAAACACTGTCATGCCAAAAGAGTTGCTGAATAAAGCAGAAGCACCTCTAAAAGAAAGGAAGAAAAATATATCTTTAACGAACTGCTGGGCTTCACCTAAAGAGAATGAAATAATTACCTCAAGCCATTACATTTGTTGATGAGAGAGAAAGGGAATGACAATAACTTGTCATCAATTTCTAGGTTCTGTCGAATAGAAGTTGCTGAGATTGGATTAAAACTGTGTGTGAAATCTGAATGCCAGGGCTCTCCATAGACATGTGTCTAATAATTTAATATTGAACCTGATGTGTCAATGAGGGAATGGAAGAATCGATTTCTAAACAAAGCTGGGAAATATCTGTTTCAAATTATATCAGGGTATTGAAGTTGGAAGGTAAATTCAAAAGAGACCCTCCATGTAACTAACTGGCATTGACGCAAAAAAGAAATCAGACCATCTTGTAATGGGAAGTAAAATGATAGCTAAACCTCTATCAATGTCAGCAACCAAATATGCGTGGTTCAACTCAAAAAATAATAATAATAAGCAAAAGAGTCAAATTGTAGGTGGCGAGTATAAATGAATTCCGACAAATGGAAGGTTGAAGGATTGATTATATTAAAACTGATAATCCAAAAAAAGCAAACATAATGTCGTGTATTGATGATGTTCTAAAATAAAAACCTAAAACGAGAAAAAAAATGTCTAGATTGTAAGGATTAGGAAACGCTGGGATGAAATTAGAACTAACATGAGTGAGAAAATTACATCATTGCACACGTTTCCGCAAAGTCAGCATGTTTTGCAAGAGATTTAGCCATGGATTTAATTCATACCAATGCAAGCTCTACGGTCAGTGAAACAAGGAAATAATTTTTTATTTAAAAATCGTAACAAGAATCCCATTGATTAATAGTGGTCTACACGTGAACCCGCTAAACCTCATTAGATCTGCAGTTAGCAACACGATTACCAAAATAACACTGAATGTTGGAAAGGAAGACGAAAGGTCGAAGAACAGCCCTAAGAAAACAACAAATAGAGAAGCTGGATGTAAAGCAGGTCCTGAGCAGAAGGAAAGAGGGGCGGGCGCTTTACTCTTGCCAAGCAGCGAGTATGAACACTGATGCGAACAAAACTCTTCCGGCAAACGACACGAACCCCATTGTCGCACGGGATCCCCTCGGGATTAGCGTCCGGGGCAAGGAGATGAGACCAAGGGCTACAGAGAGAGAGAACGAATCCCTCTCCCTTGCGAGAATCTAGAGGCAGGAAGAGGAAGGAAGACCGTGGTCCGAAACTGCCCGGCTTCGCTGAAATATAAAACCTGTGGCGCGTGAGGAGTCGCGTGATTGGGCCAAAGCCGTGGGTAGACTGCGTTGGAACCCGCACGGCGGCTGTGACGCGAAAGTGAAACCTCTGCCCTTCGAAACCACGTCGGCGGTATAGTTTTTAGGGGAAATGATTGGTTGGAACCAATAAATCTAAAAATGTGGCAAAAAAAGATAACAAATTTTAAATTCTCGAATTAACAACCTTTTTTGGTCCCCAAATGTCATTGCCCCTAATTTTTATATTGAAATTTTATTATAATTTTTTTTAAAGCATTGATTTAAAATTAATGAGAAAATCTTACTAATGTGTTTAAAATTTTAGTTTTTTGTCCCATCTAGCGGTTAAGGTCGTTTACTTATCTTGAAGAGGCGGGGGTTCGATCTTTGATGCGTGTAATTCATTTTAATATACTTGTTTGTATTGTTTTCATCATCATATGGTCTTTGTCTTGCCCTTATATAGTGTTGGTTTTACTCGTACATAAGTTATGTCTATCTGGTTTTACCCTTACGTGAGACCCTCATTGCCTTTACGTGAGTTTTGGGTACCCTCACGTGGGTTTTGGTTTAGTGGTTCTGCCTTTACATAAGGCCCTCATTATCTTTGCGTGGGTTTTGGTACACCCTTGCATGAATTTTGGTATCACTAGGTTTTCCTTACGTGGGTGTCTCATCCCCAATACGTAAGTGGTTTGTTACCCTTATGCAAGTTTTGGTTTACCCTTACATGAGCCAGGGTTTACCCTTAGCGAGAAGAGCGTCGATGGCTTACCTTAAGGGAGTAAAGGCAGCACGGCCCGGCCCGGCCCGGCCCAAGCTCACTTAGGCCGGACCAAACTGGGTCAAGCCATCTGAGCAATGTCGTAGCTCGGGCCAATCCCGACCTTGGGCAGACCCGATTGTTCGGTTCGGGTCGGGCCACGGTCCCGGGAGATCTGTCCTTTAATATTAAAGTAATTAATATTTTTTTTAAATTACCATTATAATATTTTTATAAGATAAATATATAATTATAGATATCATATAAATATATCAAACGCAATGCTTAGACTAGTTAGTCCAGACGCGGCCTTAGAAGACAAGTGTAGGGGGATCAAATCTCCCATACTACAAGTTTTCCAGTATTTTTTTGGATTTTTGAGAGCGGATTAAGGCCCATATGGCGAGCAGTCGGATCGGGGTTTCGGGCCAGCCCTACAAGTCGGGCATTCGGGCCGGGCCAGACCAAAATATAATGACCTAGGCCTGACTCGGGTTGGGCTTTTTCGGGCTGGGGCGAGCGGGCTTTTGAGCCACTTGATCAAATTTACACCCTAGCTTACATTTATGTCAGGGTTAGTTTACCCTTACGCCACAACTCTTTACCTTTATGCAATGGGGGTTCAACTTGTTGACCTTTATGCTACATTTTAATTCACCTTCATGTAGGTTTGTTTGTTTTGCTATTTATCGAGCTATAAGGGCATGAGTTTTTTAGCCTTCCATTTCTTGATTGTTGTTAAGTCATTGCAATTGCCCCTCAACTCTCGCAGGTATTTTTACCCTAGTTTTTCCATATCAAAGTAATAATCGCTTTGGAGAGATCGATGGATTGATTCAAAGGCTTCTCAACTACGCAGAGAGAGAGAGAGAGAGAGAGAGAGAGAGAGAGAGGAAATGACCAAGAAGCAACCAAAGGACTCCTTCCTTCGAAATGTATCCATGGGCTAGTGAATCACCCAAGAGAGAGAGAGAGAGAGGAAATGACCAAGAAGCAACCAAAGGACTCCTTCCTTCGAAATGTATCCATGGGCTAGTGAATCACCCAATGCATCCTCCTTACGACCATAATATACTAGTACCTCTCTGGTGGCAAAGGAAGAAGGAGAAGAGAGCTTCGACATGGTGAATCGACAAGAACCACATAGAAGTTCGTATGCAATTTTCATGGCCTTCAACCACGTTATATAGGCCCCAGGGATGCTCCCTGAGCCTTGCACGCAGTTACTCAAAACGTTACATAATGTTTGAGTAATACATTAACTACAACATTTGTAACATTAGCCCATCACATGAATTTTTCATATAAATACATGTTGAATCACCCATGTGTTTCATAACATGAATGTGACAACCCAGGCGTAACTGTCCCACAATTACATGATTTATAGAAAATATTGCATTACATAAATTCCCATAAACTTTTAGGTTCATAGTTTTAGAGAATTAAGACATGTCATTAACTAATATATCCCATGTATTTCTCATCAAATGTATATCTTCCCACTACATTAGGAACTACTTAATCTATACTAAGTCTTCAACATCTCCCATAAATTCTCCACACATGCTATTCTTCTAGACATATCATGCGTAATACTTTTCTTCATAACCCGGTGATATGAAAACATAAAATGGGTGATCTCAAATGCTCAGTAAGAGAAAGTGTACATCAGAAACTATCATAGAACAACAAAGGCAGGGACAATATGGAAAAAAGTAAACGATAATCAAATAATTCCATATAACTGATCACATGAGTTTGAAATAAATCCATGGATGACATAACAATATAAATAATCACATGGATAATAATAACTGATTTCATAGTGATAGAATTCATAATGTCGGACATCATAATATTACCATCAATGCATCGTGTAAAGATATCTTACATAAATAAGTAAGGCGTACATCAAATACCCAATCTAATTTATCCCATGAGACCCACCGATGCATCGAGAGCCTATTGTGTGCCTCACCCATCCTAATAAAGTCCAATGCATTCATCATATAAAATAACGAATAAACTATACAATACATAACCAACATGCCTTAGTAATCAATAAACATCTATATTGAAATGAAAAGTATAAGGATTGTCAATATTTCCCCAATCAATAAATGGAATAACTCTTTATGTAAGAATCCTTCAAACTAACACTGTATAGAGTAATGAGTATACAGTTAAGTCAATAATTTTCCTAATCAATAAACAAAATTATATGATCATGATCTATCCAAATAAATAAAGTGGATTTTATCATTTGGGCAAGCCATAAGTGAAAAATAAAATCATTAAAGGATACTGACATAGATGAAAAACACTTTAATAAAAAGAACATTCCAATGGTATCACATAATAAAGGATCAATAATTGAATCGGTTGACACCCAAAATTCAATCCCTGAAAAAAATATTTCATTATGGAATTTATAGGGTGATTTACAAAACATTACTCTGAAGGAGATGGATATTTTAGAGATAAAGAGGAAAATCGAAGCCAAATCATAAACGAGTTTTCAATTTTTTTTTAATATAGTCTTAAAAGATGAAGTTAAAGGTTACATTCAAAAGTCATTTTCAAAAAGGTGAAGTGAAAACTTTTGAGATATTTTACTTTTAAAAAGAATCTTCAATAATGGAGCCTTGAGAAATACATAAAGGTTATCTTGAGGAAATGTGGAGTGGAAGATAAAATACAAACATTAAAGGGAAAACTTTTTTTAATATTTTGAAATTAATTTTTTGAAACCCACATCGTAAAAAGGATAATTAAATTTATTTTTGAAAAGATAAAAGAGGGAATATGAAGTTCAAAAGATATAACATATAATTAGGTTTCTAAATATAAAGGAGAACATTATAGGGGAGAGAAATATGGATATGGAAGAGAAAGAACCTTTAAAAAGAATTGGAATTATTCTTAATAACATTATAATTTTACGTGAAAGAAATTAATCAGGGAAGGGGTTTTGAAATAAAAATTTCACATCCCCAAACAGAGAAGGGGTAATATCATATAAAATAGAAAATTTAAGAATATATGTGACTTATAAGAATGAAATTCAAGAAGAAACATTATAGCCCAAAGAAACAGAGTTTAAGTTAACAAAATCTCTTACATCATCATTATCTTTCATATTGAAAACCCATGAAAGGTATAACATGATATCGATCCATAAATCCATTATATTTCATGAAAAAATATGATAAAAGGGATCCATGGAAAATATATATACACCACAAAAACAAAACAAGTGGTGAATACAAATCACATCTCAATGAAACAAAATTGAGATTAAAAAACCCTTACCTTTATTCCCGCTTAGTCGAACATGAACTAACCTCCTATATAACAAAAATAACTATAAAAATAACTTATTTAATAACCTTATTCACACCTATAATATTTTATAAACTTCATTTATAATCATTTATTACAAGTATACTAGTTAGTTATATTTGATTTTCTTAATCAAATGTTATTAGCTTCGATTATTTTTTTAGTACTAGTTTTATAATGACAATATCAATTCTTGTTAATGGATTAAAAGTTCATAATTCTAAGATCATTATAGGTATTGGAATTGTAACAACTCTATTTTTACCTTGTAAATATTTGGAGTGTTTTAAAGAATATTTTTGGAGTTATGCGCTGAATTAGTGCAAGATTTTGGGGCCTGAAGAGGCTCAATATTGACATAATAAAAATATTAAATATATAATATCACGTGAACATAGTTTTTATGAAATAATGGAATAATTTATGAATAGAGTCTTGGATCATAAATTTATGACTATCATTAAATTATTAATGTGAGTTTTACCCTAGGTGTGACATAATCTTTGTGCGCATCGAGTGTCTGGCTTGAGCACCGTCATGGGTGAAATAATAATTAAATAAATCATTAAATTTATTTATTTATTATTAAAGATTAAACCTAAACCACCTCTATATAAACATGATTATTCCAAAGCCCTAGGGTTATCCTCATAACCCTAGGGTTTCGATAGAGTGATCGTGGAGGAGAGCCTTGGCGGACGAAATCAGGATCAAGGATCAAAGAGAGATTTTCCAAGGATCGCTTTCACCAACGAAGTTCGTGGATCTCGCCAAAGACAACATCAACCATTATTCATCAGCGACCGATCCAAAATCAAGGTAATGTGTTTGTTTTTCATTGGTTTATTCCCCATTTTTTATCCCAAGATGAATGAGAATAAATTCCACCAACAAATTGATTCACTGGTCGATCATGTTTTGCGGGTGTGGATTTATCTTCTTAGGTTTGGGAATTGATATCTTTTGATAATTTTATATTTGTTCATCATTATAAAATTAATGGAATGAGGATATCCTAAATATTTCTTGAGTACCATTCCTATTTTTTTGTTTTGGTTCATTTCTTTTACCATTCTTCACACATCCATCGCCAACATTTTCTTTGACCGATAGTTCAATAAATACCCAATAATCGATCATTACACAACCATTATTTGGCACAACATATTGATACCACAAGTTCATATTTGGGATTGATGACATGATCAAGGTGCAGAAGAGATAATGGAATATTGGGAATAGATCAGGATTGGGGTTCATGGTTTGGAATTACGGTGATGGTGTGAGGCCACGACAGACGATTCTCGAGCGGATTGGGTGGTCGGAATCTGGCCACTGGTGATAGAACAGTTTGGCCAAGTCTAGATCTGTGATTATTGGAAGATTTGGTGGTAGAATATAAGGTAGAAAAGTTGTTATAATAACCGCATGAGGAACCCAAGGGTTATGGAAAAATCTCAACTACATGACTTGTAGTCTGAAGAACACATGTCATGTGGGACCTTGGTTGTGATGATTAGGGTTTTGGAGAAAATAAAATATCACATGTTGTGGGTACCTACCACATCCCAAGTGACCCATTCTTGGAGACTCTTCATATATCCATGGGGTACATGTGAACATACACAACTAGGTACGCGGGCATAACCAGAGTACACATGCATGACCCAGTACTCGAACATGGATAGAGCACCTAGACACGACTAGGTACACGATCACGATCAGAGTACATGAGCATGGATTGATAATTAGACACGACTAGAGTACCCAGACATGAATAGGTACACTGGAATGACCATAGTACACAAACATGACCCAAATTACATGATCATAGGCCAAAGTGCATGGGAAAACCCGGGGTAGATAAGACACATGGTGTACTCCCAATACATGTTGCGTACTTTCTCCAAGGAAGTTTGAGGTCATAATTCTCCTCAGTATGGACCTATTTCTCAAGGGTTATTTCCCTTGGTCCATAATCATAATGTTATAGTGATACATCACTTCCTAAGAATAGGATGTGATCCCCTCTATGAGATTTTTTGGATAGAGTTTATAAATCCCTTAGTGTGGCCTAGGATGTGACCCTCTATCATTCCTTCTTCTTACTTAGGCGGGGTTTGAGGAATCATCATTACCAATATACACAGGTGTACAATACCCTTCTTAGTGGGTTATTCTAGGTAGTATCTGGTATACCCCATAGGCCCTGGGTGGGATCCCCTATCTGAGAATTGAGATCTTATGAGTTCTAGTGATACTTCTTCATGGAAAGTCCTGATGAAAATGACTTATAGGATGAACACCATCAGTGTTATCAGGATTATAGAGTGAGTTCTCTTAGATGAGAGTTACCTTAAAGCCCCGAGTAGAATCCTATGGATGAATGTATAGTTGTGAACTCCTTAAGACTTGGTGTCTATATTGAGTATATATGGGTTATTATATTATTTTTATGTATCATATTCTGTTTGACATAACTCCCCATTGATGAGCTGACTACTCTCTTGATGCTTTATGTTTGGTGATTTCTGGGTGTCCTACTGGATATTATTATACTCACCCATGTATGGGATATACCCACACATGTCATGTCTTATGTATAAAACAAAACTTTTGACATAGGAGGAACATGAGCAGGTAGAGCATAATGAGATAAAAAAACCATGGCTTATACAAGATTTTTCATTTAATAGAAGTTCCCTTTTTATTAGAAGGTTGGACTCCTTTTTTACAGCGTTGGTGGGCTTTTATTTGGCCCTTATGATTTCTAGTAAATTTTTCATACTCTGATGAAGGATATATATGTATGAATGTATTATGGTATCAGTTGTATTTTACCTTTCAACATAATGTTGGTGGCTTGGATATGTGTGCATGTGTACAAGTAAGTTAGGCTAAGGCATCCCATATGCGTGTGATATGACTACTCGGAGCTGGTCGCTATCCCCTAAACTATTAGAGGTAGGCTTGGGGTGCCACACTCAACTTACCACTGGCTAGGTAGGCCCTGGTGGGTTAAGTTACAATAGAGTGGTATCATAGGAGTTTATCTTAGGACTGGAGTTTAGAGATTGTCTAATTGTGAATTTTGGTTTGGGATCTAGGGAAACAGTGTTAAAGTGTTTTGAGTTTGGCTCTCAGGTCAGGGAACCTGGTGTTGGTGTGATGAACGATGTATCTATTCACTAGGACTCTAATAACTAGCTTTTCGAATCAATACATGTAGTCATTGGTTATAGAGAAAACATTGTTACATGCATCATATATGAATGAGTTGTGGTTTCCATATACTTTTTGAGTCATATACTTAGATATACTCTTTGACCGTGATAAGTATTGATTATTTCAGGATTCATCTATAAGGAAAACCAATCAGGATTTCATAATAGGATCACAAGGATAATATGCCTAGTGATGAGGATTCAGTATAGGGACCTGTATATCAGGTGGTACCTCCAGGTGGTTTGCTAGTTTTTTACCACCCATTGTATAGAAGGTTTCACTAACAGTACCATTTGAGTATGTGCATATTTTGAGTGAAATACACGAGTTTCAAAGGTAATAAACCCTTAGTTTTTTTGGGCAATCTAAACCCCTAGGCAGCTGAGGATTGTCTTGAGGTAGTTATGAGAGTTTTCCACCTTGCGAGGAAACCTTTTGATCAGACGGTGGTCCTAGTGGTGATTCATCTTCATGAATCTATTGGGTGATAGTGGAGTCTGGTGACCAAGATATATGATGAGACAACCCTATACTAGATAGAGTTTGAGTGTCTCTTCAAGTAGGAGTTTTATCCATCCATGTCGTGAGCGATGCATATGACCATGACATAGTATTCATCAAGGTTCACCAACCTCTTGCGATAATCTATAGATATGGTTTGTGAACTATTATTTCAAGAATAAATTGCTGAGTGGGGACTGCACTTAGATATTAGGTCTTTAGAGATATTTCATTGCATCCCTACCAATGTTGGGGTGCTAGAGCATGTTTTGGTGGTGGATAGTTTTTTGGATGAGCAGACGCCAACAGTTGGTGCTGGCAATGAAAACACAGGATATGAGACCTTTGAAACAAGTATCCAATGACAGAAAAAGGGATCCATGTATGAAAGACACTTTAGGCGACAATATATGGATAGAGGGTCAACAATTCAGGGCTCTCAGGAAAGTTCGAGTCAGCCGAGGGAGAGGCAGTGTTTCTCTTGCGATGGTTGGGGACATATTGCACAGTATTGTCCGACCCTCCATGAAAATGACAAAGAGACAGTCAATGGACCACCGAGGTAGAGATAATGGCTAGATAATGGGGGTTTGTAGGGATAAATACATATAAGGGGAGTAGGGAGAGTACCTGGAGGAGGCAAATAGTTTGATCTGTTTCCACCACAACCTTAGGTAGTCCATGCTAGGCTCAACGAGCAGGTGGTTAGGGATGATAATAACTAAAGGAAATAAGGACCTATAATCTAGATGCTCTAGAGATGATTAGAGGTATGATATATGTATTCTATATTTTATATTCAATACTTATAGATATATGGTCTATCCACTATTTTCTTTCCACTTCTCTTATTTGTGATCTAGAGATTCTGACAGAGCCCTTGGCTCAACCTTTACAGCTGGAGACTCATAACAGAGGGGATTCAGTGATCACACACTTCTAAAAATAGTGTGATCTAACTCTTGGAGGATAAAAATTCGTATGGGACCTCTTTTTAGTAGTAATGAGGCCTTATGACGCCAAATTAGGTATGAATTGGATATCCACAACTCATACATAGATTGACTGTTTTAGGCATAGGATGTGGTGTGTTCACATTGATGGGATGAGGTTTTCCTTTATGGGTGATAAAGAAACCCAGGAAGAGCAGTATGAGATCACATACAGGAGGATATAGCCGATTACCCACTAGTTGGCTAGTATTACCCTTGGATTAGAAAATGATATAAGTTTTTTAGATTCATGCAGTGGTGGTGGATTATGAGGACATCTTCCCCGAGCATGTGTTAGGATTACCTCCCTATTGGGTGATTGAATTCTATATAGGATTTCATCTAGGGGATGCCTCAATATCTGCACCAGTATATTGGATGGATCCCATAAAGCTTCATGAGATGAAGGTGAAGTTGGAAGATTTATAGAGGAAGGGATTTGTTATACCCCAATATGTCACCACAGGCAGCCCCAGTTTTGTTCACTAAGAAGGTTGACATGATCTTGAGGTTATGTGTGGATTACTATCACTTATACCAGGTGACCATGAAGAATAAATATCTACTACTGAGAATTGATAACCTCTTTGACCATTTGAAAGGGGTGATATATTTCTCAAAAATTGACCTCAGATTAGACTATCACCAGCTCAGAGTTTGGGATAAGGATATACCAAAGACAACATTATGATTTCACTATGAGTATTTGCTGATGCCCTTTACCATGAAAAATTCCCCATCAGTGTTTGTGGGACTCATGAACTGGATCTTTTATCCTTTCTTAAACCTATTTTAGGCCACCTACATCGATGGAATCCTAGTATAATCGACATTAGGGGGAATGAGATACACTTGAGGATGGTCCTTTACATACTCTGAGAGCACTGAATTTATGGGAAGCTCTAAAAGTGTCAGTTCTAGAAATGAGAGGTCCACTTTCTAGGACATGTCATCTTAGAAGCAGGAGTATACATGTACCTAACCAAGGTTGAGGTAGTAGTAGCTTGGGAGCCACGCAAGAGTGTGTCTGAGGTACATAGCTTCCTTGGGATTGCTGGATACTATCAGATATTTGTGCCTAATTTCTCTTGGATATAGGCACCATCAATTTCTTTGACCCAGAATGGGCAGCCTTTTGTTTGGATGAAGAGGTTCCAATAAGATTTTTTATAGTTTTAGTATTGGTTTATGAGCACCCCCATCTTGAGACTACCAGAGGAGGGTGTTGAGTTTGTGGTGTTCTACGATGCCTTCAAGACTAGGCTTGGATGTGTTCTGATACAGTTGTAGAAAATGATTACTTATGGGTCCTGATATCTTAGACCTCATGAACACAAATACACAACCCATGATCTAGATCTAGAATAAGTGATCTTCACCATGAATATATGGAGACACTACCTTATGGGTGAGCAATTCATTATCTATTCTGACCATAAGAGTCTCAAGTATATATTCTTGAAGAATGATCTTAACTTGAAATAGAGGAAATGGGTAGATTTTCTCCAGGATTATGACTTTGAGATAGTCTATACTTCTGGGAAGGGTAATATGTGGCAAATTCTCTCAATAGGAGATCTTGTTCATAGTTATTGAGTAATGTGTTAGGTCTGTTGGCCCTTTTGAGGTTATCATTAGTGGATTAGGATGGTGCATATTACCTCTAGTTGATGGTTGTTACACCCCTCTTCTACAACATGTTATGAAGGATCATATTGGAGATACCTACTGTAAGACCTTACGTATTCAGATATCCACTGGATATTCTCTTGATGAATTTTATGAAGGTGGGGAGTACATTATCCTTTTCAAATGGTAGATCATGGTACTGGTTACATTGCAAGAGGTGGGTTTGAGGGAGTTTTATAAACCCCCTTGGAAGTACATCTAATTATGGATAAGATATACCAGGAGATTCACATCAGTTATGGTGGACAAAAATAAATAAGTGTGTAGTTGAGTTTGTCTCTCGATGTCTTACTTATCAGTAGGTGAAGGATGAGCACCACATATCAGTGGGTTTAGATCAACCCCTTAAGGTGCCAGAGTGGAAAGGGGTGGTATCTCTATGAACTTAATAATGGGGATCCCATGATTTTCTAGAGGACATGATGCTATCCGGGTGATCTTAGACTGACTCACCAAGTCATCCCACTTCCTTGGTTTTTGAGAATAGAGTTCAGTAGCAATCTTGGTGCACCTTTATGTGCATGAGATAGTCTGGGGTCATGGAGTTACCTCGATGATCATTTTTGACCATGATTCTCACTTAATGTTACAATTATTGAGAGGATTATAGGATTCCTTTGGGTCTCAGTTGCGTTTGAACATGGTGTTTCACCCCCAGACTAACAACCATATTGAGTAGACTATTTAGGTTCTAGAAGACATACTTCGAGCTTGCATTTTAGACTTCATCCATAGTTTGGATTATCACCTACCCTTGGTGGAGTTTGTGTATAAAAACAACTACCATTCCACCATCGGTATTGCACCATTTGATGCCTTATGCAAGAGACCCTGCAGGTCAAAACCACGTTGGATTGATCTAGGGGAGTTTTCACTCATGGGCCTAGAGTTTTTATGAATGGTGATGGAGAAGGTGAAAATCATCCAAGATCATATGATGACTACCGAGATCCATCAAAAGTTTTATGTGGACTGGCGATGGAGGCCTTTAGAGTTCGAAGAGGGAGACCACATGTTTCTAAAGGTCTCAACTCAGTGAGGATTATGAAAATTTGTCTGGGGAAGTAAGTTATCTATGAGATTCATTGGTCATATCCAAATACTTTTTAGGGTTTGTGAGGTGGTGCACTATTTATCCCTATAGTCGTAGTTAGACCAGATACACAATGTCTTCCACATATCACAGTTGAGGAGGTATGTGAATGACCCATCACATGTTATCAATTATGGTGAGATGGACATTGAGGATGAATCTATATTTGTGGAGATTTCAAGGATCTATAGGAGAAGATCCTTTATGGGCAAGTGATTCCCTTGGTGCGTGTCTGATGACATCATGAGAATCTTCAAGAGAGTATCTGGGAGTAGGAGAAACATATGCAAGCCCAATACCCTAATCTTTTTAAGTAGGATTTTTACTTTTTAGGAAAAAAATCCCTAAGTTTGGGAGAATGTAATGTATCTTTTTTTCCTTATAAAGTTTTAGAATATTTTAAGGAATATTTTCTGATCTAGGTGCTAAGTTAGCACAAGATTCTGGGGCCCTGAGAGGCTTGGTATTGATATAATAAAAATATTAAATATAATATATCACACACACACAATTTTTATGAAATAATGGAATACATCTTGAATGGATTCTAAGATTGGAAATATAAGACTTCTATTAAATCTAGAACATTGTTTTATCCTAGGTGTGACATAATATTTGTGCACATTAGGTGTTTTTGATAAAACACTATTTTGTTGAATATTTTATTAATAATAAATGATATAATTTCCTCACATTGTGTTAAATATGTTTATTTATAAAATATTTGGGATTTGATCATTCATTTGAAAATTTAGTGAAAATTCCAGTTTTACCCTTTATAGTGCACTGTAGTATTTCAATCATAAATATTTTTATTTGAATTATTTGAAGTTAATATTTTTTAACTATGTTAATTACTTCATGGTATACAACTTTTATTCAGGACACTAGATCAAAAGAATACGTTTGGATTGAGTAATTGGGCCATAAAGTCAAAGGTGGGCTGGACATGCCAGAATGGAGAAGCTTCTGTATTTCGGCCATAACTCCTTCATATGGGCTTGGATTGAGCCCAAATTTTTATAAGAGATATAGGACCCATATAATCACATATTATCATTATGAAATGCCTGAAAATTCATGCATTTTGGTGGTCAAATGGATGGTGCAAGTTGGAATAAAATATTTGGCCGAGATTTCCCATTCACACTTGAAACCACTTTGAACCTAGCCTCCCCACCACTAAATAAATTGGTGTTTTTCTCATTTGGTGGGGTTGGGAAGTGAATTAGGATATTGGAGGCAGAGGAGAATTGGTTTCATCCAAATTATCCAACCATTTTAAGAGGGGTAGCTCTTAAAGCAAGGATCCCCTCATCGAAGCCTCCTTCTCTTCTTCATGTTGTAATATTTTCATTTGTGTTTCAAACTTCTTTGTTCTTATTTTATTTCTTATCTTTTATTATGTTTTGTTTAAATTTATTATTCTATTAATATTACTTTTTGTTTTGTAATTATTGAGTAGAATCGTTATTGGGTTATACCCATTATAAACCTTTGTACATGCAAAACGCTTCTACGATGATTACGCCACCCATGGAAGAGTAGTCTTTTAGTAATCGATCTATCTTCTACCCTCTTCATTTAATTATTTTGAATAATTGAGATACTATAATTTAATTAATATGATACATGAATTGTGTTTTTAAATTTTAAGAAACTAAGAAATCAATTGAACAATTAACACAAAAACACGCGAGGTCGGGATTTTTTGTAAATTGTGAGAGCGCGATCTTAATCGGCAATACAAGACCATACGAGATAAATTTGTAGAGTTAAAATATAATTACTAAATACAATTCATCCTAATTTCTATAATGAAAATGTGACTTAATTTACCACTTACCATAAGCTAATCTTAGAACATCAATCAAAGCAGGGTGCTGCGATTTCATGTTCCAAAGTTAGCCTAGGGTTAAATTCACATCATCTTCGTGGTAAAGTTAATTCTCGTAGGGTTCGGGATTTAACAAATTAAGGGATAATAATTAAATTAATGTTAATTTAAATGATAATGATTAATAATTTATTGAATAGGTAGAGTTATATCGATTACACCTTTTAAAATATTTTCTAAAAAAACATCTTCTTGTTGTGTCTTTTTAATCAAACTTCATTTCAAAATTAAAAACAAAAAAATGAAATCTTCTTCCAGAAAAATTCTTCAAGATTTATAAACTATAAAAAACCACCCCATCCTTTCAAGTAGTGTTTTTATTCTCTTTTATTTTATTTCTATAATACCTCTAAAAAGTTGTTTTAATTCACTTCCTCCTTTGAGAGACGACATTGGTTAGCCACTCTGTTGCACCTAAGTACCCCAAAATCACACTAATCATTTGAGGGAACCCACAACAGTTCTCTTTAAAATTGGAACCATTTCCGGGGAGGAAAGTAATTTATTCAACAATTTAGAGGCATTTCTTTTATTTTTTATTTTATTATTTTCTTCACTTCTCTCTTTCATCTTTACCCTTTCTCAAGTTTTCATTTTTTTTTCACCCTTTTCTTTTTTTTGGGACCATCAAATCAAACTTATTATCATTTTATTGTGGTCCACTTTTCTTCATTTCATTTTTCTATTTCTTTGATTTATGACATGAACTAATCCCGAGGATCTCTTAGATCTTGACCCTGAGATTGAACGCAGCCTTAGGGCGCGAATCCGTCATTCTCAGTCTACGGGAAGTGTCGACATTTACCCAACTGGGGAATTCCTCCACTCTAGGAATTTTGAAATTGGAAACACTTATAAGTTCAAATTAAAACAATAAACAATGGCTGACAATAATGGAAATAAACTTAATAGAACCATTTGATAATTGGCTGCACCTGATATTAACTATCAACCAAATTATATTGCATACCCAAATCTTGAATCAGACTTTGAACTAAAATCTGGGTTAATTTACTTACTTCCAAAGTTTTATGGCCTCTCTGGCGAGGATCCCAATAAACATTTGAAAGAATTTAATGTGGTTTGCTCAACCTTGAAACAAAGAAATGTATCTAAAGACCAAATCAAATTAAGATCATTCCCATTCTCACTTGATGGAGCTGCGAAAGATTGGATGTATTATTTACAACCCGAAGATGTAACTTGTTGGAATGATTTGAAACGTCTTTTCTTGCACAGATTTTTTCCAGCATCAAGGACCACTTCAATTCGTAAGGAGATATCAGGGATCAAACAAGCCCAAGGGGAGTCAATGTATGAGTACTGGGAGCGATTCAATAAGTTGTGTGCAAGCTGCCCACATCACCAAATCAGTGAGAAAATACTCATCCAGTACTTCTATGAAGGACTCACACATATGGAGAGAAGCATGGTAGATGTTGCAGCTGGAGGAGCATTGGTGGATAAGACACCAGTAGTTGCACATGCTTTGATCGACAAGATGGCCCAAAACTCCCAACAATTTGGCGATAGAGGTACACCACATGTCAGGGGAGTACATCAGGTAAGTCCTTCTTCTCTTGAAAGTCATTTGATTGATACAAGTTGGAATAATTGACCACTATGGTGAGGCAAATTGCTTTGGCACAAAAGACATATCTACCCCCTCCTTCAAGGCCTTGTGGTATTTTCACTGAGACAAGCCACCCAACTGACTATTTCCTACAACTCCAAGAAACAGAAGATTGTGCAGTAGTGTTCCCTGGGAGACCATATCAGCAGCAACAACAAAAAACATATCCCCAAAAGAAGTTTGATCCAACATACAACCAATGTTGTAAGGATCAATCAGACATGAGGTATGTCTCTGAGCAACAACAAAGGCCCCCTTTTCAACCAATTTTCCAGCAGCCTCCACCTTACCAACAGGGTTTCCAACAACCCCAAAGGAGATTCGAAGCTCAAACATCAACAAGTCAGCAACAAGGGAATCTAAAAAACAAGGTAGACTCTAAAACTGATGATCTTTTGAAGCAAATTGTTCTTAATCAACAGAATGAGATAAAGAGTCAAGGTTCGGAGTTGAGGGAGTTGAAGACTCAAATGAGCCAGATTGCCACCACCCTCCATGAACTTGTAAGTAAGAATTCTGGAAATCTACCTTCCCAACCCACTCCAAATCCAAAGGGGAATGTTAGTGCCATCACATTGAGAAGTGGGAAGCAAATGAATGATACATCAGTACCTACCATTCCACCGGGATTCACCTCAACTCCAGAGAAGCCACATTCCATACCAACTGATGAGAAATCCAAGGATAAAGATAAAGGTAAGAAAAAGATTGATGATGTTCCTCCTAAACCCCTTACTTTTCCAAACAGGGTTGTTCAAACCAAGAAGATGGCTGAAGAAGCAATGCAAAAGGAGGTTTTGGACACATTCAAGCGTGTGGAGATCAACATTTCTCTACTTGAAGCCATCAAACAAATCCCAAGGTATGCCAAATTATTAAAAGAACTCTGCACCAATCGAAGAGGGCTCAAGGGAAATGAGAGGATCAACCTTGGAAGGAATGTATCAGCACTCATTACACCAAATATAGTAATTCCAACAAAGTGCAAGGATCCCGGGACATTCACCATCCCATGTACCATAGGGGAGTTGCACTTCTCTGATGCTATTTGTGATTTAGGAGCTTCAATAAATGTGATACCTCACTTTGTATTCTCTTCCTTATAGGTTGGTGAGCTAAAACCGATGAGAGTAGTGGTGTAGTTGGTGAATAGATCTACGACATATCTAGCGGGAGTTCTTGAGGATGTACTTGTCCGGGTAAGAGACATGATCTTTCCAGTAGATAGAGACATGATCTTTCCAGTAGATTTCTACATGCTTAACATGGAGGATGATCAGGTAAGTTCTCATGCCCCCATTATCTTAGGTAGGCCCTTCCACAAAACTGAAAAAACTATCATAAATGTCAATGAGGGTACACTTTCCATGGAGTTTGGAGATGAAGTTGTGATATTTAATGTTATGGATTCCATGAAGTACCCCTCAGAGGACCATTCTACTTTTGTTATCTCCCATTTTGAACCACCAAATAAAAACTCCATGGAATTTGATTGTCCTATGCTTAGGGAGATTATGAGTATTGGTTCGAGTTTGATGTCTAAGAGAACTTCCACACATGTTTCTGATACACAATCCTCTCTTGGATTTGATTTTTATGTGGATTCATATTCTGATTTTGATCATGTTCACTCTAATTATGACATGGATGTTGAGTATGCTGATGGATTTGATGCTTTATTCTCTGATTTTGATGATGTATATTCTAATATTTATGCTCTTTGTGCACATATTTCAGTTCCTTCTATGTCTCCATCCATACACCACCCCCTACACCGAAACTCAATCCATTGCCACCAAATCTGAAATACTCATACTTGTTGAGTGGTGAGAAATTACCTGTTATCATTTCTAACAATCTCCCTTTTGAACATGAAGAAAAACTTTTGAATATTTTGAGGGAGAACATCAGGGAAATCGGGTGGCCCTTGGCTGACATATCAGGTATTAGCCCCTCCATTTTCATGCATAGGATTATTTTGGAGGATGGGGATAAACCGGTGAGGCAACCACAAAGGAGACTCAATCCAACCCTTCTGGAGGTTGTTAAAAAAGAGGTTGAAAAATTGCTCAAGGCAGGTATAATCTATCTCATTTCAGATTCTCAGTGGGTAAGTCCTATTCAGGTTGTGCCTAAGAAAAGTGGTGTTACTATTGTTAAAAACGAGAAAGATGAGTTAGTTCTAATGAGGGTATAAAACAGTTGGTGTGTGTGTATTGATTATAGGAAAATAAATCATTCCACTTGTAAAGACCATTTCCTCCTCCCATTTATTGATCAGATGCTTTAGAGAATAGCTGGGAAGACACACTATTGTTTCTTGGATGGATTTTATGGATATTTTTAGGTTCCTATAGCTTCAGAGGATCAGGAGAAGACTACATTCACCTGTCCCTGTGGCACATTTTCCTACCAGAGGATACCATTTGGACTTTGCAACGCCCCAGGTACCTTCCAGAGATGCATGGTGAGTATTTTTTCTGATTTTATTGAGACCTACATGGAGGTATTTATGGATGATTTTATAGTGTATGGATCCTCATTTTATGAATGTCTAAATAGTTTGGGAAATGTATTGAATCATTGTATTGAGAAGAATCTGGTCCTGAACTTTGAAAAGTGTCATTTCATGGTAGAGCATGGAATTGTCTTAGGTCATGTAGTGTCAAAAAATGGGATAGTGGTTGATAGATCTAAGATAGACATTATTTCATCCTTACCATATCTTTCATGTGTGCATGATGTTAGATCTTTCCTAGGGCATGCAGGATTTTATCGGCGCTTCATCAAAGATTTTAGTAAGATTTCTCTTCCTATGTCACGATTACTCCAAAAGGATTCTGATTTTGTGTTTGATGATTCTTTTAGGACTTCCTTTGATGAGATAAAGAAGTGTCTGACCACTCCACCGATCATACAACCCCCACAGTGGGAGATTTCTTTTGAGCTTATGTGTGACGCCTCCAACTTCGCGGTTGGAGCTGTCTTATCTCAGAGGGTGGAGGGACGTTCACATGTGATCGCCTATGCATCAAGGACACTGGATTCAGCCCAATTAAACTACACAACCACCGAAAAGGAGTTTCTTACTGTCATATTTTCTTTAGATAAATTCCGTTCATATTTATTGGTCTCTAAAGTAGTTGTTTTTTATGACCATGCAGCTCTGAGGTACCTATTGAAGAAGACAGATTCAAAGCCCAGGCTGATCCGATGGATGATCCTTCTTCAAGAATTTGATATTGAGATAAAGGAAAAAAGGGGTCAGAAAACTTGGTGGCGGACCACATGAGTAGGCTTACTCACACACTAGAGGATGACACCTTGGACCAGGTACCACTTCGAGACACTTTCCCCGATGAGAATCTTTATTCCATCTCAGGTACGCATCCTTGGTATGCATATTTAGTTAACTACCTTGTTTCCTCTGAAATCCCTGCAAATTTAAATAAAAATCAAGTCCAAAAATTAAAGAGTGAGTCTAGGTTTTATGTGTGGGATGATCCTTACCTCTGGCGCATGTGTAGTGACCAAGTCATTAGGAGGTGTGTTCCCAATCACGAGTTTGAGTATATTTTTCATTTTTGTCATACACTTACTTTTGGTGGACACTTTAGACCCCAAAAGATAGCTAGGAAGGTTTTGGACTCTGGATTATATTGGCCTAGCTTATTCCATGATGCCCATGTGTTTTGTAAGTCATGCTCTCATTGCCAACACACTGGGAACATTTCTAGGAGACATGAGATGCCCCAACAACCTATACTATTTTGTGAGATTTTTGATGTGTGGGGCATTTATTTTATGGGTCATTTTCCAATTTCATATGGTTTCTTGTATATTTTGGTTTCTGTTGATTATGTGAGCAAATGGGTGGAGGCCAAGGCCACCAGGACTGATGATTCTCATGTTGTTGTGGATTTTGTGAAGGCACATATTTTTTGCAGGTTTGGAGTACCAAAGGCTATCATCAGTGACCAAGGGATACATTTCTACAATCGGAATCTTGCTTCCCTTCTTCGAAAGTATGGGGTGACACACAAAACATCAACACCATACCACCCCCAAACAAATAGCCAAGATGAGGTTTCAAATAGTGAGTTGAAACAAATTTTGGAGAAAACTGTGCAGCCAAATAGGAAGGATTGGAGAAAGTGCTTGGATGATGCGTTGTGGGCTTATAGGATAGCATACAAGACACCCATTGGTATGTCCCCATTTCGGATTATTTTTGGGAAATCATGTCATCTCCCAGTGGAAGTCGAGCATCGGGTATATTGGGCTATAAATAAATGCAACATGGATTTGGCCCAAGTTGGAATTCAAAGGAAGTTGCAAATTCAAGAGCTTGAGGAGATTCGACTGTCATCATATGAGAACTCAAGGCTCTACAAGGAAAGATCAAAAGAAGCTCATGAAAAAATGATCCAACAAAGGGAGTTTCATGTTGGAGAGAAAGTCCTTCTCTATAGTTCACGACTCAAGATGATACCTGTTAAGTTGCGTTCCAGATGGTTAGGTCCTTATGTTGTGACTAATGTTTTTCCTTATGGTGCAGTGTAGATCACACAAGAGGACACAAGAAGAAGCTTTACAGTCAATGGGAAATGTTTGAAGAGATACATTGAGGGACTTCCTACTAATGCAGTGAATTTTATCACACTGCATGACCCCATCATCACTTGAGCACATCAGGCTGTTCCTAACCCTTTCACTTTTATATTATTTGTCCTATTTAAAGATTCTACATTTCATGTGCATATATCATCTAATGGGTTCACATTGAGGACAATGAAATATTTTAAGTGTGGGGGAGGGAACCTTTTAGTTTAGTAATTTCAATAGTTTTCCTGATTAAAAAAAACAAAAAAAAATTGTGTGTTTTTTCAAATTTTGTGTGTTTATTTTTTTTCAATTTTCTTTGTGTTTTTGAAATTTTTTAGCTGATATGATTCTCATCACAATTTTGAAATGCATATCAATGAGTGAAACAATTTATCCCTTGAAACTAAGCTTAAATGAATGCTGAAATGACTTTGTTTCAAGTTCAAATATTTAGTAATTTCATGAAAAGTACACTGAATTTTGAATCCCATGCCACATCTCACTGTCTTTATATTTGAAATCACATTCCTATGAGGCTTCTGAACCATTATTTTCATATTCTTTACATTCACCTCACTTCTTGAGAGAACCAAACCATGCTTGATTGAACCAGAATTTGATCTATTCCTGTCAAAACTTGAGGGTTTGAGGTACTTATGTTTAAATGATTGAGACATTTGTTTGGTATTAAAGCCCATATTTCAAAGAATCCTTTTTTATAATGGCCTACCTTGAACATTTAATCCTTTTAGCCCTTATAAGCCATGCATATCCTGTTAGGTTAGCCACATTACAAGCCAATTTTCCCTATCCAACCAACTCTTGAAGTGAAATTGAATAATCTAGTTGATCTTAAGTGTGGGGGAAGCTATGTTGTGTTGTGCTACGACATTCTGTGATACTTTGGGTGGAAAATTAAATTTTGAAGAGATGTGTTTGCTACTGAAGGAAGTAATTATATGGAAAGCTGTGCCTTTTCTGGAGATTTCATGACAAGTGAAGTGGTGCCTTTTCTGGAGCTTCTAATTGAGGTGGAAAGCTATGACTATCTGGAGCTTTCAAGAAAATCGTGTTTGAGAAGATTGAAATTTTTATTGTGGAAATGTTGAATGGTGTGAGAATTCCATTATTTTTCATGATGATGGAGATGAATTGATACTATGGGGATTGAGAATAAGACCATATTTAAGTGAAAATTAGATTAATGCAATTTTGCTTCAAAAAGAGTCAAGCCCTCCTCATTCAGCCTCAGAATTTTTCACATCTAAATCCTACCAACCGAAAGCCACAAAACAACCATGAAAAGTCCTCATGATAAAAATACGTCCTTGAATCACATCGGGTGGCGATGTAGGAATTTATCAAGCCTATGGTGACCCTTGTATGAGTTTGGATGAGAAATACATTGCAAAAAAAATGATATTTGTGTGATAAGAGGAAATTCAAGCGAGGTAAGTGTTTTGTGCATTGGAGGATAAATGAAGTGGAAATATATTGAATGATATAAATGGAGAACTTGAAATAAGTTTTTTTATGAGGCATGATATCTTTTGATTCTTGGTGTGGAATTGATTGATCTTAAGGATATGTGTTTTAAAATTTATTTTGATTTGATATTAATGTTTACTTGATATGAGGTTTTGCTTAGGAGTGCAAAAGGGTAAGTGTGGGGGAGTTGATAAAACACTATTTTATTGAATATTTTATTAATAATAAATGATATAATTTACTCACATTGTGTTAAATATGTTTATTTATAAAATATTTGGGATTTTATCATTCATTTTCAAATTTAGTGAAAATTCCAGTTTTACCCTTTATAGTGCACTGTAGTATTTCAATCATAAATTTTTTTATTTGAATTATTTGAAGTTAATTTTTTGTAAATATGTTACTTACTTCATGGGATACAAATTTTATTCATGGCACGAGATCAAAATAATGCGTTTGGATGGAGTAATTGGGCCATAAAGTCAAAGGTGGGCTGGACACGCCAGAATGGAGAAACTTTTGTATTTCATCCATAACTCCTTCATATGGGTTTTTATTGAGCCCAAATTTTTATAGGAGATATAGGACCCATATCCTCACATATTATCATTCTGTAAGGACGGACAATTCACGCATTTTGGTGGTCAAATGGGCGGTTCAAGTTGGCATAAAATATTTGGCCTAGATTTCCCATTCACACTTGAAACCACTTTGAACCTAGCCTCCCCACCACTCTATAAATTGGTTTTTTTCTCATTTGGTGGGGTTGGGACGTGCATTAGGATATTTGAGGCAGAGGAGAATTGGTTTCACCCAAATTCTCCAACCATTGTAAGAGGGGTAGCTCTTGAAGCAAGGATCCCCTCATCAAAGCCTCCTTCTCTTCTTCATGTTGTAATATTTTCATTTGTGTTTCAAACTTCTTTGCTATTCTTTTATTTCTTCTCTTTTCTTCTGTTTTGTTTAAATTTATTCTTCTATTAATCTTACTTTGTGGTATGTAATTCTTGAGTAGAAGCGTTATTGGTTTATACCCATTATAAACCTTTGTACATGCAAAACGCTTCTACGATGATTACGCCACCCATGGAAGAGTAGTCTTTTAGTAATCGATCTATCTTATACCCTCTTCATTTAATTATTTTGAATCATAAATCTATTTTAATTCACTTAATATGATCCATGAATTGTATTTTTAAATTGTAAGAAAATAATAAATCAATTGAACAATTAACACAAAAACACGCGAGGTCGGGATTTTGTGTAAATTGTGAGAGCGCGATCTTAATCGGCAATACAAGACCATACAGGATAAATTTGTAGAGTTAAAATATAATCCCTAAACACAATCCATCCTCATTTATAGAATTGAAATGTGCCTAAATTTACCACTGACCATAAGCTAATCTTAAAACATCAATCAAATTAGGGTGCGACGATTTCATGTTCTGAAGTTAGCCTAGGGTTAAATTCACATCATCTTTATGGTAAAGTTAATTCTCGTAGGGTTCGGGATTTAACAAATTAAGGGATCATAATTAAGTGAATTTTAATTTAAATTATAATGATTAATAATTTATTGAAGAGGTATATTTAGATCGATTACGCCTTTTAAAATATTTTCTAAAAAAAACATCTTCATGTTGTGTCTTTTTAATCAAACTTCATTTCAAAATTAAAAACAAAAAAAATGAAATCTTCTTCCAGCAAACTTTTTCAAGATTTATAAACTATAAACAACCACCCCCATCCTTTAAAGTAGTGTTTTTATTCTCTTTTATTTTATTTCTATAATACCTCTAAAAATTTGTTTTAATTCACTTCCTCCTTTGAGAGACGACCTTGGTCAGCCACTCTACTGCACCTAAGTACCCCAAAATCACACTAATCATTTGAGGGCACCCACGACAGTTCTCTTTTAGTTTTCCTTGAACATCATCATGGGTGGAATATTAATTAAATAAATTATTAAATTTATTTATTTATTATTAAATCCTATACCTAAACCTCATATATATAAAAATTATTATTAAAAAATCCATAGGTTTATCCAACAACCCTATGGATTTTATATAGAGATCATATAGGAGAGCCTTGGTGGATGACATCGGGATCAAGGAAAAGAGACTGGTTTTCCAAGGATCCTATTCACCAATGGAGTTCATGGATCTCACCAATGAAAACATAAACCATTATTCATCGGTGATTGATCCAAAATTGAGGTAAGGAGTTTATTTTTTGTTGGTTTATTCCCCATTTGTTTATCCCTTGATGAACATGAATCAATTATACTAACATATTGATTCATGGGTTGATCATGTTTTTTGGGTGCCAGTTTATCTTCTTGGGTTTGGGAGTTGATATCTTTTGATGATTTGTTATTAATTTATCATTCTAACAGAATAAAATTGAGGCCAACTTGGACAATTTTTGAGGTTTGTTCCTCTTTTTGTTTTTTGGTACATTTATTTCATTGTTCATTGGGCATTCATCACTGGAATTTTCTTTGTCTGACCATTCAAAAAATACTCATAAATTGATCATTGTGCAACCATTATTTGGTGAAATATATTGATACCATATGTTTAGGTTTGATATTAATGGAATGATCAAGGTGAAGAATCAATGATGGACGATCCAGAATGGATCAAGATCGGTGGTTGGTGGTTTGGTGTTGCAACGAAGATAAACAATTCTTGAGCAGACTGGGTGGTCAGAATTTGGCCATAAAAAATGGACCAGTTTTACCAAGCTCAGATATGTGATTATCAGTGGATTATATGGTTGAATCAAAGGTGGTAGAGGTGTGATAGGAACCGCATGAGTAACCTGAGGGTTCTAGAAAAATCTTGACTACACATCATGTAGTATAAAGAACACATGCAATGTGAGACCCTGGCTGTGATGACTAGGGTTTTATAGAAAATAAAATATCACACATCTTGTGGTACCTACCACACTCCATGTGACCCATTCCTGGTGACTTGGAATTTACCCATGGTGTACATGGCCACAAACATGACCAGGTGCACAGTCACATCCAGAGTACTCAGGCATGACTCGATACTCGGATATAGATATAGTACTTGGACATGGCCAGGTACATGGTAATGGCCACAATACATGAGAATGAAATAATACCCAGACATGGACAGAGTACCCAGACACAACTAGGTACATGAGCATGACCATAGTACACAAGCATGACCTCAAGTACACAGGCATAGGCTTAAGTGCATGGGTAGATCCAGGGTAGAGAAGACACACTGTGTACTCTCAATACATGTTGTGTACTTTCTCCAGGGTAGTTTAAGGCCCTCATTATACTTAGTATGGACCTATTTCTCTAGGGTGTATTCCCTTGGTCCATACCCATGTGGGTATAGTGAAGCATCACATCTTGAGCATAGGATGTGATCCCCTTTATGGGATTAGTCTTGGATAGAGTTTAAGAATCACCCTGTATGGCCTGGGGTGTGATCCTATATCATTTCTTCTTCTTCCCTAGCTGGGGTTTGAAGAATAATCATGACCAACATACATAAGAATACGATCCCATATTTATTAGGTTATTCCAAGAAGGGTCCAGTATACCCAAGAGGCCCTGGGTGAGATCCCCTCTCTAAGAATCGAGATCTTCTGAGTTCCAGTGAATACTTCTTCATGGAAAGTCCTGACAAGCACAACTTCTCAGATGAGAACCATAAATATTATTAGGCTCATGGAGTAAGTTATCCCAGATGAGTGTTGCCTTGAATCCTCTAGTAGAATCATATGGATGACAATATTGTTGTGACCTCCTTGAGACCTGGTGTCTATCTTGAGTATATTTGGGTTATTGTATTATTATTATGTCTCATATTCTGATTTTCATGCCTCCCTATTGATGAGATGAATACTCTATTAATGATTTATGTTTATTAATTTTTAGGCATCCTATCGAGTATTGCTATACTCACCCTTGCATGAGATCTACCCTCACATGTCATGCCTTATGCATACAAAAAAACTTTTGATGGAATCCTAGGAGGACTAGGAGATAGTAGTGCATAGTGAGCTAGACAGAACATGGTTCATACCAAGTGTTTCATTTGACAACAGTCACCTCCTTCTTAGTAATTTGGAATCCTTTTTATAGATTTGGTGGGAATGTATTTGTCCCATTATGCTTTCCAGTACTTTTTTCACACTCTTATGTGGGATATAGATGTATGCATGCATTATGGTATAAGTTGTATTTCACCTTTTATCATAGTATTGGTGGTTTAAATATTTGTGTGTGTGTACAGGTACCTTAATCTAAGGATCCCATGTGTGTGTGATATACCTAATTGGCACTGGTCGCTATCCCCTATCCTATTGGAGGTGATCTTGGGTTGTCACACTTAGCTTACCGCTGGCTAGGAGATCCATGGTGAGTCAACTTGTGATAGGAATGAGAGTTTTATAATGATTTATTATGTTCTAATTTTATTTCATAAGTATTTTGTTTTTGATTCATGGTGATGAAGCTAGTGATGAGCTTTTTTCGATAATTTTTTAACAAAAAAAGGGTGGTGCAATAATAATAAGTTAAATATTAATATAATCTTTCTAGAACCAAAAACCAAACATTATTTTCTCATTAATTTCTAATAACACTAGTAGTTAAGTTTTTTTAGTTGTTATGATAGAAATTTATAGAATTGTTTAAGTAGGTGGTTAAACTGACCTAAATAAGAACAAACTATAATCTATGGGTGACCATGGTTACCATTTTGTCACGAACCAACCCGCATTGACCTAACCCATCACCCGACCCGACTCATGAAAAGGCCTTAAGTATGCCTCAACATATGCTAGAGGCTGCAAACTAGTGGCGAGGGCTTAAAGAGATATAGTGGGGAGACTATGCCCTCGGGTCAAAGTGTAATAAAAAAATAACCAAACACATATATACATCCAGAAGCATCAGAGTAAACATAAACAAAGAACTGAAATAAAAGTAAGACATAATAAATGGAATGAAACATACAGACTCATGGTCATGCTAAAACATATATAAAATGGTCTCCAACTGATATGAAAATGTATACAGGATAAATAAATAAAAGGAAATAAAATACAAAAGTCTCCACTACAACTCTAAGTCAAACCACTCACCTAGTCTCCATGATGTTCACACTACTCCAGCTCAAACCTCAGACTCCACATGAGAAATATCGCTCGATCATGTAATAATGGTCTTCCTGTAACACCCCAGAATGATAAAGTGTTAAATGACTAGTTGATATGACTCATGTCAACAAGGTGCAACTTCCTTTTCAGAAGCCTATTTGATTAGAACTTCATAGTTAAGCGTGCTTGGCTTGGAGTAGTGATCATGATGGGTGACCTTATGGAAAGTTTCCTAGGGTGTGTGTGAGTGAGGACAAAGCACACTAGAAAGGAGATGTGTTGTCCTGTGGGGACTGAAATTAGTCAGATGACCCGTTTAGGCATGTGGGTGGGCCTTAGGGTGGGGACCACATGTCTGTTGGGCAACTGGTGGTACCTTGAGAGCTAGGACCCGACACCCATGTTAAGGTGGGGTGTCCGTGTAGTCACCAGGACCCAGTTGTTACATTTGGTATCCGAGGAGAAAACTAGCCTAAAGTGCGGTGCACTACCTGGGTTGATATGTAGGGCCCACAATGAGGACATTATGCTCTAGGGGGGGTGGGGGGTGAATGTAACACCCCGAAATGATAAAGGGTTAAATGACTAACTGATATGACTCATGTTAGCAAGATGCACCTTCCTTTTCAGGAGCCTATCTGATTAGAACTCCACAGTTAATCATGCTTGGCTTGGAGTAGTGATCAGGATGGGTGACCTTATGGGAATTTTCCCAGGGTATGTGTGAGTGAGGACAAAGCACACTAGAAATGATACGTGTTGGCTTGTGGGGACCATCATTAGTCAGATGGCTCATTCGGGGCATGTGGGTGGGCCCTAGGGTGGAGACCACGTGTCTGTGGGGCAACTGGTGGTACCTGGTGAGCCAAGACCCGACGACCATGTTAAGGTGGGGTGTCTATGCTGTCATCGGGACCTAGTTGTTACACCTCCTCCCAATCCATCATGTCCTATTCTCACCCTGAAATTAGATATATGTTCTACATGTGCACAAAGGTTCACGTACAAGGGGTGAGAAATAAATCTTAGTAGGCCACCCACAACGGCGAACCTATAATCATCTGTCATAACATGAACATGAAATATGT
Source organism: Viscum album (assembly GCA_963277665.1). Taxonomy (NCBI): domain Eukaryota; kingdom Viridiplantae; phylum Streptophyta; class Magnoliopsida; order Santalales; family Viscaceae; genus Viscum; species Viscum album. Next base: position 151,785,307 of record OY728159.1, read on the forward strand.
GATATTCCTTGCCTATTTGAACAAATACTATTAGCATAAAAATAAATAAGACTATAAATATATAAAAAGGGTTAAACAAAAAGGAAAACAAAGAATCTTGATTTCTATTTGGACACTTGAGGTAAATCTACCCTCACTCTGGCCTAAGAGGATTTATAGCACACAACTAACCCATCCACAACACCAGACACTGGTGGTACCTGGTGAGCCAAGACCTGACAACCATGTTAAGGCGGGGTGTCTATACTGTCACTGGGATCCGATTGTTACACCTCCTCCCAATTCATCATGTCCTATTCCCACCCTAAAATTAGATATATGTTCTACATGTGCACAAAGGTTCACATACAAGGGGTGAGAAATACATATTAGTAGGCCACCCACAACGGCGAACCTATAATCATCTATCATAACATGCACATGAAATATGTGATATTCCTATCCTATTTGAACAAATACTACTGGCATAAAAATAAATAAAATACTATAAATATATAAAAAGGGTTAAACAAAAAGGAAAAAAAAGAACCTTGATTTCTATTTAGACACTTGAGGTAAATATACCCTCACTCGGGCCTAACTAAGAGGATTTATAGCACACAACTCACCCATCCGCAACACCAGACACATCCACCAGATAAGAAGGAGATTTGAAGTATCAAATGTGATAAAAGGCATATAATTTGGACCTAAGGATCTCATCCTAGGTGTCTAGAACAACAATACACATTTATCAGGTTATAATACACTAATAGCATGATCTCAACCAGTGATAGAGATATTTAGGCCAACACAACTAGAGAACCTATCAATTCATGGTAGTCCTACAGAACTATCTAGGATAAAATATTCAGACCCAACGTCATTGTATAAGTTTCTGAATAGGTCACCCCAATATGATACACATCCCTGGTAAATATAATCCACTATGTAAGTTCCTCAGAAACTCACAAGCCCGAATCCCCTAGCCAGAGCAACGTCATAACTATAGGGGGTGTACAATCATCTATATTGTTCATAATCACTCTAAATCCAATACATAAAACTAAACGACATTGGAGATCATCCAATCAATATCAGGGCCAACACCAAATCCATTAGTATACCAAAGGTCTCCTCTCACATCCAAAACATGAACAGGAAGAGCCTCAACATCCCTAGCCACTAGCCACTAAAAAATAGGGTAAACCAATGCCTACACCCATCATAAAACCCTAAAATCATCATAATTGACTATATCATATGTCAAAAAAGCATGAGGGAACCCTCCATGCTCCCTAAAACTTCAACACAAGTAGGATATCCTTTAAGGGGTTCCTCTAGAAAAACTAAAAATCAGGCCAAGACCACTAAAGAAGCACCGACCAGCCTCTCAGAACACACCCAAAGATCACCATTCCCATAAGGGAAACCTCAAGAAATACCATGATCATAAGGGAGTTACTCAAATAGGTCTTTCAAGCCTATCTCAACAATAGATCAATGGCACCTAGCTGTACCCAACACCCCATGAAACCATCATGACCTAAAAGATCATATCGATCTCAACCTCAAGAGACAAAATCTAACAATCTATTCAAAGGAAATACCCATTTACACCTTTTGGGAACTACCCAATAAATACTCAACTAAACCCCTTGGCATTCCAAAGCCAAGATGATCGACAAACTCACAACCCTCATCGGGCCTCACAACTCACATCCCAACCCACAAAGGATTCTAAATCAAAACCATAAAAAATAATCATGCTATCACTCTCCAAATATAAAACACCTCCCCAAATCCTATAAACACCTAAAGGATCTCACCAATGCGATATATATGGAAAAACTCTCTAAATGGACTACTCATAAGTCCAATTCACACACTAGAGTGAAGAACAAGAAGAACATCACTAGGTGGGAGTACACGATGTGTACCTAGGTACATGACATGTATCACTAACATGCCTCCCTAGTCATGTTCCCTAGCCTAACCTGGCATGCACTTTCAAAATTACATGGCATGACTACCCTATACACAACTTTTACCCTACATGGGTTAACTACCCATTTACCTCAGCCAACTCAGTATGTAAAACACCCAAATACATGCTATGCACTAAACACACATAACATGTCTCCCACACATGGTACTTGTCCATGTACACTACATGGGGTCACTCCATGTATTCAATATATCCTTAGGCCATGTTCTATACATGGTCTTCGATCATTTATATTACATGACCATGTGACCAACACACGGGGTGCTCGACCGAGAACTTGGCCACACCTAAAGCTGCTTTATATGGTGTGTTCTAAATACACGCATTATATAACCATCTTATTCAAAACTTCACCCAAAAGGAGGAACACACAAAGTGTGACTCAAGAACACATGTCATGCAATTGGGTTTTCCTAAATAGAAAACCCTTTACGATTCCTTGAAACCCTCGAATCACCCAAAAAAACCCTATAAGGAATCTCATAGCACCCCAAACAACACATATAAAAAATTTAAAACTAAAAATAATTAATATATTAGTATTTTCATAAAAAAAATAAAAACAAGCCAACCTCAGGGTATAAAATGCAAAATATTCTATCTTGGATCATTGAGACGTCACCACCGCACTCTGATTGATCTCTTCGGATGAATCCTGGTGTGATACCATCTCCCTCTCCCCATATTTCTCTCTCATATGAACACCTTAAAGGGGGATTCCCTCAGGTGTATGTAGAAAGCTGTAAGGATAAAAGTGAAAGATAAAAAGTAAAAGAAAGAAAAAAGTGAAAAAGAAAGGAAAAGGAGAGCCTAGCCCTAACCCTAGTCCCCATAGAGAGTTTATACCACACCTAGGAAAAACCCTTATTCTAGAATCAATTGTGAATTTGGAATCTCAATAAGTCACTTCATTCAAAATATTTTACCAAATGAACACGCATGGATAAATAATATTTAATTAATTAAATATTAAATATTTTTCTAGAATTTGAATGGTTAATAATTCCACCAAACTAATTCCCTAGGGTAAAAACCCTATTTTGGGAATAGATAAGTGGTTAGAAAAATTATACAAGGTATTATGATAATAAATATTACCATTTTCTACTTAAAAAACCATTAGAGATAAAAAATTCAAATTTATAATGATTTTCTCAACTATTTATGACACAATTCATGAAAAACTCCCAACTATAACACTTCTCACCCCTGAGAATCCTTGGTAGTCAAACATCCACTACACTTCACCTGGATCACTGGTGAATCCAACACAACCGTGACCATCCCCCACCTGGTCTCACAATGCTAGTGACTCCCAACACAAGGGCCATTAACCTACGATTGATAGGATGCTTCTCACCATAGGAGTCCCTTATCATCTCCCCATGACCAAAACACTAACCTCTATGCCCCATGATCCATCCATCACCAAATTCAATGACTGAACATGGATGATTCACTCACACTTGAGCACCAACACAAAATGCTAACCAACACCAATTTATGGATCAGTAAAAATGAAAACCCCCACACTCAATGAACCACTTAAAATGCAGTCCCAAACATTTGATGGCCTATGAAAAACTTCCCACCATAAGTATTACCTTAAAACAATCTTCAATAACTACCTAAACGTGCTCACCCAAATGCACAACATGACTCATGCTCACACGATCTATTCCCTAATGAACCTAGGCTAACACAAATAAAACCACTAACCATACTCCTCATGAAATAAAGTTCTAATAAAACAAATGCCCCATGGTTCACCTCTTAAAATTAGAGGCATATCCCTCATGACAAGATCAACCACACGAACACCCTCCACTCGGGCATCGATTCAAAACCATGAGCACATAATCATACTTCCACCATGCCACCAAAAGTACAACCATAAACAGAAAAACCAATAGGGACAAGAACCCAACCAAGCTCGCCCTCAGAATCCACCATGGAATTACCTTTTATACAATGATCCCCAATAACCATATACCCTAGTGGGACCAACCAATTAAAATATAGACCATTCCCAACCAATCTATCGATAGATAGCAGTCCCTCAGGCCCCACCATAAGACTTAGTTTATAACACGTGGTAGAAAAAACATCCTCTTTTATGAGGTTTTAAGATGCCACCCCTATAACCCAAACTTAGATATTTTTGAATCTAAAAATTTAGAGTAACTAGATCCTGATACAAAGAACTCTTAGTTATCCTTACCTTCATTGAGCCATTAATAGGGAATCTCAAAGTTTTCACCAAACCATAATGGGTATACACACATCCCTCAATGAAGGGACCATATTTACATCACTGAGGAAAACCACACCATAAGATCCACATAACCTATCATTAAAAGAAAATACTTGTAGTTAAGTTGAGTAGAATTCCCCCAAGGTTTTATATGGGGCAACCCCATATAGTCCATTGTAAACACTTTAAACAACTGGACCTTCATCGTCAGTGAAATAAAACACAAATAGGCATATATCATGTGAATCCTACATACCTAGTATGATGCATGTACAGATGCCTCTTGCCCATGGGTTAAGAGGAAAAAACACAATATATCATCAATCCAAAACTCTAAGTGCATCAACCATGGTGAAATCATACAACCGTAACACTCAAAACCAAGAATAGTAACCCAATCACCTTGGTAACTTGGAATTCTTATCGAAAAAGGTTTTCTCGATGCACCAGTATGTTATTTAACAAAATTTTAGACACATTATTAAACTGTCTATCTAATAACTCCCCAAATCATAAATCAAGACACCTATGGTATTATTTTTTTCATGAACTAGTCCGGGTTAACCTGACCCACCACCAAATCTGTCTTGAAAAAAGGCCTCAATCACACCTCCACATATGCCAGAGGCTTCTGACTAGTAGCAAGGGCCTAAAGAGATGCATTGGGGAGACTATGACCGTGGTTTAGAGTGAAATAATAGCATAAATAACCAAACACATATAAAAATACAAGAACATCAGAGTGTCTATAAAAAATGAATGAAACATAAGCAAGCTATAATAAATGGAATGTAGTATATAGACTCATGATCATGCTAAAACACATAGACACTGATAACCCACTGGGTAAACTACATATGCAGGATAAATAAATAAAAGGAAATAGAATAAATAAGGCTTCAATTTAACTATGATTCAAACCACATACCCTGTATCCATGATGGTATGATTTATCTAGCTTGAACCTCAAACTCCACACGAGCAATCCTTCTCGATCATGTAACACTTGGCCTCTTCCTGATCCATCATGTCATGTTCTCAACCTGAAAGTATACATTAGGTATACACATGAACAGAGGTTCATATACATGGGGTGAGAAATAAATCTTAGTAGGACACCCCCAATTATGAACCTACAATCTACTGTTATAACATGCACTTGAAACATGTGATATGCCCAACCTAGTAAAACAAAGACTACTAAAATAAAAATAAATAAAAGACTAAAAATAAATAAAATGGACCAAATAAAAAGGAAAACAATGAACCTTAGGTTCTAACCAGACACTTAAGGTAAATCTACCCCCACTATAGCATAATCTAGAGATACGACTCACCCAACCACAACATCAGGCATGCCCACTGGATAAGAAGGAGCTCCAAAATGTCCAACACAAGGACAAGCACAAAATTTGGACCCTAGGATCTCATCCTAGGTGTCTTAAAATAAGAATATTGTTATATTAGTCCAATAATTACCTTTTTTATAATAAAAAATAATTTTATTTTATTTTTAATTAATTATATGTTTTATGAAGGTTAAATATTTTTATGTGAATTTTGAAAATTTTCCTAATTCTAGAAACAACCGTAAATAAAAATCATCTAAACAATAAACCGTGAAGCTAGACCAACTATGGTGTGTTAGAAAGTGAAAATTTTCTTAATTTATTAAGAATCCATAAGCATAAAGAATCGACCGTAAGGGTATTTGATCAACCACATGAATTCATTTGGGTTTCTGCCAATTTTTTTCAAAGAGTTGAAGCAATCACACTACAATTGGATCAACCACATGCCTAACAGATCTATAGTGTTGTATTTATCATAAAATCCTCAACCGATCGCATAGGTAACCAAGAAAACACATGAACAATTAGAGAAAATGTGTTCTCTTTTAACTAACCACATGGAAATAGTGGATTTTTGGATAATTTCTAAAGCTACTATGTGACTTCTAGAGACCACACATTGAAGTGAAGTGACTGAAATATATAGTTTGATTTTGGAAAAGTACTTAAGTGACCATATGGGATTCTAGTGACCTCATGTTCACCTAACATGACCATATGATAGATGGATCGACCAAACAACCTCTAAAGATTCTGACCTCATAATTTTTTGTAAAGTGTTGAAGCTACCATGTAGAATCTTTCATTGCACTCTTTAAGTGATCACAACTAAAGCGTGATTATATTTTAATATAATATATTCCAACCACCTTATATGAATAATTACATTATTTCTTATAGGAATTTAATGCATCTAGAAATCATTCCAAGTATGAGGATTAGTAATTATCCATTCCCAATGGATATTTTTGGAGGAAGACTTCTTTTTAAAGAAGACTGAAGTTAGAGAAAGATAATGAGTTTTTTATGAGAGTGAAAAATGTGAACTGATACTCTATTTTCAATAAATCAACACTTTTTTTCATGTGAAATTAACCAAAATATATAAAAACACCCTCCTATATTTTTATCTCTTCTCATATCTGAAAGAATGTATCTAAGAGAGAAGAGCCCTTTGCAGAATAACTAAACTTTGATCTTTTGAGGCATCAAACTTTCATCTCTCTCTCTCTGTTTTTATTAAATTTGATTTGTGATTAATATTTAATTTTAATATATTAAAGAAAATACTACAACTACTTGATATTTTATAATATATTTATTTTAAAATAATTTTGATTTCTTTGATAGCATGTGTCATCCAAAACACTAAGTTTAAAGGAACCATGATATACTATTAAAATATTATTATTTAAATATCACTATTATAACATATCTATTAAAATTAGTCCTAAGAATAATAATAAAAACATTTTAAATAAATTTATATAGGTTTTATATGAAGCATGTTTATTTTAGTAAAGTCATTATATGCTTTAAAAATACATTTTTCCTCAAAAAATGGTTTTTATTGCATTTTATGAATAAATAATATAATTAATTTCTACCAATTTTAGAAAATATATTTGATAAAATGAACTTAAATTTTTAAATCATAATTTCATAATTATCTTAGAGTGATTTTTTTATAATAATCTGAAAAATATTGATTTTTGATGAATAGTAAAAAATACATTTTCTTATTGAAAATTGTCTTTTCCTTTCAATCATTTACAATATTCTATTTTGTTTTAAAATGAGTTTAAATTAAAATTAGTTAATTTATATTATTAATAATCCTATTAATATCATTGAATCAATTTCATTCTTGATTTTGGTATAAAAATCTTTTACACTTAAGAAGACTTTTTTTTGTAAAACCATTTTTTGTGGCATTTTACTAGTTTAATTTTAAATTAAATTATGAGAATTTTATGAATTGAATTTGATAATATGGATTATATATTTGGAATAATTAGGTTCAAATCAGGTAAATAATTCTCTTTTTATTTTTGGTCATTCTGAATAGTAACTACGGTAAAATTTATCACCTCAGTAAAGGGTACACTGGGTAATTAATGTTAAAAATAACGTTATAAGACATTAAAAATCTATCCAACACTTGAATTTATACCATTGGATGAATTTAATTCGTCTATATCCATCAAATTCCCTAAATTATGGCCACTTAGTTCCATTTTTATTTGATATCGACCTTTATATTTCTTTAAGAAAAGAATAAAAACAAAATGTCATACTCTTGACTTTAATGTTTTTAATATTTTTACAGAAGGATAAAAAGTGGTTATGTTTAGTTTTAAATTTTCATTAAAAATATGAATTAATTTTTTATCAATTTAATTTTTTTTAAATTTTTTGTGATTTAATAATTACCTTAAATTCTTACACAACGACGATATAATATTTATTCAATTAATAGAAAATTCAAATAAATAATTTTAAAAATATTAAAAGTAATACAATTTGGATGAATTTTTATGTTCAATTATTTTTATAACTTAATATATTATATTATGGATGTGTTAAAGTATTAAATTATAATTTCATATATTTTTTGATATATTTGAAGTCAAATAAAATGAATAGTGTAAAAAATGACATTAATAATATTTTATGAAAATAATAATTTATTAAATTATATAAAAATAATAAAAATATTTAAAAAAGACAAGGTGGATAATATATGGTCTTAAGTTTCATTCCTTGACCATTTATGAGCTATTTTTACCTTATTAGTAAAATTATAACCCCTTAAGATTGAAAAAGTTGTTACCATAGCTAAGGTTTAAATTATTTAACGAAGGGGTTAAACCAAAATATAAGAATTAAAATAAAAATTTACCTATCCAAATTTTATTGGTTGAATTTATTTCAACCATATAATATGTTATATTTAAAATTATTTCCACATGGGGAAACTTACATATGGAAATGATTTTACTATATTTAAATCTTTTTATTAATTCCATGTGTGTACTTTCATTCACTATAAAAAGGCACCACTTATCCTCTCTTATAAAAACCACCTAGATCTACTTAACTTGTAAAAACCTACCAAAAACTATTATAAACATCCTTATTCATGTTATATAGGTGATGGTATTTTCAAAATACCAACCTTATGTCCCTTGATAAGATATCTAAATGAGATCTTTAAAAGAAGTGGTAATCACCTTTTCCAACTCTTTCAAATTTATTTCTTCTTATAATTCATATAAATAAATTTTACCCATCCTAAAATAATGAATAAAACATCATAAATATACTAATATTTTATTAAGATTATTTTAAAATCATTTTCCATCTTTTTTTATCCTATGAAAAGCGAAAACATTTCTTGTACGTATGTATGACTTACTGTCTCCACATAGCGATGTAATTTGTCTTTCATCACCACTTTACTTGAATAGTTATAAATATGAAACTAATGAATATATATTATATTTATGAAATAATTATTCCTTTTTAATTATAATATCATATCTACCTTCTTACCATCCAATCTGTTAGAAAATAATAACAACATTCGTGCGTACGTGTGAACTACCAACTCCACAAAATAACATGATCAGTTTTTCATTTCCACTTTAAATTTATGGAAATAAGAAAATATTCAATTAATATATATAGTATATATATTATATAAAAATTATTATATAATGGTGATTTTTTATTTAACTTTCTTTTGTTCCTTCCATCAAAAAGTGAAAAAAACCTTCAAGCGTATGTATGACCTATCGTGTCTATGAACATTGTAAATCATTTTTTTATCACTAAATTTCATAGATGATTATAAATATGTATATAATGAATATATATTATATTTATATCATTATTATCATTCTATAGATTATGAAACCATGATCAAAGTATAGGGACTGAAACTACCGAATTAAAACTTACATAAAAAATGAGACAATTAACACTCAGAAACAAAAAATTTAATAAGGAATTATTAATAAATGAGTGTTGAAATATTATAAGTGGATAATATAAGATATTATAAGTATTAATATGGTTCTATTATATAAGTATAATAAATTTAAATTTATTATAAAGGAATTTAAAATCACTTACGATGAAAGTCGGGCCTGAGGTAAGGGTTTCTTGTCTCACTTTTATTTCTGTGAGACATATGTCATATTCACCACCAGTTTAATTTTTGTGCTCTATATACTACCCATTTGATATTTTATATCATGAATATATTTATATTAATAGTATTTAAAGTTTTTTTGAAGTTATTTCTTTCATGGGGTTATAATTCAAAAGTTACCAAAGTGGTAAGAGTTTTTCCCACAATCTCATCATTATTAAGAATTGTTTATGTTTAAGTATCTTTTGAGGAATTATTTGATATTTCTATATTAAAACCAATATAATATCTTACAATATAATTATTTCTGAAAAATACAAGTTTTCATTTTATTATCCTCTACTAATTACTCAAGATATTGAAATAATGTTTTTAAGGAAAATCGACATTGTTTTATACTCCTATGGGAATATTTTTCTTCTATGTTCATATTTTCATAAAAATATTTTCAATAATATTTTTACTATTATAATATGAATATTTAAAGTCATTTTACCCATGTTTTACTTTCTATAAATCTTTTTCAAAGGAATATTTTTTTCATGTTTTTAATGAGGTACTTTTTAATTTTTTCTAAAAAAGTGAAAGGAATATTTGTTTTAACATACTAGGAATTAATGAAATTTCCCACAATTATGGCCACCAAATTATTTTAATATTACATTATAAGTTTCCAAAATTACTTTCAAATAATTGTTTTTCAAAATATTTTGGAAATTTTTAGTTTTGAAAAGTGAATTTCAAATTGAAAAGGGTGTTTTCCTCAAGAATGTTTTTAATTATATTTTTATAGTATTTCTATTCATCAATGAAAAACAAAATTTATTTTTCTTATGATCAACTGGGGATATGTTGTAATGATACCATCCTTATTCTTTCTCTAGATGTTTTATAATTAGGTGAAGTATTAACAATTCGCTTCCAATGTGGAAAGTTATTGATTATTAAGGAATGTTGATTAAGATGTTTTTTTACTCATATGATGAATTAATTAGACTTAGTAAATAAAGGGAGAGTCCTGTTATATCCCCTTTATGCATTGGTAAGTCTCATGAGGTAAACTAGTTTGGTTATTTGGATAGGTTCTTACCCATTTATGTAATATGTATTGGCATGAGGCATTGATGATAAGTTTATGATGTTTGGAATTATATATTCCATCATTATGAAATCATTTTTTGATTTCCATATTATTATTTGAATAGTTATGATATCCATGGATGAATTTCAATATCATGTGATTATTTATATGACATTATTTGATCATCATTTATTACTACCATATTATTCTTCATGTATAAGTTATTGATTAAATTACATGTGTTTTCATTCATTTGCCTTTCCATATTGATTATGACTTATTCATTCTATGGTAGTTTTGTTGTTACCAAATAGGATCAATACCACTGAGAGGGGGGTGGGGGTGAATCAGTGGTTCCTTTTTCTTTTATAAGAATGTTTTCCTTAACCTATTTTGTTAAATTTATTAACCTATAAAATTTGTTAGAGTTATGATCCACTAAAATATAACTTCTCAACCTCACCTTTCATATGAAAAAAATAAATGGAAGACAACACATGATATTTACAAGGTTTGGTACAAATACCTACTACTTACCATGTTGGATAGTCCCACCAGCATGGATTATTTTACTATCTTCTTTCTAGAATAAAAAGGCACAAGTAGTGAACAATTATACAATACTAGTATAAAATTTCATGCTATAGTTGGTTATACCCCCCAACTATCCTTTCCAGTATCCATGTTCCCACAACTGGTTATACACCCCATAAAAACAAGACTTTTCAGAAACTGGTAAGTATCCACAGTTACAAGATTCAATTTCCTTCTTCTTTTTTGATCCACCTCAGAAAGTCTTCACTTTATCCAAAAGTAATATAAATCAAACTTTACCTGTGTATGATATTCAAGAAATTAAACATTTTTATAAGTAACTTGTTGGTCTTGAAACTTATTTCAGAAACTTAGTCCAAAAATATTCCTCAATAAGAGTCAGTCCGATCTGACTCAGTCCGATGGTCTCTAATCGATTGGCCTCAGTCAGATTCTCCTTATTCTATTCTTTCTTTAATTGAGTAAGAACTCAATTAGCATCTTGAAAATCCTCAGTCTTACGGAACTTGGTCTGATGAACCTTGTTCTGATGGATGTCGCTCTGATGGGATTACTCTGATATAATTTCTCTAATGAAGCATCACCCTAGAACTTTATCCAATGATCGGATTGAACCTCACTTCGATGGAATAATTCTGATGGAATTTTACAGCTTCACCTGAAAAAAAGATTTAGTTGGAAACTCAAGACCTGAAAAAAATTTCAGAGCTCTCAGTGCACATTAAGAATTCAAGTTTCACACACTTTTACAAATGAACTGTGACCTCCTTTTATAGGAAACCTAGATATGGTTTGAGTGAAATTCTTAAAATCTTTTCCGCTCAACCAAAGTTTCCAAATCTTTAATTCTCTTTAAATTTACTTCTTCAAAACTTAATAATACCTTTGGGATCTTCTCATAACTTCATACCACTTCAAGTTCACAAAAATTTCTTTAGTTTAATTCTTCATTATGATTCTCCATTAAAAAATTTCATTATTATGAAGGCCTACAATAGGTTCTTCATTACATTGATCTGAACCGAATAATCATGTATAAAAATCAGATGAATTCTCATTATGATGAAAAAAATGCAATACCTGAAGATGGCCCATTACGATGAACTCTTGTAAACACTAAAAGTATTCTCATGTAGATTCTTGGTATAAACTCTTAAATGTAAGACCTTGAAAAACATTCTGAAATACCATAAAATTATTTATTATTTTCTTCAATTCCTTAGACTAATGATTTTGAGTCTGATTCATTTATCGGTGTCACTTCTATTTCGATGGCTCTTGACCAAAATGTAATGTATTAGAATTATTCTTCTTTAGGTCTTGAACCACTTGAAATATAATTCAACCTTTCTCAAACAATTTTCCTCCAATAAAACTCTGCATATGATATAAAAATGATACCAACAATATGAATCAATGTCATAATCCATTATGATGGATCGGTGGCATACCGTGTTTGATGGACCGGTGGTGGAAATGAATTCTTTACTTGAGAAAGATCAATATTTCAGCCTTTTGATATTATCACACTGACGATTTTTATACTAATGATTATCATATTAATGATCTTTATCCTTCTCTATTTGGTGTTACTCACACCAATTAGCAACAACTATAATGATTCACATTGTATTCTCCTTTATTACACAAACTCCATCTTGTATCATGGTTTCCTCATGACTTTGAATATGTTGAATATCATCTTCAACATCGTCTGAATTACATTATTAAGTATTGTAACTTCCAAAACTTCCATCAAATTCTTTATTTCCATCTGATCCTCAATAATATTGGCATCACTCCCCATTTTCTTCATAAGGATTTCATCACAAGTTTTCTCGATAACTTATGATTTATGAAATACAAAACAACTATAACTTTTCATCACGATCAACACTTTAATTCCAGGCTCAATATGATTTTAAATAGCTTCTAACATAAATCCCAATATGATGGATCATATTGAATGACTCACACTAATGGAATGAGTCTGATTCCTCATTATGATAAGGTGTTTTTAGAAACCAATACTTCAACATAATCAACATATTGATCTATTGAAAAATACAACCAAAACACAACTTGGGCCTAAAAATCTCCCCTTTGTGTTTATTTTCAATACCCATTTTAACCATTTAAAAATTAATACCACTTACACTACTGGAAAATAGGGATATATCCATGGTCAAAAACTATGGATATATGAGTCAAAACTACAACTATAAGCTATATCCACGGTTCTAGATGTTCGTGGAACATATTGGCATGGCTATACCTAAAAGATATAGTCATGGTTGAAAACTGTGGCTATAGCCCCCATAGCTTTCCACCGTGGTAGTTAGGCTATAACCAAAGTTGTCCACCATGGAAATAGGGCTATAGACACGGGTTTCAACTATGGCTATAACCCAATAAAATCGTGGTCATAGTCCAAAAATAATGTATTCCCAACCAGATTTGATATCTGTATCTCCGCTATGTGCACCATCCACCTTTCCACTACACCACAGACGCCTTTGGGTATATATATATATATATATATTGTTATATATATTATTAAAAACCATGGATATAGCATGAAAACCTTGGATATAACCTTTCCCTCTATTTTTTCACGAGTTATTTTTTTCCCGCATAAGGGAGGGAGACCTATAGCTATGGTTTTGAGGAACCATGGCTATAGAAAATGAAAAAAAATTCTATAGCCACAGTTTTACACAAACCGTGGCTATAGAACTTGAAAAACAAAATACTCCATAGCCACGGTTTTACCAAAACCATAGATATATCCCTTGGAAAGAGACTCTATATCCATAGTTTTACCAAAACCATGGCTATAGCCCTTTGAAAAAGACCCCATAACCATGGTTTTACCCAAACTATGGCTATAACCCTTGTAAAATGAACATATAGCCATAGTTTACCCAAACCATGGATGCTCTTGAAAAAAATTCCTATATCTTGGGTTACACTAAACTGTGGCTATAAGATACAAAATTATACCCTATATCCATGGTTTTATGTAAAATCGTGGCTATATACTTGGTATAAAAACTTATAGCTACAGTTTTGGAAAATTGTGGCTATAGGTCCATGGCTATATCCTAGTTTTCTAGTAGTGTTATTGTTAATTTTTCTCAATTTTTATTCTCCCCATTCCTTTCTTGCTCCCCTAATTTTTTATCTCTCCCCAATTCATTTTCTCCCCCCTTATTAAAAATAAAATTCAAAGGGATCATTATAAAAAGTTTTCCCCTCATTGAAAAATGATTTCATTTCCATGGGTTTGAAACCTTTCATCTCAAAATCTTGAAAGTATTTTTTAGGAAACCATAAGCATCACATGAGTTTCTTAACAAAGAGCCTTTAACTAAAAAACTATAAGTATACATGGGAGAACAAATTGTAGAAAACAAGAGTGTGTAATCAAGATTGTCAATGTTGTCTATTTCACAACTTTCATGTAATACCATTTTCATGTTTCTTTCAACATTCTCATTTCTGGGGAAATATTGCAAAGAATTTGTTTAAGATAAAAGTAACTTGAACCAAACTCAACAAAAAAATTAGAATGTTCTAGTATATAAACACAACTTTCAAAAACTCACATTTTGTAAACTAATTACTTTTTTTTTCAAGAATAGTAAGAGGCTCACATCAACTTCCTTACTTCAACTCCATCAATTCCTTTCAAGTTAGTACAAATACACAACTATTTTGGGCATAAGGAGGAACCTAATAGTTTCTTAGAAGTAACATTTAGACTAAGATTCCTCTCTCAGTATTTTATTTTTATTCTTCTTCTTAGATATTTTATTGGATTTATTTTCTTCCTTCAGTTCATCCTTATCATATTTTGTAAAATGTTTCTTTTCATTTTCAGATTCTTCTGATAAGGATGTAAACTTATTTTCTTCTTTATTAACCTTTTTGTTATAATGATTTTGAAACAACTCCTTAATGACCTCCTCTTACTCTAGAATTATAGTCAAACAACTTTTAGTAACATGATGTTCTTACTCATATATCTTTCATATTTTTTGATTTTTCAAATCACAATCTATTGATATATATTTTATAAACTTTTCTCAAATATTCAGAAACCTTTTTCTTTCCATTTTCTTTAGCAGATTTTTGTGTTTCTTCTAACTTTCTATCCATGTCAACTTGTTCTGACCAAATAACTAAGAACTCCTTTTTGGACTCAACATGTTTATTTTTCTCCACTTTCATAACATACTCAAATTTCTTTATCTCCTGAGTTTCCTTTTTTGGTTTCACATAATCTTTAGGAACATTTGATATTATTTGCTCATTATAGACCCCCTTGATTCATACTTATTTACTAGTGGAGACATGTTTTACCAATATGAATAGGCTATGTGTCCAAAAATTCCACAACATCAACAGTAACCTATGAATCTTGATCTTTCAAACTAAGAGTAAAACTGGCCAGAACTTTGTTGTTGTTGTTTCTTCACAAACTGTGGACCACTTTTCTCAGGAGGAAAATTTCTTAAAAAATTCCTATCTTTCTTGATGAAATATGTTCTATCACAAAATTGATTTTGTAAATCTTTCTTTTCACATTATTTAGAAGTTTTAATTTTAACATCAATAACCTTGGTGAAGTTTCACTACTACAAAATAGGCTTTTAACAACACTGATATTTATCAGCACTAGAAAAAAGTGTTGATAAATGAAATATTTATTATCACTAAAAAAATGCTGATAAATTTAATCCTTTATCAGAACTATATTTTTTGTGCTATTAAATGTTTGAATAAATAAAATAAAATAATTAATTAAATAAAAAATTAATTTTTTTATTAAAAATAATATTACAAATTTTATTAATTAAATAATTTTTGATAAAAATGAATAAATTATTTATACTATATATAAATTATAAATACTAATAAATAACATATATTAAATATATAGATATATGAAAAATAAAAATTAAACAAATTAAAAATAAAAATAATTAAATTGAGAAAAATATTAAATATTTTATTAATTAGATGATTATTGATAATGTTAATAAATAATATATATTAAATATATAGATATATATTAATATATATAAATATGATTTATATAATACAAAATATTATTTATGCTTTACATTAAATAGTAATGTATTTAGTGAATAAAGGTTTATAATTAAAAATTAATATGAATTAAAAGTACCGACTAATTACATCGGGTAATGGATATAATTGAATGTCATTTGATTTTTCAATTTATAACATAAATCAAACGCATTATATTGATTTCACATATACGTAATTAATGCATTTTTATATACATATGCACACACATTTTTTTTTTGAATTTAATCAATTTATATTATTTATTTTATATATATTTATTTACTATGTTATAATATTTTCAATATGTATTCATATTCATTTCAATATATATCCATTTTTTAATGATTTATATTAATCAAAATTATCCAAATTTTCAATATATTGTACTCATTTTTAATTAATCAATTTTACTCATTTTTAACATGCATGAACTTAAGATTAAATACTCATTAATAATGTTAAAAATACATTTATAAAAAAATATTTATAAATAAAAATATTTATAAATATCTATTTACTATTTTTATACATTTATAATTATAAATAAAGAAATAATATTTGTTTAAAAAGTATTTATATAATTATAAATAAATAATTATAAAATTATAATAAAATTATTTAAATAATGAATATATTTAGTATGTTTATATATATATATAATTATATGAGTATATATATAATGATATAAATATTATTTTAAAAAAATTATTTATATAATTAAAAATAAATAATTATATATTCAAAGAATTATAAAATTATTATTTTATAAAAAGTATTATTATAAGTATTATAATTATATATAATAATATAATTTTTTTAAAAAGTATTACAAGTATTTATCAACACTAAAAAAATGCTCATAAAATCAATCTTTATCAGCACTAAAAAAAGAGCTTATAAAGATTCATTTTATCAGCGATTATTAACTTAGTGTTGATAAAAGTTTTCTTTATCATCACTTTTTTTAAAGCACTGATAAAAGTGTCACGATCTATTTTAAGAATCCTAACCACCTTGAACCAGTTCACGATATCCAAAGCTCTTCTTGGAAGTGAACTCATGTCGAAACTTCTTATTGTCGAATCCAAGCTCAAATCTAGGCCAGAATCAAGGCTCCAACTATTCCAAGGCTCGAATCCAAGTCTTAAGTGATTCAAGGGTTGAACGCAACCACAAATTGAACAAAATCCAGGTTTTTCAGTATCTATAATTTTTCTTGGTTATCCACTCAACCTTCTCATCCCACATCCGTGTAACCCAACAAGTCTAATTGCACTATCCTATAATAAAACAACCCAAAATTAATTTTTTAGATATATTGAAGCACCGTCTTCCCCGATATCATGTGGGTCTCCTTGGGACAACATTGGTACTATGCAACTTAAAATATGTCAAACCCAATGTTGGGTCATGTTGTTGCGAGGTATAATAGGCTCCCAATACCTATATTCCATGACATCTACCACTTTTCAATCATCAAATTTTAAAAAATTCATCCATATAGTGTCCAATGTTGTCATTGGTTTTGAATATTACATTGAAAACCACTTGGATGATGAAATATCTCACATCATTAGGGTCTTATATTATGTCATGCAAAAATTGGCACTAAGAGGGTTGAGTGAGTAGGAACATAAATATCGGGTTATCCCCTTCAATTTGAAAGGTAATTCTAGAAGTTGTTTCCAAAAAATGGATGATGAAATATTTGACACATGGGAACAACTATATAATGATTTTTTCATGAATTTTTTTCCTAGGATAATGAGCACTAAAATATGGTGTAAAATTTATGGATTTATTTAGGATGACTATGAACTATTTCATGAGGCTTGGGATAAATTTAGGGGTCACTTATGAAATGTAACAATCAAATGATTATGATGAATATGTAAAATCAGATGAGAAAAAAAATTATATATGTTTGATTTTTTTCTTATTTATTTAAATACTTATTGAAAAAATATAATGTTTTTAATTTTTATTTTTGAAATATTTCAATTTGAATTTAAATAATATGACTTAAATTCTATAAAAATAAAAATCAAAGAGGTTTAAGGTTCTATAATCCTTAGACTATATTATACAGGAAAAAATAATTTTGAGATAAAATGTAATTGATATTTTGATTTTGTTTGTTGAAATATAGTCAGAAAATAAACAATTGGAATGAGTCATTTTCTAGGAAAATCCTCAGCATCTTGGTGTTTTAAGATACAAAATACTATTTCATTATGTGGTGAAGAAGAAGAGTACATTGTTGATATAATTTATTGTTCTCAATCCTTTAGGATTGATAATTTTTTTTCTAAATTTGATATTTTCTTTGAAAAGTAACTTATTTAATGAGAAAAGTTTTCTATTATTTAAATTTTAAAGAATATTTTAAATCATTCAAGAATAGATCTTATACCACTAGATTTGAATAATTTTGATAAAATAAAATATTAACATTTATTGATGTAAATTTAATAAATATGATTTAATAGAATCTATTTTGCTAAAATAAAAATTATTTTTCATGGATAAAATCATTACACCTTTAGATTCCCACTTCAAGTCAACTTTATTAGTTTGGATTTAATAATTTAATGAAATTCTATGTTCACAGTGGATTCTTAATTTAATTTAATTTTATAGTTTACTAACATAAACTTAAATCCATTTTATGTCCTTTTAGTGGTAATATGATTCCCACACATGTGACCATCTCAATTACATGGTATAAAAAAATGTTTTAATACAATACATTACCATGACCTTTTATGTTAAGAGTTTTATAGAATTAGGATAATAAATTAACTAAAAAAATCATGAATTTTTAAACTAATGTAATTTTTTGGAACAATATATGCAATAACTTGATCCATAATAAGCCTTCATTGTTCTTATTCAAATCAAGCCCCTCATGTCAAATTGTTCTTATTCAGATCAAGATCCTCATGCATAGATTTTGTAACATCCTTCCCCATCTCATTGGCTTGAGAGGGTGGAGGAACGCTACTTGGCCTTAAGAAATGTTCCCAAGGTGCTAAAGGATGACAATAAATGCCGAGGGATTTGAGAATAAATTGGGGAATGATTTTCCTTTGAGAATAAAACCAAAAAACTGACCAATCCACTATCAACAAACTACATGATGCATGTTGACTAAACCACCAAACTCATACATTACTAAAATACAACCAATTGTTCCACAACAAATCCCAAAGACCAAAATAACCAAAAACAATTAGAGTACCAAACAGAAGACTACAAAAAGACTGAAGAAGAACTAGGACACCATCCATAGCTCCACACCTAGCTCCATGATCCAAGCACCATAACATCACCAAAGAATCATGCTGAACCGCTAGAAAAATGAGATTCCTTACTCTTACCTGTGTCCTGGAACACAAAATCTACAAAATCACCAAAGTTACAAAGAATGGGTGATTAATAATACTCAGTAGGATTTCTCCAAATGACTTCCCTACACATTCCACTAGGATAAAACCGTTAGCACATTTATAT
The DNA here is from genome assembly GCA_963277665.1 of Viscum album. Taxonomy (NCBI): domain Eukaryota; kingdom Viridiplantae; phylum Streptophyta; class Magnoliopsida; order Santalales; family Viscaceae; genus Viscum; species Viscum album. The sequence goes on from OY728159.1 coordinate 151,805,302, forward strand.
AAATTAGTTTATATAAAACATTAAGTAGTTAAAAAATTACCAATAATCCAAACACACCCTTATCAAGTCACCTCAACCAAACCATGAAATCCAAGGGAAATCCAAATAATCATGCCATATGCCATTTCAACATTTCAAATCAGCACCAAAATTTTCATCTTGAAAAGAAACACACAACAAGGAAACCAAAATGGTAGAGCTTCCATCCAACCTGTTCACCCATTCCCACTAGTGGTGATTCCCGACCACTGCCCATAATGGTGGTTCTTCGGACCACTATCCACCACCCTTTTATAGTGATACTTCCCACCACTTCTGCACAACCAACACAAGACATACACTTAATCAACCAATAATCACAAAGCACCAAGGCCACACAAAATCACACCATCATTCCAATTACATGCCAATTTACTTCAATAAATCAACCATTTATTGAAAACACCCTTTAAAAATTTTTCCATGCCCAACCACATTTCAATAAACCACATCTTTATTAGAAACCATATTTCACAAAACATTTTTCATAATCAACCACTAATAATTTTAAAATCAACATTTCAAAATCACACAACAAAACCCCTTTTTGCAACAATAACCCATTTCCCCCAAAATCCTCAAAATCATCACCAAATGGGTTTCCAACAAGATTATCACATTAATATCACAATTAATTTCAAGGAAAACAAATTAATTACAACCAAGACCACTAATTATAACCAAGTTGAGTTGGGAGATAAGCCACCCACCTTTAGGGTTCTGACAAATTTGACCCACACACAACCACACCCAAAATCTGGAGAGTGCACCACTGAAACCGCTTTAGATCCCCTTACCTATCATCTATAATCCTTAAAATAAACACCCAAGGCAACCAAAAACCTGTATATATATGCCATAGATGTAGATTTACAAAACCAAGAAATGGGGAAGAGTAGATCTAGAGGAAACCAAAGAGAAACCAAGTGGAGAGACTTACCCGAGAGGAACCACCTTCAAACCACATTGAAACCCCTTTAAATCGCTTCCAAAATGAGTGGGAGAGCCCCTAAAACCCTTGAGAATTAAAAATACTGAGTGAGGCTCGAGTGGGAGGAATTTTGGAGTGAAATAGGTCAAGCCTGAGTGAACTTGGATTTAAAAATACCTTCTTTAAGTGGCCACACGATTAGCCCACATGGTTTGGAAAACCGTGTGATAACCATGCCCATGCCACTGCCTCAAGAGGAGGGTCCTGCATGGTTGTCTCACACAATTTGGAAAACCATGCACAGACCATGCGAAGACCACTGTCTCCCACTGCATGGTTACCTGGAGAACCCGCATGATTTTCCCTAACCGTACGACCTTAGAAAAGCCTCCAAACTTATTCAAAACCATTCCAAACTTTCCCAACCTCTTCCCAAATCATCCCAAGCACTTTAAAAATATAAAAAAGGCATAAAAATAGCTACATACCTCAAAATAGGGGTGCTAAATTCTCCCCACCATTGAACCTTTTATCCTTGGAAAGTAGATAACCATCCCTTTGTCGAAATAGATCATGTAACGACCCGAAATTTTGAATAAATCTTGTTTCCTAATTTTGTATGTTATTTTATTTTTTTATACTCAACAAAACTGTTTCATTTGATAACATGAGTATAATTAAAATGAGACCATTGGGTTTTGACTGTTATATGACCACTGGTCAATATGACCGCTAGAAACTAAACGTTTCGATTATTGTGTCTAAATACAAGTGATCATGGTTAATTAATATAGAAAGAAGATTCGATGGCCTCACCCAGTAGTCTTGGACCAATCGAAGCCCATCTAATAGAACTTGGGAAGAAGGTAGCACCACTGGGCTTTTCTCTGGACCAAACCCAAGCCGAACTTCATCGTGTGAAGCTAGAACAGAATCGCCTTCGCGAGAAGTTCAAACTGATAGAAATTACTACTCGTGTGATGTTGGCCGAGCCTCCCTCAGATTCTCTCACCTTAGCACACCTTACACTTAGGTCCTATGCTGGTGTGATAAGGGGCTATGTAAGGAGACCGTAACTTCCTTGTGTAATCCTTTATTTTAAATAAAAATTTTGATTTCTTCTTATGATGAAGTTTATGAATTTTCAAATGTCCGGATAAATATAGTATGAATATTTTTGGTGAATTTTAGAGAAAGGATATTTTAAAAAATGATTATGTAAACCTTAAATAATTAAAAATGTGTAATGATTTTCAAAAAATGATCTTCTACAATTATGTTCAGTACGAAATTTATAGTCTAATAAGATCAACTTAATTTTTGATGAATAGTAAATTATGAATAGTGATTTTACGCTTAGGATTAGTAATGTGACCAAATGGATTAGTAATCTCACTTAAATAAAGTATTAATATAATTTAGGCACCTTGATTAAGTAATGTGATTCAATAAAATGGTTAAATAACGGTTTCATAAATTATTAGTCAAGTATTAGTTTTTTCGGGTGAATAGTATTTTTTAATTAAAAATTAAATTAAAAATATTTAGAAAATTATTTTTATAAAATGGACTTTATTTTTTAACTCAGAGCATCAATATTATGTTAAGGTAATTTTTGGGGATTTTTCTGAAAAAAATGAATTTTCGGTGAATAGTGTTTTTATTTAAAAATTAATGTAAAAATATTTAGAATTTTTTTTATAAAATGTATTTTATTTTTGTAATCATATCATTGATATTTAGTTAAGGTGAAATTTTGGGATTTTTCTGAGAAAGTTGAATTTTCAGTGAATAGTAAAAATACAGTTTTAGGGTTTCAGTATGTTTAATGACATCATAACTGCATCATGATGACGACATGAGATATTTTATGGGTTGGCGGACCAAAGGTGATGAATTATTGTATGGTGGGACCCATGTGGCCTAACTCCATGGGAAATACCATGGGAGAGCCCATGGTTTTGAGAAAACCACTTGTGAGGTGTCCCTTGAAATTATTAAAGTATCACCTCCCCTCCCCTATAAATACCCACCCTTTCCTCATCTATTTTTCACTCCCAAATCTCCCCCAATGAAGATATGGTCTCATTACCTCCCAAAGAGTCCTCCCAAGGTGCCCCTAAGCCCTCAAGGTCCCAACCTTTGAGTTTTAAGAGTTACATTTTAAGGTAAGGGATCCTACCTCTCTCTTTCTTTTCAAGTAATCTATTTTATGTCATTTCTTTTATGATCCATGATCTTATGTTGGAGGATGTTATTTTATATTCATCTTAATGAACTTTTCATTTTTATATGATGAGAGACCCCCTCTTTCTCTAATCAATTCATTTTAAGAAAGTTTAAGTGGCGCCGTTAGGCTGCCGAATTTTTAAGGGATTCATTCACCTTTCTCATTTTTCAAAGTTTTACCTTCATGTAGAGTCTTTCAAGTTCCTTTTTATTATGTTGGGGTGTGATATCAATATCTATCATACTGATATTTTATGTTCATATGATGAGAGACCCTATTTGATCTCATTAATTCATTTTTTTTGAAGTTTAAGTGACGCCGTTAGGCTGTTGAATTTTCATAAGAGAAATCTTATTTTTGTCTTCCTTTCATGTTCTTCATTTCATATGGTATATCTTTCAAATTTCATTACCATGTTCTTAAATCCTTTATATTCTGTCCCCCTACTGCTTTATGGATCATTTATGAGTGGGTGACCCATGTCCCCTCTCTTTTCAATGTTTTCTAAAATCTCGTAACAAGCTGTTATGCTGCAGAATTTCTATCTCAAAATGTCTCTCTCTTATTCTCAAATTCATTTATTTTATTAAGTGAATACTTAATGATATTTCTTATAAAGGGGTATTAAAATATATACCAATATTTTATATTTTAAATTCTGGGATTTACATACATGAGACCCGCTTTTCCTTTCCATGGGTTTAAAGTGACATAAAGATCATGTCTTTAAAGAAGTTTTTAAAACGTTATGATTATGAAATGAAACCCATTTCTTTTATGCTATATGGGTTGTTTATGAAATGATTGATGATGATATATGTGGATCACATGATAATAAAGGCAAATTTATGGGTACTCCCTGATAGCGCTCCAATGCATTGGGTAAAGACTTAATCTCTAGAGATGACCATTTTTTAACGACACCTTGGTGAATAACCTTGGTAATTTTTAATAACACCTTGGGAATGGACCTTGATGAAACATAAATGATTTTCAATATTAAATGATGTAGCCACATCTTCAAGTTATGAAATACGTTATTTTTATTATGATATTCCTCATGATTTCTTTCTCATGACTTAAAGTTCTTTTTCATGACATTGTTGATGTATCTCAAGTTCACATGTTAAAAGTTTCCCCTTGTTTCCCTTACTGGGCCTTCTACTCACCCTTTCTTTTGATGTATGTCCTCAGGTTATGAGATGCAGTAATGAACCTAGGATGAACATAAGGATAAGCCTTTCAAGTTTTTAAGAAGAATGTTTTATGTTTTCATGTTTTAATTTCTTGGTTTCCAAGACACTAAACCTTAAAGATCCTTGGTTTTGTAAAATGTAATGAAAGTTTATGTGATAAAAAGGCAGGATGCTATAGTTGGTATCAAAGGATGGTTTAGTTATTTTTGGAAATTAGGATATGAAAACTTTAGGAAGAACCCTACAGAAAAGTTTAAATATAGGAAATCTTCCTGGTATTTTGGTGAGTATTGAGTAAGGGGTTGCCAAGCAAATACATCCTTGTCTGGATACGAGCAGGTAGAGGTGGCTCTGGCACAGATGTACATAGGGGTAAAACCCAAAAACACCGCTTTAAGTTAGACTCGAACGGGAACTGGTACACGACAACAGGCCTTGCTGCACTCTTGGTTATGACACTCCCTTGGGATATTCTTTTGTAAATTCATAAGCTTAGTATGAACCATTATTAAAGGAACAAAGATAAAATAAAATAAAGATTCACATAAGAATATATGATCATAGATAACCTAGATTGGGACCTAGGGGATCACAAGTTAGGGTATACTTTTCTTCTACAAGTTTATCCTTCTATGCTTTAAGTTTCCTTTTTATGATTATTGGCTAAGTATTTAAGCCCCCTAATTATACGTTCTTTTCTTAGTTAATGTCGGGAAATGGAAGAGCATGTCCCAACAACCAATGTGATAGGAAATGTGATGATTTCCCTATTAATGTGACAGATATAACGAAAGATCAAGTTGAACATATTGTGATTATGCCAAACCAGCTATCAAAAATCACAATTAATAATTCGTACCTAGTTGAATGCCCAAATTCATCAAGGAAGAAGAAGGCAAAGTCTCAAGGATGTTCATCTGATAAAGTTGATAAGGGAAAGAAGACCCAATTTTTTTTTTGCAAAAAGTGTGGGAAGAGGCACCACGGAGAATGTCACAAAGGAATTAGGAGATGTTTTAAGTGTGGGAAGATAGGGCATAAAGTAGCCAATTGCTTTAAAAAAATAGATAATGTGATGAATGGAGATAAGGTTCGATCTAATGTACCTTATACATTTTTATGTCGTAAATGTGGAGAAGTTAGACATTATCCAAGGCAATGCTATCTTGGAATGGATGAGAAGCATGATGAGCATCAACAATCTTCGAGGACAAGGAAAAAATGCAAGTCATATGCTGAGATGGGTCATGATGACTGAAGTACATGTAACTTCTTCGCAATAATTGTCTATGTCATGTTGTATTTTAGTTCGTGCTCTATGAGCATATCTTTTATGTTTTCTAAGATCATCAAGTCACTACCTAATATGATTTTATATCATTAAGGAAAACATCTATTGTTATGTACCACATGTTGATGTAGTGAAGCTGTTCTTCTTAAAAAAAGGGTGATTAGGGGATTAAAAGATGATTATTATTTTGGAAGACATTTACTATTTTGGGAACCCTATTTGATCGAGGTAAATAGATTACTACAATATTTTCTTTGAGGAGTAAAGGTTGACTTATATTTTGAAGAATCGATGAATTTAAGGTGGAATTATAGTAATTTAGGTTACATATGGAAAGGATTAACCTATCTTGGGGAAAATGTGATTAGGTTAGTTACTTTTGTTATAAGATGATAAGAGTGGTTGATGTTGTTTGAAGATGAATGATAAAGTCTATCTTGGAAGACTATGTTATGAGATCGTTCTTATAATTGGGTTTCAATCGTAGTTTGGTTTATTTTGAGGAATTTTAAGGACAGTTATTTATGGAATGGTCTATGATGAAATTTGGGTAGTACCATGGAACTTTGAAGATTTAAAAGTAGTTTCCCATTCCTCTCGGATTATTTCTTTTTGAAGAGTTGTTTTATCTTACCCTTTCTGTTTTTGGGATAATGTTTAAAGATAGAAGAAATTTATAGTAAATATTTTGTGGATTACGTGACTCTCAAGAAGATGATTCTTGTGTTTTGATGAGACCAAGTGTTTTTGAATTCTCATAGTTTGGAGAAAATATTAGTTTTGGTAGAAACTTATTAAAGGATGAAACTCTACTTGAAGGTAGGTATATTTCCTTATGTTTTTGTTCTATGTAGTAAATTAATTCCTCAAAATTATGAAAAGGAACGTAAAACAAAAACGTTGTTGGTTTACGTTTCCTACTAGGTAATCAAAGACCGTTTACACACATCATAAGTTTGTGATTTTCTCATGGTTAACTTTCTCTTAATCATGTTTTCTTTCACTCTCCCTCAGAACTTGACCCTTTGTTTTCTCCTCCATGTCCATGTTTTCCTACATGGAATCCTAGTGTGGGTTAACTCGGGTGACCTTTAAACTTCCCTTTATTTCTTTTAAAGTAATAGTTTTACTGACTCCTTTTCTGATATGGGACATTCAATGAAATTTTAAAACCCAATTTTAAAAATTGCGAGGACACAATTTCTTAAGGGGGGAAGATTGTAACGACCCAAAATTTTGAATAAATCTTGTTTCCTAATTTTGTGTGTTGTTTTATTTTTTTATACTCAACAAAACTGTTTCATTTGATAATATGAGTATAATTAAAATGAGACCATTGGGTTTTGACTGTTATATGACCATTGGTCAATATGACTGCTGGAAACTAAACTTTTCGATTATTGTCTCTAAATACAAGTGATCTTGGTTAATTAATATAGAAAGAAGATTCGATGGCCTCACCCAGTAGTCTTGGATCGATCGAAACCCATCTAACAGAACTTGGGAAGGAGGTAGCACCACTGGGCTTTGCTCTGGACCAAACCCAAGCCGAACTTCATCGTGTGAAGCTAGAACGGAATCGCCTTCACAAGAAGTTCAAACTGATAGAAATTACTACTCGTGCGATGTTGGCCGAGACTCCCTTGGATTATCTCACCTTATCACACCTTACACTTAGGTCCTATGCTAGTGTGATAAGGGGCTATGTAAGGAGACTGTAACTGCCTTGTGTAATCCTTTATTTTAAATAAAAATTTTGATTTCTTCTTATAATGAAGTTTATGAATTTTTAAATGTTCGGATAAATATAGTATGCATATTTTTGGTGAATTTTAGAGAAAGGATATTTTAAAAAATGATTATGTAAACCTTAAATAATTAAAAACGTGTAATTATTTTCAAAAAATGATCTTCTACAATCATGTTCAGTACGAAATTTATAGTCTAATAAGATCAACTTAATTTTTGATGAATAGTAAATTATGAATAGTGATTTTACGCTTAGGATTAGTAATGTGACCAAATGGATTAGTAATCTCACTTAAAGAAAGTATTAATATAATTTAGGCACCTTGATTAAGTAATGTGATTCAATAAAATGGTTAAATAAAGGTTTCATAAATTATTAGTCAAGTATTAGTTTTTTCAGGTGAATAGTATTTTTTAATTAAAAATTAAATTAAAAATATTTAGAAAATTATTTTTATAAAATGGACTTTATTTTTGAACCCAGAGCATCAATATTATGTAAAGGTAATTTTTGGGGATTTTTCTGAAAAAATGAATTTTCGTTGAATAGTGTTTTTATTTAAAAATTAAAGTAAAAATATTTATAAAAATATTTTTATAAATTGGAGTTCATTTTTGTAATCATAGCATTGATATTTGGTTAAGGTGAAATTTTGGGATTTTTCTGAGAAAGTTGAATTTTCAATGAATAGTAAAAATACAGTTTTAGGGTTTCGGTATATTCAATGACATTATAACTGCATCATGATGATGTCATGAGATATTTTATGGGTTGGCCGACCAAAGGTGATGAATTATTGTATGGTGGGACCCATGTTTCCTAACTCCATGGGAAATACCATGGGAGAGCCCATGGTTTTGAGAAAACCACTTGTGAGGTGTCCCTTGAAATTATTAAAGTATCACCTCCCCTTCCCTATAAATACCCACCCTTTCATCCTCTAGTTTTCACTCCCAACTCTCCCCCAACGAATATCTGGTCTCATTACCTCCCAAAGAGTCCTCCCAAGGTTCCCCCAAGCCCTCAAGGTCCCAACCTTTGAGTTTTAAGAGTTACGTTTTAAGGTAAGGGATCCTACCTCTCTCTTTCTTTTCAAGTAATCTCTTTTATGTCATTTCTTTTATGCTCCATGATCTTATGTTGGAGGATGTTATTTTATATTACTATTACTGACATTTTAATTTTTATATGATGAGATACCCCCTCTTTCTCTCATCAATTCATTTTAAGAAAGTTTAAGTGGCGCCGTTAGGCTGCCGAATTTTTAAGGGATTCATTCACCTTTCTCATTTTTCAAAGTTTTACCTTCATGTCAAGTCTTTAAAGTTACTTTTTATTATGTTGGGGTGTGATATCTATATATATAATACTTATATTTTATGTTCATATGATTAGAGACTCTATTTGATCTCGTCAATTCATTTTTGTTGAAGTTTAAGTGGCGTCGTTAGGCTGCCAAATTTTTAAGGGATTCGTTCACCTTTCTCATTTTTCAAAGTTCTACTTTCATGTCAAGTCTTTCAAGTTAATTTTTATTATGTTGGGGAATGATATATATATCTATCATACTTATCTTTTATGTTAATATGATTAGAGAATCTATTTGATCTCGTCAATTCATTTTTGTTGAAGTTTAAGTGGGGCCGTTAGGCTGCCGAATTTTTTAGGGATTCGTTCACCTTTCTAATTTTTCAAAGTTCTACTTTCATGTCAAGTCTTTCAAGTTCCTTTTTATTATGTTGGGGTATGATCTCTATATCTATCATACTGATATTTTATTTTCATATTATGAGATACCCTATTTGATCTCATCAGTTCATTTTTTTTGAAGTTTAAGTGACGCCGTTAGGCTGCCGAATTTTCATAAGAAAAATATTATTTTTGTCTTCCTTTCATGTTCTTCATTTCATATGGTATATCTTTCAAATTTGATTACCATGTTCTTAAATCCTTTATATTATGTCCCACAACTGTTTTATGGATCATTTATGAGTGGGTGACCTATGTACCCTCTCTTTTCAATGTTTTCTAAAACCTTGTAACATAGCCGTTATGATGCAGAATTTCAATCTCAAAATGTCTCTCTATTATTCTCAAATTCATTTATTTTATTAAGTGAATACTCAATGATATTTCTTATAAATTGTTATTCACATATATACCAAAATTTTCTATTTTAAATTCTGTGATTTACATACATGAGACCCGCTTTCCCTTTCCGTGGGTTTAAAGTGACATAAAGATCATGTCTTTAAAGCAGTTTTTAAAACGTTATGATTATGAAATGAAACCAATTTATTTTATGCTATATGGGTTGTTTATGAAATGATTGATGATGATATATGTGGCTCACATGATAATAAAGGAAAATTTAAGGGTGCGCCCTGATAGCGCTCCAATGCATTGGGTAAATACTTAATCTCTAGAGATGACCATTTTTTAACGACGCCTTGGTGAATAACCTTGGTAATTTTTAATGACACCTTGGGGATGGACCTTGGTGAAACAGAAATGATTGTCAATATTAAATGTTGTATCCACATCTTCAAGTTATGAAATACGTTATTTTTATTATGATATGCCTCATGATTTCATTCTCATGCCTTAAAGTTCTTTTTCATGACATTGTTGATGTATCTCAAGTTCACATGTTAAAAGTTTCCCCTTGTTTCCCTTACTGGGCCTTCTGCTCACCCTTTCTTTTTATGTATGTCCCCAGGTTATGAGATATAGTAATGAACCTAGGATGAACATAAGGAGAATCCTTTCAATTTTTTATGAATAATCTTTTATGTTTTCATGTTTTAATTTCCTGGTTTCCAAGACACTAAACCTTAAAGATCCTCGGTTTTGTAAAATGTAATGAAAGTTTATATGATAAAAAGGCGAGATGATATAGATCAGGCCATAGCTAAACCATCTCTTTCCCCCACTCCCAAGTCTCCTCTTGAATCTGACCATGCTACCAAAAAACATAAACTAAACCAATGCTTTTACTATGAAATAATTTCTATTGTCTATCCACAATCCGCACTGGCACATGCACAAAAGAAGCATCCGGTTCTAGCTCATCATGATCCCAACGAATCACATGGTTACAATCTGGCTGATACTTTTTCAACTGGGACACATGAAACACATTGTGAACTTCACTAAACCATGGTGAAAAATCCAAATGATAAGCCACCTATCAAATCCTCTCAAGTATCTCAAAAGGCCCAATATACCTTGGAGATAACTTACCCAGCTTCCCAAACTGACGATGTCCCAACCTAGGAGAGATTCTCAAAAACAAATGATTACTCACCTCGAATGACAACAGTCGTCGACGATGGTCTGCATGTGATTTTTGATGACTCTGAGCCATCTCCATACTCTTCCCAGTCAACTTGATTTTTTCTATAGTATCTTGGACAAGGCTTGGTCCGATCATCGAAGTCTCACCCATTTCCACCCAACATAGTGGAGAACAACACATACGACCATATAATGCCTCAAACTGAGCCGTATGTATTGAATCCTAATAACTATCATTATAGAATAACTCCACTAATGGTAAGTTATCCTCCCATGAACCACCAAAATCCATCACACAAGCCCTTAACATATCCTCCAAGGTTTGTATCGTCATCTCGGATTGGTCACCCATCTGTAGATGATACGCCATGATCATATTCAACTGTGTTCTAAGGGCTTGCTACAAGAATTTATAGAAACGAGATGTGAACCTCATATCTCTATCTAATACAATCAAAACTGGAACACCATGCCGCTTTACCACTTCCCAGATATAGATTTTTGATAGATCTTCCACCATATGAGATTCACCAATCAAGATGAAATGGGCCAAATTTGTGAGCCGATCCACAATCACCCATATGGAATCGTGTTTCCGGACCATTCTCAGATGACCTATCAAAAAATACATTTCTATCTACTCCTATTTCCATACTAGGGTAGGTAAAGACTAAAACATTCCTACTGGCCACTGATTCTCTATCTTGACTTTCTGAAAAGTCAAGCATCTTAAGACAAAACTGACCATATCCATTTTCATACCAGCCAACCAAAATTGTGCTTTCAATGCCTTATAAATTTTTTGAATTCTAGGATGGACAACCCACCTAGAATGATGATAAACCCTGAAAAGTTCCTCCAGACAAGCCACTGGTACCACCATCCGATTACGAAAACACAAGGCTGAATTCTTCTTCAGTCCCCAACCCTCAATAGTCTCCCCACCATTGAGTTTCGACTGCATCACCACACATTAGGAATCAGATACCTGTACCACTTTAACCAAACTATCCAAGTTAGAAACCAACAAAACCAAAAAGAATACCGCTCTTCCACCCTGATCCTCACATTACAACTGCATGTCGGCTATGACCAACATCAACTTCCACTGATCCGATGACTGTTTCACTATCTAATAATATTATTTTCTACTCAATGCATCCGCCATCAAATTTCCCTTACCTAGTGTGTACATTAAGTCAAAATCAAACATATGAATATATTCCATCCATATCCTTTTCCTCAAGTTCAAATATATTTGTGAGAAGATATGCTTTAATCTCTTATGATCGGTAAACACTGTAAATTTCTCATCGAAGAGATAAGGATGCCACATTTTTAAAGCATGAACCACTACTGCCAACTCCAAATCATGTGTTGTGTAGTTCTTCTCATGAAACCTCAACTCCCATGAGACATATGCAACCACATGATCCCCTTACATGAGAACAAACCCCAAACCTGATCCTGATGCATCAAAATACACCATATACCCTTTCCCTGGTTTAGGAAAAACAAATATTAGTGCTAATGTAAGGTGACCTTTTAACTCTTCAAAGCATTTCTGGCACTGCTCATTCCATTTAAATGGGATATTCTTCCTTGTCAAAGCTTTCATTGACGAATCCAATAATGAGAAATCACGAATGAAACATCGATAATACCCAGCTAGACCAAGAAAGATATGTATCTCAAAAATGTTCTTTGGTAGTTTCCAGGAGGTAACGACCTTTATCCTTTCCAGATCAACTGAAACACCCCTCTCAAAAATAACATGGCAAAGGAAACGAACCTCCTGTATCCAAATGTCACACTTTGAAAATTTGGATTACAACTGATGGTACCTCAACATCCCCAACATGATCACCAAGTACTGCTCATGCTCTACCATTGTCCTCAAATACACCAGTATATCATCCAAAAACACCACCACAAAAGAATCCATATATCTCTAAAATACACGATTCATCAATTCCATGAACACTACTGGTGATTTCATTAGACCAAAGGGCATAACCACATACTCGTAGTGTCCATATCTACTTCTGAAATCTATTTTCAGGATATCCTCCTTTATTGCCCACAATTGATGATATCCTGATCTTAAGTCAATCTTGGAGAACCACTGAGTTCCCTAAACTGGTCAAAAAAAATCATCAATGTATGGAAGTGGATATTGGTTCTTTATCGTAACCTGATTAAGTCTACAATAATCAAAATAAATCCACAAGGTTATATCTAACTTTTTAACAAACAAAACCAGTGTTGGCCATAAAGACGTGCTAGGATGGATGAACCTTTTGTTCTCTAACTCTTCCAACTTTAATTTTAATTCTTGCAATTCTGCTAGTTCCATTCGGTAAGATGGAAGTGAGATAGGACTGGTCCCCAGAAGGAGATCAATCATAAACTCCACTTCTCTCATGGGTGGAAACCCTATGAATTATTTGGGAAATATATCCATAAACTGATCCACAACTACTAGAAGAACACTATTCTCAACACCTTCCACTGATGCCAATGAAAAATCATCTAACTGATACGAGATCATGGAAACAACTAGTGCCAAAAAAAATCTGTTGCACCCAAATTTTCATTCTTTTACCCTCTAAAGATATGTTCAACTCCATCCTCTGTCATAAAGCTAACCGTTCATTCATATCAATCGATGTGGGACTTAAAAATCACTAACCAATCCATCCCTAGGATTATGTCATAAACATCCATCTCAAGCACCGAGAAATCCCACATCAATTCTATGTCATCCACAACTAAGTGACACACTCTACAGAGGAAATCTTGAAACTCTCTTTGACCCAAAGGATTTTTTAGTTTCAAAATATAAGAAATAATTTCCACCATTAATCCCAACAAATCAACGATCCAATAAGCAAGAAATTAATATGAAACACCCATATCAAAAAAAGCTTTCATCAATGTGGAATTTAAAAGAATCATACCTCGCATTGTGGATGGTCCTGAATGATCATCCATCATATCCCGATCAGCTCCAAACAATTGTTTACTTTCCACACTCTATTCTTTATTACCCTGTTGAGGAGTTGTGGTGTTCTAAGAATCACCATGACCCACTTTGCTCTGCTGATGAGGGGTATGATGCTACCCTCGTCCCGTCGAGGCATAAGACGCCTGTGACCCCTGAGGAGTGTCACAGACACCCGACCTTAGAGCATTATGAAAATAAAATTGAATATGCCCCATATGCTTGAAATTATGACATGATCTAGGTTTTTCCATACAATCCCTCTTGATGTGGATCTTAAAACCACACTGAAAACTTCCTAGATTACTCTGAGGCTTCAGAGGAAGATTCACTGATCTTGCCGTTAGATTCTGAGCCATACCCCCACCTTGGAAATAAGTGTCCCTCTTTCGCTTGAAGCTAGAGTTCAAGTTACCACTATTCCCTATGGGTACCAACATAATTCCCCTAGCTGTAGCCCCCAAAATATCCCGCTCAGTCACCATATCTCTATTCACTATTTCCATGTAATCATCTATACACAATACCTCAATCTTGGAATGAATTTTCTGGTTCAACGCAGCTTCAAAAATTCATGCCTTAAACAATGTACTACCTTCCACCTCTGGTGAAAACCAAACTAAGTTCATAAACTTAGATTCATATTCTATTACTGACAATTTCCCTTGCTTAAAACTGAATAAATCCATTGTATGTTGAATCCTGAACGTATGAGGGTAGAATTGTTTATTAAACTATTCCTCAAAACCCTCCCATTTCACACTTTGGTCCATCCTGGCTTGGAATTATAGCTCCCACCACTTAAGAGAAAGATCTTCCAACATATACGTGGCTAGTTTCACTTTCAGCTCTGTCGGTGTTCCCAAGAAGTCAAATATCCTATTCATTCTATTCAGCCATACTTCATCCCTTTCTGGTTCAGAATCACCCCTAAAGATGGATGGATTCTGTCTTTGAAACTGAACTGCACGATCCAAATTCCTTGGTTCATCCACTTTATTCCCACTTTCCACAACTTGGAAAGATTTTACTATACTCTAAACAAGCTTCTAGTTCACCTGAGGCTTTGGTGCAACCATGTTTTCAGCAGCTTCCTCCTGTTGATCTCTACGATGCCTACCCAGTGCCATTTATATCAACAAAAAACCAACCATAAGTACCACTCCCTTAACAATAAAGGGTATAAAATTTTCAAATTCAATTATATAACAACTATCACAACCAGAATTTCCACAAGTTCACATTTTTCATTTTTCACTATTCTGAAAAATCCACCATGTTTTGAAAATCAACCCATTTTCAAAATACCACAAGTTTCCTTGTTTCAAATCCTTCTATTTTTAAACCCAATATGGATTTTTGAAATCAAAGAATTCATATCACACCATAGATCATTATACCCCAATGAAATATGAATCCTAGTGGGAAGTAATCTCTACCATGCATTCCATAATCATCTCATTGGCTACACCCACGATAATGAGATATCCAATGCCTATAAGTGTCTCCAAACACTTATGTACCTAACTCCCTGGTAACTTAAAGTTCATCATAAAAGGGTTAGCTACGTCCTTTTATGCTATACATTCCAAGTTCTAACAATCCTATGCCTTGCTACCATCCCAACTCAAGGAATAGACCAATAATGAATGTCAACACCAAGACCAACAATCAATGCCAAAGGATCAAGCAACTATTCTCAGCTAAAAGCCAAGGATCGAATAGACTGATAACACTTATAACATCCCACCCCATCTCATTTTCTTGAGAGGGATAAGAAATGATAATTGGACTTAAGATACATTCAAAAGGTGCCAAAGACTAGAAATAAATGATGAGAGCTTCGAGAATAAATTGGGGAACGATTTTACCTTGAGAATAAAACCAACCAACCAGCCAATCCACTATCAACAAACTACATGATTCATGTCGACTAAACCACCAAACTCATACATTACCAAAAGGCAACCAATTTTTACATAAAAAATCCCAAAGACCAAAACAACCAAACACAAATCAGAGTACCAAGAGAAAGACTACAACAAGACTCCAAAAGAACTAGGACACTATCCATAGCTCCACACCCAGCTCCATGCTCCAATCACCACAATATAACCAAATCATCATGCTGAACTGCTAGCAAAACGAGATGCATTACTATTACCTGTGTCCTAGAACACAACATATTCAAAAGAACCAAAGTTCCAAAGTAGGGGTGAGTAATAATACTTAGTAGGAATTTTCCAAATGACTTCCCTACACACGCCGCTAGGATAAAACCGTTAGCACATTTATATAAAGCAGTTTATATAAAACATTAAGTAGTTAAACAATTACCAATAAGACAAACACACCCTTATCAAGTCACCTCCCCCAAAACATGTAATCCAAGGGAAATCCAAACAATCATTCCCTAAGCCATTTCACTATTTCAAATTAGCACAACAATTTCCATCTTGCAAAGTAACACACAACAAGGAAACCAAAACAGTGGATCTTCCATCCAACCCATTCACCCATTCCCACTAGTGGTGATTCCCAAACACTAACCATAATGGTGGTTCTTAGGACCACTATACATCACACTTTTATAATGAGACTTCCCACCCACTTCCACACAACCAAGACAAGCCATACACTTAATCAATCAACAAGAAGAAAGCACTAAGGCCACACAAAAGCACACCATTATTACCATCACATGCCAATTCACTTCAATAAATCACCCATTTATTGAAAACACCCTTTAAACAATTTTCCATGCCCAACCACATTTTAATAAACAAAATATTTATTGGAAACCATCTTTCAAAAAACATTTTTCATAACTAACCACTAACAATTTTAAAATCAACATTTTAAAATCACACAACAAAACCCCTTTTTGTAACAATAACCCATTTCTTCCAAAATCCCCAAAATAATCACCAAATGGGTTTCCAACAAGATTATCACATCAATATCACAATTAATTTCAAGTAAAACAAATTAATTTAAACCAAGGCAACTAATTCTAACCAAGTTGAGTTGATAGAGAAGCTACCCACCTTTAGGGTTCCGTTGAATTCAACCCACATGAACCTGCACCCCAAATCCGGCGAGCGCACCACTGAAACTGCTTTAGACCCCCTTAACTATCATCCATAATCCTTAAAATACACACCCAAGGTAACCACAACCCTAGATCTACATGCAATATATTTATATCTAGAAAACCAAGAAAGGGAGAAGAGTAGATCTAGAGGAAACCAAAGAGAAACCAAGAGGAGAGACTTTCTCAGGAAAAACCACCTTCAAACAACCTTGAAACCCCTTCGAATCGCTTCCAAAATGAGTGGGAGAGTCCCTAAAACCCTTGATAACCAAAAATATTGAGTGAGTCTCGAGTGGGAAGAAGTTTGGAGTGAAATAGGTCAAGCCCGAGTGAACACGGATTTAAAAATCCCTTCTTTAAGTGGCCGCATGGTTAGCCCACATAGTTTGGAAAACCGTGTGCTAACCGTGAACATTCTATTGCCTAAAGAGGAGGGGTCTTTCACAGTTGTCTCACACGGTTTGGTAAACCATGTGAAGGCCACTATCTCCCCCTTCACGTTACTTGGAGAACCAGTATGGTTTTTCCTAACTGTGCTCAAATCGTGCGACCTTAGAAAAGCCTCCAAACTTATTCAAAACCATTCCAAAATCTACCAACCTCTCACCAACTCATCCCAAGAACTTTAAACACATAAAAAGGCATAAAAAAGTCTACATACCTCAAATCATAGGTGATACAGACTTGATCCAATTATCATCCTTGTCAGCCTCTCCTAATGATTTAGGCATTACTTGGGAAAAATGTTGTTTTTTGTAGAGTCTTACTCCTTTGAGTTTTAACCAAAACTTTCTGATCACCAATGACATTTTATT
The DNA here is from genome assembly GCA_963277665.1 of Viscum album. Classification (NCBI taxonomy): domain Eukaryota; kingdom Viridiplantae; phylum Streptophyta; class Magnoliopsida; order Santalales; family Viscaceae; genus Viscum; species Viscum album. The sequence continues at coordinate 151,822,949 of OY728159.1, forward strand.
AATTGATTTCATCATTTATTTTATTTATTATATTTTATAAAAATATAGCATTATTTGAAATGAAAACCCACTCATTAATAATTCTTAAAAATCACTTCATTTATTTTATCACACATCTAATAAACACTATGTATGTTTTACTTTAATCCATATAAAAATAGACCATTATTTAATATTGCCTTTTGGTTCCACCCTTAGGAATCTCTAATTACCATCCATGTAATTCTCACAAATGGGAGACATTCACCTTTGATAATGAATACCTTATGTGTATTTATTTATTATACAAAATGAATATTTTTTGAACCCAATAGGATATTTTTAATTTCTCTAAGATGATTAAAAGCTTCAATCCGATGTATATTTTTTTTCTATTCATCCTCATAATTTGTTGATTGATTTTTTGGAGAGATATATTTGTTTTTTTATCATCATTATTTCTTTACTATCGACATATCCCCATGGTCAACAATGTTTTCATGATAAAATAATTATCCATAGAATTAATGTATTATTTCATATTTATGTTTAATTTATTTCTTTTCTTTATTAATCATATATTAATTTTTTTCTTGTATAAGTAGATTATTTTGTTCGAGTTGGGGTGGTTTGTTTGAAGCTGCTCATTCCCGTGAGGGATTAGACTTTGATCTTGAAACTGAGATAATGTCAATAAGAAAATGCGTCAAGAATGAATACAACCATCAGGAAAAGGTGAATTACTACAAATTATTTAAATAATTTTTGTCATATTTTTATCTACTATTTGTAAGTTAATTTACTTATCATTTTTATCTAATACTTATTGAGTTTTTTTCACAGATCTTTTGGGAAATCATATTTTTATTTCAAATATCTACAACAAACCACAAAAGAGATAAAATGATTCTTTCTATCAATGTTACCATATTTTCTATTTTTATTTTCATTCTTTGTTAAACTTCAAACACTTCATATTGATTTGATTTTATTAGCTGAAAAACCTTTCTTGTCATTGAAAGCCTCCGCTATTTTCACTTTCAACAACAAGAAAGTTTTTTCAGCTAAGAATATCTAGTCAATATGTAGTGTTGGAAGTTCGACATAAAAAGATAACGAAAACATGGAACAGTGTAAGTTAATATTTTTTTTGATACTTTGGGATGTGTAGGAATCAGCCACACCTCAATCCGACACACGATGTGACTGGTATAACTCCACGTGCTTCTTTTTATTTAAAATCAACATTAATTTTAGTAAAAAGAAAACTTGCACACTCAAAACTAATAAAACATATTATGATTATTTTAATACTTTAGGGAAATCATCTATAAATCATTTTAGACATTTATAAATCAACCACACCTCAATTCAATGCACAATGTGACTAGTATGACTCAATATGTCCATAATCAGTTTAAAACTGACAATTTTGTTCAAAAAATGTCACTCAGTGAAAATAAAGAAAACAAAATTTTATTTTCTTGATAATTTAGTACATCGATTCAAAATTACTTTTTGACATTTAGGAATTTCTCTCACATCAAACTGATACATGATTTGATCAGTATAGGTCAAAGGGCATGTTTCTAGTTTAAAATGACATTTTAGTAAGAAAATAAGTGATGTAATCAAAGATAAGAAAACAAATTTTTACTATTTTGATACTTTAGAAAAATAATCCATAATTCATTTGAGACATTTAGGAATCATCCATACCTCAATCCGACACACAGTGTGACCGGTATGACTCCAAGTGTGTCTTTTTATTTAAAAATGACATCAATTTTAATAAAAAGGAAAAATGAACTACTCAAAACTAAGAAAACACATTAATATTATTTTTATACTTTATTAAAATGATCCATAATTCATTTGAGACCTGTAGGAATCATATTTATCTAAATTCAACATATGGTGTGACTGGTATAACTGAAGGTGCACATTTTTATATAAAAATGACATCAATTTTAATAAAAAGGACAATTTCCCTACTCAAAACTAATAAAACACATTAATATTATTTTGATAATTTAGGTCAATGATCCATAAATCATTTGTGACATGTATAAATCAGATTCACCTCAATCTGACACATGGTGTGACCAGTATGAATCCAAGTGCTTTATTTTATTTAAAATTGACATTAATTTTAGTAAAAAGGAAAACTAACATACTCAAAACTAAGCAAACATATTATGATTGTTTTGATACTTTATAGAAATGAACCATAAGTCATTTTATATGTGTTGGAATTAGCCGTACCTCAATCCGATGCATGGTGTGACCGGTATGACTCAAAGTGAATCTTTTTATTTAAAATTAACATCAATTTTAATAAAAAGGGAAACTGACCTACTCAAAATCGAGAAAAAACATTTAGATTGTTTTGATAATTTAGGTAAAAAATCCATAAGTCATTTTTGATGTGTAGTAATAATCCAAACCTCAATATGATACACGATGTTCCCGGTATGAATCAATGTTTCCGTTATCAGTTTAAAATGAACAGTTTAGTTCAAAAAATGCCACTCACTAAAAACCAATCAAACACACTCAGATTTTCTTGATAGTTTAGTAAATTTATTCATAAGTAAATTTTTATGTGTTGGAATTAGTTTCACATAAAACCATTATATGATGTGATCAGTATGATTCAAAGTACATGTTTCTAATTTAAAATGACATTTTAGTAAAAAAGACAAGTGACATACTCAAAACCAAGTAAATGCATTCATATTGTTTTGATACTTTATGAAAATGATCCATAAGCCATTTGAAAATTTTAATAATTATTCTAACCTCAATTCAATGCACGGTGTGACTGATATGACTCTAAGTGCCTCTTTTTATTTAAAATTGACATCAATTTTAGTAAAAAAGACAACTCACCTACTCAAAATTGAGAAAACATATTTGGATTGTTTTGATAATTTATTAAAGTGATCCATAATTTACTTGTGAGGTTTTTTAATAATCCATACCACAATATGGTACATGATGTGTCTAGTATGACTCAACATGTCCGTTATCATTTTAAAATCAATATTTTAGTTCAAAAAGTGTCACTCACTAGAAACAGAGAAAACACACTCAGATTATCTTTATAATTTATAAAAACAATTCATAATTCATTTTTGATGTGTAGGAATTATTATCACATCAAACCGACACACGATGTGACTGGTATGATTCAAAGTGCATGTTTCCAGTTTAAAATGACATTTTAGTAAAAAAGACAAGCGGTATACTCAAAACCGAGTAAACACATTCGGATTATTTTGATATTTTAAGAAAATGATCTATAAGTCATTTGAGATGTGTAAGAATCAACCTCACCACAATCCAATGCATGATGTAATCATTATGACTCCAAGTGCATTTTTTTAATATATAAGTATCATTTTAGTTTAAAATGTGAATCACATCACCAAAACTGAGAAAATGATCCTAGATTGTTTTATCTTCATTTAAATTATATATTTATACTTGATTTTTATGATTTCATGGTATTTTTGGTGTTTCGGTGTGCTGTTATGGCACACTACACTGGTACTATAGTGTGCTATAACAGCACACTACAGTATGCCGCTTTATCAGTGCTTTTACAAGCATTGATAAATGAACCTTTATTAGTGATTTTTTTAAGATCTTATAAAGGATACCTTTATCAATGTTGATAAAAGACTTGGGATTTTAATCTCAATATAGTAGTCAGTGCTTCTCTATCACTGATAAATCCCAATTTTAGTGCTATTAAAGGATGATTTTGTAGTAGTGTTTTATCTCATCTTTCTTATCTCACTTTGTGTTATAAGAAACATTTATTGTGTTTCAAAAAAATATTCTTATTTCTTAGACAACTTAATTTTTAGAACATCTATGATTTTTTCTGATTCAACTAACTTTAACTTGTTTTGTTTACTTTCTTCAACAAGTGTAGATTCTATATTGTTGAGATTCTCATTACTAGATAACTATTCTTTATAACTTTTCAATTTTATTTCAAGCTCACCATCCTCAAAATTTATGTCTTTAACATCTTTATTAAACTTTCTTATTTCTTTCTTGAGTTGAGTATTTTTTTCAAGTGAATTATCCAAATTCCTTTTGAGAATCCATTCCATTTCTGTCATCTCATCATAATCATTATCACTACTAGATGAATCACTTCCATTTCTGACATGAGAAATAAATTTGATTTAATAATTATGTTCATCACTAGATTAGGAATCATCCTTATTTATTTTTCTCATATAACTTTTTTTCTTCTTGTCATAATTTTTTTCCATATGGTTATTCCACTTTTATTTTCAAAGTTTCTCATCATCTTCTTCATACTCATACTCTCCAATTTTTTTCCTTGGACAATTTTTGTGAAAAATGTCATTTACCTTCATAATTAAAATATTTGAGAGTTTTACTTATCTAATTGACCTTATTTTATTTCTTTAAAAGGAGTGAAATAATTATATTTAAATATTCATATTTTTCCTATACTTCAAAATCACTTGATTCTTCTTCAATTACTTTATCTTTATTTTTAACCTTTAACAAATATTTGAAGTCCATTTATTGATTACCATTTTATTTAATTTTCATAGCCATATCTCTTCTCATTTTATAAGTAATAATATTACTATGAATATTTTCCAAAGATAGTGTTTCAGGATCTCTATCTTCTAAAGATGAAACTTTGATATCAAACTTATCAGGAAGAATTCTCAAGATATTTTTAACAATGGTTGTGTATTCCAAATTCTTACCAAGAAATCTTATGGTTCTAACAATACCATTTACCCTTGTAAATAATTCAACAAAATATTCATACTTATCCATTTTTAGATCTTCATACTTTAGCCTCCATAGTTGTAACTTTTCCTTCTTCACTTTTGTATTACCTTCATTAATGTTTTTCAACTTATCCCAGATACCTTTGGCAGTTCCATATCCCTTTAATCTAAGAAACTAACTTTATATTAGTGATGAGAGTAAAGAATTTTATCTCTTCCATCATTCTCAAAATTTCTCTAATAAGCAGTAGTAAGAGGATTATTCTCAATATGAAGAGGAAATCCATCCTTAGTAGCTTCCAAAACATCATATCTAAGACACATAAGATATAACAACATTCTATCTTTCTAGATATGATAATTATTACCATTGAAAACATGAATCCCCTTATATTTTACTGAGTTCAAATTATCCATTCTCAGAGATGGATCTTTTAGAGGGATCCTAACTTCTGATACTAATTTTTGTTCCCAAATAGGATAAATATCACTGAGAGGGGGGGGGGGGGGGGGTGAATCAGTGGTTTCTTTTTTATTTTATAATAATGTTTTCCTTAACCTATTTAGTTAACTTTATTAACCTGTAAAACTTGTTAAAGTTACGATCCACTCAAATATAACTTGTTGAACTCATCTTTCATATGACAAAAATATAAAGAGAAGGAAACACATGATATTTACAAGGTTTGATGCAAAGACCTACTCCTTTTCATGTTGGATAGTCCCACCAAAATGGATTATTTTAATATATTATTTCCATAATACAAAAGCACAAGAAGTGAATAATTCTAAAATACTAGTAGAAAACTTCCTGATATAGTTAGTTATACCCCCAAACTATCCTTTCCAGTATCCACTTTCCCATAGCTGGTTATACATCCCAACAAAACAAGACTTTTAAGAAATTGGTAAGTATCCATAGTTACAAGATTCAATTTTCTTAATTATTTTTTGATCCACTTCATAAAGACTTCACTTCCTCCAAAAGTAATTTGAATCAAAATTTACATGTGTATAGTATTCAAGAACATAATAATTCTTTAAGTAACTTGTTGGTTTGGAAACTTCTTCCAAAAAACTTAGTCTAAAAATCTTCTTCAATATGAGTTAGTTCGATCTTCCTCAGTCTGTTAACCTTAGTCTAATGGTCTCTATACAATTTTACTCATTCAAATTATCATTATTCTCTTATTTATTCAATTGATTAGGAACTTAATTAGTAGCTATAAATTCCTCAGTTCGATGGAACTTGGTCCGATGAACCTTGTTATGATGAATGTCACTCTGATGGGCTTGATCTCATGGACTTTATCTGATGAAGCATCATCCTAGAGATTGATCCAATGATCAAATTGAACCTCACTTTGATGGAATCATTCCAATATAACTCACTCATCTTTAACCTGAAAAGAAAACTTCTGTTTGAAACTAAATACCTAACAAAAAAAATGTTAGATCTCTCAAAGAACGTTATGAATTAAAGTTTTTCACACTTTTACGAATAAACTATGCTCTCCTTTTATAGGCAACCCAAATATGGTTTGGGTGGTATTATGAAAATATTTCCCACTCAACCAAAGTTTCCAAATCTTCAATTCTCCTTAAATATTAAATCAATCATTTAATTCTTCAACACTTCATATTACTTTTGGTATCTTCTCATAACTTTAAACTTATTCAAGTTCACAAACATTTATTCAGTTCGATTATTCATTATGATTTTCCATTTTTATTTTTCATTACTATGAAGGAATATAATCGATTATTCTTTACTTTGATCTAAACCAAATGATCATATATGAAAATTAGATAAATTATCATTATAATGAAAACAAATGCAACATTGAAGATGGCCCATTACTATGTCCTCCTGTAAAAACTGAAAGTCTTCTCATGAAAATGCTCTATATCAACTCTTAAATTTAATACATTGAAAATAATTCTAAAATATCATTAAAGTATTTATCATTTTCTTCAATTACTCATATTGATGATTCTGATTCTGATTTCTTTATCAGTGTCACTTCCATTATGATGGATCTTGACCTAAATGTAATGTATCAAAATTCTTCTTCTTTCAATATTGAACCACTTGAAATAAAATTCAACCTTTCTTAAAATTTTTGCCTATGATAATACTCTGCATCTGATATACAAAGTATAACAATAATATAAATTGGTGTCATAATCCATTACGATGGATCAGTGGAATACTACATCTAATGGACCAATGTTGGTAGGGACTTATTTACTTTAGTAAGATCAATCTTTCATCCTTATGATATTGTCACTTTGATGATTCTCATACTGATGATTTTTATCTTTTTGTATTCGGTTTTCCTCACACCAATGAGTATCACATAGAATGCTTCACATCACATGATTCTCTCTTCCACAAAATCCATCTTATATCATGACTTCATCGTGACTTTGAATATGTTGAAGATAAACTTTAGCATCGTTTGACTTACACCAGGAAGTATTCTAACTTCCCAGACTTCCATCAACTTCTTTCTTTCCATCCAATCCTCAATATGATTGGAAACACTCCCCCTTTCCTTCATAAGACTTTCATAAAAAGTTTTATATAAAAACTATGATTTATGAAATACAAAATAGAAAAGATTCATCAGATTTAGCATCAAATACAGTCTCCGATACAACTTGTCATTATAATCAATACTTGTATTCCATAATCAATATGATTTCCAATAGATTCTAATAGAAATCAAAATATGATGGATCATATTGAATAACTCACACTAATGGGTTGATTCTTATTCATCATTATGGTGAGGTGTGTATGGAAACCAAAACATCAACATAATCAACATATTGATCTATTGACAATAAATACAACCAAAAAAAACTCAGGCCTAATAAGTTTTTACTATACGTAACCCTTACTGAGAATTTGAGATAACCCTTATTTTGTTTTCTTTACCTAGGATTCTAGGAATTATACTATGAATGATATGCAAGGATATAATAGAGAGAATAATTATGTTCTAAAAGAAAATATGATATTTTATTTTATGTTTTCAAATATAATGGTAGATTCGATTATGAATCTAGTTTACCGATAATATTAAAGTATTTGGTCCTTTGTGATGTGATCACTTATATCTTATTTCAATATAATAAAGTGACCAAAAGATCTGGTATACTAGAGTTAGGGTCTTTACATATAATTCTATAGATAATATAATAGTACCCATATACTCTTTATTTATTTCCATCATATCTGTACTCCCATGATATATATGGAAGAGGTTTGGTGATAAGCCTGGACAGCCTTGTGTGTTATTGTCTTTGTAGAACCGATTCAGGTTATGTATATTTTTATTGTTTAATTAACATTCTTGTTAGTAGGTGACTTTCAAGTGCAGGGGATTAGGTCTCAGCTTGAGATTTAACCTCTTGTTTTTTATTTCTGTTATGTACTTTAAAGTTTTTATTACTCTATTTTCAAAACTATTTTTTTTAAAAAATATACTTTAATATATATATATTTTACATGTGATATATTTACTATTTAATTTAAGTAGAATAAAATCAAAATATTAGGATGACCACAAGTTATTCTAACTGAGTTTTGATCAAGCTTTCAAGAGGTAATTTCAAAAAATTAAATTAAATATATCTACAGTATTAGTTAACTATGAGATTTCAAAAGTAGGGAATTTTAGGTTTTAAATAGAATTTTTTATTAAATACTCAATTCAACCCCCTATTGAGTACTCCACTCCATCCAAAATTTAGTATCAAATTATTTTATTTCTTTATTATTTTTATTTATCTAGTTTTAATTGTGATCATGTTTTTAACTAAATGATCTAAATTTATGTTTATTTTAAATTTATATCTTTATGGATAACACTAGACTTGAGGGAACTGCTACTAACAGACCTCCATACTTTAGTGGTACTAATTACGATCAATGGAAGATCAAAATGAAAATACATCTTGAAAGTATGGGTTTTGATATATGTAATGTAATTAAAGATAAATATGAAAAACATAAAGCTGATAGAATTGAATGAAGTAATGCTACTAAGGATTCATAGGACAATAACTATAAAGAAATAAATGATCTATATTATTCAATATATTAATATAAATTTAACATAATATATGCATGTGATACAATTTTTGAAATTCGGGATACCTTATCTGCGTCACTTGATGGCACATCCAATGTCAAAGAAATGAATTTAAATTCCTATATTATTAATTATGATACATTTAAGATGAATCCCAGTGATTCCATTTCTCAAATATATCTTAGTTTTAATGAGATTAAAAACATGATACATCTACTGGGGAAAACTATTAATGAAATGTATCAAGTATCAAGGATTCTAATATGCTTACCTGATAGATGGAGAGGAACTTCCATATCTATTCAAGAATCATGTGATGTAAGAAAGCTAACAATAAAGAAGTTGATAGGAAAATTTATGATGTATGAGGAATAATTTAAAGTAAATGATGAGGATATTGAAAAAAAAAATCAATTGAATTAAAATAATCTTATTCAAAATACAAATAAGTAATCAAAGAATAGATCACCAATTTAAGTGATGATGACTTTTATAGTGATGAGGAGATGGATCACCTTTCCATAAGATTCATGAAATTTTATAGAAATAATAATTTCTTTAGGAAATAAAAATTCAAGGGAAATTATGATAATAAATAATAATGTAATAGGGATGGTAAATTTGGATAATTTACCTATTATGAATGTAAAAGAAAAGGAAACATCAATACTGATTTTATAAAGTTGAAATATAAGAAAAAGTATGAGGATTAAGGAATAAAATGCAATAAACTAATGAAGGCCACTTAGAGTGTTTCTAAGGATAGATCAACTGACTCTGATACTATCTAAGAAGATATAAATGAAAAATTAAATCTATAGTTCATGAATAATATTCTAGAGGTACAATATATTTTGTCTGGTCATATTTTTGATCTCTATGAACATAAAAACCATGATAAAAATGATATGTTTAGTAAATATTTATTTGAAAATTATAACATGATAGAAGAAAACTTTAATGATATTAAAGATAAATATAAGGTTTGAAATAAATAAAATACTTTACCTACTATTGTTTAATCAAATATTTCTATTGAAAAAGAGAAAACAAACTTCTTCTCATGGAAAATAATGACTTAAAATTAGAAAATGAGTAACTAAAGAAAGATATTTAAGGTATTTTAGTAATAAATGTAACCATAAATAAAATTATGGGTAGTAATACTATACCTAAACTAAGAGATAGTTTTGGGTGTTATCCAAGATAGAAAATAAAATCTATAAAAACTACTTTATTCCTAGTTCAAATACTGTAAATAAATCTATAGTAAATAGTACAACCAGAACCTCTAAATCTAGAACAATATAGTTTAGACCAAAAAGAGTTTATTTTTAAAATTATTTTAAATCTATTCATAAATATAGGAATAAATATATTATAAAAATATATATTACTAAGGCTTTATTTGATAACCGTTCTAGGACCAAACAAATTTGGGTACAAAAATCAGTGTGTATTTGATTATTTGTAGGAAACCTAATTGAACAGTTCTTATAAGAAGCTATGGTATTTAGAAAGTGGGTATTCTAGACACATGATAAGGGACATCTCAATATTTCAATGTTTAACCAAAGTATACGGTGATCATTTCACCTTTGGTGATTTTGAAAAATAATAAATCAATAATGGGAAGATCAACCTGGAGAAGTATATTCAGTCCTGAGACAAGATGACCTTCTAGTTTGAAGAACTTCTTATGAAAAAACCAGACACTTAAGTTAGCGACATCTCTTGGAAATTATTTTGGGATATTAATTCTAGTAGACTTAAATTTCTCTTTAATTAATCTTCTATTTCATTTTGTGTTTGAACTCATGGTTTCTCACTTTTTCCTTAAAAGTGTTTGAAAAATAAAAATTTAATTTTTAGTTAGAAAAATGATAAATTTTTGGACTTGGTCAAGTTGGTAATTCTAAAACCTGCTTAATTTATAAATTTTTATTTACTGATGTCTTAAAGTATAATCTTTTAAGCATATATCAGTTATGTGATGATGGTTTTCAGGTCAAGTTTGAAAATAATTCTTGTAAAATTTATGATTCTAAGTTTAATTTAGTGTTTACTACTTTAAGGAATGATAATGTTTATCAAGATGATTTGAATTATTTATTTTCCCAAAATGTTTCTTGTTTAAATTCCTTTCATCATGAATCTTGGTTGTGGAATATAATATTAGGCCACTATAATATATGATCTCTTATAAATATAGTAAAAAAGGGTTTAGTAAAAGATCTACCTAAAATAGATTTCTCAAAAGACAAAGTGTTCAATCCCTATCAAAAGGGAAAAAACATAATGTTTCTTTGAAACCAAATAAAAAGTTTTTACCTATAAACCATTAGAACTTGTTCACTTAGACTTGTTTGAACCATTTATAGTTTCATGTTTAGCCAAAAAACATTTTTCTTATGTAGTTTTTTATTATTATTCAATGTTTACATGGGTATATTTCCTGAATCACAAGTGTGATGCTTATAGGTGTTTTGAAAAGTATTCAAAATCTGTAGAGAAAATTAGTGGAATTACCATTAAGAGTGTGAGAAGTGATCATGATCATGATTTTTAAAATCAAGATTTTGAATCCTTATGCTCACAACATGGTTATAATCATAAGATTTATTTTAAATACATCTCTATACAAATTATGGAATGAGAAAAATCCTAAGGTAAAATACTTCAAAGTTTTTGGCTACAAAGTTTACATTCTCAATACAAAATATAATCTAGAAAAGTTTGAATCCAAGAGTGATGATTGATTTTTCCTTGAATATTATACATCTAGTAAATATTATAGAGTCTTTAATAAAAGAACAAATTTAGTGTAAGAATATTTCCATGTCACTTTTGACGAGACAAATCCACATGAACCTAAAGTTTTCTTAGAAAACCTGGTGGATGATATATCAAATTTAAAAATTATAAAAAACTACAAGAACAATTACCTTGTTTCTGATTTAGAAAAACGTTTTAGTAAATACCATTTAGAGAGACTAAACCCAAATTAAATCCTATAAGAAACTAGTAGTTCACTACCTTGAACCATTAGAACCCATAGAGATCATCCTCTAGATGCTATTATTAGAGATATAAACAGAGGAAATAAAACTTGAGACTTACATAAAAACTAGGTCAAACATCAATCCTCTTTGTCATATATTGAACCCAAGAACATTAATGAGGAAATTAGTGATGAACATTGGGTGATGACTATACAAGAGGAATTGAATCAGTTTGAAATGAAGAGTACGAGAACTTATTGAAAGACCCAAGGACTATTTAACCATAATAACCAAGTGGGTATATAGAAACAAGGTTGATGAATCAATAAATATTATTAGAAACAAATCTAGGTTAGTATAATAAGGATATAGTTAAGAATAAGGTATTGACTATGAGAAAACCTTTTTTCTTATAGTTATACTTGAATCCATTATAATACCACTTGTTTATGTAGCACATATAAATTTAAAATTATATCAAATGGATGTCAGGAGTGATTTTATAAATGGTTATATTCTTAAGGATTTTTTTGAACAACCCTCCAGTTTTTAAAATCCCCATTTTCAAAATCTTGTTTTTAAATTGACTAAAGTGCTTTATAGTTTTAAACAAGAACCCATATATCGGTATGATAGGCTCAACAATTTTCTTATTTCAAATGGTTTTACAATTTTTTTTGATGATCCTACCTTATTTATCAAAATAACTTCAAAATATGTTTTGGTTGAACAAATATGTGTTGATGATATTATCTTTGGTTCTTCAATAAATTATTTTTGTACTGAATTTTCAAAATTAATGAAAAATGAATTTGAAATGAGTTTGATGGGTGAACTAAAATTATTTCTTGGTTTTTATATATTTTAAAATAAAGAAGGAATTATTTTAAACTAGAGTGAGTATATTGTATATATTTTATTTTTTTGGCATGGATAACTCAAAAGGAAGTAACACTCTAATGAGAAACACCTATAAATTGGATCTTGATGAAAATAGAAACTAGTTTACCAAAACATTTATAGAGGTATCATTGTTATTTTACTTTACTTAATAGCTATCTATCCTAACATTATTTTTAGTGTTTTTATGTGTTCTCATTTTCAATAAATCCCGAGTGAATCATATTTTACAACTATTAAAATAAATTTTAAATACCTCAAAAGTGTAACAGATTTAGTACATTTATATTTTAGAGGGATTTATTTTGATCTAATTATCTATTATGATGCTGAATTTTGTGGCTATATGTTAGATAGAAATATCACCTTTGGAACCTTTCACTTTTTGGGCCAGTCTATAGTATCTTAGTTTAGTAAAAAATTAAATTTTATTGCATTATCTACTACTGAAGATGAATACATAGTTGTAGGTAGTTGTTGTGAACAAAATTTGTGGATGAAACACACATTAATAGACTATGGATATAAATTCATACATGTACCTATAAATTATGACAACACAAGTGCTATCAACATTTCTAAAAATCATGTATCTCATTATAGGAAAAAATACATTAAAATAAGATATCACTTTTTGAGATATCATTTTCAAAAAGGGGATATAAATCTTAAATTCATTGTCACTGGACATCATATTATTGATATTTTTAAAAATTATATGAATTACGGGAGATTTAATTATATCAGACACAAGTTAGAAATGATTAACTATATCTAATTTCTTTTATGATTAATTTGTTTTATCTTATTTCAAATTTATTTAAGATATTTTTATAATTTTTTTATAATTTATGTGTAATTATAAGTTCTACTTATATTGAATATAAGGTTGAATGTTTCTTTTTTTAAAGCTACCAAATGTGTTTTTAAGTTTTATAGATATATTTTATCTATTTCTTATGATTTACCATACAATGATCCCTAAATGATTTTAGTGTCCCTAAAATAGAATCCAAATCACTGTGTTCCTTTCAAACCCAAGCCGATCTCTCTTTTGACCCTTCATTTACTGAAACCCTATCCTTGTAACCCTTAAATATCTTCTAAGATAAATCAATCTTCTTAAGAATATTTTCCTAAGGTTTTCAGTTCTTTTAAAATATTGAAATCTAGCACCAGTGGAACCTAGAATCCATTAAGGCTACATATTTTGTATCAAGAAGTAGTTTTAGAGAAGTAAGTGGACTCAAAATGGTTTTTATAAAATCATTTTCTTTTATGGGGAGATTTATTGAATTAGGTATGTATTAAGTGGTTTATAGAAAATGAGAGACCCTTTTAACCATGTTTGGTAAAGGAGTTTTACCATATTATGTTTCTTTAAACTGGATAAAGATGAGACTATATATGAATGATTATTTCTCGTAAAGAGGAAATATTTTCTTCAATTTTATGATTTTTGAGTCTTGAGGTACCTAATAGCAGTGAGTTTGAAGATTTTAAAATATGTTATCCCATCAAAAATCATAATTTTGAATTTGATCAATTCATAGAAGAGATGGCTGGAAATGGAATCCTAGAAGGATGAATGCAGTAGAGTTCAGTGAGAATGTTGTTTATTGCTCAAGTTCATCCAACTTGTTATTTTTCCTTGAAAAAGGGACTTTAGTTTTATTAGAAATCAGGATATTCAGTTTCTCTATTTAATGGTTAAGGGATCACAAATAAATATAACAATATTTCTTATGAGGCACAATGATAAGCTAAGTAATATCTCTTCTTATTTTAATTATTTTCCCCATTAGAAGTTTATTTAAGCCTTGATATATCTTAAAGGTTTAGTATCTCAAGAGTAATAAATGTTTACCACCTCAAGTGGTGTTTGACTAAACTAAACCACTTATAAAATGATGAAAGTAGGGTGGAAACCTTAGAGAAAAATGTGGGTTACTAATGAATATAAATTATATGAGAACTATAATCCTAAAAAGAATGAAATCCAACCTAAAGATGAAATTGATTCAGGTTCGGAACATGATCAGGTAATTAAGGCTGATTACTCTTTAAAAGAGAGCGATGAAGATATTTAAGTGGATCTAAATGAGGAAATATTTAAGTCTTATAAAGATATTTTTCCTTAGTCTCATGTAGTAGAAATGACTAAAGTACCCATGAAATGAGTGAAAACTTCTGGGGGGTCTATAGAAGGGGTGGAAACAATTGATGGAAAGAATGAACCATGATATTTTCTTTTTGGATAGAATCTTACTAACTTTGGGAGTGATGAGGATAAGACTAATATTGTATAAATTCCTCCCATGTTTGAGATAGGGGATCACTGTTTTTTATTTTACACCTCTTAGATAGGATGCATCTCCTAAGGAACCTCTTATTATCTTCAATCCACCTGCTCCTGGTGATGGTGAGGACTAGGATGATAAGGATGATGATATTCCACCCAATATGAATGGAAATTCCCCACCTATTGTTACCAAAATTCTAGAACCTTTTGTCTAGTAACCCTCTTCACATGATCTTAAAGAATAAGGAATGCTTGAGCCTCTTTTTGATGATATCCTGTAAAGTTTGTTTGGATAAGCTCTTAGAGAACCTCCCAAAACTTCCTCTCCTAGACATGAATCAGATAATATTTTTCAAGGTGATCCCATCTATAATTCCTCTCCTTGTACTAAAGTTTTTATTCTTGAAGATTTAGATAGTTCCATTCAATAAATAGAGAATCCAAAGTATGATTCTTTATATAATGAGGGATCTATGTTGAGACATTCTAAGTTAGAGTTCAATAACTTAACTCCTAACCCTATCCCCGCTTCATCTCCTCTGGTTGTATCTTTTCAACCTTGATTGGATTCTACTTCTTCTATTCCAATATCCATCATTAATTCAGTCAATTTTGTTCATTTTAAGAATGATCTTTTGGAAGTTACAAAGGAAGTTTTTCTTAGTATAAAAAGTGATAATGAATATGATAAGCATGAAGATGTTGCCTTTACTATTGAGAGTTTGGTTGATTATATACAACCTAAACTGTTTTTGAAATTATATCATATGGATCATGATTTTGGAATCTTTAGAGTATAAATGGAAGGTTTCAAAGGATAGATAGTTTCTCTTTAGGAAAAATCGATAGATAAGCTGGATAAGTGAGATAGGAGGCATCTCTATGTTATCAGAAGTTCTTCCAGGAATTCTACTTCTACTTATACTCCTCTACCTGCATATGTTTCTATACACAAGGATCTTATCAAAAGAGTTGTACATGTGGAAATCTAAAGTCCATTAGATAGTGTTAAGGATATAATTAATCAAGTTCATAAGAATATTTCTGCTCATGGGGAAAATATTTATGACATGGTTAAAGTAGAAATAGTGAAGACTACAAAGGGAAAAGATGTTATTAAAGGATTTATCAAGTACTATACCAATGGGATTTTTACTAAGGAATATTTAAAGACTTAGTTTATATCCTTATCCTGAGATTTGAAGATTCCTCCCTTAACTGCTGCCTTCAAATCTTTTACAGAGAAACCATTGATCATGAAACCTCTTCTGGATCATTTTGTTTTAGAGAAGGATGAGTTCTTACAATGCATATAGCATGGTTCTATAGCTGTGATAGACATCACCAGGGTATTGGAGCCTTATCTTTATGTTACCAATGCTATAGTTCTAGCACCTACAACACTTTACCCAGCATATCCCCTTCTCCTGCAATAACTTCGGCCACTACCTCTAATTTATCTACTACCCCTCCATCCACTATTTTTTCTATAACACCTCCTAAAAGACCTTTTGGTGTCAGCCTACCTCAATCCCTTCATTAAATATGACCTATCAATAAAATCCTTATGATTACAAACGTTACTTATTCTTATCACATCACATATTATCTTACTCTAGTTGTTGGATAAGGAAAATATCCCAGTGATCCTTTTACCATTCAAGACACTGATGAATCAGGTTCAAATTAGGCACTCTAATAGGTCATTTTTTAAATCATTATTCTTGATAATAAATTATATCATTTTTATTCATATCTTTTCTATTTATATTCTTTTTTGTTTACTATATTCATTTACATTCTCACCCTTTATGAAATATTTTTGATAATACCAAAAGGGGAGTAAATATAGCAAGTGGTGTATGAAATGATATACTAGATTGTAATGGTTTATTTAAATAATTATTTATTTTATTTTTGGTATTTATTTAGCCATGTTTTGTGATCATCAAAATGGGGGGGATTTTTGGCTTAGTATAACAATTAATTATTTTAATAATCACAAATATTTATTATTTTATTTCTAATAAATCATGTGTTTTATAGAAGTTACATATGTTTCTAGGAATTTTGGAAATTTTCCAAAGTATGGAAATTATCATAAATCCATATTGAACAAATAATCGACCATGTAGCCAGACCGGCTACCATGTGTCAAAAATTGAACATTTTCCAAAGTGCTCAAGAGACCATAAGCATAATGGATTGAAATAAGGGTATTTTATTGAAAAAAAGAATAAGTTTGGGACTCCACTAATTTTTTATAAAGGTTTTAAGTAACTACATGACAATTGGATCGACCACATGCCTAACCGATTGACCATGCTGGATTTCTCACAAAATCGTCAACTGATTGCACAAGTAAACAAACGATCACACAGTATGTCAACAACGGGGTTTTGGATAATTTATGAAGCTATAGTGTGACTTTAAGTGACCTCACATTGAAGTGAAAAGACCAAAAGGAATAGTTGGATTTTGGAAAAGCACTAAAGTGACCGTATGGACATCAAGGGACCGCATGTTCACTTGAAGTGATTGTATGCTTGATGGATTGACCGTACGACCTATGAGGATCCTGATCTTAGAATTTTCTCAAAGTGTTGAAGATACCATGGAGAATCTGATGTATAACTCTTTAAGTGATCATGACTAAAGTGGAATTATATTTTAATGCAATATATTCCAACCACCTTCTGTGTAGAATTAAATACTTGTTATGTGGCATTTAATGCTTCTATATTTAATGATGAGTACAAGGATTAGTAATTATTCTTTCCCAATAGATATTTTTGGAGGAAAAATTATTTTTAAAGAATAATAAAGTTAGATAAAGATAGAGAGTTTTTTATGATAGTGAAAAATGAAAAATGGTACTTTGTTTTCAAGAACTAGACACTCAGTTTTTATATTAAATTAACTATAAGATTTGAGAACAACTTCCTATCTTTATATCTATTATTATAACTAAAGGAAGACATCAAGAAGAGAATACCCCTCTATAGAATAACTAAACTTCAATCTTTTGCTACATCAAACTTTCATCTCTCTCTCTCTATTTTTATTACATTTGATTTATGATTAATATTTTATATAAATATATGATAGCACATAATCTTATAGATCATGAAAGATTACTCAAGTAATTTTTAGTGAATCAAGTTTTAGCCCTCTCAAACTTTGGAATATTCCTACGAATATTTCCAGAGCTAGGCGCGAAGACGGCGTGCGATTCCGGGGCCCGGTGTTCCCGGAATAAATTTTATAAAAATATTAAGTATTTTTATACTATGCACATGGCGGGGTTGTGTTTTCCCCTAAATAGTAGATCAGATCAGAAATCCGAGGGCACATTTGCATCCGGAGCGTACTGTTTACCCTAGGAGGGGTGTAAACTTTACGGGCGTGGGCCTGCTGTGGAAAAATCCACGAAGGGCATTTTAGTAAATAAATGGAAAAATTTATTTATGAGCATCGGCTCGAATAAAATATGAATGGAGTCTCGGATCGAAAATCTGAGCCCACCATTGCATTCAGAACGGTGCGTTTACCCTGGGGGTGACCTCATATTCTCTACGTCGAGAGGTTTGGTTTGAGGCGGGGTCGTGTGTTGATTTAATTGTTAAAAAAAAGAAATAAATATCAACTCTCCACCCCTCCTTCCTCTACGTGCTGACAGGCCCCTACACCTTCCTCCTCCGTTCTTCGCCGATGATCCACCGAATCGAGCAAACAAAGCACCCACGAGCTCGAATCTTGATGGCGGACACTCCCAGATCGTGCAGCAACAGCAGTGGAGTGTGCAAAGTGTTGGAAATCCACCAAAAGGTGGGAAGTTTGAGTTTTAAAATACTGGATTCCATTTTTGTGTTGTTTTTCTTCAAATTTTTATAAGGGTTTTGTAGTTTGGGTCCCGAGCTTTCCAAAACATGTTTCGGATCTGAATTTGGAGCACCGGGGTGCTCCCGAAAGTTTTCCGAAGGAAAACCTGGTTTTTCGACGGCGAGGGTGGTGGCCATGGAGGATTCCGGCGAAGCAGCGGTGGCGCGACGGCGACGCGGTGATTTTCGGCGGCGGCGCGGTGGTTTCTGGCGGTAGCGCGGTGGTTTCCGGCGAGGCAGGCGGTGGTCCGACCAGGTTTTTCCGGGGGTTCTTTAAACCCCTGTAACTCGCAAACCGGGAGTCCGATTTGAGATCCGTTTGCGGTGACGCGAATATTTAGTCGATACAGAATTATTGAGATTATTTAGATAATTTTTTGAGTCGGGTTTTTGGCCCGGGGCCATGAAATGTTGAAAATAATAATAATATTTTATTATTTTCAACTTCGATCCGCCATAACTTCTGTACAGAGTGTCCAAATGACATGCCGTCAGGGGAGTTGAGACCCTAATGGTACGAAAAAATTTTCAAAATAGTTTCTGGGTGTTGGGACTAAGAATAGTGTGTGGGCTTCATGAGGCTGGGTTCCGACATTTACGGAGAAACGTGACTTTTCTGATGGGTGTCCGTTTTGGACGATCGAGTAGTCGATCCCGTGTGTTTTTCCGAGGGGATCACAATGGTGTGATCCGCTTGACGAGTTTCGGGATCGTGGTGTGGGCCCCACCTGGGCTGGCTATGGTGAATAATACCTTTTTCACCGGGTGTCCGTTTTGGAAGATTGAGTAGTCGATCTCGTGGGTTTTTCCGAGGGGAAGCAATGGTATGATACACTTGATGAGTTTCGGGATCATGGTGTGGGTCCCACATAAGCAGGCTATGGTGAATAGTACCTTATTCACCGGTTGCCCGTTTCGGGCAAGTAAATAGCCTATCTTGCGTGTTTTTCTGCGTAGACCATGATGGTGGCCTCAGTATTAGCCTAAAAGTTGCGCAGTGTGGCGATGTTGAGGGTCGCTCAGGTTTGTGACATTTGGACCAGCAGTGGTTGAGGGTTCTCCCTTGGTTCGCTCCGATGAGGGTTCGTGTGGCATCACAACTGTGGTATGAGTTTGTGATCCTCTCGATAGGATCTCTAATCTGTTAGAGTTGTGGAATCCCTCCAGTGGGCCCGGGTCGGGATCCTCTAGCTTCGATACACTAGATCGGATTCTTGGTATCGTTGTGACCGTTTACCCACATGCGGCGATCCCCTATCTAGCAGGTTAACCCTAGTAGGGTTTGTGGCATCTTCAGGAATATGATCCCCTATGCATTGGGCCTTGCTCAGCAGGGCTGTGAAATCGTCGGGTATACGATCCTATAATCAACATGTTTTTTATAGTAGTATTGCAGTATCATTGGTTATACGATCCCCTACTCAGCGTGTGGTTTTGGTGGGGTTGGTACATCGTCGGTTCGATCCCCTACCATGCGAGTTATACCAGATGGGGTTTCGATATCTTCGTGACTGCCTTGACAGGCGACGATCCTCTATCTTAGTGACGTGTTTTTATCGAGCGCCAGATCAGGTTGTGGTATCCCTTAGCAGATCCTGGGAGTGATCCCCTATCTGTGAGATCTACGAATGCCAGATCGGGTTGTGGTATCCCCCAGAGGATCTTGGGAGTGATTCCCTATCTGTGAGATCTTCAAATACCAAATCAGATTGTTGTATCCCCCAGCAGATCCTGGGAGTGATCCCCTATCTATGAGATCTTTGAATACCAGTGTGGGTTCTGACATCCCCTAGAGGACCCTAGGAGTGATCCCCTATCTGAGGAGTTTGGTGTTTTTGCTGTTTTAGCTTGAATTTCTCAGTGATGATATCCGATGAATGTGATCTCTCAGGTGTGCATCTGGGATGTTTGTGTGGGACCCGATGGAGTGTATCTCTTGGACGAGTGTCATCTGTATAATAGTGATCACAGAGTGTGTTCTTCTAGTTGTGAACCGTTTCTGGTGATGAGGTCAGTACCTCTTGTGGCTTGGTGTATGTATCGAGTATATCTGGATGTTCATGGTATATGTGTGGAAGTATATCTGTGTCGATGCTCTTGGTATATGTATGGGTGTATACTTGATCTAATTTTCATGATATATGTATGGGAGTATACCTGAGTGGATGTTCAAGGTGTATGTATGGGAATACACTTGAATTGAGATGACTAGTTGTGTTAGCCGAGGATGGTCTCGAGATGGAGTTTCTCTCTCGTCCGGGTTCCCTCTGGCTGGGATGATATGACTATTTCCTTTTAGTTTCTCTCTTTTGTTTTGGGTTTTTGGGGGGCCAACTGAGTATTTTTATACTCACCTCTTCACGGGCCTTTCACATGTTTGTGTCTTGTGCAGACCACAGGCTTTTCGATGGAGTCCTAGGAGGACCCGGAGCAGGCGGAGCTTTGTGAGAAAGACTGACCTGGGTGTTTACCGGAGTTGTGCCGAGGATCTTACCAACGGGTTGTTTTGACAGCCATCCCCTCCTTCTGAGCAGGTTGGACACTTTTGAAGTTTTCTTTTGGTGGGCCCTGTTTTTTCTCTTTTGTACGTCTGCTGCACTCTGGTTTGGGATAGATGTATGCATGCATTTTCTATTCAGTTTTATATATCTCTGCACTATTTCATGGAGGTGTATGTGGGTGCGTGTGTATAGGTACCTTAGGTTAATGCCTCCCTTTTGTGTGATAGCCTACTTAGTACTAGTCGCCAACCCCTGGCCTATTGGAGGTGGGCTTGGGGAGTCATAGCTCGAGCCCTGTTGGGCCGGGTCGTGAAAGATTGATATCAGAGGTGGTTCCACCTTTGGGATCTCAAAGCGTAGTTGGTATAACTGTGAGTTTGGTTTGGGTTACATAGAGGTAGTGTTATGATTTTCCGAGTTCAGCTTTCAGGTCATGGATTCTAAGGTTGGTGCGGCGGATGACGTATCCATTAACTAGGACTCTAATAAACTTCCTTTCAACTCGGGATATTTGGACACTAGTCGCCGGGACATAACGGTACATGCATCATATAGGACTGGGTTTTTGGGTTTCCCTTGTTCTTATGGAGTCAGATCTCCAGATATACTCTTTGTATATGGTTCATCTTGATTGTATTTTAGGATCCCTCCACGATGAAATCCCACAAGAGGTCCGCAACGGGATTATGGTGACGATCCGCCCCGAGTATAGGATTTGGGGTAGGGTGTAGGTTCTTAGGCTGGACCTCCAGGTGGTCCGCCCGAGGGGCCACCACCTGTTGAGCAGCTGGTTGTGCCGGTAGGGTAGGATGGGGTTGTGTACAGGCTGAGTGCACTGCATGAGTTCCAGGGTAAGTTACCTCTGAGGTTACGGGGTGATCCAGACCCCCAGGCAGCTGATGACTAGCTTGAGGCAGTCACTCGAGTTTTTCACCTCATGAGGACACCTCCTGAACAGATGGTGGTCCTAGCGGCGATCCTTCTGCATGGTTCGTTCGAGTGATGGTGGAGCCTAGTGACGTAGTCCCACGATGAGGAGACACTCACATGGACAAAGTTTAAGCAACTCTTTAGGAAAGAGTTCTATCCGATGACACTGAGGTCAGTGCGGATTCAAGAGTTTCTGTAGCTTCGGTAGGAGGGAATGACTATGTCAGAGTACTCAACGAGGTTTACAGACCTATCGCACTACTCCATGAATATGGTTCAAGAACCTTTCTTTAGGGACCAGACCTTCGAGAAGGGCCTATGCAAGACATCTAGGTAGGTGTGGTTTCTTTGTGTCTTCCCACCTATGCTGGAGTGCTGGAGCGAGCCTTGGTGGTGGAGAGCTTTCTGGATGAGCAGATTTATCCCATTAGTGTTGGGCACATGGAAGCTGAGACGTCAGCAACTGGTAGCTAGTGGTAGGCGCAAGGGTCTGGACATGACCGACATTTCAGGAGGCGACCCTAGGATGGAGAATCTGAGGCTCAGGGCTCGCAGGGCTCGCATGCCAGTTTTGGTCAGCCACAGGAGAGGCGGTATTACTCTTGGGATGGTCGGGGACATATTTCTAGAGATTGTCCGACCCATCGTGCTGCTGAGAGGGAGCCGATCGATAGACCACCTTGGCAGTGGCAACGTCTCGAGTTTGGAGGTCCCCAGGGTGGAAGACGTGGCGATGAAGCTGGTGCAGCAGTGGGAGGTGGTAGGTGGTATTAGATGCCACCACCACCACCCCCAGGTGGTCCACGCCAAGCTTAGGGATCTAGAGGGTGAGGGCAGGGATAGCTGCATGCCCTAGAGGCTGTTGAAACAGAGGCTTCACGGATGGATATAGGTACGCCTTGTGTACTTTCTACTTTCTATAGTAGTTTGATAAACACTATTTAACGGCACTATTTCCTTTCTACTGCTTGCTCGAGTTTTGTTTAGGGCGTTGGTAAGACCCTATGTGGGTGTTGTTCAGCGTGCTTAGAATGCGTAAGGAAGAGGGATATTTTCCCCATTGAGACGTGTTTTTGTGACACGATCAAAACCATGTGGGTGAGTTAGTGCTGCCCAAAGCAGATAGTGTTGATGTGTGGTGGATGAGTCACTTTGACTTATGCGTTCGGGCAGGGGTGTGTGTTGGCGAGCTTGCTGGCATGAGAGACCGAGTTGAGAGTCCAGTTTCTTTCCTTGTACTTATGAATTTTTGGAGACGAAAGGATCTAAGGTGGGGAGGATATAGTGACTCAAGTTTTATCCCTCTCAGACTTTGGAATATTCCTACGAATATTTCCAAAGCTAGGCGTGAAGACGAAGTGCGATTCCGAGGCCCGGTGTGCCCAGAATAAATTTTATAAAAATATTAAGTATTTTTAAACTATGTATGTGGTGGGGTTGTGTTTTCCCCTAAATGGTAGCTAGGATCAGAAATCTGAGGGCACAGTTGGGTCCGGAGCGTGCCATTTACCCTAGGTGGGGTGTAAACTTTGCGGGCGTGGGCTTGCTGTAGAAAAAGCCACTAGGGGCATTTTTGTAAATAAATGGAAAAGTTTATTTATATCGTCGACTCAAATAACTTCTGAACGGAGTCTCGGATCAAAAATATGAGCCCACTGTTGCATTCAGAACGACGTGTGTTACCCTAGGGGTGACCTCATCTTCTCTGCGCCGGGAGGTTTGGTCTGAGGCGGGGTCGTGTGTTGATTTAATTGTTTTAAAAAAAAGAAATAAATATCAAATCCCAACCCCTCCTTCCTTTACGCGCCAACATTCCCCTTCACCTTCCCCCTCCATTCTTTGCTGACGATCTGCCAAATCGAGCAAACAAAGCTCCCACGAGCTTGGATCTTGATGGCGGATGCTCCCGAATCGTGCAGCAGCAGCAGCGGAGCGTGTAAAGCGTCGACGATCCGCCAAAAGATAGGTAGTTTGAGTTTTAAAATCCTGAATTCCATTTTTGTGTTTTTTTTTCAAATTTTCATAAGGGTTGTGTAGTTCAGGTCCCGAGCTTTTCGAAACATGTTTCGGATCTGAATTTGGAGTACCGGGGTGCTCCCGGTGGCTCCCGGAAGTTTTCTGGCGGAAAACCTGGTTTTTCGGTGGAGAGGGTGGTGGCCATGGTGGATTCTGGTGAAGAAGCAGCGGCGCAGTGACTTTCAGCGGCAGCGCGGAAGAATCTGGTGGTGGCGCGGTAGTTTCCGGCGATGGCGCGGTGGTTTCCGGCGAGGCAGGCGGTGGTCCGACCAGGTTTTTCTGGGGGTTCTTTAAACCCCTGTAACTCGCAAACCGGGAGTCCGATTTGAGATCCGTTTGTGGTGACACAAAGCTTGCATCGAGATAGAACTCTTGATATTATTTAGAGAATTTTGTGAGTCAGGTTTTGGCCCGGGGCCATGAAACGTTGAAAAAAATAATAATATTTTATTATTTTCAACTTCGATCCGCCATAACTCCTGCACGGAGTGCCCAAATGACGTACCGTCGGTGGTGTTGAGACCTTGATGGTACGATAGACTTTTCAAGATATTTTTTGGGTGTTGGGACTGAGAACAGGGTGTGAGCCCCACGAGGCCGGGTTCCGGCGTTTACGGAGAAACGTGACTTTTCCACCAGGTGTCCGTTTTGGACGATTGAGTAGTCGATCCCATGTGTTTTTCTGTGGGGATCACAATGGCGTGATCTTCTTGATGAGTTTCAGGATCATGGTGTGGGCCCCACCCGGGCTGGCTATGGTGAATAGTACCTTTTTCATCGGGTGTCCGTTTTGGATGATGGAGTAGTCGATCTTGTGGGTTTTTCCGAGGGGATTGCAATGGTGTGATCCGATTGATGAGTTTCGGGATCGTGGTGTGGGCCCCACACGGGCAGGCTATGATCAATAGTACCTTCTTCACCGGTTGTCTGTTTCGGGCGAGTAAATAGCCTATCCTACATTTTTTTCCACGCAGAGCATGATGGTGGACTCAGTATCAGCCTAGGAGGTGCGCAGTGTGGCGATGTTGTGGGTCGCTCAGGTTTGCGATGTTTGGACCGGGAGTGGTTAAGGGTGCTCCCTTGGTTCGCTCTTATGAGGGTTCGTGTGTCATCATAACCATGGAATGAGTTTGTGATCCCCTTGATAGGATCTCTAATCTTTTAGAGTTGTGGCATCACTCCGGTGGGCCTGGAGCAGGATCCTCTAGCTTTTCTACCCTAGATCAGGTTCTTGGTATCGTTGTGACTGCTTACCCACAGGTGGCGATCCCCTATCTAGTAGATTAACCCTATTAAGGTTTGTGGCATCTTCGGGAATATGACCCTCTACGCATTGGTCCATGCTCAGTAGGGTTGGTGCATCGTCAGGTATATGATCCACTACTCAGCATGTTGTTTATAGTAGGGTTGAAACATTGTTGGTTATACGATCCCCTACTCAGCGTGTGGTTTCGGTAGGGTTGGTGCATCGTCGGTTTGATCCCCTACTACATGAGTTATACCAGATGGGGTTTTGGTATCGTCGTGACCGCCTTGACGGGCGACGATCCTCTATCTGAGTGACATGTTTTCGTCGAGTGCCAGATCGGGTTGTGGTATCCCCCAGCGGATCCTAGGAGTGATCCTCTATCTGTGAGATCTAAGAATTCTAGATCAGGTTGTGGTATCCCCCAGCGGATCCTAGGAGTGATCCCCTATCTGTGAGATCTTCGAATACCAGATCGGGTTGTGGTATCCCCCAGTGAATCCTGGGAGCAATCCCCTATATGTGAGATCTTCGAATACGAGTGTGGGTTCTGGAATCCCCTAGTGGACCCTAGGAGTGATCCCCTATCCTAGGAGTTTGGTGTTTTTGCTATTTCAGTGTGACTTTATCAGTGATGATATCCGACGAGCGTGATCTCTTAGGTGAGCATCTGAGATGTTTGTGTGGGACCTAATGGAGCGTATCTCTCGGACGAGTGTCATTTGGATGACAGTGCTCATGGAGTGTATTCTCCTGGTTGTGAACCATTTCTGGTGATGAGGTCGGAACCTCTTGTGGCTTAGTGTGTGTATCGAGTATATCTGGATGTTCATGGTATATGTGTGGACGTATATCTGTGCAGATGCTCTTGGTATATGTATGGGTGTATGCCTGAGAAAATGTTCATGATATATGTATGGGTGTATACCTGAGCGGATGTTCAAGGTGTATGTATGACATAAACCTGAATTGAGATGACTAGTTGTGTTATCCAAGGATGGTCTCGAGATGGAGTTTCTCTCTCGTCTAGGTTCTCTCTGGATGAGATGAGATGACTGTTGCCTTTCAGTTTCTCTCTTTTTTTTGGGGTTTTGGGGCGCATACTGAGTATTTTTATACTCACCCCTACACGGGCTTTTCCCGCACATGTTTGTGTCTTGTGCAGACCACATGACTTCTGATGGAGTCCTAGGAGGACCCGAAGCATGCAGAGCTTTTTGAGAGAGAATGACCGTGGTGTTTACCAGAGCTGTGCCGAGGAGCTTACGAGTGGGTTCTTTTGACTGCGATCCCCTCCTTCTGAGCAGGTCAGATGCTTTTGCAGTTTTCTTTTGGTGGGCCCTATATTTTCCCTTTTGTACTTCTATTGCACTCTGGTTTGGGATAGATGTATGCATGCATTTTCTATTCAGTTTTATATATCTATGCACTGTTGCATTGAGGTGTATGTGGGTGCGTGTGTACAGGTACCTTAGGTTAATGCCTCCCTTTTGTGTGATAGCCTACTTGGTGCTAGTCGCCAACCCTTGGCCTATTAGAGGTAGGCTTGGGGAGTCACATCTCGATCCCCATTGGGTCACATCATGACAAAGTGGTATCAGAGGAGGTTTCACCTTTGGGATCTCAGAGCATAGCTGGTCTAACTGTGAGTTTGGTTTGGGTTGCATAGCAACAATGTTATTATGTTTCGAGTTTGGATTTTAGGCCAGGGATTCCAGGGTTGGTGCGGTGGCCGACTTATCCATTCACTAGGACTCTGATAACCTGAATTTCAACTTGGGACTTTTGGAAACTAGTCACAGGGACATAACAATACATGCATCATATAGGACTGGGTTTTTGGGTTTCCCTTATTATTCTTGAGTCATCTCTCCAGATATACTCTTTTCCTATTGTGCGTCTTGATTGTATTTCAGGATGTCTCCACAATGATAGCCCGTGAGAGGTCCGCAACAGGATTGTGGTGATGATCCACCCCGAGTAGAGGCCTTGGGGAAGGGTGAAGGTTCTGAGGCAGGACCTCTAGGTGGTCCGCCCAAGGGGCCACCACCTGTCGAGCACCTGGTTGTACCGGCAGGGAAGGATGAGGTTGCATGCAGGCTGAGTGCGTTGCAAAATTTCCAGGGGTAGCGACCTCTAAGGTTCCGGGGTGATCCAGACCCCTAGGAAGCTGATGACTGGCTTGAGGTAGTCACCTGAGTTTTCTGCCTCGTGAGGACACCTCCTGATCATATGGTGGTCCTAGAGGCGGGCCTTCTGCA
Organism: Viscum album; assembly: GCA_963277665.1. Taxonomy (NCBI): domain Eukaryota; kingdom Viridiplantae; phylum Streptophyta; class Magnoliopsida; order Santalales; family Viscaceae; genus Viscum; species Viscum album. The sequence continues at coordinate 151,850,863 of OY728159.1, forward strand.
TGGTTTAGCTAGGCGATGGTGGAGCCTAGTGAAGAAATCCTACGATGAGGAGACGCTCACGTGGGCAGAGTTTGAGCAGATCATTAAGGAAGAGTTCTATCTGGTGAAACTGAGGTCAGTGCGGATTCAGGAGCTTCTGCAGCTTCAGTAGGAGGGCATGACTGTGTTGGAGTACTCAATAAGGTTTACATATCTATCATGCTACTCCCTGGATATGGTTCGAGACCCGTTCTTTAGGGCTCAGACCTTCGAGTAGGGCCTACACAGAGACATTCGGGTAGGTGTGGTTTCCTTATGTCTGCCCACCTCTGCTGGAGTGCTGGAGCGAGCCTTGGTGGTGGAGAGATTTCTAACTTAGAAGATTCAGCCCGTAAGTATTGGGAGCGTGGCAGCTGAGACGTCGACAACTGGTAGCCAGTGGCAGGCGCAAGGGTCTGGACGTGGCCGACGTTTCAAGAGGCGACCCCAGGATGGAGAATCTGAGGCTTAGGGATCACATGGCTCGTAGGCCAGTTTTGGTCAGCTGCAGGAGAGGCGGTGTTATGATTGAGACGGTCGGGGATATCTTTCTAGAGATTGTACAACCCGTCATATGCTATTGAGAGGGATCCGGTCGATAGGACGCCCTGGCAGCGGCAACGTCTTGAGTTTGGAGGTCCGTAGGGCGACAGACGTGGCGATGGAGCTGGTGCAGTAGTGGGAGGTGATAGGCAGTATCAAATTCCACCACCACCACCCCCAGGTGGTCCACACCGAGCTCAGGGAGCTGGAGGGCGAGGGTGAGGACAACTGCATTCCCTAGAGTTTGTTGACCTAGAGGCTCCATGGATGGATAAAGGCACATCTTGTGTCCTTTCTACTTTCTACAATAGTTTGATAGACACCATTTAGCAGTACTCTTTCCTTTCTGTTGTTTGCTCGAGTTTTGTTCAGGGTGTTGGTAAGACCCTGTGTGAGTGTTGTTCGGCGTGCTTCGAATGCGTGAGGAAGAGGGATCCTTCCCCCACCGAGACACTTTTTTGTGACGCGATCAAAATCGTGCGGGCGAGTCAGTGCCGCCCAAAGAGGATAGTATTGAGGTGAAGTGGATGATTCCCTCTGACTTATGCATTTGGGAAGGGGTGTGTGTTGGCGAGCTTGCTGGCATGGGAGACCCAGTTGAGAGTCCAGTTGCTTTCCTTATGCTTATGGATTTTTGGTGATAAAAATATCTTAGGCGGGGAGGATGTAGTGACTCAAGTTTTAGCTATGTCAGACTTTGGAATATTCCTATGAATATTTCCAGAGTTAGGGGCGAAGACGGCGTGCAATTCTGAGGCCCGGTGTGCCCGAAATAGATTTTATAAAAATATTAAGTATTTTTATACTATGCACATGGCGGGGTTGTGTTTTAACCTAAACGGTAGCTCAGATAAAAAATCCGGTGTCATGGTTGCATCCAGAGCATGCCGTTTACCCTAGGCGGGGTGTAAACTTTGCAGGCACGGGCCTACTGTGAAAAAAGTCACCAGAAGAATTTTTGTAAATAAATGGAAAAGTTTATTTATGAGTGTTGGCTCGAATAAATTCTGAATGGAGTCTCGGATCAAAAATCTGAGCCCGCTTTTGCGTTCAGAATGACGTGTTTACCCTAGGGGCGACCACATCTTCTTTGCACCGGGAGGTTTGGTCTGAGGCGGGGTCGTGTGTTGATTTAATTGTTTAAAAAAAAGAAATAAATGTCAACTCTCCAACCCTCCTTCCTCTACAGGATGATGAGCCCCTCTACCTTACTCCTCTGTTCTTCAACAACGATCCATCGAATTGAGCAAACAAAGCACCCATGAGCTCAAATCTTGACGGCGGACGCTCCCGGATCGTGCAACAGCACCAGCGGAGCGTGAAAAGCGTCAGGGATCTGCTAAAAGGTAGGTTGTTTGAGTTTTAAAATCTTGGATTCCATTTTTTATTTTTTTTATTCAAATTTTCATAAGGTTTGTGTAGTTCGGGTCCTGAGCTTTTCCAAACATGTTTCGGATCTGAATTTGGAGCACCGGGGTGCTCCCGGTGGCTCCCTAAAGTTTTCTGGCGGAAAACCCGGTTTTTCGGTGGCGAGGGCGGTGGCCATGGTGGATTCTGGAAAATCAGCGGTGGCGTGGCGGCGATGTGGTGATTTTTGGAAGTGGCACGGCAGAATCCGGTGGCGGCGCGGTGATTTCTGGCGGCGGAGCGGTGGTTTCCGGCGAGGCTGGTGGTGGTCCGACCAGGTTTTTCCGGGGGTTCTTTAAACCCATGTAACTCACAAACCGGGAGTCTGATTTGAGATCCGTTTGCGGCGATGCAAATATTTCGTCGAGATGGACCTCTTAATTTTTTAGAGAATTTTTTGAGTCAGGTTTTTGGCCCGAGGCCATGAAACGTTGAAAATAATAACAATATTTTATTATTTTCAACTTCGATCCGCCATAACTCCTGCACGGAGTGTCCAAATGATGTGCCGTCAGTGGCGTTGAGACCCTGATGGTATGGAGGACTTTTCAAGATAGTTTTCAGGTGTTGGTACTAAGAACAGGGTGTGGGCCCCATGAGGCCGGGTTCCAGCGTTTACGGAGAAACATGACTTTTCTGCCCGGTGTCCGTTTTAGACGATTGAGTAGTTGATCCCGTGTGTTTTTCCGAGGGGATCAAAATAGTGTGATCCACTTGACGAGTTTCAGGATCATGGTGTGGGCCCCACCCGGGCTGGCTATGGTAAATAGTACCTTTTTCACCGGGTGTCCGTTTTGGACGATTGAGTAGTCGATCTCGTGGGTTTTTTTGAGGGGATCGCAATGGTGTGAACCACTTGATGATTTTTGGGATTGTGGTGTGGGCCCCACATGGGAAGGCTACGATGAATAGTACCTTGTTCACTGGTTATCCGTTTTGGGCAAGTAAATTGCCTATCCTGTGTGTTTTTCCACGTAGACCGCGATGGTGGCCTCGGTATCGGCCTAGGAGGTGCATAGTGTGGTGATGTTGCGGGTCATCCAAGTTTGCGACGTTTAGACCAACAGTTGTTGAGGGTGCTCCCTTGGTTTTCTTCTATGAGGGTTCGTGTGGCATCAAAACCGTGGTATGAGTTTGTGATTCCCTCGATAGGATCTCTAATCTGTTAGAGTTGTGGCATCCCTCCAGTGGGCCCGGGGTGGGATCCTCTAGCTTTTCAACCCTAGATCGGGTTCTTGGTATCGTTGTGACCACTTACCCACGGGCGAAGATCCCCTATCTAGCAGGTTAACCCTAGTAGGGTTTGTGGAATCTTCGGGAATATGATCCCCTAAGCATTGGGCCGTGCTCAGTAGGGTTGTGCCATCATCGGGTATACGATCCCCTACTCAACATGTTGTTTATAGTAGGGTTGTGGAATTGTTGGTTATACGATACCCTACTTAGTGTGTGGTTTCGGTAGGGTTGGTGCATCGTCAGTTCAATCCCCTACTACATGAGTTATACCAGATGGGGTTTCAGTATCGTTGTGACCGCCTTGACGGGAGATGATCCTCTATCTGAGTGACATGTTTCGGTCGAGTGCCAGTTTGTGTTATGGTATCCCCCAGCGGATCCTGGGAGTGATCCCCCATCTGTGAGATCTATGAATTCCAGATCGGGTTGTGGTATCCCCCAGTGGATCTTGGGAGTGATCCCCTATCTGTGAGATCTTCGAATACCAGATTGGGTTGTGGTATCCGCCAGCAGATCCTGAGAGTGATCCCCTATCTATGAGATCTTCTAATACCGATGTGGGTTTTGGCATCCCCTAGAAGACCCTAGGAGTGATCCCCTATCCGAGGAGTTTGGTGTTTTTGCTATTTCATCATGACTTTCTAAGTGATGATATTCGAAGAATGTGATCTATTAGGTGAGCATCTGGGATGTTTGTGTGGGACCTGATGGAGTGTATATCTCGGATGAGTGTTATCTGGATGACAGTGCTCGTAGAGTGTGTTCTCCTAGTTGTTAACCGTTTCTGGTGATGAGGTCAGTACCTCTCGTGGCTTGGTGTGTGTATCGAGTATATCTGGATGTTCATGGTATATGTGTGGACTTATATCTCTGTGGATTCTCCTGGTATATGTATGGGTGTATACCTGAGCGAATGTTCATAATATGTGTATGGGTGTATACCTGAGCGGATGCTCAAGGTGGATGTATGGCCATACACCTGAATTGAGCTGACTAGTTGTGTTAGCTAAGGATGGTCTCGAGATAGAGTTTCTATCTCATTTGGGTTCCCTCTGGCCGGGATGAGCTGACTATTGTCTTTTAGTTTATCTCTTTTGTTTTGGGTTTTTGGGGTTCCTACTGAGTATTTTTATACTCACCCCTACACGGGATTTGCCCGTACATGTTTGTGTCTTGTGCAGACCACATACCTTTTGACGAAGTCCCAGGAGGACCCGGAGCTTTGTGAGAGAGACTGACCGGGGTGTTTACGGGAGCTGTGCTGAGGAGCTTACCGGTAGGTTATTTTGGCAGCGATCCCCTCCTTCTGAGCAGGTCATATGCTTTTTCAGTTTTCTTTTGGTGGGCCCTGTTTTTTCCCTTTTGTACTTCTGTTGCACTCTAGTTTGGGATAGATGTATGCATGAATTTTCTATTCAGTTTTATATATCTCTGCACTATTTCATGGAGGTGTATGTGGGTGCGTGTGTATAGGAACCTTAGTTTAATGCCTCCCTTGTGTGTGATAGCCTACTCGGTACTAGTCACCAACCCCTGGACTATTGGAGGCGGGCTTGGGGGAGTCACGACTCGAGCCCCGTTGGGTCGGGTCGTGACATAATATTTCTTTATTACCCTCATATCTATACTCCCATGAAAAATGTAAAAGACGATTAGTGATAATCTTGGACATCCTTGTGTGCTATTGTCTATGTATACATGATCCGGGTTTTATATCTATTTATTTTTTAATAAGCATGCTTAGAAACATGATACTATCAAGTAGATAGGATTAGGTCTCATAACTCTTGTTTTTTATTTCTAATGGGTTCTTTAAAGTTTTCTTACTCTTTTTTCAAAACTATTTTTTTAAAAACTATACTTTTATAGCTTGATTTTACATGTGATATATTTACTGTTTAATTAAAGTAGAATAATCTCAAAAATATTACGATATCCAAAATTTATTCCAACTGAGTTTTGATAAAACTTTTGAGAGGTTATTTCAAAACATTAAATTAAATATACCTAAAATATTATTTAATGGGGAGATTTCCAAATTAGTGAATTTTGGTTTTTAAACATAAATTTTTATTGGATACTCAATTCACCTCCCTCTTGAGTAATCCACTCTGACCAACAAAAGATTATATACCAGGCTCTAGGAATCCAATAGCATGATTTGAGTGGGTAATTGGGATCTCTAGGTTGAAAAAACTATAGAAAATATCAAGACTAAATAGTCCTATAGAATTGGTTGGGATAAAATATCTAGACCCACTATTGGTGTATAGGTGCCTGACTAGGTTTCATGGGGAGCATACGCATCCCTAGAAAATATAACCCACTCTATTATTATCTCAATAAATCATGAGTCTGAATCCCCTAACTAGAGAAACATCATAACTAGAGGGGATGTGGACTCATCTAGATCATCCATTAGATCCCTATAATCACCTCAAAATAGCCCAATAGTATAGGGGATCATTTGAGAAATATCATGGCCAATTACTAATCCATTATCATCCCAAAGGTCTCCTCCCACATCCAAAACCTAAATAAGAATGACCTTAACATACCAGGGCAATAGACACCAGCAAAAAAGAGTTAGAAAATTCCTATATCCATTATCAAACCATCAAATCATTGACACCTACCATATAAAAGGTCAAAAAAGAATAATTAAACCCTACATGGCCCCCAAAACCTCAGCACAAGTAGGACACCCTATAAGTGTTTATTTTAGAAAAAAAATCCTCGGTCCAAGACCACCAAAGAAAGACTGAACATCCTCTCGTTACACACCCATAGATCACATCAACCACAAGGGGAAACTCAAGTAGAACCACACCCATAAGGTAATTCCTAAAATAGGTCCCCTAGACCTATATCAACAACAGATCAACAACACCAAGTTGTACCCAATTCCCCTCGACAACATCATAACCCAAAATATCCTTCTGATCCAGACCTCAAGAGACCCGATCTAGTGATATCATTTAAGAAACTACTTGGTCACATATTCTTGGAACTTCCTGACTAATCCTCAACTAAACCCCTTATAATTCCAAAGACAATCTGATCAATGAACTCACAACCCTCATCAATCCTCACATATCACATCCCAACCCGCAAGAGGATTCTAAATCAAAACCTTAATAAAATAATCATGTTGGAAGATTTTTAATACAAAACACATCCTAAAAAACTCTAAACACAAAAGGGATATCACTAATGTAATATATTAAGATAAAGACTTAGAATGGACTACTCATACGTCCGATTACAACTACAGGGAAAAGAATAGGTGAAAAATCTCCCAGGAGGGGGTATATGGCATGTACCTTGGGTACACGATGTGTACCACTAACATTCCTCCTTAGACATGTTACTTGTCTTGTACTAGTGTGAAATTTTAAAATTACATCACATGCCTACCTTATAAACAACATATACCCTACAAGGGGTACCTACCCGTGTACCTCGACCCACTTGGTGTGTAAAATGCCTAACTAAATGTCATGCAACAAAAAAAATGACATGTATCTCACATGGGGTACCTAGAAATGTATCCTACATAGGGTTAGTCTAAGTACCCAACATATAATCAGGACATGTACTATACATGGGCATCAATTTTCTATATTAGACGACCATGAACCCAACACACGGGGTGTCTAGTTGGGTGCTCAACCACAAAACTAATCCACTCTACATGGAATACTCTAAGAACACATGTTATGTAAAATGATTCTTCAATAATTCAACCAAAATCAATTACACATGATGTGTGACTCAAGAACACACAACATGCGATCATGTTTTCCCAAATAGAAAACCCTTTGCGATGCCTTGAAACCCTCGAATCACTAAAAAAACACCCCACAATGGTTCTCATGGAACCCCAAACAACACATGAAACAAATTAAAAACTTAAAAAAACTAATCTATGGGTATTTGTGAAAAAATATCAAGAATAAGCCTACTTATGAGCGTAAAATACTGAAGCTTCAATCCCAGATCCTCGAGATTCCATCGCAGCACTCCAATCGATCTCTTTAGATAAAATTCAACATGATCCACTCTCTTTATCCATATATTTCTATATCGAATGAACACTCCAAAGGGGGATTACCCTAGGTCATATAAAAAAAACCACGAGGAGGAGGAAAGAAATAGAGAAAAATACAAGGAAATAAAAAAAGAGAAAAAGAAAGGAAAAGGGGTGCCCAACCCAGACCCCAAAACCCACAAAGATTTTATACCTTGCCTAGGAGAATCACCCCATTCCAGAATCCAACATGGAGTCAAAATATAAATTAAATGATCTATTAAAAAGATATCACTAAGTGAACGTGCATAAATAAATAATATTTAATTAATTAAATATTAAATATTCCACTAAAATTTGAATGGATCAAAATTTCACCACACTCTTTCCCTAGGTAAAACACCTTATTTCAGGACCAACAGAGTGGTCATAAATTTTATTTGAGATATTATCACAAGATAAATGACCATTTTCTCCTTGAAAAAACACTCAAGAGAAAAAAATAATTTTTTTCTTGATTTTTTCAAAATCCAAGTCATAGTTCGTGACACATACCCTAGTTACACTATAGTGACCCTACATTTTATTACATTACTATTACGTCATTTTAAAGATAAAAAACATAAAAGCATTAAAAAAATTATCCAAAGGTTTAATGTCTTGTGAAAATTAGAACCAAACATAAAATTTACATAATAAAACATAAACATTATTTAATTCATTCTTCTCTAGATTCTTAGTGGCCCTCGTTTACTCCTTAGTATAAGTAGTCACCTGAAGATATATATCAAAGAAATGGGTGATCTAAAATCCTAGCAAGAGGATATATAAAAATACAAATCAAAATAACAAGGGTGAGAATAATCATAATCATAATAGAATAATCATGGGATCATAGTCATAATAATTATAGGAATAATCAGATAAATTCATGGAATGTGGCAATGCATAAAAATGAAACAACATTTCTTAGTGGTCAACTACCACACATACGTATGAACAAAGATAGCACAATGTTTATACATAGCATATGTTCATAATCATAACATCATAATTGTGAAAAAATATAGCATCATGTTAATTCATATTTCACATTATCTCATGATATACATCACATTACCCAATGAATTAGAGTGCTATATAATTCTGGTCACACCCGTCACATCATAACAATTACATAATTATGCATGCCACTTAGAACATATATCAATCTTAGACATAAAATAAATAATAAAAAGGAAATTATTTTAATGATAATTTCATAAATCATACATTCATGAACAAAATTTTGGGTTCCCAAAATAAAAAGGGAATAACATACTTGGTATAAGAATCATCAATCTCGAGTGAAGAAGAAACAATATCAAGAGAAGTAAATGGTGTGTTTTTTAGAAAGAAGAGTTATTTTAAAAAAATCTTTGAATTATTAATAAAATAATATTTTAAACATATATATACTTGAAAATAAAATGTAAATGAAACTTTAAGAACATAATATGAACATTCATATCATGGAAGAGAGAATAACCCAAAGAAAAGAATTGGGTTCGAGAGTCCCTATACCTTAAGTCTGAATGATTCAATCACTTTAATATCCTGGATAATAAAATTGGATTCATTAATTAATAAATACGGAACCTCTTTTAGATGTATTTTATTCATTATAATTTTATTAAGTTTGTTTATTTCCATTATGATGAGTTATAGAGTTCAATTCCGTCATTCCGAGAGTTTTTGTTTTCTTGGTTTTCATGATCGTTTCACTTGTATTCATGCATGGAAGATCGTGTAAAATGGGGATAATAATCCATAATTGAAATTTTATGTTATTAAGGAACTTAAAAAAGTTTAATTTTTCTTATATATTATTATTTTTCTAGATATTATGATGATTCATTAGATAAAATTTTAATGAACACCATTTAGATTAATTTTGGCGATTTTCAAACACAATGAACTTTTTTTGTTTTAGTATTTAATATTATGTATATAAGTTAGTTATAGAACATAAAAAGGTTATAAAATAAATTTTAAAATCTGTTTCAAACATTATAATGGTTTTATGACCAGCCTTCAAGGTGGTAAAATAAAATGAAAATGCATCATCCATGATGGTGGTGAATCGACACATCACTAACGATGATTTCATTTTTTAGAATAAAAGGGAGAGAAGAAGAGGTTTGATGATGAATTATTACATTAAAATAATAAAATTAAAGTATATATAAGATGATATAGTTATAATTACAATTGTATAAGGGGAGTTTAGGATATAATAATAAAATAAAATAAATTGAAAAAAATTTAAAAAAAAATGAAAGAGGATTTTACCTCTTGATTTTTTCTCCATGAGGACCTCCTTATGGAAATTGGTTTTGGTATTTTGTTGAGAAAAAAGGATCATAGAAATGGGGGAGAGTATTTATAATAGTATTGAGTAGAAATTTTACAATATTATATGATTTGGAGTTGTAAGGAGAAGAGGTAGCGAGGGGTGGTATTTATAGGGGAGGAGATGTGTGTTTTTTTGATTATTTTATTCATTAGTTTTTTATTTTGGCTCAAGACTATGAATAGTTTAAATATTATCAATAAATATATTAAATAAATAAGTATTATTTGATATTATGGTGCTTACATCATCTATGACTCAATAAATAGTGATTTTAACTTATATTGTTATATACCATAAATTACCGTATTTCACTATTCATAAAAAAATCAACTATTTTAGAAAAATATAAAAACTCAATACTAACCATTTATCGATGTTTAGAATTAAAAAATTAACTCCATTTTATAAAAATAATTTTATAAATATGAGAAATTTAATTTTTAATTAAAATCATCATTTATTTGGAAAATACTGATTTTAAAATTATAACGAATTTTATAATATTCTAAAAAATTAATTAAGGTATCATAATTTTATCTTATAATAATAAGACAAAAAAATATTAATTTATGAATCTATTTTATGAAAATAAATTTTCTATTAAATCATTATATTAATTATAAAATTCTAGATAAACATTTATGTTTTATAAAATACCAACAATTAATTAATAATTTTTAAAACATTTATTTACTTATACTATGATATAATTATATCATATTATCATTTATAATATGCCTAAATTTTATTTATACTTTCACAGAAGAGGTTACTATTCTATTGGTCAAATTACTATTCCTAATGGTCACATTACTATTCCAAAGGTCAAGGTGCTATTCCATCATTATAGATTCTTTAATTTATAAAAATACCTATTATTTCATTAATTATTCATTTATAATGTTTGTATTTTGTTCTCAAAGTGATTTTATGTGGTTTATTCTATATGAAATACTCATAAGAAGGAAATTTACATTGATAAAATTTTAGGTCGTTACATACACCACTTCCTTTCCAAGCTTGGACAAATGAGCTTCATAAGTAAGAATACCACTACTTGAAACCATTTATTATACCTTAATTATTAATTTTATAAAATGTTTAATTTTATTTATAGGAGATTAATTAATGGATATGTCACAATGATCATATTTAATAATTATAATATTATCTCAATAAAATGTATCTTTATTTTTTTGTTTAGTGTTTCATGTGAAACAAGCTATTCAATATAGTATTTATTTTAAAGGGAATTATATATTTAAATATCAGGGTGTTACAATAAAACATAAATGAATAATGATATCTTATGTGGAATGTTACTCAAATGTTAACATTTAAGGTTCGACTTCTATTTATCAATCGTAGAATACCATGCGAGTCATACAATATGATTCATTATATCATAACACTTATTATAGAATCCCTAACCAGTTCACCTCTACTATGACCGAATTGAGTGCCATATACCTCAAGTGTGCCTTCCCATACATAAAATACTACCAACTAATGGTGATGATCTATGTTTAAAGTGGAGATACTATACCCTCATTGGTATAGATGGATATAAATCAAAGTGGAAGAAATATATAAATATTTATCAGTATAAAGACAGGATAAAAGATACATCAGATCTATATGACATCAATAAATAAATAACAACTCCCATGATATAAAAAACGGGTAGATATAATTTCATACAATAATAAAATATATAAATAGGTCTTCCTATGGGTCAATCATATACAATAGGGTGTAAAATAAACAAAAAGTATGGTTCAATCACCAAAACCGGTCTCTATTCCATGCCAGGTTCTGTATCCCAACTCCAACCAAGTCCCCCAAACCATCCATCCTATATAGACCCCTTTCCCTTTTCAATATATGCGACTATGAAGTCTACCCAGATAAAAAATGAACCTAGAAAGGGTGTGGGTACAACTAATTAGGTCATCACAAACAATGTCCCTAACACATCTAATATATACTAGTTCATGATATATTCTTAAATAAACAAATCACTTATAGTGGTAGAAATAATAAATAAGTTACAACCACCAATTCTATACCGCCACCCATGTGTGGACATAATTTCTTTAGCCAATGATAAAGTGTCTATGAAAATATCACATAATTACCAACTGAGAATCACATCCCAAGTCATAGTAATGAGCATGAAATCCCATCATAGTATAATAGATAACACTTGAGAAGTACATACCATCATAATACTATATATGACATATGGGCCATACATCCTGAGAACCAAGTCATATCAATAGACAATACATCTTGATAACAACCCATAATAGTGGTCCTAATTTTATAGTAAAATGAACCAAAATGGGTACAATGTCCCCAATTAATAGTATAATAAATGGTATAATGTCTTGATGCAATCATCAAGAGTGGATTTTGTATCCTTAGACATAGGAATAATCTCAAGAGGGAAGCACATCCCTTGTCTAAAGCCACCTCATAAGAGAGAGGGAATAACATCCCAAAAATAATGATTCTCTCATGGGTATAACATCATCTTCCTTGGAAGCATTATACTTTTATTAATACATCCCATATCTTAGGTAAATAAAAAATAACATAGCATAGCATCCAATAAGTATCATTCTCACATGGGTGTCTCATTCCCTCCCTTAGAAGAATTACACTATGGGAAGTACATCATGCTTCCAAGGATAATAAAAAATAATTGAGCATAGTATTGAGATCAATATTTATTTAGGAAGATATTGAGATCTAGAGTTGTTCTGACCTTAGTAATATTGTTGATACCTAGAGGGAGTTTGTTGAGATCTATAGTTGAAGAAGAATCCTTTAACACAGTGTTGTTTGTATAAGGTGGAATAATCAGAGAAGAAAAGTAGTGGATATATTTATGTGTTGTATTTTTTTTCAATACATAAATATTTTTTAAACTCATATCTAATAAAGTTTATAATATGAGATAAATATTGTTAAGAAGTTTAGATGTGGTTAGAAGAAGTTTGAAGTTGTTTGTAAGAATTTTAGTGGGTTTTGGTGTTGAACATAATTGGGACTGAAAGTTGACAATGGAAATACATAAGAGTAACTTTATTCAATATGTAAGAGTCATGTTGAGAATATGAGATATAAAATTGAAAAAGTAAATATGTTAGAGTGACAATTTATAATAAATTAAGGTTACTTTGGAGCTGAGCATAAGAATATTGAAAAAATAGCTAAGTCTCAAATACATAAAGCTCATTTTTGTCAATATGTAAGAGTCGTTTTAAATATCAATGAAATAAATAAGGGAAAATCTAAGAAAATGGTCTATCAATAAGAAAATTCCTTGATATGTGAGTTTTTTTATTTTCATATATAAGAGTTTATTAGAAAGAGAATTTGGAAAAGTGTTGAGCTGCATTGAGATACATAAGAGTAACTTTACTCAAAATATAATATTTTTTCATTGTGTAAAAAATCTACAAATACCTCAAATAGGGTTGATATGTAAGGTTTTTCACACATAATAATTTCTGTATTTAATATTTTATATTTGATACATAAGGATTTTATCTAATATGTAAAGAATTTATTTGATGCATAATGATTTTTTAATTTTCCAAAAATTTAAGTGTGACTTATAGAATTACTATTTCTTCAGAATTCAACAAAGTTTTTTCATAATTTTAATTTCTATAAGGAGAATTTGGAAAAATAATTTGATATGATGATGTTGAATCTATTCTTGCATGGATTACACATCATGAAGGTATATCATGATACAAGAAGATGGAGAATAATGGTCACACTGTGAATATGATAATCATGTCATGATGCAAGCCATGGATTAATAAAGGCTTATAGTTGGGTATGTGATTTGAGAGATATCCATGTTTTTTGAGAAAGACACGTTTTTATGGAATTTTGAGTAATTTTTATAAATATGTCATGTAATGATGAGAAACCATGAAACTTAAGATCTATCAAAAAGTCAGGAATTGGTTTTTATATGGCTCCTGGATCTCTAGGCATGGAATCTTCTACTCCCAGGGTCTTGATTTCCTCTATTGCATTGATCCACCCTATTTCCATGATGGGGACTTGGTGGTAGTTTTGTTTCAAAAATCCTTGTCATAATATTGGGAGGCTGTTGTGTGCTCCAATATTCATGAAAGACTTCATCAGCTTCCATATATTTTCCAAATTTATTGCTAAGTTTATTGGGTTTTACTTTTTGATGAGAATTCTTCTTAATTACCATACTCCTAGATCTAGTTTAGATCTAGGATCCCCCAATGTTGATTAAAGATCGTGTAAAGCTCCATGGATGTTTCAAGTAGCGGTGTTTGATGTTCAGGTGGTGGTTTCTCGTCGGGGTCTGACGTCTTCTAGGCCGGTAGTATTCGATGACTTGGTGGTGGCTTGGACCCCATATGGCAGAGAAGTTTAGTGGTTGAGTGGTGATGTTTAGATTTTGGTCTTTATATTAGGTTTATGTGAGTCATGATATTGAGAGATCAATGAATACCAGTGGTGGTTCAAGTGGATGATGTTTGCAGGTTAATGGTGCTGGTGGTCCTCTAATTGGCAATGAACAAAGACTGATCCTCTATTTTGGTAGTATCAAACTGGTTCAACTGAAACTTTTTTGGTTCGTTTAGGTGCTTTTGTTTATTGGGGTACATTTATATTTTTGTTCACTAGTTTTTCCCTCTTTTCATTTGGATGGAGGTGCAAAATTTTCTAGTTGCCTCTGGGTGGGTGGACTCAAAAGAGGGATGGGTGTGATAACACCCATCATTCGTCCATTTGTCATCATTTTATATAGACGTATGGGAATCATGGAATTGAATTTTTCTCAGTGTATTTAGTCTAGTTTTGCATTTAATTTATTTGGAATTTCTGTGAGTTCCTTGCATGATTTTTCAGGTGGGTGACTCGAAAGAGAGAAGGGTGTGCTAGAACCTTTCATCCATCTCTCCTCCACATGTCTGTGTTGGTTGGAGAGGTACTTTAACGTTTTTTTCTAGTTTAGCATGGAGAAACTTCTTGGTAGGGGGGAAACACATCATACTTTACTATTTTAACTATTTGATTTTTCGGAAAGGGGGGAAATGAGGATCTTTATAGTGCTTGCCTTGATGTTTTCTTCCCTTTGGAATTATAGAAACATTATGACCTTTATGACTTGCTTCTTTAAGGAATTTTGACTCTGATTGTAATGGGTTTCCTCTTTCCCCAGTTTTCAAAATAGGTATTTTTTATATTCAATAAAGGGGAAAGAACCATCAACCTTTAAAAAAATGAAACTTAATATCTGTATTGTTTTGAGGTGGAAAGATAGATTTTACTGTGAAGAAGATTATCACACTATAAAGGGAGAAATGTGAATAAGTGGTTGAGGATAAATATTTGGTCATGATATAATATATGATGTCACATCATGATGACATGAACTGATCCAAAATATTGAAGAAGATGAAGTGGGAGTGGTTGAAGAGAAGTTTATGATAATTACTCATATGAATTTAAAATTTAAAATGAAAATTTAAAGATATAGAAAGTGTTGTTGTTCTATAAGATAAAATTGAACATGGATTGTAACACCCCAGGATTTCAGAGTGTGTTATTTCTTAAAAATAATTCAATAACTTGCACTACACGCAACACCGAGTTCAATCACACCATTAAAAGAGGTCATGAATAGTATTAACTACATTTTGAAGTTTATATAATCCTTATAATTTTAGAATCCCTATTATGAGTTTCTTAGTCATAATGCAAGAACATATTCATTTTCAGTATTTCACTTTTATCAACTTCTAATAGTGAAACCTTTTTAAATACAATATTTTAAACTTTTTGACTAAATGGGGACATCAAAAATTTAAAATGAAACACCCCAATCTTCCACGGTATGTTTCCCTTTGAATAATGTGATAGCGTGTGTTGTACGCAACACCGAGTTCTAACACACCATAACCAATCAAACTAGCCGTTATAAATAGTAATACCTACTTTTTGAAAAAATATATTTTTTATATTTCAAAATGGACTTCATTTTTGGATTCGGAATATCGAATTTAGCCTAAGGTGAAATTTTGGTACTTTTCGGATAACTTTCATATTTTGATGAATAGTGAAAATTACTAAATTTTAATTAAAAACAACTTTTTTAATCAAAATAATTAATAGTGATAAATTATGAATTTGAGTGGTTTTAAATTATATTTAGAATATATTTTTACAATTTAATATAATGTTGGTCATTAGACATAATTTTACAATTAAACCGAACATAAACAAGTGTCAATCTTTTGATAGTTATTATCTCTTAAAAACACGCTTTTTGTTTTGACAGCGGGAATTAATTTTAAATTAATTTCTGCCACTTCTGTGTTTTGAATTTAGAAAAATGGATTCCATATTTGGAATCAGGATGTCCAAATTTTGTAAATAGGTAACTTTTATTTTTAGACATTTTGAATAATTACTGTGGTAAATATTTTATTTACCATGGTTAAGGGTAAATCCGGTAAATAAGGGTTAAAAAATAATATTATAATAATACAAAATTACCCTAAAACGTGTCCTAACCTTATTGGTGGACACATACCCTACCATGAGCATCCTTGGGTCAATTTGGGGACCCCTTGGAGCCACTTGTATGTGGTAGGGACACTTTATATTAATAAAGTTAAAATAAAAATAAAAATGGCATAAGCTTACATCTTTTAGAAGAACAATTTTTACATAGGGTTATACATGTTGGATTTTCGATTATAAATATTCATTAGAAAGATAAAAATATTTCCTACATAATGATATTTTATTTATAATTTTTAGACATCAAATAATTTAAATTATTAATGACACAATAATGATGCAATGTTTACCTCATTAATAAATCATTTAAATAAATAAGATTATAATGATTAAAATATTATCTAAAACCTGTCCAATTCTTATTGGTTGATGTTATTTAGAATATTAGCCATCTTATCGTCGCCCTCAATGATTTTTGGACCATTATAAACCGAATATAATTATATTATAAAGTAATACTTTCACTCTTTCCTAAAGAGCCCCTCTTCTCCCTTATAAAAGGAGACCACTTCTACTCATTCCTCACACCTCTCAAGCCACTTGGCTCGTCCAAACTCTGCCCAACTAAGCTCCCTACATCCCTCTCCTCCTCCTTGAAGCTTCCCCTTAGGCAGAAATCATTTCAAGAAGTCCTTTGGTTCCAACCAAAGTGAGTTACCTAAATTAAAGGTAACGATTTCTCTTAAATTATTTTCCTTTATTTTGCTTCTCCAACCCCCAAACTCTTTTTATTTC
The DNA here is from genome assembly GCA_963277665.1 of Viscum album. Lineage (NCBI taxonomy): Eukaryota > Viridiplantae > Streptophyta > Magnoliopsida > Santalales > Viscaceae > Viscum > Viscum album. Next base: position 151,867,818 of record OY728159.1, read on the forward strand.
CTTTCTTTTGTAACAACACCAGTATCATCAATATACTAGGATGTTGTTATAAGAAGGATTCAAACTACACATACACACAACTCCATCTAATGGATGATGAACATAATGTTTCTGTGGATGGAAAACTAACGCCTCACGAAACGATGATTGTTCAAATACATCTTACCGCCTCTCATGGTGGCCATTATGATGGCACTGTAATTAAATATGATATTAATGATATATATTTTATATATAAGCTTCTGTAATTCCATTTTATTTCATACCATTATTCGTTTCATGTTGTATATACATACGATAATTTCATTTGAGGAAGTGCGGACTACCGCCCCCTTAAAATGATATGACTCATTCATACCACACATGGAACGTATAAAGGATGGTGTTAATGAACATAAGTAACATATATAAAATATTATATTATACTGTAATAGTAATATACCTATGTATCATTTGGATTCAATTCTTTTAAAATAAAAATTAAATGGAAGTAGCGTTCGTGCGTACGTACGGACTACCGTCTCCACGAACGCGGTGAGATCCATCCTCCATCGTATCCATTCAAGTCTTATTCTCATTTTATGGTTAAAAATAATGTTAATATCATTCTTATTATGAATAAGATTTAATCTATCCATTACAAACATGTCTTACGTAACCAAACATTTAAGAAGAACGAATCGATTATCACCTGAAACGACGATAATACTAAGATATTATTAATAAAGCAATGTTAAAAGATCATATATGATATCATATTAATGTATATGATTCTTGTATAATTTAATAACAATTATTTCACCATTATACAGGAGGTTAACCGACCCCAACAAAGGAAAAGTACAAGGTAAGGGTTATTTCACAATCTCTTCATTATCCGAGGTTGTTTATACATAATAATCTACTAGGATATCTTTATCATCCTCATCCATGTTTCTTAAAAATGTATTTCAAAACATTTTTACTATTTACAAGAATATGGGTTAAAGTCATTTATACCCTTGTTTGACTTTTTATAAGAGGTTTATAAAGGAATCTTTCCGTCGTTTTCAAAACAAGGTCCTTTTTAACTTTTTCGACAGAATTGAGGTAAGAATGTTTTTTTTTAACTTATACGGCGGGTGTGGCTATTTTCCGCCGTTATAAAATCTTCAAATCTTCCCTTACAAGCTTATAAGGATATTTTCAAAGTAAATGTTTTCTTTTATAATTATGTGACTTTTAAATTATTTCAAAAAAAGATATATTTCTCTCAAAAATATGAAAATCCAGTGCAAATGTATACGTATTTAACGCAAGCTTCAAAATGTTTTCAGAAAACCTGACTCTCGAGTGTGGTAGATAGGAAGGGATTGGGAGTGGACCCATCATGGCCTATAATTAGTCGAGCAGTCTCAGAATTAGTTATTTTGTTTTCAGAAGCTTGCATAATGATTTCATAAAAACACTGGAGTACTTTTTAGCAATTTTAAACATAAGTATCTTCTAAAAATATTACATCGGTAGGTCTCATGAGACAAACTAGTGTCTTGGCACAAGGCCTTGAAAAAATCTTATTTGTAGTCTTGGAACGAGGCCTTGGCTATGTGGTTATGATAGTCTGGCATTATGCATTCCAACATTATGAAAGTGGTTATTGATTTTTGCATGTGATTATTCGATTAGTAGAATATCCATGTGAATAAGTAAATGGCATTATTTCATTTTATTTATGCCATACCATTTTGAAAGTTCATGTTTTAAAGGATTTTGTTTTAGTTATACATTGCCTTAAAAGTTTATTCTTATTTATGAAAGTTTCCTCTATTTTGTTATCCTTACTGGGCATTTGAGCTCACCCCTTTTCTATGTTTTATTTTTCCCAGGAAGTGAAGAAGTAAATTATGAATGACCTGCAGGGATATTATGTGGGGATATGAGTGTGGATTATGGAGACATTATGTTATTGTAGTAGTTTTTCATTTTATGATGTAATGTAAAACTTATGAATATATCTAGTGTTTCCAAGGCTACTAAACCAATCGGTCTTTCGAGATTTGATCTTTCTTGTGATCATGCCAATGTTACGAAGTAATGCACCGACTCTGGGTAGCTGGGGTCGGGGCGTTACAGTTGGTATCAGAGGAAGTTTAGTACAAACCTTGGAAGCTAGATTTAGATAAACTCTGATTAGAGCACGTAGACCTAAGATGAGCTTTGAGGATTAGTGTAGAAGAACTTCCTAGAATTTTGGTATTGTAGAGATTTTGTGAGTTTTCCAAGCAATACATCCCTGTCTGGATACGAGCAGGTAGAGGCGGCTCTGGCACAGATGTACCTAGGGGTAAAACCCGAAAACACCGCTTTGAGCTAGACTCGAACAGGAACTGGTGCACGACAACGGGCCTTGCTGCACTCTTGGTTACGACACTCCCGGGGGATATGCTTAGGATAATTCTCATTTTCTTTACAAACCATTATGAAGGGTTTATGAGTATATACTTCCTCAAAGAAAACATTTATATGATTATGGATTATATCCATAAATAGTTCAATTTATGTTAAGTGTTTTATAAGTATGGGATTATGTATTTTGATTCATAAACTGATCTAGTGTATGCCATTGTTTAGAAATGGCGCCCAGTAGAAGGAATGAGAACTCCAGAAATGCACATGATCCAAAGAGAAGGAAGGATCATATCTTTCATGGTCTTAAGCTAGAATTTATAAGAGAAATAGTCTCCCATGTATTATCATCATATGAAGAAATAATATCATGTGTTGATAAGATAAGTAAAGAGTTTACCGAGTCCTATGGATTTGAAGGGAAGCAAGAGAAGAAAAGGATGGAAGAGAGAAAGATGGATAAAAGTAAGAGGGAAAAGAAGAATTTTCCCATATGTGGTAACTGTGGAAAGAAACACCCTGGAACTTTCCTGAAAGGAATGGGAGTTTGTTATAAGTGTGGAGGAAAAGGGCACAAAGTACGTGACTGCAAGGGTAAGAAAATGGTTTTAAATGTACAATGCTTCATTTTCAAGGAGTTTGGACACTACGCGAACCTATGTACCAGTCATCAGACTATGCCGCAAATGATGTTATTGGATAATAACCAAGTTATGATACTACCACAGATGAAGAGGAATGATTAGAGTTCTTATGTTGATTATGTCAATTGAGTGTTGTATCAACAATGTACTTGTTATAATAATTATGGAGTATATAAGGATTGTACTGCAGTACTATTTCATTAAGGACTTGAGATGGTGTGGAACAATGAAAAGTGACTCAGTAGCAGGTTAAATGTTTGGAAAATATATGGTTGAGAGAAAGATAAACCATAATATGGTTCAGATACCAAGGTGGTGATTTTAGAATAATACATGATTGATTTGGATAAATTATATTGGATATTATTGACTACCTTGAAGCTGATTAATGATTTGTATATTCCATCATTGTTGGGGTTTAAAACATTTTTGGATTAATGAAGTATATCCAGCATTCTATATGGAATAAGGGAACATGAATGTAATCAATAAGGAATATGGTAATACATGATGAAGGTATTCATATGCTATTACGGGGTAAAAAGGATCTATATTATGTTTACCTTCCTTATAAATGTTGGACTGTGAGTTTGGATAGAAGTATTTTGGATAGTTCTAGTTTGGATTATTTTGGATTGCCATAAAAGGACAACCCGAAGGTCGGGCGGCAACCCGTCGCGTCCGGCAAGGCTGCGAGACTTGAACCCGCAACCAAAGGGCGACAAGGGTGTATCACCTACCACTATCCCACGAGATGTCCTGGATTAAATAAAGTAGTTTTTTAAAAGATCTGGTAGATGAATTATAAATTCGTTTATTTTGGAACCCTCTATGAATAGTATAAATAGAATTTTTTTTACGAGTGAATGATGAGTTTTGGTAGAAATTTATTAATGGATAAAACTCTAATTATAAACTAAGTATATCTCCTTATTATCTTATCCAATCTCATAAATAAATTCCTCAACATTAATAATAGAAACATAGAACAAAAATGTTGTCCTAGATGGTACCTTAAATCATCACTAATTTATGGCTTTGGGATTGTTGGCCTTTTCATAGCCATGTTCTCTACCACTCTCCATCAGATAATTGATGGCTAGATTTTTCTTCCATATCCATATTTTCTTACATGGAACCCTAATATGTGTTATTTTCGGTAATCTTCATACTTTCCACTCTTTATTTTAAATAGAGGCCTCATTAATTCATTTTTCGATGTGGGATTTCAACTAAGATATTTTGAAATGTCAAAAATGTGTTTTCCCAATACCATATATTTTGTTGAACCGATGGTACTTCAAATCATCATGGATTGATAAGTTTAAGGACCTCAATTTTATACTTGTTTGTGATTGATGACCTCAATCACTACCTATAAATATTTACGTTTTTCCTCCAATTATATGTCTCTAATTGCCACCAATGTTCTCCTAATCGAGATCATAATTTGGTGGTGACCCTTTAATTTCTCTTTTCCTCATATTAAGACTAAATTTTAGTAACCCAATTTCCAATGTGGGTTTTCCCACAAATATATTTTCTACTTTCAACCTTTTATTTTCGAAGAACAATTTCAAATTGCGAGGACGCAATTTATTGAAGGAGGGGAGAATGTAACACCCCAGGATTTCAGAGTGTGTTATTTCTTAAAAATAATTCAATAACTTGCACTACACAAAACACCGAGTTCAATCACACCATTAAAAGAGGTCATGAATAGTATTAACTACATTTTGAAGTTTATATAATCCTTATAATTTTAGAATCCCTATTATGAGTTTCTTAGTCATAATGCAAGAACATATTCATTTTCAGTATTTCACTTTTATCAACTTCTAATAGTGAAACCTTTTTAAATACAATATTTTAAACTTTTTGACTAAATGGGGACATCAAAAATTTAAAATGAAACACCCCAAGCTTCCACGGTACGTTTCCCTTTGAATAATGTGATAGCGTGTGTTGTACGCAACACCGAGTTCTAACACACCATAACCAATCAAACTAGCCGTTATAAATAGTGATACCTACTTTTTGAAAAAATATATTTTTTATATTTCAAAATGGACTTCATTTTTGGATTCGGAATATCGAATTTAGCCTAAGGTGAAATTTTGGTACTTTTCGGATAACTTTCATATTTTGATGAATAGTGAAAATTACTAAATTTTAATTAAAAACAACTTTTTTAATCAAAATAATTAATAGTGATAAATTATGAATTTTAGTGGTTTTAAAGTATATTTAGAATATATTTTTACAATTTAATATAATGTTGGTCATTAGACATAATTTTACAATTAAACCGAACATAAACAAGTGTCAATCTTTTGATAGTTATTATCTCTTAAAAACACGCTTTTTGTTTTGACAGCGGGAATTAATTTTAAATTAATTTCTGCCACTTCTGTGTTTTGAATTTAGAAAAATGGATTCCATATTTGGAATCAGGATGTCCAAATTGTGTAAATAGGTAACTTTTATTTTTAGACATTTTGAATAATTACTGTGGTAAATATTTTATTTACCATGGTTAAGGGTAAATCCGGTAAATAAGGGTTAAAAAATAATATTATAATAATACAAAATTACCCTAAAACGTGTCCTAACCTTATTGGTGGACACATACCCGACCATGAGCATCCTTGGGTCAATTTGGGGACCCCTTGGAGCCACTTGTATGTGGTAGGGACACTTTATATTAATAAAGTTAAAATAAAAATAAAAATGGCATAAGCTTACATCTTTTAGAAGAACAATTTTTACATAGGGTTATACATGTTGGATTTTCGATTATAAATATTCATTAGAAAGATAAAAAGATTTCCTACATAATGATATTTTATTTATAATTTTTAGACATCAAATAATTTAAATTATTAATGACACAATAATGATGCAATGTTTACCTCATTAATAAATCATTTAAATAAATAAGATTATAATGATTAAAATATTATCTAAAACCTGTCCAATTCTTATTGGTTGATGTTATTTAGAATATTAGTCATCTTATCGTCGCCCTCAATGATTTTTGGACCATTATAAACCGAATATAATTATATTATAAAGTAATACTTTCACTCTTTCCTAAAGAGCCCCTCTTCTCCCTTATAAAAGGAGACCACTTCTACTCATTCCTCACACCTCTCAAGCCACTTGGCTCGTCCAAACTCTGCCCAACTAAGCTCCCTACATCCCTCTCCTCCTCCTTGAAGCTTCCCCTTAGGCAGAAATCATTTCAAGAAGTCCTTTGGTTCCAACCAAAGTGAGTTACCTAAATTAAAGGTAACGATTTCTCTTAAATTATTTTCCTTTATTTTGCTTCTCCAACCCCCAAAATCTTTTTATTTCCTTTCTTTTGTAACAACACCAGTATCATAAATATACTAGGATGTTGTTATAAGAAGGATTCTAACTACACATACACACAACTCCATCTAATGGATGATGAACATAATGTTTCTGTGGATGGCAAACTAACGCCTCACGAAACGATGATTGTTCAAATACATCTTACCGCCTCTCATGGTGGCCATTATGATGGCACTGTAATTAAATATGATATTAATGATATATATTTTATATATAAGCTTCTGTAATTCCATTTTATTTCATACCATTATTCGTTTCATGTTGTATATACATACGATAATTTCATTTGAGGAAGTGCGGACTACCGCCCCCTTAAAATGATATGACTCGTTCATACCACACATGGAACGTATAAAGGATGGTGTTAATGAACATAAGTAACATATATAAAATATTATATTATACTGGAATAGTAATATACCTATGTATCATTTGGATTCAATTCTTTTAAAATAAAAATTAAATGGAAGTAGCGTTCGTGCGTACGTACGGACTACCGTCTCCACGAACGCGGTGAGATCCATCCTCCATCGTATCCATTCAAGTCTTATTATCATTTTAGGGTTAAAAATAATGTTAATATCATTCTGATTATGAATAAGATTTAATCTATCCATTACAAACATGTCTTACGTAACCAAACATTTAAGAAGAACGAATCGATTATCACCTGAAACGACGATAATACTAAGATATTATTAATAAAGCAATGTTAAAAGATCATATATGATATCATATTAATGTATATGATTCTTGTATAATTTAATAACAATTATTTCACCATTATACAGGAGGTTAACCGACCCCAACAAAGGAAAAGTACAAGGTAAGGGTTATTTCACAATCTCTTCATTATCCGAGGTTGTTTATACGTAATAATCTACTGGGATATCTTTATCATCCTCATCCATGTTTCTTAAAAATGTATTTCAAAACATTTTTAATATTTACAAGAATATGGGTTAAAGTCATTTATACCCTTGTTTGACTTTTTATAAGAGGTTTATAAAGGAATCTTTCCGTCGTTTTCAAAACAAGGTCCTTTTTAACTTTTTCGACAGAATTGAGGTAAGAATGTTTTTTTTAACTTATACGGCGGGTGCGGCTATTTTCCGCCGTTATAAAATCTTCAAATCTTCCCTTACAAGCTTATAAGGATATTTTCAAAGTAAATGTTTTCTTTTATAATTATGTGACTTTTAAATTATTTCAAAAAAAGATATATTTCTCTCAAAAATATGAAAATCCAGTGCAAATGTATACGTATTTAACGCAAGCTTCAAAATGTTTTCAGAAAACCTGACTCTCGAGTGTGGTAGATAGGAAGGGATTGGGAGTGGACCCATCATGGCCTATAATTAGTCGAGCAGTCTCAGAATTAGTTATTTTGTTTTCAGAAGCTTGCATAATGATTTCATAAAAACACTGGAGTACTTTTTAGCAATTTTAAACATAAGTATCTTCTAAAAATATTACATCGGTAGGTCTCATGAGACAAACTAGTGTCTTGGCACAAGGCCTTGAAAAAATCTTATTTGTAGTCTTGGCACGAGGCCTTGGCTATGTGGTTATGATAGTCTGGCATTATGCATTCCAACATTATGAAAGTGGTTATTGATTTTTGCATGTGATTATTCGATTAGTAGAATATCCATGTGAATAAGTAAATGGCATTATTTCATTTTATTTATGCCATACCATGTTGAAAGTTCATGTTTGAAAGGCTTTTGTTTTAGTTATACATTGCCTTAAAAGTTTATTCTTATTTATGAAAGTTTCCTCTATTTTGTTATCCTTACTGGGCATTTGAGCTCACCCCTTTTCTATGTTTTATTTTTCCCAGGAAGTGAAGAAGTAAATTATGAATGACCTGCAGGGATATTATGTGGGGATATGAGTGTGGATTATGGATACATTATGTTATTGTAGTAGTTTTTCATTTTATGATGTAATGTAAAACTTATGAATATATCTAGTGTTTCCAAGGCTACTAAACCAATCGGTCTTTCGAGATTTGATCTTTCTTGTGATCATGCCAATGTTACGAAGTAATGCACCGACTCTGGGTAGCTGGGGTCGGGGCGTTACATGGATCATGCATTGGAAGATATATAAGGAGAAGAAGAGAGTGATTTGAGAGATATAACATGGAAGAGAATAGAGGAGAGTTTGTGTGCAAAGAAGTACACACAAAAGGAAGAAGAAGAAAATGAAAAAGTTCATTCTTGTTCTACAATGCGAAGAAATGTGGGGGAACTATACAATTTTCAAGAAATAGTTCAATCAGAGGAAAATGATAATCCCTATCTCATTGAAGATCAAGATAGTGGTGAAAGACGTCAGTGGAAAAACTTTTAATATTCTTGTAACATGCGTTTATGGATATTCCCTACTCATTTGTATCCACCATAGTGATTTTAGTGGATTGTATGATCTTAAATGTTACCCAATCATGCCAAGTAGCAGCTGCTAATTTTAAGTAGTGAACCTTGTACATCAGGTGTTTTATTTATTTCCTCAGCGTGTGTGAGTTTAGTAGTGATATCACTCAATGTAACAAGTGGTAGCTGTTGATTTTTCAAGATATTATAAATATAATAAAATTGTAATATTGTTCATTGATTCACCCCACTCTCAATTAATATACATTGTTCATGGGTCCATCAAATATAGTATCCTGTATCCACCATCATTGGGGTCACATGGGAATTTCATCCCATTTCCATGAGACTAATGTCTTGATCATGAAAAAATTCATATCGGTAATAACATCCCTTATCATGTCCAACATGAAATATGCAGACATAATGTCCCAATGACAACCAGCAGTAATAATGCAAGGGGATATTGTCCCATATATGTCACGAAAACATGGTATAAAAATAGTTTATCAATATAATTTAAGAAATTCATTTAAATATTTTCATATAATTTACACACATCAAAAGTAATGTTGATCGATCCTCACATACAGGACTAAAGCACAAGTCTCACCCCAATCTAAAATATATCCAAGCATGCTCAAGTCAAGGGGGAGAAGTATTCACCCCATTAAATTCTATAAACCATCCAAAGATGGATAATGTAACATATAAGTTCCATAATGGTCAAGCCTCATGTTTACCTTACCCAATTTCACACCTCTCCTAAGTCTAATGAGGCTAAAGGCACCAATCTGAGTCCATTCTAAAATCATATAACTCAAGGAATCCTCCTAAGGGGTTCTAGGTATAAGCATAACACACTTTTAAGTCAATCCCAAGACCATCAGTGGCCAAGGTATAAAATCATATCAATTGAAGGGTCTATCATGTCCCTATACATCCTTACCCAGCTCAATTTAGTGAAGGGAAAATAATTCAGGTCAATTTAGGGCTAATTTCACATGGATGGATAGATCATGTATCACACATCACATGAAATGATCATAAACCACAAGGAATAATAATGAACCACCCACCTTGGTATAATGGATTCCATCTCACTGAAGATCACTTGATGAATCAGCTCATACTAGTTGGAATCACAAAATTTAATCCCTCCAATTTTGGGCATAAGCGATGGAACATGCTAAAATAGTGGAAGAAATATGGAAATATTAAAGTGGAGTGATAGATTTACCTATAGTTATCACCCTAGATGAACGAAACTAGAATTCAAATTTGAATGAGAGAGAAATCACTTTTAGAGGATAAATCACCAAGGATGACGGGGTCTTGTCTGTAACAGCTGAAAAAAGGGGAGAAATCCATAGTAATTGGATTTATCATTTTATATCCATTCAATATTTTTTTTAAAAAAGGATCAACAGACCATTATGACATAACCACATAGGTCACAAAATAATGTCTTTACCTAAGTTCAAAATGTGGGGTGGCCCTTAGGGTCACGATGTAGTGCACCCCTCCAAGGAAGAATAATCAAACTCGATCCCCAGATCCTTATGACACAACTACTACTAAAAAATTGATTTTTTTTTGCAATGGGTTATTTGTGACAAATCACAATTCTGCCATAAATAGTCTATAAGATCGACTTATTTGTGACAGACTAGTTCATCCATCAAAAATAATTTCTCCATGGGAGTTTTTGTGACAGATAAACTAGTCTGTCGTAAATTTTTTTGGCACACATACGCGTGCGAAGACCGGAATGAACTATTTACGATAGAATGGAAATTTTGTTACAAATAGTTCCTTTAAGATAGTTATTTAGGATAGACTATTACATTTATAAAAAATAACCCATTCTGATAATGAATATTTGTAACAGATCTATCACAAATAGCTGTCCCGATAAGGGTATTTGAGATGGATCCATCACAAATACTTTTTGCGATTTATCTATTGTAAATACGCCTCCAATCGAGCATTTAAGATGGATTCCGTAGAAATTACAATTATTTACAAAAGATTCATCACAAATATTTTTTCCCTAAATGAGAAAAAATATTTTCGGCGGTGGTTTTTGTGATGGATAATTTATCCGTCGCAAATACCTGTCATAAATAAGCATTTCATCACAAATAACCATCACAAATAGTCCAAATGATGAATTTTTTTTTGTAATGAAATTTACATCATAAGAAATGAAACTATAAATATGTGCATCCCTATCTCCTCCCCACGATATCCTCAGAAGCCTTCTGAATCTATAAAAAAAACCCTTTGATTTTAGATCTAACCCTAAACTTAGTAGATTCTGGATTGGATCTTCAAATTGTTTGATAAAGTACCAATTTTGAGATATTTTATTAAACTTTATTTTTAATTATGATTGTTTTTTTCTATTTAATTATAGTTTAATTTATATAATTAGTTATTTTAATTTATTAGATTGGAATTACATTTATTATAAATTAGTATAGTTTATTAAAAATTGGTATAATTTATTATAAATTGTTATAAATTAATATTAAATTAGTATAAATCAATAAAAGATATTATAAATTAGTATAAATTAATAAAAATTAATATAAATAGATATAAATTAATAAAAAATAGTATAAATTGATATAAATTAAGAAAAACTAGTATAAATTGATGTGAATTAATAAAAAATAGTATAAATCACTATAAATTAATATAAATCAATTTAAATTATTATAAAATTACTAAAAATTAATATAATTTAGTATAAATTCAAATAAATTTTTATAAATTAGCAAAAAATCATAGAAAATTAGTATAAATTAACATAAATTACTAGAAAGTGATACAATTTAGTATAAATTATTATAGATTAGTATAAATTATTAAAAATTAGTATAAATTACAACAATTAATATATATTAGTATAAATTGATAATATTAATAAAAATTATTATATATTCATCTAAATTAGTATAAATTGATATAATTTATTATAAATTGATATAAATTACTATTAATTCATGTAAATTAGTATAAATTTCTATAAATCAATATACATGACTATAAATTTGTATAATTTAGAATAAATTATTATAAATTCATCTACATTATTATAAATTAATACAAATTATTAAAAATTCATAAAAATTAGTATAAATTCATATAAATTAGTATCATTTAGTATAAATTAATAAAAAATTTATACATAAGTATAAATTAGTATAAATTGATAAAGTTGATAGAAACTAATAAAAAATAGTATATATTCGTATAAATTATTATAAATTGATATAAATTACTATTCATTCATATAAATTAGTAAAAATCAGTATAATATAATATACATTACATTCAATTGATATTATATAGTATAAATTATTATAGATTCATATACATTATTATAAATTACTATAAATTAATAAAATTTAATATAAATTCATAAAAATTATTATAAATTCATAAAAATTAGTATAAATTAACACAATTTAGAATAAATTAATAAAAATTGTTATACATTAGTATAAATGAGTATAAAATAATAAAAAAATATTACACATTAGCATAAATTAGTATAAAATAATAAAAATTAGTATAAATAAATATAAATTACTATAAATTGATATAATTTACTATAAATTGACATAAGTTACTATAAATTAATATAATTTATTATAAATTACTATAAATTGGTATTAATTCCCCACAAATTAGTATAAATTAATATTTATTACTATAAAATGATATAATTTAGTATAAAGTAATATAAATTATTATAAATTAATAATAATTAATATAATTTAATATAAATTTTAAAAAATTAATATAAATTAATAAAAATTAGTATATGTTAATTTAAATTAATTAAAATTGTTATATTTTAGTATAAATTTACAAAAAGTTGTATAATTAACACAAAATAGTATAAAAGTATAAACTAATATAAATTTTTATGTATTAGTACTAATTAGTATAAATTATTATAAATTGTTATAAATTAGTATTAATTCCTTATAAATTAGTATAAATTAGTAAAATTTACTACAAATTGATATAATTTAATATAAATTAATATAAATTTTGGTAAATTAATAAAAATTATTATAAATTCATAAAAATTAGTATAAGTAAATCTAAATTAGTATAAATTTATATCATTTAGAATAAATTAATAAAAATTGATATATCTTAGTATAAATTAATAAAAGTTGTTATACATTATTATAAATTAGTATAAATTAATATACATTACTGTATATTAGAATTAATTATTTTTAAAATTAGTATACTTTATTATTAATTAATATGAATTAGTATAAATTAAATTAAATTACTCTAAATTAGTAATAATTCCTCACAAATTAGCATAAATTAGTAAAATTTTCTATAAATTGATACAATTTAATATAAATTTATAAAAATTAGAATAAATTAGTATAATTTAATAGAAATTAGTGGAATTTATTATAAATAAATAATTTTTTATGCATTAGTATACATTAATAAAATTTATTATATATTTGTATAAATTAGTATAGATTAATACAAATTATTATTTTTTAATATAAATCAATAAAAATTGATATAATTTACTACAAATTGTTATAAATACATGAACCACTGAAACATATTGTGTCAACATGATGCATATACATCTATTAGTGCGTGAAATTAGCCTCCCGCACTCACATGAGAAAAAAATCCTACTCCATATTACTCATATTTTAAGATTTAAAAATTTGTAATAATATTTAGAATGAAATATTTTATAAAATATATTATAAAAAGTAAAAATTAATTATAAATTTAGTTAAAATAATTTTTATAATAAATTTTATAAAATAAACTAATTACTATATTTATTTTTAAAAATTATGGACCTGGGAAATAAATAATTTTTTTACTATGAGATTTTAATCAGATAAATCATAAAAAAATCCAAACGGTTCTAGTGTAAATTCTCTTTACACTAAGGTTGTAAAATAATTTATATTATTTACATTATGAAATTCAAATTTTGTTTCATAAGGAACAATTAAGTGATCATGTAATATGTGTGCTCTTAAAAGATATGAAATGTTTGATAATTTTGGGGATCATGTTCCGTGTTTTGGTTTTTAGGGTGATTATGTCTTTTGTTATCAATATGGTGAATGAAATTTATAAGGAAATGTAATTTTTTTGGTTTGAGAACCATCAGAATTTCAAAATTTAGTATATGATGCTCCTGGCCTATCTTTGAAGGACCTCGGAACACCCTGAGAGGGGAGGGGTGAATCTAGGTGTTAAATTTTTATTTTTAAAGTTATGGATCTTGTTCCCAAATTGATAAAAACTTATTAAATATGTCAAACAAATGAAATTAGGGAGATGACACAATACTTTTACTTGGTTCACCGCAAAGGGCTACGACTAAGGAGCATACACCGACAGTGTGTCGGTCGTACCTTAATCTACTGATCTTTACTAGTTTGAGGATTAAAAGATTCATTCACAATAAATTTATGCCATGAACATTGCTTTTAAAAAGTTTTAGGGATAACTCACTGCATCCCTCAGATCACTTCTTTCAACCCCCTAGCTCACTGCCTTGAGAGAATCCAAACTCAGTTTATCGACTTGATTGTGTATTCAACATATTTGCATTGAAGTATTTGTCTCAGTCTAGCACGAGACACTACTTGAATCGAATCCCAAATTGATGCACTTGAAATCACTGAACCACTGAACCGGATATTCAGAATCCTATCAGAAGCATAACACAACACTTGCACGCAGTACCTCAACTTGCGCACAAGATTTGGGAATTGTTGCGAAAGATGACTTTCACACAACCCCTAATTTCCACGCAACTCTTGTCTTTCAAGTAACTGCACCAAAGGGTTCACTTGGTCTTTTTAGACTAAAGGAACACCTAGCGCACAAGATTAACTCTCTTCAAATCTTTCGCATGCAAATCTTTCGCATGGCTGAGCAACCAGATTTTTTTGTAAAATTATTAAATATTCTATGGGAGGTGGATGCCTATTTATAGGTCTTGATGAACCTACACGCAAGTTTCTGATGCGTCTTTGTAGGTACGCGCAATATTCTTCCTGAGCATGAAAAACCCCTTTTGATGTCATATTGGGCGCATAAGATTCTTCGGTGAAACCTCATCTTCCGCGCACATTTATGTCTTGCACGCACTTTTTCCTTTGACATATATTGATGAACTGATCCCAAAATAATCCTTGCATGAAAGTTTCAAAACATCCTTCAATCTTGTGCATAACATCCTTTTCCAAACACACAATTCTCTATTTTCCGATTTTCAGGCCCAAAAATTTGGCGAACACTGGGAAACGATGGCACCTTCAATACTATTGTCTGCTTGAACTGTATGGTCCCTTTCTTGGAAATCATTCTAAACTTTCAATTAGGATTGACAAAAAACAAAAACTATACTCCATTTTTTGTATATAGCAGTCGTGGTTCCAACAATATCCCCCTTTGGGTTTGTTGTCAATCACTAGATAAATTCAATAGAGCACCATCCACAAGCAAAACCTAAAACACAAGAATCAAATCAACCAACACTCTAAGTATATGTGAGAAATGATGGGTGTAGAAAACAAGAGGGGAAGCTTGAATTGGGTTACTATGTTTTTGGAATTCTTAAAGACACCCAATATATTCTCTTACTATGTCACAGAAGCATTACATGCCCAATTTATTCTTTCTCCTCCTAACACCGAATTCACATCGTGTCACATAAGCATTACATGTACATCACATGTACTGAATTTATTCCTTCTACCCATTGTCAATAAATCCAATGACCGGTATTTTTTCATTGTATATCTCAAAACACCCCCGGATAGTATCTCCCCCATAAACCTACATCACATCCACAAATAGATTAAAAATAGTTAACATAACTGTGGAGAGGGGTATTTCATAGCCTCCTTATTCACTGGGAGGTGGATGAACACCGAGGTTCAACCAATGTTTCTCAAACACAGCCACTGATAGTGGCTTGGTCAGGATATGAACCACTTTCTCATTAGTTCCCACATGATTTATTTTAATTGCACCTTGTTCAAATTTTTCCTTGATAAAGTGATATCAGATTTAAATATGTTTTTTTACGAGAATGTTGAATATGATTATTCGTATTATCAATTTCACTCTTGTAATCACAGTAAATCACCATTGGTTGTTTTACCTCAACACTAATATCTATCAGTTTTTGCTTCATCCATAGTAGTTGAGTGAATTCCTTTATAGAGAAGATATACTCACTTTTTGTAGTACTAAGTGAAGTACTTTCTTGTTTCTTAATTAACTATCCAACACATTTCTGCCCAATATAGAATGCTCCACCATTGGTGGACTTTCTATCCACTAAATCTCCAGACCAATCAGCATCAGAAAATGATGATAATTCACTGTCCCTTCCTGCAGCAAAGTATAACCCATAATAATGAGTACCTTGAATGTTCCACATGATTATTTTTACTGCTGTCATATGTTCTTCCTTCAGATTACTCTGAAATCGGGTCGCTAAGAAAGTTTCAAAGACAATATCAGGCCGTGTCGCCATTAGGTAAAGTAAGCTTCTAATAATCCTCCTGTACATGGTGGGATCTATAGAGGTCCCATCGTAATGCTTTCCAAGTTTGGTTCCATCCTCAATCAGAGTTGATATTGGTTTAGAGTCATGTATATTAAATTTCTTCAGCAGTTCTCTTGCATACTTTTCCTAAGAAATGAAAGTGTAATACTTCTTTTGAATTACCTGAAGCCCCAAGAAATACGTGAGCTCCCCAATCATAGACATTTCAAATTCTGAATTCATGTGATTGACAAATTCATCCACTGATTTCTGCCTACTGCCACCAAATATAATGTCATCAACGTAAACTAGAACCATAAACTAATATTTTGTAAAATTATTCACATAAAGATTGTGATATACTCCTCTTTTTAATTCTAGCTTCTTGAGATAAGAATCCAGCTAGGAATACCATGCTCGTGGTGCCTGCTTCAAACCATAGAGAGCCTTCTTTAGTTTAAAAACCTTTGTTTCATCAGTACCAAGAAGAAAACCCACTGGTTGTTCGATGTAAACTTATTCTTCGAGAAAACCATTCAAGAATGTTGTCTTGACATCCAGTTGATATAATTTATACCCCCTTTGGATTACTATGGAAGGAAAAATCCTGATTGAATCCGGTGTAGCCACTATAGCAAAGGTTTCTTCAACATCGACACCTTCAATATGTGAATATCCTTTACATACTAGTGGTGCCTTGTTTCTTATAACACTTCCATGATCATCAAAATTGTTCTTGAAAATACAATTTATACCAATCACATTGTGACCTTTGGGTCTCTTGACTAGATCCCATGTATTATTCTTGTCAATATGATCTAACTCTTCATTCATGGATTTCATCCATGATTCATCCTTTGCAGCTTCTTCAAATGAGGATGGTTCTATAACTGAAAAAATACTGATTGTGTGTTATTCATAATTCTCCTTGTTTGTGTGGGTGCAATCCAATCCCCAATAATGTTGGATTGATCAATTTATGCTCTTAGATTCCTCCTTTGAGATTCAACCACATTCTCTCCAGCTAAGGTTTCCTCTTCAGATTCTTCTTCTGAGTCAACAACATGATGTGAATCCTGAGTGTTTTATACACCTTCATCTATTTCTGTACTTTCATTTACTCTATGTTCACTTTCTTCCTCATTTTCTATCATATCATAATATGACATCCTTGAAGAATTTTTGGGTTTCTCTTCAACGATCTTAACATATCTTCTTTCCATAACCCTTCTTAAGATCTTATTGAAACACTTGTAGGATTTTTTGTTCATTGAGTATCCAAGGAAAATTCCTTCATCTGCATTTTCACCATACTTCCCTTGATTTCCTTCTTTGTTTCTAATGAAGCATTTACTTCCAAAAACATGAAAGTATTTCAAATAGGGCTTCCTTCCATGCCACAATTTATACGGTGTCTTTGTATCACCCATATAAATCCCTATTTGATTTTAAATATACACTACAGCTTGAATACCCTCTTTCCAATAATGTCGTGGAATACAACTCTCAACCAGCATAGTTCTTTCCATGTTGTTCACCTGTCGATTCCTACACTCAACAACTTCATTTTAATATGGAGTTCTCATAGTAGATACATCATGTTGTATCCCATACTTCTATAGGTAGTTTTCAAATTCAATGGACATATATTCCCCTCTATTGTCAAATCACAACACTTTGATTATTCATACAATATCATTCTCAGCGATTCGATGATATTTTTTCACGCAGTCAAGCACTTGCAGTTTCCTTTGTATAACCATTACACATGACATTCTATTTTAATCATCTATTAAAAGGAAAAATAACCTTTCTCCATGAGTTCAAACAACATTTATCGGGCCACATACATCTATATGAATGAGATCTAGAAGATGAGATTCCCTTTTCTTCTTTGGATGATGTGAACTGTAGACCAGCTTCTCCTAAATGCAAGCATCACAAGACTTTTCATATTTATTATTTAGGTTGGGAATGTCTATAAAAATATTTAGTTTTGATATTTTGTCCATGTCTTGTTGATTAATGTGCCCTAGTATCTGATGCCATAGGTTATTTTCTTCTTCAATAGTCATTTAGAAAATGTTTTCTTTACTATCAACCTGATATAGGTTTCATTCTGTTCTACATCCCTTCATAAGTGAATTTTATGTCTTTCCCTTAATAGTGTAGCCTTTATGATTAAAAGTAACTATAATTCCCGAGTCAGAGAGTTGACTCATGCTGAGGGGATTATGACATAGGCCATCCACATAAAGGACTTCAGTTTTCTTTATCTCTCCATTAGCTAGTTCAGTACTTTCACTGCCTTTGATTTTTAGATCTCCATCATTACCAAACCATACTATTCTATCAACCCTCCTCTTGAAATCTGTTAACAAGCCTACATTACCTATCATATAAGACGAACAACCGCTATCTAGAATCCAGGTTCTGTATCTTTTTGTAGCTTTAAGGGCTACCTCTGCAAGGTTTGATTTCTCAATTTTCTTCTTTTATTTCCATGAGACATTGGATTGAGTGTAGGACACTGATGGACTTTCAATTCTCTCTTCCATGTACATGGGTTCTTCATATTCAAAATCTTATTCTAGAAGAGAAAACCTATATGTAAGAGCAACACTATCTTTTTGATTATCTTTAAATTGTCTCGGACTCTCGTATGAGGTGTCCATTCCCCTCCTTTGACTACAATCAATGGAATTATGACCAAAGATAGAACAACAAAAACAATATCCATAGAAATTGTTTCTTTTAAAAGAATTATGATATGAATTTGTTCTACTTTGTTGAACTACCATTTATTCTCCATTAAAATAACTTCTTTACTCTTTGCAATAAGACATGGTATGGCCTAGATATCCCCATAACTAACACTTCATGAGAGGAAATGTCTTCTCACTTCTATTTATCCTCATTCCTTATTGTGTGGGATAATAGTCTGACTGCCTCTTATTCTTGGAGGCTCGAGGATAGTCTTCTATTCTTCTTTCAGATTGAGTTGGGGATTTATTTTTCAGAACTTCAAAAGACTTTTCCACATGAACCACTTTAAGATTACTATGATTTTGGTCACCTTTATTTGTAGCATTTGACGATTAGGCCTCACAACCGATTCCACTATTTCCCATGTAAATGGGTCTTTGATCATTAAAAATATTTTCAACTCTATTAAAACCACGTTTCTCTCTCTCCAACATCTCAACATCTGAGAACCTTCCAAATTTTATTTTCTTCCTTGATTCTTTTGAAATTAATTCACTATCAAGTTTACTCCTAATAGTAACAACTTCCTCTTCAAGACCCTCAGTAGTTTTGTACTTTTATTCCAGTCTAGAGGTGAGGTCATTGATGACATTTTCCCACTCTTCAATTATCAGCTTCAGATCCACTAAATCATCAGTGATTTCAAGGATTTTAGACTTTAATTTCAATAAAAATTTCAGTCATTCATTTTCAGCTTCGATCTGATCAACATATTCAAATGATTCTTCTATAATTGATTTCTACTTATTACAGCTCCTACATTTAATCTTAAGATTACTAACAACATTATTAAGTTGCAAATCGGGATTGGAATTAGTTTTCAACTGATTAACTCCACCATTATCCTCTGATGGTTCTTATTTTTTAACAGTGTCCATCATGGATTCATGGTTTTCAGTTTTAAATTCTGGTTCTTCTTCTTGTCAGAATTCATTATCATCATCTTCCTCTTCACAAACAAAACTCTTATTCAGTACTTTATTTCTAGATTTAAAGTCTCCATTTTTGAAAAACCTTTTCTAAGGCTTCTCAATGTTTTCAGATTCTCTATCTTCATCATCGATCTTTCTTAATCACTGAGAGGAAATGTTCCCAACTTTTCCACAAAGGAAGCAATCTAGAGGCAACTTCACTTTGAATTTCCCTTTTCCCTTCTGGAACTTCTTGGCAATGAGAGAAAGAATTTATTTTTCCTCATCATCTTCACCACTAATATATTTTGTAATTTTTAGTTTCTACATGGCTTTGGATGCCTTTTTCTTTCTCACTTGAGTCGTATCATCTTCTAGTTTGACTCTCATTTCATATACCACTAGGCTGCTCAAAAGATCATCCAGAGAAATTTTGGAAAGATATATTTTCTCAAGGTCTAAAACTTTAGAATTGTACAGGGGTGAAAGTCTTCTCAATATTTTCTTTATGATATCAATGCCTTTGATTTATTCACCTAGACCCCAAATTTCTCCAACCACTTCAGTAATTCGATTGAAGGAGTCTGAATTCTCATCAAGATGCATTTTCATATCATCAAACCTATTGTGCTAGACTTGTAGTTTTTCCTCCTTCACTTTGCTATCTCCTTTATAAATATTTTCAAATTTATCCCACATGGACTTTGCTGAGGTGAAAATAATCACCTTTAGATAGATCTAATAAAAAAGATCTATGGTGAGAGCATTTTATGCTTTAGCATCTGTATCAAGAATTTTTCTATCTATATCAGTCATAGATAGCCCTGTTGGATTAGTAACTTGTATTCCTTGAATAGTGGAAAATAAGACTTCAATTCCAAGGGATCTTATATGAGATCTCATTATGTTCTTCCAAATCTATAAATTACTTCCATCAAGGAGAGGGATCCCCTAACACTGGTTGAATTATCCATGCTGGTATATGACATATCAAACATAGGTAACCTCCCTCTGATACCACTTGAAGGACCCCAGAACACCCTAAGAGGGGAGGGTTGAATCAGGGTGTAAAATTTTTCTTTTTTAAAGCGATGGATCTTGTTCCCACGTTGATAGGAACTTGTTAAATCTATCAAACAAATGAAAGAAGGTAGATGACCCAATACTTTTACTTGGTTCACCACAAAGGGATACGTATAAGGAGAATACGCTAAAAGTATGTCGGTCGTACCTTAATCCACTAATCTTTACTAGTTTGAGTATTACAAGATTCATTCATAGTCACTCTATTCTAGGCACACTATCTTTACAAAGGTTCAGGGATAGCTCACTGCATCCCTTAGATCACTTCCCTCGACCCCCCTAGCTCACTGACTTGAGAGAAGCCAAACTCAGTTTATTGACTTGATGTTCTCTTCAATAGATTTGCATTGAATTCTTTGTATCATTCTAGCAGGAGAAAATGCTTGCATGGAATCCCAAATTGATGCACTTGAAATCACTAAACCACTGAACTAGATATTCAGAAGCCTATCAGAAGCATAACACAACACTTGTGCACAGTACCTCAACTTGTGTGAAAGATTTGGGAATTGTCATGAAATATGACTTTTTCACAACCCATACTTTCCGTGAAACCCTTGTCTTTCACGCAATTGCACTGAAGGGTTGACTTGGTCTTTTTAGACTAAAGGATTACCTTGTGCACAAGATTAAATTTCTTCCAATATTTCGCGCGCAAATCTTTCGCACGGCTGAGAAACTGGATTTTCATTGGAAAATTCTTAAGTATTCTATGGGGGGTAGATTCCCATTTATAGGCCTTTATGACCCTATGCACAAGTTTCCAATGCGTCTTTGTTGGTGCACACAAGATTCTTCATGAGCGCACAAAACCCCTTTTGACGTCACATTGGGCGCGTAAGATTCTTCCACGCAACCTCATCTTCCACACACATTTATGTCTTGTGTGCACTTTTTTCCTTTGAAATATTTTTATGCACTAATCCCAAAATAATCCTTTCATTCAAGTTTCCAAAAAACCTTCAATATTGTGCGCAAAATCTTTTTCCAAACACACATTTCTCCATTTTCCGATTTTCAGGCCCAAAAATTTGGCGAACACTGGGAAACGACGCCCCCTTCAATACTATTGTCTGATTGAACTGTATGGTCCCTTTCTTAGCAAAAATTTTGAACTTCCATTGAGGATTGAAAATAGACACAAACCATATTCCATTTCTTGTATATAATGGTCATGGTTCCAACAATCTTTTGAAGAAAAAAAAACTCAGAATGACAGATCTAATCTTGAATTGAAACCACATAGAATTTATTATTTTTTAAAATCTATTGAGGATAAATTATATCCCAAATGAAAGATAATATAAGTTGGATTTTGTTACAAAATTTATGGGTATTAAATCCAATTTTATAATTTCAAATAGTTGATTTTATCAGGTTTTTTTATTTGGTTAAATTGTTGTTTCCTAAAGGGAATACATTTCCTATAAATTTCTATGAAATAAAAAAGATGGTTCATAATTTTGGTCTTAATTATCAAAATATAAAAGCATGTTAAAATAAATATATATTATATCATGGTGAATATGAGTTGTTAGCTAATTTTCCAACATTTGGAGAATCGAGGTATAAATAGGTATATTAAGGAAAGCCCATATTTATTCACGTTAAACAATTTAGGTATTTTTTGATTATATCTTGACTAAAACATCTATTTAAATTTCACAATAAAACATCATTGATGACATGACATATATCTAATGTTTCTATCATCAGAAGATTAAATCATACCCGTGATAGTGATTCTTGGAACAATTTGATCTGGTGCATCTATCTCTTTCTTTAGAACCATGTAACATATGGTTGGTTCTTTATAATGATTGTTTTTTCCATTTGGTGATAACAATAGTCAATATTTTTATTGGTCTATTTTCATAACTTCATACAACTTACCAACTTGGATGTTGGTGAAGGAAACATATATATATATAAATATATTTGGAATTACTAATTCTAGGGCATACAAAAAATAATATTGATGTTTTTTTGAATCCCTTGATTTATGAGTTAATTTTATCATGGAACAATAGTGTAACTACACATGATGTAGTTGGAGATATGGATTTTATTCTCAGAGATGAATTAATATGGACAATCAATGACTTTTTTGGAATATGGTATATTATTTGGATAGACAAACATAGTACAAAATATTGTATATAATTTATGAATGATAACAAATCATTTATTCTTATCAATAGAAGAAAGTATTTTTTTCAACTATCATTAGATATTTTTTCCTATAGATCAATAATTATGATGGAATAGATATAATTTTACAAAATGTGTAATTGAAAGATATAAAACTCCAACATCGATCTTAGGTATTCAGATAAAATCTATCATCTCATCATTAACTCATATTAATTTTATACCAACTATAAATCAATAAAAAATAGGTAGTTTTAGGAGAGATAAAAATTGGATAAAGTGAGGTTATTTTTTGGAGCATCTGTATTGGTATGTTTTATTATTTCATCACATGTTAGATGCAATTCATATTGAGAATAATTGTTTCGATAACATATTTTATTCCAAGTTGGTCACAAAAAACAAGACTAAAGATACTTTGAAGGCATGGTTAGATCTCACCCAAAATTTCATGTGTCCCAAAATTGATTTATTTGAAAATAAAAGATCATAAAAATTAATGAAGGAAAAAATAAGATTATTAACTTTATAAATAAATCAATTTATTATTTTGTTAGTGTATTAAATATGTGATGTTACCAGATATATATGATTCTAATTTTCCTCATTGTGTCAGAAATATACATGTTATCGGGTTAAATAGTTATGACTGTCATGTCATCATATAAAGATTACTACCAAATGGCCTTATAGGGATGATAAATTATTCAATTTGGGATAATAAAATATCATATTTCTTTTGATAAATTTATGAGAAAAAATATACTATGATGTACTGAGTACACTGTAAAATGATGTTGTTATAATTTTATGTAAATTGGAAAAATATTTCCACCGATCTTGTATGACTCAGCAGAACATTTTATATTATATTTTCCATATAAAGAAAAATATAGAGGGCCAATATTGTTCTGATGGATGTACCCATTCAAGATATGTATGAAAAAATTGAATAAGAAGGTAAACTACATAAAATCAGTTGAAGGGTCAAATTCTGAAGCATACTAATCGGAGGAAATTTAAAATTTATACTCTTATTATTTTCAATCTGAATATCCTTTAAATTATAATCAAATTTTTTATTATGAGGAAAATATTGATTATGTCAAAGACCACCAATCATAATTATTTAATTAGCTTGATCCTAGTTTTGGATGTGATCATGAAGGACAAATTTCAAATTAATATTTGCACAAAGATCATATATATTCTACTCAATTGTGTTTTGGATGTGATCATGAAGGATGACTTTACAATTAAGAATTGCACAATGCTCATATATATATTCTACTCAACTGTGAACAAATGGAGTGATTTGTGTAGTAAATACTAGTTTTATTTATTTTTAAAGTATTTGTTAAAATTAAATTTATATTATTTTTTACAGTAAATGATGATCATATCAAAAGAAAAATTACACAAATTAACCCAACTGATCATGAATAATAACAATATGATTTCTCTTACTAGTTTCAAAGGCATGTAATTTAATATTTTTATGAGAAAACATATGAAATAATTTTTTTTATATATTTTTAATTATTTTTTATCCAGGTATAACAACATTGAAATAAATTTTATAGAAAATTAGATGCACTGAGTAGAACACCATTCAAATTGGTCAAATATTATAATTCTTATATGGTTAATGGATTTTTATTTCATACACACACATATAGAGAATTAAAAAAATAAACGAACAATAGTGTTTTTTAAAAGTATATCATCAAAAAGAAAGTTATGTTGACTTTTATGGTATGCTATATAAAATAATTGAGTTATGTTATCTAGGGAAGAATCACATAACAATATTTAAATATCATTGGTTTGATATTGATTGAGTGTTGTGTGTTCATCCATGACATGTAATTGTTGATATTAAATATAAAAGTATTATTATAGAAGATAATTTTTTTTTGCTAGAATATCAAGAACATAAATTTTATTATGCAAAATACTATACTTCTTTGAGAGGTTTAAACAACGGTAGAATATAATAAAAATAAAATCTAATCATTTTATGGAAAATGAAAGTGGTGCTGTTAAAGAGAAAAATATTGAAATTTTGCAAGAAACATCACTGAATATATATCTTAATCAAAGAGATACTGATATCGATGAAGAGACCCTATAGTTTAGGGATGATGGTGTTGATAATGTCGATGATGTAACTGATGACTTTGATATTATAAGGGATGATGGAATTGAAGCTTGTATAGTATTTAATGATCTGAAAGATAAAGATGAAGATGAAGATAAAGAATGATATATTATTTATTTTGAATAAACATTTATTTTTTTATATTTTATATGTGTATTAATAATTATAGCTATCATTATTTTCACCTATATTATTTAAAAAACGATCTATAATTTTTTAATTATTTATATTTTTTATAGATCATATAATTTGATATAAAATTAATTATAAGTTTCACATGGGTGGAGAAAATTATGATGAAATGGTTAGTATCTTGACTAAGGATGTGATACCTAGTGACGAGCCTCCTAATTTTCCAGCCAAGGGTGTTGACCCAACACAAACTACTAGGAGGGGTCGGGGCCTTGCATGATTTATGATTCTATATCCTGTTCCAAATTGACGTCCATATCTAGACTTTTATGATTATTGTAGAAATTAAGTTTTAATATAAATATTATTTAATTTTAATTTCATTTAATTTATTTATTAATTATGTTACTAATTATTCTTATTTTTATAATTTTTCAAATATATCCATTGTTCGACAAGTTCAATTTTGAGGAACTATTTTTATGCTCTATGGGTTTTATGGGATTAGCTTACCACCATGTTATGTCATCACATGTTCAAGAATTGATTTCTATATATAAATAAACAATGTTTTTTATTTTTAATTTAGATAATTTATTATTTACTATATAAGTAAATATTTGTAGGGTTTATGGTTTCTTGTTGATGAGATAATGAGACCCTCTATTTATGATGCATGGGAGGCTTGCATGCCTAACCATTTTTATTAGTTTTTACATAGACTTCAGAGAAGAGCAATGTAGGGAGAATATGTGGCTATATTTGATGAGTCTTGTATGCCTCATAAACTTGATTACATACCTGATTAGGCTTGGGATGGATTGTTCACATACTTTATAGGAGATAATTTCTCAAGGAGATTCGATTCTAGTCAACAGAATCAGGGGAGATAAGATGTCCCACATAAATCCTGGATTCATACTTTCAGTATACATTATTAGTATTTGGTAATTAATATTATTTAATAATTATATTTAATTTTTTAAGACAAAATGTATATTATAAATTTATGTAGTTTGTAGTTATCCTACCAATATAGATTTTGATGTGTACAAGAGGATGTGAACTTATAGTAGTACTAGACAGATTATCGATGATAAATAATGACATATTATGGTTAGTATTTTTTTATCTAGTTTTATAAATTAACATAATATAATTTTTTTAATATTATTAATTTTTACTTATATGGTTATAGGAGACATATGAGATAGATGTTTTTTTTCATACATGAGAGTTAGTATAAGGAATATAGTGGAGATGAGGCCTCATGTGAGTCATGTTTTGATAAGGAGGCTTGAATGTGTGCTCTAACAAGTGGTCTTCAAAAAAATACTTATGATATAGTGTGGTTTTACTAAATCTAGGATAATTAATCTTACACAACCCCTCACCACATCAAAACTTTTTAGTGTTATAGGGAGATACTTGAACTTTAGTAAAATTCTAGCCCAAACCTAGTTTTAACTCTAGAAACTGACCCCATGATCCCCCGACCAACACCTCAAACAACCAAAAATCATCTAAATACACATGGTTTGAAAAAAATTAAAAGAATTCAATTCTTATATAGATGATGGGTGTTATAACCACTCCACCATATGGAAAATCATCCCTGAGATGCATCATCCAATTTCACCAAGCCTCAACACTATCCATTACCCTTTCATATCAAAATACCACTCCCATATACCCTATAGGATAAAATCATAGTAGAGGAACCATATTTACACATAGATTCTTCTCACTCTAATCAACTATATAGACATGATGCTCCTTGAATGAACCATCAACCTATAACTCGACATCATCTATATTAATCATATGAAAAGGTTCATGGTGGTATCACCTAAGTTGAGATATATGAAATACATCATGTATAACATGGTAACTTTGAGGAATTACTAACAGGTTTTCCTTTGTAAATACTCTCTTTCCAATGTTAAAGGGCCTTATATATATGGGCTCCAAATTCCCCTACCTCTAAATAAAAAAGTGTCTTAATTAGGGAAACACTCAGAAGAATACCTAGTCACCACCTCAAACTCTAGAGGATGGTATAAAAAAACATCATAATAATTTTTCCTACTTTGGGAAGTTGCTATTCTCTTCAAAATAAATAAAAATTTCTCAGATGTCTCCTAAACAAGAATTGAATTGATTATTACTAACTCATTAGAAGATAACCAATACAGAGACAAACAAAATAGCATGCCATACAATTCTTCAAATGGTTCAATATGAATCAATTCCTAATAACTGATGTTGTAGGAGAACTCAGATAAGGCAAGATGGTTATCCTATGAAGCATTAAAATCCAAGATGCACACTCATAAAATTTCTTCCAGAATACAAATAACATGATTATACTATCCATCAGTATGATAATGATATTCTATACTCAACATAAACCAATTATCAAGTGCATTCTACAAGCTCTTCCAGAAGTGTGATGTGAATCAAGAATACCAATCCAAAATGACACTCCTTAGAAAATCATGATGATTTATTAACTCTTGTATATACAATCTACCTATATCATCAATAAACTAAGTCTCCATAGTCAGTATTAAGTGTGAAAACATATTCATCCAATCCAAAAAAATGTATCCTGCATTGTTGGCTCGAGGGGACCTCAACAACACCATTAAAAAATCCATCACCACGTCATCCCATTTCCACTAGGGATTGGGAAATTACTAGAGGAGACCTTTGGGTATCTAATAATTAGCCTTCATATACTGATAGGTGGAGAATCTTATATCAGACCCCACTATATCCCTCTTCATCCAAGAGAACTAGTATTATCTGTGCACATCATGATACGTCTTGGTAAACCCTGGGTGAAAAAACCATCACAAGGAATATGAATCCCATATCATCTCCTCATGAATGATCCAAGGGACTAATACATTACCTTAAAAATAATGTATATCATTATCATTTTATGACTAATTGGGTGTTGGATCCCCACCATATAATATATACATCATAAAACTATAGTTTGAGTTGAATAAATAACTCTCCTTTACCCTTTTGAGGAGTGAGGAGGTAAACTAAAATAATACAAGGGTCACATTTCCCAAAAAAATTTAAAAATTGAGATGTATATTAGTGAATAGGATCATAAACCACCACTTTCTATAAGCCTCCTGCGCCAACCATGCCCGAGTCTTTCTACTCAAAACATCATCCACAACATTCTCCATACTAGGGGTATATCCCATCTCGAAGTCAAGATAATGAAGATAATCAACCCTCCTTATATACTAAAGGTTGATGATATGATATAAAAAGATATACCCAAGTACCTTTAGGTATGTATACACCATGAACCTATAACCTAAAAGGTAGTGATGCCAACACCTCAAAGCATTCACCACTGCCACTAACTCCAAATCACGGGTCATATAATTTCTCTCATGAAACCTCAAATGCCTGTATCCATGTGTAATAACATGCCAATAATACATCATAATTACCCCATACTAACCCATGATGCATCAAAATACAATAAATATCCCTTACATAGATTAGGTAAAGTCAAAATTGATATATATTTCAACTTTACCTTAAACTTCCAGAAGGCTCTCTCAGGACCCGAACATTCAAACTTCACCCCCTCATTGGTCAAGGCTATCACCAATTCTATCAACCGGGATAATTCATAAATTAATCTCCTATAATACCATGAAAATCCTTAGAAGCTATAAATATCATTTTTTTCTAGGATACTGCCAATAAAATAACATCTCAACCTTATCAAGGTCCACTTATATACCCACCTCTGATATCACATTCCCCAAGAATCATGCCTCACTGATCAAAAATCAACACTTTAAAATCTTAGAATAAAAATTATTCTCTCTTAGTATACTCCAAATGATCTCTAAATGTCAAGAATAATACTCCCTCAATAGTAAGTGCCCCAATATATCATCAATAAATACCACTATAAAGGAATATAAAAAGGATGAAAGTCTCAATTCATCAGATCCATAAAAACGGAACATTTATTACTTTAAATGAAATCAAAAGATACTAATAGAGGTAATAATTTCTCCTAAAAGTAGTATGAGGAATATCAGAGGACCTCAATCCCATTTGATGATAACCTAAACTCAAATTGATCTTGGAGAATTACTTGTATCCTCTTAACTAATCAAAAAATCATCAATACAAGGAAGATGATACTAGTTATTTACCACTACTTGCTTCAACATCCAGTAATACACACATAATCCCAACAAAATATTTTCCTTATTAGTAAAAAAAATAGGAGTACCCTAAGGGGAAATTCTTGAGTGAATAAAACCATTCAACTTAAGATCCTCTAATAGAGAATTTAACCTAGGAAGCTCTACCAGATTCATCTTGTAAGGAGGAATATAAGCATGATTTTTTAGAGCAAATTTTAATCATAAATTCAATATATCTATTGGATAGAAACCCTAATAATTCCATATAAAAACATCCTGGATGTTTTTCAAACAAAAGTGGAAAGAATGTATGTCATATCTCCTCATCATCCAACACTATGTTGGAAAACTAGGAAGAAATTATCTCTAGATACCGATGGTCTGGTCTTGAATGAACTAAATATAAATATCATTCACCATAAATGGTATAAGAGTCACCCTAAATAGATAAAAAATATACCCATCAATGATAGCGATTGATGTGGGTTCGATATCGAGTCAACAAATCCATATATAGGATCACATCAAAGCTATGTATCCCTAGCACATAAAATTTTAAAGATACCAATCTCTACTGATCATGAGGGAAAAATAAAAACATCTATGAATACATTTTGATCACACCCCTATGGGTCTATCAATATACATAATCCTACAAAAATACTCTATTCCAAGCCCTAGATCCCCAAAAAATTGGTCAAACATAGACAAATGTGATGCACCCGTATCAAATAAAGTAGACACAAGGTTATTGTCAATAAAATCACACCTCAAATAGTAAAAGTCCCCTCAAAATGATTATTAGGTTTCATATCAATTGTATATAGATGGATTGACCCTAAGACACTTTTCCATCTTGTAGATACATGTATACCCTAAGGAGTATTGCTCTACTACATCTTCTGACCCTATGAACCATGACCACCTCTACACCCTGACTAGATGGAAGAACTACTACTACCACCCATTGATACAAAAATTTCTATAGCTACTGATCCCTTGGATTAACAATTACCATGAACACTGGTTGGATATCAATAACTATAGTTGAAACATTATAGACTCCCTATATTCCCACATAAATGACATTCCATTAAATTTCGATGGAATTGTAATTGAGTATATCTTGAATTTCCACATTGATAGTATACTATAGAAGACCACCCATATTTATAAGAGGAAGAACCCTAACCATGATGGGATTTCCCATCATCAATTTAGTGGGAATCACTAAAATGCTATTTGTGACTGCTTGATGATCCAATCCTAGACCCATTATATAGAAAAAACTATATAGAAGGTGTACCATTTTACATGTTATTCTCTATAATAAGGTCCTAATTCATCTCCTTTAAATATTATGTAACCTAAAATACGTTCACTAAATACTAAATAAAATATGTCAACCAATCCTCAAAATGGAAAACCAAGACAGTCTCATCATTCACCAATGAAGGAGAAAAAAATCAAATTAGTAAAACATGTAGTATAGTTCATCATAATGGGATGTGAAGTATGTTTTATTTCATTAGATTTAATTAACCAGAATATGGATTAGATATTTATACAAAAATGGAAATATAAATTATCTAGGAGGTAGTAGGACCATTGGAAGTTGAGATATTCTGATGGAACCATGTAGGTTTGGAAGTTTGGTGAACAAAAATTTATAGAAATATTAATTTGAGCTATTCACTAGGGAAAGTGATAAAATTTAAAAGGCCTCATAAAGATTAATAGTCACCTTTCCAAATGGATTCATCTCTATAAATATTGGAAGTTAGTGTAATAGGGATGATCATCTGAGTACTCTTGTAAAATGAAATGGATACCTTGTGAATATTGGATCATTTAAGCATATAGTGGATCAAAATGTGAATAGTGATTTTGATATGCTTTTTATCAGAGAATTAAAAATTGTTAATCCTTTTTAATTAATCCTTACTAAAATATTTGTCAGTTAAAATTTAAAATCTTGTGCTTTAGGTGATAATGAAAGTATTAGTGTTTCTTCAATATATTTATTACACATTTTCTGAGGTACACAAACCTATTATATTATTTACTTTGTTTTATTATTTAATTGGTTATATTTACCTTTATATTGTTGTGAGTTTTTATCAAATGTGTGTAAGGTGTGAATTTTTTTAGTGAGTAAGGTGTGAAGAATTCCTATATTCTGGTAAAATTAGTCATGGGATTTTTTAGAGGTTTGAATTCCACCATACAGAGCTTCAAATGTATTTGATATTCTAGTGGACTAAGGTTATTAGTTCTAGTTATCACACAACCCTTAACATCAAGTGGTATTATAGCTTATGGTTTAGAACTATCTTAACACACTTAGATACATATCATGTTTCTCTCACTATTTCCTTGATTTTATTTCATTTTTAGTGGAATTTTACTATCACAGAAGGTATGACTTTGAATGAAGGTAAGGTATAGGTCGATAAGTTTGATGGAACAAATTTTAGCTTCTAGATAATTCATATATAAGATAATATAATTTAAAAGGACCTATATTTTACATTAATTGGTGTATATATAGATAAAATAGAAATGGTGGAATGGGAATGGTTATATAGGAAGACACTTGGGTTGGTCTAGATGTCATTTTCACAAAATGTTTCCTTTAACATCAATTAATTGAAGAAAATAATGGATCTTATAAAATACCTAGTATATATATATATATATCAAAAAACTATGGTAATTAAAAAATTATTCATGATGTGATGGTTTTTCAACATGATTTTATTGGAAATAATATCAGTGGAAAATCACATGAAGGAATTCAATATGATTAGAGGGTATCTTGAATATATAAAGGTGAAATTCACTGATGATTTATAAGTGCTACTTGTGTTATCATCTCTTCCAAATATTTAGGATGTGATGGTGATTTCTATTAGTAACTCCTATGGAAAGACAAAATAGTATTTTAAAATTTCTAAAATTTAATTCTCAATTAATAACTTCATTAGAGGGAAGTTCAGGAACCATATAGTAGTGTAATCAATGCCGAAGGATAAATATAGTCACTATAAAGGATATATCAAAAGAAATAATTCAAAGATAATTATTGAGAAAGGAACTAGATAACATCAGCTGGTCTTGCATGATATAGAAGTATGAATAAAGTAAATATAAAAAATAATTCAATAAGTCACAAGAAAAACTTTTGAATGAAATCAACTTATGGAAGTTCAAATTCTATTAGTTCTATGGAAGGAAGCAACATACTGTTTCTCAATGTCAAAATTTTGGTGGAATCATGGTTGATTGATTTCAAATCATATTTCCATTTAATGATAGAACATAGATTCATAGTGAATTATATATCAATAAGTTTTGTAAAATTTTATCGATTAGATGATGAATCCTTAAATATCATTAGAAAAGGAGATGTAAATATCTAGATAAAGAATTATGGGTTCTTATTACTCAAAAGAGTCAGAAAAATTATAGGATTAAATAATAACCTCATTTTCATAGGACAACTTCATAAGAAGGCTATGGAATGAAATTTTAAAATGAATTTTAGAAAGTGACTCGAGGATCCATGGTGGTTACACAAGGATTAAATGATGGGACCCTATATTGGGATATAATCACAAAAAAAATTGAAATGGATGAAACCAAAACTTTAGATGATCTAGAGGTTTGGAATTATAGGATCAATCATCTCAGTGAGAAGAATATGAAAGTCATAATAGATAAATTAATATTTAATCTTGATCACATGAATATTGGAAGGTGTCAAATTTGTGTACTGGAGAAATAGAGGAGGATGTATTGGGATCAAATATCAAAATGAGAACCCTCTTTGATACCACTTTTAGGGAAAGAAATATGATCAAACCACCTATTATTTAAATAAAAACACCAGAAGTAGGATCACTAGTCCACCAAAAATTATTTCACTGGAGGCCCTACACAGTGGAAATGAAACCTCCAAAAGTTCCATTCCCCATAACTGAGTTCACCAGAAGTAGGTAGAATTATCACCCTACTCACTACATAAATTCATCATTATCCCACTGAATAAAAATCACAAACATTCATGGAAAATTAAAATACATTCAATTGAAATAAAAAAAATCAAGAAATTAATACAATACATTAACATGTTTTAGGTAATGAGTACTATGTGCATGAGAAAACACTACTGATTACCTTTATTATAATTGAAAGATATAAGAGATTACAAACAATATTACTAAGACCAATCAATATAAAAAAGCTTTTATTAATCTTATATTGTCATACTTTTCTATCACCCACTTATATTCTAAGTGTTTTCCAGTCAACTAGTAATTCCTGCTACCCAAAAATCATAGATCACTAAGCATGACCACCTCAACTTGATTACCAACCAGGTGACCCTTCAACTTTTCTGAAATTATAGAACTCTAGTGTTACAACATAACATCATTTGAAGATGATGAAATTTTATGATCTTAATTCCCATAGGGAGGACCCATTTCCACTGTATGCAAACCTTGCCACTCCAATTTCTAGTGACCATAATTCTATTGACCTGAATATATCAAATTTTTTTAGTGGAATGAAACAAAATCCACCTTCTAAAAATATCCCACTTGAATAATTTTGTAGGTAACCTTAGAAAATATCCACCACTTCTTCACAGCAAACACATATGTGTTTTCTCACTTTCCTTTTGTTCACCCAAGTCCTACTAAGGCTTAATGCCACCTAATAATTTCTTCAACCATCATCTTGGTTAACATGACCCTCTTCTCAAAAATTCCAAATTAAATGGCACTTTAGGTAAATATGTTTATTCCTTTCCCATAACATTGTATTTTTGTCCAAGTGTATTATACTTTAGAAATAAAAAACTCCTAATTTTTTACTCCTTTTGTGATCCTTCAGCAATCCCATCAATCAAATAATTTATTTCCCAGCTTTTTTTGACATTATATACTCATATTATATTATACTTATCATAATAATATTTTGTGTTTTGACATCCATCCGACTGTTGTTACTCTGTAGGTAAAAAAAATCCAATTGTACTCTTCTAGGTTTTTGAATATCTAAAATGGTAATCATAAACATATTTACACAAAGGATAATGCATTCCAAATAAAAATTTTGCATCTTCCATTCATTCAAAATATAAAAGGACCCATTTAAAAGAATCCTAGTTCATTTTTCTTGGATTTTACATGTATCAACATAAAACTCCCACTACATAAGCAATGTATGACCAAGTTTAAACCATTGAATACATAAAAATTCCAACCATTGATGAATATGGAACTTTATCTATGTACTTGTCCTTAAATTTTGTTTTAGGTGATTTCTCCTTGGAAAACGTAATGTGTCCATCCAAATGATTCGAGACTAAATTACTTCCTGTCATATTAAATATTTGGACTATATTCTAGATGTATTCCTTATAAAATATAACCAAAGTTTTAGAGATTCTATCTCTCTTGATCTTATTCCCCAAAATATTCTTAGCCTACTCTAGATCCATACTTTTGAATCTTCTATCCAACTTATATTTTATCTTATAGATTCTTCCTTTAACCAGTACAACTAATTATATTTCATCCATATATTAAATAAATATGATGAACTTCATATATACCCATTGATTTAAATAAAAATAATGATTTGAATTTCACCTTTTAAAGCCTTATTATGATATAAATAAATCAAATTTCATATTTAATAACTACAGTGATTGATTTATCCCATGAATACTCTTTTTTAATTTATATAAACAATTATAGTTTTTATCTTCTATGAAACCCATTGGATGCTTCATGTAAATTTATTCTTCTATATTTACATGAAGAAAGGTCATATTTATATTCATTTATTTAAGGTACAAATCTTATGATACTACAATTCTTAGCACCATCTAGATATTTGTGTGTTTAACTTCCAATGTTAAAATTTAAAAGAAATAAAAAACCCTCTTTATATTGAAATCCCATTGACACCAAATATTATTTATATCTTTTATTTCTATAAATTTATTCTTTAAATTATAAAACAAATTTATTATCCAGTTCCTTTTTTACCTTATGGTTAATCTTTCATCTCTCAAGTTTAGTTGGTTTTCAATGAATTCATCTATTCATTCATCATTGAATTACACTATTTGGTATCACTAAGTGTGGCCACCTCTTCCAGGATCCATTTATATCCTGCATCATTTAGAAGAAGATATTTCATATCAACCCCAAATTTATAAACATGATCTCTAACCTAGGTTGAACTCCTAAACCCATTCAGCTATACACAACTTCTTAGACCTACTCTATATTTTATAGAATTAAATTTTTTCTCTCCTACTCAAGACTTAGTAATCCATAAACTTTTTAACACATATTCCACTAGTCTTATCTCTGGAATTCTTGTGATTTCATCTGAGTCCAATTTTTTCTCTAACTTTTGATATTCTTACTCAGATAAACTTGGAATTTGATATTTAATATATTAACTTCAAATTATTTATCCACCAAGTTTAAATACTTCCACTAAACCTCTTTATTTAAGTGAAAATCTCATACATTGAAGAATTTTATTTTTTTCTTCATCCTATAGTTGGAAGCTAATATTTTTATTAGAACACTCAATGAAAAATAGACATTAGATCTATCCTCAATCTTTCCCTTATCCTTATCATCAATATCTATGTATTCCAATATTTTGAATATTTCGAGGTACAAAACTTATGGTTATATCATGAACCATAACTCCTCCAGAAGATCCTTCCCAACCACTGATGTTAGACTTTTGATGATAAGAAATGTGGATGTGTTGGGTGCCTCTTCCCAAATTCCCTTAAAAATTCCTGAGGGATACCTCATACTTATATCCTTCTATATAAAATTATGATTTATTATCTCATCCACTACATTATACTATGGATTTTTATGAACTATCTTTTCATGCCTTATCCCCTTATTATTTCAAATTTTTTGGATGTTGTATCTAGTGTACTCACCACCATTGTCAGAACACAAGCATTTTAGCTTCCAACCACACTCAATTTACACCATGGATTTATATTTAATAAAAGAATAAAATATATTAGACTTATGATTTATAAATAAAATCTGAAGTTTCCTCATAGAATCATAAATAAATGTTTCAAAGTAAAGTAAACCTTTGAGGGACTAAATAAGGATAGGTCATCAAACATTAGTATGAATAGGTTCTAAATTTTGGCCCCTGAGATTCCATCGATCTAAATTTAAATAATCCCTTATTTTTTTTGAAAAATATATCTCTCATAAATTCTGATTTACATGCAATCAAGCTTCAGTATTCCTTTTCCATTTAGAACCTTGAGATTCTTCTCACTGAGGTGACCAATCCTACAATGCTAGACTTAAAAATAATTATAAGTTGAAGTTATGGATATTGAAATTCTATATGAACTTAAAATCAAGTGAAATATCCCATACTTAAACCATTTTCAATTACCATGGAGACCTGGGTAACTTTGAATACCTCATTGGAAAATGTGGTTCCATAACTTTCCTCATCAAGTTGTCCAATTTAAATTAGGTTGTTCCATAGCCCTAGGATATGTATAACTTCTTTCAGATTCAATAATTCCCCATTCTTCATTATAATATTCACATTTACTCTACTAATGATCTTTAGAGCTTAATCTTCCACCAAATTCATTTTTCAAAAACTTCTAGATACCTAATTTTCAATGAATCATAGCTCTCCTATTGAATGGAATGATGCACCTAAGTCAACCACCCATGACTCTGTCTGAATGTTAAAACTTAACAATAATCCACTACCTATTTTAATTATTCTAATGGAATTTGATCTTCTAGAATTTTATGGTCTTTCAAATATTTCCTTATAACTCCAAAATTTCTTATTTAAGTGTCCTATTTTTATACAATTCCAATATACAAGTCCTGGAACATCCAAATTTACTTGAATATTATCCTATGATTTAACTTTAAATGGTTTATTCTAATATATTTACTTATGTTGAGGTTCCCATCCTCATTTATCAATAATAGGAATGTTACTGGAAGATTCCTAGACCTTTATCTGATAGGTTTATTCATTGAGTATAAAATTTATGATATCATTTAATACAAAAAATATATTTCTAATGGATTTACTAACATCAATCACCATCATATCCCAACTCTCTGGAAATGATGAAATCAATAGGAGTGTACACACATCATTCGTGAACTCTACCTTCATTGATTTTAGATTCCCTTAGATCATATTAAAATCATTCACATGATTTTTCACTGGTCTTCTTTTTGATAACCTTAAGTTAAATATCCTCCACATCATGAAAAATTTATTCAAATTTGTTGGTTTCTTTTATATATCCAATAAAACCTTCATCACTTATGCCATTTTCTTTATTTCTTGAATGTTAAATGAAACATTCCTCCCCAAATAAATCCTCACAAGCACCAATTATTTCCCATCCATCCATTCCCGTTACACCTTTTACATCTTCTATGAACACATTGATAAGTTGAGCATCAAGGTCCTTTTGAATTAAATGATATTCCATATACATTCTCCCAAATATTTTTTTTCAATAAACCTTGTCCACCTAGATCTTTCTATAATTTAGCTCCATATATTTTGATGATAATGAACACCCACTAAAATCAATATATCATCAAGGTAAATAATGAAACCGAGTTGCTATGAACTGTAATATTTAATACCACTTATTGGGATTGAATATAAAAATGAGAACCCACCTTGATACAACTTATTGAGGAAGAAAGTTTCTCAGATTTCCTATTCTTCCAATAAATCCACCATAAAGGGGATTGATAGTATAATTAAACCCATCTCACTAGAGTATCCATGAAATGGAAATTCAATCTATAGAAGTTAATTTTCCCATGATTGAGTGTACTATAAGTAGGTATAATTAACAACCTACTAACTACACAAATTATTCCTTATCTTACAAAACAAAAGTCACAAACATTCAAGGAAAACAAAAATACATTGAAAAAAATACAAAAACAAAGAAATAAATTCAAGAGATTAATGTTCTTTGAACAATGAGACCTATGTGCATAAAAGAAACACTACTTTTAACCTTTATCGTAATTAGAATATACAAGAGATTAAAATTATGATCACTAATTATATTCAATCCAAACATGACAACATAAATCTCATACAGTCATAATTTTCTCTAAAGGTCCTTCCCACCTATTTACTAAGTGTTTTCTAGTTAACTAGTAATACCCACTCCTTTGAAATCATGGATCACTAAGAATGAACACCTCATCTTGATTAGTAACCTGATGACCCATAATTGTTTTTGAATTTTCATACCTATATTGTTCCAACATAACATTATTAGAAGATTATAACTTTTTATGATCCTACTTACTATAGAGAGGACCCACTACTATTTTCTGTACATCGCACTGATCCAACTTATGGTGACCATAATTCTGGTGATCTGAATCCATTATATAAACACACAAAAAATTGAAATTAAATTCAGATCCCAAAAGGGTGTCCTTCAACTTATATGAATGTAATACTAGATATTAGAAGTTTAAATTGGTTCACTCGTATGTTTGGGGACCTCCCCCTGTTTGGTATTTTGGAGTTTCCATTTATTTTATAGCATTTATTGATGATGTTATAATAAAAATTTGTTTTTAATTTTAAATAATAACTTTTATATTTTTTATAATTTCATTTAATGTAAATTAATGGTGGAAATGGAATTTTTCCAAAAGTTAAAACATATTCATTCTAAAAATAGTGGTGATTATATTTTATAAAACTTCCATAACTTCTGCCTAAAGAACGGGACAAAACATGAGATTATAGTGCTTTGAACACTAAAAAAATAGTGTGGTTAAATGGTTGAATAAAAAATTTATTGATAATATTGAATCATATGGATACAATTATTAATGTTCAACATAATTTTTCTAGATATAGTCACCATAGAAACATACCTTATTAATAGGAGTATAACATTAGTGGTTGGTCATGAACTTATATAGGAGATATAATCTAGTAATCATATAGAATTTAGCCATCTCAATGTCCTAGTAATTTTTTAAAATGTTCATATTGATTCTAAGTATTTATAAAATCTCAAGGTAAAATCCAAGGTGTGTCTTCTCATTTGGTATGGAGATGATTTTTTTTATTACGACCATATAATAATGACAAGAGATAAGTCATCTAGAGCCAAGATGTTCTCTTCAGTGAGAATAATTATGTGAGGTTTATAACTTAGAGGAGAAATAATTTGAGGGAAATGAATCAAATATCTAAGTCTAATTTGATCAGAGTAAACATACTGGAATGGTAAAAGTTCAATAAAACTTAGAATAAAGCATTGAAAATCCATAGGTGAGGCAAGCATAATATATTCTAAAAATTTTAAGAAATACTGAAGAATGAGTCAAATTACTAGAAGTTATGTATCCATAAGAAAGAGATACAAATAATATTATTTAGTTGAGAAGATCTACCAGATTTAAAAAACTAGTTTTAATGTTCAAGTCCAATATAAATTTTACAATTTAAATGGATACATGATAACTCAAATACCTAGAATAATTAGAAACACTTAGTGAATCAAAATATTGGACCCTAGTAATGAATGGATAAATTTATTCATTGAATTACAATGAAACCTAGGTGATAAATAATTTATCGAAAGGGAAATAAGAACTTGAGAACAAGTGGGTTTACCATTTTAAAGAAGAGGATGATGGAAAGAAGATATTTAAGGTATAACTAGTGGTAAATGGATTTAAAAAAAATGAAGGCGTTGATTTCATAGAGATATTTTTATTAGTAGTTAAACATGGAATTATCCAAATAGTGCTAATAATGTTTGATGAGAAGGTCTATACTTATAGAAGAAGGAAACCAGAACTTGGTTTGTAAACCAAAGAAAAGTATTTATGAGATAAATTAAGTGATAAGGAAATTGAATTATAAGTTCAATGATTTCATGTTAGAATAAGTATTTCAAAGGTGTAACATTGAATATTGTTGCTATTGTAAGGCATGGGATGATGGGTCATTCATCATACTGATCTTATATATGGATGATATTTTACTTTCTAGACTATATGATAGAAGGATTCAGAAGCTAAAGAGTAATTTTTTCAGAATATTCAAGATGAAAGATCACAGATAATCAAAGAAAATTTTGGGGATAATAATTGATAGAGATATAAAATCCTTAAATTTGGTGTTATCTTAGAAGGAACACCTCTATAAATTTATAAAAATATTTGTAATGAGAATACATAATTCTATCGAACCCCTATTACTGGAAACTTAAAATTATCTAAGGGGAAGACATAAAAAATGGAAGAATATTTTTAGTACTTGGAGAATGTTTTATTTTAATTATTGGTAGTAATACCAATTTATGAAATGATTTTTACTAGAATAGACATTAATTTTGTAGTGGGAGTTGTAAGTTTATTTATGTAAAATCCTAGAATAGATTATTAGGAATCTATTAAATGGATTATTTTATACTTGAAAGGATAAAAAGAAGGTTCTGTATGTTTTGGGGAAGAATATATTTTTTAAGGCTTTGTGGATGCAGACTTCACTAAGGACTCAAATACATAGAAGATAATGAACGATTTTGTGTTCAAATATAAAGGAACAATAATAAGTTGGATATTGTGGCTGTAGAAAATTGTTAATTTTCCTAAAATGGAAGCAGAGTATGTAGATGGAATAAAATAAGTGAAGGAGTTGGTTTGGTTGATATGATTTCTAAAGGAGGTCAAGATAATTCAAGAGGGTGGAGTCCTATTCTGTGAAAATTAGAGTGTGATCCATTTAGTTTGGAATCCCATGTTTTATGCATAAAAAACATATTGAATTGAATTACTAATTCATCTGGAATATGATGGATGAAAAATTGTAAGATCTGTAGAAGGAACTATGAATCCAAAATTTAGAAAACATGTTCATTAAAACATCTGTTCAATAAATTCTAAAGCAATATCATATCTCAGTGGGACTTAGGTGAATAAAAGAATAATAGAGAACATTGCATGTTATAGAAGTGAAAGGGAAGTTTTTATTATTTTCTAAAGTTTTGGAGAGTTATTACAGTTATAGTCTTTAATTGGTAGATTTTTGGGATGTGAATCCCATTTTAATGCATTAGATTCAGTTTACCAAAATATGGATCAAATTGATATACATATAGTGGTAGAAGAACCTATCCAAGAGGAAGTGGGACCATAAAAAGTTGATATATTATGGTAGAACCATAGAGGATTGAAAATTTAAAGAACATAAGTTTCTAGAAAGAGTTAATTAGAACCATTCATTAGGTCATGTTTTCAAAAGGGGTACTGAATATCAATGGCGTAACACCCCAAAATTCTAAAGTAAGAATATTGTATTCGATAACATGTATGACATGAAACACTAAGCTTAGAAAGGAATAAAAAAACCTAATAATTTA
This sequence comes from Viscum album, assembly GCA_963277665.1. Classification (NCBI taxonomy): domain Eukaryota; kingdom Viridiplantae; phylum Streptophyta; class Magnoliopsida; order Santalales; family Viscaceae; genus Viscum; species Viscum album. The sequence continues at coordinate 151,910,078 of OY728159.1, forward strand.
AGAAATATTTAATATTTTAAATAAATTCAATCTATTCTATAGCTATCAATGCATTCCATAATAAGTTAGCTTGCATTACACGCAACAAAGACTTTCTTCGATAGCTTGCGTTACACACAAGTTTGAGTTTTACGGAATAATATTAATATTATTATTAAAAATGAAAATTATATATTTGACATTAATTTAGAGGTTATTAATAGTATTAAATAAATTATAAAAATATATGGTTTAATTCATTCATTACCAATTAATTATAAATGAATATAAAAAAACCAATTTAATATAAAGAAAATGTTTTCAAACCATTTTTATGTGCCAAAGGATTTTTATCCTAATAAATTAAATTAATAACTATTAGTGAATAATATTAATGAAATATATATATTATATGTTAAATAAAATATTTTTTACATTCACCCAATATATTTGATAGGCACATGATAAGAACAAATCCAATTTTACACATAAAAAAGCTATATTTTTCTAAAGGCGGTTTTGCTGCCTTTTAGTGGAACACTTGTCTTAAAAATAAATTATGAAACTTTTATAAATTTTATTTTAAAAAATAAACTTCATTTTTTAAATCATAATGTCAAAATTAGGTTAGGTTGAATTTTTGGTATTTTTTCTGAGAATTTTCATTTTTTGATGAATAGTGAAAAATACTGAATTTTAATTGAAAACTAACTATTTTAATAAATAATTTATGACATTAAATTATATTTTTAATTTATATTAAATTAAAAATAGATCAATTAAAAATATATTAATCTAATTTAGTTCATTTTAATCATATTTATATTGTATTTTGATATAATAACATAGTAAACTTTTGAACATTTTCGCTTTAAAAACCCGCTTTCTTGTTGTGTCTGTGGGATTAGTTTTATATTAAATTCCACCACTAATGTGATTTTAATTTGGAAAAAATCGATTCCATATATTTAATAATCATAATTTATAATTTCTAGTAAGTTAAAATTAATTTTTTCCAAAAATATTAGTGAAATAAACTAAAATTAATTACATCGATTAAGGAAAAAACGAGTTTACTTAGTAGTTAAACTTTAATCTTAAAAGGCCAAATGAAATAAAAAATTGTTCAAAACCCATTGGATTTGAATATTTAAACAAAATAAAATATTTTATATAAAATTTTTCATTATTCGTGTCACGTTATGTAAGTGATACTTCCCAATAGTGTTTACCTTTTGATATTTACAAGAATGCCACTCCTCCTCCACTATGAAATGGCACTCACGCCTTGAATTATTCACCCCTAGAAATAATTTTATATCATCAAAACCATTCAGAAATAAAATCAAAAAATCAATCCCCTAATCCTAGAATCATCACTTTAGGAATCAATAAAACCAAGGAAGTCATTTGGTGCAATCCAATAAGAGTTACCTAAAGAAGAGGTAACATTGTTCAACAAACACTTTTGTTTTATTTATTTATAAACCCATTAAATTAGTCTTATATAATTATTATATAATAAAAAAATTATATTAAATATATTAAATATATTTAGATGTTTTTATTTTAAGTTTATGACCTAAAAATTCACACACTTCCATCAAATGGGATACGTAATCACTGTTTTTGTGTATGGCGGACAACCATTTTTCTAACTGATGTCGTTTGTTCTTACATTACCACCTTTCATGGTTGTTAATAATGATATATTTATAATTTATATATGATATATATTTATATTAATAATTTATTTATATTTCTTGAATTATTATACAACAATACCTTCATGCTTTCTATTTTATGGGAATATGGTAACATCATTTGTGGATTTGTGGACTACTGCCTCCTCAAAGCAATGTGATTCATTCACTCTTTACATGGAATGTATTAAGAATGAGTTTAATAATAATATGAGATATATATGACATAAAAATTATAATATAATTATTATATACATATATATCATTTAATTTTCTTTCTTTTAACATGACAAGAAAATGGAAGCAGTGTTCATGCATACATACGACCTACTGTCTCCATGAACGATGCATTTCATCTCCTATCACTAAATATTATGGATTACTATAAATACACATATAATGAATATATGTGACATTTAAATCATTTTTTACATTATGGAGATGATGAAATCATGATCTATCTAAGAGAAAAAAATAACAAGTCAAAACATACTCGAAAAACTAGGCTATTAATACCTGAAATAGTGAAAATAATAAAATATTATTAATAAAATAGTAATAAGATATTATAATAAGATCATATATAATATTATAAATATGATTATGGTTCTAGTATAATTTAATAATATGATTAAAACCATTATACATGGGGTTAAATAGCGTTCACCAAAAGGAAGTGTAAGGTAAGGATATTTCTAGTCTCACTTTTATTTCTGTGATACTTATTCTATATTCACTACTAGTTTCTTTTGTGTGGTGTATATACTACCCTTTTACATTTTATATCATTAATTTAATTTATTTAATGATATTAATTATTTAAATTTATATTCTTATTTCTCAATTTATAATTTCTATTAAGGTCAAATTAGTTTTTGACCAACAATATTTGTGAAACAAATTAAAATTAATTACATTGATTAAGGTAAAAATGAGTTTACTTAGTGGTTAAAATTTAATATTAAGGGGTCAAATGAATTATAAAATTGTAAAAAACCTATTTTATGGAAATATTTCTACCATATACCCTCTTTTATATAAAATGGTTCATTATTTGAGGTACATGATGTAAGAGAAACCTCTCAATAGTGTTTACCTTTTGATATTTACAAGAATACCAATACCACTCTACTATAAAAAGGCACTCAAAACTCACTTATTCACACTTATAAAGCATATTTTCTCATAAAAACCCTGACCAAATCAACTAAAAACATCCATAAACTCATTCTAGAGGCCTAAATTTGGTCATAAATTAAACTAAGGAAGTACTTTGGTGAAAACCAAAGGATTTACTCAAAGAAGAGGTAACATACTTCAACAAACACTTTTATTTTATTTATTTATCCACCCCTTTAATTATTATTATAACATAAATATACAATAAAATAAGTATCTTCAAAATAATAATATATTTTTATGTAAAGGTCACAACCTAAAAATTTACACAGTTCCATCAAATGAGATATGCAATCATTGTTTATGTGTACGAAAGACTTCCACCTCACGAATCGATGTCGTTATTTCTTACATAAACACCTTTAATGATTGGGAATAATTATGAATTTAGGGTTTATATATTATATATATGATATTTATAATATTTTTATGATTATGTATTTATTATATAACACATAACTTCTTTCTTTTTATTTTTTGGGAATACAATAACATCATTTGTGGATGTGTGGACTACCTCCTTCTCAAAGCGATGCGATTCGTTTACGCTTTACATTAAATTTATTAAATAAGAGTTTAATAAACATAAGTGTTACATATTAAATAAAAATTATATTTTAATTATAATATACATATATATCATTTACTTTTATCTATTTTAATATAATAATAAAATGTAAGCAGCGTTCAAGCATACGTACGACCTACAATCTCCATGAATGATACATTTAATCTCCTATAACTAAATATTATGGATTAATATAAATATATATATATATATAAAATATATATGATATTTAAATAATATTTTACATTCTAGAGATGATTAAATCATGATCAATGTAATTGGAATAAAAAAAAGTCAAAATATACTTGAAAAACTAGGAAATTAACACCCAAAATAGTGAAAATAATGAAATATTTTTAACAAATGGGTAATAAGATATTATAAGTAGATCATATATGATATTATAAATATTATTTTTTTATATTATAAATTAATAACATGATTAAAACCATTATAATGGAGGTTAAATAGCATTCAAAAAAAAGTAAGTGTAAAGTATGGTGATTTCTTATCGCACTTTTATTTATACAAGACTTATGCCATATTCACCACTCATTTCTTTTATGTGGTGTATATACTGACCTATGACATGTTATATCATGAATTTAATTTATTTAATGATATTAAAAGTTTCAATTGATGTTATTATTTCACATGGTTCATGATTCAAAACTTAATCAAGTAGTAAGGTATTTTGTCTCAAATTACATTCCTTCGAGACTTATTTGTTATTATGGACCAATTCAATTAAATGTGGTGTATATACTTCCCATTTTTAATTAAATATCACGATTCACTCACAATTCATGGTATTTTAAGTTTTAATTTTAATTATTTTATCCAAGGGGTTTTACTTGAGAATTACCAAGTGGTAAAAGTTTCTTTTTTCAATCCCACTTTCTTTTGTGATCGTTAACTTTATCTTGAAACAATCACTTCCTTATGACCATTTTACATTAGAAATTACATTTATTTTAAATATATATACTCTTATGTGATGGATTTAGTTATTTATAAAAACTTATACCATTTTTTACATATGTTGTACACTTTGAAATATATTTTATTGGGTGGGGATGTGATGATAAATCCATATCTTTTACTCAATATGAATATTTGATAAGGAACATTGTTTATATATTAAATAGATTATTCGATATATGAATAATGATTTGGAAATTTAATATATGGGTGGGTCATGATTATAGATATCCCCTTGATGAATAAGTAGTCTCGTGCGATGAATCATTTGGCCAATTAGATGGGTTTTTACCCGGTAAGTTATAAACCGTCTTGTGAAAGGTATTGATGGTAAAGGTATCATGTACCTAGGAAACATAAAGTCAAATAATAAATAATTTCCTTAATTCAGATTCATTTATTATTCATCCATGATATTTTATCTAAATTATATATGGATTAATTTTATTCCCATTTTATTGATTAAATGACACGTGTTTCAGTTACTTCCCTTTCCATATTGTTTTTTCCTTATCTAGTTATATAAATGGGATGTGTGCTCAGTTTTTTACCTTTCTATGTTGATTATACTCATAGATTCATGATTTATTCTTATATAGTTAACCCTTACTGAGTATTTGAGCTCACCCTTATTCTTTTTCCTTTCCCCAAGATATGAAGATGAATCCTTGGAATGAGTTTCAAGGATGCTAAACTTTTACTTTTGTTATGCTTTATTTTCTTTTCCCAATTAAATATAGGTATCATATATGTAATATAGTTTTCCAAAACTACTAAACTAATAGTTACTTTGGTAATTTATTCCTTGTAATAATGCCAATGTAATAGATTAAGGCACCGACTTTGAGATTCTGGGGTCGGGGAATTACAAACGGTTATAATTACAAATAAAGTCATTTATGTGAATGTTGGAAGAAGGTGTAACCATGATACTAACTATGTACTCCTATAAAAGGAATTGGTCACCTTATGAATAGTGGATAATTGAAGTGAATAGTGGAAGTTTTACCTCATATCCATACTCCTGTATCCAGTTCTTATAGACACATACTTTACATACTTTCTTTGATACTATAATGACCCATAATTTTATTACATAAACAGTAAATAATTTTAGATGAATATTCAATAAATTTCACAATAATACATAGCTAAGGATGATAGAGGTTTTGTGTCTTTGGAAACATGGATATTTAAACAATTAGTACATAAAATATTTATATCATTTCCCATTTAGTTCTTCAAAAATAACACCTTTCTTAGACATAACATTCATAAAACCTTTCTCCAAAACCTGGGTAAGGGAAACATATGATAGGGTGAGATTAGATGATCAATAAGGATAAACATAATAGATATAAATAAATAATAATAAGTGAGAATAAGATAATCATAATGGTATGGGAACATGAACTAAACATTATAAAATCTTACCCATAAATTAATATATCATAATCCTGAAACATGTCATAAAGTTTTAGCAATCAAAATATATAAGAAACAAGACATAAGAGCGCGAAATCACCAATAATCAATCATGATCCATGAAAACATATGATAAGAATAATAAATTAGTTTATGGAATACATATAAGGATATAAAATCATTTTCTTAGTCAAGGATCATTTCCAAGACTACCATAGCAGATTGTGTTCACTTCCCATTCCATAATTTCCTTAGTTAAGGTCCATTCCCAAGACTATATTATTGGACAAAGTCCCTTACTAAACTGGGTTCACTCCCAATTATAGTACTTATTATCTCATGATATATCCATATTTTCCCAATTCATTAGAGTGATATAAAATTTTAGTCCCTCCCATTACATAATTAAAACCATACACATGTGTTCCATAAGATATTAAAACATTCATCTTGTCATAATATCATAACCCATGGAATGGATACAAGTGTTATAAAAATCTCATCACTATAATCATAAACCATATAGAGAAAGAATAAATTTAGACACATTGGATAATATCCCTAGTAAACCATAATAAATATCAAATGATGTTCATATAAATGAAAATACCTTTAAAATATTATTAGAGAAATTATTTAGGAAAATAACCTTATTTTTAAATCACTTATTTAATGTCTAAAAATTTCCAAAATATTAAGGAAAAAATTTTATTTTTAAATAAATAAGGAAACTTATAAATCAATATTCAAATAAAAGAGTATTTATGATGGCATATAAAGTCATTCATGTAGTGTATATTAAAACAAATATTCCTTTCATGTTTTTGGTAAAAAGTCAAAAATCACCATGTTTGGAAAATGATAAGAAAATTCATTTTAAAAAATTGTAAACAAAGTTAAATATATTTAAAAATTAATTTAAATAATCTTTGTAGAATATTAAAAATATTCTTGAATTTTTTTAAAGAAAATATTGACATGGAATAAAATATTCCTAACTGAAGAGAGAAATGAAGAATATTTTCCTCAAAAACATCCTTTAAGTATTTTGGATAATGAAAGAGAGGAAAATGAAAATAAAACATGTAATATCAAGAAATAAACATAGCATAAATAAATATTTAAGACTTGGTAGAGATAGATTATATAATTTTATCATCATAAAATTTAATCATAAATAGTCCTGGTAAAAATGAGATTGTAACATACAACCCTTACCTCAATCCCATCTTGCTTCATAAGAGATCTAACCTGTCACGACCCGTCCCCCGGGGCCCGTGTCATAACTACCCCATGCCCGCCTTCCATAGGCCAGGGGCTGGCGACTAGCACCAAAGGTGTAAATCCCTATAATTGGGAAGGAGTTGCCTTTATGAAACGTAAACACACACACAACCAGAGTACAAGTGGAAGAAAACACTAAGAAAAGAAATATAACAAGTGTACTGAAAGTAAATAGGGGGCCGGAAATACAAGCCCAACAGTAAAGTACAATAAAAAGACAAAAAACAAGAAGGTGTCAAGCTACTCCTGGATCATCCTCCGAAGTCCCTACCTGAAGGGTAGGTATAGATGGCCACCTCAGCTCTCCACGTCCGTCTGTCACCTCCGGGTACCGTCTCATCGTGAAGTCCACCTCCGGGTACCGTCTCGTCGTCACATCCACCTCTGGGTACCGTCTACCTCTACAAGACTCAACCACGATCAGTGATGTCCATCTTCTACAACCAACACAACGTAGTGCGGATGAAGCCCATGTAGGGGTGAGTATACGATACTCATTAGGGACCCCGAGACCACCGAAGGTCTCCCTGAATCCACAAAGTATAAACCACAAATAAAAGATACAATCATGAAGTATCATCCAACACTACTTATGTATATGCCCATACATATACCTAAGTCATCAAATCCAGTACGACTCCATCTCACGAGCTCATGTACAACCCAGTCCACTCAGGAAAGTATAACTTAATCCACACAGGAAAGTACGATCCAATCCACACAGGAAAGAGTAACTTAATCCACCTAGGAAAACAAGATCCAATCCACACAAGATATCAAGTCAATCACATCAAAGATAATGATTGAAAGTCAAGACTCAGCTCAAACTAGGATTTTAATCATGATGTTGAAACCATAGATACTGGGGAACTCCTCCTCTATCTAGTACAGTGGACCCACCACTACAACCAAGCTCTTCCCACTAACCTTGGACTACTGTAGTACTCCACCTGTCGAGTACTGTGGGCCTGCTGCTACAACCAAGCGCTTCCCACCATGGGTCTGCCGCTACAACCAAGCGCTCCCCCTCATAGCCTACAAAGGTACTCCTTCTGTTGAGTACCGCGGGTATGCCACTACAACCAAGCGCTCCTCCACCGTGGGTCTGTCGCTACAACCAAGTGCTCCCCACTGGGCTATCCGAAACACTCTGAGTCAATCAATCAGTAGTCGTCAAGTCTTAACCAGCTCTAGGGTCCCCGCACACAGCACGCTCGTTCAGGGAGGGATCGCTCCACAAGCCAAGAGGTCAATACATCAACTTTCATGTAGACCATAGTTGATGTATCACAAAGTTTCATCACTTCAATAGGAACTCAACGTGACAGACGGCGCGTCAATCGGACGCCCTGTCTGAGAGTTATTGGCTTTTTCGTCCCAAGGGCTCAGTTGGTTTTTAAGTCAAACCAACCCGACCGTACTCCAACTACGTCCAAACCTCTATGGGAGTAACCCAAGAGGACTTTATCACTAATAGTAATCCAAAAAAGTCGACGACACGTCAATCGGACATCCGAAGCTCAAGTTATAAGCATTTCCGCTCCGAGGGCCCGATTGGTTTCGTGTTCGAACCAACCCCGCTATACAAAAAGTTCTCTGAAACCTTGAGTATAATATACCTAAACTACCGTCTTGATCCAAGGATCTCATCGCAACTAACGGTGCATCAATCGGAGGTCCGTAGCCCAAGTTATGAGCCTTTTAACGAGGCTGTCCAATTTTAGGGGGTTTTGGGCCCGGACCGACCCGGCCCAAGACCCCATGGGCGGCCCGAACAGGGTCGACCCATCCCGGGTCCGGGTCGACCTGACCTGGGTCCGGGTCCGTCCCATTAGGGCGTGGTCCAATCCATCTGGCGCGGCCCGACCCAGCTTGCACGGCCCGACCCGACGCGGGGGTCCGACCTAGTGCAGGCGGCCCGGCCCGGCGCGGGTGGTCCGTCCCGGCGCGGCCGGTCCGGCTCGGCGTGGCCAGTTAAACTGGCATGGGCATGACCCGCGTGGCCAGTCAGGTCGGCCGTTTCGGCCAAGCGGGAAACGGGGGGGGGGGGGGGGGGGGGGGCTTCCCCCCTTGATTGAAACGGCGCGACTTTAATATCGCGCCCTCCCCCAAAACTCGGAATGACTTTTCCATTCTGGTCCACCGTGGCTGAGCCACGACGGTCTCCTCTGGCGGCGCGCTGCCACCCCTGGTCACCGGCGCCGCCGCACCGGGGTGCCGCACCACCGCCGCTGTCCTTGGACCACCGGACGTGCACCGGTGGTCCGTTTCGGCCGTCGTCTACATCTACTAATTTGTGATTATTAATAAACCCATGTTTATTTCCTTCTAAATCAAAGGGCGCGGATCAACACAATATTAAGTTGATCCGCGAAAAATATGTTTGTGGGTTGGGAATATTTGATTTCGGGGGAAAATGTAGGGGAATTTTGTATAATACTCTTCGAGTGATTTAATATCACATGCTAAAGCATTTAATGGTATGAAGTTAGTATAATTTATACTTGAATAAATTATACCCTCGTCGATACTAAAAGCATGTGTTTTAATGACTGCTATTTGAAAACACCTAATGTGGAGGGTGCGGGCCGAACAAACAGGGTCTGGCAACCCTCCGCAGATTGTTTATTGATGTGCGGATCGATGAGCGATGACGAAACGGGCCGCAGAGGCGATTTGAAGACTCTACAGTGAAGTTTGTGTCCCCTACCTCAAGGAGTTGTCGAATGATGATCATCGTGGGAAAACGGCATCGCGGAAGACGACGTTGTGGAACGAGGCTCTGTATACGTCGATGGTGAACGTCCGTGGAAGAAGCGGCATCTCACTTTCCTCGACGCAGGAAGAAGATGAGAAGACGAGATGACCTTCTTCGTCAGAGCTTCGCGTTCTTCAACCTTAGAGTAACCTCTTCCCCAAAACACAAAAACTCAACACACAAACTCCCACCCGAATAAAATAAGGAATGCTTATTTTATTAAAACATTCCATGCATTTTCAAAACTTCAAAATTCAAACTCAAAATTAAATTAATTGGATGGAATTAAACAATCAATTTAATTGTGAGAGTTGACATGTCATAAAGAGGGGAAGGTGGGTGTGTTACACATTTATGGGGGGTTTCCAACATAAGATGGAGTTTAGGGAATTTGAATGGGTGGGGCTCGTGTGGGACCCACCTCACAAATATCCTACCAAGTGGTTAGGACGTAGTGGTTCCCACTCAACTCCCAAGAATAGGTTATAACTATTTAGATTAGAAATAAAATTGTGGCGCAAATTTTATTTCACTCTTTAGTTAACCCAATTATTTAACAACACCACCCGAGAAAACGCAACTCCAGAAAGGGCCTCCTCAAGCAAATACCGGCGTTGCGGTTTCAACGGTGCCCTCAGATTTCGATTCCGAGCACCGGTTCAAAAGATAGGAAAACCCACTCGCTCGTTCACTGAACGTACCTGAGCTAAAAATCGAAAATTGATTCCGGGCACACCTGGCCTCAGAATCAGGTACCTTCAGAAGCCACATACTCACAAAATTCCAAAGAAATTAAGAAAAAAATTTCCTTGAAATTTCCAGGTCTTTACATAACCTCCAGTATAATAAATTTAAATTTATTATAATTATATAAAAAACCATATTAATACCTATAATACCATACATGGTTTAATTATAACATCTTATTAGCCATTCATTTTTTAATCTTTCATTATCATCATTATTTTGAGTGTTAACAACTTTGTTTTTCATATATGTTTTGGTTTAATGATTATAGTCCTTGAACTTTGATCAAAGATCCTTTATATATAAAATGTAAATCATGATTTAAATTACATATATATTCCTTAAATACATATCTATAACCATTAATACTAAGTGATCATGAAAAATCAATTACATCCCTAGGAAGAGATGATAGTCCGTACATATACACGGGTGACGTTTTCATTTTTCAATGGACGGAGCAAAAGAAAGGTCAATTTTAATTAAGATTTATAGAATAATTATTATAAAATAAATATCATATATAATCATTTAATTTATCATAATAACCAAACATGAATAATGGTGGTGGAAAGTGAGTCGTATCACTACGTGGAGGCATTAGTCCACACATATGCACAAACGATACTTTCATCTATCATTGGATTTAAAATAGGTGGTAAATGGTTGAAACATCATCATAATTACATATAAATATAGTTATTATAATTTACTAATCATTTTTTTATGTATTCAATAAGTTTATATTAAGTTTAAGAAGAAATAAAATTGAAGGGGTTTGGTTAATATCTATACCTCTTTTTTGAGAGATCTCCTTTGACTTACTCCTTAAGTATCGGTGGATTGGTCTTATGATAACACCAAAAGATTTAGGTTAAAAAGAAGTAATATAGGAATTTTTTATTAGGTATTTTATGATCTATAAGGATCAAATTTTTTGAATAATAGAGAAGATTTTCCCTTTTATAAGTGAGGGGAGGGACACATATAAGATTTCTTAAAATATCTCAATGATTTAAGGTCACTTTCATGGGAAAGTGGATGAAAATAGACAGGTATTAGAAGGTAGTATAATATAAGGTTGAAATATATTCAACTAATAATAATTTTATAGGCTTGGGAGGAAATACTACCCTTATCTCATGGTTTAACCCATGGTAATCTCGTTTTAACCTCAACAGTGATAATAAAATTTTACCGTTTTTACTATTCAGTATTAAAAAATTAAGTTGAACCTATTAAATTATATTAATTATAATGATTCCAAATATTTAATCCATTTTAATAGATTTAATTTCAATAAGTTGGTGAATTTAATTTTAATTAAGCATAAAAACTGCAACAAAAACTAGTTTTTGAAAATTGAATTTTTAAGAGTAAAACTTAATTTAATTCCAATCATTGCCTTGTAAAAACTATAAAATGAATTTTAAAATATTATATTAAACATATATTCTATCAATTTCATTACAAAAATTAATAAATATAGATTAAATTAATTTATTAAGATAAAAACACATTACACGCATAAAAATATATTTTTAGAAAAATGCGTTTTATGCCCAAAAATTAACTTATACCAAAATAAAGTATAATTATTATTCCTATTTGATTAATAATATTATTTCTAATTAAATTTTTATTAGGTTAATATAATATAAAATTCAAAACATAATGGTATATATAATAAAAAATAATTTTTTTTACAGAAATTGATATTTTTCATTATTTACTGAAAAATAAATCTTTTTAGAAAAATTCTAAAAATTCACCCTAAGATAATATTAATATTATTATTTTAAAAATTATATTAATTTTCTAAAATAAAATTTATAAAAATGGTTAAAATTGATTATAAATTTTACACGCAAAAATGCGATAAAAAGCATTTTTGAAGCATAAAATGACTTTACTAAAAATTGAGCACTTATTTTTTACAAATCAATCAATAATTTGAATTAATAAAAATATTTGTAATTTTTTTTCATAAATTTTTTATTAATATTAAAACATTCTAATTTAACTTCTAGGTTATAACGGTTTACTATATCATAGTTTATATAGACTCGGGGTTGCATGTAAGGAAATATATCATATAATTCATGTTTTATTTCAATGTAAATTAATATAAAATCTTGAGGTGTTACACGAGACCCCCATTAAAATGAATTTCAACCTTGAAATTTTGTCACTCTGGTACCAAAAAATTAGGATATATCCATTTCACTACATTCTCAAGTTACCATGTAGCTTCCTAAAATTTATGATTTCTCCAAAAAACTTTAACTAGGTGAGTAGTCTTATTCTATAGAACTTTATCTCCATGATCCCAAATTTATACCTATTATTATTTATAGGAATATAATTTTCTAGTGGTACAACCTCTGAGTTCAATACATGTTAAGGATATGGTATGTAATTCCTCAGGATAAATATAAGGAATACATCATGAAATTGAGATAGGTTTGGTGGGAGTGCCAAGTGGTAAGCTACAATCCCTAAAATACAAAATAAATGACTTGTACCAATAGAATTTTAGTGATAGATTATATATTTTTTTGTAAAAACGAGTAATTATAACATCTATTAACTCTTTTTGGTATTATTTTTAGGTACCAAATTTTTTTTACCATCAAATATATCTGTTGGTACTAATCATTCAATACCGAAAAATATTTTACTAACAACTAAATTTATTGTTTTATCATATTAATACCAATAAATGTTTTAACAATAAATAAATATATTGTTATTAATTATTCTTTCCAAAAAAATTTATAATTGAAAAATTTGTTGCAATAAATTTTCCAGTAAAAATAAATCTTTTACCAATAATGGAATATATATTTATAAATTTTTTACTAATTACATGTATTTTTTGATAAAAATCACATGTCTATACATTTAATTATAAAATTAATAATTTAAAATATTTCATAAAATAAATATATTTAAGATAAACCATGTAAAAATGATCCATAAAAAATATCAATTCTAAATTTACAGATTAAAAAGAATTAATTTTTAAAATTTATATATTTTTTTAAAAAATAAACATATTTATATTATGATTAATTATTTATTACATTTATAAAATTCACCCACTGAAAAATCAACACCTCTAGTTGTGATTATGGTGCAAAACATTTCCCCAATATAATAATAAAATTCTAAAACAATTTGTTTGTATTAGGTTTGTTTGTTCACTTTTGCTACATTCATCATGGGTTTACCATTCACTAGAGCCTGGCCATTCGTCTTAGGCTCTCCATTCATTACAAGTTTGTTACAGGTTTGTATCAAGTTCATATATTCACTTGTTTGACATTCATCGTGGGTTTTTCATTCATTAGATCCTAGCCATTCATTGTAGGATCTCCATTCATAATAGGTTCTCCATTAGTCACATCATCACTGGTTCGCTATTCCCCATTCATCACAAGATCATTATGGGTTCTCCTTTAGTTTCATCATTGTAGGGTCTCCATTTATTGTAGGTTTGCGATTCCCCTGTTCACCATTCATCATTGGTTCAACTTATTAGGATGTTCATCTATTTTACATTCATCTTTTTATCTATTAATATATTCTACTTTGTATGGTAGTGTGAGACTATGTTTTTATACTATCACCATAACATGCCTTCATCCTTAAATCATGGAATTTTAATCCTTAAATTAGTTTTTTATGATTTTTGTGTATGATTTATATGATTGTAGATAAGGGTTTTCATAATAGACATACATTACAAACTATTTGGATTATTATATCATTTACCATTTCTTATGTTATCATAAAACCCAACATAGAAAATTATAAAGATTTTAATAAGTACTCTTCAATATTTTTTAGAAATTATTAGAGGATCTGAAGGTTACCCTATTAAAGTCCAAAGATTTTAATAAAGCTATAGATAATAATTATTTAATGAAACTTTTTTAAACAATATGTTTAGATATGTGATAGATAGTATTATAAATGGAATCAATTATGTTAATGAGAAGTATCTAGAGTAGTTATAATAATTCAATCATGATTATGATTCTTGAAACAAGATTCTAAAAAGTAAGAAATATATGAGGCAACATCTCACATTTTAAGAAAACTCTAACATAGATTTTCTCAAGGATTAAGTGTAAGATAGATTTTATATAATTTGATATATGATCATTGAAATTAATTTTTATATTTTAATTATTCATTCATAATTAAAATTTAATTTTCAGAATTAAAAAATTTAATCAAATTCAATAAAACTCTTTTATTAATTAAAAAATCATAAATACATATAAAATATTTTATTTTTAAACATTATTTATTTTTTATGACACATGATCATTGATATGTATTCAGTTTTTTACTTGAATTTTATATTAGTTTACTTTCTTTTTCACATACTTCTTGACACCAAGTAAATGATAACCTCTATTCTGTTATATTGAAACTGCTATTTGATCGCTTCCCTCAACATTTAATTATTTATTTTTTATATGAAACTTAATATGGCCATTATTTTGAGTTTTATTAATATTAAATTCCTATTTTTTGGAAAATATTTCTTTATTATTCTTTACATCAACTAGTTTCAATAAATTTATATCTGAATCTATCATCATAGGTTCTATTTGGTTCAAAAAATTTAAATGGAGTCATAATTTATGAATAATCATATAAATAATAGTGTGAATCATTTGACCCTAAAAAAGTGATCCAAAATGAAATACAACTAAGAATATTATTAAACTATTAATATTGAATATTTCTAATTGAATATCCAATTATTGTTGTTTATTCATCTTTATTTCATTAATCATCATCAAACACTAGAATCATATAAATAAATATCCTTGAAGGAGCTCACTTTTCCCTAAAATATCACTTGTCTTGCTACCAGGATCTGTTTTAATATATCTTCCTATTTTTGGGATGAAGCAGCTATGATCTATTTTTTCTCATTCACAATATCTTTGATTCCATGGAAAAACTCATTTGCATCCAAAACCACATTTTCAAGAAACTCTTCAATGGTTTGTGTTAGATATGATAATGTAGAATTGATCTTATCTAGATATGAACAAGATTTTAATTTTAGTTTTCTAGAATTATCTTTTAAGACTAACAGTCTTGAAGTATAGATTTACATCATCTTTATAATTATTAATTCCAAAAATGGGCTACATCATATTTTCTAGAAATAGATGAGTCTACATACTCTTCCATGCTTTTTACATGATGTTGTTGTTCAGATATTGACCCGACTATGATCTTGTGTAGGTCTTTTAAGCTTCAATCAAGCTAGGAACAAAAGGCCAGAACCAGATCATTATTTCTTGATTGCATCTTATCTTTTTAATTAATTTTTGTGAAGAGAGAAGATATATCATCTGATTCATCTTTCAAATTGATGCGTAGCTATTTTTCTCATTTAATTAGCAACCCATTGCCCTAATCACACCTTCCTAGCAACTCATAAAAAATCCTACCTACCTAGTGATTTCAGTTTATGGTTGGTAACTCCAAAACTCAATTAACATCTAAAAAAGGTGTTTGACTAGGTGATGACATGTGAAACTGATGCGGTTGGATCTATCTAATTTACTATTTGAGTACCGATTTGCGTAAGTTCTATCCTTTTCTCAAATATTTGAGATATCAAAAGAGATAATGAAAACTGATCACTATACAAATCATTTTTTATACTGACATTTATTTCTATTTTGGTTTCAATTCATGCAGATATTTTGAACTGATTTATGGGTATGTTTTTTGGTTGATTGTGATGTAGATATTGGAGCTGAAGGGTGTGGAATAACAATGACTTAAGGTTTCTCACTGGCATTGAAGATGGATAGATTTGTTTCTTATTGGTGCTAGAGTTGGCTCATTATTGGTATGCTCTTTAGTTATGTGTGGTAGAGATCTTTGAGCTGAAGTCTGTGGTATAATAGCTAATTGAGGTTTCTCATTGGTGTTAGAGCTAGATTGCTGGTCTTGGGGCATGGATAGGCTGCTGGTGTTGATGCTCTGAAGGCTACGGTATATCTGTAGCTGACTTGCTGGTCCTAGGGCATGGATGGGTCACTGGTGCTGAAGTTGGCTGCTGGTTCTAGGACATGGATGGGTTAATAGCACTTGGGGTGGGGGTGGGGGTTGGGGGTGGGGTGTGATGGATCCTATTGGGGGATGGAACTTTCATTTTTGTACTGATTCATTTTGTATTAAATATTATATTAATATAATTAAGTTTTTCCAAGTTTGAACATGTGTGTAAATAATCTTCTGTTTAATAATTAAAAAAATAAATCATATATGATAAATTAATAAATATAATATAAAATTTTACTAGTTATAAAAATTTATATTTTTATTCAAATGTAATTTATAAATAGATATTATATGTTAGTAATATTATTATCAATAAAAGAATTGGTCATAATAATCTATTACTAAATACTTTAACCAATATATATATTATCTGTTAGTATTATTATAATTGTAATATAACTATTTTATCTATCAGAAAAACATTTAGCGACAGATTTTTTACTGATAGTTTAGTGACAAAGACATTTGTCTTGTTGAAGTGTTTTACCAACAGAAAATGTACTTTTACAAATATATATGTCCCTATTGAAAAAAGTTAAATATTTTTTAGTGCTACTCGATAAAGAATATTAAAGGGACCAATATACGTCGGTATTATCTTTACTTTCTTTCTAAATATTGTAACCTTATTCCATGGAGAAATTCCTAGGAAAATCTTCTCACTAACATCGAATTCAAGATCTCTTCGATGATTGTCAACATAAATCTTCCATAAAATTTGAGATACCTTGATATGATGCCAAATATATCTAACCTTAAATGACATTTCCCTAGATATCTCAGGTTCCAATAGATTTATTTCTCCAACTTTATCCCCATATGTCAGAGTTCTACAATTATTTCCATTGAAGGATTCATAAGGATCCATCTGAAGGCTTTAGGGGAAGCTATTATTTTAAAAAAATTCATTTAGAGGAAGGCAT
Source organism: Viscum album (assembly GCA_963277665.1). NCBI lineage: Eukaryota > Viridiplantae > Streptophyta > Magnoliopsida > Santalales > Viscaceae > Viscum > Viscum album. The sequence continues at coordinate 151,927,730 of OY728159.1, forward strand.
TAATCCTATCCACCTTTGAAATATAGAGAATAGGATCTCAACATATCCTCTTGAGTTTAAATGTTCCTCTTAGACTAATCATATATTTTAGGATGATAAGATGTACTGAAACACAACTTTGATCTTACTGAAGATCTCTCTAGAACTTCGAGGTTAACCTAAGATCCTAATCTGATACAATAGAATAAATTAACCCATATAACCTTACCACTTCCTTAATGTATATCATAGAAATATGAAAAAGATAGAAATATTCACTGATATCAATGAAGTGAACTAACTTCATAAGGAGATCAACTATAAGAAAAACAACATTATTACTTTAGATGTTTTTAGGAGTCCAATGAAAAGATCCATGGTGATGTTTTCCCATTTCCATTACAACATAGGTAATGGTTGTAACATCCCCTTTGAATTTTGTACCATAGCCTTAACTTTTTGACATACCAAGTACTAAGATACATAATATACAATATCATTCTTCATGTTGTCCCATAAGAAATATTCTTTCAGATCTCTATATATCTTCAAAATTCCTAGATGAATAGAGAATAATGATATTTAAGATTCTTCCAATAATTCATTATTTAATTTTGGTATTTATGAGATACATACTCAATTCCTAAAACTTACCTTTATATCACAATCAATATTTAAATCATGAATATTTCTCACACTCTTTTAAAGCTCCACATCCTCCTTTTTCACCTATTTAAACTTTACATACATTGATGGTTGAACACTCATTTGAGAAAATAAGATTTATACCCTTATTTTAAGATTTCAATGTCCATACTTTTAAAATCCATAAAAATTAGATCTTTTTTTGATCCTCATGATATATAAGTTAGCATGATCCTTTAGACTAAAAAAATCAACCACCTTGTTCACTTTACCAGGGTGGTAGTGTATTGAGAAATTATAATCTTTAATCAAATCAAAAAAATATTCTTTTGTTCATATTAAACTTTTTATAGGATAATATATACTTTAAAATTTCATGATAAGTATATATGTCAAACATTTATTTGTAAATATAATTCCTCCATATCTTTAATGCAAATATTACCACCACTAACTCTAAATCATGAGTTGGGTAATTTTTCTCATGAGCCTTCAATTAGTGTGAGGTGCAAGCTATCACCATATCATTCTATTGATAAAAAATCCCAACCCTTTATTTTATTAATCATTATAAATTGTAAACCCTTATCCACTGCAGGGTAGTGTGATCATAGTCTCACTTACCAACATTCTCTTTTGTTCCTTGAAATTGTATTCACACTCATAAGTCCAAATGAAATTAACTCTCTTCTGAGTTAACTTTGTGAGAAGATTATATATACATGATAAATCCTTCACAAAGTGTTAATAATATTCATCCAATCTATGAAAACTATGGATTTCAGTAAGAATGGTTGGTCTAGGTCAATTTTCAATAACTTTCAACTATGATGGATCCACTGATATACCCTCACTTGATATTATATGACCCCAAAGTGAAACTTTATGTAGCCAAAATTCAAACTGGTAAATTTTTCATAAAACTTATCCTTCCTTAGGGTCTTTAATACAATACTAAAGTGATATTCATGCTCTTAATTTATATTATAGTATATAAAAATATATTCTATAAAGAATACACAAAATTGATCAAGGTAATATAAAAAGATATATTCATTAAATCCATGGTAAATTAGTAAGATCAAACAGAATCACTATAAATTCATAGTGTCCAAATATTTAATAGAAAGATATATTGGGCATTTCTTTAGTTTTTAATCTCAACTAATACTATCCAGATCAAAGTTCAATCTTGGAATAATATTTATCACCAAATAAGTGATCAAAAAAATCATCAATAATAGGAAAATGATACTTATTTTTTATCACAATCTTGTTAAATTACTGATAATCAATGAAATGTCTCATTGATTCATATTTCTTCTTAATAAAAGGTACATGTTTACCCCATGGTGACAAAAATGGATGAATTAATCCCTTATAAATATTCTCATAGAGTTTATTCTTTAATTTATATAACCCTATAAGCTACATTCTATATGGATTCTTTGAAGTAGATGTAGTATCAGGTATTAGTTATATTGAAAACATGACTTAAAGATTTAGATAATGACTTGATAATTCATATGGAAATACATAAACAAACTACCAAAAAATAAGAATATTTTTGATGTTGAGTTTATTCCCAACCACCTGAGATAAATAACCCTTTTTAATAGGAATAAATACCCATAAAATAGATATAAGTTCCATTGGAAGTTCATATTTATCCTTACACTGATAGAAAAAATATGTTGATTTGAGACTTCAAATTTTACTTCCCCACCTCAGAAATTGATATTGTATTTATTTAAATAATTCCAATACATGCCCAAAATCACGTAAAAATAAACTATAAGGAGAATACAAATATTTCTAGGGAGCACATTCCCACAAACTTTAATTAGACATGAACCATATACTTGAGATGCAATCATCATACTATTGGGATTTTTTAATTCTAATTTAACATGTAATTGTTGAGGTGTGAATAAACATTCCTTGAGTATTTTCATGATATAAATGAATTCATATAAATATGATCAAATAATATACTTCAATATTTGAGTGTACCTATCACCACCTCAACTTCATTATTTTATCTTCAATACCTTACTAAAACCAAAATGGTTAGAATGACCATCACGCATCATTAATCAGAGTGAATAATCATGAAAAATCATTCATAGGATGTCAAAATATTGACTCTTTATTTTCAATATATGACACTTTAGGTTTAACCTAGGTCATATATGGTTAATATCTATTAAAATTATTTATAATGTATCTTAAATAATATTTTAATTAACCTAATCATATCCCTCAGGAGTATTAGACCAGGTGCGTAATAAGGGGCCATTCACCCTACACAAGAATGATGGTTAAGATATACTCGACCAACTCTTTTTGGGGCTATTAACCCTAGATGCATCCATTCAAAAATTAATTTCACTTGTACTATCTAGAAATAAATTTATTTTCTTATTTAAATCATACTATTTTCTTTACCATAACTTAGGATTTTTACCCATACTTAGTCTTATCATAAGGGTTCTCAATAAAGTTTCCTCATCTCAATTTACAAAAGTTACTAAACCTTGTCTTTGATACCGACTATAGTGACCCATACTATTCATACATAAATATTACATAATTTTAGATGAATGTTCAATACATTTAAAAATAATACATGCCCAAGTACTATAGAGGTTTAGTGTCTTTGGAAACTTGGATACCTAAATAAAGGGTGCATAAAAGATCTATATAATTTCCAATTTAGTTCTACATAACTAGTACACTTATTTGACATAACATACTTAAAAAAATTATCTATAACCTATAAAAGTTATACATAAGAAAGGGTAAGATTATATTCTCAGTTAGGGTAAACATAAGATATATCAATAAATGATAATTAGTGAGCATAGGATAAGAATAAGGTTATGAGAACATGAGATAAACATTATAAAATCATACCCATAAATTCATATATCATAATAATGAAACATGAAACAAAATCTTATCAATATAAATACATAAGACATAATCCATAATCTATAAGAGTGCATGATCATAAATAATGAATCATGAGCCATGAAAACAAATCATATGCATAATACATAAGTTTGTGGCATACAAATAAACATATAAAATAATTTACTTAATCAATTATCACTAATGATACTATCACAGTTGATTGGATTCACTCCCCATTCCATCATTTCCTTAGTCAAGGTTCATTCCTAAGACTATCTTATTATATATAGTCCCTTTTTGAACTGGGTTCACCTCTATTCCAGTATTTATTATCTCATGAGATATCCATAATTACCCAACACACCAGATAGATATAAAGGACCCACCTAAACTTGGTTCATAAAAAAAACCATTAATCCTTGGTTTATAATGGAACCACCCATCAAATAATGAAATCCATACATATGTGAACCACAAGATCATAAAAAATTCATCATATCATCATATCATAACCTATATAAACTATATAATTTTCATAAATATTTCATAATATTTTTTTTAACAATCTAGATAAAGAATAAATATGGTAATATTGAACCATATCCCTAATAAATCATAATAAACATAAAAGGATGTGGTTATAGAGGAAAATTCTTTTAAAATATCATTGGAACATTCATTGAAGAAAATACCCATTTCATTTTGAAATCAATCACTTAAAATATAAAAATTCCCAAAATATTAAGGAAAAAAATTTATTTGAAAATAACTATGAAAACATATAAAGTAAACATAAAATAAAAGATTATTTATGATGGTTGGGAAATATATTTAATTGGTTTATATTAAAACAAAAATTTATTTCACATTTTCACTAAAAATTCAAATGTAACATGTTTGAAAAATGATAAGAAAATTAATTTTAAACATTTTTAAATAAAGTAAAATATTGTGAAAAATGTATTTAAATAATATTTTGATAATATTAAAAACATTTTTGAAAATATTTTAAAGAAAATATGGACATGGAATAGAAAATTTATGACAAAAAGGAGAAATGAAGTCGATTTTCCTTAAAAAGTTATTTCATCCTTTTTCTTAAAGAGAGGAAAATCAAAGTAATATATATAATATTTAAAAGTAAATATAATATAAGAAATTACATATTACTTGGGATATATAGATCATATAATTTTATCATTAGAAAATTTAATTATAAACAACCATAGTAAAATGAGATTGTAATAAAAAACCATTACCTCAAGTCTGTCTTGATTTGTAAGTGCTCTAACCTCCTATATAATAAATTTAAATTTATTATAGTTCTATTATAGAAATATATTCATACCTATAATACTATATATGGTTAAATTATAATATCTTGTTATCCATTCATTAACAATATTTCATCATCATCATCATTTTGAGTCTTAATATCTTTGTTTTCATGTATGTTTTGGTGAAACAATTATGGTCCTTGAACTTTGATCATGGTTCCTTAATCTCCAAAATTTCAATCATGATTTAAATATAATATATATTCATTATATTCTTTTTTATAGACATTCATGTAATGCAGTGATGAAAAATGAATTACATCACTACATAGTGATGATAATTCATACGTACGCATGAGTGATGTTCCCATTTTTCAAAGGATGGAACAAAAGAAAGATAAATATTAATTCAACTTTATATAATCATTATTATAATATTAATATCATGTTGAAATATTAAATTTATCATAATAACCAACCACGAATGATGGTGGTGGAAAATGATTCGTATTTCTATGTGGAGGTGGTAATCGACACGTACACATGAGCTATACTTTTATATCCCATTGGATTGATAATAGGTGGTAAATGATTTTTAATCATAATAAAAAAATCTCAGTAAATTTATGATATTGGAGTCATCATGTTTTTATTGACACAATACATTTTTAGGAAGTAGAATAAGAAATAAAATTGAAAGATCTTAGTTAAGATCTATAACTCTATTTTGAGATACCTCATTTGGATTAAACCTTAAGGCTTGAAGGATTAATATTAGTAGAATAAAATAAGATTTAATCTAAATGGAATGATTCTAGGATAATAAGTTCCCTTTTATAAGTGAGGTGAGGGACACACATGGAATGTGACGTCCCGAACCCGGATGCCACTTAATAGGTGCCCTGAGCCTGGTGGACCACATATACTCAAGTGCATATCCCCAAATTCCAAAGGCTACCGACTAGTAGAGAGGGAATAGGGTGTGTCTACTGGTAGAATATTCCAACATTACTATAGTGTAGAATGATGGATATATATAAATAGAGGTAAATAGCAGAAGTAATATAAGTAAACAGTGGAAGAAAACAAAGTAATAGAGAAACAAGGATAATGATAGCTGGATAAACTGGAATAATTAACAAAAGTATACAACAATTGATGATGATATGTCATGTCACGAGAAATCTTGAAAACATGAATACAAGACATCAGACATAACATGTTTCACAAATGAACAATGGAAATTAAAATACTATCCCAAGCATACCGAGCACTGGCTTATTCATCTGCTATCAAGATTGTAGCGACTCAGGTTTTTGGCCCTGTCAGACTTTGGAATGTTTCTACGAATAATTCCAGAGCTAGGCGCGAAGACGGCGTGCGATTCCGAGGCCCGGTGTGCTCAGAATTAATTTTATAAAAATATTAAGTATTTTTATACTATGCACGTGGCGGGGGTGTGATATCTCCTAAACGGTAGCTCAGAACTGGAATCTGAGGGCACGGTTGCGTCCGGAACATGCCGTTTACCCTAGGCAAGGTGTAAACTTTGCGGGCGCGGGCCTGCTGTGAGAAACGCCACCAGGGGCGTTTTCGTAAATAAGTGGCGAAGTTAGTGGGCGAACATCGGCTCGAATAACTTCTGAACGGAGTCTCGGATGGAAAATATGAGTCCACTGTTGCGTTCAGAACGGTGCTTTTACCCTAGGGGTGACCTTACTTTTGTTCGCATCGGGCGTCGGGTCCGAGGCGGGTTTGGCGTCGGCAGGCGGCTGATATAAATATCAGCGCCCCCCCTTTATCGTTCCTCTCAGAGTTTTTCGCCGTTCTTCTCCGCCGCTTCGCCGAATCGAGCAAACGAAGCGCCCACGAGCTCGGAATATGACGACGGACGTTCCCGGAGCGCGCATCGGAAGCTCTAGAGCACGGATCTGAGACAGAACGTCGGCGTTTTGCCCGCGAGGTAGGCGGTTTGAGTTTTGAAATCCCAGACCCCGTTTATTTGTTGTTTTTCTTCAAATCGTTATAAGGGTTGTATAGTTTGGGTCCTGAGGTTTCCGAAACATGTTTCGGATCTGATTTTGGAGCACCGGGTGCTCCCGGGGGTCCCCGAAAGTTTTCCGGCGGAAATCCCGGATTCCGGCGGCAGCCATGGCAGAATCCGGTGAGGTAGGGCGGCGGCGGCGCGGCGGTTTTCGGCAACGGCGGCGGCGGCGCGGCGGAATCCGGCGGCGGCGCGGTGGTTTCCGGCGAGGCTGGCGGTGGTCCGGCCAGGATTTTCCGGGGGTTCTTTAAACCCCCGTAACTCGCAAACCGTAACTCCGTTTTGGGAGCCGTTTGCGGCGACGCTCTCCTTGCGTCGAGACGGACCTTCTGAACTCACTTTGAGGGTTTAAGGGTTCGAGATCGTGTCCCGGGAGTTAGAAACGTCGTATAAAATAATATTATTTTATTATTTTACGACTTCGGGCCGTTGTAACTTCTACCCGGAGCGTCCGATTGACGTGCCGTCAGTGGCGTTGAGACCCTGATGGTACGACGGACTTTTTGAGATGGTTTCGAGGTGTTGGGTCTGTGAACGGGGTGCAGGTCCCACGAGGCCGGGTTTTGGCGTTTCCGGAGAAACGCAGCTTTTGCACCAGGAGTCCAATTTTGGTGGATGAATAGTCGATCCTGTGTGTTTTTCCGAGGGGATCGCAATGGTGGGATCCGCTCGATGAGTTTCGGAATCTAGGCATGGGCCCCACCCGAGCTGGCCTTCAGTGAATAGTACATTTTTCACCGGGTGTCCGTTTTGGACGACCGAGTAGTCGATTCCGCTTGTTTTTCCGAGGGGATCATCGTGGTATGGTCCGCTCGATGAGTTTTGGGATTGTTGTGTGGGCCCCGCACGGGCTAGCTACGGTGAATAGTGTCTTTTTCACCGGTGCTCCGTTTCAGGCGAGTAAACAGCCTATGCTGCGTGTTTTTCCACGTGGAACGCGATGGTGGCCTCGGTTTTGGCCTAGGAGATGCGCAGTGTGGCGTTGTGGCGGGTCGCTCAGGTTAGCGACGTTTGGACCAGCAATGGTTGAGGGTTCTGCCTTGGTTCGTTCCTACGAGGGTTCGTGTGGCATCACAACATTCGTATGGGTTTGTGATCCTCTTGATGGGATGTTTTAAACTGTTAGAGTTATGGTATCCCTCCGGTGGGCCCAGAGTGGATCCTCTAGCATCTTTACCCTAGATTGGGTTCTTGGTATCGCTGTGACCGCTTATTTACGGGCGGCGATCCCCTATCTAGCAGGTTAACCCCGTAGGGTTTGTGGCATCATCGGAAATATGATCCCCTATGCGGTGAGCCGTGCTCAGTAGGGTTGTGGAATCATCGGGTATATGATCCCCTACTCAGCATGTGGTTTATAGTAGGGTTACGGTATCGTTGGTTATGTGATCCCCTACTTTGCACGTGGTTTCGGTAGGGTTGCGGCATCGTCGGTTCGATCCCCTACATCGTGAGTTATACCAGATAGGGTTCCGGTATCGTCGTGACCATCTTTATACGGACGATGATCCTCTATCTGAGTGTGGAGTTTCTGTCGAGTGCCAGATCGGGTTGTGGTATCCCCCAGCGGATCCTGGGTGTGATCCCCTATCTGTGAGAACTACGTATGTCAGATCGGGTCGTGGTATCCCCCAGCGGACCCTGGGAGTGATCCCCTATCTGTGAGCTATGTATACCGGAGTGGGTCTTGGTATCCCCTAGCGGACCCTAGTGGAGATCCTCTATCCGAGGAGTTTGGTGGTTATGTTGTTTCAGCGATGTTTCCTCAGTGATGTTATCCGACGAGCGTGATATCTCGGGTGAGCGTATGAGATGTTTGTTTGGGACCCGATGGAGTGTATCTCTCAGATGAGTGTCATCTGGTATGACAGTGTTCGTGTGGTGTACTCTCCTGGTTGGGACAGTTACTGGTGATGAGGTCAGTACCTCTTGTGGCTTGTGGCGTGAGTTGAGTATATCAGGATTGTTCAAGGTGTATGTATAGGCATACACCTAAGCTGAGCTGAGCTGACTAGTTGTGTTTAGCCGAGGATGGTCACGAGATGGAGTTTCTCTCTCGTCTGGGTTCCCTCTGGTTGGGTTGAGCAGACTGTTGCCTTTCAGTTTCTCCCTTGGGTTTTGGGTTTTTGGGGTGCCTACTGAGTATGTTTATACTCACCCCTGCACGGGCTTTGCCCGCACATGTTTGTGTCTTGTGCAGACCATAGGCCTTTTGACGGAGTCCCAGGAGGACCCGGAGCAGGCGGAGCTTAGTGAGCGAGTGGACCGGGGTGTCTACCGGAGCTGTGCCGAGGGATCTTTCCAGCGGGTGTTTGTGGCAGCGTTCCACTTCTTCAAATCAGGTTGGACGTGCTTTGTAGTTTTCTTTGGTGGGCCCTGTTTTTCCCTTTGTACTTTTGCTGTTGCACTCTGGTTTGGGATAGATTGTATGCATGCATTTACTTTTCAGTTTCTATATCTCTGCACTGTTGCATAGAGGTGTTTGTGGGTGCATGTGTACAGGTACCTTAGGATAATGCCACCCATGTGTGTGATAGCCTACTCGGCGCTAGTCGCCAGCCCCTGGCCTATTGGAGGCGGGCTTGGGGAGTCGCGGCTCAAGCCCCGTTGGGTCGGGTCGTGACAAAGATCCATCCTAAACAGTAAGTAATTAAGTGTTAAAAGCCGTATTATTCCATTTATCATTACCTTCAATCATTTAGTCTTCCTCATATACCAAATGGCACACAGAGAGGGCATGAGATAAATCTTAATGGGTCACCACCAACGGTGTCTATAACATCCATCCCGTGTAATAGAAACATAACAGTGTGAAATCATGAATATATATTCATAAAATAAGTAAATCAATAAAATTTAACTAAATACCTATGTTTCGGCTTCATCCATCATTTGGTTTCTGAACATAACCAGTCCATTAATTGATTATTACTAGTTTATAACTTAGTCACATGTCAATAATAGTGAAGGTTCTAAGATGTGGAAAAGAAACCTGTAATGACATTTAATAATGAAGTTCCGAGGTAATAACCAAGGCAACATAGACCTTAAGGGTCACCAACTCAGTGATTACTATAGCCTAACTATGGGTAAGAGTGTAATCCAAGGAGCCTATTCCAAGGCATTACAAAATAATATGCCTACCTAATACAAGGTGATCATCCTAGGTAAAATGGGGCTAAGTAGTGACTGGGCCCTATGGGATGTAACCATGGCACATACTTGTCAATTATAGATCCAAGGAGGGTATCTAAGGAATCCTTTAATACTATGTGAGTGATCCTACAATGTCATACCAGACATCCAATAATAGACAAGGATCGATATATAGGTGGGTCTCCACCTAAGCAATCCACATCCTTGAATCAGAATGGGGTTCCTGAGTACTCAAGGAATTCCCTGATAAGAATACAAGGTGAGCTCAATTCAGGCCACTCCTATTTTATATTGAGGTCATATAATATTTAATTTGGTTCAAGCCTTTACTTTCATTAGTGTGATAAGGCCATATATCATGCAACCCTTTAATCAATTCATAATTTATCAATAAGTCCATTTGGTTCAATCCTTTCCTTTCATTACTTTAACATGGTCAAGTAGCATGAAACCTTTATTAAATCCATTAAGGAATATTCAATAATTAAGGTTCACTCCGCTACCTTCCATCAACATGGTAAGGGGTGATACAGACATGCAACCTATTATTCATTCACATTTAATCATCAAATTTGGAGAAATTACTTTAGGTAGGTCAAGTGGAAGTGAAATGGTACTTTCCATTCACTATTACACGATAAAAAAACCATTTATTATAAGGAGGCCTACCGTTAGTGTGTTCAAGCTCGAGCTTATCCGAACGATGGATCAAAAGTGTTAAAACACTAAAAATTTATCTATGACATATCATCCTACGTGGGATGTTGAGAATTGTGGGCGTAACCACCAACAAGTAATCAAAGATTTGGAAATAGCATAACCATATGATTATAATTATTATAATCATGGCATATAAATTTTATAAACATCACCCGATGAAATCAGTGGACCCCACACAACAATTCCAAAATCAAAAATCTTGAAGGATGAGTTATAGACCACCCACCATAGGGATGTATGACTCTAATCCTTTGATATAAGCCTCTAATTTGGATTAGAACATAGTATATCTGGGAAAAGGTTAAAAATGATCACACCTCAACAACTAGGTTGATAGAAAGAGAGAAGAAGAAAGGCTTAAACAGACTCACGTACTTATAGTTGCACATCCAACATGACGAAAGGAATCTCAATCAGATCCCAGATGAAGGTGATATTTCAATCCCAAACTTAGGCCTTCAAAATGCTCCAAAATGATAGGAAAGGAGGCCAATCCTGATGGAAATCAGATTAGAGAGGAAAGAGGATCTTAATTAGGTCATTAAGGAAAAAGGTAAAATTACCCAAAATTTATCCTCTACACGGTTTTTTCACATGGTTTACCAAACCATTTCCAAACCATGAATGGGTACCTAAGAAAAATGGAAACTCACACAGTTAGACCATACGGTTAGGTAAATCGTGTGCCAACTGTGCGAAATGGCTCTACCTAAAAATACATACCTTTTGCACGGTTAGATCTATCCACACGTCCTACCCGCATGGTTTACTCTAACCATGTGATAGGGCTAGTTTTCCCAAAAAGATGGGTTCTAGGCTCCAACCAAGATCATAAAACCCTAAAAACCATAACTAACTCATTATACATCCATATTAGGTCCAAAATAAATAATTAGATAGAAATTTAAAGGATCCATACTTGAGTGAAAAACTAGGTTCTTACAGTCTCGCACTTAAAATAGATCATCCCCAAGTTCAATTTCCAAGGTTTGTGAAACAATATTAGAGAAAACTATGACCACTAGACACGTATGTCGGCTTCCCTCTCCCAAGTCTCATCTTACACATGACCATGATGCCATAACACCCATACTAGAGGGACAAACTGAACTCATAGAGACTTCATGATCTAGTTAACGATGCGTACTAGATACTAGTTCTCAAAGGTAGCATCGAAATCTAACTCAAAATCCTTGGGATCGAAGGTATGAGATGTGTAACACCCCAAACTTCTATGGTACGGTTCTCTTTGAATAATGCAATAGCGTGTGTTGTACGCAACATCGAGTTCTAACACACACCACAACCAATGAAACTAGTCGTTATGAATAGTAATACCTACTTTTTGAAATTTTATAAATTTTATCTCTCAAAATGGACTTCATTTTTGGATTAGGAGTATCGAATTTAGCCTAAGGTGAAATTTTGGCACTTTTCAGATAATTTAATATTTTGATGAATAGTGAAAATTACTAAATTTCAATTAAAAACAACTTTTTTTAATAAAAATAATCAATAGTGATAAATTATGAATTTTAGTGGTTTTAAAGTATATTTAGAATATATTTTTACCATTTAATACAATTTTGGTCATTGGACATAATTTCACAATTAAACCGAACATAAACAAGTATCAATCTTTTGATAGTTATTATATCTTAAAAACACGCTTTTTTGTTTCGACAGCGGGAATTAATTTTAAATTAATTTCTGCCACTTCTGTGTTTTGAATTTGGAAAAATGGATTCCATATTTTGAATCAGGATGTTCAAATTTTGTAAATAGGTAACTTTTATTTTTAGACATTTTGAATAATTACTTCGGTAAATATTTTATTTACCATGGTTAAAGGGTAAATCCGGTAAATAAGGGTTAAAAAATAATATTATAATAATAAAAAATTACCCTAAAATGTGTCCTAACATTATTTGTTGATACATGTCTGACCATGGGAATCTTTGGGTCGATTTTGGGACCCCATGGTGCCACTTGTAAGTGATAGGGACACTTTATTTTAATTAAGTTAAAATGAACACAAAAATGACACAAGCATATATCTTTTAGAAAACATTTTTTACATAGGGTTATATATGTTGGATTTTCAACTATAAATATTAATTGGAAATATAACAAGACTTTATACATAATGGTATTTTATTTATAATTTTTAGACATTAAATAATTTAATTTATTTATGACACAATGGTGATGCAGTAATTACCATAATAGTGAAAAATTAAAATGATTGATATTGTAGATACCCAAATAAATATAATTTGAGACTTTTTATGAATTACACTAATTTTATAGGTTAATATTACATGTTAGGAATGATTTAATTAACTTTTTTCGAAGTAATCATTCTGTTATTATTTTTACAAAAATCAATTATTGAATAGTGCCAAAATTGACATAAAAGAGTTTTTAAAAAAAATATTATATTATTAATTGATATTAAATTCCTAAAAATCTAATGATCGGCCAAGAGACTTATATCATGATAGGTGTATCATTAATGGACCACTTGGGGGTCTCTTAGATGTATATAGTATGTTTATTAACCATATAATATAAAAATACAAAGAGACATTATAAAAGTGAAACTAATTAACTAAGAGTTAATACTTAAAGATAAGGTTAGTATAATGACCCAAACCTGTCTAAATTCTATTGGTTGAGTGTTTTTCGACCTATAACCACCTTAAAATTTAAATAATCCACTTTGGAGCCATTAGAAACCGAATATGAATTTATTATAAAATAATATTTCTAGCTTTTCCAAAGGTGCCCCTCACCCCTCTTATAAAAGGGAACTCCCCCTTCTCATTAACTCACACCTTCAAAGCCTTTTGGTTCGGAAAAACTCTGCCAAAATACTCTCTAAACTTCCCTCACTTCATCCTAGAGTCCTTCCTTTAGTCATAAAGCCAACCTAAGAGCCCTTTTGATCAAATCAAAAGGAAGAACCCGAAGAAGAGGTAATGATTTCACCACCGTTTTCCAAGTTCCTTTCTTCTTCCACTTATTCTTCCTTTGTTATTACCATTATAAAATAATAACTCCAGTATCTTATATATACTATGATGTTATTATAAATATTGTACAATCATATTCAGTATTCTATCCATCCTTTGAATAACATGTCACCATAGGTGCGTACGTACGGCTTACAGTCTCCACGTCGTGGTGTAATTATTATTCAATAAATTATTATTTGGATGGGTATAATAATGATTTATAATTCATGTAAATAATAAATATAACATGATAATAATTCTTTATATATGATATACCATCCAATTATATATTATTTTAATATCAAAAGAATGATATTGTCGCTCGTGCGTACGTACGGACTACCGTCTCCACGAACGGGATGAGATTCATTCTCCATCGTATCCATTCAAGTATAATTATCATTTGATGATTTAAAAATAATGTTAAGGACTTGATATCATTCTGGATATGAATAATATAAAACCTATAAATTACAAACATGAATTACGTAACAAAACATATAAAAGAAAATGAATAAGTTAACACCTAAAACAACGATAATACTAAGATATTATTAACAAATCAATGTTAAAAGATCATATATGATATCATATTAATGTATATGATTCTTGTATAATTTAATACCAATTATTTCACCATTATATAGGAGGTTAACCTACCCCCAACCAAGGAAAAGTACAAGGTAAGGGTTTATTTCGCAATCTCTTCATTATCCGAGGTTGTTTATACGTGATTATCTACTGGGACCTCTTTATCATCCACATCCATGTTTCTTAAAAATGTATTTCAAATCATTATTTCTATTTTAGAGACTATGTTATAAATTCATTTATACCATTTTTTACTTTTATAAGTGGATTATAAAGTAATCTTTTTGTCGTTTTCCAAACAAGGTCCTTTTTAACCTTTTCGACAAAATTAAGGTAAGAATGTTTTTTTAACTTATACGGCGGGTGCGTCTATTTCCGCCGTTATAAAATCTTTTAAGCTTCCCTTACAATCTTATAAGAATATTTTCAAAGATTTTTTTTTTATTTTATAAATATATGACTCTTAAATGATTTCAAAATAGAAAGAGATATTTCTCTAAAAAGAGTTTTGATTTCATCTATGTCAACATCCTTTGATGGATTTTACACTTATTTGAAGTTGATTTATTATGATACAAAAATTATATATTGTATTGAAGGTTTTGTGATATGTTTGACTGTGGATGTTCTATTTTTATACTATTCATGGTTTATAGTGAAAGTATTGACATTTCGTATGCTAGTTTTAATAGGAAGGTTTATGTTATGTTTAAACCTTTTCATATGGGAATTCATTGGACTTAATATGTGACAGGTGGAGCCCGCTATAGCTCCTCGATGCATCGGTAGGTCTCATGAGACAAACTAGTGTCTTGGAATAAGGCCTTGGCAAAATATTATTTGTAGTCTTGGCACGAGGCCTTGGCTATGTGGTTATGATAGTATAGAATTATGCATTCTATCATTATGAAAGTGGTTATTGATATTGCATGTGATTATTCTATTAGTAGAATATCCATGTGAATAAGTAAATGGAATTATTTCGTTATTTTTGCCATACTATGTTGAAGTTCAAGTTTAAAAGGCTTTTATTTTAGTTTTGCCTTAAATGTTTATTCTTATTTATGAAAGTTTTCACTATATTGTTATCCTTACTGGGCATTTGAGCTCACCCCTTTTCTATGTTTTATTTTTCCCAGGATGTGAAGAAGTAAATTATGAATGAACTTCAGGGATATTATGAGGGGATAATAGTGTGGACTATGGAGACAATATGTTGTTGTAGTAGTTTTTCACTTTATGATGTAATGTAAAACTTTATGAATATATCTAGTGTTTCCAAGGCTACTAAACCAATCGGTCTTTCGAGATTTGATCTTTCTTGTGATCATGCCAATGTTATGTAATAATGCACCGACTCTAGGTAACTGGGGTCGGTGCGTTACAGTTGGTATCAGAGGAAGTTTAGTACAAACCTTGGAAGCTATATTTAGATAAACTCTAATTAGAGCACATAGACCTAAGATGGACTTTGAGGATTAGTATAGAAGAACTTCCTAGAATTTTGGTATTGTAGAGATTTTGTGAGTTTTCCGAGCAATACATCCCTGTCTGGATACGAGCAGGTAGAGGAGGCTCTGGCACAGATGTACCTAGGGGTAAAACCCGAAAACACCGCTTTGAGCTAGACTCGAACGGGAACTGGTGCACGACAATGGTCCTTGCTGCACTCTTGGTTATGACACTCCCGGGGGATATGCTTAGGATAACTCTCATTTTCTTTACAAATCATTATGAAGGGTTTATGAGTATATACTTCCTCAAAGAAAACATTTTTATGATTATGTATTATATCCATAAATAGTTCAATTTATGTTAATTGTTTTATAAGTATGGAATTATGTATTTTGATTCATAAACTGATCTAGTTTATGCCATTGTTTAGAAATGGCGCCTAGTGGAAGAAATGGAAACTGTATCAATGCGCACACTCCATGTAGGGATTTCCCTCCTGCTCAAGATAATTATAGTGGAGCTGGTGATGCAACTGGTGCCGATCAGCTAATCACCATACTGGGACAAATCGCTCAGGTTATGAATAATAACCATACCCGTATGGAGCACCCTGATCCGCAGTGTGGAGGATCAATGTTAGATCTATTCATGAGGCAACAACCACCAACATTCAATGGGAGTACAAATCCCTTAGTAGCTGAGCAATGGATAAATTCCCTAGAGAAAATATTTCAAGCTTTGGGGAGTAGTGAAAGGGAAAAAGTTATCATGGCAGGTTACCGCCTCACTGGAGATGCTGATCAATGGTGGTCATTGATTCAAAACACGAAGGAAGATGATGAAGTATCAAATATGGAATGGAGGGAGTTCAAAGATCTGTTTTTAGAAAAATTCTTTCCTCGTGAACATCGAGCAGATATGGAAAGACAATTTCTGAGTCTGAGACAAAAGGAGGATGAGAATGTTGTAAAGTATGAGGCTAACTTTACAAGGTTAGAAAGGTATGCTGGAGATTATATATGTAACCCAAGAAGTAAGATTGATCGTTTCTTTTATGGGTTAAAACCATTTCTCCGTCGAGCATTAGTCTCACAATCCTTCTCGTCGTACGAATAAATTGTCTCATGTGCTATCAAGACAGAAAAGGAATTCTCTAAGTCTTATGACTTTAAAGTAAAGCAAGAGAAGAAGAGATATTCTGATCAATCTGGGAATGGAAATAAGGGGAATAAGGGAAAGGTTGAATACCCATCCTATGGTAAATATGGGAAGAAACACCCTGGTACTTGCTTGAAGGGAATGAGAGTCTGTTACAAATGTGGTGAAAAAGGCCACCAAGCTCGTGATTGCAAAGGGAAGAAGGAAGATACCAATGTTTAGTGCTACAATTGTAGGGAGATGGGACATTATGAAAATGAATGTCCTAATCATCAGGGGAACTTACCTCAGAAAAGGACAAGGGATTAAGGACAAGCTTTTTCTATCACTACTGCTGAGGTAGACTCTCCAAAAGACGTGGTGGAAGGTAATTTAATGGTTTCCTCAAGTTTAGAAAATGCATTATTTGATTCTAGATCATCGCGTTGTTTCATATCTTCCCAATTTGCTAAGAAAATTAGATATTTCCAATTTTATTTAACAAGGGAGTTGTCAGTTAAAACTCCTAAGGGAAATATCATTACAACAAAGTTTTGTGAATCAGTCCCCATTAGAGCACATAAATGTTCTTTATCCGCTGATCACATCGTCATACCTATGATTGAATTTGATATAATACTTGGTATGGATTGGATTTCAGATTATGATGCGAATATTTATTGTAAGAAGAAGGAGGTTACGATTTTTGATGATGATGATAAGGAACACCTTATCTTTAGAGTAGAATCGTCACCACCTAATTCTTATCTAGATTCACCCCATTAGCTCAACTAAATTCAATTATTGGGGAGGAAGAGAATGAAATGACTGTGGGTGAGTAAAGGAATTTTTAAATAGAGGATGTACCTGTTGTGAAATAATATGTAGATGTATTTTCGGAAGATTTACCTGGACATCCTACAGAACGAGAAGTTTTGTTTTCCATTGATTTAATTCCTGGATCAAGGCCTATATCGAAGACCCCTTATAGAATGGCCACTGTATAATTAGTTGAACTAAATAAAAAACGAGAGGAATTGAGTAATAAGGGATTTATTCGCCCTAGTGTTTCTCCATGGGGATCCCCTGTTCTTTTTGTTAAAAATAAAGATGGATCTATGAGGTTATGTATCAACTATAGGGAGATCAATGCTATAACAATAAAGAACAAGTATCTCCTACCTCGCATTGATGATTTATTTGACCAACTACATGGAGCTCAATACTTTTCAAAGATTGAACTTCGATCTGGATACCATCAGTTGTGTGTAAAGAAGGAAGACATTCTGAAGACAGCATTTCGAACCAGGTACGGGCATTATGAGTTTACTGTAATGCCTTTTGGATTGACTAATGCACCCTCTGTATTCATGGATCTGACGAATAGTGTTTTCAAGGAATATCTTGATGAATTTGTGGGGGTATTTATTGATGATATCTTGGTATACTCTAAAAGCTATGAAGTTCATGAAAATCACTTGCGCATTATACTGAAGACTCTGAGAAGACATGAATTATATGGGAAGTTTAGCAAGTGTGAATTCTGGCTTCATGAGATTTCTTTTCTTGGCCATATTGTCTCTAAAGATGGAATCTATGTTGATCCTTCTAAGACCAAGGAAATCCAAGAATGTCCATCACCTATGATTATAACTAAGGTATGCAGTTGTATTGGTTTGGCAGGTTATTATTGACGTTTCGTCCATAATTTTGCCCGATTGGCTAACCCATTAACGAATCTCACAAGTAAATGGGTTAAATTTGTTTGGAAAAAAGAGTGTGAAGAATGTTTCGAAGAACTGAGGAGAAGATTAGTCAATTCTCCTATATTGACTCTACCATCGGGGAATGATGGGTTCGTTATTTATAGTGATGCATCGAAGAAAGGACTTGGTTGTGTCCTTATGTAGAATGATAGGGTTATTGCCTATGCATCACGATAGTTGAAAATTCATGAGCAAAACTATCCTACTCATGATCTCGAGTTAGAAGCTGTGATCTTTTCTTTAAAGATATGGAGGCACTACCTCTATGGTGAAAAATGTGAGATTTATACTGATCACAAGAGTTTGAAGTATATTTTCTCACAAAAAGAACTCAACATGAGGCAAAAGAGATGGCTTGAATTACTCAAGGATTATGATTGCATGATACACTACCACCCAGGGAAGGCAAACAAGGTGGCAGATGCTTTGAGCAGAAAATACCATGGAGTTTTGAACAATATGAGAATTAAAAGGGATCCAATTTTCATGGATCTAGTAAAGATGGACATGGGAATAACCAGGGAAGGTGAAACATCAATGCTTTTTAAAATGGTTTCCAAACCATCTTTACTAGAAAGGATTAAGAGTTCTCAGACCGATGATGAAGAATTTCAAAAGAATATTAAAGCTGTGAATGATGGGAGATTGAGAGACTTTGTGTATGAAGATGGAATTTTGAAATTCAGGAAGAGACTTTGTGTTCCCGATATACCTGATCTAAAAAGGGAATTTCTGTATGATGCTCATAGTTCCAATTTCTCTATACACCCTAGGAGCACCAAAATGTATAGATATTTGAAGGAACATTTTTGGTGGGACAACATGAAGAGGGAGATTTCTGATTTTGTGTCAAGATGTATGGTTTTTCAACAAGTGAAAGCTGGAAGGCAACAGCCTGGAGGAGTCATGCAACCTCTTCCCATACTGGAGTGTAAATGGGAAAATATTACGATGGAATTTGTCATGGGGCTACCAAAGACTCGTAGAAGGAACGATGCAATATGGGTCATTGTTTATCGTCTTACCAAGTCAACACATTTTCTTTCTATAAGAGAAGATCTACCACTGTAACGTCTAGAAAGACTATATATTGATGAAGTTGTGAGACTTCATGGAGTACCCCTATCGATTGTTTCTGATCGTGATCCACATTTTACTTCAAGATTCTGGAAAAGTCTTCAGAAAGCCTTGGATACTGAACTTCATTTGAGCACTGCCTACCACCCTCAAACAGATGGACAATCAAAACAAACTATTGAAACCTTAGAATACATGTTTAGATCCTGCTCACTTGACTTTCAGGGTATCAATATTTACCTTTGGTATAATTTTCCTATAACAATAGCTTCCATTCGAGTATTCAGATGGACCATATGAAGCGTTATACAGAAAGAGATGTCGTACACCAACCTGTTGGGATGAGGTTGGTGAAAGAAAACTTGTAGGCCCAGAACTGGTGGAGGAAACGATGGAAAAGGTGAAGGTAATCAAAAATCACATCAAAGCAGCTCAAAGTAGGCAGGAGATCTATGCTAATAATCGTAGGAAGGATTTGTAATTTCAAGTCAGTGATCATGTTTTCCTGAAGGTATCTCTATGGAAGGGAGTCATAAGTTTTGGTAAGAAAGGTAAATTGAGTCCCAGGTACATCAGACCTTTCGAAATTCTAGAATGAATTGGGGTTGTAGCTTACCAATTGGCAATGCCGCCAAGTCTCTCCAAAGTTCACGATGTGTTCCACGTATCTATGTTGAGGAAATACATGACTGACCCAACGCATGTACTCACCTATGAGGAATTAGAACTGGAACCCGATCTGTCTTATTACGAAGAACCCGTCAAGATTATTGATACGAGAGAACAAGTACTGAGAAACCGGATGACGCGTCTGGTAAAAGTTTTGTGGAGAAACCATAAGATGGAAGAGGCAATGTGGGAACCCGAGGAACTTATGATGAAGAACCACCCGAGTCTTTTCATGTGGTAGTATTCTAGAAATTTCTAGGATGAAATTATTTAAAGGAGGGGAGAATGTAACACCCCAAGCTTCTACAGTACGCTTCTCTTTGAATAATGTAATAGTGTGTGTTGTACGCAACATCGAGTTCTAACACACACCATAACCGATCAAACTAGCCGTTATGAATAGTAATACCTATCTTTTGAAATTTTATAAATTTTATCTCTCAAAATGGACTTCATTTTTGGATTCTGAGTATCGAATTTAGCCTAAGGTGAAATTTTGGGACTTTTCGGATAACTTTAATATTTTGATGAATAGTGAAAATTACTAAATTTTAATTAAAAACAACTTTTTTTAATCAAAATAATTAATAGTGATAAATTATGAATTTGAGTGGTTTTAAAGTATATTTAGAATACATTTTTACCATTTAATACAATGTTGGTCATTGGACATAATTTCACAATTAAACCAAACATAAACAAGTATCAATCTTTTGATAGTTATTATATCTTAAAAAAACGCTTTTTGTTTTGACAGCGGGAATTAATTTTAAATTAATTTCTGCCACTTCTGTGTTTCGAATTTGGAAAAATGGATTCTATATTTGGAATCAGGATGTTCAAATTGTGTAAATAAGTAACTTTTATTTTTATACATTTTGAATAATTACTTCGGTAAATATTTTATTTACCATGGTTAAAGGGTAAATCCAGTAAATAAGGGTTAAACAATTATATTATAATAATAAAGAATTACCCTAAAACGTGTCCTAACATTATTGGTTGATACATGTCCGACCATGGGCATATTTGGGTCGATTTGGGGACCCCATGGTGCCACTTGTAAGTGATAGGGACACTTTATTTTAATTAAGTTAAAATGAATACAAAAATGACACAAGCATATATCTTTTAGAAAAACAATTTTTACATAGGGTTATATATGTTGGATTTTCGACTATAAATATTCATTAGAAATATAACAATATTTCATACATAATGGTATTTTATTTATAATTTTTAGACATTAAATAATTTAATTTATCTATGACACAATGGTGATGCAGTAATTACCATAATAGTGAAAAATTAAAATGATTGATATTGTAGATACCCAAATAAATATAATTTTAGACTTTTTATGAATTAAAATAATTTTCTAGGTTAATATGACATGTTAGGAATGATTTAATTAACTTTTTTCTAAGTAATAATTCTGTTATGATTTTTACAAAAATCAATTATTGAATAGTGTCAAAATTGACATAAATGAGTTTTTAAAAACAATATTATATTATTAATTGATATTAAATTCCTAAAAATCTAAGGTTTGTAAAAGAGACTTATATCATGATAGGTGTATTCTTAATGGACCAATTTGGGGTATCTTGTATGTATATAGTATGTTTATTAACCATATAATATAAAAATAAAAAGAGACATTGTAAAAGTGAAACTAATTAACTAAGAGTTAATACTTAAAGATAAAGTTAGTATAATGACCCAAAACTGTCTAAATTATATTGGATGAGTGGTTTTAAACCTATTCCCAACTTAAAATTTAAATAATCCACTTTGGAGCCATTAGAAACCGAATATGAATTTATTATAAAATAATATTTCTAGATTTTCCAAAGGTGCCCCTCACCCCTCTTATAAAAGGGCACTCCCCCTTCTCATTAACTCACACCTTCAAAGCCTTTTGGTTCGGACAAACTCTGCCCAAATACTCTCTAAACTTCCCTGACTTCATCCTAGAGGCCTTACTTTAGTCAGAAAGCCAACCTAAGATCCATTTTGATCAAATCAAAAGGAAGAACCCGAAGAAGAGGTAATGATTTCACCACCCTTTTCCAAGTTCCTTTGTTCTTCCACTTCTTCTTCATTTTTTATTACCATTATAAAATAATAACTCTAGTATCTTATATATACTGTGATATTATTATAAATATGGTACAACCATATTCAGTATTCTATCCATCCTTTGAATAACATGTCACCATACGTGCGTACGTACGGCTTACCGTCTCCACGTCGTGGTGTAATTTTTATTCAATAAATTATTATTTTGATGGGTATAATAATGATTTATAATTCATGTAAATAATAAATATAACATGATAATAATTCTGTATATATGATATACCATCCAATTATATATTATTTTAATATCAAAAGAATGATATTGTCGCTCGTGCGTACATACGGACTACCGTCTCCACGAACGCGATGAGATTCATTCTCCATCGTATCCATTCAAGTATAATTATCATTTTATGATTCAAAAATAATGTTTAAGGACTTTATATCATTCTGGATATGAATAATATACAACCTATCCATTAAAAACATGGCTTACGTAACAAAACATATAAAATAAAACGAGTAAGTTAACACCTGAAACAACGATAATACTAAGATATTATTAACAAATCAATGTTAAAAGATCATATATGATATCATATTAATGTATATTATTATTGTATAATTTAATAACAATTATTTCACCATTATACAGGAGGTTAACCTACCCCCAACCATATAAAAGTATAAGGTAATGGTTTATTTTGCAATCTCTTCATTATCTGAGGTTGTTTATACGTGATTATCTACTGGGACCTCTTTATCATCCACATCCATGTTTCTTAAAAATGTATTTAAAATCATTCTTTATATTTTAGAGACTATGGTATAAATTCATTTATACCCTTGTTGACTTTTATAAGTGGTTTATAAAGGAATCTTTCCATCGTTTTCCAAACAAGGTCCTTTTTAACCTTTTTGACAGAATTAAGGTAAGAATGTTTTTTAACTTATACGGCGGGTGTGGCTATTTTATGCCGTTATAAAATCTTTGAAGCTTCCCTTACAATCTTATAATAATATTTTCAAATAAAATGTTTTATTTTATAAATATATGACTCTTAAATGATTTCAAAATAGAAAGAGATATTTCTCTAAAAAGAGTTTTGATTTCATCTATGTCAACATACTTTGATGGATTTTATGCTTATTTGAAGTTGATTTATTATGATACAAAACTTCTATATTTTATTGAAGGTTTTGTGATATGTTTGATTGTGGATGTGCTATTTTTATACCATTCATGGTTTATGGTGAAATTATTGACATTTCATATGCTAGTTTTAATACGAATGTTTATGTTATGTTTAAACCTTTTTATATGGGAATGAATTAGACTTAATATGTGATGGGTGGAGCCCGCTATAGCTCCTCGATGCATCAGTAGGTCTCATGAAAAAAACTAGTGTCTTGGCACAAGGCCTTGGAAAAATCTTATTTGTAGTCTTGGCACGAGGCCTTGGCTATGTGGTTATGATAGTCTGGCATTATGCGTTGCATCGTTATGAAAGTGGTTATTGATATTGCCTGTGATTATTCGATTAGTAGAATATCCATGTGAATAAGTAAATGGAATTATTTCATTTTATTTTTGCCATACTATGTTGAAGTTCAAGTTTAGAAGGCTTTTTTTTAGTTATACACTTCCTTAAATATTTATTCTTATTTATGAAAGTTTCCGCTATATTGTTATCCTTACTGGGCATTTGAGCTCACCCCTTTTATATGTTTTATTTTTCCCAGGATGTGAAGAAGTAAATTATGAATGACCTGCAGGGATATTATGAGGGGATAATAGTGTGGACTATGGAGATGAAATAGATCCTTTTCCACACAAAGATGGTGGAAATGTCATACAAAAATGATAAAGATTACCTATACGACCACAAGATCGACACTCCATTTGGTCTCTATCACAATGAGGCTTTAGGTTCCCCCATCGTCCACACTGATGACACACCATAGAGCTATCAAAACAGGTAATCTGGTTGTCACTACCCTGATGAGAAACCTCTATGGAGAGTTTCCTTCCACTGGGAGAACTACTAGCCTGCTGTGGCACTGATCCTATATACCCAGTAGTATTTCCATCTCTCAGGTTATGCTCAGTGATAATAGCCTGATTGACTATTAAATAAAAGGTAGGTAGAAAAAATACATTCAATTGCATATGGATGGACTACTAGAGCCCATCCTCGAAACTTCTGGTGTGAGAAATCTCATCATCATCTAGAAGTGGTGGAAAGCATTGTAACTTAGTGAAACACGCTTAATATTTCATAACTAACATAGAACCATGATCGAGATTAATGAACTCTATAGTTATGTCATATCTCAGTGTCTGAGGAAAGAATTGATCATACAAGGTAGTATGGAAATCAAGGCACAACATTCCCTAATGAAGACTATCCTGGGTAATAAAATCCCACCAATGCTTGGTGGAATCATTCAACATGTAAGTAGAAAGTTTGACCCTCCACTCTGGAGGTATTTTTAGATGAACAAAGATAGATAGAATGGCCTTTATCCAAGACTTAACAGCTTGTGAATCTCTGTCCCCTAAGAAAGTAGGATGCTACTACTATTAGAACTCACGAGTTAGATCAACCAAAATATGTGCGACTTATGGAGAACCATGCATGGATTGAATCAGATGTAGAAAAATATCCTGAACTTGGGCGTCAATTCCAAAATCAGTTACAGTAGGTTGTTCTTTAAGTGGCACTCTTGGAGGTAAGACTAGTGGCTTAGGGCCTTCCAGTTCTGGAGCATGATCATCACCACCTTCCTGGAATAGGATATGAGGGAATTGTGATGGAATTTTTCTACAAATTTCAAGCACATGCCTTAGAACAATATTAAGGATAAATATAGCATCACTAGTAGTAGATAAACTTAAGAAAACTCACTACCTAAGGCATACTACCCCAACTACCCACTTAGATGACCTGGTATCGGTAAGTACTCAAGTATAAGTTTCATTTAATTTTACATTTATTTACAAGGTTCAATCCTTTACCTTTCATAAACATGATAAGGTAGGATAAGTGCATGAAACCATTTCATATTATAAATCATGTTTCACTTTATAAAGGTTAGTTATTCCCATTAAATTAGTGCCCATACACCATATCAATGAAAACAACACCCATTTATTTATATCATAATAGATCAACTAGGTAAATTACTCATCTCAACCCATGAGGGCCCATACACCTCATGAAGTGAGATAGATAATCACTCAATCGCAACCAAGATTAATATTAGAATAAGATAACTATCATAACATCACCCAACAATCATAAGCATATCAAGAAACACAAATTAGTGATATGAACCTATATGGAATGATAATATGTATGAAATTATAATTATTGGTTCCTATAATGATGCATGTGACAATGATCCTTGACCTCATATCATCGGGCCAAGGATAAAATAAAATCTCAATCAGAAGAAAAATCAACAACACCACACAATATGTGTGTCACCCATTAGTGAAATAATATTAACTGTAATAGGAAAAACAAAACAACAATTATGTTTTGGGTAACTTTTCTTCTACCACGAACATGGGTTCGTGATGCCCAAGCACGACTTATGACCAAGTCCCAAGTATTCCTAATCTCATGAATATTGTCTCCAAATAGTAAAAAAAAGGAAAACCACCCTTTGATACCACTTTTTGATGTCCCAGACCCAAATGCCACTTAATAGGTTCCCTAAGATCAGTCCTCAAGCGCATCTCCCCAAACACAAGAGGCTACTGACTAGCAGCAAGGTCATAGGGTGTGTCCATGGGGAGACTATAACCTCATTACCAAAGTGTGGCACAAAAGATAAATATAAATGGAGGTAAATATCAGAAGTAATATAAGTAAACAACGGAAGCAGAAAAAGTAATAGATAAACAAGGATAACGATAACTGAATCAAATGGAATAATTATCCCAAGAATACAACTAATGATGATATTTAATGTCACTATAAAGCAGGGAAACATGGATACAAGATAGTAGGCATAACATGTTTCACAAAAGAACGAGGGAAATCAAAAGACTATCCCAAGATTCCTGAGCTCTGGCTCGGTCATATGCTATCAATTTCTATCCTAAACAACAAGAAATCATGTTTTTGAATCCATATTCTTCCCTTTATCATTACATACATTCATTTAGTCTTCCCCAGGTACTAAACAGAACCCAGAGAGGGTGTGAGATAAATC
The DNA here is from genome assembly GCA_963277665.1 of Viscum album. Classification (NCBI taxonomy): domain Eukaryota; kingdom Viridiplantae; phylum Streptophyta; class Magnoliopsida; order Santalales; family Viscaceae; genus Viscum; species Viscum album. Next base: position 151,954,485 of record OY728159.1, read on the forward strand.
TCAGTGGGCCACCACCAACGGTGTCTATAACATCCAGCCTGTGTAATGGAAATGTAACTATGTGAAAGAATTCATATATATTCATAAAATAAGTAAAGCATTAAAATGTAACTAAATACCCAAGTACCTGATTCATACCTCGGCTGGTGTTTGAACATAATTAGTCCATTAATTGATTATTACCAGTTTATAAGTAAGTCACATGTTAATAACAATGAAGGTTCTAAGATGTGATAAGGAAACCCGTAATGAAATTTAATAATGAAGTTCCAAGGTAATAACCAAGGCAATGTAGAACTTAAGGGTCTCCAACTTAGTGATGAAGGTTTCATGGCTAAGGGTAAGAGTGTAATCGAAGGAGCATATTTCAAGGAATTCCACAATAAGATGCCTTTCAAATCCAGGGTGATCACCCAAGGTATAATGGGGCTAAGTAGTGAATGGTCCCTATGGGATGTAACTATGCCACCTACTTATCAATTTTGGATCCAAGGAGCATATCCAAGGTATAATTTAATACTATTTTATGGGTCATACAATGTCATATCAGGCATACAAGAATATAAAAAGATCTGGATCTAGGTGGGTCTCAACCTAAGCAAGATGTATCCTTGAATTGGAATGGGGTTCTAGAGTGATCAAGGAATTCCCTGATAATAATCCAATGCGATCTCGAGTCAGGACACTCCTATTTAATAACAAGGTCATATAATATTTAATTATGTTCAATCCATTCCTTTCATTATTATGATAAGGCCAAGTAGCATGAAACTATTTAATCAATTCATAATTTATCAATAAGTCCATCCGGTTCAAGACTTACCTTTCATCAGTGTGACAAGGTTAAGTAGCATGAAATATTTATTAAATCCATTAAGGCATGTTCAATAATTAAGGTTCACCCCACTACCTTCCATCAACATGGTAAGGGTTGCTATGGACATGCAAACTATTATTCATTTACATTTAATCATCAAATTTATAACACTTACCTTAGGCGGGTCAAGTGGAAGTGAAATTGTACTTTCCATTCATCATTACCTGACACAACAAGAGTTTATTATAAAGAGGCCTACCATTAGTGTGGTCAAGATCAAACACATCTGAATGATGGTTTAAAAGTGTAAAAACACAAAAAACTCATCTATGGAATATTATCCAACATGTGATGTTGGGAATTTTGGGCGTAACCACCAACAAGTAATCAAATATTTGGAAAGAGAATAAACATATGGTTATAATGATTCTAAGTATGGAATATAAATTCTATAAATGACACCTAATGAAACCAGTGGGCCCCAAATGATAATTCGAAAATCAATGAACTTGAGGGATGAGTTATAGAACACCTACCTTAGGGTTGTTTGAAAATAATCCCTTAATATTGGCATCTGATTCATCTTGTAAAGGATTAGATTTCATAAAAGGTTAAAAAATCTCACACCTCAATAACTAGGTTGAGAGAAAGAGAGAAGAATAAAGGCTTAAATGGACTCGAGTATTTACCATTGTGCATCCAATGTGATGAACGAAAGTTCGATTGGATCTAGGATGAAGAAGATATTTCAATCCCTAGATTAGGCCTTCAAAATGATACAAAATGGAAAGAAAGGAGTCCAATACTACTAAAAATTAGATTAAGGGGGAAGGAGGAGCTTAATTAGATCATTAAGGGAAAAAGGTAAAATTACTGAAAATTTAGCCTTTACACGGTTTCCCAAACCGTGCACAAACCATGAACGTGTACCTAGAAAAAAGAAGAACTCAAATAGTTAGGCCACACAGTTAGGGAAATGGTGTTACAACCATGCAGAATGGCTTTGCCCAAAAATACAGACCTTCTGCACAGTTTGATCTAACTGTGTGCCCTACCCGCACGGTTTACTCTAACTGTACGACAGAGCCAGTTTTCCCAAAAACATGTGTTATAGGCTCTAAACAGGACCTAAAAACCCTCATAACATTCACTAACTCATTATGTATCCATATTAGGTCCAAAATAAATAATTAGACAGAAATTTAAAGGATCCACACCTGAGTGAAAAAATGGGTTCTCATATGAAATTTATTAAAATATTTCAAGGATTTAAGGCCACTTTCAGGGGAAATTGACTCAAAATGTCCAGGTATTAGAATTTAGAATAAAATACGGTTTAATATTTAAAAAATAATAATTTTATAGGTTTGGGTGGTAATAAAACCCCTGGTCTCTTGGTTTAACCCCTAGTAAGCCCATTTCAACCTTAATCGTGGTAATAAAATTTTATTGTTTTTACTATTAACTATAAAAAAACAAGTTGAAAATAATAAATTATATTAATTATGATTATTATAAATATAGAATCTATTTTTCTAAATTAAATTTTTATAATTGGAAGAATTTAATTTTAATTAATCTTGAAAATCGTAATGAAATCCCGTTTTCAAAAAAATGGATTTTTATGCATAAAACTTAATTTACACCCATTCCTTTCCTTGTAAAAACCATCAAATGAAAATTAAAAATATCATACTGAATATATAATATTTAAATTTTCTTAAAACCATTAATAAATATATATTAAATTTATTTATTAATATAAAACAACATTTCACTCATAAAAACAGTTTTTTAGAAAAAAATTATTTTTAATCCTAAAAATTAACTAATACCAAAATTAGAAATAATGATAATTCATATGTAATTAATTTTATTATTTATAATTAAAATATACTTAGTTTAATTTAAGATTAAATTCAAGAATTAATGATACATTTACTAAAAAATAATGATAATTTTTAAAAAAATCGGTAATTTTCTTTATTCACTAAAAATAATTGTTTTTTGAAAAATTGTACAAAATCAACCTAAGATAATATTGAAATACTAATTTAAGAAAAAAATAAATGATTAGGTTATAATAGTTTACTATATCATGGTTCATATTGAATTAGGATTTTGTGTAAGACAAGCTATCAAATAATTCATGTTTTATTTCAAAGGAAATACATATAAATTCTTCGGGTGTTATAGATACCAGCTATAAAATCCTAGATATAACCATACTTAATTGAAAAAAAAATAATAATTATTTTTATCTCTTATATATGAATTATCTTTTCAAGTTTAGTGCTTTATATACACTATTAGAAAAGTCACCTATACCCATGATTTTAAACCATGGGTATAGCCCCTAAAACTGTTGGTATGTTATATATTCATAGATTTTGGAACTATGGTAGTTAGAGGCATCGATATAGGGATATACCCATAGTTTATTTACAAACCATGGGTATAGGTCCTACATATTCTACCATACCCACAATGTTCTTTAAACTATGGGTATATGTCTATACCCATGGTTTAATGAACCATGGGTATCACTTATCTAAGTAGAGAAACTATAACCACAGTTATCCAAACTATGGTTATAGGTTTCTTCCTACATTTAACAGTAGCAATAGAACTGCATCTTCCTCAGACTTCTGAACCTCTAAATCATATAAAATAGACAGTATATATTCAATGCAGTAAAAAAATTATATATTTACTATTCCAAAAACTATTTGTAATAGTTTTCAAACCATATACAATAATAAAACACACAATTACATCCCCAAGAACAATAAATTCAAGGAATTAAAGAACTTACACAAGTCTATTTCTTACTAAGTCAAAAGTGGAGGTGGATCAATATCTCTCCCATCATCAATATCTTTATCCTCATCAATATCAGCATCAGCAACATTCTTGTCACCAATAACATCATCTGGAGAAACAACTACATCATTTAGAGAAACGACATCATCAACAACATCATCGCCACTGCCTTTAGCTCAATCTCTACTAGGAAACTCGATGGAATCTCTCATGGAATCATTTAAAGATATTATTGATTCCATATATTAATTAATACTAGTAACAACCTATGATGGAAGCGATTGACTTATAACTAAAATAACTTTTAGGAATTGTTCGGTGATCATCTTACTTCTTTCACACTCCTATAAAGCTATTTTTTTCCTCATCTAATTTTACACAAGTTCTTTGCAGCTCAGGGGTTTGAGAGGCTTGAGAGGATCCTAATGAGGACCAATACCTAGAGGAGATGATGATTTCTGTTAGTTGAAATTAGACACTCCCTTGATTCTCCTTACCTAATACCCAAATCAAATGATCATTGGGCCTGAATTTGTCATCTTATTTATCATCTAGGTCCTCTAGGTAAGACTATTGAAAATATAAAAAAAGATATTTAATTATGATTTTTTTATAAATATTTGAAATATAAATAAAAAAACTTACAAGATTTTTTTGTGCTTGTGCATTTACTACTTTCATATTTTTTCTTCCTACTCAAGATAAATAATTTTGATCGAGGTATACAGCTTTTGATGCCCAATAATGATTGATAAAAATGAAATTGATTAGTATAAACATGTTCAAAATATAAAAAATTTATAATCTCAAATAATAATAAAAGGGAATAACTTTTAAATGAATACAAAATTCATAAATTTAAATAAATTTTAAATGAATTAAAAATTAATACATTTAAACATGTAATAAACATTAGAAAAAAATGTCCAATTGGACTTTAGGCCTAATGGTCAATTTTCCTTTAGTTCTAATGGTCCAATTGGCCTCTAGGACTAATGGGATAATTTCCCTATATGCCTATAGGTCATTTGAAAGGAGTATTTTCAGCCTTATATTAATGATATTAATGATAATAAAACTTAAAATTCATCTTGAAGATCTAACTAAGTAACAATATAAATGAAGATATTATTTCAATTCAAATTTAAGTACCCGATGCTTTTTATGCTTAGGAATTATAGTGTGCCCCAATGTGTGCAAATACGAAATTGAATCTTTATTATTTTTACTTTTTCCTGATGATTCCTAAAAAAATTCTATAAAAATAATGAGAATTAAATTTTATATGAAAACAAAGTGAAGATGGGGAATATCTTAAAGTCATCAATCTTACAATATGAAATCATTTTTTGATATTTTCTTTTTATATGGTTGGAGAAAATGGGTACACCCTTCAAATCTGAACCAAATCTACTCCTCTAACAAATATATGACTCATGCTTGTATGATCACCATAACTCCCCAAGATCCATCAACCTAGTAGACTTATCATCTTTACCATTGGAAATGTTAAAACAAATTTGCAATGAACATGTAAATTCATATAAATACAATAATAATATAGATATAAATTTATATATTTTTAGCCATATCTGCACCCATGATTTTCCTTGATGTATTTACCAAGATGTATCCACGAGACCAGTTCCAATAGAATGATGTCATGGTACTTGGATAACGTTTCCATTAAACTTCTACACTTCCTAACATTTTTACCTACCATATGATTTTCTTCATTTTAATCCACCATTATTTGAGTTTGGAGATTCTAGGTTTCCTACATACGGGTGCACCCATATCACCTACTAGAAGATCTGACTGAATAAAATAAAAGGGAAAAAAGAAGAATAATTAAGTCACAGTTCAATAGAACAAAAATGAAGTGATATAATTTGAAACGGTTATAATAAAAAACCTGATAGAAGAATATCAATAGGATATGATGTACCTATGGGATGTTCTGAATCAGTAGCCTCTAAAAGATGTGTCTGTTCCAAGGCATGCACTATGTGATTTGCATGCACTTGAGTGGGTGCTCATGGAATAGAAAAATTTGATCCTGGATGGATAGAATAAATATAGGAAACATAAACATTCCAGGATATGTGTAGTAGGGATAGGGATACATCAAAGGATATGGAAATGGTAAAGGTTGAACCATCCCTACAGGCGGTGTAGACATGGTATGGTAGGAAGAGGTTAAATGAGATGATGATGGAGGCCTGGGTAGGAACATACCTAGAGGTTATGTAGAAATGGTATGTGAAGAAGAGTCTAATTGGGATGATGATGAAGGCATGGGTAGGAACATCCCTATAGGTAATGTAGACATGGTATGGTATGAAGAGGCTAAATGAGATGACTATGGAGTCATGCATGGGAACATCACTAGTGGCTCAAGCAGAGGATGGAAAGGTGGGGTAGATGGGGTGTGAGCTAGTGGGTCAGGGTGGGAATGTGTAAGAAGGGTGCTACATCTAGATCTTGGAGAATCCTCACTCAGACCCATGCTGGTAGTATGAGGAGGAGTCAAATCCGGTGCGTCCGAATATCCCAATTTTTTTTGATAAATAATATGAACATAAAAATATATATAATGTAGAAGAAAGTTATTAAAATTATTATACTCACTAAGGGCAGTAGAGGATCCAACCCATGATTTCACATCTCTTGATCAACATCAAATAATCACCTTCTTCAAACTTATTAAGTATTTTTTATAATCTGTATAAGAATAAAATGTACCCTTTTTAGAAATAATTCATAAAAATTAAATTTCAAAGAATTAATGAACAATTTCATAACATGATTTAGTAATAGTAATTTAAAACCAAGTTATACATTTTTTAAAAACCCATTTTAAACCCAGTTTTATGAATTGAAATAAATATAATTAAATGCTACGAAAACAAACAATACTAAAATATACATATCATTCCAAAATGAAACTAAATTAAAGTAATTACTGTAATACCAACTTGAGAAACTCATTTCAAGGTAAATTTAATGAATTATGAATAAATATGGTTGCTTCTATATATTTCCCACTACTACTTTAGGTTCAAAATAAACTCCAACAATGGGACAATTTGAGTCAATAAATGAAATATTTTGGTCAACACCAATCGGGGCATCAATGGTGGAAATTTCATCCCCAACATCAAGAGAAACATGTCCTGGGATTACATCATTAATGAAACTGTAATCATATATCATATGGACTTTCATATAAATCCCTTGTTTTCCATTAATGCTAAAATGTATGGTTCATCGATATATAGAAAAAGACTCATGTAAATAAATTTGAATCCCAAATCATCAATAAATGCACCCTATCATGTCATTGAATAAAACCATTTACATTTGATTGTAGTGACTAGACCTTGAGAATTGTAATCTAATAACAATATTTTATCAACAAGTACATAATACTACACATATTCATATCAGGACCAACTATCTGATGCACTATCATAATAGTTCATTATAGAAATCAACATAATGAAATCATGCTATGTTCTCATTTTCACCACTTGATCAGTTGTAACAAATTTATACCCATTTATTATTATAGATCTTCATTCATGAACCAATGAGTTGGGACCGAAATCTAACGCTATTAATTCATGATAAATAAAGTCAAAAGGTAAAATCAATACCTAAAATGTATACAAATAATAAAATTAAATAGATATCTATATTTTAATTTAATTCAATTAATGGTCATAACTTTTATTTCAACCAAGCAGGAAACTCTTGGCTATGGAAAGCCTCTATCATTCTCAAAGGCAAAGTTCAATGAACTCTACTTAAATTTTTTTTATATTCCCTACATAAAATGATAATAAAATTATAAGGTATATGTGAAATTACATAGTATGAGATAATATATAAATATCCAAATTAGTTACTTGATATACTCATTGAACAAAACATAGTTAAACAAGACTATGTGATGCGCCATATCCCGCTCTTCAAGGATCAAATTAGATAATTTATATGAACCAACAATTAATCATATTTGGGGAAGAGATGTAAAATAGGTCTCAATTTCATCATATACTCATATTCATTTCTCATTGTCCAGTTATGTCTTGTGCTTACATCAGATAAATACATTGAACAAAAATCAATACATTATTGAACCAAATAACTTCTCATAATGTAACCTTCAGGATACGTTTTGTTTTGGACATAAGATTTAATTGTGAACATATTTATTTTAGTAGGATACATCCAATGAAAATCAATGGGTCCCCCAAGAAGTGTTTTAGTTGGAAGATGAATTGTTAAATGCAATAGGTAGGTGAAGAATGATGGAGGAATTTTTTTCCAACTAACACAAAATTAATGGAACCACTTGATATATTTTTTATCAAGAATGACTTGGATAACCTTTTAGAACAAAGGTATTTAAAAGAATATCATAAGAGAATCACTTTCACCCTTACATTATTGGATAGAAAATGCTGAATTTATATTGGAATCAATTAATGAAGTAGGATGTGATAATCATGCAGTTTTAGGGATTTTAATTTCAAAAACCTTATGTTGACTCGTTTAGATATGTTTCTGGAATAGAAATTAAGAACATTTATATTCTCCAATAATTAAAAAAATTGATCTTTCTCTGATGGTTTCATCACGTAATATGCACAAGGAACTTTCCATTTGTTTTCCCCGATACACATAGGATGCAGTTCTAGTTGAATAACCCAATCCAAAAAGTCCCGATGAGATCGTAAGTCACATTTGATATTCCCATTGATATTTTAAATAATTGAATGAATAATTTCACAAATATTTTTCTCAATGTGCATTACATCTAAAAAATGACATAAAAAATTGGTATACCAATATGGAAACTCAAAAAATATACTTCTCTTTTTCCAATTGAAAGTGGATTTCGTGTCAACATTCTTCCTCTTTTTAGATTTTAGCTAACCTTTCCCTAATGAAAAATTGAAATCTTTCAATTCATTAAGAACATGCCTTCTTGAAATATGTTTAGGTGGTTGTTTAGTGTTAATAGTATTATTAAACCTCTAAAAAATCTTCCTGTATTGATGATCTATTGGGAAGAATCGTTGATGCCCCATGAAACTAAAACTATGATGATATTTATGCCTTATCAATTATGTATACTTCATAAAAACAGGGCATGATAGTTTTCACTTTGTTCTCTATCCGGATATTATTTCATAAGTAGGAAAATCATTTTTAATCCATAGAAGGTAAGTACACATCAGAAATATATTTTTTGAAGAATAATCGAATGTGCGCACACCCATATCCCAAAGATGATTCAACTCTCTTATTAAAGATTGTAGGTATACATATATATCATTGTTATGATCATAAGGTCCAGATATCAGTATACTCAATAAATTTAAAGGATTTTTTATACAAATCCATGAAGAAAGATTATAAACATGAATAAAAATTGGCCACGTGATTTGAGATGTTAGAATATGGAAAAATAGATTAAAACCATCATAGGATAGACCCAACCTGACATTATACACCTCACCTGCAAAATCAAGATGTTGTACATAAAATTCACACCATGATAATATATCTGTTGAATGAACCAACTCATTATTATCTTTAATTCTCTCAGTATCATTCCATCGCATATTGGATGAGATTTCTGTAGACATGAAGAGATTTTGAAGCCTGGGAATCAATGGAAAGCTCCACATGGCCTTTTGTGGTACACAATATGGTGTCATATCTATATTTTCCTTCCATTAAGATGTACCACATTCTTTACTGTCATTAGGTTCATCTATTTCCTACCAACATAAAATTCAATCTTTTAGACAAGCACAAACGTTATTAGTAGAAAACAAAAGATGCTTAATTAAATTTCATTCCTTATAATGATTTGAGGAAATATCTAAAACATTAGGAAGAAAGTCCTTCAAAAAGGTAAAAATATAATAAATGGTGGTATTAGAAACTCCATACATGGTTTTTACATGATATAAACACATTAAAAATCCTAACTTGGTCATTTTATTACATTCCTAATATAGTGGAGTTTTGGCATCATCTATTAAAATTTTCACTCTCTCAATATCATCACCTTCAGTATTTTCCTCATATATATTAACATAATTACATTCCTGCACTATAATACTATCTCTATCGTGATGATGCACAAATAGAAACTGATCAAGTATCAAATTCTCTATATCACTTCTTTCTTTTCATTCATAAACAGTAGAATATTGTTCCGTCTCTCCATGGTGATACCAAACATAATAGTTTATTTGAAATCTATATTTCGTTTTATGGTAGATAACTTATTCATGGATTAGCCAGGGTATTAAAACACAATTATTGCATAGACATTATATAAAACCTCCATCTGAAGCATTATTAAATAAAAAATCTAAAAATACTTCCAAATTATTTTGAAACTCGGTTAAATTCTGACCGGTATAATACATCCAAGTTATATCCATTATATTACAGGGGAAAAAAGTTATGTTCTAAACAACAATTTAAACCATAATTAAAAAATTCATTACAACCAATTTTAATAATAAATTCATAAAAGAATACTAATAGCTGTAAAAATAGATAATAAGATAAATAATATACGCCATAAGTGATGACTAAAAATAAAAAACCAAGGTGGGTATCCCTGATATTTAAGAATTCAATATCATAGTCACTATCAAAAAATCTCCCCAATATGATCAATAGGTGTAACAAACTAGAATGAAATTAAAAAATACACATTTTTCATAAGGTTTTATGAAATGAAATGAAAACACATCAAATGTGTGTTAAAAATATTTTCAATTATTTTCATTAAATAGTAACAATCACTTGGAAAATGTTTTTATTTTACCAATAACTATTTTAAAAAACCCGTTTTTAAAGTTCCACTTTAAAATCACATAAAAAATAGTTCTTTATAAAATACTAATTTCCAACTCAAAATAGGATTCCAACATTCAAAAACTTTTCCAAAAGATCTTTTAAAACTATCCTTTCCATAAAACTTGGCACATTTTTTTAATTTTTTTTAAAACCAAAACACACTCATAGATTCATTAATAAACAAAACACACTTTCCTATTGAATTTGTTCTAAAACTATTTTGGAAACAACATTTAACACTTTAAATACACACCCTTTCAAACCCATTTACAAAATAGTTTAAAAGAACTATATGATTACACTTTAAATTTCATTCATTTATTTATTTTTAAATACCAATTCAAAATATATAGATGTAAACCACACATAAATAATAAGGAAGTACATAGTTAGGAACCACTATGGAAAGCCAAAAAAAAGGCAAAACAACAAGAACATATGTTCTATAAAATAATCTGAGAACATGGGGATACAATTGATATACAAAATAAATCTACTAAAGTGATCCTAAAATGGATTATAGTATCATGGATTTGACAAATGGGCTCTAAAAATGGATTCTATCATGTCTTAGAATAACCCTAGTTTCTTGAATCACAATACACGTCTATATAATTTGGAAGCTCACCCAGTCTCTTGGTGAAATTTACACTCTATGGGATCCCTTGGTTATGGTCACTTTTTCATGAAAACATAATCCTAGGTCATGTAATCAACCTCCTAACCCACCTAACCCATTCCCTCATGTCTACAATTAAAATAAAAGTAGGTGAGAACAATCTAGTAATTATAAACATCAACTATAAACCATTTTAGATAAAATACGCCTCACCTACCATATCCACACAAAGAAGAATCCCTATTTATTTCAAAAAAAATTAGAATATATAAATGTAATAATAATAACCACCCCTCATGATATCACAATAAATCATGGGAATAAAAGATTGAAAATGGGTATAATGATGTCTTACACCTTTTATAAAAACTCATTATTTATAAAATACCAAATATACCTTCACTTTAATGAAAAATGCTTAGAATGCCAATCTAAATCACTATTTATAAAGAAATATCAATTTAATTTTGAGACTAATTTTATTAAAATACTTCTTGAAACTCAATGGGAACCCACACATCCATTTACACCAAATTGGAAAACATTCAAATCTACTAATGAGTTTCAAAACACAATCTACATGGGATAACTCACCCTTTTAAATTCAAACAACCGGTTTTTTATTTTTTAAAATGTTTTAAACATAAAAAAATTTTAATTTAGAAATCAACCAAGATTGAAAAAAAAGTTTCTAATATAGAGAATATGTGTTAAAAAAATACTTTTTAAAATCAAACAACCCTTGTTAAATACTTTTAACACTTTCAAAACACCCAATCACTTGGTTTGAAATCCATTTAAAACAAGAACACTTCTAAAAACCTCAATATAGTGCTCACCACTAAATCGTAAAACAAAAAATATTCATTAAAATCAATTTAAGAGTTTTCAAAAACACTTAGAATGGAATATAATCCCATTCTAAGTTTTGAAACCACCATTAAATTAACTTGGCCATTCATGGGTCACACATATAGGGTTAATTTAAAATAAAAACCATTTTCCAACAAAGTGTTCAACAAGGGGTGATAGAGAATGTTAAGAAATGACACGACTCTAACTTAAGGGTCACATAAGACATATAAGGGTGTTTATATCTAAATACATGGAATACCATCCCACTTATATTCCAATGTAATACATGGATCAGATGATTCCATTATACAATCGAAAAAAATACAACCCCAAGGACACATGTATTTACCCTAGGTTCTTTCCATGTCTGAACCAACTAGAAAAAATGTTCTATGGTGCACACCACATAAGGTAATACATAAACAATAAATCACACTCAATTTTTAAAAGAACCATCACTTAGACTGAGCAACCAAAAAGGTACCCAATAAATGACTTTTCTAGAATTACTCAAGAAAAAAATGATCTAAAGTCAATGATTATAATCTCCAAAAAATAGGATTTCAACCAAAAGATAACAAAAGTCATAAAATAAAATGGAAAATAATTCCTCTATAATGTAAAACACTTGAAAAATATTAAAAAACTATAGAGAAGAAATAAGTGGAGGGAATAAAATATTACATCCTAAAGATTGAAACAAAAGAATCACCACAAATAGAGGAATACTACTTCAGATAGATGAAATGTTACCTAGGGCATGACAAAATCACCTGAGGAGGGCAGTGGGGCGGCCAAAATCATCTAAGGAGGGTAAGGGGGACACCAAATCCACTTAAGGAGGGGAGGGAGGAATCCAAAATCGCCTAAGGGGAGGGGTGCTATGTGGATACATGAGAGGAACTAGGGTTTGAATGAGGAGGGGAGGAGGAGCCTGAATGGGCCTCCCTTTATAAATCTATATACCAATGGTTTCTAAAAAATTGTTGGTATAAACCACCATATATTAATGGTTTTTTAAAATAGTTGGTATAGGCTTGCTAGAAAAACTCTATACCCACAGTTTTTATAAACCGTGGGTATAGCTCCGTTGGTATATGATCACTTTCCAGTAGTGAGAATTAGGACAAAACATAAACTAACAAAAACCATGTTTTTTATACTGATCAATTTTTTATTATATAATAAAATAATTAATCCATAATATGTATTTCATATATCCTATAATATTTCATGCTTTTTTAAAGAATACTATGTTCGATAGTGTAATGTCCCTAACCCAATGCTCCCTGAAGTGACTAAGTTAGTTGGCTATGTGACCTCAGGTATGCCTCCCTGTACGAAAAAGATTTCCGACCAACATTGAGGGTCTAAAGAATATTTTGGGGATACTATACCCTATGTTAAAGAGTTATAATAAAAGAAGAATCTAATAGTAGAGTAGAAAAAATAATGGAAAAAATATGAATAAATAATGAGACAACCAAAGCTGGGAAATGAACAATTGAATAAATCCAAATAATAAAAGAATAATGTAATGAAAAGTTGAATGAGACTACATGAAATTATGAAATTCATATAGATAAAAGAATAATAATACTCAATTAAATACTCTAAATAACCCAGTCCTAAACCCCATGTTGGCCCCATCTCCAAGATCCAACCCATATAGAAAGCCAAAAATCAATAACAAGGTCCTTTTCCCTTGTCTAAAACCACATCCATTAAATATGTTCAGGTACCAAATAGTGGACCATCCAAGGTATGAGTACAAATCAGTAGTTCAACAACACGATGTCTAAAATAATCTAGTATGATAAATATAGTGCATGTAATAAAGTGAATAACAAGGCATTAATTTAAGAAAATAATATTGCACATGAAATAAACATGTTGAACCACATGTTCCAGGGTGACACCTAAGGCCAACCCAAACCTGCTTTGACACCCTACTAGATATCTTTGTCCAGGTAAGGATTCTATTGCATCAGGATGTATCACCTAATCGATAGGTTATTTTCCCACCGTGGATGAATCACATAATCTTCAAATTCACAAATGGCCTCTGCCTGCAGACTATCCAAAATCCCACCATCGAGCATCCAAAATCTCACACTCAGTAATCCAACGACTATGTATATAGTCATCATAAATATGATATAATCATATACTCTACCCTTGAGTATTAAGTACCAGTGTTCCTATCCATCAGATAGTATGAAAACATGCACCATGCCCTCAGGTGTCAATATAAATCATGAGTCATATCCCAACAAACTCAACATGCCACAAAGAATCCAACCCTCAGGCATCACTCACATCAGTGTCAGATAACAAAAAATCTATGAAATCAATCACAATGATAAAAACACACATGTCAGATATATAATCATAATACACAATGATCAATTTAACAAATTATTATTTGTCTAGCCAAGTATATTTAATTAATTCAGGTTCCCAATTATCATCATAATTATATCAAACCTATTTCATTTATCATTTAAACCTAAGGTCATTTAAATATCAGTTAACCCAATTTCTCTAAGGTGATTCTACTATAATAAATAAAAAAATATTACTCTTATTCCAATTCTTAAGATTAATCCAATAATTAATAATTTTTTTTCCAATTTATCATAGGGATCTAATGTTAAGAAGACTAAGTCACAATAATATCCAAGGATGGAACACCTATCAGGCAGACATAGGTCTTAATCTCTATAGAAATAGACCCAATGAGATCCAATGTACAATCTAAAATTGACAATTATAATTTTATAAGTATTATCTAATTTATTTTTTTATTCACACGACATGCCAATGCGATCACACATATTTCACATAATAGGAATAATTAAATAAAACCTAAGGGATAATTTTTAGACCACCATATTAAACTGGAGATGAACACAACGATTCCAATAGGTAATTAAAAAAATGATTAATGTGGAGAAGACCACAAGAATAAACCTAGATTAAACAAGATCAATATCAACACCTAAACCAACCACAATCAATTAATTACACCGTCACAATGAGGAATTCCATAAGAGAATGGAAAACTTAAGAAAAACGACTCACTAGAGATTTATTTCTTGAATGGGGTGTCCAGAATGGTGGAAGGAACTCTAAAATAACCTGTAAATCACCTAGGTCTTGAGATAAGAGAGCTTTAGTGGATGAAATAAAAATTATAAGTGCATCATGGCTTTAAAATTTCCCAACCCAAAACTTACATGATGTGTAAATAGATTAAACAACATTTGATTATTAATTATGAGTTATGATGAAATTCATGTCACCTATGGTGAATTTAAACCTTTCCAAACATTACACAACTTGTAATGTTTATTCACAGTGTGTAACTAGTTCACACCATAAACTAGTTCACGACCAACACTCCTTTCACAACATCTTTCTGGTGACAATTACATGAAGTGTAAATGTCTTACAGAAATCTTTAATCCCAAATTATTTAAAAGATCCCGAACTAACTCTAAATCCTTATAAACTAAAGGAAAACCCTCTTATAACCATTTAACATGTTTATACCCAAACTATATTAATTCAAAAAACATACATCCTGGAACTTTAGGCCATTTCCCCCAAAAAAGGATCTTTGTCTCCAAACAAGACTCAACTGATAAGTTTTAATGATATGAAAACCCCAAAAAGATAGGTTTAATGAAAAAAAGATGTATATACCTGGTAAAAGACGGGATTTTATAGATAGAATATCAATCACATAACATCGAGTTTAAACAAACCACAAAATATTATTATTTAAATAATTCTATTAAAACATAGCCTTTTAATTGGTGGGAATGAATAGGAATAAAAATATTATGAAATATTTTTGAAGTTTATATTTAATAAGAATTTATTCTTCCCAATTTTGAGTAAATTCATTTTATTTTGGAAAAAAACATTTTCTTCAAAAATGATTTTTATTGATTTATATAAACAAACAAATATAATTATTATTTTTTACACTTTTATAAAATTTATTTAATAAAATTAAATTAATTTTTAAATAATCATATAAAAATTATCTTACAATGATTTTTTGGTATTTTTCTTAAAGATTAATTTTCTAGTGAATAGTAAAAAACACTGTTTTTTATTGAAAACCGTATTTTTGTTTCAACCATTTGGAAAGTATAATTTTATTTTAAAGTAGTTTCAAAGTAAAATTAGTTATATTAAATTATTAATAATACAATTAATTTTATTGGAATCAATTTCATGGTTGAATTTGATATAAAAACATTTTTACACTTAAAAAGGCATTTTCCCAAAAAAACTATTTTTGTTGCGTTTTTATAGTTTAATTTTAAATAAAATATTGACACTTATTTTTTTTTTGAATTTTTACAAATAGATTACATTTTTTATTCTAGAGGTCCAAATTTGGTAAATGGTTTCCTTTTATTTCTGGTCAATATGAATAGTAATTTTAGTAATTTTTGTTATCATGGTAAAGAGTAAATTAGGTAATTAAAGTTAATAATAAATTGATAAGGACTTGAAAATTACCCTAAAACTTTCCTTAATATTATTTAATCAGTTATTTTCTTCCATAATTATCTAATATTTGGTTATATGAAATTGTATGTATATTTGGATGAGATTATGACCTTTATGATATTTTTTTTCAAGAAAAGTCAATCATGTCACACTCTTGTTTTTAATAAATATAATATTTTTAATATGAGTTTATTCAAAGGATACGATTTAATGTAAATATTATTTTTTATTATAAAATATTTATCTACATCATGGTTATTTTTTTTAATTTTTATTGAATAAATAATTACCTTAAATTCCTACACAACACTATTACAATAATTATTCAAT
Source organism: Viscum album (assembly GCA_963277665.1). NCBI lineage: Eukaryota > Viridiplantae > Streptophyta > Magnoliopsida > Santalales > Viscaceae > Viscum > Viscum album. The sequence continues at coordinate 151,971,353 of OY728159.1, forward strand.
TAATAGAAAAATAAAACAAATGATATTAAAAATATTAAAAGTATTATAATTTGAGATAATTAATATGATAAATAAATTTTATAGATGAAAATGACAATTCATGTATTTATTAAATATTTTTTTGAATTTATATTGGTTTCTTGATGTTATTGAAGTCAAAGTAATGAATATTGTCAACATTGATTATAATGATATTTTATGAGAATAATATTTTATTAAATTATTTAAAAATAATAAAAAAATATTAAATAAGGGAAAATGGTATAATATATGGTCTAAAATGTAATCCATTTTCCATTTATAGGCAATTTGAAATCATTTGGATCTAAAATAGTCTTATTGTTTTTTAATCTTTTGAGAAATTCCAAAAGCGCCCCTCACTTCAATTATAAAAGGGAACTCCACTACTCACTTATTTACATAACATTGAGCCATATATATCATCCAAAAACTAACAATTCCTCTTCTAGGAATACTTATACAATTTCTATAGGTTCTTATCCTTCCAAAATACCATCCCTAGATCCCTTAAGAAGAGATCTAAAGGAAGTTTATCGAAGATGAGGTAATCGTCTTTACCAACTCTTTCAAATTTATTTCTTATTATAATTACTCTTCATGTGTTGTTTACATCCTAAATTAATAAATATATTACAATTTATACACTTATATTTTATTATGATTATGATACAACCATATTCCACCATTTATCCATCCTATGAAAAATCAAAGCACCGCACGTGTGTACATAGGACTTACCATCTCCACAAAGTGGTGTAATTTATTTTTCATCACCAATTTACTTGGATGATTATAATGATGAAAATAATGGATATATTTGATACTTATGATAAGATATTTATTTTAGAAAATTAATATATCATCCACTTTCTTAACCTTTCAATAAGTTAGAAATGATATCGTCGCTCGTGCGTATGTATAGTTTACCATCTCCATGAAGCGATGCGACTCCTTTTCCATGTAAAATTTCCAATAATGATTCTAAAAATGAATTAAATTAATAAATATTACATATATAACCTTAAAATAATTCTATATATGATTCTAATATATCATATTCAGAAGAACTGGAACTCACATGACAAAACATTCATAGGAAAATGAAGAAGTTAACACCCGTAATAAGGGTAATAATGAAATATTATTAACAAAAGGGTGATAAGATGATATAACATGATCATATATGAAATTATAAATATTAATATTGTTATGATATAAATTTATAAAATGTTTAAAACCATTATACATAAGGTTAAATCATATTAAACTAAAGGGAAGAGTTAGGTAAGAGATTTCGTCTCTATTTCCACTATATTGAGATATATTTGGTATTATGCACCTGTTTAATTTTATGTTGTGTATATACTATGAATTTTAATTAATTAACATGAATATAAAATGAATATATATTTATTCACGATGATTTAAATTCCTTTTAATTTTACACTATTATAGAGTTTCTTTATTTTCTTCCATTTTATCCTCTCTTTAGAACTTAAATCAAGAAAATAAATGTTTAAAATAAAAACCAATATTATTTCTCCTTTGATTGGAAATAGTTTTATTACATATCCCTATTTTATATAAAATGTTTCCAAAATATTTTTACCCTTTTTCAATGATTTATCAAATGAAATTTTTACCCATGTTTGAATTTTTAAAAAACGGGTTGAAAGGAATCTTTTTTCCATTTTCCAAATAAAGTACTTTGTGACTTTAAAAAAAAAGTATGGAAGGAAAGTTTTTTATATTATATCACATTATTGGATTTTCCAATCATTATGAATAATATTATCTTTAAATATTACTTTACAAGTTTATAATGTCATTTTCAAATAAAATATTTTACTTTATATTTGCACAGTTTTATTTTTTAAAAATAAGTGATTTTAAAAATGGAAAGGTTATTTTCCTCAAGAAATTTTTAAGGATATTTTAATATAATTTCTATTCATAAATGAAAAAACCATTTATTTTACTTACTAACCATTGGGGATATGTTGTAATGGTACCATCCTATGAAACATTCACTTACTTGTGATCGTTGGATTTTAAATTTATCTTAAATATCTATATTCTTTGTATAATGGATATGATTATTTCCTAAACTATATACAATTTTTATTTATAGTGTTTTACTATGGAAATTATTTAATTTATTTGGGGAAATCTTAATAAATCAACATCCTTTATTCAATACATATAGTTATTGTTAAGTAATATTTTTTATAAATTGAATTGATCATTCAATATACGAGGAATGATTTGGACATGAAGTGAAGGGTGGGTACCGGTTATAGATATCCCCTTGATGCATCGTATGTCTCATGAGACAAATCTATTGGCCATATTAAATTGGTCTTTACCCGTAGTGTTAAAATGTCATTTAAAAGGTCTTGAAAATAGATGTATCATGATACATGAGATGAAGAAGTCCAATATTAATCATTTCATTAATTAACAATTTAGTTATTATTATAACACATGATATTTTAACATTGACATTATCTATGGATAAATTTCTGTAATAGCTCAAGATTTTGTGGAATATTTTTTTCAAATAAATTTAACATTTTTGATATTTAGTGTTACACACAAAAAAAGTTTTTTTATATAATTAAAAGTAACACTGAGTTTATCTTTTGTTACACATAACCCTAAGTTTTTCTTGTGTTAAACACAATACTAAGTTTAGATTCTGTTACACATAACACCATGTTTAAATAAAACGTGACATGTTATTAAAATATTATCATTTAATATGATGGTTGTCACCTAGAAATTGGAATGAAGTTTATGAATAAGATTAAATAAATTATGAAAATATGGTTTACACATGTATATAAAATTAATTCTTTAGTTACTAATTAATTATAAATGAATATAAAACCCTTTTGAAAATAATAGAAAATATTTTTTTGAAAAACTATTTTTATGACACAAGTGTGTTTTACATCAATAAATTAAAAAAAATTAATTAATTATATTAATTATATTTATATATTATATATTCAATATAATTTTTAACATTAATATTATGTGTTTTATAGATAATTGAAAATAATAAATCCAATTTTACATTTAAAAATTATATATTTCGAACAAACAATTTTTTTACCTTTTTATGTCACACTTATTTTAAAAATTATTTTTGACAATTTTATTATATATATTTGAAAGAATATACTTAATTTTTTAAATTTTTTATATAAAAATTATCTTAGGGTTAATTATTTGGTTTTTTCTAAGAAGCTTAATTTTTTTTATGAATACTAAAAAATACTAATTTTTTTTAAAATTCTATTTTCACCTAAGTTATTTATAATGTTAAATTATATTTTAAATTTGTTTTAAAGTATAATTAGTTAAATTATACATATGTTAATACAATATATTTCATTAGAATCAATTTAATATTGAAATCAGATGTAAAAACTTTGTAAACTTTTGATCTTTTTCTCTTAAAATAATTTGCTTTCTCACTGCATCCGTAGGAAAAAAATTAAATTAAATTATTCCAATTATATGAATGTAATTTGGGGAAATAGATTAGATATTTTTAATAATTAAAATTTATGTTATATAATATGATTAAATTATTTTTTATCTTAGTAATTAGTGAAAATAGTTAAAATTAATTAACGATATTAAGGTTAAAACTAGGTTTTGTGCAATATATGCATTTGTATTAAATTTTTTTACACACCCATTTGTTTTTTATTTAATTAATTGGATTTAATATTTATAATTAGTGGGTATAAAGTATATAATAAAAATAGTTTTAATTATAGTATTAAATGATAAATTACCTAGATAAATAAAAAGATACAAGTTATCGTGGAAAAACTAAAATGTTAAAATTGAGAAAACTTAAGGACTAAGGAATAAATTGATAATAAAATTTGCTTATTTTGTGTGGTGGATATTTTTATCAACTAATTAACCCATATATTTAATTATCAATAAAATTTTAAGCAACATGAGGTAAGTTATACCTCCCAATAGTGAATACTTTTGGGAACTTACAAGAATTCAACACCTCCTCAGTTATAAAAGGGAAATCAGCCTCCCCCTTTATTCACGCCTTTCAAGCCATTTGTATAGAAAAAAACCTTCCAAAATAACTTACAAAATTACATACCATAATCCTATAATTCTTATTTTGTACATAAATTTAACCAAGAAAGGATTTATTGCAAACCTAAAGAGAATACCTGAAGAAGAGGCAACGTTCATAAACGAGCATTTTCATTTTATTTTTTCCTTAAACCCATTTAATTTTTAGTATAAATTGATTAAATAATAAAATTAGTATCTTAAATATACTTATATATTTTTATATTAATTTTATGGTCTAAAACGTCACACAATTTTATAAAATGGTTTACAAAATCATCATTCGTGTGTACAACAGACTATCGCCTTGGGAATCGATGTCATTTGTTTTTACATTACCACTTTTCAAGGTTAATAATAATGATGGATTTATAGTTTATATATTATATATATGATATTTATGATGTTATTATGCTTATTTAATTATTATATCATACATACATTCATGATTTCCATTTTTTTGGGAGTACGATAACATCATTCGTGTGTACGACAGACTACTACCTCGTGAAGTGATGTGATTCCTTAAATATTTACATAGAATGTATCAAAGATGAGTTTAAAAAAATGTGATATATATTACATAAAAATTATACTATATATATATATATATCATTTACTTTTCTTTCTTTCAATATGATAAGAAAATGGAAACAATGTTTATGCGTGCGTATGACCTATGGTCTCCATGAACGACATATTTAATTTCCTATCTCTAAATATTATGGATTACTCTGAATATATATATAATTAATATATATTATTTTTATATAATGGTTTAAATTCTTGATATTATGAAACCATGATTGAAGTAAGAGGACCAAAAATAACAAGTCAAAACGTATATGAAAACAAAGTGGTTATTACCCAAAACGTAACTTTAACATGGAATTATTAATTAACGGGAAGTAAAAGGTCATAATAAAATCATATATGATATGATAAATATAATAATTATTCTTAAATATATGTATAATATACTTATATTTGTTATACATTAGGTTTGAATGAGTGTGGAGAAAGTCAAGACTTAAGGTAAGTGAAATTCTAGTCTCAATTTTATTTCTGAGAGACTTATGCCATATTCACCACTCATTTATTTTGTGTGGTATATATAATTAACTATGAAATAATATATAATTAATCTACCTAATTTCAGGATAATTAATGTTTCCATTGATTTTATTCTTTCATAGTGATCACAATTCAAAATTTACTCAAACAGTAAGGGATTTCCGTCTCAATTTTACTTTCTGCGAGACAAATGTCATATTCAACACATGTTTATTTTATGTGGTGTATATAATGAAAAAGAATTTATTTTATTATGTTTATAATTAAAATTATTTTTATTCAAATATCCATTTTATTATCTCTCTTTCATGGGGTTTACGGTTCAAAAGTTACCAAATCATTTAGGGTTTTTGGTCACAATTTGCCTTCTTTGAGACGTATGTTATGTTATGCATCTATATTATTTCAAGAGGTGTATATAAATACCCTTTTACATTTAATATAATGAATTTATTCATCTTTTTGGTATTTTATGCTTTATTTAATGTTATTAATTTGTGTGGATTATGATTTAATGTCACTAAAGTGGTAAAAATTTTATGTTATAATATCATATTTTATCGGGATTATTTATGATTAAGTCTCCAATATTGAAATATCATGATATAAATCTCAATAATTATCATTAATTTTCTTATAATATGTTTATTCATTATATTTTAAAGAAATGGTAACATTTTACCACTCTTTTTTAATTAATAAAATTAAGAAAATGGTTTTAAGAAAATCCAACTTTATTTCTCTCTTCAGTCGTAAATCTGTTTTCTTCCAAAATCATATTTTCTATTTTTTTAAAATGATTTTAATTGACATTTTAATTTTTTTTTCAATTATATTTTTTTCAATTTTTTTTATGTTTTAATAAGTTTTTTAAATTATTTTCAAAACTTCTTTTACAGTGTTTCCAAGGTTATTTTCAAAGAAAAAGTTTTTAAAAAAGTTTTTTGTTCTAAAAGATGTTTTTAAAGACAAAAAATATTTTACTCAAGACACATTTTCAATTATTTTTTAAATATTCCTTTATAGGTGTTTACCTGTATTTCTAATTAAAATGATATTTATATTGTTTTATGTTTTAAAAATTTATTTTCAAATAAAAGCTATTTTCCTCTAAGAAATGACACAAGTAGTATTTCAAAATCATTTACCATATAAGATGACATTATTTGAAGGTAATTTTGATTTAATGAGGATATAATATAAGGATACAATTAATTTTATTTCTATTAATGGTTTATGTTTTGATTGAATGATGTTTATGAAACCCATTTTCTTTCCATGAGTTATACCATGATAAAATGCTTATAAAAACTGATTCTTTTAATGAGTTATTATATGAACAAAATGATTATAAAACCTGTATATTTTTTATATGTTATGATATTATGTCTGTGATACCCATTTCCTTTCACGGGTTATGATACGATGAATGTTTATAATATTATTCCTCACACAAATATGGTTTTCATTATGCGATGGGTGGATCTCCCTCCAAATCATCGGGTAAAGATTTATATGTCATAAGATAAACATGGATAGAATGAGGAATAAACCAAGTAAAGTAGGGGACTTTTCCATTATGATATTTTTAGGAGTGAAACCATTATAATATAAGGAAATTTCTACCATTGGTGATGGTGGTGTGTCCCACCCAGAAGGTTCATCCCCCATGAAGTGCCATGATAAGTTTTGGAAATAATACTTGAATTTTGGGGAATGATTTTCTATGACTATTTGTCTGCCACAATTCCATGTCTCATTCCTATGTTATACTATCATGTATTATTCTCTTAATTACTTTATGATCCAGGTCTTATGATCAGCCAATATTTATTCCATGAATCAAGATTATTATCTTTTATATACCAGTTATGATCTTCAAATGTTGTGCTCATGTTCTCATACCCTTATGTTTATGTTATGCTTACATATATCCTTTATTTAACCTTACTGAGAATCTGAGCTCACCCTTTATTATGTTTCCTTTACATAGGTTATGAAGAAAGGTATTAAGTATAAGTACTAAATGGAATGATATTTATCAGAGATATTGAAGATCTTTTACCAAGTTAGATGATTATGTTTCTAGGTTTCCAAAGGCACTAAACTATTATAGTCCTCAAGCATGTGTTTGTGTAATGTAATTAATATTTAAAAAAATGATTTAATATCCCTGTATGAAAATATTGGGTTAATATAGTTGTGAAAAAAGGAAATTTTTAGTCAACCTTTGGAAAATTGGATGATAAAAGTTTAGTGAGATCCCTTGGGATATTTCTAGGGATATTTATAGGGATTTATCTAAGGATAAATATAACGATGAGTCAAGTTTTAGGAAAATTTCCTAGAATTTTGGTAAAGGATAGAGAGAGTGGTTTCATAGAAATACATACCTATCTAAATACTACAAGTAAAATTGGATCTGGCATAGATGTACCTAAGGGTAATAACCCTAAAAACACTACATTGAGCTAGACTCGACCAAGAACTAGTGTATGATAACAGTCCTTGTTGCACATCTTGTTTGAAACTCCTAGGGGATGCACTTTGTAAATTCAAAAACTCTTTATGAACCATCATGAATGCTTTAAATAAAATATGAATATAAATGAACTAGGATAAACCTAAGGTTTCATAGATCGAGATGAAGGTGTCATGATTAAGACACCCTATAAGTGATTTTTTATGATTTTTTAATTATCCTCTATGATTAGTCTTGCTCACACTATGATTATTAGTTTTAGTAAATGGCGGTAACTAGAAATAACTGGGTTAATATTTAATGTGACAAACAATTTTCTAATGAGCATCCAAATGGGATAATGAATGGAGTGAAGGAATTTTTAATTATTTCTAATCAGTTTTTATAGAGCATGACTAAAAATGTGAGCCTTAACTAACTCTCATACTCAAAAAATAAGATAATGAAAGATTTTTTTGAGAGTTATGGTGGTGGTAACCATGTATGGAAGAAGATTTAGTTTCCTATATATCAAGAATGTGGAAAGAAATACCCAAGTGAATATATCATAGGAATGGGAAGATGTTTTGATTATATAAAAGGATAAAAAATAAGGAACTAAAAAAGTGAAATGAAAAGTACATTTAATAAAATGTATGGGAATATTAACCCTAAGCTTTTATCAATGGATGAATGATTTAAATGTAGAAATTCTAAAAATTAAAAAATCGTTTTCCTATGGGGAAATATCATGAAGAAAATCAGAAAGGTTGTATGAGTAATGGTTATATTGCTACTGAGAAAGAGACAATAAATGACATGCGATAGGAAATTGGTATTAAGGAATAAGATTATGAAGGATAGATAATGATTTGAGAAGAAATTAGTATGAATGAAGTATTTATGTATTGGAATTCAAAGAATGTTTCATCCAAATTATGAAATATATATGGATTATTCAATTTAAGTTTTTAATTAAGGATTTTAATGAATAATTTGAATGGAATTGATGAACTAGAAAAGTGATTTAATGACAAGGTTATATTTTATGGAAAATACATGATTAAGGGAAAATAATCCTTAATATATTCTTGATGTTGGGAAAATGTTTTTTAGTTTGGATAAAAAGATGTCGGATAAGAATAAAGTAAGTTGGATAATACTGATTTAGCTTGGAACAGATTAATGATTTATTGAAAAATTATTTTATGTTATCATTGATGGAATTTACAACATTTTTGTATTTAAGGAATATTTCCAATAATCTATGTTTTATGTAAGGAATGAGGAAGCATTTATGTTTTCAATAATTTTATATCAAAATTAATTTTAATACCATGTTTCAAGAGAATAAATTATAAAGGTATCCACATGTTTTTTATGTGAAAATTAATATCCACTTCATGTTGTTTGGGGCATTAATGATAAGTTTATTTTGGAAATTTAATGAACTTCTTTCTAAAGTTTTGGATTTAATTTTTTTAAAGGGTCAAAAGGATAACCATTTATAAAATGGTTTATGTTAAAATTTAAATAAAGTTTCAGATATTAATTTCTTATTTATCCATATTTAGATTTATGTATATTGGATAACCTATGCTAACCATTTTTTGATGATAACTAAAGATAGACAGAATGAATTATCATTATATTTATGATATTATGATCTATTAGAGCTTCAGGCATAAAAAATTCTACTTCATTTCTTAAAGTAAGAGATGAAGTGTAAATTGATCAAGGAACAACTATAGGGTGAGATTGTTCTTATAAAATGGAATTAAATCACGTAAGTATATCTTCTCATGAAAATAATGTAACTTTATAAAAATGATCTTGAACTAAAATGTTGTCCTATTATCATAATTCTTGATGATATCAATAAAACTTTCAAATATATGGGTGATATGATTTTTTATTCATTAACTTTATTTGGATCACCCAATTTGTAAAGACTCGTAAAATTCAAGGGAAATTTTTTCTTAATTTTCTTTGGGATTTTACAAGAACGCAGTTTCTGACGGCACCTGACTCCGAGGCCCGGTGTGCCCGGAATCATTTTCCGAAGTTTGGCTCGGGTACGTTCAGTGAACGAATGAGCGGGAATTTCTAACTTTTGAACCGGTGCCCGGAATCGAATTCCGAGGGCACCGATGGAACCGAAACGCCAGTAGTTGCTTAGGAACTCCTGTTCCGGAGTTGCGTTTACACGAGTGTTGATAATAAAAATTGTGGAAGTTTATTTTATACTTACACTACAATTTTTATTATTTTACTCTAAGTGTTGTCTTGATGGAAGTTGAGTAACCACCCAACCTCCCTTGGGAGGTTATGAGGGTGGTGGAGACCACACAAACCCCACCCCTTCATATCCTCTAAAACCCCCCTCAAATCCCACTTTAATTTTGTTATCTTAAGTTATAACCTATGACATAAATGTGATGAGTTTAATGAGGTGAGTTGTGGGTGGTTTTGAATTTCAAACTCTTGAAATTCAAATGTGTTGTTGTGTTAATAAAATAAGAAAGAGTCTTATTTTATTTTCTTTGGTTAGAGTTTTGTCACTTTGAGAGAGTTGGGAAGCATCTTCTTCTTCTTCTTCAACCTCGACGAAGAACACGAAGAACGCTTAGGCTCCGACAAAGAACGCCGTCACCAAAAGAAGAGAAAGACGTGCCGTCTCTTCTCTTCTTCGCAGTCGGTGTGTTTCCGAAGATCGACGACGCCGCTTCTTTCGATCTTCTTCCCGTGTCAACGAAAGGAGACGCCGCTTCCACCTTGGGCTTTCTCCGTCAGCTTACGAAGCTTCTCCAGCGACGGACCTCTTCGGATGCACCTCGACGTCAACGGAATCGACGTACGATTACCGCGACACCCGACCTCCGCGACGCTTGTCTTCCGCGGCTTGTTGACGTGCTCCGCTCTTGAAACCGAGGTAGGGGAATTTATTTTGGAATTCTCTTATCTTTTGAGAATAGAATGACGAGTGCGGACCAACCAATCCCAGGTTGATCTGCGGATCGTTCGTTCATGCAGATTGATGTTGAAGTTTATTATTTAATTATTTCGTTCATGAATTCTACCTTGTCATCCTTCGTGATTTTACAACCAGTTGTTATCGATTAACGAGAGGGGGCCGGACCGCACAAACACAGATGACCCTCCTCCATTATTGATATTGTTTCTAATATGGATGGAACGGAATGGCGTGGTGCCGTCGCACCACACGAGAATCGCTAGGCAAGTATTACACGATGCCGTCGCGCCACGCCGAGAAGTCGAACAAGAATGCGACGCCGTCGCGCCGCGTCGAAGGAAGTCGAAGGCGCCACGGCCAGAGCGGAGCCACGACAAAGGGGCGCGGTGCCAGAACGCCGTGCCAGAGAACCACAAAGATAGCGCGTTTCGTTTTGACATGCGGATTGACGGGCGACGACGAAGCAGGCCGTTTGGGCGTTTGAATCCCTTCGCAGTGAAGGTGGGGTCCCGGGGGGACCATAGGCGAAGACAGCAAAAGGAACGGACCACCGGAGCGCGTCCGGTGGTCCGCGGAAGGCAGCGACGGCGTGCCTCCGGAAGGGAGGCGGCCGACGGTTCCGCCGGCCTCAATTAACGGCGAAGAGCGGGGGAACCGCGCACCCCGCCCGCGAATCGGCTCGGCCACGCTGGCCGAGCCACGACCGGCCGGTCGGGCCGGACCGAACCGGACCGAGCCGGGCCGGGCCCAGCCGGGTCTGACCCAGGTCGGGTCGACCCGGTTCGGGTCGACCCGGTTCGGCCGACCCAAGGGGGGGGGGGGGGGGGGGGTCAGACCGGGTCGCCCCGGGCCCAGACCCCCGTTTTCGGGCCACTTTGGGTCAAATGCCCGTAACTTGAGCTACGAGCCTCCAAACGACTCTCCGTCAGCGGCGATGCGATCCTTGGATCGAGACGGTCGTTTCAGTATATTGCACTCAAGGTTTCGGAATACTTTGAGTTTGGCCAGGTTGGTTCGTACACGAAACCAACCGGGCCCTCGGAGCGGAAACAGTCATATCTTGAGCTACGAACGTCCGAATGACGTGTCGTCGACTTTGTTGAGTTACTCTTAGTGAGACAAATCTTTTGGCATACTCCTCCCGAGGTTTGGATGCAGGTGGAGTACGGTCGGGTTGGTTTTTCCTTAAAAACCAACCGGGCCCCTGGGACGAAAAAGCCAATAACTCTTAGACCGGACGTCTGATTAACGCGCCGTCTGTTGCATTGAGTTCCTGTTGACGATACGGAACTTTTGGATACATCAACTCTGTACTTTGTGACAGTTGATGTATCAGCCTCTCGGCTCATGGAGCGGACCCTCCCGAACGAGCTTGCTATGTGCGGGAACCCTAGAGCTGGCTGCGACTGCTACTGTGACTGCGACGACGACTGTGCAGAGATCCTCAGTGGACTGCGACGATGAAGAGTGCTGGTCTTGTATCCTATGTGGGTCCCAGCCATGCTGGTCTTGTATCATTTTTTGGTCCCAGCTTAGATGATTCAATACTGGTCTTGTATCCTATGTGGGTCCCAGTATAGATGAATCAATGAAGACATCTGGTCTTGTATCCTATGTGAGTCCTAGCTGTGCTGGTCTTGTATCCTATGTGGGTCCCAGCTCAGATGATTCAATACTGGTCCTGTATCCTATGTGGGTCCCAGTATAGATGAATCAATGAAGACAGCTGGTCTTGTATCCTATGTGGGTCCTGGCTGTGCTGGTCTTGTATCCTATGTGGGTCCCAGCTTAGATGATTCAATACTGGTCTTGTATCCTATGTGGGTCCCAGTATAGATAAATCAATGAAGACAGCTGGTCTTGTATCCTATGTGGGTCCTAGCTGTGCTAGTCTTGTATCCTATGTGGGTCCCAGCTTTGATGATTCATTGCTGGTCTTGTATCCTATGTGGGTCCCAGCATAAATGAAACAATGAAGACAGCTGGTCTTGTATCCTATGTGGGTCCCAGCTTAGATGATTCAGTATCTATGTCTGATCATCTCTTTCACCTTTTCGATGATGTATACCTGTGTGAGCTGAATCATGTTGCTTTCCTGTGTGGATTGTGTTGTGCTATCTTGTGTGGATTACGTTTTGCTTTCCTGTGTGGAATACGTATACTTTCCTGTGTGGACTGAGTTGTACTTGGGCTCGGAGGTTGGAGCGTATTGAAATGATGACTTAGGTATATGTATGGGCATATACCTAAGCAGTGTCGGTTGTTACTTCGTGATTTTATCTTTCCTTTGTGGTTTATCCTTTGTGGATTTTGGGAGACCTTCGGGGGTCTTGGGGTCCCTACTGAGTAGCTTTTACTCACCCCTGCACGGGCTATGCCCGCACTACGTTGTGTTGGTTGCAGACGACGGACAGCGTTGATCATGGTTGAGGCTTGCAGAGCAGGACGATACCTGGAGGTGGACCACTGGGTGAGACGTACTCGGAGCGGACGGCGGGACCCTAGGAGCTGTGGAGCTATCTGTACCCACCCTTCAGGTGGGATTTCCAGAGGACGAATCGGCGTAGCTGCTTTTACTTTTCAGTTGCTGTTTTCTTTTTCGAGTTGTACTTTACTTTCAGTTGGGGTTTGTATACTGGCCCATTTACTTTTCCGAACTTATAATTGTACTCTGCTTTCACTTAGTGTTTACTTTCCGCTTGCTTACTCTGTGGTGCTTGTTTACTTTACAAAGGCAATGCCTTCCCTTTTTACTGGGATTTACGCCTTGGTGCTAGTCGCCAGCCCCTGGCCTATGGAAGGAGGGCTTGGGGTAGTCACGGCACGGGCCCCGAGGACGGGTCGTGACAAATTGGTATCAGAGGAGTTCGGTTCTACCGCGAACTCTGATCTTTTCTATGTGAAGCAATAGTGTTTAGCGTATTGAGTGTGGTTATCAGTCCAGGGAGTCCAGTGTTGGTGCGGTGGCCGACGTATCCGTACACCAGGACCCTGACTTCAAATTTCCGACTTAATGCACAAAAACATTGATTGCGTGTGTGTTTCAAGTTTTCTTTGTGATTACTTGTGTCAGCTCACCAGGTATAATGTTTGACCGTGGCGCACCTGTTTCCTTTTCAGGATGGCCCCACGACGGTAGTCAGCTAGGGTTCCGAGAGTCGAGCGTGACGACAACCCACCGAGCGACGAGGCCTCGGTGCAGGGCCCTTTGTCAGCAGTGGCATCGGCGGTAGCACTACCCGCCGAGCCACCGATACTTCCAGCACCAGCCGCTGACGATCCACGTCGCCTTAGCGCGCTGCACGAGTTCCAGCGCCAGCGACCACCCAGGTTCCGTTGGGAGAGGGACCCCCAGGCAGCTGAGGACTGGCTGGAGGCAGTCGTACGAGTTTTCAGGCTAGTGAGGATACCAGCAGACCTCATGGTGATCCTCGCAGCGAGCCTACGGCACGCAGCAGCGGGCCGATGGTGGAGCTTGATGCTCCAGGTGCACGACATGACATCTCTTCTCTGGACGGACTTTGAGAGCATCTTCCGCTCCGAGTTCGTCCCAGCCACCCTCCAAGCGGTGCGCATCCAGGAGCTACTACAGCTATGGAAGGGCAACATGACAGTAGCCCAGTACGCGGCGAGGTTTACTGATCTCTCGCGCTACTCTACAGATATGGTACGTGACCCGTTCTTCCAGGCCCGGACCTTCGAGCAGGGACTGAGGCACGAGATTAGGGCTTCGATGATCTCCCTCAACATTCCGACACAGGCTGAGGTGTTGGAGAGAGCCCTTCTAGTGGAGAGTTTTCTCACCGAGCAGACTCCAGTGATAGGGCCCTCCGCAGAACGACCCGTAGCAGGGTCTTCTGCAATTGGCTGTAGACAGGTGATGCAGAGGTCCAAACGGGCCAGACCATTAGATGGGCAGTCACTGGATGAAGATTCAGTTGTGCGGGGAACACGAAGGAGAGCCAGCTTCACGAGGGGCAGGCATTGCTATGCATGCGACGGGCAAGGACACATGGCTCGAGACTGCCTGACTCGTCTTACAGATGAGCAGCATGTGGTAGAGGGACCTCCCAGACATAGGTTCGGCCACAGTGATCCGCAGGGTGCAGGCGGACAAGGCAGAGGAGATGGCCGAGTAGCCGATGGTGGGAGACACTTCAAGGTGTTGCCACCACCACCACCAGGAGGTCCGCCTCGACCGTAGGGAGTCGGTGGACATGCGAGAGCTCAGCTTCAGGCAGCTGAGGCCTTCGATCATGGAGCTCTGGGAGCAAATGGACAGGAGTGGGACTAGTGGATACGTCTTTTGTACTTCTAGTTCCTTGTTGCTATTGTGTAGCGTCTTTGTATTATGAGCTGTAATAATAAAAGACGCATACCTTTGTGAGTTTTCATTCCTGTCCTCTTTTGTGTTGTTACTAAGAGGTTCCAGTTTTGACTGTTTACTTGACCCTCACTTGTGAGACATATACTGGAGGAGATCCAGTTACCACACACTAATGCCGACAGTGTGACTCAACCCTTGGAGGCGAGAGTAACGGTTGGATCTCTTAGTAGTAGCGTCGAGGCCTTATGACGTCATCCTTGGTATGGATTAGTATCATCCATATCAGATTGACTGTATTAGGCAAAGAACGTGGTTCCTCCAAGGGATGAGACGAGATTTATCTTAATCGGCAAAGAAGAAATCATAGCAGCTCTTGTGGGACCAGAGGTGGTCCAGGCCACGATAGAGAAGGTCCAGGTCATCCAGGAGCGGATGAAGACAGCTCAGAGCCGACATAAGTCTTTCGCTGGCAGGAGGTGGAGGCCACTAGAGTTTGAGGATGGCGACCACGTCTTCATGCGGGTCTCACCTCGACATGGATTACGGAGATTTGGCCAAGGTGGCAAGTTGTCTCCATGCTTCATCGGACCCTTCCAGGTCCTCAGTAGGATTGGTGAGGTGGCTTACCGTCTAGCTCTACCGCCTTTGTATCCCTAGTTTGTGTTGAAGCTTTACGGGGACGTAAAGCCCTGTGGTGGGAGTAATGTAAAGACCCGTAAAATTAAAGGGAAATTTTTTCTTAATTTTCTTTGGGATTTTACAAGAACGGAGTTTCTAACGTCACCTGATTCCAAGGCCCGGTGTGCCCGGAATCATTTTCCGAAGTTTGGCTCAGGTTCGTTCAGTGAACGAACGAGCGCGAATTTATAACTTTTGAACCGGTGCCCGGAATCGAATTCCGAGGGCACCGATGGAACCGCAGCGCCAGTAGTTGCTTAGGAACTCCTGTTCCGGAGTTGTGTTTACGCGAGTGTTGATAATAAAAATTGTGGAAGTTTATTTTATACTTACACTACAATTTTTATTATTTTACTCTAAGTGTTGTCTTGATGGAAGTTGGGTAACCACCCAACCTCCCTTGGAAGGTTATGAGAGTGGTGGGGCCCACACGAACCCCACCCCTTCATATCCTATAAAACCCCCCCCAACTCCCACTTTAATTTTGTTATCTTAAGTTATAACTTATGACTTAAATGTGATGAGTTTAATGAGGTGAGTTGTGGGTGGTTTTGAATTTCAAACTCTTGAAATTCAAATGTGTTGTTGTGTTAATAAAATAAGAAAGAGTCTTATTTTATTTTCTTTGGTTAGAGTTTTGTCACATTGAGAGAGTTGGGAAGCATCTTCTTCTTCTTCTTAAACCTCGACGAAGAACACGAAGAACGCTTAGGCTCCGATGAAGAACGCCGTCACCATAAGAAGAGAAAGACGTGTCGTCTCTTCTCTTCTTCGCAGTCGGTGTGTTTCCGAAGATCGACGACGCCGCTTCTTTCGATGGTCTTCCCGTGTCAACGAAAGGAGATGCTGCTTCCTCCTCGGGCTTTCTTCGTCAGCTTACGAAGCTTCTCCAACGACGTACCTCTTCGGACGCACCTCAACGTCAACAGAATCGACATACGATTACCGCGATGCCCGACCTCCGCGACGCTTATCTTCCGCGGCTTGTTGACATGCTCCGCTCTTGAAACCGAGGTAGGGGAATTTATTTTGGAATTCTCTTATCTTTTGAGAATAGAACGACGAGCGCGGACCAACCAATCCCAGGTTGATCTGCGGATCGTTCGTTCATGCGGATTGATGTTGAAGTTTATTATTTAATTATTTCGTTCGTGAATTCTACCTTGTCATCCTTCGTGATTTTACAACCAGTTGTTATCGATTAACGAGAGGGGGCCGGACTGCACAAACACGGCCTAACCTCCTCCATTATTGATATTGTTTCTAAAATGGATGGAACGGAATGGCGTGGTGTCGTCGCACCACGCGAGAATCGCTCGGCAAGTATTATGCGACGCCGTCGCGCCACGCTGAGAAGTCGAACAAGAACGCGACGCCGTCGTGCCGCGTCGAAGGAAGTCGAAGGCGCGGTAGCCGGAGCGGAGCCACGACAAAGGGGTGTGGCGCCAGCACGCCGCGCCGGAGAACCACGAAGATGGCGCATTTCGTTTTGACATGCGGATTGACGGGCGACGACAAAGCAGGTCGTTTGGGCGTTTGAATCCCTCCGCTGTGAAGGTGGGGTCCCGGGGGGGACCATAGGCGAAGACGACAGAAGGAGCGGACCACCGGAGCGCGTCTGGTGGTCCGCGGAAGGCGGCGGCGGCGCGCCGCTGGAAGGGAGGCGGCCGACGGTTCCGTCGACCTCAATTAACGGCGAAGGGCGGGGGAGCCGCGCACCCCGCCCGCGAATCGGCTCGGCCACGCTGGCCAAGCCACGGCCGGGCCGGGCCGGGCCGGGCCCCGCCGGGTCGGACCCGGGTCGGGGGGACCCGGTTCGGCCGACCCAAGGGGGGGGGGGGGTCGGGCCGGGTCGCCCCGGGCCCAGACCCCCATTTTCGGGCCACTTTCGGTCAAATGCCCGTAACATGAGCTACGGGCCTCCAAAAGACTCTCCGTCAGCGGCGATGTGATCCTTGGATTGAGACAGTCGTTTCGGTATATCGCACTCAAGGTTTCGGAATACTTTGAGTTCGGCCGAGTTGGTTCGTACACGAAACCAACCGGGCCCTCGGAGCAGAAACACTCATATCTTGAGCTACGAACGTCCGAATGACGTGTCGTCGACTTTGTTGAGTTCCTCTTAGTGAGATGGATCTTTTGGCATACTCCGCCCGAGGTTTGGACGCAGGTGGAGTACGGTGGGGTTGGTTTTTCCTTAAAAACCAACAGGGCCCCTGGGACGAAAAAGCCAATAACTCTCAGACCGGGCGTCTGATTAACGCGCCGTCTGTTGCATTGAGTTCCTGTTGACGATACGGAACTTTTGGATACATCAACTTTGGACTTTGTGACAGTTGATGTATCAGCCTCTCGGCTCGTGGAGCGGACCCTCCCGAACGAGCTTGCTGTGTGGGGGAACCCTAGAGCTGGCTGCGACGATGAAGAGTGCTGGTCTTGTATCCTATGTGGGTCCCAGCCATGCTGGTCTTGTATCCTTTGTGGGTCCCAGCTTAGATGATTCAATACTGGTCTTGTATCCTATGTGGGTCCCAGTATAGATGAATCAATGAAGACAGCTGGTCTTGTATCCTATGTGGGTCCTAGCTGTGCTGGTCTTGTATCCTATATGGGTCCCAGCTTAGATGATTCAATACTGGTCTTGTATCCTATGTGGGTCCCAGTATAGATGAATCAATGAAGACAACTGGTCTTGTATCCTATGTGGGTCCTAGCTGTGCTGGTCTTGTATCCTATGTGGGTCCCAGCTTAGATGATTCAATACTGGTCTTGTATCCTATGTGGGTCCCAGTATAGATGAATCAATGAAGACAGCTGGTCTTGTATCCTATGTGGGTCCTAGCTGTGCTGGTCTTGTATCCTATGTGGGTCCCAGCATTGATGATTCAGTGCTGGTCTTGTATCCTATGTGGGTCCCAGCATAAATGAAACAATGAAGACGACTGGTCTTGTATCCTATGTGGGTCCCAGCTTAGATGATTCAGTATCTATGTCTGATTATCTCTTTCACCTTTTCGATGATGTATACCTGTGTGAGCTGAATCCTGTTGCTTTCCTGTGTGTATTGTGTTGTGCTATCCTGTGTGGATTACGTTTTTCTTTCCTGTGTGGAATACGTATACTTTCCTGTGTGGACTGAGTTGTACTTGGGCTCGGAGGTTGGAACGTATTGAAATGATGACTTAGGTATATGTATGGGCATATACCTAAGCAATGTCGGTTGTTACTTCGTGATTTTATCTTTCCTTTGTGGTTTATCCTTTGTGGATTTTGGGAGACCTTCGGGGGTCTTGGGGTCCCTACTGAGTAGCTTATACTCACCCCTACACGGGCTATGCCCGCACTATGTTGTGTTGGTTGCAGACGACGGACATCGTTGATCATGGTTGAGGCTTGCAGAGCAGGACGGTACCTGGAGGTGGACCACTGGGCGGGACGTACTCGAAGTGGACGGCGGGACCCGAGGAGCTGTGGAGCTATCTGTACCCACCCTTCAGGTCGAATTTCCAGAGGACGACTCGGCGTAGCTGCTTTTACTTTTCAGTTGCTGTTTTCCTTTTCGAGTTGTACTTTACTTTCAGTTGGGATTTGTATACTGGCCCATTTACTTTTCCGCACTTATAGTTGTACTCTGCTTTCACTTAGTGTTTACTTTCCGTTTGCTTACTCTATGGTTCTTGTTTACTTTACAAAGGCAATTCCTTCCCTTTTTACCGGGATTTATGCCTTGGTGCTAGTCGCCAGCCCCTGGCCTATGGAAGGCGGGATTGGGGTAGTCACGGCACGGGCCCCGAGGACGGGTTGTGACAAATTGGTATCAGAGGAGTTCGGTTCTACCGCAAACTCTGATCTTTTCTATGTGAAGCAATAGTGTTTAGCGTATTGAGTGTGGTTATCAGTCCAGGGAGTCCAGTGTTGGTGCAGCGGCCGATGTATCCGTACACGAGGACCCTGACTTCTAATTTCCGACTTAATGCACGAAAACATTGATTGCGTGTGTGTTTCAATTTTTCTTTGTGATTACTTGTGTCAGCTCACCAGGTATACTGTTTGACCGTGGCGCACCTGTTTCCTTTTCAGGATGGCCCCACGACGGCAGTCAGCTAGGGTTCCGAGAGTCGAGCATGACGACAGCCCACCGAGCGACGAGGCCTCGGTGCAGGGCCCTTTGTCAGCAGTGGCACCAGCGGTAGCACTACCCGCCGAGCCACCGATACTTCCAGCACCAGCCGCTGATGATCCACGCCGCCTTAGCACGCTGCACGAGTTCCAGCGCCAATGACCACCCAGGTTCCGTGGGGAGACGGACCCCCAGGCAGCCGAGAACTGGCTGGAGGCTGTCGTACGAGTTTTCAGGCTAGTGAGGACACCAGCAGACCTCATGGTGATCCTCGCAGCGAGCCTACTGCACGCAGCAGCGGGCCGATGGTGGAGCTTGATGCTCCAGGTGCACAACGAGACATATCTTCTCTGGACGGACTTTGAGAGCATCTTCCGCTCCGAGTTCGTCCCAGCCACCCTCCGAGTGGTGCGCATCCAGGAGCTACTACAGCTGCGGTAGGGCAGCATGACAGTATCCCAGTACGCGGTGAGGTTTACTGATCTCTCGTGCTACTCCACAGATATGGTATGGGACCCATTCTTCCAGGCCCGGACCTTCGAGCAGGGAATGAGGCACGAGATCAGGGCTTCGATGATCTCCCTCAACATTCTAACACAGGCTGAGGTGTTGGAGAGAGCCCTTCTAGTGGAGAGTTTTCTCACCGAGCAGACTCCAGTGACAGGGCCCTCCGCAGAATGGCCCGTAGTAGGGTCTTCTACAATTGGCAGTAGACAGGTGATTCAGAGGTCCAAACGGGCCAGACCATCAGATGGGCAGTCACTGGATGAAGATTCGGTTGTGTGGTGAACACAAAGGAGAGCCAGCTACACGAGGGGCAGGCATTGCTATGCATGCGGCGGGCAAAGACACATGGCTTGAGACTGCCCGACTCGTCTTACAGATGAGCAGCAGGTGGTAGAGGGACCTCCCAGACAGCGGTTCGGCCACGGTGGTCCGCAGGGTGCAGGCGGACGAGGCAGAGGAGCTGGCCGAGTAGCTGATGGTGGGAGACACTTCGAGGTGTTGCCACCACCACCACCAGGAGGTCCGCCTCGACCGCAGGGAGTCGGTGGACATGCGAGAGCTCAGCTTCAGGCAGCTGAGGCCTTCGATCATGGAGCTCTGGGAGCAAATGGACAGGAGCGGGACTAGTGGATACGTCTTTTGTACTTCTAGTTCCTTGTTTCTATTGTGTAGCGTCTTTATATTATGAGCTGCAATAATAAAAGACGCATACATTTGTGAGTTTTCATTCCTGTCCTCTTTTGTGTTGTTACTAAGAGGTTCCAGTTTTGACTGTTGACTTGACCCTCACTTGTGAGACATCTACTGGAGGAGACCCAGTTACCACACACTGATGCCGACAGTGTGACTCAACCCTTGGAGGCGAGAGTAACGGTTGGATCTCTTAGTAGTAGCGTCGAGGCCTTACGACGTCATCCTTGGTATGGATTAGTATCATCCATATCGGATTGACTGTATTAGGCAAAGAACGTGGTTCGTCCAAGGGATGAGATGGGATTTCTCTTAATCGGAAAAGAAGAAATCATAGCAGCTCTTGTGGGACCAGAGGTGGTCCAGGCCACGATAGAGAAGGTCCAGGTCATCCAGGAGGGGATGAAGACAGCTCAGAGCCGACAGAAGTCTTTCGCTGGCAGGAGGTGGAGGCCACTAGAGTTTGAGGATGGCGACCACGTCTTCATGCGGGTCTCACCTCGACGTGGATTACGGAGATTTGGATAACGTGTAAAGTTGTCTCCATGCTTCATCGGACCCTTCCAGGTCCTCAGCAGGATTGGCAAGGTGGCTTACCGCCTAGCTCTACCGCCTTTGTATCCCTAGTTTGTGTTGAAGCTTTATGGGGACGTAAAGCCCTGTGGTGGGAGTAATGTAAAGACCCGTAAAATTCAAGGGAAATTTTTTCTTAAGTTTATTTGGGATTTTAAAAGAATGCAGTTTCTGACGGCACCTGATTTCGAGGCCTGGAGTGCCCGGAATCATTTTCCGAAGTTTGGCTCGGGTACGTTCAGTGAACGAACGAGCGGGAATTTCTAACTTTTGAACCGGTGCCCGGAATCGAATTCTGAGGACACCGATGGAACCGCAACTTCGGTAGTTTCTTAGGAACTCCTGTTCCGGAGTTGCGTTTACACGAGTGTTGATAATAAAAATTGTGGAAGTTTATTTTATACTTAGACTACAATTTTTATTATTTTACTCTAAGTGTTGTCTTGATGGAAGTTGGGTAACCACCCAACCTCCCTTGGAAGGTTATGAGGGTGGTGGGGCCCACACGAACCCCACCCCTTCATATCCTCTAAAACCCCCCTCAACTCCCACTTTAATTTTGGTATCTTAAGTTATAACCTATGACTTAAATGTGATGAGTTTAATGAGGTGAGTTGTGGGTGGTTTTGAATTTCAAACTCTTGAAATTCAAATGTGTTGTTGTGTTAATAAAATAAGAAAGAGTCTTATTTTATTTTCTTTGGTTAGAGTTTTGTCACTTTGAGAGAGTTGGGAAGCATCTTCTTCTTCTTCTTCAACCTCGACGAAGAACACGAAGAACGCTTAGGCTCCGATGAAGAACGCCGTCACTATAAGAAGAGAAAGACGTGTCGTCTCTTCACTTCTTCGCAATCGGTGTGTTTCCGAAGATCGACGACGACGCTTCTTTCAATGTTCTTCCCATGTCAACAAAAGGAGACGCCGCTTCCTCCTCGGGCTTTCTCCGTCAGCTTACGAAGCTTCTCCAGCGACGTACCTCTTCAGACGCACCTCGACGTCAACGGAATCGACATACGATTACCGCGACGCCCGACCTCCGCGACACTTGTCTTCCGCGGCTTGTTGACGTGCTCCGCTCTTGAAACCGAGGTAGGGGAATTTATTTTGGAATTCTCTTATCTTTTGAGAATAGAATGACGAGCATGGACCAACCAATCCCAGGTTGATCCGCGGATCGTTCGTTCATGCAGATTGATGTTGAAGTTTATTATTTAATTATTTCATTCGTGAATTCTACCTTGTCATCCTTCGTGATTTTACAACCAGTTGTTATCGATTAATGAGAGGGGGCCAGACCTCACAAACACGGCCGACCCTCCTCCATTATTGATATTGTTTCTAATATGGATGGTACGGAATGGCGTGGTGCCGTCTCACCACGCGAGAATCGCTCGGAAAGTATTACGCGACGCCGTCGCGCCACGCCGAGAAGTCGAACAAGAACGCGACACCGTCGCGCCGCGTCGAAGGAAGTTGAAGGCGCCGCGGCCGGAGAGGAGCCACAGCAAAGGGGCGCGGCGCCAGCACGCCGCGCCAGAGAACCACGAAGATGGTGCGTTTCGTTTTGACATGCGGATTGACGGGCGACGACAAAGCAGACCGTTTGGGCGTTTGAATCCCTTCGCAGTGAAGGTGGGGTCCCGGGGGGACCATAGGTGAAGACGACAGAAGGAACGGACCACCAGAGCGCGTTCGGTGGTCCGCGGAAGGCGGCGGCGGCATGCCGCCGGAAGGGAGGCGACCGACGGTTCCGCCGACCACAATTAACGGCGAAGGGCGGGGGAGCCGCGCACCCCGCCCGCGAATCGGCTCGGCCACGCTGGCCAAGCCATGACCGACCGGTCGGGCCGGACCAAACTGGACCGAGCTGGGTCGGGCCTAGCCGGGTCGGACCCGGTTCGGCCGACCCAAGGGGGGGGGGGGGGTCGGGCCGGGTCGCCCTGGGCCCAGACCCCCGTTTTCGGGCCACTTTCGGTCAAATGCCCGTAACTTGAGATACGGGCCTCCAAACGACTCGCCGTCAGCGGAGATGCGATGCTTGGATCGAGACAGTCATTTCGGTATATCGTACTCAAGGTTTAGGAATACTTTGAGTTCGGCCGGGTTGGTTCATACACGAAACCAACCGGGCCCTCGGAGCGGAAATGCTCATATCTTGAGCTACGGACGTACGAATGACGTGCCATCGACTTTGTTGAGTTCCTCTTAGTGAGACGGATCTTTTGGCATACTCCGCCCAATGTTTGGACGCAGGTGGAGTACGGTCGGGTTGGTTTTGCCTTAAAAACCAACTGGGCCCCTAGGACGAAAAAACCAATAACTCTCAGACCGTGCGTCCGATTAACGCGCCGTCTGTTGCGTTGAGTTCCTGTTGACGATACGGAACTTTTGGATACATCAAATCTGGACTTTGTGACAGTTGATGTATCAGCCTCTCGGCTCGTGGAGCGGACCCTCCCGAACGAGCTTGCTGTGTGCGGGAACCCTAGAGCTGGCTGTGACTGCTACTGTGACTGCGACGATGACTGTGCAGAGATCCTCAGTGGACTGCGACGATGAAGAGTGCTAGTCTTGTATCCTATGTGGGTCCCAGCCATGCTGGTCTTGTATCCTTTGTGGGTCCCAGCTTAGATGATTCAATACTGGTCTTGTATCCTATGTGGGTCCCAGTATAGATGAATCAATGAAGACAGCTGGTCTTGTATCCTATGTGGGTCCTAGCTGTGCTGGTCTTGTATCCTATATGGGTCCCAGCTTAGATGATTCAATACTGGTCTTGTATCCTATGTGGGTCCCAGTATAGATGAATCAATGAAGACAGCTGGTCTTGTATCCTATGTGGGTCCTAGCTGTTCTGGTCTTTTATCCTATGTGGGTTCCAGCTTAGATGATTCAATACTGGTCTTGTATCCTATGTGGGTCCCAGTATAGATGAATCAATGAAGACAACTGGTCTTGTATCCTATGTCGGTCCTAGCTGTGCTGGTCTTGTATCCTATGTGGGTCCCAGCTTTGATGATTCAGTGCTGGTCTTGTATCCTATGTGGGTTCCAGCATAAATGAAACAATGAAGACGACTGGTCTTGTATCCTATGTGGGTCCTAACTTAGATGATTCAATATCTATGTCTGATCATCTCTTTCACCTTTTCGATGATGTATACCTGTGTGAGCTGAATCCTGTTGCTTTCCTGTGTGGATTGTGTTGTGCTATCCTGTGTGGATTACGTTTTTCTTTCCTGTGTGGAATACGTATACTTTCCTGTGTGGACTAAGTTGTACTTGGGCTCGGAGGTTGGAGCGTATTGAAATGATGACTTATGTATATGTATGGGCATATACCTAAGCAGTTTCGGTTGTTACTTTGTGATTTTATCTTTCCTTTGTGGTTTATCCTTTGTGGATTTTGGGAGACCTTCGGGGGTCTTGGGGTCCCTACTGAGTAGCTTATACTCACCCCTGCATGGGCTATGCCCGCAATACGTTGTGTTGGTTGCAGATGACGGACAGCGTTGATCGTGGTTGAGGCTTGCAGAGCAGGACGGTACCTGGAGGTGGACCACTGGGCGGGACGTACTCGGTGTAACGCCCCGACCCCAGCTACCCAGAGTCGGTGCATTACTTCGTAACATTGGCATGACCACAAAAGATCAAGTCTTGAAAGACCGATTAGTTTAGTAGCCTTGGAAACACTAGATACATTAATAAGTCTTACATTACATCATAAAGTAAAACAAAACTACAACATCTTCTCTTCATATCCCCTTATATTATCCCTGTAGGTCATTCATAATATACTTCTTCACATCCTGGAAAAATTAAAACATTGAAAGGGGTGAGCTCAGATGCTCAGTAAGGATAACAACATAGAGGAAGCTTTCATAAATAAACATAAAAATTTAAGGCAATGTATGACTAAAACAAAAGCCTTTTAAACTTGAACATCAACATAATATGGAAAAAGTAAAATGAGATAATTCCATTTACTTCTTCACATGGATATTCTACTGGTCGAATAATCACATGCAATATCAATAACCACTTTCATAATGATGGAATGCATAATGCCAGACTATCATAACCACGTAGTCAAGGCCTTGTGCCAAGACCACAAATAAGATTCTGTCAAGGCCTCGTGCCAAGACACTAGTTTGTCTCATGAGACCTGCCGATGCATCGAGGAGCTATAGCGGGCTCCACCCGTCACTTATTAAGTCCAATGTATTCCTCATATGAATAGTTTTAAACATATCATAAACCATAACATAATCGTATCACATAAAACATGCGTAAAAGAAACATAACATTTCCACATTTCAATCACAAGATATCAATACAACACATTGATATAGTAAAAACGCTTTCAAAACCATTTTCAATACCAAAATAAAAGAATGTTAAAACTTTGTATTTATTTTTCATTAAAAAAAAAGTTACGGCTTGTAGAGGAAGCCGAAACTCAAATAATGGTCACGGCGGGGGAGAAGTCGTTGTCGTCACATATGTATGGAATGAAAAACATTCCCTTTTTGTCGTTTAGTAAAACGCTTCATATAAAAAAGATTCCTTTTGAATAAACGTAAAAGTCAAAGGGGTTTATACACCATATAAAAGAAAGTTGTGTATAAAACCAAATATGCCTCAATGAAAGGAGATTGAGACGAAGTCCTTAAAAAGATCATTTTTTAAAATAAAATAGATCTATTATGTGTATTCACTATAAGTACACATAAATAAATTACAAATACAAGATAGGACATAATAATATCATGAAATAATTTGAAAGTAGGAGATTAACCCAAAGAATAGGAAGTGGGTTAAGAAGTTCCCTTACCTTGCGTCCTGTCCTGACTCGACCATTCTTTAACCTCCTGAATAATAAACTAGAGTTAATTTATATTTACTTAAGAACCTTTTTCATGTTCATTATTCCTTTTATATCACTTATTACCATGTTATGAACATTATGTAATTATTTAAGTTAATAACGGTCGTTTTTTCGATCTTTGGTACTTGAGTCAAAAATAAACTTCTTATAATTAAAAGTTGTTCATGTGGTGAAATATCCATTATATCCAGAATTATATTAATGATTTAGATATCATATATATCATATATATACAGTATATAAATTCATTTATAATATTACGTAACATTTAGAGGTAAGAAATGAAATGCACCGTTCATGGAGACGGTAAGCCGTACGTACGCATGAACGCTAGTTTCATTTCTATTTCGTATTAAATGGAATGAAATCATAATGATATAAATGTATAATATAATTCCAGTATAATATCATATATAATATCATTTACTCCATCCTTTATACATCCCACATGTGGCATTAACGATTCACATCACTTTGAGGGGGCGGTAGTCCGCACTTCCTAAAATGAAATTATCGCGTTTACCCATAATGGAAATCATAAAGTATGCCATAAATGAGAAATACATAAGCATAAGTAAAACATAAACATATTATATATCATATATAAATATAGTGACATCTTAATGGCCACCTTTGAAGGTGTTATATGAGTGTTGAACAATCATCATTTCGTGAGGCAGAAATTCACCATCCACAGAAACCGTATGTTCTTTAACCATTAGATGTAGGTGTGTGTAATTGTAGCTAGAATCCTTCTTAAAAAAACATACTAGTATATTGAGGATACTGGTGTTGTTACAAAATAAATGAATAAAAAGAGTTTAGGGGGTTGGAGAAGAAAAATAAAACAAAACAACATTACAGAAGACATTACCTCAAAATCGGGTAACTCTTTTTGATTTGAGCCAAAGGCTTCCTTGGGAAGAGTTCTGCCCAAAGTGAGGCTTCTAGGAGTAAGAGGGGGAAGTTGGGAGAGTATTTGGGTAGAGGTTGGCCGATACAAATGTCTTTAAAGTGTGAATGAGGTGGTAGAGGTGGGGGCCTTTTATAAGAGGAGAGGAGGGGCACTCTTGGAAAGTAAGTAAAGTTTACATTATTATACAATGATTTTCGGATTATAAAGGTCCCACACTTATATAATTCGTGGATAAGGTGATAAGGGTTCGAAAACTACCCATCCAATAGTCTTTGGACAAGTGTAAACCTTGGATTGTACATTATCTTTTCATTTTATTAAAATCGTTAAATAATGAGGTCATCGCTGCATCATAATGATTTCATAAATAATTTAATTTATTTAATGTCTAAAAATTATAAAAAAAATACTATGATGTAGGAAATATTTTTAGATTTCCAATTACTATTTATAGTCAAAAATATGACTTGTATAACTCCATGTAAAAATTGTTTTAGTAAAACATTTCATGTTTGTGTCATTTTTTACTTTAACATTAAATAAAAGGTATTTATGTCAGTTTCCCACTAAAGTGGCTCCATGGGGTCCCCAATTTGACCCATGGATTGTCTTGGTCGGCCATGGCACATCCAATGAGGGTAGGACATGTGTCAAGCTCATCTCATATTATTAAAACATTATTTTTACCTTAAACTACACTAATTACCTCTAATCGCGATTAAGAACTTAAAAGTTACTATTCACCAAAAATTATTTTAATCTCATTGAACCAAATTTTACTTCTTAATGACAACCATGTATGTCGTATTTTTGAAAATCAAATCACAGAAGTGGTAATATTTCATTTAAACGAAAAAACAGTTATTTAACTACCACTTAGTGGTTTCACTATTCATCAAAAATTGAAGTTTTTCAGAACAATGCCAAAATTTCACCCTAAGCTATAATTGATATTCCGAATTCAAAAATGATGACTATTTTAAAAAATTACAAACATATAAGTTGCATTAATTAATTTTATAATTAATTTCCGCTGTCACAACAAATAGCGTGTTTTTAAGAAACAATTTATATCAAAAGATTGACAATTGTTTATGCCCAATTTCAATGTTAAATTAATTCTAATGACCACCATTGGATAAAATGGTAAACATATATTCTAATTATACTTTAAAACCAATAAATAGGATAATTTATCACAATAAATTATTTTGATTAAAAAAGTTGTTTTTAAGTATTTTTCACTATTCATAAAAAATGGAAGTTCTCAGAAAATTACAAAAAATTTAACTTAGGATAATTTCGATATTACGAATACAAAAATGAAGTCCATTTTGAAATATAACATTTCTATAATTTTAAAAAGTGGGTATTACTATTCATAACGGCTACTTTGATTAGTTGCGGTGTGTTAGAACTCAAAGTTGCGTACAATGCAAGCTATTGCATTATTGAATGAGAAGCGTATCATAGAAGCTCGGGGTGTTACATTCTCCCCTCCTTCAATAAATTGCATCCTCTCAATTTGAAATTTTTCTTGGAAAATAAAAGGTTGAAAATAGAAAATACCTTTGTAGAAAACCCACATCAGAAATAAGGATAATAAAAATATAACTTTAAAAGAAAGAAAGATAAGTACAAAGGTCACCCGAGATAGCCCATAATAGGATTCTATGAAAATATGGATATAGAAGAAAAACAAACCATCAAGGTCTGATGGAGAGTTGTAGAAAACTGGATTAGGAGAAAGTTAACAATAAGAAAATCACAAACTTGTGATTGGTTAAACGGTCATTGAATCCCCAGTTGGAAAAGTTAACCGGCAACGTTTTTGTTTTAAGTTACCTTTTATAAAGTTAAAGAATTTATTTAGGAGATTTACTAAGAATGTAAGGGAATATAAATACTTGTCATGTAGACTTTCATTCTTTATAAAATTTTTACCAAAAACCCATCTTTCACTCTAAAAGGTAATAGAACTCAAAAATATTCTATTTATCCTAATTTTATAAGGTTCCAAATATTAACACATACCATTTAGATTAGAAAATCTATTTTGTAATAACCAGGGACTTCACGTAGTCCAGTGGTAGGCGATTAATCCAAATCGCACTATGGTTGTGGGTTCGATTCCCACAGCTTTGTCCGACGCGATGGGTTCTCACTCGGTCTGCGTGTTGTCCTTTTTATAAATATCCAAAAATAACCTTAACAATAGTATCCAATGTAAAATATAATCCATTCCAACCTTTATAGTTATCCAAAATACTTCTGTCCAACTCACAGTCCAGATTTTATGAGGAAGGTAAACATAATGAATCTCTTTTTTTTTCTGCGTAACAACATGTGAACACCTTCATCATGTATTCTTTTAAAACACTTCAACATACTGAATTACCATTAATCCTTATTGATTACATTCATGATCCCTTATTCCTTATAGAAAACTAGATATACTCCTTCTATCCAAAAATGTATACAAATAATTAATCAGTTTCAAGGATGTTAAGAATATCCAACATAATTTATCCGAATCAATCATGTCTTATTCCAAAATCACTATCTCGGTAACAGAACCATATTATGGTTTATCTTTCTCTTAACCATATATTTTCCAAAAATTTAACCTACTGTGGAGTCACTTTTCTTGGTTCCACACAATCTCAAGTCCTAGATGAAATAGTACTGCAGTACAATCCTTATATACTCCATAATTATTATAACCAGTACATCATTGATACAACACTCAAATTAAAAAATTCTTTAATAACAACATAAGAACTCTAATCATTCCTCCTCATCTGTGGTAGTATCATAACTTGATTATTATCCAATAAAATCATTTGGGGCATACTCTGATGATTTGAACATTGGTTTGCGTAGTGTCCCCACTCCTTGCAGATGAAGCATTGTACATTTGAAACCTTTTTCTTACCCTTGCAGTCACGCACTTGGTGTCCTTTTTCTCCACACTTATAACAAAATCCCATTCCCTTCAGGAAAATTCCAAGGTGTTTCTTCCCATAGTTATCACATATCGGAAAATTCTTCTTTTCCCTCGTCCCTTTATCCATCATTCTCTCTTCCATCCTTTTCTTCTCTTTCATCCCTTCAAATCCATAAGACTCAGAGAATTCCCTACTTATCTTATTAACACATGATACTATTTCATCATATGTTGACAACACATGGGAGAATATTTCCCTTCTAAATGTTGGCTTAATACCATGAAAGATATGATCCTTCTTACTCTTTGTATCATACGTATTGATGGAGTTCACATTCCTTCTACTGGGCGCCATTTCTATACAATGCCATAAACTAGGTTAGTTTATGAATTGAAATACATAATAACAAACTTGAAAACACTTATAATAAATTGAACTATTTATGGATATAATCCATAATCATAAAAAATGTTTTCTTTTAGGAAGTATATACTCATAACCCTTCATAGTGGTTTGTAACGAAATGAGAATTATCCTAAGCATATCCCCCGGGAGTGTCATAACCAAGAGTGCAGCAAGGCCTGTTGTCGTGCACCAGTTCCCGTTCGAGTCTAGCTCAAAGCGGTGTTTTCGGGTTTTACCCCTAGGTACATCTGTGCCAGAGCTGCCTCTACCTGCTCGTATCCAGACAGGGATGTATTGCTCGGAAAACTCACAAAATCTCTATAATACCAAAATTCTAGGAAGTTCTTCTATACTAATCCTTAAAGTCTATCTTCGGGCTATGTGCTCTAATCAGAGTTTATCTAAATCTAGCTTCCAAGGTTAGTACTAAACTGCCTCTGATACCAACTATAACGCCCCGAACCCAGCTACCCAGAGTCGGTGCATTACTTCGTAACATTGGCATGATCACAAAAGATCAAGTCTCGAAAGACCGATTAGTTTAGTAGACTTGGAAACACTAGATACATTAATAAGTCTTACATTACATCATAAAGTAAAACAAAACTACAACATATTCTCTTCATATCCCCTTATATTATCCCTGAAGGTCATTCATAATATACTTCTTCACATCCTGGAAAAATTAAAACATTGAAAGGGGTGAGCTCAGATGCTCAGTAAGGATAACAACATAGCAGAAGCTTTCATAAATAAACATAAACATTTAAGGCAATGTATGACTAAAACAAAAGCCTTTTAAACTTGAACATCAACATAATATGGCAAAATTAAAATGAGATAATTCCATTTACTTCTTCACATGGATATTCTACTGGTCGAATAATCACATGCAATATCAATAACCACTTTCATAATGATGGAATGCATAATGCCAGACTATCATAACCACGTAGTCAAGGCCTCATGCCAAGACCACAAATAAGATTTTGTCAAGGACTCGTGCCAAGACACTAGTTTGTCTCATGAGACCTGCCGATTCATCGAGGAGCTATAGCAGGCTCCACCCGTCACTTATTAAGTCCAATGCATTCCTCATATGAATAGGTTTAAACATATCATAAACCATAACATAATCGTATCACATAAAACATGCATAAAGGAAACATAACATTTCCACATTTCAATCACAAGACATCAATACAACACATTGATATAGTAAAAACGCTTTAAAAACCATTTTCAATACCAAAATAAAAGAATGTTAAAACTTTGTATTTATTTTTCATTAAAAAAAAGTTACGGCTTGTAGAGGAAGCCGAAACTCAAATAATGGTCACGGCGGCGGAGAAGTCGTTGTAACCGCATATGTATGGAAAGAAAAACATTCCCTTTTTGTCGTTTAGTAAAACGCTTCATATAAAAAAGATTCCTTTTGAATAAACGTAAAAGTCAAAGGGGTTTATACACCTTATAAAAGAAAGTTGTGTATAAAACCAAATATGCCTCAATGAAAGGAGATTGAGACGAAGTCCTTAAAAAGATCATTTTTTTAAAATAAAATAGATCTATTATGTGTATTCACTATAATTACACATAAATAAATTACAAATACAAGATCTGACATAATAATATCATGAAATAATTTTAAAGTAGGAGATTAACCCAAAGAATAGGAAGTGTGTTAAGAAGTTCCCTTACCTTGCGTCCTGTCCTGACTCGACCGTTATTTAACCTCCTGAATAATAAACTAGATTTAATTTATATTTAATTAAGAACCTTTTTCATGTTCATTATTCCTTTTATATCACTTATTACCATGTTATGAACATTATGTAATTATTTAAGTTAATAACAGTCGTTTTGTCGATCTTTGGTACTTGAGTCAAAAATAAACTTCTTATAATTACAAGTTGTTCATGTGGTGAAATATCCATTATATCCATAATTATATTAATGATTTAGATATAATATATATCATATATATACAGTATATACATTCATTTATAATATTACGTAACATTTATAGGTAAGAAATGAAATGCACCGTTCATGGAGACGGTAAGCCGTACGTACGCATGAACGCTAGTTTCATTTCTATTTCGTATTTAATGGAATGAAATCATAATGATATAAATGTATAATATAATTACAGTATAATATCATATATAATATCATTTACTCCATCCTTTATACATCCCACATGTGGCATTAACGATTCACATCACTTTGAGGGGGCGGTAGTCCGCACTTCCTAAAATGAAATTATCGCGTTTACCCATAATGGAAATCATAAAGTATGCCATAAATGAGAAATACAGAAGCATAAGTAAAACATAAACATATTATATATCATATATAAATATAGTGACATATTAATGGCCACCTTTGAAGGTGTTATATGAGTGTTGAACAATCATCGTTTCGTGAGGCAGAAATTCTCCATCCACAGAAACCGTATGTTCTTTAACCATTAGATGTAGGTGTGTGTAATTGTAGCTCAAATACTTCTTATAAAAACATCCTAGTATATTGAGGATACTGGTTTTGTTACAAAAGAAATGAATAAAAAGAGTTTAGGGGGTTGGAGAAGAAAAATAAAACAAAACAACATTAGAGAAGACATTACCTCAAAATCGGGTAACTCTTTTTGATTTGAGCCAAAGGCTTCCTTGGGAAGAGTTCTGCCCAAATTGAGGCTTCTAGGAGTAATAGGGGGAAGTTGGGAGAGTATTTGGGCAGAGTTTGGCCGAGCCAAATGGCTTGAAAGTGTGGATGAGGTGGTAGAGGTGGGGGCCTTTTATAAGAGGAGAGGAGGGGCACTCTTGGAAAGTAAGGAAAGTTTACATTATTATACAATGCTTTTCGGATTCTAAAGGTCCCACACTTATATAATTCGTGGATAAGGTGATAAGGGTTCGAAAACTACCCATCCAATAGTCTTTGGACAAGTTTAAGCCTTGGATTGTACATTATCTTTTCATTTTATTAAAATCGTTAAATAATGAGGTCATCGCTGCATCATAATGATGTCATAAATAATTTAATTTATTTAATGTCTAAAAATTATAAAAAAAATACTATGATTTAGTAAATCATTTTATATTTCCAATGACTATTTATAGTCAAAAATATGACTTTTATAACCCCATGTAAAAATTGTTTTAGTAAAACATTTCATGTTTGTGTCATTTTTTACTTTAACATTAAATAAAAGGTATTTATGTCATTTTCCAACTAAAGTGGCTCCATGGGGTTCCCAAGTTGACCCATGGATTTTCTGGGTCGGCCATGGAACATCCAATGAGTGTAGGACATGTTTCAAGCTCATCTCATATTATTAAAACATTATTTTTACCTTAAACTACACTAATTACCTCTAATCACGATTAAGAACTTAAAAGTTACTATTCACCAAAAATTATTTTAATCTCATTGAACCAAATTTTACTTCTTAATGACAACCATGTATGTAAGATTTTTGAATATGAAATCACAGAAGTGGTAATATTTCATTTAAACAAAAAATCAGTTATTTAACTACCACTTAGTGGTTTCACTATTCATCAAAAATTGAAGTTTTTCAGAACAATGCCAAAATTTCACCCTAAGCTATAATTGATATTACGAATTCAAAAATTATGTCTATTTTAGAAAATTCCAAACATATAAGTTGCATTAATTAATTTTATAATTAATTCCCACTGTCACAACAAATAACGTGTTTTTAAGAAACAATTTATATCAAAAGATTGACAATTGTTCATGCCCAATTTCAATGTTAAATTTATTCTAATGACCACCATTGGATAAAATGGTAAAAATATATTCTAATTATACTTTAAAACCACTAAATAGGATAATTTATCACAATAAATTATTTTGATTAAAAAAGTTGTTTTTAAGTATTTTTCACTATTCATAAAAAATGGAAGTTCTCAGAAAATTACAAAAAATTTAACTTAGGATAATTTCGATATTACGAATACAAAAATGAAGTCCATTTTGAAATATAACATTTCTATAATTTTAAAAATTGGGTATTACTATTCATAATAGCTAATTTGATTAGTTGCGGTGTGTTAGAACTCGAAGTTGCGTACAATGCAAGCTATTTCATTATTGAATGAGAAACGTATCATAGAAGCTCAGGGTGTTACACTTG
Source organism: Viscum album (assembly GCA_963277665.1). Classification (NCBI taxonomy): domain Eukaryota; kingdom Viridiplantae; phylum Streptophyta; class Magnoliopsida; order Santalales; family Viscaceae; genus Viscum; species Viscum album. The sequence goes on from OY728159.1 coordinate 152,006,215, forward strand.
GAGCGGACGGCGGGACCCGAGCAGCTGTGGAGCTATCTGTACCCACCCTTCAGGTGGGATTTCTAAAGGACGACTAGGCATAACTGATTTTACTTTTCAGTTGCTGTTTTCCTTTTTGAGTTGTACTTTACTTTCAGTTGGGGTTTGTATACTGGCCCATTTACTTTTCCGCACTTATAGTTGTACTCTGCTTTCACTTAGTGTTTACTTTCCGCTTGCTTAATCTGTGGTGCTTGTTTACTTTACAGAGGCAATGCCTTCCCTTTTTACCGGGATTTATGCCTTGGTGCTAGTCGCCAGCCCCTGGCCTATGGAAGGTGGGCTTGGGGTAGTCACGGCACGGGCCCCGAGGATGGGTCGTGACACAATTTCTTGTTATTATTAATTTTTATCTCTCTCTATAATTATTTATTCTTTTTTTTGATGTCCATGTTTTCAATTTCAATCTATGTTCTCCTATGTGGAAACCTAGTTATGAGTTACCTTGGGTAACCATTTTGTTTACAACTTTAAATTTTAAATAATTTTTTATTATTAATTTGTGTATTATGGGTTTCTATGAAGGAAAATTTTCAAAGGTTTAACCTTTGTTGACTGAGATGAATTTAGAGGGTGAAATTCATCTTAAGGGGGTTGGAATGTAACATCCCAAGATTTTGCAAAATATTTTTTTCAAATAAATTTAACAATTTCAATATTTAATGTTACATGAAAAAATGATTTTATATTTCCATACAAGTAAAACCGAGTTTATATTTCATCACAAATAACACTATGTTTGGCTTTTGTTATACAAAATACTGATTTTTCCTTGTCTTACAATAACATCGAGTTTAAATGAAACATGACATATTATAAAAATATTATTTTTTAATATGATTGTTTTTAAATAGCCATTGGGATGGAAGTTATGAATAATATTAACCCAATTATGAAAATATTGTTTAATTATGTATATAAAATGAATTCTATGGTTACTAATTAATTATAAATGAATATAAAACCCTTTTTAAAATAATAGGAAATATTTTCCTCAAAAACTATTTCTATACACACAAGTGTGTTTTACATCAATAAATTCAAAATAAATCAATTTAATGAATTAAATTAATTACATTTATATATTATATATTCAATATAATTTTTTAACATTCATCTTATTTTTTTTCTAGACAAGATATAATAATAAATCTAATTTTATGCTTAAAAATTGTATTTTTCTAAAAAGAAAAATTTTCACCTTTTTTGGTGTAGTTATTTTAAAACTAATTTTTTAAAATTTTATAATTTTTATTTGAAAAAATATAATTAATTATTGGAATAGGGTTTTTATAATTATCTTAGTGTGAATTTTTTGTCCTTTTATGAAAAGTTTCATTTTTTAATAAATAGTGAAAAATACTGAATTTTAATTGAAAACTATATTTTCATCTAAGTTATTTACAAAGTTAAATCATAATTGTAATTTATTTTAAATTATAATTCATTTAATTATACATATATTAATCCAATTTAGGTCATTATAATCAATTTAATATCGAAATTTGATGTAAAAAAATTTCTAATATTTTGATCTTTTTCTGTAAAAAAAATTGCTTTCTCACTATATTTGTGGGACAAATTTTAAATTACATTCTGCAACTTATGTGAATGGAATTTGGAAAAAATGATTCCATATTTGGAATAATTATAATTTATATTATATCATAAGGTAAAATTAAATTTTTTTCATAAGAATCAGTGAAATCCATTAAAATTAATTAACGTGATTAATATTAAAATGAGGTTTTGCACATTACATGTGTTTGTATTAAAATTAATTTTACACACACATTTGATTTTTATTTAATGAATTGTATTTATTATTTATAATCATTGGGTATAAATTATCTAATAAAAATAATTTTAATTATAGTCTTAAATGAAAAATTTCCTAGGTAAATAAAAAGATACAAGTTACCATAGTAAAAACTAAAAGGATAAAATTGTGTAAACTTAAGGACTAAGGAATAACTTGATAAAAAATGTGTTTATTTTTTATGTTGGTGGTGTTTATCAAAATATTAATACCTAAAATTTATTATTAATTAATTTTTGATCCACACGAGTTAAGGGAGATCACCAAATAGGGAATAGTTTTGGGTATTTACAAGAATGCCACTCCTTCTCAATTATAAAAGGGTACTCATTCTCCCCCTTATTTACACCTCTTAATCCATTTGTATCAAACAAAACTTAAAAAAATAAATTCCTAGATTTTTTAAACTCATGATAGAAGCCTTATTTTTTTCATAAATTTAACCAATCGAGGATTTAGTGTAAATCTAAGGAGGATACTCGAAGAAGAGGTAATGTTTATGAACAAGCATTTTCATTTTATTTATTCCTACACCCTACATAAATTTTATTATTAAATTATTATATAATAAATTCAGTATCTTAAATATAATGAGATTTTTTTATGTTAAGGTTACTACCTTTAACCTCACACACTTCCATAAAATTGGTTATGAAATCCCCGTTTGTGTGTACAATGGAAAATTGTCTTGCAAACCGATGTCATTTTTTTCCATTACCACATTTCAAGGTTCGGGATAATGATGGATATATAGTTTATATATGATATATATAATATTTATTATGTTATTATGATTCTTTAATTATTATACCACACATAACTTCATGATTTCTATTTTGTGGGAATACGATAACGTCATTCGTGTGTACGAAGAACTACCACCTTGAGAAGTGATATGATTCTTTCATGATTTATATGGAATGTTTTAAGGATTATTTTAATAAAAATATATGATATATATTACAAGAAATTCTAATATAATGATAATATAAATCTATATATATCATTTACTTTTCTTTTTATCAATTTGATAAGAAAATGGAAACAATATTCATGCGTATGTACAACCTACTGTCTCCATGAATGATGTATTTCATTTCCTATCACTATATATTATTGATTAATATAAATAAATATATAATGGTTTGTATTAAGGATATGATGAAACCATGATCAAAGTAAGAGGACCCAAAATAACAAGTCAAAAGATATACGAAAAACAAAGTGGTTATTACCTGAAACACAAATTTAACAAGAAATTGTTAATAAATAGGTAATAAAATGTAATACAAAAAAAAGATATATATAATTATGTTTTTTTATATTTATAATAAAAATATATTTATTATACAAGAGGGTTTAATGAGTATGATATAAGTTAAGACTTATTTTAAGGGGATTTCTAATCTCACTTTTATTTCTGAGAAAATTATGCCATATTCACAATTAGTTTATTTTGTGTAGTGTATATAATATTATATGATATGATATATAATAAATATAAATAATTTAATTGTAATTAATTTTTTAATTTATTTTATTCTTATATGGGGATTACGATTCAAAAGTTACTCAAACAGTAAGAGATTTTCATCTCACTTTTACATTCTATGAGACAAATGCCATATTCACTATATGTTTCTTTTATGCGGTGTATATAATATCCATGAATATATTTTATGATTATTATAATTAAATTTTTTGATAATTATATTTACATTTTAGGATATCTCTTTCTGGGGTTTATGATTCTAAAGTTACCAAATTGGTAAGGTATTTTTGTCTCAATTTTCCTTCTTTGAGATGTACATCATGTTATGAACCTATATTATTCAATGAGATGTATATACATACAATTTTACATGTAATACAATGAATTTATTAATACTCATGATATTTTAAGTTTCATTTTATGTTACTATTTTGTGGGGCTTATGATTTAATGTTACCAAAGTGGTAAATATTTTATGTTATAATCTCATCATTTATCAGGATCATTTTTGATTAAGTATCAAATATTGAAATCTCATTATCTAAATATAAAGAATAATAATTAATTTTATTATAATATGGTTATTCCTGATATATTTAAGTAATGGTACCATTTTCCCACTATTTGTTACTTAATATAATTAATAATTTTTTTTAAGAAAAACTGACTTTATTTCTCTCTTTAGTCGAAAATGAATTTTATTTCAAACCCATGTTTTATAAAAATGTTTTAAATTTTTTAAATGAAATTTTAATATGATTTTAAATGATAAGGATTTAATTTTTTTTATATTTTAAAAAGTTTTTAAATGATTTTCAAATATTCCCTTACAATTTTCAAGGTTATTTTCAAAGAAAAAGGTTTTCAAAATGTTTTATGTTCTAAAAACAAAATTTCACAAAAAAAGGATATTTTACTCAAGAAATGTTTTAGATGATTTTATGAGATTCCTTTATAACTATTCAAGGTTATTTCCAAATGAAAGGATTTTCATAATGTTTCATGTTTTAAATATTTATTTTTAAAGAAAATATATTTTCCTCTAAGTAATGTCCCAAGTAGTCTTTCAAAATTATTTTTCATATAAGTTGAAATAATTTGAGGTTAATTATGATTTAATAGTGATATGATAAAAGGATAACATTCATACTATTTCTCTAAATGTTTTATGTTTTGATGACATGATGTTTATGAAACCCATTTTTTTCTATGAGTTACACCCTGATAAAATGCTTATGAAACCTGATTCTTTTCATGGGTTATTCTATAAATAAATGATTATAAAACCTATATCTTTTCCAATGGTAATAATATGATGTTTGTGATACCCAATTCATTTCATGGATTATGATATTATTAATGTTTATTATCTTACGGAACACATAAATGTGGTTTTAATTATGTGGTTGGTGGGACCTATATATCCCTCCAATTCATTAGGTAAAGATTTATATCTCATGAGATAAACATGATCAGAATCGAGAGTGAACCTAATACAGTAAGGGAATTTGTCCATTATGAAGGTTTGTGGAGTGAACCCATTCCACTATAAGGAATGAGATGCCATTGTGAATGGTGGCGTGACCCACTGAGTAGGTGTAGCCCCCATGAAGTTCCCTGATAAGTTATGGAAATGATCCCAGACTTCAAGGGAATTATTGTATATACTTATGTGTCTGCCATGATTCCTTTTCTTATTCCCATTTTATGCTCTAATGGATTCTACTCTGGATTCCCACACGATTCATGTCTTATGATTTATGAATCTTTATTCCATGAATCAATATTGTGATCCTGGATATGAAGGGTATGATCTTCAAATATTATGATCATATTCTCACACACTTATGTTTATGTTATTCTTATGCATATCCTTTTTTTACCCTTTCCAAGAATATGAGATCAACCTTTATTATGTTTCCTTTCCCTAGGTTATAAATAAATGTTTTAAGTAGGCTTACTAAAGGGGAAGATCTTTATGGGAGACATTGAATATCTTTTACCAAGTTAGAAGAGTATGTTTCCATGTTTCTAAAGGTACTAAACTATTATGGCCCTTGGACATGTTTTTGTGTTATATAATTAATATTCATAAAAATGATGTAATATCCATGTATAAAAATCACGGGTAACTATAATTTCATTCTCATGGTGTTGATTAAATGTAATGTGTTTTCCGTTATTTACCATTCCATATTGATTATTCCTTATTTACTAATATTAGTTTCTACTATACGTAACACTTGCTAAGTATTTGAGGTCACCCTTATTTTGTTTTATTTCCCCAGGACATGAAGTTGAGATATTTGAATGTGTTAATGTTTGTAGATTACTTTCCTTTTTTATATTCCATATTTTATTACCAATGTAACAAGAGATACATTTATTTATCTAGTTCTTCAAGAATACTAAACTAATTGATCCTTGGTGATGTGATCCCTATATCTTATGATGATATAATAAAATAACTACTGATTATGGTCTTATGGAGTTGGTTTTTTTATAGTTGGTGTCATAGGAAGTTTATTAAAACCATGGGAACTAGATTTTAAATAAACATAGCTAACATGAAAATTATGAAAATTCATTATATTATTTTATTTTTTACCATTAGAGGTATTTTTATTTTGTGGTTAAATATTTATACTGATTATGAACTAACTTAATGAATTTTATTATTTATTGGTGGAACCTAATAGAAGAAAGGGAATCAATACCCATGGCTAATATAGAAATTTACCCACTAAGAATGCCAATACAGTTAGTGTTAGAGTTAAGCATATCATAACCATATTAGGGAAACTTACTCAAGTTATGATGAATAACCTTGCTTGAATGAAACAACATGATTCTTTATGGAATGATTCACCTATGTTGGATCATTTTATGTGGTATAATCCCTTATAATTTATTGGGACTAATAATCCAATGGTAACCAAGAAATGGATCAAGTCCCTTAGAAAGATACTTCTAGATTTGAGGTGTGATGAAATGGAAAAGGTTGTATTATTAGTATATTGTCTCAAGGGAGATTTTGATAAATGGTGGTCATTGATTAGAATACCAGAGAGGAAGATAAAATATAATTCAAGTAATGAATAACTTTTAAAGAAAAATTATTTGACAAATATTTCCCTCATGAGCAATGAATGTAAATAAAGAGAAAATACCTTAGCTTAAATCAAAATGAAGAAGAGAGTGTTGTAGAGTATGAGGATACCTTTACAAGATTATGTAGGTATTCTATAGAATATATAAATAATTTGGAAAGAAATATTGAGCATTTCTTAGAGGTATTAATCTGAGTCTTGGAAATGAACTAGATTCTTTATTTTTTTCATCATACGATGAAATAGTGTTATATTCCATAAAAATGGAGAAAGAATTTCTAGATCATATATTTTCAAGGGAAATCAATAATATAATATATTGGATGAACACCAATGAAAAGGGAACATGTCAAAGAAGAATAAGAGGATGAATAATTTTCTATCATGTGAAAAATGTGGAAATAATTATTCTAAAAAATTCATGAAGGGAATGGGAGTTTGTAATATGTATAGAGATATGGGTTACAGAGATAATGTTGTATAGTTAAGAAACAAAACACTAATATCTAGTGATTAAATTGTATATAAATCGTAAATTATTCAAACTAATGTCACAAGAGTCTATGGAATTTACCATAAAAAAGGATGAGTGAAGAAGGCCAAGCTTACATGATAACTACTATTGTGGTTGAAGTTTGTAAAGATGTGGTTTTAGGTAATTTAATAAAAAATTAAAATTTAGTTAATTCTTTATTTGATTCTGGATCCTCACACTCTTGTATATATTCTGTGCTTTCTAAGAAAATTAGATATTTCCCTATAACCTTAAAGAGATGTTTTTCATTCAAAACTCTTAGTGGAAATATCACTCTAACAAAAATGTATTAAGAATTTAACATTATGACACATAAACATGCTCTATTTTTTGACTTTATTATCATATATATGGTTGAATTTTTATATAATATGTGGTATAAACTATATTTCAAAATATAAATAAAAATTTTATTGTAAAGAGATGAAAGTTATGATTTGTGAAAAATATGTAGAGTTTCTAATCTTTAGATTTGATACTTAATCACTTGATTCATACCTAGACCCACCCCAATAGGTCATATAAATGAGATTCTTGGGGAATAATAGAAAAAAAAATATGGATAAAATTTTAATCTCCAAATTGAGGGTGTATCAATTGTACAAAAATAAATTGATGTATTTCCTGAGGAATTACCTGGACATCCACCAGAATGTGAAGCACAGTTTTATATTGATTTAATCTTTGATGTGGAACCTGTATCGAATACTCCCTATCTAATGGCCACTACATAATTATCAATTTTGAAGAAACAGCTAAAAGATTTGTGTGATAAATGATTTATATTCCCTAGTGTTTAACATTGGGGAGCCCCTGTTCTTTTTTTCCAAAAATAAAGATGGATCTACGGGGCACAACATTGATTATAGGGACATAAATGTTATTATAGTAAAGAATAATGATCCTCTAACTCACATTGATGACTTATTCGATAAACTCTATAGATATTGGTATTTTTCAAATATTGACCTTCGTTAGGGGTATTATCAATTGTGAGTGAAGAAGGAATATTTTCAAAAGAAAACATTTATTATGAGGTATGTACATTATAAGTTTAAAATAATTCCATTTGTATTGAATAATGAACCTTATGTTTTTATGGATATAATGAATAAAATAGTTAAGAAATATCTTGATATTTTTTTGTGGAATTTTTTGATGATATCTTGGTGTACTATAAAAGATATGAGGATCATGAAAATAACTTTAGAATATTCTAAACACCCTTACAGAAAATGAATTATATGGGAAACTTAGAAAGTGTGAATTTGGGATATATAAAATTTCTTTTCTTGACCATATTTTCTACAAGTATTAAAATAAAATTGATCCCATGAAGAAACAATCAATCAAAGAAAATCCTAACCCAACAAACATAACTGTGATATCTAGTTTCATTGGTTTGAAAGGTTACTATCAATGAATTGTTCAAAATTTTCCCTGATTAGAATACCCATTTACTAAGATTATATGTAAAGGGGTTAATTCCATATGGATAGTGGAATGTGGAGAATGTTTTGAATAATTTAAGAAGAGATTATTCAATACAATAATTTTGAATCTTCCATCATGATATAATGGATTTATAATTTATAGTATTGATTTTAATAAGAGACTTGGTTGTGTCTGATCTTGATCTATGATTTACATTGAAATTATGGGTATTATTAAGGCTTTGGATACTAAGATTCATTTGAGTATTGATTATCACCCTCAAATCAATGGGTAGTCTAAAAGGACTATTCAAAAATTGGAAGATATATTGAGATCATGCTGACTTGACTTTCAAGGTATATGAGACCATTATTTACCTTTGGTAGAGTTCACCAATAGTAATAACTTCCATTCAAGTATTGAAATTTTGCCATATAAACCATTATATGGAAAGAGGTTTCTTACTAAAAATTGTTGTGATGAAGTTAGTGAAAGGAATCGTATAGGTTTACTTCTTATTTAGCTTACCACATCAAAGGTAAATACTATTTTGACTCATATTAAAGAAGTGAAAAATAAGTAAAAGAGTTATGATGATAATGAGGGGAAAGATTTGTAATTTCATGTGGGAGATCATGTTTTCTTAAAAGTATCTCTATGGAAGGGTGTTGTCAGGTTCAGTAAGAAAATAAAATTGATCCCTAGGTATATAAAACCCTTTGAAATCTTGAAAAGAATTGGGGTTGTGGCTTACCATTTGGAAATTCCTCGAAGTCTATTTAAACTACACAATGTGTTCCATATATCATTTTCAAGGAAGTACATGCCATACCCAACACGTGTTATCACCTTTGATGAAATAGAATTGGAACGAGATAATTCTTACTGTGAAGAGCCTATCTAGATTATTGACATTAGAGAGTAAGTGTTGAGGAACTGGATGACTCAACTAGTAAGGGTACTTTAGAGAAATGATAAAATGGAGAAAGTAACATGGGATCTAGGGGATACTATAAAGAAGAACTAGCCACATCTATTTAAAAGGTAATATTCATGAAAATTTTAAGGGTAAAATTTTTATAGGAGGGTAGAATATAATATTCCATGTTTTTTTAAGGAAAAATATGTTTGATAGCATATATAACACACAACTTTGAGATTAAACAAACCATGAAATATTATTATTTAAATATGACTATTATAACCCAACCATTGAAATAGAAGGAATTAATAAGAATAAACATTTCATTATATATATGTGACGACCATATTAAATTCAAATTTATTCTTAGCAAATAAACACTCAATTTTTAGTAAAGTCGTTTTATTCTCCAAAAATATGTTTTATTCAAAAATGATTTTTGTTATTTTCCATGAGAAAATTAATATAAATAATTTTATTTTACTATTATAAAATTTATTTAATAAAATAAAATTAATTTTTTAAATCATCATAGAAATATCATCTTAGGGTTAATTTTTGGTATTTTTTTGAAAGGAATTATTTTTTAGTGAATAGTGAAAATATTGCTTTTTATTGAGAATTATATTTTTGTTTTAACCATTTGAAAAGGTAAATTTTATTTTAAAATTTTTAAATATATAATTAGTTATATTAAATTATTAATAATCCAATTAAGTTCATTGTAACAAATTTCATGTTTTAATTTTGTATAAAAACATTTTTACACGTAAAAGGCATTTTATTCTTCTGCAAAACTGTTTTTCATTGCATTTTTCCGGTTTAATTTTAAATTAAATTATTCCAACTATTTTTTTAGAAATTTTGAAAAATTTATTCCATATTTGGATTCATTGGGTCCAAATTTAGTAAATAGGTTCTTTCATTTTTGGTTAATATGAATAGTAACTTTAGTAATTTTTCTTACCAAAGTAAAGGGTAAATTGAGTAATTAAAGTTAATAATAAATTGATAAGGACTAGAAAATGATCTGTAAAATTAACTTAATATTATTTTATGATTAATTTTTTTTATAATCATGCAATATTCGGTTATATTTCATTTTATGTTCATTTGGACGAGATTATGACTTTTATAGTATTTTATTTCAAGAAAAGTCAAACATGTCACACTCTTATTTTTAATAAGTACAATATTTTTAATAATAGGTTATCCCAAGTATTTTTTTGACTATAAATAGTATTTTGAAAAATGAAATATTTTTATTTATCATGGTAATTTATTTTTAATTTTTAGGGAATAAATATTTACCTTGAATTCTTACACAAAAGTTACATAGAAATTATTCAATTAATGGATAAATCAAATAAATGATATAAAAAATATTAAAATTACTACAATTTGAGATAATTTATGCGATACAAACATTTAAAAGATTAAAATTAAATGTTAGTGATGTATTAAAATATTTGGTTCAAATTTATATTGGTTTCTTGATGTTATTAAAGTCAAAGTAATGAATAGTATAAAAATTGATAATAATAATATTTTATGAATATAATATTTTATTAAATAAGTTAAAAACCATAAAAATATTAAATAATAAAAAATCGGATAATATAATTTAAGAACTCTGTTTTTGGATACAAAGGATTTTAGAATATTCTTGATATTATTCTAGAGCAACGACCTCAGACGGCGTGCGATTCTGAGCCCCGGAGTGGCTGGAATTAAATTTTCAGTGCGTTCACACTGGGCATGCCAAATAAATGGGATAACTCCTAAACGGTGATTTGGATCAGAGATCCGAGTGTACGGATGGGTCCAGAATGGGGTTTTTACCCTAGGAATGACATAAAACATGTCGGCATGGGATGTTTGGACCCATCGCTCGTTTTCGGAACGTTAAACGGATAAATTAATTAATTAATTTATTCGTTTAATGGTAAAATTCAAGTATCTCTTAAACGGTGGCTCGGATTGGAAAACTGAAGGAACCGTTGAGTTCAGAACGTTCCGTTTACCCTAGTAGGGGTATATGTTCTGCGGGCGCGGGCCGTCAGTGGAAAATGGCCCCAGGGGCATTTTCGTAATTTGGAAGCCTCGAGCGTGGGCATTGTAACTTTTGAACGGGGCCTCAGATTAAAATTCTGAGACCTCCGTTGCGCCAGGATCATGGTTTTTAGCCTAGGGAGGCTTAAACCCGACCCCGCCGAAATTTTGGGTTCAGGGCTGTCCGGCGGGCGTTTAAGTGATTTGTACTTAAACACCCCACCCCTTCTTCTTCTTCTTCTTCTTCTTCTTCTTATTCTTCCTCAAACCCTCCCATGTCCTACATCTCCGGTGAGACATCTCCTATGAGGCGATCTCTGGCAAGGTGCAGCGGTTCCTACGGTCCGCACACGAAGCGTCGGGCTACGCCCTTTGAGGTAGGGGTTTATCGTTTTCGTTTTCAATTTCCTGCAATCTTTGAGGCCAATATTTACCGTCGAATTGCTGTCCGATCATCGATCGAAGAACACATATGTGTATTATATGTTCTAAGGTTTCCGAAGCTCTTCTCGTATAGAAAATACGAGTCCCGGGGTGCCTGTGGCAGCCCCTGGAAGTTCTGGCCGAATTCCTGGTTTTCCGGCGGTTCCTGGCAACGGACGGCTGTTCCAGGATAGCGGCGCGGCGTTCTGGCACGGCGGCGCAGCAGCGGGCACGGTGGAAGGGCGGCCGACCATCCAGCCGGCCGGGAAGCACCTCGCCAGTGTGGGGCGGCGCAGGAGAACCGGACGAGGGCGCCGATGAGGGGGGGCATTCGGGGTCACAGGCGCGCGACCCCGCGGGGAGATCGAGACCCGCGTGACGCGGGTCTCCGCGTGGAAAACGGACCAGCCGTGTCGGCCGGTCATTGGAGGAGGCTCCTGCATGGCATGCGAGTGAGGGGGCCTCGCGGGAGGCATCGGGCCGTGGTGCGGCGGCCCGTGGCCCAGCAGGTCGGCCGGAGCGGGCCGGTCTGGCCCAGGGGTAAACCCCCCTTAGAATTTTGGACGCCCGTAACTTTTGCTATGAGCGTCCATTTTGCGCGCCGTCTATGGAGGCGCGGACCTGACGCAGATTCAAACCTTTTGAGGCAGTTCCAGAAGTTTTAACTTCCAAGACGAGGGGCTCGGGGGCACGACACGTGCGTAAAGCTGCTTAGCGGGCTTCCCAGGAATTCTTGTTTTGGGCGGCACGGACACGGTTGGAGTCCGTTTTGCACGCCGTCAGGGGAATTGCAACCCCGACACTGAGGCGGATTTTTTCAGGGCATTTTCGGGCATTGAGATCAGAGTTGAGGCATGGTCCCCGTGACCCCTCCTTCGAGCTACGAGCAGCGTTTGACACCTTTCTCACCGGACGTCCGTTTGGGGCGTTTGAGTAGTCGATTCTGGGTGTTTTTCCGAGGGCATTGCAATGGCTCAATCCGCCTTCTTTAATTATGCACAGTGGTGCGGGTTCCACATGGGCTATTTTGGGAGTTGACAGTGAATTCCAAATCCCTTACCAGGTGTCCGATTCAGACGAGTGGTTAGCCAAACTTGAGTACTTTTTCGAGAGGATTGCAATGGTGTGATCCGTTCGTTGTGTTTCAGGACCGAGTTGCAGGTCCCATGAAGCACCTCTCGTGTGCGGTGCACCGGAATGCACCTTTTTCTCTGGATATCCATTGCACTCATGTGAGTAGTGCTTTTGACGTGTTTTCCCAAGGGGATCACAATGGTGCAATGCTCCCGACTGTTTTCAGGGCCGAGGCTCGGGATCACGGGACGCCGTTCGGGCGTGAGGCGGTGTTGGCTACCTTTCCGTCGGATATCCATTTGGGGCGAGTAAGTAGTCTATCTCGCGTGTTTTTCCACGAGGATTACAACGGTAAGATCTGTTTGGTTGTGCGGGGACTCTTATGCGATCTTATTAAATGTGGAAATATGAAAGGTACCCCAGTGGCAGTTCTTCTACCGTGTTTGTAGCGGACCTTTGGCATGTGATCGCGTGCACTCATGGGAGAGTGAGGTTGGTGTTTAAAGAGATGTGGTTTACTGTGCCTCAGCCATTGAGGTGGCAGGTTGGAGTTGTTACGTTATGCCTTCGCGTTGACGTTGGGTGCCGTGTGCACGATAGCCTTAGGGATGGAGACGTGGTTTACTCTGGGAGTATACGAGAGCGCTTAAAGATACGTGTGGGCCCCATGTGCGTTCCGTGTTCGGCTTTACATACTTTGACCTCTATCAATGTAGAGGGTCCCTCTGTGCTCGTTTGTTTAACCTTCAGGGTTGAGTGGTCTCCCCCTGGTTTCGTTCTCGATGGATCGGCCGGCAGCGGTGCTTGTGACACCAAGTGATGGAACAGGCGTTGAACCTCTATTGGGTGAGTTGTTATGGAGTTGAGAGGTTTTGCGGTACCCACTCAGTGCTCGGTTGGCCAGTGTTATACCATATATTAGGGATGGCCAGAGCAGTTCCGGGTTAACCCTCCAGCAGGGATGGGTAGTGGGTTTCTCACTGACTTCTAGGGTTTACCCTCTAGTAGGGACTGGGAAGTGGGTCACCCGAAACTCTTAGGGTTTACCCTCCAGCAGTGACTGGGCAGTGGGTCACCCGATGACTTCTTAGGGTCTACCCTCCAGCAGAGACTGGGCAGTGGGTCACTCATCGTCCTGATTCAGGTCTACCCTCCAGCAGGGATGGGCAGTGGGTCGCTTGTCGACTTCTTCCAGGTATACCCTCCAGCAAGGCTGGCCAGTGGGTCTCCTTTCATCTTACTCCAGGTCTACCCTCCACCAGGGATGGGCAGTGGGTCACCTGATGATGTATTATGGTTTACCCTCCAGTAGGGCTGGGTAGTGGGTCACCCGTCGACTTATTCCAGGTCTACCCTCTAGCGGGGCTGGGCAGTGGGTCACCTGATGATGTATTAGGGTTTACCCTCCAGCAGGGCTGGGCAGTGGGTCACCTGATATCTTATTAGGGTTTACCCTCCAGTGGGGCTGGGCAGTGGGTCTCCTGATGATGTATTAGGGTTTACCCTCCAGCAGGGCTGGGCAGTGGGTCACCTGATATCTTATTAGGGTCTACCCTCCAGCAGGGTTGGGCAGTGGGTCACCCGTTATCATATTATGAACTACCCTCCAGCAGAGCTGGGCAGTGGGACACTCGTTGACATTCTAGAATCAGTCCTTTCTACTAGGATAGTCTATGGCTTTCCTCCGTGACTACCAGAGAGGAACACTCGTTTGTACGGGTCAGTGATGTGACAACTTTGACTTTGAGGAGACCTCTCGACTGTGGGGCAGTGACGAGGTGTGGTTTGACTTAACCCAGAACTCTCAAGTACGAGGGGCACTTTCCCCACCGAGACGCGTCCTTGTGACACGACCTAAAACTGTGCGGGCGAGTCAGTGCTGGCCAAAGTAGATAGTGTCGAGGTGCGGTGATTGAGCCCTTGACTTGTAGTTCGGGGCAGTCGTGCAGGATGCTGGGCATCGATGGTGTTACTTCTGGGACTATTGGCGACTCACTTTCTTGGGATGAGCTACATGATGGAGATCCACTTAAGATCTTGTTTGGTTTTCTTGTTGAGCATATAGATATGTATATACCTTGTTTCTGGTACGCACTTCATGGGTTTGGTCACTCTCCTTCAAGGAGAGGTGAAGCCACGCGGGGTATGCCACGTGCTTTCCGTGTCTATCTTCTCGTTGTTGGACGAGTCTACTCTCCTGCTATAGGTAGCGAAGACTCGACGGGAAGTTCATCTTCTCACCGTTTCCATCTCCTTGTGCCTGGACGAGTCTACCTTCTTTCCTCTTGTTGGGTTGAGCTGGACTATCTATTGTACTCTTCACTGCACTCTCTGTTGTACTCCTTTTCTTTCCCCTATTCAATATACTTCTCACCCTTTGGTAACTCCTTTGTTGCTCCCTTGAGCCTTCGGGGTATCATACTGAGTATTTTTATACTCACCCCTGCTTGGGCTTTGCCCACACTTGGTGTACCCTTGCAGACGACAGACATGTTGATCGTGACTTCAAAGGAGCTTAGGAGTTCGGGAGCTTGGACCGCGTGCGGTGGTCGTAGCCGGGTTCTAGGTGGGAGACCCGTCAGCTGTTTCTTTTTGTTTACCTGTTGCCGGGTTGTGGAACCTTTTCTGGTTGGGTGCATGTTTTTCCCCTTTTTCCTTTTTCAGCACTTTACTTGTACTATTTAGAGGTCGATGCACATTTTTGGTATATATATAGTAGTTTCCCTTTTCTTTACTTATCTTTTCTTTTACTCTGCACTTTTTCATTGAGTCTGCTGCGTGTGTGTGTGTACAGGTACTTAGGTAAAGGCCTCCCTGAGTTATTATGCCTTCGGCACTGGTCCCCAGCCCCTGGCCTATGGAGGTGGGCTTGGGGTAGTTGCGGCTCGAGCCCGGGTAGGGTCGGGTCGTGACATATAAGGTCAAAAATTTCAACCAATTTGAATTTATAGGTCATTTGGAAGAATTTATCTCTAGAACAGTCTTATTATATTTTAATCTTTTGAGAAATTCCAAAAGTGCCCCTCACTTCAATTATAAAAGGAATCCACCTTCCTCACTTCTTTATATCACTTTTAACCATCTATCTCAACCAAAACCTGACCATTAATATTATAAAAATATTTATCCATGTTATATAGGTTCTTTTTCTTTTAAAATATCAACCCTAGATCCCTTGAGAATATATCTAAAGGAATTCTACTGAAGAAGAGGAAATCATCTTTACCAACTCTTTCAAGTTTATTTCTTCTTCTACTTACAATTTATGTTTTGTTTACATCCTAAATTAATAAAATTAGTATCATATATATACTAAGATTTTATTATGATTACTATACAACCATATTATACCTTTTATATATTCTATGAAAAATGAAAGCATCGCGCACTCGTATGTACAACTTGTTCTCTCGACACAATGATGTAATTTATTTTCTTCACCACATTACTTGGATAGTTATAATGATGAAAATAATGGATATATATGATAATTATTAAATGATATTTATTATGTAAAATTAATATATCATCCAATTTTTTACCCTTTCAACCAGTTATAAATGATATCTTTGGTCGTGTGTACGTCCAACTTACCACCTCCACGAAGCGATGTGACTCATTTTCTATGTCCAATTTCTAAGAATGATTATAATAATGGATATAATGAATAAATATGATATATAAAACCTTAAAATAATTATGTATATGATTTAAATATATCCTATTCACAAGAACTGTAACTTACATAACAAAACATGCATGGGAAAATGAAGCTATTAACACCCAAAACAAGGGTAAAAATGAAATATTATTAACATATGGATGATAATATGAAATAAGAGGAAAATATATGATATTATAAATATTAGTTTGGTTATGTTATAAATTTATAACATGTTTAAAACCATTATACATGAGGTTAAATCAAATTCAACTAAAGGGAAGCGTGATGTAAGGGATTTCCTCTCAATTTCCACTCCATTAAGACATATATGGTTTTACACACCTGTTTACTTTTATGTGGTGTATATAATTTCCATTTGAAGTAATTATAATGAATATATATTTTATTATGATTATTAAGTTTCATTTTAAGTTTAATTTATTAAATAGTTTCTATATTTTCTTCAAACTTTTCATCTATTTCAAACTTGAAACAAGCAAAGAAATGTTTAAAAGAAAAACTAATATTATTTCTATTTTTATTGGATATAATTTTCTTACATATAAATATTTTCTATAAAATGTTTCCAAAAATATTTTTACACTTCTACAATGATTTATCAAAAGGAATTTTTACCCATGTTTTATTTTTTTACAAAACTATTTGAAAGGAATATTTTTTTTTATTTTACAAACTTGGTACTTTAGGACTTTTTCAAAAAAGTATGAAAGAAATGATTTTTGGACTTATAAATAATGAGTGTATTTTAAACCCATAATTAATAATATTTTATTTGAATCTTACTTTATAATTTTATAAGGTTATTTTCAAAAAAAATAATTTATTTTATATTTGTGCAGTTTTTAAAAATAAGAAATTTAAAAAATGGAAGGATTATTTTGCTCAAAAATGTTTTAATGAAATTTTAAGGGAATTTATATTCATCAATTATAAAAACCCTTTATTTTACTTATTAACCACTAATGATATTTTGTAATGATACCATCCTATAACACACTAACTTACTTTTGATAATTAGATATTATATTTCTCTAAAATATCCATATTCTTTGTATCATTGATATGATTATTTCCTAAACCATATAACATTTTACATACAATGTTTTACTATAGAAATTATTTGATCGACTAGGAAAAATGTTGATAAATACATATCCTTTATTCAATATGGATTGTTTTTGATAAGTAATATTGTTTATAAATTGAATTGGTCATTCAATATATGAGTATTTATATGGACATGTAGTGATGGGTGGGGCCCAGTTATAGATAGCCTCTCAATTCATTGATATATATCATGAGAAAAATATGTTGGCCAAATTCATTGGATATTTACCATTAGTTTTAAACAATATTATTAATGGTCTTTATAATAGAGGTATCATAATGCCTGAGATCATGATGTTCAATATTAATCATTTTATTCATAAATAATTTATTTATTATTATTATGCATGATATTTTCACATTGATATTATCTATTGATACATTTAATTCTAAAATTATTGATTAAATGGATTGATTTTTTAGTTATTTACCTTTATATATTGATTTTGACTTATTTAATCATAATATTTTCTGCTGTACGTAACCCTTATTGAGTGTTTTAGCTCACCCTTATTTTTTTTTCATTCCATAGGATATGAAGATGAAATATTTGAATGAGTTAAAGGTTGAATATTACTTCCCTTTGTTATGTTATATTTTTTTATTACAAATTAATAAGGGTTTAATGTATGTATATTGTTCTTAAAGACTACTAAACTGATCGATCCTTGGTGGCGTGATCTATATATCTTTTTCCAATGTAATAAAATAACTAATGATTCTAGGCTTCTGGAGTTGTGGTTATTACATCTCCCATAAATTATTTCACATACTCTATTTTTCTAAACATGTCACATAAAGTTTCTTTATAACATGAGGAAATGGAAATATAATAAGGGGTGAGATCAAATGATCAGCGAGATAAAACCTTCAATTGATAAAATTATGGAATAAACATGTCATAAATATTATGACATGAATAAGTAAACAAAATAAAACCATAATCAACTTGAAACTGGAATAATTCTATATCTATGAAAATAAATAAAATCATAGATATCAATAATACTGATCTCATACTAATAGAATGCATAATTACAGACATTAAAAACCTACTGTTAAGGCCTTATGACAATACAATATTCTTATCGTTGAGGCCACAATGAAGACATCTTAATGAATTGGGAAGACATACACCAAATGACCAAAACTATTTTGTATCATGATACCTATCTATATATCAAGGGAAAATATATTTTTTATCCCCACCCATCACCTAATTAAGTCCAATACATTCACCATAAGAGTGAACAAGACAATTCATACCATTCCCTAAGGAACCTTCGGATGAATAAAAACATGGATATCCATATAATGAGGACTACATAATATTAATACATGATCAACCTACATTAGTATTAAATAATCATCATGAATATAAATTATTTTTCACATGTCAAAAAAAGGGACAACATGATCATAACCCATCTAGAGAAATAAGGTGGATGGTCAAACAATATATAGTCAACTTTCCAAAAATCATTCGTATTAGAATAAAAATATAAGAAATGCAAATTTTTTTTACCATGTTAATTTAATAAAAAAATTTATAGGTGAACATAATCAAATATAAATTATGTAAAAACTTGATGTTCACAATTTATATAGAAATGGGTATACAAATAAGTCAATACCTGAATAACATGATCCAAAGATATCCAAGGAAAGAAGGTGGATCGTTTCAAAATAACATATCCCAAGAAGTGAGAAATATTTGTAAAAGGGTTTATGGGGTAGGTTTTTATATACACATAAAAAATGATATAATAACAAATAATATAATATTAGGTTAGAATATACCCAACTTATATGCAATATGTTCAAGATAATGATCATAACATAATGAACAAAAAATGAGTTACCAAACATCTGTACTATTGGGGAAACAACTAAATCAATATCCAATTGAATAGGGGAACATTTTTTGGATAGTAAATCCCATGAAATAAAAATATTATGATTAAAATACATACATGGTAAGTGAATATACCATACAAATAAAACATGGTTTAAAAAATGTATTATGTCTAAAAAAATTAGAATTGTGACTTAGAAAACCCTTATGACCTTAGAAACTTTTGAATCAAAATATCTTGTAATAAAGGTCTTTTAATTGAACATAAAATACCATTATTAAATTATAATTCATGATATTATGTCTCAAATAGGCATTATATATAAAATATAAGTGAAATTATGTGTATAATATAAAACATGTCTCAAAGAGTGAAATTTGAGATGAAAACCCTTATGAATTTAGAAAATTTAAAATCAAAGCCCCTTGAAAGATATGTATTTTAGCAGAACATAAAATAAAATTATTAAAGGATAAATCCTAATATTATATCAAAAATAGGTTTTATATACACCACATAAATTAAATTAGATGCATAATACTAAACATGCCCCAAAGAGAGGAATTTGAGATGAAAAAGCCTTACCTCTTTTCCTAACTTTCATGAAGGTACTTTAGAATATTATATCATAGACATATATATATATATTAATAAATTAATTAATAACCTTAATAATATCCATTTTCATTCATACATTTCATAAATAGTTATTCTCTAGAATCATTCTTCCCATTTTCTATATCGGGTGTTCGTAGTTTTGATTGTTTGTAATAGTTTCATAATAATGGTTTCCATATTCATTCTTATTAAAAATTTAGTCATTAATACACCATTAAGGTAACTACTATGTATGTTTTATAGTTATTTATTATGTTCCAAAATCCTTTCATGAGTGTTTTAGTCTTTATCCTTGATGATTAAATTGATAAGAAGCATGCTTTAGGGATTTTTAACAATCAAAGGGTGTTTTATTAATTGATGATTTAAATATTAATATAACATCTTCAGAATTAAAAAAATTATTTTTACACATTTATATTATATTATACCAATAATTATGTTCTCATATTCATTCATGATATAAATTCATATTATTTTTCAAATAGGTAGTCAAACCGAACCAAACATGAATATACCGTGATTTAATGAATGATTATGAGGTGGTGGTGTTATAAAATCATTATACCATAAAAATAATGGTATTATTTTGTTTTTATTAGTGTTATATATTATAATTTTAAGTAATTAAATTAATAATCAATGGATATTGAAATATTACATAATTTGAATAAAAGGCTATCCTCTTAGTAAACTTATTTTAAATGATTAAATTAACAATGATTATTTGTTGATAATATAATTAATAGGTTCTATAATTTTTCATACCAGAACCTAAATTGAATAATAAATATCATATTTGAAACTAAATTCCACACTTATATCCAACCTTTTAAGGTGGTGATGGAAAATGAATCATGTTGCATCATAGAGGTGGTAGTCAGCACAATACAGAAACAACAATTTTTCTTGTCTTAATGAATGAGATATATAAATAAAAAAATGATAATAAACTTAATATAGTTACATTAAATTATTTAAATTATTCTAATATCATTATATTTTTTTTTCTAGAATAAATTTTAAAGAAGATAATTAAGGATAAAATCTAAGTAGTTGATAATACTCACATCAAAGACTTGAATTTTCCTCAGAAGTATCCTTGGAAATGAAGTCCTTATGCAAAATAATGGTGACCAGAATAATTTTAATGTGGTATAGGATTATATTAGTATCAAAATTTTATATTTTTAAGGGTAAATTATTGTGTTAAGTGAGTATTTAAGTGGTGGATATTTTACCATTTTATAAGTGAAGGGAAGGGTAGTTTTGGGAGTAACCCTTACATTTTCTATAATGCAAGGTTACCATTTAAGTTAAAAGGAAAAAAATGGAAGAAACAAGATAAAAAAATTATTTTAGTTCTAAAATCACCTAAAACACACCCTTTTTAGATAAATTTTAGTGTATTAGGGTTTCTTTAACTTTTAAAATTTTAAAATAATTTACCTTCACATTGGTAATTAATTTATAACATTAGTAATTAATTTTAATGAAAAAGATTAGTATTTAAATTTTTTCATAATTTGAAACTTATAATTTCAAAATTGAAAATAATTTTATCTAATTAAATTTACAAAGGCATGAAAAGATAAATTTAAAACAAATACACTTAATTGTGTAAAAACAAATTTTAGAGAAATAAAATTTTTAAGCTTGAAATTAATATATAATATAAAGTTATTTTGATACTAATTTTAATGAAATAAATTGGTTTGTTATAAAAAAATTAGGGATATTAGGCTTAAAATAAAAAAACTAAACATCCCTTGAAAATAATTGATTCAATGAAATGAATGAAAGTAGTTTTTTTTATTAAAGTAACATTTTACTAAGTTCTAAAAATATTGTACATAGGATTTATTAGCTCAAATAATATTTTAAATTCATAATGTTATTTAATAGATTCATATTTTATCACCTTAAATGTTTTTAATCTTATATATCATTATTATATAATTATAAAGTTATAAAAATTACAATTTTCGTGAAAATCATATTTTCAACTAAAAACTAACCTTTTTAGAAAAATCTCAAAAATTCATAATAAGTCAATTTAGATATGAGGAATTAAAAAATAAAGTTAATTTTTATTAATTTAAAATTTAAAAATTTAAAAATTCAGTTTTTAACAAAATCATAAAATATAATGAAATACCATTTTTATTAGAAAATGACATTTTCGGATATTAAATGTTATTATTCTCATTTCATATCATTTAACAGATAAATTTATATTAAACAATTATTAATATAATATATAATTTATCATTAATCATGTGTGTCTTGAAATATAAATGTATATCAAATTAAATAGTAATTTATAGAAAAATAATTTTCAAATAATAAATGATCTTGTTAGTCATTTTAGGAAAACTAATTGAATTTCATACACATTAAAAGTATAATTTATTATATATAAATATTCTTTCCTCCATGGTGCTTTGGGTATGATGTTCCCGTAAGGGGCTCCTCCGTGGCACCAGGGTTTTCGTGTCACCGCCTTTCCACTCTCGGTCTTCTATGGCTCCACTCCTCGGTTCTCAGTGAGTTCGTGGCGTGATCCTCTTGTTGTGGAAACACTGTGGTTCGATTCCAGTTTTCAATGTCGTTAATGTTTGGGTTCCTTATTTCGAGGGTTTGTGGGTTCTTTGGTGGAGTCGTGGGTGGTTGTCAACATCGAGCCTCTGCGACATCAAAGGCTTGCGATCTTTGGTGGGCTCATCTTCTATGGCGGCACGGTGAAGTCTGTAGTCAAGTGATGGTCTACTTTGGTTTGAAGTTTCTTCTGTGTGTCTCGTATGTGTGCTTTGGATGGATATGCAGTCTCCTCGAGCATGGGTGGTGATGGGCTTTGGATCCACTCATATGATGTGGGCTTCTTCTAGCGTGGATGTCTCTGTGTGCGGTTGTGGAGGCGACATCTAGATCTACAGGATTCTTCCGGTGAGATCTGATGATTCAGGAGGTTGATGTTCGGTGATGGGCTTTGGTTTTGTTCCCTTTAATGCGTTTTTTGTCTTACTGTGTGGATGTTTTGGATGTTTTGAGGTCAGAAGGTCATTCAGCTCGTGGTGTTGATGTCGCCGTGTAGCTTTCCCTGGGATTCCCTATGAAGGGTGGATTGAGGGTCCGGTGCGGCGCAGTTTTCGGCTTGGTCTCGATGTCTTGGAGTTCCAGATGATTTGTGGTTTTGGTTTTTCACTGTTTCTTCATGGTTTCATGGTGGAGTGTTCGAAAATAATGGATTTCGAAAGTGAATTTGTGGATCAGAGCTTTGTGGTTCAGTTTCATTTCTGAATGTTTTTATATTGTGATATTTTGGTGTTTTTGCGGTGGTGCTGTCACCGGAGTGGCTCTCTCCTTCCTCTCTGGTTCTTTCTGCTTCTTGTGGCTCATCTGACTTTGAAGATGGGGAGGGTTCTTCTGTGGATTTGTTCTGATCGGCTCCAACCCAAAGTGGAATTTCTATCCTAGATCAGCTCGGTTCCCCTCAACAGTAATGCTCCATTGACCTGCTGTTGGTCTTCCAGTCCTGGGTGATGAAGAATCGACTCCATGCTCCTTGGTTTGTCCACCCCTTCGGGTTGTTGCAGATGTTATTGAAGGTGCCTCATGGTTACGAAGGGGTTTATCTGGTTGCTGTTCTTGCAGCGCTTTTCAGTGGGGGAGTCAAGATTCTTGGCTTCACCCTTTAAGTTCTATTTTGGTGTGAATCTATTTTGGTGCGGTTTGTTGGTCTACAGAGTGTCGATTGGTTCGTGGTTACACTACGGTGGCTGTGGAGTGGGGTGCGGCATCTGGACAGCCTGACCTTCCTTATTATGGTTTCTTTTTCGCCCTTTTTGGATGAGCTCTTGGGCCATCTCACGTCACTGGAGGGTTGGTTGAACTCCGACTGGAGTTCGTCGGAGGGTTTGTGAATTTGGGCTAGTGTCGACGGTCGCACTGGTGGGCACTTGAGGAGAGCAGTTCTGTGGTTTGCCATGCCTTTCTGACGTTCATGTTCCCTGATTCGTGGTACATTATTCTTTTCTTGATGATTTTAGCTCCTACTATGAAGGTATGTCAGTTTGAATGCTTGATTGGATTGTCCATCCATTGTGCTTGAATATTGTTTGTTGTGAAGCCTTGTATTGTTTTTAGTGGGGAATTGAGGAAGTGGGGAAATGGTGAAGTGCTGAAATGGTGAATTCATGTATAGTTTCTCACTTTTTTCAAAAAAGTGTTTTCATTTTAATAAAAAAAATATTTTTCAGTTTAGTGTATATATATATTTCATAAATTGGTTACTCATATTAATTCCTAGTAATTAAACGTATATGTTTTAATGATCATACTTATGTATTTTTTTTTCTGAATATATCATGGTTTTGTTTAAGTTTCGTGTTGCGTATAATGAAATTTATCAAACACATTGATTTATTGGAATGTAATCATATATTAGAATTTATAGGTGTTATATCCACCCTAAATAAATGGTGTCCTTGTAATTTGAATCATACAATCATATTAATTTCTATAAGAAACTCATAAATAACCATACACTACTAGATAGTCATGATTTTGTTGAGGAATTGGAATGAAATTTATCTATATGAAAAATAATTATAAGAACTAAAGAGAGCTAACCCATTCCTAATTTCACATTGAATTATACTAATCGATTTACATTGAGATACATATAGAATAACTTCCTACAAACCTTCAAAATGATTTTTATAATAATAATCCCACAATATTTTTTATTTATAACTCAATATACATTAGTCGGTGAAAAATTACATTACATAGGAAACTAAAAAAAAGAGTGAAAACTAACCATCCAATACATTAGTAGTAATTTCATTGGATTTTCATTGTTTTCATGGTTTTTGTTGACTATTTCCCTTGTTGACCCTTTGATTGGGACATTAAGTCGCATAATGCCCATCTCAATTACAATTAAAGCAATGAATTTTTTGCAACTTCTCTCTTTTCCTTACAATTGTGAGTCAAATTTCCTTTAACTCCCCACTTATATTATTTAATCACCCCTTTAAGGAATTTTCCCATATGTTTCTTCCCATATTTTTGATATGTATTAAATTGAATCTTCTTTCCTTCATAAAATTGGTCACTTGAATTTATATAAGACTCCATCCTTCACTTCATTAGTGTGTTTTGGATTTCAAATACGTTAATGTTTTCAATCTTAATTCTTGATAGCTGCTTTAACATAATTACAATATTTCTCAATCTATCACTTATCTTATTAGGTTTCTTGTTGAGTCAGTTTTTTGCATTGTTCATGGAATACATTGTTAAATTGGTTCCTTGAAGATTCACCCATTACTAAAATGAAGAGAGTTAACATGAGTTTCAATAATTATAAAAAAATTATCATAAATAACCACCATAAAATTTGACCTCAAGATGTCTCACTTTATAAAAATATCATGTCAACCTATATTTATAACAACTTAACTTGTATTAGGCTCAGTTTAACCTATATCACTCTTTTTTTAACATATATCATTATTCGTTCAAGATATATTTATTTGAGTTGAGTTTTTTAAAAATTTATAACCTAAACCTTAAAATAGTGATCTTAAATTACCTTGAAATTCTTAAAATACTCTAAACTCAATAATCTATTCTATCAAAATCCAACTTATCCTTCTTTAATCAACATTAGTCATTCCTACAATCATATACCCAAGTGTGTATATACTTTAATCATATACTCTCAATAAAATAGCTTTCCCAAAGCCTATTTTAATCTCAAGGACATTAAACCACAATTAGATTATATATTCTGAAAAAATTAACTTTATTTTTTCCCCTCAAATGGTATTAACCAATAGTTCATACACAAGTCACTATATATCATAATCCCAAAAATCAGAGGAACTTCTCCAAAAATATCATAAATAAATTATCAATCCCAAGGTTACCAATTACTATATAACTTTCTTCTTAAAAATAAAAACACCCTTTACTATCTCATTATCATGTGTATATTAAACTTAATAGTTATCCATACCTCAATCATGTGTTCTACAATAATTATCTCAAAAAATATAACTTTTCTATAAAATCGATTTTATAGGTCAATAATACCATTAAACATATATCTCTATATATTTAAAGTAAAACTACTGAATAATAATCCTTTGATGATTCACATAATTCTCAATAACATTTAGAATGCACTAAAATGTCATTGATAAATATCACTTCACTAATTAAAATAGCTAAGTGAATCAACAATTAATTTATATTATGATATCAACCTCACTACCATAATTAAGACTAGTAAACTACCCTTTTCCCATCATTATATACAAATAATAAGACTATCAACCATTTAAGTATTCCCCCTTATCCAATTATATGATACACTGGTTTATAGGTACATACCTTTCTCAGCTTCATTTCTATGATCCTATTTCAACCAAATATTAAAAAACAAAAAATTTTATTAATAAAATCAGAGTAAATGTTTTTATGAATATTAAAACTCAATCCTAACATTTCTTCTCTATTAACAACTTCATTTTATCCTTTGATTCTTATAGTTCAAGGTACTTTTCTTTAAGTTAGGTTCTCTTGTACTTCTTAACCTAATCCCTTATATTAATTAGGAAATAAATCCTTCATAATGGTAAATAAAGATACCATGATTAACCAAATAATATCCCCCCAGAGTGTAAAAATAAGTGTATAGTTAGGACTCTTTTCCTTACACCATGTGGAGATCATGATACTAGAAAATACACCCTTTTTGAGGTTATTACCCCTTGGTATATATGTGATAGATCCTACATCCACTTGTAGTATTGAGACACAAATATAATTTATAGGATAATAAAAATATATCTACTTTACCAAACCTTAATTATGCTATCCTATACTTATAATTATCTATTGTACATATCCCTAGGGGTTTCACTAAAGTTCTATTATCTTAATCCCAAAATAAAAGGTGTATTATTACCTTAATCATTAAATCATATGCTATCTCAAATGGTTATCTATACATTTGAAATTTTAATCAACACTAAATCAGAATCTATTAAATTATCCCCAACTAATATCCTAATCTATAAAGTTATCTAAACCCATTTGATACCAACTATGACTCCCTAGACCTGCACTCTTGGATCTGGTACCATTGATGCATACTTTATATACATTGATACCAGCTGAAAAATCCTAGATATAACCATAATTAATTTAAAAATAATAAAAAATTATTATATCTATTACATCTGAAGTATATTTTCAAGTTTAGTGCTCTATATAATAAGAACAAAATATAAACTAACAAATCCCTTGTTCTTTGTATCAAACGAAAATTTTCTTATTATATAATAAACTACTTAATCCATAACACGTCTTCAACATTTTCCATAAATTCATTCATATATTATATCCTTCTAAATATTTTATGTGTATTACTTTTCTTCATAGCTTAGGGAAATGGAAACATAATAATGGGTGAGCTCAAATACTCAGTAAGGGAAAACATAAAACTGAGACAATTATGGCATAAATATTATAGAAGAAATAAGTAAATAACATGAATCTATAATAAACTTGAAACAAGGTTCATGATATATCCATTAAAATAAATTAAACCATGGATATTAATAATAATGATATCATTAAGATGGAATGGATAATTTTGGACATCAAAAACTAGCCGTTAAGGCCTTGTGAAAATACACTTTAGATGTCAGTGAGACTACAATCAAAGCATCTTGCTGAATTGGAAAGGCACACACAAAATCTCCAAAACCATTTTGTCACATTAAATCTATCGATGCATCAAGGTGATATTTAATTATGGTCCCAACCATCACCCGATTAAGTCTAATGCATTCACCATAAGAGTAAAAAAGTTCATTCATACTATTCCCCAAGGAACCTTTAGCTAAATAAAAACATGGATATCTATATAATGAAGTATATGAAATATAAATACATGATCAAACTATGTTATTAATAAATAATAATTAAGAATTTAAATACTTTTCCCTATGTAAATAAAATGTATAAAATGATCATAACCCATCCACAGAAATAAGGTGGATAGTCAAACAATACAAAGTTAACTTTCCAATAATAATCTATATTGGAATAACAATATACAGAATACTTATACTTTTCCCCATATAAATAAAATAAAAATATTTATAGGTGAACATAATACAATATAAATTATGTAAAAATATAATGTTCAAACCATATATAGAAACGAGTACACGACTAAGTGAATACTTTAATAACATGATTATATGCCATATAGAGAACGAAAGTGGATGGTTTCAAAAGAACATATACCAAGAAGTGAGATATATTTGTCAATTGGTTTATGTGGTATGAATTTATATCCTTATAAAAAATTATAGAATAATAAATAATATAATAAAAGTGTATAATATACCCAACTTATATGAAATAAGTTCAAGAGAACAATCATAACTGAATTACTGAAAATCGAGTTACCAAAAATATTTACTATTGGGGAAACAACTAAATCAATAGATGATTGAATAAGGGAACATTATTTAGATATTAAATAAAATTAAATAAAAATATTATAATAAAAATATATTCATGGGTAGTGAATACACCATACAAATAAAACATGGTGCACAAAATGTGTTATGTCTCAAAGAATCGTAATTGAGACCAGGAAAACCCTTATGACTTTAGTTTCTTCAAAATTAAAACCCATTGAAATAAAAGGATTATAATTGAACTAAAAATAAAATTATTAAAATATAATTCATGATATTATATTTTAAATAGGTAGTATATACACCACATAAGTGTAATTATGTGCATAATACAAAACATGTATCAAAGTGTGTAATTTGAGATGAAAACCGTTATGACTTTAGAAAATTTCGAATCAAAACCAATTAAAACATAGGTATTGAAATTATACTTAAAATACCATGATTAAATTATAATTCATGATATTATATCTCAAATAGAGAGTATATACACCACATAAATTAAATTAGGTGCATAATACCAAACATGTCCCAAAGAGAGGAATTTGATATAGAAAACCCATACCTATTTTCCAAAATTTCACAAATGCACTTTTAAATATTGTATATAAAACATATAGATATATATATAAATAAATTAATTAATATCCTCAATAATATAAATTTTAATTCATAGTTTTCATAAAAATTCATTCTCTATATGAATTATTTCGATTTTCCACATCGGGTGTTTGTAGTTTTTATTGTTTATACTAGTTTCATTATAGCAGTGTTCGTATTAATTATTTATCCAAAGTTCACAATTAAAAGGTAAATAAGGTTAATTATAGTGATGTTTTAAAATTATTTAATATTTTAAAAAATTATTTCATGAGTGTTTTAGTCTTTATCTTAGAAGATGAAATTGATAAGAAGCATGTTTTAGTGATTCTTAACAATTGAAGGGTGTGTATTAACTAAAGATTTAAATATTAATATAACTCATTAAGAATAAAAAAATAATTATTTACATATTTATATTATATTATACCATTAATTATGTTCTCATAGTCATTCATGATATACATTCATATTACTTTTCAAGTAGATGGTTAAACTAACCCAAACATGATCATACCATGATTTAATGAATGATTATGAGATGTTTTTTTAATAACACCATTATAATATAAGTATAATGATATTATTTATTATTTAATTTTTTAATATTTCATAATTTTATGGAAATAGTGGAACAATTAACTGATATGTAAAAATCACACAATTTGAATATAATGTTATCCTCTAAGTATGCTTATTTTAAATGATTAAATTAATGATGATCATTTTTTGATAATATCATTAATAAGATCTATAATTTTTTATAACATAAACTTAATGATATCATAAAAATCATATTTATCCTTTATTACCAATCCTATATCCAATATTGTAAGGTGGTGATTGAAAATGAAACAGATTGCATCATGAAGGTGATAGTCTGCACAATGCACAAACAATGATTATTTTTTCTTAATGGATTGGTAATATCCATAAAATATGATATAAACCTTAATATAGTAACATTAAATTATATAAATTATAATAATATTATCATATTAGAGTGTCTAGAATAAATTTTAAAGAATATAATTTAGGAGAAAAGTTAACTAGTTGATAATACTCATGTTAGGGAATTGAATTTTCCTTATAATTAGAGACTAAAAGTGTTTTAATCTGGGAGATGGTTATTCAGGGATAAAAATAGAATATTTTCATGGGGAAATTAGAGTGGTATATGAGTCATAAACTGGTTGAGATTTTACCCATTTATAAGTCAA
Source organism: Viscum album (assembly GCA_963277665.1). NCBI lineage: Eukaryota > Viridiplantae > Streptophyta > Magnoliopsida > Santalales > Viscaceae > Viscum > Viscum album. Next base: position 152,036,708 of record OY728159.1, read on the forward strand.
GGGAAGGGTAGTTTTGGGAGTAACCCTTACATTTTCAATAATTTATGGTAACTATTCAAGAAAAAATGACAAAAAATAGAAAAAAGGATAGAAAAATGAGTTTGGGTAAAAAATAACCTCAACCACTACTTTTATAAATATTTGATTATTTTAGGGTTTTTTTATGTTTTTTTAACTTTTACATTAATTTACTTTTACCTTAGAAATTAATTTCTAACCTTAGTAATTAATTTTTTATGAAAAATTCTAAGATTAAACTTTTTACATAATTTTATAATTGTTATTAGAAATTTGAAAATAATGTTATCAAATAATTTTTTTTGTGTGAAAGGTTAATTTTAATATAAACAAACTTAATTATGTAAAAATAGTTTTTAGAGAAATATATCTTTTAATATTTATGTTTATATATAAGATAAAATTATTTTGGATGATGGTTTTAATTACAAAAAATGATTTATTATAAAAAAATAAAGAATATTAGGCTTAAAAGGAAATCCAAAATTGAATATCCCTTCGAAATAATTGATTCAAATAAAATATCAAAAGTGTTTTTTTATTAACGTAACATTTTAATTATTTCTAAAAATGTTATACATAAGATTTATAAGATCAAACAATATTTTAAAATTCATAGTTTTATTTCATAGATTCATATTTGATTACTTAAAAGTTTTTTAACCTTATATACCATTATTATATAATTAAAGAGTCATAAAAATTACAAGTTTCATGAAAAACGTATTTTAAACTAAAAACCAACATTTTTGAAAAAGATAATAAACTCATACTATGTCAAGTTTGATATGAGGAATTTGAAAATTAAATTCATTTTTATTAATTTAAAATTTAAAAATTTAATAATTTAGTTTTTTATAAATTCATAAAATTTAATGAAAAACCATTTTTTTGGAAATTGATATTTTCAAATATTAAATGTTATTATTTTCATTTCATATCATTTAATAACTAAATTGGTGTTAAAAAATTATTAATATCAAACATAATTTACCATTAATCATATGTTTCTTGAAAAAGAAATGTATATCGGATAGAAATATTTTTTTTAGAAAAATACTTTTCTAACCTATAAATGATATTAATAGTAATTTTAGATAAATAAACTCAATTTCACTCATATTAAAAGTATCCTTAATTTTATTTATAAATATAATTCATTAATAGGTTACTCTTATTAAATACATCTAATTCAATGGATAGGTTTTAATGGTCATACTTAGATATTAATATTTTTTCTAAATATATTGCATTTTATTTTTAGTTTGGTGTTTCATGTGGTGATAACTATCAAACACATTGATTTATTTAAAGGTAATTATATATTAGAATATTGGGGTGTTATAGTGGTTCATAATCTGAATTGTGATTCTAAGATAATTTTACATCAGATTATTATTTAGTGTTAATATTTTTTTATTAATCTTTACTGATATATTTTGTATTTGAAATCATAATTATTATTCTTATAGTGATAATAGAACTAGAAATGATTCTCCTATGGATGCAAGACACGTTTTCTAAACCATGTAAACCACTTATATTCTTTTATTTATTTTTTCTTCCATGTGTGGTAAATCTGTTTGTATAATTATGATTTTTCCTTGAACGTGTGTGATGTTCAACTTTGTGCAGAAATTATGGTGCAATGACTCCCTATATTTTGGTACAATTAGTCATAAAAAGTTTTATAGGTTTGAATTCTATTGAACAGAGACTCTAATTCATGTTATATGCTTCTAGATTTAGTTTCCTAGTTCTAGTGATCATATGAACCTTCCCATCCCTTCTTCGATATGATACCATGAGTTAAATGAATATAATCCCATGCTATGTTATCTCTCAACATCTCAGAAAATAAATTCTTGAAAATGGGAGCCTGAAAGTCCATCCAGGATAGCCCTATATACTTTCTAGACAAGGGTATCCCACTAAAACCTCATTGGTTTCTGGAAGTATATACACTACAAGGTTCACCCACCACTCAAGGGGTGTCTCTAGATGACCAGAGATAGCCTACATTGACTCAAAAGATATCTCAACAGTATGAGTTCTACCATTTTTAATAAATAGAGTTAATTCTAAAACTAAAAATCTCTGGTTAGATCATACATAAAAGGATAATCTCATAATGTTATGTACCTATACCATATCACTATACAGTAACCCGACTGGAGTGTTATGTGACATCAAGAATGCATTCTTTTACACTAGAGGCCATTGAATAATAGTGAGGGTTTATGGTGTTACAGTTGGGAGACAATAACCTCATATAAAATTAATACAAACATTGGAAATATATTAAAACTAGTCATGAAAAAAATCCATAGAAAAAAAGTAAATGACATAGTATAATCTAAAAAGAAAACAAAAAACCCATGTTATAAAAATATTAACTTTCTAAAATATCTCGTAAGATAGGAATATATAAACAGATTTACTATAGGAATATCATACACATCCTAGAAAAAAACCCAAACCCCAACCTATTATCAAGTCCCAGCAACATACTATCTCTTAACACTGACTAATCTATCCAGTTCAACTATCCAATACTAGGCCTCTTATGTACCTACACCTATGATCATGAAGTCTACTCAGGTACCAATGTGCTTTGTCTACTTGAGTAGGGAATGAATAAAACTTAGTAGACCACCACTAACACTTTCCTTTACAGAACTATTAAACATATTTCATGTACAATTTATATGATCATAATAATCAATAACATTTGGAATAAAAAAATGAACATCATTGATCCTCGTGTTCTATGGTGACACCTAGGATTGACTACACCTACTTCAACCAATGTTAGATGTATTTGATCATAATTAACACCCATTAAGGGGGATGATAACCCACCTTAGAACCAATCATCATACTATTATTAGGTGGGATTTCAAACCCACCCTAGAATCATATATTATACTAGGGGGAATAATGCCCCACCCTAGAATTAGTTCATACACCATACACCCTAGGGGTCACATCCCCTACCTAGAATTGTCATATAACATCCACTGGGGGGGGTCACATTTCCTACCCGAAATCATCTCATTAGGGGGAATGGATCCCCAATTTGGAATAACATATCACATCGGGGGGTGGGGATAAGGACCTCCCCTTGAATTATATATCGTATCGGGGGGAATGAATCCCAATCTAGAATGGTATATCACCTTGAGGAATTTACACCCCATGTTGGAATCATATATCACATATGGGGCTTGGTTCCCCATGATATAATAACATATCACATGGTGGAATTGGTTCCGCCCACTAGAATCACATATCACATGAGGGAAATTGAAAAAACACACTAGATTTACATATTACACTAGGGAATTATCACCCCATGTTGGAATCACATGTCACATCTGGTAATTGGAACCCCATGTTGGAATCACATATCAAATTACGGGATAATGACACCCCACCCTGGAAACATATCCATATCATAACTCATGGTTTGGATACCTGCCTAACCCAGTTCACATTTCCTAGGTTGTATTTTTATGTACACCACCTATACCTATCACTGCATCCATTCTATGATACACCTTATATCACTCATGAACTAATCCTCTGTAGAGTCAATATAATATTGGGGTTCCCCCAATGGTTTCCTAAGTCATATCATGGTCCAAAAACCACACATAAGATCCACTAACCCATACCTCTAAGACCAGGGCCCATCAATTAGGGGGAATAATGCCCCTCATCATGACCATGAGTGAATCATGGAATAATCATGCACAATAGAAATATAATACATTCATAAACATAATAGGTGTCATAAATCCCATATTATTTTTCGGGTTTTACTTGGTTAGACATCTCACAAAACCTATATGTAATTTCTTTAAATGGAATATTCACCAGGATACCTACACATGCTAGTATAGGAGGAAAAATCACCCCACACACTAGTCATCAATCCAGGAGGCTCTAAGGAAAATAAAAATTACATATGGTATTCCCCAAGACTAACCATTCCCATTCCATCACACACTCTCCACTAGGAAAGGACTAAAGGAAACTATCCATGTTCCATTATATACCATCATTCCATTTATACCACTTGATGGTTTATACATAATATAACATACACTTATAATCAATACCTCATCCATTGATGGTTGAGGAACCAAGGTAGTGTTCAAGTGTCTACCATGGCCCAATAAACTTTCACTATTTCTATTAGTTTTTGAAAAAGTAAAAATTCATTTTCAATTTAATGGATAATCTCACATAAGTGGTCAGACCACATATCCATTGCACATAACATAACACATAAATGTTAGGGATATTTTTAAGGACCTCCTAACTCATTCAAAGCTATCCCCTTTTTAAGAAAGGCTCAAATACAATCATTAAATCTCATACAATCTCATATAGTTATCATCTATAAACATGAGGCCCCATATCTGTCATCAATAAATTAATAAATCATAAAAAAATATATAATCATCCTCATTATTTATTCATTAATTAATTTTATAATTAATATTGGACATAATATATGAATCATTTATTGGGTGATCTCGCATGGCTAAAATATACTAAAAGGGGTGCACACCACCCTCAGTATCCAACTAAAACTTTGGAACACAAAATCATGAATATCTTATTCCAACACATTCATTAATTTTAATAAAAAATTTGGAAGTACCTGAATAATTTAGGGTAGTGACATACCTTAGCAGATATATTATAAACCTAGTGTGATCATCCTCTTGAGATCCCATTTAGCCAATTCAAATAAAAGGCTCATCATATATAATTGATTCCACCATGATCCATTGTTGTCATCATCATATCTTAGCATGAGTTGCAAAAAATCAATAAAAAACAAAAAGATAATAAATAAAAAATAATTTATGTGGAGTAATTGATTTATATGAAGCTATCCTTCAGATCAAATGACATTAAAATACTTTAATAATAAATAAAGACCCCTTTTGAGATGAAGTGAGAAATAAAGGGAAGAATAGACATGCTCATGGAATTTCAAGTGGCCTAAACTCTTTATTATCCCATTTAAAAATTTTATGAATATTTTTGAAAAATTTGGAAAAATTCTCCAAACTCAAAATTTTGAAAACTCTAAAATTTAAATAAATAAATATTATATATCAAACATATATTTTATGTATCATATATAATTATTATTTATCACCATACTTAAGTTTTTACCTTCACATATAATATATATAAATCATATTCAAAGTTTTTCCCTAGATAAAAATATCATATGTAATATTTTTACGTAATTTTTAAGGGTTTTCCTTAGAAAAAAAATTCATACATAATATATTTCACCTCATATATAATATATATTCTTTATAAATAATATATTTTTACCCATGTAAGGTTTACACCTTAGGGAAAAATGAGTATGTAATATCCTTATATATGCATATTGTTTTCCCTTAAGGAAAAATCCATACATAATATCTTCCTCCCATACATAATATTTTTATTCAATGTGTAATATATATTTCTCATATATAATATATTTTACTTTTACAAAATTAAATATATAAAATATTTTATCCCTATTTAAAATTTTTATCATATATGTAAGATATATGACATGGCTAAATTTTAAGATTTAATATATTTCCTTCTATGTGTACTATTTTTAACTAAACAAAATATATCATAACTTTATATATAATAAATATATTTTCCATCATGAACATTTTAGTACATAAGATATTATTCTAAATTGTAAAATATTATGCATAAATGTAAGATATTTCCTTTATTGTATTTCTAATAACCTTAACAAATATATATATTATTCATACAGGTGGGTTCCAATAGTTATATAATTCTTGGACTCATAGGGGTATTACTCTTATGCATATAAGGGGAACTTTCTAGACATAACTAAATTTTATAAACACCCCCAAAATGAATATTTTATTTTAGAAAAAGACTCTTATAAATTAGAGTTAAAAAAAATCTATGAAATCATTATAACTTTTAAAAACACAATTTTTTTTCCAAAACACCTCTATATGATTTCAACACCTAAAAGGCTTCCCTAAACACATAAAATTCTAAAAAATAGCAGCAAAACAACCCCTAACCTAGTCAAATTATCGATACTCTATTCCTAACCAATTTTGACACTCCTAAAACCTCTACTGAGCCCTAATGACATGGTTGACCCAAATTAGCATTCCCACATAATTGACCATACATAATATACCCATACATTTAAATATACCAATTTTAGGGAAAAAATTTAAATAGGACCTATTTTTTAAATTAAAATTCAAATTGGTTCATACCTTACCCCGGTTCATGGTGTTACAATATACCCACCATAATACTTCTCATACCTAAGAAACATTCTCATGAATCCCTCATAAACCATTATAATTATTAGTTCCCAATGAATGACCCACATATCATATCTTTAACCAATTATGGTCATGTCGACATGTCCCCCAAACTAGCTCCATTGTTCAAGACCCCACCGAACCTTACTTAATGGTCCCAATTATTTCCTCTAACTATATAATGAATACCATCTTACAATTTGATTTTTTAACTCCCATTTTATTAACTTCACACCCCATCAGTTGGCATTACTGGTTTACACCAGACCATCTCTCATTTAACATCACACCAAAGAATCACCTGTATACTCTCCTCAGAATACAATATCTAACTCTCAAGACTATGTATTTAAAACAAGTACCCACCACATTTTTATAATGGATTGATAACCATGAGAACTAATATTATACATACCCAATCACACAACTGATCAATTCTTGAAACACCCACCCAATCATACCACTCGATCATTATCCTATGTATAGTTAATTTTAGTTACCAAAATTACTAACCCAACCTAATACTCATTAATAGATACCTTAACTTGGGTATTTTTCCCATTTACCATAAAAAACAAACTAATTATATCAAATAACCATCTCAAAACCTCAACCACCACTTGGTTGGGTCTAATACAATGTCATTCTCTATGTTTACTAAATAATTCTCAAAATGTAATTCACTTACTTAAATCATCCATAGTGTGATTCCAACATATTATTTTCCTTGTTATCAATACTTGTTAGAAAAAATAACCTCTTAGTACTTTTTGGGTTGTGTTTTTTGAAAATTCTTATGGAGGATGTTTTCCTATAAGATGAAGTTTTTTGAACAAAGGATCATTTGGTTGTTTTGTTCAAATTAGTGAAGAAGGTATTCACCATGACTTATAACATTTCATAGTAAATTTATTCATGATTTTTTTGAATATGATTATAGATGGTGAAGGTGTCCATGCTTACAAAAGTAAGATTTTTGATATGAAATATCACCTGTGTAGAAAGTAAAAGTTCTATATGGGCATGTTGATGATCATGAAATGGTGAAAATTCATAGTTTAAATTCACAAAACTATTTCAATGGGTGTGGTGGATTGGGTTTCTACATGTGAAACATCAGATAACACACTATAAGCGTGGAAGAGACTATGGTGAAACCAATCAAATAGAAGTACTAAAATTCCCCTACGTTATGGTGAAAAAGTTGAGGGTGTTTTTCTCCCCAGGACAGAACTCCAATAAAGGATGTTAAATCGATAAGGGAACACAATATAGAACATTCCATATATTTTTTAATGGTAAACTATAAATACATATGTGTATCATGTCAAGGATAAATATGACCATGGATAAAGTCATGGTAGTGTGAATTTGAATATAATCTAGAATACCATCATAGCATGGTGATACAGATCTGGGTGTGTTCTAAGCTATATTAGAGGCGAAGTTATCAAAATTTTGGATTTACTCAATGATTTTTTTAGGATATCCATGTAAATTATAATAATATATTTAATGAATGGTTATAGTGATTTTTTAAGACCTTAATTACATGTATTCAAAAGAAGTGAGTGAATATACATTAAAGAGTGGATTTAAAAGGGGATCAATTTTGGGTTGAATAAGGTACATATAAAATAGAGGTAGAGCAAAGAGAAAATTACATATATCATTATAAAGTTAGAGGATTATTCCAAATCTATTCTGGAAAAAAAATCAAATATATAGTTGTTCCAAGAATCCCATTTCTTTTTGGAAGTTCAACACAACTATGCTAAAAAGAAATATCATCTATGGTGTATATTTCAATCACATATTTCTGAAAAATAAGAAGATAACATCATGAGGAGTAGTGATTTCCTTGGTTCAGGATAGTAAAGAGATTTCCAATCATTCATGGTAGTGAACTAGGATGATTGGTGGGAGAACTAATTTTTTTTAAATGTTTAAGTAGTGATATTTTATTGTGTTTAGTTCACATGAACATTGTTGTGCATGCTCTTTGAATATAGCCCAATGCGGGTGAACCAAGAAAAATCACCTCTGTCATTTACTGCTTTATTTTCTCTAAATAAAAAGAAATAGAGAGGTTGAAGTGTTTCAAAAGTTGAGAGAAAAAGATAAAAAATAAAGTATCATGCTGCAATAACCTAATTTACCACCCTTAGGGTGGGTTGGTTTTATCTAAGTAAAATTATTTCTCTAAAAAACATGGTGATTCTTTTCAACCATAAATTAATTCTTATCTTTAAAGGTCATAACTTTCAATTATGGAAGATCCATATGCAACAATATTTCTGAACATTGGGTATATATGTTTATATGACTTCCATGAAAGGTATTTCTGGGATAATGAAAAATGGAGCTTTATCAGAGAATGATCATATAGAATTGGTTGTAAATGTAAAGGAGATTAACACCTTTGGAAGTGAACTAGTCAATATGTGCTATACAAAGGTAATATCTTATAAAACCTATTATGTTATGAGTAAAAAACTTCTGAATATATATGAAGGAGATTATAAGGTTCATGTGGACAAGTTATAGGTTTTATATAATAAATATAAGGATTTTATAATGATTAAAAATGAGATGGTCATTTCATTTTTCTTTGGAATAAACTCTCCTATTGAAGATATGCAGGGAATTGGTGAGGATCTCAATGATGATAAGATTATAAAGAGAATCATGGGAATAATTACTCATTGGTTTAATGTTAAGGTATTAGTTCTAAAATATAAATATCCAAAGTAAATCTATCTATATATATGTTTTAACACTCTAATTTTATATGAAATGAGGAATAATGATAATGAGTCTAGGGTGAAGGAAAATTATCATAAAGTGTCTTTTAAATCTATTAATAAACTCATGTTGAAGGAAGTTTTAGAAGAAGGAAAAAATGATGATATGATTTTATTTATTTCCTATATCCTTAGAAGAGTAAAGGGAAGGTTTAAAGGTAATATTCTACTTTATTGTTTCAAATGTGGAAAAGTAAGAAATCTTATGGCTAAATTTCCTAATAAATTTCAAGGGGATGATAGAGAAGATGTTAAGGGTAAGAAATGTGCATTCAAAATAAAATATTTTCTATCATAAGAAGACGTAAAATGAAATGAAAGTGAAGTTTAAGAATTTTAATATTAAAATATAATTAAATTGATGTTTGGAGGTCTAGGATAAATAATTATAGTGTAGTTTTTCATGAATCTAACACTATATAAAAAAAGATGGAGATTTTTCACAATTAAAATATGAAATCAAAAATATTAAATATAGATATTCATGAAGCTCAATGAAATAAATTGAAATTAAAATTAACGATGAGGAGTAATATTGAATCAATGAATTTCTATACAAATCAGTGAAGAATAAAGCCAAGATAATTGAAGAGCTAGAAGAATAAGACATGAAATTATAATGTAATTATAAGGATTAAGAGTAGATTATCACACCTGGTATGAAACCAATTATCTCAAATAATGTTTCTACTATGAAATCCAAAAAGTTGTTTGAGGAGTTCATGGAGGAACATATTCCCATTCCATAAGTACAATGCTTCAAAGACAATGAAAAATATGTTATAGAGCCTGACGACATAAATAAGATAGTCATGGTTGGTTCTAAACCATAATAATCAACACCTATAAGGAAACTAGATCTTCATATCACTCAATAAGGTACTTTTGAATTAGTAAATGTTGATAAGAAAATACTATGAATTAGATGCTTTTATTGTGGAAAGATGAGACATAACCAATATGTGTATTTTATTGATAAGGGATCTCTCTAAGAATAAGATTCAAAAAAATATTCAAGTGATATTTATAAATTTTCATATTATTTTTATGGATATTGTTTTTATTATGATTTTATAGAAATAAAGCTATCTATTATGTATCAAGAGTAAAATAGATGGTTCTAAGAGAATATTAGAGTGGTGGAAAACAACAATTGGAATATTCAACTTGAAAACTAAAAGTTAAAAATAGATTTTTAGTATTTCAATATGAAGAAGATTCATTAGATCCAGAAGAAAATAAAGTTCTTCTATAATTTATAGAGCTGGGAAAAAATCTTGGGTGAAGAGAAGAATGTTCAAGAAGGATAATGTGGAAAATATTTCTTTAAGAGAAACAATTAAGCCTAGTTTGTGAATTTTGGATAGAGGATGCATATTTCACAAGAACATCAGTTAAATAACTCATCATGGGAATCAAATATAATAAATATTGTAATGTCTCAACTTGTGTGACACTAATTGGTGCCTCAATCCAGTTTTATACATGACATTAGGTGTGCCTCCCCATATTCTAGAGGCTTCCAACTAGTAGTGAGGTTACAATAGAACACATGGGGAGATAATAACCTCTTTATCAGAGTAATTAAAGATAGATAAGATTATATATTAAACCATAGATCAACAAAATATATAATCATGAATTCCCAACACAATTTCCCAAAACTAGGTACATACCCACAACCAAATAATAAATATTACATGCCATGTCCTATAGTTCCAAGTAAAATAGAAAACCCAAAATAAAGCCATGCTGAGGAATCCCAAAAATGTGTCTCAACAACATGTTTAGTCCCCTCATATATGCATGTCCCTGATTCCCAAATCAACCCTCAAGTACAAGGCCTTTGACCTTGTACTGACCAGAAAGCATGAAATTTTCTTGGGTTCCCAATAGACGACCAACCAAGGTGTGAGTACAACTCAATAGGCCACCACCAAAGGTGTTTACAAAATATTCAGTATAATACAATGTATTCATAGGAATAGGTAATTATAAAAATATATAAATAAAGAGGTTACATAATTTAACATTTATTAGATTAATTAATTTCATTTCCTATTTCAACATTTTACCCATTTTCATCAAACCTTATTCAGATCGTGATGGTTATTTGAGCCATTTATCAAAAGGGACATAGGTTAGAAAACATGGATCCTCATTCCATGAACCTAAATGGGACTTGGAATTCCATGTCCATACCCATGGTTTTAGGAGAATCAATCCATTCCCTGAATAAATAATGTGCATAAGGGAACCTAGAGCATCAGTTTGACCTACCCATAGAAGGGGAGCATCATTCCTGCTTCCCACTACCATATATAACAATAAAATAGTTTCATAATCATTAAACATTTCATTACCAAAAAACAACAAGGGTGTACCATTTCCATTTAAGTACATTTCTATACTTCTTTATAAAAATCATGTTCTCAATTAGAAACATAATCCCATTTTACTATTTAACACATTGAAACCATTTATTCCACTTTCCCAAACCATTTAACTATGAGGCCAAGCCCCATTAACCTATTATCGTATCCATTAAATCACCCATCATCAATTAATTAACTATTCAAGTTAATCTAAACATCCCATATTTCCAGGTTGTTAGGATAATAACATTTACCATTGGTTAAATATCATAAACCCTACAATTCACAATTTAACATCCCAATCTATCATTTTCAAGGGAGTGGTCCACCCCATGGGTGTCCATAGGCTCAATCAACTCATCCTCATTGGATCCCATGAGGATCATGAGGGTTTAAATTTGTTATTAAATTAAACTAATTACTATTTCTTACCAATGAAACCTAATGGTCATCAAGGATATACGACCAAAAAACCACATGAAAAATTCAAATACGGCATAAAGAATCTGTGATATAACTTGTACACCACCTACCTCAAGTTACATGAAAAATGATTGGTTAACCTTGAACTTTAATTCAAACAGAAAAACCATTTCAAGCGCCAAACTACAAAGCTTCTGGAAAATAAGGTTTTAGGGCTTAAAATGGAGAATAATAACCATGCCACCCATTTTATAGAAAAAAGAAGGAAGAGGAGTGTTAGAATCACCCAAATATTTGATCCTCACCCAATGACACTCTAAATGGCCTAAAATCAAGGGAGAACCATCTATTGGAAGATTGGGAGGGTTTGGTTCAACAACAAGGCTAATGTGTGAGGAATGGGGAAGGAATTCAAGTGATGTTTCAAAAATACCAAGGGGTACAAATGGTAAAAACCTACATTTTTAATGACCTATAAGGTTTAAACACACGGTTTTCTAAATAGTGCACCAACCGTGAAACTCCCTCTTCTGATGAGGTTCTTGGGTTACATGATCTCTTGGTAAGTATGAACGGTTTAAAAAACCATGTTGAGGCTATGCAAGATGGATCTATCCAAGCCTACAAAATTTTCCCCCCTATTCATAGTTTTACCAATATTACACCATCCATCTCCAGGGTTCATGGTTCTCGTGTAAAGTTAGCACTAACCATGCACCAACCTTGAAACTTGCATTGGATGGCCTATTTTACTCCCCTTTCATATCCCTAAAACCCGAGATACCCCCAAGGATCCAAATATTCTCAGAAAACATTTAATTAAAAATTTTAATGTAGTTAAACCAAAATTTAAAGAAATACATACCTCTATGAAAGATCTAGATCTTATAACCTCCCCACCTTATAATGGATCATCCTCGGGCTACACTCTCAAGAATCACTAAGCCTCCATGGTAAAAAGTTCAGGACACTAGGCTCTCATATCCTAATACCTCTCCCAATTATCCTCTTTAACATTTTTCATATTTCCACAACACTTGAACCAACAATACAGTATTACCCTGTAATATTTTCTCACTGCGATCCACAAAACAAACAAGATGCTTGTCATGGGACACATCAACCTCAAGCTCAAAACCATAAATAACGATCACATAAAAATGTCTAGGGTGATAATTCCAAATACATGACACATGGAAAACTATATTCATGCCACTATAATATTATGGAATATCCAATTAGTATTTCATTGGTTCAATCCTCTCCACAATCTCAAATAACCCCAGAAACCTAGGCACTAACTTGACCAGTTTCTGAATCCATTAAGGACCCAACCTTGGTGACACCCAAAGGAACACACGATCACCCACTAAAAAATTAAAAGGTTAAGTATGTTTATATTAATATGAATTATATATACTCTTATCTGTATAAATACATTTTCTAATTAACTAAAACTGATCTAATTTCTCCTACACATGACTTGGCCTCAACAACTCTAATTCCCCAACCTTCATCCCACATGATGGAGATCTACACAGCTTATCATAGAGTGAATCATTCCATCTGAATTGTTTCCTAGTAAAACATTTTATAGGTGAACTCAACAAGTGATTGGTGATTTTCCTAGGTTCCAAAAAAATCTTGGATACATTCCTCAACACATCCCCTTGTACCTGTATAGTGTGCTCTAATTGCCCGTCTATCTATAGGTAAAAATAAGTACTCAAAATAACTTGGGTTCTAAGCACCTCCTATAAGCCTTTATAGAAGCACAAAGTAAAATAAATATAACATTATAAAACAAAACTATGAGGAACCCCATGTAAATGTACTACTTTCTAAAAAAATAAGTTATCTAACAATTCCACTGTAAAAGTATCTCAAATCGGTAAGAAGTGTGTAGAAATTTTCAACAGATATACAATTACCCATATCATGTCACTCTTAAATGGTGTCCTAAGAAGACCCACCATGAAGAACATGGTGAAATCATCTCAAATCCATTCTAGAATGGGAAATTTCAGCAGCATACCACCAGACCGCTGATGCTCGACCTTTACTTTTTGACAGGTGTATCATGTTGACATGATACTTGCAACCTATTTCGTCATCCTTTTCCACCTATACTGTCTAAAAAGATCATGATAAATTTTAGTTAAAACATGACGCGCCATCCATTTTGAATCATGAAACTCAAGGATCAACTCCTCTCACATTCATGTGGGGACAAAATTTTGTCCTACAATATAAACGATATCTTAATCACCAATAGTCTTTTCAGAAGGTGTATCCCTAGCTTCAAGGATTTCTATCAAGACCAAACACTATGAATCCTCATATTTCCTCTCCTTGATTTAGATCCAAAGTGTGGACTCAAATGAAAGAGATAGAAGAGTAACCTATCCCTAGCCCTCCTGAACTTCTATATGGATTTGAACAAACAAATTCCTTATATTCCACTCAGAACTAGACTCCTAAACTACCATATCCTACATCTTTCATCTTAAAGTGTCGACAAAACTATTACTTTTTCCTATAATATCTAATAACTCTAAATCAAAAGGTTGTATATACTCGATCCATCTTCACTGTTGGAGGTTTAAATACCATTGATAAAAGATATACTTTAGGATTTTATGGTTAGTATATACAACTAATTTTTTTATCAATAGGTAGTGCTACCAACACTTTAACGCATAAACCACCGTGGAAAAATCAATGTCATGTGTAGGGAAATTTTGCTCATGCGTCCTTAACTTTGGTGATCCATACGACATACCCGAATGTTCTTGAATCAACTATACCCAAATCCAAATACCATATGCATCATAAAAAAAGCTATAATTATTACCCATCTCGGCTAGGATCAAAATTAGAGCGGTATTCAAATTCTTCTTCAGCTCATGTAAGGAATTATTACTTGCTCTTGACCATTCAAACATGACACACTTCTTAGTTAATAATTAAAGTGGTGATTCTAAGTGAGATAATTTCTTTAAGAACCTTCGGTAATAGCACACCATACCCAGAAAACTTCTAATTTCAAAAACATTTTTGGGTTGCACCCAAGATACAACTATTTTCACTTTTTTGGGTCCATTGACACCCCTTACATAGAGATAATGTGATCCATAAAATGCACTTTGTAGATCTAGAAGCAACACTTGGATAGCTTGGAATATATCTAATGATCTATAAATATACTCAATATTATGTAAATATGGTTGGAATGATTGTTATGAGTCTGGGAGTACACCAAGATGTCTTCCAAAAAAAAAAAACAACTACAAATTGGTCCAAGTACGGGTAGAAGATTCGGTTCATTAATTCCATAAACACTAAAAGAGCATTCATGAATTTGAATGTCATCACAAAAAACTCTTATGAACCATACCGGATCCTGAATGTTGTTTGATGTATATCAAAAGGTCTCACCCTCATATGATAACAAACTGACCTCAAGTTGATTTTGGAGAACATAGAAGCACCTATCAGCTGGTCAAAAAGGTTATTGATGCGTGGAAATGGATATTAGTTCTTAACTATCATCTGATTCAACTTCTATTAGTCAACACACAAGTACAATGACCCATCATCCTTTTTTAAAAATAAGACTGGTGAACCCCAATGTGATGTACTAGGGAAGATAAATCCCTTACCCTATAATTCCTCTAGCTAAGTATTGAGATCTTGAAGTTCTTTTTGTGCCAATCTATATGGAGGGATAAAAAATGACTTTGATCTAAGCATCATATCAATCTTGAACTCAATATATCTCTCAAGAAGCATACCTAGGAAGTCATCAGGAAGTACATCCCAAAAATGATCTACTATGGGAGGAAAGACATATCAATATAATTCTCCGTCATTAAGCACAAGACATTCCACTAAGGTTTTAATCTCACCTAACCACTAATGAACTAGCCCTGCATGACCTGCATGGATATCCTATTCCCCATGATGAACATAAATGTCACCATCAAGGGGTGTGAAAATTAACCTTTGTTGTTAACAGTCGATATAGGATTCATAAAATCCCATCCAATTCATCCCCCAAATCAGGTCAAATCCTGAAAACTTGAGCAAAAAAAAGTACCAAAGAAAGTGGTAACAACCAACCTCAAGGTCACACTCCTTTAATTGCTGGATATTTTCTTCTCATACCCCCCATGGTGTGTCAATAGATATATCCACACACACAAGTTCCACTGATAGATCCAAATAATTTATAAATCAGGAATATATAAAATAATGTGATGCCCCTGTATCAAATAAAGCACCAGAAATAATGGAATCTAGAAGAATCATGCGTCGAACAGTTGATGACCCATCCTCACCACTACCAGGTGCATCCAAAACTACATGTAGTTAATATGCCTCTCTACCATAGGATCTAGTATGAGTTCCCAATTTTTCACTACCATTCTTAAAGGAAAACTCTTATCCTAAAGTAACATGTCCACCACCTCGAATGGTACGTCTGGTGGAACTCCAAATTCCAATACGATACAGGTTAGATGACCTCCTACCAGTGATCTTTATTTTCCTAGATCCTCTACCACTACCTCTCTTATATGGTTTCCAATAAAACCACTATATATGACCCATCCTACTACATTCCAATCATTCCAATAGTGGTTGAGGACACTAAATTCACATGTGGTATAGCATGGAACACTTAAAGAATATGACCAAGCTACTCCCCAGAGTGATAATTCATATTCCTTGACTAATCTGGTGGAAATTATCACAATGATACTTACTAATATCATAAGATGTACCACCAGATTTTCCAGTTGTAAAAATATACCCACCGCTAGAGTCTTTATTCAGGTTCCCCTCAGAAATGAGATCCTAATCCACCACCTCAGAAAACCTCTTCAAGAGGAATATATTCACGAGATACTTCATCTCACATTTAAGACCATCCTAAAAGCACTTGGTTATAATCTATAATGTAAAATAAAAATGATATAGATCTATGAAGATTTTATCATAATCCATAACCTTTATACTCTCATAATTCAAGAACATAAACTCTTTAGCCTTACTTTACCTCAAGGTCTCAGGGTAAAAGTGTTCCAATAACTTCTCCTAGAAGTACTTCCATGTCATTCCCTCCATATTCTCATCCTGTGCTTGTATATCCCACCAATGATTCACTAATCCCCAAAACATATAATTAATTAGATTAAATTTATTTTCTAGTGGGGACTCTAAGTGATCCATAATAATTTATATGGAATCAATCAAAAACTCTACTACCTATGGTCCACCCTCTCCATAAAACATTGGAGGGTGCTGTAGTTGAAAATATCTAGTTAAATCGAACTTAATATTTATAGTCAGCTTTGGGCATCACTCCATAAACTATATAAAACTAAAAAGTTTCTCATAAAACTGATCCTCCCCTATGTTACCTAAAACTAATGGAGATTCCTACTATATTATTGGAGGAACATTAGTAGTGATGACCTCTTGTCTCCCAACTAGTAGATGCCATCATGGTACTATCTCTCTATAATTCCAAACACACATCTCAAAACACATAACATAAGGTTTCCCTAATTTAAACTAAACATGACTCATTACTATCCATAAACAACCAATTCCACATACACTATCTCAACAAACATAACCACTAACCCAACAACATTTCCCAACCACCCCTAACCAGGGCCATTTCAAACAGGGGTAACCAAATCCCAATATTTCAATTCAAATTAAACCCCCTTTTAACAATCCCATAACCATACTTCAATTTTTTTTACAATTATAATAATTTTATTAGACACAAATTTTCTTTTATAATTAAGATAAATTCAAAATTCATTTCCAATTCCCATACCTAAACATGACCCATTTTTTCTATGTGTGCCTAGCATGATGATTGTCACATGTATCCCTACATTCCAAGAATGAGACATGCATATAAAACCTCATGCCATGCCAAATCCTAGATTAAATATCAAAAATTAGTAACATCACACTAAATGTTCATCACTCAAGGTGAAATAACATCTAACTATAATGGAAAGAATCAAGAACATCAATCCCACCGTGTTTACTTATATTTTCCTCATATATGGGTTAGATAATCCCATGTACGAGATCATTTAAAAGACTCAACACCCCATAATCTCATATATACCTTCACCAAATAAAATAAATAATAGAAAAGAACATACTTTGATATGACTTTGTAACATTCCAACATGGGCACCACTAATTAGCGCCCTAAGCTAGTTCACTATATGACCTCAGGCATGCCTCCCTATATGCCAAAGGCTACTAACTAGCAGTTAGGGTTTAATATAACACATGGGGAGACTATAAACTCTTTATTAGAGTAATCCATTACATATAAGATAACAAAAAATAGATCAACACAATAGATAATCATGCATTATGAAAAATAATTTCCCAAAAATAGGTACATACCCCCAAAAAAGTAGTAAATATTTTATGCTATTTCTTATAGTTCTAAGTGTAATAAAAAAAACAAATACATGATGAGGAATACCCAAAATGGTTCCTGGAACCAAGTGTAGTTCCCACATCCATGCATGTCACTGAGCCCCAAATAAAACCTCTAGAATAGGGCCTTTTCCATTTTCCTAAACTACAACCATGATGTCTACTCAGGTAACTAATGGTGTCCTGAGAAAGGTGTGAGTACAACTTAGTAGGCCACCACCAATAGTGTGTACAAAATATCCAGTCTAATACAATGTATACAAAAGTACATGTAGTAATAAAAATATAAAAATAAAATAGGCTACATTATTTAACATTTATTAGATCAATTAATTTAATTCCCTTTTCCCATGTTTTAGCCATTTTCATCAAAACTTATTTGGTCCATGCTGATCATCTAATCTATGTATCAAAAGGGTCATAGGTCTGAAATCATGGAGCCTTAGTCCACGAATCTGAACGGGGCTCAGAATTCCGTGTCTGATCATAGAAACCATGATTTGTAATTTTATGTTCATGCCCTTGGGTTCATGAGAATCAATCTGTTCCTAGAATAAATACTCTATACAGGGGTTCCTAGAGAATTAGTCTATCCCACCCATGGGAGTGAAGCATGAGTCCAACATCCCATTACCATATATCACAATCACATAGGCCCATCATTATTAACAATTTCATTACAAAAGAACAACAAAGATTTACCATTTCTATTTAATAAAATTTCAATGATTATTTACAAACATTATGTTCTAAATTCCCAACATAATCCCATGTTACCATTTAACACATTACAACCATTTATTACCCTTTCCCAAACCATTTAACCATTAGTCCAATTCCCATTAGCCGATTATCATATCCATTTATTCACCCATAATCAATTACTTAACTCTTCAAGTTAATCCAGACATCCCATATTTCCATGTTACGAGGTTAATCACATTTACCATTTGTATAATATCATAAAACCCACAATTTATCATTCAATATCCCAATATTTTATGTTCAAGGTAGTAGTCCACCCCATGGGTGTCTATAGGCCTATTCAACTCATCCTCATTGGATCCCACGAGGATCATAATGGTTTCAATTCATCATTAAATTAACCTAATTATCATTTAATACCAAGGAAATAGAATGTATAACAAGGATATACCACCAAAAAAGCATATACACATTCAAATATAGAGTCAATACTATGCGATATAACTTATATACCACCTACCTTAAGTTATATGATGAATGCTCACTTAACCTCAGCCTTTGATTAAAACTCAAAAAACCTTTCAATTCCCAACCTAGAAATATATTGTAAAAACAATTTTTTAAGGATTTAGATGGAGAATAACAACCACACAATCCATTTTACAAAAAATAGATGGTAGATAAGTGTTATCCCCACCCAGGGCTTTGAACTGCACCCAATGGCACTCCAAACAGAATACACTCAAGGGAGAACCATCTCTTGGAAGATTGGGAGGGTTTGGTTCATCACCACGACTATTTTAGAAGGAATGGGAAAGAAATTAGGGTGAGTTTTCATAAATACTGAGGAGGAAAATGGTATAAAACCACATTTTTATTGGGTTGCATGGTTTGGCCACACAGTTGGACAAAATATGCACCAACTGTGTGACTCCCTCTATCCCAAAATGGTATGGGTTTCATAATCTATTAGAAAGAATGCATGTTTTGAAAAACCATTTGGAGGTTGTATGGGATGGATCTATCCATGCCTACATGGTTTGGTCCCCCACTACACATAGTTTTACCAACTATGTACCACCACTCACCAGGGTTCATGGTTCTGGAACACGGTTAGCACTAACCATCCTCCAACCATACTACCTACATTAGATGACATTTCCCCCCCTCTTTCACATACTAAACTCCTCAGGACACCCCCAAGTCTACTCAAATTCTTATAAAACATTTCATTAAACATTTTATGCGAGTTAAAACAAATTTAATCAAAGATGTGCCACTATAAAATATCAGGATCTTACAAGGAAGGTTTCATTTATTTTTGAAATGATGAGGGTCTCAATATTGTTAGATCTAATAAAGATAAAGTTGGAGGTAAAGATATTAGGTGAACATATGTGCTCTTAATCTAAGGTCTCAAACATAATCTTATTAGTGTAAGTCAATTATGTGACTGAGATCATGTTTTAGAGTTAAAAAAGAAGGAATTCATAGTTAGATAAAGATATGGTTAATTATTATATAAGAAAGATGAATAAAAGGGAATATTTACATTACTTGTGAATATAATTGGTGTATTATGTCCATGTAATATGAAAATAAACCATAGAACAATTTTTTTCTCATTTGAATAAAAAATATTTGTAAAATATGGTGAAGTTTAATGGAGATTGAGACATCCCAAAGCTTACTTATGATCACACCCAAATTTATGGATAGAAAAAGGTACTATATGTTTTTATTATTATTTTAGTATAATTTCATGGTTGATGTTAATATATCATACATCATAAATGTTTAATTATATAATAATATATTATAGTTTGACTTAAAATATGCTTGGTGTAAAAATTAAAAAGCTTTGAATTGAAAATGGTATAAAATTTAGAAACATCAAAGTGGAATAATATCTATAGAATAATGGAATTAATATCTATGTTTCAATGGTTAGAACTCCTGAATAGAATATAGTTATTAAAATAAGTAATCACATCATCCAAAACATGAATCAAACTATACTTATTAAAAAGTGATTACTTTAGAAATATTTAAAAGAGGCATTGAAATAAATGGTATACATATAAAAAAGAGCCTTTTTATATCCCAACTAAGACAAAAATCTATATGAAATTTGATATGGAAAGAATCTAATACCTAAATAATTTAGGGTGATTAGAAGTAAGTGATCCATTCTCAATAAATAAAAGAATTTTTTTAGAAGATCATAGTGATGAAGGAATTTTTATTTGGTATTCCTAAAAGAGTATATTCTAAAAGTTTTATAATAAATGGATCTAAAAAGTGATTGAAAGTAATGATATTTTTTTATTTGAAAATGAGTTGATAAAAAGACACTTGAATAAAATTCAAATTCTGGTATGTAGGTTTCACATGAATAATATCTAGTTTTAAAGTATAGATTTATGAAGATGGTAAATTTTCAAGGAACAAAGAATGACTTGTGTGCAAAGGGTTTTCCCAAATTAAAGGGATTTTTGTGGATGAAACATTCATATGGGTGGAACCTCTTGAAAAAATAATATTTTTCTTATCCATGGAGGTTAATAAAGAATTTAACGTGTAACAAATGGAAATAAAATTAGTATTTCTTAATGGGTTCCTTAAATAAGAGGCCTACATTGAGTAACCAAATGGATTTATCATTTATTATGATGAAAAAAAAGTATGATGGTTGAATTGGGCCTTATGTGGGATGAATCAGGCACTAAGAGAATGGTACTCATGGATGGTCCAAAATACAATTAATCTTGTATTTTAAAAGGGAGGAGATGATCACAACATTCATATCAAGAAATAAAAGTATTAGTATATAATGATACTTGTATATGTGGATGATATTATCTTTAGAGGCTCAGATGAAAATCAATGTAAGAAATTTTCAGACCTTATGAGGTGTGAATTTGAGATGTTTCTTATTGGTGAATTGTCATTTTTCATTCACCTATTGGTAATTCAAAGAAAGGATGAGATCTTTATCTCTAAAAAAACATTCTAAGGAGGTTTTGAAAAAATATTAGTTGGATAATTCAATACCAATGGAAACTCCAGTTTATACCGAGATAAAAATATCAAAAGATGAAGAAGGCAAAGAGGCCGATGTCATACTTTATAGATAAATGATTGGAATTTTACTCTACCTAACTTCTAATTGACTACATATTGTGTTTTAAACATGTTAAGACACATGATATCAATGTTTTATCAAATAAATTCACATGATTCGAAAATGATACTTATATATATAAATTATGTGGTATAATATAGGCTATTTTACTATAGTGATTCTTAACAATAACTGTTGATATATTTTGATGCGGATTGGTAAGGTTTGTTTGATGATTGAAAATAAACTTATGGTGTTGTATTATATATAGAGAGTTCTTGAATTTCATGGATTAATAAGAAACATGATTTAATATAATTAATCACCATGTATGATGAGTATATTGAGGCTACTCAAGTATGAACTTAATTGATTTGGATGGAATAGTAGTTTGCATACAATATAATTGAAGTTGGATATCCTATTATGATCATGTTTGATAACTTTTTTACTATAAAAATTATAAAAAAATACTACACATAATTTTAGGATAAAAAACATTTAGATTAAGTACCATACCATAAATGATAAGGTTGAAAACAATTTGGTATAACTGGTGCATGTGTCAACTCAAGAGAATGTTCCAGATATCATGATAAAGGAAATAATCAAGGTGGAATTTGAGAAGCATTTGTTGGATATTGGAGTCCAACCAAACCCATCTACCCAGATGGATAAAAAATCATCCCACTTATTCTAGGGAATTTCTATCAATAGAAATTCTTTTCACTCTTTTAACTTTCATTGCTATATTTATATTCCTCTCATTTAAAATTTTAGATAAGTTGTATCTTTAGGATTATTGACAAAGGGGGAGAGATATCACTTGATCAAGAAGAAGTTATACAAGTATATTTGAAAAGGAGAGAGTATTTCTTTTTGAGATAAGGGGTGGAATTTATTTGTATAGAGTGTTTATGATCATGGATTCAAGGTATATTCTCATTAAAATATTTACATTTAAATATTATTTATCACCCCAAGCATGGATCACATGAGATTAGATTTGGTGATTAGTGAACCACTGATGTATGAATATGAAAGATGAATGTTGAGATTTATTATGTATTTAGGTTGTCAAAAAACCCAATAGGGGATATTTTTAGAAAAAATACCCTCTTAGTCCTTCTTGGGTTATGTTTTTTGAAAAATATAAGGAAGGATGTTCTATAAGAAGTTTAATTTGTTTGAACAAAGTAATATTTGCGAGTTTTACTCAAATTAGTGAATACGGTATTCATGAAAGATTAGACCAAGGCATGGTGAATTCATCAAAATCATGTTTGGTATGTTTATAGTTGGAGAAGGTGACCATGTGTATAGAAATGGGTGTTTTGACATGGTAAGTCACCTATGAAAAATAGCCAGGCTCTTTATGGGAATGTTTGTGAGAGTGAGATGACAAAAATGGCTAGTTGAAATACACTAAGCTGTTTCAATGGGTGTGGTGCCTTGGGAATATACATGTGAAACATGGGGTAGAGCACTATGATAATTAAAGATACCATGGTGAAACCAATAAAACAAAAGTGTTGAAAGTACCCTATGTCAAGGTTGAAAAGATGAGGTCATTTTACTCCCCATGGTGGAACTTGAATGAAGGATTTTAAAGTTTTAATAAAACATGGTATGGGAAACTCCATTTCTTTAGAAGCGGTGTACTATAAATTCACCTATGAAACAAGGTAAGGATTTATACATTCATGTAGAAAGTTTTCTAGTGTTGTATTGAATGAAATTTGTAATACCACCATGCCATGGTGAAAAATATCTAGGCATATTGCAAGATGTGTTAGAGGTCGAGTTAGAAAAATCTAGGAGTTACTTGACATGGTTTTAGGGTGTCCATAGAAGTTGTAACCACTATTTTTCTGAATGATTATAGTTCATTTTGATGACCTAAATTACATACATTCAATATAAGGGAGTGAATTCACTTTGAAGAGTGTATTTAAAAGGGAATCTATTTTAGGGTTGAAGATAGTATACATAAAATAGAGGTAGAGGGATGTGGAAATTACAGATCTCACTGAAATGTCAGTGGGTGATTCCAAATATATTCTAGAAATAAAAAGACAAATATTATGGTGTTCTAGGAGTCCCATTTCTATTTGTATATTTGAAACAACTGTGCTGAAGAGAAACATCATCTATGGTGTATATTTCTATCATCGTTGTTTAAATAATAAAGAGACGACATCATGAGAAGAAGTGATTTCCTTAGTGTAAGAGAGTGGTGAGATTTATAATCATTATTATTGTAAACAATAAGGGTCTATGAGGCTTCTCTAAACATGTAAAAATTATAGTATTGATATTTTATTTTGTTTGGTGTATAGGCACATTGTTGTGTATGCTCCTTGGATGTAGCAGAGTGAAGGTTAACCAAGTAAAATCACCCGTGTCATTTAATTATTTATTTTATCTAAAGATAAATTAAGGGATAGATTATAGTTTTCATGAAGTTAAGATAACAAGATAAAAAATCATGGATCATTCTATTATAGCCTAATTTACCCTCATTTAGGGATATTATTTGATAAGGGACCAATAATCCATGAGAAAAATCCTTCCAGATATCCACTACTAATTGACTTCAGTCACTCATGAGCTCCAATTTTGGTCCAACTAGGTTAAATACCCTGATTGGGGGGGGGGTGAATTAGAGTATGATATATTAAAAATAACCCCCTTATGATTGTATTTCATCATAAAAACAAAAAACTCATATCTATTTATCTCACAAAAAATATATGATGAAATGAATAGAATATATGAGACATAATAATTTTATTTGGTTTACCCAAACTGATCTAATACATGGAGAATACAAGGTTCATGTGATAATGTACTCTAATCACTAAAGTGAACCATTTTTATAATGTTTGGTGTAAACTCACTTTTCTCCCAGGTTATAACCACTCACCCTTATGATAAGTCACAACTCTAAAAATGTAAAATAGATCACTAATCCTTTGGAATAATCCTCCAATGATATGTATTAACTTCACATTGATTCACATTGAAATTAGTGTGACATGAATCTAATTTTTCATCAATGATATCAAATACTCCGTAAAATCTAATTCATGTGTAATTACTTAAATAAACATACTTACAAAAATTTCCTTTATAAATTTATCTTTCTTCAACATCCCTCTGCATAAGTCCTTTATGGACTGCCTCTACACATGTTACTCCCTAAAATTATTCCTTCAAGAACTAGCTTGACATAAGTTCTTCTTGAAATAACTTTATGAATTATCTCAGTATGATAGCTTTATAGACTCACTTTATTCAAAAACTACCTCACATAATGAGATCCTTTTCTTTGTGACTTGACTCGCATTATGAACTTGTTTTATTCATACACCATTCCACTTAATGAATTAATTTACTCACAACTTATTCACACAATTCCCTTAGAATGAATGGATTTTAATTTTAGTATATTTCATTCCAATTATTACTATTCTTATTAATAAAATGAATCAGGTTATTTTTATAGGAAAATCATTCCATAAGATACACTCTTAAAGAGATTACTATTTTACCCTTTACTCACACCCTTTCTTATATGATTTTTCATACATAGACTGCATACCATGACGATCACCTAGTCTCAAACAACAAAAGCAATGTGATGATTATTTTTGTGGGTTTATGAAAAATCATCCTCATAAAAATTTTGAGACCCTATTAATTTCCTATATGAAGTTTCTTCTTTTAAAAAATTCCATTCACAAAATTTATCCATTGATTTTTATATCACCCACCTTCACAATTCCCAGACCTCTACCACCACATATTCACAAATAACCTACACCACATTCTTATTTTTTAGTTGTGTAACTCTTATGAAAAATTTATTCCACATAAATCCTATTTTTTCACACAATTTATAAGTACTAATTATTCTCATTAATGAAAATATATACTTTTCTATTTTTCTATGTAATTTCCTAGAACCTTCTTGTGTTTCCAAAATCATTTTATCAGTTTTTTTTCAATAAATTCACTATAACTTTTACAACCTATTTTTTTTAATCCATTTATTTTTAACAAATAAAATAACTTAAAAACTCTAAAACACCACTATGATGATTTTTTTTCAATAATACCCCCTTTTTTTGTTGAAAACACTTCAACCATATTAATTAACTAGTTGAAAAATCGTGAGAAATTTATAATTCAAACACCATACACCATTGAAAATCTTGATAGATAACAAAACATTTCTCAACAATCACTCTAATCCCACATGAATCAATCTTAGCATGAGATAAAAGAGTAACATTTAAATCTCATCAATGAATATTTTTGTTCCACTATTAAGATCCACTTCACCCTAATTACAAATATCTTTTATCTTGAATCCTTTTCATAATATTTAGAATATATCATAGTAGATTCAAAATCATCATTCTTATCCAATCCCCTTAATTTAAGAGAGAATATCTCTCACTATTTCTCAAATTTACTCATCCTTTAGAGGGTTTGAAAAATATCTTCCCTTTTCATGAACAAAATTATCTTCCTTTGTTAACAAACACAAGGGTCACTTTTTTGTGGTATGCAATAGGGAAAAGTATATCTATAAATAAATGGATAAATCCATTTCATATCTTGGGAATTAGATGTCCCACATACACACTTGTATAAGTGTAGGTGATCAAATAGAGTTTGAGAGTAACCTGATTCCTCTCAAAAACTTCCTTGAGAAAATCCTTTATCACAATATCTATGAATTAAAGGTCATTAGTAACATACTATAATATCACCAACCCATGATCAACCTTATCCTTGATAATTTATTACTTTGTATGAATGTGTTTTATCCTTTTGTAACATACTATATTTTTTCTAAGGTTAAAAACACTTGAATTATCACATGTGATTCTGATCAGAGAATTCACTATGATTTATCAATAATAGTTTTGTGAAAGTTTGAGTGGCCAAAATGTATTAATATTCTGAAGTTCTCAGAAAAATTGAAATCATTATTCTTTTTGAGATAATAATTGAAAAATACTAAAAGATAGAGTACACTACCTGATGTTGACTTTCTATCGTCTATTGAACTAACCCAATTAGTTTCTATATATCCCAGAAACTCATACATTTATGTTTCATTGTAAAGAAAATTGAAATCCAATATATATTTGATTCACCATAATTTTATCTTCACCAATTTAAAGTGGATTTATTTGTGGTTAATTATATATTTTTTACCTTGACAAGTGAAAAACATATAATTAGTTTATGGCACTGATAAATATAATATGCTCCCAATGATATACATATATTCTGTGATATTGATCAATTTTCTATCTTCATCACTTGATAACTTCATATGAATAACAATCAAAATTTTCATTAATTCAGAACCATACATTCCAAATCATTTCATAATTATATTTGCTTATTTATATTGAGAGTTGAATGTAACATGAATTCCTTATAAACTCTCAAATAGTCAATTTTTTAACTCTCACCTCATGAATACTAAAAAATACTTTGATTATTATTTTTTTGATCCACCAAAGATAATGTCATCAATATATAATATCACCAAAATTATTTTATCAATATCTTAATTTATTTAGATATGATGATCAAATCCACTTCCATGAAATCCAAGATTCTTTAAGTATTTATCTAGTGTTTAATACCACACTCTTGGTGTTTACATTATCTTATAAAGTGCCTTATTTAATTTATTTTCTTCTTATCTCAATAGATAATAAAACCATCAAGCTACTCAATGTACTCCTATTATTAAATTAATCTATTTAGAAGTATTTATTTTACATCCATATAGAAAAACATGAATTTCATTTGCACTACTGTAGCTCAAAATAATAGAATTATCTCCAGCATTTTTATAAGTGAACATTTTTAATCTTTATTAAGGACTTTGATCTTGGAGTATCCATTTCAAACCATTCATGCTTTAATTTTAATCACTATTCCATATTCATTCATTTAGTTATGGAAAACCCATTTGGACCTAATGAAGTTATTACTTGATATACTAAAAAAATGTATAATGTCTCATTATTTTAAAATTTTCAACTTGTTCATTCATTTTTTGAACCCAGTTCTCATCTTTATTATATTATTCAAAATATTTTGTATACATATGAGATAATAGTGTCATTTTTTACAGAGACTTCATTCTTATTGTATGAACTGGTGTTTTTTGATCACCAATGATATTTTTCTCATCAATTTTAGTCTATATTTCCAGATTATATAAAGATATAGATATAAATTTATTCTTATCATCATCATTGTCTTATTATGAATTGATATTATACCCTTATTCCCCACTTTATATTCTCAACTCATCATCATCAGTTTCTTCTTCTGATGCAGTATTAGACCCTTGTGCTCCCCATGATCTCTTCAAATACTCATTACTATATTTATGAATCTTATCTCTATTTTTATGAGAATTATATTTATTATATATTAAATTGGAATATATAATTTTAAAAATATTTCAAAACATTTTTTGAAACACTTATATACTATAATCTTTGATAAGTGTCCAAGGAAAATTACTACAACTCCATGAGACTCAAACTTCCCATGTTTCTCTTTATTAAGAAGGAAAAATTTAATTCCAAATATTTGAAAGAATTTAAATGTTGGATTATTTACATATCATATCTCATATGGAGTTTTTCTTCCCATAGACACAATATATATTAGAAATATAGACCTGTGTCATGAATGCTTCCTTCCAAAAAATAGCTACTAGGTTTTTCTCAATAAGCTTCATTTTGAAAATGTTTTTTATGATCCAATTTCTCATCTCAAAAACACCATTTTTAATTAGCTAACACTATTTATACTTGGTTATTCATCCCATTATTTGTGATACAATCCTCCACCAATATTTTGGTAAATTTTGTGCCATTATGTTTTTGGAATTTGATAATTTTTTACTCAAGTATCTTTCTAACCTTCCTTTGATATTGCGTGATGCAACTGAACACCTCATACTTTTGGGTGATGAACATAAATCATTCCATATTTTTATAATAATGAATAAATATCCCATTTTATCTCTTTACATCAATGGACCTTGGTGATATTGTTCCACACACATCAATATGAACTAACTCAATCACCCTTGATGACTTCTGTTCTTTTGATTTGTACGTCATCCAAATAATCTTCCGGTTTTGAAAAATTTCTCACATGTGTGTATACTCACATGATAATTTAGGGATATCAAAATATCCATAATTATTCCCTATATCTTATAAGGATTTATGGTTCAAATACATTTATTCCACAATATATTTTCTTCCTCCTTAGATACAAAGCACATGTATTCTTATCCACTGACATGGTAGAGATTCCTCTTCACATACTTACCTTGCGTCACAACTACACCATCCTTTCCTTTGATGATAAATTTTTTCATTATAAAGTTTATTTAATTTATTGAGTTATATATTTATCTAACACTTAGCAATTTGTGGCTGATAATTTCAACAACCAAAATATTCACGCGTCTCATGTCTTTTCTTTTAATTTGTTTTTTTCTAAGCCAATGAAATTTAAGCCTTCATGATTTAAAAATTTAATAGCACCTTACTTATCATACTTTAAAACTATGATAAGAACATTATTTCCCATAATATGGTAAGTACACTCATTATTAATGATCTTTTCACCAACATTATCTAATGATTTTCGGGAAATATCCGCAACTATTCCCTTCTCAGATCTTTTATTTATGATACATGTATTTTAATTTATAACTAATGATGAGATGTATGTTTGATTATCATTAAAATATTATGGAATAAATTCTAATTTGAATATTAAAATAGAATTTATATTTTTTACCCACTTGATGAATCTTTGATTTGATACATATGAACTCTTTGGTTCATCAAAGGTACATTCCTCTTCATTGTTGATGAGTAATACCTGGAAATATATCCATTTATACTACATCAGAAATAAAAACCATAAAAGTCATACCTATAATTATAAAATTTATTTATATATCTTTTTTTCTATTATGGTATTTAATACCTCTTGGATATGAGCACACATTTTGAGAGTTTTTCATCTTTATAAAAAAACAACTCCTGATTTTTAGTGTATTATTATGTGTGCTTATTACAAAATAGTGGTATTTTGGGTTATTTGAGGATTATAATTATGAGTTACTCCAAAATAAATATTCAAATTTATAGTGGGTTATTGTATCTTGAAAACGACCAACACTACCTTATGATTTCGATCAAACCTCATAATGGATTTGGATTTATGATGTGTCTTTTGGTTTTTTAGAAAAAACTCTAACTATTTTTCCATATCTCCATGATTATCCTACAATTTTTCTATAGATCATTAAATATGATTTCCCAATTTCATGCTAGGATTCAAGATTATATCTTGATATTTTATGTTTCATCATAGATTAATGACTTATCCCTTAAGATCATTGATATATTTAACTTGGTATTTCACTGTATTTTTTAAACCATTGATGATTCAAGCCTACTATTTATTCTTGAGAATGTACTTGAAAAACTTCATTGAGATTTAAGGAATTTTATATTTGGGATTTCCAATTTATTCTCCCAACATAAACTTTTATTCTTCCTATAACTTCATATAGAGTTTGGAGTCATGAACCACTCCACTAGATTTCTTTTTTGGATCTCTGAAAATAAATCTCTATAATATAATCTTCAAACTATACTAAGATATTAGAAATATCTTTAATTAACTTATCATTATCATTATCACTATCTTCCTTAATTTTTTACTTGTCTATAACTACCATGAGAATGTCTACTTTGAGATATTTTCTAGCCTTAATATCTTTTAACACTTTTCTTTGGAGCTATTATCTTCTTGTGAAATTATATTATTCTTCAGAAATAATTCATTCTTAGTAATTATCCTATATTTCACATTAGTTGAAGGATTATTAGTGTAAAATCCATCGTTATCATTATCATCTTAAAAATTATTTATGAACTTTTTCACAAGATTCTTAACTTTTCTACATAAAAAGCACATGAGTGGAAGTTTCCCTTTAAACTTTACTTTTTCCCATTTAAATATTTTTGGAAAGGAATGACATTAATTCATAAACCTATCCTTATTCATGATTATCATTCATAACGAGCTTCTTCATAGCCTTGAATTATACCTTCTTCAACTTCCCCATTTTCATAGACTTGTTATCCTTATTCCCAATTTCATATGAAATAAGAAAACTAAGTGGACTATCCAATGTCATATCCTTTTAATATTTATCCTAAAACATATAATTTATCATTAAACTAAGATATAAATCTTATGAATATGTTCTTGAATATATTCACACCATCAAGGTTTTCTTTAAGACCACACATATCCTATATAATAAAATTTACCCGATTAAAGAATATGTTAGTCCCAAACATGGTTTATACTCTGAGATGGAGGGTAAATAAGGGTTTGAAAATTTTAAATTTCTCTCTTTCCAATGGTGATGTCCTAATTTTAGTAGAAAATATTATTTCTCTATTATAATGAAACCAGTAAAGATATACACATGGTATTTTTACTTCATTCACCCAAATAAGATAATCCAAGGAGCATGTATGGTAATGTGCCTATGAACTTGAAACGATAAAGCTCACTGCTTTTTGGTTATAAGGTTTGGAGTGGCCATACTAACCCTACAAGTTTACAAACATGGACACAAAAAATCACACTGATCTCACACATTAGGGGAATACAATTATTCTTATAGTGACTTATTATTCTTCTTCCATGTACAATATATGAGAAACTACACCATGGGTTGTGTACCAATATGCTCAACCCTATTCTTCTAGAATAAATTCAAAAGAACATTCTAGTGAGTGACCACCCAAAATAGCTTCCTCTCCTCCTTCTTATTTCTAGTGTAAAAAATTGAATATCCAAATTCAATTATGTATAATTGAATAATAAAAACCTCTCTTTGATTATATGTTTTGCCAAAAATTGATAAAAAATATTATTATTAATTTCTCTATCTAATTTCATGATGAAATAAATAAATTTATTTTTCAAAAAATATTTCTTCTTTATATTTAGAAGATTTATTTTATTATATTTCTCTAAAAAATATCTCCAACCTTTTTTTAATGAAAATTAATTTTAAAAATGTTGTCCAAATACTTGTTTTACATGATAGAAAAATTGACATACCAAATCTAGAAAATTAAACTTCCATAATGTTCCCCAATGACTAAATATTTGATTAAAAAACATCTACCAACTGGTGTATTTAAAAATTAACTCAACCTATTTGTTCTATAACATGGTGCATGTGGTAAAATATAGATCCACAAACCATCCTTAATTTTACACTAAAATATTTGAAATACTATGGATTTATTATCCCTTAAAACTTGGTTTGATTTAATTTACTCTAATATAACTGATGAATAAATCATATTTTATGGTTAATATAATTCATCTTAATTGATTTTAGATATCATTTATAAAAAAGGGGTGACTCATAAAACCGCTTGATCACTCATGTGTAGGCCACCAATGACTTGTACACATATCCTGATGTTTCATACATATAGGGAGATTGATCATAAATAAATTCTCCATGAATCATATACAAGACCTTTATTTTATAAATCTTGATATTGTATATAGAATGACTCATACAATATCCCTCAAAAGTCATACAGATGAGCTAACATGACTCATATGAAATCTATGATCAGTTTTTAGGATGACTTATATGAACAATAGAATTGAATCATAAATAGGAAATTATCCAATTTCAAACAAATCTTATCAAAACTTGTTTTCATAGAAATAATTATAAACACATTTCAACATATTATATAAGTATGAAATCTATTCACCGACATAAACTTCATTGAAGATTCCTTACACTTTATTTTCAATAAACACAACTCAAAATCCACTATAATGAGATTTGTTTCAATAATATACCCCTTTGTGTTTGTTGAAAACTTTAAGATATATTTATAACTTTAACTATAATAAATTTTAAAACAATCTATATCTAATAAAAAACCCAATATGATCCTCCTTAATTCAAGGAGTATATCAATGATTCACTTAACATCAACTCTATACCCACTTGATTCAAGGTCAACATGAGAAATAAGTGGTAAATGAAATAATCCTCATAAAAACACGACATTAAACTTACATACTCTTCAAAACTTTTACAAGTTATTATTCCCATAACTAATCATTCAAGAACTCTCCCCCTTTATAGAAAAAAATTTATCCTCCTTTTTCAATAAGTAGGAACATTCCTTGGACCTCCATCTTTCCTTATTTCAAAATAAGGATAACATCTACCCAATTTTCAATTAACCTAAAGACCACTTCTCTAAAAGTTAAAAAAACAAGGGTTATGAAACCACACATTAAATTTATTAGAGAAATAATACCTTTAGATAATATAAAATTCCATGGGGGAGTAGGGGTCCCTTCTCCAATTTAGAAAGTTGAAAGGATTTGATTAAAACCTAAGATCTAAGTGATGCCTTTATTAATCCTCCCTGAGTAGTATCTTTTTCATAATATGAAAAACTTGATTTCGAGTAGACACACACTCTAAATTTTTAACTTGTTCCTCTACCTTCTTCTTTAGGAAATGATTTTTAATTTCAAGGTTCTTGGTACTCAAATAATGAATGAGATTTTTTATAAGATTAATATAACTCAAGTTTTCACACTTCATAGGAATAAGTGATGAAAATTCCAACCTAGTGACTTTAAAATATCGAATCATTCATATCAATTGGGTATAAGCTTGTGTAGATTCTATATATTCATCCTCATCCATTATTAAAGAGCTTCAATATTGATTTTTACTTAGCTACGAGATATAAGAACAATGGAGGAAGAATAGACCTCTATAATTTGACTTTTCCTTATCCATTGAAATTTCCCAATCTATATTTTTATATTCGAAGAGTTTTGTATGTGAATTTTTGTAACAAAAAAACCCAAAATCTAATGTTCAGTTGATATAACTGATTATTATTCTTATTGATTATGTATGAATTTATCTAGAAAAAATTTTATAGTGGGAAACTTTACTAGTGAAAATATATGCATGATCCTATGGTTTTCATACACAAAAAACTCCAAATGATCTACATATAAAGTATCATATCAACCTCCATGAATTCCACATATTTTAAAAATTTCATCTGGTTCATCATAAAATTTTTCGTTGTACTTGAATCATTAATTTGAAAACATTTATCACTTCTCTATCATATATTTTTGGAGAAAAATTGTACCATCCTTTAATTGGACCAGTTTCAAGCCAAGGTGAAATTAAAACTCACCAATCAAATATATTTTTAATTCATAACTCATGAATTTCAAAAGCTAATTACATTGTAAAATTTTTGCGGCACTAAAAATAATTTAATCCACATAAATGAGCACTATCATATGATTCTATTTATCATTATTAATGTAAAATATATAATCAAACCCTCCTCTTTTAAAACCAAGCCTCTTTAAGTACTGATTCATCCATGAGTACCAGTACCTTGGTGATTAGTTTAGTCCATACAAGGCCTTCTTTAATTGACCCACCTTGTTTTCATCTTCATCCACTAAAAAATTATATGGTTTATCTATATAAAATTACTCTTCAAGGATTCCATTCAATAATAATGATTTAATATCTATTTAGTAGACTTTAAATCCTATTTGAACAATGAGAATTAATTGCTAAAGTATTTTGAAATCATTTTTAGCATGTTCTAGAAACATTGTTAATACCCTACATTGAGAAGTGTAGCGTAAGGATGAAATGCGGTGTTTACTCTATAAGATATCAGAAATGTATGGTAAAAAAACCATACATTATTGGAAAAGTATGAAGGAAGGAACCCTACATTTGGAAGGAACCTTATGTTTGGAAGGAACCTTATATTTGGAAGGAACCTTATATTTGGAAGGAACCCTACATTTGGAAGGAATCTCACATTTGGGAAATAACCAAAGTATGGAATACGATCAGTATGTAAGTATGGAATGATAAGTTTGTTTCTTAAAAGTATGGTTCATCAACCTTACTTTTGTGAACAACCATACGTTTTAAAGCTAAAGATAAAAGTATGGTTCATCAACCTTAATTTTATGAACAACTGTACGTTTGATTGAAAAGTATGGATTATATACTGTAAGTTTTAAGAGTTTAAGAGAAATTTTAGAGATCAACATTACGTTTGAGATCAACCTTACATTTTGAACCTTACGTTCAAATAATGTATTCTATGCAGTTCAACCCTATATTTGATGTCAGATGTTTAAATTGCGACTTTATTAAAGCAATAGTATTTATACGGATTTTTAGGTTGATTTAAAGCCAGATTAAAAGCCCGAATTTAAAGCTAGTCTTTGACTGATTCAAATCCATTTATTTTTGATTTAAAGGATCAATTTAAGAGGAGCTTTTCATACTGAATTTTCAGGGGAGTTATGACTGTTCTGTTATTCAAACTTTGGAATATCGCAATTCTAAAGGAGACTTTTGTGGATCGATATTTAAAAGGATAACACTAGTCTTTATTATTATATATATATATCTATATTGTTTTGTTTCATAAGGGGGACGAATTATTGAAAAGAAGATCTGTTGTTACAAAGAGAGAAAAAGCTCTATTTTCTAAAGAAGAAGAAACTTGACTAAAGATTTAGTGATCTACATCGAATATCTTTTTGTGAATCGACTTCTGTTAAAGTTGCGAATGAAATTTTAAGATCTACTACAATTGTGTTGGATCATAAATACTTCTACTTGATGATCATCATTTCTGAAGATAAATATCCATCTACTTTCAATTGCGTGCTTTTTCAATTGTAAAGAACAATTGGGAAAGTATTTTCAATGAAAAAAATACTCTTTTATCTTGAGTGATCAGCTTCTCATTCTAAACTGTGTATTTGGTTTTGTGTATGAACCATAAGGCTCTGTTTAGACTTAATATTGCAAAGGTGTCAACTTTCTGTACTCAGTTGTGGAACGGTCTGTTGATAAGAGGACCATATAGTGAAAATCACCAAGCTTGTGGAGTAGAGTGTTGGTGGAGTGGACTAGGGGTTTTTGTTCCCTGAACCACTATACATTGTGTGTCCTATGATATTTATTTTCTGCTGCTAAATATTTGATATAAAGATAAAAGGAAAAATCATGAATATTTGAAGAAATTGAAAATGGAATAATTAACCGCCCTCTTGTGCGTATCTAGTATAACCCAATCCAACAATTAGTATCAAAGGTGGAACTTTTGTTAAATCTATAACAAGATAAATTTTTTAAAGGATTATACTCAGATCAAGATGGATGATACAAGAAAAGTAATGTCTATGGTCAAAGATCCATACTTTAATGGTGAGAATTATAGATGCTGGAAATCAAGAATGATAATCTATTTGAAAAACCTCAGATACAGAGTCTACTAAAAAATACTGAATCATTATGAAATGATAGAGAAACCTGAAACATGGAGTGCAGCTATAGAAGCTGAGTATGACATGAATTTGAAGGCTATGAATGCAATCATATGTGGTATATGACCGGATGAGTTTAATAGAGTATCTCAGTGCCCAACAACATATGAAATGTGGCAGACAATTGCAGTTGCTTATGAAGGAACTGAAAACGTCATACAGATGAGGTATGCTACTACCAAATTGAAATGCGATACATTCAGGATGTTTGAAGGAGAAATCATCACCCAAATTAATGGAATATTGATAGATATTTTCAAAAATATAACTGCTTTGGGAGACCCAATCAAACAAGATGATCAATCTTTGAAAGTATTGAGAGTATTGCCAACTCGATTGAATGGAATTTATACTACTATCAGACAATCAACACTTGTCAAAGATTTAACAATGAGAGAGTCAATTGGAACTCTCATGATCTATTATGATGAGATGTCGGATGAAGAAAATGAGCATAAAGTTTTGATCAAGAGAGAATACACTGCCTTAAAGGTGTCATCTGAAAGAAAAAGAAGAAAGCTGAAGAAAAAAGAAATAAAGGTGAAATCAGAAAGTTCTAATTCATCCAATTCAGATGTGGAACTGGCCCAACTGGCCAAAAAATTCAGTAAGTTTTATAGTAAGATGAAAGGTTTTAAAAAGTATTTCAAAAAATATGAAAAGGAATTCAAATGATATGAGTGCAAGAAGACGGGTCATATCAAGCCTGACTGTCCACAATTAAAGGAAGATAAGAAGAAGAAATTCTTTAAGAGAAATGATTATGAGAAAAAAGACAAGAAAGCAATGAAGTCTACTTGGAGTGTATCTGAATACTCCAACATCTTTTTAGATCCTGATTCAGAAAAGGAGGAATCAAATATAAAAGCTAATATGTGCTTTATGGCAGAAACTGACGATGCACAATCCTATTATTCTTCTGACTCTAATTCTAAATCAAGCTATACAAATGATAAAATTGCAGCTTACTGCAACATGATTAAAGAAAAATATGATTATTTATTTAAGAAACACAAATCTTTAAAGAATATTCATATTTTTTTTAAGATAGAGAGATACTCTGCTAAAACAACACCAGGAATTACTGAAAAAATATAACTCAATAGATAAAAACAATACCGATCATGATGCTAAAATAAAAACACTACAAACTGAAGTAGAAACATATAAAAGTGCAGATATTATTTTTATAAAAGGAGAAAATACACTAAATGAAATTATTGGAAAGAATGTGATTAAAAAGGAAAGATATGGAATTGTAAGTAATGGTGAAAAACCTAAACTGTACAAGAATTACTTTGTGAAAAGTACTAGAAAAGTAATCTGTAACTATTGTGGTGAAAAAGGACATCAATCTAAGAATTGTTATTTAAGGAAACCCCAAACAAGTGGAATAAAGAAAGCCATTGTTTCAAACAATTTATATGATTTTGTTGATTTTAGAAAAACAAGGAAGGTCTGTATTCTCATATATTTGATGGCTAACACAACTATACCCAATAGAATATGGGTACTAAAACAATCTGTTTAAATGCCTTTGCAGGAAGTAGGTCACTGGAGAAAAAATACCATATGGTATATGGACAGTGGCTGCTCCATACATATGAATGAAAATTCATCTAATTTTGAAACACTAACAAAAAAGGATGATGGTCTAGTCACATTCGGTGACAATGCCAAATGCAAGATTATTGGAATTGGAATAGTTGGAGATCCAGAAACTATCTCAATCAACAAAGTAATCTATGTACAAATATTGAAATAGAATCTGATAAGTATCTCTCAACTCTGTGATAATGGTTATATTGTTGATTTTTCTAACAACTGTCATTCTGTTTTCAAAGATAAATTGCTTAAATTTAGAGCACCCAGAACTGGTAATGTGTATACCCTGGATTTAAATTCCTTGTGTAAACAACAAGTAAAATTCTTAACTACTAAGATAAATGAATCCTAGATCTGGAATAGGAGACTTGGACATTGCAGTGTATATTCTTTACATAAGTTATCTAAGAAACAATTAGTTTCGAATTTTCCTAGTATCAAGTTTGAAAGTGATAGATTTTGTGATGCATGTCAACTTATCAAGAAGCACAAATCATCCTTCAAATTTGTTAACAAAATTGCTACATCTAAATCTCTAGAACTCATCCATATGGATTTGTTTGGACCATAAAGAGTAGCAAGCTTGGCTGGTAAATTATATGTATATGTTTTAGTTGATGAATATTCTATATTTACTTGAGTTTTATTTCTAAAATATAAAAATGAAGATTTTACAATATTTTAATTTTTTTGAAAATCTGTTCAAAATGAAAAAGGTTTTAAAATAATTTCATTAAGAAGTGATCATGGTGTAGAATTTGAGAATCTGGAATTTAATTCCTTTTTCTCAAATATGGATATTAAACACACCTTATCTACACTAAGAACACTTCAAAAAAATGGAATTGTTGAAAGGAGAAATATGACTGTTTAAGAAATGGCTAGAACTATGTTAAATGAAAATATTTTACCTACCTATTTATGGTATGAAGTTGTATGTATAGCCTATTATATAATGAATAGAGTTTTCATTAGACCAATTATTAAAAATACACCCTATGAACTTTGGAATAATAGAAAACCTAAATTAAATTACTTTAAAGTTTTTGGATGCAAGGTTTACACCTTAAACACCAAGGGAAATCTTGGAAAGTTTGATCCAAAATCTGATGAAGGCATTTTCTTAGAATATTCTAATACTTCCAAATATTATAGAGTTTTTAATAAAAATTCAAGGACTGTTGAAGAATCAGTTCTTGTGAAATTTTATGAATCTGATCCCTTTGAGAAAAGGAAATACCAAATTGATGAATCTGACTGTAATGATAACATGGGACTTGAGAACATGAAAAATGATTTTGAAAAAGATATAAATGAAATTCAGTCCAATCTAGAAGAACATGACACTGAAGAACCTATAAGTGTACTACCTATATAGTCAAGAACCCTAAAGAATCACCCTTTAGAAACTGTAATAGGAGACTTAGACACAGGGATAATAACTAGAAAGAACATAGGAAATCTTGTTGATTTTTCTTCCTTTCTATCCCAATTAAAACCCAAGACTATAGAATAAGCCTTATTTGATTAAATTTGGATGATAGCAATGCAAGAATAACTAAAACATTTCAAAATAAATGAAGTTTGGAATTTATTTGAAAGACCTCAGAACTACCCAGTTATAGGAATGAAATGGGTCTTTAGAAATAAACAAGATGATCAAGGAATAATAACTATAAATAAAGCACGACTAGTAGCTAAAGGATGTAATCGGGAAGAAGGTATAGATTATGATGATACCTTTGCACCTATAGCTAGACTAAAAGCCATTAAAATCCTTTTAGACTATGCATCTCATATGAACTTTAAATTATTTCAGATGGATGTTAAGTCTACCTTTTTAAATGGTTATTTATTGGAGGAAGTTTATATTGATTAACCACTTGGTTTTAAAAATTCACAAAAACTAGATTCTGTTTTTAAACTTACTAAAGCTCTTTATTGTCTTAAACAAGCACCTAGATCTTGGTATGAAATATTAAGTTCTTTTCTTTTGAAAAATGATTTTACTATTAGTATGGAAGATCCAACACTATTTAAAAAAACTGTCAATTATAATATTTTATTATTTCAAATTTATGTTGATGATGTAATTTTCGGTTCAATAAATAAAACTCTTTGTCATGAGTTTTCAAACTTAATGAAAAATTAATTTGAAATGAGTATGATGGGAGAATTAAATTTATTTTTAGGACTTCAAATTTTTCAAAAGGATTTTGGAAATGTTTTGAATCAAAGGAAATACATTACTAATTTATGAATAAAATTTGTACTTGAAAATAGCAAGACATATAAAACTCCTATGTGTACTAATATAAAACATAAATTGGATGAAACTAAAAAATCAGTTGACAACAAGTTATATAGGGGTATGATTGGTAGTTTATTATATCTTTCTGCGAGAAGACCATATAAAATTTATTCATTATGTCTTTGTGCAAGACTTCAATCAAATAATAAAGAATGCCATTTAACTTCTGTTAAAAGAATTTTTAGATATTTGAAAGGAACTATTTTTCAATCTCTACTTTATCCCAAAATTTCTGATTTTAATTTAATCTCATATTTAGATGAAAACTTTGGGAGTTGTATATTAGATAGAAAAATAATCTCAGGAAATTGTCACTTTTTAGGACAATCCTTAGTTTCATGGTCTAGTAAGAAACAACACTCAGTTTCTCTATCAACAGCCAAGGTATAATATGTATCTATTGGCAGTTGTTGTGCACAAGTTTTGTGGATGAAAAACACTCTTATGGATTTTGGACTAAATTTAAATAATACACATATTTTATGTGATAATACAAGTGCTATAAATATTTCAAAAAATCCTATTAATCATTCTAGGATGAAGCATATTGATATTAGACATCAATTTTTAGGAGATCATGTTATTAAAAAGGATATATTTTTAGAATTTGTGAATACAGAAATTCAATTAGCTGATATTTTTACTAAACCACTTCCCTCTGCCAGGTTTGATTTTAATAAGGAGGAGTTAGGTTTATTTAATTTTAAGTATTTTTTTATTTTATTATATATACATTTTTAAAAATAGTTTAGTTACTTTTTTTTCAAATATTATAATTTTATTTATTTATTTATTGTTTTTTACACATGCGATTTTAATTCGTTTTAAAATTTATGCATTAATTAGTCAGTACATAATGAAATGAGAATCAAGGATTTTAGAAACCATTTCAAATTTTAAACATGTTCATTTTTGTTTCTCAAAACCCTTTGAAACCTCAAAAACTTTTACCACTCTTCTCTCCCAAACCTGAACCTTCAAAACCACAGTCCTTTTTGAACCTTCAGAAATTTACGATATAAATTTCCAAGACCAAGAGAACTGATGATCCAGAGACCAACACTATGAAGAGGAAACACTCGACAGGGAGAAAGATTTTACAAGGAAAAGTCATATATCTGGAATGGCTCTGTCAGACAAACCTAATGCTAAAGCAAGTTCTAGATTTTTAGAGATTATAATAGATGTTTAATGGAGATTTCATGGAGTTTCTCTATGAGGTAGAACTTTTTCATTTGTTTAAGTCGGTGTAGTTTAGTCTAGGTAATGATGAGGATTCGATAATCGCTAAGATTGATGATCGAG
The DNA here is from genome assembly GCA_963277665.1 of Viscum album. NCBI lineage: Eukaryota > Viridiplantae > Streptophyta > Magnoliopsida > Santalales > Viscaceae > Viscum > Viscum album. The sequence continues at coordinate 152,078,758 of OY728159.1, forward strand.
ATTTTTCAATATGATCTATGGAAATCAAAAAAATTATAAACTGCCCTCATGAGGGAGTTTATCATTTTGATTTGAGAAATATTGGCGATACTGTACATAAATCTGATGATATTATGTAGTTTATATTTGGATCAACTAATATAAAAAATATGTTTGTGAAAGATTTGGAACTGAACCAGAAGATATTGGTTAAGTTTGTGAAAACTGGTATTGCACCTAGAATATCTGAAATGGAAAATATTCTTTATCTTGAAATGTATTTAATGTTTTTGTTGATAAGTGATATCAAATTGAACTTTCCAAGATACATGGTGAGGTATATTAGTTACTATTTCCAACCAAAGTCAAGAATGAATTTTTATCATTTTAGAAGATTCATCTCAAATATTCTGTTTAAGAAAGGTATGATAAGACTGGTGGATACTCGGGTGAGATTCCACCATAATAACATCTTCAATGATGGTACATTAAGAAAAATTGTATATTTTTTGAGCACAATCAAAGTCAAGATGCTTCCTATTGGAGCTTAATAGGATGAAGAAAGTGCTCAGACCCAACCAGTAAAAACAAAGGAAGGACAAGTTGAATCAAGAGTCAGTGATGTATCAAGAAGACTCAAGTTTGAGGCTGTGGATGTATCTGAAGAAAGAAGTCAGGAAGGAATTCAGTTCAAAAGGACCAGTGATCCTAATCTTGTTAAAGAGACCGCTGTAACTTCGAATGTTTTAACACCTGGTTATATCTTAAGCTATAATTCTGTAAGATAAGCTACATTTGAAGAAGAACCAGTAAAAGAAAAAGAAGTTGAGACATTGTCTGGTGAAGGAGATGCAGTGTCTTGAACTGAAATTTATCAAGTAGAGGTTGATCAAGAACAAATTATTTTAGAGAATCCAGTGATAGAGGAAGAACATGGAGATTATTCTCATGAAGAGAAACCTCCAGCACTTGAAAAATAGTAAGAGAATGCTTCTGAGATTCATTCTGAGGTATTGAATGATAATTTTTCTATGGATGAGTCTGGGAAAGTCTCAGAGGAGAAATCTTTTGGGAAACTAGTACCGGGAGGGGATGATGAAAAATAAAATGCTGAATCCTTTACATTAGTGTTGTTGCATCAAGTTGAAGATTAAAATGATAATCAAGCACAGGGTTCCTCTGATTTAGTAAATACAGACATAGGGGAACTGAATAAAAAGTTTACTAAAGATGAAAAGGACAATGCTGCTCTACGAAGAGCATTAGAAAAGGAACATTTAAATTTTCAAAGGATGAAAGCAAGCACTGTTTCTAAACAAGAAGTTAAAGGTTTTAAGAATAAAATGTTCAATGAAGTTTCAAATTTGAAATCAGATATGGTTATAAAGACAGATTTAATAGAATTTAGATATTTCATGGAGCAACAATTTTCATGTGTCAGAACTAGTGAGGCTAGTACATCAGGTACTTCACTTGATTTAATCAAAAGATTTCATGCTATTACATTGGTCATGAAGAATATGAATGCCAAACTGTAGGACTTACAGTGTAACAATGCTCCTTTGTCAGTACTGTTATATAATCAGAAGTTTCCAGTTGACCAGTTGACTTCTAGTTAACCAGGAATTGGAACTCTGCTGAATCAGTTCACAGAAAAGTTAACTCTTTTGATGGAGAAGAAAGAAAGACTTCATGAATTTTTCAGAGTAAATCTGATTGAAGATATTGATTTGTCTCAGGAAAGAAAAAATCTAATTATCCAGTTGGGAGATGGATTGATGAGAAGATTGAGGGAACAATTGACAGAGATAAACACAATAGTTCAGAGGATATAAACTCTATATCAAAATCTTACCCAACCTTGATTCCTGTTGTTTTTCATTACTATATTTTTAATTCTATAAAATATCTTTACATCTCATTTTCAGGTGATTTAATTTGTTTTACTATACTTTCTATGCTTGAAAGGCCAGTAATCCAGTTTGACATATTGATAAACAGTTTATAATAGCATTTTCTTAAGTTCAGTGCTACATTAAAATGTGTTATATTCCTTCTTCTATCATTCTTTCTGACATCAAAAAAGGGCAATAGAATAGGACAAAAACAACATTTTATTTTTATATATTTTAATTTATTTAAAATTTTACTTTAATCTTTTATTTGGGGAGAATTTGTTTTCTCTCTTTCTATTTATGACTTTGGATAATACAATTTTTTTTGTTAAAATAATTTTGTTCAAATTAAATATTGTTTTTATCATTGAAAAATTCAAAACTATATGTAATTAATTTTGTAAGTTAATTTCATTAGTTATTTTATGGGTTTTGAGATCATCAAAAAGGGGAGATTGTTGAGAAAGTGTTGTTTTCAACAATACATAATTTTATTATTAAAAAGGGGGATATTGTTGAAAATAATACTCTATCTCTTTATGATGATTTTGATGCTCACAAATACCCTTATTTGTTATTCTAATGATTTTACTTTAAGTGTATTTGAAGAATTTAATATTCGCTATATTCTTATTTCTGGAAGAAATATTTATGTATTTGAACAACGAGAATTAATTTATAATGTATTTGGAAATTGTTTTTAGAATGTTCTGGAAACACTGTTCATACCCCATGTTGAGAAGCATAGCGTAAGGATGAAATGTGGTGTTTACTCTATGAGATATCAGAAAAGTGTGGTAAAAAAACTTACGTTATTGACAAAGTATGAAAGAAGGAACCCTACGTTTGGAAGGAACCTTACATTTAGAAGGAACCTTACATTTGGAAGGAACCCTATGTTTGGAAGGAACCTTATGTTTGGGAAATCAGAAAAGTATGGGAGAATATAATTACGAAAGTATGGAATGATAAGTTTGTTTCTTAAAAGTATGGTTCATCAACCTTACTTTTGTGAACAACCATATGTTTGAAAGCTAAAGATAAAAGTATGGTTCATCAACCTTACTTTTATGAAAAACTGTATATTTGATTGAAAAGTATGGACTATATAATGTATGTTTGAGAGTTGAAGAGAAACGTTTGAGATCAACCTTATGTTTGAGATCAACCTTAAGTTGTGAACCTTACGTTTAGAGAATGTATGCTTTGCAGTTCAACCCTAATTTTGATGTCAGATGTTTAAATTAAAACTTTATTAAAGAAACAATATTTATGTGGATTTTTAGGCTGATATTAAGCCAGATTAAAATCCTGAATCTAAAATGAGTCTTTGACTGATTCAAAGCCATTTATTTGTGATTCAAAGGATCAATTTATGAGGATATTTTCATGCCAAATTTTCAGGGGCGTTACGACTGCTCTGCTATTCAAACTTTTGAATATCGTGATTCTAAAGGTGACTTTTGTGGATATAAATTTAAAAGGAGAACACTCATATTTATTCTATATATATTCCTATATTATTTTGTTTCATAAGGGGGACAAATTATTGAAAAGAAGATATGCTGTTATGAAGAGCGAAAAAGATCTTTTTTATGAAGAAGAAACTCGACTGCAGATTTACTAATATATATTGAATATATTTTTGTGAATCAACTTCTATTAAAGTTGAAATGACATTTCAAGATCTACTGCAACTAGATTATCTTAGAACTACTTTTACCCAAAGATCATCATTTGTAAAGATGAAGATCCATCTACTGTCAATTGCGTGCTGTTGCAATTATAAAGAAAAACTAGGAAAGTATTTTTTATGAACAAAATACTCTTTTATCTTGAGTGATCAGCTTCTTGTTATAATCTGTGTATTCAGTTCTATGTATGAACTAGAAGGATCTATTTATCATTAATATTGTAATGGTTTCAACTACCTGTACTTAGTTGTGGAACGTTCTGTTGATAAGAGGACCAGAAAGTGAAAATCACCAAGCTCGTAGAGTAGAGATTTGGTGGAGTGGACTAGGGGATTTCTCTTCCCCAAACCACTATAAATCATGCATCCTGTGCTATTTATTTTCCACTGCTAAATCTTTGATATAAAGATAAAAGTAGAAATCACAATCATTTGAAGAAATTGAAAAATGCACAATTCACCCCCCCTCTTGTGCGTATCTAGTATAACCCGATCCAATAGTTTTGAGCTACTATATCTAATTTATTTTTATCATTTTTAGAGCCTTTCTATGACTTTTATACAACCCCATGAACCCCCCCTGAGAAAATCACATTAGTATTGATTTATCCATCAGTTTTTTCACTGTATTGTTGTAATATTTTCTTTCCAGTTTAAAAATTATGATCATTCTCAATGACTATTACATCTTGTATTTCCAGAAAATTTCCATGAATTTTTTTATAGAATTTATGCCCCTTTCATTTAGATGAATATAAAAGGAAAATACCTTTATCCCCATGATTTTAGTACTTTAAATGCTTCTCTTTTTTAAGGATAAAACATTTAATTCAAAAAACTCACAAGTTATTGAGTGTATTCTTCTCACAACACATCTCATAAGGGGTATTCTATTCATTATGACGTAATAAATAATTATTTTAGATCTATACTGATGTAATCATAGTGTATTTTCAATAAGTATCTCATAAATTATTTTCAATGAGTATCATTCGATCCATGTTTTTGATAATACGTTTACTTCTTTTAACTACCCTGTTATGTTGACGAGTACTTATGGATAAAGTATAACACTTTATTCTATTTTTTTCAAGGTACTCTTCTGCCTGATTATTGGTAAAATTAATACCATTATCATTTTAGAACTTTTGAATTATCAATTCAATCATTTTATATTACAGTATTTGGTACCATGTGATTCACTATAACACATCATATTTGTGAGAAATGACCATGATCAATGACATCCTAATATCAATATCAATTAATAAGAGAAAATACATTTTCCCCTCCGTAAATTTATGTCTCATCAGCCCAAAAAAAATCCATTTTTATTGCCTCCATAAATATTTTTAAAGACTTCTATTATAGTTTTTAAATCATTCAAACAATCCTATATTTCTTAAAATTATCATATTTGTGATTGTAATCTCATGAAAGTATATAGATTTATCTATATCCTTCACTTTCCACCAAGTCCACTAAGGTTTTTTGGCTCAATGGCCAAGAATCTTATGTAAAAATATATTTTCTTCATCCTTGGAAAATATCAATGTATCCTCTTATCCATTTATGAGATAATAATTTCTTTTAGTGTCTCTCCCTTATAAAATTACAATACTATTTTTCCCTTTATGATACAAAACTTTTTGTTGAACTTATTACATGTCCTTAGTCACATAACTGACTCAAAATAAGTATATTGTGACTAATACCTTCAATAATAAAGACATATCTGTGCATCAAGTCCTTTAGACCTATCTTAGACTTCCTAGAGCCTATGATTTTTATCCCCTCATAATTTCCAAATCTCATAAATCGACCATTTACATATTTTTTCCTTATTATAAGGTCATTATTTATAATCATGTTGTAAGTACTTATACTATCCAATATCTATGTACCCAATATATCCATTGATCTCAATTAAATAATAGAAATATTATCCTTTTAAACTTTAATTTTCTTAACCCACGATCTTTGGTTAATTTTATTTGATGATGAATACAATTACTTCACCACCAGTTCCTCACCTTCTACATTATCTTACAAAGACACAAATATATTTTGTGTTTTTAGCTTGCTTAATATGTCTTAAAATTTCTATGATCTACCCATTTGGGTTTCTTATGGTATATCCCTTTATACGTATGACGCAAAATACATGGATTAGTGTCCATAACTTATACAAAAAAATAACCATTTAGAACATACCATGAATATAAAATTATGGTTATTTTTTTTGTTTCTCATGCAACTAAAAGTGACTCTTTGATATAGAATACATATATTATGTGTGTTCCATCATTTCAAAAAAATATCACTAAACATTTGGTGTATTTTTGTGTGTCTTCACTACTCCAAAGTTTAGTTTTTGTGTCTGTTATGAGTTTCTCAATGTAGCTTTCTTCCCGAGAGTTGGTGTTTGGGGTTTATCATCAACCATTGTTGATTTCTTACTATGGTCAATCCCCATATCTGATCTTTATTTTTCCATGAACCACTACACTGGTAGAATAGTATCCACATTCTATATAGATTCCCCATGCACCTCCTTTCCTTCTTCCATAGCTCATGAACTCAAAATTCTCAATGCCCTGTTGGGTGTTATAAGTCACTCTTGGTTATCAAAATTTGGTCATAATTTCATGTATTCACCTTTCAGTACCTATATTATCTTAACCTAATGTTTACTTGAATTTATCAGACCATTAAAAATCTAGGAATTATCATCATTATTCGTGTGGTGATCAATCTCTTTTCTTGAATTTCCACACTTTCCAGATTTAAGTTTTTTAATCTGTACTTTTTGTTTTGAGTCTTCCTATTCCTTTTTCTTGGTATATAGATTGAATTAATAAAAAATATATTATATTTTCTTGTTTTATCACTAAAAAATGTTAATTTTCTTAATGAGTTCTTCGATTTTAGCTTCATGATCAACTATACCTACATTATAGTATCTTCATCATTATGATATTCAACTTGTGTATTGTCTACAACAACCACTGTGACATATTCTTTGAGTTTTTTATAGTCCTCAATATCTTCCACTTCTTATTCATTTGATCCATCATACTTTTTAAGGTTCTTTTTTTAATGAATTTATGCTGGAGTTTCTAATTTCTCTCTATTTATTTTAATGTTTTCCTCATAGATTCTACTTCCTTATCATTACCATAAAATTAATTAGGACACCTAGTAGTAAGATTATCCACTTTCCTATATATATATATAAATAATGTTGAAGTTCTCCTTAAAATTTCATTTTTAGTCTTTTGAGATCAGTGGATAGAAAATAAATAATATCATCAACTTATTTGTCAATAAGTTATTATTTGAATGAGTGTTTCTTCATATCCTTGAATTCTATCTAATGAGAGTTTTTATTTGGAATAGACTCATTATCATTGTTAATTATTTTATATGAAACAAGAGTGCTATAAAGGATATAAAATATAACCTAATTGAGAAATTTTTCCTCAAGAACTTAAGCTTTTTAATTGAAACAAGGGTGAAATCTTATAATATTTTTTTAAAAAATTAACACCATCAAGTACTTTTCTATGTACATGGATATCTTTTAGAAGGATTTACACTTGATAAAAAATCATCAAATAATTTATTCCATACCATTCTAAAATATTCATATTTATTCCAAAAAACTAAAAAAAATCCTAGAATTTTGAATCACTATAATAAATGTTTAGAATCTTTTCCCACATAGAATGATATATTTTTCAAAATATCACATTTGTGTCAATAGTGTTATCTAAAGATCCCCCTAATGCATTGATTTACTTAGAATCAATATCCAAATCCTTATAATCTGTGTATGATAGAACACCGCTCACTATATTGACCATGATTCAATTAATAACTTCCATATACACATCTATCCCCAATGTTTAAAAATAATGTTGCATTCAATTTTTCTATAACTAGAATTTATTTCCTTCAAAAATAGAAATTCCCATATGGTTGAAAAGTGTTGCCATAAATTTTAGAGAGAGAAAATATTCCCCAAAAACTTGGATATGATACCAATTGTTTTTTCCAAAAAAAGTTTATATCTTATAACATATTCTCTATTTTTGGAATTTTAGAATCCACTTTTCTAGGTTTAGTGTAAACCAATAAAAAATTGATAAGACATCAAAAACATACAGAAATAATGTTATGAATAAAAGGAGATATATCAATCAAACTCATTAATATGTGAGTATAAGGAGACACTCTAATATTTTTAGGATTAGTGTTATCATGGTCAAAATAAAGCTAATATTTGTCTTTAATGTCAGAGGTGATGAGTTCCACAACCGATAAGTAATTATCTATAGAGAAGAGGTCATAATCAAAATCTTGAAAAATAAAATTAAGTTATTATGTCATCCACTAATTTCATTATTCCTCAATGCCCCAAGGATATTTCTCCTTATCCAAACTATTATTATCCTCTTATGTTATTTCGGTTTTGATGTAAGAAATGTGAAATTCCTCGGTTCAAGCCTTGTAAAATTTTTGGTAGGAAGATTTTTTCCTAGAGAAGTGTTGTGGGAATGAAAAGTTACATGCTTATTCTTTTCTATGCTCTCACTTATAGATTTGGGGATTATACCCTTTAGGTCTGATTGAAATTGATTTTTCTGCACTGGTGATTTTAAAATATCTTTGTCCTTCAATTGTATAGAAAATAATTTAAAATCAAATATTGTAACTGGTAGCCTAGGAAGTGATGAATATTCCTTTAGTACACATGACCTCTTCATTAGATTAGTGTATCCTTAAAAGTCTAATCCCACCTTCTTGACTTTCTTATAAGTGGATCGATAATATTCTTCCACCCATACCTCTTAATTTCTCTTTATAGAACATGTATGGGTGTTGAATCCATTCTCCAATACCTTATAATCCTTACTTCCTCATTGAGAAAACTCTCATTTATGTTCCACATCACCAATTTTATATCCATAATCCGTGTTTATCACATGATATACCAAGGCTACAAACTTTATCTGAATCTTAACACTAGAGTGGGTCTCTTAGATAAACATCTAGGTTGTCCCATGAAAAGCTCCAAATATCCATTCCCTTCCTGGCCATCGACTCCATAATCCTTACCGGAAGACCCACATGATTCTATTAACATGATGTTATCCATATAAATTATAGTTATGGACTCAATATAGTAGGATTTGGAACTATCTTCCATGAAAAAGTGAGGTACTTGGTTCACTGCTTCAGTATAAGAAGGTTGGATTCCCTCAGATCGAGACTCACCTACAGGATATGATCACTCTTAATTTTTAGTCTCCCTTGCAAACTCAACCACATTTTTCTTCAAGGATATAATCTTATCTATATATTTTTCTTGGAAAGCCTCAACCACATATAAATAGTCAACCTTAAGAGCATCACAAACTTTGTGACAAAAACCATACACTAATTTCCATTTATGGTCAAAGGGAAAAACATCAGTCCATGAATCATAGTGAATAAGTTTCTTATGATTATTCTTTACCTCAATATTTATTGAGACAGAATATAATGAGGGTTTAGAAAAATCAACATCAACATAAATTAAGGGATCAATGGGATGATATAGAACTTGGGTATTGATATTTGAACAAAGTAAGTGACTAATAATAATTCTAATCATCTGAATAATAGAGGGGTTTTAGAAATAAAGTGGTAAACCTAAGATACTAAACCAAATCACCATAGTATCAATGTCACGATTCTTATGCATCAAAAAGTACCATCCATTTTGGAACTACTAGAAATATTTGATGTAACAAAATCCACTAGACTACATACAGACCCTATCATCTTCATAAGAAAAGAAATCACCATTTTCTAAGCATCAGGTAAGTCGACCACCATTCAATTACGATGGCCCAAATATTCATTGATGAATCTATCGATGAAATCAATAGGAGGTCTATATCGACTAAAATGGTAAAACCTAGTGAGATTTTTTAGGGATTATGCTTATGAAAATTCTATGAGGAAGACCTAAAAATAAGGGTATTTATTAGTAAACTAGGGACCTTTAGGCTAAACATGATACCCTGAAATTTAGGGAGAATATATGGGTTAGTGAAAGGGGAGAAACAGTGAGAGGGACCATCCTGATTTGTAATAGCAACTTCATTGCCTCGCTCCACTACTAGAGTGGTAGGAATTATGAAAATGACCAATATTTGGGGAAGGAAACCCTAGTGATGATGAAAGGGAACTACCATCCTCTTTTAAATACATGGTTTATATCCTGAGAGGGGAGTGAATATAGAAAATCCAATTTTAAATTTCTACTTTACTAATGATATTATACAACTTCTAGTAGGGAATATCTTTCTATCTTGTAGATGATGTGAAATAAATAAAGTATTAAAGAGAGATAGAATACATTTTTACTTATTCCACCCAAATAGGTTAATATAAAGAGCATGCATGGAAATATTCCTATTCAACTAAAAAACTAAATCTCACTGATTTTGGTTACAAGGTTCAAATTGGTTACACTGATCCTATGGGTTTACAACCATGGGAACTTTAAATATCACTACTCTCACACACTTTGGGAACTCTTTTCTCCTCATAGTACAACCTTCTTATTCCATGCATAATAGATGAGAAACAAAACCAAAGGTGGTGTTCTAATATTCTTAAACTTATTCTACTTAATGAAATTTACAACAACCTTCCAATTATTGACTTCCTAGAACACCTCCCTTTATTTATTTCTCTTTCCAGTGTAAAAATTATAATATATACCTTCAATTTTTTAGAAATGAATAACCAACACCTCTTTTTTATTTTCTTTCCCTCAAGTAATTTCTATAAAATATTCTTCTTAATTTTTCTATCCACTTTCATGATGAAATATCCACACATATTTTTCGAGGAATATTTATTATTTATTTTTGTAATATTTTTTTCTTATTTTTCTCAAAAAGTAACTGATTACCTTTTTAATGAAAATTAATTTTTAAAGAAATAGGTAAGTTCCTTATTTTCTACCCCAAAGAAATCGACATACCAAATCTGGAAGAATAAACCTTCTACAATGTGCTCTATCATCCAAAGATAGGGTCCAAAAACATCTTCCTACTAGTGTATTTAAAATATACTCAACCTATCACTATAAAACCTTCCTCAATAATATCTTATAGTTCCATGACATGGTGCATGTGGTTAACTCCAAATCCATAAAACCATCCTTAAAATTGAATTAAAATACTCAAAATAACATTTATTGATTCTATATTTAAACTTAGTTTGATTTCATTTAATTTAATATATATGATGGATTAATTATACTTTAGTATTAATAAAATTAATCATAGTTTCTATTGGATAAATTATAAAAAACCCATAAAGGGGTTTCTCATATGCACCCCTGATAATTTATATGTAGGCCACCAATGATTCACACACAGATCATGATGACTCATATGTAGAGGGTGATGACTCAAACACAGTTACTCCATAAATTATATAAAATCCTTGTCTTTTACAATTTTTTTATTCTATATTGAATGAATCATACACAGTCCATCATGACTAAACATTGGAGTAAAATGACTTATATAAAATCAATGATCACTTTTCTAAATGACTTGTATACATAGTGTAAATAATATATACATAGGGACTTATATATTTTTCTAATAATTTTCTCAATAACAAATTTCACATAATTAATCTTGAACACTTTAAAACCTCTTATAAACTTTAATGTAGATACACTATTCATTGAAAAAAAATATTAAATATTCCTTACACTTCATTTCCAATAAAAACAAGTCAAAATCCACTATATGGAGACTTTTATCAATAGAATATATCAAAAAATTCATTATAGATTATCCTCAGGTCTTTATACTTGTTCCACAAAACCTTAAATTTATATTCTAATACTTTTGAGTCATATTAATTGATGTAAATCAACTTTTCCTAAATGAAATGTGAGGATTTACATGAAATCACCTTCATGTAGATTTTATTGGATAAATCTCCCACTAAAACATTGATTCATTTGGTGTAAACATATACTTATTTATGGTATCCTTCTAATAAACACCCACTATCTATAGTGAATAAATTACCCTAAATAATAACTATATAAACATCCATTCCTAAGGATAAAAGTAGGGTTGACTATGATTCTTAAAAAGCAGAAATTTATTTCCCATTGAAGATCAAATCCCCTTTTTGATTTACTAATACTATTTCTTCTATTTAGTGACATTCATATACTTTCACCATTTTATTTGAAAACAATTTTTAGACCTAATCATTTAAATGACCCAAGGGGGTGGTGGGTGGGGTGAATTGGGATATGGCATATAAAAATAATCCCCCCCCGTGACCTTGCTTCATCATTCAAAAAACACTATTCTCTATTTATCTTATAGGAATTTATAATATAATGAAAATCATATAATATACATAGTAATTTTAATTGGTATATCTAAAATGGGGAAATATAAAGAGTATAAAAGGATTGTGATATGATGTACCATAATCACAAAAGCACATAGTTGTTACAATATTTAGATAAAAATCATCGTTCCAAGGTTTATAACTACTCACCCTTCTAATAACTCACTACTATCTTGATTTAAAAGATATAATTTATCCTTTAGAAGAATAGTATGATGATCTATATCATCTATGAATTGATTCACACTACCATTAGAGTGATATAAAGCTCTGTTTTCATCAAAGTGAATAAATCCCCTTTATTATATAAAATATTCTTAATTCATTATTCCTTAGAGGAATTACATTCATGAATTAGTCATTTTTAAACAAAACCACACAAAATTTCTTCACTAACTTCCTATATGAAGGTTACATTATGAACTACTTCTTTTGTGAACCAAATTCTTGGAAACACTTTATGGACTACCATCTCCATCAACCACGTCTACACGATTACCTCAAAACCCCCTTTATTTACAAACAACTTATCTTCATGAACTCATTTCCGTTATAAACATCCTCCTTTATTTAACGACTTTCCTTCATGAACTGTTACACTGCAAGAACTAAATTCCACAGAAATATTTTGCAGAATTCCCTCAGAGTTAATTGATCTTACTTTTAATCTCTTGTTTTCAAATTCTCACTCTTCTTAGTAATGAAATTATTAAAGGTATATATATTGAAAAGTAATTCTAAAAAACACGCTAATCATGAGATTTATATTTCAACCTTCACACACACCCCTTCACATATGACTTTTTATACATAGACCACATATCACCATTTTCACTCACCCATAAAACACATGATTTATGGTGATTATTTTGTGAATTTCATGAAAATTAATCTAGAAAACACTTTTGATATTTCAAAAAAATCATACATGAAATTAATTTTATAGTACAATTCCTATCACCTAATTCATTTATGCCTTTTCATAGTTCCCACCTCCACAATTAAAAAACCCACACCACCACATATTCATAAAAACCTACAACTCATGCTTAGTTATTTTTTCATGTAACTCGTATATGAACTGTTTACCACATAATCCGTACATGATAATGTAAGTTATATAAAAAAATTATTATCCTCTATGAAAATTAATCATTTTCCATTTTTTATGTAATTTCCCAAAACATAAAACTATTTCCAGAATCACTTTGCTAAATAGTTTTTATAAAAAATATATTAGAACTTTGAAAACCCACTTTTTCTACAATTCACTACCTTTTAAAAAATACAACAAAATAAAAACTTTGAAACACCACTATGAAGAATTTTTACCAATATTACCACATATTGAGTCCTACTCTAGGATCTTATGATACCATGGTTCCCTAATCAACAACTTTCCAATTCTACTAATTGTACATTGTATTATACCCGGTCTTGATAATCTAATTCAAGGTTTATGACCTTTATTATCATCATTTGACTCACACATTCAATACTTCTATGGTCTGAAATAATTTCCAGTAAAAATTTATAGTCATTTAAATTCCCAAATTACCATAATGATGGACTTGTCTTACTTCATTAATTATTGTGCAAAGCCACTCATCCCCTTAGAATTTCACAAGACCCAATGACCAAGACACCACTTTTCATAATTCTAAAAAATCTCATACTAAAATCTCATATAATATTAATATATCAAAAAATTCACAACCTCATAAACCCTTTTTCATTTTTACATCAATTTATTTACATATATATGCATCAGTTCTCATTGGTCAATCACATCCAACAATTTCCCCAATAGAAACTTCTGCTCTGTCCAACACACATCATCACACCGAGGGTCAACATACTTTTTATATCCCTTGGTCACCACAAGGTGTTTTTTTACCTTTAAAATTTCTTTTTATATGTTATTTATATATTTACATGATTTAATAATAAGAAAACATCCCACAGATGTTTATCTCAAATATTTTAGGCTTGTTGGCCTATGAAAACTCATAATTTTAATACACATTAATTCATGATTTATTACATAAATATACACTTAATATAACCCTATAAGATTATGAATCCTAGTGTATTTGGATAATTAGGTATATAAAATAACAAATTTAAAAATAAAAACAAAAAAATTATTTAAAAACTCCATAATATGTGATTATATTCCGTGAATTTTCTAAAACTATGTGGGATAACTTGGGGGCATACACAAGAAATGAAAGAGATATAAATCCCAATAAGGGAATAATCAAATAATAACATGATGAAAGTAATATATGTGAGTAAATAGGAATATAAATGAAACCTAAAAGGGGTGATAATCATAACATTTAACAATGAGGCATGATATAACATGATAATTTCAAGGCAACATAGGAATGTGGAAACAACATAAAACATTACATAAGAATAAGTCAAGTCCAAATGCTTAGAAAATATCTCATGGAGGAAAAAGTAACATTATTGATTAGGTTTACTCCCTAATCCAATACATAATATATCATGAGAAAGAAATTTTACCTACTACATTGGAGGTCTATTGAATTTTAGGCCCACCAGTCACATTCATATCTTGTACAAGCATAAGTGTGCCACATAGATCATACAACATAAGGATGTATTTCATCTCTTTTAATTCCATGATTAAGGAGTTTGAGATAAATAAATAGAATTTAAAAAATTAAAATATGATATTTACTTCTTTTTTAATACCCTTGAGTGGAAACAAGGATGGGTATTCACTACACAATTATTTGGCATGAAAAATAGCAAGAAAATTTATACAACATAAAAACGGTACATAAAGATTCATACAAGGGATTAATTAGATTTAATGGGATATAAAATCACTTGGAAATAGTAAGGATAGAAAAAGGTATATTTAAGAACAAAATAAAACATGAAAAATTGTAAATTAAAGGGAATAATGTAAAGAAAGTGCTTTAATAAATAAGTGAAGGAGAGGATCCCTTACCTTGATAAGATGATTCTTAAATATTGGTAGGAGGTTATTAATAGATTTTAGGATCCTTGGGATAACTATAGAGAGGTAAGGGCAGAGTAATTTAATACTACAATATTTCTGAGTGAAGAGGAATGAGTGGTTGTATTGAAATAGTGGGTTCCATATACCCAACTATTCAATACTTTTGATTAAAATATCATGTATATAATTATCTATACATGATGTCATCTTACCATTATAGTGTATACTTTTATGTGTCCACTATTGAAATGGTAATGTCTAAATATTAGTTGTTATATCGAAATGTTATAGCAGATCCCATGATATAATGAGAAACTCTAGATTCTATGACATTAATATTAAATATATGTTCTATGGTCTAGATACATTATACTAATCAGACACAATAGATGTTTGACTATTAGGTGTTGTGGGATCATAAGAATTGAGACTTCTTATCATTAATTTCTCACTTGGTGATCTATAGTAATGAGATAGTGAGGACAGACCTACCAATAGAAACACCACATGTTTCAGGTGTCATTGGATGTTCATATCTATGATCATGTGTAATGGTCACCTAACTTTAGATCAATACCAATGTATGTCATTTGATTGTATACTTTGATGCAAGATTAAAACCATGGAAATGAAGTCGCGGAGAGGTAGTTTGTGTTTAGTGCATCATTGGTGGCATGACATTGGTTTATTGGTAAAGAAAGGATTTGTTGCTTCCGAGTTATGGAAGTAATATATCTCAGGCCATGTTGATAAGGATAGAAGTACCTTTATAAGACCTTGGCTAGGGTAGTCTAAGGTAAATCCGTCCATTCATATCAACAAATAATAAAGCAATAAAAGGGCGATGACACGTGAGTGCATCTTGCTTTATGAGATATTACATAAAAAGAGATTATATTACATAGTATGTTTTCGTAGGTTGGTTGTCACTTCTATGAAAATACTTATCTCTTGAAGGGCCATGATGGGTTGCTAGATCCCTCTCTTGGCCTGTGAATACTATGAACTACTGTCAAGATAAGGGCTTAGAGGGTCACACACCATAGCATATTCAAGAATATACCCTATTCAGTTGAATAAGAGTTTTGGACATGGTGGGCCCCACCACTAGGGTCTGGGACTTGTCCAAGAAATATGATCACCAATTAAATAAATAAATTCATATTATTTGAGTTTAGAATAATTATAATTGAATTTTTTATTAAATGTATTTACAAGTTTTAAGTAAATACAAGAGAAATATTAATTGATGAATATTAAAAATATTCAAGGTTTAATTAATATTTAGGGGAACAATGAGTCATGTTTTGGACTCAATTATTATCATTTAATATATTTAATATATTAAAATAAAATGATAATAATATTTATGACTCAGTTTAGTAGTCATAATATGTCATTAATAGTGCGTTGATTATTCAGGGACCGGGTTGGCATTTCCAGGTAAACACATAACACACTATAAATAGTAGGGGAGGGGATTTGAAAAAGAACCATTAATTAGAGTTATATCTATTATATTCTCTCCCATGTTATAGAGGGAGATGCTCTGGATCCAAGGAGCTCAAATCGAGCACTCTCTCAGGCATCAAAAGTAGATCGATGCGGTGATCGTTAGAGTGTTGAAGGAGTTATCGTAGCTCCACGCTAGCAACCAAATTATGATGATCAAAACTCCTGTGGATTCCTTTAAGTGTGTGTGGATGATCCAAAGGCGTTCGATGTAAAATTATTTGAGTAGAGATCACCAATGGTGATTAGACGTTGTGCATAGCTTCAGATTTAAACCAGGTATTTTATAGTTTATTTTTGTGCTTAAAACCCTTCACGCGAGATCGTCGACTTAAATCGGGTAGCTGTTCGCCGACATCGATAAGTTTGCATCAATCATTGGTGAAATTTTCTAAAATCCCACATTTTTGGGGCTTCCACTACACGATCGCTTCCTTAAAGTGGTATGAGAGCGATCACGTGTCGATTTTAAACCAAAATAATTAAGTTTTCATTAATCTTTGAATATGGAATCATTACGGTCCCAACACCATAGACTGATTATGAATCTGATATCAGATAGCTAATCTGTGGCCATTCAAAGATTTTTTTAAAATTAGATAAACTCCTCCTACCCACTGGAATTCCGATCATTAGAATAGTGTTTTCCAGGACCAAATATTTTTCATGATAATCTTAATTATTATTATTATAATTATATTATTATAATAAAAATAGTTTTATTATAATAATATTATATATTTAATTATAATAGTATTATTAAATTAATAATAATATTATTTTTCTAAAGCCTACTTAGGCTTTAGAAAAAATTAAGTGTGTGGGAATTTTTTAAAGGGGTTGCTTGTATTTTTTTAAAAAGGAGGGGAGACCTACTTTGCAGGTCTCCAGCAACAAAAAACGAAAAAAGCCTAAAAAAGGGGTTTGGGGGGCTAAGCGGCCCTCCCTGTCCGGTTGCCTCCCTCGTGGAGACATGCTGCAGCGGGCACCTCGCGCCGGTGACCACCTCCTCCTGCACCCGCAGCTGGCGCCGCCTCCCGGCGATCCCTCTTCTACCCTCAGCGCCGCCCTGGTCACCCCCTCTTAAACCAGGTCATCGGTCTGACCTTCTTCACACCTTCCAGATAAGCCACCTCCTAGCCACTAAGTGGGCCTCCTTTCCCCAAACAAACCATGTCATCCACCTCCACCCTTTCCAGGCTGCGTCACAATCCCAGTTCTAAGTCGCTGGTCACCTCCATGATGTACCAGGTGCCCCTCCGACCGGCCATCGCCGAACCGTCCCCATGGTCACCACTGACCTCCTCCTGTTGCATCAGTACCCTGCGGGCCTCCTTCACCTGATTGTGCCACAAACTCCCACATGATCCACTATTGGGAACTTGCCGGGCCGACCCCCCCTTCTTTGCTGGACACCTGCGACCACACCCACAGTCGACTACCCACCCACCTCTCGACCAGCCGCCTATGGCGGCACCCCATGTCACGACCCCACCACCACCAAAGGGATCTAGTTTGACCAATGCACCTATCATGCCTCGATCACCGGTCCCGTCTCCTCCAGCCAAGTGCACCGCATAGACGTCCTCTGGTGACCTCCCGCATCAGGCTAACTAGTCCTCATAGCGGGAAGTTATTTTTCACTACCCAGAAATAGGTTCGGGCAGGTATGCCCATCCCAAAATGGGTTTGAGTAGACCCGACTGGCCCAGAATGCCCCAACATAGGGTCGATACCACCCGGATTGGGCCTGCGTAGGTTCTTCCCAACCTGAACATCCCTTTCTCGAAGTTTTATGGGCCCAGGTGATTTAATTTAATGAAATATTAATCAAAATAATTGATTTAATTTCAGTTGAGAATTAAATTAATTAAACATTAATTTTTGGTTATTAAAATTTAGGGCAACATAATTAATTTAATTTTATTCTAAAAACTAAATTAATTAAACGGGACCGAATGATGTAAATATTGGATTAAAAATTAGAGTGAAAATTTTAATTCAATTAAAATTCCCTCTAGTTTATTTTAATGCAAGTTTAATTTTAATTATGCATTTATTTAATATACACAAGTTAATGCCTATGTTTATAGTGAGTCTGAGACTGACCAATCAATGTCTAATTTATGTTTATTTATTTTAATTACTTATTTAATTGTTGCGTTCCAGTTTGAAATAATTAGTTTAATAAAAAGGAGATCTGCTTGTCGTCTTAGAGTCCTTATATGTATAAGGGTCTGCACACCCATTCTCAGTGTTGTATATTTATACCCTGAGATCCCCTCTCTTGCATGCTAGTAATGTTGTATAATGACGATATGACCAGTGACACAGTTTGTGCCGAGTCATGATGGTGCAGCAGACACGAGATGTGATGCATTGGAGGGGCATATGCTACAATATGAGTTGCAAGACATGCGACTCAAGGTATTACCCCTAGTGTTTAGGTTGGTCCGTTATTCACTCAGTGGATCAACCATTAATACTAGCTCATGATCAGGTTTTTCATTTTATTTCTGCATGGTTTATTATTTTGTGAATGAATAGTTAGAGTGTGATCACATAGAATAATAATAAACAAGCATGCAAGATAAAATAATAATGTAATGCCTTGAAATTTATATTTATGTCAAAGTAAATTGTGAGTGAGATCACATAGTATGTTCTTATAAAATAAAAAATGATTTATTTTGTCACATTAAAAATAATAAAACCCTCAAAGATATATAAAGTCATAACCACCTTCTGTCATTCAAATTTGGACAAAACAGTCTATTTGAGGTGTCAGTCATGCCATAGATGAGGGTGCCTCTTACTACCGGGGAGTCCTTGTAAGAATGATGGGTCATTGTAACAAAAGTGCTAGTAAGGATTAGCCATATCTAACTTAATATAATTTTAGAGGCAATCATTGAGTAAATCGAGTTCTACTTTTAGAAGCTGGGACTTCACTCAACAGATCAAGGAACCACAAGTTAAAGCGGTCGACCAACCAAAATCCTATCTTGAACCCTCTAAGTAGTGGTGTAGCCATAGCTTTTAGACTATGAGGGGTGGTTTCAGGATCCTTTCCACTAGAATACTCTAGTGATAGAGTATTCCAATTCTAGCACAAAGGGTTATTATAATCCAGTAAAATAGTGGGAGACGTTAAATGATTTATGTAATTAATAAAAATGACTTAACTGGTAATCATGATAAAGGGTATTAATCTACTAATTTTTTTGAAGTTAAAATGGATAGATAAACATCAAGTTTAAAAACTACGATATTATATTGGAAAAAGTGAATTTCTACTCTGGCATGAGTATCCATGAAAAATATGGGCACTTGCGCATAGTATTTTGATATAAGAAACTCAAGGTGTTAGTGTCCCCAACAATATTAAAGTATCTCAAGAAGCGAGGGTGAAACTGATTACAATATAATAATGTACAAATCATATGATAGTTATATCACTATGCTTTCATCAATATCCAGTGTTATTTGCGGTCGCTACACCGGGACATGGATGATAAAACACGAAGTTTCATATCCATGATGTCTGTAAGGAGAAAGAGAAGAAATGATATGAATAAGGCGATGTTACACCAACATGTGTAAATTGAAATATTGATCAAGATCTCTAAATGGATCCCTTTCTCATATCATTTTCACCACTTTACTCAAGTTTTGTTTTAGGTAACAAAATGAACAATTATTGAGTAATCTCTTCATTACCTATTCAGGTAAGTTTCACCAAATGAATAAGAATTTCCAAAACAGTTTTATCTTTGATTATTATGGAGAATAAATTGAAAGACAAGGGGAAATTCCAAAAGTCAAGTAATTACACTATCACATTTACAACGCCCTTTAATGAATGAGGTATTAACAAAGGTTATTTGAATTTTATATTATAAAACAATGGAAGTTTAATAGTAATTCAATAAATTAATGAAGAAAGTTACAACTTATTCTTCAGAAATATTCATCAATTTTAATGTTTTAGTTTTACTACTTGGGTATTAAATACAATATTCTGGTGACATATGTGTATTCTAATACGGTAACCAAGTAAGTATAGAAACCTTATTGGAAGTCAGGTGTATTCTCTAAGTGGTTGTGAAAGGGTGATACCTAGGCCAATGGTGAGAAGTATATGACTTCTTTTATTTCCAAGTTATAGATTCGTGTTGAACTATTATTGAGTATAACCACAAACATTAATATCATATGTCCTTGTATGTAAGGATACATTCTTTTAGGTTCTAAAATGAATGTTGTTTTTGGTATTTAATACTCAATCAAAAGTTCAATAATATTTAAATCATAGCCACTTCGGAGGTGGCGTAGTGGTAGGTGGTTGATGGCCATAACAACAGTGTTTAGTGTGGTCGAGGGTTTGATTCATGGGAGCCCGCTCTTGGGGGAATTTCCACCTCCCATGTACCACTCGCCTTTTCGGGTCACCCGGTGTCTCACTGGGTGGGAAGAATGTGCGCACTTCACCTAGCTGACAGATTGTTGTGCCGAACCATCGCTAATTGAGGTGTAACCCCATGGAGCGCTTTTTCATCTTGGATGACAACGACTCCTCCCTAGATGGGGATTCTTTGGATGATATCTTCATGGGAAGGGGGGTTCCTGGGTGTGGAGGGTTCGAAAAGGCCACTCCTAGGAATTCCCTTTCTTAGAAGAAGAATAATATTAAAATCATAGGAAATGAATGATGAATGTAAATGTAATAATTATACCCAATTGTGGAAAGATAATTCATTGTAAAAGTAATACTAAAATTGGATGTTAAGAATATACCAAAAATGGTATTTAGGCTCTGTATAACTAAACACGTTTGGTATTATCGACGTCTTTTGTTTGGACAAAAGAACCTTTAAACTAAAGTTATGTCCCAAAGATTTTGGAAATAGTTCAACAAGTGAACATGAACTATTCCAAGCATAAGCTAAGGGTATATAAACTTGATATAATTCCTTTAAGTAATTAAGGAAAGGTAAAATGATGTAATTTAATGGTTAAAAGATATGAGATACTTCAAGCCGACATCCTGGAGAATATATTGACTATGAAATCAACGATCATGACAATGTATGTGGAGTAATTCCTAAACGCACATTACCTTATCCAAATCAAAACTTTTATATTAATTAGGAGGATCGATGATGAATTCTTACATGTTTACATTGATTAAAAAAATGTAACATGGAGTAATTGCTAAACACACATTTTATACATCAACATATTGATGTAAGTAATATCAATGTTACAACTTGCAGAAACTTCCATTATATTTCATGAAATGCTTTGAAAATAATGGAGATATCCCATAACCACATTCCAACTATAAATGAAAAATGAATATCATACGAGTCATGGTATGATGGAAATACCTTATATCATATGAACATGTGTTTATATGCAAAGAGTTTGTTAGGATATAAACAAACTTGAATATGGTACAAAAAAATGTGCATATATTGTAATTATCCTAATGGTTGCTTAGGAGATTACATAAATCAATAAGATAGAAAATTTGTAGTCAAGTGATACATTATATTATATAATAGGGTGTGTATCTTTACTAGAGATAGTGGGAGCAATATTTACTTGAGTTTAGTCAATTCTTAATATGCACAAATAGTTTTCATAGGAACTAGTTCCACAAGCACTTGTAGAACAAAGTATGTTCCAGTGACATATACTACGTAGGAAGGATAAAACCATGGTTATGGTTTTTATATTCATTGTGATCAGTGATCTATTATTCAATATGAAAAATATTTCCTACAAGTATGAAGTGTATGAAAATTTTCTAAAATTGACAAGACCAACTAAAATTAAATTAATAGATTCCATGTATCAAAGTACAAAGGGGATTAAATATTTAATACTAAGGTGGGTATTCAAGTTAATTGATATATGGATGGTACAAGCATAGTACCAATAAGGATCGATTGGTTTTACCAAGTTTTATGCCTAAATCCATTAGTATTTTACTTTTCATAGCTAATATCTATGATAAAATTATTTATCATTAGATGTCATGACCACCAATCAGGGATGGTGTTAATATGATGCAACCAGAAAGAGATGGCCACATCCCATAATGCTAATAAAGGTTTTAAGTTACTAAAATCCAGTATAGGATTAAATTAATAAACATGTTCCTAGAATATACATTTGAAACTAATGATTTCCATGTATCTATGAGAGGTTAGTGGGAGAGACAAGGTTTTCCAAGTAATGTGTGTTTGGAAACATTTGGAAAACATACATTGTTCTTCAATTTAGTTAAGACCAAAATGAAACATATTCTCTAGTGATTTAATTAAAGTAGAAACATAAGTTATAGGGAATGGGATCTACTAAGGTTGATCTATAGGATACTTGGTCCAAGTCAATCGTACATATAGTGACATTGTATTGGAAAATAAAAGTTGGAACAATTTGAGAGATGAATTTTTGCCTATGTCATAGTGCATAATCTCTTATGGTTGACATGTCTGGTACATGGGAAGAGATAAATGTGTTGATTTGAAGTCCATACGCTTAAGATATAGATTAATCACATAATCCATAACATGTAAAAGAATTTATATTTCCAGTATATGATTTATAATAGGAAAATATCAGTAATATCCAGGATCACTGCAAGGGATGTAGTCAGAACTATCTAATTGTACTTCAGAAAGTACAAAAGATATGTACCTAGTAAGTGGAGAAGAAATGATACTAGTTTTTGGGGATAAAACTAGTATTCCATAGATAAATGTGATCCACTTTCACAGTTAGGCTAAAGGTGATGAGAGAGTCAAGCTCATATAATCCAATTGTAGTCACACCAACAAAGAGCGAGTATGTTGCAGCTTATAAGGCTACTAAGAAGTAGTTAAATGCAATAATATTTTCTAGTTCTGGGAATCTCACCTGGAAATTAATGTATTATCATAATATAAATTATGATATTCTTATTAAGCCAAGATGTTATGTTATGACAGTGGAAAAGAAGAATATACTCGAGATACCATCTCTTGAGATGTTTTACTCTAATATATGAGGTCGCTATAGCAGAATAGCCACGTGGAGGAACCGTGGTGGACCTATTAGCTAAAGCGATTACTCAACATAAACATGATATTCATCATGTGAGAAGCTTACAAGTTTGGTTAGAAAGTTGGCTATAGTGAAAGTGGGAGTGTTGAAATAGTGGGTGACCTAGACCCAACTATTCAGTGATTTTGATTACCATATCAATGTATATAGTTAGCTATACATGATGTCATCTTACCCTTATAGTGTATACTTGTTTTCATCCACTGTTAAAATGGCATTGTCCAAATATTAATTTTCATATCAAAAGGTTAAAGAAGATCCCAGGATATAATGAGAACCTCTAGATACTATGAAATTAATCGTAATATATGTTCTATGGTCTAGATACATCCAATTGATCAGACATAGTAGATTTTTGACTATTAGGTGCCGGGGGCTCATAAGAATTGATACTTATTATCACAAAGTTTGCACTTGGTTATCTCTAGTAGTGATATCATGAAGACAAACCCTCCAATAGAAACACCACATCTTTTAGGTGTCATTGGATGTTCCACTCTACGATCATCTGTAATGGTCTCCTGAATTGAGATAATTCCAAATGTACATAATTTGATTGCATACTTTGATTCAAGAAAAAAACCATGGAAATGAATTCATGGTGAGGTAGTTTGTGTTGGGTGTGTCATTGGTGGCACAAAATTGGTTGAATAGTCAAGAAAGGATTTGTCTTTTCCGGGTTATGGAAGTAATATATCTCAGGAGATGTTGATAAGGATGGAAGTACTTTTATAAGACCATGGATATGGTAGTCAAAGGTAAATACATCCAGTTAGATCAACAAAAAATAAACCAAGAAAAGGGTGATGACACGTGAGTGCGTCCTTCTTTATGAGATATTATAGACAAAGAGATTATACTACACAGTACATTCTCATAGGTTTGTTTTTGCTGATGTGAAAATCCTTATCTCTTTAGGGGCCATGATGGGTTGCTAGATCCCACTCTTGGTATGTGAATACTATTCACTTGTTTCGAGATAAGGGCCCAGAGGGTCACACACAATAGCATACTCAAAGAATCTACCCTATTCAGTTGAATATGAGTTTTGGACATGGTGGGACCCACCACTGGGGTTTTGGATTCATTCAATA
This sequence comes from Viscum album, assembly GCA_963277665.1. Classification (NCBI taxonomy): domain Eukaryota; kingdom Viridiplantae; phylum Streptophyta; class Magnoliopsida; order Santalales; family Viscaceae; genus Viscum; species Viscum album. Next base: position 152,103,490 of record OY728159.1, read on the forward strand.
AATACGATCACCAATGTAATAAATAAATTCATATTATTTGAGTTTAGAATAATGAACATTGATTTTATTTATTAAATGTATTTATGAGTTTTAAGTAAATACATGAGAAATATTAATTGACGAATATTAAACATATTCAATGTTCAATTAATATTTATGGGAAGGATGAGTCAAGTTTTGGACTTAATTATTATCATTTAATAAATTTAGTATATTACAAGAAAATGATAATACTATTTATGACTCGGTTTAGTAGTCATAATATGTTTTTAATAGTGTATTGATTATTCGGGGGCCGGGTTGGAATTTCTAAGTAAACACATAACACACTATAAATAGAGGAGGATGGGATTTGAAAAAGAAATATTCATGGGAGTTCTCTATCTTATCTTATTTCCCATGTTCTAGAGAGAGATGATCTGGATCCAATGAGCTCAGATCGAGAACTCTCTCAGACATCGCAAGAAGAGCGATGCGGTGATCGTCAGAATGTCGAAGGAGTCATCGTAGCTCCGCGCTAGCACCCAGATTTTGATGATCCACATTACTAAATATTCCTTAAATCACATGTGGAAGATATTGAAGAGTTATGTGTTAGATTCTTTGATTAATCATCGCCAATGATGAGCAGACGTTGTGCATGACTTCAAATTTAAACCAGGTATTACACAGTGTATTCTTGTGCTTAAAACCCTTCATGTGAGATCCTTGACTTAAACTGGGCATCTGTTCCCTAACATCCAAAAGATTACATCAATAGTCGGGGATTTTTTTTTATATCCCAAATGTTTAGGGATTCCGTTTCATTCTCGGTTCCTTCAGGCTGAGTGGGTTATATAAAAAAGAGAGGTTAATTCTCTATTAATTTCTAAACTTAAGTTTTGGACTCTATATGATAAATTAATCAAACCATAGACCATACCATATTTTTTTCCAATGTTTTCTACCAAATATGAGTGGTTTTAATTATTTTATAAGGTTATGAATCTAAATAATTAAAATAACACCCTTGATTATATGGAAGTGAGTCATGTTTATAAAGAATTTCTTTTAAAACCTTAAAATATATTATAAGGTTTAGAGGATTAATTAAGGATTTATAAAATTAATAAAATAAATTTTAAAAAAAATTATAGGATAAATATACATTTTTCCATGTATACATTTTTTGGCATATACTACATCACTTTTGAGTCATTATGATTTCAAAATACATACCATATATTTATATTGTATTTAATTTTTACCAAAAAACTATCCTATCTCAGAAAATTATAAAAAATTCACCCTTGGATAATTTAGAAATGATGATTTAAATAATAATTTTTATTTTATCAAAAAAATTCCCTAAATATGATAATTTACACTTTTAATCAAAATCTACATTTATTGAAAAATACTAGTTTTTTGACAATAACAATTTTTTCTTGACCCTTATAAAAATTATATTTGACATTATAAAATAAAATTATCATTTATATTTAATGAATATTATTTAATGATATAATTTTATTAAAATATAATTATTTCAAAAATTCTTGAATTAATCAAAAAGTGTGTTTTGATTAAAACTGTACTTATCCAAAAAATAGAATTCATTTTTCATCATATCAAAATCTAATTTTAGTAAAACTTATTATTTTATCATTATTAATAAAACAATATAAATATTATAATTATAAAAATATCCAAATTCAATCTATTAATGTCTAGATAAATATCCCTTTATTACACCAGTGAATGCCCCAAGGGCCAGGTGTACGATGGTGAAATTTTATAGGGTTGGTTCGATGAACATAGTGTAATTTCCCGACCCATGATCCACTTAACTGGTTCCACAAACCGGTGGGTCACATGGACTCAAGAACTCCTCCTCATATGATAGAGGCTGTTGACCACCAATTTGGGTTTAAGGTGGTACATTGGGGATACTATACATTCATATTAGAGTGGCACAACATATATAATAAATATAAAGAGAGAAATATAATCATAATAAAATAGATGAAACAATAGAAAAGAATTATAATCATTTTTGAAAGCATAAATAATGAGAAACTGTAATAGTAAAAATAAAAATCCTATAAGATGAGTCATATACATGATGGTTTCCTGGAATGCTGATATAAAGAATGGAAAAAGGAGATTTATGGGACACACATATACAACATGCTATAAAAAATACCAAAAATCCAAAATAATACTCCTATAACATCATGATCATATTCCTATTCCTCTACTCCCATGCTTCAAGCTATATATCAAATAGATCAAAAATCTATAGCAAGTCACTTTCCGTTATCCATTCCTACAAACATGAAGTATAATTAGGTACCAAAGGAAGACTGTGTAGGATGTGAGATAAAATTAGCAAGACACCACCAATGGTGTCTAGAAATAATCCAAGTAGTGTACTTAGAAAATCCATGTGCAAGTATAAGGAATAATAAAAAAACTAGATAAATAAATACCCGTCGGCTTAGGTTTCACCAGGACACCTGACAAACTCTACCTACTTCAACATTGTGAAAAATATGTATGATCCTGGTACCATATATATATAGTTAATCTTATATATATATATATAGTTTTATATGTATAAATTTATATGATCTATGTATGTGAGGGAATAATTAGACATATACATGGATACTAGGTGCTGTATGGATCCGGGGAAAAGCTCAGGCATCCATAAATAGTGACATGAGGTATGGGATCCAACAAGTGTACATGCCCTGAATATCATCATAAATTTGAGACAAATTTCCTATCATTTGAGATGGTGGGGTGAGCCATCATAACCAACACTTGATACATAGGTACATGAAATATTGTTCCCATCACCCCAATAATGGTATAATGGTGTGAGATGTCATTCTCAACACCTAATGTAATGGAGTGTGAAATATCATTCTTAATAGGTCCCTTAACCATCATTCACCATCCAATAACAATGGATTTCTCATAATAATAAGAATAAAAATGAGGTATCACCTCTCATACTTTTATAAGCACATAGCATAAATATCCAAGGGTGATCAATTCATATATTTCAAGTTTATAATTATAAAACATGAAGTGTGGCCTTTTCACCCATTCCATTCACTTTAAACAAGACATTTAATTTATCAAGGATCGGAAAATATATTCCATGATCAAGACAAATAGTTAGAAGGTGCATTGGTCATCTAGAAAAATTTATAAATGAGGAAAATTCCATTTTCGAGACAAGATGAAAACTTAGGTAGTGTTTTGTCCATTAAAAAATATATAATAGAGGGTAATTAATTTATCACACCCAAAAGGGTGTAAATGAACAAGGTAATCAAACTTTAATTACATAGAAAAGGTCCACGAGAGTATAAAAACATCACATCCTAATATAGAAGGGAAAAGAACATTTTAAGAGAAAAACATAGTAATGGTCGACATACAACACAATAGAGAGGATATTAAAACATCACAACTTTTTGGTAAAATAACTAGACCACCTAACATAGGTCAGTATATGACTCCTTTCCTAATATCAGATTTATATTTGAAGTAGAATGAATGAAAAAAAAGAAGAAACCAATTAACTGAAAAAAGGGAAAATGAGCATGCACTGAAATAGAATAACATTTGGAAGTAGAAACTTAGAAAAAATATAAGAGGATTTAGGATCTTACCACTAGCTATCCAATGCTTCTAAAGATGATCCAATTGGAGTCTATATGAGGGAGAAATCAAGATCCCTATTTGGGAGGTGGAAGATATCATGGGAGATGGAAAGGAGATCATGCTCGCTAGAAATGACGGGAGAAAGAAGGATTTATATTTAAGAAATATTTATGAGTAAAATAGTAGAATCACTCCTCAACACTAGGGTGGATGGTTTGGCTACACAATTGGCCAAATTGTGTTCCAAACATGCACCAACCACTGTCTAAAGAGGATCCCTACATGGGCTAGGCACTTTGTTTGACTAACAATGCTCAAGCCATGCAAAAATCCTTTGTCACAAACCACTGAAATACCGCATGGGCATGTGCCTTGGATTGTACAGTTGTAGACAACTATGTGGCCCCCTTATTCCCTCTAAAACACCCTTCATGGTTATGAAAAATCATGGGTACTGGAATGCACGATTTCTACTAACCATGTGGCCTAGTATTTTTTCAAAAATTTCAAGGATCCAAGCTCCAAACAAGTCATGGAAACCCTTGTGACCACCATGACTCTATTAGTTAACATTAAAAGGGATAAAATAATGAATTTATGATAAAAGAAAATTATTTATACCTTCTTGAAAATAAGGGTTGTTATAACATCCCATCCTTAAATCAAATCATCCCTGAGTTGGCCCTTTGAGGGTAAAGAGGGATCATCTGTGAAAATTTTGGGCCACTGGGATCGTATATCAGCTTCCCACTATTAAGTCTCATCCTATAATCAGTCATTCTACTATAGAACCAGTACTAAAAGAATTGAACTTCCTCAGATAGTCTTTACAATATGATCCACTATATGCTCTAGAGACTCCTCAATGGAAGCACCCACATATAACACAACCTCATCAGGATTTATAAGATGTGATTGGTATAGATAACACTGAAGAATTTGAGATACATGAAAGACATCATGAATAGAATAGTACCTATAAGGAAGTGCTATCCAGTAATCTACTGGTCCGATTAATTTCAGAACATCAAAGGGTCCAACAAACCTAGGAAAAATATTACTCTACTTCTGAATTCATCGATAGACCCACATGGGTGAAACTAACAAGAAAGAATGATCTATAACCTCAAAATCTAGGGGTTGTTAGTGTGGATTTTCATATGAATACTTTCTAGACTGAGTTATAAAAATGTGCTTTCTGATCAACTATACTAGCTCTGATGTCTCTTGGACAAGATGTGGTCCAAGAAAAGATAGTACCCCCATCTTTAACCAACATAGTGGTGATTGGAAAGGCTACCATATAAGGATTCATAAGGGTCTATATTGATGCTAATATAAAATCTATTATTATAATATAAATCAACTAGTTGTATGTGTTTCTCCCAAGATCCCTCGAAATCATAGACACATGCATTAAGCATGTCATCTAACACCTGAATCATATGCTTTGTCTGTCCATCAGTCTAAGGATTATATTCAATGCTTAGATATGATAGATTATGGACCTTCATGAAGATATATGACCTCCATGAAGTATATCCTCCCTATAATGTCTACTGAAAAGGTATCCTAAATTGGTAAGAAATGTTTGAACTTCATTAATTGATCAATGAATACATACACTATATTTTTTCCATAATGCAATCTAGGAAAACTAGTTACAAATTATATGGAAACATCATCGCATTTCCACTAGATAATGGACAACATCTATAAAATTCATTATAGTTAGTGATGTTACACCTTCACCTACTGATAGGTGGAATATCCGGAATAAATCCAGCTATCTCACATTTCATACCTATACACTAATACATGCGATGTAAGTCCTAATACATTTTGGTGACACTGGGATGTACTGACCAAACTGAGGCATGAAATTCCCACATCAACTCCTCCTAGATGTTTGCTGGGACCCAGAAATTCCCATTATAGTGTAAGGTTTCATCCTCATTCATGGTAAAAACATAAGATGAATCATAATTTGATATACTTTACCTTAGGACTGAGGCATCTAGATCTGATAGCTTCCTTATTCTCACCTGTTCCATAAGGTTAGAGATCACTACAAAAGAAGAGAGGATATTCTATCAATGATCCTCTTAAACCTCAACATGAATCTCTAAAAACAAGGCAATGAGATTCCACTCACCATATGACTCCTAATATTCTAGCATATGGGTCTTCTATCATAAATAATTAGGTACAACATTTCGTTTTCTAAGAATATAGGAAAGATATAAATCGATGGACTGTAGACAATCAACCCATCTATGTTGTTTGAGATTCATATCATGCTGAGTAAAGATATATTTGAGTATATTATAGTCTTTGAACACAAAAAAATACTCCCCAAGTAAATAATGTATCCAACAACATAGATCATGAACAACCACTTCTATCTTAAGGTCATGCGTCAGGTAATTCCGCTCATGAGGCCTTAATTGATGAGGCCCATATTCTATGACTCTCTCTTCTTGTATCAAAATAGTTTCCAACCCAATACATGATGTGTTACTGTAGACTATATAAATTCTATCTGGATTCGATAAAATTAGAATTAGTTCTAAAGTAAATTTTATATTCAACTCCTTAAAGGATTATTCACAAGATTCTTAACATATAAATTTCACACCCTTTATATCAAACCCATAAGAGGAACTACTTGGCATGAGAAATCTTAGATTAATCATATATAATATTAAGATAGACCCAAAAAACTTCATATATCAAATATTTTATCAGGATTCTCCATAGAAACTACAAATCTCCCTTCTATGGGTCTTCTAATATTCTTATTTCTGAGATGATATGACCCAAGAAGTTGAATTTATCGATCCAAAAGTGGCATTTTCTAATCTTAGCATAAAGATAATGATCCCTTAGTGTATTAAGAAATATATTAGGATGGTTGTCATGGTCATCTTGAGAGCATGAATACAATAACATTTCATCTACAAAGATTACCAAAAATGAATCTAGATATAGGGGGAAAACCTGATTCATCAAATCAATAAAAATAGATGGCATGTTTGTGAGACCAAATGACATTACAAGGTACTCATAAAGACCATACCTAATCAATAATGCTATATGAGGTATGTTTCAAGAACTAACATGCACCTAATGATAACCTGGCCTCAAATTAGTCTATGAGAACCCCCTCACTCATCATAGTTGATCAAATAAGTCCTATATTCAAGGAATTGGATACCAGTTCTTAACCATAAGTTGGTTCAACCATTGGTGACCCATTAAAATCCTAAGGGTACCATCCACCTTCTTGGAAAAAATGACTGGTGAACACCATGGGGTGGTTCTTGGTCAGATAAACCCTTTAGCCTCCAAATATTATAACTATTTATTAACATTTAGAAGCTCTCTAGGTGTGATCCTATAAGGAGGAATAGAAATTAGTGAAGCTCTGGGAACTTTCTCGATGAAAAATTCTCACTCTCTTATTTGAGGTAGCATAGGGAATTCATCAGGGAAGACGAACCTGAAACGATCCACCATAGGAGGGAAAAAATAGGTCGTAACCTCTGATCATATAAGAATATATTGGATATTTAGGACGTCACTCTACCTAGCCCCTGATGCTCAGTTCTATCTCAAAATTCATGAACATCCTATTATACCTTGTACACATGTCTACCACCCTCCAGTGATGTAAAAGTCACCCTCAAATGATAAAAAACAATATGGTATTGATAAGAAACTAACCAGTCCATACCTATAATTACATCAAAACCTATTATGTTGAGAATGAAAAGATTTTACTTAAAGAGATATCTGTTTATCCCAAGTGAATAACCCTTACAATGGATAATTCTCTCTCAACAAATACCCAAGATAGTATTGAGTGTCATCATTCTAAAGTAAAAATCTATCTCAATGCCTGAACTCTCTATAATTTTGTTAGATATAAAGGAGTGTGACATTATTATGTCCAGTGAAGTATAAACTAAAGTAGAGGCTACTAGAATAATACCTCTAATAGTAGAAGTTTTCATGCTCTGCTCCTTTGGCATAGGTTGTACTACATGTAACAGGCTTATACCATGACCTTGAGTCATAGCCTGGATAACTTGAGAAGGCCCAATCTATTGGAACTAAGAAACCTATGTCTAATTACCCCTTCATCAACTACCACCTTAGCATGAGCGGCTAGTGTTATTCTAGAATCTTTCCTAGTGAGATAATACTAACCCTGCTCTAGAACATGGGGTAGGTGTAGATCCCTGCTCACTAGGAACTGGTGGAAAATTCCTACGTAAGAATTGGATATCACCATCCTACTGCAACATTTATATTGCACTGATCTTCAATACACTGAGGTTTTTTATGTCCCAGAAACCCACACTATTGAAATATGAGGAACCTGTCTGTTTAAATCATCTAATTTATAATACCCCCACAAGAACCCTTAAAGTGTCACTTCTTCCCGCTAGAAGAAACACTGATAGATCTAGGAGATTAACCTCCCTATCTCATACCATCAAATTACCTCAAATTCCTCTCAGTAATGATGCCCTGATTGACTATCTCATATATAGTTGTCATTCTAAAGACATTAACCCATGATCATATGGTATATACCAGACTATTCTTGAACCATGTTGTAGTCATAATATCATAACCTTCTAGATTCAGTGAAAAAAATTATTTCTCTATAAAAAGAGTAGAATATTCCATGATAAACATGGCTCTCTACTACAGGTTCATAAATTATCTTGACCAGTGATCCCTCAACAACTGTGGAAAGAAGTAATCATAAAATATTGTCTGTAAGTTCACCCAAGTCATATCATGTTGTCAGTCTACATGGGAAATTACATCCCACCATCACATGGAAGAACCACATAGTATATAAGCATCTAGCTTGACCTTATTTTCTAGAGGTGTGTCTAGATGCCTAAAAATTGAAATCATGGCCTCCATCCATGACTCTATAGCATGTGGTTCACCACCCCTTAAAAAGGTAAGATGTTGCTGCTGCTGCAGCTCTCAATTCAACTCTGCAATATTTTGGGAATGTCGAGAAACCCCTAACATATTTTTCATCAAGAATAAAATCTCTTTGAAAACTAGTAATAATTTCCCATATCAGAAAAAACAAGTGGTTCAATAGGTGGCACTACAGGAGGTATCACTAGCGGCTCAAGGCCCACCACCTCTAGTGCAAGGTTGTCACCACCTTAATGGAGTATGAATTGAGGATATAATGGTGGAATGATTATAAAATTAAAAATTCACACATTATAATATAATTTACCAGTTGAAAAGATTAAAGATAGATAAAAGGATAGGTACACGAACTTCATATAGATTAGGTCACACCTTTCTTCCTGCTCCAAAATATAGATCTTGGTGATAATGGATTGAATATAACATGTCCTAATAATTTAATAGACACTCCCAACTTACAACCACTAAGTCCAGGTTTGGGTCTATTTCTCATATCACATGATAGATATTCTGGTATATGGAGTGTTAGTTTCAAGGTATAAAGGAAAACACACTTTAATTTACAATTGGCATCCCATTAAGCGGTAAAAGTTTCACTTTTTAATATTTCAATTCTTTTTTCATTAATAATATTTCTATGAATATATATATATATATACACAGTCCAGGACCAGTAGGTATAAAACCCACAATATGGTATAATTGGCTAATTAAGGTTTTATCACCAATCTATGTAGGAAAACACCATTTAGATTAATGTAGGAACTTTAATTAATCCAATTATATTATCCATACAAGAGATTTAATCACATTTAAATATATAATAATCAAGTTTCTAACTATATATATCAGAAAAATTCAAGGAGAAAGTAAACGTGGAATGAAAAAATGCATAGTATATCAGTCCTGATGTGCTTATAGTGATGCATGAAATGATAATTCTTTTCCTAAACTGACCAAGTAAATCTAATGTATAGTAAGTAAAATTATATCAATATTAATAGAATAAAAAAATGTTCTTTAAACAATAATGAATTTGTATCATCTGTAACAAGCGAAAAATCAGAACATAAATAGCCTATCATAGGTAATTTTGGTTTCCACCATATGTGGGTTAACTACTCCTAAGAACAGACTCATTACCAAATTCTATTTCATCCTTGCCTCCTATCTAATAACCAAATAGAAATAAAAATAAGAAAATTATGCTCTGATAACACTTTGTAACATCCTGACCTGGGATCCACTTAACCGGTGTCTCAAGACAATGGGTCACATGGCCTTAAGTGCACCTCCCTATATGCCACGGGCTACCAACTAACAGTGAGTGTCTAAGGTGGTATAGTGGGGAGACAATATCCTTATATTGAAGTGTCACAATGGGTATAATAAGTAAACAAAAAATAGAAAAAGAATAATAAAATAGATATCATAGTGGGATAAATGATAATTAGCTGTGGAAACATAAACAACAAGAAACTATAATAATAATAATAATAATAATAAACCCATAGGATGAGTCATATAATTATGATTTAATGGCATGATTATGTTCAAAAAAGGGAAACATGGGATAACCATATAAAAAATTATATACACAAATACAAAAAGGCCAAAATATTTATCCTTTTAAATCACAAGAATACACTCGTTCCTATGCCCCCATACTCCAATCTATAAGTAAAATAGGTCAACCATCTATAGAATTTCGGTTTCCTTTTATACATTCTTACAAACATGAAATCTACATTGGTACCAAAGGCGGGCTGGGTAGGGTGTGGGATAAACTTAGTAGGCCACCACCATTGGTGTTTAGAAATAATTCAAGCAGTGTACATAGTAAAGTAGTGTACAAGTATAAGGAATAATAAAAAATCTTGATAAATAAATACTAGTCATCTCAAGTTCTATCAGGACACTTTGAAGACTCTACCTGCTTTGGATTAGGCCAGAATATGTATGATCCTCATATCATATATATATAATTAATAATATATATTGTTTTATAAAATATACATGTATATGTGCTAAGTAGGTAAGGACTTAAGTAGGCATATACATGGATACTATTGTTAGCTAGACCCAGGGCGTAACTCAGGCATCCGTACGTAGTCTAATGAGATATTGGATCCAGCAAGGGCACATTCCCTAAATCTCATAGTGAATGTGAGACATCTTTCTCATCATTTTATATGGTGAGAAGAGTGTTCATTCCCAACACTCAATACAAAGGAATGTGGAACATCTTTCCTATCACCGAAATAATAGTATAATGGTGTTGGACATCATGCTCAACACCCTATGTTATGGAGTGTGAAACATCATGCTAAATAGGTCCCTTAACCATCATTCACCAGCCAATAGAAATTTAATACTCATAATTATACGAATAAATATGAGGGATAAACTCTCATACATTTATAGTCGCATAACACAAATATCCTAGTGTATGAAATTCATATATTTTAAGTTCAAAATTATAAAAAAATGAGGCATGAACTTTCCACCCATTACATTCATTTTAAATAAGACATTTATTTTTTCAAGGAAAGGAAAATATATTCCATGACCAAGATAATAATTAAAATGTGATTTGGAAATCTAGAAAAATATATAAAAGATGGAAAATCCATTTCTGATATAATATGAACACTTAGAAAATGTTTGGTCCTTTAAACAATTATATAATAGAGAGAAATTAATTTAGCACACCCCAAAGGGTGGAAATGAACAAGGTAAACAACCTTTAATTACTTAACAATGGTCTATTGTAGTATAATAATATGGTATAGTAACATATAAAGGAAAATAACATTTTAAGGGAAACATGTAGAAATGGATGGTATGCAGAACAAAAATGAGGCTTTGAAAACATCATGGATTTTTGTTAAAATAACTATACCACATAACTTATGACCATTGATGACTCCTCGTCCAATATTGGCTTCATATTTGAAGTATAATGTAACAAAAATGAAGAATGAACTAACTCCCTAAAAATATGGAAAATGTGCTTCCACCTAAATAACACAATAGATGTGAAGATAAAATTAGTACATAATAAAGGGGATTTATGAGCTTATCTATAGTAATCCAATTATTCTAACATCAATCCATTTGGAGTCTAAATAAGAGAGCACTCAATATTCCTATGTTAGGAGGAGGAATAGGTCCTAGGAGAGGGGAAGGAGATCATGCCCATTGGAAATTAAGGGAGGAAGAGGGTTTTAAGTTTAAAACAAATTTTGGAGGTAAAATAGAAAAATCACTCCTTAACACCGAGTCACACAATTTGGTTTCATAGTTCACCAAATTGTGCACCGATTGTGCGCCACTCACTATATAAAGAGGGACCCCACATAGGTTAGACACATTGTTTGTCTAATAGTGGGAAAGACATACGAAAATCCTATATCACCAACCACTAAAATTCTTTATGGGTATATGACTTAAATCACATGTTTGTAGACTATCGTTCACCCCTTCTCCCCTCTAAAACACCCTGCATGGTTAATATAAACCATGTGGGCTGGGATGCATGATTTCTACTAACAGTGTCCCCCCGTATTTTTCCCAAAATTTTGGGACTCTGGGCTTCGAACAAGTCCCATACACCCTCATTACCTTCATGAATCTATTAAGTAACATTACATGGGATAAACTAAGAAATTTAATCTGAAAAAATCATCCATACCTTCTTCAAAATCTAGGTTATTACACATGGTTTTGGATGTGATCTTGATGATCTTGATGTTATCCTATAAAAAATTTCATTCATATTTTAATTATTGAATATCAAATTGGGATTGGTCAAGGAAATATCCTCTTGAGACTATCTCCCTTAGAATCTATGATAAATGGGATTATTATAGTATAATCCTATTATTCTAGGCCATCAATTCTTTCACCTGTATTAATTGGATTTATCATAACCTTTAATATATACTAATTATGATGATCATTGTACAATGAATATATTATCAATGGTTATAATGTGTAATGACATTTTAAATTAGATAGGATATAACTTTAAAAAGTATAAAAAACAACCAAATTAGTTCATGTGTTTTATATAATTTATTTAATAAGACCGTTAATAATTTGAAAAGGTAATTTCATTTATAAATCTTCTAGTTGTTAAATTCTTCTCACGATTAGAATATTTTCCCACACAATGTTCATTTCATACATTAAAAATTATGAGGGTGTTTTTGTTTCATTGCCTATTTTAGTTCCCAAGTTGCTTCCTTATAATTGTGGTTCCACCATAGTACTTTGACTAGGTGGGTTTTCTTATTTAGTATAACCTTGTTATTATGATATAATATCTTCACCATCTAATCTTTATTTGAAATATAATTTACCAACAACAACACCTATGGATTCAATACATGTGAGTTGTCTATTATGTACTTTCTCAAGAGGGATACATTGAACACATTAGGTTCTTGTGATAAGTTAAGTGGTAGTGATAGTATATTGGCCACTACTTCGATATGATCCAGGCTCTCAAAGAGGATCTTGTATCTAGGACTAAGATTTCCCTTCTTCCCAAACATTTTAAATTTCTTCCACGAAGATATATGAAGGAAGAATTTATCCCAAACCTAAAAATTAGTTCTTATCAATTATTTTATACATAGTTTTTTTTTCATAATTATGCATATTTCATATGAAGATGATTGATTTGAACCTTTTGTATCATTTCATGGATATTATCGAGTCCCATAATCTCCCACTCTCCAACATTAGCCCAATATGTTGGAGTCTAACACCTCTTTGAATATAGAGCCTCATAATGTTCCATTTGAATACTACAATGGAAACTGTTTTTATTTGAGAACTATAATAGGGAAATGTGTTGATACCAATATCATTGGAAATCCAATGAATATTATTTCAAGACATCCTATAGAGTTTGAGTGGTTCCCTCAAACTTACTATCCATATAAGGGTGATAAGTAGTGCTAATATTCAGTTCTGTATCCAATTCTTACTGAAGGGTTATCCAAAAACTCTAGGTAAACATTGGATCTCAATCAAATATAATAGAAAGTAAAACTCTATAAAGTCTTACCACTTTCCATATTAATATCTTGGTGAGTTTTTCAAGAGAGAAATATTCCTTGATTATAATGAAATACAGTGACTTAGTAGGGTGATCAACTACCACCCATATAGAATTATTTCTGTATGGTTTCAGGGGGAGTCCTATGATAAAATACATGATTATGTTTTTATATTTCTATATTGGTATGGGAAATGGTTTCATCATACCCTTAGAATTCTATTACACAGACTTGACTTTTTGGCACACTAAAAGTTGAGATACAAATTCTGTAATTTTCATCATCATGTTTTCCCACTAGAAGTTTTTCTTTAAATCTATATACATATTATTGATTCCTAGATTAATAGATAAGGATGATCTATGTGAATCATCCATAAGCCCCCTTTGGTATTTTTGTTTTTATGGGACACATATATGAGTTCTAAAACTCACAAATCCATCTTTAGCAAACTTAAACTCTGGAATATTCACTAATTTTTTTATAGAACCTCATCATCCTTGTAAGCCTCATTGATCTTATCAAGAATTGATGGATGATACATTATTTGAGCGAGGCAATATGAATATTCTTTTATTATACCCATATACATCCTTTTCATGTCCAATAAGATAGGATCCCTGGAAATATTCATCATGGATAGGGTTACATGATCTGTTCTACTCAGAGAATATTCAAATTTCTTTAATTTCCAAGGATGTTAATGGATTGAAAAATAATAATCATTGATCAGCTCTAAAAACCTTCCTTTTCATGTATTGATCTCTTTTTTGTGAATATATACTTAAGGATTTTATGATTCATATATATTTCACACTTCACCCTATAGTGATAATGCATCTAAATATTCAACATGAATATCACTGCATCCAAATATAGATCTTGTTTTTGGTAGTTCTAATCATGAATCTTTAATTATCTTGAGGCATAAGCTATCATTTATTCATCTTTCATGAGTAAATAACCCCATCCTTTTAGGGATGCATCATTGTAGATCACAAATCCTTCCCTACTGGTGGATAATGTGAGCATAAGTGTAGTGATTATCCTCTTGGTCACCTTTTTATATATACATTCACATTCATCAGTCTAGAAAAACGTTACACCTACTAAATTATATTAGTTGTTGGGATTGAAAATCATGAGAAGTTTCTCAAAAATCAAATATAGTACCTAGATAATCCAAGGAAACTACATATTTCTATCACAAAGGTTGTTCTAGTCCATCCTTAAATTTCCTATATTTTTAAAGTATCCACATACATCCATTTTCTAGTGATAACATTCCCCATTAAGGTTACTTTCTCTATCAAAAACTCACACTTACTATACATCGCAAATAACTTTTCCTTTCACAAATTCTTCAGTAAGTCATTAAAATGATCCTCATGTTTATCTTTTGTTTTAAGGAATATAATAATATCATTAATAAATACTACCTCAAATTTATCAAGGTAATTCCTAAATACTCAATTCATCAAGTCCATGATGATTATTAGATAATTAGTGAGTCCCAATGGAATCACTATGAACTCATAGTGACCATACCTTGTAAGAAAAGTAACATTGGGGATATCCTCCTTCATCTTTACTTGATAATATCCCAATATAAGATCCACCTTAGAGAACTACTAGGATTCATGTAGCTGATTGAACAATTCATCAGTCCATAGAAAAAAATACTTGTTCTTTATCATGATCATATTGAGCTCATTATAATAAATGCATATGCGTATTGATCTATCCTTCTTCTTGAAAAACAATGAATGGTTTACCCCATGGTGAAACACTTGGGCATATAATCCCTTTATCCAAATTATCTTGTAATTTTTTCTTTAGATCCTTAAGTTCAAAAATAAAAATTAAATATGGAGTCTTGGATATGGGAAAATATTGAGTTTTAATTTTTATCAAGAACTAAACATCTTGGCTAGGAGTAAGAGAAGAAAATTCTTTAGGAAATACATCAGTGAATTCCCTTACAATGGGAATGTCATTAAGGATAATATTTTATTTAGTCTAAATAATTTTATCTAGACACACTTTCTCATAAGAAAATAATATCCATGATTGAGATGATGATGATACCAAATAATATTCATCCTCCTCATTGTAATTGTATAGAATCATAGGATGATTTGTGACATAGATGTTGATATCCTTTTCTCCAAAATTTATGTTATCTATATATAAGGAAAGAAACTCCATGGCTAAAATAGAATTGAATTTTACTAAAGGAAGTATCATAAGTTTTTCTAGTAAATTCAGCCATCAAATTTGGATAGGGGATGAGTTATATTCTTGGGATGAAATAATTGACCCATTTTCTAACTTCATCAATAAATTGACTTATATGTTTTAAGGTAGTATTTTAATAGTTATACTAAAATTAAATGATATGAAAGAATTCATAGAACCATAATTGAATAGTCTGTTTTCTATCATTGAATGAATAATTAGAATATTTTTCACCACTTCATTTTTGTGATCCAACTCCATAGTTATGATGAAATAAGCTCTGCCTTTCTCTCTGGGCCTTGGAGGTTGTTTTCGTCAATTTTCATCGAACAATATTGGCTTAGTTAATTGATTCTCATAGTGTAATTATTACTTTTAGTTGAAACATTGGACAATAGTTTGTGGGCTTAATGGATCAATCCTTTGTTCCATGAAATTAGTGGGTTTCTACCATCAGAAATTTCAAGTTAGGTTCCCTTCCTTCCCTAGCCTAAACTATTTCCTTATCCTCTTTAGAAAATATCTGAGATGCTTATTTCCACAATTTTATATATGGGATTTTAGAATTTATTGACACCATGTGTTTTTTTCCATTATACCTCCAGGATAAAAATCCATTTTCCACTTCTTATATCCAGACCCATGAGACCCTTGATATTTTTTGATATCCATTTTGACATTGAGAGAATATCATAAAATTTACTCATAGATGTAAAATTCTTGAATTTCCAAATTTTTCACTAACTCTACTTTTACCACCAAAGAAGAGATCAAATTTACTTTCAAGGGATATGAAAAAGATGAAGGTGTATCAAGAAATTCTTGTGATGTTTTAAACATACACCCCATGGATTTACCATATTTTTTCTTAAGGCCAAGGATATCCCTCCCCATGTTATGTTAGAGAGTGGGGGGATATTTTTCAAAAAAATATTTTCTGAAATTCCATTCACTCCATCGCTTTGATATCCACCTCATGATTCATATTTTTGACCAAAATCCACCATTGATCATATTATATTTCCACACAATAAACAACCAGTATAACCTTCTCTTACTCAGAGAAAAAAAGGATGGAGATGATATTTTAAATTGAGTTAATCCATTATTCTATGATTAAGGGATTGGTAGAGTCACTGAATAATAAAGGTATTTTTGTATAAAGGTACCAATTGAAACTTTCTATTTATTGTGGGGATTTGGGAAATAATCTTGATTCAGTTTTTTGTTCAAAAATTGAGTTAATTGAGAAAGTATTGTCACGAAGTTCCCAACTTTTTCTCCCATCAGGTTTGGCATCTCATTTGGGAGTCATCACATTGAACCTCACATTGGTTGTTGAATCGATTTCTCCTATTTCTAGCCATTGAATAAAATAAAGGAGAAATTTTGGATGTGTTTTTTTAAATTGTTAAAGAGATAAATGAGAAAACATAAACATCAAAGGGATAAATTATATATTCTTTAATCTATGAATTTCTTGGTTTCAATCTAAGTTATCCATGATATATTTTCTAACATAATGTTTTATGGAATTTTTTCCCCTTAATAAAGTTTCACAATGAGATTGTGAATTTATGAAGGAATATATACCAAGAGTGTCAAATATGGTATGCAGTAATTCCTATTGTTGTGCACTTGGTGATGATCAAGTCCAGATCAATGCACCTTTTTCGAGGTTATTACCCATAGGTGCAACTGTTCTAGAGCCACCTCCACTTATAGTATTAAGATAAGTATGTATTTTATTGGAAACCACTTAATCTATAAATTATCAAAATTTAGATTTGTTTTCCTATGTTAATTATTATCCCTAATGCTTTCAATAGATTTTTAAAATATTAATACACAAAAATAACTATACTTTTATATGATACCAACTATGATAGCCCTTAATTTTAATATAAATAAATTCATGATATATTACATAAATATTCACATAATACAACCACATAAAATCATGATACCTAGTGTATTTTTGTAATTAAGTAAATAATATAACCAATTGAAAAATAAAAAATAAAAAATATTTAAAAACTCCATAACATTCACTTATATTCCATGGATCTTCTAAAACTGTACATAATAACTTAGGGACATACATAATAAAAGAGTGATCTATAAATACTATTAAGAGAATAATCAAATCATATCATGATGAAAATAATACATGAGATTCAATAGGCATATAAAAACGACATAAAAGGGTGGGAATAATAATATTAAACAACAAGGCTGGATATAACATGATAACAACAAGGCAACATAGGAATTTGGCAACAACATAAAACATGACATAAGTATAAGGCATGGATAACTTGAGATACCACATAACATGGTGGAAAAATTATCATAATGGATCAGGTTCACTCCCTAATCCCATATATAACTTTTCATGAGACAAAAACACTACCCAATTCCTTGTATGGCTATATAATTCTAGGACCACCAGTCACATTCATTTCATGTAAATGCATAAGTGTTCCACATAGATAATACAAAATAAGGATGCATTTCATTAATTTTAATCCCATGATCAAGGATTGTGAGATATATATAGGCAAGGGTAATCACTATATAATTGTTTGGAAGGAAAAATCATAGGATAATTTCGGCAACATAACGATGGAGAATAAAGATTCATAGAAGGGATTAATGAGAGTGAAATGGGTATATAATCACTTAGAAATCATAAGAATAGTAATAAGGATATGTAAAAATATAACCCACCAAAAAAATTATAAATTAAAGGGAATACTACAATGAACATGGTTGAATAAATAGGAGAAGGAGAGGATCCCGTACCATGAGAGGGTGATTCTTAAAGATCAATAGATGATTATTAAGAGCTTGTGGACACCTTGTGAGGAATATATTGATTAAAGTTAAGATTAAATTCATGACACAAGAGTTTTTATTGAAAATTAATGGGAGGTTGGGTGGGTTATATGAAAAAAGAGGGGGGAATTATTTATTAATTTTTAAACTTATGTTTTGGACTCTATATGATAAATTAATCCAAAATACAAACCATACCATGGATTTTAACTCCATTTTCTACCAAATACGATTGTATTTCATTATTTTATAAGAATAAGAACCGAAATACTTAAAATAATACCCTTGGTTATGTGGACGCGAGTCATGTTTATTAAGAATTGTTTTTAAAACATTAAAATATAATATAGGATTTGTAGGATACATAAATTCTTTATAAAATTAATCAAATAAATTCAATAAAAAATTATTTTAAAGGGAAATATATATTTGGTTGTGGATACCTTTTATGACATATATTACATCAGTTCTAGGTCATTATAATGTCATAATGCATATTGTATATTTAAACCGTATTTAAATATTTCCCAAAAAAATCGACTACCTCAGAAAATTATGAAAAATCCACAATTGGATATTTTGTATGTGATAATTTCAAAATTAATATTTATTATATAAACAAATTCTCTCAATATAATATTTTACACTTTTAAATCAAAATCCTCATTCATTGAAAAATAATGACTTTATTATAATAATTTTTTTGACCCTTATAAAAATAAAATTTGACTTTATAAAATTATATTATAATTTATATTTAATAAATACTATTTAATAATAATATTTTATTAAAATATCACTTTTTTCCAAAAATTCTTGAATTCAACAAAAATAGTTTCTTTATTGAAACTATTCATGTCCCAAAAATATAATTCATGTTTTATGGTATTAATACCTATTTTTTATCAAACATATCATTTTATCATTATAAAGTGATAACAAAATAAATATAATACTTTTAAAATTATAAAAATTCCTTCTATTAGGGTCTAAATACATAAAAATTTATCACACTAGTGAATTCCTTAAGTGTAAGTTGTACGATGATGATGTTTTCTTTGGGTGGTTCAACAACCCTGATTTGGGTTATGATCTCAACACTACTAGAATATTTACCTGTACCCATGGTTCAAAACTATAAGTATTGACCATAAAACTTCATGTATAGGCTCTACCCACGGTTCTATGAATCGTGGGTTATTATGCTATCAAGATAGAGCTCTATCCACAGTTCATAAACCGTTGGTGTATTTATTTTCAATAGAAATAAATATACCCACAGATTGATCAAACCGTGGGTATATGTCCTTTATTGAAAAAAAAATCCTCAACTGGGATTTGATCCTAACACCTTCCATATACACTCCAATGACTTTAACACTATCCTATAACACATTTTTTATTCTTATATTCAAATATATGTATTTATATATATAAAATTTTATTTATATTAAAGTATTTATTATTATTGTTATTATTATGAAAAAATAATGGGAAAACATATACCCACAGTTTGGTCAAACCATGGGTATAAGACCTTTATTAAAAAAATTCCTCTGCTAGGAAATGATCCCATCACTTTCTACCAATACTCTAATGACTTTACCACTATCCTATAACACATTTTTTATTCTTATATTCACAAACAAATATATATATATATAAATTTATTTTTATAAATTATAAATTATTATTGTTATTATTATGGGAGAAAATGGGCCAACATATACCCATAGTTTGGTCAAACCATGGGTATAGGTGCCTAGAAAAATTTTATATACCCTTGTTTTGGTGAAACCGTGGATATCGGTTCTTCTTGTGAATTTTTTCCCGTGAAACCTATTTCCACAGTTTATAAAAAACCATGGGTTTAGGGGTGACATATACCCACTGTTTTTGTAGAACCATGGGTATAGGTCCTTCCCACAATTTTTCCCCAATGAAACCTATAACCACAGTTTTCAAAAAATCATGGGTATAGGGTTGACCTATAACCATGTTTTTTTGGAGAACCATGGGTATAGGTCCTTCCCATGATTTTTTTCTCATGGATATAAAAGTGACCTATAACCACTATTTTTTCTAGAACCATGGGTATATCCTTGTTTTCTAGTAATGTAACGAGCATAAAATTATCTTATAAAAAGTTTCACTCATGCTTTAATTATTTAATCTTATATTGTGATTGGTTAAGGGAAAATACCAATGATGTTATGTCCATAAGAATATTTGATAAATAGGCTTCATAGGGTATGATCTAACTAGTTGAGGCCATTTATTATTTTATCTCTGTCAATTGAATTTATAATAACCCTTAATATATACTAATAATAATTATCAATGTACAATGTCTATATTATCAATGGTTGTGATTTGTAACAACCTTTAAAATCCAAGAATATATAACTTATAAAAATAAAAAAAACCAAATTAGTGCACTTGTTTTCTATAATTACATCAATAAGGCATTTATTCATTTGAAAATGGAATTTCATTTATAAATATTCAAGTTAGTACATAACCTAACTAATTTGATGAACATACCTCTCAGGCATTACAAACCCATTATAACAAAATAACTACCCTGCTTTCTATCTCTAAAGGGACTTACAAGACCAGGATAACCCCTCTCTTGGGATACCCTCATATATAAAAACTCATCTCAGTGAATAATAAGAAAGTTTACTACTATCAGATTTTAATACCCACCTCAACAATATCCTGAGTCACATGTCAAAGTCCTTGGGCTCTCCCATGTATCCCATCAATCACATCCCACATGGGTCACATATCTTGGAGAATCATCGATTCTCTCATATCAAATACCATAAGAAAAATAACATGATAATATACCCCCTCTAGGGTTATCATACATTGATATATGTGGAATCTAATAGTCATGATTGATTCCCACTTAGATTACTAATCTATATTAGGAATACACATTCCAAACTATCCCCTTGAGGAACAAGATCATATACATGTGTATATATTATCGGAAGAATCCTATAATGATATGTATCAAGTAGAATAACTATAATATTGTTTGACTAAGTATAATTTCACAAATAATATATTTTGGAAAATAAAAAATAATTTATTATTAAATTTTAAATAATGATAACCTATTTTATTTTTCATAATATATAGTACCCATATAGTTTGGTTAAGTAGAATGACTAAATAATGTCATATGAGAAAACCCCATATAGGTTTTTTTGATACTTTAAGTAACCTAAAATATTTTATTTTTGTTTATTTTTATTTTCTGAATCTAGTTTCACAATCAAACATAAGAATTAATGTTTAATGTGAACTTATATAAATAATATGATGTGTGAAAACACATATATTGCCACCTGGTCCAAGAGAAAAAGATAAAAATCAATAAATAAATAATATAGCACACCATATTCATCAATCAACATCTTAGATTTAATAGTGAAAACCAAGAACAAAAATCCTAACTCCCAAAAAACATGGTCTTAATATATTTAAGTACTATCTAGGCACATGACATGGAATCAATCCCATGTTCCATTTAGACTTATCTTCCATCTACCATATCTCAAATAGTAAGACAAATAAAGTCCTCTAATACCACTTTTTAAATTCCCTGACCTAACTGACTCTTTTTTAACTAGACTTGACTGTTACATGACCTCAAGAATGTCTTACCTTATTTAAGAGGAAACTGACTAGTAGTGAGGGCCTGTGGTGTTATGATGGATAGATTATACCCTCATATAAGAGTATTATACATAGTGGAAATATCAAACAATAATTCTTCAGAATATCTATAAGAATAAATAAATAACCTAGTATATGATAACCAAAAATAAAATATAAACCCATGATATTATAATACGACTGATCTAAAATGGAACAAAATTTGAGAATACATCACTTACCTTACATGGACATATCATACACATCACATTTAAAAAAAAATCAAAAACCCCAAATTAGTCCAAAGTCCCAACATACTCCTATATACTGAATCTTCCCAAGCTATCCAACTCAAATATCCAATATTAAGCCTTCACCATAACTTTATCCATAATCATGAATTTTTCTATGGTACCAAAGTTCTTGGGTCATTGAGTAGGGTGTGAGTAAAACTTAGTAGGCCTACACTGACAATTTCTTTAAAATAACCAATAAATATAGTGCATGTAAACGTGATATGTTCAGAAGAATAAATAAAATATATAAGTGAAATAAATAAGCATCATTAATTGGATAATTGGAACCCCATTCTAGAATCATATATCACATTGAGAAATTGGTACCCCACATTATAATCACATATCATATCAAGGGAGAATAAAAAATCACCTAGGAAACATATCCATATCACATCGCATGGTTTTTCCACTCAGCCAACCTATCTCATATTTACAAGTTTTTCCACTCATGAGAACAATCTATACCCATAACTATATCCATTCTAGACTACACCAGATATCCCTCTTTAACTAGTCCTCCTTAGAGTCAACACAAAACTAAGGTACCCACTCTAGTCCCCTAAGTCATATTATAGGCAGGACAACCTACATAGATTCCTATACCTCTTTCCAAATCATGGGATGAAGACCATCAATCATAAGATATAACATCCCTTAACTAACTTCACTTTATATTTATTCAAATAGGAGGACCTGAAAGCAAGCAAAAAGATAAAACAAGAGGAGGGGGAGGAGGAAGAGTGAGGGGGAGAGGGAGAGGGAGAGCGAGGAGTGGGACCATCCCCAGATTATAGGGGTTTGAAATAATAGAGCCCGAGGGCATTGCCTCGAATTAGATTAATACCTTCCTCTTTGAGTGTAACTGCATTGAGGAGGCAAATCTCTTTTGAAACCGGGACGACCATGTATTCCAAGTAATCTAAAACCATGTTCCCCTCTCTCCACGTGTGAGTGATACGAATCTTGCTATCAAGGAGCTGGTTGCACTTCCAGATTGTGTAAGCCACTATCCAAGGAGTAGGAATTCTACCTGTGAGAGAATCGTAAAGATTCCTTAAGTCTGTTTCCACTTCGGAGAGTGCAATAACTTTCTGTTTGCATATCTTGAGACCTGAGAGAACCGCATGGGCCTCTAGCTAAAGAGCACCACCATTTCCATAATGGGTTGTGAAGGCCAGGAACAGACTTCCTTCTTAATTTCAAACCACTCCACATCCTTGCATGTCCCTCTTAATGCACGAACAATCCGAGTTCAGCTTCAAACCTTAAATAAGAGGAGATCACTTGATCCACCGCCCCCGTGCTCCATTCACTGGAGGGATGTCCGGATAAGAGGGAAGACGACCTTGAAGAAACCGCATGGATGGAGCGTCACACAAATTATCAACAAGGGTGACCCAGTTGATCAACAACATCCTGGTTCTCATGATGATGGGCCGACCTGTGGAGAGTGTCCCCTCAAATATCGCCTTATTTCGAGCCTGCCATAGGCAACAACACCTGACACTTAGGATGATGGTCCTTGCCACCCTCTCAGGGCCTCTGTCTGGAGTCCCCTGGAATAAAATCTCTAGAAATGACGTGTCCCACAACCCTGGGGAAGAAGCTGTGAGGGAGCCCCCCAAAAAAGACCACACCTCTTATGCCCATGCACCTTCAAAGAAGATATGTTTGGTGCTTTCTTCCTGATTGAATTTTCAGCACTGACAACGGGAGGCAAGATTTATACCCGTTTATTGGATACCTACATCAGATGAGATCGCGGAGTTACTAAACCTCCACAGAAGAAAATTAAATTTTGTCGGGATTTTTCTACACCCTAGCATATCATTCCAGTTTTCCTACTGCACCCGGGGTGTTGAGATATCTCGAAAGTCCTTAGTGTTAAATTTCCCAGACAGTGAGGGGGTGAAGACGTACTGGTCCGGTTCCGAGGTGAGGGTAATGGAGTCAAATATTTCTTTCTGGACCTCATCCAACACAGTATTGATGAAGTCATGGTGTATACTCACGTCCAAGAAGGTAATCGAAGGAATTGGTCACTCTGGGAAGTACAACACTGAGCCGCTCCAGTTCCGCTTCCAGAATTAAAGTTTTCCCTCCCTCACAATCCACCGAGAGTGGTTCTAGAGGCTCGGGATCATAGGGACAACTGATTTTCATAGAGGAGATCCCTGTATGCTGGCCATCGCTATGTTGTTGTCAACTCTGCCCCCCATCATCCTCCCCCAGAGAATACACATCTCCATGATATCCCATGCCAGTTTGGCATGCATACCCCTGAGAGTATCCCTCAAGCTCCTGACATTGATCCCCCCGCCTGGATCAATCGAGCCATCCTATCCAAAGAAACCTAGTGTTTTTCCCCTCGTCTAGAACATACCAAATAAACCTCGATAATACCTTGTCGATGGCTTTTATCACACCCCTAGGCATATAAGTAGCCTCCATTGCATGCACCAGGATAGAGGCCAACACACTGTTCACCAAATCTATTCTCCCTCAGAAGGACAGGAAGTGATTCTTACAATTTAGGACTCGGCCCATAATTCTGTTAACCATATGATCGAAGTCCCGAATGAAAATTCTGCCCGGCGAGATAGGATAACTGAGGTACTCCATCGGAAATTTCCCAGGCTGCATTTCCATATTCATGAAAATGGAGTTGGTCCGTCTCATTGTGCATTTGTTTGAGATAAAAATATTACTTTTGGAGTGGTTGATCATCTGACCGCTCTAGTGGAAATATTCATCCATAATCCTCTTGATGTCCCTCACGGATCTTTTCCCTGCATTTGAGAAGATGATCATGTCGTCTTCAAACATGAGGTGGGAGATGGAAGGGAGATTCATTTTACATCGATATGGTGTAATTATTCCATTGGAAATACCCCGGTTCAACATGCTTCTAAGAGTATCCTGCATTATAATAAACAAAGCCAGGGAGATCGGGTCTCCTTGCCGGAGTCCGTGGGTGGGCTTGAAAAAACCATGGGATTTCCCCATGAGATACACTGCCATCCAGGACAAGCTGAAGCATTGGAACAACAGATCTGTGGCTATAGGAGAGAAGCCCATGCATGCTAAAACCCTGTTAACTAAGCCCCACTATAGTCTGTCGTATTCCTTATTCATATCCACTTTAATGGCCATATTGAATCCATATTTCTTGATTTTCAAGTCCTTCAACACTTCATGTGCCAGTGCAATTTACCCTTGAATTGATCTGCCCCGCACAAAGCCGTGCTGTTCCATGGAAGTCCATTGTGGGAGGTGCATCGCTAGTCTTGAGTTAATTATACTTGATAAGATCTTGTATGTGAAGTTACACATGCTCACAGGGCGATAATGGTGAATGGAGGAGGGGTCCTTCACCTTTGGGATAAAGACCAAAGTCATTGCATTAACAACCCATGGGAGGGAACCACCTTGGAAAAAATCCTGAATGGTTGCTACCATGTCTTCCTTTATCACTTCCCACGAGGCTCTGTAAAATGAACATGAAAAATATCGGGCCCCGAAGCGCTCTTCGGGTTCAGCTTCCTCATATCTTCGTAAATCTCCCTCTCAACAAGGACCTCTTCCAAGCGCGCATTGTACTCAGGGTCAACCCTGCTTGGAATTGCCTTCCAAATATCTGAGCTCCCCTGCGGGCACCTGCTAGACATCCTTTCATTAGAACCTGCAAGGAGTTCATTAAAGAAAGAAAAATCCATTCCACCCACAACGTCTCTGTCATCTGTAAAAGATCCATCTTCAAGCTTGATGTTGTGTTTTAGGGGCCGACTCTTCTCCTTAATGAAATCATGGAAGTACGCCGAGTTTTTGTCCCCCTCATGCAACCAATTTATCCTTGATTTGTCATGTGCCTCTCGCTCCTATCCCAAGATCATGTCAGGAAAGCTGTTCTTCTCGATTGAAAGTTCCTCAAAGCTATCATCATTGCAAGTTTCCTCCAGGCTATCCTCCAGGCATTCGATGTCTCCTTTGGTCTCCTCTATCTCCTGATCAAATGCAAGGAGGCTCCCTACCCAGGCCTGTAAAACCAGATTAGGTCTCCTTAGCTTATTATGCAGAGACACCCAGAAAGATCCTTGGACCCGTTCCCCCCATGAAGACCTCACCACCTGGAGAAAATTTGGCTTCCAGGTCCAATGGTCATAGAATCTGAATCTCTGTTGGTGGACTCTCCTTAAGGAAAAAGAGACCAGCAACGACGAGTGATCAGATATCCCCCTCACAAGGTGAAAAACCTTGGTATCCGCAAACTTGGACAGAGCATGCGCGTTGTCAAGGCAGTGGTCTAACCGGCTCTAGAAATGCCTGATACCTCTTTGATTGTTACACCAGGTATAGAGGTTTCCAAAGTACCCCAGGTCCATTAGACCTTTGCTGGCCATGAACTGGAAGAAGGCAGTGCTCATGCGGTGCGTGAATGCCCCACACCCTCTTTTCTCTGATGGTTCTGAAATAAAGTTGAAGTCTCCTCCAATGATACAATGTTCATCTCTCGGGTCAAATGTGCTCAGCTCCTGCCATAGGGATTCTTTGATACCATTATCGTAGCTCCCATAAACGAAGGATGCATAGAAGCTGAGTGACCCCTTTTTCACTCTTGTCGTAATGACCTGGTCCCCTGCCTGAAGCAGAACCATCAAAATATCCCTCCTCCAAAAGATCCATATATGCGTGTTAGTTGGAGCCACCTACATGGACACATGCATTCTCATCTTATTAGAGAAATCACATATCTTAGCTGGGTCCTGTTTGGGTTCCAGAATAGTAGCAATGATAGTTTTCTTTTTCTTGGTCTCTGATTCTATGAAATTAGTTTTGATCCACGCCCCGAGACCACGATAGTTTCATATGAATATGGGTATCATTGGTAACTTTTTGGCCCGGATTTGGCCCCAGGCGACAAGGTCTCCTTCGGAAGGTGTGAGAGGGACTCACTGAACTGTGCCCTTTTCAGTTTGGATTTTTCCTGAGTAATTACACCCGAACTCCTGTCCTTTGCTGGTGGAGACTTTTGAAAATGGAATTGAGGCTTGATAGTCTTACCTCTCATGTCACTGGGGGACGACAGTACCATTGGCCGTTTACCTTTCTCCCATGGAGTCTGGTTACCCAGGTCCTTAAACCCAACCACTTCAACCACCCCCCAACCACTCGGCCTGCTGCAAGAAGTAGATTTCACCAACATCCCAACCGAATAGAGAGCCACACCGATAGCAGGGGGAGAAGGCACATCTTCCAATTTCCCACAGGGAGACGCAAAAAGAATTCCAGTAACCCACCCATAGAGAGAGCCTGTCGGGGACCCAGAGCCCAACCTCGAAGCTTGTCCACCCACGAAGATGCCAGCCCCCCGAGCTAGACTGAATAGAGCTCTGCAAGACTAAGCACCCCCTGTTGGAGCTAGAGGAAAAACTGTAGAGCAAGAAAGCCACAGATCCACAACCAGTAGGCCAACCTGAACCGAGGATGATGATGCAAAATCCGGCTCACGAGGGGGAGGCTCACTGCCCAAAGCTGGCCCAACCTCCCACCAAAGGTTTTATTGAAGGCCCCTCTTGAATAGTTGTGCGGAGTGCCCTTGAATAAGGCAGGAAGAAAAAAACATGGGAAACACTGGGAAAACCACAGGTTTGTTCCATAATGCAGAACCCTAGACCAACAAGGATATTTTCTCTGGAACTGGAAGAGACAGATCAAGTTCTTCACACAACCGGGTGACCGATAGATCAGCACCACTCCTGGTACAGTCGTCTTCATAGAGAAATCCACCAAGGGAGTCACTGATATCCTTGGGAAAGGAGACATTCTGAAAGGGTAGGGGTAGTCCTGGAAGACTGATCCACACCACCGCTTTGTGACTCTCCTTCCCTTTATGAAAATCCATAGACCACCTCTCCAAGCTAAAATGCCATCTGCCCATGTGTCGAGGGGCTATGCACCATGTATGGACGAAGTCCTCCTTTGAGGAGAAGACCAAATAGAAAGAGAGACGGTGAATACCTGAAATTCGTGCCAGAGTTTGCAGCCCCCAAGAATCCACCCAGTTCTTGAAGATGGGAAGAGGAGGTTTGCCAGCGCCAAACCTAGAAATGAGGGTCCATTTGAGGCCGACCATAGCCGAATCGAACTCCTCCGTTGAGACATCCAAGGTCAGGTCAGCAGCTGACCTAGAAATCCTCAGCACCACTAGGGGGGGGGGCGCTGGGAAGCAGGAGAGCACATGATCACCTAACGAGTGATAGAGTGCATCCTTAAAGGAAACTGAAGGCTTGTGGGGGATAGAAGGGAGCACTAGAGGCGTATGGGACGAAGGGGATCCTCCACCGTCATGCCGCACCTTTGGGCCCGAGCTCGGCACCGTCGCGACCACCGAAGGAGGCAGAGCGGCCTGACGAGTAACGATAGGAAAAATTTTAAATTTTCCTGGCACATGAGGCGCGTTATTTTGAGCCGAGGGCAGCATTTTATAGCAGTGTTGAATGATTTAAAAATATATAACATCCCTTAATGTGAACATTATTTTATCATGCCAAAATCAACCACACTAGTGATATAATAATGGATTTACACATAAAAGGTGACATACATTGAAGGACCACAGAACACCCTGAGATGGGAGGGGTGAATCAGGGTGTCAACATTTTCTTTTAAAATGAAGGATATTATTCCTACATTGGTCAGAACTTGTATAAACTATCTGATGTAATCATCTAGTTATTAAACATTTACATTCAAAGATATAATATAGTAGTTTTACTTGGTTCACCACTAAGGGCTAGTCTAAGTAGCATATGATGATAGTGTGTCAGTCATACCTAAATATAATAAGATTCACTAGTTAAAAAATTTATATATAGTCACTCTATGTTAGGTACACTTAATTTACATGAATTTTAGGGATAATACACCACCTATATTATATTACTTTCATCGACTCTGCCTAACTCACTACCTTGGGTGATGTCTTACTCAATTTAATGACTTGAGGATCAATTTAGTAGACTGATAAATTAAGTATTTGTTCTTGATTAGAATGAGACTCTTATTCCACTATAGTATTGGGTTTATGTACTTGAAATCACTGTTAACTAGAACCATATGTTTAACAAAACTGTTCATGAATATCTTATCCTTTACAAAACTGTGAAACCCCCAAACTTTTTCACGTGTAATAATAATAATTTTATGTTTCAATTATTTTACTAACCGGTACGGTTTTCAAAGTAAATAGTATCTCACACTGTTCAAAGAAGAATTCAAAATAACTATTAAAAAAAATTTAATCATATCGAATAATTATTTAATAGAATATTTTAAATAATAATTATAATAATATAACTATTTTTTTTGTTTTTCCAAAATGTGAAATATATATATATATATATATGCATATTTTATTTGAATGAAAATACTATTATAAAATAATAATTTTATTTTTCTGTTATACATGACATTGAAAATTTTTATTTTAAAATATTTTAGTGAAATTATTTTTGCATTGTTTTAACTATGCGTATAGTTATTTAAACTATTATATGAATAATTATGGGTTTTATATATATTTGAAAATATGACAATTATTAGATTATAAATTGGATTAAATTTTCATAACATTATTAAAATTTTGAATATATAATAAAACTATTTTAATAGAATGATTAAATTTGTACGTATATATTTTAAATAAATATTAATGTTGTTCTGAATAATATACATATCGTATTAACATTTTTTTTCAAAATTACAAATATATCATACAAATTAATATAATTATTATTTTGATAATATATTTTCGATTATCAATTATTAATTTAATTTATAACCTTATAAGTATATAATATAAAATATATAAAGTATGTTTTTAAAATAATTTAGTAATAATAACTTTAATTTTTTTAAAAGTATTGATAAAATAAGTTTAATATATTATTAGTTTTGTTTAACTTATGACTTTTTTAAATTTATTGATAATATAATATATGATAATAATAGAGTAATGATATAATGAAATAAGAATAAAAATATAATAATAGCATTATTATAGTAATAATAGTGGAGGAAATCAGACAAAAGAAATAAAAAAAGAAGAAAATCCTATGAGGGATTTGAGATCCATGAAGAAGGGGGGACCATGCCACGGGAGTTAGGGTAGGTCACACTTCGAGTGCAGGTCGCGAGTCCGAGGCCTAGGCAAGGTGTTGTCAAGGCTGTGTTTAGGGTTTTAGCAAGGAGGGGTCGAGTGACGTTGCAACGTCGGGGTTCTTGAGCAGGCCTGCATGTCTTATCCGAGAGAGAGGAATCCATCACCGGGGCGGTGAGTGCAGGCTGGTCTTGAGGATGCTTGGATTCAGGTTCGTGAAACGTTTCCAAGGCATGGCCCTACGGTGGAGTCCGGTTCTAGTGCAAATATGGTTAGGGTTACTTTTTAGGTTTTCTCGAATCTAGAGTGAGGTAGGATTTTAATATTCAGATCTATGTGGGCTAGGAGTGTTTGCACAAATCTATTCCAGGTCTGATTTTTTCACGTTGTTTTCCCACTTCGTCACTCCTGCAAACCATGGATTCAATTATTGATCATTTTAAATTAGTTATGTCAAAGTTTTCATACTATTGAATGTATTTTCTTTATTATTAGTGTTCCATCATTTTAGTTTTGTCAATTAGAATATGAACTGATTGGTTTCATTGTTTACCACTTGTGTGGTTGTAGTGGTATTCTTCCTGTTGCACTTAAATTTTATATTGGTGGTGAACTATTGCAGTGTTTGTTTATTTGTTGATTTTCCTCTATCATTTTCACTATCACGATCATATGGCTGTTTGTTTTTGGACCAAATGTCATCTTCTATTCACTTTTTGGTTTATAAAAAGAATGGAATTGAATTTATTTCGTTGATGTCAATCTCAACTATAATATATAAAACAAATGCTGAATAATAATCATTTCATAAATTTTATTTTAACTCTCTAGGGATTTTAATACTTTAATTATGGGGTTTGGGTTTCTCAGGTGCATATTGGTTTAATGTTATGAGTTTTTCACCTTCTGGATTTCTATGCGCCTTGATCCTATGCCCCCACTCGGTGTACCCAAGCATCGAAATCTATTAAGGTAAGGGTTTCATATTTTCCTTGTCTTGTTTTTTTGAGAGTATATAAACATATATATTCATAAAAGTGTTCTTATAAATTTTTAGTTTGGTTTAAAAGTTCTTCTATGCTGAAATTGGGATTTCATTTGCTTAAGTTATGAATTACTCTTATGATGCTAAGGGTTTAATTTTTATTAAACAAATTACATTTATTTTTTTATATTCATATATATATATATATATATGAATTTAGTTTTCGAAATATATAAATTAAGGGTGCACTAAAAATTATTTTAGATTCATGGATTTTATTAAAATATGGAATGGAATTTTATTTATTTATTTGTGTCAATGTTGAACTCTATATTTTCAGGTTCTGCGTAAGGGTTCAATACAATTTTTCTTCCTTTCGAAAACTTGAATATACACATGTATATTATATATATATATATATATACATTCATATAGTTTTATTCCACCTGGTTTTAAATCTTCTAAGTGTTGATTTACAATGATGTTTTAAAATGTGATGGGTGGAAATTATTTTCAATTACGGTATTTGATTCTCAACTCGATGACTATTTGTTTCAAAGTGATGTAAGTGGGTGAAACATATACATATTATATATATATACATATATATGGTTATGTGTATACAACTATAAGTTTTACCATAATTTGAATTAACTTGGCCTAATACAAACTTTGGTGGTTAAAGTATGTTTTTGATTTGTTTAAGCACATGTGCCTCAGCCTAGTTGGTGAGGTATCCTTAAGTGAATCAACAAGACCCAAGTTCAAAACTAGGTAGAAGCATATTTTAGAGTACTGTAGCAGTACTATACACTGTATGGTACTGTAGAAGACTGTACACTATACATGCACTGTAGCAGAACTATACACCATGTGGGTACTGTACCAGGCACTGGATCAGTTACTGTAGCAGGTACTGTTCGGTACTGTAGCAGCTGGAACTGTTCACCTTGAGCCACCAGTTTGGGCTTGGAGTTTTTAAAGATTTTAGACCACCCAGGCCTTCGGGTCAGTAGGGATTTTGGGCCACCTTTAAGGCCTTTATGCCACCTCAAGGCCTTCGGGCCACATGCAGTTTCCCCAGACACGCTACAAAAAATGAGCAGCCTCAGAAGAGTATTCAGAGTAGGTGCACTCACCAGAGTAGAGCCAAATGGATTTTTCAGAATGAGAGGGTATGACTATGCCATCAGGACCAACCTATTCTTGAATGGGAAGCCTAGCTAGATGGACATGTGAAGGTGGAGAGCTACTATCATGATGCAAATGTTGGGGAGGGGTAGTTTCTTGTAGATAGTCTGGTTGAACTCCCTAAGAGCTTCGGGTCATGTAATCTCCTAAACCAATGGGCCCTGTAATCTATGAGCGTACGGGCCTTGTAAGGGTTCCCCCTCATACCTTGAAAAAGGGGTTATCAGAAAATCAAAAAAAATGAAGGCCTCCGAGCCATTCATGGGGGATATGTTTAATTAAATTCTCATGAATGTATGCATTACATAAAAAAAATGTTTCACTACAAATCAATTAGCCTTATATGACATGAAGCATAAGGCATGGCTATTTATTAAGACATGACCATTTATCAGCACATGCTTGTGTACAAATGTCATCTGTCTTAATTTAAAATTAGTCATTTTAATCTATAAATATTCATTTACATGAATCAAGGATTTTTAAAATTAAGGAACTATCATTTTGGGTGGTAACCCCATCCATTCATTACTTGTGTGTTTAAAATTAATATCACATGCCCAAATAATGTTTACTAGTTTATGCATGTCTTTGGAAAAATTATTATCTAAATAATAACTAACACATTATGATTTAGTCCATTGTCATTTAATGAATTAACTATGCAGGTCTTAGTATGGTGCCATAATCATTTTATATGTATAAATTCTAATGAATGTAATTTAAACCATTATGACCTTTCATGGAATTTTGAATTTAATTATTCAAGGTGGTATGTGACACCTTGAATAAAATGAAATGTGAAATAAAATATTCAAAGTGGTATGGGAGATTTTGAATATACGACCCTTTGTGGAATATAAGGAATGTAATAGACATGGTATAACGGGTTGGGGACTGGTTAATGAAAGAACCTCGATGCATCGATAGCTCTCATGAGACAATCAGGTCATGGCATGAGGTCATTGAAATTTTAGAGTCTTGACACGAGGTCTTGAAAGTGTCTAATTTTATACATTTCCTCATTATGCTTATGATAATTAATTAACCAAGTGGATATTCAACTAGTAGAATATCCATGGTTAAGAGCCAGAACTTATGAGTGACTTAAAAAGTAAATGCTTATGGCATGACATTTATTTGGCACTCAGTGATTTTAGTAACCAGTGTATGTTTCACATTAGTAGTGTATGAAATTGAAGTTATTACCTTTTTGGGCAACTACGATTATGTATCACTCTCAGTTATTAAATTTATACTTGCATTTTCATATGCCCTACTTATTTAGAATGTATTTTACTTGTTACTCTGAATGAGCATGCTTATAATTGAATCATATTCCATTATAATTCTGTTTGTATGCATTTAATTGTGCACTTATATTTCTTAGACAATTGTTATGGTATGTTACATGTGTTACAAAATTTTTAAGAAAAATGTTTTATGGTAATTTTAAAGAATGTTTTCAAAAGTTATATTTGGTATAGAATATTATTTTAAAACCCCTTACTGGGCATTCATATGATCACCCTATGTTTTTGTAACAAATTTTTTAGGTGATACTTTTAAACTGACGAATCTTGACAAGAAGTGTCTGGTTTCCCAAACCTTGAATTAAATTCGATCCTCTATATGGGACATGATGTGTAGTTTATCAGTGCATGTTTTTGTAAAAACATTACACATCATGATTCAAGGCATCAGCTCCGGGTATTCTAGGGTCGGGTCCTCATAGTTGGTATCGGAGGATTCAGTTTAGATAACTGTGGAAAACAAGGACTAAACAAAAAGAAATTTACTTAAGAAACACTAAGAATGGTGTTTTCTTAATTTTCAGATGAAAAAACGAAAGTACTATTCTTTTGTCTCTTCCAACAGAAGTAGTAGAGTCCATAGTGGGAAAATCATGTGTAGAAAACTTCGAGAATTTTGAAAATATTTATTTATCAGGAAAAAACCTATACCGTGTATCTAATTCTCCTCATGTACTTCAACTACACCGAGGATCATGCTTCTTCTATTATCTCAGGATGAACGCTCAATTCCCGTTCTATGCATGACAAGGGAAATACTTTGAGGGTATATTTACATTTTTTACCCTAGTCAATAGCTTCTTTTATCTTGAGGACTTTGAGGAGGCTGCACAAGGAGGTGACCTCCGGGCAACATATCTAGGTCAAATTTTGACCTATGGTCTCCGTGGTCAAGTGATGGAATTTGAGGTTCTTAAGGATGAGCCTACTCATTTTCATTATCAGTATCAAGTTCATACCAATGTTGCTCAACTTGATACCCGACATGCTTATCTTAATCTGATCTTTAGATATCCACATGCGGATGATCCTAGTTGCACACATTGCATTTGGGCTAAGGTGATAGAATAATTTAGAACTGCTTTGGGAATCCTTTTGTCTGAGAACTGGGGAAATCCCAAAAATCAGTGGAATCTATGAGGATTTATCTTAAAAGATGACAAGAAATCCATACTAGTGTTTTGTGAGGAGCAATGGATTATGTAATAACATGAGTTTTATAAATCATGTCTAAATGGATAATGTTGTATTCTCTATTTTGATATGATTTTATATAAAATAATGACTCTTCTTAAACTAGAATTTCCATACTAAAGGCTGACTTCTTAAAATTTTTAGACAAAGTAAATGGGTTCACCAACCAATATTTTATCTCTTCCTATCGAACTATTAGAGATTATAATCATCAAGGCATGATCTGAGGAGTACCAGCCCTATTCCAACATACGTCTGACTTGTAAACAACTCCATCGGGTGTCGAACCACCAAAAAATTCTCCATCTTTAACATGGAATAAATCTTTTCTATTACAGTGTCGCAATCGTACAATTTTCAGCATATAGGCAAAGTGGGAAGTTTCATGAAGCTCTTTTTCAATGTTTCACTTTGTGTGATAACTACCGAGCTGTAGGTAAATTTCTAGAAGATGCTTTGGATGGTGACCATCGAGTGACCTACCTATTCCAGGCCTTGAGTTTTATTATGTATGGAGAACTCTACGACATCAATATTATCAAGCACGATGTGATGTGAGGGAATTATTGGGATTTATTACACTCTGAAATTTATGACCTCCACACTTCTCGTGTCTCTCTATGAAAGGACGACTATTTTAGGCATATGTTGGACCCTATCTGTTCATAGTGTGTCTGGGCTGAGGAAATCGAGTAGCTGAATACTACCTTAGGAATCCACCTGAGGTCATCAGTACCCTACCATCAGTGGTGTTCCTAGTAAAGGGACATTGGGAGTGACGTGTTTCTGAGGTTTCTGTGGTTTTTGTACAAATATTTTAGAATCACGAGGACACAATTATTTAAAGGGGGAATAATGTGACACCACAAACTTTTTCATGTGTAAAAATAATAATTTTATGTTTTAATTATTATACTAACCAGTACGGCTTTCAAAGTAAATATTATCTCATGTTGTTAAAATAATAATTCAAAATAACTATTAAACAAAATTTATTCATATTGAATAATTATTTATTATAATATTTTAAATAATAATTACAATAATATAACTAATTTTTATGTTTTTCCAAAATTTGATATATATATATATATTTTTATAATGAATTTGAATGAAAATAGTATTATAAAATTGTAATTTTATTTTGTAGTTATACAAGACATTGAAAAATTTTATTTTAAAATATTTTGATGACATTATTTTTGCGCTATTTTAACTATACAAATAGTTATTTAAACTATTATATGAATAATTATGGGTTTTATATATATTTTAAAACATGAAAATTATTAGATTATAAATTGGATTAAAGTTTCATAACATTATTAACATTTTAAATATATAATAAAACTATTTTAATAAAATGATTAGAATTGTACCTATTTCTTTTAAATAAAGATTAATGTTACTTTAAATCATATACATATTGTATTAACATTTTTTTTTCAAAATTAAAAATAAATGGTACAAATTAGGATAATTATTATTTTGATAATATATTTTCTATTATCAATTATTAATTTAATTTATAACCTTATAAGTATATACTATAAAATATATAATGTATGTTTTTAAAAGAATTTAATAATAATTAATTTACATTTTAAAAAATAATTGATAAAATAAGTTTAATATATTATTTGTTTTGTTAACTTTTGACTTTTTTGAAGTTATTGATATTATAATATATGATAATAAGAGAGTAATGATATAATGAAATAAGAATAAAAATATAATAATAGCAATATTATAATAATAATAGAGGAGGAAATCAGATAAAAGAAATAAAAAAAAAAAGAAGAGAATCCCGTGAGAGATTTAAGAACCGTGAAGAAGGGGGAACCGCGCCTTGAGAGTTTGAGTGCATCGCGCTTTGAGTGTAAGTCAAAAGTCTGGGGCCTAGGTAAGGTGTTGTCGAGGCCAAATTTAGGGTTTCAACAAGGAGGAGTCGATCGACGTCGCGACATCAGAGTTCTTGAGTAGGCCTGCGGGTCTCATCCGAGAGAGGAAGCCATCGCCGGGGTAGTGAGTGAAGGCTGGTCTCGAGGATGCTCAGCTTCAGGTTCGTGCGACGTTGCCAAGGTGCATCCCTATGATTGAGTTCAGTTCTAGTGCTGAATTTGGTTAGGTTTTATTTTTAGGTTTTCTCCAATGTAGAGCGAGGCAGTATTTTAATCTTCGGATCTATGCGGGCTAGGAGTGCTTGCAAAAATCTGTTCTAGGTCTGGTTTTTGGATGTCATTTTCCCTCTTCATCACTCCTTCAGACAGTGGATTTGATTATTGATAATTTTAAATTAGTTATGTCAAAATTTTCATACTGTGGAATGTATTTTCATTATTATCAGTGTTCCATCATTTTAGTTTTTTCTATTAGAATATGAACTGATTGGTTTCGTTGTTGACCACTTGTGTGGTTGCGGTGATTTTCTTCCTATTCCACTTACATTTTATATATGTGGTGAACTATTGTAGTGTTTGTTTATTTTTTGATTTTCCTCTATAAATTTCACTATCATGATCATATGAATATTTGTTTTTGGACCAAATGTCATCTTCTATTAACCTTCTGGTTTATAAAAATAATGGAATTGAATTTGTTTCATTGATGTCAATATCAACTATACTGTATAAAACAGATGCTGAATAATAATCATTTCATAAATTTTATTTTAACTCTATAGTGATTTTAAGACTTTAAATAGGGGGTTTGGGTTTCTATGGTGCATATTGGTTTAATGTTTTTAGTTTTACACCTTATTGATTTATATACACCTTGCTCCTATACCCAGACTTGGTGTACCCAAGCATCAAAATCTATTAAGGTAAGGGTTTTAAATTTTCCTTGTCTTGTTTTTTTGAGATTATATACACATATATATTTCTAAAATTATGTTTATAACTTTTTTGGTTTGGTTTAAAAGTTCTTCTATGACGAACCTTGGATTTCATTTTCTTAAGTTACGAATTACTCTTATGATTCTAAGGGTTTTATTTTTTTAAACAAATTAAATTTATTTTAATATATTCATATATATATATGACATTAGTTTTCAGAATATATAAAGTAAGGGTGCACTAAAAATTATTTTAGATTCATGGTTTTGGTTAAATTATGGAAGGAAAGTTTATTTATTTATTTGTGTCAAAGTTGAACTCAATATTTTCATGTTCCGCATAAGGGTTCAATACACTTTGTCTTCCTTTCAAAAACTTGAATATACAATAGTATATAATATATATATATACACACACATTCATATAGTTTTATTCCACCCGATTTTAAATCTGCTAAGGGTTGATTTATAATGATGTTTTAGAATGTGATGGGTGGAAATTATTTTCAATTACGGTATTTGATTATAAACTCGATGACTATTTGTTTCAAAGTGATGTAAGTGGGTGTGACATACACATATTTTACATATATTCATATATATGGTTATGTGTATGCCCCTATAAGTGTGAACCATTATCCTAATTAACTTGTCTTAATACAAAATCTGGTTGTTAAATTATGTTTTTGATTTGTTTAAGTAAATTCTCATGAATTTATGCATTACATAAAACCAATGTTGCACTGCAAATCAATTGGCCTTAGATGCTATGAAGCATAAAGCATGGATATTTATTAATACATGACCATTTATCAGTGCATGCTTGTATACAAATGACATCTGTATTAATTTAATATTATTCATTTTAAACTATAAATATTCATTTCTATGAATCAAGGATTTTGAAAATTAAGAAACTATCATTTTTTGTGCTAACCCCATAAATTAATTACTTTTGTGTTGGAAATTAATATCACATGCGCAAAGAATGTTTAATAGTTTATGCATGTCGTTGGGAAAATTATTATCTAAATAATACCTTAAAAATTATGATTTAGTCCATTTTCATTTAATGACTTAACCATGCAGTTCTTAGTCTTGTTCAAGAATCATTATATATGTATAAAGGGTAATGAATGTAATTTAAAACTTTATGACCTTTCATGGAATTATTAATTTAATTATTCAATGTTGTATGAGACACCTTGAATAAATTTAAATGTGAAATTAAATATTCAAAGTGGTATGGAACATATTGAATATACAACCCTTTGTGGCATATGAAGAATGTAATAGACTCGGTATAACGGGTTGGGGACCGGTTAATGAAAGCCCCTCGATGCATCGATTATTCTCATGAGACAATCAGGTCATGGAACAAGGCCATTGACATTTTAGATTCATGACATGAGGTCTTGACAGGGTATGATATTATACATTTCTTCATTATTCTTATGATAAATAATTAACCAAGTGGATATTCGACTAGTAGAATATCCATGGTTAAGAGCCAGTACTTATGAGTATCAGAAAAAGTAAATGCTTATGGCATGATGTTTATTTGGCACTCAGTGATTTTAGTAACCAGTGTATGTTTCACAGTATTAGTGTATGAAATTGAAGTTATTAACTTTATGCTTAACTCTGATTATATATCACTCTCATTTATTAAATTTATACTTGAATTTTCATACATCCTAATTATTTAGAATGTATTTTACTTTTTACTATGAATGAGAATGTTTTTAATTGAATCATGTTCCCTTATAATTCTGTTAGTATGATTTTAATTTTGCACTAATATTTCTTAGACAATTGTTATGGTTTGTTACATGTGTTACAACATTTTTAAGAAAATTGTTTCATGGAAATTTTAAAGAATGTTTTAAAAAGTTATATTTGGTATAATATGTTATTTTAAAACCCCTTACTAGGCATTCTTATGCTGACCCTATGTTTTTGTAACAAATTTTTTAGGTGGTAGTTTTCAACTGAAGAAGCTTGACAAGAAGTGCCTGGTTTCCTAGAACCTTAACCGAATTCGATCCTCTGTATGGGACATGATGTGTAGTTTATCAGTGCATGTTTTTGTAAAAAAATTACACATCATGATTCAAGGCACCGACTCCGGGTATTCTAGGGTCGGGTCCTTACAAAACCCTCTTTATGATTCAAAGAAACACCAGCCTTAACGAACCCATACACATTTGTGAAGCTCCCAACCATTACAAAGCTCACAACCTTCATGAAGCTAACCACCTTCAAAAAGATCACAACCGTCACATAACTCTAAGTATTTTTGAAAACCCCAGTCTTTGTGAAACTCTCTTTTTTGAAAAGACTCAGCATTAATCAAGACTAAATATGAATTTTCATGATTCTCAAGATCATGAAGAATTCATGAACCACAAAGATCTATTATTTCATAAAATCATAGAGATTCATCATTTTATTCAATTCTCTTTTAAGTTAAACTAAGTGGGTGTGGTTTCCTATTTATAGGTTAAACCCTTAATTAAGATTCCATGATCCCAGTAGCCTTTTAAAAAACCTCTAAAATAATTTCTATGAAGTTACATGTCTTCATGAATCTCCAGTGAAAAATAACCCATTTTGATGCTTCTCATTGTTTCAAATATTTACCATCATCCCATCTCACATTTGTGAATGTTGTCATAGTTGATAAGTACATCATCTTTCTATTGTGTGTTCACGATTCCCCTCACCTTCATGAAACTAAAACCCTTTTCAAATCACCAAACCTTCATGAAACTCCAAGTCTTTACTAAATTGATGAATTTATCATATTTGTGAAGATTAAGTCCTAGAAAACCATCTTTCATAAATCTTTCTCCTTCCTCTCGATGTTGATCTCCAAAATTGGGAAATGATTCCACATTTAATACTAAATCCATCTTGTATTTTAAGATCACTTGACATTCAATCTCCCTAATCAACCTAGTATGGATTTACAAAAAAAAAAACCAGACTCCATTTATATATGTTAAAGGTCATTATTCCAATAATCTCCCCCTTTGTTTTTTGGCAATCTATACAAGATTTCAATAGCGCCCCATCCTCAATCAAAAACCCAATAGGACTAATAAATCTCATCCATCACTCCAACTCTTTATGATCAAAATCTATATAGAAAACAATAGTGATAAAAGATAATCTCACACCTCAATAGAAAACTAAAACCGTCCAATCCTGATAATAATTGAATTTCACTTATCTCACCCTTTGACAATAAACCCAATGGAACTGTATTTTTACTTCGATTTCTAAAAAAACTCCCCATGGGTCATATATACCCCATAAACCTACATCACTTCCACCTGTAGATTAAAATAGTTAAAAAAAATGAGTAGAGGGGATGAACTATAACCTTATCATTAAATAGGAGGTGGATGAAAATTGAGGTTCAATTGATGTTTCACAAACATTAGTACTACTAAGATATTATTTAGTATGTTAGCCAATTGTTCATCAGTTGCAACATGCTTCATTTTATTCACACTTTGTTCAAATTTTTCTTTGATGAAGTGATATTTGAACTCAATATATTTGGTATGAGAGTGATGAACCAGATTATTCATAAGATCGACCATGCTCTTATTATCATAGTGAATAACCACTGGTTGTTTCACATCATTACCAATATAAGTCAATTATTGCTTCATCCACAATAGTTGAGTGCATTCCTTTTCCTCAGAGATATACTGTACTTTAGCCATACTAATAGAAATGTTTTCTTGTTTATTTCTCAACCATCCAACACATTTATTTCCAATTAATAATTCCCCACCACTTGTGGACTTTCTATCCACCATATTTCCAACCTAGTCCGTATTAGAAAATGATTTTAATTAGTTATCTCTTCCTACTACAAATTATAATATAAAATTGAGATTACCTTGAATGTACCTCATGATTATTTTAACTTCTAGGAAATTATCTTCCTTCAGATTACTTTGAAAGTGAGCTACTAAGAATATTACAAACAAGATATATGGATGTGTTGTAGTCAAGTATACTAAGCTTCTAATAATTCTAATATAAAAGGTAGGATCCAAATATATCTAATCCTCATGGTTTTCAAGTTCTATCCCAATCGAAAGTAGAGTCTACATTTGTTTGGATTCATGCATACTAAATTTGTTCAGAAGCTCTCTTGCATATTTTTCTTGAGAAATGAAGGTACGATCCTTCCATTGAACCACCTTCAGCCCTACATAGTATACGAGTTCACCAAGAATAGACATTTAAAATTAATATTTCATGTGATTAGTAAATTTTTCCACTGATCCTTACCTGTTTCCACTAAAAATGATATCATCCACGTACACAAGAACCACAAATTGATCTCTCTGAAAATTCCTTCACATAGAGGTTATAGTTAACACCTCATATTTTAAATTCATGATTATTTAGATATGCATCTAGTTGAGAATACCACGCTCGTGGTTCCTACTTCAGACCGTATATAGCCATCTTTAATCTAAAAACCTTTATCTCATCATTTCCAATAATATGTCCCACTAGTTCTTCAATTTAGAGTTATTATTCAAGAACTATATTTTAGAATACCATTTTAACATCCATATTATTAACTTTTTAACCTCTTTGAATTTACATGGTAAGGAAAATCCTGAATGACTCAAGTCTAGAAAATGTATAAAATGTTTCCTCAACATTAATACATTCAATTTATGTGTAGAATTTACACACCAATCATTCATTGTTTCTGATCACATTTACATTCTCATAAAATTTGTTTTTAAAAATAAACTATGTTCCAATCACATTGTTATTTTTGGGTCTATTAATAAGATCCCAGGTATGGTTCTTATCAATCCAATCTAGTTATTCATTCATTCCCTCAATACATGATTCATCCTTCACTACTTCTTCAAACGAGGTTGGTTCCATTATTGATAGGAAGGAATAATTCACTTCATTCCTCATTCTCCTTATCGATGTAGGTGCGAGCTAATCCCCAATGATGTTGGATTGAACAATGTATTCTTTTCTATTTCTCATGTTTTATGTAATGAATTTTATTTAGTAATGGTATCCTCTTCTAATCCATCTTCTGAATCATCATAATTTTTTCATCCCTGAGTGTTTTATAAGACTTCCACTATTTCTACACTTGAGTTTGTCCTTTTTCCACTTTTTTCTTAAACTTTAATCAGATCAACATATGAAATCCTCGAGGTATTTAGGGATTTATCCTCAATTTTCTTGACATCGTTTTTTTCTATAATCTTTCTAAGATGATTATTTTAATATTTATAGTCTTTAATATTTATTGAATATCCAACTAATATTCCCTCATCTACCGCATCACCATACATTCCTTGATTTCCATTATTGTTTTGGATGAAGGATTTACTTCAAAAAGCAATAAACTAATCCAGAGAGATATTCTTACCATTCTATATATCATATGATGTTCTAGTTTCTCCTATAAAAATACCTATTCAATTTTGAGTCTACCAAACTACTTGAACAACCTATTTTTAGTAATAATAAGAAAAACGAATTTCTATCATCATAGTTCTATGCATATTTTTCACCTGTCATTTTCTATATTCAACGACCCCATTTTTTATAGGGGTTATAACTAAAAAACCTTACGATTTATCTAGTGTTTTTAGGCAATTTTCAAATACTTTGGATGTGTACTCTTCTCCATTTTCAGATTATGGATTCTTCATTGTGTGGCCATTTTCATTCTCATCTCTTTGACAATAGATCTTCATTAAATTAAGAAATTGTCATTTCCTATGTATAAACATCACAAAATCCATTCTAATATAATAATATATAAAAATAATGAAGTACCTCTCTCCATATATTACAAACAAATTCATTGGACCATGTAAGTATATGTGGATGAGATCAAGAATGATAGATGCCCTTTTGTTCTTTGGCTAATATGAACTCCTGACTATCTTTCCTCACATGCATGCATCACATGTATTTTCTCTATCACACTTAAAATTGATAATTTTAATAAATATCTTAATCTTAGAAATCCGTTCGGTTCTCTTTTGATTAATGTGACCCAACCTTTAATTTTACAAGTTGTTTTCTTCTTCAACTGTTAAGTAACAAGTGTTATTTTTTACTGTCAACCTGGTACAAATATATATTATTATACACACTTTCATAAGATATTTACCTAAATTTCCTTTGATAGTTCACCCCTTATGATTAAATGTCACTATCATTATTTAGTCATAGAGTTGAATCAAACACAAGAGTTTTTGATGCAAACTATCTTTGTAGATAACATTATTTTTTCTTAGCTCTTTATTTTCCAGTTTTGTATTTCCACTACATTTGATATTTAAAGCACTGACATTTCTAAATATCACTATTCCATCAACCATTTTCCTGACATTATTCAGAAAATATTTATTTCTTTTCATGTGGGATGAGGATACACTATCAAGAATCTATGTTATATTGTTCTTTG
This sequence comes from Viscum album, assembly GCA_963277665.1. Lineage (NCBI taxonomy): Eukaryota > Viridiplantae > Streptophyta > Magnoliopsida > Santalales > Viscaceae > Viscum > Viscum album. The sequence goes on from OY728159.1 coordinate 152,148,398, forward strand.
TAGTTTTGATGGATATTTCTAAAAGGTTGGATTTCTTGATCTTCTTATTTTCCTTCCATGAGATACTTGATTGAGTATAGGGAAAAGATAGAATATACAATATATTTTAAATATTCATGGGTTAATCACATGAAAATTATTCTTCCAGAGGAGAAAAGCTATTTTCAATAGTAACTTTACTTATTTGATGGGTATTGAAATGTCTGAGAAATATAAAGATATTATTCCCACCTTTCCTCTTCTTACAATTAATTAATTTATGTCCATAGTTAGAAAAATGAAAAAATTTCCATAGAAACCATTTCTTCTAAATGATGAAGGATATGACACCATTCTTCTTTGTTGACTTATATATGGTTACCCATTTAGATATCTTCTTGAAACTTCAGAATAAGACATGGTATGAACCATATCGCCACAAAATTGACATTTCATAAGGGGAAATATCTTCTCACTTCCATTCTGCCACATATAACCTTCTTTTGTAACAGTATTTGATCAGAGATCCTTTATGAATACTTGAGGATTATTTTATTCTCTCTTTTCTATTTTTTTTGAATATTTCTTTGTTGGGACAACATGAACCTTTGTTATATGTAGATTTTTTTGCTTCTATTTATTTTGGTTCATCCTGTTTCCAAACATTGATATTTCTGTTTCACAACAAATTCCACTTTTCCCATAAATTTGGATGTCTAATCATTTAAGGCCTTGTCTAATCCTTCATAACCAAATTTATCTCTTTCTAATAGCTATTCATCTAATTTTTTTAAAACTATAATTTCTTATTCATTTCCTTTGATTTTAATTTAGTTTCCATTTTACTTCTTAGAGTAACAACTTCTTGTTCAAGTCCCCCAACTATCTTAGACTTTTCTTATAATATTGATGTAATTTTATTAATGAACTTTTTCTTCCCTTAAATACCATGTATAAATTCCACAACATCTTCCACTATTTCAAGAGTTGTTAAGTTATATTTTGCATCACCTTCTAGTTGATCAATTTCTACTTCAAGATGATCAACATATTCTGATGATTATTTTATCACTACTCTCGTCTTTATTTATCTATTTCTTTGATTATAAAGATCACCAAGATCACCCTTAGGTTACAAATTGAGATCAAAAAAACCAATCAACTAAATATATTTATCTTTTATAGGTTCCACATTTTAAACTTTATCCATCATGGGTGCTTCGGGTTTAAATTTAAACCTTGGTTTTACATCCTCCAAAAAGTCATTATCATCATCTTCTTCTTTTCATACAGAACTCTTTATTTTTAATTTCTTTATTCATTTTAATTATCCCATATTATAGGAAATATTTTGAGTATTATACATGATCTATTATTCACTTCCTACATCATAAACGTTTCTTGGGCATTGAGAGAAAATGTGCCCTACTTTACCGCACTGAAAACAAGATAGCAAAATATTGCCTTGAAATTTACCTTTTCCTCTCTAGAATTTATTGTAAAATAGGGAAATAAGTTTGTCTTCCTCATCATCATTAACTTTGTTAATTTCATGTTTTCTATGGATTTCAATTCCATTTCCTTTCTTACTTGAGAAGATATATCATTTAGTTTTAATCTCATTTCATAAGCCACCAGATTTCGTAGCATATCATCAAGAGAACGATTGTAAAAATATATTTCCCCAAGAGCTAATTCTTTTTGATTGTATAGATATGGTGTCCTTATTAGGGTTTTATTGAAAATGTTATTATCCTTCATTTATTTCCCAAGTCCTCGAATAAATCCATAAAATTTAGTTATTTGATTAAATAAACTATCATAGTTTTAATTTGGATTCATTTTTAGATCAATGAATTGATTGTGAAAGTTTGACGTTTTGAATCCTTTACATTTTTATCACCTTCATATATATTTTCTAGTTTTTCCAACATGGACTTGGATTTCGTGAAACTCATCAACTTCAAATATATTTGATCATATAAATCTATTGTAAGAGTATTTTGATCTTTGGAATTAGTGTCACACATTTTCCAATCTGTTTGTATCATAGAAAGACCTTTCACATCACTAACCTAAATCCCCTATGCTGTGAAAAAGAGAACTTCCATCCCAAGGGATCATATATGAGATCTCATTTTATTCTTCCAAATATGAGTTTCTTCCATTAGAAAGTGGAACTCTCCTTACATTCACTGAATTATGCATAATAATAAAGGATAGATTTAACACTTATAACATGTTCGATATGATACCACTTGTAATACCTAAAACACCTTGAGAGGGGATGGGTGAATCAGGGTGTCATCTTTTTATTTTAAAGAGATTGATCTTGTTCCCATGTTGGTAGGAACATGTAAAACTTTTCTGATGGAATCATGCAGTTATTAAACATTCACATGCAGAGATATAACACATTAGTTTTACTTGGTTCACCACTAAGGGATAGTACAAGGAGCATACAATGATAGTGTGTTAGTCATACCTAAATCCACAAATCATTACTAGTTATTTTGGTGTACAGATGTTTAGACATAATCACTCTGTATCAGGCACACTACCTTTTCCATAATTTTAGGGATATCACACTTCATCAGAACACTTTAATCAAACCCCCTAGATCACTGCCTTGGGTGAAGTATTGCTCAGTTTATACACTTGAAGGTTACTTTATTAGATTTGGAATTTTGTTATTTGTCTTTGATTATAACGAGACTCTTCTTGCACCATAGTCCTGAGTCAATGCACTTAAAAGAACTGTTCACTAGAGCCAGATGTTCAACACAACTATTCACGAAGCTCCCAGTATTTGTGAAAAACCCTTTATTTTTTAAATAAATATTAGACTTTAAAAACCCAAACACTTTTAAAAATCTCCCAACCTTCTCAAATCACACATCTTTCAAGAAGCTAACTACCTTCGCCAAGATCAAAACATTCATGAAACTCTAAGTCTACATGAATCTCTAAGTCTTTGATAAACTACCTTTTATAAAAATCCTTATCATTAGTCAATACTAAAAAAGTCTTTTCATGATTCTCAAGCTCAAAAAGAGTTCATTATTTTTTAATATCCTATTATTCTTGAAATAAAAGAGATTCATCTTTTTCTGAAATAATTTTTTGTAAAATAAAGTGGGTGTGACCAGCTATTTATAGGATCATCCCTTTATGAATATTCCATACTCCCAACATCCTTTTTTTGAACCTACAAAATCATATTAATGAAGATCCTTGTCTTCATGAAGTTTCATTGAAATATAACCCATTCTAGAAACTTCTTGTGGTCGTAAAGATTTAACATTCTCCCATTACACATTCGTAAACCTTCTTGTAGACGCGAAGAATTCCATTTTCCATTTTGTGTTCATGATTCTCCCCACCTTCATGAAACTGAAAGAGTTTGAGAATAAAAAAACCTTCTCAAAACTCCCAGTGTTCACAAAGTCCATGAATTTACCATATTTTTGAATTTTCAGCCCTTAAAACTTTATTTTTTGAAGTTTTATCCTTCCTCATGATTTAGTTCTCCAAAAATCTAGAAAACATAAGGAAATGATGCCACCTTAAACACTAAATATATATTATACTGTAATATCACTTGAATTATAATCTCCCTTATCAACCTAGTGTGGATTTCTAACAAACACAAACTAAAATCCATTTCTAGCTGTGAAAGGCCATTGTTCCAACATAAATCCCATATTATGTTTCATGTCAAATTAGGCCAGTCCTATGACTGAACCTATACATAAGTCATTTTTATGGAATATTCACTAGGATACCCACACACACTAGTATAGAAGTTACATTCACCCAACACCCCACTAATCTATCTACAAGGCTCTATATACCTTCCTGTTACCCTATTTTTGGTATTTATCTTCTCTCTTTTCATTTTCTTATTTATTTAGATTCGTCTTGGGGATCATTATGATGGAGTTATTTTTCTGGGGAGAATTACTTAAAGTGCTGGTATGTATGTTTGTTTCAATATGGAGTCTAGGTATAAATGTGTTGAAGGATTTGTGGGGTTCTCTCTATGTTCAAATAATTCCAGGGTTGGTTTTGGATTTCGAGCATAATCTGGAATTTTTAATATCTGTTGGGTGATTACACACTGTGTAATGATTACACATCATGAAAGTTTCACACACCTCGTAAAATCACTACAAAAAACAGACTGCATAGCGGTGGTTTTTTTATCTAGAGATGGTTAAAACTTCCACTATATAGTTCTACGATGGTTTCAAAAAACCACCACTAAAATTGGTGTTGAAAGTCAACATGTGGCAGTTTTATCCATATAGCAGTTGTTTCTAGAAAGTGTCATAGAAGACATATTTAGTGACAGTTTTCTTTATTTTAGCAATGGTTTTCACTTAAAAAAATAAATGGGATTTAACGGTGGTTTTCAACTTCCGCTAATGTTTGGCCTTTTTTACTAAAAAACCACCACTAATACGGATAATGCCAATACTAAGAAAACTTTTCTCATATTTAGAAGTAGTTTTAACTGTCGCCCCTAGAAAAATACCATAATATAATGGCAATGTAAACCTTTGGGAAAAAGATATATCTCTAATGGCGGTTTAAACCACTGTTATATAATGAATTAAAAAAAACATGCTGTCGATTCTGCCGCCCCAGAACCTAAAGCCAGAACAACAAAATGGTGACATTGAAAATTTTACCAGATCAACAAATATATCATCAATATACAAGGAAAACAAAAATTTTAAACTAAATAATTAATGTACATTGATTCACACTAAAATATAACGAATCGATATATTGACCAAGGAAAAAAACACTTTTAAAGAAATAATACATTTCTCAAAACATTGAATGAATCAAACAAAACAAAACACATTAAAAGAATCCACCTATTTGTAAAAGAGAGACAAGAAACTAAAAATCATATATGATCATATAGAAATTTCAATCTCCATAGCCAGTTAAAACACATCAAATAGACACATGGTTAGACAATACATACACAGGGCACCCGTTGTCTTGATCCCATCTAAAATAGAATAAAAAGATAAACAATACCCACGTTGAACGTGACGATACATGAAAAACACTATCCACTAATAATTTTTTATTGATGAACTCTTCTCGTCACCCTCTTCATCTCCATTTCTACTTCCTATTATCGACACCTGTAAGACAATTATATTAAAATTAAACAATTTTGTATATTTATATTTAAAATTAAAATCAATAATTTTTTTTGAACTAAATGTTTTTGAAGTTGTGTGATTTACCTTTTCACCACCATTCATCACTTTCAATCCCCATTTTTCTGCAAAAGACCTCATATGGTAATAGTCCCAAATTCATCAACACACTCAACCAGGATGCTCCTTCCCAAGGACTTTACCGAGGAGACTGAGTAGGACTGTGTGGGATTGACATCCCATAGTTCTTTAATTTCTAACTATAAATCAAATATAAATAATAGTAGAAGAAATATATATTAACACAGTGAAAACTGATAATAAGTTATTATAATGAAAAATGAATTCATACCCCAACTTCTTTGGAAATCTTATTAACAAAATTCCCATTAGATTTTTTATGAACATTCAACCAAACTTCAGTTCAGGATACTTGGTGGACTAAATTAGGTGACTGTATTAAATAGATATAAATAAAAAAATTAATATATCAAATAGATGAAATTGTATAATAAATATTTAAACTAATAAAAATATTTCCAGATTTGATCAACTTCATGAAAAACACTTTGACCACGCAATGTGAGTATAACGATTCCTCGATATTCCTATCATTTAATCAAATAAAATTATGTTCTGAGAATATTTATTAAAAAATTCATGAATAAAAAAAAATATAAATGATAACAGATGCACAATACTAACAACCAAAATATACTTAACAATAATAATGGATGAATTCACAAATGACATAAGTGGTTGATAAATAAAGGGATAACAACACATACAATAATTTTCTCCATCAATAATGTCAGTTTCCTACTCCATCATTACTTCATCTACTTCATCCACTCCTTCCAGACTAATATTTTAAATATAATAATGGATAAATAAGTCATCTTCTTACTGTTTATGAGATTCAATTTTAGAGGTCAAATATTGCACTTCATCACCCATATCATACAAGTATATTTGTTTTATGTGAACAACTACAATCCATCCTTTATCCATGACATATTTCACAGAACTATTAGTAAATAGGAAAAGAGATTCATATATACTATTTGAAAAAATATGAATATGTTAAATAAATATACACTAACTTTTAAATGTTCGCATAAGCATCCGAGAAATAATAATTATAGACACTTATAAAAAATAATAAACTATTTGGACTATGAGAATATATCGATGAAGAAACTTGTGTAGAGTATTGAACTTCACCCCTACTTTAATTGATACAGAAAAAGGAAATATAGGGCAACCAGAAATTTCTCAGCAAATCAGTATAATGAATTCATGAAGTTCTAAATGTCTTTCTTATTCTTTATTCACTTCTTTCCTTATATTCTATTTATTATATAAAGAACAAATGGATAAAATTATTTAAAAAACCATTGAATCGTTAACACATGGGTGTTTCTCAATTCTTCATCATACATTTAAAACCTAAAAAATGTAAAATTCAAAGAATATACAAGAAATATAAAATTTAAATCATAACCAAAAAACAAGGATAATAATACATTTCCATAAACCAAAAACATCCTTTTTAGGTAGGGAAAACACCTGAACCATGGAGTACCCACCATTATAAATAAATTTAGTCTAAAAAATCATGTGTAATTCAGTTATTTTAGAGAAAAACCTCATTGGAATTTTATCAAACTTGAAACATGTATATAATTACATTTGAAATTAAAATACCTTATCATTCTAAATTAATTTGATTTTTCCATAAGGAAGACATGGGAAACTAATGTTTCCTTGATAAAACCATTAAAAGTATCTTATAAATTATTTTTCTAATTAATAAAAACAAGTTAGGAAATCCTTAAAATTACTCCCAAATAAAAGGAAGGGTAGGCAGACACCTACGTCAATGAAAAAAATAACATCACCTTCGATGAATAATAGAACATGAGGTCATAAGAGGAACTTCACAATACCTAGAAAACAAAAACCCCATTTAATACATCCCTAAACATGAGGTTCAAACACCATGGATTCTAGGGTTAGAGAAGAGGTGAGAACCAAGGAAAAAATAAAGAGAATAAGAAATGATAAGAGTGAAGAGACCCTTATCTTATGATTTTAATGAGAAAACAATAATAAAGCACCTAGATTACACTATGGAAGGATAATATAGGAAGAGAGTTAGTTGGGGTAGGCCTATAGAACTTTCTATTCAAGTGGGGAATGAAATTGGGAAAAAATAATTAAAAAAATAAAAAAATAAAAAAATAAAAAAAATAAAAAAATTAAAACAATTCCCTATTTCAAACAGGTTTTATTGTTTACCTACCTAGTTTACTTTCAAGGTTTAAAAAACCATGTGGAAACCTTACATCCTATAAAAGTATCAAATTGCTTATATTTTTCATCACAAAACACTTTAAACTTAAGATAATATATAATATAATAAATTTACACACAAAAAAGTTATAATTGGGTGTTACAACATGTGGTGTAATCCTATGGGGCTTTCTATACTCACACCCTATATCCACCCTTATAGTGTAAATAGATTTTTTATTATTTTACTTGATTAAAGTAAAATATCCTCTATGAGGTAGTGAGTTTATTGTATCTTTTTTGGGGTTTTAGAGGAGGTGGATCCGTGGTAGATACCACTTATTCACATAGATATGAGTTACAATGGTTCATGTTTTAGTTATTTTTGGTCATTTATTTTGGTATATCATGTATATTAAGACTAATAGGCTTACCATCAAATTCTTTCCTTTATTTTCTAATTATTTATGTACATGTTGTTTTATATTTGAATTGTCCTTATTGTTTACATTTGGTTTTGAGATGCTATGACATGTTTGGTTATATGTTATTTCAAAAACATTTATCATGTATGTATGACCCACCAATTTAATTAAAGGCAATTCTATGTTTTGGGTTGGAACCCACTTGTCTTATATTATATTTTATTAGTTGAAATCTTTCCCAATAGAGTATGTTTGATTCTCATGAACTAATTTCTATCCTATGGTGATCAAGAATTCACTTTAAACCTTGTAGTTGGATGAATAATGAATTTGGAGGGGGAATATTGGGTCATTTTATTACATGTAGGATATTGCAACTTCTTCCTTTCACCCTCTCTATTAAATAAACTTCTAGTATGGTTATCCAATTTAAACTTATTATCAAATACTCCAAGATCATTGATTATTCAATAACTCTATTTATAGATTTCCAGTATAACATAAAATTATTTTATAAATATTGAACTTCTAGATTTATAAAGTAATATAAAGACTTGGATTTAATCCATTTTAAAATCTATCAGTATTACTTTCTATATTAATGAAAAATATAAAATCATAACTTTATGAGTAATGTTAACTTTATATATCATTGTGGTTACATTATTCTTCTACTTTAGTTCAAGGAATTTCCATCTCATCTTGATTTTTTTACATTTGGGGGGAAGTATTTCTCAAGGAATAACCTCATGAAATCACACCATACCATAGATTAAATGACTTTTTCATTATTTATATTATATATTAACGCTCATCATTGATGAAAATTTCATTCAAGATGATAAATTCTTCAAAAAACATTCCATTGTTCATAATGTTCCCCTATATTAAATATCTTTTCCAATGATGATACCCATCATTAAACAATAAGTGGATTCATGGGCCCACAAAATAAAATAAGTCATTTCCTCAGGTCAATGCCATGATGAAGTATGACTTTCTATATGGTTATGGTTAATATCCATAACTTAGGTCATTGTGTTAATACAACCATGATGTTTTCAATATTATCACCCATGAAGTTTTTTGAACATATGGATAATCATCACATTTAATATTGTATCCAAAACATCAGGATTTCCTATCAGTGCATCTCTTTCCTCCATCCATCTTAGAAATTTTAAAAAAATTAATTAAGATTAAATTAAGAAAAATAAATTTGAGTATAAAATTCTATCCGCATACACTTATGCTATCTCCATAGAACTAAGGGGTTTATCTAAGGGTTTTTATACCAATTACCCAATGTCTATAGGTGATATAAAATGTAATAATATGAAGGGGTTTGAATTAATATGACTAATTCTTTATAATTTTTTAAATAACCAGATTTAATTGGTTAAATTCAAGAACTCCTTGACATTAGAAACTATCACTTACCCGTTTTAAAAAAAAACATGAACACAAGGAACACAAGTTTTTTACAAAGTTCAACAGATGTGAGTGAATTTTTCCATACTATTACCAAGAAAATTATAAGGAAAATATGTTTTAACAATGTAATAAAGTGATTATAGTAGGGTATGTATCATCCTTAGCCTAAATCCATTCCCCAAATAAACATTCTATTCCCTTTCTTGATACTGGATCCATCTGGTTTACAATGGTGTCCAAATTTGAAATGGAAATACATTTCATGATCTCAAGCATGATTGAACACAAAAGATAGATATTCTATTTTTTCTTCATAATATTAAAAATAAATTCAAGATCCCTCATGATTTAATAACTTGATGTACACATGATTTAATAATCAATTTTAAATTTCTAATCTTACTTAATTCCTCATAAAACACTATTATTAAAATAATTTCCTCTTATTTATATCTCAAAATACTGTAATGATATTTTTCAATATTAAAAATTAGAAAGTTTATTAAAATAAATAACAAAATTATATTTATATTTGAAACTATTCAAAATGATAATCTTGAAATCATATAGTTTGGTTATCATAGTTAGAGTCAAAAATTTTCTTTTTTGAATCTCTAGACCTATCAGACAATGATCATCAAAGATATTCTTTGAATATATATATTTAAATAAACTCAAAACTCATCTTTAGGAATCCAAAACTCTTATAACAGAGGGGTGGTGAGGCTCAGGACCACCGACGAGAATCAGTGAGGCTCATGACCGGTAGCGAGGCACGGTGAAGGGCAGTGATGCTCGGGACTGGCGACGAGGCATGGAACCAAGTCATGATGGAGATGCATAGATAGGGTAGGGGTATAGGGGGTAGAGGGGTCATGGGGGTCAAGGGAGTGTGGGGTTCAAGGGAGAACTGTCGAGATTTTGAAAAAAATGAAATTTTTAGCGGCTTTTTTAACAAACCGCCACTAAAAAACCATCTCTAAACACTAATTTTGGTCTAGTGAACGTTCATGTTGTGTATTATGTTATTGGAAGATTCCATGAATCAGTAAATGGAATTAAAGGATTACATGATGTGAATATGTTTCATTCCATGAAATGGTAAAATTGATATTCTTCACCCGAGGTTATGATTTTTCATCATTTTTGGGTATCATGGATTAAATGAGATGAAATATGTTTCCATTCCATGTAATTATCATGTTTTATGTTTCTAGGGTAAAAAAAATATTATTTTTATATCATTTATCCCCAAGTCTCTTCCTTCTTAAGCTAGGAGGTCTTCTATGTTATTTTGAGAATCTTTTCTCCTTTCAGACCGCTTCGTTCAGTGATTGATCTTTATGGCGGTTGAGATGTGTTTCTCTGAGTAAATAGTTCTTCCATTTCCTCATTTCCCTTGATCATGGTAGAAATATTGAATTGTGTTATTAGATCAATTGATATGTGATGATAATATTATTAATCCTATCAAGATTCATTTCATGATATTTCTCTAGAGGATGACCCTTGTGTTGGTTATGGTGAGACATAAGTTCTCTTTGAGGTTTGTTGTGATTTTTTATCTCCATAGACCATTTTTATGTTTAATTAATTCGGATATGTAAGTATTGATTCTTGGGCCTCCATCATTGTCTTTTCATTCTTCCATTTTGGTGGATCCCATTAAAAACACATGTGACTTGAGTTTTATGTAGGTTGTTCCATCTATAGCCTATATTTGATAAACTGTATTACTCTAGTTTTTTATAAATTGTTCTATATAATGAAATGGCATGATTGGTTGATTATTTTTTGTGTGTCGAAATGGGTTTTTTGAGAAAAGATGGTTTTCCTATTGTTTTAGTAATAATAAAAGGTATTTTTAAATCATTTTGAAAAATATTTATGAAATGTTTTAAAAGCATGATTTTTGATGAAATGGTTTGGAAAATAGAGGACATGAGAAGCCTTGGGTATTTAGGTAGAAGGTTTAGTAATAGGCCTCATGAATTTGTCTCGGGTTTCACTAATGTGGTGTTCCTCTGATCTCTAGGCTAGTTTTTTGAAGGATTTTTATAGACCCATTGGTGGGGTTATTTTTAGGGATTTCCTATATTCTCTAGATTCAATGCATATATCTAGAGATGTGATGCATGTAATTATCTATGTTAGGTATGAGTATCATAGATATCCCAACCTATAGTTATCCCAATCATGATGTTACCTGTGCATTGGATTCTTTTGGACTGTACTATTTTAGCTTGTGCTACCATAGATTATATATGTTATGTGATATATGATTTCTTTTATTTGACTTCTTTGATGTATATTAAATTCTTTGAAACTGTTTTAACTGGATTATTTTTGGAAATGTGAAAAAAGGGGAAATTAAATGTTTTGATATAATTTTTTTATAAAAAACATGTAACTATTTATCATTAAATGTTTTATTTAAAGTTGATCATTGTTTAGATTGTTGTACATATAACTGATATGGAACACTTGGGCGGGATCATACTGATCCTATTTAGCTAAAACCCTTCACACACCTTTAGTGTTGCATAGAACTTTATATGTATTTCAATGCAGGGAAAGGAAGGGTTTCATTGTGAGAAAGTGAGGATTATTTTAGATGTGTTTGGGTACCTAGTGGTGATATGGTGGGAGTTTTACCACGCTATCACAAGAAGGAGTCAGTTTTCTATTTTAGTTATTCTATGATGTTGGACTTGTAGTTTTTAATTTTCTAACTGCTTTGAGTTGTATCATTTATGATATCCCCTTTAAGTTATAACATATGATCTCTTCCTCTATTTCTATTTATATATATATATATATATATATATATATGAATTTTTGGCGTTGCTTCATATTTGGAGAAATAATTATTTCTGGTTGTTATTTGATTCTCAGATGCTAGTCACAAACCCCTAGGGATTAGGAATACCCTTCGGGAATATGGAAATTCAGTTTGGGTACCAATTTGATAGGGTATACAGTATAGGTTTATCATAGTTTGGTATCGAAAGAAGATTTTTCCTCAAGATTCCTTGTCTTAGAACATTTGGTAGACTAGAGATAGGATTGTCAGTACTGGAGAGGTAGGTTGCAGTGAGTGCTTGGTCAACTCTTTCCGTGATGAGACTCAAGTTACCATGGGATATTGGGTTGTGTGTATCATGTTTTGAGTTTTTTATATTAATATCAATTTTTTTATTATGGTTTTCGGGTTTGAATTGAGATTATTCTATTTTATGATCATTTTGTCTATTTTGGTGTGCATCAGTATGCCTCTAAGACATCCTCTATGGGTTTATCAAGAGGGTTTAGTGGATTTTACTAAAAGGAATCATCCTATAGGTCATAATATTATATATTCTATTATGTGGGTAGTTTGCGTTATTGAATAAAGTGTACCACAAGTAGAGAACATATTTTTTTAGGTAAAACCAATATTTTTAGGAGACACAGATCGATCATGTGAGTTATTTCACAATAATCCACTATTATTTAAGGGAATGAATGGACCTAAAGAGGAACAGGACTGACTCAACAAAATCAATTAGATCTTTGAAATAATAGATACAATTGAGAGTGTCAAGGTGAATTGTGAGGTCTTTCGACATGAGGGACCAAGAAAGAAATGGTGGGATTCCATTTTATATGTGGATAGGCATGTGGGATTGGAATGGAATTGTTTCAAGACTCTCTTTTTGACTAAAGTTTTGTCTCGAGTCATTGATGATGAAAAATTCTACAGATTTATTCACTTTTTAGCAGAGAGATAATTTAGTGCCAACATACACCAATTTGTTTGTGGAGCATGTTCATTTTTCTCTAGAGGTAATAAATAATGAATAAATGAAATCTCATAAGTACTGATAGGGTTTTTAACTAGATATCAGATCAATGTTAGTTTCACTAATGATTTTGAATTATGCTGATACGGTAGATAGAGATATGATGGATGAGATGGGCATGGAAGGAAAGGTTGGTTATTATTCCCATTCTCTTTTACCTAGTTTTAGCTTCTGTGGAACACAAAGGGAAAAGAGGAAGTGGAAATATCATCATAAGTGTGGTGGAGTTGGTTCTCAGTGGTAGGACTGCTTTTAACATTCATATGTATCTAGAAATGTTACCCTAAATTTCTATCAATGTGGAAAAGTCAAAGACACATGGTGTTCTTATTCTAAACCTACAAACATGTGCAATAGTTAGAGACATTATAGTCATATACAATGTTTCTACTTGGCTATGTATATGCCTCATTATGGTTAGGGATTATCATCTCTAAAGGATATTGTGGTGAAGTTAGATGATTCAAAGACTATAGGGATCTAGCCACATGCCTTAGGAGTGAAGAACCTTCACGCAATAGCTATGTTTCTGGTGGAGATTGATGTGGGTACAATGACAACGAGAGGTAAAATATTTCACTATAATAAACTGACCATATAATGAATTTTTTTTAATATAGCGGCAGTTTAAACCTCCATTATATGGTTCTGTGACAGTTTCAAAAAACTGATACTAAAATTGGTGTCGGTAATCATCACTTGGTGATTTCATCCATTTAGTGGAGGTTTCTAGAAATTGTTGTAGAAGATGTATTTAGCAACGATTTTCTTTGTTTTAGTGGTGATTTTCACTTAAAATAATAACTGGGATTTAGTGGTGGGTTTCAAACGCTGCTAAAATATAGCCTTTTTACTGAAAAAACACCACTAATATGGATAAAACCACTACTAAGATTTTTTTTTTCATATTTAGCGGTGTTTTAAACCACCGTTCCTAGAAAAATACAATAATATAGGGGCAGTGTAATCCGCTGTGAAAAAAATCTATCTCTAGCAGCCATTTAAACCGCTGCTATATCATGAATTAAAAAAAAAGCTGTAGATTCTATAGCCCCAGAACCTGTAGCAAAAAAAAAATAGTGACAATGAAAATTTTACCAGATCATCCAATATATCATCAACTTACAAGGGAAAAAACATGTTAAAACTAAAGAATCTACACATGTTGATTCACACAAAAACATAAAGAATCGACAAATAGACCAAGGAAAACAACAAATTGAAAGAAATAATAAATTTTTCAATACATATAAATAATCAAACAAAATACAACAAATTAAAAGAATCAACCTATATGCAAAAGAGAGACAAGAAACTAAACATCATATATGATCATATATAAATTTCAATTTTCATATCCAATTTAAACACAACATATAGACACATGGTTATGAAACACATATATAAGGAAACCTTTGTCCCAATCCCAAATAAAAAATAAGAAAAAAAATAAAAAATACCCACATTGGATGTACTAATAAATTAATTAATAAACACTCTCTACTAGTCATTTCCTAGTGATGAACTCTGCTCTTCACCCTATTCATCTCTATCTCTAATTATTGTTACACGAACCTGTAAGAAAATTAGTTTGAAAATTAAACAGTGTTGTATATTTATATTTAAACTTAAAATAAATAAAATTTTGTGAACCAAATGATTTTGAAGTTGTATGATTTACCTTCTGACCACTATTCATCACTTTAAATCCACATGTTTCTTCCAAATAACTCATATGGTAATAGTCCCAAACCCATCTGTGCACTCGACTGAGATGTCCCTTACCAAGGACTTTACCAATTGGGTCATTCTGGGAGACTGAGTAGGATTGTGTGGTATTGACATCACATATATATATATATATAATTTTTACCTATTAATCAAATATCAGTCATATTAGAAGCAATATATATTAACATAGTAAAAATAAATAATAAGTTATTATAATGAAAAATTAATTTATATCCCAACTTCTTTGGCAATATCATTAACAAAACTCCCATCATATTTTTTATGAACATTTAACCACACTTCTATTCAGGATTCTTAGTGGCCTAAATTTAGTGAATTCATTAAACATATATAAATAAATAATTTAATATATTAAACAGATAAAATTTTATAATAAATATTTAAACTAATGAAAAGATTATCAGAGTCGATCAGCTTCTAGAAACAATCTTTGACCATGCAATGTGAGTATAACTCTTTCTAATTATTCCTATAATTTAATCAAATAAAATTATGTTTAGAACTTATATTTCAAAAAACTCATGTAGAAAAAATATAAATGATAACAGATTAACAATAATAAAAAACAAAATATACATAAGAATGATAATGATTAACTGCACAAATGAAATACATGATTGATAAATGAAGGGATAACTATACATAAAATAATTTTATCCTTCAATCATGTCTATTTCCTACTCCATCATTACTTCATCTTCTTCATCCAATCTTGTAAGACTAATATTCTCAATATCATGATCGCAAAATAAGTCCACTTCTTGGTGTTGATGAGATTAAATGTCAGAGGTAAAATCTTCCACTCCATCACCCATATCATATAAGTCTCTTTTTTTACAAGAGAAACTACACTCCAACCTTTATTCACAATATCTTTTACATAACTATTACTAAATAGAAAAATAGATTCATATATACTGGTTGAAAAAAATATGAATATATTAAATAACCATACACTACCTTTTAAATGCACATATAAACATATGAGAAATAATAAATACAAACACTTCTAAAGAACAATAAAACTATATGGACTATTAGAATATGTCGATGAAGAAACTGATGTAGAGTATTAAACTTCAACCCTTCTTTAATTGATATAAAACAACGAAATATATGGTAACTAGATCACCTCAACAAATCAGTATAACGAATCCATGAAGTTCTAAATGTCTTTCTTATTCTTTATCAACTTCTTTCCTTAGCTTCTATTTATATAAAAAAAACAAATAGAAAACATTCTTTAGAAATCCATTGAATCTTCTATGCATGGGTATTTCTTAATTCTTCATCATATGTTTAATACCTAAAAAATGTGAAATAAAAAGAATATAAAAGAAACATAAAATTAAAATAACAATCAATAAATAATGTTAATAGTAAATTTCCATAAACAAATAACATTCTTTTAGGTAAGGAAAATTCTTTATCCATGGAGTACTCATCATTATAAATCAATTTAGTTGAAAACATAATTTGTAATTCATTCATTTTAGAGAAAACCCTCATTGGAATTTTATCAAACTTGAAACATTCATATAATTACATTTGAAATTAAAATACCTTATCATTATGAATTCCTTTAGGTTTTTCATAAGGAAGACATGGGAAAGTAGTGTTTTCTTTGATAAAACCATTAAAATTATCTTATAGATTAGTTTTCTAGTTAATAAAAATAAGTTTTTAATGAAAATCATTAAAATAACTACCAAATAAATGGAAGGGTATAGAGACACCCACATCAATGAAAAAAATCACATCACCTTTAATGAATAATAGAATAAAAGGTCACAAGAGTAACTTAACAACACCTTGAAAACAAAAACCCCTATTTAAGACATCCCTAGAAATGAAGTTCAAACACCATTGCTTCTTGGGTTAGAGAAGAGGTGAGAACCAAGGAATAATTAAAGAGAATAAAGATTGACAAGAGTGAAGAGACCCTCACCTTATGATTTGAATGAGAAACCACTAATAAATCACCTAGATTATACTATGGAAGGATAGGAGAGGGAGAGAGTTGGTAGGGGTCGGTCTGTTGAACTTCCTGTTCAAAGTTGGGAATGAAATCAGGGAAAAATAATTAAAACAACAATTCAATTTTTCAAGTAGGTTTCCTTGTTTACCTACCCAATTTACTTTTATGGTTTACAAAACCATGTGGAAACCTTAAATCCACGAAAAAGTATCAAATTTCTTATATTTTTCATCCCCAACCACTTTAAACATAAGATAATATATAATTTAATAAATTTATACACATAAAAGTGAGAATAGGGTGTTACAACATTTGGTGTAATCCTATGGGGCTTGTTATACACACACACACACACTATATCTACCCTTATGGTCTATATAGATATTGTATTATTTTACTCGATTAAAGGAAAGGATCCCTTATGAGGGAGTGGGTTTATTGTATATTTTTTGGGGTTTTGGAGGAGGTGGATAGGTGGTAGATACCCCTTATTCACACAGTGATGAGTTATAATGGTTCATGTTTTGATTATTTTTGGTCATTTATTTGGGAATCTCATATATATTCATCCTAATTGGCTAACCATCACATTTCTTTCTTTATTTTAGAATTATTTATGTACATGTTGTTTTATATTTGAATCGGCCTTATTTTTTTCATTTGGTTTTGAGTTTCTATTCCATGTTTTGTTATATGTTATTTCAAAACTTCTTATCATGTATGTATGCACCACCAATTTGATGGGAAGTTATTCTATGTTTTGGGGTGGAACCCACTTGTCTTTTATTATGTTTTATTAAGTGAAATATTTCCTAACAGAGTATGTTTTATTCTCAGGAACTAATTCATTCATGTGGTGATCAAGAATTCACTTTAGGCCTTGTAGTGGGATGAATCATAGATTTGGATGGGAAATCTTGGGTTGGTATATTACATGTGGGATACTGAAACTTCTTCCTTCCTCTATCTCTATTAGATGAACTTCTAGTATGGTTATCCACTTTAAACTTTTTATCAAAGATTCTAAGATCATTGATTATTCAATAACTCTATTTACATATTTCCAGTATAACATAAAACTCCTTTATAAATATTTACCACCTTGATTTTCAAAGTATTATAAAGACTTAGAATTAATGCATTATAAAATCTATCAATATTACTTTCTAGATCAATGAAAAATCCAGAAGCATACCTTTCTAACTGAGTAAAGTTAACTTCATATATTATTGTGGAAACATAACTCTTCTACTTTAGTTCAAGTAATTTTAATCTCATCTTGATTTTTACATTTTGAGGGAAGTATTTCTCAAAGAAAAACTTTATAAAATCACACCATAATAGAGACTATATGTCTTCTTTATTATTTATGTTATTTATTAATGTACACAATTGATCAAAATTTTCTTCAAGTTGATAAATTATTTAAAAAAATTCTATTGTTCATAGTTTTCTGCTATATTAAATATCTTTTCCATTGATGATACCAACCATTAGACTATAAGTGGATCCATGATCCCACAAAATAAAATTGGACAGTTCCTCAGGTCAATGCAATGATAAAGTAGTAATTTTTATATGTTTATGGTTATTATCCATAACTTGAGTCATTGTGTTAATACAACCATGATGTTTAAAATATTAGAACCCATGAAGTTTTTTGAACATATGGATAATCATCACATTGACTATTGTATCCACCACATCGGGAATTCCTATCAGCGCATCTCTTTCATCCATCCATCTTAGAAATTTTAAAAAAATTAATTAGGATGAAATTAACAAAAATAAACTTGAGTATAAAATTCTATCTCCATACACTTATGCTAGTTCCATATAAATAAGGGTTTTCTCCAGGGGTTTTCATCCCAATTAGCAATGTTACTAGCTGATCTGATAAGTAATACAATGAATGGGTTTGAATTAATATCACTAAGTCTTTATAAATTTATTTCTAAATAACCATATTTAACTGGTTAATGTCAAGAACCACTTGACATTAGAAACTACCACTTACCCATTTGTAAAAAAAACATGAACACAAGGAACATAAGTATTTTTCAAGGTTCACCCCTAATGTGAGTGACACTTTTCTTTCTATGCCCAAGATAAATCTAAAACATAGATGTGTCAATAATTTGATAAAGTGATTACATTAAGGTACGTATCATCCTTAACCTAAATCCATTCCCTAATAAAAATGTCTCCTCCCTTTATTGATACTGGATCCATCTAGTTAAAAATGATGTCTAAATTAGAATTGAAAATACCTTTAATGATCTCTATCATGATTCAAAACAAAATATAGATCTTCTATTTTACCCTTCATTATATTAAAATTAAATTCAAGTTCCATCCAGATTTACGAACATGATGTCCAAATGATTTAATAATCAATTATAAATTTCTAGTCTTACTTAGTTGTTCATAAAAAAATATTATTAAAGTAATTTCCTCCTATTTAAATATCAAAATTCCATAATGATATTTTCCAATATAAAAAATTAGGAAGTCTCTAAAAATTAGTAACAAAATGTTCTCTATATTTAAAGCTATTCAAAATGATAATCTTGAAATCATATAGTTTGGTCATCATAATTAGAGTAAAAAATTTTCTTTTTTGAATCTCTAAAACTATCATAAAAAGACCATAAAAGATATTCTTTGAATATCTATATTTAATTAACCTCAAAACTCATCTTCAGGAATCCAAAATTCTTACAATAGATGGGAGGTGAGGCTTAGGACCGACGATGAGAAGTGGTGAGGCTTAGGACTGGCGGCAAGACATGATGGAGAGGAGTAGTGAGGATAGGGCTATGCAGGGTCATAGGGGTTGGGTGAGTGAGAGGTTTGGGGGATAAGTGTCAAGATTTTTAAAAAAAATTAAAGTTTTAGTGGTGGTTTTTATCAAAATGCTACTAAAACATAGCCGTTAAACACTAATTTGGGTGTAGTGTTTATTGAATCTTAGACATAAATTGATTTATTTGAAAATGATTCTTACCAGTCAATTATATATATATATTGATATGGTTAAACATTAAATAGATATATAATCCTTTATTTTGGAATTAGTGACACCTATTGGGAAGAGGAAAAAGAAAGCATTTCAGTATCCTTTATGTCTAGTTTCTTTAGGATTATGGGAGATCATAGGTGCGTCAGGGAGAGTGGGATCCATTGTCTGTTTATATAGGAGTTTCCTACATAGAACGCAGAAGTTATTGTCTACTATATTAGTTGATCACGATGATGTTTATATTGTTTTTATTTTCTCATTGTTGTTTGGGTTTTCCTAATGTTTTCCCAAATGATTTCTCCATTCACCCTCTAGAGAGGTAGCTATAGTTTATGATTGACCTGGTTCTAGGTATGCATCCAATTTCAATACCCACTTATCATATGGAAATAGTAGATCTAGAAGAGATCAATATTCAGTTGGGTTATCTTATAGAGAAGTATTTTGTTTTCCCTAGTGTTTTACCTTGGGAAGCACTTGTTCTCTCTACCAAGAAGTAAAATGTTTCACTCTAATTGTGTATTGAATATTAGAAGTTGAATCGGGTTATAATTAAGAACAAGTATCCTTTTCCTTGTGTTGATGATTTATTCGATCAGTTAAAGGGGGGAAATTGAATTTCTATGATCTATCTTTAGTCGAGTTTCATCAGTTTAGAGTTTGGGATTCAGATGTAATGAAGACGACATTAAAAAGTAGGTATGGACATTATGAATATCTTGTGATGCCCTTTGGTCTGAATAATGCTCCTAGAATTTTCATGTATTTGATGAATCATATATTTCATTAGGATCTATATAATATTGTGGAAGTGTTTATGGATGATATTTTGGTTTATTCAAGATTGAAGCACAAGTATGAGAACAATTTGATTTTTCTTCTAGAAATCCTGAAGAGTCACTGTGTGTATGTAAATTATTCTAAATTAAATGTTTGGATCCAAGAAGTGAAGTTATTGGGCCATGAGATTTTTGATCACGGATTATCAGTTGATCCCAAGAAGGTGAAGTATATTTTTTCTTTGGTTGATCCACATAAAATCTTTGAGATTTGAAGATTCCTTAGTTTTTTGGGATACTATCGACAATTCTTCAAGTATTTCTTAAATTTTGTGTCAGATATGAGTTATCTTACCAGAAAAGGGTTGAAATTCATGTGGTATAAAAAGTGTTGGTCTTTTTTTGATGAGTTTAAATGACTTCAAAAATCAGATCCTATTTTGATCTTACCCAATCCTGGTACGAGGTATATGGTTTTTTGTGATGATTTTAGTGCTGGTGTGGGTTGTGTGCTTATCCAGGATGATCATGTGGTGGCTTTTAGCTCTCAATAGATGTGATTTAATGAGAATAATTAATCCATTCATGATTTAGATCCTGACATAGTTATTCATATGATTAAGTGTTGGAGGCATTCTATTTTTGGGGAGATGTTCAGTGTCTTTTCTGACCATAAGAGAATGAGTTATATTTTCTCAGAAATCCTTTTATCTAATATTAGTATGATGGGTGGAATAACATTATTTGTTTGAATTTGACATTGCTTATACCCCAGATAAGGGAAATGTCATTATAGATTCTCTTAGAAGGAATGTAAAATTGCAGGCTTTTCTAGAATCAAAGCACGAGTGTAACCTGATAGGGCTCTTTCCTCCGTTGCACCTCGATGCTCAAGAGAATGTTTCTGGTATAGTTATAGCTAGTTTTCAATTATCATCATCTCTTCTACAGTAATTTTTTATATAAATCAAAAATATTAAGAGTTTAGTGAAGTTTGAGAATCCATATATGGTGGGGAGACCATTTTTGTTTAGTCTCTCCCTTTAGATGGTATCTTCCATTCTTGGGATCAGTTTTTTATCCTAGTATATGTGAGGAGTTTAGTTTTTTTTACTTCCATAATTATTTTGGGTCATTCATTTGGGCACTATGAAGATGTATTATGACATGAGTTGGTGATTCTGGTGGTCGGGTATGAAGTATGACATTACAGATTATGTGTCCCATGGTTACACATACAAACAGATAATAGAAGAGAATATAAAACCTTCTTGTTTTCTCTAACCTATTCCATTGATTTTCTATAAATGAGAGGAGGTATCCATTTTTTTTTGTATTAAAATGTAATAATTGATGGATGAATTCTATCCAGGTGGTGATTGATCTGTTAAAAAAGTAAGCTTATTTCATTCTAATCAGGGATACCACAAAAGTTGAAGATTTAGGGAAACTACAAGTGCAAGAGTACTGAGGATACATGGGGTTCCTTTTTCCACTATTTCAAACATGGATCCTTGGTTTACATCATGTTTATGGAGGAGTCTCTAAGAGGAGATGGGTACTCAGTTCAGGGTGAGTAAAACTTACTATCCACGTACATATGGCCAAACAGAGCATGCTATTTATATCATAGAAGATATGTTCCATGCTTGTATCTTTGATTTTGGTAGATTATGGTATAGCCATCTAAGAATAGTTGAGCTGGATTATAATAATATTTATTAATAGTCAATTAGAATGGCTCCCTTTCTGGCTTTGTATGGCCACCCGTGTTGATTACATCTATTTTGGGAAGAGGTGGGAGCGACCTCTTTGGAGGGACTAAGTCATGTTCATGAGATTTTAGTGAGGATTAGAGGTATAAATCAATGTATAGTTATAGACCAGAATCTATATAAATTGTATACATTTTAATGACTTCATCCTTTTGAGTTTTCCATTAGTGATTGGGTATTATTGAAAGTCTTTCCACTATTGGGTCACCTTCAGCTTAGAAAATATGGAATGTTGGATCAGAGATATGTTGTACCATTTGAGGTGAATGAGTGTCTTGGGATGGTTAATGATTAGTTTTCATTTTTAGTTCAATTTACAGGTATTCATGATGTTTTATACATATCATTACATAGTAAATACCATCCTAATCCCTCTCATATTTTCAGTTGGGATGAGATTGAGTTGGAGATAAATGTTTATGTTGTAGAGAAGTAAGCAGAGATCATTGAATCTCATGTGAAAGTATTTCATGGGAAGTCAATTATGTTAGTTAGATTATTATGGTGACATAGATCAGATTCTCACAAGATTTGGGAGTGTGATTCATTGATGAGGGTGTAGTGGCCTCACCTCTTTCCAGACATCATTCTTCCATTAGAGTTATCAGGGAAAAAAAGTTACATTGGGTATTTTGTAACATCTTATTACCCACTTTAAAGTATTTATCATCTTTATTTTTATTTCCATATTTATTTGGGTATTTCTTGGGACTCCGAAGGATGGAGAGCATTTTCTAGGGAAAATGAACTAAAGTTTGGGGATGTATGTTTATTTTAATTAATAAATTACAGGTATAAATGTGTTAAATTATTTTTTGGTTTCTCCCTAAGTTTTAAGAACAATATTGTTTGTTTGGGATTTCAAGAAAAATATAGAGTTTTTACTATCTGATGGGACATTACATGCCTTGTAATGATTGGACATCATGAAAGTTTTATACACAGTGTAAAATGTTCACATCTTGTTTTGGGATCTAGGTAGATGTCATGAAATAGTATATGACATGGAAGGATTATAAAATGTGAATATGTTTCACATCATTAAATGGTAAAATCTAGAGCTTTAACCCAAAGGGATGTTTTTTTTTAATTTTTGAGTTTTTTGATTACATAACGTGAAATTGAGTTTCAAATCGTATAATTCATTCAATTTGTGTTTAGGGAACCATATGGATGATTTCTATTTAATTATGAAAAAGGTCTATTCCCACTTGACTGAGGAGATCTACCAAGAGATTTTAGGGATCTAAGATCCTTTCAAATATATTTGGTCAGTGATTGATCTTTATTGTAGTTGCAGTCTGTTTCTTCGAGTGAGTAATACTTTTATTTTTTCATTTTCATTGATCATGGTGGAACTAATGATTTTCATTATTGAATATGTTGATATTTTATTATAATATTATTAATAATGTTTAGATCCATTGAATTATCTTTCTTCTGAGGCTGACCCTTGTGTTGGTTATAGAGAGACATGAGTGTTCTTTGAGGTATGTTGTGATCTATCTTCTTAGCCAATAGTTTTTTTCAATTTCTTTTAAGATGTAAGGATATATTCTGGGTCCTCCTTCATTGTATTTGCGTTATTCTGTGTTGGTGGATCTAATTGTGGGCATGTGTGTCTTGGGTTTGAGGTAGGTGGTTCCGTCTCTAGCCTATGTTGGATTAAATTTATTACTTTGGTTTTTTATAAATTGTTTTATAAATGAAATGGAATGATTGGTTTATTGTTTTGTGTGTGTGGAAATGGTTTTTTGAGAAAATATGGTTTTTCATTATTTTGGTAAAAGGAAAAGTTATTTTAAAATCATAGTGAAATGTATTTATGAAATGTTTCCAAATAATGGTTTTTGATAAAATGGGTTGGAAAATAGAACACTTAGGAATCCTTGGGTAATTAGGTGGAAGGTGTAGTAATGATCCAAATCCATTTATAGGTGGTTCAATCATAAGGTATTCCTCTACTCCCTACAATGGTTTTTATAGGGACTTGATAGAACTATTGGTAATTTCACATTATTGGGTGTTCCCATGATCTCTAGATTCAATGAATATATATAGAGACTTGCTGCATGTGATTGTCTATTTTAGGTATGAGTGTCCTAGCTAGACTAACCTGTATTGATCCTTGGCATGATGTTACCTATACATTGGATGCTTTTGTATTAAACTATTTTATCTTGTACTACCATGGATTGGATATTATATATGATATATAATTTGTTTTCTTTGACTGATTTTAGGTATATGAACTACATTGAAATTGTTTTACGTAGATTATTTTGGAAATTTGGAAAAAGGGGAAATTAAATGTTTTCCCATTCCTTTGTTATAAAAGCCGTGTAACTTTTTATGATGATTTATTTCATTAATGTTGAGAATTGTTCATATTTTTGAACAAAGAATTGATATAGAATACCTAGGTGGGATACTACTAATCCTGTTTAGATCACACCCTATGCGCCCCTTTGGTGGTGTGTAGAACTCTGAATATCTTTCAATGTAGGGAAAGTCAAGGTTCTGTATTGTGGTGTCTAGGTTTATGTCAGGTGAGTCTGGGTATCTGTTGGTGAGATGGTAGAGTTTTCCCACACTATCACATGGAGTAGTCAGTTTTCCATTTTAGTTTTCCTTTGATGTTGGACTTGTACTTTTTGATGTGTAGATGCTGAAAAAAACTCAAAGGCTGAAGGAGGTTTTCGCGCAAAAAAGTAAAGACATATTTTGACACGACAATCCATTCCAGGGGGCCTGAAAGAGCTACGTGAAAAAATATTATGTGTGCGCGAAACAAATATCTCCCATTTGGAAAACCACGGGATCCGAGGAAGTTTTCTGCACCGTGCGGAAACTTCCGCGCCGCCGACCGCAGGCACGGAAATTTGCATGCATCGCCCCTGCTCGGGTGATCTTTCGCGCTGCTGACCCTGGCGTTCCAACTTTCGCATGGAACTATTTCTACATGGATCAGGCGACCCTGAGTTCCTTTAAATAGAAGGGTGCCCCTTCAACTTCTGATGACTGAAGAATCTGAACTGTATTCTCTTCATGAAATCCACCTCTCCTGCATGTAAAATATGGCTTTTAGGTACGAGATTTTTCATGAAAGGTCGCCCCGCGGTCTACCTTCATGCAAGACCACTCATGCTTAATCCTTTTCCAAATCCCGTTGAGTCCTGTCACCTGCGTGAAATCACTTCCATTTGTGCGCAATCCTTTCCAATTGCATGCAAGCTCTTCCAATTGCGCGTAACCCTTACGCATTGCACGCAATCTCCTCTATTTTCACTCAAAAACTTGGCTCCCCTTTACGCACCCAGAATCCCCAATTACACGCCGACCCATGATTTTGCACACAAGTGACTCAATTGCACGCTGAACCATCTTTTCCATGAAATTATCTCAATTACATGCCAACCCAGTCTTTTCCATGGAAGTACCTCACTTGCGCGCCAACTAAGTGTTTTCCGTGCAATTGTTCTGTTTGTGAGCAAGCCTCCCTCCTTGTGTGCACGTGTTCGATGTCTCTCTTCTGAACATCATTTCTGGGAACCTCCCATGTCCAAAACATCTATGGAACACACCGTTTTCCCATACGACCTTTTAGGCTCATACAAAGTAACTTTAATGTCCCTTGGGCAGTGTTCACACTATGTTGCTTCGCCTCATGCTTTTTCGCAAAGGCATGATAACAGTTATTGATTCTTCACATAGCCATGCTAACGTGGAACCCCAGTGGGATCACCTCAAGACACCCTCTGACCATGGATTTTCCATTCCCTTCACTTCACCAAGGTATAGAGGGGGGCAGTTATGTAAGTCCTTGGGGTGCGGAGTGCACCCACATCATCTGAGCTGTAAGACGTTAAACTGCCAAGCACTATAATCGACATCACATGATGTTAAACTATGACCTCACCTTGTTCCTCACATGTGGGGTGCCCCATCTCAAACATTCTCTACACCCACTGGTCTCCATAGGAGTGAGATCATTCCATACACGAAATAACATCCTATTTATTGGAATGACGTTTGTCCATGGGGAAAGGGCAATCACCCTGGTGTAAGCCCCTAGCCTTTACTGCAGGAGGTAGCACCCCTGCTCCTCCTCTCTTCTTGGGTGCCAAATCTCTCTCCCTATGGGATTTTTCATCACTTGGGACTCCACCCTAGAGTAAGTACCAATCTCCATAAGTTGGACTGCTAACCACACATAAGCCCCTATTTCCTCTTTGGGCCACCAACCACGCGTGGCCCCAGTCTACTTCCCACATACGCACCATTTGAAACGTGATCGTCAGGTCTTTGGTGTCTCTTGTCTCTCACACTGAGCATGACTCACATGGGATTAGAGTGAACATCGAACATGAAATATTCTCCAGGCAGTCTAGAGTAAGTACCACACCCACCTGAACTACGAGGACTTTGATCCTTTCCAAGGCAAGGTACGTAGGACACCTCCCTGAGGTTCAAGCCCAACAACCATTGGACCCCAGGTCCTCCTCCACATCGGTTCACCGACCCCCATACCATGGTAACTACGTGGGTATGATCCTTGTCTCCTAGATAAGGTACATACGAAGCCTCCCTGTGGTTCGACCCCATCCAGTGGTAATCTGTTGCGACCCCATCCAGTGGTAATCTGTTGCGACCCCGTCCACCGGTAAGCCATTGTGACCTGAGCTAGTGGTAAGCCGTTGTGATCCACAATCAAGAGGTAAGCCGCTGAAATCCCCAATCGGCAGTTAGCCGTCATCAGACCGAACTATGTGGAATTTGATTCCATGCCATGTGGATACGTAGGAGGTCTCTTTGAAACTCAATCCCAACATTACCATCGTCCTCGGGTCGACTCCATCTCATTCTCCACCTACTTCATTAAACCCTACATCATCCATCCTGATTCTTACCTAGGCCGTGACATCTCAATGGGATCATGCTACCCCATTCCACATTCCCCTCAATAACAATCGGGAACCTAACCACATGTTGGCCCCAACATCAGTGTTCCCTTCAAGGGTTTCACCCATCTAATCCACTCTAATCAGTGTTTTGATCCATCTGATCCATCTCCACTAGATGTTAAACCTACGACATACCCTATGTTAAAGATGGGAAGCTGGGGAAAACCTTGGATACATGCCTATAGAAAATGATTCCCTGCATTTGACGTGGGTTTCCCCAAGCTTTCGCACCCTTGAGAAGCCCTATAATAAAGGGAAGTAACCCAGACCCACTAGTGTCCCAATGTCCAAACATGCCAGTGATGTCCAACGTGACTACTCCCCTGACCGAAGGTTGTTTCCCTGACCAGAGCCTTTGTAATTTCCCGAGATAAGTAGTGTAATTAACTCGTGTTCATGAAGATATGGAACTAGGAAGAGTTTCACGAACAACATCTTAAATCTATAAGGGAGACCCAGACTAAGTGAAGAGTTCTGAGGATGAATCCATGGAAGTAAGAACCAACATCCCATTATCCCATTTCGATCAAGGAGAAAATGTAACTGAACAAGGAAGAGATACCGCTTGCCTTTGGAAAGCGGGATTGTGGGGCAACGAACAACACCGCCATCCTCAAACAAGACGGACGCACACACCCCAATGAAAGAGTCAGAAACCGAAATGGTGAACTTGACATGAAGTTATTCTCCTCAACATGGAGATTATTAGCATTTGAGACATCAATGGATTAGCGTGTCACCGTATCCAGCTATCCAGCGCTGGGTCCCACCAAGAAAATAGCGGGCCTTGCATGATACTCACCAGAAGTTGGGGCAATAGAATATTGGACGTCCCAGTCTGTGACTTTGTCAGTGTGGAAACCTATTACCAGTCATGGAAGATGGGATGGAAATGGGGAACTTGTCGTTAATTAGTTTTTATTTCGGAACTGATGAGTTAATCTCCCAGTTTTCAGAAACCAAGCTACTTGACCCGGAACTTGGTCACCGCCTGGCCACCGATACTGGGGCCGGGGCAGTACTAGTGCGACAATCCCCCATGATTCCACCTCTTCTGCAATGGTCTCAAACGTCACGACTGCTGGGCGCCTCCACCCCATCTCTCCCTCAGAGTTCATCCAATGAAGGGTGATCAATGACCTTGTACGCCAGTGCGAGGAGGAGGGTATTATCCCGACTCAGGATATGGCCCGCCTAGATTTAGAGGCATCTGCACCTCATCATCAATGCTGTCCCTGATGGCCATGCCGGGAGCCACTGCTCCCCACTCCAACATATAACCGTTTCGGGAGCCTATCCCCGGAACGCTTCGACGACTCCCTGCCCTACGCCGATGAGGTAGGGGATATCCGGGTTAGCCCAGCTAGGATCCCATTCCATATGATCCCATTAAGGGCTCCCACCAGGCCGCGTCAGCGCCTCCACCCAATCTTACTGGATGAGGAGCATGTAATCCATGTACCCGCAACACCGGCTTTGGTCTGTCTGACCCAACTTCAGCATTGGGCGCAAGGTAAAGAGGATGACCGCCAAGGGGTGTCAACGTCAGTGGATAATGTGGCCCAATCCACCACCAATGCATACCACCACCTCCTTATATATGATGAGCATGTGAATTTGTATGCCTGACCTCGATCGAGGCCCCAACCACCCCATGAGTAGGTGGGTCGACTCTCTTGGTCTCCATCATAGGAAGTGGCCACCACAGACTAACCCGTGGCAAAGACATTTAGTACTGAGGTCCTCCCCGTACCGCTACCATGGAGAACACAGATCTTCCATGCTTCCAGGCTCAACATGGAGGTCCATCCCATGCCACATTCAATCGAAATGAGGGTCTTCCCCATGGTGGTGATGCTCAGTATGAAAGCCTCTCTCGTGCCCACTACACCGAATATGGAGTCATTCCTCCCATCAAAGACTGTTGGTATGGGGACATTGCACATCCGATCACTCTTCAACGTGGGGATCCTCCTCATGTCCTTGTAGTAGCTAGTGAAGGTCCTCCTCGCCACAGCAATAAGAGGAGCGAGGGCCAGCTTTGCCTCACCATCACCCAACATGAAGGTCCTACCCGTGTTCAGATCGACTAGTACAAGGCCCCTCCTCATACAGATGTCACTAGGGGAAACAAGCATGGAGGTCCCCCCATGATCCTACAGGTTTTAGTGAAGGTCTTACTCACTCCAGGGCTACCCATGAAGGTCCTCCCCATGTCCCCTTTGATATTTGTCCTGGTGCTCCTCACACCCTGGCTTAGTCAGGCAGAAGCCCTCTCTGCCCCAGCACCAATACAACTGAAGAACCTCCTCGTGCCAGAAATATACCTTATCCCGAAGAGCCATCCATGGGTAGGAAGGAGGGTCATCGCCACCATCTAAAAAATTCAGGGAATGTCCAGACAGAGATCAAACTAGTCCGCTTCTCAAACTCCAAAGTAGAGTATGGCTCAGTGCAGGGACCCTCCCCTCCCTTCTTCGAGTCAAGGGTTGGGGCAGGAATGAGGCGCATCGGCCTAGTACTCCTAGAAAGTGAGGTCCATCAGATTCCCACCTCCCTCTACAGGTATATCTAGGAGGAAGAAAATTTGTCAACCCTGCACGTTACAGTCATGCCATCACCACCGTCGTCACCAAAATCACTCTCTACCTTGACTAGAGATCAAAGAGAGCTATTCTAGGGACCAATGGTGGGTGATCAGTAGCGCGGACTATTGCTAGTATCCCCATCCCCTAAACCTGGAACTACAGCTGTCATCCCATCCTACAATAATGTGGTGTCTAAGTCGCTACACTCTTTGGAGGATAGCCCAAGATTAGGCATCCAGTCAGCCCATTCGACGTATTCCCCACCGGCCAGCCCGCCATCCCAGCGGTCTGCATCGGTATTGCTACTGGTTTCTCAGCCACCCCCATTTGAAGAGTTGGGTAATGAAGGGCTAGAACCTGAACTCGAGCCAAGGAGCCTATGGAATATCCTCACAGCAGACCACTTCGCTGAGATTGTCTAGCCCATGGTAGTGCCAAATTTTCTGTGCACCAGAATCCCTCACCCTAGAGGGATTTGAGTGTTTCTGTTTAAACCCTCTATTTGACGAACATTCTCCTTCGTCATCAGTGAGTGGATTATCCCAGGAGCCAACCTTATTTTGAAGAAATTAGTGAGAAATTATGTCTATTTGATTTGGCCGCACTCCCTGTGGCCTCGTGCCCTGAGTCACCAGACCACCGTAAGGCCCTACAAAAACAATGCGTTCAGAGTTTCAAGGTACTCCACAAGATTATAAAGGAGGCTTCCCCCCACATGAAAATTCATGGCTGGGGGCAGTATGCTTCCCTCCTCTTCAGTCCTATCTGATGGTAGCCCGAATCGCTAGGCGATATTGAGGACATTCCCCCAGTAAGAGTAACGGTCAACATGGCTGACATAGTGGATGAGGAGAACAAGCTGGAGCTTCTTGATGGGGACTTACCCCCCGAGGGCATGCCACCACTACTGGATCCATCAGGAAGAGTTACTCTCCAGCAGAGGAAACTAATAGGTCTCTCTACGCCCACCGAGGCATTAGTCATTATCCGAAATCACAGTAATGGTATAGAGCACCTCAGAGCTACCAAACACTCCGACCTATCCACCTCAGTGCAGAAGGTGGAGGAGTACCCTATGAAGGCTACATTGAGCCAAAAAATTTCCGAACAGAAAAATTCAGTCGATGACCTTTTGGATGAATGTGATGTGGAACGACGTCTAGATTACAGGGATCCACGACTAGTACAACAGGGGCAAGAAGAACTTCCCCTCGATGAGATGCCTTTACGTGAACCTGACTATCCTGCCCCCATGGACAGGGTTGAAGACGGAACTTACTGCAAGAGGGCGCGGTATGTCTCGCCAAACCCTCCGGAATGGCGCGACAATCCAAGGGACCCAGCTCGGGTTTCCCTAGCTTCCCCAAGGATCATGGCACATGCCGCTCCACGAGCCGTTGGGCCTGCTTACCATGTTGAAGAACCCGCCAACACACTCGTGGTTAGGGATCCCTATCAAGATAGGGACCCCCACCCAGATGTCCAATGGAAGCACTCATTTCGCTCCTTGAGGTGTTGGAAATGTGATAGGTGGAAATCCCACCTGATGGAAAGTCATATCTAGCATGGGTGGATGATATGCCAATACCTCTGGGTTTTTAAAATCCCACATTTTCCCCCTTCAACGGGACAGAGGACCCGCCACAGCATCTGGCCCACTTCACCTCAAGGTGTGGTCCCATGTTAGGGACTCCAGCATAGTAGGAGGCTGCCAAGCTCCAATGTTTTGTGGAGACATTGGAGGAGCCTGAGTTTTTATGGTACAAAAAGCTCCCCATCAGATCAGTAACCAACTAGGAGGACCTTCGTTGGGAATTCCTCTACTGTTTTAGCTCCACGGCCTGGAAAACAAGTATCAAAGACCTCTTCAAGTGAAAACAGAGGCCTGATGAGCGCGTCTCCGACTTTGTTGCTCGGTGGAAAGGACTCACCTACTCCCTTGACATGCCACTGACCCAAGAGAAATTACTAACTGCGTGTGTGGGAAATATTAAGATGGAACTGGTTCCCTATCTGGTCACCCAGAACTACCCTAGAGGATTCTGAGACTTCTTTGATAAGGCCCAATGCCTAGAAGAAGCCCTACAACAGGCCGACCAGGTACGTCTGTTGCATCCTACAATTCCTGCGAGGAGGGCTGTCAGATCCGATCCCACCACGGTGGCCCAAATAGAGACCCCCAAA
The DNA here is from genome assembly GCA_963277665.1 of Viscum album. Lineage (NCBI taxonomy): Eukaryota > Viridiplantae > Streptophyta > Magnoliopsida > Santalales > Viscaceae > Viscum > Viscum album. Next base: position 152,180,598 of record OY728159.1, read on the forward strand.
TAGTTGGAATTGTTACCATTAGAGATGCCTCTGCAACTTCGCAGAGGCCCGCCACCACATGCGCAGCCTCTATCCCATCAGTTCCCCCCTCAAAATCGGCAGGTGCCCCCGCGTAATGCACCGCCACCGCCTAGGTGGCACAATCAGGACCCACTTCCTTAACAGGCTCCGCCAGCCCCTCATCAGGGTCAGGCTCTAAGGGCTCCCTTTTGGACATAAGAAACTAGACCTACTCATTCAATGAGAATCAGGTCCTCAGATATTTCTGAAGTGCCTTGGAACAAGGGATTGTGCGTTTTCCTGAGTGCAAAAGGCCAGAAGAGGTGAACCTCACTGATCGCCCCAAATAATTCCCCAATCACTAGATCATGGGGAACACCCTCAAGTAGTGCTATGTATTAAAATATTGGCTTCAAGACCATGTTGATAACAACATAGTCAGGTTGGGCCCGACCCCAACACAAGTGGCATGTGTTTTCGTAAGGCCATATTGCAACAATGAAGACAAAGGTGAGTGGCAGCAGGTTTCTAACCATGGGTCCCATAAGCATGATGACTGGATGGCTCGAAAAATGGTCGCTCATTCCCGTGGTATCATTCGTGCATGCCTAATTCGTCCAGAGCCTTTAAAAGCCACAACCACCACTTCTGCATTGTCATCTCAGCCGACCTCTTCCCAGAAGAGCAAGCATCGACAGTGAAAGGGAAATCAACCTGCCCCACCAATTCCATCATCATCCCATAATCTCGGAGACTTCATTCCCCCAGAGATGGAGATTCCTCCCAGAATCCTCCCAGTAGTGTATGACTCTTCAAGTGATAGTCAAGGTTATGCTTCGGTTAACACTGGGGAGTTGGTAAACCCCTACATGACTCCAGATGATGGGGATCACTAGGAAGTTCTCCCCAACATCCCTAGATGACGCCAACATTGGTAGAGCCGTGAAAATATGGGTCGTCAAGGCACATCAGTTGGCACATCTAGCCAGTCCATGCATGCCACTGAGACTAGACATCATGCCCAGCGTAGAGCTCATCACGCACAATATCCTCATCCGGTGTCATCAGGATCGCCTCCAGTGCCGTTTGTGCTACTGGATTAGGTAGAGCCACCTCGAACATTGCTGCGACTAGCCAAACTCTACTATAGGACAGTATTAGTCGTCCGAACCTCATTCGGTAGCCACTCTGCAGGCTCCGACTAGTGAGCAGTGGGATATTCCCAGCACCGGTCAGCCATCGGTACAGCCGTCAGGGGCCACCGTACCTCCGGTCATATAGAGACCTCCTACAAGTAGAAGTTCATGCCTGGCACAGAAGTATGATGTTCTCAAGAACCTTGCCAACATCCTAGCAAGGATTTCTATCCTCGAGGCCCTTCTACTATCGGCAGATATGAGTGATTCCCTCGCTGAGGCTTTAAGAAGATCCCTCCAGTTTGAGACAGAGGTAGCAGCTGTAGATTCCATTCATGTGGAAGTGATATAGAATTCTAAATGCTAGGAAATCATCTCATTCTCTAGAAAAGATTAAGGTTCTTCCATACAGGGGAACATTTACCCACTATACATCATTGTCCAATTCAATGGTGTGGAGGTTAGTCGCTGTCTTGTTGACACCGACTCTAGGATTAACCTTATCCCGACATAGACACTACAGAAGCTGGGGTTATCCAAAGATGACTTGACTCCCTCAGACCTGAAAATCTTGGGATACGATAGGATAGAGCAGACCCCGGTTGGAAAGATCCATTTTAAGACCCAGTTCGGTGGCCTAGTTTCTAGTATCGAGTTTAAGTTTGTCTCCCAAGACACCGTGTACAATGCATTTATGGCCAGACCATGGCTCCACCTACACGCGAAGGTTCACTCATTGTATCACTAATGACTCAAGTACTCCCTCAATGGTCGAGTGGGTGTTATCCAAGGTGATGCATCTCTTTTTGAATCTTGTGAATCCCTCTACCTAGATGCCGACTATTACAAGAGCAAGGACAAGAAGATTCAGGCCAGTGTGGATAAACTTGTTGTGGTTGCAACTGACCCCTGGGCAGGACTGGATGAAGCCTACATCTTCCTGATCCATCAGTTGGAGGCCACAACCCCCGATCTGGGGAAATGTTTTGTTGTCTCTGGTATAAGGGGGAAGCATATTATCAGGTCCAAGTGACATCCGGAGATCACTTTGTACCCCAATAAAAATCAGGCTCAGGTGATCCTGGAGACTCCTACCCTTATAAGTTATCGGGATGTCCTCCCCATGGAAATGACAATACATCATATGCACCTGTTTCTCTTGGATGAAATTAACCAGATCAAGACAACGTGCCACTATTGCTTTTATATCATCAAGCGTGGACCCTTGGGCCGAAGACCAGACGAGATCAGATAGACATCCTTTATTGCTATGGCTTAGGCAACCATGGAATCTTCCGATGTAGTGGCCACTACAACTCAGGTTGGTACCAGCCTCTCCTTGGGATCTGTCAAACTAGAGGAAGGTCCCCCCACCAGGGATCCATCCTCCCTAAGGGTAGAAGAGGATTTGGAGGAAGCTCCCCCTACCATTGAAGAGGGCGTTTCCACCACGGTCAATGAGTTGGTACAGATACACTTCGGTAGAGAGACAGATATGAGACCTACATTAATTAGTGCCGCCATGTCTCTCAAGGAGCAGCAGTGGTACATTGACATCTTGAAACCAAATCATGATGTATTCACCTGGATCTATGACGAGATGCCGGGAGTAGATCCTCAGGTAGTCGTCCACTTCCTCAGTGTCCCTACAAATCATCGCTGGTTTAAGTAGCCTTCAAGGAAGATTCACCCTTCTCACAACACCATGGTAGAGGTGGAAGTTGATAAGATCATCAGATCAAATTTCATTAAAGAGGTATAGTAGCCCAAATGGTTAGCCAACATTGTGCCCGTCAGGAAAAACAATGGGCAGATCAGAGTCTGCATCGACTTCCGAGATCTTAACCAACACTATATGAAGGATGATTTCCCCCTTCATATGATGAAATTGTTGATTGATTCTACGTATGGGTTCCAAGCCCTCTCCTTCATGGATGGTTACTTAGGATACAACCAGATCTGAATATCCCCCAAGGACGAGGAGTATATAGCTTTCAGGGCACCACAAGGTTCGTTTTGTTACCATGTCTTGCCCTTCGGTTTAAAGAATACAGGTGCAACCTATTAGTAGGCCATGCATTGCATATTCAATACAATCCTTAGGAAATTGGTGGAATGCTATGTGGATGATCTGGTGGTCAAATATCATCAGCACCAGGACCATCTCAAAGACCTTGATAAAGTGTTCGGCTTCCTCCGTTCTTGGTACTTGAAGATGAACCCATTAAAATGTGCCTTGGGGGCTACCTCTAGAAAATTTCTTGGATTCATTGTTAGATATAGGTGCATTGAGATCAATCCAAAGAAGATCAAGACCATTATCCAGATGCCTCCCCCAAGAAATATTCAGGAGATTCGAGGTTTTCAAGGCCACTTAGCCTACAAACACCAATTCATTGTGAATCTGGACGGCAAGTGTAAGACCTTTTCTAGGATCATGAAGAAAGGTACCGCTTATGAATGGGATGAATAGTGTCAGACCACATTTGAGGAAATCAAGCAGTATCTACTCCATCCTTCGGTCTTGATTCCACTCATCTCTGGAAAATCAATGGTTCTTTATGTGACTGCCCCAGAATGATCTCTTAGTGACCTTCTTGAAAAAAAGAACAATGAGGGGACATAGAACAAACTTTACTACCTTTGCTGCGTGCTCCTAGATACAGAGACCAGATACCACCCTCATTGAAAAGAGATTACTTGCGCTGGTATTTGTAGTACAAAAATTGTGACATTACTTGAAGCACCACGAGGTACAGCTGGTGTCTCGGGTAAACCCACTGAAGTACATTATGAACCGCCCCATGTTGACAGCCCGTCTCACTTGGTGGGTAGTGATTCTCCAACAGTTCGATATTAGGTTTGTCCCACAGCAATATTTTAAGGGGAAAGCATTGGCAGACTTCCTTGTTTCCCATATGGCTTCTGCTGACCAGCCCTTGGATATCGATTTTCCTAATGAGGCAATCCTCTTAGTAGATCATGGAATCCCGTGTTGGTAGATGCATTTTGATGGTTCTTCCTAGTGTCCCACCAGAAAGAGGATCAACGATACTAGGCTTAACAGGGTAGGCCTAGGTATCATATTTATTACCCCGACATAATACATTCTTTCGTACTCATTCATGTTGTCAAAAGGCTGCACCAACAATGAGGCAGAGTATGAGGCTCTTATCACTGGCCTCGAGTTGGCCCTCAAGATTGATGTGGCCCATTTACATGTGAAAGGGGATTTTGAACTACTCATCAAGAAAATCAACGGTGACTATGTCCTCAGAAATTCAGAGCTCGTACCATTGTTGGAGCGCTCTCTCTAGCTAATGGACCAGTTCCCATATCGGACAGAAGTTACTCAAGTCCCTCAATCTCAGAATGGTCGAGCTGACACCCTGGCCAGCCTGGCTGCATCACTTACAAAACCCTAGCAGGATGATCTGATTATCTATGTGGAACATCGGAGAGTCATTGTTCTTGTCTCCCAGGTGATGATGATGGCTTGCAGGTGAGCCATCTTACCGCCGGAGCCTCCACATCAGGACCCCCAGATACAGTGGTTGAAGTGACTCCCGACTGGAGGTACCCTTTGTTGTGTATCTCAAAAATGGTTACCTCCCAGTTGTTCGGGCCGAGCATGAATGAATCTGACGCTTCACATTACAATTTACCCTCCAGGACGGTCCTAGTCATGATCAAATCCTCTATAAGGACGGGTTTGATGGTATTATCCTCCGTTGCATCCAAGGAGTGTAAAGACCCGTAAAATTCAAGGGAAATTTTTTTCTTAATTTTCTTTAGAATTTTACAAGAGCGCGGTTTCAGACGGCACCTGATTCCGAGGCCCGGAGTGCCCGGAATTAATTTCCGAAGTTTGGCTCGGGTACGTTCAGTGAACGAACGAGCGGGAATTCCTAACTTTTGTTCCGGTGCTCGGAATTGAAATCCGAGGGCACCGATGAACTCGCAGCGCCGATTTTCGCTTAAAGAGACCTTTTCGGGAGTTGCGTTTGTTGCGGGTTGAAAGTTAGTTTTAGGGGTTTTTTAGTTTGAGTTAAATAAAATTTGTATAGAACAAATTTTATTATAACTTGTTAAAAAAAAACCTACCAAAGGGGGTTGGAAGTGGGACCCACACCCACTTAACCTCCCTTGGGAGGATTAAGTGTGGTGGGGCCCACACGAACCCCTAAACCATTCAAATTCTCCCAACTCCCTTAACGCCTCATTTAATGGCTTGAGTTACCTTTTTAATTATGGGAGTTAAACCTTTTGAATTTCAAACTTTTGAAATTCTTTTGTGTTATGTGATAATAAAATAAGATGTTGTCTTATTTTATTTTGGGGTTTTTGTTTGTCTACTTGAGAGGTGGAGAGTTCTTTCTTCTTCTTCAAACTCAACGAAGAATGCGAAGAACGTCGTTCTTCAATGAAGAACTTCTCCGCCGAAGAACACGGTCCATCCGTGACGCCGTATCCGCGACGCGACGTACTTCTTCCCCGTCATCTCTTCCGCGACGGTTTTCCGCGACGAACGCCATCGACAACGACTCTTCCTCCGACGTCAAAGGAATCGACACTGATATTCCACGACTACGTCAACGTGCGACTATCGAGGTAGGGGTTCTTGAGTTCGTTGTTTTCTTTATTATTTGACTTTCCTCAAGACTTGACGAAGAACGCTCAATTTCCGACGAAGAATGCCGCTCCGCTCTTCTTCATCTCCCGTGTCAACGAAAGAGAACACCGCTTCCTCCTCGGACCTTCTTCATCGGCATACGAAGATTCGCCAACGACGTAACTCTTCGGGCATATCTCTTCGTCAACGGATTGACGAACGACGACCGCGACGCCCGACCACCGCGACGTTGTCTTCCGCGGGACGTTGTCAAATCTTCGATCTTATACCCGAGGTAGGGGTTGTTGATTCAATATTTATTTATTCCATTTCTTGATCATGGATTTCGCATGTCAAACATGAGACTTTTGAATGTTTTAAGTTGCGTTATTATTTTAACGTGAGGGGGGCCGGACCGCATGAACACGGCCGAACCCCCCTCCATCGTTCGTGTTGATTTATCTTGCGGGTGGAAGCAAGGTGGCGTGGTGCCGTCGCACCACGCGGATGATCGTGCAAATATTTTATGCGACGCCGTCGCGCCACGCCGAGGAAGAATCTTCAAGAACGCGACGCCGTCGCGCCGCGTTGAATGGAATCAAGGCACGACGAAGGGGCGCGGTGCCGTCGCACCGTGCCGGATGACAAACGCCGCGGCCGGTTCCGGGCCGCGGCGGGACGAGGAGACCACGGCCGGTTCCGGGCCGCGGCGGAAGAGATGACCGGCGGCCGGGCCGCCGGCGTCGGAAGCCGAAGGGGGGACCGGAAATTTTCCGGTCCGTTGGAGAAAACCGGCCGGCCAGCTGGCCGGCCGGAAGTCATTAAAACCGGGGGAATTAATCCCCCGGCCGTCATAATAAAACCCCCCTCTTTAAGAGGGGGGAGGCGGTTCCATAAAGGGGGGGGGGGGGGCAGCAGCCCCCCGGTTCCGCTCAAACAGGCCCCCCACGTGGGGGGGGGGGCGTTTTTAAAATATGGGCGCGGCATGTAGCCGCGCCGTCCTTCCCAAGAAGCGGGGGCTTAGCCCCCCGCGTGCCACCCTCGTGTGGCGCCAGGCGCCAGCCGCCGCGGCCTCCTGCGCCGCCGCGCCGCCCCGGGGGGGGGGGGGGGGTCGGGCCGGGTTGGCCCGGACCCGGACCCCCCGTTTCGAACCAGAATTGGTTTTTGGCCCATAACTTGAGCCTCGGACCTCCGAATGACAAACCGTCTGCGGCAACGCGATCCTTGGATCGAGACGGTCGTTTCGATATATCGCACTCAAGGTTTCGGTTAACTTTGAGTTCGGTCGGGTTGGTTCGTTCACGAAACCAACCGGGCCTTCGGAGCGGAAACGCTCATATCTTGAGCTACGAACGTCCGATTGACGCGCCGTCAGTCGCGTTGTGTTCCTCTTAGTGAGACGGATCTTATGGAATACTCCGCCCGAGGTTTGGACGTAGGTGGAGTACGGTCGGGTTGGTTTTGCCTTAAAAACCAACCGGGCCCCGGAGACGAAAATGCCAATAACTCTCAGACCGGGCGTCCGATCGACGCGCCGTCTGTTGCGTTGAGTTCCTGTTGACGATACGGAACTTTTGGATACATCAACTCTGGTCTTCGTGACAGTTGATGTATCAGCCTCTCGGCTCGTGGAGCGGACCCTCCGAACGAGCTTGCTATGTGCGGGAACCCTAGTGCTGGCTGCGACTGCTACGACTACTACTGCTACTGTGACTGCGACGACGACAGTACATAGATCCTGTGTGGATTCGACGACGACGACTTCAGCACTCAGCGATCCTACGTGGATCAGTGCTACAGGTCCTGTGTGGGCCCGATCCTGTGTGGGTCCTTGCGCTCAGCGGTTCTGTGTGAGCCAGCGCCTACAGGTCCTGTGTGGGCCCGATCCTGTGTGGGTCATTGCGGGGGTTAGTTACCTATCGATCCTTCGTGGGTCCGACGACTTAGATGGATCAGTGATCATCTTTATCGTCCTTGAAGAAGTATACCTGTGTGAGCTGAATCCTGTTGCTTTCCTGTGTGGATTGTGTTGTGCAATCCTGTGTGGATTATGTTTTGCTTTCCTATGTGGAATACGTATACTTTCCTGCGTGGACTGAGTTGTACTTGGGCTCGGAGGTTGGAGCGTATTTTAATTGATGACTTAGGTTTATGTATGGGCATATACCTAATCAGTGTCGGTTGTTACTTCGTGATTGTACTTTTCTTCGTGGTTTATCCTTTGTGGATTTGAGAGACCTTCAGGGGTCTCGGGGTCCCTACTGAGTAGCTTATACTCACCCCTGCACGGGCTTCGCCCGCACTACGTTGTGTTGGTTGCAGACGACGGACAACGTTGACCTTAGCTGAGGCCTACAGAGCGGGACGGTACCCGGAGGAGGACCACTGGGCGGGACGTGCACGGAGCGGACGGCGGGACCCGTGGAGCAGAGGAGCTATCTGTACCCACCCTTCAGGTGGGATTTCCAGTGGACAGCTCGGTGTAGCGGCTTTTACTTTCCAGTTGCTGTTTTCCCTTTCGAGTTGTACTTTACTTTCAGTTTGGGTTTGTATTCTGGCCCATTTACCTTTCGGCACTTTCAGTCGTACTCTGCTTTGTTTATTATTTACTTTCCGCTTGTTTACTCTGTGGTGTGTGTTTACTTTTCAAAGGCAATGCCTTCCCTTTTTACCGGGATTTATGCCTTGGTGCTAGTCGCCAGACCCTGGCCTATGGAAGGCGGGTTTGGGGTAGTCACGGCACGGACCCCGAGGGCGGGTCGTGACAAGGAGTTGATATTTATTAGGTCATGCAAGAGGTTCATGCTGGTTCCTGTGGTTCCCACTAGACTGGGCTGAAGCTATCTCACCAGATCCAGAGACTGGGGTACTTTTGGCCATCCATGATCTGTGATTGCATCAAGTTCACCAAGAGATTCCATGTGTGTCAAATTCATGCTAACTTTATGCGTCGGCCGCCAGTGCCTCTTCACTCCACCAAGTACTCTTGTCCATTTGTAGTGTAGGGAATCAATGTCATGGGACTATATCTACCAATTAAAGCTCACCAATGTCAGTTCATCCTGTCCGCTATAGATTTTTTTTCCAAGTGGGTAGAGGTAGTTCCACTCAAGGAGGTCAAGTCCCGTTCTATCATTGACTTCATGAGCTCCAATATCATATACTGGTTTAGAGTCCCTCACATCATCCTCACTGATAATGAAACCAACTTCTGATCAACTGATTTGAAGAAGTTATATTCTAAGTAAAACATCCTCTCTAACCATACCTCCCACTATCTTGCGCAAGAAAATGTATAGATCAAGGAGTTAAAAAAAACCCTCTCTAACATTTTTGTAGAAAATGGTTGGTCAGAATAAGAAGAGTTGGCTGGGAAAGCTCCCCAATTCCCTTTGGGCTTATCGAAAAATGACTCGTAATTACACCCAGGTGACCCTATATTCCCTGGTGTACGGAACTGAGTCCATCCTACCCATTGAGATTCAGTTGCCTTCGTTACGCACAACGGTCTATGAACAGTAGGCGCCAGATAAGGTAGCTGATGTTCGTATAACTGAATTAGAATCACTTGACGAGAATAGGCTTCGTGCCCTGCACAACATGGAAAGACACCAAAAAAAGATGTCTAGAGACTTCAACAAGAAGGTCCGCCTCCTCCCTTTCCTGCAAGTTGATCTTGTATTGGCCCTCTGGACACCAATGATACCTAGCAAGAAACCACCCAAGTTGGTGCCCAAATGGGAAGGGCCTTTCATTGTTCACAGGTTTTACCCCAAGGGTGAGTAATCGCTAGAGACCATGGATGATGAGTGTATAAATCCTCCCACTAATGCCAAATTCCTCAAGCAATACTTTTCCTGAGCCAGCTGGTCCGACATGACCCTAAACCGTTTGGTCCCAAATGACCCTAAACTACCCGACCCTACATGAATTTAAACTTTAAAATGTCCCGCATGACGTTAAACTGTATGTCATCCTGCAAGATGTTAAAATGAACCCTTAGAACTATTTATTCCTTTAATCCCATCCACATGGGATACATACGAATTCTCAGATGCTTGGTCCTAATTCCAGCCCCCAGACTATTTTCTTTGACTACCCCCTGGGTATAGTTCTCTTGGAGGGTCCTTGCATGGTATAGTGTAGGATTCTTTAGCACCACTCATGTCACAATTATGACAGTCGCACCATGTGCCCTTTCCCCATTCTTCTATCCTCCCACATACTCCCCACACGATGTTAAACTACATGGCCTTTAAGAACTACGTACGACCTGATTCTCATCATCATGGGATACGTAGGAACGCCCAGACATTTTGTTTATTGGCCCAGCCCAAACTTCAGAATCTCCCCTCGGGTCAAGACATATGGTATGATATTGTATTTTCCCCCTATTCACGTCGAACTCATCTCAATCCCTGCATACATCCCACTCCCCGGAGATGTCCATCACTTTCACCACCCTGCTTGACATTAAAATGCATGGGCACAACTATGCTTCAACCAATCCTTTGATTGGGACTCTATCATATTTCACATCCAGAAGGGCCCCCTAATGGCATAGATGCTCAGCCTAAGGTCTCTCCTACCACATCGGGCCAATTCCCTCAAGGACGTTGAGAAACAAATTGATACAAGTCCCGCGTTGCAAATATGGTCAATGGTTGATGCACATTTGTTGTTCCCATTTCAGGTCACACTATAAGGGCATTTTGTTTTGAACATGGTCAGTGGCTATCCTTTTTCATTGTCACCACCCCTGTAGATACCAAAAATTGAGTTTGGTGGTTCATCTTGCCCGCTGTATCTTTGATTTGTGACCCCCTTCGGGCGATACCAGTTATCAGTCCCTTATATGATAGGGAAAGCTGAATCCGATTCCTTATTTCCCACACCGAGAAATGCTCACATGGGATTAGGAGCTATGATGAGGTGGTAGTCTCACACGAGGTCATATGGATATATTTGTCCGGGACACCCTGCCTCAGGTCCTTTGACCCCTTCAGGCCCCTGGCCCAAGTTCTCATTTAGGATTGTGTGGTGCGGTACATAATCATGTCCTCATTCACGTCGGGCTATTTCTCCATGCCAGATGTATCCTCTTGAGATATCCATTCCTTCATTTATCATCCGTTCCGCGACCCTTCATTTGGATTTCCATCACCCTTTATATCTAGAAGGGCCCCTAAATGGAATGGATGCTCATCCCAAGGGCTCTCCTTTCGTTACGAGATAACACCCTCAAGGATTGAAAGTGACAAATTGATATAAGTATAATGTTGTGAATTTGGTCAGAAGTTGACACTCAATTGTTTTCCCAGACCTCCAGTCACACAAGGGTGGATACCATGTTGTGAACCTGATCAACTGTTTTACATGATCATCGTTTCTGCTTTGTAGTCTTCCAAAATCATGATGATTAACCCTCTCTATCCCACACAAATGACATTAAACTATGAATATACGATCTGAGCTCTATGACATGAAACTAAGATCACCTTCGTCCTCACTTCAAGACGTTAAACTACAAACTGGCCGAGACTTTCTTTCTGAGGCCCAACTTCAGGCCCCTTTCCCTTTTTGGGCCCCTGTCCCATGTTATCACTTAGGGTTGTATGGTGTGGTGCGGGATTATGTTCTCATTCACATCGGGTTACTCCCCATGATTTACACATCCCTGGATGAGATACCTTACCCCTACCTTTGTCCTTACTGCAAGACGTTAAACTGAAAACTAGCTAGGAATTTTCATCTTAGGCCCATCCTCAGGCCCCTTGGCCTTTTTGGGCCCCTGACCCAAGTCTTCACTTAGGATTGTACAGTGTGGTATGGGATTATGTCCTCATTCACATCGGGTTTCTCGCCGCACCGTAAACCTCCCTGGTTTGGGGGTATCTTACCCATTTTCTTCCTTACTTCATGATGGTAAACTGCACATTACCCTCTTCTAAAACTATGTGTGGCTTGATTCCCATCCTCATGGGATATGTAGGACTTCCCGAACTCTATAATTCAAGTCCAGCCCCATCTCTTAGAAATATCCCTTTTACCTTGGCTCCTGGCCTGCACTTTCCCAGGGAGAGGGGTATGTGGTGTGGTATGGGACTATGTACTCATTCACGTCGGGTTTGTAACAACCATTACATGTACCTATTTCTCCCGAGAGTTCTCCATCTTCTTGTTCTATACTCATCTGTTCAAATCCGCCACTCTCAAGTTCAGCCCCTCGACCCTCTTCGGCGATTCACCAATGTGCCCAAGACTACTCTGGTTCGGCATCTGGAGTGTCACATTTTACCTAGAAATTTTCCCACCCACCTTCCAGGCTTCATGTTCCCCCTCATTTGGGATTCCATAATCTTTCACACCTAAAGGGACCCCACAAATGGCATGGGTTCTAGGCCTAAGGGCCCCCCCTACCATTATGGGATAGTATCCTCGAGGGTTTCAGACAACAAATCGATACAAGTCCCGCATTGCGAATATGGTCAGTGGTCAATGCTCATTTTTTTGTCCCCATTTCAGGATAATGCGATAGGGATGCAGTGTTTCGAACACGGTCAACAGTTATCCTCCACTTTCACACCATCCCCTTAAAGCCTTGAATGTTTGTTACATGGTTCACATTATTTTCCACCCCATCATGTCCAAATAAAATTTCGACACTCCTGGCTCTATCACTCTGTGCGCATTTGCACGTTAGGATAGAAAATCCATGGTAAAGGCATCATTCAGGGCTCCACACCAACTTTCCTTTAGCGTGCATTCCAGGTATTGCAAAAACCTTTTCTGACCTTATTTCCCACACTAAGTTTGACTCACGTGGGCTTAGGGATCGGGTTGAGGTCCTCACTTACATGGAAGGATTTCACTCCTCTATGGTCCAAGATCTAAGACCATAAACTAAGATCACTTTCAGAACTATGTATGTCTTGATTCACATCCTTATGGGATATATAATAATTCTTAGACATCTTATCTCTAGGTCCAGCTCGAGTTTCACTAATTTATCTATAACGACCCAAACATTGGTTAATGAAAATCCCTCTTTATCTAATTAAATGCCTTAGTATGTGAAATGGTTATAAAAAATATGCACTTCTTTTCTTTTATGTTTTTGTATTTTAAAATACCATTAAGAATTGTGACCTTTGCTTATATATACATTGAATAGTGATCACATGATTAGTATAAATATGGGCTTTAATAATCTAATTTACTCAGAAAAAGGAAGCGATGGCCTCATCTAGTAGAATTTCTACATAAAAATACCATTTTTTAGAGCTCGGAAAGGAGGGGGAGTCATTGGGATTCGCTCTTGACCAAGCCCAAGCTGAGATTCAATAGGTTAATATCGAACGGAACTGTCTACAGGAGAAGTGGAAGTTGATAGAGACCACCACATGTGCAATGTTATCCGAGCCACCCCAAGAGTCTGTCACCATCGCGCACCTCACCCTTCGGTCTTATGCAGGTGTTTTAAGGGGTTATTTAACAAGGCCCTAGTACTATGTCTATGTATAATATTTTTGTATATAATAATGAATATACTTTAATTTTATTATTGTTACCTTGTAAATAGTTTTTAAAGCACCAATAGTATTTTTAGTTAATGTTCAACTAAGAAATCTATTTTGATGAATTAATGGATTTTTTGAATTAAATATTTTTTTAATAAAATATTATTATTATTATTAAATTAATTTTTATTAAATATAAATGATCATGTAATTTTATGAATGCAATTGTAATTTTTATTAAGATTTGAAAGCCAATTTTGTCAAAACCCATGAATTTTTGATAAATGTCAGTTTTATTTTAAAAGTGAAAATTAATATATTTGGAAAATTATTTACATAAAAAGAATATTATTTCTGGAATCCGGATGTCGAAATTATCCAACGGTGAATTTTTCATAATTTTCTGAGATAGTCAATTTTTTGGGTAAAAATTAAATACCGTTTAAATATATAATATGTTGTATGACATCATAATGACCCAATAGTGATATAATATAATACTATAAGCCTTATTTTTGGACAATATATGTTTTAACATTAAAATAATGTTATTTTGGGTCTATTTGAATTATTTTACAAAGCATTAATGGACCCTTCAAGACTTATTAAACATCTTGTCTTTTTAAATTGTTTTCCTTGGGAGTGTGACTCAACTCCACATAAGCAACCCCATTATTTTAAGAAGATTGGACTTTGGGCTTATAAAATATTTATTTCCACTTACCATTTCTAAAAACCGTGGGAAAAAACCATGGGATGGTTTTTGGTTTGGATTAGTTTAATGTGAGGGTCCCAAACCTAAATAATAAAGAATTCCCTCACATTTCCTATATAAACCCACCCAAGCTCCCACTTAATCCTCACTCAAAGCCTTTGGAGTTCGTCCAACCTCTTCCCTCCTCTCTCAATAATCCTCCCAAGGTTTCCCAAGCTTCCAAGAATCCTCTCTCAAGCCTCTCTTGAGCCTTTGGAAGCATACTTCCTAGTAAGGGTTGTTTCTTCCTTTCTCATTATTGTCCAATTTTATTTAAGTTGTTATGACCTTTTAATTTCAATTATAAATTTTGGGGTATGGTTTATAACCTCTCATATACTTCCCTCTTTATTTTTTAATGATGGGATACCCCTTTCTCTCTCATTAAATGCCTCCCATATACACCCGTTACTATGCCGAAATTCTGAAAGGTATTTCCGTCTCCTCATTTACATTCAAGAAATTATTTTGTATCATGAATATAAATTCCATTAAATTTGTTGGAAATGTATCTAAATGACCCACCTTACTGTCCATGTCATGTAAAAATGATGATACACCCCTTTATCTCTCATCAACCATTTTTATAAGTTCTTATGGCACGCCGTTATGCTGCCGAAATTGCACCGTGTTTTTCCAATACAAAGTCATTGTGTAGTGCATACCATGTCCATTTCTCTATCAAGGGTATTCAACTTAATGCACATTTAAGTATTTTATAAAGAGTTTCAAGTATTTATTCCACATTATTTTATTTTGGAATAAATAATTATGTTGAATGATTCAATGTTTTATGATCCATGTGCCACAATTATGAATGAAATGAAATGATTAAGAAGGGTGCGCCCTGATAGCGCTCCAATACATTGGGTAAAGTATATTATCATGATAATTTATGTGAAATGGGTGTTTACTCATTCTAATAGAAGTGTAATTAGGGTTTACCCATTCTTCATGTGCAATGAGGGTTTACTCATGCTCTATATGCAATGATTCTTGGCTCATGCTAATTCTATGTTAAGTGTTGTTGCCACATTTCCATGTTATGATTATCATGATTTATCAAGACTTTAGGTTTATGCTTCCCTTGTTCTCTATTGATATGCCTATTGTCTAACATGTACTGTATTACTCATGTTATTCCATGTTCATTCCTTTACTGGGATTTAAAGCTCACCCTTTTCTTATGCATGTCCTCAGGTTATCCCATGCAATGCTAAGTAGGAGGGAATGTAGTGGTCATGTAAAGAAAGTTTTCTATAAGGATGTTGTATTTAATGTTTTAAGTTGTTATTTAATGATCCAAAGTCCCAAATATACTAAACCTCTTGATCTTCTATGTTCTATCAAGTGAAGTTTATGTAATAAATTATGTTTAATTATGTAATAAAAGAGCAGGGTTGTTATAGTTGGTATCGGAGGACAGGTTTAGTTATTTTTGGGATTAGGATTATAAAACCATTGGGAAGACATAGAGACAATACTAATAAAAACATCCCTTTTTTATGGTGATTATTGAGTAAGTGGTTTATTAAGAAATTACATCCCTGTCTGGATATGGGCTGGTAGAGGCGGCTCTGACACAGATGTCTCCTAGTGGTAAAACCGGAAAACACCACTTTGAGCTAGACTCGAACGGGAACTGGTGCATGACAACGTGCCTTGCTGCACTCTTGGTTACGACACTCCCGAGGGATATTCTTTGGTAGATTCACTTGTTTAGTAGAAACTGTTATTGATGGATAAAAAAAATCCCATAAGAATATAAGTTAAGAAATAGATTGAGGACAACATAGATCACAAGATAGGATAAACTTATTCTTTTTAAGTTTATACTTTTATGTTCAAAGTTTTTTTTTCTAAGTATTCAAGACCTCTAATTATACGCCCTTTTTATTAGTTAATGGCAGGAAATAAAAGGACACATTCCAACAACCAATGTGATAGGCAATGTGAAGATTGCCCTAATGATATGACTGATATGATGGGAGAGGGTGCTCAAAACGTCATGACAGTACTTACTCAGATAGCTTGAGTTATGAATAATAACTTGAATCAGTTGGAACTCATTCTTCCTCCACGGAAAGATCATGTTTCCGTATAATCCTTTATGCGGCAAAGGCCTCCCATGTTTATCAGATATTCTGATCCCCTCCTTGAGGAACAATGGATTAAATCTATTGAGAAGATATTATCCGTCCTCCAGTGGTCCGAAGAGGAAAAAGTTGTACTGACGGTCTATCATTTTGATGGGGAAGCTGATCAGTGGCAGACACTAATCAAGAATACAAAGTACCTAGAGGAACTTTATTCCATGAATTGGGAGGAATTCAAGAGGATTTTTTTCAAAAAATATTTTCCTTGAACCCTCCATCTCAAGATGGAAAGAGAGTTCCTCAGACTCAAGTAGAAGGAAGATGAGTCCATCAGGGCGTATGAAACAAAATGTACAAGGATTTCATGGTACGCCTTTGGCTTTGTCATGAACACCAAAATCAAGGTAGATCGCTTCTTTATCAGAATAAAGCTAAGTGTACAAAAATCATTGGCAATTTGAGACTTTAAAAGTTATGAATATATTCTTCGTTGTGCCCTCAAGGTTGAAATAGAGATTGGAGACTCTCAGTGGTCTCATGGGCCCAGTGAAAAGAATCGGAAAATAGAGAACAACATGGGTGGTCCATCAAACAAATCCCATAATGGAAAGAAGCCTGATTTTTTCCGTTGCAAAAATTGTGGGAAGAAACATCCTGGTAACTATCTCAAGGGAACCAGGAATTGATTCAAATGTGGAAGGTTTGGTCATATGTCCAAGAACTGCCGAAGGGATATGAAAAATCCCGATAATGTAGAAGAAGAAAGGAAGGTTCAGATCAACACTCAGCTGGCAGTGCAGTGTTACAACTGTAGGGAGCTTGGTCATTATGTAAACAATTTCCCTATACCGAGGGTTGTCGGAGGCAACCAACAACAACCTCCGAGGCATCAAGGAAATGATTATGCTATCACTACCACTGAGGTGGAGCCGGAAAATGATGTGGTGACAGGTACGCTAGTTATTCATTCAAGAATAGAGAACATACTATTTGATTCTAGTTCAACGCATTCTTTCATATCTTACAAATTTAGTAGAACAATTAAAACACGCCCTCAAAATTTGGTGGAAATGTTATCTGTGAGAATAGAGAATGGGGCAATCATTACGTCCATGGTTCATAATTCCTCCCCTATTAATGTTTTTGGACTGAACCTCCCATAAAATCTCTTCATACTTCCCTTAGTGGATTTTGACGCTATCTTGGTCATTGATTGAATATCTTTATACAAAGACAATATCAACTGCCGGGAAAGGGAGATCACTCTTCACATCCCGAAGCATCCTCCAATTCTTTAAAAATTCAAGGAGGAAGATGGATCTCCTTTAGAATAATCTTCTCAAGTATGGATATTTCTGGTTTATGACAAAGAATATCTTGGTCAAATGATTGAGACAAAAGAGAGAATCATGCCTGAAGACATGCCCATCGTGAGGGATTACACTGACGTATTCCCTGAAGATCTTCCTAGTATTCCTCTGGATAGAGAGGTTGAGTTCTCAATTGAACTTATCCCTAGATCTCTTACAATCTCCAAGACACCTTATATAATGGAAATCGTAGAGCTAGAAGAGTTTAAGATGATGTTACAGGAGAATATAGATAAGAGTTTTATAGGCCCGAGTGCTTTACCGTGGGGTGCGCCATTCCTCTTCACCAAGAAGAAGGATGGATAAATGAGACAATGCATTGATTATCGTGAGCTCAAAAAAATCAGAATAAATAACAAGTATCCTCTACCATGGATTGATGAATTTTTCGATCAACTTCATGGAGCACAATACTTCTCCAAGGTAGATTTGCGGTCAGGATATTATCAAGTAAGGGTGAATAAGGAAGTTATCCCCAATATTTCTTTTCGTACAAGATATGGGAACTATGAATTCATAGTAATGCCTTTCGGACTCACTAATCCTCTATAAATATGCATGGACTTGATGAATAGAGTCTTTAGATATTACCTCGACAAATTCGTGGTAGTCTTTATAGATGGTATTCTGATATACTCCAAAACCAAGGAGGATCAAGAGGAGCATCTAAGAACTCTACTAGAGACCTTGAGGAAGGAGAATATATATGAAAAGTACAACAAGTGTGAGTTATGGATGAAGGATGTATCATTCCTGGGACATATCATCACAAGAAATGGGATATCTGTGGATCCCTCAAAGACAACTGCAATAGAGGGACAACTGAGCCCAACATTGGTAACGAATATCCATATCATTTTAGGGTTAGATGGATATTATCAACGATTTTTGAGGAACTTATCATAATTGTTCAAACCTCTTACCAAGCTAACTAGGAAGGGAGTAAAGTTTTCTTGTAGTGATGAATGTGAAGGAAGCTTCAAGGAGTTAAAAAGGAGGCTTATCACTGTACCTATTATCACTTTACCCACAAGTGGAGAACATTTTGTGGTATTTAGTGATACTTCGAAGAAGGGCCTGGGATATGTGTTGATGCAAAATGAAAAATTCATTGCCTATGCTTCAAGGAAATTGAATGTTCATGAACAGAACTATCCAACACCTGACCTCGAGTTGGATATAATGATCTTCACTTTGAAAATATTGTGGCATTATCTCTTTGGGGAGAAGTGTGAAATATATACGGACCAAAAAACCCTCAAGTATATATTCACACAGAAAGAGTTGAACATGCACCAATAATGATGGTTAGAGCTGATCAATGACTATGAATGCTCAATCCACTACCATCCCGGAAAGGAAACCAAGGTGGAAGATGATCTAAGTAGAAAGAATCATGCATGTTTATCAATGATGAGAATTGAAAAGGATCCGATCTTCTTGGATTTTCGAAGGATGGAAATGGGATTCATTAAGGGGGGAACATCATCAATCCTTTATCAAAAGATTTCCCAAACATCCCTCTTGGAGAGAATAAAGGATTCTCAAAGAAAATATGTGGAAATTCAGAAAAGGGTGGGAGTTATTAGAAATATGAAATACTTTGATTTCAAAGTTGATGAGAAAGGAGTTGTAAGATTTGGGATGTGATTATGTGTACCATCCGATCCAGAGATAAAGAAAGAGCTATTGAATGATGCACATAGATCGACCTTCTCTATCCACCCAGGGAGCACAAATATTTACCAAGATATCTGAGAAATATTTTGGTGGGACAATATGAAAAGGGAGATTGCCGAATATACATCAAAGTGTCTGGTATGTCAGCAAGTGAAGTCAGAGAGTCATAAGTCTAAGGGTATGATGAAACCATTGCCCATACCAGAAAGGAAATGGGAGAAAATAACTATGGAGTTTTTCACTGGACTTCCGAAAACATCCAAGGGAAACAATGTAATCTGGGTTGTTGTGGATCATCTTACAAAATCTTCACAATTCATTACTATTCAGGAGGATTTCTCAATGGATCAACTGTCACAGATATATATCATGGAAGTGGTAAATATGCATGGAGTACCACTATCTATCGTGTCCAATAGAGATCCAAGATTCACCTATAAGTATTGAAAGAGTCTTCAACATGATCTGAGTACTGAACTGAACTTCAGTACGACCTATCATCCTCAAACTGATGGCCAATCCAAGCGGATTGTCCAAACACTTAAAGACATGTTGAGAGCGTGCTCAATGGGATTCAAAGGAGGATGGGATCAACATGTTCCTCTGGTTGAGTTCTCATATAACAATATTTTCCAATCGAGTATCCAAATGGAACCATATGAAGCCCTTTATGGGAAAAGGTGTAGAACACTGGAGTGTTGGGATGATGTAATTCCCTGACCCCAGTTACCTAGAGTCGGTAAATTATTACATAACATTGGCATGATCACAAGAAAAATCAAATCTTCAAAGACCGATTGGTTTAGTAGCCTTGGAAACACTAGATATATTCATAAAGTTTTACATTACATCATAAAGTGAAAAACTACTACAACAACATATTGTCTCCATAGTCCACACTATTATCCCCTCATAATATCCTTGCAGGTCATTTAAAATTTACTTCTTCACATCCTGGGAAAAATAAAACATAGAAAAGGGGTGAGCTCAAATGCCCAATAAGGATAACAATATAGAGGAAACTTTCATAAATAAGAATAAACATTTAAGGCAGTGTATAACTAAACAAAAGCATTTTAAACTTGAACTTCAACATATTATGGCAAAAATAAAATGAAATAATGCCATTTACTTATTTACATGGATATTCTACTAATAGAATAATCACATGCAATATCAATAACCACTTTCATAATGATGGAATGTATAATTCAAGACTATCATAACCACATAGCCAAGGCCTCGTGCCAAGACTACAAATAAGATTTTGTCAAGGCCTTGTGCCAATTCACTAGTTTGTCTCATGAGACCTACCGATCGAATTTTTTTTGAAGATACTTACGATTAAAATTGCTCAAATATACTCTAGTGTTTTTCTAAAAACATTATGAAAGTTTATAAAAACAAAATAACTAATTCTGAGACTGCTCGACTAATTACAGGCTATTATGGGTCCTTTCCCAATCCTTTCCTGTCTACCACACTTGAGAGTCGGGTTTTCTGAAAACATTTTTAAGCTTGCGTTAAATACGTATACATTTGCACTGTATTTTCATGTATTTGAGAGAAATATCTATTTTTTGAAATCACATAATTATAAAATAAAACATTTACTTTGAAAATATTCTTATAAGATTGTAAGGTAAGCTTCAACGATTTTATAATGGTGGAAAATAGCCGCACCCGCCATATAAGTTAAAAAAAGACATTCTTACCTTAATTCTGTCGAAAAGGTTAAAAGGTACCTTGTTTGGAAAATGACAGAATGATTCCTTTATAAAACTCTTATAAAAAGTCAAACAAGGGTATTAATGAATTTAACCCATATTCTTGTAAATAGTAAAAATGTTTTGAAATACATTTTTAAGAAACATGGATGTGGATGATAAAGAAATCCCAGTAGATTATTACGTATAAACAACCTCGAATAATGAAGAGATTGTGAAATAAAACCTTACCTTGTAATTTTCCTTATTGGGGGTAGGTTAACCTCCTGTATAATGGTGAAATAATTTTTATTAAATTATACAAGAATAATATACATTAATATGATATCATATATGATCTTTTAACAATGATTTGTTAATAATATCTTAGTATTATCGTTGTTTCGGGTGTTAACTTACTCGTTTTCTATTATATGTTTTGTTACGTAAGCCATGTTTTTAATAGATAGGTTGTATCTTATTCATATCCATAATTATATCAATTCCTTAAAACATTATTTTAAAATCATCAAATGATAATTATACTTGAATGGATACGATGGAGAATGAATCTCATCGCGTTCGTGGAGACGGTAGTCCGTACGTACGCCTGAGCGACAACATCATTCTTTTGATATTAAAATAATATTTAATTGGATGGTATATCTTATATACAGAATCATTATCATGTTATATTTATTATTTACATGAATTACACATCATTATTATACCCATCCAAATAATAATAATATATTGAATAACAATTACACCATGGCGTGGAGACGGTAAGCCATACGTACGCACGTCTGGTGAAATGTCATTCAAAGGATGGATAGAATACTGAATATGGTTGTACCATAATTATAATAATATTACAGTATATAGTAGATACTGGATTTATTATTTTATAATGATAATAACAAATAAATAAGAAGTTGAAGAAGAAAAGAATTTGAAAAAGGGTGGTGAAAACATTACCTCTTCTTCAGGGTCTTCCTTTTGATTTGATCAAAAGGGATCCTTAGGTTGGATTTATGACTAAAGGAAGGCCTCTAGGATGAATTGAGGGAAGTTTAGAGAGTATTTGAGAAGATTTTGGCCGAACCAAAAGGCTTTGAAGGCGTGAGTTAATGAGAAGGGGTAGTGCCCTTTTATAAGAGGGGTGAGGGGCACCTTTGGAAAAGCTAGAAATATTATTTTATAATAAATTCATATTCGGTTTCTAATGGATCAAAAGTATATTATTTAAAGGTTAATGTGGGGATGGGTCTAAAACCACTCATCCAATGAAATTTAGATAGGTTTGGGTTACTATATTAACCATATCTTTATGTATTAACTCTTAGTTAATTAGTTTCACTTTTACAATGTCTCTTTGTATTTTTATATTATATGGTTAATAAAGTTATCCTATACATCTAAGAGACCCCCAATTGGTCCATTAATGATACACCTATCATGATATAAGTCTCTTTTCCGAACTTTAGATTTTTAGTAATTTAATATCAATTAATAATAAAATATTTGTTTTAAAAACTCTTTTATGTCAATTTTGACACTATTCAATAATTGATTTTTCTGAAAATCATAACAGAATGATTAATTCTAAAAAATATACTTAAGTCAATACTAAGATGTCATATTAACCTATAAAATTAGTGTAATTCATAAAAAGTCTCAAATTATATTTATTTGTGTATTTATAATATCAATTATTCTAATTTGTCATTAACTAGGTAATTACTGCATCATCATTATGTCATAAATAAATTAAATTATTTAATGTCTAAAAATTATAAATAAAATTTAATTATGTAGGAAATCATTTTATCTTTCTAATTAATATTTAAAATCTAATTTATATTATGTATAACCTTATATTAAAAATGTTTTAGTAAATAAACTTTGATTTTAACTCTTTTAACTCTTCTTTGAATTAAATAGTAATAAATGTCCTAATCTAATCCAAGTGGACCTAAATGATAATATTTTATTAATAAGGTTGTTTTTGGTCGAGATACACTTGTCCAATAGAATTAGGACATGTGTTAGGGTAATATTAATATCATTTTTACCCTTAATTACCCTATTTACTTTCAACCGTGGTAAATATAAGTAAAAATTTACTATTCACCAATAATTATTTTCATCTCATTGAACCAAATTTTACTACTTGATATTAACCGTGTCCCTCGGATTCTCGAAATTCCATTCACAGAAGCGGTAAAATTAATTTTTTTGAAAAATTCAGTTTTTAACTACCACTTAGTGGTTTCACTATTCATCAAAAATTGAAGTTTTTTAGAACAATGCCAAAATTTCACCCTAAGCTATAATTGATATTCCGAATTCAAAAATGATGCCTATTTTAAAAGATTCCAAAAATATAAGTTTCATTAATTAATTTTATAATTAATTCCCGCTGTTACAACAAATAGCGTGTTTTTAAGAAACAATATATATCAAAAGATTGACAATTGTTTATGTCCAATTTCAAAGTGAAATTAATTCTAATGAACACCATTGGATAAAATTGTAAAAATATATTCTAATTATACTTTAAAACCACTAAATAATATAATTTATCACTATAAATTATTTTGATTAAAAAAGTTGTTTTTAAGTATTTTTCACTATTCATAAAAATTGGAAGTTCTCAGAAAAATACCGAAAATTCAACTTAGGATAATTTCGATATTCTGAATCCAAAAATGAAGTCCATTTTGAAATATAAAATATATATAATTTCAAAAAGTAGGTATTACTATTCATAACATCTAGTTTGATTGGTTGTGGTGTGTTAGAACTCGATGTTGCGTACAACACACGCTATCACATTATTCAAAGAGAAGCGTACCGTAGAAGCTTGGGGTGTTACATTCTCCCCTACTTCAAATAATTTCGTCCTCGAAATTTATATAATACTACCGCATGAAAAGACTCAGTTGGTTCTTCATCATAAGTTCCTTGGGTTCCCACGTTGCATCTTCCATCTTATGGTTTCTCCACAAGACTTTTACCAGACGAGTCGTCCGGTTTCTCAGTACTTGTTCTCTCATATCAAGAATCCTGACAGGCTCTTCACAATAAGACATATCGGGTTCCAGTTATAATTTCTCATAGGTGAGTACATGCGTTGGTCCAGGCATGTATTTCCTCAATAGAGATATGTGGAACACATCATGAACTTTGGAGAGACTTGGCGGCATTGCCAATCGGTAGGCTACAACCCCAATTCGTTCTAGAATTTCGAAATGTACGATGTACCTGGGACTCAATTTACCTTTCTTACCAAAATGTATGACTCCCTTACATGGAGATACCTTCAAGAAAACATGATCACCGACTTGAAATTACAAATCCTTCCTTCGATTATCGGCATAGCTCTTCTGCCTACTTTGAGCTGCTTCGATGTGATTTTGGATTACCTTCACCTTTTCCATTGTTTCCTCCACCAGTTCTGGGCCTACAAGTTTTCTTTCACCAACATCATCCCAACAGGTTGGTGTACGAAATCTCTTTCCGTATAATGCTTCAAATGGTGCCATCTGAATACTCGAATGGAATCTATTATTATAGTAAAATTCTACCAGAGGTAAATATTGATCCCACATACCCTGAAAGTCAAGTGAGCAGGATCTCAACATGTCTTCTAATGTTTGAATAGTTCATTCTGATTGTCCATCTGTTTGAGGGTGGTAGGCAGTGCTCAAATGAAGTTCAGTATCTAAGGCTTTCTGAAGACTTTTCTAGAATCTTGAAGTAAAACGGGGATCACGATCAGAAACAATCGATAGGGGTACTCCATGAAGTCTCACAACTTCATAAATATATATTCTTTCTAGACGTTCCAGTGGTAGATATTCTCTTATAGAAAGAAAATTTTCTGAATTGGTAAGACGATAAAAAATGACCCATATTGCATCATTCCTTCTAGGAGTCTTTGGTACCCCCCTGACAAAGTCCATCGTAATATTGTCCTATTTCCACTCTGGTATGGGAAGAGGTTTCATGACTCCTCCAGGCTGTTGCCTTCAAGTTTTCATTTATTGACAAACCATACATATTGACACAAAATCAGCAATCTCCCTCATCATGTTGTCCCACCAAAAATGTTCCATCAAATATCTATACATTTTGGTGCTCCCAGGGTGTACAGAGAAATTGGAACTATGAGCATCATCCAACAATTCCATTTTTAGATCAGGTATATCGGGAACACAAAGTCTCTTCCCGAATTTCAAAATTCCATCTTCATACAAAAAGTCTCTCAATCTCCTATCATTCACAACTTTAATCTTCTTTTGAAATTCTTCATCATTTGTCTGAGAACTCTTAATCCTTTCTATTAAATATGGTTTGGAAACCATTTGAAAAATCATTGATGTTTCACCTTCCCTGGTTATTCCCATGTCCATTTTCACTAGATCCATGAAAATTGGATCCCTTTCAATTCTCATATTGTTCAAAACTCCATGATCTTTTCTGCTCAAAGCATCTGCCACCTTGTTTGCTTTCCCCGGGTGGTAGTGTATCGTACAATCATAATCCTTGATTAATTCAAGCCATCTCCTTTGCCTCATGTTGAGTTCTTTTTGTGAGAAAATACACTTCAAACTCTTGTGATCAGTATAAATCTCACATTTTTCATCATAGAGGTAGTGCCTCCATATCTTCAAAGAAAAGATCACAGCTACTAACTTGAGATCATGAGTAGGATAGTTTTGTTCATGAGTTTTCAAATGTCATGATGCATAGACAATAACCCTATCATTCTGCATAAGGACACAACCAAGTCCTTTATTCGATGCATTACTGTAAATAACGAACTCATCATTCCCCGATGGTAGAGTCAATATAGGATCATTGACTAATCTTCTCTTTAGTTCTTCGAAATATTCGTCACACTCTTTTGTCCAAACAAATTTAACCCCTTTACGTGTGATCTTCGTTAATGGGTTAGCCAATCGGGAAAAATTCTGGACGAAACGTCGATAATAACCTGCTAAACCAATAAAACTACGTACCTCAGTTATACTCATAGGTGCTGGAAATTCTTGGATTTCCTTGGTCTTAGAAGGATCAACAGAGATTCCATATTTAGAGACAATATGGCCAAGAAAAGAACTCTCCTGAAGCCATAATTCACACTTGCTAAACTTCCCATATAATTCATGTCTTCTCAGAGTCTTCAGGATAATGAGAAAGTGATTTTCATGATCTTCATAGATTTTGGAGTATACCAAGATATCATCAATAAATACCACCATAAATTCATCGAGATACTCCTTGAAAACTCTATTCATCAGATCCATGAATACAGAGGGTGCATTAGTCAATCCAAAAGGCATTACTGTAAACTCGTAATGCCCATACCTGGTTCGAAATGCTGTCTTTGGAATGTCTTCCTTATTCAAACACAACTGATGGTATCCATATCGAAGGTCAATCTTTGAAAAGTATTGAGCTCCATGCAGTTGGTCAAATAAATCATCAATGCGCGGTAGGGGATACTTGTTCTTTATTGTTATAGCATTGATCTCCTTGTAGTCGATACATAACCTCATAGATCCATCTTTCTTTTTAACAAAAAGAACAGGGGCTCCCCATGGAGAAACACTAGGGCGAATAAATCCCTTATTACTCAATTTCTATAGTTGTTTCTTTAGTTCAACTAATTCTACAATGGCCATTCTATAAGGGGTCTTCGATATAGGCCTTGATCCAGGAATTAAATCAATGGATAACTCAACTTCTCGTTCTGGAGGATGTCCAAGTAAATCTTCTGGAAATACATCTATATATTCTTTCACAACAGATAAATACTCTATTTGAACATTCCTTTCCTCACCCATAGTCATTTCATTCTCTTCCTCCCCAATAATTGAATTTAGTTGAGCTACTAGGGGTGGTTCTAGATAAGAATTAGGTGCTGACGATTCTTCTCTAAAGATAAGGTGTTCCTTATCATCATCATCAAAAATCATAACCTCATTCTTCTTATAATAAATCTTCGCATCATAGTCTGAAAGCCAATCCATACCAAGGATTATATCAAACTCAATCATAGGTATGACGATGAGATCAGCAGATAAAGAACATTTATGTGCTCTAATGGGGACTGATTCACAAAACTTTGTTGCAATGATACTTCCCTTAGGAGTTTTAACTGACAACTCCCTTGTTAAATCAAATTGGAAATATCTAATTTTCTTAGCAAACTGGTAAGATATGAAACAATGTGATGATCTAGAATCAAATAATGCATTTTCTAAACTTGAGGAAACCATTAAATTACCTGCCACCACGTCTTTCGGAGCTTCTACCTCAGCAGTAGTGATAGCATAAGCTTGGCCTTGATCCATTGGCCTTTTCTAAGGTAAGTTCCCCTGACGCTTTGGAAATTCATTTGCATAATCTCCCATATCCCTGCAATTGTAGCATTGAACATTGGTAGATTCCTTCTTCCCTTTTCAATCACAATATTTGTGGCCTTTTTCACCACACTTTTAACAGACACCCATTCCCTTCAAGAAAGTACCATGGTGTTTCTTCCCACATTTACCATAGGATGGATATTCTACCTTTCCCTTCTTCCCCTTATTTCCATTCCCAGATTGATCAGCATATCTCTTCTTCTCCTGCTTTTATTTAAAGTCATAAGACTTAGAGAATTCCTTTTCGGTCTTGATAGCACATGAGACAATGTCTTCGTACGATGAAAAGGATTGTGAGACTAATGCTCGACGGAGACATGGTTTTAACCAATCAAAGAAACGATCAATATTACTTCTAGGGTTATGTATATAATCTCCAGCATACCTTACTAACCTTGTAAATTTAGACTCATACATTGCGACATTCTCATCCTCCTTTTGTCTCAGACTCAGAAATTGCCTATCCATATCTGCTCGATGGCCACGAGGAAAGTATTTTTCTAAAAATAGATCTTTGAACTCCCTCCATTCCATATTAGGTAATTCATCATCTTCCTTCGTGTTTTGAATCAATGACCACCATTGATCAGCATCTCCAGTGAGGTGGTAAACTGCCATGATAACTTTTTCCCTTTCACTACTCCCCTAAGCCTGAAATATTTTCTCTAGGGAATTTATCCATTTCTCAGCTACTAAGGGATTTTACTCCCATTGAACATTGGTGGTTGTTTCCTCATGAATCAATCTAACATTGATCCTCCACACTGCGGATCAGGGCACTCCATACAGGTAAGGTTATTATTCATAACCTAAGTGAGTTGTCCCAGTATAGTGACTAGCTAATCGGCACCAGTTGCATCACCAGCTCCACTATAATTATCTTGAACAGGAGGGAAATCCCAACATGGAGTGCATGCATTGATATGGTTTCCATTTCTTCCACTAGGTTCCATTTCTAAACAATGACATAAACTAGATCAGTTTATGAATCAAAATACATAATTCCATACTTATAAAACACTTAACGTAAATTGAACTATTTATGGATATAATCCACAATCATAAAAATGTTTTCTTTGAGGAAGTATATACTCATAAACCCTTTATAATGATTTGTAAAGAAAATTAGAGTTATCCTAAGCATATCCCCCGGGAGTTTCGTAACCAAGAGTGCAGCTAGGCCCATTGTCGTGCACCAGTTCCCGTTCCAGTCTAGCTCAAAGCGGTGTTTTTGGGTTTTACCCCTAGGTACATATGTTCCAGAGCCGCCTCTACCTGCTCATATCCAGATAGGGATGTATTGCTCTAAAAACTCACAAAATCTCTACAATACCAAAATTCTAGGAAGTTCTTCTATACTAATCCTCAAAGTCCATCTTAGGTTTATGTGCTCTAATCAGAGTTTATCTAAATCTAGCTTGCAAGGTTTGTACTAAACTTCCTCTGATACCAACTGTAACTCCCCGACCCCAGTTACCTAGAGTCGGTGCATTATTACATAACATTGGCATGATCACAAGAAAAATAAAATCTCGAAAGACCGATTGGTTTAGTAGCCTTGGAAACACTAGATATATTCATAAAGTGTTACATTACATCATAAAGTAAAAAAATACTACAACAACATATTTTCTCCATAGTTCACACTATTATCCCCTCATAATATCCCTACAGGTCATTAAAAATTTACTTCTTCACATCTTGGGAAAAATAGAACATTGAAAAGGGGTGAGCTCAAATTCCTAGTAAGGATAACAATATAGAGGAAAATTTCATGAATAAGAATAAACATTTAAGGCAGTATATAACTAAAAAAAATCCTTTTAAACATTAACTTCAACATAGTATGACAAAAATAAAATGAAATAATGCCATTTACTTATTCACATGGATATTCTACCAATTGAATAATCACATGCAATATCAATAACCACTTTCATAATGATGGAATGCATAATGCCAGAATATCTTAACCACATATCCAAGGCCTCGTTCCAAGACTAAAAATAAGATTTTGTCAAGGCCTTATGCCAAGACACTAGTTTGTCTCATGAGACCTACCGATGCAATTTTTTTTAAAGATACTTACGTTTAAAATTTCTCAAATATACTCCAGTGTTTTTATGAAATCATTATGCAAGATTATGAAAAAAAATAACTAATTCTGAGACTGCTCGACTAATTACAGGACATGATGGATCCTCACCCAATCCCTTCATGTCTACCACACTCAAGAGTCGGGTTTTCTGAAAGCATTTTAAGCTTGCGTTAAATACGTATACATTTTCACTGGATTTTCATGTATTTGAGAGAAATATCTCTTTTTTGAAATCACATAATTATAAAATAAAACATTTACTTTGAAAATATTCTTATAAGATTTTAAGGTATGCTTCCACAATTTTATAATGGTGGAAAATAGCCGCACCCACCGTATAAGTTAAAAAAAAGACATTCTTACCATAATTCTGTCAAAAAGGTTAAAAAGTAACTTGTTTGGAAAATGAAGGAATGATTACTTTATAAACCTCTTATAAAAAGTCAAACAAGGGTATGAATGACTTTAACCCATATTCTTGTAAATAGTAAAAATGTTTGGAAATACATTTTTAAGAAACATGGATGTGGATGATAAAGAAATTCCAGTAGATTATTACGTATAAACAACCTCGGATAATGAAGAGATTGTGAAATAAACCCTTACCTTGTACATTTCCATGGTTGGGGGTAGGTTAACCTCCTGTATAATGGTGAAATAATTGTTATTAAATTATACAAGAATCATATACATTAATATGATATCATATATGATCTTTTAACATTGATTTGTTAATAATATCTCAGTATTATCGTTATTTCGGGTGTTAAATTACTCGTTTTCTTTTATATGTTTTGTTATGTAATCCATGTTTGTAATAGATAGGTTGTATCTTATTCATATCCAGAATGATATCAAGTCCTTAAACATTATTTTTAAATCATAGAATGATAATTATACTTGAATGGATACGATGGAGAATGAATCTCATCTTGTTCGTGGAGATGGTAGTCCGTACGTACGCACGAGGGACAATATCATTATTTTGATATTAAAATAATATTTAATTGGATGGTATATCTTATATACAGAATAATTATCATGTTATATTTATTATTTACATGAATTACACATCATTATTATACCCATCCAAATAATAATAATATATTGAATAACAATTACACCACGACGTGGAGACAGTAAGCTGTACTTACGCACGTATGGTGACATGTCATTCAAAGGATGGATAGAATAATGAATATGGTTGTACCATATTTATAATAATATTACAGTATATAGGAGATACTGGATTCATTATTTTATAATGATAATAACAAAGAAAGAAGAAGTTGAAAAAGAAAAGAATTTGAAAAAGGGTGGTGAAAACATTACCTCTTCTTCGGGTTCTTCCTTTTGATTTGATCAAAAGGGCTCTTTAGGTTGGCTTTCTGAATAAAGGAAGGCCTCTAGGATTAATTGAGGGAAGTTGAGAGAGTATTTTGGCAGAGTTTGGCTGATCAAAAAGGCTTTGAAGGTGTGAGTTAATGAGAAGGGAGAGTTCCCTTTTATAAGAGGGGTGAGGGGCACCTTTGGAAAAGCTAGAAATATTATTTTATAATAAATTCATATTCGGTTTATAATGTCTCCAAAGTAGATTATTTATAGGTTAAGGTGGGTATGGGTCGAAAACCACTAAACCAATGGAATTTAGACAGGTTTGGGTTTCTATATTAACCTTATCTTTATGTATTAACTCTTAGTTAATTAGTTTCACTTTTACAATGTCTCTTTGTATTTTTATATTATATGGTTAATAAAATTACTATATACATCCAAGAGACCCCCAATTGGTCCATTAATGATACCCCTATCATGATATAAGTCTCTTGGCCGAACCTTAGATTTTTAGGAATTTAATATCAATTAATAATAAAATATTTGTTTTAAAAACTCTTTTATGTCAATTTTGAAACTATTCAATAATTGATTTTTTTGAAAATCATAAAAGAATTATTAATTCTAAAAAATTTACTTAAGTAAATCCTAACATGTCATATTAACCTATAAAATTAGTTTAATTCATAAAAAGTCTCATATTATATTTATTTGGGTATTTATAATATCAATTATTCTAATTTTTCAATAATTATGTAATTACTACATCACCATTGTGTCATAAATAAATTAAATTATTTAATGTCTAAAAATTATAAATAAAATATAATTATGTAGGAAATCATTTTATCTTTCTAATTAATATTTACAATCGAATTTATATTATGTATAACTTTATATTAATAATGTTTTAATAAATAAACTTTGATTTTAACTCTTTTAACTCTTCTTTGAATTAAATAATAATAAATGTCCTAATCTAATCCAAGTGGACCTAAATTATAATATTTTATTCCTAAGGTTGTTTTTGGTCGAGATACACTTGTACAATAGAATTATGACATGTGTTAGGGTAATATTAATATCATTTTTACGCTTAATTACCCTATTTACTTTTAACCGTGGTAAATAAAAGTAAAAGTTACTATTCACCAAAAATTATTTAATCTCATTGAACCAAATTTTACCACTTGATATTAACATTATCTCTCAGATTTTCTAAATTCCATTCACAGAATTGGTAAAATTAAGTTTTATGAAAAATTCAGTTTTTAACTACTACTTAGTGGTTTCACTATTCATAAAAATTGAAGTTTTTTAGAACAATGCCAAAATTTCACCCGAAGCTATAATTGATATCCAGAATTCAAAAATTATGTCTATTTTAAAAAATTCCAAACATATATGTTTCATTAGTTAATTTTATAATTAATTCCCGCTGTTACAACAAATAGCGTGTTTTTAAGAAACAATATATATCAAAAGATTGACAATTGTTTATGTCCAATTTCAAAGTGAAATTAATTATAATGAACACCATTGGATAAAATGGTAAAAATATATTCTAATTATAATTTAAAACCACTAAATAATATAATTTATCACTATAAATTATTTTTATTTAAAAAGTTGTTTTTAAGTATTTTTCACTATTCATAAAAATTGGAAGTTCTCAGAAAAATACCAAAAATTCAAATTAGGATAATTTCGATATTCGGAATCCAAAAATGAAGTCCATTTTGAAATATAAAATATATATAATTTCAAAAAGCAGGTATTACTATTCATAACAGCTAGTTTGATTGATTGTGGTGTGTTAGAACTCGATGTTGCGTACAACACACGCTATCACATTATTCAAAGAGAAGTGTACCATAGAAGCTTGGGGTGTTACAGATGAGGTCGGTGAGCATAAGCTGCTTGGACCATAAATGGTCAAAGAAATGGTATAGAAGGTGAAAACCATTCAGCAGTATATCAAGACATCCCAGAGTAGACAAAAGAGTTATGCAGATAACCGTCGATGAGAGCTTGAGTTTAAAGTTAGAGACATGATATTTCTACACATATCTCTGTGGAATAAGGTCATGAGTTTTGGATAGAAAGGGAAGTTATGTCCAAGGTACATCGGCCCCTTCAAGATTCTTGATCATGTTGGGGTTGTGGCCTATCGACTTTCACTTCCACCTACCATGGCCAAAGTACATGATGTCTTTCATGTATCCCTCTTAAGGAAGTACATACCAGACCGTTCACATGTACTCTCTTACAAGGTGGTATAGTTGGAGGATGATCTTTCTTATGAGGAGCAGCCAATGAAGATCTTGGATCATAGAGACAAAGTTATACGTAACAATACTACTCATCTGGTCAATGTAATTTGAAAAAACCATAAGTATGAAGAAGAAACATGGGAATTGGAGGAAGAAATGATGGAAAAGTACCCTCATCTGTTTTTGGCTTAGAATGTATAATGAACTTTCGAGGGAAAAATTTCTTAAGGGGGGAAGATTGTAATGACTCAAACTTTGGTTAATGAAAATTCCTCTTGATCTAATTAATTGCCTTAGTATGTGAAATGGTCATACAACATATGAACTTCTTTTGTTTTATGTTTTTTGGATTTTAAAATACCATTAAAAATTGTGACATTTGATAATATATCTGTTGAAAAGTGATCACATGATTAGTATAAATATTGAATTTAATAATCTAAATTACTCAAACAAAGGAAGAAATGGCTTTATCCAGTAGAATTACTTCATATGAAGCCCATTTTTTAGAGATCGGAAAGGAGGTGGTGTCATTGGGCTTCGATCTTGACCAAGCCCAAGCCAAGCTTCAAAAGGTTAAGCTCAAATGGTACCATCTACAGGAGAAGTGGAAGTTGATAGAGATCACAACACATACAATGTTATCCGAGCCACACCAAGAGTCTGTCACCATCGCGCACCTCGCCCTTCAGTCTTATACGGGTGTTTTAAAGGGTTATTTAACAAGACCCTTGTACTATGTCTATGTACATTATTTTTTTATATAATAATGAATATACTTTCATTTTATTATTGTTACCTTGTAAATAGTTTTTAAAGCACAGGTTGTATTTTTAGTTAATGTTCAACTAAGAAATCTATTTTGATGAATTAATGTATTTTTTTGAATTAAATAATTTCTTAATAAAATGATAATAATATTATTAAATTATTTTTTATTAAATATAAATGATTGTGTAATTTTATGAATTCAACTGTAATTTTTATTAAGGTTTGAAAGCCATTTTTGTCAAAACCCTTGAATTTTTGATAAATGTCGGTTTTTTATTTTAAAATTGAAAATTAAAATATTTATAAAATTATTTAGATAAAATGAATATTATTTCTGGAATCAGGACATCAAAATTATCCAATGGTGAATTTTTCATAATTTTGTGAGACAGTGAAATTTTTGGGTAAAAATTAAATACAGTTTAAATATATAATATGTTTTATGACATCATAATGTCCCAATATTGATGTAATAAAATACTATAAGCCTTAAGTTCTGAAAATATATATTTTACCATTAAAATAATGTGATTTTGGGTTTTTTTTGACTTATTTTACAAACCATTAATGGACCCTTCAAGACTTATTAAACATCTTGTCTTTTTAAATTGTTTTCCGTGGGAGTGTGACTCACCTCCACATAAGCAACCCCATTATTTTAAGAATTTTGGACTTTGGACTTATAAAATATTTTTTTCCACTTCCCTTTTCCAAGAACCATAGGGAAAAACCATGGTATGGTTTGTGGTTTGGATTAGTTTAATGTGAGGGTCCCAAACCTAAATAATAAATAATTCCCTCACCTTTCCTATTTAAACCCACCCAAGATCCCAATTCATCCTCACTAAAAGCCTTTCAAGTTCATCCAAACTCTTCCCTCCTATCTCTAGAATCCTCCCAAGGTGCCCCAAGATTCTAATAAGCCTCTCTCAAGCCTCTCTTAAGCCTTTCGAAGCATACTTCCAAGTAAGGTTTTTTTCTTCCTTTCTCATTTTTGTCAAATTTTCTTTAAGTTGTTATGCCATTTTAATTTCAATTATAAATATTGGGGTATGGTTTCACACCTCCCCTATACTGCCCTATTTATGTTTTAATGATGGGAGACCCCTTTCTCTCTCATTAAATTCATCCCATGTACACTCGTTACTATGCCAAAATTCCGAAAGGAATTTCCCTCTCCTCATTTACATTCAAGAAATTCTTTTGTATCATTAATCTAAATTCCATTACATTTTTTGGAAATGTCTCTAAATTACCCCCTTACCTTCCATGTCATGTAAAAATGATGAGACACCCCATTCTCTCTCATCGACAATTTTTATGAGTTCTTATGTCACACCGTTATGCTGCCGAAATTGCACCGTGTTTTTCCAAGCCAAAGTCATTGTGTAGTGAATACCATGTCCATTTCTCTATCAAGGGTATTCACCTTTATACACATTTACATATTTTTTATAGAGTTTCAAGTATGTATTCCACATTTTTTTATCTTGGAATAAATAATTATGTTGAATGAATCAATGTTTTATGATCCATGTGGCACACTTATGCCTGAAATGAAATATTTAAGAAGGGTGAGCCCTGATAGCACTCCAATGCATTGGGTTAAGTATAGTATCATGATAAGTTATTTGAAAAGGGTGTTTACTCATGCTAATAAAAGTGAAACTAGGGTTTACTTGTGATTCATGTGCAATGAGGTTTTACTCATGCTCTATGTGCAATGAGCCTTGGCTCATGCTAATTCCATGTTAAGTGTTGTTGCCACATTTCCATGTTATGATTATCATGATTTATCATGACTTTATTTTTATGCTTCCCTTGTGCTCTATTGATATTCCTATTTTCTAACATATATTTTATTCCTCATGTTATTCCATTTTTATTCCATTACTAGGCTTTATAGCTCACCCTTTTCTTATGCATGTCCTCAGTTTATCCCATGCAATGCTAAGTACGAGAGAATGTAGTGGTCATGTAAAGGGATTTTTCAATAAGTATGTTGTATTTAATGTTTTAAGTTGTTATGTAATGATACTAATCCCCAAAGATACTAAACCTCTAGATCTTCTATGTTGTATCAAGTGATGTTTATGTAATAAATTATGTTTAATTGTGTAATAAAAGAGAAGGGTTGTTATATTATCTCTTCTACCCTACCTTATGGGCTCTAACTCTTATGGGACTGTGTGGCATGGTGTGAGATTATGTCCTCATTCAGGTCATGTTTTCATTAGTCGCACCACATACGCGCCTTTCTAGGAGTTATCCCCCCCAACCGTACTTCCTATCCCACATGCCATTAAACTGTATGCTGTACCACAAGACGTTAAAAGGAGCCTTCAAGAACTACGTGTGGCTTGATTCCCATTCTCATGGGATACGTAGGAACACCCAAACATCTCTTCTTCGGGTCCAGCTCAATTGGTAGCTATTTTCTCCTACCCCTTATCCTCTAATCTTTCCTGGCCCCTCATCTCGAGGTTTCCTCCTCAGAATTGCGCACGGTATGGTGTGGACCTTGTCCTCATTCACGTCAGGTATGCTTTATCACACCATGAACATCCCCTCTGTAACCTCACCTCTCTTGTACATGTCTGAGCCTAATGACTTTAAACTATGATGCTTAGTCCCACATTAATTTAAACTATTGTGTATATCCTTCACGACGTTAAAAATGAATGTTCGGTCCCATAACATGACCATAATATATGACATTATCATCTTGTCCGCACGATGAAAAACGACACTACATTATGATGTCCTCACCCGAGGGGATGTCATGTTTGGTATCAGTTACACACCATACCATTTTTCAACACCTGCATATGGCTTGATTCCTATGGCGATACCTAGACCTTCCATCCTAGGCCCATCACTTCAGAAAAAAACACATCCATTCATCCTAAAGGAAAACAAGATATATCAAATGTTTCTTCTCTTGGTATAAGGACCAGACCTGCACGGCCTTATCTCTGGAACCAGTATCTTACCATTCCACCCACAGAACTACGTGTGGATTGATTCCCATCTTCATGGGATACATAGGAATGCCCAAACACCTCCTCTCTGGGAGCAGCCCTAGGAATGGGAAATCCTGTTTCCTCCTCTTTTTCGGCCCCTTGGACCGAACTCTTCAGGGAACCCTATAACCACAGTTCTACCCTGAACAAGTTCTGGATGCCCCACGATAATGTTGGGCGGTGATAGTTTCCTCACCAGAGAGGTCTGGTTTAGAATAAGTAATGATCCATAATCGGACCGGTGCACCCACATAATGTGTTCCCACCAAGGTAGTGTAATGTTAAGAGTGTTGGATTCCATTCGAGCAAACCACCACTCCACCTTCCATGCTTTGCGTTCCATTTATTCGGACCCTCATCCTCTTTCACGTCTAAAGGAACCCCCTGAATAGTATGGATGCTCAGCCTATGGATCGCCTACTATCCTAGTCCAACATTCCGGAAGACTAATGGATGACATTTTGAGTCAGGCCCCATGTTTTGATCATGGTCAGTGGTCGGCCCTCATTTTTCATCCCCATTTTAGGCTAATACAATATGGATACTGTGTTTCGAACACGGTTAACAATTATCCTCTATTTCCACACCACCCCCACAATATGCCGAATCTAGGGTATTATGATTCACACTTGCCACTCCTTTATGTTCTGGTTGATTTTAAACACCACTGGAATTACCCCGATCATGCACTATAGCACATTGGGAAGATGGAATGTTTATTGTTCTAAGGTCCTCGTCCCCTAATCAGGCCTCTCCCTTATCTTCCTGGGAATCTAGATTGGTTGTTCGAACCTCGGGTGCTTGAAGTTTGGTTGGCACTCCTATATTTGAACGAAGTAATAGTACAAGCATCCCTTGTTTCTCACACCGAGTATGACCCACGTGAGCTTAGGAATGGATTGATATTTGTTTCAGGAATGTGGTTGAATGAATTAAACCTAATGAACAAGTAAGTAAATCTATCCATCCATCTATCCATACATGCAGTTTAGAATAAGAGGTAGTAAAAATAAATCAGTTTATGAGTTTATGAGTTCGACCAAAACAGGGCCCTTAAAGATCAACATCTTGGATAGATCATTCCAGCGCCACTGCCTTTTGGCTTGTGGCCTCCATGATTTCTTCCCACCCCTTGAGAGGTCTCTCTTCATCAGTGGCCACAGAGTGCAGTGCACTTTCCCTATCCTGTGTTTGCGCTTATTCAGTTTGATGTTCAGTCATTTGGTGACCTACTTCAACTAACTGCTCTTGGGCATCCACCAGCTGGGCCCTCAATTACTCCATAAGCTCGGTACAGTTGGCAATGAATACCTCCTTTTATTTTATCTGCCCTTCAAGGTGTCAGACCTCTTGTTCCTCCTTCAAGAACACTTGGGTACTCCAAAACTCTTTCTAACACTGAGCAACGTTGGAGTGTCAGCTTCTCTCACGCAACTTCTCGGCCATGTATTCATGGACTGTCGAATGAAGACGGTGAGTATCCACTCCTCTAGCACAGAGAAAGCGTAGCCAGGTGTGGAGAGGTCCCATCTGTTTTAGCCATTCTATTTAAGGATGACTGAGAAAGCGCTTGATATACTTCCACCCCTTGCGCCATGTCATACGACTCTCATCATCTGCCTCTGAATTATAATCATCTATCTCCTTAGGATCTGCAGACCGATCGTTGGAGAAAGCAACCAAGAGATCAGTGGTAGGGTCTTTTTCAGGTATTCCGCCCCAGGGGTTGGGATCTTCAATGTCTGGGTGACCTTCCTCTCTTTACTTAGCCTCAACATCTCCTTCACTAACTTCAGGACCTATCGCGACGTTAATACCATTGATATCCACATCTATTTGTTCACTAAGTGATCGGGCCGACTCGATTTGGGAAATGTGCCCTAAATGTGCAGACACATTTTCCATCGAATCACTCGTGGATGGTTTGGATTTGGTAGCCTACCGAGCCTCCAATGCCATGATTACTGCACAAAAAATGAACACCCTGATTAGCTAGGTTGTCTAATATCCCATACAAGTGGCTAAGTGATAAAAAAAATTACAAGAACTCAGTGCATTGGCCTCTGGCGTTCCCGTAACCGCAGGAGATGTCATGGTGTGGGATCCCTCAGTACTTGTTAGCTCAATAATGGGAATCAGATCCCCACATTGTTCTATTGGTTCCTCCTCCCCCACTTCGGATGGAGCTTCTTGGTCAGCGCCAATATCCACCTGAGCAGAATAAAGAGATCTGATTGAGGGTTACAAAGAAAAAAAATAAAGGGGGAAAGGATAGATAACGGCTGAGACATACCTCGAGTAGCTTATTTATGTCTACATCAGATCCAATGATCTCGCCACTCTCCCGAAGGCTCCCATGGTGGTAAGTCCCTTGAGACTCTCCCCCTTAGAGCTTCTCTTCTCCTTCACCTCCTCCTTCATCTTCTCCTTCATCTTCTCCTTCCGCCTCCTTCTCTTTCGTCTCACTACCCTCTAGCTCCTCGTCGCTGTCATCATCCTCAGGAGACATCTTGTCTGGATCATGCTCATGGATAAGCATTTCCATCACCAGGAGGGGTGGTTCCTCATGCCAACCTCACTGTCATGCATACGCATCCATGGTCGTCAGGTATGCGTGCAGACGATGGATGTTTACCCTATCATCAACTTGGATGAGTCCGACCTCTGGCAGCTGGATTTCATCTCACATTATCTTTTTCTAGAGGGAATCGACGTCCATCAACTACCGTAGGGTAAACCAGCCAGACCATAGAGCCGAGAATATTGCATCATCAAAAGGTTGAAGCATATATCTTATTTGCTTCCTGGGATGTTCTCTGATCGCTCCGTGATCCCCTCTCCCCCTAGGCGACGAAGGAGAGTCCATTCCATGTGACATTACTACTACTGTAGTACCGGCCTGTGCAGACCTAGTTTCCCGACATTCTTCCGGCCTTTCCTCCCCAACAACACCCTGTCTGCTCTCTTGCCACCCAATTTCTACACTAGCTACCTTGAACTTCCAG
The DNA here is from genome assembly GCA_963277665.1 of Viscum album. Classification (NCBI taxonomy): domain Eukaryota; kingdom Viridiplantae; phylum Streptophyta; class Magnoliopsida; order Santalales; family Viscaceae; genus Viscum; species Viscum album. The sequence goes on from OY728159.1 coordinate 152,220,414, forward strand.
ACTCACTTCCGTAAAATCCCCTCAGGGTATGCTATAACCCAATGCTCAGAATATTCTATCGGAGACTAACATCAACTCGGTGGGGGGAAAGGTAATGACATCATCAGAACTGTGGGATGTGAAAATCAGCTACATTTGGAGAAGAACATAGGGATGCCTCTCCTCCTGGACATCTATATACACTTTCTTCATCATCTACTAGAGGCATCCAAACTGCCTGGAGAATCTTGATGGAATGTAGGGCTCACAAAGGATATTCCCATCAACTCGGGCCACAAGCACCCCACATTTGATGCCCTGGAAGTATTCCCTTTGCTCCAGTGAGACTTGACCATTGTCTATCATCTAGGAATTCGGGGTTGGGAATGGGCCAAAAGTGATGTTGGCATGATTTTAGATTCTGATCCTTACACCCTCCTCGTTGAGCGTCAATGGCATCACCCCGAAAATGTTCAGCAAGGAAGGTTGCAGGCCGTTACTCAGATGATGAATGGTGTTCGGAAAGGTATACCCACCGCAATGAGCCGCGACCCACCCATGAAAGATCTAGAAGGAACCAAAGATCCTCCTCAGTGACCCCCCTCTATAAATGCGCCCCAGAATGGCATACAAGTGGGCCAACACAGGGACTCCTAGATTGAACCTTTGATTAGCTGCCCTGATGCCAGCCATCACTATGTTCTCTAAATGAACTCCCATCATTGCGTCCCTCACTGGTAGGATCCACCCACTCTGGAAGGTTGCATGAAATCCAGCCTACCGGATGTTTGGGTACCAACTCTCATTTATACTGAATCCCAATGATTGATATTCCCCTACCACCAGGATCCTCTAGTATGATCCTCTTTTGCTCCTCTGTGCCGTGGTCGGACACCGCCTTCCTCTCCCCGAAATCTTCACTTGCAGATATCTTTGCAGAAAAAATCTAAACATTTTTTTGTATGTGATGTCCTTCAAAAATACCTTTACCCCCATCCTCTCCTTATCCATCTCCAATAGATGCCATGTTTGGATATGAGTTCTTGATCTATCTCCCCAGATATTCTTCGTCGGAAGGAATTCATTATATTGGTTCCCATCCAAAGGGATACCTCTGATGCAATGAATGTCCCAAAGGCTGATACCAACTTATCTATGGTGAAGATGAAAGGTATTGGTATCGAGGGACCATCGGGTAAACAAATTAGGCCCAAGTTCATGCTGACGGTATAAATGGAACTGCGATGTCCACACCTCCTCAAACAACCCAATGTGTCGCAGTTCGACCCCAAACTGGTCACACGTCTAGCATACCCAATACACCTAGGACCATTCACTGGTGAAATTGCCTTCATTGTAAAGATCCCAATCCTACAACCAGCCTTTAGTTTCGTCAGTGACACTCTATCGGAATGTACTTACATAATGGGCTAGAGAATCCTCTACGACTGGGTCACTTCTTGAAATAGTCGTGGTCCTGGGATTCAAGATGTAAAAATCCATATTATTGGTTTCTCTGGAAGGAAGACCATTGTTAGTGATATTATATCGAGGTAGGTAATCCTCATAGGTCACTCATGACTGCGGTGTGTCAACTTCAAATAGGGGCATGAGTACCTCCTCCAAAATACCAAAGTCCCATATCGGTAAATTGTCGGACAGTGCTTACTCCTTCTAGGATGGTGTCAATATGTTTAAGAGAGTATGGTTTCTGGATATGAACTTTCGGGTGCCATAAATCTCAGGGTTGGAAACCATCTTAGCCCTCCGAACAACGAACACAACTTATCTCTCAATGTCAACCAAATTAGAAACCATCTTCTTACGATGAGTTCTCAAGGAGTCAGTTCAAAAAACTAGGAGTTGGCGTGAAAAACTAGAAGGAAGCACAAAAAATCATGATTTGGCGTGAAAAAAGAGGCAGTGGCACAAAAAACCCCGGGTTCGCACATAAAATGATGACTGGACTCAGATAATTACACACAACCGAAGTGGTTTTCCACACAGGACATGGGAATTTTTTCGCACGTGAGAGCTTAGGACTTATCACATGAGAAACATCCATACGGACTGAGGGACCCTCGAGGGTTTTTATAGGCATGGAGAAAAACTTTCTCACGTGCCAAAAGAGATTTACGCACCACTTTCTGGCTTTTCAAGCATCTGTAGGGTTTCCACACGCGTGAAAGGGATTTGCACACCACTTCCTGGTTTTACGCGCATATGCGGGTTTTTCATGTGTTGACTCCAGGAAGTTATGCATCTCGACATTTCCATATGAATCCGACCTTTGGGTCCCCTCATCGATCCGATTCCAATGGGGGAATTTGTATATGATGAAAAATTCTCAATGGTTAATGGAGGATTTGGCGTGACAAAGCAAAGAGAAATTTTGACCCGGTGATCCATTCTAGGGTCCGAGAAGGACCGCGTGAAAAATATCAAGTGTGCATGAAAAAAATATCTCACGCTCGGAAAACCATGGGATCCAAGGATGTTTTCCGCACTGCTGACCTCAGTCATAGAAATTTGCGTGCGCCACCCCTACACGAATGATCTTTCGTGCTGCTGACCCTAGCGCGCCAACTTTCACACGGACCGGTTTCCACGCGAATCAGGTGACCCAGAGCGCCTATAAATAGAAGGGCATCCATTCAACTTGTGATGGATGAAGAATCCAAAATATCTCCTTTTCACGAAATCCACCTCTCCTATGTGCAACCGATGGATTTTTGGTATGGGATTTTTGGTGACAGGTCACCCCAGGGCCCATCTTCGTGCGAGACCACTTAGGCTTAACCCTCATCCAAATCTCATTGAGTCCCATCCCCTACACGAAATCACTTCCATTTGTGCAAAATCCTTCCCAATTGCCCGTAATCGCTTCCAATTGTGCACAAACCTTATGCCTTGCGTGCAATCTCCTCTATTTGCGTGCAAAACCTCGGATCCCCTTCACGTGCCCAGACTCTCCAATTGCACGCCGACCCTGGATTTTGCGCACTAGTGACTCAATTGTGTGATGATGCATCCTTTTCCGTGCATGCGGCTAAATTACATGCTGACCTGGTCTTTTCCATTCAAGTACCTCAATTTCTTGCCGACTCGTCGTTTTCTGCGCAACTGTTCCATTTTCACGCAAGCCTCCCTCCTTGTACACACGTGTTCGATGTCTCTCTTCCGGACATCATTTCCAGGAGCCTACCATGACCAAAACATATACGGAACACACCATTTTCCCGCCTGACCTTGTTGGATCATACGAAGTAACTTTAAATTCACTTGGGTAGAGTTTCACATTGTGTTGCTTCACCTCATGCTTCTTCGCATAGGCATGCTAATGGCTATTGATTCTTCGCATAGCCATGCTAATGTGGACCCCCAGTGGGATCACCTCACGACACCCCCTGACCATGGAATTGATGGTTCCATTGCTTCACTAAGGTTTATAGGGGGCAGTTATGTAAGTCCTAGGGGTGTGAAGCCCACCCACTTCATATGAGCTACAAGACGTTAAACTTCCAAGTGCCATTGTTTGCAGCACATGACATTAAATTGCAACCTCACTCTGTGCCACACACGTGCGGTGCCCTATATCAGACATTCTCTATTCCCACTAGTCTCCAAGAGAGTGAGATTATTCCTCACATGGAATGAAATCCTCTTTATTGGAATGACGTTTGTCTGCGGGGAAAGGGCAACCACCCTAGTGTTAGCCCCTAGCCTTTTCTGCAGGAGGCAACACCCTTGCTCCTCATCTCTTCCTGGGTGCCAAATCCCTCTCCCTCTAGGATTTGTCATCAGTCCGGCCTCCACCCTGGAGTAAGTCCTAATATTCATCACTTGAGCCACTAACCACACGTAAGCCCCTGTTTCCTCTTCAGGCTACCAACTACGCATGGCCCTAGTCTACCTCCCATGGTTGCACCTTTTGTGACGTGATCATCAGGTCATTGTTGTCTCTTGTTTCTCACACTGAGCATGACTCACATGGGATTAGAGCGCGCATTGACCATGGAATCTTCTCTGGGTATTCTAGAGTGTAAGTCCCACACCCACCTGAACTACGATGACTTATATCCTTACAAAGGCAAGGTACGTAGGAACCTCCCTGTGGTTCAAGCCGAACAACCATTGGACCCCAGGTCCTCCTCCAAGTCAGTTAACTGACCCCCATCCCACCTGAACTATGTGGACTTTGATCCATTCCAAGGAAAGGTACTTAGAAATCCTCCCCATGGTTCAAGCCCACCATCTATCTGGTCCCCAGATCCCCTTCACGTCGGTTTCCCCCGTACTGCTTGATGTTAAACAATTGAAATCAATCAGAGGTAATCCATTGTTCCCCCTGTCAGTCGTAATCCATTTAACCCACATGAAATATGTGGACTTTGATCCTTTACAAGGCAAGTTACGTAGGAAACCACCCTGAGGTTCAAGCCCAACAACCATTGGACCCCAGGTCCTCCTCCATGTTGGTTCACCAACACCCATCCCCCGAGAACTACGTGGGTTTGATCCTTGTATCCTAGGTAAGGTACGTAGGAAGCCTCACAGAGGTTTGACCCTGTCTAGAGGTAAGCCGTTGTGACCCCGTCCAGAAGTAAGCCATTGCGACCCCATCCAGTAGTAATCCATTGTGACCCCAGCTAGCAGTAAGTCATTGCGATCCACCATCCAGCGGTAAGCCACTGAAATCCCCAATCAGATGTGAACCATCATCAGACCGAACTACATGGACTTTGATTCCTTTACATGGGGATATGTAGGAGGTCTATTTGAGACTCAATCCCAACATCTCCATCATACTCAGGTCAACTCCATCTCATTCTCCACCTACTTCATTAAACCCTCCATCATCTATCTTGATTCTTACTCGGGCCGCAACATATCGATGGGATCATGCCACATCATTTTTCATTCCCCTCAATAACAACCAAGAATCTAACCACATGTTGGCCCCAACATCAGTGTTCCTTCCAGGGGTTTCACCCATCTGATCCACTCTAATCAGTGTTCTGATCAGTCCGATCCGTCTCCGCTAGATGCTAAACATGAGACATACCCTATGATAAACACGGGAAGTTGAGGAAAACCTCAGATACAAACCTATGGAATATGATTACCTGCATTCTATATGGGATGCCTCGGGAAAACGCACCCTTGAGATGCCCTATAATAAGGGGAAGAAACCCAGACGCGCCAGTGTCCCAGCGTCCAGACATGCTAGTGATGTCCAACATAACTAATCCCCTAACCAAAGGTTGCTACCCTAACTGGACCCTTTGGAATGTCCTGACAGAAGCAGTGTAATTAACTAGTGTCCATGAAGATATGGCACTAGGAATAGTTTCACGAACAACGTCTTAAATCTATAAGGGAGACCTGGACTAGGTGATGAGTTCTGAGGAGGAATCCATGGAAGGAAGAACCGACATCCCATCATCCTATTTCCATCCAGCATCAAAAGTCCCTGAACAAGGATCAGATGGCACCCACCTTTGGAAAGAGGGAATGTGGGGAAACAAACAGTACCACCATCCTTGAACAATATGGATGCACGATCCCCAATGAAAGCGTCAGAAACAGGATGTTCTAACTAATTTGAGTTGTATCATTTTTTTTCTCTCTTCTTTCAGTCATGGAATATGATATCTTATGTTTTTCTCTCTGTTATATATATATGAATTCATTATTTTTGATGCTTTAGGTTGGGAAAACCATTCCTTATTCTTTTTGTTTGATGTTTGGGTGCTAGTTTCTAGCCCGTGGGGACCAAGAATACCATTCAGGTTTGTGGAAATTCTGGTTGGGTACTAGTTTGAAAGGGAATTTGGGTTGGGTTCATCACACTCTATGATAAGTCAAAATTCCTCATGGTATACCATGAGGCTAACTATCCCCATTACCTCACACACCATCCACAAGGAAGAGACTAAAGTCACATATCCAAGGAGAAATATGCCACATCACTCCATTTATACCCCTTGAGGGTTTATATGTCATAAAACTTAAATTTTTAATCAATCACTCTATCATCAAGGGTTGGGCCACCAAGCGACTGTAAAAGGGTCTATCATGGGTAAAGACACAATCATTATTTACCAGTGTTTTTGAAAAAGTGACAATTCATTTCCAATTTAGTGGTTGATCACACGTAAGTGGAGAGACTCCATATCACATGCATATTAAAAAATTCAAAAACATTAGAGAGATGATTTTGGACCACCTACCTAATTTAGATATATCCTCTTCTTAATCAAAAATTTTATATGATAGTTAAAGATTTCCTAGATATTCTAGCAATCAAACACAAACACCAGGACATATTTCCATCAAAAACTATTTAATAAATCAAAAAAATTATAATAATTATCACAATTTATTTTATAATTAATTTCATATTTAATTATATGAGATAATATATGAATAAATTATCAAGATATCTCCCAAGTATAAAACCTCAATAAAAGTGGTATACACCAACTATGGTATCACCCATTCCTTTATCACATAAATCTTCAATATTTTATTCCAATACATTGATTAATTTTATCCAAACCATTATGAATCCATAAATAATTTTGGGGAGTGACCTAATTTTTTTAATCTACTATAAATATAGTGCGATCGTCCTTCATAGATCCTCTTTATCCAAGATAAAAAATCCCCATCAAATCAAGATGATTTCATTATTATCTTTTAAAATCATCACCAAACCCTAGATCAAATTATAAGAAATTAATATTAAAAAAGGGGATGAAACTAGTAATAATCAATGTATAGTGATAGATTTACCTCAAGCTATCCTTTGAATAAAAAAAATTAAAATCTGATGAGAATCATTGAAGATCCAATTTAGAGTTAGGATTCCCTGTATTTTCTCACCCCCTTTTGAGTGGCCTAAACCCCTTTTATTTCATTTAAACATTTTATTGATGTTTTTGAAAAATATGAAAAAAATCGCCAAACTCAAAATTCTAAAAACAAAAGATTTAAAAAAAACATATATTATGCATCACACACACATATATACTACAATATATATTACATATAATATATAAATCTTATATATCTTCATATTTAATGTATTCCCTTCACATGTAATATATATAAATCATATGTAAGTTTTTTCCTTTGGATAGTTATATGAAATAAGTTCTAGTAGAAACAAAATATGAGTTTAATCTCTAAAACAGGTCTCGATCTTTCCCAGTCCCGTATCTTAGCTCTGATCAAGTTCTTTAGGTTGTAAATTTATTAAATTTCCCATTAAATTTTTAATACTTATGACCCTGAAGTCTTCCTAGGTACCAAATGTTTCTAGATAGGATGTGATTATAACTCATTAGGTCCCCAGAAACAATGTTCCTAACATATCTAGTATATTCTATGTGACAACTAAAATATTTAGTACACATTCATGATTTATTACATAAAAACAAACTTAGTACTACCAACAAGATCATGAATTATAGTGTATTTATGAAATTAGGTTCATATAACATCAACCTGATACATGGATAGAATTTTTTTTAAAAACTTCCTTAACATGATCTAAAATTTCAATGCTCTTAAAACTGCATGGGGTAACCTGGGGAAATACTTAAGAAAGGGGTGATCTATAAAGCCTCAAAATGAAATAAAATAAATAACATGATAAAAGTATTAAAAGTTTTTAAATAGTAATTTCAATGGGACATAAAAGGAATGAGGATCATAATCTTGAACAAAGAGTCATGATACAACATGATAGTATAAAGGCAACATGGGAATGTGGAAACAACATTAAATAGGACATCATAAATATAGGTCAAGGATAACCACCAAGTCATTATGTCAAGGTTGAGAAGTACCACAATTAATTAATCTTAATCAATAATCCCATACATGATATCACATGAGACTAAAACATTACCTAATGCATTAGAGCACTATATAATTTCAGGCATACCCATCGCTTTCATATCTCTTACATGCATAAGTGTACCACACATATCATTCAACACAAGATCATATTTCACCAAATTTAATCCAATTATTAAAGATTGTAGAATATATACATGTAATTCCCCAATAAAATAAGGATAGTTATGTCTATGTGATTATCCTTGAATGGAAATGGTGATGGTATTCACAATACAATGGTTTGGCGTGAAATGATTTCAGCAGCATAACATGGGTAGATGATGAATAATGGGAGGGATTAATGAGAGTGAAAGGGGTATATCAACAATTTTAAATCATAATGGTAAAAATAGGGATGTGTAAAATCATATCCCATCAATAGTAACTGAAATACCAAAAGAATTACATAAAAAACGTGCTTGAATAAAGAGGAGGAGACAATCCCTTACTTCGATATAGTAACAACTTAGGTAAAGGTTATAATAAGAGGGGATAAATGATATAACTATATAAGAACCTAAATTGGATAATAAATGGATATTTATAATGTCAATATAATATAAACAATTTATTTTGAAAAGGATAAATGCAAAGAAGGTTATTGAATGGATAAAAGAGAGAGAGGTCCTTTACCTAGATAAAGTGTTTCCAAAAGCTTGGGAGGAGCTTCTTGAGTGGTTGGGGTAACCATGGGAAGGATATTAAAAGAAAAGGGAAGAGTATAGGCATGATAAAAAGGGTTTTTAGTGAAGAGTAATGGGATATTGGGTGGGTTTATATATGAAAACATAGCAGAGTTCTTTATTTTTTCCAAATGTAGGTTTGGGAGTCTATACAATAAAATAATCAAAACCACATAACATCCCATGGTTTTCCCATGGGTTCCACTAAAGAGGTGTGGTTTTCATTATTTTATTTCTAAATAAACTGATAAAATTAAAATAATACCCTTGGTGATATAGAAGTGAGTCATGTTTATAAATAATTTATTTTAAAACCTTAAAATATAATATAGGTTTTTTAGGATTCATAAAGGGTTTATTAAATTAATAAAATAACATAAAAACATTATTTTAAAGGGGAAATATATATTTAGTCATGGATATATTTTATTCAACATATTACATCACTTATAGGTTATTATGATGTCATAATACAGATCATATATTTATACTGTATTTGTTTTTTACTCGAAAATTCTACCATCTAATATATATAAATCATATGTAAGCCATTGTGACCCCAGCCAGTAGTAAGTAATTGTGATCCACCATCCAGCGGTAAGCCGCTGAAATCCCCAATCAGCTGTAAACCATCATCAGAGCGAACTACGTGGACTTTGATCCCATTCCACGGGGATACGTAGGAGGTCTCTTTGAGAAACAAGCCCAATATCTCCATCATCCTCAGGTCGACTCCATCTCATTCTCCACCTACTTCATTAAACCCTCCATCATCTATCCTAATTCTTACTAGGGCCGCCACATTCCAATGGGATCATGCCACCTCATTCTTCATTCCACTCAACAACAACCAAGAATCTAACCACATGTTGGCCCCAACATCAGTGTTCCTTCTAGGGGTTTTACCCATCTGATCCACTCTAATCAGTGTTCTGATCAGTCTGATCCGACTCCGCTGGATGCTAATCCTGCGACATACCCTTTGATTAACATGGTAAGCTAAGGAAAACCTTAGATACATGCCTATGGAATATTATTACCTACATTCGATATGGGATTCCTTGGCCTTCCGCGCCCTTGAGATGCCCTATAATAATGGGAAGAAACCCAGACGCGCCAGTGTCCCAGCGTCCAGACATGCTAGTGATGTCCAACATGACTAATCCCCTAACGAAAGGTTGATACCATAATTGGACCCTTTGGAATGTCATGACAGAAGTAGTGTAATTAACTAGTTTCCATGAAGTTATGGAACTAGGAATAGTTTCACGAACAACGTCTTAAATCTATAAGGGAGACCTGGACTAGGTGACGAGTTCTGAGGAGGAATCTATGGATAGATGAACCGACATCCCATCATCCTATTTACATCAAGGATAAAACTTCTCTGAACAAGGATCAATTGGCACCCACCTTTGGAAAGCGGGAATGTGTGGCAACAAACAGTACCACCATCCTAGAACAATATGGACGCGCGTGCCCCAACGAAAGCGTCAGAAACAGGATGTTCTAACTAATTTGAGTTTTATCATTTTTTCTCTCTTCTTTCAGTCATGTAGTATGATCTATTATGTTTCTTATCTCTGTTATATATATATATATATATATATTCAATATTTTTGATGCTTTAGGTTGGGAAAACCATTCCGTATTCTTTTTGTTTGATGTTTGGGTGCTAGTTTCTAGCCTGTGGGGACCAGGAATGCCATTGAGGTTTGTGGAAATTCTGGTCGGGTACTAGTTTGAAAGGGAATTTGGGTTGGGTTAATCACACTCTATGATAAGTCAAAATTCCTCATGGTATACCATGAGGCTAACTATCCCCATTCCCTCACACACCGTCCACAAGGAAGAGACTAAAGTCACCTATCCAAGGAGAACTATGCCTCATCACTCCATTTATACCCCTTGAAAGTTTATATATCATACAACATGAATTTTTAATCAATCACTCTATCATCAATGGTTGGGCCACCAAGAGACTTTAAAAGGGTATATCGTGGGTAAAGACACATTCATTATTTACCAGTGTTTTTGAAAAAGTGACAATTCATTTCCAATTTAGTGGTTGATCACACATAAGTGGCGAGACTCCATATCACATTCATATTACAAAATTAAAAAACATTAGGGAGATGATTTTGGACCACCTACCTCATTCAGATATATCCTCTTCTTAATCACGAATTTTCTATGATAGTTGAAGCTTTCCTAGATATTCTAGCTATCAATCACAAAAACTAGGACATATCTCCATCAATAACTATTTAATAAATCAAAAAAATTCTAATAATTCTCACAATTTATTTTATAATTAATTTCATATTTAATTCTATGAGATAATCTATGAATAAATTATCAAGATATCTCCCAAGGATAAAACCTCAATAAAAGTGGTATACACCAACTATGGTATCACCCAGGACTTTATCACATAAATCTTCAATATTTTATTCCAATACATTGATTAATTTTATCCAAAACATTATGAATCCATAAATAATTTTGGGGAGTGACCTATTTTTTTTAATCTACTATAAATATAGTGTGATCATCCTTCATAGATCATCTTTATCCAAGATAAAAAATCCCCATCAAACCAAGATGATTTCACTATTATCTTTTTAAATCATCACCAAACCCTAGATAAAATTATAAGAAATTAATATAAAAAAGGGGATGAAACTAGTAATAATCAATGTATAGTGATAGATCTACCTCAAGCTATCCTTTGAATAAAAAAAAATTAAAATCTGATGAGAATCATTGAAGATCCAATTTAGAGTTAGGATTCCCTGGATTGTCTCACCCCCTTTTGAGTGGCCTAAACCACTTTTATGTCATTTAAACATTTTATTGATGTTTTTGAAAAATATGAAAAAATTTTCCAAACAAAAAATTCTAAAAACTATAGATTAAAGAAACATATATTATGCATCACACACAAATATATACTTCAATATATATTACATATAATATATAAATCTTATATATCTTCATATTTAATGTATTCCCTTCACATGTAATATATATAAATCATATGTAAGTTTTTTCCCTTGAAAAACTATATACCTAATATCCTTCCACATGTTTATGGTTTTTACCTTAAAGGAAAACCCACACATTTCCTTGAAAAAGAACCCCACACGTAATATATTTCCCCATAAATAGTATTTTTCTTTAATTAATATTTTATATTTCTCATACATAATATATTTTACATGGAAAATATTAAATATATAATACATTTATTCCCTGCATAACATTTTTATCTTACACATAAAATATATGACATAGCTAAATCTTTTTATGTAATATATTTTCTTCAACGTGTAACATTACCCCCATGCATAATATATATTAACTTCATGTATAATATCTATATTTTACTTGGTGAAAATTTTACAGCATTAAATATTGTACAACTTTTCAATATCTTACACATCAATTTAAGATATTGGATTTGGTGAATTTTTAACACAGTTAACAAATATTTATATATTATACATATATGGGGGGGGGGTCCAATACTTAGTTAATTTTTTAACATATAGGGGGTTACTCTTATGAATATCTGGGGAATTTTATAGGCTTCTCAAAATTTTCCAAACACCCCAAAAATATAATTTGAATCCTCTATGCTGAAAATTATTCATGTATACAAACTCTATTTCCACACAAGGATAAGTGGAAAACTAATAAATCATAAATCAAATATCATAATGAATAATATTTAGTGGAAATAACCCAACTATGAAAGTGAACATAAAGAACAAAAAACATATCCCTAGTAACTTGGAATTTTTTCATACATGGGTTAGATATTCACAGGGATAATATATATTAATGATTCTAGACACATCCTATCACTTATTTACCAAATCCTAAATAGTAATATAAATGAAAAATAAGGATTTGATACCACATTGTAGAGTCCCTGATCTGGTTCACCTCCACTTTGACAGAACCAAGTACCACATACCTCAAGAGTGACTCCATGTATACTATAATATGCTAACCAATAAAAATGTTCTAAGTGTATGTTGGGGAGATTATACCCACTTTGTTACAAATTGTCACAAATAATAATAAAATCAATATATAAATATTCAACTTTATAAAGATAGGATATATGTTGAAAGCAAAACTACATTCCATTAATAAATAAATAACAACATCCAGGAAATAAAAAAGGGGTAGGTATGATATCATATAGTAAAACAATATATAAAAAAGAATGATAATTGAATAGTTATATGAGATAAGTTTTAGTAGAAACAAAATATGGGTTTAATCTCTAAAACTGGTCTCAAGTCTTTCCCAGTCCCATATCTTAGCTCTGATCAAATTCTTGAGGTTGTACATCTATTAAATTTCCCATTAAATTTTTAATACTTATGACCCTGAAGTGTTCTTAGGTACAAAATGTTTCTAGACAGGATGTGATTATAACTCATTAGGTCCCCAAAAACAATGTTCCTAACATATCTAGTATATTCTATGTGACAAATAAATTATTTAGTACACATTCATGATTTATTACATAAAAACACACTTAGTACTACAAAAAAGATCATGAATTAGAGTGTATTTATGAAATTAGGTACATATAACATCAACTTGATACATGGATACAAAAAAATTATTAAAAACTTCCTTAACATGATCTAAAATTTCAATGCTCTTCAAACTACATGGGGTAACCTGGGGACATACATAAGAAAGGGGTGTTCTATAAAGCCTCATAATGAAATACAAAAAATAACATGATAAAAGTATTAAAAGTTTTTGAATAGGAATTTCAATGGGACATAAAAGGAATGAGGATCATAATCTTGAACAATGAGTCATGATACAACATGATAGTATAAAGGCAACATGGGAATGTGGAAACAACATTAAATAAGACATCATAAACATAGGTCAAGGATAACCACCAACTAATTATGTGAAGGTTGAAAAGTAACATAATGAATTAATCTTAATCAATAATCCCATACATGATGTCGCATGAGACTAAAACATTACCTAACGCATTGGAGCACTATATAATTTCGGGCATGCCCGTCACTTTCATATCTCTTACTTGCATAAGTGTACCACACATATCATTCTACAGAAGATCATATTTCACCAAATTTAATCCAATTATTAAAGATTGTGGAATAAATACACGTAATTCCCCAATAAAATAAGGATATTTATGTCTATGTGATTACCCTTGAATGGAAATGGTTATGGTATTCACAATACCATGGTTTGGCATGAAACAATTTCAGCAGCATAACATGGGTAGATAATGAATCATGGGAGGGATTAATGAGAGTGAAATGGGTATATCATCAATTTTAAATCATAATGGTAAAAATAGGGATGTGTAAAATCATATCCCATCAATAGTTACAGAAATACAAAAACAGTTACATAAAAACGTGATTGAATAAAGAGGAGAAAGAGACAATACCTTACTTCGACATAGTAACAACTTAGGTAAGGGTTATAATAAGAGGGGATAAATGATATAACTATATAAGAACCTAAATTGGATAATAAATGGATATTTATAATGTCAATATAATATAACCAATTTATTTTTAAAAGGCTAAATGAAAAGAAGGTTCTTGAATGGAAAAAAGAGAGAGAGGTCCTTTACCTAGATAAAGTGTTTCCAAAAGCTTGGGAGGAGCTTCTTGATTGGTTGGGGTAACCATGGGAAGGATATTAAAATAAAAGGGAAGAGTATAGGCATGATAAAAAGGGTTTTTAGTGAAGATTAATGGGATATTGGGTGGGTTTATATATGAAAACATAGAGGAGTTCTTTATTATTTCCAAATGTAGGTTTGGGAGTCTATACAATAATGTAATCAAAACCACATATCATCCCATGGTTTTCCCATGGTTTCCACCAAAGAGGTGCGGTTTTCATTATTTTATTTGTAAATAAACTGATAAAATTAAAATAATACCCTTGGTGATATGGAAGTGATTCATGTTTATAAATAATTGATTTTAAAACCTTAAAATATAATATAGGTTTTGTAGGATTCATAAAGGGTTTATTAAATTAATAAAATAACATAAAAACATTATTTTAAAGGTGAAATATATATATAGTCATGGATACATTTTATTAAACATATTACATCACTTTTAGGTTATTATGATGTCATGATACAGATCATATATTTATACTGTATTTTTTTTTACTAGAAAATTCTACCATCTAATATATATAAATCATATGTAAGCCATTGTGACCCCATCCAGCAGTAAGTCGTTGTGATCCACCATCCAACGGTAAGCTCCTGAAATCCCCAATCAGCTGTGAACCATCATCAGACCGAACTAAGCGGACTTTGATTCCATTCCACGGGGATACGTAGGAGGTCTCTTTGAGACTCAAGCCCAAAATCTCCATCGTCCTCAGGTCGACTCCATCTCATTCTCCACCTACTTCATTAAACCCTCCATCATCTATCCGGATTCTTACCCGGGCCGCCACATCCCAATGGGATCATGCCACCTCACTCTTCATTCCCCTCAATAACAACCAAGAATCTAACCACATGTTGGCCCCAACATCAGTGTTCCTTCCAGGGGTTTCACCCATCTGATCCACTCTAATCAGTGTTCTGATCAGTCCGATCCGTCTCCGCTGGATGCTAAACCTGCGACATACCCTATGATAAACATGGGAAGCTGAGGAAAACCTCAGATACATGCCTATGGAATATGATTACCTACATTCTATGTTGGATGCCTCGGGCTTCTGCGCCCTTGAGATGCCCTATAATAAGGGGAAGAAACCCAGACGCGCCAGTGTCCCAGTGTCCAGACAAGCTAGTGATGTCCAACATGAAAAATACCCTAACCAAAGGTTGCTACACTAACTGGACCCTTTGTATGTCCTGACAGAAGTAGTGTAATTAAATAGTGTCCATGAAGATATAGCACTAGGAAGAGTTTCACGAACAACGTCTTAAATCTATTAGGGAGACCTGGACTAGGTGACAAGTTCTGAGGAGGAATCCATGGAAGAAAGAATCGACATCCAATCATCCAATTTCCATCAAGGATTAAACTTCCCTGAACAAGGATCAGATGTCACCCACCTTTGGAAATCGGGAATTTGGGGAAACAAATAGTACCACCATCCTCGAACAATATGGATGCGCGCGCCCCGACTAAAGCGTCAGAAACAGGATGTTCTAACTAATTTGAGTTGTATCATTTTTCTCTCTCTTCTTTCAGTCATATAATATGATATCTTATGTTTTTTCTATCTGTTATATATATATATATTCATTATTTTTGATGATTTAGGTTGGGAAAAACATTCATTATTCTTTTTGTTTGATGTTTGGGTGCTAGTTTCTAGCCCGTGGGGATCAGGAATGCCATTCAGGATTGTGGAAATTCTGGCCGGGTACTAGTTCGAAAGGGAATTTCGGTTGGGTTCATCACACTCTATGATAAGTCAAAATTCCTCATGGTATACCATGAGGCTAACTATCCCCATTCCCTCAAATACCATCCACAAGGAAGAGACTAAAGTCACCTATCCAAGGAGAACTATGCCTCATCACTCCATTTATACCCCTTGAGGGTTTATATGTCATAAACCATGAATTTTTAATCAATCACTCTATCATCAATGGTTGGGCCACCACGCTACTGTAAAAGGGTCTATCGTGGGTAAAGACACATTCATTATTTACCAGTGTTTTTGAAAAAGTGACAATTCATTTCCAATTTAGTGGTTGATCAAACATAAGTGGTGAGACTTCATATCACATGCATATTACAAAATTAAAAAACATTAGGGATATGATTTTGAACAACCTACCTCATTCAGATATATCCTCATCTTAATCAAGGATTTTCTATGATAGTTGAAGCTTTCATTGATATTCAAGCTATCATACACAAACACTAGGACACATCTCCATCAATAACTATTTAATAAATCAAAAAAATTATAATAATTCTCACAATTAATTTTATAATTAATTTTATATCTAATTCTATGAGATAATCTATGAATAAATTATCAAGATATCTCCCAAGGATAAAACCTCAATAAAAGTGGTATACACCAACTATGGTATCACCCAGGCCTTTATCACATAAATCTTCAATATTTAATTCCAATACATTGATTAATTTTATCCAAAAAATTATGAACCCAAAAATAATTTTGGGGAGTGACCTAATTTTTTTAATCTGCTATAAATATAGTGCGATCATCCTTTATAGATCCTCTTTATCCAAGATAAAAAATCCCCATCAAATCAAGATGATTACATTATTATCTTTTGAAATCATCACCAAAAACTAAATCAAATTATAAGAAATTAATATCAAAAAAAGGGGATGAAACTAGTAATAATCAATGTATAGTGATAAATTTACCTCAAGCTATCCTTTGAATAAAAAAATTAAAATATGATGAGAATCATTGAAGATCCAATTTAGAGTGAGGTTTCCCTGGATTTTCTCACCCCCTTTTGAGTGGTCTAAACCCCTTTTATGTCATTTAAACATTTTATTGATGTTTTTGAAAAATATGAAAAAATTCGCCAAACTCAAAATTCTAAAAACTATAGATTAAAAAAAACATATATTATGCATCACACACATATATAATTAGACATATATTACATATAATATATAAATCTTATATATCTTCATATTTAATGTATTCCCTACACATGTAATATATATACATCATATGTAAGTTTTTTCCCTTGAAAATCTTTATACCTAATATCCTTCCACATGTTTATGTTTTTTCCCTTAAAGAAAAACCCACACATTGCCATGAAAAAAACCCCATAAGTAATATCTTACCCCATATATAGTATTTTTCTTTAATTATTATTTTATATTTCTCATACATAATATATTTCACATGGAAAATATTAAATATATAATATATTTCTTCCCTGCATAACATTTTTATCTTACATATAAATTATATGACTTAGCTAAATCTTTATATGTAATATATTTTCTTCAACGTGTAACATTCCCCCCATGCATAATATATATTAACTTCATGTATAATACTTATATTTTACTTTGTGAAAATTTTACAACATTAAATATTTTACAACTTTTCAATATCTTACACATCAATGTAAGATATTGGATTTGGTGAATTTATAACACAATTAACAAATATTTATATATTATTCATATATGGGGGGGGGTCCAATACTTAGTTAATTCCCTAACATATAAGGGGTTACTCTTATGATTATCTGGGGAATTTTATAGGCTTCTCAAAATTTTCCAAACACCCCAAAAATATAATTTGAATACTCTATGCCGATAATTATTCATGTATACAAACTCTATTTCCACCCAAGGATAAGTGGAAAACTAATAAATCATAAATCAAATATCACAATGAATAATATTCAGTGGAAATAACCCAACTATGAAAGTGAACATAAAGAATAAAAAACATATCCCTAGTAACTTGGGAATTTTTTCATACATGGGTTTGATATTCACAGGGATAATATATATTAATGATTCTAGACACATCCTATCACTTATTTACCACATCCTAAATAGTAATATAAAAGAAAAACAAGGATTGGATACCACATTGTAGAGTCCCTGATCTGTTTCACCTCTACTTTGACAGAACCAAGTACCACATACTTCAAGAGTGACTCCATGTATGCTATAACATGCTAACCAATAAAAATGTTCTAAGTGTATGTTTGGGAGATTATACCAACTTTGTTAAAAAATTTCACAAATAATAATAACATCAATATATAAATATTCATCATTATAAAGATAAGATATATGTTGACATCAAAACTACATTCCATTAATAAATAAATAACAACTTCCATGAAATAAAAAAGGGGTAGGTATGATATTATATAGTAAAAAAATTTATAAAAAAGAATGATAATTGGATAGTTATATGAAATAAGTTCTAGTAGAAACAAAATATGGGTTTAATCTCTCAAACTGGTCTCGAGTCTTTCCCAGTCCCGTATCTTAGCTCTGATCAAGTTCTTTAAGATATACATCTATTAAATTTCCCATTAAATTTTTAATACTTATGACCCTGAAGTGTTCCTAGGTACCAAATGTTTCTAGAGAGGATGTGATTATAACTCATTAGGTCCCTAGAAACAATGTTCCTAACATATCTAGTATATTCTATGTGAAAAATAAAATATTTAGTACACATTCATGATTTATTACATAAAAACACACTTAGTAATACCAAAAAGATCTTGAATTATAGTGTATTTATGAAATTAGGTACATATAACATCAACTTGATACATGGATACAAAAAGAATTTTTAAAAACTTCCTTAACATGATCTAAAATTTCAATGCTCTTAAAACTGCATGGGGTAACTTGGGGACATACATAGGAAATGGGTGATCTATAAAGCCTCATAATGAAATAATAAAATAACATGATAAAAGTATGAAAAGTTTTTCAAAAGGAATTTCAATGGGACATAAAAGGAATGAGGATCATAATCTTGAATAATGAGTCAGGATACAACATGATAGTATAAAGGCAACATGGGAATGTGGAAACAACATTAAATAGGACATCATAGTCATAGGTCAAGGATAACCACCAAATCATTATGTCAAGGTTGAAAAGTACCAAAATGAATTAATCTTAATCAATAATCCCATACATGATGTCGCATGAGACTAAAACATTACCTAATGCATTGGAGCAGTATATAATTTCGGGCATACCCGTCGCTTTCATATCTCTTACATGCATAAGTGTACCACACATATCATTCAACACAAGATCATATTTCACCAAATTTAATCCAATTATTAAAGATTGTGGAATAAATACACGTAATTCACCAATAAAATAAGGATAGTTATGTCTATGTGATTACCCTTGAATGGAAATGGTGATGGTATTCACAATACAATGGTTTGGCATGAAATACTTTCAGCAGCATAACAAGGGTTTATAATGAATCATGGGAGGGATTAATGAGACTGAAAGGGGTATATCATCAATTTTAAAACATAATGGTAAAAATAGGGATGCGTAAAATCATATCCCATCAATA
The DNA here is from genome assembly GCA_963277665.1 of Viscum album. Lineage (NCBI taxonomy): Eukaryota > Viridiplantae > Streptophyta > Magnoliopsida > Santalales > Viscaceae > Viscum > Viscum album. The sequence goes on from OY728159.1 coordinate 152,240,075, forward strand.
GTAACTGAAATACAAAAATAATTACATAAAAAACATGCTTGCATAAAGAGGATAAGGAGACAATCCCTTACTTCGACATAGTAACAACTTAGGTAAAGGTTATAATAAGAGGGGATAAATGATATAACTATATAAGAACCTAAATTAGATAATAAATGGATATTTATAATGTCAATATAATATAACAAATTTATTTTTAAAAGGCTAAATGCAGAGAAGGTTCTTGAATGGAAAAAAGAGAGAGAGGTCCTTTACCTAGATAAAGTGTTTCCAAAAGATTTGGAGGAGCTTCTAGAGTAGTTGGGGTAACCATGGGAAGGATATTAAAAGAAAAGGGAAGAGTATAGGCATGATAAAAAGGGTTTTTGGTGAAGATTAATGGGATATTGGGTGGGTTTATATATGAAAACATAGCGGAGTTCTTTATTATTTCCAAATGTAGGTTTGGGAGTCTATACAATAAATTAATAAAAACCACATATCATCCCATGGTTTTCCCATGGTTTCCACCAAAGAGGTGTGGTTTTCATTATTTTATTTGTAAATAAACTGATAAAATTAAAATAATACCCTTAGTGATATGGAAGCGAGTCATGTTTATAAATAATTGATTTTAAAACCTTAAAATATAATATAGGTTTTTAGGATTCATAAAGGGTTTATTAAATTAATAAAATAACATAAAAACATTATTTTAAAGGGGAAATATATATTTAGTCATGGATACATTTAATTAAACATATTACATCACTTTTATGTTATTATGATGTCATAATACAGATCATATATTTATACTGTATTTGTTTTTTACTCGAAAATTGTACTATCTAATATATATAAATTATATGTAAGCCATTGTGACCCCAGCCAGCAGTAAGTTGTTGTGATCCACCATCTAGCGGTAAGCCACTGAAATCCCCAATCAGCTATGAAGCATCATCAGACCAAAATACGTGGACTTTGATTCCATTCCACGGGGATACGTAGGAGGTCTCTTTGAGACTCAAGCCCAACATCTCCATCGTCCTCAGGTCGACTCCATCTCATTCTCCACATACTTCATTAAACCCTCCATCATCTATCCTAATTCTTACCTGGGCCACCAAATCTCGATGGGATCATGCCACCTCATTCTTCATTCCCCTCATTAACAACCAAGAATCTAACCACATGTTATCCCCAACATCAGTGTTCCTTCCAGGGGTTTCACCCATCTGATCCACTCTAATCAGTGTTCTGATCAGTCCGATCCTTCTTCGCTGGATGCTAAAACCGCGACATACCCTATGATAAACATGGGAAGATGAGGAAAACCTTAGATACATGCCTATGGAATATGATTACCTGTATTCAATGCGGGATGCCTCGGGCTTCCGCGCCCTTGAGATGCCCTATAATAAGGGGAAGAAACCCAGACACGCCAGTGTCCCAGCGTCCAGACATGCTAGTGATGTCCAACATGACTAATCCCCTAACCCAAGGTTGCTACCCTAACTGGACCCTTTAGAATGTCCTGATAGAAGTAGTGTAATTAACTAGTGTCCAGGAAGATATGGCACTAGGAAGAGTTTCACAAATAGCGTCTTAAATCTATAAGGGAGACCTGGACTATGTGACGAGTTCTGAGGAGGAATCCATGGAAGGAAGAACCGACATCCCATCATCCTATTTCCATCAAGGATAAAACTTCCCCGAACACGGATCAGATGGAACCCACCTTTGGAAAGAAGGAATTTGGGGAAAAAAACAGTACCACCATCCTTGAACAATATAGACGCGCCCGCCCTGACGAAAGCGTCAGAAACAGGATGCTCTAACTAATTTGAGTTATATCATTTTTTCTCTATTATTTCAGTCATGTAATATGATCTCTTATGTTTTTTATCTCTGTTATATATATATATATTCATTATTGTTGATGATTTAGGTTTGGAAAACCATTCCTTATTCTTTTTGTTTGTTGTTTGGGTGCTAGTTTCTAGCCCGTGGGGACCAGGAATGCCATTCAGGTTTGTGGAAATTCTGGTCGGGTACTAGTTTGAAAGGGAATTTGGGTTGGGTTCATCACACTCTATGATAAGTCAAAATTCCTCATCGTATACCATGAGGCTAACTATCCCCATTCCCTCACACACCGTCCACAAGGAAGAGACTGAAGTCACCTATCCAAGGAGAAATATGCCACATCACTCCATTTATAACCCTTGAGGGTTTATATGTCATACAACATGAATTTTTAATCAATCACTCTATCATCAATGTTTGGGCCATCAAGCGACTGTAAAAGGGTCCATCGTGGGTAAAGACGCATTAATTATTTACCAGTGTCTTTGAAAAAGTGACAATTCATTTCCAATTTAGTGGTTGATCACACATAAGTGGTGAGACTCCATATCACATGCATATTACAAAATTTAAAAACATTAGGGATACGATTTTGGAACACCTACCTCATTCAGATATATCCTCTTCTTAATCAAGGATTTTCTATGATAGTTGAAGCTTTCCTAGATATTCTATCTATCAACCAAAAACACTAGGACATATCTCCATCGATACCTATTTATTAAATCAAAAAAATTATAATAATTCTCACAATTTATTTTATAATTAATTTCTTATTTAATTCTATGAGATAATATATGAATAAATTATCAAGATATCTCCCAAGGATAAAACCTCAATAAAAGTGGTATACACCAACTATGGTATCACCCAGGCCTTTATCACATAAATCTTCAATATTTTATTCCAATACATTGATTAATTTTATCCAAAACATTATGAATCCATAAATAATTTTGGGGAGTAACCTAATTTGTTTAATCTACTATAAATATAGTGCGATCATCCTTCATAGATCCTCTTTATCCAAGATAAAAAATACCCATCAAATAAAGATGATTTAATTATTATCTTTTGAAATCATCACCAAACCCTAGATCAAATTATAAGAAATTAATATAAAAAAGGGGATGAAACTAGTAATAATCAATGTAGAGTGATATATTTAGCTCAATCTATCTTTTGAATAAAAAAATTAAAATCTAATGAGAATCATTAAAGATCCAATTTAGATTTAGGATTCCCTGGATTTTCTCACACCCTTTTGAGTGGCCTAAACCACTTTTATGTCATTTAAACATTGTATTGATGTTTTTTAAAAATGTGAAAAAAATTTCCAAACTCAAAATTCTAAAAACTATAGATTTTAAAGAAAACATATATTATGCATCACACACACATATATACTTCAATATATATTAAATATAATATATAAATCTTATATATCTTTATATTTAATGTATTCCCTTTACATGTAATATATATAAATCATATGTAAGTTTTTTCCCTTGAAAAACATTGTACCTAATATCCTTCCACATGTTTATGGGTTTTCCCTTCAAAGAAAACCCACACATTACCTTGAAAAAAAACCCCACACGTAATATCTTACCCCATATATAGTATTTTTCTTTAATTCATATTTTATATTTCTCATACATAATATATTTTACATGGAAAATATTAAATATATAATATATTTCTTCCCTGCATAACATTTTTATCTTACACATAAAATATATGACTTAGTTAAATCTTTAAATGTAATATATTTTCTTCAACATGAAACATTCCCCCCATGCACAATATATATTAACTTCATGTATAATATCTATATTTTACTTTGTGAAAATTTTACTACATTAAATATCGTACAACTTTTTAATATCTTACACATCAATGTAAGATATTGGATTTGGTGAATTTCTAACACAATTAACAAATATTTATATATTATACATATATGGGGGGGGGGGGGGGTCCAATACTTAGTTAATTCCCTAACATATAGTGGGTTACTCTTATGAATAGGTGGGGAATTTTATAGGCTTCTCAAAATTTTCCAAACACCCCAAAAATATAATTTGAATCCTCTATGCCGATAATTATTCATGTATACAAACTCTATTTCCACACAAGGATAAGTGGAAAACTAATAAATCATAAATCAAATATCACAATGAATAATATTCACTAGAAATAACCCAACTATGAAAGTGAACATGAAGAAAAAAAAACATATCCCTAGTAACTTGGAATTTTTTCATACATGGGTTAGATATTCACAGGGATAATATATATTAATGATTCTAGACACATCCTATCACATATTTACCACATCCTAAATAGTAATATAACAGAAAAATAAGGATTTTATACCACATTGTAGAGTCCCTGATCTGGTTCACCTCCACTTTTTCAGAACCAAGTACCACATACCTCAAGAGTGACTCCATGTATGCTATAATATGCTAACCAATAAAAATGTTCTAAGTGTATGTTGGGGATATTATACCCACTTTGTTACAAATTGTCACAAATAATAATAAAATCAATATATAAATATTCATCTTTATAAAGATAGGATATATGTTGACATCAAAACTACATTCCATTAATAAATAAATAAAAACTTCCATAAAATAAAAAAGGTGTAGGTATGATATCATATAGTAAAACAATATATAAAAATAATGATAATTGGATAGTTATATGAAATAAGTTCTAGTAGAAACAAAATATGGGTTTAATCTCTAAAAATGGTCTTGAGTCTTTCCTAGTCCCATATCTTAGCTCTGATCAAGTTCTTTAGGTTGTACATCTATTAAATTTCCCATTAAATTTTTAATACTTATGATCCTGAAGTGTTCCTATGTACCAAATGTTTCTAGATAGGATGTGATTATAACTCATTAGGTCTTCAGAAACAATGTTCCTAACATATATAGTATATTCTATGTGACAACTAAAATATTTAGTACAAATTAATGATTTATTACATAAAAACACACTTAGTACTACCAACAAGATCATGAATTATAGTGTATTTATGAAATTAGGTACATATAACATCAACTTGATACATGGATACAAAAAAAATTATTAAAAACTTCCTTAACATGATCTAAAATTTCAATGCTCTTAAAACTGCCTGGGGTAACCTGGGGACATACATAAGAAAGGGGTGATCTATAAAGCTTCATAATGAAATAAAAAAAATAACATGATAAAAGTATTAAAAGTTTTCAATAGGAATTTAAATGGGACATAAAAGGAATGAGGATCATAATCTTGAACAATGAGTCATGATACAACATGATAGTATAAAGGAAACATGGGAATGTGGAAATAACATTAAATAGGGAATCATAAACATAGGTCAAGGATAACCACCAAGTCATTATGTCAAGGTTGAAAAGTACCATATTGAATTAATATTAATCAATAATCCCATACATGATGTCGCATGAGATTAAAACATTACCTAATGAATTGGAGCACTATATAATTTCAGTCATACCCGTCACTTTCATATCTTTTACATGCATAAGTGTACCACACATATCATTCAACACAAGATTATATTTCACCAAATTTATTCCAATTATTAAAGATTGTGGAATAAATACACGTAATTACCCAATAAAATAAGTATATATATGTCTATGTGATTATCCTTGAATGGAAATGGTGATGGTATTCACAATAGAATGGTTTGGCATGAAATACTTTCAGCAGAATAACAGGGGTAGATAATGAATCATGGGAGGGATTAATGAGAGTGAAAGGGGTATATCATCAATTTTAAATCATAATGGTAAAAATAGGGATGTGTAAAATCATATCCCATCAATAGTAACTGAAATACAAAAATAATTACATAAAAATGTTCTTGAATAAAGAGGAGAATGAGGCAATCCCTTACTTCGACATAGTAACAACTTAAGTAACGATTATAATAAGAGGGGATAAATGATATAACTATATAAGAACCTAAATTGGTTAATAAATGGATATTCATAATGTCAATATAATGTAACCAATTTATTTTGAAAAGGATAAATGCAAAGAAGGTTCTTGATTGGAAAAGAGAGAGAGAGGTCCCTTACCTAGATAAAGTGTGTCCAAAAGCTTGGGAGGAGATTCTTGAGTGGTCGGGGTAACCATGGGAAGGATATTAAAAGAAAAGGGAAGAGTATAGTCATGCTAAAAAGGGTTTTAGTGAAGATTAATGGGATATGGTGTGTTTATATATGAAAACATAGCAGAGTTCTTTATTATCTCCAAATGTAGGTTTGGAAGTCTATACAATAAAGTAATCAAAACCACATATCATCCCATGGTTTTCCCATGGTTTCCACTAAAGAGGTGTGGTTTTCATTATTTTATTTGTAAATAAACTGATAAAATTAATATAATACCCTTGGTGATATGGAAGTGAGTCATGTTTATAAATAATTGATTTTAAAACCTTAAAATATAATATAGGTTTTGTAGGATTCATAAAGGGTTTATTAAATTAATAAAATAACATAAAAACATTATTTTAAATGGGAAATATATATTTAGTCATGGATAAATTTTATTAAACATATTAAATCACTTTTAGGTTATTATGATGTCATAATACAGATCATATATTTATACTGTATTTGTTTTTTACTCGAAAATTCAACTATCTAAGAAAATTATGAAAAATTTAAAGTTGGATAATTTTGATGTGATGATTCCTAAAATAATATATATTTTATAAAAATAATTATATAAATATGAGAAATTAAACTTTTAAATTAAAATCCTCATTTATTGAAAAATATTAATTTTTTTACAATAATAGTTTAACGATCCTTATAAAAATTAAATTTTCAATCCATAAAATTATATTAAGATTTATATTTAATATACAATATTTAATAAGATTTTATTAAAATATAATTTATTTCAAAAATTCAGGAATTCATCAAAAAGAATGTCTTAATTGAGTGATTAGGGTAACCTTGGGAAGGTTATAAAAAGTAAATGGAAGAGTATAGTCATGCTAAAAAGGTATTTTGTTGAAGAGTAATGGGATATTGGGTCGGTTTATATATGAAAATAGAGGGGAGTTTTTTTTTATTTTCCAAAACATAGGTTTTGAATTCTATATAATAAATTAATCAAAACCACAAACCATCCCATGATTTTCCCTTGGTTTCCACCAAATAGGTGTGGTTTTTATTATTTTATAAGTATATTAACTGATGATTTTAAAATATTTCACTTAGTGATTGGGAAGTGAGTTATGTTTACAAAGAATTGATTTTAAAACCTTAAAAGATAATATAGGTTTTGGAGGATTTATAAAGGGTTTATTAAATTAATAAAATAGCCTACATACATTATTTTAAATGGGAAATATATATTTAGTCCTGGATACCTTTTATAGAACATATTACATCACTTTTAGGTTATTATCATGTCATAATACATACTATATATTTATACTGCATTTTATTTTTACCTGAAAATTTGACCATCTACGAAAATTATGAAAAATTTACAATTGGATAATTTTGATGTAAATATTCCAAAAATAATATTTATTTTATCAAAATTATTCTATAAATATAAGAAATTACACTTTTAAATGAAAATCCCCATTTATTAAAAAAATATTTATTTTTTTTACAAGAACAATTCTATGACCCTTATAAAAATTATATTATAATTTATATTTATTATATACTAGTGAATAATATTTTATCATAACATAATTTATTTCAAAAAATCATGAATTCATCAAAATTAATGTCTTAATTGAAATTTCATATTACACAATATTACAATTCATGTTTTTCCATATTGAAATTTAATTTTTATAAAACTCATTACTTATTCATTTATAAAAGTAAAAAAAAAAGGAATGAATATAATAATTTTTTATTGAAAATAAAATATACATATTCATACTATTAGTGTCGAGATACATTACCCCTTATTACACCAGTGAATTCCCTATTGGTAAGGTGTACGACAATGAGATTCTCACGAGGTGGTTTGAAAACAATGGTTGGGTCATGATCCTTATGAGCTTGAAATTATACCATAATTGGTTTTTTACCATGATTTAGTTATTTTATCTTGTCTTGGGATTGGTTAAGGTAATATCCCAGTGATGTTATCCCCCTTATAAGCATTTATAAATGGTCTTCATAGGGTACTATCCTATAGGGAGAGGCCATCAATTATTTTATCTCTGTCAATTGGATTTATCATAACCCATAATATATACTAATCATATTATCACTATCAAATGAATATATTATTAACGATCATGATTGTTAATGTAATTTTAATTATAAAAGGATATAACCCAATAAGTGCATGTGTTTTATATAACCATATTACATAACAGGGAATTTAATTCTATCAAAAAGGGAATTTTATTTATAAATTTCTAGGTAATTTCATTATTGTACCATTTATAAATTTCTACATAAATTTTTTAATTTTATACACTAAAATAAATGAAGGTACATATGTCTAAGTTCCTCTTCTGGTTCCCATGATGCTTCCTCAAACTTGTGTTTTTTCAAAACACTTTAATCAGATGAGTTGTCTTGTTTAATAGAAAATATTCTATATGATATATGATTTTCAATAGTTCATCCTCATATTAAATAACATTATTCAAAGATAGAACCTATGAGTTTAGTACATTTTTGGGTTTTTGTATGTACTTTATATGGATGGATACCTGTAACACATTATATACTTGAGATAGGTTTGGTAACTGTGCAAGTCGATAAGCCACCACTTTGATTCAATCAAGGTTCTAAAAGGGGATAACTTATCTTGGAATAAGGTTTACCATCTTCCCAAATATCATTAATTTCTTTCATGGATATATACAAATGAAAAATTATTCCTTGACCTCAAACTGCACGTCTTATAAGTGATTGTGTGTACATATTTTCTATCGACTTTGTAAATATTTCATGTGATTCTGAATGGTTTGAACCTTTTTTATCATCTCTTTCATAAGTTTATATCCCATAATATTTCACTCTCTGAATTAATCCCAACATGTTGGAGTCCGTCATGAGTTCCCATACAGATCCCCATAAGGTTCTATTTGAATGCTATAATTAAAACCATTTTTATATTAGAACTCTACTAGGGAAAGGTGTTGTATCCCTTGAAATCCTTACCATGGACATAGAAGCTGTAACCACCTCTATTGGTGAAAATTAATCACCTTTTGTGTGAATATATAATTGAGTCATTTCTAATCTATGTACATTTCAAACTTCTCCACATAGATATAATGATTAAAAATATTCAATATGAAAAATACTATAGAAAATTATTGATCATTATTTGTGTAGTTATATTCATGGACATTTAGTTTGTAGGAGGAATAATATATTAAATTTTCATTTATCATGAGTAAAAAACTCAATACCTTTCTATATGCATTAATGTAGATAAACAATTCTTCCCCATTGGTGGGTAATGTGATTACATGAGAAATTAGTATCCTCTTCTTAATTTATTTAAAACTTACCTTAAATTATTTATTCTAGAAAAACATGAATCCTTTTTGAGTTATCTTGGTTAGGGGGCTTGGAAATCAGAATAATTTTCTCAAAAATTTATGATAATACCCTACTAATCTGAGGAAAATATGGATTTATATCACAGAGGCTTATCTAGGCCACTCTCCAACCATATGCATTTTTAAAGGATCCATATATATCCCTTTTCTTATGATAACATTTCCCAATAATGTTAATTGGACTCTTTATATGTTTTATTTAGAATATAACCTTTTGTCTAAGAGGAAGAGCATAAAATTATCTAGTAAACACATCAGAGAATTCCCTCACAATGGACATTTATTCTAGGTTGATCTTTTCTTTTGTCTCAATAATTTTATGTAGACATGCTTACTCGTAGGGAAATAATATCCATGATTAATATTATGATACCAAAGATGATTCATCCTCCTATTTTAACTTGTATTGATTAAGAGGTTTATTTTTTATACAAAGGGTTATTTCCTTCTCTCAATAATTTTTTTTGGATTTATAAAAAGGAAAACCATTCAATAACTAGGGTAACATCAAATTACACTAAAGGTATAATGGTAATATTTTCAATAAGAACATTTCCAATAAACATTAACTTGTGATAAAATAATCACATAAGTTTTTCTTGATGATATCACATAATTTAGGGAGGTGACTCAGTGTTCTCAGAACAATTACAAGATACTCTAATATGGTATGAATTGAAACACAACCAGACATACACATGTATAAAGTATAGGTCAATTTTTTCTGTTATCATGATCCATCTCAATATTATAATTTCTTTGTTCCCTTGGTATTGGATATTTTTGTTTCTCATCATTCTTATCAACCCTTATACTAGATCATTTGATTAGATAATTCCAAAATTCTTTAAATTTATAACATAGAACCATTAATGGTACCTTGGACTGAAATTTATTTCCATTGATCATGTTACTTATTTTTTATGGAAATTGACTACTTTATGCTATATTTGTACACACTTAATACATCTCCTAGTTATTTTGTGACATTTCCCTTGGTTCATCTTTCCACATTTGTTTAACAAAGGAAATTTGGTCTTCTTTCCTTTATCACCTTCATCATATGAAATTCTGTGAGATGCCTTTATCCTATTCATTAATGTGTTTGGACATTGAACTATGTGCGATTTGTTAATTATAATTTTTTATAGATGGTTTGGCATAATCACAAGATATATTAATTAATATCCTATCATGCGAGGCATCCCATTGGGACAATTATCACAATTCCCATTACATTGGTTGTCATATCAGTTCTACCAATTTACGACAATTGACTAGAATAATGGAAAAGTAGAGATGATTATTTTGAAACTATTAAACAAATAAATGGGAATATCTGAAAATTAAAGGGATAACTCATAAATAAGGTATATTCCATAACATATGAATTTCTAGGCTTAAATCTAAGTGATCCTTGTCATATTTCCAAATATAAAATCTTATTGACATTTTTTCCCTTAATAATGGTTTGTAATGAGATTGTGATTAAAATATATTGTATCCCCTAGGAGTTTCAAACTAGGTGTGAATACATTCTCACTGTTATTCACTAGTTCACAATCGAGTCTAGTTTAATACACTGTTTTTGAGGTTGTTACCCCTAGATACATCTATGCTAGTGCCACATCCAATTGTAGTATCTATACAGAGATGTTTTTTCTTAGAAACCACATACTCTATAATTTATCAAAATTTAGGGAATTTTTCCTTTGTTTAGTATTACCCATAAGGTGTTTTCTAATTTTTTATAATCCTAATCCCAAAAATAACTAGGATTTTCTCTGATACCAATTATAACAACTACTATCTTTAATATAATTTATTTCATGATTTATTACATAAAAAAATACTTTGTACAACACAAAAGAGTGTAAATCCTAGATAATTTGGTAAATTAGGTACATATCACCCAAACTTGACATATGGATAAAAAAAATTAATTAAAACTTCCTTAACATACTTTAAAATTCCATTGCTCTTAAAACAACACAGGATAACCTGGGGACCTAAATAAGAATGGGGTGAGCTATAAGGCATAGTAAGGGAAAAAATATTAACATGATGAAAGTATTAAATTTTACTTAATAGGAATTTAAATGGGATATAAAAGTGGTGAGAATCATAATATTGAATAATTAGGCATGATAAAACATGATAGAATAAAGGAAATAATGGAATGTTGAAATAACATTAAATAAGAAATCATAAACACATGTCAAGGTTAACCACAAATTAATCATAACATAGTGTAAAAAGGATCATAATGAATTAATTTTACTCCATAATCCCATAAATTATTTCTCATGACAATAAAACATTACCGAATGCATTATAGCACTATATAATTATAGGTTTACCCATTGGATTCATATCATGTACATGCATAAGTGTGCCACATAGATAATTAAATATAGGATAATATTTCATCAAAAGTAATACCCTGATTAAGTAGTTTAGAATAAATACATTGAAGTCCCAAATAAAATAAGTATATCTATGTATAGGTGAGTACCATTGATTGAAAATGTTGATGGTATTTACAATACAATGGTTTGTCAAGAAAAAATTGCAGAATAATTCATGCAACATAATAGGGGTACATAATGAATCATAGTAGGGATTAATGAGAGTTAAATTGGTATATAATTTCTTATAGACCATAAGTTCAGTATTTATTATGTGTAAAATCATATACCTCTAATATTAATTGAAATAGAAATGAAAATAAATAAATAAGGTTCTTGAATGAAGAGTTGTTGGAGAGGACCCCTTACTTTGGCATATTAATGACTTAAAGTAAAGATTATAATGACAGGGGATAAATTATATTTAATTATAATAACATAAATTTGACTATAAATTTACATTTATAAATGAAATACAACTTAACCAATTGAAATTCAAAAGACTAAATACAAATAAGGTGCTTGAATAGAAAATAAGAGATGGAGGTCCCTCACCTTGAGAGAGTGTTTACAAAATATTTAGAGGAGTTTATTGAGATCTTGGGGGAACCATGAGAGATATATAGAGAGGAAATGTGAGCCTATAGTTATGATATAAAGGACTAAATAGTAATGGTATATTGGGTTTATTTATATAGAAAAAGATAGGGGAGTTCTTTATTATTTTCCAAACATAGGATTTGGACTCTATATGATAAACTAATCAAAACAAAAACCCTTCCCATTTTTTTGCACATGGTTTCTAACAAAGCATATTGGATTTCATTATTTTATAATTCTATTAACCTGTTACATTAAAATAATACCTTTGGTGACATAGAAGTGAGTTATATTTAAAAATAATTTTTAAAACATTAAAATATAATATAGGTTGTGAATGATACATAAAGGGTTTATATAATTAATCAAATAACCCGAGAAACAAATTATTTTAAATTTTAAATATAATTTTTTTCTTTTATTCCTTTTATGGAACATATTATATCATTTTTGGGTTAGTGCGATGTCATAATAAACACTTTATATTTATATCATATTTAATTTGTATTAGAAAATTTGACCGTCTTAGAAAATTATGAAAAATTAACTATTGGGTAATTTGAACATGATGATTCCAAAAAATATTTATTTTATAAAAAAAGTTCTCCAAATATAATAAATTACACTTTCCAATTAAACTCACTATTTAATGAGAAATACTAGTTTTTGAAAATAACATTTTTTTGACCTTTATAAAAATTAAATTTTCACTTCAAAAAATTATATTATGATTTATATATAATATATAATATTTAATAATATTTTAATAAAATATCATTTATTTAAAAAAATTCATGAACTCATCAGATGGAAATGACTTAATTGAAATTTCATATTACCCAAAAATGTATTTCGAGTTGTGTCGTATTAGAATCTAAATTTTATCAAACTCATTACTTAAACATTAATAAAGTAAAAATAATAAGGAATAAAAATAATCAGTATTGTAATGAAAATAAAATATAAATATTTATAATTTTAGTGTCTATATACCTAATCTCTTATTACACCCGCGAACACCCTAAGGGTATGGTGTGCGATAATGAGATTCTCTTGGGGTGGTTTGGAGAACATGGTTTTGTTCATGATATTAATAAGATTAAAATTCTCCCATAATTGGTTTTTCTCATTTTTTATTTATTGAATATCATATTGGGATTGTTCAAGGGTAATTCCCTGTGATGCTATATCCCTTAGAAGAATTAATAAATGGCATAGGTTATGCTCCAACCAGTCGAGGCCATCGATTCTTTTTTCTATGTCAGTTGGATTTATCACAACCCTTAATATATACTAGTAATATGATCAGTTTTCAATGGATATATTATCAATGGACATGATACTTAGTGGCCTTTTAAATCGAATAGGATATAACCAAATAAGCTGATGTGTTTTCTATAACAACATCACATAATAGTGTATTTAATTCCATCGAAAATGGAATTTTATTCATAAATGTTTGGGTCATTACATTATAGTTCTTGTATAGTGTGATATTATCATAAATAAAGAAATCAAAAGTAGTTTAAAAGATAATAAATAAGTCACAAACACTAGTTATATACTTCCACCAGAGTGTGACCATACCTGATCCGACTAGTGTCGGGGTATCTATGAACAGACCACTTAACTATCAACTGTGCATCACATCTCAATTCATAACAATGAGAATGCAATACCATCATAGTTTAAAAGATAAAAATTAATTATTATATCCCAACATAATATAATAGACACTATATTGTAGAAACATCCTAAGAACCCAGTTATATAAATGGGTAGGAAATCCCTATAATAATTCATAATGGTGGGTATAATTTCTCAGTAACATGAACCAAATGGGTATAACTTCCCCATACAGTACTATAATATCCAGAATCATGTCCTGACATAATCATAAGTAGTATATGTGGAATCCCTATCCATAGGTGTAATTTTAATAGATAATAACATCTATTTTCTCATAAAACCTCATAAGGGAGATGCCATCACATATGAAAAATAATGATTCTCCTATGGGAATCTCATATACTACCCCAGAAGCATCACACCTTGGGTAGTATGTATTTTCTACAAGTGAAATAACAAATAAATTGATATAACATCCCATAGTTACTATTCTTTTATGATCATCTTATCCCCTCCTTGGAAGACCCACACAATGGGTAGTGTGACCCACTTCCATGGGTAATAAAAAATCACAACGCAAAACATCTCATCACCATCAACATTATGGTCACATGAGAATTCTATCCTATTATAATAGGCAAGATTTCCCAATCATAAACATAATCATATTAATAATAGAACCCATCATCACAACCAAAATGAAATAAATAGGCATTATGTCCCAAAGATAACTGATATTAATAATAAAGGGAACCTCATCACACATACCTCACCAGAACATGTTATAAAAACTTATTATCAATATAATATAATAAATAAATTTAAATATTAGTATATCATCCAACACAAATTAAAATAAATATAATTTAGTACTCACATACATGAATAAAGAATATGTCTCACCCCAATTAATAATCAATCCTGGCATGCTCAAGTTAATGGGGAGGTGCACCCACACCATTCAATTCCATAAACTAGTCAAAGATAGATAAGTCAACATATAATTTCTATAATGGTAGATCCTCATAATAAAATTTCCAAATTTCCCACCTATCCTAAGTTCAAATAATCTAAGGAAACTAATATAGGTCCATTATATAATTATATAACTCTAGGAAGCCTCCAAAGGATTTTGAGTATAATCATAGCATGACGTACATCAAGCCTAAGACCATTGGTGGTCAAGGAATAAAAGCATAACTGTTTATGGTCTATTATATCCCTATTCATCATTACCTAGCTTAATGTTTTCATGTAAAAATGAATCAAGTCAATTTAGGGTTAATCAGATATGGGTGGTGAGACCACACATCACATATTGCACAAAATGAGAATAAATCGTAAGGGGTGGTAAAGGACCACCTACATCAGTCTAATGGAAGCCCAATCACTGATGACCAATGGAAAAATCATCTCTAAATGGTATGAATCAAAAAATATGATGACCCCCCCAATTTTTAGCATAATTGATAGAAGATTATAATATAATAGAAGAAATAGAAAAAAATAAATGAGGAGTTATATATTTACCTCTAACTATCAGCCTAGATAGACAACACTCCAATATGAGCATGAATGTGTGAGAAATATCTCATAGAGAAGAAAGAAACAAGTAGGATGGGACTTCATCCATAGCGTGTGGAAAAGGAGAGAAATCCATATCAACAATATTGATCATTTTAAACCCATTTATTCATTTTTTTAAAATATTCCTATGAGAACATTACAGTGTTACCATATGATCCCCAATGCAATGTCCCTATCTAGGGTTGAAATGTGACATAGAACTTAGGGTCACAATATAGTTCTCCCATATAATAAATAACCATCAAACCCAAGACTAGGTATTCATGGAATAAACACACACTTCACTATGAAAGACTCCTCTACTGGTTAGGGATTAAAGGTGAAACCCCAATATGTTGTAGTTTGATCAACCACCTTCACTAAAATGGTTAATCTTAGACAAAATTTTATATTCTGAAAAGTCTTACACTACCAAATGGTCTCCCTAGACTCTAATAAAATTAATCTTATCCATACCCTCATCATGATACAACCTCCTATTGGTGTGATGTAACCCTTAACCAATAGCTGGATTCCATCCTGAAACAAGTTCCAACTCCAGAAACTAACATTTGGGCACCGACCAACACCTCCAATAACCAAAAACCATGATAATACACATAGTTTTTTTAAAATATTAAAGGAATTTATACCTTATATAGATACATGGTTTTAAATTTATGATATGGTTTTATAGTATAATCATACCATAAAATATGAAAAGTTTTGTAGTGGCATGATATCTATATCTTTCCTTAAAATTTACCCATATAAAGGCATACATTATTCCTTGTTTTTCAAAATTTCATACCATACAAGATATTCATATCCTATAAAACAATATAGATGAGACTTTATATGATATATATTTACTTTATGTACTATCTCTTTAAATCTCTCATTTATACTATAGACTAATGGACTTTGTTACATTTAACCTTAAATTGTATCATATACAATATCTTGTGAAACCATATCCAATTCTTTTGGATATCATTCAAAACACTTTTGGAAATATATAATTAACTTTAGAGTGTGTCACATAAAATCCAATACTTTGTTAATATCCATCAAAAATATTTTTTGATAAACTACAAATGATTTTTAGTATACCTTTCTCTGTTTTTTAAAACTAAATATCCATTAAGTTAACCAAAAAGTGTGGCCCCACTAGAGTTTATAACATTAAAAATATATTAATTATTGAATTCCTAAATTTTAAAAAATGGTAGCATTTGAAAAAAAATTAATGCTAATAAATTTTCAATGTTATTTGGAACGATATTAGTCAAAAATGTATATCTCAATACCTATTTTCTCCAACTATATCATATGCAGGAATAAATTTTTTCATATAATAAATTTCTCCAAGATAAAAAGTAACTATGAGACATGAAGTCTATTAGTCCTGTATTGTTACTAATACATTCTCAATTATCAGAGTGTAATTTAAGAAAATAGACAAACACATTACATATGATTCACGCCAATGGATGAGTAGATCACATTACCTTATTCAATGGATAAGTAAATCACATGTCACTTACCAAGATATAGTTGTACACTCCTTTATTATATATTAATTGGGGCTCAAATACCATGTTCTTAATACAAGAAGAAAAATTCTTCCTTGATTAAACTTAATAAATGACATGATCAAAAACATATCCAACCACCCCTGATTATCTCATCATCATGGTTAGTTTATGAAATGTATCAAAGTATGAAGGTTATTATTCTCAGTTTCTTGTATAATATTTGGTAACTGGGAAATATAATTATGAATAATGAACCCTTAGTATACCAATGATATAATTTTTCATATTCCATGTGGTATACTTCATGGGACACCCATTATAAATTTTTTTTTATTATCATGAGTATATATTTTTCTTTATATGAATCCAAATCATGATAACCTTAATGTTTCAATATAAATTATAATACTATATGATAATCATACATTAAGGATTACTCAAATTAATATTTTTAAAGGTTAATTATTATTCATTTCATGTGTCAAATGTATCCAACATAAATATTCTAAAGTGGATATGCCTTGTGTATAAAATAATACATTTTATAGTATTCTCAATATCCATTAAGAACATACTAAAAAATAATACATAAGTTCTAGAATCATATCTCATATGAAAGAAGGCCATAATACCTTATGCTTGTTGGATTTTAGGTTTTTTCAAACTCATTATATTTCAATGTTATTCCTACCATATATCTATGTGACCATCTCATAAAGACCTCATAATAAACGCTTTATTGAGTAACATCTATAAAGATATTCAGTATGAATAATGGTGATATTATGAATAATATTACTGGTTTTAAAATCCATTAAAAAATTAATAATTCTTTAATTTACAATAATATTAGGATGTTAATAACTTATATTGTCTACTTGTAAATCATTTTTAGTTCATCACCATCACCATTCCTTTCTTTAAAAATTTTGTTTAATATTATTTTTCTAAAAAATAATGATCTGTACA
The DNA here is from genome assembly GCA_963277665.1 of Viscum album. Classification (NCBI taxonomy): domain Eukaryota; kingdom Viridiplantae; phylum Streptophyta; class Magnoliopsida; order Santalales; family Viscaceae; genus Viscum; species Viscum album. Next base: position 152,258,227 of record OY728159.1, read on the forward strand.
TTAATATATTTACCCACATACTTGAAACTCTATATGATACTAAAGTCTCATTAAATTTGAATTTGACAGGTATAATATTTTATTTGTTAACTTTTGAACTTCTTTAAGCCCGAATTTACCCCTACATTCCTCTTAGAAAATATATATAATCAAAAATATCATGTTAATATATAGAAACATCCTTGTGTTCATAAAATAACACACAATTTATTTAGTATAAATATTTAATAAAAAAAATATTAACTACTATATATCATTTGATATTTTATGTGTTTGGAGAATTTTTCTGTAAATAATTATTTCATTAAAATATATGATTGATGGTTGGAGGAAACTCATTCCCTTATATTTTAACTATCCCATTATATGAAACAGCTTTATCCTAGAAAAATTTATTTATATATGTGTCCCTATAAAACCATATAATTGGATCAAATATGACTATATGTTTCAAAAAAAAATATCCATTATTGATAACAACCATTTTTAATAACAACATCTTCACCTTTGGGGGATCAAATTATAGTTGGGATAATTTTCATCCCTCTATTATGATTTCACTACATAGGTGGAAATGATATGATTGAGAGTAAATGATATGTGAGGAAGATATTGTGGTGGTCATCTCATGTTTAGGTGTGTGTGTGGTAATTATTCGACCGTGGGTAGCTTTCACATGGCCTAATGTCATGTGATGTGGGAAAAAGGAATGGATCCCCGATTTGTGAACCATTTCTCACGGTATTTATCTAGTGTACAGGTATGGATAAATTCCTATACATCCCACGATGTTCATGTGGGTAAATAATATTTACATGTAGAATTTCTAGCATGAATAATTAATTGGGTAGGGACAATGAGTTATTTAGATCACCATGGGACGTTTGGCCATTAATATTTAAACTTAGCCAAGATAGGGCTAAACCAATCCTTGAGGGGGGGGGGTCTAACCATCTTGACCATTGAGTGTCCACATGTTTTAATTTTCTTTATAACCCTTCCTATATAAAGTAAAAATGATACGTAATATTTATTCTTTATCCTTTGTATATTTTAATTAATTAATTTCATCCAACTCCTTGATGTAGATGTTAGGAATGATGAGGGAAACTCAGGTTTCAATTTAATAAACTAGAAGAACAAACTCTAGTAGAGAGTTTAGACTTAAAATTCAGAGTAATGACAACAAAAATCACTTATAGAGGTAGGTTGATAAGAAGATACTATCTCTTGATGGGTATGTACTGGTCATTAGTTTAAATTTTTTTTGAATGTATGTTATGGGTTCAAAATTGGGTGTGTAATACCTCGTCATTACAAATGGGTGTTTAAATTCTTAGGGAATTTTAGTTTTGAATTGGTGGAGGGGTCATATTGAAAAATAGGTTTCAAAATGAGGTTATAATAGTTGTAGAAACACATAAGAGGGGTTTTAAAGATTAAATGTGTCTTTTGAGGGATATGAGGTGCTCGAGGATGCATTAGAGGTGGACCATGGTGGATAAAACACTGGTAATGAGTATCATGCAGTCACCATCTAGCCGCTGAAGAAACATCAATTAGATGGTGGCTATCTAGAGCTTCCAAGTGGATGATACAGATTTTATGGTGGTAAATTACACATTCCCCACAAGTTTTAAAGGGTAATCCTCCATTTATTTCATACCTCTTGTGTGTATGGATGGAGGGAATTCTTCCCTTTACCTTTATTCTTCCCCTTGATTTGGGACATGTTCTTAGATGTTTTCTTCAGCAGATCTAGGTATGGGCTCCCCTCATTTTATTTCATCATATTTCTCTTTATCACTGATTTGGGATTGATTTTGTTTAGGGATTTTATGTCAATTTCAATAGAGAATGGATAAATCACTCATTTTATGGGGTTTTCATGTGGCATATAGAGGATATTCCCTCATAAATCATCCACATGTCATCATCCATTATTATTGAAAAACTAAGTTACACCTTGGATTTATTTATGGTTTTTCCTTTAATTTAATTTAATCTAATGGGGTTAATGGTGACACTTGTTAGGGATTTCACCTAGGATGATCATAGGGGTAAAATGCAGAACTCCCATAGGTGGTTGGTCACAATTTTGGTGTGACGAGGCCATCCATCGAGCTTTAATTTTTTTGATTTGTTTAATCTAAATTGAGAAATTTAGTATAAATGATATAATTATTTAATATGAATTGTTAGATGTGATTTGGGGCCTCATGTGGACTGGTGGTGGAAGATGATCTAGAATGAGATCAGTTGGTCTTGTATGGGTCTCAATGATCCAAGGTGGAGATTCTAAACCGAGACTTTAAAAATAGTTTTGGGTTCATCATGATGTAGGTGGTTTGCATAGTTTCCTTATGGAATTTCTATATATTTTTATTATACATGGCATGTGTGGTCTCACCATTAAGATTTTGGTCTTGTTCAATTTAATTTTTTTATTAATTAATGTTAATTTTTTAATTTAAAATGAGATGTAAGGTGATGAATAAAGTGAAAAGGACATTGTAGACCATGAGAATTATCTCTATACCTAAGCTAAAAATAAAAAGGCCTTGATTATTGACTTTCCCTTAGTTACCTTATATCTGTTAGGCATGCTGAGTTGGGTTTGGTTTGTTGATTAACCTCAGATTCCCATGGACATCAAGATTGTGTCTTAAAAATATCTCTAGACTATTTATGATGAATCAATCATTGTGAGGCATGAGAGGCCATGTTATATTTATGATGTTTCTCGGGGACACGATTCAATTAGATGTATGGGTGTAGAACCAAGACTGTATATTGATATTGAAGACCTCTAATAGGGTTCCTTGATTTTATTAACCTGGGGGACCTTAGTGGGTGATCTATTGTTTTCCCAACCTTGAGAGGATGTATATTGGACTTGGTAGAGATGGATACAAGTATCACCTTAGAACTTTTACCATAATTGTGAGATGATTGTCCATAGATAATATTGTAAGGTTCATGTGTTTGAGAAAAACTTATTTTATTTATGTTTATGAATAGTTATTAAAAAAATTTAGGGTTGTGATTTTATTATTTTATATGGTTTATTGAATTAGGGTGGTTTGATATAAAATGGAAAACAAGCATGGGGTAGTGGTTTTTTAATTTTATTAGAAAAATCCAATAATGGAAGTCTGTGTTACTTATATGATTATTCCGTGGATGAGATAACTCCCATAGGGGAGGTCTGTTTTAATTATGGGATTATACCATGGATGAAAAAATACCCATAAGGGAAGTCCATTATACTTATTTTTATATTAGGGATACCTAATTCAATTATTCAAGTTGGAACAAAGATTATAGTGTGATTGAAGAAAAAATGACACCCACTGAAGCAAGTATGGTTGATCAGGGTCATAGACCTGAGGATCAATGATGATTATTGGTCTTATCCTGAGTTATATGCTTATTCCCTCAAGATGGTTTAGATACTGTGGTTGTAATTTTCCCTATATTGTGATCACATTAATTCAATCATCATGCTAAATAGTTATTGTTGGTGGTTTTATTTATTTATTTACAACAATTTTTTAATTTATCAAAGCATTTCACATATACATATCACTATATTTCGAATTATGTATGAGACCATGTTAGTGGTTCCATATTGCGTTTTGTACTCACACCCTACTTGGGTCACCGTTGTACTTGGGTAATTGAGAAGATTCTCACTTGGTTGTAGGTTCAGGTTAGGCTGGGGCTCAATACAATGTGTTCAAGCTAGAGGATCTCTAGTGGGACTAGAAGATTTTATGAGAGTCCTGGAGTTGGGGGGAATACCTATTTTTCTAGTTTCGTTTCATTTATTTATTCACTTGTTTATGTATGTGGTCAGCCTAGTGGTTTATATATCTTATATTCTAGAAATACCATTTGAGTTTGTATTTATTCCACATTCTTTTATTATTTATAGATATATTTAATAAATTATGTGTACTATGATGTTTTTATAAATGATATTTTGTTATTTAACCATGATTACACCTTTTATACAGTGGATATAGTATCCTTATTGTACCAACATAAATCTCTACTTATAGTCCTAAGCCTCTAGTGTATGAGGAGGCATGCCTAAGGTCACATGGTGCCACTAGTCTTATTACTAGTTAGAGTAAGCTAGTCCATGATGTTACAAAGTGGAATCAGATATATTTAATATATATTACTATCTAGGACATGATATATAAGAGATATAGTAATGTGTTGGATCTCATGATATTATCAGGATGATGTGTTATGATCACCTATTTTGGTAGGAATTCCTTGTTTCAAGGGGTTTAATATTAATTTTCATAGTATTTGATTTTACTATTGTTTGATTTTCAACTCATGTGATGCATGTTACGTCTGATATTGATGATGTCTTATTGGATTTTTGGATCTTGAAACATTTTTAAAAATCCATTTAATAGATTTTGTCACTTGGGCCTTATATTTTGATCATTATCTCTAATGAAATATGTTCATTTAAAGTAAAAAAATATTATATATGGTGTTTTCCCATATAATATCTTGCTAACATTCTACTAAGTTGGACCTCCTTCGGTATATTCTTTTCCTTATGATGGAAGGTCATGTAGATCTATAGTGAGAAGATCTATATTGATGATGGCTATGCAGTTCTGTGTTCATTGGAGGTTTAGTGACCCTAGTAGGCCAGTAAGGCACATGGTGACTTAGTGGGGAGAACACTAGAGTATGGTTAATATCTATGTCTCAATTATTAAAAATGTTAGTAACAACCTGTATAGAATATTAATATATCTTGTAATGACATTCTAATTAATTTATCTACTGACTGTAGTTTTCTTAATATGGATTATGTAGGGAGGAATAGTTATATATATAGAACTTGACAGATGAGATGGTTATTCTCAAGAGAGAAACCCAGTAAGTGAATTCCTAGTGAGGATTAGTGCCCTTGTATCCTGGTGGGTTGGCATGTGATTCATATGTGTTATTTAGGAGCCTAGGATGGGTTTTTGGCATTGGATTCCATGTTTCATTTGTGACAAGATCATAGTTGACAACTTGTGGTTTGTGATTCATAAGTGACTTGATTTATAAGCTAGGTGGGATACTTAGTGAACTTTGAGACATGAATAAACATTTTAGTGATCCATTACTTAGTGTTAAGATCAAGGGTGACCCACTAGAGTGGTTAACATTAGTTGGTAAATGACATAATAATTAAAAATATGATTAGATTATTTGAGTAAAAATTGATACATGAGAGGTGAAATTGGGTTTATGAAAATAACATAATTATTTATAGTGGTTTTATAAGAATGGAACTTTGAGTTCTAGCACCTTGAGATGTGAGGCCCTTAGTGTGTCATGGTACTGAGATTGGATTCGAAGGGAATGGTTGTTTGGGTTCCTACCCTATCATTAATTAACGAGTTTTTAAATATTTGAGAGAATTGGTGGATGGTTATGGATTAAAATGGCACCAGATAGTGGAAAATAATGTGGTTGACTTCCACATGGGTGAAATATAGTAGTTTTGGATGAGATATTTTGGGATGCTTCCAACTTGATGACATCATGCATGGTGAGGGAACTATTAGTGATTTGGGGCCATGATCCCTAGATTTTGTGATTTTTAAGGACCTTAATAGAAAATAATTAAAGATTAGCTATGTTTTAGGACTTATAGTTCTGAGATTTTTAAGGGTATTACCTGAACCCACTAATTTTAAATTCTAAATTAGGATCATAATGGGATCAAGGGTAGGTGTTGTGGTGTTAGGATGACACTGGGTACTGGGTGTCCATGAGATTGACATGCGTGTGATTCAATTTTCCTTGAGGATCAAGTGATATGAGAGAGAATGTTGGTTAAGTCTATATGAGATCTGGTAGCCAACAATTGTAACACATAGTGCCTGATGAGATTGGATTGGTCATCAGTTATTGTGGGTTGAGGATTGGTGAGTTTTAATGGATTTCCCAATGGACTTGTATCCCACGACTTATGGTGTAAATTAATGTGTCCTTATAGATAGAGGTGAAACCTTGACTTTATTTGGTATGGTACTTTGATTGATCAAAGTTATACATAGGAAAAAGTAATTAAGGTTAAAATAGAACTTGAGAATGGATCTGGAAGACTGAAATAAATTCTTTTTGATGGAAACCCATTGTGGTTTCATTTGAGGATCCATATAAGTAAGGATATATTTTGTAGAGTGCACCTGAGAATGATTGATGGTAGTGACCCTCATTGTTAATTGGGATTCAGCAGATGCTTTGGATGGTATTTCCATTGGATGAGTATGGGTGATGAGTTTGTATTTTGGATTGGTGCTTAAAAATAAGAGAGCTTGGTCACATGAGGTGTCATGTTCTGTGATGGATGGGGAATGGGATTTTATGATCACGAACTTGAACTAGTGATGTGATGAAAAGGATACTTCTATGGTGGGGATCATTCAATCCGTCCCAGGTGATATAACCTAGTATAACTTTGGTAGTGGCTTTGTGAGACCGATTTGTAGATGATCTTAATAGAAATTGGATGAAAATGAGAAAGATAATTCCTAATGTATTTTTTAGAATATTAGAGTGCGAGCTTCAGTATTTGGATTAAGATGTATTGAGGTGATCTGAACATGGTTGGCTTGGTAGAAAATTGATGCTCATGGTGTGGTAGATCATGATAGTGAAAGTAGTTAGTTGAGGATCCAACTATTTAATTCCACTGAGATTCAGGTATGGAATTTGGGGAGTATATTCAAATGATCTTAAGGTTCCTCTATGATTAGGTTCATCAAAATTAGGTATTCTAGTGATGAACTGATAGTGGATGATGATAAATTTTTACAAAAGAAAGATAGAGGAGGTATGAATGGTTTGTTTTTGTGTTTAATTGGATGTGATGTGCCAGAAACTATGTTAGATTCACCATTTGGACATGATAGGTGTGTTTGAGTGTCGGCCGAGGCTTTTTGAGGAAGAGTTGTCATGGTTAAGACTTATTATTTGGTAATTAAAACTCATCTAATTTAATTAGGAATCAGGAAGGATCTTGGGAACTAGTGTTGGATTGGCATTCTAACATGTATCTGGGAATAATGAGTTTTTTATTTCATTTAGCAGGTCTATGGATCACTAAGAGTTTGTTTTGTTAGGAAAATTTGATGGTGGGTAATATATTGGGATGAAATAGGCCCCTATGAGTTGATTCCTATGGTGGGGAACAATATGAACTAGTTGATGAATCACTAGTAATTTTTTGATGCCTTGGGATGAGAAGGGGTAATCGGGCACCAAATTGATAGTTTTAGTATGTTTATAGGTGGTGCATCAACTTTTGGTTCTTGGTGAACCTATTTTTGGACTTTTTCTAAGGATCTGTGTTTAGAGTTTTTGGATGGAAAATAATAGTTCAAATATGAATTGATAACCGTCATGAATTAAGACAGTTAATTGGATGATCATTAAGACTTCTCAATGGAAAGTAGTGTTATAGTGGGGAGTTTGTAATACTCCATGAGTATGGATGGTTCTTTAAATTCAAAGGTAATGTGAGATTTGGATTGGTAAAGGGGTTATATTTGAAACCGGTTTTTGAAATGAGGTTTTGATAATTAGATCTTATCAAAGGATTTGATTTAGATGTAAAATAAGGCTTGTGAGGGAGTTGGGGTACTTATTGAGGCATCAAAAGTGGCCCAATGTGAATGGGTTGTTGGTAGCGAGCAACTAGTACCCACTAGCTAGCTGGTGATCAGACAAGGCCACCTGTGTATGAAAGAGGATAATAGAAAACCTATGGAGCGCCCAACTAGATGGTGAGAATTTTTAGGTGGAAAATGAAACATTCCCCCCTTGGGTTTTAAAGGGTAAAAATCCATTTTATTTCCTTCCACTTACATGCATGGATGAAGGTAATATCCCCCTTTCTCTTTCTTTTTACCCTTATTTTGGGAACTATTCTTGATAATTTTATTAAATAGATTGAGGAAAAATCTCCCCACCTTCTTCCATTCCATATACTCTCATTCACACAGATTTGGATTAGATATTTTTGGATATTTTACTAGATATTTGTTAAATTTATCATTTTTGATGATTATTTCATGCAACCTCAGGATATGATGTCCCAAGATAACATCTTCCCATCATCGTCTATCATTTTAGTAAAGGCAAATTTCTCCATGGATTTATTTAAGGGTTTTTATTGAATTTAAATTAATTTAATGGTGTGAATATTGATTTTTATTAGGGATTTTACCCTATATGATGATGGGGGTCACCTACGAAGCTCTTACAGGTGGTTGGTCATAGTTTTATCAAGATAACATCATCCAATGAGCTTCTAGAAATTAGGAATTTGTAAAAAAAATTGATAAATTGATTATAAGTGCTATAATTAATTAATCTAGATGTTTAGTGTAAGTTAGGGCCTCTTATGGGCTGAAAGTGGCTGGATGAGCTGGTACAAGTTCAATCAAGGTTGTATGGGTCTCAAAGATCCTTGGTGGAGTAATCAAACTAAGATATTAAAAATTATTTTGGATTCATCATAAGTTAGGTTGTCTGTGTACTTTACCTATGGTATTTATACTTTTTTTATGATACATGGTTTGTGTGGTCTTTCCAATGAGGATGTTGACCTCCTTGATTTAATTTTTTTCTTAATTAATGTTATTTTAGGACCAAAAGAGGCCTTGATACCCTAATAGGGGTGAATTAGGGTAAGGATATTCTTTTTCAAAATTATCCCTACCCCACTGGATCTTGACCTCTTTATTATGAGGTTCACTTTGTTTGAAGTTATGTGCTATTGATAATATTATTCTTACCCTCTTTATCTAATGATGATGTTTCCTTTAATGTAATACAGGAAAGCAAACACACATGCAGACAATTTTTTACTTGGTTCACAATCACTGGGAAACGTCCAAGGAGCATACAATGATGATGTGCCGTTGTACCAAATCCACTAAAAAAAATTGCCAATAATTTTCATGCTATATCACTTCTCTGACCAGGTTCACTACCTTTACAAAGTTTAGGGTCAGATCACTTATTTTAAAGTGGTCACTCTCTATTTATCCTTCTCTGAATCTCTACCGGTAGAAAGGATAACCTTCTTCCTTTTACTTTTCCCACTATTTTAGAAGGGATCCACTTACAGTTTATGGACTTATAGGTCCCTTCAGTATCTCTAATGAATGCATCCTTTACTGTATATAGATGCTCTGTTGAAATCCAAAATTCATCTATTGATGAATACACATTTTCCAATAATCACTAGGCCACAAAATTTGGAAATACCTTTTCAAAGGCCCTTACTTTGTGAACCTCCCAATTTTTCAAAGCTCAAACAAGCCTCCACAAAGTCCCAACTTCTTCGAAAAGAAAAAAACATTGTAGAGATCACTTATTTGCAGAGAACACTACTTTTTAGAGAATAAAACTTTGTAGAGAACACCACTTCACAGAGATCAGTCCTTCAAAAAGATCAATCCTTCACAGAGCTTAGGTTGTCACAGAGCTCAAGCCGTCATAAAGAGTCTTCCTTCATGAAGCTCACTGAGCCAACGTGGAACACAACTCTTTCACAGAGCTAGATTATCCACCATAATTATCCTTCCTTTCGTGAAGAAGACTGCCTCACCAAACCTCATTTGTGATTCTAGAGATGCAATTTTTTCTAAAAAATCTATCTTTTTCTCAAGGGGGTTGAAGCCAATTTATAGGCGATTCCACCCACTCGAGAACCTTCCGTGTAAAGAATGCACCACATCAGCTGAAATCGCAAAGAAATGAATCTTTTACTGAAATTCAATCTATATCATGAAGCACCATGATAATTTTTGGACCACAGAGCTCGTCGTAATCGTGGAGTGTTCTATCAATTCTCTTACACCACCGCTGCAATGATCCCACACAATGCTCTTCACCTATACTATTCGTGAAGTTCGTCGTAATCACAGAGCTCACCATCAAAAATCCTTATGTATTTTAAAAATACAATTCATGAATCCCATCTTCAAAAAAATCACGCCTTTTCTATATTTTTATGATACTATTAAGGAAATCCTCTTTTCAGGATGCACACAAAATTCCAAATTTTAGACCCCCAAAATCTGAAAAACACTAGAAAACGACACCACATTGTATATATTATTTTTACTACCTCTAGATATTCCATTCCTTTTTCATGGTTCTTTTTCAACATGGATTTTCAACAAAATATCTGGAACACGACAATTCACCATGAAAACCTTACTTGTAAAAAAACACAACCAACCCAAAAATGCTACAATGTTAACTTGATGGATTTTTTCCCAATAGTTATTTTTTAAATTTAAATTTTCATTTCATGAGACAAATAAAATGAAAATTCCACTATGTATCCAAGTAAATATATTTGTGAATCAGTCATATATGGATAAACCCTTGATTATATTTTTTTCGTGAGATAATTTTGAATTTTTAGGACTATTGAGTTAGGTTAGGTGAGTGGAATGACCCATGATAACCCTATACTTTGAGATGGGTCCTAGTCCATCTCTCTAGAAAATTTCCTACGAGGGTTACCTTTTAAGGAATGAGACTCCATCTTAAATTCATGATGTTTCTAAGGGATGTGATTCCCCATGAAGGATAGGTGTAGGCTTGATACTTGATATTGATATCGAGGACCCCTAGCAAGGTTCCTTAATTGTATTGACCTAGGGGACCCTAGTGGTGACCCAGAGTTATCCAAACCTTTAGAGGATGTGTATATTACTTAGTAGAGATAGTTGTGGGTGTCACCATAAAACCCTACTAAACCTATGATCTATAGGACATGGGTAGTGTTAGTGGGTTTAGGTGTTTTTCTAACCCATTTTTCATTTATGTTTATGAATGGTTTAGAAAATTCCCTTGAGGGATGTGTTTTTATTATTTGAGATGGTATACCCCCTTGGGGTAGTTTGATATGAAAAAGAAAATTCCCATGGGGAATTGTTTATTTTAATTAGTTGATAAAACTCCCATAAGGGGGGGGGGTTGGTGGGTCCATGTTACTTATGGGAAGATTCCTTGGTTGATAAGACTCCCATAGATGAGGTTCATGTTACTTATGGTATTACAAACTAACCAATAAACCTCCAATAAGGAAGGTCTATGATAATTATCTATATATTAGGGAGACCTGGTTCTATTATGCTGGTTAGAATAGTCATTGTGACTTTCTAAAATATACCTCAGTATTGAACGAAGAAGGTATGGTTGTTTGGTACCATTGACATAAGAATTGATGACAATTATTTAGATTGGTCCGGGTTATATGATTAAACCATCATGAAAGTTGGGATATTGTGGTTGACACAATCCCCGTGATGTGATCATAGATATTCCAACATAAAAAATAATGTATTTTTTATGATTTTATTTATTTATTTATAACACTCATTTACTTTATCAGATCACATCACATGAACATATAGCTACATTATCGGTTATGTATGTGACTGCATTAGTGGTTCCCTACTAATTTGTTTAATCAGACACTTCTTGGGGAACCATCACACTTGGGTAACTTAGAAAAATATCACTTGGTTGTAGGTTTCTGTTAGGATACAACCTAATACTATGTGTTTGAGTTAAATTAACTTGAGTGAGACTAGTATATTTGAGTTGAGGCTTGGAGTTGGGGTAATGTCGCATTTTTCAAGTTTTTCCTTTATTTATTCACTATTATATGTATGTGACCAGTGTAATGGGTGGTCTTTCTTGTATTCTAGAAAGTCTATTTTATTTTTCATTAATTTCAAATTCTTTTATTATTTATGGATATGTTTATTTACTTAAGAATACACTGATGTGTTAATCTATGACATTTAGTTATTTAACCGTGATTTAACTCTTTGATACATGGGGTATAGTATCCTAATAGTACCAACTTATACCCCTACTCATAGTTATAAGCCTCTAGTGTATGAGGAGGAATGACTAAGGTCATATGGCACCACTAGTCTAGTTACTGTTTATAGTGAGTTAGTTCAGGTTGTTACTGGGTGATATGATGATTCAATGCTGAAGTCTTCTCCTCATGGATCTACAAAAAAAGGGATTATGTGAAAGACTCATTTGATAAAAAAATATTAACATTCAATTTTCATTAAAATTCAAAGGCTGTAGCAGGACATGCTATAAAATATTAGCAATCACCATGATCAATATAGAGACTTCCAAAAATATCAAAAGTTAGTGTAACTAGATGTCTAGTTAGGACCCACTATAAAGGTGGGTCACAACCACTTGTACATGCATATTATGATTCAATTTAGGGTGAATTATAATTTAGTGATCTTAAGTGATTTTAATTATTTTAAATTTTAGAGGTATGACAATAATGTAGTGTTCTCCCGTGAATGTAGGACATATTATTTAAACCATGTAAAATTGTTTTGCCCTTTCATTGTCAATTTGTTTCTCAAATTATTTTGTGTGAGTCTTTATTGTGAGTGTGTTAAATGTTTAACTTAGTATGGTGAGTATGGTGAGGTATTCTTTTGATGTTATGATATAATTAATATCAAGGGAGTAAATTTTGGTCAAGTAATCTCTAGTTATTTATTCTACTATTATAAAATAATTATATGATGAATATTTTAGTGGATTAGTGGGGTACACTTCCAATAAGTGGTACCAATGTTTGGTTCAAGACTTAGAAACAAAAAATTTGAAACAGACTCATGTAACATTCTCATTATCTTTCTTTAGATGTTTTTTTATTTAGTGGGAGGTTGTTATTATTAAAAGGCTTGTAATTAGAAGAAGGTAAGTTCTAGATAGATAAGTTTGATGGTATAGATCTTGGATTCCTGAGAATGTAGATATAATATTATGTCATTAAAATGGATGTAAATGTTTCATTGATGGGATAGAAGTAGAGAATATGGAGAAATTGAAATAGTAATGATTGGATAGAAAAGAACTTGGGCTGATCAGGGTGTCACTGGCATGAAATTTTTCCTTTAACATCTGATAAGTGAATTCCACCATAGAGTATATAAAATATATGGAGGAAATGTATGATAATTCAACATCTTTAAACAATGTGTTTATGATGTGTAGGATGTTTAATATGATGTTATAAAAATTTATACCTATGTATGATCATGTGAATAACTTAAACATGATTTGAAATTAGCTTAAATTAATCAATGTGAAGTTAATAGATGATTTTTGAGTGATACTATTATTATTATTGCTCTTTGAAAGTTGGTATGTGATGGTATATTCCATAATTAGTTCTTTTAGAAAAACTAATTTGGAGTTTTAGGATGTTAGGAACCTAATACCAAACAAATAAATCAGATGGATGGAAGTCCAAAAACATCTTTAGAATTTGATAAATTATGAAGGAATATGACAATCACCTCAATATAGAATTCACAATAATTTAGTAGATGGTTTGTGATAAAAGAGATGATGTAAATCAAATGGTCCTGGCCCTACATTCTATAAGTGTGGGAAGATAGGACATCAAAACATGTATTAAAATAATTACATAGAGAACTACATAAGAAAAACTTATATAATTTCAAGTAACATTAATTTACCCAAGGGAAGTGAAAATTTTCTACTATGTTTCAATACTCATGTAGAATCATGGGTGATGGATTCTGGTTTATCATTTCACTCAACATAATAGTAATGATTCACAATGAATTATGTATCCATAAGATTCAATAATTTGTATTTGGAAGATGATGAGGATGTTGAAGTCAAGGGGAATGGTGATGTGAACATATGGATGGAAAACAATTGACCCAAGAAAATTAAATAAATGATATATATCCTAGGGCTATAAAGAATTATAATTTTATAGAAAAAATTTATGAGGAAGGTTTTGATATAATATTTACTAAGATATTTTGTAATATTTCTCTATGATATATGGTGGTGGTCTTAGGGTTTATATATGGTACCATATATTTGATTTAAATATCACATTGAGTGATAATTTCACGAGTATCAACTTTTAATAGTTCAGAGTTGTGGAATTTTCGTCTAATAAAAATTAGTAATAAGAACATGAATGTTATAATAACAAAAGGAATATTGAATATTGATCGCACAAAATTTGTAATTTTTTGGAGTTTTATACTTGGAAATTAGAATATGGTTTCATTTAACATAAATGTATAGACTTCTCGAACTTGGAAGTTATAATTTTATTATTCAAATATCTAGGGGCCATGAATAATACAGTCTAATAGAGGGATTCCTAACTTCATGAATTTCATTGATGATATAAAAAAGATAGTATGAGTTTACTTTCTAAATAAAAAGTATTAGGTATTCATAGTTTTCATTTAATTTAAGTATCTAATGTAAAATTATTATAAATTTAAATCTCATAAGACTAAAAAATAGTGGTGAGTATAGAAGATGATATTTCTAGATATTTTGTTAGAATATGGGGAATATGTTGGAGAAGAATAATCCTAGGACACCTATGTAGAAATATATATCAGATCAAAAGAATCATATTTTAATATATAAGGAATGAAGTATGTGGTTACAATTAGTAATTCCCAAGGAATGTTGGGCAGAAGTAATGAACATAAAAGAATATTTGGTTAATATAATTCCATTTGCACCATTAATAAAGGATATTCCAGAGTATATATGGCTTTGAAAACTAATGAATGTTAACCACCTCAAAAATTTTAAGAGTATCATTTAAATCTATTTTGATTCTATTAATATTGAAGTGATTTAAAGTATAAGATTTGTTTATTTATGGGATATAGTGATTGAAATTTTACATTCTAGATTTAATATGATGATCAACAAAAGATAATAGGGATACATAACATTCTCTTCAATTAGAAAGTATTATATAAAGACAATAACTTGACCATAAAGAAGTAAAGACTAAAGAATTAACTTGAAAAGTCTATGTTTATCTAACTAGATGTACCATAAGGATAAAAGTTGAGGAGATTTTATATGGAAGCACATAAATTCTTGAAGATATACTATTGGAAGATATTCCTGAATTCCCTAGGATTTCTTAGGTTTAGAGAGTAGTTTTTTTTATTTATGAATCTAGAAGATAGATCACCATAAGTATATTAGTTTCAAGTCAACTTTTGGAGGTTTACTAGGGTAGTAAAATTAGTTTTAAAGTTTAGATTAGACATGAACTTATTACTTTTAATGAATGGTTTATAACTTGAAATATTAGAATAAGTGGAAAATATAAAAAAATTTTAATAGTTGGAGTTAGTGATGAAAGAGTAAATGTCTTCATAGGATTCAAGAAATAAAGAATACGTAGGTTTTAAATTTTAAGGATGAAATTAATGGTAGAAATAGTTTTAAGGATTGAATAATGGTGAAGGGATTTTAATAGATTGAAGGGATAGAATTCATAGATTTTTTTCACTAGTAGTTAATCACTTTAACATCTAGACAAGGTCCATCATGGTTTCGAACGATAATCTACACTTAGGGTCGATGGCTATAAAGAAAACATTTCTTCATTGTGACTTGATAGAAGAGAAATATATGAAGTAGTTGGTTGGTTTAATGGATCATCAGAACAATGAATTATTTTGTAAGATTAATAGAATTATTTATAGCTTGAAGTAGACATCAAGATAGTGGAATAAATTTTTTTATTATTTCATGGTCAAGGAAGGTTTCACTTGGTGCAACATGGATCACTGTTTCTATCAAAATATGTGGAATTATGGATGTTTTTTTATTATTCCACTGTATATGAATGACATACTTCTGGAATGTTGGAAAATTATGATTATTTGAGAATTAAAGTTTTATTTTTCTAGAATATCAATGATGAAAGTTGTTGGTCAGGCTAAGAAAATGTTGTTGATGAAGATTAAGAAAGAAAAGAAAGTTGGTACTTTGGTTTAATATTAAAGGGAAAACATCTAAAACATTTATTAAAGGTTTAAAATGTTATTATTTAAAATTATCTTAACTCACTTGGACAAGTACCTCATGTTATCCAAGGAGAAAAACTAAAAATGGAAGATGTGTTGAAGTATAAAGTGAAAGTTCCATTTTCATCAGTGGTAGGATGGCTAATGTATACCATAGAGTGAACTCAGCTGAAAATTAAATTTTTAGTGGGATATTGAGTCGATTTAGAGTGAATTCCAGGTAAGAAAACGTGGAGGATATGAAGTGGATCATTAGGTATACAAAAGGATTAAAAGTGATTAATCTTCGATTCATAAAAAATGATCCATTGTAGGGTTATGATGATGTTGAATTTTCTAAAGATTAAAAAAACTGGAATAAAACCATTTGTTTTTCATTCACTTATAGAGGAATGATTGTCAGCTTAATGTTGAAAACACACATGGTTTTACTTTTTCTATAATGTAAGCTGAGTAAAAGTATGAAACCGAAATGAGGATGGAATTGGTTAGGTTTATGTACTATTTTAAGTAGATCACAAGGTTTTATGAAGGTGGAGTGTTATAATGTGACAATTAGAGTGCAATCCATGTGGCTCAGAATCCAATGTTTCACTTATCAGTGAAAAATGTAAAATTGAAATAGAATTTCAACCAAATCATTCTAGAGGAAAGGGTACTGTAGTTTCAAAAGATATCCAAAATTAAAAATCTAGTAAATATGTTCAACAAGGTGTTAGTTTAAGAAATTTTGAGGCAACACTATGCCTCAGTGTAACTTGGGTGAATGGGAAATTATAGAGAAATTAGTTTCCATGGATGTGAGGATAATGTTTTTCTTGGTATTTAGAGAGATTCCATGTATTTATATATATATTATTAAAGTTTAATATTATTAGGAATAATTAATCTCGCTGAACTCCCAATTATATAAATTGGAAGAAGAAACATTAAAGATAGCTTGACCTTGTGGTTCAGTTTAATGACAATAAAAATATCTAATAGAAACAAGTTGAACAGAATATCATATCTTTTGACGGGTGGGTGTTGTTTAATATTATAAGTTGTTCAAAAATAGGTTATGGGTTTTGAATTGGGTGTTATCATTAAACTAGATTAAAACCTTTAGATATCGTGATCATAACTCATGTATAGTTTAAATCATTTCATGTCACAAATAAACATGTAGTCAAATAACCCAAAGGCTTAGTGTATTTTGATATTATGTATATGAATATATTATTTTACATTATTTCATCAATATATACAACAATATTATTCACATAATACCTCCATATTAAAATATTATTGTATATAATTCTTTGGGTAAATGGGAAACATAAGGAGTGGTCTTAAATGAACAGTAAGGGAAAAATTGATCAACTGGTCATAATGGCTTAGTTAATAAGCATGTGAGGAAACATGATCATGGTATAAATATCTAACTAAAAAGATTAAGGGATCATAATAAATAATAATAAGACTTGATATAACAACATAGATCATGACATAGGAAAATTAGACCCTAAAATGATCATCATAGAAGTATAACACATATACCTTGGCATGGAATCATGTGACAATAATCATAAACCATAGAAATGTGACATAGGGATGTGGCATAAACTGAGAATAAAAATAAAAAATATATATTTGTTAACTACCAAGACCATAATAACATAGTGTATGGGACATCACTATCGATGTTCCATAGTGGGTTGAGCATCAAATATCATGCCCCATAATTATCTTATGACATATAAAATATTACCTCCTGAATTAGAAATCTATATCCTAACCTCCCATAACATAATGATAAAACATAAATTTTTTTTCTACATGAAATCAATCATACATCCCATGATGAGAATCCCAAGGAAGTGCGATGGGTTTCATAACATTTTTCAAATGGTGTCGCATAAGAAGAAATAAATCATTGGTTATGTTGATACAAAAAATTAAATCACCCAAAAGTACATAATAAGATTATTTAGAGGGATATTCATGAAACATAAAACAATATATGATAGATAATTTTAAGAGAGAGATTAAAATATATATGAAATTTTAAAAGATATCTCAAAAAACATTTTTAACATTTTCATAAAAATATGAAGTTACGACTTACTTTTAAAAATATATTTCAACAAAGTGAGATTTTTTTGAAAAATTTAATTTAAAAGAAACCCAAATAATAGAATACTTTAAATAAATAAATGTGAAGTAAATAAATTTGGTGTGAAATATATAAAATATTTTAAAGTTAGAAGAAAGGATTTTTCATGATTTAAGGAAGTTTTATAGGAAAATCACTTTAATAAAAGTGTTTTAAAATTTATTTTAAAAAAAGAAGATAAATATAGATATGTAGAGTATATTATATATTAAATATTTTTATTTTATAATAAGAAAAGAAAATAGTGTTGGTATGAAGTAACAAGGGCATTGAGGAGAAATCACCAGTAGAGTGGATGGTAATTATTCTTAACAAAATTATATTTTTATGAAGAAAGAAATCCATTATATAATAATATTTTGGAATGAAAAGTTAACTTCCAAAAAGAAAAAGATAAAACAACATATTAAATAGAGTAATTAAATAATATAATAGACTTAAAATAATATATTTAAAGAATAAATATTATGACCCAACAAAATGAAAATTGAGTTAACAAAAACCATTACATTGGATTCCATTTTTCTTGGACTTGATTTAACTTTATATATAGTCAATTTAGGTTTATTATTTATCTATATAAAAAAGTATTTATATTTATTTAACTTAACTCAATTTATTGATAATTTATTATTACACATTTATTAATGATTGTTTTTAAAATTAATATCCGGGTGTTAACTATCCGTCTTGTTCTATGCTTTCTTTACTATGACAGTTTTTATACATGATCCTTGATTTTGTTTTAACAGCCTAAAAAATGGTTATATAAGATACATATATATTTTTCAAATAGAATTTAAGTCCAGTGTTCATTTTATGGAAGTTATGGTGATGGTTTACAAAGAGCGGTTAAAAAATATTTTTTTTTGTGAATTTCGATTCAATACAAAAGAGTATATTTTACAATTAAATATTCTTATTTATATTAAAATTAAAAAATTATGAAAATATAATAAATTAATAATTATTACATCATATTACCAGTATTTATGTTATCTTAATTATTCATCATGGTAACATTATAACATCATTTATGTTGATGGTAAAACCAACCCAAATAATAATTTCTCAAAACTAATGAACGAATAAAAACATAAAGTTATATTATGATAATATCATTTTTATAGAAAAATAATGATTTTATCATAACATCATTATATAGATGAGTTTAATTTAAGAATATTTTATATGATAAAGTAAATGAAAGGTGTCAAAAATAATTAATTACTTTGATGGAATCGCTCCACATCCCAACATCTTCATTCATAATGAAAGACTAAGGACTCTTTATTTTGACCAAATGATATAAAAATTCAAATAATAATATATGAGAGGAAAAATTCATATATTTTTAATAGATAACTCAATGATATGAATGGTTTGGATTGGGTTATGAGATATCCTTTTGTTGGTTAAAATGGGGTGTATTTCTCTAGAAACTTTAGTTAGGTGAAGGGGAAAGATGAAATAACAAGGGAGTTGGGAGAGTTATGCAAGGAAATGTTAGAAAGACATGTATTATTGACACCTACACATAAAAAATGAAATATATAATGATATTATATCATTTTAATTGTCAAAATACAAACCACATTATTTTTACCTCCCTTTACTTATTTTTTACCTTGTTTAATCATTTAACATGACAATTATTTTTTAATAAAAAATATGAACCCTATTACTTGATTTAAATGTTTTGATTTGAATTTTTAACTCCATTTTATTATATTCAGAATCTAAAATTGATAAAATTTAATTTTAATATTAAAATTCAACACAAAAAAATAAAAATACGTTACACATATAAAAAAGTCCTTAAAAATATATCTTTTTAAAATTACATGATTTTATTTAAAATTATTAAAAATTATTATGTTTAATAAATATTAATTTTATTTTTTAATACATTTATATTAAAAAAACAATATTTAATTAAATTCCTTGCTTAAAAGTAAATTTTATAAAAATGAAAAATGTATAAAATATATATAATCATGAAAAATTAAATATATTTTTTATTAAATTAATAATTACTTTATTATATTATTATAAATTCTACTTCCCCTATATTACTCCACATAAGACCTACAATTGAGTAATAATTTATGGCTATTATGGTTGGTGATTTATCCAGTATCGATCTTCTAGTGATTTCGATGAGCTTGAACTTCTCCCATAGTCGATTTCACTCAAGATATGTTTGTTAAGGTTAATCAAAGGGTTGGTCTAGGGAAACCCCTAATGATACTTCCTCCATTCAATATTTAGAAAAACGATCCTCATAAAAAATAATTCTACTACTTGATGTAATGACTTCCCCTTTCTATATAGATTTCATAATGCCATTACTTCTATTTATATGCACTGATTCAAAGTCTATGTTACAATGATCATATTTTACTTAAATATTACTTATAATTTATCTAATTAATTATTCATATGTCTAATAATGGTATTATTATCCGTATAATCTAAAGGGTCATATAAGAAAAATGTTTTTATATTCCCAATGATCATATAATTCAAATGGTCATATTCTATTCCAATATATCACCTTACTTACCTTGTCGGAATAACCCATATCATTATGTAATTTAAATACTACAAATTTTTATAATATTTATATATTTTTTATTCTTTAAATAGTTATTATCAGTGGTATTATCCATAAGGTAGACTGAGATAAATAATCTTTCAATATTTTTTGTATTTATATTTATTTATAGTATAATACCTTTTATAATTTTATGAATTATATTTCGATTTATTATCTGGTAATGTATTTCAATTTTTTTTATAATTTTACACCTTAATGAAATAACTGAATGTTCATTTTTATGTTGTTTTAAATAAACAACATATCTTTAAAGATAATTTAGTATTATATGTTTGGGGTGTTACATTTTTACCCCTTAAAATAATTTTTCCCATGAAAAATTATTACATATATGAAAAATAATGTATTTTTTGTTATATTAAATATTCTGGAACCTATATATCTTTATGAAACTTATGATTTTACAATAAAACTTTAACCATATGGGTGTTATTGTTTCAAAAAACTTTATCTATTTGATCTTGTATCTCCACAGGTTATTCATTATAAGAGAGTTTATGTTCCAATTTTGCATCTTTCAAGTTCACTACATGTGTCAAATCTAGTATGTACTTTTTAAAATGTGGTACAAAGAACACATAATGTAGCAATGAGAGGTATGACATGTGTTTTAAGTGATAATATGAGATTCCTATTCAATTTGGAATCTTGATGGAACCAATGTATATGGGGCTCAGTTTTCCCTAATTCATAAATCTCATAACCCAATTCCAAGGAGATATTCAAGAGAATAATTTTCTACCAACTTCAAACTCTATATATTATAGAGGATTATCAACATAGCACTTTTATATAATTTTAAATTCTTTGATATGTTACTAAAGGGTTTGATGCTTTTCCTTCATTTCTTAAACATGATCAAGTCCAAAAACCTTCCTCTCTATAACTTCATCATAACATACTGTAGTTACACATCTCTTCCAACATAGAGATTCATATAGTTCTATTTGGATTATAGATTGGAAAATATAATTGTATGAGAACTCAACAAAATTTATTTTCAAATCCTAGATTCAGTTGAAAAATATAGAGAAATATCTTATCATATCTACCAAAGTATGAATTTTCTTTGAATATTAACAATCAATTTGAGGATGAAAAACAATGCTAAAGTAGTGATTTATATCCAATACTTGTTAAATAAGTTTCCAAAAAATTATTTAAACCTTGAATCCTAATCAGATACAATTTTAATTGATACCCCATTCACCCTTACCTCTTATTTTATGCATGAAATTTCTAGTTTTTCAAGTGATAAATCATCTCAAACTATAATTAAGTGTGTCAAATTTTAATTCGACCCACCAATACCTAGATGGAATTGTTTCCTTTATATGTATTAGGAATACTGATGGATAAATCCAAGGATATTTTCTCCCTCTTATATATTTTCATAGGTAATGGTTGTATAATCCCCTTAGATTCTTGAAATTAAGCCTTTATATAATAGCATAAAAATCATTGAGATATATTCTCCACAATCTATCTATTTTTTTGTCACACTATAATTTTTTCTTAAGATCTCTATACATATTTGTTTCATATTAGGTGAATATAGAATGATGAGCTATGTGTATCATCTAAAATATCTTCCTTATGTTCTGTTATAGATGGATCATATATTCAGGTTTCAAATCTTATAACTCTATCTTTATCAAGGTTAAACTTTGAAATATTTACTACCTTGTTCTGTATCTTTTTATAATATTTTTGGCCCTCCTTGAAATTCAAAAAGATAGATCCTTGAGAAATAATTTATAAAGGGTAGTATTTTATCCATTCCTTTATGATTTCTATATATATTTATTAAATATCAAGGAAGACTGAGTCTCTTTTAATCCTCATCAAGGATAGGGTAGCATAATCCTTTCTAATTGGCACAACTTCCACCTTTTTTTTCTTCCTAGGATGATAATGTTTTGAGAAATCAGAGTCTTTGAATAAATCTAACCATCTCCTTTGGATCTTGTTCAACTCCTTTTCTGTCAATATATAGTTTATGATCTTGTGATAAGTATATGTATGAAACTTTACACCACTGAGATAATTCCAAGAAATATTTAATAAAAAAATTACCATGTCTAGATCCATATCATGAGTTAGATATTTTTTATTATAGGGATTTAATTGATGTGGGGAATATGAAATCACCTTGAAATTTTCTATACAGACTCATCCCAAACACATCTTTTAAGAATCACAATAAATTGAAAACCATTTTTCATTATAAGGTAGTTTAAGTACAAGTGCAGTGCCAATCTCTTCTTAAGATTCATGATGCTATATTCACATTATTATATATATAGGAACTTTACCCCATTTCACTTTAACATAGTTAGTGGGTTTGAAAATCATGAAAAATTTCTCACAAAACATTTATAGTATCCATAAAATATTGGAAAACTATTTATATCTATCATAGTGGTTAGTTTTGTCCTTTCTTATACCACTTCAGTATTTAAAGAATCCAATGATATACCATTTTTATGATAACATGACCTAAAGTGGATACTCTTTATACCATAATTTCATGCTTAATGAACATTAAATATAATTTCTCCTTTAATAAGGTTTTAGTATAATCATAAAATTCTCTTTGTGTTTTTCATTTCTCTTAGAATATATGAGAATTCCATCGATGAATATTACCAAAAAACTTTAAAGGTAATATATAAAGACTCTATTAATCAAATACATAAATATAGTATGGGAATTTCTTAATTATAAATTGAATAACAATGAATTCATTATGTCCATATCTTTTGGGGAAGGTTGCCTCATGTATATCTTCTATCTTTCTCAAAAATTTATGGTATAAATATCAAAGATCCACCTTTAAGAAGTGTGTTCCTCGTTATGTTGAAAAAATAAATCCTTAACATGGTGTGAAAAATACATTTTATGGATTCTGATTTTATTAATTCCACAATAAATAATGCAGAAACACATTAACCAATAATTCTTTAAACAAGGACTGATGCACCCCATTGTGAAACACTTTGGTGTATAAAAACCTTATATATATTCTACCAAAATTTATTATTTAATTATTCCAATTAAATGGGGTCTATAATATAAGGTATCTTTGATATAGGAATAGAAATATGTATTAGTTTGATTGAAAAATCAACTTCAAAATCTAGGGTAAGACATCATAATTCATCCTAAGATACATCCACATATTCCTACACAATTGGAAATTATTCCAAATTGAATTAATTACCAATCATTTGAGACAAGTATGCCTCATTTTTGGATATCAAGACCTATATTAAGGATTTTTTTAAAAGGGAGTTTATAATTACAGTTACATATATATTTTATCATGGGGTGATTTTTGACATGAAATAAAACTTTCCTATTATGAAAATTGATATGAACTCTATTTTGGGAGATCTAATCCATACCTAGTATCACAAAAAATTTTATCAAGGGATGATAAACTATATTTTTTGAAAGTATCTTCCCACAAACCTCAACTAGGGAAGAGTTATATACCCCATATGAAATCATCACACCAATAGTTGTATTTTATTTATAGATACTAAAATCTATTATAGATAATACCTTTAAAATAATTGGTCTTGGGAAACTAATGAAACAATTCCTCTTGATTTTAGGGTCAATAATAAATCTAGTTTTGTATTCTTTCAGTATCGTGAAGTTTTCTTTATAGGTACAAATAGATTTATCCACCTTTTATTTTAGCTCTAGAAAGTATCTATCTATTTTAGAATAAATATTTTGGAGAAAATATTTAGTGAATAACACTTTATTAAACACCTATAATTACATAAATACAAATTATTCCTTTTTTGAATTCTTAATTATATTCCACCATTATTTATATTCACCTTTTAAATGATAAATATCTAAAAAATTCTTTCCATATTTTCAGTACTTAAGAAGAAAATTTTCTTTTTTGTTGATCTAATTCTCAAAAACTAGTGGATCAGAAGTCCTAATTAATGAGAAGGTAAGTTTCAAATGAAGGAATCAGTGGAGTTGATCCTTCCTTGTAACATTTTAGAATTCATCACGGTTCTTGTTATTATTCATCACTTGAGAAAGTGTGTGAGAATCCCTATGATGTTTTATACTCCAAATCCTATGTTGTTCAGTTTTTCATCGGTAAAATCACCATATTATCCATCCCACCCATTTTTAACTCATTTTCTCTTAGATCCATACATTACTAAAACTAAAAGGGTTTACATGATTAATAAACAACACCATCTTAAGAGAACCCGTGTAAATTACCATATACAAATTTGACCTTATGATGTCTTAATATATAACCCATTCATTTCAGCCTATGATACCTTTATTCCAACCTAGTTTTTTTTATTTTGAGTTTTCTTATAATTATTAAACTAATCCACAAAAATAACTAAACCTTACTCTGATATTGGTTGATATGAACAGAGAATTAAAATCATATATTTTACATCAATTTCAAATATTAAATATTACATCCTAAAAATAAATTAACAATACCAAAACCTAAAGGATTAATTTCTCTGGAGATTATCTATATAAATTTATCATTACACAATATTTCTTCAACATCTCCCAAAAAATTATCTACACACGACTTAATTCTAAATAGTTTCCTCCATGTAATTCTTGGGGTAAATGAGAAACATAAGAACAGAACTCTAATGCTCTATGAGGGAAAAAATTATAAAACATCCGTGAAGGGTTAGTTTTTAAAATTGTGAGAAAACTTGATCATATGAGAAATATATGATTAAAATGATTGTGGGATAGTAATATATAATCATAAAACATGATAGAACAACCTAGATCATGGAATGAGACTATATGACAACACAATGATCATTGTGGAAGTGTAACACATATACCATGGCATGAAATCATGTGGAAATAATAAACAAATCGAAATATAACATATGTATATGGAATATATAACAACACATAATTCTATCAATAGAAAATCCCATACTATAATTATTCTATATAGTATAAATCACATAAAATCATGTAGAGGACACAACTAAAACTTTAAAAATGAATAATGAATGGAATAAGTGGTATTTCTAGAAGATAAGTAACCTATACCAATGGAATAAAAACATGATCTTTGGAATAGTAATGTGACCATTAGGAATAATATTTAATCCAATAGAACAGTAAAATCATTTATGAAATTATAAATAAAATTTATGAATCTTATAAATGATAATATTATATAAATATATCATAGTATAAGTAAATAAATGTTTTAAAAATTATTAATTAAGTGTTGGTAATTTTATAAAACATAAATTTTTATCTTCAATGTTATAATTAATAAAAGAATTTAAAAGAATTTTTTTCTTCATAAAATATATTTATAAATTAATATTTTTTTTATGATTATAATTTAATTTTATGATACTATAATTATTTTTTCAAATTATTATAAAATCAGATATAATTTTAATATTAGTATTTTAAAAGTAAATTAATATTTTAATTAAATATTAAATTTCCCATATTTAGAAAATTATTTTCATAAAATGGTTTCCGTTTTTTAATTCTACATGTTTAAAAAATGTTTAGGGTGAATTTTTGACATTTTTCTAAAAACATGAATTTTTGGTGAATAGTAAAATACAATAATCTATGATAAATCCTAAATACAGGGATTTTTGAGTCATTATTGATGTAAGGATGATATAAGCCCAAAAGATAAAACTATACTTAATTATTTTAATATATTTAGTTATAAGTTTCAAACTATTCATGTTCTTGAGAAAAAATAATAAACTAATGAATAAAATAATGAGAAAACACCCCCTCTCCCCTATAAATACCACCCTCACCACTTCTTCTCATAAAACATTCTGAGCCTTCATTCTTGAAAAATATCAATCTAATACTCTTCCCAATACCCCCCATGTCTAGGATCCATTTTTCTCCTAAAAAGACTAAACCCTTTTCCCTAAGGGAGTTCTTAAAGAGGAGAAAATCAAGAGAAAAAATACTCTTTCTTTTTCTTTTAATTTATTTTCAATTTCATTGATATTCTTATCCTATCCTTAGGTTAAATTATCAAAGTGGAATAATAATTCCAATATCGTTTATATACTATAATTTTATTATGTTAATGTAATAATTTATCTTCAAATCTCCACCATTTTCCTTTCATTCTAAAAATGAAACCATCATCCTTGGTGTGTCAACTTACCACCACCATAAACGATACATTTTCATTTTTCACCATCACCTTAAAGGAAGGTAATAAAATCATTATTTTGTTTAAATAATATTTTATTATAAATATTATAAGTTATATAATGTTCTAGAACCAATATATATAAACATGATGATATAAGCTCCTAATGGTAGTAAAATCTAAAAAAATAAATTAAATCATTTACATTATCTATTTATACAATGATTCATCCTCATATAAAAAATGATATATAATATAATTTAATATAATTTAAGTTCATTTATATCATATAATCTCAATTCTGGATAATGATTTTCATTTTACAAGAACTCTTATACATATGCACAAGTGAACCGATCATGAAAACCAAGAAAAAACACCCTTAGAACAATGAAATTGAAATATATAACTCATAAAAATGACCATAAAAGAACTTAATAAATTTATAATAAATAAGATAAATTTATAATAGGTTCATTATTTATTAATTAATGAATCTAATTTTATTATCCAGGATATTAAAATAAATAAAGCATTCAAATATAAGGTAAATAGATTCTTGAACCCAATTTCCTTTATTTGGGTTATTCCTATTTTGTTCCAAATTTTAGTAGGGATATTCATTCAATATTCCTAAAATATTATTTCATTTTTCCCCTTTTCATTTCTAGGATATACATGCTTCCAATATAATTTTATGATAAATGAAAATATTTTTCCAAAAGAACTCTTCTTTCTAAAAACACATGTTTTACTTCTCTAGATATTTTTTCTTCTTTATTAAATATTGATGATTCTTATACCAACTATTTTATTCCATTTTTACTCAAGTAACCACAAGTATATTCATGAATTTATTTTTTATGAAACTATCTTGAAACCCATTTCATCTCCATTGGTTATTTTATTTCTACTATTGATATAAATTCTATGTGGCATTCATGATTATGTAAATGTTATGATATGAAATGTGTTCCTGAAATTATATATCACTCCAATGAATTGGGTAATGTGATGTATCTGATGAGATAATGTGTAATATTCATGAACATGATACTATATTTGTTGACAATCATGATGATGTTATGATTATGCACATATATTATGGGTGATAATGATGCTATATTTGTTCACAACTATGTGTGGTATTCGAACACTATGATATGATGTTTAATTTTATTATGTAATGCCATATTCTATGAATTTATCTAATGCTTCCTCTCAATTTTATGATGATGTTACTTTTCTTATATTATAAAGATGATTTTTATGCTCACTCATGTTTCATTACACTTATTCATCCTCTTATTGGGCTTTTAGGTCACCGATTTTTTTGATGTATATCCTCAAGAGAATACTTTCACTAAATGGAAAATGAAGGAAAAAAGAAGCTAGAGAAGAGAGAATTAAATAATCTTTATGTTTTATTATGTAAATGTTTTATATTGTCCTAATTTTCCTAAGACACGAAACCCTTGGATCCTAGTTTTGTAAAAAGTTTATGTCTATTATATTTAAAATTATGTGACAATAATGTAGTAAAGTAAGGTCGCTATAATTGTCATTAGATCACAGTTTAGTTATTTTGGGAATTAGGATTAGAGAACCTTAGTGAAAACATTTAGTATGAGATTATGTATATGTTATCACCAAATAATATTTTTTTAGAAAAATGATAAACATAGGGATCTTACATGATATACCTTTACTGTTTATTTCATAAAAAATAATTTATTTTTTTGTGAATTATTGACCTATGTTTTTTTAAAACATTTTCTATTTCAGGAAATGATGGGAACCAGGAGAAACCAAGCCAAAAACCCATGTGAGGGACAACACATTGATTTACCGAACGACATCCCCAATTCATTTCAAGGTGGAGTAAAAAATTTCATGGCGATGATTACCCAACAATATCAGGTTATTAACAATAACCTAAATAATTTTTAATTCCATCCTTCACCTAAGATGTAGAAACAAGATATAAAGTATTTTATGTAGTAATTACCACTAACATTTTGTGGATCGTCCAATCTACTAGTCATGAAACTATGGGTCAAACAATAGAGAAGATATTTTCTGTGATTAACTCTTCTGACATGGAGAAGGTGACTATAGTGATTTATCATTTAGGAATAGAGGCCGATAAATAGTGGGTGTTGATTAAAAACACCAAGTAAAAGAATGAAATTGAAGAGATGGAGTGATAATACCGGTATGAAATATTTATTAACAAGTATTTCCCTTGAACTCTTTGTATGATGATAGAGAGAGAATTTATAGACCTGGAGAGAAATAAAGGTGAATATGTCATGGATTATGATAAAAAAATTTACAAGGCTTTGAAGGTATGCATGAGTTTTGTTATCACCAATGATAGAAAAATATATAGATTCTTTAGTGCTTTAATTCCACTCATTTGAAAGGATCTAGAAATTCTAGAATTTGGTAGTTATGAAGAAGTTTTTAAATGTGATCTCAAAGTGGATATGGAGTTTGGATAATGGTACCATAGCTATGGAGATAAAAAATTAAAGATGGAATATCAAGATTTGGGATCTAATGAAAATGGTTGAAAGAAATATCAACTAATCACATCTAAAAAATATAAGAAGAAGCGTAATGGGAATTGTGTCAAAGGGATGGGGAAATTATTAAAGTGTTGGAGAGAAGGACACCAAGATCATTAATTTCAAAGATACATGAGGAAGATGGAAAATGTGGTGGAGAAAAGGAGAACAACACCCAAGGTCTAATGCTTCAATTGTAGGTGGTAAGGGCACTATGAAATCCAGTTCACTAAACCTAAAGTCCTTGAAGCTAATCAACATTAACAACCACCAAATCCAAATGATAAAGGGAAATATTTTTCCATTACTACTACTGAGGTGAATCTCAACAATGAGGTGGTGATAGGTACGCTGGTTATTCATTGAAGAACATAGAACATACTATTTGATTCTTATTCTATGCATTCTTTCATATATTGATAGTCTAGTATAAAAATTCAAACACCACTTCAAAATATAGAGTTTGAGTTGTCTATGATAACTAAAATGGGGAAATTATTTCATATAAAGTATATAACTCTTCCCTAGTTAATGTTTGTGGACTGAACCTTCCATAAAATATAGTCGTACTTCCTTTGGTGAAGTTTGATTCTATATTGGGCATGTATAAACTATATTTATAAAAAGGAAACATGAACTGTAGGGAAAGGGAAATCACACTTCACGTAATGAGTAATCCTCCAATTTGGTACAATTTTAAAGAGGAAGATGAATACACTTTAGATTAATCATCTCAGGTGTGGATATTATTTCATTATGATCAAGAATATCTAGCTCAAATGATTGAGACAAAGGAGAGAACCATTCTTGAATAGATTTCCATTATGAGGGACTATACTAATTTGTCTCTTAAGGAATTTTATTAGATTCCTCCTAACTGAGAAGTTGAGTTCCCAATTGAACTTATTCTAGGATCTCTTCATATATAAAAGACACTTTATAAAATATACTCCATTGAGATGGAATAGTTGAAGACAAAGATATAAGATGGACAAGGGTTTTATATGACTTAGTGATTCACCATGGGGTGCACTAGTCCTCTTCATCAAGACGAAGGATGGATCAACACGCCTCTACATTAATTATCAAGATATCAATAAAATAATGATAAATAAAAATTATCCTCTTCCATGGGTAGATGAATTGTTCGATCAACTGCATGAGGAAAAGTATTTTTCTAAGGTGTACTTTCAGTCAGTATATCATAAATTAATGGTGAGGAAGGATTGTATTTCCAAGAATTCCTTTTAAATTAGGTATCAGCATTATGAGTTCATTGTGATTCCCTTTGGATTCACTAATTCTCTAGAAATATTCATGGACTTAATGAATAGTCTTTAGAGATTACATTGACAAATTTTTGGTAGTATTTATTGATGATATTATGATATACTATAATATGAATGGGGAACATGTAAAGCATTTTAATACTATGATAAAGACATTATGAAGGGAGAATTTTTTTTCAAATTATAGTAAGTGTAATTTCTTGTTGGGATAAGTATCATTCTTGGGAAATTTTTCACCATCAAAGGAATATATCTGGACCCTTCTATGGAAATGGCAGTCAAAGAGTGGCCCTTGAAAAAATTTATCATAGAGATATATATTTTCCTTGGTATATATGTGTATTACTGGAGACTTTTGAAGAACTCATCATGATTTTCAAAAACACTAACCAAGATGACTCTGATGGGAGAGATGTTTTTCTGGACTAGTGAATGTGAAAACCACTTCAATGAGTTATAAAATATTCTTATCACCCCTCCAGTAGTCACACTTCTGACAAGGGGGAACTCTTTGTGGTATAAATATATTATTTAAAGAAGGGTTCATGATGTGAAATGATGAAAAATGATAAAGTGATAGCCTTTTCCTCAAGGTGTTAATAATTTATTGAGAGAAACTATCCCACACATGATTTGGATTTAGCAGTTGTTATTTCACATTGAAAATATGGTGTCATTATTTCTAAAGGGAGAAGTGTGAAATATATACTTATCATAAGATCCCAAAATATATATTTACACATAAGTATCTTAATACGTTCTATCAAAGATGGTTAGATCTCATCAAGTATTGTGATGGATCAATACACTACCATCCTAGAAAAGAGAATAAAGCAGTGAAAGCTGTATGTAGAAAGGATCCTACAACATTATCAATGATGAGAATTGAGAAGGATCCAATCTTATTATATTTTAATAGTATGGGCATGAGAATAATTATGGAAGGAACATCATCAATCATTTCACAAATGATTGCTAAAATATCCATCCTGAAGAAAATAACAGATACTCAAGGAAATGATATGGAAATTCAGAATAAGTTGGAAGCTATCAGAAAATGGAAATACTAAGAGTTCAAAATTAATGAGGAAATATTTGTAAGAATTGGGTCAGGATTATGTATACCATCCAATCCAAGGTAAATGAATATCTTATTCATGAAAAACATTGCTCAAACTTCTCTCTTCATCTAGCAAGCACAATGATGTATCGAGATATCCGAGATAACTATTAGTGGTATGATATGAATAAAGAGATAAAAAAATATACATCAACATGCCTAGTATGTTAAAAAGTGAAGGGTGAAAGGAAATGTAATAAGGGGATGATGCAACAATTACCTATACAAACATAGAAACAAGAAAACATCACCATGTACTTTCTCACCGAACTTCTAAAGGAATCTAGAGGAAATAATTCTACATGCATTTCTTTGTATAATTTTACAAATAAAGATCACTTTATCAAATTATAGAGGTCTTATCACTGGATCAACGTTCATGGATATCCATAATTTAATTCATAAGGCTGCATGGAGTACCACTATCGATTATATTTGATCGTTATTCTAGATTCACCTTGAAGTTCTGGAAAACTCTCAAACATGCTCTAAAAACCGTGATGAACTACATTATGTATTATCATCCTCAAACTGATGGCCACTCTAAGTGGAATATTAAGACACTGGATGAAATGTTGATGGCATGTTCTACAGACATCAAAGGAAGATGGTACCAACATCTCCCTCTGGAGGAGTTCTCTTAAAACAATAGTTTTCACTTGAGTATCTAAAGGAATCCATATGAATACCTTTATGGGAAAATATACAAAACATAGGTGTGATGGGATGAATTTAGTGAACCCAAGATTCTAGGACAGGAAATGGTCAATGAAATTTCAGAAAAGGTGAGAACCATTTATTAGCACATCAAGGAAGCCGAATGTCGACATAAGAGCTATGCGGACAATCGTCTATGAGACCTAGAATTTAAGGATAGAGACATGGTATTCCATTGAAGATATACATGGAATAAGATCACGAGATTGGTGAATAAAGGAATGATGAGTCCCAGGTATATAATCCCCTTTTAGATTATTGATCATGTCTGAGCTGTGTCCAAACAACTAGAACTTCCACCTAACATTTATCAAGTACACAATGTATTCCAGTATCCCACTTGAGGAAGTACATGCTAGATCCATCACATGTACTAAATCCAGAGGTGGTATAGTTAGGAAATGATCTCTCTTACGAGGAGCATCTGATGATGATATTAGATCATAGAAATAAAGATCTATGCAAAAAGACTACACACCTGGTCAAAGTAATTTAGAGAAATCATAATTATGAAGAGGAAACATGGAACCAGTTGAATATATGAATGATAATTACCATAATTAGTCTTTTCCATAGTTTTTAAAATGAAATTTCAAGGGAAAAATTTCATAAGGGGGGAAGAATATAACAACCCATAATTTTATAAATGGAAACTCCCTTCCTGAAATTATTCCATATAGTAGAAATCACATAAAATTAGAGAGATAACATAATAAAAACTATAAAAATGAATAATAAATGGAATAAGAGGTATTTATAGAAGTTAAAGAACCTATACCAATGGAATAGTAACTTGAAAGTTGGAATAGTTATGTGACCATTATGAATAGTAATCCAGACAATAGAATAGTAACCTCATATATGAAAGAATAAATAAAACTTAGGTATCTTATAAATGATAATATGATATAATTATATCATATTATTATTAATTAAATGATTTAGAAATTATTAATTAAGTGTTGGTATTTTTATAAAACATAAATGTTTATTTTAAATTTTATAATTAATAAAATAATTTAAAAGATTTTTTTTAATAAAATATATTCATAAATTAATATTTTTTCTTATTATTATAATATAATTTTATGGGACCTTAATTAATTATTCAAAGTATTATAAAAATAGTTTTAATTTTGAGATCAATATTTTCCAATTAAATGATGATTTTAATTTAAATTTAAATTTACCATATTTAAAAAATTATCCTCATAAAATGGAGTCCATTTTTTAATTCTAAATGTTTAAAACTGGTTAGGGTGAATTTTTGGGATTTTTCTAAAATAATTGAATTTCTGGTGAATAATAAAATATAATAATTTACAATAAAAGATAAATACATGATTTTTTTGTCATTATTGATGTAAGGATAATGTAAGATCAAAATATTAAACTATAATTTATTATTTTAATATATTTAGTGATAAGGTTTAAAATATTATTATTCTTGATCCAAAATAATAAACTAGTGAATAAAAAAATTTGAAAACACCCCTCTCCTCCCCTATAAATACCTCCCCTCACTACATATTCTCCTCACACCTTTCAAGAGCCGAATCCTGACTAGGATCTGCCCAATAATCTTCCCCAACCCCTATCTCATGCCTGAGATCCTTTTTTCTCACCAAATTAACAAACCATTTTCCCTAAGGAGGTTATTAAGGATGATAAAATCAAAAGGTAAAATCCTATTTCTTTTTCTTTTAATTTCTTTTAAATTTCATTTAAGTTATTATAATCTTATCTTCTATACTTATCCAAGTGTAATGAAAACTCTAGTATATTTTATATATTGTAATTTTATTATATTAATGAAATAATTCATCTTCAAATCTAATTCATTTTTTTATCCTAAAAACGAAAATATCGCCTATGGTGTGTCAATCTACAGCCATCATGGACGATGCATTTTCAATTTTCAATACCACCTTCAAGGATGGTAATAAATTAATTATTATCATTATATAAGACTTTATTATACATATTATAATTTATATAATGTTATAGAACTTATATATATAAATATGATAATTTAAGCTCATAATGGTCGTAAAATCTGCCAAAATAAGTTAGATCATTTTCATTAACCATTTATCAAATGATCCATCCTTATATCATATAAAAAATGATATATAAGATCATTAATCTTATTTAAGTGCATTAATAACATATAATCTCAATTTTTAAGAATTATCCTCATTTTACATGAACTTTTATACATGTATACAAGCAAACTGATCATGAAATCCAAGAAAACGAACACCCTCAGAACAATGAAATTGAACTCTATAACTTGTAAAAACAACCATAAAAGATCTTAATAAAACTATAATAAATAAAATAAATGTATAATAGGTTATTTATTTATTTATTAATGAATCTAATTTTATTATCTAGGATTTTAAAGTGAATAAATAATTCAACATAAGGCAATGGGATTATTGAACCCAATATCATTTTTTTGGGTTATTTCTCTTTTGTCCCAAATTTTAGTATGTATGTTCTTTTAATATTCCTAAAATATAATTTTGTTATCCTTAAATTTTAATTTCTAGGATATTCATTAATCTAATATGGTTTTATGAAAAATGCAATTATTTTTCCAAAAGAACTCTTCTTTCTAAAAACACATGTTTTACTTCACTTAAGATTGTTTTTTATTTACTCAAGATTGAGGATTATTATACCATGTATGTTATTACCATTTTATTTTGGGAACAAAAAGGTTTATTCTTGAATGTATAATTTATTAAATTCTCATGAAACCCATTTCCATTCCATGGTTATTTTAAGTCTACGATTGATATACATTCTATGAGGCATACATGATTATAGAAATGTTATGATATGACGGGTGCACCTAGAATTATATAGTGATCCAATGAATCAGGTAATGTGATTTATCTCATGAGATAATGTGAAATATGCTTGAAAATGATGGTATCTTCATTAATAATTATTATGATGTTATGATTATGCTCATATGTTATGCGTGAACATTATGCTAGATGTTTTCAAAACTATGTGTGGTATTTGACCACTAAGACATGATGTTTCATTTTTTATGAATTGAAATATTACATTAATTTATCTAATGATTACTACCATAATAATGAGTTTTTTCATTTTCTTATATTATTATGATTATTTCTATGATCACCCATGATTAATGACTCTTATTAATTCTCTTACTGGTATTTTATCTCACCCATTATTTTGATATACATCCTCAGGTGAATACTTGTACTAAGGACAACACAAGGGACAATAAGAAGATATATTATAATGAATTAAACAATATTTATTCTTTATTATGTAATTTTTTTATCTTATTAAATTTTATAAGACACTAAATATTAGGATATTGGTTATGTTATCTTTTATGTTGTTTATCTTTAAAATGTTGTAATAATCATGCAAGAAAAGTAGAGTCACTATAGAATAAACATTAGTATATATATAAAAATATATATCTAGGTTAACTATAAATATAATAATAACATAGTGGATCAAGAAGAACTACTTGAGTCCTATAGTGGATTTAGAGTAATGAATAATATCCTATACTTATATCATGAAATATAGAACATTACCCAATGCATTAGAGGGCTATATCTGACCAAAAATGGTATTTTCTTAAGAATAAATTAAGTATTGGTTTAGTTGAAACAAAAAATACAATAACCCAGAAGAAGTATATCATAAGAGAAATTATTTAATAATTGTTGAAACATAATACCATAGAATATAGATCTTTTTTAGATAGTGTGGAAAATGGATAAAAAATCATAAAAAGAGTTTTCTTAAAACATTTTTGATATTTTCATAAAAATAAAATGTGAAAACTAACTTTGAAAAATAATTTTAATGATGGTGATATGATTATTTTTTTTCAAATTATTTTAAAATAATAAATTATAATATTACTTTGAAAAGAAATAATGGTTAATTAAATAAATGTGGAATGGGAGTTACCAAATACATGAAAGATAAAAACAATAAATTATTAATATTTTAGACAGTTTTAGAGAAAAATAACATTGGTAAAAGAGTAAAGAAATTTATTTTTCAAAAGTATATAGGGGAATATAGTGTTCAAAATATTATACATATTATTATTTTAAAAATAAAAAAAATAGAAAATATTATTGGTAAGAAATAATATAATCATGGTTAATAATACACCAATTGAGAGGATGATTATTATTCTTAACATAATTATATTTTTAGGAAGAAAAAAATTCCTATAATGTGTATATTTTGAAATGAAAATTAAATTTACCTATAGAATGGTTGAATATAATTTTAGACCCCAACAGATCATGAAAAGACATTGAGAGGGAATGTAGTGAATTAGAGTCCCCAAATTTTATTGAGTTTTTCTTTGTTTTAATTAGCTTATCCTATATTTGAACCTCTATCCTAGTTAAAAGGAGTGGATAAATCAATGAGCTCTCCAATTTCACCTTACTATATAATTATGAAATATAAAAGAATAATACAAAACAATATTTATACTGTTCAAAATCGATGTGAGATCCTAATCCATTCCGTGTTCAACTTCTATTGAGTACATGGATTTTATTATCACTATAGAATTTTAGTGATTACCAATGTAGTTTAAGTTTCACACAAAAGTTAGTTCGGTATCATACAATTTACAAAATGCATGAAAAATAAAATTATGAAATGCATGATGTTGTTTATATTGGTACTACTAATTTTCAAGGTTTTTATTTATACTAACACAACCAGTTCTTCAAGGACCCTCCACTAACTCTGGAAAGATAAATCTAATCTTTCTATGGATATCATCAAATAGAATATGGTATCCTCTCTCAAGAAATATATCCTAACCATTCCAAATTATTTAGAAAGGGTTGTGTACATGTTGGTTCTATTGTATCTCATCAAATTCACTATGTATGTTGACCATAGTAGTTTTATTCTGTATAAGGGCCACGATACAAAAATTATCAAAAATAATGAATGTGATAATCCCTCATTTACTTCATCTTCTCAAGTAATTATTATATAGTTTATGTTTCCTAAATGTTTCACAAAGTGTCAAAGGCCCTCTATTATTTTCTTCAACTGTCAAAAATAGACAACAACAATTTCATAGTATGATATATATCTCTGGGTTTTTCTTTATTAAATCAAAAAGGATGAAGTAGGAGTTAAAAAAGTCGAATTTTCAAGATTATATATCTCTTAAATATTCTATGTACCCATGAGTATTGTTCCTTCTTAGAATATGAAATCCCTAAGATTCCTACACATTTAAAACTCATTTTAAAACGAGTCTCACAAAATTTTTCTGAAGACTCATAGACTCACATCTTCATGATATCTGAAAATATCACAAATATATCCTTAATATCCACTAATTTAAATTTCATTCCACATTATCATATATATATATATATTTCATCACAGAGCTACAACAAAAACCCATCCTATAAACCTCACAATTCAAATCACCCTTATGAAAAAATGATTTTGAAAATGATGTTTTTATGTATAATTTTTATGAAAATGATTTTATGAAAATGACATTCATAAAAATAATTCTCACACATACTTTTGATTTATCCTTATGAAAATTTTGTATAAATTACTTCCTGATTATACAACCTCAAAAAATGATGTTTACATAGTAATTTATTCCTTTATAGAATCTCTTAAAATTCTATATTTCTTACTTCACATCCTTTTTGGCTGAAATATTTAAACGCATAGGAAGAATAATAATTATGATGTTTATTGAATGATATAATCAATGAAGAATAAAAAAATTTATGGATTCTTCATCCTATATCTTAATAATTTCCTTACTATAAATCTTTTGACAACCTTTATTCAAGTTGTATTAATCTTAATTTATAAAGATAGTTAAAATAAAAAATAACTGGCATACCATGTTTTATATGATTTATTTATCCTCACAAAAGAGCGTATACTTCATATGAATCCTTATATGTGGGAAAATTATCCACTTAATAATATGTTAGCTAGTTGTTCTCATGGAACAATTGAATTGGGCATGATATGGGATTCTAATCGCATGCAAGCCCGATATAGAAGATGATTCCCCCAAAAAACCATTTAAAAAATGGTGTTCACATATTAAAAATTGAAAATTTTATAGAAAAACCTCCTCCCACAACATAAATAGCTTCAGGATGGATCTTCATTATAATTAAAAGCAATGAAATACCAACTCAATGAAATCTATCCAGAGCCAATGCTCTTTAATGGTGTTTCATGATGACCCTTTGGGAGGAGTCTAAAAACTATTCACCTGAGTGATTACTGTAGTATCCTTATGCCCTGATGGCCTACATATCCTCTTTAATTCTTCCACTGCCACTCTTATTTGGCTCCCAACATTTATTTGGGCCAGTTCCACTATATTGGCTAGATTTTTTGGATTATTGAGTTAGTTTATAGTTGGATGAATGTTTTCCTTTTAACTCTTAATAATTTTCATAACCAAAATATCAATCTAAAGAGTTTAACTATAATTTATATCATATAAAGTCTTAAAAACTTACAATACCTCTATGAATATCTATTTTAAAAATTATCTTTTTTTATAATTTTTTATTTTAACAAAAATTTGGTAGTAAAAAACCTCTTATTTTAAGTTTTCTTCTTGAAAACGTAAAAAATATATCTCCCACAATTTAACCATGTTAAAAACCAATGATAATTTTATTGGGAAATCAAACAAACATACCCCATGATTTTAGTACGTGTTTTCATTTAGGATAAATTTGACAAGTTCGATATCTTATTATGTAAGGAACATTGAATTAAATGGAATAATTCTTTATTATAATAAAAAATAAAATATATGACAATAAAAATAAATGGAACATAATTAGTAAAATAAATTAAGTAATTATAAGAAGAAAAATTTTAAATATTCATGGCTAAAAAAATCCTTTGTTTAGAAACATTACTTTTTATTGTATATTATATGATATTTATTTAAAATCTAAATTTAAAAATTTTAGAATTTGGATTTGATAAAATGAACTTAATTTTTGGATTAATCATATGAAAATTAGCTTTAGGTTAATTTTAAGAATTTTTATGAAATGATTGATTATTAAGTGAATAGTGATAATTTTTTATACAAATACAATAATTTTTATGAAATCATTGTGATATAAGAATGAATTAAAAATATATAAAACCATTGGATCAACCAAAAATCCATCTAAGGAGTAAATAAAACATTTAAAAATATTATGTTTAATTGGGATAAATAAGCTTTGATGTTTGGAACATAATTTATATTTAATTTTAATAATTTTTTTTTCTATTTTCCTTTAATTGAGTTGAAAAGACCTAGAAATTTTGTGGAAATTTTTTTCTTAAATACATGGGAATTTTACGAGTCTGTGAAATCTGACAGCGCGCGATTCCAGGGCCTAGAGTGCCCAAAATGATCCGTAGAAGTTTTGTTTTGCTTAAATTAATGCGCGTAAGCAGTTTTCCTGAAAAAGTGGAATAACTCTTAAATGGTTACTCAGATCAGAAATCCTAGGCCATTGTTGCACTCATGATGGCAGGTTTACCCTAGGCATGACTTAATTTTAGTCGACGTGGACCTCCTGTGAGAAAACCCAAAAATGGCATAACTGTAAATAAAATAATTAAATAAAGTTATTTTATTTTTCAAATTCATATAATTCACAAATGGTAACTTGGATTATAAATCCGTGACCACTGCTGAACTTGTGAGTGTAGGTTTTCTTTAAACAGATACTAACTTGGGCTGGTGAGGGCTACCAGAGGAAGTATGTTTTTGGCTGCAAATAAAATAATTAAGTTTCAATTATTTTATTGTAAAATTCATAACTTTTAAACGGTAACTCAGATTGAAAATACGAGGGTACCTTTGGGTTCATTGGGGCGTGATTCACCTAGGAAAAGACTAAACTTGACTGGCGCATGTCGAGGGTGACTGTTAATACTTTTACGAACTTTTTTTCTGGTACGTTTAGTAAACGTGCGAGCAGTGTTTTATATCTTTCGAACCAGTTCTTGGAATTGAAATCTGAGGGCACCGTTGAACTGACAACATCAGTGATTTCTTAGTGAGACCTTAACCGCAGTTTCATTCTAACGTGAATGGATGTTAGTTTTTGGGGTTTTTAAATAAAATTAAATAAAAATAAGGTGTGCTTATTTTTATTTGTTGGTGGTTAAAACCTACAAGTGGATGTTAGAGGCGGGACCCACCCACACATAACCTCCCTTGGGAGGATATTATTTGGTGGGGCCCACCTGATG
Organism: Viscum album; assembly: GCA_963277665.1. Classification (NCBI taxonomy): domain Eukaryota; kingdom Viridiplantae; phylum Streptophyta; class Magnoliopsida; order Santalales; family Viscaceae; genus Viscum; species Viscum album. Next base: position 152,299,136 of record OY728159.1, read on the forward strand.
TTTAACACCTCTTGTAATGAATTAGGTGGGGCCTAGATGGGCTTTAACCCCTTGAACTCCCCATAAATGTGGGAAACTCTTGAACTTCCCCATAATGGTTCCAATTCACCCAAGAATTAATTAATGGATTCAATTAATTAATTTTTGAAATCTTTTGAATTCTTGCCAACCATTAAAATAATAGTGAGTCTGTTATTTTTGGGTTGGCATAATATTTTGGTGGAGCTTGAGAGAGGGCTTGGAGAAACCTTGGAGAAATTCACCCTTCAAACGAAGAACCACCGAAGAACGATGAACTTATCCATTGATCTTCGACCGAGTCAAAAGAGAAGGAGCCGACCGCGACGAACGCCGATGATGCTTCTTCCTCGTTCTCCTACCTCGGATGCTTTTTGACATCAACAGAATGACGTCCGACTTCCCGCGACTCGGTCAATGATCACCGAACTCGAGGTAGGGGGATTTGAGTTTTTTTATGTAAGAGTTTTAACCTCTGTTCTTCATCGTTCAAATTTATATATTATGAAATGCCAAATGTTATCGCCATGATGTGGATGGCTTAGACTGCACGAACATGGCCCAACCCTCCCCCTTTAGTTATTCTTGTTTGTTGACGATGGAGGCGGTACACGTGGTGACCGACAACGAGCCGACCATGAAGAAGCCGATGGCGCAAGGCCACTGAGTCTCCACAAGGTTGAGGCACTGCTGTACCGCGCAGAAAACCGAGCAGCGGCCATTCAGGCTATGGAGGTGCCGAAGGGGCGCGGTTTCATCACACCGTGCTGAAAAAAGGGGGTCACGACTAGGATGGCCGCGGCAGTCAGACGATGAGCACGACACCGTCACACCGCGCGGAGGAGCTGAAGGCCACGGCTAGGCCGGGCCGCGGTGGAGGGGGTGTGGAGCCTCCACGCCGCACGGAGGCCAGTAGAACCGCGACGCCGTCGCGACACGGTCGAGGAACCAGGGGCGGCTGGATGAGCTAGCCACCGGTGAAAGCTACAGGCGAGACCCCTCAAGTCCTGTGGGTCACCTGAACGGGAGCTTAGTGCCGGTTTTGTTCGACAACAGGGGGAACAACACCCCCCTCCCACGCGTGGCCAGCCCGACCATGCGGGCCGGCCATCCTGGCCACGCGGGATGCTGGGGCGGGCCGCCCCCTCTGCCCGGGCCAGCCACTCGGGCCGTGCCGCCCCCACGGTCCGGGCCGCCTTCGGGCCGGGGCACCCAATCGGGTCGGGCCGACCACTCAAGATGGGCCACCCCCTTGGACAGGGTTGGACCCGCGGACCGGGTCAGACCCTGGTTCGGACCGGGTTGGGCCGGGTCGGTCTAACTGGGTCGGACCGGACCTGGACCCATTTGGCCAGTTTACACCTTTTCGCCCCTATCTTAGGCTATGAGTGTCTGTTTGATAAACCACTTGCGGAGGGAGAATTCTTGGAGAGAGAAAGTTCTTTTGGCATACCCCACATGAGGTTTGTTCATAGTTGGAGTACAGTCGGGTCGGTTTGTACCTAAAAACCAACCGTGCCACTAGAACAGAAATGCCAATAAATCACAGACCCGACGTCCGATTGACGCACCGTCTATCACGTTGGAACCCTTACGACATGGTGGTCCTTTGTGTTACTACTTTTTTTTTATTTTAGTGGTGGTAGAGGTACAAACGAAATACCGAGGGAAAATTCTACGGAACTCAAGCGCACCGAGTGCGACGAATCCAGTGGCTGATAGTGAGGCGGAGGTTGGAGACAGATCATACGGAGGTCAGCGCTCAACGATCCTGTGTGGGTCAGCGCATACTGATCCTACGTGGGTCAGATCCTGTGTAGGTCAGTGCTCAACGATCCTGTGTGGGTCAGTGCATAACAATCCTGTGTGGGTCAGATCCTGTGTCTGTCATTGCAAGGGTTAGTTCCTATCGATCCTGTGTGGGTCAGACTCCATGTGGTCAGAAGCAGTGCCTCTTGACAGAATAAGATGATCTACCTTTGCGACTAATCATCTGTACTTCTATACTTCAATGAAATCCTAGTTTGAGCTGATTCACTGACTTTCGTGTTTTCCTCATGACTGAGATGGGTTACTAAATAACTTAGGTATATGTATGGGTATATACCTAAGTAAGGGTTATCCGTTGACTCCATACTTTGTGTGTAGAGACCCGTATCTTGACGTACATGGACATTACATTACATTTGCGGAATACTTAGTACATAACAAAAACACACACACAAGGATCGTAATAGTTTAGTGTCTTTGGAAACTCGGAATAAAATCTTCTAATCGTGGGGAAAGATCTTCAACATCTCCCATAAAGATCTTCCTTTTTTTTACATAAAACCTTTCTTTATATCCTGGGGAAAAGAAAACATAAAAGGGTGAGCTCAAATGCTCAGTAAGGGTAAACAAAAGAAATATCAATCACATCATATATATAAGAACATAGCTTTTGGAAATCTTAACCTGCAAAAGAGCTCATAATATCATAACATGGGATAAATCATAGAAGTGAAAATGAGATCCCCATAATCATAACATAAAACTTGAAACTTTGTGGCATGCACACATAATCATGGAAAATCATTTCTTGTTAGTCATGACTCATCGCCAAGACTATCTTAGTGGACAAAGTCCCTTTCTGAACCGAGTTCACTCCTCGTTTCAGTCCTGTATCACTGAACCGAAATAACCTTCCGTTCCAGCCATGTCTATCTCATGAGATATAAAATCATTACCCAATGCATTGGAGGGAGATATAGGTCCCACCCATCTTATAATGAATCCTTTATTATGTGTGCCACATAATCATAAAACATACATCATCGCATAACGCATGTAACAAAAATGGGATTCTTGAAACATCATGACATCATAAATCAATTCATATAAGATAAAGGAATTCATAAACATAATTCCATCACAACATAGTCAAATCAATGTAAAAATATGGATAGAAATAGAACCCTTTATTATCTTAGATGGAAAATAATTTTGATAAAACACTTGAATTGAATTCTTGAGGAAAATATCCTTTCTTCTTCAAAATCAATTTCTTTTCACAAAACATCATGCAATTTTAAAAGAAAGAGATTTTATTGAAAATAGTCATGAAATATTTTAGAGGAAGCTTCATGAAAATAAGGATTTATAAAACAGTAGAAATCCGTTCGTTCCGTATAAGTTAAAAAAACATTCTTCGTACTTTTGTCGGAAAAGTAAAAAAGTACCTCGTACGAAAAACATCAAAAGATTCCTTTCATTTCTTTTACTAAAAACTAACCGAAGGGTAAAAATGGATTTAAACAATTGTAGGTGGATGGAAATAATATTACATATTGATGAAACATGGATGTGGATGATAAAATATACCCCAGTAAATACTTACGAATAAACAATCTCGGATAAAAATGAGATTGTGATATTTCCCTTACCTTAGGTCCGACTTGCTTTGTAAGTGTCCGAACCTCCTGTATAATGATTTAAATCATGTTATTGACTTATTACAGAATCATATTCATTGTTATGATATCATATATGGTTCACTTATGACATTATATTACCCGTTCTTTTGTAAATTCCATGTTAAAGAAGCGTTTTGGGTAAAATCGTTTCATTTATCGTAGGTGTTTTGACTTGTTGTTCTTGACATCATTATTACTTATATCATGATTTACGTACTTCCAGAATATAAAATATGATTTATATATCATATATATTCAGTATATATATATATATAATAGGTAGATAAATAAAATGAAAAACACCGTTCATGGAGACGGTAGTCCGTACGTACGCATGAACGCTGTTTTCCTTTCCTTATTGTCTTGAAATGGAAGTAAGTAGATGACATACATATGTATATATATACATAAATCCAGTAGATTTATAATGTCATATATTTCATTATTATTTTTTTATATATACATTATAATCATTCTTAAATGGTTAACATGGAGAATGAATCTCATCGCGTCGTGGAGACGGTATTCCGTACGTACGCACGAGCGATGATATCATTTCTATAAATATTGAATTTAATTGGAGTGGATTATACAGTATATCAGAATCAATATGATGTTGTAATAACTATGTATAGTTATTTTTTACACCATTATACCCATCCATGTAAGGTGGTGGTGGAAAATAGATTACACCACGGCGTGGAGACGGTATTCCGTACGTACGCACGCGCGGTGATTTCTTTTTCCGTAGGATGGATAGATGGTGAAATAGGGTTGTTTCATACTTATAATAATATATCAGTATATGAGTGATACTGATGTTATTACTTCATAATGAAACAACCTAATAAGAAGAAGTGGAAGAAGAAATAAAGATGAAAGAATTGGTAACGGTAATTACCTCTTCTTTGAAGCGCCTCTTTGAGACCTCCTCTTAGGGCACTAAAATTGGTCTTTGAGGAAGACCAGAACCTCTAGGATGTTTCTAGGGAAGTGGAGAAGAGATTTTGGCAGGGGTTGGCCGAGCTTGAGAGCTCCAATTGGTGTGAGGAGGAGGGGGAGGAGGTATCCTTTTATAGGGGAGGAGAGGGGCACCTTAGGAATATCTCAAAATATTATTTTATATTAAAGTCAAAATCGGTTTATAATGGTTCCAAAGGGTCTTATTTCGAAGATAAAGTGGGGATGGGTCGAAATCCTATCAACCAATAGGATTTAGACAAGTTTAGGGTATTATTTTAACCTTATCAATTAGATTTAACTCTAAGTTAAATAATTTAACTTTTACCATGTCTTTTTGTTTTCTTTCACTATATGGTTAATAAACTTACTATAACATGCCAAACGAACCCCAAATTGTATATTATTAATACATGTATCCTTATCTAAGTCATTTGGCCGAACATTAGATTTTTAGAAATAAAATAACAATTAATAATATAATATTTGATTTAAAAACTATTTTGTGTCAATTTTGAAACTATTTGATATATGATTTTTGTGAAAGTCATAACAGAATTATATGTTCGAACCAAGTTGATTAAATCAACACTAATATATCATAGTAACCTAGAAAATTAGTGGAATTCATAAAAAGTCTTAAATTACATTTATTTTGGTATTTATATTATCAATTATGTCAATATTTCATTAATAAGATAATTACTGCATCATCTTTGTGTCATAAATAAATTATATTATTTGATGTCTAAAAATTACAAATAAAATACCATCATGTAGGAAATCGTTTTATCTTTCTAATGAATATTTATAGTCGAATTTATATTATGTATAACCCCATATTAAAAATCATTTACTTATTAAACTTTGATTTTAACTATTGTAACCCTTCTTTAAATAAATTAATAATAAATGTCCTAATCTAATCCAAGTGGGCCTAAATGGTCATATTTTATTCCTAAGTTTGTTTTTGGTCGAATTACACTTGTCCAATAGAATTAGGACATGTGTTAGGGTAATATTAATATCATATTTACCCTTAGTTACCCTATTTACTATTAACCGTGGTAAAAAAAGTAAAAAGTTACTATTCACCAAAAAATTATTTTCATCTCATTGAACCACATTTTAGTCCTTGATATTAACCGTGTCTCTCGGATTTTCGAAATTCCATTCACAGAAGCGGTAAAATTAAGTTTTATGAAAAATTCAGTTTTTAACCTACCACTTAGTAGTTTCACTATTCATCAAAAATTGATGTTTTTCAGAACAATGCCAAAATTTCATCCCAAGCTATATTTCATATTCCGAATTCAAAAATGAAGTCTATTTTACCAAATTCATAACATAAAAGTTGCATTAATTAATTTTATAATTAAATCCCACTGTTAAAACAAAGAGCGTGTTTTTAAGAAACAATATCTATCAAAAGATTGACACTTGTTTATGTCTAGTTTAAATGTGAAATTACATCCAATGACCAACATTGTATTAAATTGTAAAAATATATTCTAAATATACTTTAAAACCACTCAAATTAATGATTTATCACTATTAATTATTTCGATTAAAAAGGTTGTTTTTTTAATTATAATTTAGTAATTTTCACTATTCATCAGAATATGAAAGTTGTCCGAAAAGTACCAAAATTTCACCTTAGGCTAAATTCGATACTCTGAATCCAAAAATGAAGTCCATTTTGAGAGTTAAAATTTCTAAAATTTAAAAAGTGGTTATTACTATTCATAACGGCTAGTTTTAATAATATTTTAATAGCATATCATTGTTTCGTGAAACTCAGGATTACGTACCACACATGCTATCGAGGAAGGTTGCGATTGCGTGTAATGCAAGGCAAGTCAAGGATGCGTGTTGTGCAAGCTCCTTTTGGTGTAGCGTATAACACAAGACATTAGTAAAATAAAAAAGAATATTTTTCATAAAATCTCGGGCTGTTACATTCTACCCCCCTTAAAATGAATTTCGCCCTCGAAATTCGTCGGGGTTATAAATGGTTTACTATTCGAAAGTTTCTTTAATAGAAACCCACATCGTAAAAGGGAATACCAAAACTTGGCTTTAAAAACTAAAGTATGAAATGTAACGATTACCCAAATAAACTAATCACTGGGTTTCCACATAGGTGAAAATATGGATATGGAAGAGAAATCTAACCATCATGTTCTGATGGAGAGTGGTAGAGAACATGGCTATGGAAAAGCCAGTAATCACAAATCCATAGATTTGTGATGATATAAGGTACCATCTGATTCATCAGGTATAAGATCACTAGGACAACATTTTTGGTTTTCAAGATCATTTCCCTAAAGTTGAAAATTTGCTTAGAATAAATACTTACTTTATTTTGGTACAATCTCACTTTTGTTCGTGCCTTGAACAATTTCTACTTCATCTCTTAAATAAATGAAGTTGAATTTGTTATTTGTGAAGTGTTAGCAGATCATGTGATAGAATGACTATTCATTCCATCTGTCTCAAACAAAAGGTTAGCAAAAGTTATTAAATATACATAAGTCATTCTATAGTGAGATTAATCATATATGGTTCCTAAAATGGACTTATACTTCATATATCATGCTGCTTAATATAATAAAACTAGTTTCTACTAAACAGGGACTTCCTGTAGGCCAGTGGTAGGCGATAAAGGCCAGTTGCACTTCGGTTGTGGATTCGATTCCCACATCCTTGTCCGACGCGATGGGCTGTCGCCCGTCCTGCAGGTTGTCCTTTTTCTAAAACTACATTACTATAACATCCCATCAATAATATCGAAAATCTTCTATCCTTAAACAATACTAACTTATGTCCAACATAATCCATTTTAATCTTTAGGCTTGTCCATAATACTGCAGTCCACTCTCATAATATAGTGAAAACGATTACCAGAGATTTAATACTGTCGTTGATCCCCATATATCATAAGATATGTCTTGTTGGTCACATTCCAAACATTCAAAGGCCTTAATCTTGTACTCTCTTGAATACCCATTGAACCTTATTGAAAACATGAATTCTATTAAAAGTTAACTCTTTCCACATACCAAAAATCCTCAAAATTCTATATACTCAAACCATAATATCACTTAGTCCTTATATCAATCATGAGCTCATGAATACTGTCAAACATTTCATTTTCTCTTTATCACTTCATTATGCGCATATCATCCACTTTCCAAAAAAATATCTGAATAACCTTTCATTGTTACTCATACCATTCATCATAAACTTTCAAAACTTAAGGAAAGACAATAGTGTAACAATCCTTAGATGTCTTTTTATTCTATAGTACAACATTACACTTGATAAACATGTAATCATTCCACTACCTTCTTAAACCATTGACCGAGCTTCAACAATTCTTTCATCTCACATATCATTTGTAGTCTCTTCATCATCATCCACATAAATACTACCCATATGACCATACTGATTCTCTTCATGAGTCTTTCCCTTAGGGCATTTGTTTGCATAATGCCCATACATTCCACATTTAAAACACTTAACCATTTTTGATGTCGTAGCAATACCATTATCCTCATCCATGGTGTTAACCGACCCTTTTCCTTTGCACTTACTTGCTTTGTGTCCTTCTTTTCCACACCCAAAGCATCTTCCAGTTCCCTTGAAACATTCTCCTTGATGCCTTTTCCCACATGATTTACATAGGGGAAATTGAACTTTCTTTCCTCTATGATCATCATGAAACTCCATCTTTCTCTTATTAGCCGAGTCAGGAAACATACCAAATTTTACTTTATTGATCATATTATGAGATTGCTGATTCGACATAATAATGATGTTTGGACTTACAAATCCCATTTCATTTGGTTGCTCATAAAGAATATCATTCCATTGTCCATCATATCCTCCATTATCGTGAATCATCTTGTTTCCAGCCATATTCTAAAACCCAAAAAGAATAGTGTGAGAGGCAAAAATCATAATAAGGGGGAGTAACTTAAATATATATCATCTTTGGTTTAATCTAATATCGTTACCATAGTTCTAGAACTATATCCTATACGTATACTTATCCTTAGGGGAATCCCTAGACATACCTTAGAAATATCTCTAGGGATCTCACTAACGTTTTCGCATCCTAGTTTCCAAAGGTTGACTAAACCTTTCCTCTGATACCAACTGTAGAGACCCGTATCTTGACGTACATGGACATTACATTACATTTGCGGAATACTTAGTACATAACAAAAACACACACACAAGGATCGTAATAGTTTAGTGTCTTTGGAAACTCGGAATAAAATCTTCTAATCGTGGGGAAAGATCTTCAACATCTCCCATAAAGATCTTCCTTTTTTTTTACCTAAAACCTTTCTTTATATCCTGGGGAAAAGAAAACATAAAAGGGTGAGCTCAAATGCTCAGTAATGGTAAACAAAAGAAATATCAATCACATCATATACATAAGAACATAGCTTTTGGAAATCTTAACCTGCAAAAGAGCTCATAATATCATAACATGGGATAAATCATAGAAGTGAAAATGAGATCCCCATAATCATAACATAAAACTTGAAACTTTGTGGCATGCACACATAATCATGGAAAATCATTTCTTGTTAGTCATGACTCATCGCCAAGACTATCTTAGTGGACAAAGTCCCTTTCTGAACCGAGTTCACTCCTCGTTTCAGTCCTGTATCACTGAACCGAAATAACCTTCCGTTCCAGCCATGTCTATCTCATGAGATATAAAATCATTACCCAATGCATTGGAGGGAGATATAGGTCCCACCCATCTTATAATGAATCCTTTCTTATGTGTGCCACATAATCATAAAACATACATCATCGCATAACACATGTAACAAAAATGGGATTCTTGAAACATCATGACATCATAAATCAATTCATATAAGATAAAGGAATTCATAAACATAATTCCATCACAACATAGTCAAATCAATGTAAAAATATGGATAGAAACAGAACCCTTTATTATCTTAGATGGAAAATAATTTTGATAAAACACTTGAATTGAATTCTTGAGGAAAATATCCTTTCTTCTTCAAAATCAATTTCTTTTCACAAAACATCATGCAATTTTAAAAGAAAGAGATTTTATTGAAAATAGTCATGAAATATTTTAGAGGAAGCTTCATGAAAATAAGGATTTATAAAACAGTAGAAATCCGTTCGTGCCGTATAAGTTAAAAAAACATTCTTCGTACTTTTGTCGGAAAAGTCAAAAAGTACCTCGTACGAAAAACATCCAAAGATTCCTTTCATTTCTTTTACTAAAAACTAACCGAAGGGTAAAAATGGATTTAAAAAATTGTAGGTGGATGGAAATAATATTACATATTGATGAAACATGGATGTGGATGATAAAATATACCCCAGTAAATACTTACGAATAAACAATCTCGGATAAAAATGAGATTGTGATATTTCCCTTACCTTAGGTCCGACTTGATTTGTAAGTGTCCGAACCTCCTGTATAATGATTTAAATCATGTTATTGACTTATTACAGAATCATATTCATTGTTATGATATCATATATGGTTCACTTATGACATTATATTACCCGTTCTTTTGTAAATTCCATGTTAAAGAAGCGTTTTGGGTAAAATCGTTTCATTTATCGTAGGTGTTTTGACTTGTTGTTCTTGACATCATTATTACTTATATCATGATTTACTTACTTCCAGAATATAAAATATGATTTATATATCATATATATTCAGTATATATATATATATAATAGGTAGATAAATAAAATGAAAAACACCGTTCATGGAGACGGTAGTCCGTACGTACGCATGAACGCTGTTTTCCTTTCCTTATTGTCTTGAAATGGAAGTAAGTAGATGACATACATATGTATATATATACATAAATCCAGTAGCTTTATAATGTCATATATTTCATTATTATTTTTTTATATATACATTATAATCATTCTTAAATGGTTAACATGGAGAATGAATCTCATCGCGTCGTGGAGACGGTATTCCGTACGTACGCACGAGCGATGATATCATTTCTATAAATATTGAATTGAATTGGAGTGGATTATACAGTATATCAGAATCAATATGATGTTGTAATAACTATGTATAGTTATTTTTTACACCATTATACCCATCCATGTAAGGTGGTGGTGGAAAATAGATTACACCACGGCGTGGAGACGGTATTCCGTACGTACGCACGCGCGGTGATTTCTTTTTCCGTAGGATGGATAGATGGTGAAATAGGGTTGTTTCATACTTATAATAATATATCAGTATATGAGTGATACTGATGTTATTACTTCATAATGAAACAACCTAATAAGAAGAAGTGGAAGAAGAAATAAAGATGAAAGAATTGGTAACGGTAATTACCTCTTCTTTGAAGCGCCTCTTTGAGACCTCCTCTTAGGGCACTAAAATTGGTCTTTGAGGAAGACCAGAACCTCTAGGATGTTGCTAGGGAAGTGGAGAAGAGATTTTGGCAGGGGTTGGCCGAGCTTGAGAGCTCCAATTGGTGTGAGGAGGAGGGGGAGGAGGTATCCTTTTATAGGGGAGGAGAGGGGCACCTTAGGAATATCTCAAAATATTATTTTATATTAAAGTCAAAATCGGTTTATAATGGTTCCAAAGGGTCTTATTTCGAAGATAAAGTGGGGATGGGTCGAAATCCTATCAACCAATAGGATTTAGACAAGTTTAGGGTATTATTTTAACCTTATCAATTAGATTTAACTCTAAGTTAAATAATTTAACTTTTACCGTGGCTTTTTGTTTTCTTTCACTATATGGTTAATAAACTTACTATAACATGCCAAACGAACCCCAAATTGTATATTATTAATACATGTATCCTTATCTAAGTCATTTTGCCGAACATTAGATTTTTAGGAATAAAATAACAATTAATAATATAATATTTGATTTAAAAACTATTTTGTGTCAATTTTGAAACTATTTGATATATGATTTTTGTGAAAGTCATAACAGAATTATATGTTCGAACCAAGTTGATTAAATCAACACTAATATATCATAGTAACCTAGAAAATTAGTGGAATTCATAAAAAGTCTTAAATTACATTTATTTTGGTATTTATATTATCAATTATGTCAATATTTCATTAATAAGATAATTACTGCATCATCTTTGTGTCATAAATAAATTATATTATTTGATGTCTAAAAATTACAAATAAAATACCATCATGTAGGAAATCGTTTTATCTTTCTAATGAATATTTATAGTCGAATTTATCTTATGTATAACCCCATATTAAAAATTATTTACTTATTAAACTTTGATTTTAACTATTGTAACCCTTCTTTAAATAAATTAATAATAAATGTCCTAATCTAATCCAAGTGGGCCTAAATGGTCATATGTTATTCCTAAGTTTGTTTTTGGTCGAATTACACTTGTCCAATAGAATTAGGACATGTGTTAGGGTAATATTAATATCATATTTACCCTTAGTTACCCTATTTACTATTAACCGTGGTAAAAAAAGTAAAAACTTACTATTCACCAAAAAATTATTTTCATCTCATTGAACCACATTTTAGTCCTTGATATTAACCGTGTCTCTCGGATTTTCGAAATTCCATTCACAGAAGCGGTAAAATTAAGTTTTATGAAAAATTCAGTTTTTAACCTACCACTTAGTAGTTTCACTATTCATCAAAAATTGATGTTTTTCAGAACAATGCCAAAATTTCATCCCAAGCTATATTTCATATTCCGAATTCAAAAATGAAGTCTATTTTACCAAATTCATAACATAAAAGTTGCATTAATTAATTTTATAATTAAATCCCACTGTTAAAACAAATAGCGTGTTTTTAAGGAATAATATCTATCAAAAGATTGACACTTGTTTATGTCTAGTTTAAATGTGAAATTACATCCAATGACCAACATTGTATTAAATTGTAAAAATATATTCTAAATATACTTTAAAACCACTCAAATTAATGATTTATCACTATTAATTATTTCGATTAAAAAGGTTGTTTTTTTAATTATAATTTAGTAATTTTCACTATTCATCAGAATATGAAAGTTATCCGAAAAGTACCAAAATTTCACCTTAGGCTAAATTCGATACTCTGAATCCAAAAATGAAGTCCATTTTGAGAGTTAAAATTTCTAAAATTTAAAAAGTGGTTATTACTATTCATAACGGCTAGTTTTAATAATATTTTAATAGCATATCATTGTTTCGTGAAACTCAGGATTACGTACCACACATGCTATCGAGGAAGGTTGCGATTGCGTGTAATGCAAGGCAAGTCAAGGATGCGTGTTGTGCAAGCTCCTTTTGGTGTAGCGTATAACACAAGACATTAGTAAAATAAAAAAGAATATTTTTCATAAAATCTCGGGCTGTTACATTCTACCCCCCTTAAAATGAATTTCGCCCTCGAAATTCGTTGGGGTTATAAATGGTTTACTATTCGAAAGTTTCTTTAATAGAAACCCACATCGTAAAAGGGAATACCAAAACTTGGCTTTAAAAACTAAAGTATGAAATGTAACGATTACCCAAATAAACTAATCACTGGGTTTCCACATAGGTGAAAATATGGATATGGAAGAGAAATCTAACCATCATGTTCTGATGGAGAGTGGTAGAGAACATGGCTATGGAAAAGCCAGAAATCACAAATCCATAGATTTGTGATGATATAAGGTACCATCTGATTCATCAGGTATAAGATCACTAGGACAACATTTTTGGTTTTCAAGATCATTTCCCTAAAGTTGAAAATTTGCTTAGAATAAATACTTACTTTATTTTGGTACAATCTCACTTTTGTTCGTGCCTTGAACAATTTCTACTTCATCTCTTAAATAAATGAAGTTGAATTTGTTATTTGTGAAGTGTTAGCAGATCATGTGATAGAATGACTATTCATTCCATCTGTCTCAAACAAAAGGTTAGCAAAAGTTATTAAATATACATAAGTCATTCTATAGTGAGATTAATCATATATGGTTCCTAAAATGGACTTATACTTCATATATCATGCTGCTTAATATAATAAAACTAGTTTCTACTAAACAGGGACTTCCTGTAGGCCAGTGGTAGGCGATAAAGGCCAGTTGCACTTCGGTTGTGGGTTCGATTCCCACATCCTTGTCCGACGCGATGGGCTGTCGCCCGTCCTGCAGGTTGTCCTTTTTCTAAAACTACATTACTATAACATCCCATCAATAATATCAAAAATCTTCTATCCTTAAACAATACTAACTTATGTCCAACATAATCCATTTTAATCTTTAGGCTTGTCCATAATACTGCAGTCCACTCTCATAATATAGTGAAAACGATTACCAGAGATTTAATACTGTCGTTGATCCCCATATATCATAAGATATGTCTTGTTGGTCACATTCCAAACATTCAAAGGCCTTAATCTTGTACTCTCTTGAATACCCATTGAACCTTATTGAAAACATGAATTCTATTAAAAGTTAACTCTTTCCACATACCAAAAATCCTCAAAATTCTATATACTCAAACCATAATATCACTTAGTCCTTATATCAATCATGAGCTCATGAATACTGTCAAACATTTCATTTTCTCTTTATCACTTCATTATGCGCATATCATCCACTTTCCAAAAAAATATCTGAATAACCTTTCATTGTTACTCATACCATTCATCATAAACTTTCAAAACTTAAGGAAAGACAATAGTGTAACAATCCTTAGATGTCTTTTTATTCTATAGTACAACATTACACTTGATAAACATGTAATCATTCCACTACCTTCTTAAACCATTGACCGAGCTTCAACAATTCTTTCATCTCACATATCATTTGTAGTCTCTTCATCATCATCCACATAAATACTACCCATATGACCATACTGATTCTCTTCATGAGTCTTTCCCTTAGGGCATTTGTTTGCATAATGCCCATACATTCCACATTTAAAACACTTAACCATTTTTGATGTCGTAGCAATACCATTATCCTCATCCATGGTGTTAACCGACCCTTTTCCTTTGCACTTACTTGCTTTGTGTCCTTCTTTTCCACACCCAAAGCATCTTCCAGTTCCCTTGAAACATTCTCCTTGATTCCTTTTCCCACATGATTTACATAGGGGAAATTGAACTTTCTTTCCTCTATGATCATCATGAAACTCCATCTTTCTCTTATTAGCCGAGTCAGGAAACTTACCAAATTTTACTTTATTGATCATATTATGAGATTGCTGATTCGACATAATAATGATGTTTAGACTTCCAAATCCCATTTCATTTGGTTGCTCATAAAGAATATCATTCCATTGTCCATCATATCCTCCATTATCGTGAATCATCTTGTTTCCAGCCATATTCTAAAACCCAAAAAGAATAGTGTGAGAGGCAAAAATCATAATAAAGGGGGAGTAACTTAAATATATATCATCTTTGGTTTAATCTAATATCGTTACCATAGTTCTAGAACTATATCCTATACGTATACTTATCCTTAGGGGCATCCCTAGACATACCTTAGAAATATCTCTAGGGATCTCACTAACGTTTTCGCATCCTAGTTTCCAAAGGTTGACTAAACCTTTCCTCTGATACCAACTGTAGAGACCCGTATCTTGACGTACATGGACATTAAATTACATTTGCGGAATACTTAGTACATAACAAAAACACACACACAAGGATCGTAATAGTTTAGTGTCTTTGGAAACTCGGAATAAAATCTTCTAATCGTGGGGAAAGATCTTCAACATCTCCCATAAAGATCTTCCTTTTTTTTTACCTAAAACCTTTCTTTATATCCTGGGGAAAAGAAAACATAAAAGGGTGAGCTCAAATGCTCAGTAAGGGTAAACAAAAGAAATATCAATCACATCATATACATAAGAACATAGCTTTTGGAAATATTAACCTGCAAAAGAGCTCATAATATCATAACATGGGATAAATCATAGAAGTGAAAATGAGATCCCCATAATCATAACATAAAACTTGAAACTTTGTGGCATGCACACATAATCATGGAAAATCATTTCTTGTTAGTCATGACTCATTGCCAAGACTATCTTAGTGGACAAAGTCCCTTTCTGAACCGAGTTCACTCCTCGTTTCAGTCCTGTATCACTGAACCGAAATAACCTTCCGTTCCAGCCATGTCTATCTCATGAGATATAAAATCATTACCCAATGCATTGGAGGGAGATATAGGTCCCACCCATCTTATAATGAATCCTTTCTTATGTGTTCCACATAATCATAAAACATACATCATCGCATAACACATGTAACAAAAATGGGATTCTTGAAACATCATGACATCATAAATCAATTCATATAAGATAAAGGAATTCATAAACATAATTCCATCACAACATAGTCAAATCAATGTAAAAATATGGATAGAAACAGAACCCTTTATTATCTTAGATGGAAAATAATTTTGATAAAACACTTGAATTGAATTCTTGAGGAAAATATCCTTTCTTCTTCAAAATCAATTTCTTTTCACAAAAAATCATGCAATTTTAAAAGAAAGAGATTTTATTGAAAATAGTCATGAAATATTTTAGAGGAATCTTCATGAAAATAAGGATTTATAAAACAGTAGAAATCCGTTCGTGCCGTATAAGTTAAAAAAAACATTCTTCGTACTTTTGTCGGAAAAGTCAAAAAGTACCTCGTACGAAAAACATCAAAAGATTCCTTTCATTTCTTTTACTAAAAACTAACCGAAGGGTAAAAATGGATTTAAACAATTGTAGGTGGATGGAAATAATATTACATATTGATGAAACATGGATGTGGATGATAAAATATACCCCAGTAAATACTTACGAATAAACATTCTCGGATAAAAATGAGATTGTGATATTTCCCTTACCATAGGTCCGACTTGCTTTGTAAGTGTCCGAACCTCCTGTATAATGATTTAAATCATGTTATTGACTTATTAAAGAATCATATTCATTGTTATGATATCATATATGGTTCACTTATGACATTATATTACCCGTTCTTTTGTAAATTCCATGTTAAAGAAGCGTTTTGGGTAAAATCGTTTCATTTATCGTAGGAGTTTTGACTTGTTGTTCTTGACATAATTATTACTTATATCATGATTTACTTACTTCCAGAATATAAAATATGATTTATATATCATATATATTCAGTATATATATATATATAATAGGTATATAAATAAAATGAAAAACACCGTTCATGGAGACGGTAGTCCGTACGTACGCATGAACGCTGTTTTCCTTTCCTTATTGTCTTGAAATGGAAGTAAGTAGATGACATACATATGTATATATATACATAAATCCAGTAGCTTTATAATGTCATATATTTCATTATTATTTTTTATATATACATTATAATCATTCTTAAATGGTTAACATGGAGAATGAATCTCATCGCGTCGTGGAGACGGTATTCCGTACGTACGCACGAGCGATGATATCATTTCTATAAATATTGAATTGAATTGGAGTGGATTATATAGTATATCAGAATCAATATGATGTTGTAATAACTATGTATAGTTATTTTTTACACCATTATACCCATCCATGTAAGGTGGTGGTGGAAAATAGATTACACCACAGCGTGGAGACGGTATTCCGTACGTACGCACGCGCGGTGATTTCTTTTTCCGTAGGATGGATAGATGGTGAAATAGGGTTGTTTCATACTTATAATAATATATCAGTATATGAGTGATACTTATGTTATTACTTCATAATGAAACAACCTAATAAGAAGAAGTGGAAGAAGAAATAAAGATGAAAGAATTGGTAACGGTAATTACCTCTTCTTTGAAGCGCCTCTTTGAGACCTCCTCTTAGGGCACTAAAATTGGTCTTTGAGGAAGACCAGAACCTCTAGGATGTTGCTAGGGAAGTGGAGAAGAGATTTTGGCAGGGGTTGGCCGAGCTTGAGAGCTCCAATTGGTGTGAGGAGGAGGGGGAGGAGGTATCCTTTTATAGGGGAGGAGAGGGGCACCTTAGGAATATCTCAAAATATTATTTTATATTAAAGTCAAAATCGGTTTATAATGGTTCCAAAGGGTCTTATTTCGAAGATAAAGTGGGGATGGGTCGAAATCCTATCAACCAATAGGATTTAGACAAGTTTAGGGTATTATTTTAACCTTATCAATTAGATTTAACTCTAAGTTAAATAATTTAACTTTTACTGTGTCTTTTTGTTTTCTTTCACTATATGGTTAATAAACTTACTATAACATGCCAAAAGAACCCCAAATTGTATAATATTAATACATGTATCCTTATCTAAGTCATTTGGCCGAACATTAGATTTTTAGGAATAAAATAACAATTAATAATATAATATTTGATTTAAAAACTATTTTGTGTTAATTTTGACACTATTTGATATATGATTTTTGTGAAAGTCATAACAGAATTATATGTTCGAACCAAGTTGCTTAAATCAACACTAATATATCATAGTAACCTAGAAAATTAGTGGAATTCATAAAAAGTCTTAAATTACATTTATTTTGGTATTTATATTATCAATTATGTCAATATTTCATTAATAAGATAATTACTGCATCATCTTTGTGTCATAAATAAATTATATTATTTGATGTCTAAAAATTACAAATAAAATACCATCATGTAGGAAATAGTTTTATCTTTCTAATGAATATTTATAGTCGAATTTAGCTTATGTATAACCCCATATTAAAAATTATTTACTTATTAAACTTTGATTTTAACTATTGTAACCCTTCTTGAAATAAATTAATAATAAATGTCCTAATCTAATCCAAGTGGGCCTAAATGGTCATATTTTATTCCTAAGTTTGTTTTTGGTCGAATTACACTTGTCCAATAGAATTAGGACATGTGTTAGGGTAATATTAATATCATATTTACCCTTAGTTACCCTATTTACTATTAACCGTGGTAAAAAAAGTAAAAAGTTACTATTCACCAAAAAATTATTTTCATCTCATTGAACCACATTTTAGTCCTTGATATTAACCGTGTCTCTCGGATTTTCGAAATTCCATTCACAGAAGCGGTAAAATTAAGTTTTATGAAAAATTCAGTTTTTAACCTACCACTTAGTAGTTTTACTATTCATCAAAAATTGATGTTTTTCAGAACAATGCCAAAATTTCATCCCAAGCTATATTTCATATTCCGAATTCAAAAATGAAGTCTATTTTACCAAATTCATAACATAAAAGTTGCATTAATTAATTTTATAATTAAATCCCACTGTTAAAACAAATAGCGTGTTTTTAAGAAACAATATCTATCAAAAGATTGACACTTGTTTATGTTTAGTTTAAATGTGAAATTACATCCAATGACCAAAATTGTATTAAATTGTAAAAATATATTCTAAATATACTTTAAAACCACTCAAATTAATGATTTATCACTATTAATTATTTCGATTAAAAAGGTTGTTTTTTTAATTATAATTTAGTAATTTTCACTATTCATCAGAATATGAAAGTTATCCGAAAAGTACCAAAATTTCACCTTAGGCTAAATTCGATACTCCGAATCCAAAAATGAAGTCCATTTTGAGAGTTAAAATTTCTAAAATTTAAAAAGTGGTTATTACTATTCATAACGGCTAGTTTTAATAATATTTTAATAGCATATCATTGTTTCGTGAAACTCAGGATTACGTACCACACATGCTATCGAGGAAGGTTGCGATTGCGTGTAATGCAAGGCAAGTCAAGGATGCGTGTTGTGCAAGCTCCTTTTGGTGTAGCGTATAACACAAGACATTAGTAAAATAAAAAAGAATATTTTTCATAAAATCTCGGGCTGTTACATTGTGGTTATCCTTGTTGGATTTTGTGAGACCTTGAGGGTCTCTGGGTCCCTACTGAGTATTGTTATACTCACCCCTGCACGGGCTATGCTTGCACCTCATTGTGTTGGTTTCAGACGACAAACAACGCTTATCAGGGTATAGAGTAGCAGAATTGAAGGGTACCCGGAGGTGGACCACTCGGATAGACGTAAACAGAGTGGACGAATAGACTTGGGGTGCTGAGGAGGCCATTTGTACCCACCCTTTAGGTGGGAATGCCGGAGGATGACCCGGTAGCTTCTTTACTTCCTTTCTTCAGTTGTATTATCATTTCAATTGTATTTTACTTTACTATTAGGCTTGTATTTCCGGCCCCTTTACTTTCAGCACACTCTTTTTTATACACTTTTACTTAGCGTTTTACTTCCAGTTACGTGCTATATCATGTTTGTTTATTGTTATAAAGACAATTACTTCCCAGTTTAGGAATTTTTTCCTTTGGTGCTAGTCACCAGCCCCTGGAATATGGAAGACAAGCCTGTGGTAGTCACGATACGGGCCCCGGGGGATGGGTCGTGACCAATTAGTATCATAGGGGATGGTTCTATTGCAGAACTTATAACTCTGATCTTTCTTTTTTGTGAAGAAATAGTTTTAAGGGTACAAAGTGTGGTTTTCAGTTCAGGGAGTCCAGTGTTGGTGTGGTGGCTGACGTATCCATACAGCAGGTCCCTGACTTCTGATTTCTGACTCAGCGCATGAAAACACTGATTGGGTATGTGTTTTCAAGAGTTTTCTTTAAGTCAGCTCAACCAGGTCAGTTCACCAGGTATAAACTTTTGACCGTGGAGCACCTGTTCCTTATCAGGATGCCTCCACACAAACAACTAGTTAGGGTTCCCGAGATAGTACTCGATGACGGCCCACCGAGTGACGAGGCTTTGGTGCAGGGCCCTCTTACTATGTTGGTACCTTCGGGTGGTGTACCAGTAACAACACCACCCGTTGGGAAAAAGATGCCACCAGCCTCATTGTAGGATGGTACACGCCAACTAAGCACGTTGCATAAGTTCCAGCGGAAGAGGCCTTTGAGTTTTTGAGGCGAGACCGATTCCCTGGAAGCAGAGGACTGGATGGAGGCGATTTGTAGAGTTTTCCACCTAGTTGAGACACCAGTAGATCATATGGTGATCTTAGCTACTAGTATTTTTCAATGAGGGACCATGGTATGGTCTGATTGGTGATGAGGCCTTGGTACGTGGTCCATTACCCGAGATAGTACCTCTGGGTAGTGTGTCAGCTATATCACTGCTTTTTGGTCAGCAGTTTCAACCAACGGTACCGGTAGAGGACACTTATAGGCTTAGTGCCTTACACATGTTTCAGCATCAGATACCCCTCAGGTTCTGAGGCAATCCCGAATCATTGGTGGTTGAGGACTCACTTGAGGATGTGGCAGAGAGTTACCAAGAACTTCTACAACTTCAATAGGACGACGTGTCGGTAGCTGAGTATTCATTGAGGCATACCGATCTTTCATAGTACTCGATGAATATGGTACGATCAGTGCTTCAGGGCTTGAACTTCTGAGAAAGGTGTGCTTAAAGGACATCTGAGCCAGCACAATTCCTCTACGCATTGATACTTATGTTATAATGATAGAGATAATAGTTTTGGATTGAATGTTCTTTGGATGATCAGATACATCCAGTGAATGTTAGCAGTCTGAAAGTAGGAAACTGGTGCCAGTCTCAGAGACTTGGGTGTGCAAGAAGTTTCAGGAAGAGGATGTGAAGTGGAAAGATAAATATACAGGGAAGAAGACATGGAAACAGAGCTAGGAGAGCAGCATGAGGTGGTGTACATTTTGACATGTTACAACTACCCGCCTTTATAGTCCCCACTAAGATCAGGGAGCTCGAGGGCAGGGAAAGAGATTACCTGCACACGGTTAAGGAGTGTGACCCAAGGGCTCTAAGAATGACTCGAGGTATAGTATGTGTCTAATACTAACTTCTGTATCAATAGACATAGGTACTAATCATTCATTCATTCCATGAATCTTGTCCCAGACCTAGAGTTTCTGATTAAACCATTGACTTGAACCTCACATCTAGAGATACCTGTGGGAGGAGACTCGATAATCATACTTACGCCGACGGTGTTATTTGACCCTCGGGGCGAGATTTTTGGTTGGAACCTCTTTGTGGCAGCGTTGAGGCCTTATGACGTTAGTATGGGTATGGACTGGGAAACCACTGTTCATACACAGATTGACTTTATTATGAAAAAAGGTTGTCGTTTATCTACAACATTTGAATAGGGTTTTCCTTGGTCGGTGAAGAAGTAAACCCAGGCTGCCCAGGATAATCTCATGAATATGAGGGTGCAGCTGATCACTCGTGAGTCGGCTAGCCTCACCCTCATGGAAGCAGAGGTTTTGAGTTTTTAGTTCCCAATAAGAGTGTCTAGAGTTCCTCTCGGACTATGACTTTGGGATAGTATATAATTCTAGGAAGGGGGAACATGGTAGAAGACACACTCAGTAGGAGGTCTGGCCTACAACTGCTGAGTGAGGTGGCGGGGCAACAAGATTCTTTACAGATATCCTTTGTAAATAGAGACGGAACAACATTTCTTCAATATCTTACAGTCACTCCCCCACTTCTTTAGCGAGTCAGGGAGGTGTAGTGTGGAGACACTGACTGAGAGACATGACGTGCTCAGATATCCATAAGACAGGCAGCTGATGTATTTTCTGAAGGTAGGGAGCATGTCATCATCTTCAAAGGATGTACTATGGTACCTGTATAACTTCCGAAAGAAGTTTTGAGGGAGTTACACCCTTCCCCTCTAGTGGTACATCCAGGAGTGGCGAAGATGTATCGGGACCTTTGATGACAGCAATGGTGGGTAGGTATGAAGAAGGCAGTAGCGAAGTTTGTCTCTCGATGTCTCACTTGTCAGCAAGTGAAGGTGGAGAACCAGGTACCAGTAGGATTGGTTAAGCCTTTAGGTGTACCAGAGTGGAAGTGGGATTACATATCCATAGACTTCGTGATGGGTCTTCAATGTACATCTAGGGGACATGACTCAATTTGAGTGATCATTGATCGACTCACCAAGCCAGCCCACTTCCTACCGATCAGAGAGAAGAACTCAGTAGAGAGATCAGGACGCCTCAATGTGTAGGAGATTGTTCATTTTCATGGAGAAACATCTTCTATTTTCTCCAACCATAAGACAAGGTTTACTTCCTGACTATATAAGGGGTTGCATGAGGCTTTAGGAATGCAACTTCATTTGAGCACTGCCTTCCATCCTCAGACAGATGGTCAGACTGAACGGACCATTCAGACATTTGAGGACATGGTCCATGATTGTGTCTTCGAATTCGATCGCAGCTGGGAGGACCAATTTTCTTTAGTGGAGTTTTCATAAAACAACAACTATCACTCCACCATCGGTATGACACCTTTTGCGGCCTTGTATGGTCGACCTTGCAGATCACCACTGTGCTAGACAGACCCAGGGGAGTCAGCACTAGTGGGACCAGAGATGGTAGGGTCTACCACAGAGAAGGTGCAGATCATCCAGGAGTGGATGAAGACTGCATAGAGCAGGAAGAAATTGTATACTAACAGGAGACATAGATCTCTTGAGTTCGAGGATGGTGACCACGTCTTCCTACGGGTCTCACCTTGGCGAGGTCTATAGAGATTTGGACGAGGCAGAAAGTTATCTCTGAGATTCATCGGACCTTCCAGGTACTTAGCAGAGTTGGGGAGGTGGCTTACCTATTAGCTCTTCCACCTCCGTTGCACTGGGTGCACGACTTCTTCGACATATCTCAGCTAAGGAGATACGTAAACGACCCTTCACACATCATTGACCACAGAGAGCTGGACATCGATGATGGGGAGAATTTCACAGAGGTTCCAATGAATATTGTGGGTTGACAGGGGAGGGTCCTACATGGATGGTCGATAACTTTGGTGCATGTTCGCTAGAAGCACGTGAACCTCTAGGTGAGCACATGGGAGAAGGAGGCTCAGATGAATGTTCAGTACCCCACTTGTTTCCTTAGTTGAAGTTGTAGCTTACGGGGATGTAAATCCCTATGGTGTAGAGAATGTAAATACCTGTAAATTCTATGGAATTTTTTTCTTAAATACATGGGAATTTTACGAATCCGCGAAATCTGACAAAGCGGGATTCCAGGGCCCGGAGTGCTCGGAATGATCCGTCGAAATTTTGTTAAGATTAAATTAACACACATAAGTAGTTTTCTGGAAAAAGTGGAATAACTCTTAAATGGTTACTCAGATCAGAAATCCAAGGCCTTCGTTACACTCAGGATGGTAGGTTTACCCTTGACATGACTTAATTTTAGTTATCACGGGCTTCCTATGAGAAAACCCAAAAATGGAATAACCATATATAAAATAATTAAATAAAGTTATTTTATTTTTCAGATGCTTATAACTCACAAACGGTAAGTCAGATTAAAAATACGAGACCACTTCTAAACTTGTGATGATTGGTTTTCTTTAAAAAGATACTAACTTGGGTCGGCGAGGGACACCATAGAAAGTTAGTTTTTGTCCACAAATAAAATAATTAAGTTTCAATTATTTTATTGTAAAAATCCTAACTTTTAAATGGAAACTCGGAATGAAAATCCGTGGGTATCATTGGGTTAGTTGGGGTGTAATTCACATAGGAAAAGCCTAACCTTGACCGGTGCGGGTCAAAGGTGACTGTTAATAATTTTCTGAATTTTTTTTAGGATATGTTCAGTAAATGTGCGAGCGGTGTTTTATATCTTTCGAACCGGTGCTCGGAATTGAAACCCGATGGCACCATTGAACTCACAGTGTTAGTGATTTCTTAGTGAGACCTTCTCCATAGTTGTGTTCTAATGTGAATGGAAGTTAGTTTTTGGGGTTTTTAAATAAAATTAAATAAAAATAAGGTGTGCTAATTTTTATTTGTTGGTGGTTAAAACCTCCAAAAGGAGGATAGAGGTGGGACCCACACACACATGACCTCCATTGGGAGGATATTATTTGGTGGGGCCCACCTGATGTTTAACATCTTTTGTAATCAATGAGATGGGGCCCACATGAGCTTTACCCCCTTGAACTCCCTGTAAATGGGGGAAACTCTTGAACTTCCCCATAATGGTGCAATTTCACCCAAAAATTAATTAATGGCGTCAATTAATTAATTTTTGAAATATTTTGAATTCTTTCCAACCATTAAAATAATAGTGATTCTATCATTTTTGGGTTGGAATAATCTTTTAGTGGAGCTTGAGAGAGGGCTTGGAGAAACCTTGGAGAACTTCATCCTTAAAACAAAAAACCACTGAAGAACGACAAACTTCTCCTTTGATCTTCGACCGAGTCAAAAGAAAAGGAGCCGACCGCGAAGAACACCGATGACGCTTCTTCCTCGGTCTCCTACCTTGGACGCTTGCCGATGTCAATGGAATGACTTCCGCCTTCCCGTGACTCTGTTAACAATCACCGATCTCGAGGTATGGGGATTTGAGTTATTTTATATATTAGTTTAAACCTCCATTCTTCGTTGTTCAAATTTTTGGATTATGAAATGCCTAATGTTATCTTCATGATGTGGAGGGCTCAGACCGCATGAACATGGACCAAACATCCCCCTATAGTTTTTATTGATTTTTGATGATGGAGGTGGTACACACAGTGACCAACAGTGAGCCGACCGCAAAGAACCCGACAGCGCAAGGCCGCCGGGTCGCCATAAGGGTGTGGCACCGTCATGCCATGCAGAGAACCGAGCCATGGCCATGCGGGCCGTGACAGTGCCGGAGGGGCGTGGTGTCGTCGCACCATGCCAGAAGAAGTGAACTGCGGCCAAGAGGGCTGCGACGGTTGGATGATGAGCGCGGCGCCGCTCGGGGGAGCGGGAGGCCGCGGCCAGGCCGGGCCACGGCGGAGGCGGCGCGTCGCCGTCATGCTGTGCAGAGGCTAGCAGAACTGTGGCGACGTCATGCCGCAGTGGAGGAAACAGGGGTGGCTTGGTGAGCCGGCCACTAGTGCACGCTACAGGCGGGACCCCTAGGGTCCCACCGGTCACCTGAACTGGCACTTAGTACCAGTTCTGTTCGACAACAAGGGGGCACGACACTCCCCTCCCACGCGTGGCCAGCCAGGCCACGGGGGTCGGCCGGCCAGGCCACGCGGGCGGGCCATCTAGGCCACATGGGCTACTGGGCTGAGATGTCCCCTCGGGACGGGCCACCAACTCGGGCAGGGACGCCCCCTCGGGCCGGGCCACCCACTAGGGCCGGGCCACCCCTCGGGCCGGTCCACCTTCGGGCCAGGCCACCCACTCGGGCCAGGCCGACTACTCGAGCCGGGAAACCCCCTTGGATCGGGTCGGACCCGCAGACCGGGTCAGACCCCGGTTCAGACAGGACCCAGACCCGTTCGGGCAGTTTACACTTTTCACCCCTATCTTGGGCTACGGGTGTTCGTTTGACAAACTACCTGCGGTGATAAAAGGCTTGGAGCAAGACAGTTCTTTTGGAATACCCCACTTGAGGTTTGGACATAGTTAGAGTATGGTCGGGTTGGTTTGAACCTAAAATCAACAAGGCCCCTGGAGCGGAAATGACAATAACTCACAGACGGTGCGTCCGATTGACGCACCTTCTGTCACATTGGAACCCTTACAACATGGTGGTCCTTTGGGTTTCTACTTTGTGGATTTTAGTGGTTGTAGAGGTATAACCAAAAAGTCGAGGGCAGATTCTACGGAACTCAAGCGAACCGGGTGCGAGGAATCCAGTGGCTGATAGTGAGGCGGAGGTTGGAGACAGATC
This sequence comes from Viscum album, assembly GCA_963277665.1. Lineage (NCBI taxonomy): Eukaryota > Viridiplantae > Streptophyta > Magnoliopsida > Santalales > Viscaceae > Viscum > Viscum album. The sequence goes on from OY728159.1 coordinate 152,325,237, forward strand.
AAACGGAGGTCAGTGCTCAGCGATCCTGTGTGGGTCAGCGAATAATGATTATGTGTGGGTCAGATCCTGTCTAGGTCAATGCTCAACGATCCTATGTGGGTCAACTTATGTAGATCTTGTGTGGTTCAGATCCTTTGTGGGTCACTGCGGGGGTTAGTTCCTATCAATCCTATGTGGGTTATACTCCGTATGTTCAGAAGTAGTGCCTCTTGACATAATAGGATGATCTAGCTTCGTGATTAATCATTTGTACTTATATAATTCAATTAAATCCTGGTTTGAGCTGAGTCAATGAATTTCATGTTTTACTCATGATTGAGATGGGTTACTAAATAACTTAGGTATATTTATGGGCAAATACCTAAGTAAGGGTTATCCATTGACTCTGTACTTTGTGTTAATCAATGTTGTATTTTTTGAGAACTTGAGGGTCTCAGGGTCCCTACTGAGTATATTTATACTCACCCCTACAGGGGCTATGCCTGAACCTCATTGTGTTGGTTGCAGATGATAGACAATGCTGATTGGGGAAGATAGTATCAGAACTGGACGGTACCCGGAGGTGAACCACTCGGCGAGACGTACACAAAGCAGACAGATGGACTTGGGGTGCTGAAGAGGCCATCTGTACCCACCCTTCAGGTGGGAATGACAAAGTATGACCTAGTAGCTTCTTTACCTACTTTCTTTATTTGTACTAGTATTTCAGTTGTATTGTACTTTACGGTTGGGCTTGTATTTCTAGCCCCTTTACTTTCAGCACACTCTTTTGTATACAGTTTTAATTAGCGTTTTAATTTCAGTTGCATGATTTATCATGTTTGTTTACTATTATAAAGGTAATTACTTCCCAGTTTAGGGATTTTCACCTTTGGTGCTAGTTGCCAGCCCCTGGCCTATGGAAGGTGGGCTTGGGGTAGTCAAGATACGACCCCTGGAGGACAGATCGTGACATAAGTATCCAAAAAATTTTATTCACTAATAAAATAAATTATTTTATAGAATCAAAAGTTCTAAAAAAATGATATTTTTAATCTTTAAACATAAATCATCATCATACGTTCTATGACAAGACCGTGGGACTCCAAAACTATGTCGAAGAAACATTATACACCTTCATGAACATTCTATAGATGAAGCAACAATGACCGACGTGTAAGGACTGAAACCTTTGAATGAGAACACGTGTGGAAAACCGAATAGTTAAAGCAAAAATATTAATTTAAACAAAGAATTATTACTAAATGGGTAATAATAATTTATTAGGGAAGATTATATATTTATATAAATATAATTATGGTTATGGTATTTATATTTAACAAATTAAAATTTATTATATAGGGGTTTAGAAAATTTCAATCTAAGTGGAAGTATATGGTAGGGGTTTTTCTCAACTAAATTTCCCTTCATTTAGATATGTTCTGTATTCACAAATTTCATTTTTGTGTGGATTATATATTTCCTACAAATTTATTTTTGGAATATTTTAATGAAAATTATATGGATATAAAAATACATCAAATAATGTATTTTAATGATATTTTTCAAAGGATACCAAAGCCATAAGAAAATTTATTTAAAATTAATTATTTAAAATTTTTGAAGTCTTTTACCTAATTACTTCCATTCTATATCCATATTATTTTTATTTTTTTCTAAAATTTTGTTCTTTATAATTAAATTTTTCTTAAGATAATTTCAAATCTATTTTATTCTCTTAACAAAGGCTTCAAAAAGGAATCTTCTCAACCTTTCCCATATGGGTAACTTCTGAATTTATATTAAGAAGAATTAAAAATTATTTTTAAATGTTTATAGCTTGATTAAATTTTCCTGATATAAATATAATTATTCTTTTATTAATATTAATTTCCATATTTCCATGGGTTTTCAATGAAAATTCTATTTCCATTATTATATGATTTTTTTTAAAAGTTACTGAAAAAAAGTTATTTCATCTTGTTTTTAAAAGAATATTTATAATTATTTTACTAAAGTGTTTTAATATATGACAACATTATATAATGATTTTTATGTGTAGATGGGGATTTTATCAAATGAATCCATCCAGCTTCTTTCAATTGATGGATGATGATGATTTTTTTGGAAATTTGCATGAAACCCATTTCTTTATCATGGATTAATTAAGCTATGATAGAATAATAAATGATCTTATATTCTTGTGTCATGAATATGTATAGTTTATTTTTATTTGATTATTATTCCATTTATGTCCCTCCAATACATTGAGTACAAATTTATATCACATGATACAATATATAAGGGAGTTGGTAGTAAACCTAATCCACTATGGGACTCTATCCACCATAGTTTAAAGGGAGTGGGGAGTGAACCCAATCCATCACAGGACTCTCTCTTCTATAAAATGATGTTATTCACATTGATAATTTTAATTAGAAATTATTTTTTATGATTATTTATGGGCCAAACGTTTCTTCCATATTCTTATTTCTATGTTACGATCTCGCAGCTCATGATTGGGTGATATTTCAAAACTCTTATGATTCCAATATTTTTTATACCAAATAATTAGTTCATGAATCTTAATTTATGATATATATCTTTTCATTTATGATTATAATATGTTATGATCATGTAAAATTATTAAATTTTCATACCCTTATTCTCATCTTATGATCACTTATGATCTTTGATTGCTGAATCATATGTTTTCCCTTGCCGAGTATCTGAGATGACACCTTATTACATTTCCATTTCCATTATTTATAAAGAATTTTTTTAGGTATGAAATATTTTGTAGAGTACCATGTTCCAAGAGTATTTGTGGAAAATATTAATTACTATTTTTGAAATAAAGGTATTATGTATCTATTATTCAAAGAAACTAAACCTTTAGTTTATGGGGCCTGAATTATTATGATATATATTGAAAATTATTCTAAAATAAAGTAATATGATTTTTTTATGCTTGGGTTGAATTAGTTGGTATCAAGGAAGGATTTAGTTATTTTTTTGGGATTAAGTTTTGAATAATAACAAGATAAAACCTAAAAAAACCTATATAAAACCAATAGTGATATTTGACACACTTAATATATTATGGTTTGAAACAAGGTGTCATAATTTAAGGAATGTTAGGAATGATTTTCCTTATAATATGATTTCTCTATTGAATTAATAATTTTTGAAACTCACATTAACCAATTTTGTTTTATTAAAAGGATATAATTAAGAGGAATCTTGTTAAAAATAAATGCTAAGACCAATGTTATGAACATCTTTATGAGATAACAAATTGTCTGGGATATGGAATGAGAATCCGTGTGGTTATGTGTAATCACACGATTTTTTAGTCAGGTATGGACTCTTTAAATAATGGTTTAATTCATTATTTTTGACCTAATGTGGATTCCTTTTGAGTTATTGAAGGGTTCGTTGGTGTTTGTAGCTTGTTTGAAGCTCGAAATCCTAGTCAGTGGTGATTTTTGGCCAATTGAACATTTAGAATAAACCATGCTAGTTTGGATTCATGGATAGATTTAATCATGTGAGGATAGAAAGTGGGGTGATATAGGGCACACTATTTTCCCAAACCATGCAATTTAGGCCACACGACCATGAAAAATTATGTAGATAAACTATAGAGGAATTTCACATGATTGGTGCATATTTTTCCTAACCACATGGCTTAGCCAAGCGGTATACCTCTTTCTATAACATCCCATGCTTGGTTAGCACATGGTTTGGCAAAACCGTGTATCCAAACCATGAAAAGGTCATTTTGAGGTTATTTTACCACTTTTCCCTTAAAATTATAATTAAATAAAACCCTCTTACCATTTTTTTCTCCAGTGGTCTACAACCCCCTTTTCTCCACTTTTGAGGTCTCTTTTTTCCTCTATTCTAGGAATCAACCTCGAGCATCCATCTGAAGTACGATCGAAGTACCTTTTATCTCATTGGATCTGTTCTAGTAAGTAATAATTTCCTTTTTAATATTTAATCATTCTTCTTCATATCTGTGAATCTATTTAGATTCATGTTCATATGCCCCAATTTCAAGGCATTGATCCATTCTTTATATCTCTTCCAATCCAAGATTAATTAGAGGCTGCTACTGGATGAGGAGAGTCATGCGAGTACGAGGTAGGCGGTTTATAACTTACTCTTCATGAAAATTACTTTTATAAATTTTCATGGGGGGATTCATATTTCATTGGGAGTTGTTTGTTAAATTTATATTATTTTATTATAGTCATTATAACTATGTTCAAAGACCAATACCAAATATTCAATTCAATGTTGGTGTTTACATTCACAATATCAACCACCCCACATAGGGTGATTTCCATGTTGATGCCTTTAGTGGACATTTTTTCTTATTCATCTTCAATGACCTATTCTCTCCATTTTTTGGGTGTGTATATTGAACCTAATAATGGTAAGACCCTTGAATTAATTTTTTTTTGAATTTTTAAATGGATAGTACCATGTTTCCTTCCACTTGACCCAACTAAGGTAAGTTTTTTGACTTGATTAATCAATGTTAAATGATAATTTGGAAAGTATATAATATTATTATCACTTGGGATAGTTTATATTAAAAATATTTCATCTGGTTTCTCTTCCTTAGCCATCCTTTTCATGTTATGAAAGGTAAATTAGAGAACCAAGTAATTGATTTAAATATGAAATTAATTAAATGGTTACATTCCAATTATCATTGTCACACTAATGAAAGGAAATGATTGCAAAAAATGACTTAGTAAATGATATTACTATGACATGGATTATTTAAATAAATGAATTAAATGCAAGGCTACAATTTTTATAAGAACCTTGACATGTTTATAGGAGTGGTTAGACATGAGTTAGCTTTTGGATTCATGATGTAATTCATTGTGAACTCATGGACACCATTACAATTCATGGATACTAGTTCCCTTGGTTTATACCCACCATGGAACCTGGTCCTCATCTATTAGTGAATATAATGTATGACATTGTAGGATCCATCCTTCACTATTATAAGATTCCTTGGACACTCTCCTTGGATTCAACATGGATTCTACGAACATGAGGTGCCCCAGTTATATCCTTGGTACTATCCATTGATTATCCAATTTTACCTTTGATGTATCCCTTGGACTCGGTTAGATCACACTATTTTTAAATGACATGGATAATGATCCTTATATTACACTCTTACCCCTTATCCAAAATGCAGTTACTACTGAGTTGGTGACCCTTGAGGTATTAGTTGACTTGGTCATTACCTTTGAACCTCTTCATTATAAATAACTACATGTGTGCCTTGTTCACCTTCAAACCATCACTACTCCTATCATATCAGTTTATCAATGCTCGTATTACCTCACTTGACCAATTTATATAAAATGGAATCAAATTAAATAATTAAATAGTTACATGTTCAGATACTATCCAATGAATGATGTAGGTACTTGGTTATTTATATTACTATACTACTCTAATTTTATATATGCATGATTGCACTCTGTTTCAGTTTATTTTACACAGACACGATGTTATAAACACCACTGGTGGTTTCATACTATGATTTATCTCACACCTTATCTAGACCACCATTAGATCCCAAGTAGAATATATGTATGTAATTATTCGAAATGGGAATCATGTCACTTCAGACACTTGATTGCTTATGATAGAGCTGGTAGAAGATGACCGTGCGGGAGATTGGGATACTTGGGATATTTTTTGGATTTATTTTTGATACTTTTTTATAGAATGTGTTGTATGCTACTCTGTATCCATGTTATCCAGCTTTATAGATACATGAAATATCATCACCATATTTTGTATATGAGCATCAGTTGTTTTAGTTGTTATGTATTTAGTGTAATTTTGTTGTTCCATATTCCGATTTACTTATATTACTTCCCCTATTTACCTATGTTTCTTATTAATCCACTATGTTATACTTCAGTAATGAGGGTATAGTCTCCCCATAGACACACCTTATGGACTTGCTGCTATTTGGTACCCTCTGGAGTTCAGGGAGATGTGTTTGAGGCCATGTGGCCAACTAGGCTTGGGGAACTTCTAAGTGGAATCCAGGTCTGGGTCTTCACAAAGTGGTATCATAGGATTTATTTTCTTCTATTACTATTTTGAGACAATAGGTAGAAGTTTAAGAATGCGTGGAATTTGTTTATGATCAACGATTGTGCGTCGGAAACCCATGTTCAAGGTAAAGGATTATTTTCTTGAATAACAATTATTATTCTACTTTTTTATATTATAGTTGAAATCATTTCACTGTCGGGTGACTCACATGATACGTGGTGTTGTTAATTATTATTTTGATTTAGGATCTTATTTTATCCTTAGCTTGATGATTTTAGGGAAAGGAAAATTGTTATATGCGTCATCGTTGGCACCTAGAATTCGCATGTCATGCATATTTTCATGAAATATAAGTGTATTTCACTCTTTACATTGCTTGGTATTCCTATGATTATTATGTGATGATGTGGTAGTTATGTTATGATAGATAGTTTCCTTGGCTGTAATTGAGTGATTTTTGGTGTTACTTCATGAGGTGTTTTTAGTCCTCATTGGTTTGAATTGGTAATTTACTAAGTCGAGAAACTATATTAAAATCAAATGGGTGTTGTTTTCAGGGACAAGGTGTATGTGCCCTGATTTATTGGGAGTGGTGATCCATTTAAAATGAAATTTTTTATACGTTTTAAGAAAATGAAATTTGTAAAAGTGAAAAATGAATTCTAAAATGAAATGGTTGCACATCCTTATCTCACCTTATCATGTTTATTAATGGTAAAGAAGGGAACCTATCAATTATATATTAAATAAATGAAATGGTTTCTAGTAAATGATGAAAAAATCTATAATTGAACCTTCATCTACTAGAACCCCTGTAATATATACTTGATCACTTACCAATACCTATACATCCATGTTGTTTTTTGGGGTAGTATACCTCAGGCAGTGATCCCTTTAGTATGTTTATCTCCCCTAGTGTTTCTATCTATATGCTAGTATATTTTTCTAAGGCATGTTCTTTGAATTTGTAGACCAATGTCACCACAACATCCTCATTTTCTATTCTTGGATGGTGGTGATGACCATGCAACAAACATGGTGGGCCTTGAGTTGCAAATATTACCTCCAGGAGTGTCACTTGAGGCACCACCTTTTGTACCTGATTTGGGAACTGACTCTCCAGTTTTTGATAGTTTCCTATATCTAACTCAGTCCAAAAAGGGTTCTCTACAAGCTATACATATGATAGATTATATGACATTTGAGTTCTAGTAGCCGCATCCTCATACCTTCTCGGGGGATACCAGCCCACAGGCTGCTGAGTCTTGGATATAGGACATATTGTCTATATTTGAGAATCTGGAGATGCCTCCAGAGTAGAGTGTCAATCTTTCTATGTACATTACACATGATTTATCCATGTTCTAGTGGGATGTAGTCAATCCGACTAGTCACCATCATGGCATGGCATGAGACAATTTCCAGACTACATTCTATGATCAGTTCTTTCCACAGATGCTAAGAGCTGACAGATCCAGATAGCTCATCAACCTTGAGCATGGTTATATATTATTTATGGAGTATTCAGTGAATTTCACTAAGTTACAAAACTTTTCACCACTTTTAGCTAGAGATGTGATTTCACATTCTAATTGATTCAAGGATGGGCTTGTGTATGTCATCCATACAGAGGTTAATGTCTTTCTCCTACCTACCTTTTCTAAAAGAGTCAATCATGCTATTATCACTGACTGAAACATGAGGAACGATTATAGTACTAGGAATAGAGGATTAGTGCCATGAAATAATAATAGATCTTTCAGTAGTAGTAAAAATTACCTCAATGTTTCTCATCAAGGAAGTGGCAGCCAGAGTACCCATGTAGGTTTCTCTATAGTGTTTCACTAGTGTGGAAAATAGAAGATCTTGAAGTGTCAGTGTGATAGAGAACCTCTAAAGTGCTGTGATGGTGGCCGTAGGGGAATCTATAAAGATGCTATCAGACCTTTCCATCTACTTATATTGTAAGAGTACTTTCACCGGCTCCACCGTTAGGGGATAGTTCTTTTACACTGCATCAAGAGGGGATTGGGAGTAACACTAGACGGACAACCCAAGGAGGAGGTCGTGCCTATGGTGGCTAGACTCCCGATGACCAAAAGTGCCATCAAAACTATTTCGATCATGGTATTCTAGTTATTCTATAGGTCGATGGATCCAGTCAGCTACAAAAAATTATATTTGATACATGAGGATCAAGTTGTAGGATCATCTACTACCCGTGGTAATATTCTAGTATACTTCACTATATTCTTTATTTTATTTGATATAGGTGCTTCACACTATTTTATGTCCTTATCTATCATGGAAATCCTTGGGCTGGAAATACAATATTAATATGGTGCAATGACCTTAGAACGTATATTTAGAGAGAATACACCAATTTAGGGACCCTCCCCTTGAGGTAGGAAGTTTCAATTTCTTATGGGACCTATTTTTTCTTGAGATGATGTTCTTTGATTTAAATATTAGGATAGATTAATTGGTTCCATATCATGCCTTTATAGACTACTATCACCGAAGGGTATTGTTTACATCACCAGAGGGTAGAAGTTTTACCCACAAGGGTGAAAGGGATGTCTAGGCTAGTAGAGTTGGACCAAAGCATCATGGTATATTTGGAGTGACTGACCAGATTTCCAATATCTTCATGGAGGATTAGGGTACTTCAGGCTGAATTCCATCTAGTTGTAGAACATTTTGGGGGTGTCTTTCCTAATGACTTTTCTGGCTTACTTCCTAAGAGATAGGTAGAGTTTATGATCGATCTTATTCTAGGAGTAGCTACAGTGTCCATTCCTCTATAAAGGATGGAACCTACTAAGCTCTATGAGCTCAAGAAGTAGTTTGATGATTTAGAGGCCAAATGTTTTATATAGCCTAACACATCCTTCTGGGGTTCGCTGATGGTTTTCACCAAGAATGTGAATGAGGCCCTTCATCTATTCATTGATTAAATATGGTTGAACCAGATTATAGTCAATAACCAGTATACACTACCTTGGATAGATCATCTTTTTTACCATCTATGAGGACCTAGGGTCTTATCTATGATTTAACTGAGACTACACTATCATTAGGTGTGAGTCAGTCCATCAGTCATAACTAATATAGATTTTTTAGGATGATATGGTCTGTATGAGTACCTTGTTATGTTGTTCGGTATTATAAACATACCTACCATTTTCCTTTTTCTGATTAATAGAGTGTGCTACCCCTATCTGCATTCTTATTTCATAATATTTGTGGATGATATCTTAGTGTATTTTCACACTCGTAGCGACCATACTAAACACCTTGAGATCAATTTGAGTACACTGATATGGCATCAGCTTAATACCAAGATTTCTTAGTTCCACTTAGGGGTTAAAAAAGTTCATTTCTTCGGTCATATTTTCTTATATTTAGGGGTCATTATTGACTTAGATAAGGTTAGTGTTGTAGTTTACTAGGAGAATCATAAGAACATGTTTGATATATAAGGTTTCATGGGGATAAATGGTTGTTATAGGCCTTTCACATAGGACTTATCACACCTTTCATAACCAATTAACAGACTTAAAAAGAAGGGAGAAAAGTTATTGTGGCCAGAAGAGTGCAGGATAGCCTTTCACGAGTTGAAAGGGAGGCTAGTCTTGACACCTATTCTGATTATGTCAAATACTAGAAGATTTTATACTATATTCATTAATGAATCAGGTAATGGCCTAGGGGAAGTGATGATGTAAAAGGATAGTGTCATTGTACATGGATGTCTTCAGTTAAGGCCTCATGAGATAAAATACCTTACACATGACCTTGAGATAGAAGCATTTGTTCACTCCTTACGTTGCTAGAGGCATTATCTCTTGGGTGAGCACTTTGTGGTGTATAAAGACCACAAGATCCGGAAATATATATTTACATAATGTGACTTGAATCTTAGATAGTAAATATGGGTCAAATATCTTGATTTATTCAATTTTTAGCTTGCCTATATGGTTGGAATGGGAGATGTAGTAGCTAATTCACTGAGTAGGAAAACTCATACATATGACATACATGAATCCATGGATGAATGGAAATTGATGGACATTTTTTGTGAATTGTATATGGAATTTTATGATAGTCACGAGAAGTATAATCTCTCATCTTTAATAGTTACCTATTCCCTCTTTGAGAAGGTGAAGAGTTAGAAATTTTCAGATGCTGAGGGTTTGGTTCTCTATGAGAGTATTTTAGGAGATGACCTACATTTGAATTAGGTTGTAGACATAAATTTTATCCTATATATAGATCAAAATGTATGTGTTCTTATGGATATGAGAGAGTATTTGATCAAAGATTCCCACAATTCTCAGTGGACATCTCATCCAGGAATCTGGAAAATGTATCGAGACATGTGACACCAGTATTGTTGGCCTAGGATGAAACTTTATATAGAAAGGTTTGTCACAAGGTGTTCCACCTATTAGTAGGTGAAGGTAGTGAACCAGCACCCTGTTGGATTGTTACAGCCACTTCAAGGCTCATAATGGAAATGTGAAGATGTTTCCATGGACTTTGTAGTCAGTTTACCTAGGTCTTCTCGGGGTAGTGATGTTGTATGGGTAGTCATTGACTGACTGATGAAATTATCCCACACCAATACTACCTAATATTATTTCTCAATTGATTATATGTGAGGATTTTATGTCCATTAAATCATTAAATTGCATGAGGTCCATCATACTATCATTTCAAATAGGGATTCTCGTTTTACATCACAATTAAGGTAGGGGTTATAGAAATCTATGGGTATACAAGTGATTTTGAGAACAAAATTTCACCTCCCATCAATAGAAATTTAGAACATATGATATAGGTTCTAGTGGAGATTTTCCATTAATACATCCTTGATTTTGGTGGTTCATGGGAGAATCACATACCACTCATTGAGTTCTCCCATAATAACATCTTTCTGGAGACAATTAAGATGGTTCCTTTTGAGGCCTTATATGGTAGGCCATGTAATTCACCGATATGTTGGATAGAGGAAAGAGAGGTATCCCCATTAGGTACTCATATTATATAGAAGACTTTAGTATATGTTTAGTTGATCCTGAAGCATATTTCCACTACTCAGTATAGAAAACAAATCTTATTCCAATCACCAATGACAACCTATAAAGTCCTATTTCAGGGATCGTTTTTTCCTATGGGTATCACCCATGCTAGGGAATTGACAAATAATAAGGCAAGGGAAGTTGTCTCTGTGCTTTTTTAGGCTATTTGAGATTATAGAGAGAGTCAGTCTGGTAGCCTATCTTTTTTTACTACCTCATAGGTACCATTCCATGCATGTTGTATTGCATGTTTCATAACTTCTTTAGTATCATGCTAACTTGTCTCATACTTTTGATCAAGAGGAATTTGAGTTATATTTCGAGGATTCATTTGATGAGTATCCTATATGCATTGTTGAATGGATCACAAAGGCTCTATGAGGCTGGTATGTTTCTCTAGTATGGGTTCTATGGAATCAAGACCATGTGTAAAATGAGACTTGGGAGTAGGTGGCTGACATACGTTTCCAGTGGCCAGAGTTATTCTTAGATAGTGCTTCACCACCCTTTAAAGGTGAACTCAGGGATGCGTTCCTTTAAGGTGGAAGATTGTAAGAACCGAAATGTTCACTTTGGCATGGATCCTTTAGATATTTGTCTAATTATTTATTTTGGACCTAATGTGGATGACTTATGACTTAATGAAGGCTTCATGGGTTTTTGGATTTTTTTTCTAAGCTTGTAACCCTAACCGATTGAGGTTTTTGGCCCATCACATGGTTAGAATAAAACATTCAAGGAAAGACACACAATTTGATTTAATCACCTGAGGATAGATTGTGGACTGATATGGGGAAAATAGTTTTCCCAAACAATGTAATTTGGGCCACATGAACCTAAAAAATTATTTATATGAATTGAAGAATATTTTCTCATGGTTAGAACATAGTTAACCTAACTATGTGGCATAACCATGCGGTATGAATCTTCCTACAACTTCTTGTGCATGATTTGTGCACAGTTTGTCCAAAACATGTGGCCTAACCATGCAAAGGAACTTTTTGTGGTGATTTTACAATTTTAACATTAAATTATATTTAAATGAAACTATCGTTCCCATTTTCTATCGATTGGAAAACATACCCCATTTCTTCTCTTTTGAGCTCTATTTTTCTAATATTCTAGGAATCGATTGTAAGAATTCGCCCGAAGTCTGATCGAAGTGTCGTTTGTTTGGTTAGATCCGTACTCATATGTACTCAATTATTTTTAATATTTGTTCATTATTCTTTATACCAACGATTCTAATTAGATGTAGGCTAATATGAATCAATTTTTTGGTATTGATCTGTTATTCAGATGTCTTCCAATCGAAGTCAAATTAGGAGCTGATATAAGATGAGGAGATTCGTATGAGTACAATGTAGGTGGTCTATAACTCACTCCTAAAGATTATTAATTTCTTAAATTGTTGTGGGGGTATGATGATTTTATTGGGTTCCATTTCTTAACTTTATATTCCTTTCTTGTAGTCATTGGAACCATGTTCTAAGACCCATTCCATATATTCTATTCAACATTGCTGCTTATGTCCACAACATCAACCACCCCGAGTAGGGTGATTTCCATGTTTATGCATTCAATGGAAAATTATGCCTTACTGGTATACTATAACATATTACTTCCACCATTTATGTGTTTTGATTGACCCTAATAATGGTAAGCCCCTGAAATTAATTTAATTTTGAATATTTAAAAGGCTAGTACCATGTTTCCATCCACTTGAACCACCTAAGGTAAGTTCTTAAACTTGATTAATCAATGTTCAATTGTAATATGGAATTTATATTGTATTCAAATCCCTTGTCGTAGTCTATATTAAATAAATTTCATGTGCTTTCTCTACCATATCCAGCCTTGTCATGTAATGAAACATAAAGGATAGAACCAAGTAACTTAATTAAATATGAAATGAATTAAATGGTTGCATTAACCTTAGCCTTGTCACACTAATGAAAGAAAATGCTTGAACCAAATGGATTAGTAAATTATATGACCATTACATTGATTAATTAAATAAATGAATTAAATATAAAGGACCTCAGAACACCCTGAGAAGGGATGGGTGAATCAGGGTGTCAAATTTTTCTTTTTAACATTTTGTATCTTGTTCCCATGTTGGTAGAAATTTGTCAAATCTATCAGTTAAATGAAAGTAAGGAGATGACATAATACTTTTACTTAGTTCACCGCAAAGGGATATATCTAAGGAGCATACAATGACAGTGTGTTGGTCATACGTAAATCCACCGATTTTCACAAGTTATTGGATTACAAGGTTTTGTCATAGTCACTCTATACCAGGCACACTAACTTTACAAAGGCTTCGGGATAACTAAATGAATACCTCAGATCACATCCGTCGAACCCCTAGCTTAATGCCTTGAGAGAAGTCTAACTATGTTTATTGACTTGAAGGTCACTTCAATTTATTTTCACAATGTATTTTTCTCTATTCATCACGAGACACTACGTGCATCAAAGTCCTAAATAGATGCACTTGAAACCACTGATCACACACACCAGATATTCAAAAGCCTATATGAAGCATAACACCACACCTACGCGCAATACCTCAACTTGCACGCAAGATTTTGGAATTGTCACGAAATATGACTTTCACACAAACCCTAATTTTTGTGCACCATTACCTTTTACGCAACTACCCTGAAGGGATCACTTGGTCTTTTTAGATGAAAGGAACACCTTACATTCAAGATTAACTCTTTGTAATTATTTTACGCGCAAATATTTCACACAAAAGAGAAAATGTATTTTCATTTGAAAATTATTAAGTCTTCCATGGGGGTAGCCACTTATTTATAGTCCTTGATGAACCTGTGCACATGTTTCTGATGCATCTTTGTCGATGTGCTCAAGATTATTCTTGAGTTCCCAAAATCCATTTTAACTTCGCATTGGGTGTGTAATATTATTCCATGCAACACCATCTTTCACACACATTTAATTCTTCTGTGAAATTTTTACCTTTTCCATATTTTTATGCACTGATCCCAAAACAATCCTTGCACGCAAGTTACTAAACACCCTTCAATATTGCACGCAACTCCCTTTTCCAAAACACTTTTCTCTATATTTAAAATTTTGGACCCAATAACTTAGAAAACCCTGGGAAACGACACCAACTTGAATAATATTTCTTTCCTAAACTGTATGATCCATTTTCTAGAAAACTTCCTCAACTTCTAATGAGGTTTTATAACAAACCCAAACTATACTCCATTTCTTGCATATAATGGTTGAAGTTCCAATAATCTCCTCATTTTGGTTTTTTGGAAATCTCCATATGAATTCATTAGAGCACTAGCCACTATAAAAACATGAGACGCAAGAATAAACTCATTCAACACTATAATTCTACATGATCAATTATAATTGAATAAAAAAAGATGAGAATGTTAAATTGGGTTCCCATGTTTTAAAAATTCCAAAATACGACTAAGCTATTATATTACTATTTCATAGAAGCATTAATTGTCCTGAATTTATTCCTTCTCCTCCTAACACAAAATTCTCATCGTGTCACAGAATCATTACATGTCTTGAATTTATTCCTTCTCCCCTATTGGGAAAAAATCCAAAGACAAATATTTGTTCATTTTTCAGCTCAAAACACACTCCCTTTAGATATCATCTTCCACATAAACCTTCATCACTTCCAAAAATAGATTAAAAAAAGATAACATAACTAAGGAGAGGGGAAAAGAATAGCCTTATCATGCAATCAGAGGTGGATGAACACCGAGGTTCAACCGATGTTTCTCAAACATAGCCACTGACAGTGGATTGGTCATAATAACAACCACTTTCTCATCAGTTCCCACATGTTCCATTCTGATGATGCCTTGTTCAACTTTTTCCTTGATGAAGTGATATATGATTTCAATATGTTTTGTATGATAATGATGAACAAGATTATTTGTAAGATCAATTGCGCTCTTGTTATAATATTAAATCACTATGAGTTGTTTCAGCTCATCTCCAATGTCAGTCAGTTGCTTCTTCATCCAAAGTAATTGAGTGCATGCCTTGGAAGCAGAGATATATTCAGCCTAAATAGTACTAAGAGATGTACTTTACCATTTATTTCTCACCAATACCACGAATTTACTAATAATAAAGAATTATCCACCACTCATGGACTTTCTATCCACCACATCTCCAACCCAATCAACTTCCAAAAAATAAAATAATGTGATATATTTCCCTGCATCAAAGAATAATCCATAATTGTGAGTACCTTCAATGTACCTCATGATTCATTTAACTACCGTCATATGTTATTCCTTTGGAATACTTTGAAAGTGGGTGGCTAAACATGTTGCAAATAAAATATCATGCCATTTTGAAGTTAAGTATAGTAAGCGTTTGATAATGATCCTGTACATTGTGGGATCCACATACATCCCATACTCATTCTTTACAAGTTTTTTTCCCTCCGCAATTGGAGTCAAAATTTGTTTGGAATATTTTATATTATGTTTATTCAACAATAATTTTGTATAATGTTCTTGAGAAATGAAAGTATAATCCTTCTTCTGAATCACTTGCAACCCTAAGAAGTATGTGAGTTCTCTAATCATAGACATTTCATATTCTGACTTTATGTGAGTAGAAAATTCTTCAACTAATCCCTACCTGCTACTTCCAAAGATAACATATTCCACATAAACTAGCACCATGAACTGATATTTTTTATAATTCTTCACATAGAGATTGTGATCTACTAATCCTTTTTGGAATTCTAGATTCTTGATATAAGAATCCATCCAGGAATACCATGCTCTTGGTGCCTGATTTAAACCATAGAGGGCCTAAACCATCATTTCATCATTACCAAGAAGTAATCCCACTGGTTTTGCAATGTAAACTTCTTTATTGAGAACACCATACAAGAATTCTGTCTTGACATCCATTTAATATTACATTATATCCTCTTTGGATTTGCATGGCAAGAAAAAGCCGGATTGACTCTAGTCTATCCACTGGAGAAAATGTTTCTTCAACATCGACACCATAAATATGTGAGTATCCTTCACATACCCATCGTTCCTTATTTCTAATAACACTTCCATTCTCATAGAATTTGTTCTTGAAAATACACTTTATACCAATAATATTGTGACCTTCATGTCTATTAACTGGGTCCCATGTTTTGTTTTTGTTAATGTGATCCAAATCTTCATTCATGGATTTAACCCATGATTCATCTTTTTCATCTTTTTAAAATAAGGATGGTTCCATAATTGAAATGAATACAGATTTTTCATTACTCTCCATTCTCCTTGTCTGTGTAGGTGCATTTTGATCCCTGATAATGTTGGACTTATCAATTTATGCTCTTTGATTCCTCCTTTAATATTCAACCTAATTCTTTTCAGCCATGGTTTCCTCTTCATATTTTTATTCTGAGTCAACATCATGATGTGGATCCTAAGAATTTTGTACACGTTCCTCTATTTCTCTATTTTCATATTCTCCATGTTCACTTTCTTCCTCATAATCTATTACATTAGAAAATGAGTTCCTCAAGTCATTTGTGGTTTTATCTTCAATGAAATTAACATAATTTCCTTCTATAATCCTTCCTAGGCACTTGTTGAAACACTTGTAGGATTTTCTATTCATTGAGTATCCAAGGAAAATTCCTTTTCCTACATTGTCACCATACTTCCCTTGATTTTCTTCTTTGTTTTTGATGTAACATTTACTTCAAAAAACATGAAATTAATTAAAAGAGGGATTTCTTACCTACCACAATTAATATTTTGTCTCCATCTCACCCATATAAAGAACTGTTCGATTTTGGATATACACTACAGCTTGAACGACCTCTTTCCAATAATGTCGAGGAATACGACTGTCAATCTGCATAGTTCTTTCATTGTTGTTGACCTACCAATTACTATTTTCAACAACTCCATTTTGTTGTGGAGTTCTTATAGAAGCTACCTCATATTGTATCCCTTGATTCTACAAGTAATTTTCAAATTCAATGGATGTTTATTCCCCTCCATTGTTATATCACAACACTTTTATTGTTGATCTAATATCATTCTCAGCGACTCAAAAATATGTTTTCATGCATTCAATCACATGAAATTTCCTGTGTATGACCATCAAACATGACATTATACTATAATCATCTATGAAAAGAACAATTTACCTTTCTACATGAGTTCCAAAAACATTTATTGGGCCACATACATTAGTATGAAAAAGATCAAGAAGATGAGATGCCATTTTCTTCTTTGGATGATATGAACTACCGACCAGCTTCCCTCGAATGCATGCATCACATGAATTTTCATGTACACACTTTATGGAGGGAATATATAGGAAAATTTTCAATTTTTATATCTTCTCCATGTATTTTTGATTGATGTTCCCCAGCATCTGATTCCATAGGTTATTTTATTCATCAATAGTCATGTAGAAAATGATTTCTTTACTATAAACCTGATACATGTTGCTTTCTTTTCTACATCCTTTCATAAGTGAATTTATTGTCTTTCCCTTGATAGAACATCCTTTCTGATTGAAAGTGACTATAATTCATGAGTCACATATTTGACTCATGCTAAGGACATTATGACGTAGGCCATCCACATAAAGGACTTCAGTTTTCTTTATCTATCTATTAGCTAGTTCAATACTTGCACTTCCTTTAATTTTCAAAGCTCCATCATTTCTGAAACCATGATGTTCCATCAAACCTCCTATTTAAATTCATTAAAAAGTCTATATTACCTGTCATATTAGATGAAAAACTGATATCAATAATCTAGGTGAAGTTTCTTTTTTAGCATTGAGGGCTATCTATGCAAGGTTGGATTTCTAAATTTTCTTCTTTTATTTCCATGATATATTCGATTGAGTATAGGCCAATGATGGCATTTCAACTATCTCTTCCATGTACATGGGTTTTTCATAGTAAAAATCTTCTTCTAGAGGAGGAAGACTATTTGTAAGAGCGACACTGTCTTATTGATGAGCTTTGACTTGTCTCAGACTTCGGTATGATGTGTCTATGTCACTCTTCTGCCTAAAATAAATGAATTTATGGCCAAAGTTAGTACAAAAAAAAACAATATCCATAGAAATTTCTTCTTCTGTAAGTAGTAGGATATGAATTTTTCTCTTATTTTGAACTCCTAGCTCTCTCCCATTTAGATATATCCATGCATCTTTAAAATATGAAATATTATTACACATATATCCAAAGAACTGAAATTTTATGAGAGGAAATGTATTCTAACATATATTTGTCCTCATGACTTCTTCCTTGGGAGAAATTTTTGACTTTATGTTATTATTGGAAGCTCGAGGATAGTCTTATATTCTCCTTTTAGTTTTATTTTAGGGTCTATTTTTCAACACTTCTGGTGATTTTACAACATGATCAAGTTTTATCTTTCCTTTATTCTGGTCCACTTTATTTGCTGCATTTGATGTTTTTAAATCACAACTAATTCCACTATTTCCCATGAATACAAGTCATTGATCACTAAAATTATTTTCAACTCCATCAGACCCTCATTTTTCACTCTTTAGTATCTCAGTTTCCGAGAACCTACCAAAATGTATTTTCTTCTTTTCATCTTTTAAACTTGATTCACTTTTGAGCATTCTCTTAAGAGTAACAAGTTATTCTTTAAGTCCCCCAATAGTTTTGTAATTCTCCTCCAATATCAAGGTAAGGTCATTGATTAAATTTTCATGTACTTAGATTGCGAGCTTTAGTTCCACTACATCATCTATCTTTTTAAGGATTCATAACCATACTTTCACCAGTTCTTCCAGTCGTTCAATTTCAGCTTCAAGATGATCAATATATTCTGATGATTATTCCACCATTTATTTCCACTTATTTAATCTCTTAGACTTATTCTCAAGCTTACCAAAATATTCCTTAAGTTATAACTTGGGATAGAAATTAGTTTTAAACTGGTTATCTATAGATTTATCTACTGATGGTTCTAACTTTTCAATGGTATCCATCATGAAAGCAAGGTTTATAGTTTAAAATTCAGGTTCTTCTTCTTCATAAGATTCATTATCATCATCACCCTCTTCATGGGTAAAACTATTATTCTATACTTTCTTTCTAGATTTCAAGTCTCCCTTTTTGAAAACATTTTCTGAGGATTAATAATGTGTTCACCTTCGCTTTCTTCATCATTGAACTTTCTTGAGCACTGAGAGGCAATATGCCCATCTTTTCCACAACGATGGCCTTGAATTCCATTTCCCTGCTCACCATTACTATCTTTTAAAATTTTCAATTTGTCGATGTCATTGAATTCCATTTCCCTGCTCGCTCGAGTCGTAGAATCTTCTAGCTTGACTTTCATTTCATATACCACTAGGTTGATCAACATATCATCCAAAGAAAGTTTGGAAAGATCTATTTCCTCAAGGGCTAACACCTTTTCATTGTACATGGGTGGAAGTATTATCAATATTTTCTTGACAATATCAATTTCTTTAATTTCATTTATTAGACCTAGAATTTATCCAACCACTTTTGTAATTTGATTGAAGAAGTAGTCTACATTCTCAAAAGGATGCATCTTCAGATCGTCAAACCTATTATGAAGGAATTTTAGTTTCTCCTTATCCACATTTATATCTCCTTTTTAAATATTTTAATGTTTATCCCACATGGACTTTACTAAGGTGTAACTCATCGCCTTTAGATAGATGTGATCAGAAAGGGCTACAGTGAGAACATTCCGCGCTTTAGCATCTACATCAAAAATTTTCCTATCTACATCAGTCATATCTAGACCTATTGAATTAGTGACTTATATTCCTTGAAAAGTAGAAAACATGACTTCCATTTTAAGAGATATTAGATAAGATCCCATTATTTTCTTCAAGATCCTAAAATTACTTCCATCGAAGATGGGGACTCCCCTGAGAGTGGCTGAATTATCTATGATGGTATAAGATAATCAAACACTAGTAACCAACCTCTGATACCACTTAAAGGACCCCAGAACACCCTCAGAGGGGAGGGATGAATTCGGGTGTTAACTTTTTATTTTTAATGTTGTAGATATTTTTACCACATTGGTAGAAACTTGTTTATTCTGTCAGTTAAATGAAATTAAAGAGATGACACAAACACTTTTTATTTGTTCACTGCAAAGGGAAACATCCAAGGATCATACGCTGACATTGTGTCAGTCGTACCAAAATCCAATATTTTTCACAAGTTTTTTTATTACAAGTTTTGGTCACATTTACTCTATGTTAGACACATAGCCTTTACAAAGGTTCACAGATAGCTCACTACGTCCTTCAAATCTCTTCTGTCAACCCCCTAGATTACTGCCTTGAGAGAAGTGTAACTCTGTTTATCGACATGAAGGCCACTTCAATTAATTATCATGAAGTATTTGTATATATTCATCACCAGGCACTTATTTCATTTATGTACTGAATAGATGCACTTGAATGCACAAATCACACACACTGGATATTCAAATTCCTGTCAAAATCCTAACAACACACTTATGAACAATACCTCAACATGCACGCAAGATTTTGGAATTGTAACAAAAGATGACTTTCACACAACCCCTACTTTTTGTATAAAAATTATCTTTTATGAAACTAAACTGAAGGGTTAACTTGGTCTTTTCATACTAAAGGAACACCTTTTGTGCAAGATTAACTATCCGTAATTCTTTCACGCGTAAATCTTTCGTGCATCAGAGAAACCAGATTTTCGATTGAAATTTATTTAGTCATCCATGGGGGTAGCCACCAATTTATAGGCCTCGATGACCCTGTGTGCAAGTGTCTGACGTGTCTTTTTCAATGTGTGAATGATCTTTTCTTGAGCGTATAAAATCCATTTTGACATCGCATTGGGCACATAAAATTCTTCCACACAACACCATATTTCGCACACATTAAAGTCTTGCGTGCTCTTTTTTCCTTTGACACATTTTTTTGCAATGATCAATAAAAATACTTGTTATCAAGTTTCTAAAAAACCTTTAATCTTGCACGCAACTCCCTTTTCCAAAAAACACTTTTCTCCACATTAAAATTTTTGGACTCATAAATTTGGAAAACACTGGGAAACGATGCCACCATTAATATTATTGCTCTCCTGAATTGTATGATCCATTTCCGAGAAAACTTCCTAAACATTTAATGAGGATTGTAAAAAACAACAAAATATACTCCATTTCTAGCATATAATGGCGATGGATCCAAAAAACAATCTAATATTCCAATTTTCATATGGACCATGAAATGTTTATAAGAGTGGTTAGACTAAAGTTCTATTTCTGATTCCTAAAGGAATTCTGTGATCTCTCATGGACTCCATTCTGATTCAAGGATAAATGTTTCCTTTATTGAGACACACCTTAGAACCTGATCTTGATATATTGGTGAATACCCGGTATGACACTGCATGATCCCTCCTTTACAATGACATGATTACTTGGTTATAGTCCTTCGATTCAGTGTGGATTCTACGGGCATGAGATTCCTCAGTTATATCCTTAGGCCTAGACATTTTTTATCCCATTTTTACCTTTGATATATTCTTTTTAGTCAATTATATCACACTATTTTGGAATTCCTCGGACAATGATCCTTATATTACACTGTTACCCCTTAGCCACACTGTATTTACTATTGAGTTGGTGACCTTTGAGGTCTTGATTTCCTTGGTTATTACTATAGAAACCCTTTATTATAAATAACATCATAGATTCCTTTTTCCCTCTTAGATTCCTCACTATTTCTATCATAGAATAATGTCATTACTAGTATTAGCTCACGTGACCTACTTATATATACTTGAATCAAATTAATTAATAAACTAGTTACATGTTCAGACACTAGGTTAGGGTTAAAGTAGGTACTTGCGTGTTTGTATTACTATACTACTTTACTTTTATATATGAATTCTTGTACACTATTTTAGTTTATATTACACATAAATATCATTATATACACCATTGGTGGTAGCCTAATGAGATTTTTCTTGAACCCTATTCGGGCTGTTATTGGCACTCGAGAAGACAATATGTATGAATGTTTTTATAAAGGGAAGCATGTCGCTTTCGAAACATGATTGTTTGATTTATTAGGATGGAGATAATAGAAGATTACCAAGCTAGATCTCAAGATTCTTGGTATTGTTTTTGGATTCCTTTTTTCTAATTTTTTATAGGATGTATTGTACGCTGCTATGTATCCATGTTTTCTATCTTTATAGATACATGAAATATCTTCACCATCTTTTGTATATGAGTATGAGATGTTGTAGTTATTTTATCTTCAGTATTCTTCTGTTATGCCATAAACCTATATACTTATGTTGATTCTAATATTTACATGTGTTTCTTATTGATCTGTTGTTCCATAATTTGGTAATGAGGGCATAGTATCCCCATTGACACACCCCATACACTTGATACTAGTCAAAAGCCTCTGGCTTCAATGGAGATGTGCATGAGGCCATGTGGCTTTCTAGGCTCGGGGCACCTCTTAGTTACATCTTGGTCTAGGATGTCACACTATGATCACCCAAATCTCTCAATCAATGAATACTAACATGAATCATGATGAAATTATAATCATGAAAAGGAAGTAATAACTCACCATTGAGTATTTCATTGGGAAATATCCCCCTTCATGTTGTAGGTCTTATGATCTAATAATTTTTGAGTAGTGGATCAGTATGGTAGAAAATATATTTTCCATTATTCTATTCTCAATTCTTAAAAATGTTGTGTTAGTAATATATCAGTTAAAAGGTGAATATAATTAATGGAGGACTCTTATCATTAATTATTTTACCCAAACTCTTCACACTAAAATGAGAAGATAATTTCTAGAGTTAAAATAGAAGCATGATGAATGTATTGGTACTAATGAATAAATCTTTACAAGACATTCAAGGTATAATTTAGGTTTTATAATTGACATAAAAAAATAATAATTTATTTAGTTCTATAAAACAAATTTTCTAAAAGAAATTGGCTATGAGGAACTTTTGTATATGTGAATAATTTTTTATATGTGATATCACGATAGAAATAGAGATGGGGAACTCTCATTATTCTTGTTTTTCTGAGACCAGAAGAGAAAGATGGAGTTCTAATGAAACTCTAGTAAAAAAACCATGGAGGAAAGAAATTAAAAATTACCTCATGCTAAACGCAAGGAAGGAATAATGGGGGATATTACCTTATAGGGAAAAGTAAATTATTCAAGTGTGGTAAAGACAACCATCAATAAAATTAATGATGATGATACATGAGACGGATAATAAATGAAATAAATAAAGATAAATCTCAACTAAATTCACCACCCACATTAAATTTATTTAATTATAAGGAGTATGGAAATTATGCCAATTAGGGAACCAATTAAAGGTCTAATGATGGAAATTGATGTCACCAACCTCTTAAACCAAGGGGAAAAGTGAAAACCCTTTGTATTCAGAACCTTTATAGCGGGTCATGAGAATTTATTTGTGAAATGTAAATTTTTCATCTAGTCAAGAACTATAAACATGTTGTTTGATTATGTTTCCACCTAATATATTTTATTAGGAGAATTTTCTAAGGGTATCATATCATCACCTCAATGTTTAGATATTGAATTATCAATAAAAAATGTAATTGAATTTGGATATCATTTTATGCCTGTAAATCCTATCCAATAAAAGTTTGTTGGACAATAATTCCTAAAAATATTATTATTATCCATATAGTTGAATTTATATTATATTTTTACATAGATTGGATCTATCAATATAGGTCCCATGTCAAATTCTGAGGAGAGAAGCCACATTTATATCCTAAATCAACCTATGATCATCTATTAGTGTAAGGATGGATATAAAATCATAATAGAAATTACTTACATTATATGGGTATTAATACGAATTCATGAGTTGTATTTATCTAAAATGGCTGCAAAAAAAAATCAACATTGAAGATATATGTATTTTTTAGGACTATATTAATGTATTTTATAAGGAGTTTTCTTATCTTCTTCTGAATCGTGAAGTTGAGTTTTCAGTAGAACTCAAACATGGTGAAATTCATATTTCTAATAATCCATATTTAATAGATCCTATTGAATTTTAATAATTGAAGAAACAAATATTTTATAATCTGGATACGGAATTTAAACATATAATTTATTCATTATGGGGTTGATAAATTATTATTTTTGAGAATAAATATTAGTAAATGTGTATCTGTATTGATTTTCATGAACTTAACATAATAATGATGAAGAAAATGTATCCTCTACCCCATATTGATGACTTTTTAGATCAAATAAGAGGGTATAAATACTTATTTAAGATTGATATTCAAATTGGATGTCATCAATGAAGTTTCATAAGAGAGGATATACTAAAAAAACCTTTCATACAAGGTATGAACAATATGAGTTTATATTAATTCCATTCAGAGTTACAAATTCCCTCACTATATTTATGTTTCTAATGAATAGAGTCTCTACATATTTCCCCAACCAATATGTGGTAGTATTTATAGATGATATTCTTATATATTCCATAATAGAGGAAAAATATGCAGATCATTTGAGGATTATTTTGAAGATGCCGAGAAAGAAAAAACTATAGGCTAAATTTAGAAAGTGTGGATTCTGGATATATATAGTCTCATTATTGGTTCATGTAATCACAATAGAGTGTATATCTATGGATCCTTAAAAAAATAAGATTATTAAACAAAGAACCATAACAACCACTGTGACTAAGATCTATAGTTTTATTGGAATAGATGGATATTATAGTTTGTTTGTGTGATGTTTATCATGGATACAAAATCCACTAACTAAGTTAACTAAAAATTTAGTGAAGTTTCTATGGATAATGGAATGTAAAGAAATATTCAATGAGATTAAAAAAGTGTTTGTTTCTGTACCTATATTTACATTAACTGGCATATGGGAAGTGTTTATTATATATAATGATGCTTCAAATGAGGTATTGGGGTGTTTTATCATACAAAATTTTATGATGGTAACAAATTCTTTTCACCAATTGTATATTTATAATAAAAATTACCTACCTCATGAATTAAAGGTAGAATCAGTAATTTTTTCCTTGAAAATATGGAGGCATTATATCTATTATGAAAGGTGTGATATATATACTGATCATAAAATATTAAATTATATAATCACATATAATGATTTGAATATGAGACAAAGGAGATAGTTAGAGTTTATAAATTATCATTATTCCTTATTATATTACTACCTTAGGGATAAAAAAAGTTTGTTAATACTCTAGATAGAAAGGGTCATGTTACTTTATCTTTAATGGGGATTAAAAATGATCAAATTGTCATGAATATATGAAGGATAAACCTTAAAATCATAATCAAAGGTGAAAAATTATATCTTGATCAAATTTATGCTTAACCATCAATCCATGTGAAGATAAAAAAGGTATAGAAGTAGGATATGGAGTTTCAAAAGAACTCAAGGAATTTTATAGAGTTCATCCATGGTCATGATGGAATAACAAGATTTAGTAAATGAATATGTTTTATATCAATACCAATTCGTTAAAATATCTATTCAATAAAGTTCCGATATTACCCTTTTGTATCCACCCTAGAAGCATAAATATGTATAAATACCTCATGAATCAATTATAGTGGGACAATATGAAAAGTTATTTTATTGTGCATATATCTCAGTGCTTGGTATACCCATAAGTTAAGGATAAATATTAGAAGTTTAAGGGTATGAGACAACCATTAACCATAAAAATATTGAAATCGTAAAACATAACCATAGATTTAATCTTAGGAATCTTGAAGAAATATAAATTACATAATACCATTTGTGTTGTAGTAGATTATCTTACAAAGTCATCACATTTAATTACTACAAGTGAAGGTTTTTAGCTTGACCAAATTTATAGGATATATATTAAGGAAGTGGTAAGGTAACATGAAGTACAAATTTTAATTATATATAATCAAGATTTGGGATTTTTCTAAATGTTTTATTGAAGTATTCAACAATAATTGGATATGGAATTGATCTTCATAACTACATATCATCCTTAGATATATGCTCTATCTAATATAACCATTAAAACACTATAATATATGATAATATCATGTTTAATGGATTTGAAAAGTGGCTGGGATTAATTCCTTTGTTAGAGATTTGATATAACAATATATTCTATTCAAGAATTTAAATGATACTATATGTGGCTCTGTATGGGTAGAAATGTAGGACTTCAACATGTAAGGATGAATTTGTAAGCATAAGCTACAAGGGATTGATATTTCTTAAGAGATTTTATAGAATATTAAAAACATTCACCAGTACATTATAACTACAAAAAGTAGATAGAAAATCCAAGTTGATAATCATCGATGTATTTAGGGGTTTGAAGTCATAAAAATATATTCCTTTGAAAATCTCATTGTAATAATGTTATAAGATTTGTAAAGAAGGTAATATTTATCCCTAGGTATATTACCCCATTTTAAATCCATAATCAGGTGGTAGTAGAATCTTATCCTCTTGAGCTTCCACCAATTCATTTCCAGGTTCATGATGCATTCCATGAACCAATATTTAGGAAGCAGATACCTAACCCTTCACATGTATTGAAATCATAGTTCATACAATAAGATCATGAAAATTATTATGAAGAGAAATTGATAGATTTCTTGGACCTAAGAGATAAAGTAATATAAAGAGACACCAATCAACTGGTTAATGTTTTATAGGTGAATCATAAGTTCAAAGAAGCAATGTTGTAACATGAAGTTGTAATGAGGCAGAGTTATCCAAATATTTTAATTAAAGTAATAAAATTTTGTGGGTGGAATTATTTTATGGGGGTAGAACGTAACACCTCATGATTTTTGTATATATTTTCCTTTGGAATAAATTCAATTTGTTTAATAGATTATGATGTAAAAAACATTGATGTAAAGGGAATAATGATATATTATAATTCAAAATAAAATATATTAAAAATCAATTATATGTAACCAAATTAGTAAAATAAATTAAGTAATTATAAGACACACTAATTTAATTTTTTATGGCTAAAAATAGTTTTCCTAAAAGCATTGTTTTTATGAAACATTATATAAGTTTAATTTGAAATATAAATTTCTAAATTTTACATTTTTAATATGATAAAATGAACTACATTTTTTAATTCAGTATATTAACATTATATTTGGTTGAAGTTTTAGAATTTTTATGAAATGACTGATTTTTACTTTAATAGTGAAAATTTTATTTTTAGAAATAAATTAACTTCTATGGCATAATTATGATATAATAACATATTTAAATTAAAATAAACCTTTTTCTCAGCAAAAAATTAATTTAAATATTAAAATAAATTATTTAAAAATATTTTTTTTGAATTTAGAAACCCATTCTTTGGTTTATGGAATGTAAGTTATATTTTATTCTAACAAAAAACTATTTTGGTACTTTTCTTTCAATAAAAAATTTAAAATTATCCATTGAGTTTTCTTCTTACCTCTAACTTCAAAAAACTAATATTTTTTAATCATAAATTACTAAATTTCATGGGAATCAATACTATACATGATTTCAATGTGGATTTATTTTATGTTTTAAAAGGGAATTTTTCTAAAAACTATTTTTTATTAAAAGTAATTATATTAAAATAAAAATTTACCCTTCAATAAATTGAATATTGTAAATTTATTTTCATATTTATAATAAAAATATTCAAATTAGTTAATAAATTTTATTTCATTTTTTTTTCAAAAAAATAATTTACTATGAAAAAATTTATTCAACTTGGTATGAGTTTAAGTGTTTAAAATGGGGATAAACTAAGTTATAAGGACACAAAAATCCCAAAAATCCCAAAAATCTAATATATATTTTATTTTATGAATGTATTATCAACTCCCTTATATTATCTTTGAAATTTTTTCAATTTTGGTTCCCATTTCCTTTGGGAATAAAATTTATTTAATATAAAAGTTTAGAGTATTTAAATTTTTTTACCCCTATTAACTTATAAAAGGATACCTAATATCCCCACATAAAATCACAAAATTACTTAAAATATATCTTAAAACTACCCATATTATTTTCTTAATAATCCCCTCACACTTTTTGGAACCTCTCATCCCAAGAAGAATCCCTAAACCTTTCATTTCTAAAAGGCCCTTTAAGAGGATATTCAAGCTCTCAATTTAAGCCATATATTCTTCTTGATTATTCTTCTATATCTACTTTATATAACTATTATTAAATATTTAATATCAATTTTATATAATTATATTTAAATTATTAATACTTTTTTAAATTTATATTATCATTATAAAATAATATTTTCTTTCTCATTTAGTTGTTATTACACGTTTTGGTTTGGGTCAGTTTTACCACCTACATGAATGATGCTATAGTGTTTATATAAATTATTATAAATTAATTTTATATATTGGTAATATTATGTAAAATAATGGAATTTAATATGTCTTAATAATTTTTAAATTGTTATATAATTATTTTTATTCTTAAATAGAATCAATTCTTTTCAAAGAATCTAAATTTATAAAAAAAATGATATTTTTAAGATTTGTAAGAAAATAATAAAAATAAGTTACATGAAATGAAAATGGGACTCTATAAATATATATAAAAAATATTTTAAACCATTATTATAATTTTTTAGATGATAGTTCTGTGAGCATGGTGTAAAGACCAGAACTGCCGAACCAGAACATGCATAGAGAACTACAAATATCGATTTAAAAAATAACTATTAATAAATGGATTATAAGATATTATTAGTGAATTGTATGTAGTAAGATAAATATAAATATAGTTTTTATATAGATTTATAACTAAAATAAATTTATTATACAAGAGGTTAGATAATGTATGACTGAGCGGAAGTTAAAGGCAATGGTTTTTATCCTCTCAATTTCCCCTCATTGGGATATGTTCTATATTAAAAACCATATATTGTTTCTATAAAAAATTTCTATTAACATATTTTATTTACAGTTTCATAATAATTATTGTGATTTAAAAATCAATCTATGTCTCTATATTTCATCATTATTTTTATTCAAAGGGTAACAAAGTCATAAGGGATTTTATTTATAATTTTTTAAAAGTTTTGATGTATTTTTCCCAAAGAATTCACTTATATATCCATATTATTTATATTTTTCTAGAATATTATTATGAAAAATTGATTGATTGTTATTGTAAATTTTATCTATATATTAATTTCAAAGATAATGTTTACAATGAATACATAAAACATTTTATTTACGGTTTACTTTGTTCTTTCTTTATAAAAGTGTGAAAATAATGTTTTTTAACTTTTACTATTTGGATGTATTCTCCCATTTCTAAACTATTCTTTATTATTAATATTAATTTTTATAGTTTCCATAGTTATTCAATGAAAATTCTATTTACATTTTTCTATTATTTCTTTAAAAGTTACCATAAGAAAATGATATTTATTCTCACTTTTAAAATCATATTTATAATGCTTTTATAAAATTATTTTTCATCTACATAAATGTCTTTTTCTGATTTTTATGATTCACTAGGGATATTGTCTAATGATACCATCAACCCTCTTTATTTGGATTTTTTATGATGATGTTTTAAGGAAATTGTTTGGAAACCTGTTTCTTTCCCACAATTTAGTTATTCTATAGAGTAACGATGAATGCTATTATGTTCATATGGAATACATATGTACAATTTATTACTATTTTATGGGTGGGTATGTTATATCCTTTTAATTCTTTGGATAATGATTTATTTCTTATGAAATAAAATGTAAGTGACTGGGGAGTGATCCCAATCCACTAAGGGACAATTTCCACCGAGGATTAAAGGGAATGGAGAGTGAACCCTATCTACTATGGGATAATATCCACTACATGATGATGGTATTGGTAGTGAACCCTGATAAATAAAATAATTTTATATGTTTATATATATTCCATACATTAATTCCATATTTTTATTCCTATGATATAATCTCATAGATCATGATCAAGTGATGTTTAAACACTCTTAAGAATCCTATATTATGGTATTCCAATGCCTTATACCATGATTCATCATTTATAGTCTATGAAATAATGGGTAAGAATTTTTTATGTTATGCTCATGTACCATTATTATGTTTTCATACTCTTATGATTCTCTTATTCTCAATTATTATCTTCGATTGTTTAAGCATATGTTTACCCTTACTTAGTATCTAAGATGACCCATTATTATGTTTCCATTTACCTAGGTTATAAATAATTGGGTTAAGTATGATATGTATGGAAGAGTATAAAGTTTCAAGGGTATTTTTGGGAAAATTTTTATATTTGTTGGGAAATAAAAGAATATATATCTAATATACAAATAAATTAAACCTTTAGGTTCTGGGATGTGAATTATTGTGAGATATATTGGATACTAATTTTAAATGATGTGATATGTATATATGTTATGTTAGGATAACCTCACCAACCAAGTTAGAATATATTCTCTTTTATACATATTTTCATTTTCCTTAACATTTAGGCATCTATACTTATTGAAAAAATAGAACCATTGAAATAAATACTTCAATCCCCCATCGAGTTTTTTATCAATAACCTTGAACACATTTAAATTAATTTGTTTGCATGTTATATTATTTTCATCTCCGCATTATTGATAACAAATACAAATATTTGTTTTGGGGTTGGAACTCCATCTTCTTCAAAAAAACTCTCCTAGATATTTTGATTTTCAGTTCAAATTAAATTAATTTAAAGAAGGATTTTCACAACATGTTTTTTATATATGATCCTAATGTTATATAACTGTAATTATACATGGTATCACTTAGTGTAGAGAACAAAATTGAGTAACATTTTCTTTCAAATATATCCATAAACAAACATATATTTGGTACTAGTCTCAATTATTCACTTTAGGTGCTAGGAAATCATATTTATCATGATGATTTATACCTTCACTTATGTTAACAAACCCATAAGAACAATTCAATTACATAAAGGTCTCTTCCCCCTTTTACTTTTACTTCTCATCAATAAATACTACCCCCTTTATCAATATACCTAATATAACCAAAATAAATTAAGAAAGTGTGATTGGAATAACTTATAATCCAATCATCTATGGCCAGTAAAATTTTCAAAATTAATGCTTGGTAATGATTTTAAAGCTCCTCCTTAGAAATTTTCTCCCACAAGTGATACAATTTATCATGGTTTATTTCTTTTAAGTACATTAGAACTCATTTAACAATTTAGTACGCCATGAAGATAGTTATATCATTCAAAGGTTTTCAACTATAATTAGTATAAAACAAGATAATTCTAATTGATAAATCAATTTTTATTGGAATTTAAATCTATGTTCATACCCTTCATCTCAAGACACAAATCAAAAGCATTCAAGTACATGTTTTAGGATTATAGCTTTTGAAACATAGTGGTGTATTTCCATAAAATTATCACTTTCATGTCAATGATTAAGAATAATTTTTAACCCCTTAATGTTGGTATTATATTTTTTAACAAAGGATAAGAGAATATAAACCCATACATTTTTCATTTATATTACCTCAATCACTTATCCAAAAAAACATATTTTTATTTTAATAGAATGTTATGAAAGCTTCTCAACACCATATTCACTTGTCCCCCCTCAAAGGGATACTCCTTGTCATGTTAATTATGGTATCATAATTTGATAGAATTTAATATTTTCAATGTTTACAACTAACCATAATGAAATAATTAAAACCATCACCAAAATTTTAATAATGATTCCGTCTTGTATCTTTTGTATGTTGGTTCCAAGAAAAGATAAATTCCTCACCTCTCTATGTCACCTTTAATTCATTGTATTGATAAAACAAAAATATAATAAATAATTAATATAATAAGATTGAAATAAATATTCCTCAATGTGAACATTTAGGTTTAGAAGACTTTTATAACTAATTTTATCCTTTCATTTCATATTTCATTCTTTTATATTTGGTTTTGACTTCTATTTTTTCTTTGGGATTCATAGAACTCTTCACTGCTATAATTTAATTATTAGGAATTTTCCCATATACATCACTTGGTTTAGTCCCAATTTCATTCATTGGAATATAATTGTTTTGTGAGAGATTTGGTTCTTTGGAATTTATTTTCCAAATCATTTTTCATTTCTTTAGCTTCTTCCTTCAAATTTTTTTCATCAAAGTGTCCCTTGATATAACTGAGTATATCAGTTATTACTTAAAAGGTAACCTTTTTAAAATAATATTATACCTTAAGGTTTAATTATTTAACTATATTAACAACATCTTCTTATTAAGATTTTTTTACAACCCGTCCCAGTGGAGCTCGTTCCGCGACTCCCCAAGACCACATCCAATAGGCTAGGGTCTAGTAACTATCACCGAGTTATCATATCACTAACATGGGAGGAACTTCTTATATACCTATACGCACAAACACATATAAAATCCTACAAAATTATAAAATTTAAAAAACACTAAGTAATCAATGAATGTATAAAACTATATTCCACAACTAGAGTATGATAGGAAGTGAAGTAAAAATAGCCAAAATACAAGCCCATGGGTTAGGAAATAGTCAAAAGGTTTATCATCTACACAATACACAACATATGTGAGCAAAGACCGTGCATGGGTTAGTACAACAATATGCAATAAAACACCCCAAAACCATAAAGTAATACAACAAAGGAACGTACAGTCAGATCTATATAGGTATATTTCTGAAACACATATAATAATAAAATCTAGATATACTCAATCTAAGACACACAATTTATAGGTAAACCACAACCGTGATATACTGGCCCTATAATTCATCTAGAAGATTCCATAAAGCACTCTTCCAGGAGAGCACAATCCTATGTATGATAACAGTAATGATTTCCATATGAGAAGTATCACATGTTAGGTCTTTCCAAGAGAAAGATATGATAATAGTATGAATATAATACCATGAATATATGAGGATCACTTCTTGGGACATGGGGTGATACAAATAACTCAATCTAGATTAACTCGATACTTAGAGGATTGACGCCCACATAGTGATGTCCAGGTCGATACCAAGTACTCCAATTTGGGAAAGAAGATGAATAGAGTATCCCAATCTGGGCCTCTTAAGGGGAATCCAACAACTCTCTCCATGAATTCATGCTGTAGGTATCGTAGTCCTAATAGTAGGAAATCATTCGTACCATTCTTTATGGAAATAATAAGGGGAATAGACCTGAGTGTAACTTGTCTTAGATATAGAGGAAAAGTGAATAAAGACTTGTAGAAAGGGGTATACAACATGTAGTGGGGTCACATTCCATGTCCCTTGAACCTGGTTACTGCCTGTGTAAAATTACCCATGTCTTCAAACCATGTCATGTAAAAGAAGGATACATTGCATGTAGAAGGGGTTAGACGCCATGACAATTCATCCAAGGTCCACCTGTGTAATCCGACTATGTGACAATACACGACGTTAACCCATGTATCCTTTACCATGTATGTAGAGACCCTTATCTTGACGTACATGGACATTACATTACATTTGCGGAATACTTAGTACATTACAAAAACACACACACAAGGACCGTAATAGTTTAGTGTCTTTGGAAACTCGGACTATAATCTTCTAATCGTGGTGAAAGATCTTCAACATCTCCCATAAAGATCTTCCTTTTTTTTACCTAAAACCTTTCTTTATATCCTGGGGAAAAGAAAACATAAAAGGGTGAGCTCAAATGCTCAGTAAGGGTAAACAAAAGAAATATCAATCACATCATATTCATAATAACATAACATTTTGGAAATCATAACCTGTAAAAGAGAGCATAATTTCATAACATTGGATAAATCATGGCAGTGAAATGTAATCACAATAATCATAACATAAAACATGGAACTTTGTGGCATACACACATAATCATAGAGAATCATTTCTTGTTAGTCATGACTCATTGCCAAGACTATCTTAGTGGACAAAGTCCCTTTCTGAATCGAGTAACCCTCGTTTCAGTCCTGTTTCACTGAACCGGTATAACCTACCATTCCAGCCATGTCTATCTCATGAGATATAAAATCTTTACCCAATGCATTGGAGGGAGATATAGGTCCCACCCATCTCATAATGATACCATTCTTATGTGTGCCACAAAATCATAAATCATACATCATTGCATAACCCCTGTAATACAAATGGGAATCTTAAACATCATGACATCATAAAACAATTCATAAACGATAAAGGAATTCATAAAAATAATTCCATCACAACATAATCAAATCAATGTAATAATAGGGATAAAAACAGAACCCTTTATTATCTTAGATGGAAAATAATTTTGATAAAACACTTGAAATGAATTCTTGAGGAAAATATCCTTTCTTCTTTAAAATCAATTTCTTTTCACCAAATGTCATGAATCTTTAAAAGAAAAGGATTTTCTTGAAAATAGTCATGAAATCTTTTTGTGGTAGCTTCATGAAAATATGGATTTATAAAACCGTAAAAATCCATTTATGCCGTATAAGTTCAAAAAAACATTCTTCTCGTACTTTTGTCGGGAAAGCCAAAAAGTACCTCGTACAAAAAAAACGACAAAAGATTCCTTTCATATTCTTTACTAAAAACTCACCTAAGGGTAACATTGGATTCAAAAAAATTGTAGGTGGATGGAAATAAAATTACATATTGAAGAAACATGGATGTGGATGATAAAATACACCCCAGTAAATACCAAAGTATAAACAATCTTGGATAAAAATGATATTGTGATATTTCCCTTACCTTAGGTCCGACTTGCTTTGTAAGTGTCCGAACCTCCTGTATAATGATTTAAATCATGTTATTGACTTATTCCAGAATCATATTCATTGTTATTATATCATATATGGTCCACTTATGACTTTATATTACCCGTTCTTTTGTAAATTTATGTTAAAGAAGCGTTTTGGGTAAAATCGTCTCATTTGTCGTTCGTGTTTTTAACTTGTAATTATTCATATGATTACTTAGATCATGATTACTTAATTACATAATATAAAACATGATTTATATATATATATTCAGAATATAAATATATAATAAATCAGTAAATGGAACGAAATACACCGTTCATGGAGACGGTAGTCCGTACGTACGCATGAACGCGGTTTTCGTTTCCTTATTGAATTGAATGGAATTAAGTAGATGACATACATATAAATATAAATAATTCCAGTATCATTATTATGTCATATATTTCATTAGAACTTTTTATATATACTTTATAATCATTCATGAATGGTCAATCATTGAGAATGAATCTCATCGCGTCGTGGAGACGGTAGTCCGTACGTACGCACGAGCGATGATATCGTTCCCATGGTCGTG
Organism: Viscum album; assembly: GCA_963277665.1. Classification (NCBI taxonomy): domain Eukaryota; kingdom Viridiplantae; phylum Streptophyta; class Magnoliopsida; order Santalales; family Viscaceae; genus Viscum; species Viscum album. Next base: position 152,360,890 of record OY728159.1, read on the forward strand.
GATTTTTTTTGAAGTGTATGTATACTATTTCAGTATCAATATTACTTTATAATAATCATATATAGTTACTAATTAAACCATTATACCCATCCAATTAATGTGGTGGCGGAAAATAGATTACACCAGGGCGTGGAGACGGTATTCCGTACGTACGCACGCGTGGTGATTTCATTTTTTTATAGGATGGATAGAAGGTGAATTAGGGTTGTTTAATATTTATAATAACATATCAGTAAGTAAGTAACACTGATGTTATTACTTTATCATGAAACAACTAAATAAGAAGAAGTTGAAAAAGAAAGAAATTGAAAAGATCGGTAATGGATATTACCTCTTCTTTGGAACGCTTCTTTGAATCCTTCACTTAGGGAACTAAGATTGGTATTTGAAGAAGACCAGGACCTCTAGGACTATTCTAGGGAATTGGAGAAGGGATTTTGGCAGGGGTTGGCCGAGCTTGAGTGCTCAATTTGGTGTGAGGAGGAGGGGGAGGAGGTGCCCTTTTATAAGGGAGGAGAGGGGCACCTTAGGAATTCTTAAAAATATTAATTTATAATAAATCTAACCCCACTTAAAAACCTCCAAAAATGACTCATATTAGAATATTAGATGAGATAGGGTTGTAATATCATCAACCAATCAAATTTAGACATGTTTGGATCTTATTTTAAACCTTATCATTTTGATTTATCTTTATTTAATCTATTTAAGTTTATTTGTGGTAATAAAATTCTAAATTTTAAATTATAACAAATAATTACTTATTTGTTGTTAATTTTCCATAATTGTTTACTTTATAACATTATAAACCATATAAATATAAATTTATAATTTTTAAATATTTTTGTGATTTTTAAACAATTTTATAATATGTTATTTTTGTAAAATAACAATAGTGTCAATTTTGACACTATTCATTTATTTGAATTTAAATAAAATATATACAGAAGATATGTTCGAAATAAAAGGTTTAATATATTAATAAAAGGTCATATGTATCTATAAAATTAGTTTATCACATTAAATAGTTCATATATTATTTATTTTATTATTTTTAAAACCATTTATTTGGTTTATCTCTTAATAAAATAATTACTAAATCATTTTTGTATAATTATTTAATATACTTATTTGTTGTATAAAAATTTAAAATAAAATTCTATGATGAAGATAAATATATTACCTTTCCCAATAATACTTTTACTCGAATTTATCATCTTAAAATAACAATATTTAAATTGTTATATTTATTAAATTATGAAGGTGACAACTTTGGCATCATTTAAAATAAAATAATATAAGTGTCATAATCGATTTTATAAGGCTCCAAATGGTCAAATATTAGACCATTGGATGCTTATGGTTTACATTTACATGTCCAATAAGTTTTGGTTAGGTATTTGTGCATTTTATGGTCACTATTAGTTTAAAAAAAACATTATTCTTGATTTTTCACTAGATAAACAATTTCTGCATCACTATTGTGTCATAATTAATGATAATTATTTAATCCCTAAAAATTATAAATAAATTTATATGATTTAGATAATTTCATTATATTTCTGTAGACTATTCATATTCGAAGTTTAATGAAGTTTATCACTAAATTAAAATTAATATACTTATAAAATTTAAGAGAGTGACATGTTGTCACTTTCTTTGGTTTTAATAACAATTAAGTTATTTTCATGGACAAATGTTCATTAAATGATTCTAATCCGACCCTTATGTGATATGGGTCGACTTGTAGTCATCCAATAGGATTTTGACATTTGTTAGGGTAATTTTAAAATATTATATTTACCCTTAATTACCCGATTTACCTTTAACTATGGTAAATAAAATTTACCGTAGTTACTATTCATAATTCCCAAAAATAAAAAGTAGCTTATTAATATAATTTGGACCCACTGATTCCAAATATGGAATCCATTTTTTAAAATTCCATACACAGAAGTTGTAGAAATTAAATTAAAATTAATCCCGTTGTCGAATAAAAACGGGTTTTTGTTTAAAATATTGCAAAAGATTGAATTGATTTAACCTACGAATTCAAGGTAAAATCAATGCTAATGACATACATTATATTAAATGGTAAAAATATATTCTATTTATACTTTAAAACCATTCAATAATATAATTTAACCACATAATATATTACGATGAAAAAAGTTGTTTTTAATTAAAATATAGCATGTTTTTACTATTCATTAAAATGTGAAAGTTACCAGAATAATATGAAAAATTTATCCAAAGTAAATTTTTATTTCTTGATTCCAAAGAAGAATTTTATTTTGTCAAATTGAACTTATAAACATGTCAAAAAATAGATTTAAAGTGGGTGCGCCATCAAAAGGCGGCAAAACTGCATTTTTTTGAAAAATACTTATTTTACCCGAAAAATTTATTTTGTTCTTATACCATGTTCTAGAAATGTGTAAGATGAATAATAATGTTATAAAATTAAAAATTTAGTTAATACTATTCATAACGGCTAGTTCATGACAATATTATAATAATATAACATTGTTTATTAAAACCCGGTATTGTGTACAACACACGCTATCGAGGAAGGTCGCGATTGCGTGTAATGCAAGCCAAGTCAGGGTTGCGTGTTGTGAAAGAATCCTTCATTGTTTCATATAACAGAATCCAACCATATTTCATTTATAAATTTAATATATATATATATATATATATACTCAATGTTGCGTAGAATAACTATTATCAAAATTGTGTGTAACACGGTCCAAGAATAGTGTTGCATATACTGCAAGCTAATACGGTGTTGCGTATAGCGCAAGGTAATCTTGGTGTAGAATACAACATAAGACATTAATGAAATTAAAATAATATTTTTCATAAAATCTCGGGGTGTTACATTCTACCCCCCTTAAAATGAATTTCTCCCTCGAAATTCGTCGGGGTTATAAATGGTTTACTATTTGAAAGTTTCTTTGATAGAAACCCACATCGTAAAAAGGAATACCCAAACTTATCTTTAAAAAACAAAAGTATGAAACGTAACGGTTACCCAAATAAACTAATCACTGGGTTTCCACATAGGTGAAAATATGGATATGGAAGAGAAATCTAACCATCATGTTCCGATGGAGAGTGGTAGAGAACATGGCTATGGAAAAGCTAGCAATCACAAAGCCATAAATTTGTGATGATCTAGGGTACCATCTGATTCATCGGATATAAGGGCACTAGGACAACATTTTTGGTTTTGAAGATCATTTCCCTAAAGTTGAAAATTTGAATTACAATAAATACTTACTTTATTTTGGTACAATCTCACTGTTGTTCGTGCGTTGAACAATTTCCACTTCATCTCTTAAATAAATGAAGTTGAATTTGTTATTTGTGAAGTGTTAGCAGATCATGTGATAGAATGACGGGTCATTCCATCTGTCTCAAACAAATGGTTAGCAAAAATTATATACATAAGTCGATCTATAGTGAGATTAATCATATATGGTTCCTAAAATGGACTTATAATTCATATATCATACTGCTTAATATAATAAAACTAGTTTCTTCTAAACAGGGACTTCCTGTAGGTCAGTGGTAGGCGATAAAGGCCAGTCGCACTTCGGTTGTGGGTTCGATTCCCACAGCCTTGTCCGAAGCGATGGGCTGTCGCCCGTCCTGCAGGTTGTCCTTTTTCCAAAACTATATAACATCCCATCAATAATATCGAAAAAACAAACAATACTAACTTATGTCCAACATAATCCATTCCAATCTTTTAGGCTTATCCATAATACTGCAGTCGACTCTCATAATATAGTGAAAATGATTACCAGAGATTTAACACCATCATAGATCCCCATATATCATAAGATATGTTTTGTTGGTCACATTCCAAACATTCAAAGTCCTTAATCGTGTATTCTCTTGAATACCTGTAGTTAAAAGTTAACACTTTTCACATACCGAAATCCTCAAAATTCTATATACTCAAACCATGATATCACTTAGTCCTTATATCAATCATGAGCTCATGAATACTATCAAACATTTAATTTCCTCCTTATCCCTTCATTATGCGCATATCATCTACATTCCAAAAATATCTGAATAACCTTTCATGGATACTGGTAACATTAATCATACACTTTCAAAACACAAGGAAAGACAACAGTGTAACAATCCATAGATGTCTCTTTATTCCATAGTAGCATAAACATGTAATCATTCCACTACATTCTCAAACCATTGACCGAGAAATTTTTTTTTTATCTCACATATCATTTGTAGTCTCTTCATCATCATCCACATAAATACTACCCATATGACCATACTGATTCTCTTCATGAGTCTTTCCCTTAGGGAATTTGTTTTCATAATACATTTAAAACACTTAACCATTTTTTATGTCGTAGCAATACCATTATTCTCATCCATGGTGTTAACCGACCCTTTTCCTTTGCACTGACTTGCTTTATGTCCTTCTTTTCCACACCCAAAGCATCTTCCAGTTCCCTTGAAACATTCTCCTTGATGCCTCTTCCCACATGATTTACATGAGGGAAATTGAACTTTCTTTCCTCTATGGTCATCATGAAATTCCATCATTCTCTTATTAGCTGAGTCAGGAAACTTACCAAATTTTACTTTATTGATCATATTATGAGATTGCTGATTCGGCATAATAATGATTTTTGGACTTCCAAATCCCATTTCATTTGGTTTCTCATGAAGAATATCATTCCATTGTCCATCATATCCTCCATTATCATGAATCATCTTGTTTCCAGCCATTTTCTAAAACCCAAAAAGAATAGTGTGAGAGGCAAAATAATGCTAGGGAAAACAACATAGTAAAGGGGTAGTACCCTTAATATCTAACATCTTAGGTTAAATTCTAAGATCGGTATCGTAGTTCTAGGATTATATCCTATACGTATACGTATCCTTAGGGACATCCATAGACATACCTTAGAAATATCTCTAGGGATCTCACTAATGTTTTCGCATCCTAGTTTCCAAAGGTTGACTAAACCTTTCCTCTGATACCAACTGTAGAGACCCGTATCTTGACGTACATGGAAATTACATTACATTTGCGGAATACTTAGTACATTACAAAAACACACACACAAGGACCGTAATAGTTTAGTGTCTTTGGAAACTCGGACTATAATCTTCTAATCGTGGTGAATGATCTTCAACATCTCCCATAAAGATCTTCCTTTTTTTTACCTAAAACCTTTCTTTATATCCTGGGGAAAAGAAAACATAAAAGGGTGAGCTCAAATGCTCAGTAAGGGTAAACAAAAGAAATATCAATCACATCATATTTATAAGAACATAACATTTTGGAAATCATAACCTGTAAAAGAGAGCATAATTTCATAACATTGGATAAATCATGGCAGTGAAATGTAATCACAATAATCATAACATAAAACATGGAACTTTGTGGCATACACACATAATCATAGAGAATCATTTCTTGTTAGTCATGACTCATTTCCAAGACTATCTTAGTGGACAAAGTCCCTTTCTGAATCGAGTAACCCTCGTTTCAGTCCTGTTTCACTGAACCGGTATAACCTACCATTCCAGCCATGTCTATCTCATGAGATATAAAATCTTTACCCAATGCATTGGAGGGAGATATAGGTCCCACCCATCTCATAATGATACCATTCTTATGTGTGCCACAAAATCATAAATCATACATCATTGCATAACCCATGTAATACAAATGGGAATCTTAAACATCATGACATCATAAAACAATTCATAAACGATAAAGGAATTCATAAAAATAATTCCATCACAACATAATCAAATCAATGTAATAATATGGATAAAAACAGAACCCTTTATTATCTTAGATGGAAAATAATTTTGATAAAACACTTGAAATGAATTCTTGAGGAAAATATCCTTTCTTCTTTAAAATCAATTTCTTTTCACCAAATGTCATGAATCTTTAAAAGAAAAGGATTTTCTTGAAAATAGTCATGAAATCTTTTTGTGGGAGCTTCATGAAAATATGGATTTATAAAACCGTAAAAATCCATTTATGCCGTATAAGTTCAAAAAAACATTCTTCTCGTACTTTTGTCGGGAAAGCCAAAAAGTACCTCGTACAAAAAAACGACAAAAGATTCCTTTCATATTCTTTACTAAAAACTCACCTAAGGGTAAAATTGGATTCAAAAAAATTGTAGGTGGATGGAAATAAAATTACATATTGAAGAAACATGGATATGGATGATAAAATACACCCTAGTAAATACCAAAGTATAAACAATCTCGGATAAAAATGAGATTGTGATATTTCCCTTACCTTAGGTCCGACTTGCTTTGTAAGTGTCCGAAACTCCTGTATAATGATTTAAATCATGTTATTGACTTATTCCAGAATCATATTCATTGTTATTATATCATATATGGTCCACTTATGACTTTATATTACCCGTTCTTTTGTAAATTTATGTTAAAGAAGCGTTTTGGGTAAAATCGTCTCATTTGTCGTTCGTGTTTTTAACTTGTAATTATTCATATGATTACTTAGATCATGATTAATTAATTAAAGAATATAAAACATGATTTATATATATATATTCAGAATATACATATATAATAAATCAGTAAATGGAAAGAAATACACCGTTCATGGAGACGGTAGTCCGTACGTACGCATGAACGCTGTTTTCGTTTCCTTATTGAATTGAATGGAATTAAGTAGATGACATACATATAAATATAAATAATTCCAGTATCATTATTATGTCATATATTTCATTAGAACTTTTTATATATACTTTATAATCATTCATGAATGGTTAATCATTGAGAATGAATCTCATCGCGTCGTGGAGACGGTAGTCCGTACGTACGCACGAGCGATGATATCGTTCCCATGGTCGTGGAATTTTTTTGAAGTGTATGTATACTATTTCAGTATAAATATTACATTATAATAATCATATATAGTTACTAATTAAACCATTATACCCATCCAATTAATGTGGTGGTGGAAAATAGATTACACCAGGGCGTGGAGACGGTATTCCGTACGTACGCACGCGCGGTGATTTCATTTTTCCATAGGATGGATAGAAGGTGAATTAGGGTTGTTTCATATTTATAATAACATATCAGTAAGTAAGTAATACTGATGTTATTACTTTATAATGAAACAACTAAATAAGAAGAAGTTGAAAAAGAAAGAAATTGAAAAGATCGGTAATGGATATTACCTCTTATTTGGAACGCTTCTTTGAATCCTTCACTTAGGGAACTAAGATTGGTATTTGAAGAAGACCAAGACCTCTAGGACTATTCTAGGGAAGTGGAGAAGGGATTTTGGCAGGGGTTGGCCGAGCTTGAGTGCTCAATTTGGTGTGAGGAGGAGGGGGAGGAGGTGCCCTTTTATAAGGGAGGAGAGGGGCACCTTAGGAATTCTTAAAAATATTAATTTATAATAAATCTAACCCCACTTAAAAACCTCCAAAAATGACTCATATTAGAATATTAGATGAGATAGGGTTGTAATATCATCAACCAATCAAATTTAGACATGTTTGGATCTTATTTTAAACCTTATCATTTTGATTTATCTTTATTTAATCTATTTAAGTTTATTTGTGGTAATAAAATTCTAAATTTTAAATTATAAAAACTAATTACTTATTTGTTGTGAATTTTCCATAATTGTTTACTTTATATCATTATATACCATATAAATATAAATTTATAATTTTTAAATATTTTTGTGATTTTTAAACAATTTTATAATATGTTATCTTTGTAAAATAACAATAGTGTCAATTTTGACACTATTCGTTTATTTGAATTTAAATAAAATATATACAGAAGATATGTTCGAACTAAAAGGTTTAATATATTAATAAAAGGTCATATGTATCTATAAAATTAGTTTATCACATTAAATAGTTCATATATTATTTATTTTATTATTTTTAAAACCATTTATTTGGTTTATCTCTTAATAAAATAATTACTACATCATTTTTGTATAATTATTTAATATACTTATTTGTTGTATAAAAATTTAAAATAAAATTCTATGATGAAGATAAATATATTGCCTTTCCCAATAATACTTTTACTCGAATTTATCATCTTAAAATCACAATATTTAAATTGTTATATTTATTAAATTATGAAGGTGACAACTTTGGCACATTTAAAATAAAATAATATAAGTGTCATAATCGCTTTTATAAGGCTCCAAATGGTCAAACATTCTACCATTGGATGCTTATGGTTTACATTTACATGTCCAATAAGTTTTGGTTAGGTATTTGTGCATTTTATGGTCACTATTAGTTTACAAAAACATTATTCTTGATTTTTCACTAGATAAACAATTTCTGCATCACTATTGTGTCATAATTAATGATAATTATTTAATCCCTAAAAATTATAAATAAATTTATATGATGTAGATAATTTCATTAGATTTCTTTAGACTATTCATGTTCGACGTTTAATGAAGTTTATCACTAAATTAAAATTAATATACTTATAAAAATTTAGAGAGTGACATGTTGTCACTTTCTTTGGTTTTAATAATAATTAAGTTATTTTCATGGAAAAATGTTCATTAAATGATTCTAATCCGACCCTTATGTGATATGGGTCGACTTTTAGTCATCCAATAGGATTTTGACATTTGTTAGGGTAATTTTAAAATATTATATTTACCCTTAATTACCCGATTTACCTTTAACTATGGTAAATAAAATTTACCGTAGTTACTATTCATAATTCCCAAAAATAAAAAGTAGCTTATTAATATAATTTGGACCCACTGATTCCAAATATGGAATCCATTTTTTAAAATTCCATACACAGAATTTGCAGAAATTAAATTAAAATTAATCCCGTTGTCGAATAAAAACGGGTTTTTGTTTAAAATATTGCAAAAGATTGAATTGATTTAACCTACGAATTCAAGGTAAAATCAATGCTAATGACATACATTATATTAAATGGTAAAAATATATTCTATTTATACTTTAAAACCATTCAATATTATAATTTAACCACATAATATATTACGATGAAAAAAGTTGTTTTTAATTAAAATATAGCGTGTTTTTACTATTCATTAAAATGTGAAAGTTACCAGAATAATATGAAAAATTTATCCAAAGTAAATTTTTATTTCTTGATTCCAAAGAAGAATTTTATTTTGTCAAATTAAACTTATAAACATGTCAAAAAATAGATTTAAAGTGGGTGCGCCATCAAAAGGTGGCAAAACTGCATTTTTTTGAAAGATACTTATTTTACTCGAAAAATTTATTTTGTTCTTATACCATGTTATAGAAATGTGTAAGATGAATAATAATGTTATAAAATTAAAAATTTAGTTAATACTATTCATAACGGCTAGTTCATAACAATATTATAATAATATAACATTGTTTATTAAAACCCGGTATTGTGTACAACACACGCTATCGAGGAAGGTCGCGATTGCGTGTAATGCAAGCCAAGTCAGGGTTGCGTGTTGTGAAAAAATCCTTCATTGTTTCATATAACAGAATCCAACCATATTTCATTTATAAATTTAATATATATATATATATATATATACTCAATGTTGCGTAGAATAACTATTATCAAAATTGTGTGTAACACGGTCCAAGAATAGTGTTGCATATACTGCAAGCTAATACGGTGTTGCGTATAGCGCAAGGTAATCTTGGTGTAGAATACAACATAAGACATTAATGAAATTAAAATAATATTTTTCATAAAATCTCGGGGTGTTACAATGTACTAGTACATAGGGTATACCATATACTTGGTCCAGGACAAGCCGTGTGGGGGAGTACACACTGTGTAGGAAACCCTTCAACTCCACCTCATGTATGTGTACTTACCATATAGACAACGAGTTCGTCCAAGGGGGTCCACACTCTATGTAGTTAGGGGATACCCAATGTTTGTATCAAGTTTTCCAGAAACCCTTCTTCTTCCTCTCTCCCATGCTTTCAGTCTCCCAGATTCCATTCAGGTGTTTGGTTTACCTAAAAACCCCATATCAAAGCTCATTTTTCTAATGTAACTTTGAATCGATGGGATTCAGGAATTAAATCATTTTGGAAAATACATTCATAATAATTATTTATTATCTCTGAAGAATATGGAATCAACATCCATCACTATTAAATCTACTTCCCACACCCACAATCACACTTCCTTCGAGTCATCTTGATGCCAGATCTATAGTTTTATATCATTGTACCGAGAATCAAAGGTGCAATGATTGGTTGTTCATAAGGGGGTTCAAAGAATAGGAATAAAAAAAATAAAGAAGAACACAAGATTCAGGATAGAAAAATAACAAAAAATAAATATATATGAACCATGATCAATTTTCATGTGGATATTGGTTCTCCAACTGTATAATGAAAAAAATCCATACAAATCTAAAGAATCAACTCCTGATAAATACCACAAAATAACCCACCCCGAAAATATGATCGATCTGTGGGTTAGAATTTTCATGGATTAGTTTGCGTTCATCATAGGAATCAATAATGGGGAAACAATAGATTAAATCAAAAGCACTACCTATATTAGGATCACTCACTGATGAATAATGGTTATAGCATCGTTGTCGTTGGAAAGATCCCTCAAGACCGAGGTTCATCAATCACCGATTCTACATTCCGTTATCACCTACTCGAGAGAAATCTTCAGATCCTTCTTTCCAATGTCTCTAGAGGATTGCAGGGTTATGAGGCTAACCTTTGATCTCTGACATGGGAATACATTTAAAAAGAAATTTTTTGAATCATTGCATTAACAAAACAAAATAAGCTTTATTCATTTAATCACCCATAGCGACTTTCCATAATTGACCCACACCAACCAATGTTAGGTCATGCCTAGGGTAAAAATTATTCTCTGAAATCAACAGTGCCCTTATATTTCTAGTCTAGGAACCCATTTAGAATTTATTCCACTTTTTCAAGAAAACCACACGTACATGTTATTTAATATTTTATTATTTCTCAATCATTTGTTATAGGACCAATGTGCCTCATAATTTCCCACCGTCTCAGTAATTAGTCTCAAAATCAATCCGTATAATATTTAAAAATATTTCATGGAGAATTTGAGCCATTACATATTACACACCTTGGGGTTTTATGTCCCTAGAAAGCAAAAGAAAATACTACTAAAAAAGACCAGGGTACTTATAACAAATATGATCCACCTTCTCCCAAGTTCTCTTCTATAGATTTCTATGATACCACCAAACACATACCAAATGAATCGATTAATGCATAATGTATCTTCTCACATTGATCCTTGATCTCCACAAAATACTCAAGAAAAATTAGATCCATCCTTAATTCTCAGCTCACCCTAGTCGATAACGTGTAATGGGTCATGCACATACCTCCTCAACTGCGATATATGGAATTTTTTTTGGACCCAATAAAATTGTAGGCTAGAGCTAAGTGGTATGCTTCCTAGAAAAATCTACTTAGTATCTAAAAAGGGATAATTAACCTCAGAGATAGATTGCATCCCCGACTAAATCTCCATAATCCACATTGAGGTGAAAACTATAGGAACACATGATCTCCTTCCTCGAACTCCAAAGGCCTTCGCCGCCTATCATTATAGGACTTATGATGAATCTTTTCAGTCTTCATTCACTCAAGGATATATAAACTTTCTCTATTGTATCCCTCACTAACTCTAGGCCCATGAGAACTGACTCTCTTGGGTCAATCTAGAAAAGTGGAAACTTGTACGGTCTCCCATAAAATGCCTCAAATGGTACCATAATAATGGTGAAATGGTAGCTTTTATTGTACATAAAATCCAAAAGTGGTAGGTGATCCTCACAACTATGTCCAAAGTCTAACATGCATGCTCATAGCATGTCCCCCAGCACCTAAATTCTTTGCTCAGTATAGCAATCATTTTTTGTGTTAAACGCTATGATCAAGCGTAACTCAGTACTAAAAGCCTCTTGTAATCCCTTACACAACCAGGATGTAAAGAGAACATCATGATATGAAACAATCATTTATGGGACTCCATGGAGTCAATGTTCCTCCTCCATATAGAGGTGCCCCAAGCTCTCTACTAAACTACATTCTCGAATAGCTAGGAAGTGGGATTACGTGGTGAGTTATTCAACAACAACCAAGATGAAATCATATCCCATGAACATAATTGGTAATCTCATCATGAAGTCCATAGATATCCCATATCACTTCCATTCTGTCACCTCAATGGTTTGATCTAAACCTGCTGGAACTTGGTTCTTATCCTTCACTTGTTAGCAAGTAAGGCATCAAGAAATAATCTCTACAACTCATTTTTTCATCCCTAACCACCAAAACTGACATCAAGGGTCATGATACATCTTTTAAACCCTTGGATATACCATCAAAGTGGACGTATGAAACTCCATCATCACCTCCTCCCACAACATCACTGGTACCATCAAGGGTGCTCTGAAAAGAAAGATGTGCTCTCCAAGAGCATGGGTCACATATTTTTTCTCATATGGTCTCAACTGGCGTGAACCATAGGTAATCACCACTATCCTATGCATTAAGAAACGATCAAGACCCGTTTATGATGCCTCATAGAAAACTACATACCGAATTCCCTCCTCTAGATATATTAATATGGGGGTGCTCATCAATCATTACCTCAACAGCTGAAAAACCTACTGACAGTTCTCAGTCCACACAAATGGATTGCCCTTTAAAGTCAATTTTTTCATAGGTGATGATATTATACAGAAATTAGGTATGAATATATGATATAATCCTGATAGCACAAGGAAGTTATGCTCCTTCGTCATGCTTTTAGGTGGCTCCCATGCTAACACAGCCTCAACATTGGCCGGGTCCTCTGCCCCTCCATTAGCTGAGATGACATGTTCCAGAAAGTGGCCCAAATGAATCCAGGACTTAGAATTCAAGATATTTCTATAAATCTAGAGATACCGTTGCACTTACAGAACTATCCTTAATTATGTCATGTGATACTCCTTGGACATCGATTATACAAGGATATCATCGATGAAGACTACCAAAAATCGGTCTAAGAACGGTTGAAAGATCATATTCATGAGTCCCATGAACCCTACTGGGGAATTCATCAGGAAAAAGGGCATAAATAAGTACACATAATGACCATAATGATATATGAAATCCATATTTGGTATATACTCATCTCATACTCATAGCTAGTGATAGCCTGATTGACGGTTAACCTTTGAAAACCATTGTTCCCCTCTCATGTAATCATAAAGGTAATGTATACTCGATAGTGGATACTTATTCTTCATGGTCACGTGGTTCCAGAATTGGAAATACACACATAACCTCTATCCCATTATGAATTTTTAGAAAAACATGGGGCTTCCTAGGGTGAAATACTAGGTCTCACAAATCCCTTCCTCTGAAAGTCCTCTAACTACACCTTCATCTCACAAAGCTCTATGGGAGCTATCTGATATGAAACTTCCGATATAAGTTCCGTACAGGGGTTTAGATCAATGTATAAGTATATATATCAGTGGGGAGGTAAACCTGTAACATCTTCAAGAATGCTTTCCTCATACTCTACCACTGCTTTATGAAACTGGAAACTCACAATATCCATGACACCAAGGGTTAGTCCAACCAACTAATGAGAAATCAGCTGCACCCTCTTATGCATGAGTCCATCCAATACTGTCTGGGATCCCTTTTCTCTAGAAAGGGAAAACTTGGTTCTATATCCACTTATACTCCAAACCCTTTTCCTAAAATAGTCAATATGAGCATGAATTGTGGATAAAAAATTTGTACCAAGAATGACGTTGTAAGGACTCGGTGCCGGCTCCAAAAGATCCCAACTAAAACTCTAACCTCCAAGAGTCATGTCACACTATTGGCACCAGAGTGTGATCATCAAGTATCCTATAGTATGAGTATTTATAATTAAGGTTCGAGTCAATGGTTCAACTGGAATCTCTAGGTCTCGTAAAAGATATTTGGATAGAAATGAATAACTAGAACCTGTATCTATCAATACTAGAGATAAAGTTGAAAAGACATATATAGCACCTCAAATCATTTATAGAGTTCTTGGGTTATAATAATCAACCACATGCTGCTGTCCCTACCTCTGTCTCCCAGCTCCCTGAGCTTGACATGGATCACCTGGGGGTTGTGGTGGAAACAAGTCAAAACGTCAACCACCTCTTGTTTCTCTCTCATATCCTCTACCACAACCACTACCCTGCAGATCTCCCTTATCCTCTCACTGTCTATGACTAGTTGTTCCTTACAAAGTCTCCCTATCAATAGTATGATAGGTTGGACAATCTCAAGTGAGATGTCCCCTGCCTTCACAAGAATAGAACCACCTAACTCTAGGCTAACTAGAACCACCTTGTGAGTCCTGAACTAAAAATTGTCTATCCTAGGAACTACTCCTAAAACATCTCCCATATCCAAGTCCATGGATCTAACATTTTCTCCCTCCTTTAGAGGTATCCTTTCCTGATATCCCACTACTATCTATCATCAGTTGTATCTGCTCATCCAAAAAGCTTTCAACCACCTATTCTCACCCAAGAACCCCAACATACATATGAATTCATAGAGGGATAAGACATATAACAAGAATATCTATATATAATCTATCTGAGCCACACATTCTACAGGTATTCCACTACCATAATACAACTTCCCTAGAATTTATCTCGAAGATTACACAAAGCATTGATACAAGAGAACACCCTCATAAGTTTGATAATACTGACGACGTACGTCTAAGAGGTAAATCTCATTATTTCCTTCCATGAGAAATATATTTTGACAGTCTAAAGATAATATGATACATAGATGAGGGACACTTATAGGATTATGGGGTGATACCAACAACTCAATCTGGATTAACCCACTATGTAAAAGATCGGAGCCCACATAGTGATGGTCAGGTCGATACCAAGAACACCACTTATGACATGAAGATGAATAGAGTATCCAACTATAGACCACTCATGGGGTTTAAAAAAACTCTATTAAAGAAGTATTACTGAAGGGATTGTAGTCCTAGGAGTAGAAAATAAAATGAACCAACCTGCCGGGAAATTAAAAGAGGAATGAATCCTCACAAAACTAGTCCAAGATACAGAGGATAAGAGAATCAATCCTTGTTGAAAGGGTTACATGGAATATAGTAGGGTCACACGCTGTGTCCATTGACCTTGGGTACTTCCCGTGTGAAATGGAACGTGGCTTCCAACCGTGTAATGTAAAAGAATGATATATGGCTTATAGAAGGGGTTGCATTCCAAGTACATTTATCTGGTGTTCTCCCATTTATTTCGGTTGTGGGATAGTACACAATGTCTGCCCATGTATCCTTGCCCATGTACAAATA
The DNA here is from genome assembly GCA_963277665.1 of Viscum album. Classification (NCBI taxonomy): domain Eukaryota; kingdom Viridiplantae; phylum Streptophyta; class Magnoliopsida; order Santalales; family Viscaceae; genus Viscum; species Viscum album. The sequence continues at coordinate 152,376,307 of OY728159.1, forward strand.
CATAGGGTATCCGATGTACTTAGTCTAGGCCATGCCATGTGGGGGAGTACACACCGTGTAGGCAACCTATGACTTCATCCCGTGTTTGTGTACTTTTTATGCAGATGGAAATTTTATCTAAGAGGGATAAAACGCCTTGTAGTTAGGGACTTCATGATGTTTATATTGGATTTTCTAGAAACACTTCTTATTCCTCCCTCTCATACAATCAATATTCCAGATTCCATTAGCATGTTCAGTTCACCTCAAAACTAAAAATCCAAATTTTATAGTGTTTTTATTTATTTTTAGTAACCCCTCTTTCACTCGTGTCATTATACCAGTTAAGAAGAATGGATCAATAAATGCACTCTCCAACTCCACACTACTATACAATAAATAAACAGATAATAAAAACAACACAACGAATTTAGTTATATGTCCACAACACATATAACAAGAATATACAAATATATTAAATATAAGACAAAAATTCTATAGGTAAACCACAACCATAATATACCAGCCCTAGAATTCATCTCGAAGATTCCACAAAGCACTCTTATGGGAGGACACACTCCTGAGTCTAATAGCACTAATTATTTCTGTTTGAGAGGTACCACTCATCAGATCCATCCATAAGAAAGATACATTGATAGTTCGAAGAGAATATGATACATAGATGAGGATCCCTTCCAGGGATATTGGGTTATACCAATAACCCAATTTGAATTAGCTTGTGAAGTTGGTAATTGGAACTTGCGTATTGATGGAGATGTTGATACCAAGAACTCCACTTAGGGAAGGAAGTGGAATAGAGGATCCAACTCTGGAATTCTCTAGGGTATTCCAACTACTCTATCGAGGAAGTCCTGTTGAAGGGATCGTAGTTGTAGGAGTAGGAACCAATTTATTCCAACCTTTAGGGGAAAAATATGGGGAAAAAATTCTAATGAAACTTATACAAGATTTAGAGTACCATAGAATTAATCCATTTAGAAAGCGGTAAATTAAGTGTAGTATGGTCACACTCCATGTCCCTTGACCCTAGGTGCTTCCCGTGTACAATGGTCCATGAATTCTAACTGTGTCATGTAAAATATGGATACACAACATGTAGAAGGGGTTATATTATGTGTACTTTAATTCAAGGTCCATAAATATACTCTAATCATGTGCCATTACATGATGTTAGCTAGTGTATCCTTTCCTGTGTACTAGTATACAAGGTATCCCACGTACTTGGTCCAGGCCATGTGGTGTGAGAGAGTACACACCATGTAGGATACCTGTGTACTCCACATCGTGTTTATGAACTTATCATGTACATGCTGAGTTTGTACAAAGGGACCACATGCCGTGTAGTCAGGGACTACATGTATTGTGTATCAGGTTTTCTAGAAACCCTTCTTCTTCCTCCCTCTCTCTCCGTTAATATTCGGGATTCGTTTTGGATGTTCAGTTCTCCTAGAAACTCCATATCCAAGCTTTTTTTCCACTCTAAAGGTAAATCGATGGGATTCAGGAATTAAATTATCTTGAAAACTTAAATCATAGTATTTCTTCATTATCACCAAAAAACACATATTTAGCACCCATTGTCATTCTATTTTCCGTTGCACCCACCATCACACCTTCATCGAGTTGTCTCGATGCCATATCTATAGGTTCAGATCGTTGCACTAAGAATCGAGGGCACAATGATTGATTGGTCACAAAGGGGTTCAAAGCCATATAAGAATGAAGAATGCATGATGAAGAATGAAAGATTTAATGGAGAGAAAGCACAATAAATGTATATGTATACAAAAAAGGAAAATAAAGCCAGATCTACATAGGTATATGTCTACAACACATATTATAATAATATACTGATATACTCAATCCAAGACACACTGTCAAGATGTAAGCCACATCCATAATATACCACCCCCAAAATTCACCTAGAAGATTCCACAAAGCATTAATCTGGGAGAACACACTCTTGAGTCTGATAGCACTGATGATGTCCTTCCGAGAGCTACCACTTGTCAGGTATCACCATGAGAAAAATATGATGATAATCTGAAGAGAATATGACACACTGACGAGGATAACTTCTAGGGATATGGGTTGATACCAACAACTCAATCTAGATTAACCCGTTAAGTAGAAGATCAACAGTTGAGTAGTGATGGTCACATTGATACTAAGAACTCCACATAGGGAACGAAGATGAGTACAGGATCCCACTCAATGCCTCTCAGGGTGATTCCAACAACTCTATCCAGAAAGACCTACTGAAGATATCTTAGTCCTAGGAGTAGAAAATAACCTTTACCAACCTTTAGGGAAACAATAAGGGGAACGATCATTATCATAACTTTTCCAAGATACAGAGGAAAAGAGAATAAAGCCATTTAAAAAGGGGTACATGGTGTGCAGTAGGGTCACACACTGTATACCTTGACCCTAGGTACTACCCATGTATAATGGACCATGTATTCCAACTGTGTCATGTAGAAGAAGGATACATGGTGTGTAATAGGGGTTACATGGAATGTTCTTTCATCTGGGGTCTTCTTGTGTACTCCGACCATATGCCAATACACAACATCAGACCATGTATCCTTTCCCTTGTACTAGTACACTGGGTAGCCCATGTACTTAGTCCAGGCTATGCTATGTGGGGGAGTACATGCCATATAGGCAACCCGTGTACTCCACCATTTGTCCGCATAATTCACATGTACCTGATTAGTTCATCAAATGGGGACCACACGCTATGTATTCATGGACTACACACCGTGTGTATCGGGTTTTTAGAAACAATTTTCTTCCTCCAGCACATATCGTTGATCTCCTGGATTTTTTTTCAGGTGTTCAGTTCACCGAGGAAATCTAGAACCAAGATCATTTTTCCAAACTAACACTGAATCAATATGATAAGGGCTTTCAATCATCTCAGAAAACACAATCATATTCATTCTTTGTTATCTTCAAAGAACACATATTCATAACCCACCATCATTCCATCCACCAATTCACCCAGTTTCACACCTCTTTCAAATCTTCCTGATGCTAGATCAATAGTTTCAGATCGTTGTTCCAAGAATTAAAGTTACAACTATCAATTGTTCACAAGGGGGTTCAAAACATGAGAATAATGACGAAAGCATGATGACAAACGCAAGATTTGGGGGAGAGAAATCACAAAAAATTGAGAGGGTTAAACCTTGATTGATTTTCATGTTGATTTTGGTTCATCACCATTAGAATGGTAAATGAATCCAAAAAAATATCAAGAATAAACTCCTAATAAATCCTTAAAATAAACTATCCCACAAATACCATCGATCTACAGGGTAATTTGTTCATGGATTGGTATGAATTAATCATAGTAATCAAGAACATGAAAAATGGAAGAAATCAAAATCCATACCTTGATTTGTATCACACGCTGATGAGGAATGGTCATCATGTATTTGTCATTGGTGAGATCTATCAAGATTAGTGTATGTCAACCACCGATTCAGGGTTCAGTCATCACCTGCTTGAGAAAATTCTCTAGATCTCTCTCTCCAATGTCTCTATGGGATTATAGGGTTATGAGGCTAACCCTAGTTCTATGACATATGAATATATTTAAAGATAAACCACTATGTCACTGCATCAAAAATGTAAAATAAATTTTCTTAATTTATTTTATTCAATTAAGTGCCTGTGACGACATTCCACAATAGACCCGCACCGACCAATGTTAGGTCACGCCTGTGGTAAGACCACTACTATGAACTCAACAATGCCCTTATATTTTATATCTGACCATCCTTTTATAAATTATTCCACTTTTTCAGGAAAGCAACGTGTGTGTGCTATTTAATATTTTTATTTTTTAAAACATTTTTTTTCGGGAACACCAGCCTTGGAATCACACGCCATCTCAGCGCCTGATCTCAAAATTAAACCATATAATATTGAAAAATAACACAAGGAAAATCTAATTCATTACAATATTATTTATATTTGGAACTAAAATCATCAAAATGATCCTTTTTGATAGTTTTTTTGGATGGGTACTAACCACTTTGAATAGCTTAATATAGTGATAGATCCTTATTTTATTTTGATATTTTTTTCAATTTAGTTGCCTTAATTTTCCTTCTATTACCTATAGTATTTTTTGACACTCCCATGTTATCACCAAAAAAAGGACTTTCTTGTTTTTTCATTTGAGATACAATAAAATATTCATGGAATATTCACTTTAAATAATCTATTTAAAAAAATAGAGACAAAAAAATTGATCTAATCGAAGGTAGAAATATACTATAATACAACTTATAGATCATAGTGGATAATTTATGTACACTAAGAGGCGGTGGGAGGTGTTGGGGAATCCGTGCACCCAAATTTTATAGAGTTTATATTTCTATTAAGTAACCCGTCTTACACTCAAAAATTTACCCCAGTTAAGAGGAATGAATCAATTAATGCACTCTACAACCCCACATTAATATATAATAAATAAATATATAATAATAATAAAAAACCAAATTTATAAGGTTTTTGTTTGATGTGAGAGCCTAAACCATTATATGATTGATTTTGTTTTGAATACATGAATTTTATTATCACTGTAGAATTGCATTGATTGTAAGTGGTGTTGAAGTCACACAAAATTATTGGGATGGTATCATAAAAATATCAAAATTAATGAATAATCAACTTATTAAATATATGGAATTGTTTATATTAGAACCACTAGTATTTAAGGGAGGTATTTATACTGATTCCCCTTATTCATTATGGATCATCCAATAAGTTTGGAATAAGAAATTACATTTTTTAGAAGTCGCTACATCAACTAGAATATGATCTCGTCCACCAAGTATTGAATCTCTAACTTTTCAGATGATGTAAATAAGATAGTATGTACAGTGATTCTATAATATCTCCTCAAATCCATTGTGTATTTTAATCACAATGATTTCTTTCTTATTAAGGGTCTCAAGGAATGCATAATAAATTTCATAAAAAGATACGGTTCCTCATCATCTTCATCATCCTCTTATTTCTATCATCGATTGTTGATATTTCTTAAAGGTTTTACACAATATCAAAGTATCTCTGTAATTTACATCAACTCTCAATAAAATATAGTAATAATGTTTGATTTATATATATTTCTATGGTGTTTTTGACTCAAAAATGGTGTGACTAGAGTAATAGAGTCAAACAACATTTCTTCAATCTTATGAATCTTATAAATATTCTCTATGCTACTGAATATTTTTTCCTTATTTGAATAAGGAAACAATAATATTAATTCACATTTAAAACTCTTTTAAAAATTAGTGTCAAAAATATTTTAAGTCTTTATTAAGATGCATATATTTCTATATTCATGTGATATGAAAATATCAATACTCTCTCCTTAATATCCACTACTTTAAAAACCATTCAATATTGAAATGTAAACATGAATATGTTTCCTTTTATTTTTTATCATGAAAATATTTTATGTAACATTTGTATTAACACATAAATCCTATAATTCATATCATCATTATGGAAACATATGTTTATATAAATGATTGTTAAAAATATCATGTTTATAAAAATTAGGTTTACAAAAATAATGTTTAAACAAATAATCTCTATATAAACTGTCAATTAATTCTTACACAAATGAATTTAGGTTCCATAGTTCTTATACAACATAAAAAAATTATGTTTACATTGTCATTGATTCCTTTAAATCATATCTCAACTTTCTTCATTCTTGAATTCATTTCCTTTTCAATTGAAAGCTTGAAACATAGTGGAATAATCATCACTATGATGTTTATTTCATGATACGATCAACATCGAATAATTTTCTTCTTTTATTATTCATCCGATATATTCACATTGTTTCCCTCTCAAGATTTTGAGTACCTTGATTTTTACTGTATTTATCTCAGGTTATGGAGATAGTTCAACTCATAATTATGGAGTTTCCATGTTTTGTATGAAATCTTTATACATATATGAGTGATTCTGATTTATATGAATCCTTATTAGTGATGGAATATTCCTACTAATCATATATAAAATATTTATACTCATAGAACAATAAAACTAGACCAAATTTGATATTACCCTTTCATGAAATCACGATATTAAAGACTATGTACATTCTGGATCATTTTAAATAGTGGATGCCACATATTAAAAATGTACATTATTGTGAAAAAATAATCTGATATTAGAAGTAATATTGGGGTAGATCAAATTAATCAAAATATTCGCGCTAACACTAAATCAATGAAATCAATTTTCATATGGTGATCTCTAGTGGTCTTTCATACTAACCTACTTTGGGTAGGTTAAACACCCTTTACCCGAGTGTTGTCCATACTCACCTTAAGCTGTTCTAACCCACGTAGCCTCACACTTTCTTCCATTATAGATCTTGTGTGGATATTATCTTTAATCTTATCTAGCTACTACTATAGTGTCCAGGCTTCTTGGATTCTTTATATAGAACATATTTAGTCAACTTTCTTACTTTTAACTCTATAGAATTTCCTTACCCAAAATATTTATACATAAAGTAAAAGAGAAATATACATCTAGAAAATTATATTAAACTTAAAAAACCTTCAAGAAAATATCCTTTTCAAATTACATTTTCCATAAATTTTTCCTCATATGAAACAAAACTTGGTAGTAAAAAACATTATATTCTTTTCATTTTTCCTCAACAATACTTTCAAGATGTGTCTCTCACAATTTAGCCAAATTAATGCCAAGTGAACTTTTTCATGGGAGCTCTAAATAACATATAATACATTATATTTTAAATATATTTAAATTATCCTTAACTTTAATTAATCCAGCCTTATTAAAAAAACCATTTAAATAGTTTTTTTAATTTCAAAATTAGAAGAACATAGAAAAAGAATAAAGATTTTGACCCAACAAAATGAAAAGTGAGTCAACAAAAACAGTTACCTTGGATTCCCTCTTGGCCTAATGTGATCTAAATTACTATATAATATATTATATTTTATCATTTATCTATATTATAATAATATTTACATTTATTTTATTCAATAATATTTATTCATAATTTCTCATTACCCATTTATTAATCATTTTTTTGAAAAATAATATTGAGGTGATAATTATTCCATTTATTATATACTAGATTTGATATAGAGGTTATATTCCTTGATAATTTCTTATATATTCATAACCAATAGAATGGTTATGGAGATCACATAGTTTTACTTGATATATATCTGAGTTTTAATGTTTATTTTTTGAATGTTATGGGGACAGTTTGTAAAGACTGTTCAAAATCCCATTTTTTATGGATTTAGATTCAATTAAAAAGTTGATTTTGTTATTGAATATTATTATATATATTATCATATCAAAATTAAGAAATAATCTTAAATTTAAAATCATTAAACAATATTACTAATACTTAGATTATCTTAATCATCCATGATGATAATGTAATATCATCGTTCATGTAGGTTGTTAAACTAACCTAAACATGAATTTTCTATAACTAATTAATGGGTAAAAAATAAATTAATATTATAATGATATATTTCTTAAATAATCATAATTATTAAAATAAAACATTATTTTAGTGGTGAATAATATTTAGGAATATTGGAGATGAGAAATTAAATGAAAGGAATGAAGAAAAAATCATCACTTACTTGTATGGAATCACTCATTCTAACAATGTATTCTTTTGGAATGAAGAAATTAGGCCTATTTATTAGTTGTTAAAGGCTATTAAAATTCTAAAAAAATTATTCAAGAAAAAATAGGCTAATATTCAAGAGAGAACCAAAATATATGAGTTATTTTAATGGCCATAATATTGCTCCTTTTATTGGTGAAAATGAGGAAAATTTCATTCGAAACATAAGTTAAGTGAAGTGTAAATATGAAATCACATGGGAATTAGAAGATATTGGTTAATAAATGTTCACAATATATATAGTATTGGATCCAAAACCCAATAAGGGAAAAATTAAATGAGTTTTTATCATTTTAATTATCAAAATCCAAGCCATGTCATTTTACCACTTTTACCTCTTTTTAACCTGTTTAATCTTGTACCAAAGTGATGATATTTTAATAAAAACAACACATGACCCCAATTACCTAGTTTTAAATGATTAATTTAAATTTATAATCCACTTTTATTGATTAAATTTCTAGAAGTGATAAAATTTAATTTTAATATAAGAATGTATAATGTGTAAAAAATATCTTAAAAATATATTATAAGAATAAAATAAAATTATTCTTATTCTATTATATTTAATAAACATTATATATATCTTAATTTTTTTAATTATATATATTATTAATAAATTTAAATAAAATAATTATTTAGTTTTAAGAAAAACAATACATGACACACATAAAAAAGTAATTAAAAAATATATTTTTAATGTTATGTTATTCAATTATTAATTATTTAAAATTTATTATTTATTTAATTAAAATTAATTAAATTTTATAATAAAATGTTATTAAAAACATTCTATCTTATTTAATTAAATTCATTATTTAAAAGTAAATTTTATAAAAATTAAAAATTTATAGAATTTATAAAATAAATGTAATAATGTATATATATATATATTATTTATTACATTTATAATCATGTAACAACATTAGATTTTAGTTTGAAAGGAGTTATATTTCCTATTTTGTGTGCTTCACAAAATATTGAGCTTAAAACATACCACTAGAAAAAAACATTTTATTAAAAAGATAACGAGGCAAAAAAGATAGAGGGGATTAAGGATCACTAAAATGATATAAGAGAAGAGAGTCCAAAAAATAATTACTTTTAAATCATGGGGTAGTATGGAAATAGAATAAAAAAATGTGAGGCTTTAAGATGCATCCTCAAACCAGTAGTTGGATTATGATATACTTGTTAACATCCTGAGCAGTCTTTTGGATTTCCACTATTAGTTGCTTATATCATCTAGAATTGAAAAACTCATTCACACAATGTGGTTATATTATTAAATATATATAGTAATTTTTATAAAATAAAAACATACTGATTAATTCTTAGGAAATAGGAACTCAATTTAAAAAAAATCATATATGAGCAAAAGTGATATTTTTTAGAAAGCTGTTGTATGTTGGTAAAAAATATTTATCTAAGTAAATTAGGATAATCACTATATATGAATGATTTTAATGAAATTTATAGATCATATATATAATTAAATAAATTAACATTCATGAAATGGTGGTTACTAGACAATGAATGCGTATAAATTCATTTTATACTTCAAAAATATATTTTATTTAAAAATGGATTTTTTTGAATTTTGTGTGTAAATAATAGGATTAATTTCTTCTAATTTTAAAATTTTATTTTATAAAATGGAAATTATTTATGAAATCAACTTTTCAAAATCAATTTTATTATAATTATCAAGGTTTTTTTTGGAAATACCGATTTTTGGGTGAACATTTAAAATTACCGATTTTGAAAAAATAGTAATTTCTAATCATTTAATCAAAGTAATATAAACATTTCATTTAGTTTTATATTTTTTCTAAAGTCACATAAGATTAATTTTATAAAAAATAATTCAAATAATGTAATTATAATCAACATTATACATTATTTTGGTATAAAATATTCTTTATAGTTAAAATATTTTTTTTTCTAAAAATATCTTTTCATTGTATTTTGAATAATTATAATGAATTTAATTTCTCAAACTTCTTAAAATTGAATTTTTAAAAATTTATTTCATATTTTTAACATGTGGGATGATATTTATTTATTAGTTTAATTTCTTTTTTTTTTATAAATCAATAGTGACTATGGTAAAATGTTGTCTCCACAGTAAATGGTAAAACATGTTAATTAAAATTAAATATTTGTGATAAGGTCGCCAAATACCATCTTAATTATTACTGGATTATATTATTTTTAATTTATTTTCATATATTATAAAATGTTGAATTTTTTTGACACTTTCTTTTCATTTCAACCTTTATATTATTTTAAGTTAAGAGTAATTAAAAAATATAAATCCCTCTCACTTATTATGTTTTCACAATATGGACATAGATAAAAAAAATATGAATTACTAAATATGATAACATTAATGAATATAAAACTATATCTATTTTATTAATTTATTTTTAAATTTTACTGATTTTATAATTACTTTGAATTTTTACACAATTCCGACGCAACGCTTCTAAAAATAATATAAAAATTTAGTAACTTATTTTTAAATCGTTAAAAATAAAATATTTTGGATAAGTTTTGTTGTTACATGAATTTATTGGATAATTATAATTGATAAGAAATGTTGGAAATGTTTATATTTTAATTCCATTGTTATATTGATATATTTAAAGACAAATTTTGTGAATAGTCCCAAAATCGACTTTTAATGGAAATTAATACTTAAATATTTTAAATAATTAGAAAATAAAAAAAATACTATATTAACTAAAATGGATTAGAAAGTTTATATCCTATCATGATTTTTCAATTAATGTTATAGTTTTAATTTTTTAAAATTACTTTCATGACCCTAAAACATTTAAAAATATGTTACAATGGTTAAGGTTAATCATGGTTAATAATGGGGTTATTCCAAAAAATTAAGGTTTAAAATAGCACATATAAATGTATTAATTTTATTTTTAAAATTAATTTCAACATTATACTATTTATTTTTGAATATGTTTAACTTTGGATTTATTTCATATGAGTTAGAAACATATTATATATATATTAGTATTTCATGTATTTACAAGATTTTCACCCACCTCATTTATAAAAGGGAACATCCTCTCATCTCTTACTCATTCATATTGAGTCATTTTTCTTGACCAATATCTACCAAAATCCCTTAAAAACCATCCCACCCATATCCTGTAGGTTCTGATCCCACCAAAATCCCAAACTATATTGCTTAAGGTGTATTCCAAAGGTGGTTTCTCATAGAATATGAGTTATAGTATGTATAAATATTGGCATGGTTTAAATTAAGGGTTTTTTATTTAAAACCTTATTTAAAAATATTTCTTTAAAATAATTTAATTTCATAAAATTTTCTTTTAAATGTTTCAAGAATTTTCTTTTTTAAACTTAAAATTTTGTTACATTAAATTTTTAACTACTTTTTGGATTTATTTAATTTTTTTTAGAAAAGTATTCTTTTGAACATTTACCATACATGTAAATTTTGAAACTTTCTAACGACCTGAAAAATAATGTTATTTAATATATATGAAATGAGTGGGATTTTCCACCATAATGAACAATAATGTTTTTTAAGATTCCTCTAAACTTTTATGTTGTTTTTTCAAATAATATCCTATTTCTCTATCTTTGGTGAATTTTAAATTTCAAAATTTTTTAAAGAAAAATGTATTTTTATCCCTATTCTTATAAAAATATAGAAATTACATCTAAATACGTGTTAAATAGAATAAATTATGTTATTTTATAATGGTAATGAAATATTATTAGTGTCTTATTTATTTTATGGCCCTTATCATTATTTACAATTAAGGGTGAGCCTGATAGTTATCACGATGATGGATGAGCCCAATATAGATATCTAATTAGTTAGTAAAGTAATGGAGTTAATGATAATTGTGTTACTCTTAAAGGGGTATGTTGGAATTAACCATGATAGTTGTTTCTGTATAAGGGTGATTATAAGGATAATCTCCCAAGGAACCTATATTTATTTTCTATTCTCACAAATGATTTTTCATGAATTTATTAGATTTTATAATGTAAACTTATGAGATTTTATTTAATTGGATTTTTATGCCCCATTTAAGGGTGAAAACTATGTTTTTTAAGTAAATGTTCTCTTGAGTGACAATGTTTTACAATAAACCATGATGATTATGATTTTTTTCTTTATTATTTTTATGAGATATTTTATGAAACTTTGGGAAAATAAGTTGATTTTCTTGGGAAAATTGACCATTATTTGAGATTAAAATTTATTATGAATAAGGAAATATTTCTTACAAGATTTGTTGAAATTTTTAAAGGACCAATGAGTTTCATTTTTTTATTTACCTAATTAAGATTGTTTTCTCATCCCACATTTCAAAATGTTTTTAATAGGGCTTAATTATGAGTATAACTATATCAAGGTCTATCATTCCTATATGAGATTTGACTTAGAATAAGAAAACATGTTTTGAATACAATGTGAGCTTAAATTTAAGAATATTATTTTGTGAAAAGAACATAAATTGAGTGTAAGTTTCTAAATATTATTTTAAAGTTTTTATATTTTTAATATTTTTATAATTATCTGAAACTCTAAAACTAAAAGATCTTGGGAATTTAAAAAATCAGTCATTTTTATTAAATTCATAATTATGGGTTGATTAAGGTTAAAGATGTTATAAATTTCATTTTTAAATCACCCAAAATTCAACTTAAAAATCACATAAATACCCCTATATAATAACTAGTGGTGAGATAAAAAATGGTGGCTATAGCTAGTAGAGATTTAGCCAATATGAATTTCATAGTGATTTCCACTATTTTGAAATTCTCCACATAAGATTTTTCTAAATAGGAACTTATTGAAGTTCACTATAGGATTTTTCTAAGGAAAACCGTAATGTTGTTTCTTCATTTCTAAGATTAGAAAAATGAGCCTCATAAGGAAGAATTATTGAAATTTTGTCCATTGATTCCATTTTCTATATTGATTTCATAATGTTAACACTTCTATTTATACATGACAATTCCACAACTATACTACAATGGTTAAATTTTAATAAAATAGTAATTTTAATTTATCTCATTAATTTTTCTTATGCCGGTCTGTGGTATCAGTATATATATATAATAACAATGCTTTTATGACCTTAAATTCTTCATAATACCAAATACCATATAATACCAACATTCATATAATCCCAAAAAACATATTACATTCACATATATAACCTGACACACTTCATCAAAACCACTCATTCATTCTTTCAAAACATCACATATTCATAAAAATCGATAATTAATTCTATCAAATATATTATAAATATTTTTATCATATTTATAATTTGTTATAATCTTTCCAAAGTTATTATAAATGATATGATTCTTAAGGGATATCCTAATAAGAAACATTTCAATCTTGTTGTATTTGTATTTACTTTTGGTTTTATTCAATTTATAAATTTTTAAATTATGTTTCATTTAATTATCTTATATTGTATTGAAAAATTTATTATAATTTTATTCCTTAAGTAAAATATTCAATGTTCCTTTTTGTTTAATTTTTCATGTAAAACAAGACGTCTTAACGTTAAAGGGAATTTAGAACTATAATTTTGAGGGTTTTAGAAGTCTTGTCCTCATTTTTCTATATCAAAGGGTTAGTTTTTAGAATTAATTTTTAGAAACACAAGATTAACTTTTACTATTCTATGGAATTCCAATACTATAGCTGGAATTGTAATAAGAAATTGGTATTCTCCATTCTCTATGTAAGGACTTCTACAAATATCAAAATTGGTTCAACTAGATGATTATCTAGGACCCACTATAAAGGTTGAGTGGGACCACTTGTGCACATGTATTATGATGAGATTTTTAATTACTTGTATTTTAGTTATCTTAAATAATTTTAATTATTATAAGTTTTAAAGGAATTGAAATAGATTAGTGTCCTCTGGTAGATATATCATAATTGTTTGAACCACGTATATTTTTTATGGAATTATTATTTGGGAGTCATGATTATTAGTGTGTGTGAGTTTTAGAATAGTGTGGTGAGTATGGTGATATTTGTTTCCTATAATCTAGTACACTTAACTTTGAGGGGGTAAAATTCGATCAAGGACTCCTTCTCTCTTCATTCTACCATGCCAGATGAATCAGATAGTTTATCTTTAAGTGGATCAATGTTATATTCTCCCAATAGTAGAAAATAATTACTCCATAAATAGGATGAATACTATAATCTCTATCAATAAAATATATCTCAATGATGAACTCATATACATATTTCAAAATAATAATAATGCACATTTGATATATTATACTAATAAAAATAAAATAATTAATTTTTACAAGATCATACTCCATGTTGAATCACTACATAATTTCTTCCTAACCTTTAAATATTTAAGGAAATGACTAATCTTGGGAACAAAAAATCCACAACAAAATAAATACCCCTAATTCTTGAAACCTACCTTAGGTTTTAAAGGATTTAACATGATACCCAAAGAAATTTTTTTATACTTTCCAAAAAACATTCTTCTTCTGATTTAAACTTTTACGCCCTAAAATATTAATAATTTACTGAATCTAGTACATATAATGCCATGATTTTCATTCTTAATATATTAAGGATTTCATGTAAAATTTTATTCAATAAATTATTCTTATTGTTTATAATAGACCATATGAACCATTCTGGAAAAGATTAAAAAATGACATCCATAGCTAAATCATGCCCCCAAAAAAACCCAACCACTATAAGTCCATAAAAACCTCAAAAATGTTTATAAAATGAATGGAGACTGAAATAATATTAGATATATTTTATCTAAATAGTTACTTTGAATCCTTATAGCTCTAATTTCTAGAATGTTCTTGATTGAGCCTTTTCAGGTCTTGTATCATCATGAACATATCCACATTATCATTTTTATTCTCTAATATCGGATCTATAGACACTAAAATACAGGTGGAGAAATACAAGTATATTTTTTTATGAATCTCATAAGAATATAGAGTTATTTTTTAAAGAATTTATTTTTTTTATTCCAGAAGGGGTTTTCTAAAAAATATGTTTTTTTTCTTAAAAATGATTCTTATGTTTCTATTTAAATATAGAAATTTTTTTCTATTAAGATCCTATTTCTCTAAAATTGATCTAAATGTCATGTTTGTTAATGAAGATTCCATATTTTTTACAACATAATATTTTACCTAATTTGCATCATGTTTTACATTCATTCATTATTTTTTTATTAAATTTACTCATACTAATGTAATGAGTCTTGTTAAATCCATCATATCCATTAGTGGGAAAATCCATATTTCACTAAGTAATGAGTCCATTTTAGTATTCCTCTGAAAAATTATTTAATTAGGTAGGTTTTTATGCCAATCATATTAGATATGTATCTTAGATATATAGTTAAGAAATTTACTCTTTATCTTAGTCTATCAAATGGATTTTCATAGCATTATTCCTATTGTATCCTATATATATAGGGATTCCTCTCTACATGTAACCCAAATATCACCAGAGGATTTGGTTACCTAATTCTTAGGGTTACCCACTTATGATGTGCTTGAAATAAACTAACCCAAGTCAACTTTCCACATCATTCAAGTTGGACCATTGTAAGAAGTAAGGCACATTCTCAATCACAACGAGTTGAAAAATAGTATCGTAGAATCACAATATATACTATTATGAATGATTTAACTCATAGAATAAATAATTATATGATTAATTCCACATATAAGTTTTATATGAACTATTCATAAATTAGATATTCATACATTTAAATTTCAATTTTTTAAAACTAACTTATATGAAACAAATTATAACAAAATAAATAAAACTCAATAACCTATAAATAAATATAAATAATCATAAAAAATATAAAAAAAAATCATAACCAAAATAAAACATTTGAATGAAAAGATAAAAAAGAAACTGGAGGCTGAGGCAGCAAGATACATGAGGTGGAATAATAGTGCATCAATAAAAGGATTCCCCATGACATACTTATACATATTATTAGTGAAAAATATTCCCCTTTCACCTCAATACAAAAAAAAAATAAAGTTATAAATAATCCACAACATCTAAGAGGTATTAATAATGAAGAATTATCGTAGATAATAATGTCTACATATATACATGGGGTGTGTGTATATATATTGTGGGAAATAATTCATAGTTGGTATCCTCCATATTCCCATTATACATCATTTAAAAATTTCCCAATTTAATTTTAGTTTTATGTACATATAGCAAAGCATAAATTTTAATTTTTCGATTAAAAACAAATATAAAGTAATCATTGCATGAAATAATTTCTTTAAACATGTATATGTTGTCTATTTTTAACTAAATTATGCTTTATAATTTAAAACAAATATTAGTGACATGGAACATGAGAGAATAAATTTAAAACTCTATTTTCAAAGTTTCCGTTTTTGGAAAACGTAGAATATAACCTAAGAATTAATAAAAAAATAAAATACTTTAATGAAATAATAACTTAAATATGATTAAAAATTTAAGAAAAATACCACCCCCAAATACAAATAAAATAAAATATCAAACAAGTTACATTTAAAAAATGGTTCACTACTTTATCAAATCAATATATTCCTTCAAATGTATCAAAAGAAATTTTAGGAACCATAAAATAAAGAACACCTATAAAAACATAAAAAAGGGAGGAATATATCAATAATGGGTATTTTTTTAATAAAATATATAAAATAAATATAAGTTAATTATCATAGGGAAACCTAGGAGCTCGAGATGAAATCTTAGACAATACAATACTTGAATCCTTTTAATTGATAGACATGATGGTATCCGATTATCGAAACACCCAGTTTTACCTTTATTGTTATGTTAAAGAAGAAAAATATCCAATCTAAAGCATATTCCTAACTTGGGTATACTAGACAGAGTCTAGTCATGTATAATGTAGTACTTACACCAAGATTTCATACATTGTTACCCAATGATTTCCATTAAAAACAATTGGAGGTGAGAAAATACAATATATCATATTTAAATATATCAAGGATGAAAAAATAATAATTCCACCTCACATGTAAATAACATCCATATAAGTATACCATTATTATAGTAACATGAATAACATTATAATACTTAGATCTATGATCATCCTATAAAATCACCACAATTCAATTTTAAATACAAGTAATAAGGGGAATATCTTCAAGAGTTTAATCAATGAATGATTAATTAAAAATATGACTTAAAAGGATATGAACTTTCTAAA
This sequence comes from Viscum album, assembly GCA_963277665.1. Taxonomy (NCBI): domain Eukaryota; kingdom Viridiplantae; phylum Streptophyta; class Magnoliopsida; order Santalales; family Viscaceae; genus Viscum; species Viscum album. The sequence continues at coordinate 152,393,326 of OY728159.1, forward strand.
TTAATGAAAATACTATAATTACACTTTTGAAAAAAATTCCAAAACATTTAAAAACCATATAGTTAAGTAGATACAACATGGTTGTATTAAAGAAAAAGTTAACTTTAGAGGAAACAAATACACCATTAAAAACAAGATTTTAAATCACTATAAATAATAATAAATCAATCCAAAGAATGTTCATTTATTATTTTATAGAAAATTAAAGGTGATGTTTTATTGAATAATTAGTGTGCATGGTTTTCATGGAAATATGTAATTGGATTCATAAAATGGAAATGTGTAATTGATATCAAGAAAAATTATAAAGAAAATATAAATATATACAATTAAATTTAATAAATATTTTAACAACAATTTTTATTGAAAAAATTATTGACATTATGAAATCACTAATGGTTCCAAATTTGAAGGAAGATGAACGAATACACCTATTAAAGATGATTGATTCATTATCAAATGGAGTGGGTAATAATTAGTTCCCCATAAAAGAAGAAGAGAAAGTCTTATAGGATGATTAAAAACCATAAAAATGTAAAACTCCCCAAATAAGAATCAGCCTACAAATAACCTTTTTCTATATAGACATGAAAAATATTGAATAGAAAGTTATAGGGAAGACGAATAAGATAAATTAAAAAATAAGTGGTTTGGATAGAATTACTTTTAAATATATATTATTTACGTGGAAATTTGATAAATAAAATTGAAGGAAAAGAGGTAGAGGATATGTTGAAATCATTTGGGAGTCCCTTGAAACTTCCTCACAAAATGAGGATGGAAGGGAAGCACATAGAAAATAAATTTAGATTCTAAAACTTTTAAATAGCATAATTTGTAATGTTTCATGGGTTGTACACATGGGAATAAAGCCCATAAAAGTTACCCATGTAATAATTTTCCTCATGGGTGGTATCATTACTAAACGCCTTGAAAATGTTTCATGTTCATGAATTTTACTCATACAAATCACTGATTCCTTAAACACCCATTTATATATCCCATGTAAATAAAATAAACCTATAGAAGCTTCTTATGAAACTTAAAAACACATACAAACATTCCATAACCCACCAAAATTCACAAAAACTCTTCCCAAATTTCATGATCATCTTCATATATCCATTCTAAACCATTATAACTCATTAACACTAGGACCAAGGTTTACTTATTACTTACACAAAATAATTCATGAGAACCTAACTTTATCATGAACAAACTCGATTCGATGATTGAGGGCTTGACATATGTATGATTAGGAAAGAGCTTCACATATAGTACTTTAAGGAGTTTTTAATTATCTCACTATATTAACTCATAAATTCCCTTTATATTCATTCATGCTTATGATGATTTAGTTTTGAGTCCCATTCCTTCCACCAAAAGAATATGTTTAAACCATACAAATGAGTAACTCTTTATACAGATAAAAACAAATGTTACTAACCCAAAATAAAATCCAAATATATTTAACATATACAATAAATCCCATTAATATGGTATATAAAACCATTTCTTTTAATATATTATAATTATATGAAATTAAACACCCTCAGAAGATTAAGCATAGAGTTATAAGTAACAAACCCATGTTTCCTAGATAGAGGCAAAGCTCTTATGATAGCGAGTAATCTGATAAAAATCCCCCTACTCATGGTTATTTTCTCAAGATAAAACTTTATTCCATCACAATTATAACACCTAATATTTATAACCTATAATCAACCTTTAAATTAAATCACACAACCTTGTATAAACCATATTTAAGGTAAACAAATACTAGATAAATTATCATACTTAGCATGTAACTCCTTAAATGAATGTATCATAATTTATTGAAGGATAATTACACGTTAAAATAAATGATAAATCCATTCATAGTATAAAATTTATATTTGTGAATAAATTAGATAATAATACAAAATTATTGAAAACTTTATAAATTTATACCTGATATACGAATTTTTGAAAAATCCAGAAATAATAAATTTTTTAACACTTTATAATTTTGTTGTGCTTCATGGAAATTTAATAATTAGATAAATGTATCAATTTTAATTTATCTATAATATAAAATATTTAATATTATCTTTTATATTATATTTACTTAAATATATTATATTTAAAATATTAAATTTTATATTTCATATGAACATTTCATATTTATTTTGTGAACATTTTACATAGTCAAAATTTAAAATATTTAATTATTTGATACTTTATCAATTGAAATAAGAAAAAATATTTTCATATGGTTCAATTTCTTTAAATAAGGACTCTAATTTGAACATTTCAAATTAATAGTTATAAACAATTCATAACTTAAAATAACTTCTTTTATATTCTGCCTTTTTTATTTTGTAAAAATTTTATAAATTACCATTCAATTTCGATGAAATAATTAATATATAAGTTAGAAATTATTCCATATTAACCAAACATTTACAATAATTTTTAATTACTTTATAAATTATTTAATTCAACTCATAATTAAAAATTTAAAAATCAAAATTTCTCCTATTTTGTTTTTAATGATTCCCATATTTCCTTAGAAATTATATTGTAAAAATACATTATCACTGCTTTCAATAGTATCCAATGAACTATAATAAATAATTTAGCTACTATAGATCTCAAATAATGATAGGTTTCAAGTTTTAAGTTACAGTTCATTTAAAAACTCATACCATGGTTTACACAAAACTATGATAGCTAGCGATATCACCATCAATGCCTTGGAGTTATATTATATGATATGTGTTGTATTTTATAAAAGACTTGAATTTCTATTTTTATGTCTTGTGTAACACTAATATTGGGTATTACTACCCATATAATACTTTATAAAATATCAAAACTAATGTTTTTATACTAGATCATCTATTTAAAAATACCATAGTATATATTGTGATCTTATCATTATTTATTATATACTATTTCATATTATAAACCACATTTCAAAATTTATATCATTTTTAATGACATGGAATAAAATATCAATTTTCTTCATTTTCAATAATATTTCATGAATCATTTAATCCATTTATTTTCATTGATACTACTTATGGATTTGTAAGGATCACATATAGTTATACATGTGGAAAAAGGAAAGAAATAAATGAAAAACCTAATATTACCATGCTATGAAATCGAAAAAATGCATAATATAAAATAAATATAAGGTGTAACTTATATCATAAATGTATGAATATCTTAACTTCAAGAATGTGTTTAATAAAAATGAATGAGGAGAAGCTAAGAGACTCTTTCCTCTAGGATGTCTCCACAGAATAACGAATCACCCAATGTTTGGAAAGGATCCTCCTAAGGGACATATACCCAAAATCTGTATACATATATATGATATATATTTCATTTAAATTAATATTTTCATGAACAAAACGTTATATTAATTTATTCAATATGCGATTTTTGAAAAAATGAAAAACTTTTATCGTTTTTTGTTTCTCTTATGTATGTTATCATTAAATGAGATGTCACATAGGATAAAAAGGTTGGAGGAGTTAAATTCATGTTTATATTTCTTGATGTGCGGGAAGGGAATTAAATAATTAGTTATAACACACGAGTTAACATAGAAACCACCTAGGAGTGTCCTCAGGTTCTATATAAATCCTATTTCTATATGATAGTCGTGTGGATGTATATTCAGCCAATGAATCCTAAAATCCCAAATATCTATTTCAACTTTGTCCTTTGGTTATGAATGTTATAACATACCATGGAGGAAAGGTGAATCCAATCTGAATGTTGGATGATTCAGCACAACATATTGATACAACATGATTATGGGAAGCTTCCCCCTACTTTTATGGTCTTTATCAAACCCATGTGATGGATTTTGAATATGTTGTATATGATTTTATGTGTATGGTATTCTTATTTACAGTAGTTCTTCATTTATAGTTGTATACATAGTTTCCTATTTCTTTCATGAAAAATCATAGTAGTTGGTTTCTAATTTCTGGAATTACATCTAATAAGTGTTATTATTTTCATAAAAAACCTAATAGTCATATCATAGGGAACTCATGGTTTGGATTTATGAAATATTTCATTGAAATGAATAAGAAACAAAGAATAAATCATTGGTTTTAGGTTTTGGGAAAAAAATGATAAAATGGTTTACCCTTATGTAGCTAGGGTACATAAAGGTAACCAAGGATTTATCATCACACATAGTGGTCTGTGTAATGGTTATCTATCTTTATCCTTATGAATATTATACTATATAGGGGTCACCTGAAACTACCCTTATGTAATAATGGGAACCCATAGATTTCCTTTACTATAAGGGTTCACATAAATCTAGTCTTCATTGTAACCCTTATGCAAATGGTTAATGTAAAGGTGATATGCTAGGTTGTGATATTTACTACCCTTGCATGTAAAGGTAGTCCATTTTTTAAATTCTTGTGTAATGGTCTTCAACTAGTTATCTTTACATAATGTGGTTTACGTTTATGTGAAAAAGTTCACATAATGGTAATTCGAGTTTAATCTTTGCATGAAGGGTTTAAATAATGGTATAAGATAAGTACCCTTGTGTGGTATGTGATGCATAAGTATCAAGCCTATTTACTCTTACATAAACTACTTGTGTAAGGGTAGAAGGAGTTTACCCTTAAACAGAATTGGGATTCTGCATAAGGCTAAATAGTAAATATTTTAAAATTGTTTTTAATTTCTATAATGACTTTAATGTGTTTTAAAATGTTTATAAATCATTATAATGGATATTTTAGGATATAAAAATTAATAAAAAATATATAAATTAATTAAATACAATATTTTATTATTAATTAAATGTTTATGAAAAATTTTATTTCACAAATTTAAAATGTTAATATTTTAAATACCTTTAAACTAATTGTATAAAAATTATTATCATATATAAATAAAAGTTTTTATTTATAAATCATGTAAAATAATTTTTAAAGGGTTATAAATTATGAAATAAGACCAAAAAAATATTAAATGTTTGTATTTAAATAATGAAGTGTTCATAATTAATTATTTTAAATTGTTTAAAATAAAAGGAGGATTTATTTGGACAGTTTTTAATCCACATCAAAAATGTTTTCAAAATTTTATATTATTAAGGTTTAAATGATAATTAAGTATTTGATAGTAAGATTATGTAAAATGTTTACATAATATAAATTAGATTAAAATTAATTAAAATTCTTATAAAATCTTATATTTAAAATGAAAATGTCATATAATTATTAATATGAAATTATTTATATTTTAATTAATAATTTTTTCATATTTATAATTTTTGAATGTCTATAAAATTAAAGAAAAAAAATTATATATTTTTTATAATTAGATTTTATTTATAAACTTTTCATAAATATTTATCTCATGTTTAAATATTTGAATTGTTAATTTATTTAAAAGGTTATTCTCTACGACATTAATTTTTAGTAAATTGTTTATGAAATTTGAATATTTTGTATAATTTTTTTTAATTGTTAAAATGATTCTAGAATGTGCCTTGCATCACTTTCTTGGAAAGCCTGTAAAATGAATTTAGTTTTTCATCTGCTTTGACCTCAATTTCTATTTGATGTTATTAGATTTAATTTATTTGTTGAATATAGTTTTTGTATATTAGGTGTTAGAGTTATAATGAATTGGATTCTATCTTGAGTAATGTATCATCATTTTCAGGGAATTAAGGCCAGACTACTTATCAACCTAAAAGCTTATGCCGCATCTATGTTGATGAATTGGGTTGTATACCTATTTATATTGTATTATTAATTTATATAACTATATTACTTTACTTTATAATTTTATGTACCATATGTATATGATTTATTTAAATATGTATGAATATACTTGACTTCAAATGTTTATCGCGTAATAAAAACTTGTGGGTTTTTGAAAGAGTTATGAACTAATATGGTTCGAACATATTGGTTTGGTGGATAGAATAAGATTCAAAAAATAAATTACTATAATTATGCATATATAAAATTAATAATGTGAGATAAGATGGTGATATTAAATCCCCTTAAACATTAGGTGTTAGATTCCTTCCAAAGAGGTACTTTTCAACACCTCAATCACCCGACATGGTTGTTTCATGACAAATAGGGGTGCCTCTTGGAAGAGAACAATTAATGAGTGATACAATATTATCCTTGGTATGTTTCATGCCTAAGTGGTTTACCCCTTTATTGTCAAATGATTATCTAAATTTTTTTTTGGGTTACACTAGTTGGGAAACCCCAAAGGTTGGGATACTAAAATAATATAGTTGGGTTTATCCATATGATGGATTGGATGAAGAATTTTATGCTCAAATATCCAAAATTGATGTATTATATTATTGGAACGATTCCATACTTAAATAACTAAGAGGGGAGTTTCAAGCTAAATCATGGTCATTTTCTTTGTGAAATTGGATCTTGTCCCACTAAATAGTATAGTGTATTTTTAAAAATGGTTCATTATTTAATGGGATCCCATTTAATTAAAAATATTATAAAATGATAAATAAAACATGATAATCATCAGATAAAATCATCTATTTTAGATAATATCATCATCATCATCTAGATAGATTTTGTGATTAATACTTTACAAAGACAATAATAATGTAAGTATCTCTTAAGACCGGTAACATAAGACAAGTTCTTAAGCAAGATTTGTGATTTAAGAAAATTTATTAAAAAAAATCAATATCTCAAAATAGTTACTTCTTCAGTAACCAAGTATTGAAGTTTTTCAACAAGTGAATATAGATTCTTCTGAAAGAATAGTGTAGTTGATATTATGGTTTCAATGGAATTAGAAGTATAATTACCAAAGGAATCCTAATCTCTACTCATGTACTCAATATGATTGTTTAAATAAATTATTTAAGGAATTTAATCTCATAAACTCAATATTAATTGGTATGTAAAATAATGTATAATATGATTTAATATGTTTGTGACTCTATGATAGTAAAGGTTTCCATAAATCCTTAATGGATTTGGAAATCAATTCCATTATTATGACATATATATGATATTGAATATATGATTTACAAGAGTTTTAAATATAAAGAAGTTCTGAAAGAGAAAATAATTTATGTTTTGAGATTGAAGGAGGTTTACATGTAATGGATTAAAGGACTTTCTTAATTGATAACTTAGATAATTCACATTTGGATAAACTCATCATAAGATGTGAATTTAATATATTTTAGCACTTATTGAGATAATTCAAAGAATAGATGTTTAAATAATATGATATGTGGGTTTTTAATACACATGATTTATTATTTTTATAATTATATAAAATATTTTAAGGGGATACTTAAAATGGGTTGTTCTTAGTTAGGTAATTTATCTTATTTTCATATATAGAAATGTTCCATTAATATGGTTTAATTAAAATAATGTTTACCAAATATTCTCAAAGTGTTCAGAATATATATATGAATTATGAATATGATATATAAGTTATAAAATATATTATATTCAGTAGAATTAGGTAAAAAATCAAGTGTTAAGAATAAAATATGGTCTGAATGTTTAATAATATTTATTTAAGTATACAATAAAGGTCATTGAAACCCAAGGTTGTCAATAAGGAAGAGTAACATTTAAATATGGTTGGATGATCCAAGATATACCTGATGATGTTTCCATAACTCCATGAAATGTACTTTTTAGGTATGGATGTTATAGAAATAAATTCTTCAATTATTAAAGTTATATGATTCCAAAGTTATATTTTACAAAGTGCTACAAACATATAAGGGTTCAAAATCAAAGGAAGAATTGATTGATATTGTTGTTTATATTCATGATATTAAGTAAAAAGTTAGTACATAGAGAATTTTAATGTAAAGGATTTTTTAAAGATCAAATAAATCTACATAGAATATGTTTATCTTCATGTAATTTCACTTATTTAATAAGAGAAGTTTTTTATTGAAAAGAGTTTTTGTGAACAAGTATACGGGGATTAACTTTCTAAAAATGTTTTATGTTTCATAAATTTACTTAACATTTTTGGAGAGGAATTCATGGATAAAATTGGTTTATCTTATACAAAATATTACTCAGGAATCTGTTAAAATTTTTCGGAATGTTTTCCCACTACCTATTTGTGGTATATCATAATAAATTCATATTTATGAAAAATTCTTGAGACACATAGAATACCATATATGATATGAAAAAATATTTTATTTTTTAAATATTCATACCAAAAAGAAATAATTTTTAATTCATAACATAAAAGGTTATATGTATCATAATAAGATATCCTAAAAAGAATATATTGTCTAAGAGTGTAGTTGGATTATGATTAGAATTAAATAAGTTAAAAGTTAACAAATATATAATTACACCAATCCATGTTTAAAGTGAATTTTACTTAATATCCTATGAGAATTATGATGTATTATTAAATAATAATTTAATTAGTTACATTTTTTCCAGGAATTGTTTTTATAGAATAGGGTTCTAAAGATGATGACGATGAAATTTGAAAGAGTTATAATTAGAAAAAAATGACATCATAAAATTTGATGTTTTGAAGTTAAGATGATTTAATATGTTCTAGAAGATAAATAGTTATGAATATGATTACTAAGTCTCAAAATTATTCAAACTAAATTACTTTATATATGTTTCTCAATAAAGATTTTAGTTAGATAGATTTATCAGATTGACACATAGATGTGACATGAATTATATATGATGTAATGTGTCAAGAAACATATAAAGTATAGAAAAAATAAGGTTGATCTAGAAGTTTATCTTATATGATATGATAAGAGGGTTCTTATATTGGTTTTGTTTAATATTTTTAAAGATTTTAAGAATATTAAAATGTTTCTATTGTATTAAAGGAAACCTATTTTTTATAATTCTTTCACATTGGATACATAAATGTATATATAGATATATATTTTAGTAAATGTAATGATAATTTATCTCATAAAGTATGACTTTGATTTTATCCCCAACTGATGTCCATTATTGATTATTATAGGTCAAAAAATTTTTAAGGTTAGAGTGAGTAGAATTCTTATGTAGAGATACAAAATATGCTCTTGAGGATAAAAACAAATAATTTGATACTTTGTGTGTGATATATGACCTATTAAGTATTACAATTAGAGTGTCATACATATTTATATGGTATATTAGGGGTGCATTTATCATATTTGAGTCCCCACTACCTGTGGTTAGTGAGATACCTCAGATGATAACCTTTATTCCCCAATAACTTACTTATGAATGTATACATAATGACTCAACCAGTATGTGGGTGGTTTGGTATGTTTCTGATTAAGTTGTCAGATACATCTTATCCATGATGTGATTTTCCTCTCACATGAAAAGTATGGCATTTGGGCCATCTATTGAGATATACTATGAGAGTTTGTAGCAACACTTAGATATTATATATCAATTTGGATAGGGGACATGTTATGTACTTATCCATAAGTATAAATAATATGTGATTTATTCATTTATCAGATTAGTATACACTAAGTGACTCGAGAAAAAATGAGTCGGCTTTATTGGAATGATATGCTCCATGTCCCATTGTCACTGGATGTATTATAGAAAGAGAAAATATGAGAATGCACATTTTTACATAATGCAGACAAGTGGAATCAAGTATAGAGATACATGTGTTTGATGTAGTTCATGCTGGGTACCCTTATAGTTTTAGTATCATTGAATGTTTTCTAGAGGCCTATATTTCTTTACATATAAGGATCCAAAGATTCATATTTATTGTTATTGCTATAAAATCCTATGGGGTCACACATTGTGGTTGACTAAATGAGGATTGAGTTTGGCTCATAGAGATACTCCATAAGTATTTTATATTTAATACAAAAGTGTTTTGGATGGGTTTTCACAAGGTACTACATATGATTTAATATGTGGTTAAGTTAATGATGGATTCCCAAAGTGTTTTTGAAGTTTTCTGAAAGTATTTTTGGATATGGTTTCACAAGTTATTGTATACGATATAATATAAGGTGAAATGAAAAGAAGTATACTAGGCTTAGTGAAAGTGGTATATTAATGGAGATATTCGTTAAAACCATATATATATTTATATTATATATAAATATTTCATGAAAATTAATATTTTCATGTACAAAAGGGAATATTATTTTATGTAATATGTAATTGCAGGAAAAATGAAAAAATGTTATCATTTTTTGTTTCTCTCACGCATGATATCATTCAATGAGTTGTTATATGATATGAAACAGCTAGAGAAGTTATATATATTTCATTTATTGGAAAATGTAATTAAATCACGCATTATAATACATGAATTAATGTAGACACCACCTTAGAGCATCCTAATGTTCTAGATAAACCCTACCATAGTATGGCGATAGTGTGGATTGATATTCTTCCATCGAATCCTTGTAACCTAGATTTCCCTTTTGTCTTTGTCCTTTTCATATAGAGGTACTATAATACCATAAAGAAAATGTGACTCCCATCTGAAACATCGTATTATTTAGTGCATCTCGTGGATACACCATGGAGGTGGGATGATTTTTTTTCCAGTTTTTTTGATCTTTTTGATACCTGTGCGATTAAGTTTGAAGGTGTTGTAGATTATCTTCAGTGTATGGAATGATTATTTATAAGAGTTATTTATTTCTATTTTTACACAAAATTTCAAATTTATTACATGGGAGGTCCAAAAATTTGGTATTTAATTTCATTTTTTGGTGTCTAATAAGTATTATTAGATTCTTAAAAAATATAACACCTACTTATAACTAGAGTATGATACTATATCTTATGTGAAAAATGAAAAATGATAAGACAATTTTAATAGGTATAATCGATAGAGATCATATAAAAATAAATATTCAATTTTCATGCATTTCATCCAATTTATATAGGCCTTAGAGATGCTTCTTAAGCCTTGTATTCATTTAATCAAAATTTATATAATGTTCATATAATACATCATTTTAAAAAATTTGAAACCTTCATTTGACACATCCACTTATCATATAAATTAATATTGAATCTCTTATATGCCTCATCACATGAAATATAGATAAATAATGGTAAATTATATAAAATATTATTCAAATGATAATGCTTAACATTCAAATTTTATTTATCAATCTTATAATTCCATTTGAATCATAAAATATGATTCATTATACCATAAAACATATGGTATGGATTTAAAATATAAACATACAATAAAATATGATATAGTGGGTAGTAGTATGATATATCTATACCGTTATTTTTGATATACCCATATCAAATCATAAAATATGTCTTTTTATCTCATATGTAAAACCATATAACATATTCATTTCATATAATATTATATAGAAAAAACATTATTCTTTATATCATAAGAAATAAAGAAATTAGAATACATGATAATGTTTATCAATAACATAAATCTCCAAACCATCATGATTTGCTTATAATGAGCTTCATGGCCTATAAGGCTATATCCTCTCTCTATTTTCAATACATTTCACCATTAATACTATTCTAGAATAGTTAATAAATTGTACATGAATAAAAATATATTCACTAAAAATAAAAAATAATAAAATACATAAAAAATCACAACATTCAATTAATGTTTGTTTCGCACGGAATTCGGGGATGACCTCCTGGATGGGAGATTCAAACGTTCCGATCGATTTCTAGCGGGTTTGTTCGTAGAACCGGAAACATCCAATGATTCCACATCCGTTTGGACCTACTTTCCAAAGGTAGGCGCTCATTAGCTTGTGGACTGATGAGGCTTAGGAATTTTCATTGGTCGAGAGGATGGGAGGTTGGACTCATCACACCTTTTTGAGGGGAATTATTGTCTACTCCGGGACTCTCTTTATAGATTTAAGTTATGTTCGTGAATCCTTATTACATTACTAAGTATAAAATGAGCTTTCCTTTAGTTTTAACAATCAATGATTAAATATGCAAGAAATTTAGAGAATATTTTATATGTATTCGAGGTTCTTCATCAATAGAGAATCATCTGTATCTATTTATAGATTCTTGGTCAATGGTATCCTTCAAAACATTTATATAAAAGTCTCTTGGTCATTATGATGACCAGGCTGGTTTTAAAGCCACTCAGTGGAGCACTTGAAGTTTATCGTCATTCAGAAGGAAAAGGATTATTTCAAAGTTGGGATCGAACCCATAAATGGGCTACCTACGTATCCTTTGTTTTGGAAAAGGAATCAGAACCCACGTAGTTCGATTAATGGAGTATGATGTTTATGATTGATGGCTCAAAGAAGAATGTCATAATTACTTTTACACTCTAAGCTCACGTGAGTCATGCTCGGTGTGAGAAACAAGAGGTATTGGTAAACATTTAGACAATTGTGCCATGAAAGATGCAATCATAAGAAATTGTTTGGGGCTTATGTATGTATGACTGCCCAAATAGATGAAGGTTTAGGATTTACTTTTAGGGAGAAAATCCAGGAACAGGGTCCATAAAGGTATATGTGCTTTATGGAGATTTGAATACTCTAACTTGGGACTTATTCCTGAAAAGGAAACCCAAATTAGGAGAGGATGGATAATTGGGTTTTACTCCTGAGAAGGAACCCCATATCAAACGTAATTTAGGACTGGTTAAGAGAAATTAAGGGACTTTGGGGTTCACTCCGGAAGAGGATGCCCATAATTATGACTGAGACTTACTCCTAAAAAGGAGTCCCAGGTTAGGGGACTTGGGGCTTACTCCTGAAAAGGAAGCCCAAGATTATGACTGAGTCTTATTCCTGAAAAAGGAGACCCAGGTTAGGGATTATGGTTTGGGGCTTACTCCTGAGGAGGATGCCCAAGTTTAGGAATTAAGGTTTGGGGCTTACTCCTGAGGAGGATGCCCAAGTTAAAGGACTTATAACTGGGGATTATTCCTGAAAAGGGAGACCCAGGTTAAGGATTCTCTCATCTTAAAGGATGAGGTTGAATGAACGAACTCTCAATATTTGGTGACATAAAGATGTATAAATCACTAGGTTTTGAGAGATATTCCACCGAATTCCTTTCAAATAAGGAAGTCAAATCAAGAAATCATGCCATAAATGGCTTTGAAGAGTATCTTGAAGACTGAATCTTGAATAGGAAAAGTGAAATGGCTTAATAGGGGTAAAATGGGCAAGATGGGCACCCAAAAAGGTAGGGGCGCGCAAGTCTTGAAAGGCGTTCAAGTCTTGCGTGGGCACGCAAGTATTGGTCGCGCAGGTATACCTGCGCGACACATGGTGTACTTGCGTGATTTTCAATCAGAATTGAAATACTTGAGCGACTCTTTATTAAACCCTTTAGAATCCCCTTGAGGTTCTTCCAGAAAAGGGACGCGCAAATTCTATTGAAGAAATAAGGCGGCGCGCAAGTGTGACCAGTTCCCTTAAGGGCTGGCCATTTAGGCGCGCAAGTGTTGATGAGTTTCAACACTTAGGCCTTCCTCCCTCTCTTTATATCTTCCGTTCTAGGTAAGAAATTACCTTAGAAGTGTTCCGGAAGCTTTGAGAAGAGACTTGGGCGTCGGGAGCTTCAATCCGAGTTTCTGAAAAAAGATTCTCACGAATGAGGGGCCCACAGGGTCTCTTTATAGGCAAAAGAAGGCCCTGGGCGGTTACCGGGCGGTTACCACTTAGGTCGCGCAAGTGTACTTGCGCGACAGTGAGATAACTTGCGCGGTGCAGTTTCTTTTGATCCTGTGTTCATGCCTTTGTCGATTTTTGATGTTTTCTTTAAAGGATGAATCACTTTGAGCTCAGATATTCCCCTTTTCTGATCTTTAGATTCTGTGATGAAAGGAGCGTCAACAAAAGTCCCCCCTCAGAGTTGGATCCGGAAAGAAATGAGGATTTGACTCTGAGGAAATTGAATACATTCAAAGGAAAAGGGGGCGCGCAAGTCTTCAGGGCACAGAGGGCAGCACACAAGTGTGCTGGAACTTGACTTTTATTCAGAGTTCCTTTGTCTTTTGTGGGCAGTTTAAAGTCATGCATGCCGTACATAAAGGGGATAATGTTTAAGGTCGAAATAGCTTTGACCGAAATGGATTAGAATTGACACAATTCCTTGAAAGTTCATCTGAAAACATACTACCATACTCAAGTATGAGGGAAAATATGTAAACTATGGCTTAAGAATATTTGAATCTGAGGAATGATATGAAAAAGAGCTAAAAGGCATTAGGAGAAGTAGTTTCCAAGAATGAAGTTACTATTATTTAACAAAACCCGTTAGGGGGTTGAAATATGCAGGTCCACCTAAGGGCATTGGCTGCATGGTTAAATAAATAGCATCTTTCGACTGACAAGTCTATTATGTGGACTGTTTATGCAAGGCCACCTATGGGCACGTGCTGCATAGTCAGGCAAAAGAACTCCCAAAAATTTACTTTCCTAGTGCTAAAAGCCAGTGAAAGTTTATGGAGATTCAAATTTTCTAAAGTATAGAGTTTGTTGAATGGAAAGAGGTACTTGAATATGGAGAAGATATTTCCGAACAAGAATATCGAAGAACTGGATGAATATCACTCCTACGAAGGTCTGACCCAAACGTAGGGAAGAAGAATAAACCATAGACTTGAATAATTTTAGATCATGAAAAAGGATATGGGACAAATATGTTAAGGATGACTATTTTTTGCGGATCCCTACATACTGTCGTTTAAGACAAATAAGGACAAAAGAGGCATTCTTCCAAAGAATGAAGTTACTATTATTTAACAAAACCCGTTAGGGGGTTGAAATATGCAGGGCCACCTAAGGGCATTGGCTGCATGGTCAAATAAATAGCATCTTTCGGCTGACAAGTCTGTTATGTGGACTGTTTATGCAAGGCCACCTATGGGCACGTGCTGCATTGTCAGGCAAAATAATTCTCAGAAGTTTGACATTTTCGTGATTAGAAGTCATGAAAAGGGTTATGAAGATCTGAAAATATTTAAGGTTAGGATTATAACACATAAAGATGGGTATTGTCCAATGTATATAGAGATACATAGGTCAATGATAACAATAATCATGTTGTGTCTGGGTCCTGAATTGAAACTTGGACTTCACATCCGTATCTCATAAGAATGAGAATCAAGCCATACGTAGTTCTTGAAATGCAGTTTAACGCCGTGCATGATGAAAGTATGAGAAATCTTAGTTTAGGGTCATAGAATTCGGACCATAATAATGAATACACAGTGTGTGTTTTCCTGAGGACTTTTCAGCTAAGGGACTGAAAGTGAGATTTGGGGTTAGGCCCAAAAGACTTGGGACTAGATTCGAGGGACACTCGAATGTTCCTACGTATCCCATAAGGATGGGAATCAAGTCCACGTATTTCTAGAACTATCCTTTGTACAAATTTGGTTCGTACATGTGAAGGGTGTGAGGGGACTTTAGTGCAATGATGGTTTAACCTGAGATAAAAAAATTAGGCATTACCATGTATGCACGTAGTTTTTTTTGAAATGAAACATGATTGAAAAAAAATCAATGTCAATAATAGTTCTCTCTCAAGTGAGGAAATCAAAGAATATTGTAGTTTATTGTCGTACCGGACAAAATTGTTGTATAGTTTAACGTCGTATAACAAGGACGAAAGTGAATCAATGTAAAGATATTGATTCTAGGTGCGGTTTCACGAATCAACATCATATGAGATGGTGGTGAACCGATGTGAAGAGATTGTTTTCGGGCTTGAACCCTGGGAGGTTGCCTACATACCCAGCCTAGAGGGCAAGGATCAAAGTCTGTGTAGTTCAATTAAAGAATGAATTAATGATCAAGTTGTTCTTGGGGATAATGATCTAATTAAAATGTTGTTGGGACTTACACACGGTTAGTGGCCCAAATGGAGTGTTATGGTTGATGTTCGCTCTAAGCTCACGTGAGTCATACTCGGTGTGAGAAACAAGAGGTAACAATAACCTTAACGATGCACAATTTAATGTCATGTAGGACATATAAAGGGACTATGCAGTTTAAAGTCTTGCAGTTAGGACTATTGGTGCTGCACAGTTTAGTGTCATGTAGCAAGGACAAAATACAGTTTAATGTCATGTAGGACATATCGAGGATTTTCTGTACAGTTTAGCGTCATGTAGTTAGGACGATGGGGATAAAACAGTTTAACGTCATATTGGATGAAAGCGGGACTGTGCAGTTTAATGTCATGCAGTAAAGACAAAATAACACATCATTTATGTCATGTTGGACGAAAGTGCGAATAGTTTAAGGTCATATGCACGGACCGTGGATGGTGCAGTTTAATGTCATGCTGGACCTTTGATGATTATATTGTTTAACGTCTTTCCGGACGTGAGGGAATTTTATACAGTTTAGCGTCATGTAGTTAGGACGTCACAGTTTAACGTCTTGCTGGACATAAGGGATTTGCAAATAGTTTATGGTCATATACATGGACCAGGGATGATGCAGTTTAAGGTCATGCTGGACGGTTTAGGGAACTTTTTCACAGTTTAATGTCGTGTGGGACGAAGTTGCAGTTTAAGGTCATACTGGACCATTGCTGTATAGTTTAACGTCATATAGCAAGGACGAACTGGTGCTACACAGTTTAATGTCATGTTGCGGGGACATCTTCTTTTCTACAGTTTAATGTCATGTTGGACGAAAAAAGGGCAAATAGTTTAAGGTCATATGCATGGACCGTGGATGATGATGCAGTTTAAAGTCATGTTGGACGAAATTGCGAATAGTTTAAGGTCATATGCATGGACCGTGAATGATGATGCAGTTTAATGTCATACTGGACTAACGAACATGTGAATAGTTTAAGGTCGTATACACGGACCGCATAATTTAACGTCATCTTGGACGAATTGGAATCTTTTTAACAGTTTAATGTCATGTAGGACAATTCAAGTAACTGTTACAGTTTAACGTCATGTTGGACAATAAAACATTTATACAGTTTATCGTCATGTTGGACGATAGAACATTGCTGTATAGTTTAAAGTCATGTAGCTAGGACTAAGGTGACCCAATACGAGGATATCAGTTCTGGGGACTTTTTACAGTTTATCGTCATGCTGGACGCTGGAAGTGCCACACAGTTTAATGTCATGTTTCTAGGACATAATATAGTTTAATGTCATCTCGAACACAATACAGTTTAGTGTCATGTAGGACATAATAGTAACCAATGTGACAGTTTAACGTCATGTTGGACGATAAGGGAACTGACACAGTTTAACGTCATGCTGGATGATGAAAGTGCCACACAGTTTAATGTCATGTTGCTAGGACACAATATAGTTTAATGTCATCTCGGACATAATATATTTTAATGTCATCTCAGACAAAATATATTTTAATGTCATCTCGGACATAATATAGTTTAATTTCATCTCGGACAAAATATAGTTTAATGTCATCTCGGACAATAAGGAATTTCTGTACAGTTTAATGTCATGTAGATAGGACATAATACAGTTTAGTGTCATGTAGGACATATCATGAACCAATGTGACTGTTTTGGCTCTGGGAACAATATTTTGTGTTTATACAAAATACTTCTTCAGAAATCTGGCATTAGTTGGAGTCGTGATGTGTTCTCCATCCATTGAGATTAGAGAATACGCTCCATTGGAGTAGACCTTATGTATTGAATAAGGTCCTTCCCATTTTGGTTCAAGCTTGGGAGGCTTCTTTCCTGGTATCATTGGTGCTCTGAGAACCAATACCAATTCTCCTTGAATGAATGAACGAAGACGAACTTTTTTGTTAAAAGCTCGTGCTATTCGATTCTGATAGATTTCCAAGTGGTGCAAAGTTCACAATCTTTTCTCATCTAACTGTTCCAATTCATTCAACCGCTTTTGGGATTTCTCATCTGTAGATAACTGATCACAAATGGCTATTCTGAGTGACGGCAATTGAACTTCAATTGGCAAGACTGCTTCTGTTCCATATACCACTGAATATGGAGTTGACCGCGTTGCATTGCGAGTGGTAGTCCGATAAGCCCATAAAGCATGAAAGAGTTTATCAGGCCATGACCTCTTATCTTTATCCACCATCTTTTGCAGTATATTTGAAAGAGTCTTGTTAAAAGCTTCTATTTGGCCATTGGCTGCCGCATGATATCGAGATGAATGGTTGGATTTAATGTTGTATTCTTGATACAATTTCTTCACCTCAGAAGAACAGAAGTTGGTGCCGTTGTCTGTCAATATGGTATGAGGGACACCAAATATATTAATGATGTTAGACTTGATGAAGCTAACAATGCATTTAGAACTGACTTCTTTGAAAGGTACTGCCTCTGCCCATTTGGAAAAGAAATCAGTAGCAGTAAGAATGTACTTAAACTTCTTGGTCGTAGCTGAAGGGTAAGGTCCCACCACATCCATTCCCCATGTGGAAAATGGCCACAAGTATTTATCTGTATGAAGCAACTCTGGAGGTTGATGAATGAAGTTGGCATATACTTGGCATGAATGACACTTCTTTGTGAAATTAACACAATCTTGTATCATTGAAGGCCAAAAGTATCCAAGCCTTCGAATTTGATCAGACAGTCTATGTCCAGACTGGTGGGCACCACAGAATTCTGCATGCACTTCTTTTATGACAGCCATTGTCTCTTCACCATCAATACATCTGAAGAGAACTCCATCAAAACCACGTTTGTAGAGAATTTTCTCGAGGTGGTTTGGGCTATCATAAAGAGTAAAATTGACCACGCGTCGCCGGATTTGATCTTTCTCGGCTCTATCAGGTGGAAGTGTTCCATTTTGAAGGTATTCCCTGATAGGTGACATCCATCCTGTAGTATGACCATACGATTCAGGAATGGGACTAATTTCATTAATTTCCTCTGTTCTAACTTGAACATAAGGTGAAATTGCATGACGGTGGGCAATACTGATGGTTGTCTCGTCCTGATTTGGATCTGCTAAAGCTGTGGCTATATTAGCCAGTGCATCATCTTGAGCATTTTGTGATCTTGGGACATAAGAAAATGTCGGTTCTGAAGGGAATTCCGACATTAACTCTCTGACGTAATCATACAAAGGGATTAATTCTTCTTTTCTGATGGCATAATCCCCATTGACTTGTTTGATTACCAGGTATGAATCACCTTTCACTTTTAAGTGATTCACTTGTGCTTGAAGCGCTAACTCCAAGCCTGTAATGATAGCTTGGTATTCAGCTTCATTATTGGTACCACCTTCCCATAATAAAAAGGAATAAGGTAACACTGCCTTATCTGGAGAAATGAGCACAATTCCTAAACCAACTTTGTTGAATTTAGGATTTTCCATTTTCTTCCCTGTTGGACTTCTGGAAGCACCATCAAAATACATTTCCCATGTTTGAGGACTCTCTTGAATAGAGAAAACTTCCTCATCATGGAGTTCAATATCTGAATACGTGTCTTCCACTGAAGGATGTTCAGCCAAGAAATCAGCCAGAGCTTGGCCCTTAATTGCCTTTTGAGACACATACTGAATGTCGAATTACTGTAGAATAACCGCCCACCTTGCCAGACGTCCTGTAAGCATTGGACGACTAAGGATGAATTTGAGCGGATTATTGCGAGATACCAATTGGACCTCGTGATGTTGCAGGTAGTGTCTCAGTTTCTGAACATCAAAGATTAATGCCAGGCAGCACTTCTCAATACTTGAATACCGGGTTTTTGCTTCAAACATAGTTCTACTGATATAGTAGAGGCTATTTTCATTCCCAGCATCATTCTTTTGAGCGAGAAAGGCACCCAATGATCGCTCTAGAGCTGTCACATAGAGGATAAGCGGTCTACCCTCAACAGGTGGCATGAGTACTGGTGGACTCAAGAGGTATTTCTTGATAACATCAAATGCTTCTTGACATTCTTCAGTCCACTGGTAAGTGACTCCTTTCTTCAATAATTTGGTAAAGGGTAAACTTTTGCCTGCCAAATTGGCGATGAAACGCCGAATATAGGCTAAGTGTCCTTGAAGTCCTCTTAATTCTTTCAAATTCTGAGGAGGTGACATTCTAAGGATTGATTTGGTCTTCTCAGGATCGACCTCAATACCGCGATGGCGTACAACAAAGCTGAGGAATTTTCCTGAGGTTACCCCAAAAGCACATTTTAAGGGGTTCATCTTCAAATTATGTTGTCAAAGCTTGTGGAATATGACTTCCAAATCATCCAAGTGATTAGAACATTGTTTGGATTTAACCACTAAATCATCTACATAGCATTCAACAAACTTCCCTAAAAGAGGTTTGAAGATACGATGCATGGCGCGTTGATATGTTGCACCTGCATTCTTTAAACCAATGGGCATCACCGGTAACAAAACACACCTTGAAGAGCTCTGAAGGCTGTATATTCCTCATCTTCTGGGGCCATTCGGATCTGATTATATCTGGAATATCCATCCATGAAAGAAATTACTTCATAGCCAGCCGTCGCATCAATTAAGAGTTCTGTAATCGGAACTGGGAAATCATCTTTAGGACAATACCGATTAAGATCTCTGAAATCAATGCAAACCCTAATTTGTCCGTTCTTCTTCTTTACAGGGACAATATTAGCCAACCACTTGGGATATTGAACTTCTCTGACGAAGTTGGCTTTGATCAGCTTATCCACTTCAGCTTCAATTTTGGAAGCATAGGTTGGGTGTGTTCTTCTCGCGGCTTGCTTAAAACCTCAATGTTCTTTTGGTAAACCCAAATGATGAATAGAAACATCAAGATCAAGCCCAGGCATTTCTGTATAATTCCAAGCAAAAATATCTTTATTTTTCTTTAGAAAAGAAATATACATCTCTTGCTCTTCAAGGGTCATGGAAGCACTAATTAATGTGGGGCGTGGATCTTTCTCTGTACCCAGATTTACTTCTCTGAGTTCATCCACAGTGGTAGAGATACCCTCTTCAAATGCTGGAGGAGCATCTCTAAGATCTTCCTCTTCCTCTTCATCATGTGTTATTTCTTCCGTTTCTACTTGCAATGTAGATGACAAAACGAAATTCTCATGATCATAAGAGATGTCAAAATTTTCACATTTTGAAGAAGAAGCTTCCATTTCCGACCCTATTGATGATAAAAGGGTCTTCTTTGGGAAATAAAGAGGAGATGATGGATTGAGAATCGACATCATTATTCACCTCTGGTGTTACTATAACTTCTTATGGCCTGATTAGCAAAGTATAGACTTGTTGGACTTCAGCAGATGAAATGAAAACGTCACCACTTATGCTTTCATCACTGCTTGGTAGGTTACCAATTTCTCCCATGTTGTCTGGCTCGATCTCTGTAATTGACATTATGGATCTTTCCATAAGAGTATTTTGATTTGGGCCTATTTTGTCAATTTGATGGATAGGTAACACATAATCTATGCTCACATGTGAAAATGGATTTATTGGAATTTTCTCTAAACCATATGGAGCATTAACTTTGGTAATTTCCTTCATTGTAGATTTTTCTCTTCCCTTCATGTGATAAAATTCCGCCTCAATATATTGAGACTCACATGTCTTGAACGGGGCCTTATCACCATACAATGTTCCAACTTGACCATCGAAACAGTATTTGAGACATTGATGGTATGATGAAGGAATAGATGCATGCTGATGTAGCCAGGGTCTTCCAAGCAAGATATTGAAAGCTGAGTCTTGATCAACAATCATGAAATCCGAATTGGATACATGATCTCCAAACTGAGTTCTGAGTGTAAATTCTCCCAGTGGTTCTTGTTCATTTTTATCATATCCTTGTAACATCATGGTAGAAGGAGATAAATCAGATTCCGTGAGGCCCAATCGACGAAGTGTACGAATGGGCATGAGGTTGACTCCTGAACCATTGTCAATGAAAGCTCTTCGAATATCTACACCATTGACTTTTCCAGATAAGTACAAATGTTTTATGTGCCCATGAACAAAATCATCTTCATCTTTATCAGTAAAAGATATCACTGCATGGAATTCTGCAGGATTATTCTCAATGTGATAGATTTCAGCTGCAGCAATTTCAGCTTCAAACTCCTAAGGACATGACAAAGCTTCGATGAGTGCTTATCGAAGATATTTTTACAGATTCAAAGCATCCAAAATTGATAACTTGGCTGGTACTTGGGCCAAGTGTTTCAATATATCATACTTTTGATCTATAGGTCTGCGTTTCCCAATAGGAATATGCGGTTTAGCAGGTACCTTGGAAGCAGATGCTTTGGAAGCTGATGCATCTTGTATTGAAGTTGGCAACATCCTTGGTTTTGGAAGATTAGACTGATTAGATCCATTTACTTGCTGAGATAAAGAAGATGGAACCTTTAATCGGTCTTCCAAAAAAACTGTGCCAAAACTGAGTTGGCCATTGGCAGAAGAACTTGCTTGTTCTTTTGAGCTCGCTGAAGGGATCTACCACAAGTTTCTGCTGCATATACAGTGCTAGTAGGGGTAAAATTAGAGTAGTGGCTTCGGAAAGATCCACATCTTCCCCTGTATCCTGAACCTCTAGAACTTCCTCGGATTCCCTTATTTGATACCGGGAATTTAGGCTCATCAAGACTGGAATATGGATCTGTTAATTGAATCATATTAACAGAACCAAAGATTAACTCTTCGTCTGATAAAGACTCTGCCTGGTTAGCCTGTTTAGGCTGTGCCATTTGATGGGTCGGTGCCCATGGCTTTGAAGTAGATGGCATGAAATCTGCCAGAGTCAAAGACAATTTAGGCTTTGATACATACTCATCTTCTTCTGATTTCTCTTTCTTCTTTGAATTGCGCTGCCCTTTTGAGGATTTGTCTTTTTATGGAGGCTTTAATGCAGCTTTTGTAGAAGACACAATTGGATTCTTCAATTATGTTCGCAAAATGGAATGGGTCCGATTGATTGTCTTTCTGACCATCCAATCATCATATTTTTTCACAGTTTTGCTTTTGACTTCCTGCCACTCGCCTCCTTCCTCTGGATCTGTAGCGGTAATACACGCTACATGAGCTGAAGAACCCTTCAATTTGACTTGTCCCAAGTCGACCATCTTTTTCAGGAGGTCTTTAAAGACAAAACACTCCTGGATGGGATGCCCCAACATTTGATGAAAGTGACAATAATTGGGACGGTCTTCATCTCCTTCCTTGTTTGGCCTCTTGGGCACTGGTAATTGAACCAAATTATTTTCCAGAGCTGAAATGAAGTAACCAGGAACTTGATCATTTCAAAAAGAGTATGTTTTACTCTTCAAATCCTCAAATTGTTTTCGTCGTTGATCTCTTTGATCATTTGGACGAAACAACCTTTGTTGTTGGCGTTCAGGAGGTGAAGCCTTTCGAGAAGATGAAGGTTTTGAAGTAGAAATAGGTACAGGTGCTTGTTTAAGCATAACTATAGCAGTTTCCGCTTTACCCATTCTCCTTCCTGGAGCTGATGGAATTATACGAGATTTAACCTTATCCTGTATACGGGAATCTTCAATCTGTTGAGCGATTGAAGTAAGGTCTCGAAACCCTCCTGTGTATTTCATAGGGATCAATGGCGTGCGTAATTCGTCACGCAAATTTGCCACACATATTGGCAACAGTTCCTCCGGAGGGAGTGCTAAACTTAGGGAATACGTTAATCCCTTCCAATGAGCAATGAAATCAGAGACTCTTTCAATCTCCCTTTGCTTGCAGTTTGTAAGATCGAAAACTGTTGTTTTTGGCAAAGTTGAGCTGAAGTGAAGAAGGAATTTTTGACGAAGATCCTCCCATCCGATGATTGACTGGGATTGCAAGCTTGAATACCAGACAAAAGATGGTCCTTGAAAGGTTTGCACGAAGAATCTGAGTTTCACTGCTTCTTGCTGCTCTGGAGTTCCCATCATAGGATCACAACAAGACACGTAATGCGTCAAATGTTGTTCAGGGTCGCCTGATCCATTGAAAGTAGGGAAAACAGGGTTTCCAAAACTGGATGGAGGAGAAATTGAATCTACCCATTCAGGGTAAACTTTATTTTCAGGTTGAACTTGCGCCCGTTTCCCTTCCATAGTTTCTAACCGAGCTGTTAATGACTCAATAGTAGTTATTAACTTTTGAGAAACATCAGGTTGAACTTGGTTTTGGGTAGGTGCAATGAATGGAGCTTGGACAGACGTGGTGGTTGGTGCTGCAACTGATGGTAGTGCTGCCAACCGTTGTTGTGTTTGACCCGTAGGATTAGACCTCTGAGGGTGTACTGATAAAGGAGGATATTCCTGATTCATCTCAGTAGTTACAACAAATTCCTTCGGCTGTCGGACTCCAGCTTTCTTAAGAATAAGACTACTCTGAAGTAGTTCTGCATTCAACCTTCTTAATTCTTTCATTTCTTCCTCCTGTTGTGCAAACCTTTGCTCTAATGAGAGCGATTGATTTCTTTCAGAGGAAGGGTGAGAAGTAACCTAATTCTTTCCTTTCCCCTTATTGGATCCTTTTCGGAGAGGGGGAAGTGGGTTAATTGAAGGAATACCCAGATTTTGGGTAAGCCTTTGATTACGTCTGCACACACCTTCTTCATTTAGGTCTGTGTGCGCAACTTCTTGAGCCGGAACCTCTTCGTCTGATCCCTCTGATTGAGCCTCATCTGGTGAATCAGCAGCAACGACATTGATGACATTAATGGATGCATATTGCATGGAATCCTTTCTATCAGCATTTCTGTGATATTGTCTTCTTCCATGTCCATGATGAGACATGGCATTCCGTTGACTCGATCCCTCAGGAACTTCTTGGAGAACCGTCACTTGGAGAGAATCTCCTGATAGCTTGGCTCTTCGTTCCTCTTGAGGCTTATTCTCTAATCGAGAGAATACTGACTTTCTCTGAGGGAGGGATTGAGGATTTGAAAAAGTCCCCAGTCCAGTGGACTGGGGATGTTCCTGCTGCTTCCGATCAACTCCTCGAATCCCATTTGTTGACTCTGAGGGGTGGGTTAGAGAAGTCCCCAGTCTGACAAGTTGGGGTGTCTCTTGACATGATATGTCTGAGATCTTCTTAAAATCTCTTTTGATCTTGCGAATCTTAGTTCAGAAATTAGCTGGATGCATTAACTTGTATCCACTTTTATCACCTGGTTCAACAGACCGTTGGATGATTTCCGAAACTTCTGTCATTTGATGACGTGTTTGCTCCAGACGAGAGGCTTGTGCAATATTCTCGCCTGCTTGATGTAGGAGCAATTCAACAACTTGTTCTCTATATACTTGATTTTGAGAGGAACTAGTTGAAGCCTGTTCTTGAGCAAGCTTTTGATTATGAACAAAGCCCATTGACTGTGGCCGGCCATGGGAAATAACATTGCATGAGACCATTTTCGGCGGGCTTTGCTGACTGCAAAGTACTGTGAAATGTAGTGCTCTGTGAACACCCCATCCTCTGATATGAACATCAGATGGAGCATTGGCAATTAACTGAAGCAATTTTCTTAGTGCGCCAAGGCATGAATGTTGAAGGGTTCTCTGTTGCTTTTCAGCCTTCGGATACCGAGAGACTGATAGAGATGCCAAATCATCTGACGTTGTAGCCCTTCTATTATCTTAAGATGATTTTCATATTAATCATAAGATAATACCTTCTTCTTTAATTGACAAAGAGTTTTCCACATGTTGAGACGAATATCATGGATTCCATCATCCGTCAACATCTTTGGAATGTCGTACTAGGAGTCAGCCAAAGGCCAAAACATGACTGGTACTTCACCTTTTTCCAGTTTTTTCCTCTTGTTCAGCATTTCCTCTTTATCATTAAATGAAAATTCTTCTACCTGTTTTGACCAGAGTTGGTGTTTCCTTGTTGGTTCATCGGATTCAACAAGATTGGTAGAGAGATCATTAATCAAACTAGAAGATGCATGACTTAGGGGTGGTTCGGAGAATGAACTACACCCTGGGCTATCTTCTGATTGAGAAAGTATTTCACTTGTTAGCGATAAAGCATCAGACATGGCTGGTTTCACATTTTCAAGTGCCTCAAGATAAGAGGGCTTTCTCGGCACTACATTATCCACTGGAGTATTTTCCAGGCAATGTGAATCACTACTGCGGAGAGGACTTTCACAGCGAAGTTCATCATCATGGGGAGGACCACTATAATGGGTTACAGCAAAAGATGAGATCTATTTCTCCTTGGTCTTCTGACCACACAGAGGGTTCCTGTGGTTCTAATCTGAAGAAGAAACTTCAAGATTGTCCGAATTTTCATGAAGCAAGCCTTCATGAGGAAGTGTCTGTTGAAGACCTTTAGAATTAATGTTCCCGTTATTGGGAACTGAGGGAGTAGAATCTTGAATTCCGACAGATAAATGTCTGAGGGCTTCAAGAACTCCAGCATCGAGCAAGGCCTTGTTATAGATTGGCCTTTGATCTCCTGACTGTGCTGGGCGAATCTTTTTCTTAGATGCCTTCTTACTCACTTTAGAAACCATTTGTTGACGAAAGTGGTTACTCTGAGCAGGTGTATGTGCCTGATCTGGAAAGATGGTCAGGTTAGGCTGACGATCTCAACTCAAATCAGGTGTATGTGCCTAACTTGGTTGTCCGTATGATATGGGGGAGTATGCCCCATAACCCTCTTGGACTGGAACAGATGTGTGTGTCTGTTCCGGAGTGAATCATTGATGTGTCACTCCATTTCTAGGGATAGATTTATGTGTCTGTCCCTGAGATGATGCTGAAGCTGTTATGATATCCTGGCAAGCATCCAGAATATGAGCAGGAATTTGCTTCTGCTCTTTCACCATTGACAAAATATGTTTGGTGACTTCAGCCGCCGGAACGGGGATATACGTCCATTCCGGGCTTGGAGTAGGTGTATGTGCCTACTCCTGTCCTCCTTTTCCTGTCAGTGAATCCTGACAGTACTCAAGTGTGGAGGCAGAGAGTTGAGTCTGCCTCCTGTTTGTCATCGGGGCTTTCCGACTGACTTCTCCGTGCGCTACCAAGCGAGACTGTTGGTAGGCTTGATTAGTATTAGCAGGTGTATGTGACTGCTGATTACACTTCGCCAAACGCGGTTGACGAGATCCATCATATGTAGTCAGACGAGCCTGCTGACTAACTGGTGATGTATAAGCAGGTGCATGTTCCTGCCTATGGTACTCCGCCGGAATTGCCTGACGGGATTGGCTTGATGCTACCAGACGAGTCTGCTGGACAGCGGAATTAAAACGGGCAGGTGTGTATGCCTGCTCGTTTTTCTCCACCAAGTTAGGTTGGTGGACTCCATCATATGTAGTCAGGCGAGCCTGCTGACTAACTGATGATGCATAAGCAGGTGTATGTTCCTGCCTATAGTACTCCGCCGGAATTGCCTGGCGGGATTGGCGTGATGCTGCCAGACGAGTCTGCTGGACAGCAGAATTAAAACGGACAGGTGATTGTGCCTGCTCGTTATTTGCCACCATGTTAGGTTAGTGAACTTCTCCGGAGATGGCAGGGATGACAACCTTCCCATTGTTAACCGGATTCCGTCTCTGGCGGTTCATCTTGCCAGCTCGGGTTCGAGGAACCTGAGCTGAATGCCTGAAGTCGGTACCCTCATCATGTTGAGGGCGCACTACCGCACGAGTCTGGCGGCGATTGTTGATGGGAGCCCTCGAGAAGGACTCCTGTCTTTTTGAATTAAGGCCCTGCGGGAACCGCTCATTCATTTCCTCAGAGTAAGGGAGTGAATGGAAATTGCGTTCTGGGGATAACGACCCGAAACTGTTGGAGACGGTAGTCAGCACCTCCTGCTTCTTGATCGCTGGACGCCGTTTTCCGGACGACCAGGTAGAGTTGTTAACTTGGAGGGCTTGACGAGCGGCCTCCAGAGTTGGGATAGTACCGTTGCGACGATACTCCTTAACCAGTGCATTAGAAACCCAGCGTTAAAGAAGCTGAGTTGGTGATGTCATCCTCAGAGCGGACGACGTTCCAGCAGGAGTAGCAGCATTGGTTTTCACAGCAGCAGACCTCACAGTAGAGGTGTTCACATCAGCAGTATTCACAGGGGTGAATTTAAGAAAAGCCATTTTGCAGAAGATCTTGAGAAAAGAGTGTCTGTTCCATATAACAGACATAATCAAGATGAATCTGGCCACTGCATCTTTTGGATGAGCACATGTCAATGATTGATTTGTTGGCCCAAGGGGCCTAACAAATAAGAAGAACATCACTTTAACTTGGTTAAGGATTCACGTCGGGTTCACCATTTTTTGTTTCGCACGGAATTCGGGGATGACCTCCTGGACGGGAGATTCAAACGTTCCGATCGGTTTCTAGCGGGTTTGTTCGTAGAACCGGAAACATCCAATGATTCCACATCCGTTTGGACCTACTTTCCAAAGGTAGGCGCTCATTAGCTTGTGGACTGATGAGGCTTAGGAATTTTCATTGGTCGATAGGATGGGAGGTCGGACTCATCACACCTTTTTGAGGGGAATTATTGTCTACTCCGGGACTCTCTTTATAGATTTAAGTTATGTTCGTGAATCCTTATTACATTACCAAGTATAAAATGAGCTTTCCTTTAGTTTTAACAATCAATGATTAAATATTCAAGAAATTTAGAGAATCTTTTATATGTATTCTAGGTTCTTCATCAATAGAGAATCATCTGTATCTATTTAGAGATTCTTGGTCAATGGTATCCTTCAAAACATTTATATAAAAGTCTCTTGGTCATTATGATGACCAGGATGGTTTTAAAGCCACTCAGTGGAGCACTTGAAGTTTATCATCATTCAGAAGTACAGGGATTATTTCAAAGTTGGGATCGAACCCATAAATGGGCTACCTACATATCCTTTGTTTTGGAAAAGGAATCAGAACCCACGTAGTTCGAGTAACGGAGTATGATGTTTATGATTGATGGCTCAAAGAAGAATGTCATAATTACTTTTACACTCTAAGCTCACGTGAGTCATGCTCAGTGTGAGAAACAAGAGGTATTGGTAAAAATTTAGACAATTGTGCCATGAAAGATGCAATCATAAGAAATTGTTTGGGGCTTATGTATGAATGACTACCCAAATAGATGAAGGTTTTGGATTTACTTTTAGGGAGAAAATCCAGGAACATGGTCCATAAAAGTATATGTGCTTTATGGAGATTTGAATACTCTAACTTGGGACTTATTCCTGAAAAGGAAACCCAAATTAGGAGAGGATTGATAATTGGGTTTTACTCCTGAGAAGGAACCCCATATCAAACGTAATTTAGGACTGGTTAAGAGAAATTAAGGGACTTTGGGGTTCACTCCTGAAGAGGATGCCCATAATTATGACTGGGACTTACTCCTAAAAAGGAGGCCCAGGTTAGGGGACATGGGGATTACTCCTGAAAAGGAAGCCCAAGATTATGACTGAGTCTTATTCCTGAAAAAGGAGACCCAGGTTAGGGATTAAGGTTTGGGGCTTACTCCTGAGGAGGATGCCCAAGTTTAGGAATTAAGGTTTGGGGCCTACTCCTGAGGAGGATGCCCAAGTTAAAGGACTTATAACTGGGGATTATTCCTGAAAAGGGAGACCCAGGTTAAGGATTCTCTCATCTTAAAGGATGAGGGTGAATGAATGAACTCTCAATCTTTGGTGACATAAAGATGTATAAATCACTAGGTTTTGAGAGATATTCCACCGAATTCCTTTCAGATAAGGAAGTCAAATCACGAAATCATGCCATAAATGGCTTTGAAGAGTATCTTGAAGACTGAATCTTGAATAGGAAAGGTGAAATGGCTTAAGAGGGGTAAAATGGGGAAGATGGGCACCCAAAAAGGTAGGGGCGCGCAAGTCTTGAAAGGTGCGCAAGTCTTGCGTGGGCGCGCAAGTATTGGTCGCGCAGGTATACCTGCGTGACACATGGTGTACTTGCGCGATTTTCAATCAGAATTGAAATACTTGAGTGACTCTTTATTAAACCCTTTAGAATCCCCTTGAGGTTCTTCCAGAAAAGGGACGCGCAAATTCTATTGAAGAAATAAGGCGGCGCGCAAGTGTGACTAGTTCACTTAAGGGCTGGCCATTCAGGCGCGCAAGTGTTGATGAGTTTCAACACTTAGGCCTTCCTCCCTCTCTTTAGATCTTCCGTTCTAGGTAAGAAATTACCTTAGAAGTGTTCCGGAAGCTTTGAGAAGAGACTTGGGCGTCGGGAGCTTCAATCCGAGTTTCTGAAAAAAGATCCTCACGAATGAGGGGCCCACAGGGTCTATTTATAGGAAAAAGAAGGCCCTGGGCGGTTACCGGGAGGTTACCACTTAGGTCGCGCAAGTCACTTGCGCGACCAAGGTCGTCGCGCAAGTGTACTTGCGCGACAGTGAGATAACTTGCGCGGTGCAGTTGCTTTTGATCCTGTGTTCATGCCTTTGTCGATTTTTGATGATTTCTTCAAAGGATGAATCACTTTGAGCTCAGATATTCCCCTTTTCCGATCTTTAGATTCTGTGAAGAAAGGAGCGTCAAAAATGTTTATCAAATATTTTTAAATAATGTAACATCATTATATGAAAATAACACAATAATAATTCAAAAGACATATAAACTAAATCATATCGTGTTAAAGTTCATTAAATCGAAAAACTGAATGAAAAATAATCAATTATGGTGTGAAAAACTTTTTAAAAATTAATCAATATCAGTAATGTTTAATTTTTGCAATCGATAATAGAGAAGAAAACACATGAAATAAGGTATCAATATTATTGCCGTTGGAACACTAAAACCAACTCCTAGGTATGTTTGATTACTGAAATATTCATGGTGTTGAATATAAATTAATATCTTATAAAATCTAGAAAAATATTCTATATGCAATGAATATGATAATGTCCTTGGAGTATTTGTTTCACTGAAAGGACATATAAGCTCCTCGCTATGATGATAACCTATATATTCTATGATAATATTATTAAATACATTTTATATAGATGAGTGATATTTTCTAATGGTTTACAGATGATATAGGCTATCAGGGGTCAGGGGATGATAATATATTGAGAATTCTTATCATGAAGTTTATCCTTGTTAATATCCAAGAGAGGTGGTTATGAGAAGTAGACCCAATAGTAGTAAATCCACATTTTTATGTGTCATTTTATGTTTCTTTAAGTAAACATTTTTAATGGAACTTAGACTTTACAATTATAATTTATTCATATCATGGGTTACACAATCTGATGTATTAATGAAAACATTGACGACGTATGCTCTATATGAGGTAGGATATGTTGGGTGCATCATGCTTGATATTAAATTAATGAGTAATGCGAGAAAGGATTTCCCCCTCTATTATTTTGAAAAGTTTATATGTTCAAACCTTTGATGTAAATGGAACTATCTAATTAAGTCTATATCCATGGTTTTCTATTAGAAATTTCATTTTTCGAAAGTCAAAGAATGATACATCAAGAATATATGTTGATGGAAGAAGAATTGAGCCTTCTTGATTGAATATATTGAGATAAAAGGATTATATTACAAAATTTTCATTCATATGCGGTTATTTTATTTAGGATATTTAAATTAATTATTTATGGGTGCCTTGACATATTTATAGATATATCCTAGGATTTTAGGTGTTTGTGACTAATTCCACTGAGAAAGGGTCATAGAGGGTCACACACTAAGTGTATTCAGAACCTTAGTTAAATTTTATATGAAATTATCATATTGAATAAATACTATTACCATATGTGGTTTAATAATTATTCATGGTGAGTTGATCAAAAATACCCAATCACCAGTTATTCGGGAAAATATATAGGTGAGTTGAATTTTTAATTAATATATATTCATAATTTTAGTGAATATAATATTTATGTATTTATTAGTGAATAATGAAGAGATATTTATTTTTTAAAATAATTAGTCATTATTCAGAACTGAGATATGAAATCACATGAACCCTAGGTATATATTTTCCATGAATAACCTTCATCTCAAAATCAAAGATCCATACTGGTTTCTCATTCATTGATAAACTAGGTTTCACATCATGGTCCTCCCAGTACATGACATGAGATGGGTTAGAGAGATACTTTTCTTTAAGAGACATATGAAACTTAGTATAAATTGACATCAATTGTGGTGGAGAAGAAAAATGAAAACACACCATTTCATTATTCTCAATATCCTCAAACAGACCCACATATCATAGAGATAACTTCCCCTTTTTTCCAATATTGAAGCGACCCAATCATGGTGAAAAATTCAAAAAACCCATGTAACCTATCGAATAATCCAAAGGGAATCTACAACAATAAATGTAGAATTTATACAGTCTCTTATCCATCACAATTATCTAGTGAATAAAATGAATCTTCACCGTTGTTTCATGGACCAAACTAGGCCCAACCAAGGAGGCTTCACCAATCTAAGACCAGCATAGTGGATATTTACAACAAGGCCTCAAAAGGGTGTTGTCTTAATGGATGTCAAGAAAATATTATTATATGAAAACTCAACTAGTCCCAAGTGGATGTACAAATCTCCACCAAAGTTACGAACCCAAGCATATGGCATGTACTAAAGGATCATTATAGATTATTCTATCTAGATATACATTTGTGGATGATATTCCATTCTCAAACTAACCTAGTATCCCATAACATATTAGAGACCACTCCAAAAACATAATGTTAAATAAGGATTGTTATTAGAAATTATATAATATGGAACTATATGAAATTTAAAAATATCCTACATATAAATAATTACTTAGTCATATACTTTGTTTGTATCCATAATGGTAATAATGTGAGTTGATTTGGTCAACTAATTGATCACTACCCATATCACATTCATCCCTTGATGAGTTAAAGGAAACCCAATGAAAAATTCCATTGAAATCTCACCACACTTAAAAATTTGAATAGGAAGGGGATAAAGAAAAAATAAAGCTCTATAGTTATCATCCTTGACATATTGACAAGTATAACTATTAGAAACATAGCTAGTTAAGTCTCATATTATACCTATCCACTATAATTATAACCGCATATCAACGAACATCTTCATAGTATTAGGTTGTATAGCCCATTAGGTAGAATGAAAATCCTATATCATAATTTTTCTCATGGAAAAAGTTATAATATACTAGTTACGAAAGAACATGGCGTTCTCAAAAGACACAAACCACTCAATTATGATATCCCAACCACAAAGAGAGTCCCTAAAGAAAAAAACAAAAATCATTATCAAGAAGCTTCTCTTGAAGAATCACCTCAATATTAAAGCAGGCCAGTCATACACTTTCTAGGAAATTATTGTTCTCATCCTCTCAAACTCCTAAATGCATATGATCAAAGAGATCCATAATATTACATTATTTTGATGATTATTTCATTGATTGGTTCATTGGTTTCCAACTCAAGGAATAAAAAAATGATATTACCCTTTCCAATGGTGTATGAAATTTTGGAATCAATGAATTATAGGCACCCCACTCATCATCTCTGATGGAGGTTCAAATATTTTTGAGAGAAGACATAATTGAGGATTTTTTTATTGAAATAAATGGTAAACATTTCTCCGAAAAGGTAATTCCACCAACACTTAAGATAATACATCACATATATGAGTTTTATATCAAGTGTAGGATAATTATTCTCACGTGGACTAATCTATTAGGAACTATAGTCCGCCATGTGATAACTGTATATAAGAATGAAACCCAAACCTAAACTTGATGTGTTACAAAAGACCACATATCCCTACCAATCCTTTAGAATATTTAGAACTAGTGAAGAATTCAAGAAGGAATTAAACTAATCAAAAATAATTCTGAATTGTTGAATCCCATAAATACATTTATCCTTTTTGAGTTAGAGAGGTCATTGGTGAATCCATCTTTGAGAAAACTTTGATGAACCAATGGTAATAAATTAGTAATCCAAAGAATTAATGAATAATGAAAACATTAGACAATTGATCCCATGTCATGAAAACCTTAACTTTTTAAGGATCAATTGAAATTACATTTTTTAAGACCATATGTACTAAGAACATAACTGCATAACTGTAGAAATTACATTTAGAATTATTTTAATAATGTCAATGATATCAAAAAATTTCCAAAATAGATCTTAAATAACACACACTATCTTTTATATTTTTTTATTAAATAAATATTTAATCCATAAAAACCACTATTAATGAGTAAATATTCTGATGAAATATCCTATTTATTGTTGATATAGATATTGCAGGATCATTGGTTAGGAAAAAATTCATAAAAAGGTATTCAGAGTGGCCATAATTACTCTATAAGGTAGTCTTCAAGAAATGTGATTTTTTGATTCTAAACTAGTAATAACCTAATGGAAGATTAGTCTTTGATCACCACTTCACCCTCTTCAACTGGAAAAAATATCATCAATTTGAGGAAATTTATATTTATTGTTTATTATAAATTGATTGAGTTTTTGATATTCAACAAAAAGGATAAGTATTACATCAAATCTCAATGAAAAAAGAATTATAATTGCCTAAGGAAATACACTTGGTCCAATGAAGAATTTATATAAAAAATAATCCAACTGAGTATTTACCTTTTTAAGTTCAGCTGGTTCCATATATTATGAAGGAATGGATATAGAATGGGTGACTCATGCAATGTTAATAGAGTAATCAACCTACCTCACTAGTGGAAGGGTGTAAAATTTAAATGGAAAATTCTTGGAAACTTGATGATTATTGGAGGAATATCCCCACTCAAGTAATCTTATTCCAGGTAAATAAAAAAAATAGATATCACCCTTCCAAAATCTAAAATAGGTGTCCTAAATCTACTCTACCTTAGGTCCCATTTTACCTATAAAACATGGAACACCCCATCAGGGGTAGTAAAGGATACCCATAAATGATAAACATAAATCTTTTCATTATATGAAATATAAATGTTTCATGTCAAGAACTATAAAATCCCATGTGATCTCAATCTCTGATAAGGAGAAGATACAAGTATGGTATCAAAGACCATGCTCTCTCTTTAATTATAGGGGTGTAAAAATATCCATCATATAAGAAATAATACCCATATAAAGGTTTATTAGATTCTCAATACATGTAAACATGAAATAATTATATGAAATGTCATCAAATAAATTAGTCACTAAAGATGTATCTATAGTTACGAAACCTCTCACTATCACTGGACTCACATCAGCTTCATTTAGAGAATCTTCCACTACATGAAGAACCATTATTCCAAATTACTATAGATGGAAACCCTTTTTATTGAAGAATATTATTGAACTATACATTTTTTTGTAGATGATATAATGGAACTATATGGGGTTGAAAATACAAGATTGAACTTTTTCAGATGGAGTAAACAACTAAAAAATCTGTAATTCTTGGAGGATTCAGTATAAAATCTATTCAAATTTAGGATGTTTCTACATTAAAAGCAAGTCAATGGGCCTCTAACAGAAACCATAAGAGGCATGGATGAATCTTTCTATTGTTATCAACTATTATACTCATCATAATCCCTCTCTCTATTAAATTAATGAATATTACTACCACTATGAGAAGGAGGAACTCCCATCAACCCTGACATACCATCCAAGTCAAGATTAGCTATCATTGCTCTATCCAAAATATTTGTATAAGAAGTGAGATTCAATATAAAAACCTAGGATTTGATATCATATCAAATTTCCATATTGAATTTTTAGGCCTTTATCTTCTCATTCGATACTACCACTAGGGAAAACCAAAGAAGTTTAATAAAGAATTTTTCATTCCAATTAATAGTTTTATCACCTTTTTGAAGGCTAATAAAATATGTAGACTTCTACGAGACCATATAATCTTTATAGAACTATTATATAAAAAGATATATAAAGAATTTACACTCGATTACCACATGTTTCTTTGTTGTAACCATTGAATCCCACCACCCCCTACTAAGCCCTTAAAGATTGAATGATCCATATTTCATCTTTATTGAATCAAGAACTTCCTTGGAACTAAAAATGAAGATCAATATTCATCAACCAATACTATAGAACATAAGGATCATTCATGCCTTAAAAATATGGTGGTTTTTTCTATAGAATCTTAGGTGCGTGTTCTCTAGTTTCACCCCTTCAAGGTTACACTATATTATCCTAAATGGGAATAGGTGCAACTACCTACCCCAGAGCTGAAAAAATACATACTAATATCTCAATGGGGTTTAGATCAACCAGAGTGTTCACTAGATATTATTCATTGATATATCCCTCATGAGTTTAGATCAAATATCTTCTTTTGGGAATGATACTACAAAAAATCAATAAGGAATATAAAAATAACAGAAAAATTAGTCATATCATAAAATCAATCAATAGATATAGGGTAATCAATTATATTAAATATAATTCAATTATATAGGACTTGAAAATAATTAAATCAAGTTTTAAAAGAGACTTTAATTAGATTAATTTTTTCCTCATATATTCTTTTCATAAAAACTCAAGTGACTTATAGATCTCTATGATGATATCTCTCCAGTAAATCACTCATAAACTACCCCTTATGTTATGAAAATACCACCCTTATCTATGAGGGAATTTTAGACTACATACTGACATCAGGGAAAGATTATAAAACCATTATTTGATATAGTTTTTTCATTAACTAATGTAAATACCATGGTAGAATAGTACTTTATCCAATAATGACATGAACTTATGGGAATTGTGGATCCCCATGTGATGATAACTAGTTCTATGGCATTAAAAATGGTCATAACAGTGAAAGATAAAACAACAAATAATCAGTATGCCAAAAAATTATTAAGGAGAAAGAGTAATTTAAGATGATGAATAAATATCAATTGATACATGAGTCATAAGAAAATAACACAACATCCATTAATATGAAGTAATAGAATATCCATGTAATGAGTAGATCATAGCTCCAGTGATCATCACCATTATCCAATGTCCCATGAATCATGTTAACCCTCCATCTCTAAGTGGAACTTTCCATTTTCCTGGACTAGGCATAAGATATTCTAAAATAACCAAAAGGGAAAGTTAGTGTGTTAGAAAAATATCCCATTCCATAAATCATTAAATACCAATTAATTTTTTTAATTTATCTAATGAGAAATGTTAAAGATTGAAATTCAATTCCATTAGAAGAATCCAAAACAATTATCTAGGCTTCACCACTTCATCCTAACTCAAAAAAATATATTGAAACATCATTTAAAAATAATAAAACACTGGACCCAACATTATATCATTTTTATTTTTTTGTCAATATAATTTACACATATTCAACAAAAAATACACATGCTATGAAATGCCCCCATTTGAAAATAAAATGAAAAGAATAACAGTTTTAATTTTTATCAACTCATTATTCTTATAAAAACATGATCATCTCCTTTATATGAAAATTCCATGACCACTTCAAGGAGAGGAATGATCTCACACATCTGTCTTAGAAAAGATAAATTAGTTAATCAACTATATGTTTTGATGGGCTAACCCTATTTATAAAACAATAGAGATACAACCAGGGAGGTCTAATCCATCCATAAATTTCCATCAATGTGAAATCATGATCAAAATATCTCAATTATCATCCTAGGGGTTGTAAATAATTTGATTTATCAATGAAATTAATAATCCAACATATAATCCAACAAAAAATTTAGAAAGTTTAGGTTTGAAAGATAAAACAACCCCTTTTTCTTATTTTTTCATCACCCAATAACTCCCAGTTAAAAAGTAACACATTGAAAATAAGAATAAGGGATGAAATGTTTATTGAAACACCTCAACCTTTAGGTTTGAAACCAATTCAAAATTTCTATCTTCAATGAAATTTATTGAAATGAAAGATTCTTATAAAAGTTTATCCCACTTAAGGGATGCACTCTTTAATTCAATTTCATGAATTTTAGTAAACTCTATAAAGGAAAATCTAATCTTTCCATCCAATAGTGAAATCATAAAGTTTATGCTAAAATTCCTTACACGTCAGTTAAAAACACAAAAAATAGTATGGATGAAAGAGGGACCTAAATTTTCGTATAAGAAACATTTAGAAAAAAATATCCTATCAATATAGACATCTTATTAGAACACATGAATATTTTTTTCATCTGTTGAAACTTATGATAAGAATTTTCCATCTTCTTCAATATCAAAACTGATGCATTGTGCTTTCCCCATCTTCTTCACAATTTCTTCTTGGGCTGTTAGTATTATCATGCAATGTTTTATACCACACTCAGTTTTTTCACATATTTCAGACTTTGGGCTATTCATCATTTTTAGATGAATTATCATAAATTTAATCTTATTCAAATATCTCTACATTTTTTCCTTCAAACCTAGAAATGTTTTTATGTAATTAATTGTGGACTATAGAATTATTCACTTCTTGACTTCTCTTTTAATTTATATTGCGAGTAATCTCAATTTTCATGATAACTCTGAATTTCTCATCTTTGTGACCTTATTGATGACATTTTCAACTAATTTCATTCTATTAATCATATTTGTTCAATGATGATAGTTTAGCTGATGTCTTGATCTCATGATTATATTTCAGATAATATTATATTATCTGTTTGGAATTTATCCCCCTTAGTTCATAGATATTTAATGGCATCAACATGTTATAAAATAATGAATAAGATTTACGACCAAACAATCCACAACAATGAAAGTTTTTTCTAAACCTAGATCTTCCATACTAATTGTATTTATTCTCTGAATATTATTGTTACTATTTTTCTATAGGCAGTGGATGATTCTACATGGGAGGAAACCTTGAGAATGAATTAGTACAACCCCCTTTATTTAAAATGTATTCTCATTTACTCCATTAGTGGAGATTTTATTAGTGTTTAATATCATACAAGAACTTAGAGGTAGCATATATGCATTGAGACTAATTAGGAGAAGAAAGTGACTAGATTAGTTGAACCTTCTTTACAACATCTCTTGATTATTCGACTTTAAGATCAACTATTGTAGTTAAGTCCTGTCTCACTTTCCTTAACTATTTTTAGCATTAATTCAGATTTAATACGTCCAAGATAATTAATCATCTTTCTCAAATAAATTTTAACTTACATTACTCACCATCTTCTTAGATTCATCAATTTTTAATCTGTATTGTTTATTCTCTTCAATAGTGTTGATTTTAACTTTACAAATACTTTTTATTCAATAGTTTTCATATTTAATTCCAACCCATCTATATTAATCTTATACCCCATAATTTATTTAAGACATGTTTACTCTTTATTGATATGTTCATTATTTTCAAATATGATCTAATCAATTTCATTCCCAAGCCTTTTATTATCCTCCTTGAGTTGCATATTTTTCACAAGAGTATCTTCTAGATTTCATTTTAACATCCATTCTTGTTCAATTATATCATCAAAATCATTACTTTCAAATGATTCTTTAGGTTTATTAGATTTCCCATATGAATAATAAAATTCCGAGAGGATATTCCATATTTTTTACTCAATACTTGTTAAGTATGATTCAACCATTTCTTTGCTCATTGTATTTATGTTTGAAAAAGTAAAACTCTTTTTATGCTTCTTCAACTTCCTTTTCTGGGAATTATTATTTTATTTATATGAGTTAGTGTCAATAACATTATTATTTTGATATTTACCTAACAAATTACCACTATTTTATTCATTTTGATAGAGCCATCAAGATTTCATTTTGAACATCTCCAACCATATCTATGTTTCTCTTATCTATAAAATTTATTGGATCATTCTCATCAAAGGGTGGAGATCCGATCATAGTTATAGCTCTAACTTATATTCAAAGTTACAAGAGATACAGTCTCATCATATTCCTATAACCATGATAGTTCTCACCACTGAAAATGGCAACACTCATAATGTTTACTAAATTCATTTTCTCCATCCCCAGTATTCTGTTGGATCCTTCAGAGGAAACCTTCCAACTCATACAAATTGTAGTTACCGAATCAATATAAGGTCACCGAGAGGGGGATGGGGTGAATTAGTGATCCCCTTTTCTTTTACTGAATTACCTCTTTTTAATTTATCATATGTTGATGGTTAAACCCTGGATCTGCTATTCTTGTGTCTCTCAGTCTTACCTTGAATAAAGTTGTAAAATAAAGGAAGATAACACAAGGATTTAAAATGTTTGGTAGGAAGAACTAGTCCTTTCCATGTTTGTTATTCCCGGAAAAATGGATTGTCCACTATATCATAAGGTTATTAAAAATTGTAATTGTTTATACCCTAAAATTAAAAGTTATTTATAACCCCATCTTCAATCAACCTTTAGAAGTTTGTTATACACTCAAACTACACATTATACTCCAATTATTTGTTACAACACTTAATCCCAAATCTTTTATCAACTATTTATACCCCCAGTTGCAACATTCTTCTTTACATGACTTGATCCACTACATATAGATCAACTGATGATCCTTCACCATGAAATTTATAGATCACACTGGCTTGTGTATATTTCAAGAACCCTTTCACAGATGTTGTTATTTCTCATGTATGTCCAATCACTTATATATAGTCAGTTGCCTCAGTGAAACACTACTCAGGCAATTATTTCTTCTAACTAATGAAGTCTCAACCTCACAAAAATGTGTATAATAGGTGAAGACCATTTCTTTAATGATATTTTTTTTGCAATAATGAAACTTTCACAACTCAATTAAATATATTTTAAATTATTAACACCCTTGAACGTTTAATAAAAATCATATA
Source organism: Viscum album (assembly GCA_963277665.1). Classification (NCBI taxonomy): domain Eukaryota; kingdom Viridiplantae; phylum Streptophyta; class Magnoliopsida; order Santalales; family Viscaceae; genus Viscum; species Viscum album. Next base: position 152,434,068 of record OY728159.1, read on the forward strand.
TTTTTTAATCAAAACCTTTATTTCTCAATTTCATGTGCATGTAATGATTATACTTCCATGTAATTTCTCCCTTAAAAAAACCATGTGTTCACTATTTGTGTTCACTTTTTGCCTTTAGATTAACTTGGGTAAAACTGAATAAAAACATAACATAAACCTCATGTGTTCATGCTTATGATGAATAGTACATCCAATTCTTTCCTTTTATACTCACATACTCATAAGCAAGAATACATGAATTTTCCTTCATTAAAATTGGGTTTTCACTGTTTATGATTGATAGTGTATGTGCACTAATACTATAATTATCAAACTATTCACACAAGTATGAGGATGCATGGGTTCTTGGTGTTCTTCATCAAATATAGGGAGACCTGTATTGCACTATTCATATTTCTTCGTGAAAACTAGTTTCTTTAATAGAATCCTGAATGTATGGTTCTCATGTCAAGAGGGCCATATGATCTTCCCTTCTTCATGAATCTATAAGCTATGTAAAAACCCCCCTTTGTTAACCAAATGTTTAATGTAGCTCTATTTTCTTTAGAAAAGGAGAGAACATTTCAAATGGTACCAACATCCTCACTCAAGGGTTATTCTAGTTTTAAATGTGATGATAACCACCTCATTGGACCACCTATATCTGCATATTTTATTCCATGTGAAAGACATATTCAAATTATTCGAATACCCCAAGATTTCAAAATTTGTATTTTTGAATATGGGTGATATTTTAGAATATGAATAAAATAATGTCACCTAATGTTATGTGAGAACTCCCCATGTTCATTCCTTATTAATCACATGATCATTATTATTTTAGGATCTTTCTCATCCATGTTTATCAAGATAAACTAACAACCTCCTAAAACTGTATTTTCAGTCAAAATGATTCTTGTTCTTAATGTTATCACATGCATGAAAAGTATAACATTCATGCATGGTGATTCAAAAACTCCTCATCTCAACCTTATATTAATCATGGATTCCTCTAGTCAATATTTGGGGGTTCAACCATCATCTCCAATGAAAAAAAGTATCATTGATGTTTGGGAGGAGGAAGATGATGCTTCTTGTTTAAACTCACAAGCATCAGAGATAAAACGGTTCATATAACATGGATCAAATGGAATGTGTTATATCTTTCCATTTAATAGACAGGTGAATAGTTCCGGGCTGAATGGTTGTCCCGCATAAAATTATGAATGTGGTTTCCCTTCGCTTTATTAGCTAAGCTGTGCTGCTCGCCATTCGAGTAGGCCATGTGGGATTATCACTCGCTCACACTACATTCTACACCATCATGAGCTTTATCCAACCAACACATAAGGGTGAACAACGTGTGCCCACCTCCTCTATCGTCCTACAAATGGCCCAAGTGTTCCTTATGCACGGGCACGTGCTCTATAACCTACTTACAAGATGGATTTGGAAAGCCCTCCCACATGGTTGACTCCTTGGGTTCCCTAAGAGTGGTTGATGGCTAGCCAAAATGGTTTACATGGGTTGGAATATCATTTTTAGTAAAGAAAATTTAGAAATTACTTATAATAATTTATGTATAAAATGAAATACCACGTTCCTCAATTAAAATTCCAAACCAACCTTTCATCATTTTCTTCATGGGAAATAATTTTTTTCAATGTATTCATAAATTTTTTATGTCATTCTTCAAATCATAATGAAACAAAATATTTTCATAGTCTGAACTTGTAGTTAAAAATGTGAAAGCTCCATAAAATATTTATTAAATAATTAAATATCAGTTCACAAATAATCAGAGTTATCCAATGAGAAGTGTTTGAGTGTGACATATAGTTCCATTAGATTAATCTATATAAATTCTCCTGGGATAACAACTTCATCCAAACTCACAAAACAAAATTGATACATTATTGAAAATAAATGAAACACTTATCTCAAGAACACATCTCACTCATCATTCCAGAGGTATCCTTGATGATTTCATTTTAAAATCCTTAAATATATCATGATTAAAGTATAAACGCACCAGCACCTATCATATTGGGCATCGTTACATGATAAAAAGTGACAATCCATACTCTATCTACCCTATACCACTACCCATGTTTTTCATTAATCATCACAACCAAAATGCATTAGAATAGATGGGTTATGCATCTAAATTATCCTTCCCATATAAAGATGGATTTCATACCAAAACACAACCACTCAAAGTGATTCCTTTTATAAAAGTTCCATATAATCACCTTGATTTTACCAAACCCTCAATAAAACATTACATGCATCAATTCCTAATTCCAAAGTTCTTAACCACTCCTCAAATATCTATAACCCATATGACACAAAGTTAACCTCTCTAATGGTGACCATTAATCACTGAACATGGGAATAAACACCATCCCAAGACAAATTCAAAATATAGTTGGACTCTCACACATATCCCCTTAGACCAGGCCTCACAAAATCCACTACTCACAGGGGCAAATTATTTCCCTATTTAATAAAAACATGACATCTAGCATTCCATGGCTAAATTGTTTCTCTTGTTTTCAAACAACCATAGATAGATTCCCATTATCATCATAACTACAATCCTAGAAACCGGTTATGGAATCATACACATCCCATAAGGGTAAAAAACTCACAAATCTTACAATAACTACGATATAAGATAACATATCAAAATGTCAACATAACAACCCATCTCTAAGTGTCTCACTAACCAAGTTAACTCTTTATCCACAAGATACCCAATCATTGGTTCAGAAAACATACATTAAGGATTCTCATCACCATGATCACTAAAAGGTTCTATGATTTCTTATTTTCATTTAAATTAAAACACACCATTTAAAACCAAATGATTCATATTTTAAAAATTCTCATTTCCCATCATTTTTAAAATTCCTAATCTTTATTTGGTATTAAATTACACAGATTGGAAAGATAAAATGAAATTCAGAGTTTTTGAGGGAAAACGTTATACATTTCAAACTATAACTTTTCTTAACCAAAACCATCACTTTAATAATACATTTATATATTTTCATTAACAATAATTCATCTATGGACATAGTCAAATAGAATTCCATCATTAATTTTAATGTGAAAAAAATATAAATAGCTACATACACTTCAAATAACTAACCCATTTTAATTATTAAAATCCATTGGAAAATATATGGTATCAACAAACACAATAAAAAAAACATAAAGTAAAATACTAGTACATGTGAATCCTTGGAAGTTACAAATTACATGAAACATTTAAATGACATATAAATCCTATGTACCGAAAATGATACATGTACACATGCCCCCTTTCTATACCAAACTAGAGTAAACATCCCATATGTCAATAACATCACACCATAGTGAACTACTGAATGTCAAATCCATAAACCATAAAATAAAAAAGCAAGAACAATAATTTCCATATATGGAAACTCATATTTCCCCCCATAAATAAAAAATAGATCATAGGAACAAGATCATTACCTTGCTTTGAAAACATCTTATTCTCTTATCCACATCACCCAGATAGTAAGATTAAATAAAATACTTCTCTGATAACACTTTGTAATAGCACACCACCCTGAACCACTAAACAATGTTTGGACTAATGGTCACTATATAACCCCAAGTGTGACTCCCCTTATGCTAGAGGTTACATATGAGCACACACAATATTAATTTTTATAAAACCCAATTACTAATAGTACTATCGTAAGAAGCGTCAAACCATAAAGAATGAATTAAAAATTTCAATCCAAAAAAACTAAAAATAAATAAAAACAATAATAAAAAAACAATAGTGAAATAGAAAAAATGGAATGCAACCTGAGATGGTGTGTATGGAATAGTGTAGGGGAAACAAGAAAAATAAAGAGAGACAATAAATGATGAATTAAGGTCCTCGAGCTACTTTGAAATATTAAAATGATAATCTAGTATTATACTCAGTTAATTCCATCATCCAATGCTTGAAAAAATGGCGATGATGCGCTGAGTTTCTACCTCAATTGATCAACACAAATTGGTTAACCTTTTTGAGCCTTGATAGTTCAATCATAGCCTTTGAATGAATCAATTCAATATATAGAATAGATGCATTAACCTTTTCTAATTTTTATTAATTCGGTCAATAATCCAAGGTGAATAGATTCTTTACCCCCAACCTGCCATTTATTGAGAAGTATAAAATGATACTCATTATTGAATGTAAAAGAAAATGGAAGTTAATAATGTGAACTTAACAATAAAATTAACAAGGAAGAATGGATAAACAGATAATTAGTTCATTACAACCCGATTACCTTAATCGGTTAAGATAAACATATTCTAGAAAAAAATAAAAAATAACAGAAATAAAGAGATGAAGGAGAATCTATAGTGAAATTCGTCCCATCATTAATATCCTGCTCTGATGCTCTACTCCTGCTCCATTTCTTATATCCTTCCTCTTTTCTCTGTGCTCCAGATGAATGGTGATCAGTGAAAGGGAGATAGATCAAATGGAATGGATCTAGAATGGATGAGTGGTGATGGATGATTGCGATAAGAGTATGGAATGAGGAGATGTGTAGTGTGTGATGGAATGTTTTGTAGAGTGTGTGATGGATAGATCTTTAGGCCATTGGAAATGAATTAATTCCCCTACTTCCTTCTACTTCCTATTCTGGAATGGTATAGATCCTTCTAGAGTCTCCTCCTCAGTTGAATTCCTTGTATGCCCCTCCCATAACTAAATGATCGACATCCCCATGCAGTACATCCTAACTTCATCCTTTGATTCATGCAAAAAAACATAAATTAAAAGATTTAAAAAATTATAACCGGTATTTAATATAAATAAATGATAACAAATATACATTTAAATAAAAGAAATAAAATTACTTAAAAATTATATACAATTGTAAATGAATGATTTTTAATTATAATATTTATTATATTTAATAGTTATAAAAATAAAATAATTATTTACAATAAAGAATATATTTCCTATAATTACTACTATATTATATTTATTATTATTAATATATAAATGTTATATTAGGTATTATAGATATTATATTATATTATATAATAATTATATGTTATATATAATTATATAAAAATTAGAAAACCAAATAAGGAAGAGGGGTGGGGGAAATCACGAACATGGGAGGAAGGGGCATTGGGTTGGGAGGTGATGGTGCAAGGGGTGATGGGGAGGTGGCGAGGTTGGATTACATGGATAGAGGAGGTTCAGACATCGGTGACAGTTCATAGTGGGGATACGATAAGCGGAGGTAGTAGTCAGATGGTGTTGGTTGTTGGATAGGGGTGAAAGGGGTTTGGGTTTGATGCATGGAGGAAGGGGATGTGGAATAATGGCTTCAGTTCAGGGCCTCATAGTGGTCCTGTGAAAAAGTAAATGGTGGTTTAGATCTCAAACAGTGATAGATGAATATTCAATTGGTGCTTGAATCATCAATGGGGAGACCAGGTTTTGGGTCATGTTCTAATTTAGAGATTTCAATTTGTATTGATTTAATTTGGTTCAGTTATAGAGTCTGGTTTGAGTTTTATTGATTTTTCTGAAAGTGGTGTTGAATTTTTATTCTGCTACTAAATTTCTTCTTATGTTTATTTAATTTCTGTTTTTATGCTTTTGAATTTTGAGATTTCATTGTCTCTATGCAACAATTGGTTCCTGACCTCTTATTTTGAATTTTTTGTGATTAGAGGGGAGTGAAATAGTGATAGAAGGTGGCTTTGATGAAGAGAAGGAGACACCACCAGGGAGATGTTGATGTGAAAATGAGACACCGCCAAGCCTACCAATTCATGAGAGAGGGAGATGGTGGTGAGTGGAGAATTTAGGGGGTGGTGATGTGTCAATGAGACACCACAAACCATCCTGGAGGTGTGAGGTAGAAACCTCTACAGGAAGGGTTGGAGTATAGGTGGAAGAAGTTATAGATAGAAAAAGTAGGACCATGGTAGTGTAAAGTGGTTGGCGATGCGAGGAAGAAATAACCTAGGGGATGTACTTTCACAACAAACAAAAAAATGAACTAAATTAATTCAAAAAACATAAAACAATTAACTAAAATTATAAAATAAAAATATATTAAAACACAATAATGTACTATTTATAAAAAGAATTCATTTTTTAATTAAATTATCTTGATTATTATTATTCAATAAAATATATTAATTTATAATTTAATTTTTTAACAAATTAAATTAATTCAGAACAATAAAAAAATTAAAGTTAGTATGTTAAAATTAATTAACTGATAAATTAATTAAATGAATTAATAAAACAAAATATTTAAAATATTTAAAGAATATAATTAAACTATTAAAATTAATTTAAAAACTTAAAAGAAAAAATAAAAGTTAAAAATTATTTATTTATAGATGAATTAATTAAATTAAATAATTGAACATTATTAAATTGAAATTTAATTACACGAATAATTAATTAAATAAAAAAATAATAAATTTATTTTATTATTGAATAGAAAAATAAACACTAGAATGCACACTTTTAACAAAGAAATGAATTTGTAAAAATTTAATATAAAAAATACAACAATATTTCATTATTATACAAATTAAATTATTTTAATAAACAAAGAGAGAAAAATGTGAAAACTAATATGGAAAAAAGTAATGAAATTATGCCACATAAAACTACCCCACATATAAATAATTGTTTTTACTCAAAAAAAATTGCATGACTTTTTGACATTTTAAAACAAAATGTATGATTTTCCAATGTTAGTTTAATATGTGAAGGTCAAGACTTTAAAAACAGAGGCACAAATTCTGGCAGTGGGTTAGGCTTTTCAAGGGTGTGTTCAATAGTGGTCCGACCTAGTTTCAATGTCACTCAGAGTCAAGGGCAATAGAGACTCATTAATTGTTAATGATTTCATGCCTCCTATATAAAGTCACATACTACCCTACTTCAATTTTAGTTCAAGATACCAATTTAATAGTGATTACAGGTTAAATTAAGTGGAATTAAAACTTTAACTAAAGGAACCTTCAATTCTCAATTTCTCCCATGTTCCAAAAAATTTCAATGTTAACTTTCTTTTGAATCATTTCACTAATACGACTCAAATGATCTTTGAAAAAGTCAATTGTCCCCTTCTACACTTGGGTTCAAAATTCCTCTAACCTTAATGAACTCATTTTTTACCACTAGGCACTATTTTTTTTTATTTTTTTCTACTCAAGAATGTATGAGTAATGCACTGTGAAAAAGAACTTATTAGTATGTAAAAAGGGATTAAACATACACAATCAGTGCCTAGAGTCTTAGAGATTCACCGTGCGATCCCATTTTCCCATTTTACTTATGCTTCTTAGGAATTATAAGATTACCATTTGAGTTTTCTCCCTTAATTGATTAATGTTTTAATTGAAATTTAGTCCATTAGGTTTCATTATATGCTTATAGTCACCTAAGGTCATGATCCTAATTCCACAAAGTCTATCTTATCTCACTATATTCATTAGTCGCTAAAAAATCCATAAAAATAGAATGCAACTCTACTTAGTAATCATTCATCCCTTAAAATTTCAGAATTAGTTAAACCCTCAACTACCATCAGGTTTTCATTCATTAGTCAGCACAAAATTGATGTGAAAAATGATGCAAATAAACAATTATGTTGTGAAATAAGTTTTAAATTTATTGAAATAATTTTAATTTTTTTGGAAAAAATTTGGACCATTTGTTTTTGAAAAAAATAAGTGGAATATGGTGTGAAAGGATGAAACCTCTCCCCCATGCTTAAAACTCAACAATGTTCCCTTTATTGACCCTCAAGGTGGGAGATAAAAAAATTCCAAAAAAGTAAAATTTATCATGAAAAGGATGGGATGGGGTATTTGTGAAGTTCAAAATGATTTTTTCCACACCTAGAAAAGAAAAATAAATTAAATGAAAAGAAAACATATTTACAAAATAAATCTCACTAAACAACACCACCAATCAAGCACACTATGTTTTGAAAACATCACGCTCTGAATTTTTATAAAAAAAAAATATTTATCAATAAATTTAAAAAAGTATAATCTTATGAAAATAAATGAAATGACATCAGTAAAGATGAATGTGAAAACTAAGGGTGTAACAAGTATCATAATTCAGCTCATAATAGTTTTCAACTCACTAGATTTTTGTTGTTAACACCCAATGAAAGAAACATATTCTCACATTGTGAAATAAATTATGGGGACTCCCTAAACATAATTTAAAAGATAAGTTAGAAATAATGTAAAAAATAAAATTTTGAAAAATTAAAAATAGTACGTCCCTAAATTTGAAAATTTCTCATTACTTTTGTAAGAACCCGGGTTTTTGGAACGGGTCAAAATCTAGACCCTGTTTAATTTTTTGACTGGTTTTTGAGGAATCTGGATTGAATGGGAAGTTTCGAGAAATTTCCAAACTACATGCCGTGTACTTTAAGTACATGCCGTGTATGTGCATGCGAGTGGTCGGCCGTGTGCTCGTCGAGTACATGCCGTGTGTGACAGTGTATTAGTTTCTACTACACGACGTGTTGTTTTCCACACGCCGTGTATCCCTGACGATGTGGTGGCCATAAATGGAATCTAGGATATTGGTCGGGTGAACCAGATACACATCGTGTTCCTCTAGGACACACCGTGTAGTCTAGCCATGTATGAGGGACATACATGGCGTGTAGGCCTGTTGGACGGGTAGAACTAAGGGCATGTCGTGTTCCCTTAAGACACACCGTGTAGTCTAGCCATGTATTAGGGAAACACATGGTGTGTGAGTACGTCAGTGAGGAAAGAAATAGGAACCAAGTACACGCCGTGTACCCCAAGGTACACGCCGTGTACTCATGTCTGCAGGTACGGAAAGTAAGTCGCCAGAATCCTTCCATCTTATGAATAGTTAAATGAACTATACACGGCATGTAGTCCTAATGTACACACTGTGTACTTTCTTTTTTTTTCTTAAAATGGGAAGTAGCCTCGTTTTTGAGGCAGAACTCATCTCCTCCACCCGAAAACGTGAACCAGGCCAGCCGAACTTCTCTTCTCCCCTCGATCGTCCGTCCGATACCCGATCCGAACACTCTTTAGTGCGTCGGAACCCCCTCGGTAAGGCCTCGATTCCTCTTCGTCCATTTTGTCTGATTTTCGTTCTAGAAAGATTTATAGGAGTTTGATCAGTATTGAATCTTTTGTAGATTTACCGCGTTTTAGACAGAATTGGCGGGTGTTACTGGAGGTGTAGCATCGTGCAAGTCTCAGGTAGGTGCTGCATACTTCATTTTGTGTTTTCGTGGTTGTTTGGATAATGCGGCCTACGGAGCGTTTTTGGGTATTTTGAGCGGGACCAGTTTTATATGCCTTTTCATACTGTATTGCTTATAGGACATTTGGGATGCTTTTGGGTATGCCCGGTTACCAGTTTGCATGAGCAGGGCCGGGTAAGGGGCCGTTTCTCATTGGGGCATTTTGGCCGGGGAGCACCAAAATGGTTTTAATTGAAATATGATTATTATAAACTATTTATTATAATTTATTAAAGTCTGATATAAATTTCTAGAGGCATTCAAGACCTTAGTGCGGGTATGGGACAACACATGACATAGTGCAATTCAACTGTTTTTTTTGTTTTTCCTGGTTATTTTTTCTGTTTACATATGTATATATTCAATTTCTGAATTTCATGTACTGGAACCTTTTGGTTGGGTTGGGCTTGGCCCGGTTACGCTTGAGTGACACTGATCATAGGTTGGGGCTTTTCTCGAGTTACTTTGGGTGGTTTTGACCACGGGATTGAGCGTCATGAATGTTGGCTTGAGGCAGTACGACTGTCAGGTTGGGTATGGTCCGGGTTACTAGGATGGAGATGCCATCGGACTTGAGCGACATGGTCGCAGGGGCACGAGGTGTCAGATGTGTTGGTGGCTTAGGTACTATTTTGGTGATTACCGCTCACCCGTGACTTTGAGTAGTGTGCACACAGAGATATTCATTGATGAGGTGGTTTTGACCACTCGTGTGGGTAGAGGCCCCCATAGTTCCGGTTAGGTTTTCTGGTTGGGGGTGCTTGCTGTAGAAATCCACATGGGAGGTGAGGAGCTTTTAGGGGATGGGTGTGCCTTCGAGACATCGGTACATGAGACACAATGTGTCAGGAGGCACGTGGTGCCGAGTTACTATTTTTGGGTGTGCTTTCGGGACGTCGGTACTTGAGACACGAGGTGTCAGGAGGCACGTGGTGCCGGGTTACTATTTTTGGGCGTGCCTTCGAGACGTCAGTACTTGAGACACGAGGTGTTAGGAGGAACTTGAATCTGGGTTTCTCTTTTTGGGCATTCCTTTAGGATGTCGGTACTTGAGACATGTGCTGTAAGGTGTCACATGGTGCCGGGCTACACGACAGAGATTCCGGTGTTGGCCGAAGTAGGTGACACTCCATGGTGGCTGCTGAGCACCAGTGGATTTTGTGTTTACTTGAGCACTATACTGTTCACTGTTTTTCTTGCAAATGCATGAATTCTTAAACACAAATATTTGGTACCCACCGTTGGGTGGTGTCCTACTGAGATTTTCCTCACACCCTGCACGGGCCCTTCGGGATGCGTGCAGACTTTATGGATTTATGTGCAGGAAAGGGGCCAGCTTTAGGAGCTGGGCTGTGTTAGTTATTTCATGGAGATGGTATGGACCTTGAGGTCATGACTAGCCGGGGATTACTTTTTATTGTTTCCTTTTCTGTATCGGCATGCTTACTTTTTGTAGAAACTGTTGGTTAGCCATTGGCACCCTTTTATATTCAGTTGTGTATGACCTTATCTGGATGCATGTTTTACTGTTCAGTTGTAGTTACAAGTTATTAGCATGCTGTTGTGTTTATTTTCACTACTGTTGTTATATTTACTGCTTGAACTGTTTATCTATATTGATTATTCTTCCGCTCTGTTGGTCTGGTTCGAGTCTGCTGAGTCTTCCTTTCTGCTGCATCTTTACTGTTATACTTGGACTAGTACCCTTATTATGATCCTCCGAGAGGCTATAGCCTCCAAAATATACCTAATAGACCCTCTCTGCTAGTTTGAAACCTTTATCGTTTAGGGGACATGTGCCTAAGGTAGTGACACTCGACCGGTTTGGCACTGTTCGGGTGGCTGGCCGGGTCCGGGTTGTTACCAAGTTGCATCAAAGGAGTTCTGGACAAGGATTTAGTAGCACTGTTTTACTGGTACTAATGAGTTTGAGGATTCTTGTTTCTTTCTATTGGTTTTACTATTTGGGATATGGTAGACTGGAGATAGTTTGTTACAGGGACTGGGTTTCTAGCTTGTGCTTGGGTGCCAGTAGCCCTAGGTACGAGGGATGGACCAAGTTTCCATGGGTGGTAATTGTTGTCTTCTTTTTTCTCGGATTACCATTTATATGATTTCCACCTCGGTGGATCACCTGATGTGTGATGTTTGTGATTGTGATATGTGACCATTGACCCGGTATGTTAAGGAAGAATTGGACCTTGGCCTGGTATGGAAAGGTTGCTTTGATTTTCTATTGATAGGCACATTTTAGGGTATTTCAATTTCATAATTTCATGTATTCTTTGTGAAGTGATAATACCGTGTGAATAAAAATAAATGGCCATACTAGGTATGCTCTGAAATGTGAATAGGTGATACTCCTGATAGAATTTCTTGTTTATTGCATTGGGTATTCCATGCTTTATATTTTGTAGAATTTCATGTGCATGATATTTGGGTCTGGCTCTTATGAGAGCAGGAAGGTACTATGGGTGAGGTAGTGTAACTGTCAGGATTGGACAACTCGGTCATCAGGTTGAGGCAACATTGGTTGTCAGGACGGGCATGGCCCGAAGTATTATTAATACTTGGCTCTGTTGAGGGTGGGTAAGGAGGCCATGAGGCCGGGATGCTGAGGGGCATGGGTTGCGATAGGGGGGAGTAAGGGTAGTTCTTATGCACTACCTCTTTATTTCTTTCCTTATCTGCGTATAATATATTGTAATATATATATATGGGCTATCTGACCATTTATGGTATTCAGCGGGTTACTCCATTGCGACTCGATGGAGCGTCAGGCAGTAGATAATGTAGTTCCACAGGATCAGGTTCAGAATCTAGTATAAGCCGAGCATGATCCGCAGGTACATACTCTGGGACAGGAACATGTTTTGGATTCAGTGCAGGAAGGACAACAGCCGGTTTTGGCATCGTTCGGACCGTGGCTTGACGAGAAGCTCCGAGCTAGACTGGTACATGTCTTGCAGGGGATTTACAGAGGGGTGCATAGTACAGAGCCTTCTACGGAATATCTGACGCGGGAGTTCAAGTCGCAACACCAGCTTCTTTTTCAGGGTGAGGGTGGTCCGCAGGCGGCTGAGAAATCGATAGAGAGTATGCAGATGATATTCGAGCAGATCGAGACGCCTCCATGGTGGAGGGTCAAGCTGGCAATGTACATGCGTTGAGGACTGGTGAAGCGTTAGTGGGATGTATAGGTTCAGGATCGTAGGCCCGAGGGACTGGCTTGGAAGGACTTCGAGGATAGGTTCTTTGAGAACTTCTACCTGGAGAAACTGAGGTCAGAGAGAGCTCAGGAGTTCTTGAGCCTTCAACAGGGAGACATGTCCATCATGGACTACACAACTACTTTCACTGAGCTATCTCGCTTTGCACCTGGTATGGTAAGTGATGACGCGACTAGGGTGAGGTGCTTCAAGGATGGCTTACGACATTCCATTCGTGTCTATATGAACATATTCAGGATGGGTTCTTTCTCTGAGGTGGTGAACCAGTCGCTCATAGCTAAGGGCAATGAGAGAGAGAAGTCTCGCTTGGGAAGGGCGACAACTTCAGGTGATGGTTCGGACAACAGAAAGCGAGGGCGAGATGAGTTCTAGCAGGTCAGTTAGGCCAGGGATTCAGCTAGACCACCTCGTGGTAGTTCTTTGGGGATTTTCTTCCAGTGTGGACATCAGAGACATGTTTGGGCTCAGTGCGATAGGCCTCCGAAAGAGTGCCGAGCATGTGGATAGGACATGAATCTGGAGAGGTTTTGCAGGCAGCCTTCTCAGATAGCCGGCAGTCAGGGACCCGGACAGACTATAGCATCTGGAGTTGGTTCAGGTTCGGTACCCGGCGAGGGTAGTCGAGGTTCAGCTGTGCGCGGAGGTCATGATAGAGATAATGGGACCCAGCTGAGGGGTCAGTGGCTGACGACTGGAGCAGCATCGGGAGGTCAGGCGTCAGGCAGCCATGTTTCTGGCCAGGTGCAGGCCATGGAGCTGCCAGGGGCTGAGTAGGCTAGTGAGCCGATGATAGTTAGAGGTACACCACGGTGTGACCGTGATCTCCATGTTTCCTTTTTGGCATGACCTGGAGAGGCATGTCTTTTTTGAGTGCACGTAGTGCACAAGATCTATGTGGACTGACTAGATGCTAGTTAGTGGAATTGGAACCATATCGAGTGCGTGATATATATATATATATATATATGAGATGCGTAGCATCGGGGCATCGAGGATGCGGGTTAGTTGAGGTGCCGAGGGCATCGGGGCAGCGTAGATGCGGGTTACTTGAGGTGATGTGGGCATCGGGGCATCAAAGGATGCATGTTACTTGAGGTGCTAGGCACCAGGACATTGTAGAGGCAGACACCGATGCGGTGCGGGATACGTTGGGTGTACATGTGAGCGCCAATGAGGTGCAGGGGTGACGATGCATCACGGGAGGACTATGCGTCCAGAAAACAGGTTAGTAAACATTGTTTGCTTTAAATTTTGTTTGGTTGAGACTGAGTATGCAATTCATAAGGTGGGGATCCCCTTTAGGAATTTAGCCAGAACCTTGAGACAGGGATAGTCCAGGTTGTTTAACTGGGATGGGCATGTTCGGTGCCATCTCCGGGTTTCGTTTGGTAGCTCAGGGACGAGGTACCTTAAGGTGGGCAGTTTGTAAGAACCTGGGTTTTTGGAACGGGTCAAAATCCTGACCCTGTTTAAATTTTTGACTGGTTTCTAAGGAAACATGATAAAATGGGAAGTTTCTAGAAATTTCCAGACTACACGTCGTGTACTTTAAGTACACGTCGTGTATGTGCAGGCGAGTGGTCGGTCGGGTGCTTGCCGAGTACATGCCGTGTGTGACCGTGTAGTAGTTTCTTACTACACGGTGTGTCGTTTTCCACACACCGTGTATCCCCGACCATGTGGTGGCCATAAATATCATGTAGGCCATTGGATGGGTGAACCAGATACATGTCGTGTTCCCTTAGGACACGCCGTGTTGTACAGCCGTGTATGAGGGACATACAAGGCGTGTAGGCCTATTGGCCGGGTAGAACCAGGGTCACGCCGTGTTCCCTTAGGACACACCGTGTAGTCTAGTCGTGTATCAGGGAAACACAGGGCGTGTGAGTAAGTTGGAGAGGATAGGAAGAGGAACCAAGTACACGCCGTGTCTCCCTAGGTACATGCTATGTACTCATGTCGGTAGGTACAGAAAGTAAGTCGGCAGAATCCTACCTTCTTACGAACAGTTAAATGAACTATACACAACATGTAGTTCTAAAGTACACGCCGTGTACTTTATTTTTTTGCTTAAAATGGGAAGTAGCCTCGTTTTTGAGGCAGAACTCATCTCCTCTGCCCAGATACTCATACTAGGCTGGACGAACCTCTCTTCTCCTTTCGATCATCCATCCAAGACCTGATCTGAACTCCGTTTAGTGAGTTGGAACCCCCTTGGTATGTACTAGATTTCCCTTTGGCCATTTTGTCTGATTTTTGTTGTAGAAAGAGTTATAGGAGTTTGAGCTGTATTGAATCTTTTGTAGATTTACCGCATTTTAGACCAAATTGGAGGGTATTACCGGAGGTGTAGCATCGTGCAAGTCCCAAGTAGGTGGTGCATTCTTCATTTTGTGTTTTTTCGGTTGTTTAGATAACGCGGCCTACGACGCGTTTTTGGGTATTTTGAGTGGGACCAGTTTTATCTTCTTTTTCATACTGTATTGCTTATGGGACCTCTGGGATTCTTTTGGGTCTTCCCGGTTACCAGTTTGCGTGAGCAGGGCTGGGTAAGGGGCCGTTGCTCATCAGGGAATTTTGGTCGGGGATCGCCAAATTGGTTTTAATTGAAATATGATTGTTATAAAATGTTTAGTATAATTTATTAAAGTCTGATATAAATTTCTAGAGGCATTCAAGACCTTAGTGCTGGTATGGGACAACGCCTGGCATAGTGCAATTCAACTGTTTAGTTTGTTTTTCCTGGTTATGTTTTCTGTTTACATATGTATATATGTAATTAATTGCATCTGCTGGACCCTTTTGGTTGTGTTGGGCTTGGCCTGGTTATTCTTGAGTGACGCTGATCATAGGTTGAGGCCTTGCCCGGGTTACTTTGGGTGGTTTTGACCATGGGATTGGGAGTCATGAACATCAGCTTGAGGCAGTACGACTGTCTGGTTGGGCATGGCCCAAGTTAATGGGATGGCGATGCCATCAGACTTGAGTGGAATGGTCGTATGGGCACGAGGTGTCAGATGTGTTGGGGGCTTAGGTACTATTTTGGTGATTACCGATCACCCGGGACGTTGAGTAGTGTGCACACAGAGATACTCCGTGATGAGGTGGTTTTGACCACTCATGTGGGTAGAGGCCCCCGTAGTTGCGGTTAGGTTTTCTGGTTTGGGGTGCTTTCCATAGAAAGCCACGTGGGAGGTGAGGAGCCTTCAGGGGATGGGCATTCCTTCATAACATCAGTACTTGAGACACGAGGTGTCAGAAGGCACATGGTGCCGGGTTACTATTTTTTGGTGTGCCTTTGGGACATTGATACTTGAGACACGAGGTGTCAGGAGGCACGTGGTACCAGATTACTATTTTTGGGTGTTCCTTTGGGATGTCAGTACTTGAGACACGAGGTTTATGGAGCCACTTGGTGCCGGGTTACTATTTTGGGCGTGCCTTCGGGACGTCGGTACTTGAGACACGAGCTGTCAGGTGGCACATGGTGCCGGGCTACACGACAGAGATTCCGGTGTTGGCCGAAGCATGTGACACTCCATGGTGGATGCTAAGCACCAGTGGAGTTTGTGTTTACTTGTGCACTGTACTGTTTACTATTTTTCTTGTAAATGCTTGATTTCTTAAACATATATATTTGGTACGCACCATTGGTTGTTATCCTACTGAGATTTGTCTCACACCCTGCACAGGCCGTTCAGGACGCATGCAGACTTTATGGATTTACGTCCACGAAAGAGGAAAAACTTCAGGAGCTGGGCTACGTTAGTTATTGCATGGAGATGTTATGGACCTTGAGGTCATTCCTATCTAGGTATTACTTTGTATTGTTTACTTTTCTGTATTGGCATGCTTACTTGTTGTAGATACTGTTGGTTATCCATTGGAGCCCTTTTATATTCAGTTGTGTATGACCTGCTCTGGATGCATGTTTTACTGTTCAGTTGTAGTTACATGTTATTAGCATGCTGTTGTGTTCATTTGTACTACTATTGTAATATTTAGTGCTTCCGCTGTTTATCTATATTGATTATGCTTCCGCTCTGCGGGTCTGGTTCGAGTCTACTAAGTCTTCCTTTCTGCTGCATCTTTACTATTATACTTGGACCAGTACCCTTATAATGACCCTCCAAGAGGGTAGAGCCTCCCCACTATACCTAATAGACCCTCGCTGCTAGTCGGAAGCCTTTGGTGTTCAGGGGAGGTGTGCCTAAGTTAGTGACACTCGACCCGTTTGGCACTGTTCGGGTGGCTGGCTAGGTCTGGGTCGTTACAATTTTTTATATGCCTTCCATTGTTGCTTTGTGCAGAGATTTTGGCTGCATCATTCAAGTATCTGTAAGATCTTACCAATTTACATTAGTCTTAAGAATTTATATCTAAAATTAGGAAACACCCAAATTTTAGTTAGGGAATGTTATCTGGTTTTCTTCAACAAGAATATTCCTTATGACATGGATGTTCTAAAAGAGGATGCAACTAGTAAATATTATCACATCTAACTAAGACCACAAGACCACCTCTACAAAAAACTAGAAAAAACACTTTTAAATAAGAAGTCATCAATATAAAGAAAAAATATGTCAATTAATTTAAAAAATATGGTTCACTAATCGATTGAGATAGAAAACCGAGCAAGGATCATTTATTCAAACTAAAAAATAATGAAAAAAAGGAAAACCATGGGTTTCTTTCTATACAAAGCTATGTTTAAAGTCCCAATCCATACTTTTATTCTACTAAAAATTTCTAACCACGATCATTCTATGGGTGTAAATTATTAGGGGTGTAGACTTCACTATTGTCTAAATATTTAAATGTTGGATCACCAAACACATTTTCATCTTTAACAGCAAGAAGAATTCTCTAAAACACATCTAGAAAAATATGATGATTCTTTCTATCCAGGTCATCTTTTCCCCTGAAACTCACTTCCTCAGCTCTTAAAATGTTCAACATTAGTCTGTGAAAATCACTTAACTAATCAATAATTCCTTCACATCCTATCCCACACCTAGAGGATTTCAAAATCCCAGAAATAGAAGACAAAATAGCAACAGAAACCTCATCATATCCTATAATAGATTGTAACTCAGACAACTCGGAATAATCCCAAGTAAAGGAATCGAATTAATCTTACAATAGATTCTTCCCAATGTACATAGCGTACTCAAATTATGGGATCCTTTAAATATCTGGTTTTAATTCATCACACACATCATCTAAATGGGTAGGTAAGAATGTTTAAAAGAAAATACACTTATTTTATAGTGTCAATCATCATGTTTTTCACTAAGACTAAACCGAGAACTTTTTCCAGATTCAAGAACTTTTAGATAGTCAAATTCACATCGGAAACTTTCATAATCAAGTTTAGATAATTCAGGAAAAGGTTTTTACTAACACTCCAAATTGGGTTCTAAAGAAAGAATATTCTCATGAACATGAGTTTGTGGGGTAGGAACAACAACCTATGTAAAAATTTCAATGGGTCGGGGAATTATAATCTTTGTGACCTGAATAGGGAAATGACCATACAGAGATCTGACTACCATTTTAAAAAACTAGTTCTCAAAAACATGAATCACATCATAACTAACCTCATGTTGGGGATTTTCAAAAACCAAGATTTATTCCACACCATCAACATCTTGGAGGGTTATTTTCCCTTTTGAAACACCAATGAAAATTCCTCCAGAAATAAATAAGGTCCTTACTAAAATAAATGGAAAATTTTCATCAAATTAAATATCAAGGATCAGAAAGTATGTGGGTAGTGTGAGTATTCTTACACCCAATAACAGGTTATCCACCCTTCTATAAGGGTGAGTGAGTGACCTATCAGCAAGTTGAAGAGATAAAATAGTTGGTTTCAAATCCCTAATACCCATATTCCTAAACAATGATTAGGGAATAATATTGACACTAACTCCTAAGTCATAAAGAAAATTCAGTTTCCTAATTCCTCTTATTCAACACTAAATAATAATGCTTTTAGAGTCCTTTAATTTTGGAGGAAACTTCCTCAAAAAAATCACACTACCTTACTTATTAAGATTGATTTTATCAATCTTTTCCAAATATTTTTTTTTCAGAAACCTTTTAGTTAGTGAAACATATGAAATGATTTTATCCAAGTATTTTATGAAAGGAATGTTGAGGCTGATTCTTAAAATCATTTTGATGAACCTCGAGTAGTTAGGTTTATTAATTTTTTTCACTCTCTCATGGAAGGGAATGAGAGGGGAATAATGTTTTAAAATAGGTTAGTTGTTCACTTGATCCTCAAAACCAATGATATTTTATTCTTAGTTAATAAATTTTTATTTCATTTTTCTTGGTTCTTTATCTTTTTCAGGTGGGTGTTGAACATTCTGTTCAGTTTGGACCATGTTTTCCAGATTTCCAAATTTGTCATTTTCCAATTTTTTATTTTCATATTTAGCTTTATCATCATTTTTAGTTTTCCTAGGGGGTTCCTTTACATTTTATTGGGTGTTAAGGAAACATATGGTGGTCATAATCATGACATTATATCTTGGATTAGAAATTGAAGTGTTGGGAAGATTTCTCTTTTCCCTACCACCTTGATCTCAAGCCATTTGAGCCATTAGAATTTATAAATTGTGAATAATGGAATCTGTATCCTTACTCAAGGATCTAATATCACCCAAAAATTGTTGCAATAACCCCATTAACTCACCTTGATAATTAGATGACTCATCCCTATATTGGTTTTGGAAAAACTGTTTGGGATGTTGGTGGGAGTTTTGGGTAGTGGGTTCATTAATTTCAACCCTTTCTTTCCAATACAGGTTTTGGTGACTTTGTTATCCATAATTGTACACACTGGAAAAAGGGTCTTGGAAACACTGGTTTCTAGCACTAAAATCTAAAAACTAGGAACATTCCTTAGATTGGACATGGAGATCAAAACTGGGACAACATTTTTTAGTGTGACCGGACATCCCATAGTTACAATATTGCTCCATTAAAATCCTATCATTACCAACAATAAACTGAGGGTTTGTTTCATCCCTATGAATGGTTCTCTTCCTTGAGAACATTTTTTGGGAATTTTGAGAAAGTTTATCAAAAAATTTATTTAGCTCATTAGTAACAGAGTTAGAAAAAACTTCCTTATAGGATTGGTCAATAAGATTCTAGTTGTAGCAGTGATATCATTGTAAAAAGTTTCAATGAGAATATGAAGATATAACTGGTGATTCAGAAATTGTCTACGAAGGCTTATAAACTGATCTCATGCTTCATGTAAAATCTCTCCCCCATCCTGGACAAATCCATTTATTTTGTGCCTAGTCTCAATGGTGTTCTTCCTCAGATAGAATTTTGAGATAAAACATTGAACACAAAGTCCCAATTTTCAAAGATTTCATCATCTAGGTTTTAGAACCAAGAACTAGACATCCCCTTCAGAAAAAATGGGAACAACCTAAACCTGAACTCACCCTCACTCAGATATCATAGATGAAATTGCTAGACATAACCATAAAGCTCTCTAATGAATTCAAGTGTGTCCTCTCCTGAATGACCATTTAAAGAAGAGAGTTGGGAGATATGCGATTTTTTGATCTCATAGTTCACATACATAAGGGATAACCTGATACAAGATGGGTTACATTACATAGTAGGAATTTGAACCCCCCCAAGTCTAGGTTTCTTAGGTGTAGGAACCATAGGATTTGGAACATTCACATTTGGTTTTCAGATCCTCCTTCTAGATTTTCCATTTCAAATTTCTTTTATTTCAAAATTCTAGAATAATGTTTTTGATTTCTTGAATTAGATTTTTCAGTGATGACTTAGTTAACCTAGTTTACATGATGAAATTGATACAGTTTTTATTTTTTTCTTCCTTGGATAGATTTTTTTTTTAGTTTTTTATTTTTTAGATTTTAGATTTTAGATTTTTTATGTTTTTATTTTATTTTTTTTGTATTTTAAATCTGTTGTACATTCCCTCCCGGAAATGGTGCCAATATTAAATGACAATATAATGGATCCTAGAAAAATTTAATATTTATAAAACTTAATTACTACTAGTACTACGGTAAGAAGGGTTGAACCAAAGAAATGGACATAAATCATGTGGACAAAATAAACTAAAAACAACCAAAAAATCAAAAAAAAACCTAAAAATGAAATAGAAAAATGGAATGGAACATGAGATGGAGTGTGTGGAATGGTGTATAAAAATAATAAATGAAAATAGAGATAATTAAATGATAAATTAGAGTCCTAGTGCTACATTAAATTGATAAAATTATATTCTCTTATTCTACCCAGTTAATTCAATCATCCAATTCTTGAAAAAATAGCGATGATCCATTGAGTTTCTACCTTAATGGATCAATATATCTCAGTTATCCTTCTTTATCCTAGATCATTAGATATTAACCCTTGAATTAATCCATATAATATGGAGAAAGGATGAAATATTCTTTTACAATTTTTGGTAATTCAGTCAATGATCCAAGGTTAATTGATTCACTACCCTCACCAGCCGTTTGTTGGGTAGTATAAAATGATGCTCATTTTTGAAAAGAAAAGGAAATGGTACATAAAAACTTGTAATGAATAATCAAATTAACAATGTATAATGGATAAATAGATGATCCGTTCATTATAAATTAACCCCCCTAATTAGTTTAGCTACACATATTCTATAAAATATAAATAAAAAGTACAAAAAATAGATAAAGGGGAATATCTCATGGGGTTTCTTGTAACGACCCAAAGTTTCATTAATGGAAATACCTCTTGATATAATTAAATGTCTCTTTATTTTTATATAAAATGTCAACATATTTGGTTTTATGTTAAGAATTTTTACCATTTCTAATATAGCCGTTGAACAGTGATCACATGATTAGTATAAATATAGGGATTTAACAAATCCAATTTACTCAGACAAAAGAAGCGATGGTCTCATCCAGTAGAATTGATCCATACGAAGCCCATTTTTTAGAGATCAGAAAAGAGGTGGCATCCTTGGCCTTCACTCTTGACCAAGGCGAAGCTGAGCTTCATCATGTCATGCTCGAACCGGACCATCTACAGGAGAAGTGAAAGTTGATAGAAATTACCACTCGACTGATGTTATCCGAGCCACCCAAAGAGTCCGTCACCATCGCACACCTTGCCCTTAGGTCTTATGAGGCTGTTTTAATGGGTTATGTAACAAATCTCTAGTACTATGTTCATGTATATTATCTTTTTATATAATAATGAATATACCTCCTTGTCATTTTTGATACATTGTAAATAGTTTTTAAAGTACAAAAAGTGTGTTCAGTTATTATTTAATTAAGAATTATATTTTATTAAATTAAGGGATTTTTTAATTAAATAATATTTTAATAAAATATTTTTATTATTATTAAATTAATTTTTATTAAATATAAATAATATTATAATTTTATGAATGCAATTATAATTTTTATTAAAGTTTGAAAGCCATTTCTGTCAAAACCAGTGAATTTTTTATAAATGCCGGTTTTTATTTTAAAAGAGAAAATTAACATATTCAGAAAATTATTAAGATAAAATAAATGTTATTTCTGGAATCAGGATGTAAAAATTATCCAATGGTGAATTTTTCATAATTTTCTGAGACAGTCAAATTTTTGGGTAAAAATTAAATACCGTTTAAATATATAATGCGTTTTATGACATCATAATGACCCAATAGCGATGTAATAAAATACTATAATATTTATTTTCGGCCAATATATGTTTTACCATTAAAATAATGTGATTTTGGGTTTGTTTGAATTACTTTTCAAATCACTAATGGACCCCTCAAAACTTATTAAACACATTGTCTTTTTAAATTGTTTTCCATGGGAGTGTGACTCACCTCCACATGAACAACCCTATTATTTTAAGAATTTCGGACTTTGGCATTATAAAATATTTTTTTCCTCTTCCCTTTTCCAAAAAACATGGGCAAAAACCATGGGATGGTTTTTTTGGATTAATTTAATATAAGGGGTCCCAAACCTAAAAAACAAAGAATTCCCTCACCTTTCCTATATAAACCCACCCAAGCTCCCACTTCCTCCTCACTCAAAGACTTTGGAGTTCGTCCAACCTCTACCCTACTCTCTCTACAATCTTTCAAAGGTTCCCCAAGCTCCCAAGAAGCCTCTCAAAATCCTCTCTCTAGCCTTTGGAAGCACACTTCCAAGTAAGGGTTTTTCTTCCTTTCTTTTTTTTGTCCAATTTTATTTAAGTTGTTTTTCCCTTTTAATTTCAATTATTAATGTTGGGGTATGGTTTCTCATCTCCCTAATACTACCCTATCTATTTTTTAATGATGGGAGACCCATTTCTCTCTCATTAAATGCCTCCCATGTACACCCGTTACTATGCAGAAATTCCGAAAGGAACTTCTCTCCCCTCATTTATATTCAAGCAATACTTTTGTATCATGAATCTAAATTCCATTAAAATTGTTGGGAAATGTATCTGTATTACCTAATTAATATCCATTACATGTAAATATGATGAGGAACCCCTTTCTCTCTCATTAACATTTTTTATGAATTCTTCTGTCATGCCGTTACATTGCCGAAATCACACCGACATTCTAAGCCAATTCCATTGTGTAGTGAATACCATGCCCATTTTTCCATCAAGGGTATTCACCTTTATTCACATTTACTTATTTATTATAAAGTTTAATTTATGAATTCCACATTCCTTTATCATGGAATAAATGATTATGTTTAATGAATCCATGTTTTATGATCCATGTGGCACACTTGTGCATGAAATGAAATGTTTAAGAAGGGTGCGCCCTTATAGCTTTCCAATGCATTGGGTAAAGTATAGTATCATGATACGTCATGTGAAATGAGTGTTTAATCATGCTAATTCAAGTGCAATGAGGGTTTACTTGGGCTTTATGTGCAATGAAGATTCACTCATGCTCTATGTGCAATGAGTCTTGGCTCATGCTAATTCCATGTTAAGTGTTGTTGCCACATTTCCATGTTATGATTATCATGATTTATCATGACTTTATGTTCATGTATCTCTTGTGCTATATTGATATGCCTAATGTCTAAACTGTGTTGTACTCCTCATGTTATTCCATGTGTATTCCCTTACTGGTCTTTACAGCTCACCCTTTTCTTAATCATGTCCTCATGTTATCCCATGTAATGCTATGTAAGAGGGAATGTAGTGGACATGTAAAGGAAGTTTTCAATAAAGATGTTGCATTTCATATTTCAAGTTTTTATGTAATGATCCTAAGCCCCAAAGACACTAAACCTCTCGATCTTATTTGTTGTATCAAGTAAAGTTTTATATAGTAAATCATGTTTAATTTGTAATAAAAAACAGGGTTTTCATAGTTGGTATCAGAGGATAGGTTTAGTTATTTTTGGGATTAGGATTAGAAAACCCTAGTAATTAGTTAGAGACAAGACTAAGTAAAATATAAAAGTCCCTATGTTTTGGTGACTATTGAGTAAGTGGTGTATCAAGCAAATACATCCCTATCTGAAGAAGAGCAGGTAGAGGCGGTTCTAGCACAGATGTATCATAGGGGTAAAACCTGAAAAGACAGCTTTGAGCTAGACTCGAATGAGAACTGGTGCATGACAACGGGCCTTGCTGCACTCTTGGTTACGACACTCCCGGGGGATATGTATTAATAAATTCACAAGATTAGTATGAACCCTTATTAAGGGTATTAAAAAAATGCCCCTAAGAATATATGTTAGAATGTAGATCATGAAAATCCTAGATTGAAGCCTATAGACTCATGAGTTAAGGAAATAAAAGTTTATTTATAAGTCATAAACTTTTGTCTATGTATTATCCTTTATGTGTTACCCCTAAATTTCATTTTATTCCAGCCAATGGCTGGTAATAGGAGGAATCAGGCTAACAACCGATGTGAAGATCAGTGTGATGACTATACTAATGAGAGGCCCAATCCAATGGGAGCGGGTATCACGAACTTTGTCACGCTTCTCTCTCAGCTAACTCATGTTTTGAATAGAAACACGGGTCAAGAGGAATGTTCAACCCCCCCCAAAGAAATAACATGTCACTATCGAGAGCTTCAGGAGACAAAGGCCTCCTACTTTTAGTGGATCATTCGATCCCACGATCACTGAAGAATGGATCAACTCCATTGAAAAGATCTTCTCCATCCTTAAATGTTCTGAACAAGAGAAGGTTCTCATGGAGGATTATTGTATGGAGGGTGAAGCTGATCAATGGTGGAAGTTGATAAAAAATACAAAGCCTGAGGAGGAGATCGATTTTTTGGAATGGAAGGATTTCCGGAAGATGATTTTTGATAAATATTTTTCGTGCACTCTCCGGCTTAATATGGAAAGGGACTTCCTTTCCCTCAAGAAAAAAGACGAAGAATCTGTTGGAGCATACGTGAAAAAATTCACAAGGCTTTCATGATACGCTTCCAGCTTTGTCATTACCCCCGAATGAAAAGTTGACCTCTTCTTTTGTGTGTTGAAGCCTAGCCTACAGAAATCATTAACAATCTGTTACTTTGACAGCTATGAGGAAATTTTACGATGTGCCCTCAAGGTATAAATAGAGATTGGAGAATCATAGGGGTATCATGGGGACAAGAAGCATAAAGTGGACTTCAATACTGGTGGTCCGATGGATAAATCCAATGATGCTAAGAAGATCCAGCACCCCACTTTCCAAAAGTGCAAAAAGAAGCACCCTGGAAATTGCATTAAGGGGATGAGGAAATGCTTCAGGTGTGGAAGAGAAGGGAACATAGCTGTTAACTGTCGGCAAGTAAGACCCGCGGCTGCGACAGAGGAGAGGAACACTCCGTTATAACCTCAACTCGTTTTTCAGTGCTACAAATGCAAAGAACCAGGTCATTTTGCAAATCAGTACCCTAATCTAAGGGTTTTCGGAGGCAACCAACAACCTCAAAGGAAGTAAGGAATAGCTTTTTCCATGACTTCCACCGTAGTGAACCGTGACAACAAAGTGGTGATAGGTACACTAGTTATTCATTCAAGAATAGTGAAAGTACTTTTTGATTCAGGTTCTATGCATTCTTTTTATCTCGAATGTTTAGTAGAACAATCCCAGCATCACCACAAATCAGGGAAGTAAAGATGTCAGTGAGTACGAAAAATGGGCAAATCATTACATCCCATGAATATAAGTCCTTCCCTATTATAATATGTGGATTGAATTTCCTGGAGAACCTTTTCATACTCCCTCTGGTGGAATTTGATGCAATTCTTGGCATGGATTGGATTTCCTTATATAGAGCCAACATAAATTGTCAGGAGAGGGAAATCACACTCCATATGGAGAATCAACCCCCGATTCTTTACAAGTGTAAGGAGGAAGATGAATCTCCTTTAGCTCCATCATCTCAAGAATGGATATTACTTCCCTATGATCACGCATATTTGGGATAGATGATTGAGTCCAAGGAAGAAACCATCCTTGGGGAAATTCCTATTGTGAGGGAATTCGCTGAAGTGTTTCCTGAGAAACTGCTTGGTTTTCCTCCTAGAAGAGATGTTGAATTCTCAATTGAACTTATACCAGGGGTTTTACCAATATCTAAAAATCCATATAGAATGGATGTTGTGGAGCTTGAAGAGCTAAAGAAACAACTACAGGAGAATCTAGATAAAGTGTCTATATGACCAAGTGCTTCACCATGGGGTGCACCAGTCCTCTTCGTCAAGAAGAAGGATGGGTTAATGCGGGTTTTCATCGATTATCGTGAACTTAACAAAATCATGACAAAGAACAAGTTTCGTCTACCACGGATCGATGAATTGTTTGATCAGCTGCATGGAGCACAATACTTCTCCAAGGTAGATTTGCGGTCGGGATATTATCAAGTAAGGGTGAAGAAAGAAGATGTCCCCAAGACTACTTTTCATACAAGATATGGGAAATATGAATTCTTAGTAATGCCTTTCGGACTCACTAATGCTCCCAAAATATTCACGGACTTAATGAATAGATTTTTTAGAGATTACCTTGACAAATTTGTGGCAGTCTTTATGGATGATATTCTTATATACTCCAAAACCAAGGAGGATCATGAGAAGCCTTTAAGAACTGTACTAGAGACTTTGCGCAAGGATAATATCTATGAAAAGTACCTAAAGTGTGAGTTCTGGTTAAAGGAGTTCTCATTATTAGGCCATATCATCACAAGAAATGGGATATCTGTGGATCCCTCCAAAACAGATGCAACTGAGGGATAGCCGACGCAAACATCGGTAAAGGATATCCGTAGCTTCTTGGGGTTAGCTGGATATTATCAAAGATTTTTGAGGAATTTCTCACGATTGTACAACCCTCTTACCAAGCTAACTATAAAGGGAGTAAAGTTTTCTTGGAGTGATGAATGCGAAGAAAGCTTCAAGGAGTTGAAAAGGAGGTTTATTACTGTGCCCGTGTTCACTTTACCCACAAGTGGGGAACTTTTTGTGGTATTCAGTGATGCTTCAAAGATGGGCTTAGGTTGTGTGCTGATGCAGAATGATTAAGTGATATCCTATGCCTCAAGGAAGTTTAGAATCCATGAGTGAAACTATCCAACGCATGATCTAGAGTTAGCGGTGGTGATCTTTGCCCTGAAAATCTAGAAACATTATCTATATGGGGAGAAATGTGAGATATATACTGACAACAAGAGTCTTAAATATATATTCACATAGAAAGAGCTTAATATCAGCCAGAGAAGATGGATAGATCTCATCAAGGATTATGACTGTTCAATACATTACCACCCTGGGAAAGTGAACAAGGTGGTAGATGCCCTAAGTAGAAAGGACACATAGACTCTATCAATGATGATAATTGAGAAGTATCCAATCATCTTAGACTTGATGAAGATGGACATGAGAATCATAAAGAAGGGAACATCATCAATCCTTTCACAAATTATTTCTCAACCGTCTCTTTTGGAAAGGTTAAAGGATGCTCAAAAGGATGATGTGGGAATTCATGAAAAAGTAGAAGCTATCAATAAAGGGAAATCCTCAGAGTTTAATGTTAATGAAGAAGGAATTGTGCGATTTGGGAAAAGACTATGTGTCCCATCGAGTCCAAAGCTGAAGAAGGAACTTTTGGATGATGCACATAGTTCAAATTTATCTATTCACCCAGGGAGCACAATGATGTATCGAGATCTCCGAGAAAACTTTTGGCGGGATAATATAAAGAAGGAGATTGCTGAATATACAAAAAAGTGCATGGTGTGTCAGCAAGTGAAGGAAGAGTGGTAGAAGTATAAGGGGATGATGAAACCATTGACCATACAAGAATGGAAATGGGAGAACATCACCATGGACATTGTCATCGGACTTCCAAGGACATCCAAAGGCAACAATGCAATCTGGGTTGTTGTGGATCATCTTACAAAGACTGCACACTTCATTGCTATTTAGGAGGATTTCTCTTTGGATCAACTAGCACAGATATATATTAGGGAAGTGTTATGGTTTCATGGAGTACCAGTATCTTTTGTATATGAATGAGATTCAAGATTCAACTCTATGGTTTGGAAGAGTCTTCAACATTATCTGAATACTGAACTGAACTTCAGTATGGCTTATCATCCTCAAACTGATGGCTAATCCGAGCAGACTATCCAAAGACATCAGGACATATTGAGAGAATGCTCAATGGACTTTAAAGGAGGATGGGATCAACATCTTTCGCTGGTTGAGTTCTCTTATAATAACAGTTTCCACTCAAGAATCCAAACGGAACCATATGAATCCCTTTATGGGAAAAGGTGTAGAACACCGATGTGTTGATATGAGGTCAGTGAACGTAAGCTTCTTTGACAAGAAATGGTCGAAGAAATGGTGGAGAAGGTGAAAACCATTCAGAAGTATATCAAGGCAGCCCAGAGTCGACAGAAGAGTTATGCAGATAACCATTGATGAGACCTTGAGTTTAAAGTTGGAGACATTGGTTTTCTACGCATATCTCCATGGAAGAAGGTCATGAGGTTTGGAAAGAAGGGGAAGTTTAGTCCAAGGTACATCGGCCCCTTCGAGATTCTTGATCATGTCAGGGCTGTGACCTATCGACTAGCACTTCCACCTACCATGGCCAAAGAACATGATGTATTTTATGTATCCCTATTAAATAAGTACATACCGGACCCTTCACATGTACTGTCTTCTGAGGTGTTACAATTGGAATATGATCTTTCTTATGAGGAGCAACTAGTGAAGATCTTATATCGTAGTGAAAAAGTTCTACAAAATAAGACAATGCCCCTCGTCAAGGTGTTGTGGAGAAACCACAAGTTTGAATAAGCGACTTGGGAATCAGAGGAAATGGTGAAGCTGAGTTACCCACATATGTTTTAGTGTGGGAAAATGAATTTTCAAGGGAGAAATTTCTTAAGGGGGGCATATTGTAACGACCCAAAGGTTCATTAACAGAAATACCTCTTGATCTAATTAAATGTCTCTTTATGTTTATATAAAATGTCAACTTCATTGGTTTTATGTTATGAATTTTGACAGTTGATAATATAGCTGTTGAACAGTGATCACATGATTAGTAAAAAATATAGGGATTTAACAAATCCAATTTACTCAGACAAAAGAAGCGATGACCTCATCCAATAGAATTTCTCCATACGAATCCCATTTGTCAAAGCTCGGAAAAGTGGTGGCATCCTTGGGCTTCGATCTTGACCAAGCCCAAGATGATCTTCATCATGTCAAGCTCGAACGGGACCGTCTACGGGAGAAGTGGAAGTTGATAGAAATTACCACTCAAGCGATATTATCCGAGCCACCCCAAGAGTCTGTCACCATCGCCCACCTTACCCTTAGGTCTTATGCGGTTTTTTTAAGGGGTTATGTAACAAATCAGTAGTACTATGTTCATGTATATTATTTTTGTATATAATAATGAATATACCTCCTTGTAATATTTGATACATTGTAAATAGTTTTTAAAGTACAAATAGTGTTTTTAGTTATTATTTAATTAAGAATTATATTTTATTAAATTAATGGATTTTTGAATTAAATAATATTTTAATAAAATATTATTATTATTAAATTAATTTTTATGAAATATAAATGATCTTATAATTTTATGAATGCAATTATAATTTTTATTATGGTTTGAAAGCCATTTCTATCAAAACCCGTGAATTTTCGATAAATGCTGGTTTTATTTTAAAAGTGAAAATTAGCATATTTAGAAAATTATTTAGATAAAATAAAATTTATTTCTGGAATCAGGATGTCGAAATTATCCAATGGTGAATTTTTCATAATATCCTGGGACAGTCAAAATTTTGGGTAAAAATTAAATACCATTTAAATATATAATGTCTTTTATGACACCATAATGACCCAATAGTGATGTAATAAAATACTATAATCTTTATGTTCGGCCAATATATGTTTTACCATTAAAATAATGTGATTTTGGGTTTGTTTGACCTACTTTTCAAAGCACCAATGGACCCCTCAAGACTTATTAAACACCTTGTCTTTTTAAATTGTTTTCCATGGGAGTGTGACTCACCTCCACAAAAGCAACCCAATTATTTTAAGAAGTTCGGACGTTGGACTTATAAAATATATTTTTCCTCTTAAATTTTCCAAAAATAATGGGCAAAAACCATAGGATGGTTTGTGGTTTGGATTAATTTAATATAAGGGGTCCCAAACCTAAATAATAAAGAATTCCATCACCTTTCCTATATAAACCCACCCAAGATCCCACTTTCTCCTCAATCAATGAATTTTTAGTTCGTCCAAACTCTTCCCTAATCTCTCTAGAATCATCCCAAGGTTCCCCAAGCTCCCAATAATCCTCTCACAAGCCTCTCTCTAGCCTTTGGAAGCACACTTCCAAGTAAGGGTTTTTCTTCCTTTCTCTTTTTTGTCCAATTTTCTTTAAGTTATTTTTCCCTTTTAATTTCAATTATGAATGTTGGGGTATGGTTTCTAACCTACCACATACTTCCCATTTTATTTTTGAATGATGGGAGACCCCATTCTCTCTCATTAAATGCCTCCCATGTACACCCATTACTATGCTGAAATTCTGAAAGGAACTTCTCTCTCCTCATTTACATTCAATCAATACTTTTGTATCATGAATCTAAATTCCATTAAAATTGTTGGGACATGTATCTATATGACCTCCTTACTGTCCATTACATGTAAATATGATGAGGAACCCCTTTCTCTCTCATCAACCTTTTTTTATGATTTTTTATGTCATGCCGTTACATTGCCAAATCGCACCGACTTTCTAAGCCAATGCCATTGTGTAGTGAATACCATGCCCATTTCTCCATCAAGGGTATTCACCTTTATTCACATTTACTTATTGATTATAAAGTTTCATGTATTAATTCCACATTCCTCTATTGTGGAATAAATGATTATGTTTAATGAATCCATGTTTTATGACCCATGTGGCACACTTATGCATGAAATGAACTGTTTAAGAAGGGTGAGACCTTATAGCACTCCAATGCATTGGGTAAAGTATACTATCATGATACATCCTTTGCAATGAGTGTTTAATCATGCTAATTAAAGTGAAACGAGGGTTTACTTGTTCTTCATGTGCAATGAGGATTTACTCATGCTCCAAGTGCAATGAGTTTTGGCTCATGCTAATTACATGTTAAGTGTTGTCGCCAAATTTCCATGTTATGATTATCATGATTTATCATGCATTTATGTTCATTTTTCTTTTGTTCTCTATTGATATGCCTAATGTCTAACAGGTATTGTACTCCTCATGTTATTCCATATGTATTCCCTTACTGGGCTTTATAGCTCATCCTTTTCTTATGCATGTCCTGAGGTTATCCCATGCAATGCTAAGTACGAGTGAACGTAGTGGTCATGTAAAGGAAGTTTTCAATAAAGATGTTGTATTTCATGTTTCAAGATTTTATGTAATGATCCTAATCCCCAAATGCACTAAACCTCTCAATCTTCTTTGTTGTATCATGTGAAGTTTTATGTAATAAATCATGTTTATGTTGTAATAAAAACAGGGTTGTCATATTTCTCCCCTCCTTAAGATCCTACATTGATGTTATACTCCTGCTTGATTGTTTTTATAATTCCTTTATTATCTATGCTCTTGTTGAATACTGATATGTGATCGGGAGATGGATCAAATGGAATGGATCAAGAATAGATGTGTGTCGATGGATGATCAGGATAAGAGTGTGGAATAAGGATATATATTTTGGGTGATGGAATGTATTATAGTGTCTGTGATGATTGGATCTCCTACATGTTGCAAATGAATAAATTCCCTACCCATTCTAGAATGGTTCAGATCCTACTAGAATCTTCTTCTCAACTGAATGCCTTGCATGACCCACTTGTAACTAAATGATCAACATCCCCATCTAGCACAACCTAAATGCATCCATTGATTCCTGCAAACAAAACATAAATTAATAACTAGAAAAAAATTTATTACAACCATTTAATGTAAATATATATCAACAAATATACAAGTAAATAAAATAAATAAAATTTCATAAATTTATATTCAATTATAAATGAATGTAAAAATTTAGAAATATAATATTTATTATATTTAATAGTTATATAAATAAAATTATTATTTAAAATCAAGAATATATTTATTATTATTATATTATATTTATTATTATTAATATATATGTGTTATATTATGTATTATAGATATTATATTATATTATATAATTATTAGATGTAATATATTATTAAATAAAATGAAAAAAAAGGAAGAGGGGGTGGGGGAAATCGTGAAGTTGGGAGGAATGGGGGTTGGGTTGGGGGTGACAACGTAAATGGAAGATGGGGAGGCATTATGGTTGTCTCGCATGGACATAGGAGGTCTTGTCAATGGAGGTTGTTTGTGTTGGGGATGCATCAAGAGGAGTCGACTCTCGGATTGTGATAGTCACTGGATAGGGGTGAAATGGGTTTGGTTTCAGCATAAGAAGGAGAGGAATCACGACACAGGGGCTTTTTTCCATCAGCTTGTAGTAGTCTAGCGAAGGAGCATGCGACATTTCAGATCTCAAGTGGTAGTAGATGAATCTGCAATCGATGATCAGATCTTCAATGGGGAGGGAATGATTTGAACATGGTTTTGATTTGGGGATTTCAATTTTTATTGATTTGATTTGGTTTGTTTCTAGAGTCTGGTTTGAGTTTATTACTGTTCTTGATGTTGTTTTTGAATTTTTATTTTACTGCCAAATTAGTTCTACTACTTATTGAATTTATCCGTTTCTTTTGAATTTTGATCTTCTATTGTCTCTGTGCTAGTTTTTGTCTGTGACTTTATCTATTTAATTTAATGTGATTGGCGTTGAGTTAAGCAGTGGTGTAAGGTGGCTTCGATGGTGTGAAGGAGACACTGCGAGAGAGATAGTGGTGTGAAAATGAGACACCAATAATGCTGGTGGTGCGTGGGAGTGGGAGATGACAGTGAGTGGAAAATGTCAGGGGTGGAAGTGTGCCATTGAGATAACGCCATCCAGCCTAGTGGTGTGAGGGAGACAATGCCAGAGGAAGGGTTGGAGTGCGGGTGAAAAAAGGTAGAGTTGGCAGAAGAAAGATCATGGCAATGTGAAGTGGCTAAGGGTGTGTGGGAGACACCACTAGGGGGATGTACCAGCACAATAAACAAATATATGAAATAAATTAAATAAAAAACCAAAAAATATTAAATAAATTATAAAAGAAATAAATATTAAAACATAACAATTTACAATTTATAAAAGACAATGTTATTTTTATTAAATTATTTTGATTATTAATTTTTTAAAATATATATTAATTTATATTAGAATTTGTTAATAAATAAAATGAACTAGAATAATAAAAAATTAAATTAAATTTAGTATGCTAAAATTAATTAATTGATAAATTAATTAAATAAATTTACAAAATTAAGGAATTAAATTTAAATAAAACTAAATTAAGCCTTAAAAGATTTAAATAATAGAATTAATCAATTAAGATTAATTTAATTATTTAAAAGAAAAAATAAAAGTGAAAATTTATTTATTAACAGATTAATTAATTAAATTAAATAATTGAGAATTATTAAGTTTAAAATTAATTATATAAAGAATTAACTAAATGAAAAAAATAAAAAAGTAATTTTATTATTGAAAAACAATAAAATCAAACACTAGAAAACACACTTTTAGCCTAGAAACACATTTTTTAACAATTAAATATAAAAATTATTAAAAATTGTTAATTTTTACCCAAAATACAATATTTAATAAAAAACAGATAGAAAAATTGAAAATTGTTGTGGAAAAAAGAAATGAAATTTAGCCACATCAAATACCGACTTGTATCAAGGGTCCACCGGGTTATCGTGTGGGATAATATGACATCATTATCATAGTGTAAAACACAAAAGTAAATAAATGAATATAATACACATCTTGATAAAAATAAAAACCATGGAAAGTGTTGATAAAATAAAAACAACATTATATGAGATAATATATGAATGTGTTATATGTACTAAACAGGATCCCCATGGGAAGATCATACACAAGTAATATTAAATGAAAAAAATAAATATGAGGCTCATAGCCCATCCATATTTGGTTCTGACTATGACCCGGTCACATCATACAAATTCCAACCTAGGAATCTAAAAAATATACATCAAAATAATTCCTTACCTGAAATTTGTACCCATGTACAATAATAGTGTCTTCTTGGGTGCCCAAGTGCCATGGATGTCTGATTTTGTTGTAATGAAAACTTACCAGGCTGCCAAAAATAGTGCCTCTAAATAAAACAAGTCCATTTAAATTCCATATAGAAGTGAAATAAATAAATAATTTAAAAGTAATTTAATAGTTATAATATAATTTTTAGGATTCTAAAACCACCACTACGGCCCCTGGTTTGTGGCGACACCAGAGGTTAGATATACCACTTTAAATCCCTAGGTCTAAGACATCAATTTACTGTAACATCTTGGACTATTGTAGGGGTGTATTTGAGAACATTGTGATTACCATTATAACCATAAAATTAACATAAGTTTCCCTAATATACATATGAGTAACAAGAACCAACCAGTCATGAATTTTCTCAGCTAGGGGATTAAGACTAATAGTGACATAGATCTCCTTTAAAAGAGTTTTCCAACCTGAATGATAAGACCAATTGTAATACAAACATTCCCTACCTTATTTTTCTTATCTAGTGGCATAATCCCAATAGAAACATAGACCACCCCTTTGGGTGTTTTCCCAGACAAATAAAAACAAAAAATTTCAATTTAAAAACTAAATCCAATTACTATTTCTTATTTCAATTTCAATCATCCATTTCAAAATAAAATTTAAAAATAAAATTTCAAAATAGAAAATCCAAAACACAATACACATTTCATCAATCTATTCAACATAAAAATGAAAAACCATAATCAATTTACTATTTCAAATTCATGTTTTCCAAGTGTCATCTCCTAAATACCACCACAATTTCTATGTTCAAAGTTCCAATTTTAAATTACTAAACAAATGTTATCAATATAATTTCATAATTTTTTTATTTCAAAAAACCATGTCCTATATATTACTAAGGAACCCCACTAGGGTTACCTATCACTAGTGCAGAAAACATTTTTTACGTCGGTTATTTTTCATTATTTACGTCGGTTTTTAGGTGACGTTAATACGGACGACGTTATAAATAACGTTTTTTTACGTCGGTTATTTAAAACCCGACGTAACATCCCTAACATCACGATGTTTATCACGTCGGTTCATTAATAACCGACGTGATAAATATGTGCGGGGGGGGGGGGGGGGGGGTTTATCACGTCGGTTATTTTCTAAACCGACGTGATAAAACGCCTGGGATATCGTTTATCACGTCGGTTATGACATAATCGACGTGATTAACCCTTCCCCGGGCCTATTATCACGTCGGTTTCTTAAATAACCGTCATGATAAAAAGGCCTGGGCAACGTTTTAGCACGTCGGTTATCCAACAACCGACATGGTAAATCGATTCCCAGGCCTTTTAGCACGTCGGTTATATTAAGAACCGACGTGATAAAAGGCCCTGGAACGGTTTATCACGTCGGTTCTCTAAAAAACCGACGTGATAAACCCCTACCGATTTATTTACCACGTCGGTTATAAAATAACCGACGTGAAAGAGATATTTTTTTTAAAATAATTGCACTGCTCTCACCAAAAAGCAACCAGAAACCAAACAAAAATAACCATCCAGCCCTCCCCCAAGCCCCAACTAAACCCCACCCTCATCTATACCCACCGAACAACCTGGCCAGCCCTCCCCCACCACATTGGAGCCCCACCACAACCCTTGGACACCCCCCACCCCTTGGACAGCCCCCCCACCCTCATTTACACACCCACGACCCCTAGTACAGCCTCAAACACCCATTGGACACCCCTCCCATATCCCTTGGACACCCCCACCCCTTGGAAAGCCCCCCACCCTCATTTACACCCCCCAAGACCCCTAGTACAGCCTCAAACACCCATTGGACACCCCCCCACACCTTGACAGCCCTCCCAGACCCCTTGGACACCCCCCGACCCCTGGACACCCCCCGAGCCCTTGGACAGCCCCAAACACCCCTTGGACACCCCACCCATATCCCTTGGACACCCCCGGACCCCTTGGACACCCCCACCCCTTGGACAGCCCCCCCACCCTCATTTACACCCAACCGGCCCCTTGGACAGAACTCCCAGACACCTTGGACACCACTCCCATATCCCTTGGACACCCCCCACCCCTTGGACACCCCCACCCCTTCTACAGCCCCCAACCTCATTTACACCCCCCGAACACTAGGACAGCCCCGAACACCCCTTGGACACCCCTCCCATATCCCTTGGACACCCCCACCCCTTGGACACCCCCCACCCCTTGGACACCCCCACCCCTTGGACAGCCCCCCACCCCCTGGACACCCCCCGACCCCTTGGAAACCCCCCTACCCCTTGGAAACCCCCCCATCCCCTTGGACAGCCCCAAACACCCCTTGGACACCCCTCCTATATCCCTTGGACACCCCCACCACTTGGACACCCCCCATCCCTTGGACAGCCCCCACCCTCATTTACACCCAACCGACTCCTTGGATAGCCCCAAACACACCTTGGACACCCCTCCCATATCCCTTGGACACCCCCACCCCTTGGACACCCCCACCCTCATTTACACCCCCCGACCCCTAGGACAGCCCCAAACACACCTTGGACTCCCCTCCCATATCCCTTGGACACCCCCAAACACCCACCCACCCCCTTGGAACCTCTCCCCCCATACCAAAATCCAGACCAGAAAAACCATCAACAGTAGACCAAAACAAGAAGTAGAGAAAAATTAAACATTCACTTATATAACATTCAAAACATAAACTATCAACTTCAAAAAAAACTAAATCCAACCTAAACGACTACGAAATACACAATTACATTGAAAATATTCAAAATTACATTTTACATTACAAACAACTAAAAGTTAATCAAACCTGTAAAATAATTTGACCACTCTACTTGTAAGTGTTTGATATCTTCAGCAGTAAAGGGTTGAGGGTCATCAAAAAGCTACAAAGGAAAAGGATAGTAGTCAACGTGTATAATGAATAAATCAAATTGAAATATTATGAGAAAGAGGAAATCTTACCAGGTCAAAACTCAGAACTGTCCCAGTTGTTATTATTTCATACATAAATCTTAACATGTAATATCCGCATTCGATGATGCCTTGTTGCTCATGACATTTCTGTTTGAATGAGTGTAAATTCAATATATTATTTTTATGTAATAAATCAAAATGTACAAATTATAAATGGATATTTACCTTCGCATGTACATATTTGATCTTGAAATTCCTTTTCTTTGCGCTTTTTTGAAAGTGGACCCATGCCCTGTTAGAAAATAATACGAATGGGGTAAATTTAAAATTCATTATAATATATAAAACTATTGTGAAATTGAAACTTACGTTTCCAATATATTCTTAAAACTTTCTCGCACATCATCATGGAGAGAGCATATCCAATAAAGTGTTTTCTCCCTAGGGCAAAAAACCCCTAACATCCAATGATCCCTGATAAAAGGAAATTTAACGTTAGTGTTTTTTTATGTTAAAAGATAATTAACTCTTTGAGAGGGATGTGTTTCATACCTCTCACAAAAAGGCATCATCCAACACTGTGTGATTACATTCTTTTCAAATCTATCAGCAATATAAAGCATTCTTTGTTCCTCATCCAATGCACATGCTTCAGGGGAAATCAATTGTGGGTCCACGAATCCATATACATCTGTCAGCTCATTCCTCTCACAAATTTTATACAGATACCTAATACAAAGCAAACATAAGTATACATTTTTAATAAATATAACGCAAGGAAAAGGTGTTAAGACTTACATGATAAAAATTTGCACCACGTTGACGCCCAACTTATCTCCAGTGACAAACTCCATGATATCATTTTTCATAATCCCCACACTTAGTTCACGTCCACAGACATGAGCTTTCATTGTAAAGTCATAATGATCCGCCAACAAATTTGAATATCTTGACAATGTGTCAAGACTGCTAGTATCTGCATCTGATGTCATAGCTATCTGTCTTTGTTGTTGTCTATACAGTATTTCTTTACCTTTGAAGTATTCCTGTAAAAATAAATTGAAAAATATATTAGTTTTCAAATGATAAAACAATAATAAAAATATAAAATAAAAGATATAACATCCATACCTCTATGGTAATGAGTCGAAGAAGTCTGGATAGCCAAAGTAAAAAATGGCCGATACTATGTCCAACTGTCGTCACCTCATCTGTAGGTAATGGTATCCGAGCTGATCTATCTATAATATCCTGTACAGTGACCCTCTGATTCTCTACCTCTAACTGTTGATGATGAACTGTATCTCCTATACAATATACCATCCCATATGAAACTATATGATGTTGAGGATCATCAACATACAACTCACAATAAGTAGGTAGCTGCGGCGGAGGAGGAGGATCAAAAATGGGGTCCGCAGGCTGAGGTGGGGGAGTGGGAGCTACTGGGAGAGGTGGAGTGGGAGCTGCACCCTGAAATTGTCTTTGCAAGTCTGCAAACATAAACTACACCGATGCTCTAATCTTGTCCTCCATTGTCGCATTAATATTATGGACTTCAGCCTCCATGGATTCTATTTTTTTTATAAACTCCCTCAAAGTTAGAAGTTGAGGAACGTGGAAACACTTTTCTTACCGATACACCTTCCGGATATCCTCTTACACGGCTAGGATGTTCGGGCTTTCCCAATGCCACAGATAAAATATCTTCCCTCCCAGATGGTGTAAATGTCCCCTGTGAACTCTGCTCCTCAAGAGAGTCCTGTAATAATTAATTGAACATTTCTATAATGATTGGAAATATATGATGAAAATAGTAAACTTAAATAAATAAAATAGATATCTTACAATCCTCTCGACTACGAGTCTCGATTCTTCCGAAAGATATTGTCCTTTTTTGCCCTTCCGAGCTCTTTTCCATTTCTCATGTCTAGATGGAGGGGATGGAGGGGCCACCTCTCCAGAGCTTGAAGACTCAGCTCTTAGTTGTTGAAATTTTTCTGCCATCATTTGTTCTTCCAATAATGCATACCCTCCCCGAGATAAACTATGAGGGTATACATTTTTAGATTGGATCTCTTGATGAGCTTTCCTTGTTTGCTGTAAATTAAGAATATGTAATCATTAACAAAACAATAATAAGATCATTTATATAAGCAAGCTTATAAAAGTTTACATTGCCCTTACCAAAAATGATTCTTTTCTTCTACTTTCAAAAAATTGTCTCCATGTGTCTTCATCTATAAAAGGATATATACGACATGGATTCTCACGACTCCTATGACCATAAATGAAATCAGATGAGAGGGTTGATTTGAAATCCCTCCATCTCCTAGCAGCCAACGATAAGCATTTCTTCCTGACTCCTCCAGTGTCAGGAATATCAAATGTCATCTGATAAAAAAGAGGTTAAAAATATTATATATACTAGAAACATTTAAAGAACAGTCAAACAATAGCAAAAGATCTTACCAAAATGGTCTCCCACAGCTGAGAAATTATCACCTTATCCACACTTCTCCAATCATCATAGAGAATGCTTACTTTGCTCTTAGCCTGAGTTGCTACAAAACCCTTAAAATCTTTAGCATTAGGACCTCTAGGAAGATCATCATCATCAAACTCCACGACTATCCTCTCCTCCTTCGTACGGGCAAGTGATAATTTTGGTAAACGTGTGCACCCACGCTTACCAACCTTTGAACTCTTTTTCGTAATAGGAGCATGTGAATGTTCCTCCCCAGATGTATGACCAATATGCTCATCTCCAGAATCATGTGGCTGATCAACTGATTGATCTGTCATTTTCCTTCAAATCAAAAAAACAAACATTAGTTCACAAATATACAAATTCAAATATTGTAGTACTACTTAATCAGAAAATAGAAAAGTGTACTAAATTACATAATAGTAAACATTGGTAATATGGTAAGCATGTTAAACAATGACAAACATGGTAAACACAGGAAAAAGTTTGCCAAGGAGTTGGCCCAAGAAAGCTGAAAAGTGGACTCACTGAGTCCACCGGTTCGCCGGTGTGAGCTCACCAGCCATCCGGAGGACCCAGGCAGTAGACTTGCCCACTGCCTGGTGCCACCGGCCGGCCGGTGGACCAGACAGCCTTCCTGTCTGGACCACCAGCCGGCCGCTGGATCACCACCGGCCGGCCGCTGGATCACCACCAGCCGGCCGGTGGACCAGACAGAGAGCCTTCCTCTCTGTCTGGACCACCGGCCGGCCGCTGGACCATACAGAGAGGGAGGCTCTCTGTCTGGACCACCGGCCAACCGCTGGATCACCACCGACCGGCCGGTGGACTAGACAGAGAGCCTTCCTCTCTGTCTGGACCACCGGCCGGCCGCTGGCTCATCACCGGCCGGCCGGTGGACCAGACAGAGCTTTGCTCTGGACCACCGTCCAACCAGTGATCCCCCACCAGCCAGCCGGTGCGCCCAGGACTTCTCCTCTTTACGGTTTTTATTGTTTTATCATTTTGGTTTGATACATGTTTTAATAAGTAAAAAATTTACAATATCTAACATTATATGAAAAAACTAAATGTAAACAAGAAATAAACATGTGTTACCTGTAATTTTAGGAATGTACAGTTGGATTGTTTTCCCAAATTCCTTCGTCGTGATCGTTCCTTATGGCACAAACCATGTCTTCAAAATACTCATCATTATGTTCTGTTAATCTTTCCATGGAAGTAGGGATCTCACATAAATCAGCATCTTCATCAAATTCATCCTCACCAACATATTGTTTTTTCCCTTGTAAAACAACAGCCCACTGCATATCTGATTGATCTACTACATAGAAAATTTGTTTGGCATGTGTTGCCATTATAAAAGAATCAGCTGTGTCTTCCAATCTATTCAGATTAACAAGTTTCATTCCAAATTCATCGTGTCTAACACTGTTGTTACCGATAAACCATTTACAGTTAAAAACAGGAACTTTAATTTTAAAGTAATCAGCCTCCCATATGTCATAAATCACTCCATAATATGCACTTGATGCCGAAATTGGGTTTCTGTCCTTAGCACTCGAAAAATGCATTGCTTCTGCAAACACCAATACACCACTATTCTGAACTGCACTTCTGTTGTCCTGAGCATTCGTATGAAATGTATAGCCATTAATGTCATAAGCGGACCATGTTATCACATTTAAAGATGGACCACCCACTATCCATTTTAATGTCTCTGATACATCTGATCTACCAAGCAAGGTCTTTTTAAACCATGGCAAAAAAGTTTTGTTGTGCTCATTCAAAATCCACATTTCTTTCTTATTTGGATGACATTGTTTCAACTCATTAATATGCAATGTGATATACGGTTGAACATCAGCTATGTTATTCAAGATGTATGATTCTAACTTCTTCATATGTTCAGCTGACAGTGATTTGACTTTCAAGCCACGAATCCCCTTACCCTCATTATTAACCCGTTCATGGCGAGATGGAGGCAAACCTATGTGTTGCGCCGTAGCCAAGTAGCTCGTACAAAACTCTGCTACCTCCTCAGAAATATACTTTTCAATAATGGAGGCTTCAGGTCGATATGGATTTTTAACATATCCCTTTAATATTTTCATATACCTTTCAAAAGGATACATCCAACGAAGATATACAGGTCCACAAAGCTTTATTTCTCGAACCAGATGAATCATTAAATGCACCATCATATCAAAAAAAGTTGGAGGAAAATACATTTCCAAATGACAAAGTATAAAAATTGCATCCTTTTCCAAAATGTTCAAAGCAATCACATCAATCGCCTTGTTACAAATTGAATTGAAAAAATAACAC
The DNA here is from genome assembly GCA_963277665.1 of Viscum album. Lineage (NCBI taxonomy): Eukaryota > Viridiplantae > Streptophyta > Magnoliopsida > Santalales > Viscaceae > Viscum > Viscum album. The sequence continues at coordinate 152,476,112 of OY728159.1, forward strand.
AACCTCATTATAGTCTTTCTGACACGGATGGGCAATATTCCACGCAGTGCAACTGGTAGAATTTGTTGCATCATGACGTGACAGTCATGTGATTTCATACCTATCAACTTCAAGTCTTTCAATGAGACAAAATTTTTTACATTTGAAGAATAACCTTGAGGCACTTTGATATCATGAAGACACTGACAGAAGCTACTTTTCTCCCTCTTCGATAATGTATGACAAGCCAGGGGAAGAAATGTTCGTCTTCCTTTAGGAGTGGGAGCTAACTCCAAACGTATTCCCATTGATAGTAGGTCTAACCTTGCATTCAACCCATCTTTTGTCTTTCCTTTAATATCTAGCAATGTTCCGATCAAAGAATCACAGATATTCTTCTCCACGTGCATGACATCAATATTATGTTTGACTTCATGATACCTCCAATATGGTAGCTCAAAAAATATTGACCTTTTCTTCCAAATATGTCTATCATTACTAGATTTCTGTGTCTTTCCCAATGTCACATCAAGGTTTTTCACCCTCTCAAAATACAAATCTGGGGATAAAGGTTTTGGAGCAGTATCAAATTCTTGTGAGCCATTGAATGCCTTTTTTAGTCTTCTATAAGGGTGATCCATAGGCAAAAACTTTCGATGAACCATGTACACTGTTTTCCTCCCATGATGCAATTGACAATATGACGTCTGTTGTTCGCAAATTGGACATGCTTTATGCCCTTTAACACTGTATCCAGACAAATTTCCATATGCTGGGAAGTCATTTATAGTGAATAGAAGCACTGCATGCAGTTGAAAATATTCCATTTTATAAGAATCATACACCCTAATACCATCAGCCCATAACAGTTTCAAATCATCAATCAGCGGTGACAAGTATACATCAATATCATTGCCGGGTTGCTTTGGACCAGAGATCATGATACTCAACATGACATATTTGCGCTTCATACAAACTTCAGGAGAGAGGTTGTAAATTACCAATAAAACAGGCCATGAACTATGTGTGCTACTGAGGGTTCGGTATGGATTCATTCCATCTGTGCACAAGCCTAGTCTCAGATTTCTAATTTCATTTCCAAATGTAGGGCACTGGGCATCAATTTTCTTCCATTGTGGACAATCAGCTGGATGACGTATTTTTCCATCACATACCCGCTCATCAGCATGCCATCTTAACCTTTTTGCATCATGTGAATTAGCAAATAAACGTTTGAAATGAGGAATTATAGAAAGATACCAAAATACCTTTGAAGGGAGCTTTGTAATCTCTACATCAGCTTGTGATTTTTCTTTCACCTTATACCGTGATGTCCCACATTTAGGACACTCTTTCATAAATTCATATTCCTTCCTATATATAATGCAGTCATTCGGACAGGCATGTATTTTCCTATATCCCAATCCCATCGGGCATAATATTTTTTTGGCCTTATAATGTGAATCTGGAAGATCGTTATCTTTTGGAAGAATGTCTTTCATCAATTGTAGCAGCTCTGTAAAACTTCTATCACTCCATCCATGTTTCGCCTTCAGGTTAATCAATCTTAACACCGCCGACAAAACCGTAAAATCTGTACAACCAGGATATAATGGTTTTTCGGCATCACCATATAGACGTGCAACTGTCGGTTCTATCTCAATTTGTTCTGCTACAATATCGCGAATCATTTCTTCAATTCCATCGGAGTTACCATCTTGCGATTCATTATCATCAGTGACATTCTGTCCAGTTTCGCCATGCCAAATCCAAGGGTTGTAACTCGGATTGAAACCATGACAAATCAGATGATCTTTTATCTCTCTACTTTTCAACTTCTTCATATTCAGACATTTCAGGCATGGACAGAAAAAAATGTCACTACTTGGAACATTTCATTTAGCAAATTCCAAAAAGGCATCAACACCTTCCTCATATTCATTGCTCATTCGATGTGCCGTAATCCAACTTCGACTCATTATTACCTATAACAAATAGCAAAAAAAAATATATTTTTTAGATAAGACAAATATATGTTTATATGAAAAAAATCATAATTTGAATGTAAACAATTTTGAAATATAAAACAAATCGATGTGTATTTAAAAAAATATGCTTGAATATTATTTTTTAAACAAAATATAGTAAGATATAACACCCCCCCTGGACACCACCCGACCCCTCTGGACAGCCCCCCGCCCCTCCTGGACACCACCCCCCCACCCCTACCCCCTTGGACACCCCCCTGGACATCCCCCAACCCTCTAGAAAGCCCCCCCCCCACCCGGACAACCCCAAATACCCTATGGAGAGGCCGCCACCCACTTGGACAGCCCCCCACACCCATCCACCCCCTTGGACACCCCCCTGGACACCCCACCGACCCCTCTGGACAGGCCGCCACCCCCTTCGACAGCCCCCCACACCCACCCATCCCCTTGGACACCACCCTGGACACCCCCCGACCCCTCTGGACAGCCCCCGACCCCTCTAGAAAGCACCCCCACCCCTCCTGGACACAACCCCCCACCCCCGACCTGCTTGGACACCCCCCTGGACACCCCCCAACCCTCTGGACAACCCCCACCCCTCCTAAACACCACCCCCACCCCCTACCCCCTTGGACACCCCCCTGGACACCCCCCAACACCCACCCACACCCTTGGACAGCCCCCCCACACCCACCCACCCCTTATAAACCCCCCTGGACACCCCCGACCCCTCTGGACAGCCCCCCACCCCTCCTGGACACCACCCCCACCCCCTACCCCCTTGGACACCCCCCCAGACATCCCCCAACCCTCTGGGCAGCCCCCCACCCACCCGGACAACCCCAAATACCCTCTGGAGAGGCCGCCACCCACTTGGACAGCCCCCCACACCCATCCACCCCCTTGGACACCCCCCTGGACACCCCACCGACCCCTCTGGACAGGCCGCCACCCCCTTGGACAGCCCCCCACACCCACCCATCCCCTTGGACACCACCCTGGACACCCCCCGACCGCTCTGGACAGCCCCCGACCCCTCTAGAAAGCACCCCACCCCTCCTGGACACAACCCCCCACCCCCGACCTGCTTGGACACCCCCCTGGACACCCCCCAACCCTCTGGACAGCCCCCCCACCCCTCCTAAACACCACCCCCACCCCCTACCCCCTTGGACACCCCCCTGGACACCCCCCAACACCCACCCACACCCTTGGACAGCCCCCACACCCACCCACCCCCTTGTAAACCCCCCTGGACACCCCCCGACCCCTCTGGACAGCCCCCCACCCCTCCTGGACACCACCCCCCACACCCTACCCCCTTGGACACCCCCCTGGACACCCCCAACCCTCTGGACAGCCCCCCCACCCACCCGGACAACCCCAAATACCCTCTGGAGAGGCCTCCACCCACTTGGACAGCCCCCCACACCCATCCAACCACTTGGACACCCCCCTGGACACCCCACCGACCCCTCTGGACAGGCCGCCACCCCCTTGGACAGCCCCCACACCCACCCATCCCCTTGGACACCACCCTGGACACCCCCGACCCCTCTGGACAGCCCCCAACCCCTCTAGAAAGCACCCCCACCCCTCCTGGACACAACCCCCCACCCCCGACCTGCTTGGACACCCCCCTGGACACCCCCCAACCCTCTGGACAGCCCCCCCACCCCTCTTAAACACCACCCCCACCCCCTACCCCCTTGGACACCCCCCTGGACACCCCCCAACACCCACCCACACCCTTGGACAGCCCCCCACACCCACCCACCCCCTTGTAAACCCCCCTGGACACCCCCCGACCCCTCTGGACAGCCCCCCACCCCGCCTGGACACCACCCCCCACACCCTACCCCCTTGGACACCCCCCCTGGACACCCCCCAACCCTCTTGATAGCCCTCCCACCCCGCCTGGACACCACCCCCCACACCCTACCCCCTTTCAAGTCGAACTAATAGATCTAGGGATGATAAATAAGATTATGGTGCCAAAACGAGTTAAAAGGGTTCGAAATCGAAGAATCTTAGCTAGTTTCAAGAAAAAAATCACAACACACATATATATACTATCCGAAAAAAAAACGAACGAGTGGGAGGATTACCTGAGTGCTGCGAGTTTAGATGATTGATCCGAGGAGATTAAATATGAGAAACGATGATCGCAAAACGAATCTAAACCAACGAAATGGACGAGCCGATTCGGGTTTACGCGCGAGAGAGACGAGTCGCGACTGTCGAAGGTAAACTCGCGAATGACAATCCACGGGTCTGGGTGAATTTTTAAATGAGTTATCACGTCGGTTATTCAATAACCGACGTTATAATTTTTTTAAAAACATTTATAACGTCGGTTATTCAATAACCGACGTAAAAACCTTCCTCCGATTCTTTTTGGACGTCGGTTATTTTATAACCGACGTTATAAAGGGCTCAAAATCCGCGTTTTTTTACGTCGGTTATTCCATAACCGATGTCAAAAACATCTGCGGATTCTTTTTTTACGTCGGTTATTCAATAACCGACGTCAAAAACGAAGCCGCGCGATTAATAACTTCGGTTATAAAAATAACCGACGTTAAAGGTGTACTATTCACAGGTTTTTACGTCGGTTATTTAATACCGACGTAAAAAACCTCGTTTTACATATTATGATGTCGGTTTTATATAACCGACGTAAAAAATGGTGACGTAAAAAACGTTTTCTGCACTAGTGTATTTCTAATGCTGAAACATGGATAAGGGAATTAATTTTAACAAACGAAAATTTAAAACATTTCATTTATTTCTAGTGTCATTGCTTAGAAAATTGATAATATCGCCAACACACACACTTAGGAAAACAATGTGAATATAAGGGAAAATTTTGGGACCACTAACCTTTATGGAAGTTTTCCACATTTAATTCTACATGTGGGTAGTTTCTTTATAGTATCTCTGATCCTTGACCATACCAAACTGGTCCACAAACACTATCCAGACACCTATCCCAACCCATAAAGTATCAAAAAATTAATTATAAACAGTTATAATTAATTAAAATATTTTCTCTAAAAATAAATAAGAAATAAAAACCAACCTGATTATCTCACTACACTAGAACAAAATCCAACACTCTATAATTACCCATGATATACACCAAATAACATTATAGGCTAATTACCTAACCAAAGGAAAAAAGCACAAATTAATTTTAAATTTTAAGAGAAGTCATATATAAAACTGGTGGCACCACATACCTCTATCAAAACAATATGCGATGATAAGATGATGTATTTATAGGATATCCTCTATGAAATTCACATGAAACACCCAAAATAATTGAGTGATTCCACTATGATTAAATTAAATAATAACAAATCCTAAATTAGAGAACTCAAAAATTAGATAGAAGTAATAATATGATGAGTGAAAGATACTAGATGTTAGATTATACCTTCAACTACTACAAGTTCACCTAAAGAGAAGCCCAAAATGATGAGGAACCAAGCAGACAGGGGGGGGGGGTGACTACTACCCATGTGTCAAAAACATGGATTAATGAGTGGGGGTTCCCCCTTAAAAAATGAGGGATATGGGGGGGAGTATTTGGTAAATTTACCCCTAAAACACCCCATTGGTGGGTTGATGAACAAATTAGTGCCACTAGGCCACCAACTAGCTCGTGGATTTCCAACTGCTAGCCGATAGTGTAGGCTGTAGACACCCTATATCCCCACTACCCCAAGAAACAATCAATTCATCTTAAACAACCAATACCACCTCTTGATCCCCTATAATATATCTAAAAATACTGTTTCTTGCTACTAAAACTCTTGAAATTCCATTTCGATGTTTGGATTAGAATTCGGCATATCCATTATTCCTAAAAATATAAAAATCCTCATGAATTCTAAACACTTGTATGGATTCAAGGCATTATAGATAGTGTGGTCAGATGTGGTAAGAGGAGGTATCCTTTTATAATATATATGGGTGACACTTTTGTAAATAATATTATATTTTAAATAAAATAAATGTAATTATCAAAAGTAAAGTGGCACCAGAATTGAATTTTTTTGAATATATGATAGAGGATTTGATACTACAATTACCCAATAAATTGGAGACTTTTTTTAGGATATTTTGCGCTTTATAATTTTGTTTAACCCCTTATTAACCATTTTAACCTTTACCAAGGCAACATATTTTTATAACAAATAATAAAATGAAAATTATTAAATAAATTGAATTTGATGATTCTAAATTTGAAAAATGTAAAATATTAAATATATACTATCATTAAAAATTTAGTTTAATATAATAATTCTAAATTCAATATTTTTTAAATCCCTTTCCATGAATAAAATGGATTTAGAAAAAATCATATATATTATTGTTTCTCATGAATTTTTTTAATTTATTGTCAAAAATGGAGAGTTTTTGAGTTTAAAATAAACATAAATCATAATGGATAGTTATGAATACTTAATTAAATTAAATGTATAAAAAAAGTTTTTTATTTGAATAAAATATTACACTGATCTGACAAGTCAAATATAGGGATTCAAATTTAACAAAATATATATAAATATCTTTTTACTCCTTAAATTATTTTTTTTATTGAGCCAAAATTTTCTTGTATTTTTTTAATTCATTATTATATCATAATACTTTCATAAAACTCATAGTATTTTTAAAAACAATACATTTCACTATTAACTAAAAAATCAACCATTTTAAAAAAATCCTAAAAATTCACTTAGAGATACTTTTCATATCATAAATCAAAAAATTATGTTTATTTTATAAAATTTGAATTCTAAAATTTATAAATTAATACTTTAAATGAAAAATATATAATATAAAATTAATTTATTTTAAAATATTCATTTTTTTCCCATGAATAATTAATGTTAGTACTTCTTATAATTACTTAATTTATTTTACTAATTATGTTCTATTTTATAATATTTTAATATATTCCATTTTTTATTATTATTAATCATTATTACATTTATTTCAATGTTGCAGGTATCACAAGCTATCAAACACATTGAATTCATCCTAGAGGAGAATATGTACTAAAATCACTGTGTTACTTTCTACCCCTTACAAGAATATCACCCTTGAAAATAAAGTAAATTGATGAAAAGAAATGAGGATACCTAATCCCCATTACATCTTTATGTTTACCTATTACTTTTTAAAACTTATGATTCCAGAATATAACCATAACTATGTGTGTGGTCCTATTTCATTTTACTTTATCACTAAGATCCATTGTTTCTACTAATATCTCCTTGTAAGAAAGGTCATGATCCAGTTATATAGAATCTGAGTCCTGTACATGTGAATTTTCAGGTATGTGCTTCCTAAAAAGTGATACATGGAAGACATCAAGAACTTTTGAGAAGTTCCAAGGAAGTGAAAGACTATAAGCTACTGCTCCCACATGATCAGATATTTCAAAAGGTCCAATGTACCTTGGGTCATCATTCTCTTATTTATAAATCTAATAAAATTCTTCTAAGGTGATATTTAAATTAATTCATTTTATATTAATTGGAACTCAATATTTCAACAATTATTATTATAATTACTTTTAAATTGACACTGTGAAATATTAAAATACCACAAAATGGTTTAAATATTCTCTAAAATCAATTGAGAAATATATATTCATAGAAGATTACACTATTCAACTTCATTATAAAATGGTTGTTCTATATCTCTTCCCATATAGAGCATAAAATGGTTCCATATTATGTCTAGAATAGAAAATATTAAAATATGATAACTCTACCATGTTGATCCAAACCACCTTTAAAATCAATTGAATATGATCTCAACATATCTTATAGGGTTTGAATGGTCCTCTCATGATATCCATATATCAGAGGATGATATGGAATTATAATTTTCTACTTTGTATTCAATACTTACTAAATAATTATAAATATTTTTATGGTAAACCTCATTTCCTAGTATACTATAATTTAAAATGATATTCTATGCAGTCCTACCACTTCAATAATATATATCCTCATAAGTACGTTAATACAAAATCTTCTCTGATAGTATTGAAATACCTTGAATTTGTATAGTGATTGACTACAAAAAAATGTCATTATGACCATTATATGTCTTGTGGAGTCCTATAAAAAAATTCATGCGGATTTTTTAACATTAACATATTGTTATAGGTTTTAAGATCCCATTTTTTCTAGTTATATCCCACATTATGTTTTTATTAGACCTTGGTGACTAAGTATTTTTTGGAGACAAAGATCCTTTATTGGGGAAAATAAACTAAAGGTATAGGATGTATGTTTATTTAAATTAATTTAGTTTAGGTACATATGTGTTTAATGGGTTATAAGGATTTCTAATGATGTTATATGGATTCATACCTTGTTTGGCCACTTTCATAGAAACTAGACTGAAAACCATTTGTTATAAATTTACCCACCGTATATATGTTACATGGTGTGAAAATACTTACAGAAACATGTCAATAACTGTTTCAAGATATGTATTTGTTACACACTATGAACCTAATCCACATCATTTAAATATCAATTGGGTTAAATATTAACCTAAGGTGATGTATTCTTCAGCGTAAGTTAAAATTGAGGAAATAAATTATGTTCAAAGATTACACGCTCTGTATTCCTCAAACCCATGAATTTTAAGTGCGAAAAGTTTATAATTTTTTAATTAAATCATGTTAATTTCTCACCTCTTAAACCTAGGATGATGTAAAAGTTGTTTTGTAAGTCTCGATTGCACATCCAATTCCTAGTGAGTGTTTCTTCTTAGATTTACTTTCTTTTCTGTCGTTCCTTGTTGTGAAAGTGGAAATATTTTGACGATGAATTTGTTTTGGATTTTAATCCCGACTTGAGAAGATCTAGGTTTTTCTTAAAATATTATGTTCCAGCATCCTAATTAGTGTCTTCCATTGGAAGGATTACATTTATCTCCAAATAAAGCTAGGGGGTCTAAACCTAACCCTACTGTCTATTTAATTGTGAAGTATATGAACTATTGTGATTGAGATAATATAATCTGTGATCTGATGAATAAATTTATTTAGGGATAATAATGTATTAGAATATTGGTTGGAATCATTTATATTCAATTTTTTATGTTACCTAGCTTATGGATTCCCATTGGGTGAGAAAACATTTAAGTAATAAGAACTTGTGGTAATAATTTAAAGTGTATTTATCATGACATGAGACTTTAGGTGATGGATTGATATATAATCCATAGGTAATGGATTATTTTATTATTGATATTTATTTTGATCATTTGAGATATAAATGAATGTTTAATTTATAGACAAATGTTAACTTCCATAATTAACCATTTAGGCTTATGGTGTGATATTGTGATTTCTTTTCCGTAATGAGTTTTGGAGTTGATGCTAAAATGAATATATATAGGGTAATCCATGGATGCTGAAATTATTATTTTGTAGGATTTTCATAGTGATACATCCTCAAATTTTTATAAAGTGGGATATTCCCAAAGATACATTCTAAATTTATTTTATAGAAGACTATGCCAAGTGATACATGCTAAAATACTTATAAAGATGGATCTATCCAGAGTTACATAGTTAAATGTTTATATATTGGACTAAGCCAAGAGGCCAAAATGCTTATATAGAGGGCTCAACCTAGATGGTTGATTATATAATGGTTTATGGTATGTCCACATGGCTTGCATGGTTGTTTTACATTCTTAGAGACATTTCAATATAGTGCCAAAGTAGTTTGATGGATGTACTATATTATTTTATTAGTTAATACACCTCTTTATTTTGCTATTTAAAACACCTATTATCAAAATATTTTGTAGACATGGTGGTGTTAACCTAATAGGTTTTTATCACACCATATTCTAGCCTCCATTTGGTACCCAAAAAGATTACATGCATCCATGTTTGGATAAAGGAAAGGGACCATGTTACATATTTTTTTCTTGCTGGATGTGATGGAGTTTCGAGATGGGTCCAATAAGGGGTTCGAGACCGAGGTCTATTGGAATTATTTTGTGTCATCTAGTTCATTTATTTGAATTGTTTTTAGTTTAAAATTTAGATACATATTATATTGTCATTACATGATATTTTATTATTACTTTTTTTGTTCCTCCTTTCACTTTCTTGTTATAAGATATATAGTTTATTCTTTTTTTATGTTACTATGATATTTATTAATATGGATTATTATGTTGTATTTTACTCTATATCAAGGGATATAGTCTCCCCACTATACACATTAAACCCACCTGATACAAGTTGGAAGCCTATGTCAAACAGGGAGGCACGGTTGAGGTCTCATAACCCACCTATTTTACCCCATGAGATAATTCTAGATTGGCGGATTATATATGGGTAATGGTCATATCATCCCTTTATAATTCTGATGTTTAGTATTAAATTTTTGGTATAAAATGTATTGAAATAAATACTCTACAATATCCCTTTTTTATGTTCCCCACCATAATTATTCTTTATATCTCTATAAATGTTTTTACTTCTAGAATGTATAGAGAATGGTGAGTTGTGTGATTCTACTAATATCTCCTTCTTAAATCCTAGTATTGATAGAATACATATTTAGTCCTTGAACATTACCATTAAGTCATAGTAATGGTTATACTCTAGAACATTACATGACTTATTTTACAACTTTATATCCTCATTTTCACCTTTTTAATATTCCCATGGATGAATGATTTAGTGTAAATTTGATAAAATTTAATTTTTCCCTTTTCTTTATGATTTAATGGTTTATCCTCTATATATCCATGACTATTGGATCTTTTTTAGGAATTATTATAATGAAGGTTTCATGATCCTTTCTACTCAAAGCATCAACCACATTTTTATCCATCATAGAGAGGTAATGTATTGAGAAAAAATAATCCTTGATCAAATAAAACCATATCCTTTGACTCACATTAAAATCCTTCTTTATGAATATATAATTTATGATTTTATGATCAGTATATGTATTTCACCTTTCACCATAAATATAATATCTCCATATTTTTAAGGAAATAAATACAGCTTCTATCTTTAAATCACGAGTTAAGTAATTTTTCCCATGAATAATAATTTTGTGAGAAGCATATTCTACCACCATATCATTATGCATGAGAATAATTCACAATCCATACTCAATATCATCACTGTATATAAAAAACCCTTCCTCACTCTAGAGTAATGTATGTATATCTGTAGTGATCATCCTATTTTTAGTCTCCATGAAGATTTCTTCCTATTAACATATCTAGAGAAACATTAATCCCATTCAAGTTAACTTTGTTAGAGTATTTTATATCCATGATAAATTTGTAAAAAAGTGTCAATAGTATCTATCCAATACAAGAAAACTATATATGTCAGTTACAATGTTTGACCTTGTCAAATTTCCAATAACTTATTTTTTAAAGTATCCACATATATGCTTTCAGTTGTGATTATATGAAACATGAATGATACTTTTTATACACTGAATTCTTACTTTATAAATATGGAATATATTTTAAACTTCCTCATGGTATTTTACCCAATAATAAAACAATCTTTATAATCATTCTAACTCTTGTAATATATTATAATATCTTATATAATGACTTCCAAAAATTGGTTGAGGTAATTTATGAATCATCTTTTCATTATATCCATGATGATAATAGGGGAATTAAAATTTTTAAATTGAATTTCTATAAATTTTTTAGATTCCATGCCTTTTACAGAAGGTTTAATTGTGTATATTCTCTAAATATAACATTAATTAAGGATATCCAAATCAAAGGTCAATCTCTGAAAATCATTGAGCGCCTCATATACAATAAAAAAAGTTATCAATAAGGGAAAGAGAATACCAAATCTTATTCATTATATTTTTTAGTTCTTGAAAATCAATGAATATAAAAATTAACCCGTCTTTCATCCTAAAAAAACTAGTACAGCCATGGTAAAACACTAGGGTGTATAAATACCTTATCCATATTCTCTTGGAGTTGTTTCTTCAATTATTACAACTAAATAAGATCCATTATATTATGATTTCTTAAGATAGGTGTAACACTAGGTATGAGTTTTATTGAAAACTAAAAATTATAATTTGGGGGAAGATTAGTAAAATCATCAAGAAATACATTGATATACTCCCAAAAAATAGGAGTATATTAAATTTTTTAGTTTCTCCCCATCTATTTGAGATAAATACCCCTTATGAATAGGTATTAAGAACTATATAATGGAAGTTATTTTGATTATGAAATTATAACCATCCTTTACTGGATTAACAATCATAAGTTGATTCGGGAGATGAAAAATTACATCCCTTTCTAAAAAATTGATATGGGATATATATTCAGAGCCAATACATTCCCAAATTCACATCAAATTCAACTATTGAAATATTAATAAGATATACATGAAGTGCCTCCCTACAAAAATTATATCAGTGAGAAGTAATAGAATTGAGATGAAATTATCATGAAATTAAAATATTTCACTAGTGGAGATGATATAACACACTTAGGAAATTTTACAGATATAAAAGAGTTGGTAGAAAAAAATTCAAATAAGAAATTAATAATTCTTGAGTGAATGATAAGTGAACCTTTCACCACATTATTCTCATTAACCACTTTAGTGGTTGTGAGTGCATATGATTTCTATTTTACCCTTATATTAAGAGGGTTGTGATTTAAATCATCATTAATAACCCTAATAATCAAGAACTGGTTTGTATAATATCCATACCCCTCTCAATTTAAGCATTAGAGTGTGAATTATTCATTTTGTTTAGAATTATCTCCATTCATTTCATTTGTTACCCTCTTAAAATTTCTTCAATATTAGTTTTCTTGATGGATTTATTTTCCACACATAAAGCATTTACATTTTCCCATAAGTCACTTCTTTCACATTTTTATCCCAATGGAATGTTGATTTTCTTTCTTCTATGGATTTTAGGATATGATTTTCTTCAAAACACAACTTTTTTATTCTTGTCCATAAAAACACAAGAATAATGGGAGTTAACAATTTCTCAATCTATATTGAGAAAACATTAATAAATTTTATCACATGTGAAAAATACCTTTATAGACAATTTTTTTTTGAAGACTCAGTTTTAATAAAATAAATAAATGACCAATTTTTCTTTCAGGGTTAATGATAATACCATAAGAGAATATTAAAATTCTTATAAATGTTTCCTCATAGGTACGAGAAGATTTATCATTCTTATATTTTAAGTCTGATAATTCTCCTACCATTTTTGTTTAAAGAGTTTAGGGGAAATATTTGTTGAAAAATACAATCTTAAAATCCACCCATTTAATAGAGTTAGTTTCTTCATATTGCCTATCATTCTTAATAATAGTCTACCATTGATCAACTTCACCTTTTAAACAATACAAATTTAAGGAAACCTTTTCATGATATAAGAACTTGAGAACATAAAATCTCTTCCCCACCATATTGATCCACTACTAAATAATTAGTGTATCAAACAACCCACTAAAGAAAGGTGAACATTATCACATGAAAGACTGAATAATGAGTAATTTAGTCATTTTTTTATTTAGAAGTTCATCATAGTTCATATTATTATTCATATCTTGAGAGAGTTGGGTGAATATAACCCAAAGATTATTTATTCCATCTCTCATTCTATTTGGTCTACATGTGAATAGTCATTATATTATCCCCCAAATTCATTGTTAACATGATTCCCCTTAGTTCAAACCATTGACTAAATCTGAAATGGTTAATTTGTGTATTAAGAATTAGTAATCAGATTAAGAAATAATATTATAATGAAAATTATTTATACGATCTTATAATTTATGAAAGATTATTTAAACTAATGAATATATTGGTTCATACTATATCACTTATAGTTTATCATAGATTTCTTTAGGTTTTATAATCTTATTATTTATAAATTAATCCACAAGAATAACTAAACACAACTATGATACAAACTAATGTGACCCAAGAATAACATATATATATCACATAATTTTATATGAATATTCTATAAATAACATAATAAATCATATTCTATAACATGAATATTTAGTGTATTTAATGATTAGATACATTATAAATAATTTTCACAAAGAATTTTCTTCATTTCCCGCAAATTATCTTCAAATAGGGTACTCTTGTAGACATATTATAATAATACCCTTGTACTAACCTAGGTATATGGAAATATAAAAAGGGGTGAGCTAAGATTCTAAGTAAAGGTAAACATATGAATCGATGATTTAATATCACAAGTGAGAATAAGATTTGTATAAGGGTATGTGAATAAAATAATGGTACATGAACATAACATATAGAAATTATAACCAAAAAGTTATAGATAATAAATCCTGAATAATGGTAAAAGGATTTTGGAGGACCTTTGAAATGGGTAGTAGTAGTGTTGAAACATCAATCAATCACAATCCTTGATATAATAAAGAAGTCATAAGAACATGGCACAAAAGCGTGGCACATACATAAAAATAGAAAATAATATCTTTTTTCATGTACCAATACCAATGTCATCATTACATTTTCGACATAGTCCCAAAATGTATTGGGAACACTCCTCATTCCCTTATATATTACGTTTTGAGATATAATGTTTTACCCAATGCATTGGAGGTATATAATAGACTCAACCAACACATAATAATAAAATATACATATGTATTCCATAAAAAAAGATAATTCATCGTTAATTTATATCTTAATTAACCCATGAGAAATAAATGAGTTTAATCAAAATTTCATTAAAACATAATCATAATCCATCCATAGTCAGATATTGTATAACATCTTTAGATAATATCACCAGGGAATAGTAATAATAATTAATGGATATTTTTATAGATTAAAAATACTTATATAAATGCATAAAAAATATTCTTTGAAAACTCGGAATAAATATATTTTTCTTTTGGTAACTTTTAAAAGTAAAAAATTAAACGAATAATAAAAATAGTATTTTTATTTTAAGAAATATGGGAACTTTTAAATGAATATTAATAAAAAATAACATTAATGATGGTTTGAAAAATCATTCAAGTGGAAAAACTATAAAAAATAGATTTCTTTGGACACTTTTACAATGAAATTCCAAAGTGACTTGCATGGAAAACATTGAAAATATTCACTTTAAAAACATTGTAAATAATTTCAAATATATTTGAAAATTACCTTAAACAATCATTGAATTATATATAATTTTTTATTAAATATAAACAATATGGATATATAAGATAAAAGTTTAGGTAAGAGACTTCAAAACTTTTAATGAAATGATTAAAAATTAAATCCCTTATGGATTTGGTAGCCATTAAATTAAATTATAATATAAGAGAGATATTTAGAGGGACTTGTAAATGACTATAATTCTTATTATAGGTCACATAAAATTAATTATTAGGTATCATATAACACATATAAAATAAGAAGATGTTGAATATAGAATACAACACAATGAAAGAAAATTGAGATGAGAAAAAGCCTTAACTCAAACTTTTGTTGGGTCAGACACACTCTAACATAATGTCTAATAAATTTTAATTATTATAAATAAATAAATAAATAAATATATATATATATATATATAATTTCTATCTTAATTTTAATATATACCAATCACATATATTTTATTTTAAACCATTTACTACAAATTATTTATGAAGTTCAATATTTTAATGATAATATTTAGTTTTATATGCATATTCTAATTCAACAGTTTTAGTCATTTCATTTTGGTCATGATTTAATCATCAATAGAAAGTTAATACTCTTTTAAATTATTATTTTTATATAATGTTTTATTCCCCTGGTCATTTCAGGGAACTTATGATTAATTTTTTTTATAAATCTTCAAAATACAATTTTTTGAAATTTAGATTCTATAAAAGAATTTTTTTATTGAATAATATATTTATAAGCATTAAAGAATCATAAAAAAATTAAATTAATTAAATTTACTAAATATTACTAGTTTATAATATTTCTTAATCCTTCAGGACATAAAAATTTAAAACTTTATTTATGGAGGTGGTAAAACCAACCAAAACAAGTGTGTAATAATGAATGAATGAGTAAAGAAATTAAATTTCATTATGATAATATAACTTTTAAAAAAATTTAATGATTTAAAAAAAATAATTATTAAAGTGAAAAATATGATTTTAGAGTGTTTATATGGTGAAAATATAGAATAATAAATAATAATAAGTTATCTTTTACGTTGGGAGATCAATTCTCATCTTGAAGGACATCTTTTAAATGATATGTTTAATAATTATTCCTTGGAGTATAGATTAAAAAAATTGAGATATGATTATTATGAAGATTATATAGGTATTTATTCAAGATAAATTTAAAGGAATTGTGTTTTTTGTGGAGGGAAGTGGAGGGGTCCTTTTATAAGATATAATGGTCATACTTTGGTAAATAATCTTACATTAAATTAAAACAAATGTAGTTATCAAATAAATGTGGTACTAAAATATGAAAATTTGGAAGTTAATATATGGGATTTGAAAATTCATTAATTATACCAATTATATATAATATTTTTGGGATATTCTGTGCCTTATTAGTTAGTTTAACCCCTTTTTAACTATTTTAACATTTACTAAGTAGAATAACTTTTAACATGGTAAATTATTTTCATGAAAAAATGAAATAGAAATTATTAACTAATTTAAATATGATAATTTAAAATATTAATAAAATATTTAAAATATTTCATTTATATGATAGGTGAAAATATATTTCAGTTTTATATGTTTAACGCAACAAAACCAACTTTTAGAAAACATCCCTTTTAAGCATAAAATGAATTTATACTTAAATAAAGAATAATATTGATTCCCATGAAATTTATTGATTTATTATTAAAAACTAATATTTTTGTGACTTTAAAATCAATACAAAACAAAATGCATTGTTTTTAATAATTAATGAACGGAAAATGGGTAAAATAGGTTTTTATTAATATAAAAAACAACCAAGCCTCAAAAAAATCGAACATGGGTATCCAAATTAAAAATAATAGTTTTAAAGAATATATTATACTCCTTTAACTAATATTTTTTCAATAAAAAGGATTTATAATTTTTCAAGTTTCCATTATATCATAATGATGTCATAAAAATTACGGTATTTGTAAAAGCATTTTTTCACTATTCACTTAAAAATCAACCATTTTAAAAAAAATCTTAAAAATACAACCTAATATAATTTTTGTTTGAAGAATCAAAAAAATGAAGTTATTATTTATCTAATTCAAATTATTAAATTTGTATTATAATTAAAAAATTATAACATATAAAAACAATGATTTTAAATAGAACATTTTATTGTTATGTGTAATTAATGTAGTACTTCTTATAATTACTTAACATATTTTACTATTTAAATGCCTTTTAATTTTATTTTAATAAATTTAATTTTGTATGAAAAATAATTTTTATTCCCCTTAATTCAATTTTTATTGAATAATAAGCTACCAAACAAGTTGAATTTATTTCAAAGGAAAATACATACAAAAATTATAGGGTGTTACACCTTAACTAATGCCATGTTATTATTTATGGTATAATATAAAATTTGTGGAACGTAGTATTTTTTTTAAAAAATAATTAATGTAGAGAATGTTTTAATAGAGTTATAATATATTATTATTTTCCTATTTAAATTTAATCAAGAAAGTGGTCTTAAAAATATAAAAAAAATTAAGTTGACATTTTCATTAAGAGTAGAAAATAGAAAGAAGTTTGAAAGGGGTGGGGATTTTTTATTTTTTAATATATATATATATATATAATTTTTAAATAATTTGATTTTACTTAGTTCATTATCATTTTATAATGATGAATCCTTTATGATGTCATATGACACTTCAGAGAGTTCGATCGAGTATACCCCACCATATAAACCTCAAGTTGTCACATAGCCCTCAAAGGGATAAATATGTATGCTTCACGTATTAAACCAAGAAATATATAGGAATGAAAATATAATGATTGATTAAACCAGGTTCATATAACATCAATACCACAAACCTTTTAGATATATTTATGATCACATGAGGTAGATGAGTAGGTGGAGATAATCTAGCATATCTTCAAGATAGCTGGTTTACTATAGGTATTATAGGTATTGTTGATTGACTTCATGTTGGATGGGGATACACAATGATAGTGTGGAAGTAAGCGGTGGTATATTAATAGAATAAAGGTTTTTATTCGAATGTTTTTCATTAGATATTGTTTTAGTTGTTTTATATTGGCACCTTATGTCAGATAAAGGGTTATGATTTTATAGAATTGTGGAAGTAGATATATCTATGATTGACAATACCACTAATTTAAATGAATTTATAAAATTTTTATCAACTCTATGGAGGGGTGAATATAATGAATATACGGGATATTTATTTGAGATAATACTCTAAAAATTACTCTAGTATTTATCTCACAACCTATTTGTAGGTAGTTAATAAATGATTACAATAGAATATAGATTTTTGGGAGCTATTGGAGAAGTATATGTTTCTTTTTTTGGTGTTTGGAGTGGATAAATAGGTATAAAAAAATAATATATGAATAAATGTGATAGAGGTATATATGATGGGGTGTTCAAAGTATTTGATTTTCTTATCTCCCTTAGATATGTATAAATGACCTTGTGTATCTTTATATTGAATTTTGAAGGATAGAAGGTCCATATAATGAGAAAATCAAAAAATGTATTATAATTGTTGTAGATTTTGACACATATAATTTTTATATGAGGTAATAAAATAATGGGATAATGATTAGAGATCTGCTCGACCAAAACATCTTAGAGCCATGATGATGATTAGTGTCCTGGTAGAGACATGATTTATTTAGGGAATATTGGGAGAGGATATGGTGTTAGTGGTTACTATAATATAATAATCTAATTAAGATCTATCTTTCAAAAATAAAAATTAAACATCACCCCATGTGAATATCTAATCTACCCAGTTTGGTGAATAAAATTGAGGGTTTAACTATACATCGTCAAGAAGAAATTTATCCTCAAATTTTATATATATAATAATTAAATTACTAAACAAATAAATAAATCATGAATGGAAAAATAAATCACATCATAAAAAATAAAATTAATATAACGAAATTTCTCAACAATAGCATACATGTAACACAAAATAAAAACTTATACATGATAAGCCCAGTTACCCATGGGTTGACCAACTATAAAATATTAAAAAATAATAAAATTATAAAATACATGTAAAGAATTATAGGGAGGATCAATTATATCTTCAATCACCAACCCATCACTATATCCATCTATCCTAAATCACTATAAAATTATTAATGAACTGATACATCACCTAAAACAGCAAAACTCAAAGTCAACACATCCATGTATGATGAATATATAGAGTATGATCTTAAAAATATTAATATAAATTCACCACCCAATATTAAAAATATTAAATAAATTTAATTGAATTAATGGGAGAAAATATACTATAATATGTGTTTGTCTGATTGAATTAATTAAAAACTATAAACACACAAGTAAAGTCACTATGTGCTTAATAGGGAACCTTTAAATGTGATCTCACATTCTTTAAGTTATTTTGGTTTAGTTGGTAGAACATAGTTTAATATCCTATTTTGTAAGGTAACAAATAATGACATAAATTAAATATTATCCTCTTGATTATCATCCAAAATTGATAAAAACAACAATACAATAAACACTTCTTACGTATTATCCTCATAAGATAATAGTCTTAATACAATAACTTCATCTTATTTAAAAACAAAGAAGGTCAATAAGATCACATGATTAAATTCAGTCTACTCACAATCATATAGGGTGATGAATTTAGATGAATAACATAAATCTAGGGATAATAACATAAATGAATTCTTACTTCTACCTTGTTTCAAATCAAAGAGAGGTATATAATGTATTTTAACATTATTATTACATATCAATTAAGGGAATAATATTATATTTATGAAAAAAAATCATTAAATTAGTTGAAAACATAAAAACGTATTTAATTATATAAAATTGTTAAAAATTATGAGAATCACATAGACCTTCAATTCACGTTATGATCAACCAATAATAAAATTAAAATAAATCATTAGTTTCACATAATGATATAATAATTTAATTATACTTACCTTAAAATCAAATATCCCAAATAAACAAACTTTTATGGCATGAAATAATCATTCAAAAATTAAAAAAAATATGAAGAAAATAAATATAAAAATTTATCTAATAAAATTTTCAAAAAAATGACATGTCTTGGAATAACACAACCATGTGAGAAAAATAACAATAAATTGAATATATTTTTATAGATCTCACTTTCCACGTTTTTATATTTCTTTTATTCCTAAGTTTTTAATACAATATTTTTTAATATCTCATTCTACAGTTTAATTAGAATGTATATTTTATAATCATATATATATATATATATATGTCATTTTAAAATTTTAATATTACAAATTCTACTCTTATAAGATCATATAATTAATTTATTTGTCAAAAATACCTTAAAACATTTAATAATAAAAAATTATAACTGAATCCATGGATCAATGAGTTACTTTGAATATAAAATACCAAAATAACATTCTATCATAATCAAGAAATCCCTCATTATTATAATAGGCTGTAAAAATAATTTTATAATTTTTACATATACTAAACTACTGGTTCATGGATAATTTCTTAAAAAATATCTCATTGGATTAATGGATAAAAACCACAATTGGCCATCCAAAAATTGTTCCATTTAATTCATAATGTTTTCAACTATAGTATAAAATTATATAAATTAATCTATAAAATACTTGATATCTTTAGTAACCATTCATATCCCATTTCAGATAAATTCCACGTGTATTCACAATAAGAGAATACCTCAGTGGTTATCCATACATCACTATACATCCATATGCCCTTTATCATATTTTGGATATGTTTTATCATTTTTTTAATAAATACATAGAAAACGTAAAATTTTATTCAATTCCCATTTTAGAACTGTCCCTATAGTATCCATTAAGTCTAATTCACAAGAATGTATGAAAATAATTTGGTAAAAAATGGAATGGATGGGTTAGTAATTACATCATAAATGGATTTAATTATAATAATCCGGACTCATGGGGAACCTTTTTGAGTCTCGTATGTCTAATTTCTAATTATAGTATACACACCCACACATAAAAAAATATTTAAAATTTAAGAGGTTTTAGGGGTTACCCGTATCAAAATATCATATTCCATTTACAATAATATCTCATGATACTTTTATTGAAAATAGAGATCTTGAAAAATCCATAAAAATAAAAATAATGGATATTAGGTTGAGAAGAATTGAAATTTTAAATGAGTAAAAATATATGAAAATATTTACCATAGTAACATTTACTATATTCCAATGTTTTCAATAGATCATAATTCCATAATCATATGTGATGTTGGGAGGTGATAGAATGTTGATTTAATTTTAGATTAACCGTTCCCCCTTGTAAATCACCCTTTCCTACAACAAAACCTCCACAATGTTTTTTGAAATAATGATCCTATTTTAAAACATAAATCAAGACTTACCCTTAAAAGAGTATAATAATAATAATAATAGTAAAAATAATAATAATACAAAATGGAAAGAAAAATGGATCAAAAACCCCCACCCCAAAAAAGAATCATTAGAGAAAAATATGAATGTGGATAAAAACAAGCACACTGAAGAAGAGTGTTTACATCACTAGACACATCATATTTTTGTAAATATATTAATTCAAAAAAATATAAATTGAATGATATAAGAGATTTTTTTCCACTTCCATATTTGTGATATCACCAATTAGTATGTTACCTTGATTATCAGTGTGGTCAATCTTAACATGAAACCCAAAATTTTAGAAAATTAATCTAGTTTATGATCAGTGACCATGGAACCATCAAGGTATGAGAATCAAGATCCTATACAACATACACTGAATCACTCTTGATCTAAATATTAGTACAATGTTTTCTACTTAGTATACTCTATAGAATATGTAATAGCCATAAATTCTACTTCATATGAAATTAAATGGACCAAAATCTTTTTAAATGGTCCTAGATCAAGATTTAATTTTTTAAAAGATTCCATCACATCCCAAAGGTTTTACTAAACCCATTTCCATAACATCAAGATTTTCCTTGGTCAAATTATTTTAATGTGGGATTCTTTTGACATATGTTTATCTGAAATGAAACCTTAGTATCCTAGAAACACCAATTTTTTTTGTAATAATTGTATTTATGATTTTTTTATTAATCATCAAAGACTACAATTTTGTAGATAATTAAAAACCACTAATTATTATAGCAAGGATGAATTTGGATGGTATGACTTTCCATTAAAATAAAATAATGTTTCTTACTTACAAAATAGAATGGATAAATGAAAAATGTACTATCATGAGTAGGCTTTGAACTTATATTCACAATTAGATTTCATGTAAATTATTCATGAAGGATTTCAGCTTGCTGAAATAATGAAATTCCAACCGGAACTGAACAAATAATTTTTTGTAGATATTTAAATAAAATCATCACTTAGAGAAGTTATTATTTTATCTTTTATATTTATAAAGACACTATGATAATGACGAAGTAACGTGGATACCTAAGACAAGATTTGAATCATCAATGGCCAACATATTGGTTAAAATTTCCTTCATGTGAATCATACTACAGGGTTTTATATGTTTCTTTAGTAAGTGATTGAACCATTTTTGTGGGGGAAACATCTACCTCACATATAAATTTTTACTATAACATTGTATTTACATTCCCCCTGATGGTAAGAATCAAATTTATCACATTATTTACATGAAAGTAAAAATTATTTATATTTTTATATGTGTATTTAGAATGTAAAAAATAACCATATCCCACTTCTACATTGTATATAAGATATAAATGTTAGTTAGGACATAGATGATATTATATTAATATGGAATTAAAAAGTCAATCCATTTAACATTCTGTAAATTGACACTTTAATGATTATATTGGATCCACTATATTAAATTATTCACTTCATAAAAGGAATCCAAAATAACCAACCCAACATTATATCCATGAAAAAAATCAATTTTTCATTATGAGTCTATCAATAATCCTATATTATTATAACATTATTGATTATTTTTTACTACTAAGTAGATACTAGAGGAATCTAAAAATCAAATCTCCATAATTTGTTTAGGTGTTTGATTCCAAGTCTACCTAAGTCTATTGTTTTGGGAAATGTTTTCAAATATAAAGTAAACAACATCCTTTCATAAATTTTTAATGTGTAAAAAAAGTTCATGATATGCCTATATAGCCTTTTAATTATTTTAAAATGTTATTTTTAAATATGGTAAACATAGAATAATTAATATGTGATTATGGAGTTTATAAGATAAATACCACCTTCTTGAGTTATGATTTTCCCTTCCAACATGTGAGATAAAATATGATTTTGGAATACAAAACTTTAAGAATGATAGCCTTGATCATGTCACAAAAGAGTGGGACCCATGTATAAATTTAGTTGAAGTTTCCATGTTTTATATTGGAGAACTAGATTATATGATTCTTCTTGTAAATACTGATACGCCAACCAAATAATGAAAATGAATATCTCTATTTAATGAATTTATCCTAAAATATTTCATAATGTCTAATCATATATTTTATGGATTGTAAGATAATATTATTTCCTTTATAAAATACCCAGAGATCATTTTAATAGAAAATATGTTTACGATCCTTTATAATCCTTGCAAACATAATGTGTAAAAGAGATCAAGATGAAAATTCCTTCAAAAATCACTTGCATAAGTAATCCTCAACCATTCCAAAAAAAGAAATAAATGTGGGTTCTCTTATATCAACCCAATTTAGTATTTTATGTACTAAAATTGTGATATATTAACTATAAAATAGATTCTAGATATCTAAAGAAGAGAGTCAATGATCCTAAGAAATTTTTCATATTTTCCTTGTCTCTTAAGGTGAATCAAGAGAAAATACCATATGAGTGTCTCAAAGGACATTGGAATGTAATGTGAGGGGAATAATTACCTGATTTTTCTTAATTATTATAGATAATTATAACATATTATGATCTTGTACATAAACATTATTATATCTTTTTAATAACAAAAAAATTCCATCTGATTTGATTACAGAACATTATCAATAACAAATACTATCCTTTAATCTAGGATTTTGTTGATGATTTTATGGAATGAATTTCAAAAAAATGGGTTTTAAATCCATGACATAAAAGTTATGTTCATTATTATGAATTATAATTTGAAATTGAGAATTGAATTGCACTTTTATAAATTCAAGGGATAATAGATATCTAACATCTTGGAATATCTCTTCATAAACTATGTCCCAAGATTAATTAAATAATTTAATAGTGAAACCATACAGGATAATAGTACTATCAACATTTATTGAGGATATATATTATTTTATATATTCTTTAGATGGAGTGGTAGTAATAAAATAATTATATAAATTAATTAGCTCTTGAGCAAAGAACTCAACAATTTTCATTCTAGTTCTATTTTTAGATTAATAAATAAAAGATGAATAAAGTAACTAATAAAGTCATGGATGATCTTAACCTCATTATAATATGTTTTACCCTTAGTAATAAAATATGAAATCATTATATTAGCCTTTATATACAAACTGATGAGAATGAAATATTTTTTTGGTTTTGTCTCAATCTATCAACCAACATGGGCGATACAATTTTTTGGGAATCCTCTCCTTTAGGATAAGGATTTCTTCAAGATTTTCCTTTTTGGTATCTCTTCTTGAGTAAGGATTTAATTTAGAAACCTTATTCTTTGGAAATTATGATTCTAAAATATATATTTCTTAATGTCTTCTTAAACATGGATGAAATTAGTTTTACTCTCTGATTTAAGTGAAAACATATCTATATGAATCATCAGGTTTAATCTCTAACTAACACTACTTAAATACTTCCTATTCATTTCCTGTGATATGATATTAGAGAATTCAACCATTATTATCCAAGTATTATTAAACCTAAATGGAAGGGGATTATTTCATCTTTCTTTATTCAATATAGAAACTAATAGAATGGTGTGTTCTGAGTGGAATCTAATAATGTTCTGAAAAAAGATATAGAGCTAGCTGCCACTACCATTATAGAGGTAAAAAATCTTTAATATTTAATAGATTATTCCACATTGATATTTTATCTAAACCATAGAAACTCAGAACCTATCATTATTATTTCATTTAGAAAATAGAGATCAATACACCTTTGGAAATTGTCTGATTAAATTTTAACTAAGGCACTACCTAGTTTTTTATAAGGATTACAGAATTCACTAAAGACTCTAATAAGGATCTATTTGTGATCCCAAACATCAAGGATGTTGAGAAACTATTCCTAGATATCCCTTTTACTGGTTTGAAAACTGCTAGTATAAATGAAAGAAACCAAACACTATAAAACAAAATAATCTAAACATAATGTTTTTTGTAACCTACATATATAATGAATAGAGAAGTTTAGATTTTTTACTAGGAAATATAGAGTCTCAGTGGAAGTTTATTTTATACTACACATAAAAAACTTATATTCAAGTGTATCCAAATTAATAAGTTTGAAATTCTTAATAAAAACCATCGGATCTACAATGATAATGATATCATGGTCATTGTCATTATTGATGTTCTTTAAGGATGATGAATTAATTAAATTATTCAACCCGATATAGTTATAGAAAAAAATATTCACTTGTGAATATATTTTTCTTCTTTTTATAGGATTACGATAACTATTTGTGGGAATTATTCTCCCCTACCCTTTCCTCTATTCTATTCCTTCTTAGAGTCATCCCTGTATTCCTATTTCTTCTTTAAATCACTATTATTTTCAACATAATTTATCTATTTATACCATCCCATTGATTTGAGTAGGTTTAATGTTTTGTCAATAATTTATAGACTAGGATATCCATATATAAACCTCTTGATTTTTTAAACTTTTTCCTGTAAAAAATTTATTAAAGTTAGAGTCATCATTTCCCTCACAAGGGGTCACAAACTTGTGGTATTATGTTATTAGAACCTCATGGTACTTAGTGTTTGGTTCAAAAACCACCTAAGTATTATTATTTTTGGATTTAATCACATTTCCATCAATGTTTTCCCATGTAGTTCCATGGAAAGTTGATTTGTTAATAAAGTCACCTATCCCAGTGGGGGATGAATTATTTACACTTTAATAGGATTATCTTACGTGATGTTTATTGTATAACCTTTGTTACAATTCAAAATATCCCCTAGAATTACTTTGGTATAAGATTTTGTAATTATATAGACACTGGAGTCTGAAACAATGTCTAGTAGAATAGATTCCACATAGGTTTGGTAATATTTTCCAATATCCCCTATTCTAGTCATCCTAGGTCTATTAATAAACCCTCTAGAAATTACCTATCTAGCTAGCTTCCCTTTCCTCTTTGATATATGTTTTATAGTAAAACTTTACTTATTAGAGTTCCCTTAATTACCATAGTTATTTAAATTTACATTTTTATTTCTAAATTCATAGGTAAAAATACCAAATACTTTTCAATAAATGTTAAAACATGTAAGTTTTTATAGCAGACCATTAATTTTAGGGTGCCCTCTAAAGTTTTTATAACAACCTACTTTACCAAAATTAAAACTGAATCTATCTCAACCAATATTATCATAAAATCACAACACATGGAATTAGATTTCTCATAATTAAATTTTACATCAATAACTATATATGATGTGATTTCTCAAAAATATTATGATTTAAGTAAAACCAATTAAAATGAAACTTTTAAATCCACATATGAGCATGGGAATTCATGAAATTATTAGGGTTAAAGCTTATATCCCATTTCTATATATTGAGAATATTTATCTTTAGTGAAATGGATCATAGCCCCATGCTCTCCTATATGAATAATAATTTGTAAAAACCACTTGAAAACATCCACAACCAAATCTAGTCATTCTCCAATTTGTAAACCACCATATTTCCAACACCCTTTTAACTAGTTCATTTAATTTTTAAATGTGCTCCTACTTTAGGGTAATAATTGGATCCACAATCGAGTGTTTTTAATGATATATCCTCTCATGAATTATATCATAGTTTATGTTGATATGTGTGATCGATCCCTTCTTGATAACTATTCTCAAAGTATATTAACTCAAGGCCAAGAAGGAATCATTGAATTTAGTTTCCTAAATAAATTGGCCCATGGTATATTACTTTATTAGGGATATTTTATAATAAATAGAAACTGAACTGCATATATTGAAATTGGTTATTTTTTAGTGTCTTACAGACTAAGAAACATTAAATTTGAGATTATATTTTCAATGCATAGAATGATTCAAAGGATCATTATGGTAAGTGAAAACCTTTTTAACCATCCATAATAACAAAAAAATATAATGACCCATATATAAATTTTATGATTATTATATCATTGTCAAAAAAATATACATATCATTACATATAAAAAAATAATAAAGGTTAGTGTGTGGGGATGCTATATTCCTAAAACAGTAATGAATAGGAAATTTTAAACTTTATTTACATCATTCATTAAAACCTCCCAATAGGTATTTGTAATCTTCTTATTGAATACATACATCAAATAATGGGTGAGCTATAAAACCTAGAAAGGGATTGAAAAATAGGAAATAAATAGATACATAAACTAGGACGAGTACATGGTTGACCATATTAGTCATTATCACATCATAAGAAAAAGATCATAATAATAAAAATATAGGAATCATATGAATAAAACATAGAATGTGGTGAATTAATAAAAATTAAGTATCATAATAATATGTTTTGGCTAATTACCAAGATAACATAACATAGTTGGTTTAGGATCTCTACTCATTCCCCATTCATAATATCAAATGAAATAAAAGCATTAAGCAATGATTTGGAGGGATGCATAATTCTAGAGACAAAAATTTTATTATAATATGTTCAAAATCATGAATGATACATAAAAAAGTAAGGATATAATAGTAATATATAAATCTATAATAATAATATGAATAATTTATGATTATTTGAAACAAAATTAAAAAAAATCCTTTAAACATAGAATATTATAAAATTCGATGTAATCATTAGAGGGAGAAATAAGAAATAATGAGGGTAAATATAAATAATTATGAATAATTCAAGATAGTTACATATTAATTTAGTATCATATATATAAGATATACTATTAATGAGATAAAAAAAGAAAAAGTAGAACTGGGAATATGTCGAGAGGAGAATTGAGATGAGTACTTCACATAAATTTCATCCAGTCTAAAAGAAGAAATAATCCACAGAGGAAGTAATATAATTTAATATAAAATCTTATAAAATATTAATAATAAATGAAAACAAGAGACAAATAAAAATTTCAGGTAACTCTTATAAAAGAATATATAAAATGATTTTTTTTTTGAAGAGTGGAAAAAATATATATATATTTATAATATTTTAAACATCATATATGGGATATTTAAAATAATTGTATCTTAAAAGGGAAGGTGAAATCATCATATTGACATAAATATGTTATAAAATAGTAAATAATAGGGAAAAAGAAATAATGAATTAATTTAATCCCATAAGAGAGTTAATCAGTGTGGAATCCCACTATATTGACCATCACTTTCTCTGAATTTATTCTTCTGATAACGAAAATTGAAATAAAATCAAAATAAATTACAAAACAAAAAGAGAAATAACCTGAAATTTGCGAGTGAAGTAGAACCAATTCCATTAATACCACTTTTTTATAGAGAATCCAGGAATAAATCTATCTATTAACTCTTATATAATGACATGGAAAGAACCACATACACCATATGGACATTCATTATATCACCTCAACTCACATAGTAATAAAATTTAAAAAATTATATTATATAAATGTTTGTTTGATAACCACCTCCTATGATCTTTTACATTATAACAATAATGAATATTACCTAATTAAAACACAAAATTCCATGATTTTACTTCGCACAAAAATTAAAAATTAAATAGAAAAACAATATTTACATGGTTACGAAAATACCCTACATTTGTAGGAGAAAACTAAGAACAAAATTAATTAAGGAGATAAAAGTGAGTAAAAGACTCATCACTCACTGTATCACTTAACAAAGCCTTAGAAAATTTATTAAAAAACATACAGTATTCATCTTCACAATGAAACCAATTTTAGATATGGGCCACTTCCTCTTTATAGAGTTAACTGCATGGTCAATTAGTTTTAACAATAACCTAGATTTTTTGAAATCTTCCCCTTGGTAGGGGAATCCTCCAATACATAATTGAATTATCCTTTGGAATCTCAAATATCTAGTCACCATGTAAATATCCAATGCATTGAGTCACCTGTCTTGGTGAAAATAATTTATGAGAACATCATCAGATGATTTCATCATTTTTCAATGAATCCATCTATTGGAAGTCTATTTAGTGAAACCAATGTAATATAACCAATATGAAACAACACAAAAAAAAACATCTATTTAGTGGTCTTAATCCAATGATCCCAATCTGATCATCTTAGTCTAATAACCTTCCTTCTGCTAGACTCTTTCTAATGAAATCATGAATACCTTTCCAGAAAATCCAATAATGAATCCATAATAAAGAGGTAACAAAATCAATTTTCTATCCAATCCAAACCCTAAAAAAATCTCAAATTGAAAATTGAGAAACCACATTTCATCCCTCTCCATTGATATATTAGGCCAAGAAACTAAAAGAAAAGGAAGGAAAGAGAATATCGAATGAGGTTTGGATCACATAAACTTGAATAACTACCGTCAAAACTTGAGGAAATACATAGAGAATGCAATTAATGATTTTGATGTCAAGGGAGAGTCACACATACATTCAATAGAGAAGAAAACCCACCAATATAGAATCATTTTGAACCATATTTTGGCCATGGATTCCCCTTAAAGGGTTTCAGGATGAAATTGTACTAGAATAAAAAGGGGTAAGAAGGAAAAATAAGAGAGGATGAAGAGAATTATATGGATTTACCTTGAGAATAAAAAAAGGTGGATATGGTTTAGATCAGTGATAATAGATATAATAGAAATCCCTTTATACATGGTGTGCTTTGAAAAACCAAATAATGGTTAATGAGGGGAACTATAATCTAAATATGGAAAGGGATATAATAGAAAATTAACAAAACAAAATACCTAAGAAATATACAGGTTTTGGATGCATAGTTTTCTGAAACCCTACACCATCTGTGTAGGTCATCTCAAAGAAAAAAATGAGATACTTTTTTTTCCTAGAATAAACACACGATTTTGAAAAACCATGATGTGAATATGAATAATCACACTTTCAATATTGCAAACCCATTCAAATGGGCGACATGAATTTATCCCCAACCATGCACTAATCATACACAACCCAAAAAACCTTTTAAAAAATATAATTTTTTTAGCTTGAAGCTACCAATGACTCCCAATGACGCAAGGAAACATAGAATATAAAAAAAATAAATGAAAATAAAAATTATTAACATGTGGGGTGTTAAAATATCCCCACCATGCGACTTTATTCCCATATAAAGTATATAGTATGAGTGGAATATTATGAGAAAGATATATAAACACCTCAAAATATGATGATGGATGGAGGGGAAACCCGCTAATTAAAGATCCAAAATAAGAAACTTGTGAATATAGGAAAACCCCTCCAAAAGAATGGATAAATCCACAAATTCCAAGGGAAATTTACAAATTAGACCCATCTATCACCAAGAGACATTAAACCTAATGGAGGATGATATATCTCATTGGACTCCCTTCCATTTATAATTCCTATAAATGGTACGATGATGATTAACACAATTCTAGAAAAACAACGACCCTATGAAAATAGTTCCAAAACTAATTGAAAAACAATAATACTTTACCAACCAAACGCATCATCAATTATTAAATTCCAAATTATAAGATGAGCACAACCCAAGGTAACTCAAAATTCATAAAACAAAGTCACAATAATGCTCAATCATGTTTCTAATGGTAAAATCCTTAAAGATAATCTAAGAAAACTGCATTAATAAGAAATAAAATGGGCTCCAGAATTGGGTCACTACACTCAAGAGGGTAAAGATGGACCTTGATTCTGGGAACGATCCTAAGGAGAACCCCAAAACAAACAGCTCTATTAAGTGAAAAATATCTTCAATCCAATTCCTATCATAGTTACCCAAGAACTGAACAAAGGGTTACCCATGCTAACCTATGCATAATATATCCTCAAAACATATTTAAAATTGGTATATATCTCAAGAAACAAACCCAAGGAAATTCAACATGTACTATGAGTCATAAATAAAACCAAAATCCATTACCATCCAATTTTGTTTAACCCAGAGTTCCTAAAAATAACTCACATGGAATCCCAAAAACACAAAACTACCAAAATGAGGCTATAGCTAAAACATACCTTTCCTAAAATTCAATTTCAAAACATATAAAGATAGTACAAACAGTGACACCAACAAAAAGACTTTGATGCTTCCTTTAAGGAAGTAGAGAATTTCCTGGCTCTCCACACAAGAAACCCAAAAGTTTCGTCATTTTAATCAGATTCAAATGGAACTTAGTAAACATGTTAGGACCAAAAGGGGCCTAGATACCCTGAGAGGGGGGTGAATTAGGGTGTGGATATTTGTTTTCAAAATTCTTCCTACCCCACTGGATCTTGACCTATTTATTATTAGGGTCAATTTTTTTCTCTTGTGTGTTTATGTTGATCACTTATTTTTATATTTATTTGATGGTGATGCTTTAGATGAAATGCAGGGAAGAAACCAGGAAGACACATATATTTTTACTTGGTTCACCCTCACTGGGCTACATCCAAGGAGCATACAACAGTGATGTGCCGCTGTTCCAAATCAACTAATTCTCATTTCTAATAATGTTCAGGCCAGATCACTTCTATGCCCAGGCTCACTACCTTTACAATATTTACGGTCAACTCACTACTTTCCCAAGGGTCACTCCCTATTCATTTCTCCCTAGCTCACTTCTGGTAGAAAGGATAAACTTATTTCTATTCCTTTTCTCATTGCACTTGGAAGGGATCCACTCACAGTCTATAGAACTGTAGGTCTCCTCATTATCACTAATGAATTCATCCTCTACTACATGTATATACTATATTGAAGTCAAAATTTCATCCACCGATGAATAACCCTTTTCCACTAAACACTAGGAAACACAATTTGGAAAAACCTTCACAAAACACCCTACTTCATGAAGCTACCAATTTTGCGAAGCTCAAACAACCCTTTGTGAAGATCCATCCTTTTCGTGAAGCACACTCCTTCGCAGAGATCCTACCTCATGGATCACACTGCTTTCACGAAGCATAGACCATAAAAAATCTCAATCCTTTGCAAAAATTAGGCCATCACAGAGCTCAAGTCGTCGTAGAGAGACTTCTTTCACAAATCTCACTAAGCCAACGCAAAGCGCCCAACTTTCGCAGAGCAAGAGTAGATGCTGCAAAGCCCCTTCCTTTTGCGAAGAACACTGCCTTTGTGAACTACCTTCGCGAGCTGAGAGGAAAATATATTTTTCGAAAACTATCTACTTCTCTCGAGGGGGTTGACGTCTATTTATAGGCGATTCCACTGACACTCTAACCTTCTACGTGAAGTCAATGCCACGTCAGCTCAAATCGTGAAGCTCCGAAGTTTCTGCTGAAATTATCTCAAAATCACGAAGCACCATGACAATTTTCTGATCCCAGATCTCGTCGTTGTCAGGGATCATTCCATCAATTACTTTGCGCCACCTCCGTGTTGCTCCCTCGCATTTCCCTTCAACACTATCGTTCGTTAATCTCATCGTAATCGCGATGCATCACCGTCAACATTCTTCTGGTCTTCACAAAATCCAAACCATATTTTTCCACCTTATATATGCTCTTTTAAACCGCCTCGAGATCATCCATTCCTCTGTCACGGTTCATTGTCAACATGTATTTTCAATATCTTTGGAACTTGACTATTCACCATGGAAACCTACTTTTTCAACAAATTTAATCAACCCAAAAATGCTGCAATGTTACCTTGAGGTATTGTTTTGCCAACAGAACACTTGGTCCTCCAGTATATTATTTTACTATATTCCATGCCCCACCCACCAAGAAACATTCAACCACATAAACTTGGTTTTTTAGAATGATCCCCAATAAAAGGTATTTTAGAAACTTCCCCTAAAAACAAAACCACTTAGAGAATAAGATATTTATAAAATTATAATACATGTCTTCATGTAGTTTATAAGGAACCATGTCCTACCAAAATACCTATCTAGGTCCCTTGAGAAGAGAATGCATGACAATCAATCTTGATTCATTTTGTGTATTGATTGAATCAAAGATTTCTCTATTCCCTTTATGCAGTTTATATCTTAAATATGATCTTGGTTTTCATAGAATGAATGTAGATAATGATTTAAAATTACTTTTATGAAATATTATTCAAAATAGGAACCAATATACACTACCCGATTCTAATTCTGTTAAGATTCGGCTAATAAATAAGAAACTCCTAAACTCTGAGAAGATCCATATAGAAAATCAAACTAATTTTCAAAATTTCTACTTTTATTCAAACATACTCTTGGAGGCATACTATATCCACCAAAAAACATGAACCTCGACCAGTCTATGTAAAATAAATAAAATAACACCACACATTCATAAATCAAGGAAAACTCAAAATAGAACTCATTCAAATTAAACATTCTTCAAATTCCACACTTAAAACTATATATATAATAATAAATTATCATTCTAAAATTTTAAGAATACAGTAATTTTGAAAACTAAAACACTTCAAAAAAATTCACTCACATGCACCAAAACACATTTCAAAACCAATGGACTTGAATTCATTTTTCAGTCATTAAATCCTTTCCCAATGTTTTCTCTCCCAACAATATTTTGTGAAACATTATTCAACAAATTTCAGGATATTCAAAACAAACAACAAAATTCACTTGACACAAAACCCATTTTTCTTCCAAAAAACTTTTAAAATATTATTTTAAAATTTAATATCATTAGAAACATTGTAAAAAAAATTCAACATCCCATTTTTGAAATTTTTTTCTATGAGAATATTTTTAAAATTAATTTTGAAAATATTATAAACAACAAATATTAAAAATTACCATGATGTTTAAAATTTTTTCAAATTTTTTTTTACAACCTAATATTATTTTATATAAATAATTCAAATCACTAAAAATATTTTAAATCCAAAAACAATTTATCCAATGTAATTAAAACATAACTGAAAAAAATAAAACATTCAAACAAAAATCTCAAAAATGGACTCCAATAAATCTCATAAATTCCTCAAAAAATGAAATTAAACCATATCAAACTAATAGTAGAAAACATTGGGGTCAATTCATAAGGAAAAAGAGTAAAAAAAATCTCAAAAAGAAATAATTGTTCATGTCTTGGCCACATGTGATGGAAAATCATGTGCCAACTAAGTGATATGCTTTTTCATGGTTCAAGAACCAACTTTTTGGGACCCATATGGTTTTACATACTATGTGAACTAACCGTGTATCCTTTTTTATCACACCAATTTTACCATTTAAATGATCAATGAAATATGAACTCACAAGCACATGATTTAGTGACCAATGATCAAGTCTATATATCGAATTCAATAATAGATAAACAAAAACGATGTGAAGATAAAGATTTAAATTCCAAACACATATGGAAACCTCAAATAAAATTAAGATAGAGTTGTTTAAAAACATTTCTACCCAATATACCAAATTATTTCCACATTCATAGTATCTATTATATCTTAACTCACCCCAAATAATAAGTGGGTGCTCTAGAAAATAGGAAATTAATTGAATCTTAGGCTCTGATACTATTTAAAACACACCAAATCATAGTCCCACCCAGAATGACACCCAACATGACCTGAAATTGGACCAAGGAAGATTCCCAATATCCTGTGGATGGATAAAATATTCAGGGTATTGATAGATTATATAGTGGGAATGATTTCTCCCTCTGTATACAAAAATAAATATTTAAATTAGATAGTATAACAAGGTTAAATAAAAGATCGCATAAACTGAACTATAAATAAAAAAGGGTCCTAAATATATCCTAATAAAAATATAAAATCGGAATAAAGAGACAATAGAAACATCCTGAGAACTAAACTAAATATAAAACCAAAATAAAAACCAAAACTAGGTCAAATATCTCTCTAAGGCCTAAGGCCACACACCTCCCCTTGAACTGATCCCCACAAACTAATCTAATATCAAAGGAGGAAAAAACCCAAGCACCTAAAAGTAATCTATATGAACATCATACAATCAATGGTGAATGAAAGGCTTGATCAAGAATAAGATCAATAGGTAAACACCAATGATTTCAAGGAATTTATTTTTAATGAAAAGTTATTTATTGTAGTTTTTAATAAAATAAGAAAATCGGTTTTCCAAAAATAAATACATAAAATCAAATAATACATTAGGAGGTTTTATTAAATTATCTCTTTATTTTTATTGAGTAAAAATGTAACTTTGAAAAAATTTCATCTAAACAAGGTATTCCTTAAAAATATCATATTTTCATTTAAAAACTAATTTCTAAAAAATGTTTCCAAAATTATTTGGAAATCCCAATCACAAAATACGAAAATAAGATCAATCAAGATGGAACCTTGTGATCTATGGAAATGGGTAATAGAAATTAAATAAACAACCATGGTGCCAAAAATGGCATGAAGTTAGTGAAATGCTTGAAGGAAAGTGGAACCCCCTATATTGAACAATGAACCGAGAATAAATGTCATGAAATCTACCCTAGGTATTAAGGTGGTTTCATTATAGATTGTACCAAAAGGGATCCAAAAATTATCCTATATTGCATTATATATCAGGATATCTGACTAGTGACCACCTTTCCTAGTTATAGTCACACCCCATCTAGTTATAACACATGGGAGAGGGAAACTAGTATCATGAAACTAACTAGTTCTATATAATTCAATACCTACCACATAGATACCTATGTTACCATTGATAAAAAATCAATTATGAGAGTGAATAATAAATATAATCAATCATTGTAAAGAACAAATCACAACTAACACTCACCTCTACACCCTCCCTATAATCTACCCCTACGGTTATTCACCGATCATCGCCAATTAAGGGAAACAAATAGGTTCAAATGTTCTTCCAACACTCAATAATATAAACTCATTTTCGAATTTTTAGAAACACATGTCATGCAATACACACTTTCAAATTATAAAACCATTAAAACAACCTTTAATCCATTTGGGAAATCATAAAAAACATTTATAAAACATGATAAAAATATGACATAAAATTATAATTTGATAAACAAGACATTTTATATCACTAAGAAAAAACTACTTGTCAAATAATTATTGGACACGAAAACACCTACCTCAATTTAATAAAGAATGAATTGGATGTTTTCACCTTCAAAAATAGATACTCAAATAATCCTCATAGAAATGAGAAAATGAAAACAAAAAAAACTTATAATTTAAAATAATCATGAAACTTATTTATTCTAAGGAATCCCATTTTTGGGTTCTAGGGTGAAATGAATGTAGAATAAAATATGGAAAAATGAATAATAAGAGATGAGGAATAGAAGTTGAATGGATTTACCTTGAAAATCTACAACAAGAAGAGGTAGAGATGGATCATGTCCAGTAAGAGAGAAGAAGGGGACCTCCCTTCATGTGTGGGATATTTAAATGAAACAAATGAAGGATTAATAGGACAAATATTTGGTAAATACGACTTAAGTTAGAATAATAAATTTAAAAAATTTTAGACATGGGAAAGCCACATGGTTTTTACCATGAACCAACTATGTGGGATATCCCCAAGAACATTGAAAAGTGAATTATTTCACTAGAATGACAAAAAAATTTAAAAAAATCTAGAGACCATAGAAGAACCCAATTTCAAGTTTATATACCACTATAAATGGGATACTCATAGTTATTCATAACCAAGAAAAAACCGTGTGTAGCCTAAAAACCCTTCATAAAAATTTTAGTTTCCTTACCAAATATCATTGAAGCCCATGATGACTCAAGGAAATATATAATAACATAAAATAATATAAAATAAAAATAACAGTATTACATGGGGTGGTATATATATTTTTCTTTATATCATGTTCTTAATTATTCTTTGCTATAGTGGGGTAAATGTTTTTGTTGAGGTGTTTATATTAGTTGACCTAACCCTAACCTATTATGGGTTGTAATCATTTCAACCTATATCCATTTAAATAAACTAATTTTGAATCTTTAATAATTTCCCTTACATGACGAGGTTTGTAACTTTATATAGGATCAAGATTTATGATAGTGGAGAAACATATGATTAAAGGCTATAAAGTTTAATGATATTTAAGAGATAAATTGAATTTCAACTCATGAATAGAGTTGTATAGTGTTGTAGATATTTTCTGGGATATTGTTATGGTGTTTAATGGTTTTTTGAATTAATGTGTAGAGGACGAAGTTGAACTTTATCATATTTTTATTTGAAAATTTTATTAATTGGGGGATCAGTGCATGCGTCATGGTTTATTGCAGATCATGATACTTAACTATGTGAGGGATTAGAATATTTAATAGGTATGTGAACAATTTATAAAACCATGTTTCTATAGAATGTGGTTTTACCCAATTCCATGTAGTGTTAACCACATGTTTGAATCATGGTTTGATAAACCCCAGAACTAAACTATGTGGCATACCTTATTTAATTAGAAGTAGAAATTTACAATTCTATATATTTTTTAATTTTTACCCCAATATCCACTTTATCATCCCATTCATCTTCTTTAAACCCCCATTAACTTATTTCTCCTCCATAGTGATTGCCATGGATTTATTCATGTTTTTTGTAATATTGTTAATGTTAATGTTCTATGAACCTATTTTATTCATCTCTTGCATTCCTTTATTTGGTTTCATGACCCAATATTGTTAGCGAAACATAGTGATTGTGGTTTCTATATTTTATCTTGGGGGAGTTTCTGTTTTAGGTTTCATATTGGTTATTTAAATGATTTATTGTCTCCTTCTCGGGGATTAATGAAATGTATAATGAAATTTGGGATTTGTGGATAGTTTGTTCCATGGTGGATTCTTTAATCATAAAATTGTGATTAATTGCCTTTTTAATTCATGTTTTATACCTATTGTGACATGTATTAATCGTAGTTACTAGTATTTTTAAAAGAACATAGTTTCTTATTGGTTTTAGTCAAATTGAAATGGGGTGCATTTCATATTTTAATGGCTTAAATATGAATTTATATAACAGTGCACAAAAAGTGTTTCAAGAAAATATTCTAATAGTCATTCTAAATTAATATGTAAATAAGTAATCATGTTATGTTTTTTAAATGTATTTAGATGGTATTTGTCTTAAAATTACAGTTATCTTTTGGTTCTTTTACAAATATTTTAAACTCTTTAACTATATGAGAATTGATAAAAATGTTTATGTGATTTTGTTTTCTTAAAATAATTATATCTTAGTTTCTAAAATTATTTTTTAGAGGCCTTATTTTACTTTAAAAAGTGTATTTACTTGATAAAAACACAAATTTGGAATGTTGTTCTTTTGTTATGTATTTAAATTGGATGAAATTTCCACCAATATAGGACATGTTAGTTTAATAGATATTCTTGATGAGAGGGGTTGTCTTAGTGAAAGATGTGTAGTAGTAAGGGTATGATTATGAGACTTGTTCATATATATTGCTTTTGGGAATTCTTGATAGCTCAAATACATCTTATTTATCATGAAGAACTAAGAATACCTAGTGGGATTTATTCATAAACACGGTGCACCAATTTATTAATTTTCTCTACCATGAGGTCCCTAATATGGTGTTTTCCATGACTTCAGATTTTCTCCCACTGTTAGGCCTAATAGGGTATGATCAAGAATTATACCGGTTGGATTGAATCAATATTACTAATAGGATTTATCATTTTTTTATAAATTTCCCAACAAACTCTTTGGTGTTACCATGATTTCTTGTTCTTAGATATGTATCTTCAGTTATTATTTCCTATATTTTTGTGATAGTTGATTAAGGTATATTCTATATCATTAATCATTTACCATTATTATTATTATTATTATTATTATTTATTAATTTTATAAATATATTGTTTTTCTAAAAATAACAAGTGGATTTGTTTTAATTTAAATAATATTTCTTATAAAGTATTTGGTACTTTCTCTTTATTTTACTCACTTATTGGAATTC
Organism: Viscum album; assembly: GCA_963277665.1. Classification (NCBI taxonomy): domain Eukaryota; kingdom Viridiplantae; phylum Streptophyta; class Magnoliopsida; order Santalales; family Viscaceae; genus Viscum; species Viscum album. The sequence goes on from OY728159.1 coordinate 152,515,659, forward strand.
CTCAATGAAAGGTTTTAAAAATGAGACTCTTATACTTTATATTGAATGGATTAAAATTATAATGACTTATTATTATTATTTTTAAATAATTTGAAAGATATAATATTTATAGTTGTATTTCAAAATAGTAGTATGTGGATTTATTTCTAAACATTATAAATGATGTGTTGGGATGAAATATACTGGTATTTTGTGCACACAACTATCATATTTTAGTTTTAGTTCAGATTCAACATAGATGCAACAAATGATGATGATTAGGATTTTTTTGGGTGGGTTAGAGATGAAAAGTGAAGATATTTTACCTTGAACCTGAATATAGGTGATTGCAGTCTTGTTTATATTTTTCATTTTGTTTAACCTTCATATTTTGCCACATCGATGCTCCCATTTTACTATTCTTGGATTGTTTTATATTTTTTATTAAATCATTTATTTTTTATGAATTTAATTTTTATTCTTACTCCATGTTTGGTGTTGGGTGTCTTATAGATTTTTTTTCAAACATGTATGGATCTATAATGTATGTAGTAGTTATTTTAGACATCCAAAATGATGATCAATGTTTAAAAATGTTTATATGGAAAATCTTTCCCTACTGAGTATTGTTTCATGTCCTGGAACTTATTTCCACTACATGGGTATGAGGAAAACCCTCTACATATTTATACATGGTGGCTCAGATATCAGTTTAGGATATCTTATGTTGGTTTGTGACAAATGTCATCATTCATAATGTTTTTTATAATAATTTCATTATTACCTAATTATTAAATGATATTTAATAATATATTTATTGATATTATTAACTTTTATTAGAAAAACCGAAAATATCTCCCTGACATATTTTTTTTTCATAATTAAAAATATAGAACATATTATATAATAATACATTAAAAAATGAGAAAATCAATTTTTTCAAAAAATTATTTAATTTTGTTAAAAATTTTATTTTTTTGTATAAATGATTTTCTAGCTGTTTAATGTTTTTATCATAGATTAATAAATTTCAAGAAAAATTTCCAAAATTAAATATAACATTTTCAGATAAGTTATTTGACTAATAAATCATATTTTATTTCAAAATTATTATTTCATACATCAAATAACATATTTTATTATTTACCTAAATATTCAACTATTTTAGAAAATTTATTAAAATTCACTATTAACTAATTATGATGCTCTAAATATAAAATTTTAATCTATTTTATCATAATAATTTAAAAATTATTTAAATTTAATTTAAAATACTGGTCATTAATAAATCATTTTAAAATAATTTATTTATTTGAGTTATATTAATTATATAATTATATTTATTAATAAATAATCATTTATGGTTTTTACTAATACTTTTTATTTATTTTATTACTTTTTTATCTACACAGTAACCCACAATAGTTATTTTTTTATTCCAATGACGTTTTTATTATTCTGGCGGCCACATCACTATTCTAATGATTAGGTCACTTTTTTAGAAACTATATTTTCAATGGTTATATTTACTTTCAATAACATATATATTATCCTTAAATAATACACATTTCATTCAATTAGTCTTCCATCAAGGTTCACTATATTTATTTTACAAAATTATCACCTTGATTTTAATCATATACATTCTTATTACAATGGTGTTTGCGACATTGGTATTTATAGGAAAAAAATGAAAATATGGATTTACCAATTCTAGTGATTATATTTATTTGTGTTTATTTACCCATTGTACTTATTTTTATTTTTGGGAATATATTTATACTCTGTATGTAATGTTATATATTAGAGAAATAAATTAGTGTTAAGTAGTGCATATGTGTTATTACTATTATACATTATAATATATTAGAATATAAATCTAAATATGACACACATAAATATAATAAGAAGGAAGATTTAATATAGGAAATCCTAGGATATTATTATAATTGTAATAATAATTGTAATATCCAATTTTTAGTAGTTAGTAAAATATGTAATGAAGAACCTATATCACTCAATAGCCCAAACGAGACCTCCACATGCCCATGCATATTCCCTGATCACTCAATGTTGAGGACCAACTTTAATAGTAAATGTATACTACTAGAGAATGATTTACCTTCTTTTAGAAATAACCTTAATTATTTTTGGATTCAACAAAAAATCAAAAAAATGGGACCCTCTATTGGATTTCTACAGTCCCCATATATTTAAAAAGTAATAATAATCTATATGAACATAGAACTATATAATAAGATTTTATATATAAAATAAATACAAATATAAAATAATAAAAATCAGAAAATTAAAAAGACTAGATATATTCAAGATGACACCTCCTAATGATGTTCATCCCCATTATTCCACTACCCAATGGTCTCTTACAACACTACACTAACACTTCTTAGTCTATATATTACCTTAGTATCTATCTCTATAAACCTGGTTGTACATGTAATGCCACATTAAAATATTCTTGTTTATTGAGTGACACATATCACATGTGTGTACAATGACTCAACATGAAACACTAAGAGGCCTAAACTCCCATTAGTATATATAATTAGATGAATTAATTTGTGTATTTATTTAGTATTTAATATAAAATATTATATTAACTTTTTATACATTAATAATATTACAAAGGATACCCATTACAAATCACATAAAAAAAATAATGTCCCTATTCACTACTATTTGGAGTTATAATAAAGAGACTGTATTATAACTAATGCACCATTAAGATGATATATAACTACTTCAACCATCTCTAGATGATACAATAATAAATTATATGTATATCTTCAATGTCCAATCCACAAGGGTAAATAAGTATTAATGATGCTTTGAAAGATAGAAGAGGAAAAATAACTCATCAACATATATTAAGGCATCTCAGTTCCCATCCCATCATGAGTCATGATACCCTAGTATTCATCCAATTAATCAAAATATACATATAAAAAATTATATAAAATATATTTTTTATTATTATAAATAAAAGTCACACTACCTTTATAAAATAATATTATATTAAAAAAATTGAAAAAAAATATGCACACAGAATAAAAACATGTAAACTAGATTATCAGCAACATATATACCCATTTAAAGGAAATTTTGTTTATATATAAAAAATAATAAGATATATAAATCATACATCAAATGGTAACCCAATTCAAATAAAATTACAATATATAAACTACTCTATATAAAATCACTAAAATCAATTCTTGATGGAATCACCTATCAAAAATAACCATGTCAACTCACCCAATAATATATATGGTATTTCCAAATAAATTTAAACTAACCATTTAAAATACCATCCCACTAAAAATCCAATATTCTAGATACAATTTTACATAAACCCCATTAATATCTATATATTTTATCATTTTAAATCAATAACTCCTAAAATATTCTTCCCAAATCCCAAATTAGCAAGAGTTTACAACACTTTTTATAGCACATAAAAGTAAGATGTAATATTTTAGGACACATATCCTATTAATATTATCATCATCCCCAAATCCCAATACAACCAAAGTAATACCAAATGGGAAATCCAAAATCACACACAACCAACTCCCCTTTAACCATCACATAAATAAAAAATTCCTTTAACTTGCTACAATAATGGCATAAAACTCTTAAAAAAACATCAATAATGATAATGTAATCACCCACTTGTATAAATTCTAAAAACAATTATCAAATAAATATCTAGGAGGAAAGATAATATATATTAAAAGAAAAAAAACTAGTAATCAATGTGAATGGAAGAGAGAGTTTGATAGAGTTACATAATCAATATAAAAATTTCACAAAAAAATAAACTAAAAAATGTTAGTAAGGAAAACCCAATGACATCCTAACTATGAAAAAAATTGAGGAAGTAAATAAAAATATATCTGACCAAATAAGTAACAAAAAAACATCTATCTTAACTACCATCGTAAAACATAACCTCAGTTAATCATCATAGGTTCCCTAATAATGATTAAGAAACCAAATTTTTAACAAACTAATTTTATCTAGTCAAAAAATATTCTAAATTTATGATCCCACTATAGTTCATTATATAGATTACTTACATCGAAATATAATATATTCAACACATGAAATGATTATAATGAAATAAATAATCCATTTAAAAGATGCTCAACCAATACTAGGTCTCTAAAGAAATTCCTTCACATTGCACATGTAACAGCCAAAAAAATGTAAAAAAAATTTATGTCTTATTAATATTAATTATTATATTTTATAGAGTCATATTCACTATACTAATTTGAAGTAATTTTTTAGTAGAATAAGAATGTTCTTTTTCAAACCAAAATATTTTTCATATATTGTATGGTTTATTCTAAAATTAAATGTATAAACATTATATATTTTATTTTATAAAGTGGAATTAATTTTTGATATAATAAGACCAAATTTATATTAGTTTTAATCTTTGGGATATTTTTTGAAAAGATTGATTTTTGGGATAATAGTGAAAAAATATCATTTTTTATAAAAAACTGTTATTTATTTTCTTGTATTTAAAAATTTTACTATATTTGTTATTGGTTTTAAATTAAAAATTGAACCACTATATTAAATTTAATAAAATTAATTTCCTATTAATCATAAATATACCTGTTTTTTTCAAATAAAATCAATATTTTGATCAAAATGAAATTTTTTATGAAAAATAATTTTTCATTGTATTTTTAATTCTTATATTAAAAGTAATTATTATTAATTATGGAAATTGAATATTGAAATATGGATTTAATATTTAGATTTAAAAGGCTCAAATTTAGTAATGATTTTAATTCCCTTATTTCTTATAATGAATATTGACTATGGTAAAAAAAGTCACCATATTAAAGGGTAAATTGGGTAAATTAAGGATAAAACTAAGTGATGAGATCAGAAAAATTTCTCTTTAATCATATTGGATGCTATTATTTTAAAAATTATCATCTTAAATTCAAAAAGTAATTTTTTAGAGCCACATAACAATGTAGTGACTTAGATTTATTTTAAAACACTGAATAATTACAAGATTTTCACTACCGCACTTATACAAGGGAACCCCTATCCTGTATTATTCAAATAATTTGAGCCATATTTCTTGACTAATAAATACCCAAATAAATTTCCAAAATACTTACCCAAGTTATAAATGTATTTGTCTCACCAAAGGATCAATATTAGAAGGATTAATGTGTAACCCACAAGTGGTTTTCCGAAAAATAGGTATAACTCTTAATCGAGTGTTTTCATATTTATTTATTCTTCCACCTCTTTCAAATAATAATTAATATTTATGATATAATAAAATGAACATATTAAATTTAATTAATGGTTATTTTTTTATGTAAGAATACTTTTACCACTCTTTTTCAATCATATGAGAAATGTAAACTTATCTTATGTGTATTTGTGGACTACTACAATCATAAAGTGATGTGTCCCATTTTTTCATAAGAAACATATATGGATGAATATAATGATGGATTAAATTAATATATATATAATATTTAGGAAATAATAATTATTTTTTTAAGATGAAATGTTACTTATATTGTAACACTTGAATCTGTTATAAAATGATAATATCACCCATGTGTACATGTGGGCTTCCAGCTCTACAAAGCGATGTGATTAGGTTTTCATTAATGACTCAAATTTATAGTAATAAATATGGAAATAATTAATAAATATGCACATATATGAAAAATACTATTCTTTAAAATATAATACAGCTACATTATTTATTTTCCACCCAATGGTAAAATGAAAACATCATTCATGCGTACGTACAGACTGTCATCTCCAGGAAATAATGTGCCTAATTTTTCATGAATTCATTAAATATATGGTATTAAAATATTATTTAATGTATAAAATTCTCATTATGACATATTTAATATTTTTAACATGATTTAAAAATAACCCATTTGACCATAGTCAATTCACTAATGTTATTTTGAGGTAAAAAACAGAATGAACTAAAAATATGTCATGTAAACATAATTGATTTAGTAATTAAAAAATCATGGTAATAAATGAAATAAAATAAATAATTATAATTTATTAAAATTTAAAAATTTTATTAATAAATTGAATAACTAATATATTTTTATTATTCACTTGTTAGTGAACGTACACCCCTAGACGAGACATAAGGTTATCGATTTTTCATTAAAACTATGTTTTAAAGAATTCATATCAAATATTTCTCCCCTATTTATATAGTATTAATAATTATCCAAGAATACTTTTATTTATAGATAAATAAACATTAAAGGTTGGTTAAAAAATTATTTCTTCAAAATGTTTTAAAACATAATCCTTTTTTACATTTACCACTGTGTAAAATAATGTTTTTAACATATATGATTTGACCATATATTCCCACCATCAAAATTTTTTTTCATTATAAATATTCATATAAAAGTCTTCATGTTTTTTTAAATAATATCAGATTCAAATTCTTTTTGCAATATTATTCTTAAGGAGGTTTCAAAATAAATGAACACATGTCTATATTTTCAAGAAAAAATTGATGGTGCTTTAACTTATGGGATCAAATGATATTTTCAAGGATTTTTTGATGAAAAGAACAAGAATATGTTTTTGTGATACAATAATTAATAAGTATATATGATAATGGGTGAGCTCGATATAGATCATGATGATGGGTGAGCCCAATATAGATCTCTAATACATTGGGTAATGATTATTCCTTAAAGGTTAAAAGGGAGGGAGATAACCTAAAAGGTTACCCCTATAAAATTAATTAGGAATCACTTATTTTGATATAGGTTAAACATGAATGAATATAAAAAATTAATATTATTATGCAAGATACTTATTTCATGTTTTTTAAAAGATTTATTGAAATCATTTCAGTTCACAATGAAATTATTTTATATAAACATTTAATGGTTAATGGTTTTTTTATTGATTGTTTTCTTGATTTCTCATATACTACATGTTAAAAAAATTATTCTCTACACTTCTAATGGGTTTGAAAGGTTTTATTTGATCAAAGGTTTATTTTCTTGTGTCGATTTCTTTTATTCATGCATTCAATGTTTAATTGTGAAAATCCTAGAAATATTAATGGTGTATCAGGTTTGTTTCACTAGACTAATAATATTAATTTATATTTATATGCCTTAATAAGATTTTTTGACCATAAAAAATTGTAAAATGTTTTTCATAAGATATATGGATTATAAAAAACTATTTAGTTTTCAATATTTCCACTATAGAAACTTATTTCAATAAAATTTGAATCACCTTGAATGAAAAAGGGTGTAAATATAAGAAATTATTTTTTTAGAAGAAATTGCACACTGTGTATAAATGTCCACTATTAGGCAATGGCGTTCCTAATTTTTTTTAAAAATTAATCAAAAAATATCTTCGAAATATATTAATATGAAAACATTGTTTTAAACCACATAATTATGTGTTGATTGTTTTATAGAGTATTATATTTGGTATTAGAGAAATGTGAAGAGAAAAAGTTCATGATTGATGAAATAATATTGTCTTTTAAACCATTATATAATCAAGTAAATATATGTGGAATCCTTATATAGGTTGATGAGGATTATTTTAGTGGTGATTCCTATAGAATTCTTTTGGATAAATTGGTGATTCCAGGAGAATTATTGTAGATGAGGTGGTGATTCCTAGAGAATTGTTTGTATCCTTCTTATAACATTGGATATCATTCTGGTAAAAATCTTCATTATATGTCATTGGATATCAGCCTTGTATAATTATTCTTGGTATAAGTATAATGATTTATTATGATGATCATCAATTTTTAAGACATGTGTTATGAAAGGCACATTGTTTAGAACATTTTTTAGATGATTAAACGATACCATGATACCAAAATTTCATATTTCCTGATCAATTAAGAATAGTAGAAGTTTGGATTGGAATTTTAATCAAGAAGGATTTTTATTTTATTATATACTTAGAATTATTTATATGACTTTATTTTGGGCCGCATATAAAAATTTATGTCCAACCAAGGGATACAACAAGGCTAGACCTCTACCACACGTAGGGGGACCCAAGGAGTCAAACACTATAGGAAGTCCATCTATAAGAATCCCCTTAAGTGGTAGAAGTGGTTATTGTATAATACCACACACATGCCTGTGTATAGGTCCCATAGATCACACACCCACTTGTGTGTATGGGTTGGACCAGAAGCCCATTGGGAAGATCCCATGGACTTCTTCTATCATGGCTTATGTTGGCATTCTATAAAGTAAAATATATGTGCTAACCATAATGTTAGCTCGAGAGTCTTTAGTAACTAATGTTGAGAAAGTGTAGTTTTGAACAAAACATTATGTTTTTATTTAAAGGGGGAGATTGTTGAGAAAAATACTCTATCTAGTTGTGATAACATTGATGCTCACAAATACCCTTAATTTTTTTCTAATGTTTTAATTTTTTAATAATATTGCAGGAATTTATTATTCAATATATTTTTATTTCTGGAAACAATATTTAGATTCTTTAACAACGAGAATTAATTTCTAAGTTATTCACATTTAGCGCATTCTGGAAACACTATCCATTCTCTACATATTCGAGATATGCTTTAGCGTGTTTTGGAAAAACTGTTCATACCCTACAAGGAGAAACGTAGCGTAAGGATGAAGTGAAGTGTATACTTTATGAGTTACCAGAAAAGTATGGAAGAGGAACCCTACGTTAAGAAGGAACCCTATGTTTGGGCTGTTGAAAAGTATGGAAGGAGAAATGTACGTAAGTGTTAAATGTTACGTTTGTTTCTCAAAAGTATGGTTTATCAACCTTACTTTTCTGAACAGCCATATGATCTTAGAAATGTTTTGGTGAAGTTACTTTCATTTGAATGCTTATAAAAGTATGGATCTATCATCATACGTTTAAAAGATGAAGAGAAAAAGTATGGATGGCCAACGCTACGTTTGTGATCAACCATACATTGCCAACACTACATTTGTGATCAACCATATGTTGACAAAATTACGTGTGAAGGATAAATCATCAACCTTGTGTTTATGATCTACATTACGTTCAAAGGATGTATACTATACAACTCAACCTTATATTTAGTGTCAGATATTTTAAAGTCGATATTATTTTGCAACGATCAGAAAGCTGATTATTAGACTGATTTCAATCTGGATTTAAAGCTGTTTTTTAAGCGTGAATTTGACTGTTTCGAAGTCGTTTTATCATTCATTTAAGTATCAAAATAAAAGTATATTTTTATGCTGAGTCTTCAAGGAAGTTATGACTACTCTGTAAATTCAAATGATTGAATATCGTAAGTCAAAAGGATACTTTTGTGGATCCAAATTTATAGGAGAAGTGCTCATAATTATTATATATGAGCTTTTCTGAACAAAAATAAAGGAGGGGAAGTTTTGTAAAAAAATGGTCATTCAAAAAAAGGAAGAAAAACATAGACTATCAAAAATACAGAACTGTTGATTAAAAGGAGAAACAACACTCTCTTTATTAAATAAGAAGAATCACGATAGAATATTTAATCGTTCTATATTGACGATCTACTGTGAGTCTTCTACTCCTGATGTTTTGAATTATATTTCAATACTTACTGCAAAAGGATATACTCATACTGACTCTTTTGTGAAGACCATTATTTCTAAAGGTGACGATCCATCTACTGTCAATTACATACTATTGCAATTGTGAAGAATATCTGGAAAGTATTTTCAAAGTACATAAATCTTTATTTTCCATTCTTGAGTGATCGGCTTCTCGTACTAAGATGTGTAGGTTCAATGAGTTAACCCGAAGGCTTTGTATTGCCTTAGATTGTAAAGGTGTCAACTGCCTGTACTCAGTTGTTGAAAGTTCTGTTGAAACGAGGACCAGATAGTGAAAGTCACCAAGCTCGTGGAGTAGAGCATTGGTGGAGTGGACTAGGGGCCTTCTGTTCCCCGAACCACTATACATCATATGTCTATGCACTTCATATTTCCACTGCATTAATCTATGTTATTAATGATATTGGAAAAAACATGATCTCACGATTATTTTTGAAAAGACACAATTCACCCACCTCTTGTGTATATATTGTATAATCTGATCCAAAAATTGCCCTCAAAGGTTGAGCTTTCTAATAAACCCTTAACAAGCTGAAATTGATTATACACTGAGAAGGATGACTGATACAAGAGAGGGAATGTCTATGGTCCGAGCACCATACATCAATGGAGAAAACCATGGATGCTGGAAGTCTTTAATGATTATCTATCTGAAAAACCTTGTATACAGAGTATGTTCTAAGATTCTGGCTCCATATGAAATACCAGAAAAACCTGAAACATAGAGTGCATCTACTGAAGTAGAATATGATATGAACTCAAAGTTAATGAATGCTATTATATGTGGTCTAGGACCATATGAATTGAACAGAGTATCTCAATGTCCGACAGCATATGAGATGTGGAAAACTATTACTATTTCTTGTGAAGGAACTAACAATATAAGGGAAATGAGATATGATACTGCTAAGCTTAAATTTGATACATTTATAATGATTGAAGGTGAATGTATTACTAAAATGAATGGAATATTGGAAGAGATTTTCAATAAGATAACTAATTTGGGAGATCCCATTAAACAAGTTGATCAAGCTTTAAAATTTCTGAGGGTACTACCTACAAGATAGAATGAAATCTCTGCTACAATCAGACAGTCGACACCTGTCAAAGAATTCACCATGAGAGAACTGATTGGAACACTAATGATGTATGAATAGGAGATTCATGATGAATCTAATGAGCATAAAGTTCTTATCAAGAGAGATGACACTGCCCTGAAAGTGTCATCACAAAGAAAAAACAAAAAGATGAAGAAAAGTGTAAAAGTGAAATCAGAAAGTTCTAATTTAACAAATTTTAATGTGGAATTGGATCAGATAGCCAGAAAATTCACAAAATTATATATAAAGAATAAGGGATTCAGAAAACATTCAAAAAGGATGACAAGGAAGTTTGATGCTATGAATGCAAGAAAATGGGGCACAACAGACCTGATTGTCCTCAGATTAATGAAGACAAGAAAAAGAAATTCATCAAAAGAAAATATTATGAGCATAATGACAAGAAAGAAATGAAAGTTACATGGAGTGTATCTGAAGACTTCAGTAGCACTTCTGAATCAGAATCAGAGAAGGAAGAAGTAAATCTGAAATCCAACATGTGCTTCATGGAAGAAATAGATGAGGTACAATCTTACTACTCTTCTGACTCTAGTTCTGAATCTAGTTAATCTAATAAAAAACATGCAAACTATTGCAATAGTCTTGAAGAAAAATATGATTCTCTACTTAAGAAGAATAAGTCTTTAAAGAAAAATTTGAAGGATGTTTCTGATGAAAAAGATACTATGATGAAAAAATATTAGGAGTTAACTGAAAATTTTGACTCAATTAACACTAACAATACAAATTATGAATCAATGATAAAATCACTACAAACTGAAGTGAAATCTTATAAAAATTCAGCCCTTGTTTTTACTAAAGTAGAAAATACTTTAAATTAAATTCTTGGGAAAATGTCATTAAAAAAGAAAGATTTGGAATTGGCATTAAAGGTGAAAAACCCATGCTATACAAGAATTATTTTATTCCAAGTGAAAAAAGACTAAATTGTAATTACTGTGGAACAAGGGGACATATTTCTAAAAACTTCTTCTTAAGAAAAACCCAAATAAGTTGTATTAAGAAAGATTTTGTATCAAATTATTTGTTTGACTCTTGTGAAATTATAAAAACAAACAAAGTATGGATTCCCAGATCTCTGCTGGCTAACACCCCTAGACCCAACAGAATATGGGCACCAAAGAAAATTGTGTAAATACCTTTGTAGGAAGAAGGTCACAAAAAAGGACATATGGTATATGGACAGTGGCTTCTCAAGATATATGAGTGGAAACTCATCGAAATTCACTACACTGACTCAAAAAATGGTGGACTAGTTACATTTGGTTAAAATGCCAAAGGGAAGATCATTGGTATTGGAATAGTTGGAGATCCAAAAGATATCTCAATCAATAATGTACTTTATGTACAAGAATTGAAACACAATATGATAAGTATCTCTCAACTATGTGATGATGGTTATGCTGTTGATTTTTTTAACAATTGTTGTTCTATTTTCAAAAATAAACTGCCTAAATTTAGAGCACCTAGAACTGACAATGTGTATACCCAGGATTTAAATTCCTTTTGTAAACAACAAGTAAACTGCTTAACTACTAAAGTGAATGAATCTTGGATCTAGAATAGGAGACTTGGAAATTTTAATGTATATTTTTTAAATAAATTATATAAGAAACAATTAGTTTCTGATTTTCCTAGTCTCATATTTGAAAGTAACATATTCTGTGATGCTTGTCATCTTGGCAAGAAACACAAATAATCCTTCAAATTTGTTAACATAATTGCTACATATAAACCTCTTGAACTTATCCAAATGAATTTGTTTGGACTTTTAAGAGTAGTAGTCTTGGATGGTAAATTATATGTATATGTTTTAGTGATTACTATTCTATATTTACTTGGATTTTTTTTAAAAATTTAAAAATGAAGATTTTATTTTATTTGGATGTTTTTATGTAAAACTATTCATAATGAAAAAGGTTTTAAAGTAATTTCATTAAGAAATGATCATCGTGGAGAATTTTAGAATCATGAATTGAATTCCTTCTGCTCAAGTATGGGTATTAAACACAAATTCTTTGCACCAAGAACACCTCAACAAAATTGAATTGTTGAAAGAATAAAAAGGACTATTCCTGAAATTTTTAGGAATATGCTAAATGAATACAATATTCGTACCTATTTTTTGGGAAGAAACCATAAGACCAGACTTCTATATAAAGTATAGAGTTTTAATTAGTCCTCTTTCAGAAAAGACAACCTATGTACTTTGGAATAACAGAAAACCTAAAGTAAATTACCTTAAAGTTTTTGGATGTGTGGTTTACATCTTGAACACCAAGGATAATCTTGGTAAGTTCGATCCAAAATCTGATGAAGGCATTTTCATTGGATATTAAGCTACCTCCAAATCTTATAGAATCTATAATAAGAAATCAAGGATTTTCGAAGAATCAGTTCATGTGAAATTTGATGAATCTGATACCTTTGAGAAAAAGACAGAGAAAATGGATGAATTTGACTCTAATGATAACATGAGACTTGAGATCTTGAAAAATTATTTTGGAAAAGATATAAATTAAATTCAGTCCTGTTCAGAAGAACATGATACTAAAGAACCTATGAGTGTACTACCTAGACAGTCTAGAACCCTAAATAATGACCCTTTAGAAACTATAGTATGTGACTTTGACACATGAATAAAAACTAGAAGAAATATATGGAATCATGTATAATTCTATGCCTTTCTATCTCAATTAGATCCCATGTCTATATAAGAAGCTTCAGATGATGAAAAATGGTTGATAGTAATGCAAGAAGAATTAAACCAGTTAAAAAGAAATGAAGTCTGGGAATTAGTTGAAAGACCCCATAATTATCCAGTTATAGGAACCAAATGGGTCTTTAGAAATAAGTAAGATGATCAAGGAATAATAACTATAAATAAATCAATAATTGTAGAAAAAGGATATAATCAGGAAGAAGGTATAGATTCTGTTGAGACCTTTTCACCTTTAGCTTGATTAGAATCCATTAGAATCCTTTTAGTCTATGAATATCATATGAACATTAAATTATTTCAGATGGATGTTAAGTCTGCCTTTCTAAATAGTTATTTAATAGATGAAGTTTATGTTGATCAACCTCCTGGTTTTGAAAATTCTCAAAAACTAGATTCTATTTTTAAACTTACTAAAGCTCTTTATGGACTTAAACAAGCACATTGAGCTTGGTGTGAAAGATTTTGCTCTATTCTATTGAAGAATGATTTTACTGTTAGAATGAAAGATCCAACACTTTTTAATAAAACTATAAATACTAATATTTTATTTGTTTTAAATTTATGTTGATGATGTAATTTTTGGATCAACTAATAAATCCCTTTGTCATGAGTTTTCAAAGATAATGCAAAAAGAATGTGAAACGAGCATGATGGGAGAATTAATTTTTTTAGGACTTCAAATTTATCAAAAAGTTTTTGGAAATGTTTTGAATCAAAGAAAATAAATTACTAATTTATTAAAGAAATTTGGACTTTAAAACAACAAGACATATACCACTCTTATGTGTACTAATATAAAACTTGATTTGGATGAAACTGGAAAATCAGTTGATAGCAAGTTATATATAGGTATGATTGGTAGTTTATTATATCTTACTTCTATCAAGCCAAATATAATGTATTCAGTATGTATTTGTGAAATATTTCAATCAGATCCTAAAAAATCTCATTTAATTGCTGTTACAATAATATTTAGATATTTAAAAGGAACTATTTTTCAATCTCTTCATTAACCCAAAACTTATGATTTTAATTTTATTTCATATTCAGATGCAGACTTTGGGAGTTGTAGATTAGATAGGAAAATAACTTCGGGTACTTGTCACTTTTTAGGGAAATCCTTCATGTCATGGCCAAGTAAGAAACAACATTTAGTTGCCTTCTCAATAGCTGAGGAAGAATATGTTTCTGCTCGAAGTTGCTATGTACAAGTGGTGTGGATGAAAAAAACTCTTATGGAATTTGGACTAAATTTTAATAATATTCCTATTTTATGTGATAATACTAGTGCTATAAATATTTCCAAAAATCCTATTAATCATTCTAGGACTAAGAATATTGATATCAGACATAATTTTCTAAGAGATCATGTTATTAAAAAGGATATATCTTTGGAATTTGTAATTACTAAATTTCAATTAGCTAATATTTTCACTAAACAACTTCCCACTGTAAGGTTTGATTTTATTAAGGGTGAGTTAGGTCTATTTAATTTTAAATAAAGTTTTATTTTACTATAATGTTTCATTATTTTAATAAGGTTTAAAATAATTTAGTTATTTGTTTTTCAAGTAGAATAATTTTTTTCTCTCTCTTATTTTCCCAGCATAATAACTTTTATTTATATTTAAAATCTATGTAATGATTAATGAAAACTCGGGAATCAAGGCTGTCAGAAACCTTTCTAATTCTGAACCTTATCATTTCCACCAAAACCCTTTCGAACCTGCGAAACCGCACCACTACTTGTCAACCCTAATTTTCGAACCTCTAAAACCCTAACCTTCAAACCTTCAGAGATTCTCACAGAAATGGAAAATACTAAGAGAGATGATGAGACTGAGACCAACAATGCCAAGAAACAACACTCACAAGGAAGGAAAATCTTACAGGGAAAGGTGATTGATCTATAACGGCTATTTCAGATGAACTTGTTGTTAAAACAAGAACTGTCATTTTAGAATCTCGAACAGACCATCAAAATTGAGAATACAAAATTTTGGTTTGAGGAAGAACATCGATATTTATTTTAAACTATTCAATTAATTTTAGGAGATCATTCTGACACCATGCTATCTAAGATAGAGAATAGAGATGTTTTGACCTCTTTAGTTGAAATTAGTCAGATACTAAACTTCCCTCATGATGGAGTGTTTCATTTTTATTGGAAAAATATTAGTGATTCTATGCATAAATATGAAGACATTATTTCTTTTTTGTTTGGATCTACTAACATAAGAAAAATGTTTGTTACGTATTTGAAACCAGATCAGAAGATTCTTGTGAAATTTTTACAAATAGAGACTGCACGAAGAATGTCAGAGCTGGAAAAGATATTCTATCCCAACATGTACATAATGTAACTTCTACTCAGTGACATAGAATTAAATTTTCCTAGGTACATGGTGAGGTACCTGAGTTACCGTTATCACAGTACAGCCAGAATGAATTTCTACTCTTTTGGTCGATTTATTTCCAAACTTTTTTTCAAAAAGGATATGGTGGGACTGGTGGATTCCAGAGTAAGATGTCATCATAGTAATGTTTTTATAGGTGGAACTTTAAAAAAAATTGGCTATTTCTGGAGCACATTAAAAGGGAAAATTTTTTCAGTACGAGCTGTGAAAGAAGAAGATAGTGCACAAGCTCAGTCTTCTAAGTCCAAAGTGGGACAAAATGAATTGAGAGTAAACACTTTTGCAAGAAGAATAAGATTAGAAACTGAAGACACTCAGGAAGAAATAAGTTAGGAGGGACTTCAGACTCTAAGAAAAAGAACTGTTAATGGGGAACTTGTTTCCCCTGTACTGAAAAAAAGATATTTACTCTCTTATAGTTTTGTAAGAGAAGATTATATTGAAAAAGAAATGGAAGATATTATTGAGAGGTCAGAACCAGTAAAGGGACCTCAGATTAAATCTAGAATTCATGAAGAAGCTGAAGGAGAAACTCATGAACAAGATACGGCTATTACAGAATTTGACCCTAATAGAATTGAAGTTGAAAGAACAAAACCAGAAGCTGAAGCCGACATTGAACAGGAGGTTGAGCCTGGTGAGGAAGTGGCCATCCCTCATAAAACTCCAGATGATATTACTTTATAAAATCCGATGGAAGAATAGATTGATGATGTTCGTGCTGAGAATGTTTCTGAAGTTTATACTGAAGTAATTAATGAGGATTTTTCTATGGAAGAGTCTGGAAAAGACTCTGAGGAAAAATCTATGGATCAACCAACTTAGGAGAAGGAAAAACAAAAAGTATGATGCCGAATTACTGCCTTTAGTACTACTACATCATAATGAAATAGAGAATGAGAATCAAGAACAGGGTGCCACTGATTCAAGGAATAAAGAAGTCGAAGAGCTGTACAAAAATTTGTCTTAGTTGGAATCTGAAAATGTTACTCCGAGGAGATCCTTAGAAACAGAGCAGTTGAAATTTCAGAGACCTAAGGGAAGTACAGTTTCCAAGAAAGAAGCTGAAATTTTTAAGATGTATATGCATAATGTGGCTGAAAAATTAAAGTCTAAAATGGTTAGGATGTCAGATTTATCAGATCTCAAATTATTCATGGAGACAAAATTTGCATCTATCAGGACTAGTGAAGCTAGTGGATCAGGTACCTTACCTAATTTAATCAGAAGGTTCCAAGCTATCAAAACTGCAATGAGCAACATGAATGACAGATTGAAAGACCTTCAATGCAACAGTGCTCCTTTTTCAGCCTTGTTAGACAATCAGAAATTTATTGGTTGATCAGCTCACCTCAAATGAACCATAAATCTGATCTGTCTTAAATAAATTCATAGAGAATTTGTCTTTATTTTTAGAGAAAGAAGAAAGACTACTTGAGTTTTTCAAATTCAACCTCATAGAAGACATTGATATGACTCAAGAGAACATGGATCGTATTTTTAGACTTGGTGATAGAATAATGAGAAGACTCAGGGATAAGATCTCAAAAATCCAAGAAGTCATTCAAATTAGATAGAATCTATCTGAACCCTGACCAAACCTTGATTCCTATATTTAACGATTTTTTTACATTTATTGAAAATTTGTTTCATTATATTTATTTTTTATTTTGTTTTACTATCCTTGTTTCATTAAGCCATTAATCCTGATTCACTAATTGATAAACAGTTAATTAAATCATTTACTTATGTTCAGTGCTACTTTAATCTGTGTTATATTCTATGTTTTATCATTATTTTTGATATCACAAAAAGTGGTAGAAATTTTCATAAACACAAAATTTTTTTCTATTTCATTTTATATTTTTTTATTGGGGGAAAAATTAAAATGGATAAATTAAAGTGAGAAATTAAGTTAAATCTAATATTGTATTTATCTTTTCAAAATTCAAAACTATATGTAATTAATTTTTGTATGTTATTTTCATTGGTTATTTTATGGGTTTTGTGATCATAAAAATGGGGGAGATTGTTGATAAAGTGTCGTTTTGAACAAAACATAATGTTGTTATTTAAATGGGGAGATTGTTGAGAACAATACTCTATCTATTTATGATAATTTTGGTGCTCACAAATACCCTTAATTATTTTCTAATGGTTATATTTTTTAAGAATATTGCAGGAATTTATAATTCATTATATTTTTATTTCTGGACGAAATATTTAGATTCTTGAACAACAAGAATTAATTTCTATGGTATTCTCATTTAGCACAATTTGGAAACACTATTCATGCTCTACATATTCGAGATTTGTTTTAGCGTGTTCTGGAAACACTATTCATACCCTACGTGGAGAAACGTAGCATAAGGATGAAATGAAGTGTATACTTTATGAGTTATTAGAAAAGTATGGAAGAGGAACCCTGCGTTAGGAAGGAACCCTATGTTTGGGTTGTTGAAAAGTATGGAAGGAGGACCATACGTAAGTGTTAAAAGTTACATTTGTACCTAAAAACTATGGTTCATCAACTTTAATTTTGTGAACAAACATACGTTCTTAGAAAAGTATGGATCAGGTTACTTTCATTTGAATGCTTATAAAAGTATGGATCTTTCATCATATTTTTGAAAGTTTAAGAGAAAAATTATAGATGGCCAACCCTACGTTTGTGATCAACCATACATTGCCAACCCTATGTTTGTGATCAACCATACGTTGCCAACCCAACGTTTATGATCAACCATACGTTGACAACCTTACATGTGAAGGATACATCATCAACCTTACATTTATGATTTATGTAACATTCAGAGGATGAATACTATACAACTCAACCTTACGTTAGGCGTCAGAGAGTTTAAAGTCGATATTATTTTTCAATGATCAACAAGCTAATTATTAGGCTGATTTCAAGACGGATTTAAAGCTGTTTTTTAAGCGCGGCAATGACCGATTCAAAGCCATTTTATCAATGGTTTAAGGATCGAGAGAAAAGGATATTTTTTATGTCGAGTCTTCAGGGAAGTTACGACTACTCTGTAAATTCAAATGTTTGAATATCGCAAGTCAAAAGGTGACTTTTTTGGATCTAAATTTTCAGGAGAAGTGCTCGTCATTATTATATATGAGCTTTTTTGAACAAAAATAAAGGAGGAGAAGTTTTGTAAAAAATCAATCATTCATAAAAAGGAAGAAAAACATAGTCTATAAAAATATAGACCTGCTGTTTTAAAGGAGTGAAAAATCTCTTTTTATTCAAGAAGAAGAATCATTATAGAAGATTTACTCGTTCTACATCAAAGATCTACTGTGAATCTGCTACTGCTGAAGTTGTGAATTATATTTCTATATTTACTTCAATAGGATCAACTCATAATGACTCTTTTGTGAAGATCATTATTTCTGATGGTGACGATCCATATTTGGTCAATTTCAAGTTGTTTCAATTTTCAAGAACATCTGGAAAGTATTTTCAAAGTTCAAAAATATTTCTTTTCTATTATTGAGTGACCGAATTCTCAAACTAAGCTATGTAGGTTCTGTGAGTGAAACAAAAGGATTTGTTTTTCCTTAAATTTTAATGGTTTCAACTACTTATACTTAGTTGTTGAAAGGTCTGTTGAAATGAGGACGAGATAGTGAAAGTCACCAAGCTCGTTGAGTAGAGCATTGGTGGAGTGGACTAGGGGACTTCTGTTCCCCAAACCACTATACATTGTGTGTCTCTGCACTTCATATTTCCACTGAATTAATCTATCTGATTAAAGATAATAGACAGAACAAGATCTCAAGAAGATTTTTGGAAAGACAAAATTCACCCCCTCTTGTGTATATTTTGGTATAATCCGATCCAGCAACCAATTGGTTGATAAATCATAGAAGATCCAATTTAGAGTTTCAAAATGGGATGAAAAAGTATGAGGGTACTGTTCTCTCATCATTAATATGATTTAAATTAAGTAATCCATATGATATGATCTCTCATTAAAATATTAGAAATCTGGTCAAAGTGAGAGATAGTCTTCAACCACCCATGTGTGTTCCTTTGGGAATGTACCCCTCACAAATGAGGGTTTGTAGACTGAGAACCCAAAAACAATCCGCATTCTATATAGGATATTCTATGTTACTTTGGGAGTTTAAAATGTGACTATGTATGTTTTTACACAAAACAAAAAAATGGTTTTTCATGTTTATAAATATAGGTTCTTTCTGGTTGAGATTCTTTGTGATAGCATTCATTGAAGTGGGATTGTTTACATAGAATCTTTGCGAACCTATTTCCATTTGGGTGAATATCCTTCATGGATGAACCAATAAGGGTCCCCAAACACCTAAGAACCTGTTTATTTGTGATGAAGAAGTAAAATATTAAATAATATATTTTATAGTAGTTATCTGGACTATTAAATTATAAAATATGATACTAGATTGTTTCCATAAAGAGAAGGTAAGTCCATGGACATGATTATGAGTTTTAATATTCTTTATGGATGATCCATTTGAGTTCATCGATAGTGGTTTGTGGAAGAATAAATGGTGACATAATCAACCAAAAATGGAATAATTTGAGAGATGTTACTTTAAGGTATGTTTATGAGATGGGTGTTTGAGATTATTCTATGAGAATGATATTTATTTATGGAAAGACACATAGAAAAAAATATGATATGTGGATATGATTATTTGTGCTCAGAAATATATTATGAGGTGTTGAGAAGAAGATAAATTCTATAAGAAATATATTTTTTTAAAGGAATATGAAATTTACCATGAAAAGAGTTTTTAATGAATATTTGTTATGCAGTGATTAATCAAAATATTTTATGGTGAATAAAATTATTTTTTACTTCTTCACACATTCATAGAATTATCATATGATAAATTCTTCAATAACCAGCAAATCATTTCTTATAAATAGATTTTTGATTCATAGATGAAGATGTGAGATATTCATGGAAAATATATTGATAAATAGTATGTGTGCTGAAGTGCAGATAATATTTTTTGAGAAAATATTCTGTGACATGTTCATATATTAGTTTGATAAGAGTTTATTATACATATAGTCTTTTGTGGCCTAAATGTACCATGAGATTATTATTATATGCACATAATGATAATTTCCTAATATATGATCAATATAGATTTGAGACTATATACAAGAAGAATATATGAAGAATTAATATCTAATTTGATAGTAGTTGTTGATTTATGGTGATTGACTCAGTTGAAACTATTCAAGATCCTACATTCATATAACTATCGTTGAAGAAGTTTTGTTCTCCAATTCCACATAATTAGTGAGGATGGTACTTCATCATTAGAATAATTAATCAAGCAGATAATTTTTGGCACTGTGGCACCTCATAAAATACAAGTGACCAGATATTTGAAAGTAAGACCAATAGACAATGAAAAGGTTCATGAATAGTACATGGGAAAGTGTTATATTGAAAATTTGTGAAGGAAGATAAATAGATCAACCTATAGTGGATCAACCCTTGAGGAAATGAGGATGTTTCCCATTTGGATTCAACAAAAGAAGAATCCGAAGTCTCTAGTGCAGACTCTAGAGAAGGACAATATGGATTCTGGAGACACTCTGGGATGCATTATAAAGAACCTCCTATGAGAATTCATGGGAGATATAGTGTGAATCTATATCAATTTCTATAATCACTAAAAAAATATTATAGTGGAGAATCCATGTTGGGGGGAATAAACAACATGACAAGGAGTAGGTCATTTTATCAAACCTTGTAAATCCTTATGTTCTATTCCTTTGAACTTATTTCTTTATTCAAGGTAATACTAAGAGATACAATAATATTTGATCATGGATTTAATTAGCCACATATTTTTAATTAAAAATAATCGATGTGAAAAAAGAAAATGGATCACTAATTCAACCCATACTCATATCAATGACCTCACACTGATCTGGATACATCAACTTATGTTAGAGTGAAGGACAAATATGAAATATCTGATAGTACACTGTGGAAGGTGATTATAAAATTATTAAACTATATAGGTATTACCATATTTAGTAATGATAAATATCATGGTTTGAAAAATAGTATGATACAATAGAACCCATCACATCGAGTAGATGTGAGAGATACAGTTATAGTAGAATATCAACGATAAATTGAGAATAATACTACACCTTTAGAAGATAAGAAGGATATTTATTTATAGGAATAATGTCTTGAAATTCAATATTTACAGATTTATGAAAAATGTTATACACTAAAGTGATGGTTCTCTAATCTACCAATAAAATATTGAATAAATTAAGAAGAAGTTATGAATTAAACCTTAATGTCAAATAATATAAAATTAAAATATGGTGAAGTAGATTTGGATATATTAAAATGGGTGACGATTAAAGTGTTTATGACTAATTTACTAGAGTAAATGATTTTTTTAGTATCATAATAGGTTTTTTTGAGAAGTTTGATGATTTAACCATAGTTAAGAAGCTGATGAGATACCTTCCAGATTTATTTTACTCAAACATTTATGCATTGTAATACCAAGAAGATCAATCAGTGGATGAACTCCATTAAAAATTCAAAGCCTATAAAAAATAATCAAAATACCAGATTTTAAGAAGAAAGAAAAATAATAGATGGTTTTTAAATTCATGATGAAAGGCAACAATAGAGTTGAAGGGAAACCATCTTCAAGTGGTACAAATGATGAGGAAGATAAAGAGGACCATAATCAAATTATGGATTTTTTTTCAAGGATTCATAATAGATACATATGATGAAAAGGGAAGAAGCCACTAAAGTGCTTCAACTATCATGGGTTTTGAAATTTTATATATGAGTATTTGAATTAGAAATCCAATTTTATTTAATTTGATAAATAAGAAGACTATTTTAATAAAAAGTGTATTAAATACAAAAAGGGTGAATATGAGAGGAAAAATAAGAAGTACTCAAATAAAATTTAATGAATATGATGAACATGGACATTTTTTAATCTTAAATGTAAAGAAATGGGATAGGAGATGAATAAAACTTTAGTAATCATATGTGTTTTATGAAAAAAATAGCTAAAGAAACATTTGAAGGTGGAGAAGGTGAAGAGAGAAACTATCTAGAATGATACTTGAGAGACAATATTAAAGATATTTTTGAGAATTGTCATCAATATATAAGATCAAGGTTAAAAGGATACTTCTAGTTTTTTTTTAGTTTTTGGTCATAAATATTATTCCCGAGAGAACAACATTTCACCAACAAGAAAGAGGTGTGAATAAAGGTGGAGAAATGATTAAAAATGAGATCAAATTATCAAAAAAAGAATCCTATGACTAAGACATCATTAAAACTATTGATATAGAAAAAACTGAATGCTTAAAAAAAGTTTTTATTAGATATGGTTCAGAATGTCATGAAATTGAGAAATTAATAGTTATCAAACCATGTAAAAATTAATAGAAAGTTAAGATGAAGAGATGAACGTTAGTGAAGGAAGAAACAATAACCAGTGTCTTATTTGGGAAACTCAAAAAATATGAGAACAATAATAAAAAATTCTTAGTAATCTGGCTTTATCAACTTGCCAAATCTAAATTAATAGAGAATGAAATGAAACTAATAGATAAAATATTAAGGAAAGTGGTTACAGTTGAAGAAGTTGTATTTGATAATAATTCATCTATATATGATGAATTGAAAATAATTAAGTATGAATGTTGTGAGAAAACTGATCATGATGAAAAAAATTTTATAAAAATTTTAATATCCCTAAATAAAATGATGAAGAAGATGTGGAATGTAAAAACCAATGTATTTCATAATGAAGAGGACAATACATTTACATCACATGTTTCAATCGATAAATAAAGATCAATCACACCCTCTAAGGAATATAAAAGGAAAAAGAAGTCCAAATTGAGAGGAATATTTCATTCTAAATGTTATTTATAAGAAATCAAGTGGTTTATCCTTATTCCCTTTTATATGAATTCTTTGGTACTAACATGAAGATAATTGATGAGAATTGATGAAACCCTTGTGGGGGAGCATTGATAATATAAAAATATTAAGTCTTCACTAAATAGAGAATGTGAAACTTATAAATATATTTATAAAATTGGATGTTCGGGTTTGAAAATCAAACTCTCATCCCATGATCTTAATTTTATTAATCATATCAATTAGGGGGGGTGATTGATTGATTTCAATATGAGAAAAAGGGAGAGCTATATCTTTTACACTTGAACTTTCTTAGGTGTTTTCTAAAGTATGTTTATGATTTAGAATTTTATTGATAAATCATTTTATTTAAAATCTCTCAATGAATAATTGATAATTTTTTATCATGATTTCATAGAAATGGTATTTTACATATTTATTAGACATCTATGGCTGTATATCTCTTGTTTTGTACACCGGGTGAGCCCATATAAACTTAATGTTTATTAACCAAAGTATCATTGATAAGGGAACCATGTGAGACCATTCATCTATTATAATTAATATTGAAATTTTTATAGAAGGGAGAGAGAATGTGTTTAAGAATAAATATGCGATGAGAAGACTGTACATATCCTTTTCATTTATAATCAAAAAGGGGGAAAATATTTACATTATAAAGTAAATAAGTATCGACAAGAAATATAAAGGGGGATATTGAAGAGAAGAAGTTCATGATTGATGAAGTAATTTTGTCTTTTTTGTCAGTATATTATAAGTCAATATATTTGGAAGACTTATATATGGTGATGAGGATTATTGAAGTTGTGATTCTAGGATAATTTTTATGAATGAAGTGGTGATTAAAGAAAAATTATTATGGACTAATTAGTGATACCTTTTAAATTATTATGGATCCATCTTATAGAAATGGATGCCACTGTTGGAAAATTATTATTTATATAGAATTAGATGTAACTCTTGGAAAATTATTCTTGGTATATGTATGATGATTTATTGTGAAAACATTTAATGCCTAAGACATTTGTTAAGAAGGAAACATTTATCAAAATATCTTATACAAGATTAAAGGATACCATATTTAATGAATTTCATTTTTCATGATGAATTGTGAAGAGTAGAAGTTCGGAATGTAATTTTAATCCAGAAGGCGTTGTTTGTCATTCTATATAAGAAACTTTTCTAAGACTCTATTAGGATCCTCATATAAGAATTTAGAGAAAAATAAGGGGGCCACCAAGGATATCCCTCTATCATATGTAGGTGTTCCCAATGAGTCAACCCCCATGGGAAGTATAGCTATTGGAATCCATGAAAGTGGCAGGAGTGATATGTGAGTAAGTCTAAACACGGGACCATGTATTGGGACTATATAGAGTAAACCCTAAAGTGTTCATGAGTTGGTCAAGAAGCCCATAGAGAAGATCCCATGGACCAAAAGTTTTTTTGTCCATGTGGGTGTGCTATCTATTGAAATCATGGTGTCTACCCCGATGATGGATCGAGAGGCTGCAGTCACCACTTTTGAAAACTCTCAGTAGAGCCCCATTAATGTTTCTATGCGTGACTCATAATTAAGAAGGTATTGTTCCCACATCATTAAAATTTTGGAAATATATTTAGTCTTCCAATCCAAATGATCAGTTAAGTGTAGGCCATTTGATCAACCTGGAAGATCATCTTTTACATTCTATATAAGAGCCTTTGCAAATAAACCCCTCATGAATGAGGGGTTGTAGACCGAGAACACAGAAAGCATATGGTCTCCATGCTGGATCATACAAGTCCATTAAATATTTCTAAATATAGCTAAGTATTTTTTAGCACAAAAAATAATTTTTTTTGTGATTTGTATGGAGATAAGTATTTGTGGATGGAGCTGCTTTGTGATAACCTTCCTTGTAGTGGGACTATTTGCGAAGATGAATTAGGCACCTACTACCATGTGGGTGAAGATACTTCTTGGATAAACTAGTAGGGTTTAAAAACCACATGAGAAACTTTTCAATTATGGTGGATAATTAAAATGTTAATGATGAAATCTGATGGGAGTTATGTAGAGTATTACGGTAGTGAATAAGATACAAGTTTTCTTTAAATGTGGAGAGGGTATGGTTTTAGACATCGGTATGAATTTTAAGATGATTTTTGAATGATCCAGGTGAGTTCATGGAAGGTGGTTTGGAGAATAATAATTGGTCCTATAATCAACTACAAACCAAATAATTTGCGAGATAGTCCTTTAAATTTAGTGTCAAAATGGGTGTTTGTGGTTATTCTATGCGAATGATCTTCATTCTTGGAAAGCCTCATAGAAAAAGAAGTTTTTTGTGAACATTATAGTTTGCGCTCAAAAATAAATTATGTGATGTGGAGAAGAATAAAAATTATATATGGAATATCTTTGTATAAAGGCATATGCAATGTTTCATGTGAATAATTTTTTTAGAGATACTATACTGTGATTAATTTAAATGTTTCTTGGAGAACAAATTACTTTTAAAATAATTCTCACATTTTTATAATTATCATGCGAAATATTATTTGGTAAATATTGAATAATTGATAATAACTAATGAGTTCATTCAATGTAGAAGATGTGAGACAATCATGAGGAATATATTGAGAGACAGTGAGTGAGATGAAGTGTTGAGTATATTTTATGAGAAATTATATTTCCACTTGTACAGATATTAATTTGATAATAGTTTCTTGTTTGGATTGTTTTTTAGACTAAATGTACTATATGATAATTACTATGTGTATATAATGATAATTTCTAAATATATATGGAGAATATATTTGAGACTGTAGCCAGAAAAAATATCATAAGAATTTATATCCGAGTTTGTAGTAGTTTTTGATTCAAGAATATCGACTAAGTTGAAATTGGGAAAGATAATTACTGTATATAAATATAATTGAGGATTTTTTGAGACCCATTATCTCATAATAAGATATTTTGGGCCTTAATCATGAGAATAAAGAGTCATCTTGATCATTTTGTTCACTAAGGAAACTTATCAAATATGGGTGATCAAAGAGTTGAGAGTTAGACCAACAAGATTTGTAATGGTTTTTTAATATTACATACCAATGTGTAATCTATAATGTTCATGGAGTAAGATCAATATATTAACCTACAATGGATCATGCCTTAGAGAAATGTTGAAGTTCCCCATGTGGATTCGGGAGGAGAAGTCTCTTGTGTGACTAAGGAGAAGAAGTCCCCCGTGCAAATTATGGATCAGGATCCTGTGGAGTATGGTAACACAATGGGATGCATTATAAAGAACATCTTGTGAAAATTATAGAGAGATAAAATTTTAATACTTATCAAACACTATAATTTTTGAAATAATATTATAGTATATTATTTGTATTGGGGGGAATAACCAATATAGAAAAGAGTATGGATTTCTATCGAACCTTTTAAATCATTGTGTTCTGTTTCATTGAATTTACTATATTATTTAAGGTAAGGCTGAAAGACACAAGAAGAGTTGATTAAGTCTTTAATGATTAAAAATGGATTAATTGAAAATAATCAATGTGTAAAAATAAAATGAATCAATGATTCACCCCCTCCCAGTGATCTCATGCTATTCTGTGTACATCATAATAGTGAAGATAAATTTAGAGGTAAGATTGATATTAATTGACACATTTAAGATATTGTAGTTTATATTTATTTTATCATGAGATATATTTTGATGGTTTATCTGTTTCCTAATCTAAAAAATGTTGACTCAGAATGGTTTTCCATATATGAAATAGGGAATATTACGTAGGGGGAATCTATCATATAATAAACATACATATCAGCAACCTAGAGGGGTCATAATAGAGTAGTTTTTACTATTATTAGCTCAATTAATGTATGTTATTACCTATGTAACCAATTAAATAGGTCAACCAAAATATCCATAGAGGAACATGTATATAGTAGAATATTTTATGAAACCACACCTTCTGAATTTCGATGGATATTCACACTTTTTGAAAGATTAAAGTTGGATTAATACAATGGATAAGATATTTGAGATTTTGTGATGTCTAGAATGTGATTCCCTGATATTTTAAAATAATATTATGTTTAATATTATATACAACATGAAACATTGTTCTTAAATGAAAAACAGTATATTAATATGTAACTATAACCATTATAAAATAGTCATTTTATTTTTCATTTCATGGGTGAGAATTATAATTAATTTCTACAACTTATGTAGATTTTATTTTATAGAATATTTTTTATGAATTAATTTTATAAAAATTAAATTATTTAAAATTTTGTGATTTTTAAGAAATGATTGAATTTTCAGTGAATAGTGAAAAATACCATTTGAAAAAGATGGTCATCTCTTTTAAAAAAATCAAGAAAATTAAAACTCCCATTATATTTTGGATTTAGTCTTAAGATATCAAATTTTAATGAACTCAAACCCAATATCATACATTCAATGGTTAATTTATAACATTGAAATAATAGAAAAGGAATCAAATCTATATGCTCTAATTTTTCTTTCGTTTCAATTTCTGTTCAGTTTAAGATTATTAAAGGAATCTACTCCCCCTTTTTCTTCCTTCTGAACTCCCTAATATGTGGTATCTTACCACTTTTTTCACCAACCACTTTCTATTATCCTATTTTTTTTTCTGATTCCGAAGTATTTGCTAAGTGCTGGGCTCATTCCTGGGTCTTTATAGGCATCAAATCTAGTGGTCCCCTCTGGCCATGGTGCCTTTATTCTAGCCCAAATTGGTGATGTGATTCCCCTAGAACCAACAAAGACTATGTTCTTTGGAAATCATAGACTTAATTTTAGTGGAGTCAGGGTGTGAGTTCTTGGGTGTCAAGTGGAACCTCTAATGCTTTCGCTGATGGTTGTGGACTTTGGTGATGTTCAATGGCCTGCCTTATTGTGGGTTTTTTTGGTGTTTTCTCATGTTGCAGTTTTTGTGTGTGTTTTTGATGTGTTTCTCGGTTATCCCTTTTGGTTTTAGTTTCTCTTCCTGGTGATGATTTGATGAGACAACAGCTGTTTTTTGGTTGTTCAGTGGTGGTCCAGTGAAATTATCTCTCATGTACATTTCCTGAGGAATATTTTTTCGGGTCGAGCTCTTCAATGATGAATTTTTATGGTGTTTTTTATTATTCAATGCCACTTGTTTTTCAATAGAGTATTGTTTGAATTGATGATGATGTGAGTTCTATGTTGAGGAGTTAGGTAGTAGTCTAGTGGAATTGAAACTCATCGATGGGCTCAAGGATATGACATTGATGGAACCATTAGTGAAACTAGATTGAAATATTTAAATTTGAATTTCAATATATTTTTTAGGTATACGATAAAAAATCCTTCTCTTTGAGAACACTATATTTCCTCTTAGTATACCCCTATATATCAACCATAAAAGTTTTCTTGGTATCCTGGGGAAAATAAAACATAATAAATCGGAGAGGTTAGATGCTCAGTAAGGGTATAAATATAGAGAAAGCTATCAAAATAATAAGCATTATCAATCTAGAAAGTTAAATAATTGAAACACATTCCATTAAATTAAATACTTGATAATAATATTGTAGGAATAAATATTGATCATATAATTCTATATAAATAATCACATGGCATGAAACCTAACTATGATTTTTCTAACTTATATAATAATCACACAGAATATCAAAAACTAATATTAAAATTAGGGAAAACATAAATAATGAAATCTAAACCATATTCTCAAGAAATTTCCCAAGACAATTTAAAACTATGGGTAAAATGCCACTTAATTTGGCCAACTATTTTTTCTCAAGATCAAGACCAATGAATCATAAAGATATGTAATCCCGATCCCCACCCATCACTTTATAAATAAAATTCACTCATTATAAGAAAGGTGTTAATCATATTTAACTTAAACATTCATATTGAAAAAATGACATATAAAATGTTAATACTTACCACAATCGATAAGCATAATCATAAACCCTTCAGAGTAACAAGATGAATGGTATCATAATAGTACAAACCCAGTAAAAATAAACTTAAAACATCATAATAAATAATAAGAATGGGTTTCATATAACATTTACCAAATTTATCATAAGTACAATAAAGGGTTGATGTTGTTGATGAATATAAATACCATAAAAATATGATTAAAAAAATTCTTTAGGAACATATCATTTTAATTTTAAAAAAACTTTTAAAACTTAACGATCAATTGTTTTATAATAATTATCTTTGAAAATAACATATATAATTTTTAAAATAATATTTAAAACATTGAGTATTCATAAAGGCAAGAAATTCCCTACATGCCATATAAGTCAAATGAAATATTCCTTTCTCATTAATAGTAAAATCCAAGAATGCCTTGTTTGGAAAAAGACATGAAGAATAATTTTAATTTTTTAAATAAAGAAATAGGTAAAAATGACTTTAATAATAAATTTATAGGCTGTCAAAAAAATTGTTGAAAACCTTTTTAGAAAACATAGTTTTGGATGAAAAAGGATCTTCGACAAGCTTTAATTAAAGTCAAATTTTCTTAACAAAATTTATATCAATCCTTTTAATTACCAAAGAGAGGAAAATGGTACTAAAACATGAAAAACATCATGAATAACTATATTAGATGAAAAAAAATCAATTTTATGAAATATCAAATAATTTACCCAAGGGATACTTAAACATAAACAATCCGAAATAATGATTAGATTGTGAAAGACACCATTACCACTTAGGTGATGTTTCAATCATAAGACCCATGAGAGAAGAAACTTCCAATGAAAATTTAAATACAAGGAAAATAAATATATTCATGATGGAAAGTATAAAAAGGGAAAGAATATGCACCACATAACAGAATATGTGGTGAATATGGAATTTGTCTCACAGAAGTAAAAGTGAGATGATAAACCCTTATCTTAGGTTCAACTTCCTTTATATGTGTCCCAAACTCATGTATAATAAATATTTGATTATTATACATATATTATTGAACTATAATAATATATTCTATACCATATATTATTTACCTATATTATATTATTACCATTTTATTAATAATTATTTGTTAAAATTACTATTTTGGGTGATAATTACTTTGTTTTCATGTATGTTTTTGCTCATTAATTTCAGTCATTTTATATTATTTGGGTTAAAAAATATCAAAAAATTTAATATATATATATATTATATATATAATGTATATATGAATTTATAGTAATATATAATAGTTTGAGATAGAAAATGGATTACACTGTTCATGGAGATTTTCTGCCGTACATACACTTAAACATGATTTCCAGTTTTCTTGACAGATATAATGAATGGAAAATAAATATTAATTTCCCCTTTTATAATCATTATCATTATATATATATAATATAAATTAATAAAATCCATCCTTATTATAATCATTGTAATAATAAAATTAAAAAACATTTCAAATCACAAAGTGGAGGTGGTAGTCCACACACACACGAGAGACAGTATGGTTTTCCAAAGGATTAAAAGGTTTGAAGTTAAATATGATATTATATATAAATAAGTATTTTTATATAATAAATATCATATATATTCATTAAATATATTCTTATTACCTTCCATGTAAAGCATAATTGAAAATAAATTACATCGTGTTATGAGGCGGTAATCTACCATACACACGAGTGGCACTATCATATCCCCCCCACTGAATGTTAAGTAAGAATCTATATATTATATAATAATTATATAAGTCTAATATTTTCATTAAAATAATATAAATATGAAATATACATTATTATATCCATATGTGAAAGGTGGTGAGGGAAAACAAATTACATTAGTTCATGAGGTGGTAGTCCATCGTACACAAGATTGATAGTTTTGTTTCCCTTTTGATGGAAGAGGAGATGGATATAGTCTATGAAATTAACATAAAAAAATTAAATATTTATTAAACATTTATTTTATTATATTATCATACATAAAAAATATTTGAAGGAGTTGGAGGAAGAAATAATGCAAATATGTATGTTACATATTTTTCATCTTCTTTAGAGAAAAAAATATAGGTTTATAAATAAAGTATTTTAGATTGATTTTAAAATTATAAAATAGTATCTAATATTTTGGGAAGAAATTAAGGAAAAAATTTAGGTTTGTATTGTCTTAACTAAAGTTCTTTGGATGTTTGAATATGGGAGGAGAGAGGGTGGCCTTTTTTAAGTGGGGGAGATGAGAGAAATTGAATTTTTGAAAAGAAAAATTGAAATCCATGTCTTTATAATTAAAAGTCCTAAAAATCAGTAATTTGTCAACCTTAGATGATATAAGGTTGAAATAAGGCCAAAAAATGGGTTCTGCAAAAGTTTTTGTTTATTTTAAAGCCTTATCATGTTAGTTTTCCCCATGGTATAACCACTGTTTCCTTAACCATTGTAATTACTTATTAGTCTTTCTACTATTCATTATTGAAAAAAATTAAGTTGTAATTATTAGATAATAATAATTAATATGATTCAAAATATTTAATCCATTTTTTCAAATTAAATTTATATAAGTGGAATAATTCAATTTAAAATTAAACCCACTAATGCATCAAAAAAATAATTACTACAAAGAAAAACATTCAATAGTTTTAAAAGTTGTTATTTTACCATTCAATATGAAACTAATTGAAATGAAATAAATTATTTATATTATAATATAATATAAGTAAATTTAATTTAAAACTAGTCTAATATATAATTTATCAATTTATATAATTTAAAAGAAAATGAAATATCCAATAAAAAATATGTATTTTTAACTATTAACGAAAATATTATTCTTCACAGAAAAAACCCATAAATTAACCAAAAGATAATTTTAAAATGTAGATTTAAAAAATTATATTTTGTCCAAAAATTTTTTTTACAATTGTTGTAAATTAATTTAAACCATTGTGTTCAAAGTGTGACTAAAAAATCATTTTGAAAAACTATAGTTTTTAGGAAACATTTCTTTTTTTATTTTGAAATGGTTATTATTTTATTTATATTAAATATATATACAACAAAATTATTTTATATATGTATAAAAAATATAAGTATCATAATTTATTTACTACTATTCATACCCTCTAACTTAATGACTAATATATAATGGTATTTTTTAATATTAATTTTAATAGTATGCCATGATTTTTTAAAACATGGTGTTATATAGTACTCAAAATCTCAAAGAAATTTAGTTTATTAAAAATAAATATATTGTAAATTATCACTATGTTACATTATATTATATTCTTGGTGTTTTGTGTCATATACTCTATCAAATATGATGTTCCACTTTTAAAATTTTGATGCATTACATTCTACCCTTTAAAAAATTGCATCATTGCAATTTAATATTGATCTCCGAAATTAAGGGTTTTAAATTTGAAAATACCATCATTGTAAATCCAAATTTTAAAAAGTTATAATAAGAATAAAATTTATAGGAGATAATGTGAAGTGAAAAGGTTATCTAGAATAACATATAACTTGGTTTCCTAGTTGGAGAACAATGGTGGGAATTGAAGCTATGGATATGGTAAAAAAGTGTAAATAATCATAGGTAGTGATAAAGATCATCGATGAGGAGATATTTTATGATCAAAGGAATTTTAAGGACCTAGAAACCATAAATATATAATGATTTAAAATACAATTTCATTTATTGGATACAAAGTTAATATGGTAACATTTTTGTTTCATGATCTTTTTCCTAAATTTGATGAATTATTTTATTTTATAAGAATATAAGGAATTATTCTTACATTATATCTTCATACATCATAAGAAAAATTAAATCCTTTTGTTGTGATTTGATCAATTTCTACTAAATGCATTACTCTATGAAAGGAAAATCCAAAAAATGATTTTTTATGGCTGAATCACTAAAATTAACTTTTAATAAATCATAAGATCTATAAAAGAGTGACACATTTTAAACCTTCCTTTACTAAAAACAAAATGTTTAGAAAATGTTATCCAATATAAAATTTAATATTTAATATAATAGTAGTTACTCTATAAATTATACTTAATCCATTTCATAAATAGTTATCCTTAAGACTCTTCCATAATATGTGTGACCAAATTCAATGTCCAAATATTTATAAATAAGGTCAATAAAAAACCATTATATTCCCTAGAAAAAATTAAGTGTATCTTAATGTCACATTGCAATTATGTGAATAAAATTATAACCATAAAAAATTATCGAAAACATGAATAATTCAAGAAATTATTTTTCCCTTATTCCTTGAATAAAATTTCAAATTGTCTAATTTTCTTCTTAAATCATAAAATGTAGAAAAATCCAAAAAAGATAGTATGAAACATATAATAAATAACCATTTTAACTGTCACCAATAGAATCCCATATACATAACCTTATAATTATTATCTCAACATTTATCATGCATTAAGGGTTTTATTACCTCAATCATGTGTTTTAAAAAAAGATTAACTTTACACTAAATCACTTTTCCTAGTCATCACTATCATTTAACATATGCTTAAAAATCCTTAAAAAAGTACTATAGTATAATCCTTATAAATTTTATAAATATTATAACCATAATATTATTGATAGAATACTCATATAACACAATTCTTGAATCCAAACAGAGGAAAATTAATCATTCCACTTTTTATGTTGTAATAACATAATCTTTACCTTGAACCCTTATCTTATTTTGAGGTATATTTACTTAATGTTAGGGGCCTCCATTCTCATAGTTCCCCACATACTTACAGTTTATGAATTTAACATTTGAACCATATTTCTTTCCCTTGGAATCATAATCATGGTGAACTTTATCTCAACACTTGTAAAAAACATCCATTCCATTCAAAAAATTAACTAAGTGTTTTTTTCCATAATTATATCATGGGGAAATATTTAATTACCTTATTCTATTTATCAATAATTTTCTATACCACCCGCTAATTATATTTCTTCCATTTAAAGTCATATTATATAGATAATTATTTCCATATCTTTATACCATATGTTACTATGTCCTCGTATGATGAGAAAGTTTTAGAGACTTGTTCCATTTGAATAATTGTATTAATACCATAAATTAAATGGTCAATATTTATATTTGAATTATATAGGTAGTCCAAATCACTCATTTCCGACCAATCAAAGTTGTATTCATACTTTGAAACATGTTCATATTCATTTTATCTTAGATTCCTAAATTGCCTCTCTATATCCACTCATTTTTCACGAGGAAATTAATTTTTCAAGAATTGTAACGTAAAATAATTCCATTATATG
Organism: Viscum album; assembly: GCA_963277665.1. Lineage (NCBI taxonomy): Eukaryota > Viridiplantae > Streptophyta > Magnoliopsida > Santalales > Viscaceae > Viscum > Viscum album. The sequence continues at coordinate 152,550,827 of OY728159.1, forward strand.
TTTGATATATCTTCTTAATCCTTAGTGTTTTGAATCAGTTAACACTACTGATCTGCATCTCTTGAGATATGATAAACTACAATGACAAATTTCAACCATTCATTTTCACAAAAAGCAAGAACTATCCTCTCTAAAAAACATATCAATTTCTTAGTTACAAATATATTTGTTTCCCCATTAAATTATAGATATTTATAACACATAAAGCGGTCTAAAATTATTACACCACATAGTGGATCAGTTTGATTCTCTATATAGGAAAGGTTACTTCTCATAATTAGATTCATTTTCCCCAATACGGTTATAATTCGATCAGTTGCAGTAGTATCTGTAGTTCCTTCTTTATTATCTTTCTCAAGAGGGAATTCTCTACAAGGGGTATGTGAATTGATACAATTTTCATTCCTTTATCTAGGTGACATTTATATATAATGTCATACAGAATAATTTATAATAACATTTTGATGCATAATGTATAATATCAAACTTGTGAAACTCTTAACATAAATTAGTAATTTTTTGCATTGATATTCTTATAATCATAAACATGGTTTATTAGGGAAAATTTTCAAATCATAAAAATATTTTCAAATAATTCATAATTATTTGTAAAGAAAATATTAATTATCCTATGCATATCCCCTAGGAGTGTCAAACCCAGTGCATAGTAAGGTCCATTTTCATATACGAGGTAATTTTCAAGTTTAACTCAACACACCTATTTTTGGAGTTATTAACCATTGGAATATTTGTTCAAAAACCACATCCACTTTTAGTAACTATACATGGATATATTTCTAAAAAACATATAATCTCTAACTAACTAAAACTTTTGAATATTCTTTTATACTTTTCCTCAATATCAATCATTATTTCATGTTCCCTAATCTATGTTTTATGAAATCTTATTTTTAAGGTTTCTTATAATATTCGTCTTATACCAACATTAAATAACCTACCCCCAATAGAATAGAGTTAGTTGTTACTCTATTACATAAGTATAAGACAGAAGGAATAAAATCTCGATAGATTTGGTTGTTTATTAGTATTGTTAAACTAGATATGTACCATAAATTCACATTATAATTTGAAACATAAAATAAAAAAGTATTTTCATTGGGAATTATATATTTTCCTTTAGAATATCCCTCAATAACAATCATGAAACACTTCCAAGCATCCTTCGGAAAATAAAACATAAGAAATGGGTGGGTACAAATTATTACTGAGAGTATGAGTATAATGGAAGCTACCCTGAATAAATAATAATAATCAATATAGATATGTAAATTAATAAAACACGTTCCATGAAATCAATTACAAAAAAAATCATACGAAAATAATAAATCATGATCAAATAATTACATATAATGAATTCATGGGTTTAAATATTAACTCTTGATATTCTACGTAATGGAATAATCACATGGAATATTAAAAACTAATATCATAATAAGAGATTGAATAATTCCATACATATGAAAAATACTGCGAAGAACATTAACAAGACAGTTTCAATATACATGTAAAAGGGAATTTAATTTTATAAACTAATTTATTTCATGAGACATACTGATGCATTAAGGGTATATGTAATTATAGGCCCCACCTATAACAAAATTATTCCAATAAATTCCTCATATAAATGGGTTGAAAAAAACTCAACATTAATATTAATATTGGAAAAATAACATATAAACTTTTAATAATTACCCTAATTAATAAAAAAAATCCTAAACCATTCTATGTAATATGATAAATGGTAAAAAAAATAGTACATTCTTTGATATACTAATAATAAACCATACAGATATATAATAACAATGATATAGACATAAAATATCCCCATTGTATCATATGTATAAAAAAGTGTGTTTTAATTGATATATATAAACACCATAAAAATGTCATTAAAACATTATTGAGGAAAATACACTTTTCATTTTGAAAATATCCATTTAAAACTAAAAGTTCACAAAAAAATTTGAAAAGTATTTTCATTGAAAATAACTTTGTAATGTTTTAAAATAATCATTAAAAAATTGAGTGGTTATGGTGGAAAAAGTTTCATACATTTAATAAATGTTAAAATAATGATTCGATTCAAATATTCAGTAAACCCCAAACATGCCTTATTTCGATAATGAAATGAATATACCTTTAAATGGTTTTTTAAACTATCCAATATGTGCCAAAATTTCTTCATACATCATTTTTATAGCGTTAAAAATAATTTTGAATTTTTTATAAAACCTGGATTTGGATGAAAAATGATTTTTGATTGATGTGAGAAATAACATTATAATTTAATAAAAACATTTTCTCTATAATTTTATGTACCAAAGTGAAAAATAATGGAAACATTACTTGAAAAATTTCATGAATTACTATAGTATAAGCATTTATATTGAGTTTATGAAATATCTAATAATTATCCCAAGGGAGACTTAAATTGTGAAATACACCCTTCGCACATTGGTAACATTTAAATGATAAGACCCATGAAATAATAACCTAAACTAAAACTATAAATACCATGAAGAGAAACATATTCATGAGAAATATTAGAAAAATGGTAAGTATATACTCTATAAAAAGGCATAAATGGTTAATTTAGAACATATCTCCAAAAAGTAAAAGCGAGATGAGAAACCCATACTTGAGTTTTGTGAACATATTAGGTTTCTGAACATCCATTATAATAAATATAAGTTTGTTATAAATATATTATAGAACACTAATAATATATTTCATTCCATATATTATTTACATATAGTATTCTATTACCGGTTTATTAATAATTCTTTGTTAAAATCATTTCTTCACAAGATAATTATTCCATTTTTCATGTATGTTTTAGTTCCATAATTTTGGTCCATTTATATCAATCATGGTTATATAATATACAAAATTTTAATAATTATATCAATATAAATATTATTAATCTAAAAAATTTATAGATAGAAAATGGATTACACCTTTCATAGAGATGGTAGACCATGCGTATCATGAATATAGTTTTCATTTTTCTATAAGGATTGAATGAATGGAAAATAAATATTAATACACCTATCTAGAATCACTATTTTTTTATATATCATGTATATTAATAAAATCCACTTTTACCACCATCCATGTAATAATATAATGAAAAACATTTCTCATCAAAATGTGATGGCGGTAGTCAACACGTACGTATGACTACCATTATTATCATCAATGGATTAGAAGGAAAGAAGTTAGATGTGATATTATATTTCAAGAAATATGGTTAGAACAAAAATTTTACATATTTTAATAAATTTATCCTCAATACAATCCATATAAAGAGTACGTATAAAACAAATCACTTTGCTTAATGAGACGGTAGTCCTCTATACACATAATCCCCATTATCGTCTCCCCCAAAGAATGGTAAGTAAGAAGGTCTATGTGACATTATCATTAAAATAGTATAAAAATTTCATAAATATCATTTAAATATGTTAAATTCATCATTATATATATATATATCCTTGAAAGGTGGTGATGGAAAATGAATTACTTCAGTTCGTGAGGTGGTGCGCCACTGCAAAAATGATCGATAGATTCATTTCCCATCTAAGGGATGAGGAGATAAATATAGGCCAAGAACATAACATAATAAAATATTATTATAAACAAGATAATTATTTTATTATATTATCAAATATTAAAATTATTTTAAGGAAGAAGAGGATGAAATAAATTAAATATGCATGTTAAGGATTTTATCCCTTATTTGGAGAACCCCCTTAGGTCTTTACATAAGGCCTATATATATTTCCATTCTCCTCAAACTAGGGTATATAGAACATTGGTAGGTAAGTAAGTAAGAGAGTTAGGTGTGTATTTTATTAACTAAATGTCATTGTAATTGTGAAGAGGGGAGAATTGTGGGTGGCCTTTTATAAGTGTGTAAGAAGATACACTTCACATTTTTTTAAAGAAAAAGTGATACCCATGTTTTTTCAAGGAAAAAAACTTCTAATGTACTGCCCCAACCCCTGTTACCCAGAGTCATTTCATTATTATATAACATTGGTATGATCACAAGAGATCAAGTCCCAAAATACCAATTAGTTTAGTAGCCTTGGAAGTACTAGATACATATATAAGTTTAACATTACATTATGAGATGAAATGAAAAATATTGTGTCTCCTTAGAAAAAACTCATATCCCATAGTCTATCCTGAAGGTCAATAATAAATTACTTCTTCACATCCTTGAAAAAATAAAATATAATAAAGGGGTGAGCTTAGACGCTCAGTAAGGATAACAATATAGAGGAAACTATCATAGGAAAACATAAACATTTAAAGAAATGTATAAGACTAAAACACAAGACTATTAAACATAAACTTCAGAATTATATAGAAAAGATAAATCAAATAATTCTATTTAATTATTTACATGGATATTATAATGGTTGAATAATTACATGTAATATCAATAGTTAATTTTATAATGATAGAATGCATAATTCCAGACATCATAACCACATATTCAAGACCTCATTCCAAGACTACAAATAAAAATTTTGTCAAGTCTTTCTGCCAAGACACTAATTTGTGTCATGAGACCTACCGATTCATCGTGGGGCTATAGTGGGACACACTCATTACTTACTAAGTCCAATGCATTCCTTATATGAAAAGGTTGAAACATAATATAAAAATTCATATTAAAACTAGCATAAAATGTCAATAATTTAACTATTAACCATGAAATGTATAAAAATATAACATATATAGTCAAACATATCACAAAAACTTCAATACAATATGGATGATTATATCATAATAAATTAACTTCAAACAAACGTAAAATCAAATGAAGGATGTTGACATAGATGAAATCAATGAAAAAACTATATGAGTGAAATATCTCTTTATACATTGAAATAATTTAAAATAAAATAAAATAGTTATTGTTAAAATATTCTTATAAGATTATAGGGGAAGATTCTGAGGTGTTATAACGGCGTAAAATTGCCTCACACACCGTATAAGTTAAAAAAAATTCTTTTCTTAATTTGTTGAAAAGGTCATAAAGTACCTTGTTTGGAAAGAGATAGAAAGATTCATTTCAAACCATTTTATAAAAATTTAAACAAAGGTATAAATGAATTTAAACCATATTCTAGTAAATAGTAAAGATGTTTTGAAATTTATTTTTAAGAAACATGGATGTGTAGGATAAAGATGTCATAGTAGACAGTTACATATAAATATCCTCATATAATATAGTGAGATTGTAAAATTAACCATAAACTTGTATTCTTCCATATTTGAGGGTAAGTTAACCTATAGTATAATGGTTAAATAATTGTTATTAAATTATACAAGAATCCATATACATAAATATGATATCATATATGATCCTCTAATATTTCTTTGTTAATGATATTTCAGTAGTATCATTATTTCAGGTGTTAACTGATTCATTTTATTTTATATGTTTGGTTACATAAGTCCTATTTGTTATGGATAGGATGTACTTGATTCATATACATAATTTCATTAAGTTATTTAAAAATTATTTATAATCATCAAATGAAAATTATTCTTGAATGGTTACGATGAGGAACACAATCTCATCGCGTCGTTGAAATGGTAACCTGTACGTACGCATGAGCGATAATATCATTCTATTGATGGTAAAATGAAATGTATTTTTATGGTATAATATATATATACAGAATATTTAACATGTTATAATTATTATATAAATGAATTAGAATCATTATTATACCTATCAAAATAATGAACTGTAGAATAACAATCTACACCACGATGTGGAGACAATAAGTCGCACGTACACATGCATGATGACTTTTTCCACCCTAGGATAGATAGAATAATGAATATGGTTGTACCAAATTTATAATAATATCAATGTATGTAGAATAAACTAGAGGTATTATTTTGGTATGGAAACAACAAATAAATAGGAAGTGGAAGAAGAAAAAAACTTTGAAAGAGGTGATGAAATAATTACCTCTTCTTCGAGGTTTTCCTTTTGATTTGAAAAAAAGTTATCCTTTGATGGATTTATGATAAATATAATTCCTCTAGGTTGAATTGAGGTTAGTTTGGAGGAAATATGAGTAGGTTCTGGTTAATACCAATGTATTTGGAGGTGTGGAATTAAGATAAGGGGAAAACACCTTTTATAAGAGAGGTGAGGGTCATTTTATGAAAATCAGGAAATAATAATTTTTTCTAAAATCATTTTCAGTTTCTAATAGCTCCAAATAGATTTAATTATAGTAAAAGGTGGTTATGGGTCTCAATACTCTCAACAAATAGGTTATATACAAGTTTTAGTCACCATATTAACCTTATCTTTTAGATTTAACTCTTTGTTAAATAGTTTAACATTTATCACGCCTCTTGGTATTTTTATATTATATGTTTAATAAACATACTATAAAATTCGATGAGAACCTCAAGGGGTTAATTATTGATATATCTATCATTATATAAGTAATTTATCAGAAACCTAAATTTTTATCATTATTATATCATTCAACAAGATAATATTTGTTTCAAAAACTCATTTATGTCAATTTTGACACTATTTCATATTTGGATTTTGTGAAAGTCCTAAAAACATTATTAATTATAAAAAAATACATTTAACCAAACCTAACAAGTCATATTCGTCTATAAATTTTTTTGAATGCATCAAAAGTCTCAATTTAAATTTATTTTAATATTTAAAATATCAATTATTTTAATCATTCATTAATAAGGTAATTAATGCATCATCATTCTGTCATAAATAAATTTAATTATTTAATGTTTTAGAAAATTAAATAAAATACCATTATGTAGGAAATGTTTTTATATTTCAAATTAATATTTATAGTCTAATTTATGTTATGTATAAACCTATATTAAAAATGATTTAGTAATTAAAATTAGAATTTAAAACTTTTAACTCTTCTTTAAATAAAATATAATAAATGTCCTAATGTAATCGAAGTGGATAAAAAGGATCATATTTTATTTCTAACATTGATTTTGGTCGAAATAAAATTATAAAATAGAAATAGGACATGTGTTAGGGTAGTTATAATATCAATTTTAACTTAAATTACCCAATTTACATTTAATTGTGGTAAATGAAATTCAAAAGTTAATATTCACCAAAAATTATTTTCATCCTATTGAGCCAAATTTTACTCAATGATGTCAACTATGACTCTTAGATTTTTGAAATTCAATTCACATAAGAGGTAAAATTAGTTTTTATGCAAATTAGAAAATGTGCCTAGAAGGTGGGTAAAAAGACTTTAAAATGGTTCAATAAAATTATATATATATATATATATATATATAATATTATTATAAAATGACTCCAATGATATAAATTGTACTAATATATGTATTATGTATCTATATTATAATAAATATTTAATTAAGAATAATTATTTAAATGAAAAATTTGGTTTTTAAATATTATGGAGTGTTTTTCACTATTCATCAAAAAATGAATGTTTTTAGAAAAATATCAAAAATTCACCCAAATATAATTTTAATATTCTGAATTAAAAAATGATTTCTATTTTACCAAATTCAAAACATAAAAGTTGCATTAAATAATTTAAAATTAATTCCTATTTTCAAAACAGAAATTGGGTTTTTGAGAAGTAAAAACTATCAAAATATTTATATGTGTTTGTGTCCAATTTAAATGTAAAATTACTTATAATGACCAAAATTGGATTAAATTATAAAAATATAATCTAATTTTACTTAAAAACCATTAAAAAATATAATTTAACGTTATAAATTATTTTTAATAAAAAAGTTGTTTCCAATTAAAATATAGTATTTTCACTATTCATCAAAATATGAAAGTTATTTGAAAAACTCCAAATATTTATTTAAACTAATTTTTTATGTCCCACTTCAAAACAAGAAGTTTATTTTGTCAAAATTAGTATATAAAGTGTCAAATATTGGATTTAAAAATGGTTCTCTATTAAAAGACGGTAGAATTTCATTTTTTTTGAAGAACACTTCTTTTATTTAAAAAATTGAATTTTTTATTATATTATGTCACATAATATGGATGTTAAAAATATGTAGAGTATATAAAATTAAAAATGCGGTTAATACAATTCATAACAGCTTTTTAAACTGTTAGTTTGGTAAGTTATGGTGCAGTTGAACTCAGTGCTGCGTGTGACACAAGCTATTGAATTACTTTAAAGAGATAACATATTATGAACCCCTGGGGTGTTACATTCTCCCCTCCTTTAATAAATTGTGTCATAAAAATTTGAAATTTTTCTTCTAAAATTAACGGATGAAAATAGAAAATTCCTTTGTTGAAAACCCACATCGAAAATAGGGTTACTAAAATTTTGTGTTAATAAGAGGGAATGGGAAATGAAAAATTCATCACCAAATTAGGATTTTGAAAATGAGAACATTGGTGGAAATTATAATTAAGGGAAAAAAGTAAATATTTATAGGGAGTAATTGAGTTCATCAATCACAAACAAGTGAATAGAAAATTGACGGCCTCAAATCCATAAATCTCGGATGATTTACAATATTATCTGTTCAACAAAACATATGTTATTAAGATGACACATTTTTTGGATTAATATCATTTACCTAATGTTTAAGAATTTATTTTTTCATATAATAAGAAAAAAATACCTGATAAGTATAGTTCCATCCTTTAACTAATTTCTACCATAAAATCATCATTCACTGCAAAAGATAATATAACTAAAAAATATTCTATTTTTCCAAATCATTTAGTGTAAAAAATGAATTTATAATTTATCTGTTATAAAATTTAAAGAAAATCTAAATTATACAAACTATAACATCATGTATTCCAGTGGTAGGTGATGTACCCTATCACCCTTCAGTTGTGGGTTCAAGTCTCGTGACCTTGCTGGACGCGACATGTTTTTTCCCGACCTTCAGGTTTTCCTTTTTATAACATTCCAAAAAATAATATTAAGAAATGTTTTAACATTAATCAATAGTATTTAATGTCCAACATAATTCATTACAACCTTTAGAATTATCCAAAATAATTTTGTCTAAACTCAGAGTCCAAATTTTTTAAGTAAGGTACACATATTGAATATCTCTTTTTCCACGTAAAAACATGTGAATACCTTCATCATGTATTCTCTTAAAACATATTAACACACTTAATTACCCTAAAACCTTATTGATTACATTCATGTTCCCTTATTCCATATAGAATACTAGATATAATCTTTATATCCCAAATGTTTGTAAACTCCAACAATGATGGAATAAAAAAACAATTAATTAGTTTCAAGGTAGTCATAAATATCTAATATAATTTCTCCAAATCAATCCTATCTTATTCCAAAATCATTATCTAAGTTCTAGAAACATATTATGTGTTATATTTTCCCCTAACATATATTTTCCATAATTTTTAACTTGAAACTATTCCACTTTACTTGGTACCATAAAATCTCAAATCTTTAATGAAAATGTACTGCAGTAAAATTCTTATATGCTTTATAATTCTTATAACTTGTAAAACACTAATACAATACTCAAATGACACAATTATTTTATAAAAACGTAAGAACACTAATTATTCCTCTTCATCTATGGTAGTATCATAACATGACTATTATCCAACATTTAGGGAATACTATGATGATTGGGACATTGATTCATGTAGTGTCCCAACTCCTTGCAGATGAAGCATTGTACATATCAAACCTTTTTATTACCCTTGAAATCAGGAACTTGGTGTCCCTTTTCTCCATACATACAACAAACTACCATTACTTTCAAGCACTCCCTAGGTAGACTCTTTCCAAAATTATCACATATGGGAAAATCCTTCTTTCCTTTCTTCCCTTTATCCATATTTCCCTCTAACAAACTCTTCTTTTCCGGATTCCCTTCAATGCCATACGACTTAGATAATTCATTACTTATCTTATTAACACATGATACATTTTTATATGATGAGAATACATGATAGACTATTTTCCTTATAAATGTTGGATTAAGACCATGAAAGATATGATTCTTCTTACTTTTTGGATCATGCGTATTGCTGGAGTTTTCATTCCTTCTACTAGACATCATTTTTAAATGACGAAATGTAATAGATTAGATCATATCAACAAATTTAATTTAAAATATAGATAAATTTAAACACTAATTGAATATTTTCACACATTTAGTCTCATAATAATAAATATATTTTCTTTACTGACATATTTACTCATAAATCTTTCATAATGGTTTGTAAGTAAAATGTGAATTATCCTAAGGATATCCCCTGGGTGTTTCATAACCAAGAGTGCAACGAGGACCATTTTCATGCACCAGTTCCCGTTCAAGTGTAGATCAAAGCGGATTTTTCAGATTTTACCCCTAGATACATCCGTGCCAGAGCTGCCACTACCAGCTCGTATCCAGAAAAGGTTGTATTTCTTTGAATATTCACAAAATCTATACATTACCAAAATTCTAAGAAGTTCTTCTATACTAATCCTCAATGTTTATCTTAGGGTTATGTTCTCTAATCTATGTTTGTCTAAATATAGTTTTAAAGGTTTTTACTAATCTACCTCTGATACCAACTATAGTTCCCCAAACCCAGTTACCTAGAGTCAGTGCATTATTACATAAAATTGGCATGATCACAAGAGATCAAGTCCCAAAATAACTAGTAGTTTAGTAGATTTGGAATTAATAGATACAAAAATAATTTTTAAATTACATTATAAAATGAAATGAAAAACCTTGTGTGTCCTTAGAACACACTCATATCCCATAGCCTATCCTGTAGGTCAATCAGAATACACCTCTTCACATCCTAAAAAAATAAAACATAAGAAAGGGGTGAGCTCACATGCTTAGTAAGAATTAAAATATCGGGGAAACTATCATAAGAAAACATAAACATTTAAGGCAACGTATAAGACTAAAACACAAGCCTATTAAACATAAACTTCGGTATAATTTGGCAATAATAAATCAAATAATTCCATTTACTTATTCACATGGATATCTTACTAGTCAAGTAATCACATGTAATATTAATAGCTAATTTCATAATAATGGAATGCATAATGCCAGAAATCATAACCACATAGTCAAGACATTATCCCAAGAATATAAATAACATTTTTATCAAGGCCTTGTTCCAAGCCACATATTTTTTCTCATGATACCTACTGATGCATCGAGGGGCTATAGGGGGCCCTGCCTGTCATTTACTAAGTCCAATGCATTCAACATATGACAAGTTTGAAACATAATATAAAAATTAATATTAAAAATAGCATAAAAAATATCAATACTTTAACCATTAACCATGAATGGTATAAAAATAGCACATCCATGGTCAAATATATAACAAAACCTTCAATACAATATGGATGATTGTATCATAATAAATCAACTTCAAACAAACATAAAATCCAACAAAGGATGTTGACATAGATGAAATTAATCCAAAAACTACATGAGTAAAATATCTCTTTATAATTTGAAATAATTAAAAAGTAAAGAAAATATTTATTTTTAAAATAATCTTATAAGATTGTAGGGGAAGCTTTAGAGGTGTTATAATGGTGGAAAATTTCCTCACCCACTGTATAAGTTAAAAAACATTCTTTCTTTAATTTGTTGAAAAGGTCACAAAGTACATTCTAGGGAAAGAGATGGAAGGATTCATTTCAAATAATTTTATAAAAAGTCAAACAAGGGTATAAATGACTTTAACCCATAGTCTATTAAATAGTAAAAATGTTTTGAAATACATTTTTGAGAAACACAGATGTCTATGATAAAGAGGTCCCAGAAGAAACTTACGTATAAACAACTTCGGATAATAAAGTGTTATTGTAAAATTAACCCTTACCTTGTATTCTTCCTTATTCTAGGGTACTTTAACCTCATATAATGGTTAAATAATTTTTATTAAATTATAAAATAATCCACATATATAAATATGATATCGTATATTATCCTCTAATATTTCTTTGTTAATAATATTTCAGTAGTATCATTGTTTCAGGTTTTAACCAATTCATTTTATTTTATATGTTTTGGTACATCAATACTATTTTTTATGGATAGCATGTATTTTATTCATATCCAGAATTATATTATGTTCCTAAAGATCATTTTTAATCATAAAATTAAAATTTTTCTTTAATGATTACTATGGGGAACGGAATCTAATCGCGTCGCGGAGATGGTAAGCCACATGCACGTACGAGTGAAAATATCATTCTATTTATGGAAAAAAATATGTATTTGGATATTATATTATATATATAAAGAATCATTAACATGTTATGTTTATTATTTACATCAATTATACACATTATTATACCAATCCAAACAATGAAGTATTAAATAACAAACTACACCACGACGTTGAGACGATAAGCCGTACATAGGCACACATAGTGACTTTTTCATTCATATGATGGATAAAATAATGAATATGGTTGTACCATATTTATAATAACATCACAATATGTTGAAGGTACTGGAGGTATTATTTTTTTATGGAAATAACAAAGAAATATGATGTGGAAGAAGAAAATATCTTTGAAAAAGGTGATGAAATAATTGACACTTCTTTAGGTTCTTTCTTTTTGATTTGAACAAAAGGGATCCTTATTTAGGTTTATTATCAAAGTAAGGCCTCTAGGTTTATGTGAGGGTAGTTGGAAGGATATCTGAATTGGTTTTGGCTAAGGAAAATGTCTTTGGAGGTGTAAAATTAAGAGAAGGGGAAGTACCCATTTATAAGAGAGGTGAGAGTTATTTAGGAAAATCTTGAAATATAAATTTATTCAAAAATAATTTGATATTTATAATATCTCTGAATGGATTTATTTCTAGGATAAGGTTTTTATGGGTAAAAATACTCTAAACCAATAGTTTTTAGATAAGTTTAAGTCACTATATTAACCTTATCTTTTAGATTTACCTCTTGGTTAAATAGTTTAATATTTACCATGTCTACTTGTATATTTATATTATATGGTTAATAAAAATAAAATAAAATGGAAAGAGAACCTCAAGATATTTATGAATGATATATCTATCATTATATAAGTCCTTTTTTCTAGACTTAGATTTTCTGGAAAATTATATCATTTAATAAAATATTATTTATCATAAAAACTCATTTATGTTTATTTTGACACTATTTTGTATTTGGTTTTTGTGAAAGTCATATAAAATATATTAATTTCAAAAAATAGATTTAACCAATACTAACATGTCATTTTCAACTATAAAATTCGTGTAATGCATCAAAAGTCTGAATTTACATTTATTTTAATATTTACAATTTCAATTATTTTAATCTTTCATTAATAATGTAATTACTGCATCATCATTGTGTCATCAATAAATTTAATTATTTATTTTCTAAAAAGTATAAATAAAATACCAAGATATATATAATATTTTCAGAATTCTAATGAATATTTATAGTTTATTTTTTCTTATGTAAAACACTATATTAAAAATGGTTTAGTAATTAAAATTTGAATTTAACACTTTTAACTCTTCTTTGAAAACAAATATAATAAATATATTAATCTAATAAAAATGGATAAAAAGGATCATATTTTATTCATAAGTATTATTTTGGTTGAAATTCACTTATCCAATATAAATAAGACATGTGTTATGGTAATTATAATATAATTTTTACCTTTAATTACTCTATTTAATTTTAAATGTGGTAAATAAAATTCAAAAGTTATTATTCATCAAAAATTATTTTCATCATGTTGAACCCCATTTCACTTACTGATTTCAATAGTGTCTCTCGTATTATTTTTAATTCATTTCATAGAAGCGGTAAAATTTCATTTTATGAAAATTTACAAATGTGCCTAGACGGTGGGTAAAAAGACGTTAAAATGGTTCAATAAAATTTTATATATCTATTATTATTATAAAATGACTCTAATGATTTAAATTGAACTAATATATGAATTATGTTTCTATTTTATGATAAAATTATAATTAAAAATCACTATTTAAAAGAAAAAGTCGGCCTTTATGTACTATGCAGTATTTTTCACTATTCATAAAAAATTGAATGTTACAGAAAAATACCAAAAATTCAAGCTAAGATAATTCTGATATTCTAAATTAAAAAATGAATTCTATTTTACCAAATTAAAAACACATAAGTTTCATTAATTAATTTAAAATTAATTCCCGTTGTCAAAACCAGAAAGCATGTTTTTGAGAAATAAAAACTATCAAAAGATTGGTATGTGTTTATGTCCAATTTAAATGTAAAATGGATTCTAATGACCAAAATTTTATTAAAGGATAAAAATATAATCTAATTATTCTTAAAAAACCTAAAATTTATAATTTAACATTATAAATTATTTTGATTAAAAAAAGTTGTTTTTAATTAAAATTTAGTGATTTTCACTATTCATCAAAATATGAAAGTTATCAATAAAACACCAAATATTTATCCAAAATAAATTTTGATGTCCTGATTCTAAAGAAGAAGTTAATTTTGTCAAATTTAATATATAAAAATATCAAATATTGGATTTAAAAAGAGTTCTCCATTAAAAGGCGGTAAAATTTCAATTTTTTTTGAAAAACCCTTCTTTTATCTAAAAAATTGAATTTTTTCTTTTATAATGTCACATAATATAGATGATAAAATTATATGGAGTATATAAAATTCAAAATTCAATTAACAAATGTATTAAAATCTTTTTAAACGGCTAGTTTGGTAAGTCTTGGGGTGGTCGAACTCGGTATTGCGTGTGCCACAAACTATTGAATTACATTAAAGAGATAATGTATTATGGAATCCTATGGTGTTACATCTAAAATGGGTGATTATCTAACATTAAAGGTTATAAGGTCTAAATATTTCCATAAAAAAAATTATAGAAAATTATTTAAGTCATCAGAAACCTTATCTTCTTAGTTTAACACCCAGTAAACCCAAATTTTCCTTATCCATGATAATTAATTTTTATTGCTTATACTATTCATTAAGATATATCTTTTTGTGGAAAATATTAGAAAATGTTAATTATTTTGATTCGAAATTATTTTTATAAATCCAATTCAAAAAATTATAAGAAATAAATTTAAAAGTAAACTTATAGAGGCGTCGAAAAAATGGTTTATCCAATAAAAACATTCCAAATATTAATAAAATTTATATCATAATTCAAAATGAAATTGATTATAATGAAAGAAATTAGTAAAATTATGATATAATTTAACTAATTTAATTTTAAAATCTTATAAATATATAATTTATCTTTTTAACTAATTTAAACTAAATGTCTATTTTCAATAAAATTCAGTATTTTTCACAATTCATTAAAAATTTAATCATTTCAAAAAATACCAAAAATTACCACAAGTCTAATTTTGAAGTATAGATTTTGAAAATGAAGTTTATTTTTTTCAAATACATTTACTAAATGTTATATAAAATAATTTTAAATTATATTCAAAGAGTTCACTAAAAATTATTTTAGAAAAATAAATATATATATTTTTGAGAATAATTATTTTTTATTCATATGGTTCCTATTTTATTTAAAATCAATAGATAACCATTTAATTTATATTATACATGTGTAACAAAAAATACTATCATTATTTAGTTATTAAAATTCATACCAAAAAACTTAATGACTTGGGTATAATGGTCTATTTTAAATAATATATTAATAATATATCATGGTATATTAAAGATAGTGTTTAAAGTCACACATGCTATCAATGAAATTGAATTTATTAAAAATAAATACATCAAAATGTCTCATTGTGTTACATTCTCTTCTAAGAATGGTGTTTCATGTCATATATGATATTAAATAAGATGTTACTATTTTAAAATGTCACAGCATTACACATATGGTCCATTTTATTCAGAATAATCTAATTTTAGTAAAAAAATTATGTATTTCAATATTAGATAATTTTTATGATTTAAAATCAAATTTTGTAAATATTTATTTTATATTTTCTGTTTTATTATTAAATTAATTTCAACCACATATAAAAATTTAATCTTGAGAAATAGATTTCATATTTTGTATCCAGATTTCCAAATTATATAAATATGTCCCTTTTAATTTTTTTCATTATGAATAGTATCCATAATAAATAATTATCAATGCGGTATGGGTAAATTTGGATAATTAAGGATAAAAATAATACGATAAGGACAAAACATAACCCTAAAACTTTCCTTTATCCTATTTTATGTGTTAAGTTCAGCCATTTCCATCCACATTTCAAAATAATGGCTACTTGGTGCCATATTTCATTGAGTTTGACCTTTATATTATTTAATTATAAAATAATGCTAAAAATTTATCTTTCTTACATTTGATATTTATAATATTTTTTGATTGGAATAAAAAAAGTATTTTCAATTATAAAAGATTATTCTAAAGTTTAATTAATTGGTTTTATATTACCAAGTTATTTTAAATATTCACTGATTTAATAATTAGTTTAAATGCTCACGCAACATCGACACAATATTAATTCAATTATCAGAAAAATAAAATAAATGATTTTAAATTTTTTTAAAGAAATAAAAAAAGGATAATTTTGTCCATGAATTTTATAGATATATATGAAATATGAGTTATTTTATAAAGGACTATATTTTAATTCCCTCTTTGTCTTGATGTAGTTATAGTTAAATTAAATGAATAGTGTCAAACATTACATTAAAAATATTCGATAATAAATAATATTTTATAAAATTATTTAAAATTTAAAAAAATCTTATATTCACCCAATTGAATTGGATATGGATGAAAATATAAAACATATTCAATTTATGCGTCATTTGGAGTTTTATGGTCACAAATTTCAACCCTTAATGGTTGAACACTTTAATAGCATGATAATTATAAAAAGGGTCAATGACTGGTTAAAAATACAAGATAAGGGTGAAAAAAAAACCAACACATATCCCAATTTTATTGGATGAGATTACTTCGACTAACACTCATCTTATCTTCAAATTATATCAATTTGGAGATAAAAATCAATTTATACTAATTTAATACATTATGAAATTCCATGAATACCCCTCTCATCTCTTAAAAAAGGTCACCCCTTCTCCCTTTTCCTTACACCACTTTGAGAAAACTAGATCAACAAAACCCTAAAAATTTTACTTTATAGAAATCCTTATATAATTTATATATTTTATTTCATTATAAAAGACTAGTCTTGTGTCTCGTTTATAGGAGATATTAAATAAGTTCACTAAAGAAGAAGTAATTTTCATTCTCAACTCTCTCAAATTTATTTCTTATTTTAATACCAATTAAAGTGTTTTATACCTACAAAAATAATAAATTATAAATCAAAAATATACTGAGATGTTATATTTATTATTTGAAAACAATTTTTTATCTCTTTTCAATTATAATGAAAGAAAAAACATCGCTCGTACATACGTATAACTTACCATCCACACATAACGATGTAATTCATTTTTCATCATCAATTTAATAAAACAGTTATAAATATGGATCTAATTAAAATATATTATATTTATGAAATAAATATTATTTTAGAATTAGAATATCATATCTACCTTCTAACCTTCCAATCTATTGGAAAATGATAACGTCGCTCATGCGTAGTTGTTGACTACCACCTCCTCGAAGAGATGTGATTTTTTTCATTTATAATTTACATGGATGGCAATAAGGATGAATTTAACAATTATATATGATATATATTGCATAAAAATGATCATTAATTTGTGAACTATTCATTACATTTATTTCCTTCAATCCTTTAAAAAGTGAATACAACGTTTATGCTTACGTATGACCTACTGCCTCTATAAACGGTGTAACTAAATTTTCTATATAAAAAAATTATGACTAATCATAAATAAATATATAATGAATATATATATATAATTATTATAATTTTAAAAATTATTAATCCATGATCAAATTTAAAGGAAAAAAACCATCGAACCAAAACATATATGAAAAATGAAATAGTTATCACACTAAACTACAATTTTTAATGATTGTTTTAATAAATTTGAGATAGAATGTTTTAAGTAAATCATATATGATATGATATATATTAAAACAGGTTTTTAATTTACTTATAATAAATATATATTTATTATATTGGAGGTTTTAACACATATGACATAAGTCAAACATTAGGCAAGGGTTTCTCATTTCACTTTTGAATCCATGAGACATATTCCACTTGTTTATTTTATATGGTTTTTTATTTCTATTTAATATTTTATATAATATATATGTCTATATTAATCTTATTTCAATTTTGATTAAATTTTATTTATTCTTTTTGGGTTTTGATTTAAAAGTTACCACAATGATAAGGTTTTATTTCACTATGTCATCATTATTCATGTTTGTTTATGTTAAAGTGTCTTTTGGGGTTCTTATTTGATCATTATTTATTAAGTATAATATATTTTATTTCCATACAATTATTTATATAAATTATAATTTTCCTTTCATTTTCCACTCTTTATGTATTCAAGATATCAAAATCATGTTTTTAAGAAAAGTAGACATTTTTATTCTTAGTCGAGAATATTTTTCATCAATGTCTATATTTTAGTTAAATCATTTTGATTACTTTTTTAAAATTATAAAACAACTTATTAAATAACTCTTTACCCATTTTTGAGTTTTAAAAATGGATTAATATTAATCTTCACACTATTTTCAAAATGAGTCACTTTTTGTCTTTTCTTACAAAAGTTTTAAAGGAATGTTTTTTATATTTTATGACATGAATGGAATTTACCACCAAAATGAATGCCCAATTATTTGAATATTCCATTAAATTTTATTGGGTTTTTTTCAAATAAAATTTTCCATTAATATTTAATAAATTTTTTATTTTAAATATGTGATTTTAAAATGAAATTTGTATTTTCATTAATTTATTTTCTCGTGATCTTTTTATAGAATCTTCATCTATATCAATATCCTTTGTTGAATATTATTCTTTATATAGGAATTAATACAATGATAAAATCCACGATATATTTTTGAATTATTTAAATTATGTTTTTAGGGAAATTATTTACATTCCATATGCTAGTCCTTCTAATATAGATATATAATGATTTTAAGGAATATTGATTAAGCTGTATTGATTATTCATATGATGAATGAATTGTAATTGTTATATAATGTTTTGGGAATATATTTGTTTAACTCCTTGATGAATCAATATGTATTATGAGAAAAAGATGTTTTATATGACAATTAAATGTATTTTTGGTGTATACTTACCTATATTTCAAACTGCCTTGGAATAATGCCTCTATGTTAAGTTTTAAATGACTAAAATTACATGTTCCATAATTATTAAATCACTAATTAATATCCATGAGATTATTTTGAATAATATTTATCTATTAGTTTCAATATTATGTTATTATTTATATACCACCATTTGAGCATCATTTAATCCTTCCATATTATTCTTAATACTCTATTGATTGATTAAATGACATTTGTTTTTAATTATTTTCCTTTCCATAATGATTATGACTAATTACTCATGGTAATTTCTATTGTTCTTGGACCTTATTGTGCATATTTTCACACCATTATTTTTTTCTTTTCCCTATGATATCGAGAAATAATTTTTGAATGAGTTCAAGGATTCAAAATATTTACTTTTATTATGATTTATATTTTATGTTTTAAAATATAATGTGATATTCAAGTTTGTATCTAGTTTACAAAGTCTACTAAACTATTTTTTCCTAAAGGATTTAATTTTTTTTATCTAGTACTAATGTAATAAGTTAACCAAGAGATCTGGGATATTGGGGTCATGTTATTTATATTTGCTGTTAGTGGAAGATTAGTAGAAACCTTGAAAACTAGATTTAGGAAAACATAGATTAGGGAACATAACCCAATGAAGGATTTTTTTTGTAAAATTCTATGTATAGAAAAATATTATAATGTTTTTGTTAATTTAGAAATTATTTGAATTTCCTAGCTATATATCCCTATATTGATACTGAAATTGGACATTATTTTGGAACAAATTCAACTACGGGTAATAACCCCAAAATAGTTGTTCGTGTATATCTTGGACATAATTATGGTGTATAGTGTGTATGACCATGCTATACAGTAGTTTTGACACTTATAATAAATATTATTGGGCTAGTTCATATTTTCATTATGAAGAATTATAAAGGATTTTATTAAATGATAACCAAGTATAGTTTTGGTTAAAAATAAGGTGTCAGAAAACTAAAATAAAGTGTCAGGATTTAGACATCTTATGAAAGATATTTCATGATTTACTACTATGATTGTTGGTTTTAGTAAATGTATAGAACTAAAATAAATATTGTTATTATTGAATGTGGTAAAAAATTTGGTGACTATGAGATGCCAAATGGGATAATGAATCAAGTGAAATATATTGTGATTATTTTTAATCAGTTATCACAATCATGATTAAAAAATTATACCTTAAAAAAATCTTGGACTCACTAAAGAAGAAAAGGATTGGGATTTATGATAGATCATGTAGTGGAGACTATGGAGGAAAGAGAACTCAATATACATCATGGAATAAATGTGGAAGAGACACCATGTGGAATGTATCATTGGAATGGGAATATATTTTCTATGTGGAAATTATTTTTATAGATAATCAAATAACCAAGGAGTTCAATGAACTATGTTATTAAAAGATCATAATTTTCTAATTAAATATCCTAATCTAAACGATTTAATCCTATAGCAAGGAAGGACTGATTCTATTTCAATCATTAAAGTGGAAGTATTTAAATTTTTTATGTATTTGGATTTGATAATTATGTTGTTGAAGTGTTATATCAATGATTTTTTTGTTATAATAATAATGTAAAATATAAGTATTATTCCGTAGTAGTTTTACTTTGAGGATTTGAAATCATATTTTGATTGATACTAATCACCTAAAAAAGTTATTTAATAATAGGTTAATATTTTATAAAAAATATATATTATTGGGGTATGGATAACCCTTAATATATTTCTTATGATGAAGAAATAACTTTTAGATGGGATAAAGAGATGGATGAAATTAATTAGGTAAACCAAAGAGTTCTATTAACCATGGAAATGATTAGTTATTTGATGACAAAGTAATTTATTATGGAGTTTAATGAAATTTTAGAATCATGTACTATATTTGAAAATATATGATTATATTTATGGAATAAGGCAATACATAATTTTTTTCAAAGTAGTTATCTTTTTATTTAGGTTTTGTGGTGATCAAGGTATTCAAATATTTGGTATGTTACATTATTATTTACATTATGTTGTTTAAGGGATAAATGATACGTTTATTTTTGTAAATTTAGTGGCATTCTTCCTTTTTTTTTAATTTTTGCAGACGTTGTTTATATGTTATTTATGGATAAATTATTTTTTAAATAATTAAGTTGATGTTTTGGTCTTACTATTAATGTTATAGAGATTAATTTATTATATTGGATAACTTATAATAATAATTTGGTAATGGAAAATAGAGAGATACTAATGGAAATTTTTTTCATTATTTTGTAGATATTATGATATATTAATAGTTAATTATATTTCTTTATGAATTAAATATTCATCTAGAATTTCTATTTTTAGAATAAAATATGAATTGGAAATCCATCGAAGAACAACCAAAGGATGAAATTATCTTTTTGAAAGAGAAATATAAAAAGTAAGTATAATTTTTGGTGTTTTTTATCTTTATAGTTAAATAATTCCTAAAATTTAGGAAACTGATGTTCCAATAATAATATTATAAATATAACATTATTTTGGATGAATTAATGTGTTTTCCACCCAAATAGGATTTATTGTTTTTGGTTGATAAATATTTCTCCACCACGTTCTCTATCACTATCTATTATTCATTTCATGTTAGTTTTTTCCCACTCATACATATTATTACTTCCCACTAATTTTTTCCTATATATAAACTTATTTTTTTTATTCTAGATGACCTTCATATTTCCCCTTCCCTATTCTTAGGAGGATGTTTTATTTACTCTTTCTATGGTGTGGGTTTTACACAAAGAAATTTTCAATTGTAAAACAGAGAACAATTTAATGTTGAGAGGATTAAATTTATTGAAGAGGGATAATTTAAGACGTTGATACTTTAAAATTTATTTATATGTGTATATTAATTTCTAGCAATGTTTCAATGAATGTTTTCCTTGATATTCCCTATGAAATATTATTTAACCCTATTCTCTTTGAATTTAACAAGTCATGAATTTGATGACTATAATTTTGACTTCTTTTAAGTATTTATGAATTATTCAATTCCATGACTGTTTAGATTTTTTTTCAAAGAATATTTAAAGAATGAATTGGTGAAATTGAGTCTTTGTCTCAAGTTTTTATTCACGGAATGAAATAAGTTGATTTTTATGAAATGAGTTGACCTATTTTATGTTTTCTATGTAGTTCCAAATGATTTAGTTTGTGAAATGACAATGAACCCTCTTGGAATGATTTTTTTAAATGAGATATCTTTGTTAAATTTAAATTAGATATTTATTCATGTAGAAATAAGCTGTAATCCCGTGTTTTGAATTAATATTGATAATTTTTAATTGTAAAACATCCTTTAATTCCTTTGGGATATGTTGAAATAATGTATTTTTTAAAGGCCTGTTTAGAATTACATGTTAGTATTTGGAAAGAAGTTGGTATAGATAACCTTTATAAATATTGAATTAAATATGGGGGTTTTAATTAAATTGAATATTTTTTACCACTCAGTTAGAACATTATGAAGATCCTTAATTGTAATAATTCATTAATTTTACTTGCTCAATTCTTGTAATTATAATTGATGGATTTTGAAAATGGGATTATTCATATCGATGGATATTGGGGTGAGATTGAGATATGATTTGAGGTCTAAATAATATGATTGATATTGATAAGGATACATATTATGATCCTCATAAGTTCATTATCTTACTCACCTCTTTTGACTAGTCATGGTGACTTAGATAATTAGATGGGAAAATCTAGATTTATGATTCACTAGTGGACTCATACCTCATATAGTGGAATCCACTACTGGAAATCTAGGTTTTCCCAACACTATTATACCAATGGTTAATCAAAGAGGCCTTTACCAACAGTTTCATAAAACCATTGGTAAAGGCAGACATAAGTCATTTAAAATGGATTTCGAAAGATATTTTAGAAATGGTTTAATCTTGGGGAAAGTGTTTTACTAAAATGAGAATTTTTTAAATAAGGATTGTGTAATGTAATTTGTTATATTACACTTGTTATGTGACTATGTTTGGTATTTAGTAACACATGAGATAATTGGTGTGTGAGAATGTGTTGGGAAAGAGATTCCATGGTTGGTTCATGATTATATTTACGTTTTGAGCCTATTAATGAGTTGTTTTAAAGATATTTTGAGATATTTAACTTATGTTTATTGGTTAAAACTGGGAGATGTAGAGGTGGTTCATAATTAAGACTTATAATTACTACAAAACATGTGGATAAACCATACATAGTAGTGAATTATTGAAATATTTGATGTTTTTATTCCTTTTTTATTTGGAGTTTCTTTTGATGATTATGTTTCTTATTGATACCTATGATGGGAATTTATTTTAGTTTCTAAATCTACTGAGACTCCCCCACCATGCACAGTGTATGCAACCTTTACCATTATTTTAGTTTATAAATCGGCTAAGACTCCCCCCACCTGCCTCCTTGATTTCACATTCCTTTTTTTATTTCTTTGATCATGCAATTTTATTTAGGATTATTTCATTTTTGTATGTCTTGAATTATATGAATGTCTTGGTAAGCTTATTAGCTCATGCTCATCAAATGCATGTGATGATATGCTATAATTTGAATACAAAGCCTTGTTGTAATTTCTCCAGATTATTTGAATTATGCCTTGTTTTATTTGGTTTACATGTCAATTGTTAGGATAAGACATGGGTTACATGTTAAGGACTCATGGATGGACTCGTCATGCTCAGGGAATTTAGACTTGAAATTCCAGGATGTATGCTTTGGTTCCTAGGTGAGGTCTATATGGATGGTTTCTATTTCTCATGAGTGATATTGGTTCCTTGAAAATAAACCGAGGACATGTCTGTTTTTCATGATGGCAATACCATGCCTCAGGTTTGTCCGACACCACTCAAAATGTCTCACATTTATTTTAAATAGACAATATTTTAAGTGAAAATAACAACTCGCATACGGAAAACACAACCAAACTCATTTGTATTGTGTTGATACTTTAGGAAAATGATCCATGGGTCATTTGGAACATGTACGAGTGAACCCCGTCTAAATCTGAGGCGTGGTGTGGCCAGTAGCACTCTAATTGTGTATCTTTTTTTAAATGGTGGGATTTTAAGTGAAAAGAACAATTGTCATATGGAAAACCGAGAAAACTCATTCATATTCTATTGATACTTTATCACAACTATCCATGGGTCATATTTGATGTGTTCGAGTCAACCCCGACACAATATGAGTTGTAGTGTGGTCGGGATAATTCTAAGTGTCTCTCTTATGATTAAAATGGACAACATTTTAAGTACATACGGAAAACCAACAAAATGGATTCTGATTGTGTTGATACCGTAACACAATGATCCATGGGTCATATGTGACATGTATGAGTCAACCCTATCTCAATCCATGGTGCGGTGTGTCCGACACCATTCGAAGTGTCTCACTTTTTTTGAAATGGATAACATTTTAAGTGAAAAGTACAACTGACATACAGAAAATTGACCAAACGCATGCCTATTGTGTTGATACTTCAAGAAAATGATACTTGGGTCGTTTGTGACGTGTAAGAGTCAACCTCACCTCAATCGAGGCCTGGTGTGACCGGCACCACTCAATGTGTCTCAGGTTTATTTGAAATGGACAACATTTTAAGTGAAAATAACAACTAGCATACAGAAAACTGACCAAACGAATTCAGATTGTGTTGATACTTTAGTATAATTATCCATGGGTCATATTTGATGTGTAAGAGTCATCCCCGCCTCAATATGAGGCACGGGTTTCCCGTCACCACTCAAAGTGTAATTCTTTTGTTTAAAATGAACATCATTTTAAGTAGAAACAACAAATGACATACAGAAAACTGACCAAACACATTCTGAATGAGTTGAACCATTAGTAAAACATTACATGAGTCATTTTTTATGTGTAAGAGCCAACCCCACCTCAATCCAAGGCCCGATGTGGCCGGCACCACTCAAAGTGTCTCAGGTTTATTTGAAATGGACAACATTTTAAGTGAATAACAACCAGCATACGGAAAACCAACCAAACTCATTCAGATTATGTTGATACTTTATAAAAACAATCCATGAGTAATATGTGACGTGTACGAGTAAACCCTGCCTGAATCTGAGGCCCGATGTGGCCAGAACCACTAAAAGTGTCTCTCTTTTGTTTCAAAAGGACTTCATTTTAAGTGGAAACAACAACTAACATACGAAAAACTGACCAAACGCATTGGGATTCCATTGAAACTTTATAGAAACAATACATGAGTCATATTTGAAATGTTATAGTCAACCCATCCACAATATGAGGTGTGGTTTGGCTGACACCACTTGAACTGTCTCTCTATAGTTTAAAATGGACAACATTTTAAGTGAAAACAACAACTAACATACGAAAAACAGATCAAATGCAGTCAGTTTCTATTGAAACATTAAGAACAAGTTCCATGAGTTATTTGTGACATGTATGAGTCAATCATGCCCCAATCCGAGGCCCAGTGTGGCCGACAGCACTCAAAGTGTCTCGGGTTTATTTGAGATGGAAAACATTTTAAGTGAAAACAACAACTGACATACGGAAAACCAATGAAACACATTTTAATTATATTAAAACATAAGTAAAACAATAAATGGGTCATATGTGAGGGGTAAATGTCAACCCAACCTCAATCCGAGGTACGGAGTGGCCGACACCACTCGAAGTGTCTCTCTATAGTTTAAAATGGACTTCATTTTAATTGAAAACAACAACTGACATACGGTAAACCAACCAAATGTATTCAGATTCTGTTAAAATATTAGGAAAATGATCCATGGGTCATATGTGATGTGTACGAGTCAACCACGCCTCAATCCGAGTAACAATGTGGATGATATCACTCTAAGTGTCTCTCTTTTGTTTAAAATGGACAACATTTTAAGTACATATGGATAATAGAACAAACAGATTCTGATTGTGTTGATACTTTAGAAAAATGATCCATGGGTCATATATGATGTGAACGAGTCAACCCCGCCTCAATCCGAGGCACAGTGTATCCGGAACCACTCAAAGTGTCTCTCTTTTGTTTAAAATGGACAAGATTTTAAGTGAAAACAAAAACCGACATACGGAAAAATGACCAAATAAATTTGGTTTCTATTAAAACTTTAGGAAAACAATCCATGTATCATATATTCCGTGTAATAGTCAACCCCGCTTCAATCCAAGACATGGTGTGGCCGGATCCACTCAAACTGTCTCTTTTTTGTTGCAAAAGGACATCATTTTAAGTGAAAACAACAACTAACATACAGAAAACCGACCTAACGCATTTGGATTCCATTAAAACATTAGTAAAAAGATCCATGGGTCATATGTGATCTGTAAGAGTCAACCCCGCCTCAATAAGAGGCATGATGTGGCTGGCACCACTCAAAGTGTCATGTTTATTTGAAATGGAAAACATTTTAATTAAAAACACCCATCATAAGGAAAACTAACCAAACGCATTCAGAATCTGTTGAAACTTTATTACAACAATAAATGCCTCATATGTGATGGGTAAAAGTCAACCCATCCTAAATCCAAGTCATGGTATGGCTGGAACCACTCAAAGTGTCTCATTTGTTTTTTTGAAATGAGCAACATTTTATGTGACAATAAATGGTATATGGAAAACCGACCAAATGATTTTGGAATATGTTGATACTTTAGGAAAATGATCCATGGGTCATTTGTGATGTGTACGAGTAAACCTTGCTTCAATCTGAGGCACATTGTGGCCAAAATCACTCCATGTGTATGTATTCTGTTTAAAATGAACTTCATTTCTAGAAAAAAACATTTAAATGTGTATGTTTAAATGAATTATGTATGTTTATAATTAAGTTAGGAATTATGATTTTATTCTGGATGTGTATAGTTCTAGATAAATTATATGTTAAATGTGTATGAATTTGTTCTTTATATGTATGTGTTAGTTGGTTATTGCAGGTACAAGGAGATTGGAAAATTACCAATGTTGTGCAAATTGCAGGCTACTGTGCAATTTCCACAACATAGCCTATGCCAAAAGTTTCAAACTATTTGCATATTATTCATAGATAGTTTTTACCAATGGTTCAAAGGGAAATGTTGGTAAAAATAAATTACCAACATTTTTAGAAACTATTGGGAACCATGGGAAAATGTTGGTTTTCCCAACGGTTCAGGGGAAACTATTGGGAAAACTTTTTCCCAATGGTTTAGGGAACTATTGGAGTAGGCTATTTTTTCTAACCTATCCCAACAGTTTTATGTAAACCATTGGGAAAAGCTATCCCAAAAGTTTTATGTAAACCATTGGGAAAAGCTATCCCAATGGATTACTTACCAACAGTTCATAGAACTATTGGTATAAGGTATACCAATGGTTCTCTGGCCTTTCCCAGTGGTTCAGAACTGTTGGAAAATACTTTTTTTCCAGTAGTGTATTTTTCTCATCCATGGATCACATGTGAACATATTCCCATTGATGTGTGAAGCGACATGTTCCATCATTGGCTGATATGTAAACAAATAATATTTATTTTTAAATTTATTTTATCAATAACTTGGTATTATAAATTATTTGTAGGGATTATGGTATTCTATCTATTATAGCATGCACGACGCTATCCACGCGGCATGGAAGGTTTCTATGCTTGACCATTTCCATTAGTTTTTGCACAATTTTAGAAGGACCTCCATTAAGAAAGCAGGAGTGATAGAATTTGATGAGTCATGTAAGGATCACCAACTAGAGTACATTTCATCTCAAGATTGGGATGGATTTTGTTTACACTAGTTGGGTGGTGGATTTTAGAGGAGATCATTAGTGGGATGACAGAACCAGGGGAGAAAGAAGGTGGCGCATCGAGCTGTTATCCGTACATTCAGTCCACATAGAGAGCATCTAGTAAGTATATTTCATGAATATTTTAAATAACATTAAATATAAACAGTTTATTTTATATTTCTCTAGGCAGTCGAGCATCCCGATATTACAGAGTTCGACATTTATCGGAGGATGTACAGTGATCCATCCACTGGAGATATTAGAGGTGATTGCCAACATTAGATTGTGGTTAGTATTATTTTTTTAGTTTGACAATTAACTGCATATAATATTTTCACAATTTTAATTTTAAATTTGAATTGAAGGAGTCATATGAGGCTGCGACCTCTCAGACACAGGCTAAGGGTCAGGATGAGATGACCGAGAATACCGCTGCTCACCATTTCGATGAGGCAGCATGAATGCAGGCGACTCAGTATGGATTTGAGAAGGGCTGAGTAGTTGGTATCGACTCTCATTTGACTCCTGACAATTATTATGGTACTTCTGTGACGTCGGCATCCAGCTCGAGAGGAGCTCATGGAGAGACATCATCTTCTGGCTCACAGTATCAGAAGCAGTTGCGAACTCAGGCTAAGCTTATAGAGACTTTGAAGAAGCAACACAAAGAGATGAGTCGGTGGTAGCAGTTGTAGGAGCAGCATCACGCAGAGCAGATGTGTCGATGGTAGTAGTAACAGCAACGACAAGAGGTAGAGATGCATCGATGGCAGCAGCAACATCACATGTAGATGGAGTACATGGGCCGTTTGGCTCATAGTTTAGGTATGGAGTTTCCTCTGCCATCTCTTTCAGCTCCTCCACCTCTTCCAGAAGACGACTCCCCCAGTGATTTTTTATGTTAAAAACATTTGAATTTAACATTGTAATATGAATTATTTACATTTTTTGTCTTTTATATCGGTTCAAATATTACAAAATTTAATTTATTATTTTTTATAATTTTTTTTATATTTTTGTGAATATTGGGAATTTTTATATTTTTTATATTTTTATTATTTTAATAATATTAATATTATTTTCTTAAATATTTTTTTAGTATTATATTTTTTTTAGTTTATTTATTTAATAATAATAATAATAATAATAATATTTTATGAAATTTTTATTTTTTTTGCGAATATTGAGAATTTTAATATTTTTTATTTTTTTAATAATAGTAATATTATTTTTTCATTAATCATAATTTAATTAAATATATTTTTTAAAATTAATTTATTATTTGCGACAGGACCTTTTGCGATGGGACCCCGTCAGAAATAGTCTAAATAAATATTTTTAAGGAACATATTTGCGACGTGACTACATACCCATCGCAAATACTTTGTTGCAACATGCCCATCGCAGAATGGTATATATATATATATATATATTGTGATTGGATGACGGCCCCGTCATCCAAACTATTTGCGACGGTCCCATCACGAAAAAGTTTATGTATATATAATGCATATAATAGGAGACTTATTTGCGATGATGATGTTTCCCGTCGCAAATAATGGTATTTGTGACAATGTTTTCTGAAACAGGATATTTGCAATGGTGCCCCGTTGCTAAAGCTTATTTGCAAGGAGATCCCGCCACAAATACCAAGAATTCCAGTAGTGTACCTCCTGGTGGTGGTGGTGGTAACACCTCATAATGTCGTCCACCGCCAGCTGCACGTCCATCTCCTCTCCCACGTCTACCTCCTCCCTGCGGACCACCTCGTTCGAACCTCTGAATCTGCATGGGAGGTCCCTCAACTGTCTTCTAATCATCTGAATGGTAGGTCGGACAGTCACGAGCCATGTGACCCTGCCCGCCACATGAGTAACACTACCTGCTACTGGTATGTGTGTCTCTACTCCGTGTGCCCCGCACAACCGATCCTGAGTCTTGCAGTCGACTACATGTAAGTCTGGTTCTCTTGGACCTCTATGAAATTTGTCTACCGCCAGCTGTAGAAGACTCTGTTGCATGTCGACTAGTAGTGGGTCTCGCTATAGGAGACTAGCAAGGAATCTCTCCACTAAGAGGGCTCGCTTCAACACCCCTTCCTACATTGGGATGGTGAGGGAGATCATCAAAGCCCTGATCTCTCACCTGAGCCCCTTCTCAAAGATCTAGGCCCTGAAGAATAGGTCTCGTACCATATCCATGGATTAGCACGAGAGGTCGGTGAACCTCGCTGAGTACTGAGCTACCGTCATGCTACCCTACTGTAGATGCAGTAGCTCCAGTATCCGCACCGTTCATAGGGTCGCTAGAACAAAATCCACCCAAAACAAGCTCTCGAAGTTTTCCTAGAGAAGTGTCACCTCGTCATGCACCTAGAGCATCAGGCTCCACCATCTGCTTGCTATTTCCTAAAGGAGACTCGTGGAAAAGATCACCATGAAGTCTGCTGGTGTCCCTACTAGCTTGAATACCCTCACCACAGCCTCCAGCCAATCCTCAGCCACATGTGGGTCCGTCTCTCCCCTGAACCTGGGTGGCCTCTCGCGCTGGAACTCCTATAACATGGTCAAGCGGTGTGAATCGTCTACTGCTGAGGCTGGTGGCATCGGTGGCCCAACGGGTAGTAGTACCGCTGGTGCCTCTGATTGTAAAGGGCCCTTCCCTGAGCCCTCATTGCTCGGAGGGATTTCAGTACGTACGACTCTCAGGGATCTAACTGGTCATCCGTGGGGAGGAATGCTGAAAGAAACAGATGCGACATGGTCAAAATATTATACCTGGTGATCTCACCTATTTGAGTTGACTTAAGGAAAACTTTTGGAAACATGCACACAATCAGTTTTTTGTGCATTGAGTCGGAAATCAGAAGTCAGGGTCCTGGGGTATGGATACGTCGACCGCCCGCACCAACACTAGAATCCTTGAACTGAAAACCACACTAAGTTCCGTTAACAGTCTTGCTTCATAGAAAATAAATATCAAAGTTCCACGTTGTACGATAGAAATGAATCCTTTGATACCAATTTGTCACGACCCGTCCCCTGAGGCCCATATTGTGACTACCCCAAGCCCGCATTCCATAGGCCAGGGGCTGGCGACTAGCACCAAAGGCGTAAATCCATAAACTAGTGAGGCATTGCCTTTATAACTATAAACAAACACATCAGAGTAAACATCTTGAAGACAACCACTAAGTAAAAACTGTATAAAAAAGAAGTGATGCAAATTAAAAGGGGCCGGAAATACAATCCTAATAAGAAAGTATAAGTATAACTGAAAGCAAGTACAAATAATGAAATTTAAAGTAGATACTTGGTTGTCCTCCAGGGTTCTTACCTAAAGGGATGGTACAGATGGCCTCCTCAGCACTCTCGTCAGTCCATCTCCTCCGTGTACCGTCACATCGAGTGGTCCACCTCTAGGTATCGTCCAGTCCTACTGCTCTCTTCCTCAGTTAGTGCTGCCTGTCATCTGTAACCAACACAACGAGGTGCGTGCAAAGCTCGTGCATGGGTGAGTATAATGATACTCAATAGGGACCCCGAGACCCTCAAGGTCTCACAAAATCCAACAAGGATAAACCACAAAGTATGAAATCAATGGATAACCATTACTTAGGTATATGGCCATACATATACCTAAGTTATCAAGTATCCCATCACAATCATGAGTAAAACACAAAAGTCATTAACTATTCTCAAACAAGGATTTTTATTATCAAAACCACGGCTGGTGGGGTACTCCTCCTCTATCGAGTAACGTGGGCCTGCCACGTCACACCGAGGAGGTTCCCACTATCCTTGGACTACTAAGGTACTCCTCCTGTCGAGTACCATGGGTCTTCCGCGTCACACCGAGGCAGTCCCCACCATGGGTCTGCCACACTCACACATAGGCGCTACCCCTTGTAGCCTGTTGAGGTAATCCTCTTGTCGAGTAACGTGGGTTTACCGCGCTCACATAGAGGCGCTCCCCACCGTGGGACTAAGGCGTCACAAAGAGGTGCTTCCCACTGGGATAGTCGAGTCACTCTGAGTCGAATCAGTCAATCAGTCATCCGGTCTTAGCAAACTACTAGTTCTTTGTACTCTGTCCACTCGCCTCTGGAAGAATCTTCTCCACGAGCTACTGGTCGATACCCAAACTACCAAGAAGTCCCATGAAGAATTATCTCAATGATCTTCCATGTCTTAGGGGGTGAATCCAAGCAATACGTGTCCAAGACACAGATACGAGATGACTAATCCATTTTCCAAAATGTACATGGCATGTTGGTATGGTTACACGCCGAGTCCTCATACCTCGGGTACTGCCCGTGTAGAACGGCCCGTGTCAAAAGGATGGTCATGTACACAAGTAAGTACTTGGTGTGTGGTATGTTTACACACTGTGTCCAAGCATCTGGGGTCATCTTCATGTACGATGGCCATGCTCCCGTACACGACCATACCCATGTTCGCCAACCCGTGTAATTAGTTCACGGGGTATCCCATGTCATTGACCTTTCCTGTCCATGTAGTGGAGTACATGCATGTGTACTTCACCCGTGTCAGTGTATTTCCAAGATACACACAGAGTCTTCTGAAGTCACCTCTATCATGCTAC
The DNA here is from genome assembly GCA_963277665.1 of Viscum album. Lineage (NCBI taxonomy): Eukaryota > Viridiplantae > Streptophyta > Magnoliopsida > Santalales > Viscaceae > Viscum > Viscum album. The sequence goes on from OY728159.1 coordinate 152,583,620, forward strand.
ATTAGAGAGTACACGCTATGTCTTCAGGCTGTGTGATTATTCCCATGTCTGTTTATTTCCCAAAATACACACCGTGTGTCGCGTAGCCGTGTCTGCCAGGCCGTGTTGAAAGGACACGCCATGTGACCGGGGTCACACGCCGTGTGCTACCCATTTGATACTCGAACTACAGCCATAGTATACTCGTACTACATGGCGTGTCCTTCGAGAGTGTACGCCATGTATTCTGGAATTTTCCAGAAACGATGCCTCTGGACAGCGCACCTCTCATGATACCCGTTCTTCATTCTGATGGTCCAATTGTCATGAAACCATATACTTTAGGTTTCCACGATGTTCTAAAGACATTTTAGGTGTTTTTAAGCCTCTGATCGGCTCTAAAAACACGTTTTGATTCTCCCGCGTGTGAAAGGGGTCAAAGAATGGTCTTTCCGTTCCGGTCCGATTCATCACCCAATATTGTCACCGCACCTCCATTAGGTCAGCGTGACGTTGGGTCTTCATTCGGAGATCGTTGTGTTGCAAAATTAACCCACAATGATCTATTTTTCATTACCGAAGAATAACATGAAGAACACACCAATATTCACAAGAATGGAGAAAGGAATCAGGCCGTGTTAGTTTGGCCCGATCCTACAACATTAGTTTGATAACAAGCAGATCAAGAGGAAACAATTCAATCATGGAAGGCAGAAATAATGTTCTTAAAAACCAAATCACACCCCTACCTTTTTCGTTTACGGAGGTCACAAAGAAGAAGGCGTCGTCGTTCATCGTGTCCACCGCACACTCTCAATTCTGAGCTCGCACATCGGTAGGAGTCCTAGAAAGAATATCGAAGAAGGTCAGTGTTCTACGTAGTCGAAGGTGTTCTTTGTTATTTGTTGGTGAGAAGAATTCTTCGTTGGAGAACTTCTTTTCTCTCTTCTCCCAGGATTCCACCAAAAAGAATATTCTAAAAAAATAATAGATTGAAATATCCTATTTATTCGTTGGAACAATATTAAAATAGGATAAATTAATTGGGTAGGTACCCTTTAATTAATTAAGGTGTTGGCACATAAATAAAGTGAAGGGGCAGTGGCACCATTAAGTGGGGAGCTCAAGAGGTTTCTCTCCACTTAATGGGGATTTCAAGAGGTGTAACCTCGGGTGGTACCCACCACAATTATTTAAATGAGAGGTTATGGTCTTGGGTGGTCCCCATGTCGTAACCTCTCGCTGGAGGTTGAATTCGCATGGGCCCCACCACTATAACCTCTCATGGGAGGTTAGGGTGTGGTGGTCCCACCTCCAACTCCCAAGTGGAGGTTTTAACCAACAATCACACACAAGGGAACATAAAATAAAATAACGTGTTGTAAAATTTATTTTATTATTTTTTTTATAAAAATCCAAAAACTAACTTTTATTCTCGACCATATGCCATCGAGGAGAAAGTCTTCTTAAGAAAATACCAGCGATGCGAGTTCAACAGTGCCCTCAGATTCCCGTTCGGAGCACCTGTTCAAAAGTTATAAATTCCTGCTTGTAGGTTTACTAAATGTACCTAAGAAAAACATTATAAATTGATTCTGGGCACACCGGGCCTCGAAATTAAGGGTCGTAAATGTTTCCAGACTCGTAAAAATCCCATGTATTTAAGAAAAAGTTTTCCATGGAATATTTGGGTCTTTACAAAAAATAATATCATAAGTATTAGAAGGGATCCTAAAACATACATTTATCTAACTGGATGATTATAGTTTTTCTATTTTAGTCATTTTATGAAATATGGAAACTTGGTGCCTTTTTTTATTTTTTCCTTGATAATATTTAAGCAAAATATAAAGAAAAAATTGTCATTTTCTTTATTTTAATATCTAAAATATGTTTTCATAGGGATAAATAAAAAACATGATTAGTTATATAATTTTATTTGAAATATAGTTTTTTTTTTATTTTGGTAATTTATTTTTCATTTTTAGTGATTGAATAATTAGATTAAATGACTATTCATTATAGACACAATATTAATTGAGTTAATAGGAAAATTAATTAATATATGAATATTAATGGCTATAAAAATTGGATTTTTTTTTTGTTTAAACACAATTTTTTAGATACATATGACAGGTTAGGGAGGTGTTGATGTATTATATTCTAATTCCCTCCTTTTTGGATGTAGTTAAAGCTAAATTAAAATACTATTGTCAAAAATTACATTAGATATATTATATAATAAATATATTTTTTTAAATTATTTAATGTTTATAAAAATATTATAACCAGAAAAATTAGATAATTTTTTTATAAGTTATCAAACATGGTAAATTTATGGTCTTTTTTTCCTTTTATGGTAAGATTCTTGACCATTAAGAGGTATAAAAAATTAATATTATTCTAATTATAAAAAGGGACAACGAGAGGTTAAAAATAAAATATAAGTCTGAAACATAACCAAAACTTGTAAGAATTTTGATATATGAGATGATTTAGACTAGTAGTTATATTATAGATTAATATATCAATTTAAGGCTATTTGGTCCTAATAAATAATTTATATTAATTTAATACCATATGAAATTTCAAGAATTCCCTTCCCCTCACTTATATAAATTTAAACCCCTTATCTATTTTCCTCACAAAACATTGAGAAATCAAGATCAACCAAAAAATAAAAACTTTTCTTATCAACATTCTTATTAATGTGATATAGGCACATGTGTTTCCATAATACTAACCCTAGGTCCCTTAATAGGATATCAAAAGGAAGTCCACTGAAGAAAAAGTAATTGTCTGTATCAACTCTTTAAGTTTTATTTATTATCCTATAAACTATTAATGTTTTAAAAATTATAAAATAATATTTTATGTATCATAAATATTCTATGATTTTAATTATGATTACGTTATAAAAAATTATTTTTATTTTTCATCCTATAGAAAGTGAAAACATCACTCAGGTGTACATACAACTTATTGTATCCACAGAGTGGTGTAATTTATTTTTCATCACCACTTTACTTAGATGGTTATAAATATGTAAATAATGAATATATATTATATTAATGAAATAAATATTATTATTGTATGATAATATCATATCTACCTTATTACCTTCCAAAATTTTATAAAATGATAATGTTGCTCGTGTGTACGCGTGGACTACTATCTCTACGATGATATGTGATTCCATTGTTGTTTTTTCGTTACATGGGTGGTAATAAGGATGTATTTAATGAATATATATAACGTATATGATATAAAATTAGTCATGGAAATGTGAACTATTATTTACCTTTATTTTTTTCTATCCTTCGAAAAGTGAAAACAACAATCATGCTTATGTATGACTTACCATATCCATTGAAGGTGTTGTTAATTTTTCTATGTGTACCTTTTTAGAATGATTTTAAATAAATATATAATGAATTCATAAATTTATATAATTACGAAAATTATATAAATTATAGAACTATGAGTAATTTATTAGTACCAATACTACAAAACAAAAACATTCATGAAAAGTATGCAATTATCACCCATATCCATATTTTATTTAAAATGTTTTAATGAATATTTTTACTATACTAAAATGACTTATTAGACATTTTTACACATGTTTTAATTTTAAAAAATGGTTTAAAAAACATTCCTATCATTTTTGGAACAAGGTACTTATTGAAGTTTCTCATAGAGGTGTGAAAGAAATGATTTTTTTAACTTATACAACATGAATGGAATTTCCCCAAATTATTACCACTCCATGTTTTGAATATTACTTTACCAATTTAGAAGGTTTTTTCAAAGAAAACTTTTTCCTTAATATTAGAGAAATTTTTATATTTTAAATAAGTCCTTTTAAAGTGAAAAGGTACTTTACTAATGAAATTCTTCAATGATATTTTTAACTTATGTTCATAAATTTCTAAATAATTTATTGAATTTTATTATTTAATAAGTTTATACTCTAAATATATCATCCATAATATTTTTATGGATTTTTTATGTTTAGTTTTTTTTGGGATGGTATTGACATTATGTGTGCTAGTTCTTCCAATATAGAAAATTATTTATTTTTAAGGGACATTGATTATGTTATATTATTTATTAATATGATGAATTCATTGGAATTATTTAATTATATGTGGGACTAAAATTGTTATTTCCTCTTTATGTGTCGGTGGGTTTCATGATTCAAAATAGATGGCTAGTCTTTTTAAATATTGTTTTAGTGTATACCTACCCATAGTTTAAACATTCATGGCACAAGGAATGTTTTAACGAGTTATCAAATACCTAATGTTTCATTTAATATTTTCTATGCTACTAATGGGTTTCATTGGGTTTTTTATAAATGGTTTATTTTTTGATTTAGATATGTTCTATCTATGTATTTATAATTTTATTATGAAAATGATAACATTTTCATTGGGTTTTATGTTTTATCACAAGACTAATGAGACTGTTTTATTCTTCTAAACATTATCAAGATTTTTTGGATCATTGTAAATTGTCAAATATTTTTCATAGGATTTAAGGATGACAAAGAAATATATCTAGTTCAATAATTCCACTATGTAAATTTTTCTTTAATGATTAAGCTGTGTCTTGAATGAAATAAGGGTGTAAATTAAAAATGCATTTTAAAAAAATGTATATTTTGTGGAAATTTAAAATTTTTTTATGTAATTATTTTCCACATTATCTAAAACTATAAAATAAAAATAATCTAGAAATGTAAAAAACATACAAATATATTTATAAATAATAAAATTATGGGTTGATTATATTATGTGTCATTATACCACCAAACCCAACCATTATATTTCCACTGTTGTGACCACTTAATAAAAAGTTATGTATCATTATTTGAATTGTGATTCATTTAGTTTGTAAATAAAAAGGAATTGTATAATCTATAAACCATAATAAGTAAAATGAAAACATTACACCCCAACACTATTTTCCCAGAGCGGATGCATTATTACATAACATTGGCATGATAACAAGGAAATCATGTCCCGAAAGATAGATCAGTTTAGTATTATTGGAAACAAGATTCATACATAAGTTCAACTTTACAACTTGAAAAGAAATACAACACTAATTTATTCCATCAGAAACATCCCAGCATCCTAGATTATGTCTGAAAGTCACTGATAAATAACTTTTTAATATCCATGGAAAATGTAACATAACAAAGGGGTGAGCTCAAACAATCAGTAAGGGTAAGAAATAAAGAGGAACATAACCTAAATATTAAGCATGGTGAATAATTAAAAACACATGCCTTTACGAATAATAAAAATGAACAATTTTATGAAAGGAAAATGAGCTGAGTAAATAATTCCATAATAAAATATAATCTTGGGTCTTCTACTAGTCAAATGACCACATGAACCATCAATATTATTTTCATAATGAGGTAATGTATAATGCCGATCATTCTGAAATTTTTTTTCAAGGCCTCCCCCAAGACGTCTAAAAATGATTAGGGCCTTAGCCAAAACCATATACCAAATTGGGAAAGGCCTCATCCAATTCAAAGTCTAGTTGTCTCATGAGACCTACAGATGCATAGAGAGCTATAACGGTCTCCACCTGTCACTTACTAAGTCTAATACATTCCTCATAAGAAAAGGTTGAAATATAACATAAACATTTGTATTAAAAATAGCATACGAAATGTCAATACTTTAACCGTGAATCACGAATGGTATAAAAATAACACATCCACAGTCAAGAATATAGCATGACCTTCAATACAATATGGATTATATTTATTATAATTAATCGACTACAAACAAGTATAAAATCCATCAACGGATGTTGACATAGATGAAATCAAAACTAATTTAGAGAAATATCTCTTTATTTTTTTTGAAATCACTTAATGTTATATACATATAATAGAAAAAATTTATTTTGAAAATATTCTTATAATATATTAAGGGAATCTTTGATGATGTTATAATGGCAGAGAATAACCGCACCCACCGTATAAGTTAAAAAAACATTATTACCTTAATTTTGTTGAGAAGGTCGCAAAGTACCTTGTTTGGAAAATGACTGAATGATTTATTTCAAAACATATATATTATACTAATGGTATAAATGAATTTAACCCATTGTCTAGTAAATAGTAAAAAATAATTTAAATACACTTTAAAAGAGCATGGATTTTGATGATAAAGAGGCCACAATAGATACTTACGTAAAACAACCTTGGATAATAAAGATATTGTGAAATTGACCTTTACCTTGTACTTTTACTTGGAATAGAGTTCGTTAACCTCCTGTATAATGGTGAAATAATAATTATTAAATTATACAATAACCATACACATTAATATGATATCATATATGATCTTCTAATATTTCTTTGTTTATGATATTTCAGTAGTATCATTGTTTCAGGTGTTAACTGATTTCATTTTTCTTTATATGATTTGTTACGTAAGTAATGTTATTCATTAATAGGATGCATCTTAATCATATTTAGAATCATATTAAGTCTTTAATCATTATTGTTTGTCATAAAATGACAATTATTCATGAGTGGATACGATGGGGAATGAATCTCATCACGTTCATGGAGACGGTAATCCGTACGTACGCACGAGCAACGATATCATTATTTTGATATTAAAATCATATATAATTGGATGGTATATCATATATAATGATTAATTAAAATGTTATATTTATTTTTTACATCAGTTATACATCATTATTATACCCATCCAAATAATAATGTATTGAATAACAACTACACCACGACGCGAAGACGGTAAGTCGTACGTACACACGTATAGTGAAATGTCATTAAAAGGATGGATAGAATAATGAATATGGTTGTACCAAAATTATAATAACATCACAGTATATAGAATATACTAGATTTATTATTTTATAATGGAAACAACAAGGAAACAATATGTGGAAGAAGAAAAAACATGAAAGAGGTGATGAAATATTTACCTTGTTTCGGGTTCTTCCTTTTGATTTGATAAAAAGGGCTCTATAGGGTGGCATTCTGACTAATGGAAGGACTCTAGGATTAAGGGAGGATAGTGTATAATATATTTTTGCAGGGGTTGGCCGAGAAAAATGGCTGTGAAGGTGTTAATTTGAGATAAGGGGAAGTGCCCTTTTTTAAGTGGGGAGAGGGGAACCTTAGGAAAAGATTGAAATATTATTTTATAATAAAATCATTTTCGGTGTCTAGTGGCTCAAAAATAAATTATTTCAAGGGAAAGGTAATTATGGGTCTAAAAATAGTCAGACAATAAGTTTTAGACAGGTTTGGGTCAATATATTAACCTTATATTTTAGATTTAACTCTTAGTTAAATAGTTTGACATTTACCATGCCTCTTTTTTATTTTTATATTTTATGGATAATAAACACACTATAAACATCCAGGAGAAAATTAATTAGTTCATTAATGATAAAAATATCATTATATAAGTCTTTTTGAAGAACCCTATATTTATATTATTATTATATCAACTAATAATATTTTATTTGTTTTAAGAACTCATTTGTGTCAATTCTGAAATTATTTAATAATTGATTTTTGTTAAAGTCCTAAATACTTTATTACATCTAACTAAATACAAATAATAAACACTAACAAGTCATATTAACCTATAAAAGTGTTGGATGGCATCAAAACTTTAAAATTATATTTATATTTATATTTATAATATCATTTATTTGATTGTTTCACTAATAAAGAAAAATATTGCATGATTATTTTGTCATATGTAAATATATATATTTTATGTCTAAAAATTATAAATAAAATATCATGAGGTATTAAATATTTTTACATTTATAATGACTATTTATATTCGAATATATCAACTATATAAACTCATATAAAAATTGTTTTACTAAAAGATATTTCCTTTTGTTATTTTTGTCATTACTTTAGATTATTTAATATAAAATGTCATTATCACTCCCAAGTGGCTCCATGGGGTCCCAAAATCGACACAAGGATTCCCATTGTCTGAAATGTATCATCCAATAGGTTTAAGACATGTTTTAGGTTAATTTAATATTATTATAATATTATTTGTTAACCTTATTTACAGGATTTACCCCTTTAACCATGGTAAATAAAATATTTACTAAAGTAAATATTCCTAATGTCTAAAAATAAATGTTACCTATTTAAAAAAATTTGACCCCCTAATTTCAAATATGGAATTCATTTTTCTATATTCATGAAACATAAGTGGAAGAAATTAATTTAAAATTAATTCCCATTGTCAAAACAAAAAGGCGTATTTTTAAGAAATAATAATTATCAAAAGATTGACACTTGTTTATGTCCAATTTCAAAGTGAAATTACTCATAAGGAATAGGATTGGATTAAATGGGAAACATATAATCTATTTATACTTCCAAACCATTAAAATGTATAATTTAACACTATACATTATTTTGATTAAAATAGTTGTTTTCCGTTAAAATATAGTATTTTTCCCTATTCACCCAAATATGAAATTTATTAGAAAAATACCCAAAATTTATTAAAACTAAATTATTATGTCTTGATTCAAATGAATAAGTTTATTTTTTCAAATTTAATATATAAAAGTTTCAAATATTGGATTTAAAACGGGTTCTCTATTAAAAGGCGATAAAATTTCATTTTTTGAAAAATATTTATTTTATCTGAAAAAATGAATTTGTTCTTACATTATGTCTAATAAAATCATAATATGAATTCTCAAATTATAAGGATTATATAAAGTCCAAAATTTAGTTAATACTATTCATAGATGCTTTTGAACGACTAGTTTTGTAAGTCATGGTGCGCTTGAACTTGGTGTTGCGTGTAGTGCAAGTTATTGAATTACATTGATGAAATAACATACAATGAAATTTTGGGGTGTTATAGATATTTTTTAACAATAGGTCAAAATATGAAAGGCTACATTACATAAAAAAACCAATAAACCATCATATTAAACAAAACTAATAAAATAACATTTTACCAGAGTATCCAAATTCAAATATGAAATTATCAAATATTATCATTAATTAAATAATTATATAATGAAATATAATAAGGGTTAATAAAAGAATAACATAATTAGAGAATAATTAAACTTTATATTTTTACATTACTAAAAATTCATTCAATTCATTATTTAAATTTAATTATAAAAAAATATTTTTACTCACTATTAATTTTCATTTATAGAATAAAAATTTATATTGAATAAGACTTTTGGAAAATATTTATCATGAAAATAAAACACAAACAATTTTTAAATACCCATAGGGATATGACCACTGATCTAAATAACTATATTTTTCGATTATCATAATTTTAAAATTGAAAAAAAAAATCTATAAAAATAATAAATCATGTTTTAAAAATAAATAATCAAAAATAGAAAGATAAAATATCATTTTATGAATCCTAAAGCACTCATGACATTTACACACAAAAAATACCTAAATCCACTCAACTTAATAACTAATATTTTAATCTAAAATCAATGGAGTCCCAAAATAATTCACCTAACAACTTACATTAATTGAAACTAAAATAAAAAGATTTTGTTTGTCCTTATATTATGTTATGTAGATATCATACCTTATATCTCATTCATTTTAGATGGATTTCATTATGAATTAGTGAAATATAATATCAAATCCCTAGCCTGACTATTTAAAATTAAAATAAAATAAAATAAAAAAGGAATACGAAATGAAAAGGAATGGGAGATAATTAACTTGAATATTTAAGAAAATACCACCCTATACACTTGATAGTAAAGAGGGAAGATGAAAGGTTAATGAAGTTGTTAGTCCACCAGGTACCCATGGGCCACTTGTAGCTAATTCCCAATTTCTTTCTTTCTACAAAATTTAAAAATTTCACTTCTAAAATTTCTTATACATATTCATACATCTGAATATGCCTTAAAATTATAAAAGCACCACGAATAATTACCCACTTGATCACAATTTAATAATTCAAACAATATTAATTTTCCACTATATAATTGTCCTATTTGAATCTAAAATAACAACTGAATAATCAAATAATACTGAGGGATATTACATAATTGAACACACACACAATATATTTTAGTAATTTACTATAAAAATGTTATTCCAATTATATAAAAAATAATAATATTCTACATGTAATTTTTTTTAAATTATCCATTTTTTTTAGAAAATAACTCTAAGAAACTTAAAACCCAAGGTTGTTAAAAACACCTAAACTTTAAGATTTATCCTAAAGAAAAATATATTATCAAACTTATCTATTAGTAGAACTACTGAGATTTCATTATAATTCCAAAAACCTATTCCCTTATTTATTTCCATAATGAAATATAAATAACTGAACCCGTAACACTATTAAAACCCACTTTTAACTACTTGAAAACACATGTTCTTGCTTCCCCCCAATTGTGTTGATTCCAAATTCAATCATTTAGGTACATCATAATAATTAATACCATTAGTTTATCCCACCATCAAATATTTTCATATTAGAAATTACTACCCAAAAATTACTCACTTTTTTAGTATAATTTTTTTTGACATCAATATCTTAATTACATTTCTATTACATCATCATACAAAAAATAGTGGATCATGTGGTCAATAAGAAATACATGATGCAAGATACTTACATAAAATTCAATGGCAGAAAATAAAATAATATAACCCTTACATGTGTACCACTGAAATCAAAATCCTACCTAAAACTACCAAAAAACATTTGAAAACCAAAATTCCCCTACTTAAATTATAGAAAAGTAACTCTACCAGGAACCTAGACGACACTACTGACCACCTGGTTCATGGTCACCTGGTACCAAGTGGTGAATGAAAATCCATGGATTTCCCCCTATATTCTCAGTGTCTACTCTTTGAGACATTTCTAAGAACCTAGTGGTTTTTTCTATTTTAAAAAAATAATATCCCATTCCCCATTCTACATAATTCTATACAATAACCTCAAAAATAATTATTAAATAGATAAAATTACTTAATATTTAATCGATAGAAAAGAAAATCAATTTAAATATCTAATTATAGAATCTATTATCATTAGAAAATCATAAAATAACGAAACTCAACTCTCAAGGTTTAACTACACCGAACTATGCCAGTGATATTAAAACCGACTAGCTGTATACTAAAAAAAATCCAAATCAATTCCTAGAATGTTTTTGTACAAACATAAATCACATCCCACTACCTATTCTAAAATCAAATATGCCATCCTCAAAAGGGTAAAACTTTTCAACAACAAATGCAATAACACTTGTTTTTGTATTAATTATATTTCAATAAATTCTATTTGTTTCAAAATAAATTTTATTATATAGAAAAGAATGTCTGTAAAATAGAAGGATCAATATTTTATTTATAAAGGATAAAAAATTAAATTTGAAGGATTAAATGACATTATATTATTGATATAATTATAATAAGACAATTGAAAAAATTAAACAAAAATGATTTAAAGATTGAAGTATTCATCATAGTTAACCCTTATAAGATTTTGTTCCATCAAATATATCTATACAAAGAAGAATAACTAGTATGAATATAAATGAATTTATTAGTATAAAATGATAGAATAGAATTTGTGTCTTTTCTAAGTGAGTGAGGTTATATATATAGAAAAAATATAACCACTGGCGATAGTATTTAGATATATACCCTGGTAACCATTGTGGGTAGCCATTATTTGATCCTTAATTTAAGAGGTATGATATTAATTCCGTGATCAATTAGTTACCAATTTTATATTAAAAATTTATGTTTATTTAATGTTATAAAATATGTTTTTTAAATGGTATTGTATTTTTCTTAATCTAGATCTCTATTTTTGATGTACTTAATGAAGTATTGAAATATTAAATAATTTATAAATTAATATTTATGATAATGATATAGATTTATATAGATATTAATTTTTATAATATTTATAAAACTAATTATTTCATGGTATGAGATAATAATATGGGGTTTATATTAAAAATTAAGTATATATAATTTTTATTAAATATATTATTTATAATATATTATGTGTTTCCATTAAAATTATTTATTTAATAGTTAAAAATTTATATAAATTACACTATTTAGATATTTTGGACTATCTTGTCAAAAATAATTGAAATTCGTGTTGTTTGTATTTTCAAAAAAATGAATATGGTAGTAGTAATAAAGGTGATATATAATCTGTATTTTTGGTATCTAATTACAATAAATGCTTATAAATTGTATTTTTTATTTAAATATATGTTTATGTAATGTTTTAAAGAATATACTATGAACATAGATATTCAAATTAATTGTGGATATTTGTTGAGTGATAAATTTGAATGAAATTCCATAAAAAAATGAAAGTTTGAATTCAAATTTAAATTTATTTCTAATTAATTTTTAAATATCTATAATATTTTATAACCAATTATTTATGGTCCTGAAGGGTACAGGGAAAGGAAAGAAGACACACCCATTGGCCTACTAGGATAGGTCACACTCCATCCAAGGGTTTATCCACTCCATATAAACCCCATTAAATTGATTCTACCATAGAACTAGTTGAACAAATACCCTTATATGTGTCTACACCTTCTTTGTATCACTCATGTGTCATCGCCTTATATCACCACATTCTTGCCTTAGTGCGTACCTCACCGCCTCTATCATAAATGTCCCACCTAACCCTAGACTGCCATATAGCCGGTGCAGTTTTAAATAAAACATGGTGTGAATTATTTTTTTAAAAGAAATACTAAAATATTACACATAATGATGCACTATATATGATATTTTTTATTTAGGTTCTGGAAAACCAGATACAAGAATTAAAATCCTTCAAAAACTGTACAGAAAAGACTCGACAATGTAGCCACCAAATAGTGAAACTCAAATCTACTAACCTGTAAAAATAGATTGAAAACGTAGGGTGAGCATATGAATGCCCAGTAAGGGGGTTTCTAAATAAAATAATATTTTAATTAAATAATTTTAATAAATTCCTTTTAAAAACATCCATAAAACATTTTCTTAATGAAAGTTTCAATACATGAAGCATAACAAAACAATTTTTCCATGAATTACCAGTGTACATTTTATAGAACATTAAAAGGGATACAACAAAACATGTTCTAATTATAAGAAAGATTATGAAAAATGTATGGTGGGAAGTATATAAATCAAGAGTTATTCAAACTATAATAATTGTGGCATGCGAAAGGGAAAGTACATAATTTTTTTTTAAAATAATACATGATCATATTTGCCCATAAAATGATAACATTTATTTATTTCCTTACAAACTATAAATCATACATTGGAAGATAAATTGTGGAGTACTGATTAAGCATTATTCCATTAATATTTACTTCTTCTGATAATCCTACGCACATGATCATAACCAAGTATATTTACAAGTCAAATATTCACTTGGTTATTATAATATCATAAACATAATGATGGAAAGTATAATGCTAGAATATGTCAAGGCCTCATGCCCTAACCTGATTTGTGTAATGAGAACTACCAATGCATCATAAGGATTTCATTAACTGGTCCCCAACCCGTATGGCTTTCATTAACCGGACCCAACCAATAGGTATTTCATTAACCAATCCCCAAACCATTATACACTGAGTTAAATACATTCTTCATAATCCCATGTAAGTTTTTATATTCATAGTGTCCCATAACACTTTGAATATTTGATTTCTTATATCATATTATTCAAAGTGTCCCATACCACTTCGAATATTTTTGCCCTTAAATCCATAAACGGTCATAAGAGTTTGATTACATTATTTAGGATTTACATATATATATATATATATTGAATAATGTATTTAGTGTCAAAAACATGATTAACAACTTCATGTCTATGAAAATTTAATAAATGACAAGTACGATAGGCAGATTATAGCATATGAGATGATAACTAATACTCATAAAATACAGGGTTTGTCAAAAAAATGATAACCCTTGGATTCTTAAATTCTTATTATGAAAGTAAATATATTATGTTCAAAAATTCAAAATTTGAATTTAAGATAGTTTTCATTTTTATTAAAAAAAATGATGATAAATTAGAATGAAAAATGGGCTAAATCATAAACTTAAATAAACAAAATCATACATAGTGAAAATTAAACATGGGTTGAAAGAAAAACCATTTTAAATGTAAACAAATTATTTTATGTGGGGTATTGAATTTATAATTAACCAAAAACACTTTACTATACATGTTTGTATATAAACATTATAAATGGGTACTTACCAATATTTAACCCGAAGATATGAATTGACAAGCATGAAAATCAACCACACAACTTACTAACACAATCAATAATATTTAAAACTTATGAAAATAAGTGTGTCATATATATGTGTACATTAATACACACACAAGTTTCATAATCCATAAGAATCTTCCAATACATTATGTGGATAAGAAAAACACCCACTTTATTAACATAAAAAGGATTCTCATTTAAAACAGGTTGAATAATATCTTTATACAAAAAAGAATCATTTTTATCATTATATATATATAGGTGTGGAAAACTCAAAAATTGTGACTCAAAAATTCTTCATAAATTCTATACACACAAAAAACATCAAATAAGTCAATATTTTTATAACCCAAAATTTATTTATGAGTGCATGTATTGTAATCTGTTAATACAAAAAGTGTATATAAAGGATTTCATTTTTAAAACAATTTTTAAATTGATTATTTTCAGCCTTTCATAATTGAAAAACATTCATTTATTATTATTTTCAACCTTTGGAAAACCTGAATTAGATTTATGATCAAAGTATATATATATATATCCATATATACATAATGTTTCTAAGGGTTTTGCACAAGAATCCTAATGACACCACATGATTAAAATATATTAAGAACATTATTTAGACAAAGGTCATTTAATTGAAAAACATGATACAAAAAGTGATGGTTTTTTACTAAGAAATAAATATATATGTTTAATTAAAAATATATTAATATAGATTCCAAAAACATCAAAAGCCCTTGGAAGGTTTACACGGAATTAAGAAATTCATTTAGATCTAAATTTCACCAATCCCAATAATAAAAGAAACCAGTAGGTTTAATGACCAGCCTAATATATATATATATATATATATATATATATATATATATTCAACTATGTATATATAGACACACTTAAAAACTGAAGCAAAGAAAGACAAACTTGACTCTCACCTGGTTCGAAGAAGGAGATGAATGATAGAGGATGATAGAGCAATAGAGTGGAAGAAAAACCATAGGGTTCGAGTGAAAAATGAACCATATAAATAAACTGTATATAATATATTTTTAAGGCAACTTGCATGGAATACAGAGGAACTTTGGTTTAAAATAAGACCAAGTGTGTTCAGTCTTGTGAAAAGTCAAACAGAACAGAGTCCACCAGGTGTCACGGGGGTGGAAAAAGAAGAAAAATGAGTAGAGATAGCTACTGGTGTGACCAATGCGTTGGGAAGAAGAAGAAGGTGACGCAGATGTTTATAGAAAATAATGGATGATCAGGATTTAACTGAAAAATGATCCAACAACTGAGATGTGTCTGCGAGTTTTAAATTAAATTTTTGGTCGAGATTAAATATCGACTCGATAGGATGACTACGACGAGATGCTGATACTAAAATGGCTTGAATGGCTAATATTAGATACTGAATGGATCAGAATGTTGATAAAAACATGGAGATAAATCCGCAGTAGTAGGGATTCGAAGGCTAATCCGATCAGATGGTTTAGATTACAAGCGACTAAATAAGACGACCCATATCTTATTTCCGAAGAAATACTTTGTCCCACATCGAAACAAAAGGGATTTATCATCACCTTTATAAGCCCAGAGCTCCCGGATTGAGGTTATATATCCTCCTCCTCTCACTCCAGTATAGCCCCATACTAGGTCATTGCGAGCATGCTTCTGCGCCCACCCCTGCCACCGTGCCACCATGCATGATGGTGCGCTCTTGTTGACACTCTAGGTCCAACACACAGGTTTCTCTGGAACTCATAGGTACACACACACATAAGGCTGGCTTGAGATGGCTGAGGCACTCAGGATCAGCTACCCTCCCCAGGAGGTGGTGCAAGCTACCTCCCTTGGGTAGCCTATGGGCTGTCCTTCAAGGGAAACATAATTATTTTATAAATCAAATTAAAAATACACAGTATTATTTCAAAAGGTATAAAAATGTATTTTCTTTGAAACCTTAACCATTATTTTTTATTACATAAAAACATGATTTCACTTTTTTGTACACTTTAAAAACTTATAATTAAAAGAACCATAGTACAACAATACTATGTTGTAAATAAAAGCATAACCTTTTTATCCTTACTAGTATTCCAAGACACAATTAAAATTTAAAAACATATTTCTTTATACCAAAACCAAGGATTATCAAGTATATACTTTTTTGGTATTTTATTTAAAACAAAAGGTTATGTTTTCAAATCCATTTTAAAATTATAACATTATACTTTCAAGGTATAAATAAAATTTAAACACATTTAAATATATACTTTGATGCATACTTAAAACATTTGTAATACTCAAAAAACATAAAAACATAAAAAATATAATAACCACAATACCGAAAAACTAAAATGATATTTTGACCATTATAGATTCAACAGTCACCTATAGGAGGAAACATTCTAATTTAATTTATGGCCTTATAAAAACATGATTAGGGTGTTCCAACTTCAAGACAACTTGTAAAAGATGGTGCTCATTATTCCTCTGAGGCTTAGAACTGTTGTCGTGGTTCTGGATATAATAATGTTCATCATGATAGATCCTATGGACCTATACTATTTTATCGGATTTTTGTTGTATTTGGTGGTCTCTATGTGATTTTAATAGGTCTTTTAGTAGGTACCGTAGTGTAGTGATGTTCTTTTGGCTTTGTTGCAATGTAATCATTTCAGTGTTTAATTTAATAAGACATGCCTCATTTTTATTTTAAAAACATTGTTTGGATAACATGAAAATTTAATGAATTAAAACCAAGAAATATTATTATTACACATGAAAAATATTCGGGGTGTCACATTATCTCCCCCTTCAAAAAATTATTCCCTAAAAATTCTAAAACACTCTCACACTTCCACTGGAAAACCGAGAAAGACATTACTCCCGAGGTCCCCTCCAGGAAGACCACTGTAGATAATCCATTGAATTTTCCAGGTGGATCACCTGATTAGTTTTTAGTTCCTCTACCTCTTTGGCCCATATACACTATGAGAAGATAGAGTCAAACTCATACATAAAACATTCATCCTTCCAAAGAAAGGCACAAGAGTTGTGCAGGTCAGATATTTGAGAGTGGACTAGTACCCTATAAATCCCTAGAACTACATCATGCTTGAAAAAATCAATGTTTTAAAGAATCCCATATATAATAAATCTTAGGACTTGAAACATATATGTTTCTCGGGAGTTACCCTCCAAAGTAGCTTCACAAAACATTCCCAAGGCTCAGTAGTTCTCGGACAAGGTGATACAATGGAATAGTCCTTTGTGGTACTTCCCTCTCTACCTATACTCTGAAATTTTTTCATTTGTGACACATTCATAGATGTAGCTCTCTCCTTTGTAGGAACATAATATATTGGAGATGAGGGACACTTTATAAAGGCATAGTAAAGACATGCGTAGGTTTGAAAAATGGTCGTAGCCATCTGAACATGACTTGATGATTGTCGACTCTAGTAATTCTATAGGAAGTGATAAGAGGTTTGTTGGTAAACCCATGTCTCCCATCTGAAAAATTTTCAAGGACATGTTTTACAAATTTGGGCATAAAAAAGTATTAATTTTATAAAAGTACATTAAAATAAAAATTTATAAAATATAACATTATACACTGAATAAAAGGTTCAGGAAACACGAATGTGATACATATTTATTCATTTCCACTCACAACTCAATGGTGTGGATTTCTTAACATCCATTGTGATGTCTCTTCACAGGTACCACCAATGTTGGCGGTTTCCCCATTTCCCGGTTAGGTGTTTCCCAAGAACGGTTTCGAACTCTTCGATCTACATGGTCCAAATGCACTAAGGGAAACTTAGATCAATGGGGTGTGGAAATATAAGGTTCCAAGAGAGGAAATCAAGTAGTTTATTAAGCTAAGATACAACAGTATGAACTTTATGTCGATAATGAAAATGGGTATACTCATCCTCAAGAACTAAAAATTACATAGCTTGACCATTGAGACCGTAGGTCAAGAGTTTAAAAAGATATGCTACTCGGAGGTCACCCTCTTGTGAAGCTTATTTAAAATCCTCTATAGAAGAAAAAATATCAGCTAGGGTAAAGCACTTGAACAGACCCTCAAAATATTTTCCCATCCATGTATAGATCGGGAATTGTGCATTCATTATAAGAAAATAGTCGATGCCTGATCCTCAGAGGATTTGAAGTAAACGAGGAGAATTGGATACATGGAAGATGTGTTTTCAGGAAAAATGAAGGTTCTAAAAAATCATATAGCCTTCTAAAAATGATTTTCCCACTATAGTCTCTAATATTTCCGTCATAAGAGATAGAACTATTGTTTCGTCTATAATATAAAAATGTTAAGAATGATTCTACTTAGTAAGACACAATGAAGTTATTGTTGTTCTATTTTTCCAGTGTTGTCTAACATGATGCTCTAATACCAAGTTTCCCACCCTAGACTCAGACTGCCCCAGAGCTAGTGCGGTTTTAAAAAAACAAGGTGTTCAATCATTTTATAAATCAAATATTGAAATGTTACACATCATGTTTCACAATAGAGGATATTTTCGACTTAGGTTTTGGAAAACCAGATACAAAAATTACAATCCTTCAAAAACTGTATAGAAAAGACTCCACAAAGTAGCCACAAAACAATGTAACTCAAATATACTAACTTGTTTAGATATACTGAAAACGTAGGGTGAGCATACGAATTCCCAGTAAGGGGGTTTTAAAATTAATTAATATTTCAATTAAAACCTTTTAAGAACATCCGTTTAAAAATTTTCATTATAAATTTTCAAAAAGAAAGCTACAATACATGAAGCATAACATAATAGTTTTTCCATGAATTACCAGTGTACATTTTATGGAATATTAATAGTGATAAAATAAAACATGTTCTAATTAAAAGAATTATTACACAAAATTTATGGTGTGCATCATATAAATCAAGAGTTATTCAAACTATATTAAGAGTGACATGAAAAAGTGAAAATACATAATTTTCAATTTAAAGTAATACATGAATATAGTTGAACATAAAATGATAACACTAATTTCTTTCCATACCAACTGTAAATAATACATTGGCAGATAAATTTCTAAGTACTGATTAAACATTATTACATGAGCATTTAATTCTTCTGATACTCATAAGTACAAGTTCTCAACCAAATATATGACAACACTAGAATATTCACTTGGTTAATTAAAATATCATAATCATAATGAGGGAAAGTATAATGCCAGGCAGTGTCAAGGAATCGTTCCCTGAACCGAATTGTCTCATGAGAACTACCGATGCACCATGGGGCTTTCATTATTCGGTCCCCCACACATAGGGATTTCATTAACCAGTCCCCAACCCATAGGGAATTCATTAACTGGTCCCCAAACCATTATATATTGAGTCTAATACATTTCTTATATTCCAAAAAAGGCATATATTAAAAGTTTCCCATAACACTTTGAATATTTAATTTCTCGTTTCATATTATTCAAAGGGGCCCATACCAATTTGAATAATTTAGTCCTTAAATCCATAAAATGTCATAAGTGTTTGATTACATTCTTTAGAATTTACATATATATAGGGAATCATGAATTTGGTGTCAACAACAAGACTGAAAAATGCATGGCCTTGACGATTTAATAAATGACAAGTATGGTAGGAAGATTATAATATATGTGATGATAACTAATGTACCTAAAATATAGGTTTTTTCACATAAAATGATAACCCTTAAATTCTTAAATCTTTATTATGAATGTAAAAAAATTATATTCTAAAATGCACTATTTGAATTTAGGATAGATTTCATTTTCATTTAAAACATATGCTGATAAATGGGAATAAAAAATGGGCTAAATCATAAACTTAAATAAACCAAAGCATAAATAGTGACAATTGAACATGGGTTGAAAGCATAACTAGTTTTAATATAAAAAAAATTATTTTTTGTGTGGTATTGAATGAATAATTAAATAAACACACTTTACTATACATGTTTGTGTATAAACATTATACATGGTTACTTCAAACTATTTAACCTGAATTAATGAACTAAAATCTTGAAAATCAACCACACAATTTTCTAACATAATTAATACTATTTAAAACTTATGAAAATATGTGTTTCATACATATGTATGCATTCATACCCACACATTTTTTATAATCCAAAAGACTCTTTAAATAAATTCCGTGGGTAAGAAAAAACCCCCTTTTTTAACATAAAAATAATTCACCTTTAAAATAGGTTGAGTAACCTCTTTATGGAAAAGACACATTTTTATCATTATATATATATTGGTGTGTAAAACCCAAAAATTATTACTCATAAATTCTCCATAAATAATATATGCACTCCAAAAATCTAATAAATCAATATTTGGAAAACTGAAAATTTATTTAGGATTACATGTAGTGGAATCCGTTTATACAATAAGTGTATTTAAAGGAATGAATTTTAAAAAAAATTGTAAATCAATTCTTGTAAGACTTAAAATTTCAAAAAAATTCAACTTTTACTGTTTTCATCCTTTTTAAAACCTAAATTATATTTAGGATCAAAGTATATATATATATGTATATACGTAATGTTTTGAGGGGTTTTCCCCATAATCCTAATGACACTGCATGATTTAAATATATTAAGAACATTATTTAAATGATGGATCATTAATTGAAAAAAATGTTACAAATAGAGAAGGTGTTTTACTAACAAATACAAATATATGTTTATGTATACATATTTACATATAGATTCCCAAAACATCACAATCCCTTTCATGGTTTACAAGGAAATAATAAAATCATTTAGAACTAAATTTCACCATTCAAAAACATAGAATAAACCATTAGGTTTAATGATCAACTATATATATATATATACAACTATATATATATATATACATATAAAACGTAGCAAAGAAAGACAAACATGGCCCTCACTTGGTACAAATAATAAGAAGAACATAGGTTGATGGAGCACTGGAGAGGAAGAAAACCCATAGGGTTCAAGTGAAAAATAAATCATATAAATAAAATATATATAATATACTTTTAAGGAAACTGGCATGGAAAATCGAGGCACTTAGGTTCAAAATAAGATGAAGTGTGGTTGGTCTTGTGGAAAACAAAACAGAATAGGGGCCAACAGGTGTCACAGTGGTGGAAAAAGAAGAAAAATAAGTAGCGATAACCACTGGTGCCGTGCATAAAGTAGGAAGAAGAAGAAGGTGACATAGATGGGTATGGAAAATAATGGCTGGTCAGGATTTAACTAAAAAATTATCCAGTGGCTAAGTTGCATTCGTGGGTTTTAAAAGCAGTGATTATTCAAGATTAAATCATGACTTGATTGGATGGCTACAATGAAACATAGATTTTAAAATGGCTTGAACACCAAAGATTAGATTTCAGACTGGATCATCCGGTCAAAAAAAATGCAGAGGGAAAGCCATGGCTGTAACATCCCGGGTAAATAAAGAATATGACATTCTCAAATTTATCAATATTTGTGAACAAAATGTTAATATTACATTAAAGGGAATGCTATTCTCGATGGTGTACCCAATACACAACATTGAGTTTCTTTGAAATATTACGTTGCACACTAATAATAAAATAATATTTTTTTAAATGGTAGTTAACGCCTAGAAGTTGTAATGACGGGAATGAACAAAAATAACTACAAAATGATTATATATATTTGTTAAATATTTTTTCATTTATCAAATAAATGTTAGAGGCTTAAAATGCAAATGAATCCAATTTTTAGAATAAATATTCTAATATTCTTTAAAAGGCCGATTAACCACCTTTTGATGACGAAAAATTTTTTAAATATAATTTTTGTCACTTATATATATTATATTTGACAAAATAAAATCCTTCTTTAGAATCAATAAATAAAAATTTACTTTGTGTAATTTTTTTTATTTTCAGATAAAGATCATTTTTAGTGAAAAATGCTGTATTTTAATTCAAAACCACCTTTTAATCTAATTTATTTCTTTGGTTAGATAATATTTCTAATTGTTTTTAATGTTTAATTAGAATATATGTTTACCATTTAATCCAATGGTGGTCATTAAAATTAATTTTACTTTGAAAATGGACATAAACAAGTGTCAATATTTTGATAGATGTTTATTCATAAAAACACGCTATTTTTTTGACATTGGGAATTGATTATAAAATTAATTAATGAAACCTCTATGTTTTTAATTTGGTAAAATTGATATCATTTTTGATTTTGGAATATCAAATAATTATTTGGGTGAATTTTTGGTCGTTTTTCTGACAAATGTTCATTTTTAATGAATAGTGAAAAATACTGCATTTTAATTCAAAACTGCCTTTTCATCCAATTTATTTATATAGTTATATTGTAATTTTAATTGGTTTTAAGGAGTAATTTAATTATTTTTTTATAATTTAATACAATTTTGGTCATTATATGTAATTTCACTTTTAAATTGGATGTAAAAACGAATGAATATTGTGATAAATTTTACTTCTTAAAAACCCATCTTTGGGTTTGACAACGAGAATTATTTTTAAAGTAATTACTGAAATTTATATGTTTGGAATTTATTAAAATGGGTTCCATATTCTTAATGATAAAGTCCAAATTATCTAATTAAGACTCTTTTTTTGACATTATGAATAGTAATGACGATAATTATCTTTAATAATCGTGATTAATTAGTAATCATGTAGTTAATGGTAATAAAATAATATTATAAAAATAAAATATGACCACAACATGTCTTCAAATGCTACCAGTGCTGTCATGGTCGACCATGGTATTCCTTGTGAAAACATTTGGACCCTGTGGAATCACTTTTGAGTGATAGTGACATTTTATCTTTTTATTTTTAAAGAAAGGAAAATATAACCAATGTATGTATCACCTAAGTAAAAAACATTTGGTTTTGTTTATATAAATTATCTCTTTGACTATTAATATAAATTATAAATCTAAAAAAATTTCCTATATCATGGTATTTTTTTATAATTTTTATACATTAAATAAATAAGTTTATTTTGGACGCCATGATGATGCAGTGATTACCTTATTAATGAACGATTTAAATAAAATGAAAAAATAAGGTAAAATATAAGACTTACACTTATAAAAAACTTATTGGATGGGTGGATTTAGAACCCTGATCACCTTATCCTTAAAATATATCATTGTGGGACCTTTAAAATCCGAAAATCATTTCATAATAAAGTAACATTTCATGATCTTCCAAGAGTGCCCCTCCTTCCTCTTATAAAAGGCCCCCACATCTACTCCCTTACCCACACCTCTCAAGACCTTGGCTTAACCAAAACCTACTCATATTTTATCTCCACATACCTCTATTTCTCCTAGAATCCTCACTTTGGGAAGAACTTTTTCCAAGGAAGCCTTTGGGCTAAGATTAAAAAGAGATACCTGATTCGAAGGTAATGTGTTCTCTTATGTTCTTTTGTTTTATTTTTTTCTCCAACCCCCTAAAATCTTTTTATTCATTTATTTTGTAACAACCACAGAATATTTAATATACTAGAATTTTTTTATGATAATTAATCAAGCTACACTTATACACACCTCCATCTAATGGATAAAGAACATACTGTTTCTGTGGGTGGCAAATTACTGCCTCACGAAATGATGATTGTTCAATATTCTTTTAACACCTCTCATGGTGGCCATTATAATGTCACTGTATTTTATATATATGATATATATGGTATTTAAATTTTCAATATTCTTCTGTATTTTATATTTAAAACATACCTTTGTGGTTTGCATGTTGTGAAAATGAGACAATTTCATATGAGGAAGTGTGGACTACATCCCCCTCAAGTGATGCGACTTGTTCATGCAATACATGGAATGTAAAAAAAATAAAATTAATGAACTTATTTTACCTATATAACATATATAATATACTATAATTATAATATATATCTCTATCATTTATTTTTAATTCCATTAATATGACAAAGAAATGAAAGTAGTGTTCATGCGTACGTACGGCCTACCGTCTCCATGAACGGTGCATTTCATTTCTTTTTTATCTTCCAATGTTATGGAACAATCTAAAATGAATATTTACTATATATCTATGATATTTAAATCATTAATACTATTCTGGAGATGATGTACTTATAACTACATGGATAATTGTTTTCAAACAAGTTCATTTTTGACTCATGTACCAAACATCGACAAAAACATCTGACGTGAACTCGCATAATTAACTAATTATTATAACATTATAATATGTGATATGAATTGAATAATAAAATTTAAATTAGGTCCTTAAGAAATTATAAATTGAAAAAGTTTATTATTCACGAATATAAAGAAACGAATAAGACAAGTCAAACTTGAGGTAAGGGATCATACCTCTCTCTTTATTTTTAAGTACTCTCTTTTATGTCATTTATTTTAACCTACTATTTCTTATGTTAGGGGATGTTATTTTATATTCCTTTTACTTTCAATTTTATGTTCATATGATGATAGACCCTATTTTATCTCTTTAATCCATTTTTTTGACCCATGTTTTACTTTTATTTTATTTTTGTATTGAAAATGGTTTTGATAATTTTTTTATTATTTCAATCAGTTGTACTGATATCTTATGATTGAAATGTGGAAATATATGTTTCCTTTATGTATGTTTTATGTGATACAATTATGTTATGGTTCTTGGTAATTGTTATAAATATGGGTGGTTCCGTGATAAACTAAGGGCGGGTGAGCTCTGGATAGCTCTCCAATGCATAGGGTAACACAAAGGAGTTAAACGGTAAGGTTTCTCTGAAGAGATTTAGGAAATATACTGTGATGGGTATTCCAAACATAACCTTGAGGGTTAATCCCTACGTAAGAATGTTATGAATGCCTCAAGTTACCTTTATGCATTATGATTTCTATGAGTTATACATAAATATTATGATTTCAGAAGGTATATTATGATTGAAAGTTGTGGTTTCATTGATTTGTATTTATTGGCGGGTTAGTGTTTCATTTCATTATGTAATAACCCTTACTGAGCGTTTTATGCTCATCCCAAGTTTTTGAAATGTTTTTCACAGGTTATAAGGAAGGGTAAGAGAAAGGTAGTATTCAAGAAGATTTATATCAAGCAAAGAAATCTTTTTTTATTTAAGGATTTTTTATTGTTGTGAAAAAGCGGTTATAGAATTAGTGTCTACTTTATAATCTTTTGTGATGTAATAGTTATGTACTAATTATCTAAAACTCTAAACTTGAAAATATCCTCGATGTGAATTATTAATTTAATTCAAGATTATGTAATGTTTTAAGGTTGGGGGCTTATATAGGCTCTATAGAGTCAAATGGAAAACCGATCAGATGGTTCAGATTCCACGCGGTGAGATCGGATGACTGAGATCTGATTTCCACTGAAACAAATCATCCCACATCGATACAGAAGGGATTTATCATCTCGTATATAATCTTAGAGATCCCTACTTGAGCTCAAAATTCCCCCTCCCACCTCCCTGGTACCGCCCCATACCGAGTCTTGACGGGCGCACTTCTGCGCCCACCCCTACCATCATGCCTCCCAGCATGGTGGCACAGTCCAGGTGACACTCTTGGTTCAAAACTTAGGTTTCTTATGATCTTGTAGGTGCATGCACCCTTAAGGGTTATCCCGAGCTATATAAGAGGCTCAAGATCGGCCACGCACCTCCAGCGGTGGTGCGAGCTACCTCCCTTGGCTGGCCTATGGGATGGCCTTTAAGGGAAGCACAATTTTTTTATAAATAAACATAAAAATTCACCATAATTTTTCAAATGGTATAAAAATATATTTCCATTTAAACCTTAACAGTTAATATTTTGTACATAAAACATGATCTCACTTCTTTTTACACTCTAAAACATTATAATTCAAAAAAACCATCATATAACTATACTATGTTTTTACTAAAATAATAACCTTTTTATCCTCACTAGTATTCCAAGACTGATTTCTAATTTAAAACACATCTATATATACCAAAACCAAGGAGTATCAAGTATATACTTATCTTTGTATTTTATTTAAACCACAAGTGTTATGATTTAAAATCAATTTTAAAATTTAAAACATTATCCTTTCATGGTATAAAGAAGAGTTAAATCCATTTAAAGATATACTTTGATGCATACATTATAATGTTGGAATTCTCAATATACTTAAATACTTAATAAAATAGAATAACCACAATACCCACCGACTATAATGATCTTATGACTGTTATAGATTTAATGGTCACCTAAAGGAGACAAAGTTTTATTTTACTTTAAGGAATTATAAAAACATGATAAGGGTGTTCCAACATAAAGACAACTTGGTGAAGATGGTGCTCATAATTACTCTGATTCTTTGGAAGATTGATGTGGTTTTTGGAAATAATGATGATTATCGTGATGGATCCGATGGACCCACACTATTTTCTTGGGCGTTTTGTGGTATTTGGTTGTCTCCCTATGATTTTAATAGGTATTTTTGGGGGAATTCTAGGTTAGTGACGTTCTTTTGGATTTTTTGAAATGTATTCATTTCAATGATTAATTTAATAAGACATGCCTCATTTTTATTTTGAAGACATCGTTTGGACAACATGAAAATTAAATGAAGTAAAACCGTACAAAATTATTATTACACATAAAAAATATTCGAGGTGTCATAATAAAATTTCCCCCCAAGGGGGTTGCTAGGATTCGAACCATGGTCCCATGGATTTGAAGGCCAATGGTGAGTACCACTCAAATTTGGTTGAGGACATAGAAAAATAGTTTATCTTAAAATATAATTTCCCATGCCACACTATCAACTATTCCTCTCGTTCCCAAGCTCGACAATAGGTTGGTAATATACCGTGACATTATATTTTATAAAAATTTAGATATATATGGAATATGTCAGAATATAATAGATATAAATAATTATTCTATAAAGGTTAAATATTTAAATTTCACCTGGTTTCTTATTGGGTAATAAAGTTCCATTCCTTATAAAAAAATTATTATTCTAGTCTAAATTAATCTTTATAATATATTATTAAATATGGGTTTAAAAAATTAATTAAAAAACACATATAACATGTAAATGTACATAAAATATAAAAATATTATATTCTAAGGTCAATATTTGTGTAATAATATAATAGAGTTTGAGTAATATAATTTAACACCATTTAAAATCAGAATTTGAGTTGAATTGGAATTCATCATTTTATTACTATATTTTTAACTAAAATTTTATAAAACATTAAAAAAACCTAAGAAAATGTATTAAAAATTATTATAATAAAAATATCATATATATTTATTAATTTAAATATAATTTAACAATTTAATTATCTTATTGCTAAATTAGTTCTTGTGTAGTGTAAAAAAGTAAAAACACTTATCTTAAAAAAGTTATCATGATATCAACATGAAAAAATAATTTTATGAAATTTTTTAAACAAAAAAATTATGAATAATAAATTATATATATTTTAGTTTATTTTTCATATTAAATAATAGAATAATTATCTATAATGCTTATGTGGTGTTGATTCAGCACTTGTGCAAGTAGGAGAAAAGTACAAAATAGTGATTTTCTAGTTTTAAAAGGGATTTGATATTAATAAATTTGGGTAATTCATGATAATAAAAAATTGAAATTATAGGTAAGAAATTATTAAAATATATAAAGATTAATTCCATAGTAATCTAGATATTTTTAATGTCAAATTATTTGATTAACCTTGGAAATGAATTTATAATACATTCAATATCAAAAATGATTTGTACATTATTAAAAAGTAATAATAACATATATTTATGAATTTTTGGATGATTTATGGTCTAAAATTTCATTTATTTCTCCTTTATGAGAGACCTTCTATATAAAAATTAAATTTTAACCCCTCAAAATTTAAATATTTGTGAAAATTTCATTCAATATTGTCTATAAAAGCGGTCCCATTCCAGCATTTCCAAAAAATCATCCAAGTAATGGTTTATTTGAATATTTTATCTAAATACCTATTTAACATCATTTTCTATGTTTATAAGTCTTTTTTCTAGCCAAAATCCAAAGAAGGAAACTTGAAGTGAAATGTATGAGTTACCAAGAAACTCCTTCTATTCATATTTAAAATTTTTCCCTTCTAAATATTTTCAACCTTCTATTATTTTTATGTAATTATTAAATTTTTATGCTATGAACACTACTTTTTATCCATTATTGATTCTGTATCAATCATTAGATTTATTAGAGTCACTTTCATATGAAATTATTATTTCGATTTATGGATTTTAAATTCCATGTTTTTTCTTTTACACTATCTTATTGCATATTCCATAATATAATTAATTTTTGAAATAAATTTTAAAAAATTATTATAATTCTTTTAAAATATCTCATGAAATATTTACTTTCATTTTTCTCTTTTTTACTCTTAAAAATATCTATCACCCATGATGGTTTTATGCTACCTAAATGAAAGATGATGTTTTCTATTTTACATTTTATATTGAATGATTTTCAAATAAATTAATTCATGATTTAATATAAAATTTATAATAAACTAATGACTTTTTTATTATTCTAGAATAATAAAATAGTATTGATAATAATGATATTAAAATTAAAAAATCCAAGTCATTTTTATGTGTTTAAAACAAGCTAATCGAGGAAGATTATATGTATTGAATGTATAAAAAATATTTTTAAATCTACTTATTCTATAATGAAATCAAACATATATATTAACACTTAAGGATCTTATTGAACTATTTTATGAGGATTCTTAACAATTATCATTATACCAAAGTCTTTTTGTAATTATGAACTAAAAAACGTTCAAGTGGATGATACAAGAAAAATTATGTTAATTAATGGATAATAAATGGTAATAATTAAATTATTAAAATTAAATAATCACTAAAAGGTTATAAAGTAATTATATAATTCAAGAAATTATAATACATATGAAGTGAGTCAGGCTCTAGGTAAGAAGATTCTCATATTAAGTTTTTTTCTCTGAGTCATCTTTCATACTCTTCCTTTATTTTATTATAAATGATTAATATACTATCCCTAGAATTTCTTTTATCATTTTTTATATTCAATTCGTTGAAATTAAAATTCTATTTCTTGTTCTCTCTTTCATTTTTATTGACTCATATGTTAGAAAAGTCATAAATTGTTTTCTTTTAAAACATTTTTAAAATGTTTTGAAACATTTCTATCAATCAATTCCCGAATGTTTTTTTTGATAATTTATAGTTTGAAATTATTACTTATAAATATTCATAAATATTATAATCTTTAATTTTTATTTTTCTCTCAATATTTTATTTCTTTATATATTTTATTTTATTTAATAGGGTTAAGTTTAATGATTATGGTTCGTGGTTGAAATGAAAGATTTTATGTGTTATAATCATGTTATTATTTTTGGAAATTACATAAGATTAATGTTGGGGATAATATATCTCATTATAATTCATTTGGTAATGATTTATTATCCATATAAATAATGTTGTAATTAATTTTTTAAGTTAGTCCATTATTGGTAATTGGAATTAACTAGTTAAGTTATTCCATTTTGGGTGATTATAAGGGTGATTATGAATATTATATTCCTTTAAATATCCATTAATAATATATTCTTATTAATTAATTTCATGGAAATATTTATATTTCATTTATATGATATTAAAATTTTATTTTCACAATTCAAAACAAGTTTATGATATTTTAAAATCTAATAGTTTGTTTTATGGAAAATATTTTTCATTGGTTATCATATAAATAAAATAACGTGGTTTTTTATACCACTAAATAGGGGTTTAGTTCTCATACAATGTTTTTAAATAATTTTTACTTGTTTAGAGTATGCATAGGAACAATAATAAAGTATAAATTTCTAGTAATAATGATTTATCTTGTATGAATTGAGTATATTTTTTAAAGAAGATATTATTGAGTAAATTTTTACACTAATTGAAATGTGTGGGTTTTATTATATAATGGGTTTCTTAATACTCTAAAATAGTATACCTAGAAGTATTGGGTATTTGTGTTTTGTAATATTTATTGTAGATGAGGTAATTGTGCGGTGGTTATGCATCAAAATTTATAGGTGGTATCATGGAATAATAGTAGATATGATCATTGGGGACTATCTTATGTGAACATTGGGTAATGTTTGATTTTAAACCCAATGGATTTATATATAAAGTTAATCCCTTTTTGATGGTGTCAAGAGTCCCTCCCATTAGTAATAACTATATATAGAGTTATCTGATAGGCTTGAGTTGTATCCCACTGGGTATGGTGCTAGACCTTTATAATAAAAGAGATACAAAAACATCGAATAACCTATAGTATCATCCAAATCAAAAAACAAAAAACTATCCTACAAAAAATAACAAGAACCCATGATAATTAACATGGATGGTCCATTTTAATCATCCCATTTTAAACCTAAAAATTATTTTCAATAGA
This sequence comes from Viscum album, assembly GCA_963277665.1. NCBI lineage: Eukaryota > Viridiplantae > Streptophyta > Magnoliopsida > Santalales > Viscaceae > Viscum > Viscum album. The sequence goes on from OY728159.1 coordinate 152,614,451, forward strand.
AGTTGTCAAACAAGGAAAAATCCATCATTTAAAATCACTATATCATTTTTTCTATAAAAATAAGGAAATAAATTTTAAATCAATAAATTTCATTTGACTATTATTAAATGATTAAAAGTTATAAAAAATTAAAGTTCCTAAGACAAAAATTTTAAAGGCACTAAACAAATTCTATTATTTTCACCTTTAGAACTAAAATATACTATTTTAAACCAACTTTGAATTTAATTGTAAGAAATACCCTAACCAATAATGTGTATTGATGACTCCAACTTAATTTTACCACTACAAAACATACTATTTATCCTCATTTATATGGTCTATTAGAGACTATTAAATTATATTAATCCTATACCATATTATTTGATTAAATTATCAATCAATAAAAAATAAAAATTATTCTTGGAGATTATGAATAATAATGATTAACAATATTTAAAAATAATAACAAACCACTAGGAAGAACAATTTATCAAAAACTTTTCATGTAAAATCAAATGGAATATTTACTTAACTTTTCGAACCAATTTATATAAAACCCATATTATTATCACATAACATGACATATTCCTATTATAATTAATTTATTATAAAAATAATAAATATAAAATCAACACAATAAGAATAATAATCCAAAAAAAACTTATTAAGAAATTCAATTCAGTCTATAATATAATAATTAAATAGTGGCATTTTATATCATTTATCTAATGATTAAAAAATAATGTTTTTCACATTTTATTTCATTTACAATTTAATATAATGTTGTTCATTGTATGTAATTTTACTTTTTAAGTATACATAAACATAGGTTAATCTTTTGATAGTTATTATTTCTTAAAAACACGCTTTTTGGTTTTGACAACCGGAACTAATTTTAAATTAACATATCAGACTTATGTGTTTTGTATTTGAAAAAATGGATTACATATTTGGAATTATGAGGTCCAAATTTTATAAATACGCAACTATGATTCTTATATTTTATGAATAGTAACTTTAGTAAATATTTTATTTACCATGGTTAAAGGGTAAATATGATAAATAAGGGAAAAAAATAATTTTATAATAATATTAAATTACCCTAACACGTGTCCTAATCTTATTTTATGAGATATTTCTGACCAATGGAATCCATTGGTCGATTTTAGGACCCCATGGATCCACTTGTGTGTGAAAATTACATTTAATAACTTCAAATTTAAAGTTAAGGAATATATAACCTAAACATGGGTCTTTAAAAAAAATTATATTGGTTTATATAAATTATCTTTTTGACTATAAGTATTAATTATAAAGCTACAAATATTTGATATGTTAAGGTATTTTATTTATTATTTTTATAGATTAAATAAATTAAATTATTTATGACACAATGATTTTGTAGTGATTACGGTATTAATGAATTATTTAAATAAATGAGATTATAAATATTAAAATAAATTTATTTTGAAACTTTTTATGTCATCCATGAATTTTATGGATGATTATTACTTTTTTTATTTGAATTAATGATGTTTTTTCAAATGAATCATGTTTTTATGGATTTTTTAAATGTTATGATATTATTAGTATATAAACTGACATAAATAAGTTTTTAAAACAGATAATATTTTATTAAATGATATATTAGTCCTAAAAATCTATGATTTATCCAAATCACTTAGATAAGGTTTAAAATTTCATTATATAACCAGTTGATGTTTGATTATAATTTTATAGTAACGATATTAACCATATAGTATGGATATACAGGAGGATATGGTAAAAGTTTAATTATTTTACTAAGGGTTAAAACTAAAAGTTAAGGTTAATTTTTGACCTAAAATTGTCTAAACCCTTTTTTATGAGAGTATTTCAACCCATAATCATATGATATTAAAAAAATACAAATTTGGTATTCTTATAACTCAAGAATCAATTAATAATAAAATACTATTTCAAGACATTCATAAAGTGCCCCTCCCCCTCTTATAAAAGGACACCACCTCTTACCTAATTAGAGGTAACATCTTCTCTCAAGTTTTTTCTATTATTTTCATTATCCACTACCTATACTCTTCTAATTATTTGTTTACAAAACAACACCAGTATCCTAACTATATATGTTTTTTTCATGATATGTATTCAAAATACACTTACACACACCTCCATCTAATGGGTATAACACATACTATTTTTGTGGATGGTGAACTACTACCTCATGAAATGAATATTGTTCAATGTTCTTCTGCCAAATATTATGGAGTCAATTATGATGGAACTATAATCATATATGATATATATGATATTTATTTTATTTAAATTCTTATGTAATTATCATTTATAACATACATTTATAGTTTCCATGTTGTATAAATATGATAATTTAATTTGAGCAAGTGCGGACTACCACCCCTCAAAGTGGTATGACTCATTCATGCCATGCATGAAACATATCAAGGATGAAATTGATGAAATTTTTTAACATATATAAAAAATCATATTATATTGGAATTATAATATACAAATTTATCATTTTGTTTTTATTTCAATAATATAACAAATAAATGAAAGTATCGGTCATGCGTTCGTATGGTTTATAGTCTCAATGAATGGTACATTTCATTTATTATATTAAAATGTTGTGGACTATTATAAATACATATAAAATAGATATATATGATATTTAAATCATGAATAGTATTCTGGAGATCCTCTACTTTTGACCACATGGAAAATTTGTAATGCTAACAAGTTCATTTACGACTCAAGTCCTGAACATCAAAAAAATGTATGATATAAACTAAAATAAGAAACTAGTTGTTATAGTAAGGTAATAAGTAATACAAAAGGAATAATAAAATTGATAAAAGTTTATGAATAAATTATAAATTAACTTAAGTTTATTATTCAGAAAGAACAAAGAACATACCAGACAAGTTGGACTCTAGGAAAAAGACTTCATATAAATATCCTTTCATTGAGGAATATTTTGATTTATAGATGACTTGATTTTATACGTTGTATAAAACTATTTGACTTTTAATTTCATTCAAATGTAATCTTTCTTCTACATAGCATTTTACTAAGCAACAAAGTTAATATTTCTTTTTATCATACGTGGTGACAATGACCTTTCCGTCGCCATGAGAATTATTTGATATATGGCTTCCTTAACAAGACGTGATGTTTTTAAATGGAAAATAAATACCATATACCCATTTTACATATATTGGTATTGAAAATGGTTTTGAAAGTGGATTTACAATTTCAATATATTTAAATTATTTCTTGTGATTGCAAATAAAATTTTTTGTTTGAAATGTTGTTATTTTAAATCTTTTATATGTGATGATTATATAATGGTAATTTGACATTTGATAGGTAGTTACATGATAAACCAAATGATTGGTGGTTCCATAATAAACCAAGGATAGGTGGTTACATTATAACCTCCAATTCATTGGGTATGGAAGTCGGTCGTATGGCTATTCCATTTGTAAGAATGATTTGTGGAATTCAACCATATGGTTATTCCATTTATGTTTGTTTATATCCAAAGTTACCTCTTTATGATATATGCTTATTTCTATGGGTTTAATGATAGTATATAGGTTAAAAATAAAGGGTAAGAAATGAGATTATTTTCAGTTAATTTTTTTCTACTTTTTTACAGTGAAAAGTATTACATTATGATAAAGAATTCATAATTTACATGTTTTCTTAAAAACTAACAGTATTCCTTATTTGTGCATCCCTTACTGAGATTTTTATTCTCATTCTATGTTTTGAAATGTTTTTCATAGGATTAAAAGGTAAATAGAGTTAAGGATAATATCAAGAAAAAAATTTGATTTTTAAGCATGAAATAAAACCATGGTTCTTTTTAAAAGAATTTGTTTTATGAGTGTAAATAAATAGTGAGTTGAAGTGTCTAATTTGTTATAATAAAGCTGTTATGTATATATTATGGCCAAATTCTATGAAGCTATAAACCTAAAAAGATCCTTAATGTGAATTATTAACTAAATTCAAGATTATGAAATGTTTAAGGCTGGGGTCGTATATTGAATTTTTCCCTTTTTAATTATCTCAAAAGATTAAAATTTTATCCAAGTTTGTACTGTATTAATTAATACATTATTGTATTCTTTAATAAAATTATATAGAACAAAATATATAAGAATAGTATAATTGTTTTTATAGTTTCATAACACAGAGATACACTATTCTTCTCCACCAACACACTCTCATTGATCTTTGTGATTTTCACTAAATACATCATCTTATCATAAGACCTGAAAAAAAATTTAGGAAGTTAGAACCATAAAAATAATACACGTTATCTTATATGAAACCATTAAATCCATATCTTAGTGTGGGAAACTGACATTCCACCATCATTGAGTATGGGAAGATAATACTCTACCAAATAAATATTGATTGACTTGTTGAGAAACATATTAAGATCATAGTTGTAGTAAAAACTAGTAGATATTGGATCTGTTTTATTATTGATAAGAGTATTTATGAAATAATAGCTGCAAATGATTACTAGTTACATATGAACATCAAGAAATACATCTTGAAATATTAAAGAAACAACAATAGTATAGTCAAACAATAAAAGTCATAATCATATATGTCTCTAAAGTTAATCTATTATGAATAGAAGAGATTTCATTACAAAAAATTTGTACTACACTATTTTGAATGACACAAATCTGGGTATTTAATAAGAAATCATTATTTTATTTTAGTGAAAGAAAACCAAAAATATCTACTGATAAATTGTGATTATTTTAATTTTGGAATATTCAAATTAATAATATCTTCCATTAGTAATAGGAACAATTTAATATAATTAAAAAAATACTTTGATTTGGTGTTTAAAAATATTTAAAAGAGATATTTAATACTGATGTGACTATTTTTTAAATCATAGAAAATATCGTGACTTAGAACTCAACATTTTACTGGACCAATCATAAGGTAAACATTGAATGTGTGAATGATAATGTACAGTTGACTTCAAAACATTGGGTTGTCAAACCATATGATAATACCTAAAACATAGTGTTAATTACAAAAGTATGGTTCTTGATCCATAATTTTACCATAACATATGGTACATGATCAATATTTTCACTCTAATAATTGGGTATAAACGCATGGTTTCATACCAAAAGCTGTTTTGTAAAACCACATGTTCCACTTAAAAATGTATTATATAAATACTGTTTCTATAAATTTTAAAAATACATCCATAAGATTTGAGAAAAAACATTAACATAAAAATAAAGTTAGAATCCGATAAATTTCCTAGTAATTATAATCCATAAAAACACTTAAATCAGTTTCATTAGTAAATAAACTATGGTGTTTGTGAGCATCGAAATCAAATTGAATTCAATGAATATTGATAAAAAAACACATTCCAAAAAAATTCGACCAATCAATTATTTTTAATGGATGTAATATTAGATGGGTGTAATTAGTATATTTATTTATCACATGATCCATATCAATAGGTAGAGATTTTATATTAGATAAAATATGAACGATATTTGATTAATTTTTTTAATTATAATCTTAGATAAGTATAGGTGGGAAATATTTGTAGAACATGCATTGCCATCACAATTTAATGCTATTCAATTAACATGTGAGGATATGGGTAACTCAAAATGAATGAAACCATGAAAGGGTTTCATGATGAATTAGTTATTATTCAAGATGAGATTTGGTTCAATGAAATTATATCATTTTGTTCTCTATAAAAATTATCAAAACCAATTTTTGTGAGAAATAGAATAATATGATAACTCTTTCTTATGTATGTGGACATGGGGAGCATATGAATAATTTAATAACATCCAGTTATTTATATCTAAAAGTTTTATACAAAATATTTTCTACATCCATCCAATCTAATAATAACTTAAATTATACATTAATCTCATTATTTAAATGATACTTCACACAATAGTTATATAATCAAAGGATTGAAAGGTTGAGTATCTTGGAAATTAGTTATATAGACATCTGATTTGATAAAAATTGAAAAAAATTTTCCATAATTATTCTCCTCTAGAACCATTCCTAGAAATATCACTTTACGTACTCATATTAATTACTTGGGGAATGGAAACATAATAGTGGGGTGACCTCAAAATCTCATTAAGTGAAAAGACTTATCATGAAGGTTTAGATCGTAAGCATAAGAAGAATATTAGGAAAACATAAATATTAATATATGAGAACCTAAAACATTATATATTAATAAAAAAACATGATTACACCACATAATATCATATACATATAATTAGTAAGAAGTAAATGTCATAAAATATTACATGTGAACATGACATTATGTGTAGGATACTTCAAAATTCATAATTATGAAAACATGGAATTTATTAGAAATATAATTCATCATGGAAATTTCAATAACATGATAAAATAATTTGAAATGTTCAAAACTTTATAAACATGAAAATGTGTCTCTTCCATTATTATAATAAAATAATTGTGATAAAACCCATTATTTTGTTACATAAGTGAACAAAATCATTATGTCCGTGCATGAAAATATAACAAATGATTTATTCCCAAGTCCATGTGAACTAACCCCTTTTATCCATGTCTGACTATCTCATGAGATATAATATTATACCAATTAATTTGAAGTATATATTTGACACCACCCATAATCATCCATAAAATGTGTGCCACTTAAAACCATCATAATTATAACAAAAATAAGAAATTGAAGAACATTGGGTTTCTTAAACATGCCATATAAAATGAACATTATAATTATGGGATAAAAAAATTTCATTATTCAAAAGGGTCTATAACATAATAGAATATGAAAAATAACATAATGATGGATAAATCATATTAATATAATTATATTCAAACTATTAAAACAGTTTTTTTGAAAAACAATTTACTCATTGTTTTAAATTCATAATTATGCATACCTTTTTAGAAGACACCTTTATTATGAAGTTAAATAAATAGAATCATTACATGAAATTTATTTTGGTTCAAAAAATATTTTTCCTTATAAATAAAAAGTTAAAATAAATCCAAATAGAAATCCTTTAAAAAATGATGTTCCATAATGAATTTCAAAACTCACAGAATGCATTTTGAGCTACCATGTCCTTTAACATTACGCTTGATTTGCACGCAATGATTTAATATTTTTTATCCTGAAGAAAAATATAACAATTAATTATTTAATTAGGTTTTTTATATATATTTATATTTTTACTCTTCAATGACAACAATTATATTCAGGTATTATATTGTTGTAATCCCTTTTCAACATCAGGTGTAAATAATCATAATCATTTTGAACTAGGTTAACAAAGGTGTTCTTAATATTTCTTTTTTTCCAAACATCATTATTTAAAAACCATTAAATTAATTTTAATTTTTGTTTATTAAGGACTTAATATGTTATAATACTTTTACAAGGGAGTTTTACTCACGTTTTTTGAAAATAAAAATGATAGTGTACTAGTTTTGGGTTATTTACCAAGACTGAAATATTACCTTATAATGCTAATTTATTTTTTAAATAAAAAATAAATTATATTAATGATATATATTACATATAAATATATGTGTTATATACTCATCCACTATAAACAAAAACCAACTTTTTTTAAGTGAATGTAAATGAAACACATTTATTCATGGAGGCTGTAGTCCTCACAACACACAATTAAAATTACCATTACACAAAGAATGAGTGGGGTAAATTTAGATAGTAAGTAATAATTAAATAATCATAAATAAATTATATAAATCACAATTATTTTTCAATACTGTCATAAAGACCAGCAATGACTGCTGATGATGAAAAATAAAAAGCATCTCTTTAGGGAGGTGCTAATCTATACACACACACTAATAAAGATTCTAGTTTTTCATTGTAGATGGAAGAGAATAAATAATAGTTGTACTATTATTATAGTAACATGTCAACACAAAAATTATTATTATTTTATTATAAAAATATGTTTTTCATTTATTAAGACTATAATGAAAAATAATTATGTGTTAATAAAGACATTATTCCTCTAATGAGACATTGAAATTTATCTTAATAAAGGTCTTATATTTGAGGTCCTACATTAATTAGTAGTGACCATGGGAAAAGAGAATATAAAGGAATTGAAGGAGAGGAAATATGGGTAGGGTTTCATGTAAAATTAGAAATATGAGTTCATTATTAAAATGGTTTAAGTTATCCCACATTAAATAGTGTGTAAGATGGACTTTGAAATTGAAAACAAATGATATGTATGGGGTAATAATGAAAAGGAATGAATGTTTGGAGATTTAGGTGAGGTACGGTTGATGAGACATGTAAGAAATAATTTAAGACCTATTTTTTATATATTATATAATGGTCAATCTAACTTAATGAAATCCCCACCACCTAATATTAGTCATTTAAATACTTACTATTTTTACTTAAATATTAATCATGAAAATTATTTTGTAACCAAAAATATAAGTAGTCCCTTAGTATAAAATGCAAATGTGATTAATATAATTTGGACTGTATTTTTCCTAATTTATTTTCTCAACATGAGAATTTTTTTTTTACAAAACATATAATGTGTTGAAAAAATTATCACTAGAAATATTTCATTTTAATAATTAAGTATTCGTAGTATTTTTTAACATTTATTACCAATTAAATAGTTGTAAATTTAATTGTATATATGTTTAAACATATGATTAGGGATATAATTTAAAATAGATTCATTTCATATAAATATATTTAGGAAATTTATATTCTCTTTAACATATAATCATTCTTCAAGGGTAATATTTAATTTGAAAAAATAATTATATGCGTAAAAATAAATTCACCAGAAAACATAATTTCATCATGCTAATAAAAATATTAATGTTATTTTATTTGATTAAATTTCTAAAAGGTGAAAAAATTTATTTTAATATAATATCATATAAAAATAGTTTTATGAAACATATTTTTTTATAAGAATAAGATTACCTTTATTTATTATATACATTTATTTATTTTTTTATTAAGTGGTTACTTCTAGTGATATCCATAAAATTAATAGGTACAATATAATGGTATTATTTTACTTAGGTAGCATTTGTTTAATTTTTTGTTGAGTACAAAAAAATTTACATACATGGTATTTAGTTAAGTAAAATTAATCAACGAAATTGTGGGTTGTTACATTTTACCATTTAAAAGAATTTCATCCTTAAAATTTTATTACATTAAGGAAAATAAGTGGGGGTAATTCTCTATCATCACATCCTCAGGATCCTTCACTACCTCATTATGTTTTTGATTTCCTCATGGAACCATGACTACATGAGTGATCATTTTCCATAACATCTTACCTCTTCAATCCAAAATATCTATCGATTTTTCCTTATATGAAAAGTCGTGTTCTAATTGCACATGTTTCAATCATAGAACATGTGAATTATATGGTATGCAATTTACCTAAAGTGATACATAGAACACATCTTGTACTTATATGTGGTATGGAGTGGAATCTAATAAATAGTTTACAACCCCAAAAAAATAGTGTATCTCAAAGGGAATGATGTATCTAAGGATCAAAAACCATTTCCTCCCCAAATTAAAAAATCACATCCTTGAAGATTTTTGAAGGAACACCTTGACACTAATAAAAATCTATAGATAAGAACATTAATTATTTTGATAACTCTTCGATTGACATTGTTCCACATTCATATTCTATTTAATGGTTTAAAAAATCTCAATCGTTTCATGAACTTGGTTAAGACCTAACAGATTCCACTCTCCAACTTTATATTAGCATGTTTGTGTCATTAAAATATTCCCATAAAGACCTCATATAGTGAAATTTGAATCATCAAATGGAAACTATTTTAATATAATAACCCTACTAGGTTAAATAATTGATTCCAATATCCTTGTAAATCATTTGAATACGATCTTAGCATATCACATAGTGTTTGAATTTCCCTCTTATACTGAGCATCTGTCTGAGGATCATATGAATTTCTAAATATTAGCTATGTTTCCCATTCATTATAAATAATTCTCCTGAAACATGAGGAAAAAATTGGATCACAATGTTATAAAATGGATGTTGATACTCTGTTAATCCTTAAAGATTCCCTTATATTTATATATATCTGTATGATCTGGTAGAGTGGGAAATCTTCGTTAATGGAAATAAAATTCAATGATTTTTTAAAGGATAAACTACAACCCAAATATAATTATAACCTATTGACGTTTTGGGGATTCCTATTTTGAAGTATATGGTGATGTTTTTTCATTTCCATATTGATATGGTTAATTTTTGAAACCCATCCAAAGTCCTTTTCACATATACATATCTTTTTTAGCATACTATGCATCAAGATATGTAATCTAAAATATACCTCTTCAAACTATCCCACTACATATTTTGTTATAAATATATACTATTCTTCATAATTCCTTGATATATAGAAATTTATGATCTATTTGTATCATTAAAAATCTGTTGGTTTAATTCCATCTTTTATGGGATACATATCCCAATCCCAAATCTGATAAATCCATCTTTTTCAAGGATGAACTCCCAAATATTCGCTACAATTATCTATAACACTACTTCATATTTCATGTATTATTTTATCATTAAATTATTTGAAGGTTGAGATGTCCTTTGGGAAAGATATGATTTTCTCCTTCCATTAATACTTCAAGATTTATCCTTTGTAAATCCTTGAATATTTGGGGTTTTTTCGATCCTCATTGTGGATAGAGTTGTATGATATTTTCAACTCATACCATCACCCACATTATTTTTCCTTACATGGTTGGTAATATACATATCATTCATAACATTTTATCAACTCCAACAATTTACTTTGTGGATAGAGGCCATTGACTCCTTTTTATAGATTAATTTTCCCCATTTTCATTTCTATTTATAAAAAAATTTTAAAGTTAAAATTATTATTGTTCCCAATGGTCATATATATCATCAGTCATAATTGACCAACGGTCATATAACAGTGGAAAACTGATAGTTACATTTCAATTTATACTTATATATTTTTAATTAATGGGACACAATAAAACATACTTTTTCATGAAATAAAATACATTTCAAAAGATTGGGTCTTTACATTCTTCCCACCTTCAGAAATTTCTCCCTCGAAATTTCCTTTTCTTACACTAAAATGAAGAGGGTACTTTTCCTTTTTTACTTCAAAAAGGTCTTCAATATTCATTGTTGGTTGTTCCTTGAAAGAGAAAGGGTTAATACATCATTATGGTACCTTAGTATTTTTTCCAAATAATCTTTAGCCTTTACTCAAAAACACCTCAAGCATCTTGGATTATATTGATGGAAGCACCGATAAGTCAATAGAAAGGCATTTAATATATATAATTTTGAAATATATTATTGATTTTTTTTATAAAAAACTATTTATGATTCATCATCAAATATTTAAAAATTGGGTTTTGGTGTATCAGTTTTGGTATTTCCCTAATGACAGAAATATATAATTTGATACATATAGGCTGCTTATAGTTCTCCATCTTTTTCAGCATCTAGAAAATCATTTATTGCTTAATCATTTTGATATAAAGAGAAGAATTTGAAAATACACTGATGGTACTTCCTAATCTTATCATGATAATGAAGTTGAAAGCATAAGATTCTCTAATAGACAATGCCTTATCCTTGAATGAATCATGCAATTAAAGAGGTATTGGATGCCTCATAAACTATTTTTCTTGTAACTTTGATATTTTAAAAAATTTCAAAGTCATCTTAGCATCAGTTCAGGATAATCTCTCAAAGTAGTTTTTTAGGAAGAGAGAGAATAATTGATCATGATCTTCCTCCATATATGTTTTAACTAAGAAAAATAAAATACAATTAAGGGGTCTTAATACATAGCTAATAAGAAAGTGAAAAGAAAAACATTTGATATAGAAGGATAAACACATATAGTATATCAAAACTTTTGATACCCAAAGTTTCAATCTTGGTTACACATGATTTATTTCATAACATACATTCTTATGGGATTTTTTCTCCCTTAATAATGGTTCATACTAAGATTTTGAATTTACCGAAGCATATCCCCTAGGAATATCGAACCAAGAGTGCATCAAGAACCATTTTTGTGCACTAGTTTGTGATCTAGTCTACCTCATAGAGGTGTTTTTGAGTTTTAGCCCTAGATACATCTATAACAGATCCACCACTACTTGTTCATATCCTGAATGGGATGTATTTTATTGATAAACCACTTACTCTAAACTCCCCAAAATTTAGGGATGTTTTTATTAAACTTAGTCTTATACCTTAGGATTTAACTGGGGTTTTCTAATCCTAATCCCAAAAATAACAAAACCTATCCTTTTTTTTCAACTATAACAACCCTTCCCATTGTTACACACTTTAACATGATTTATTATATAAACATACACTTTAGAAAACTCTGTGGATTTAGAGGTCTAGTTCCTTGGGAGATAAGGAACCCTAAATGAAAACTAAAGATATAAAATACATCATCTTTATTGAAAACCCCTTTTACATGACAGCATCATTCCTTCTCACTTAGCATTTCATGGGACAACCTGAGGACATGCATAAGAAAAATTTGAGATATAAAGCCCAGTAAGTGAGTAAACAAGGAATAACCTGAATAATACTATACTTGTTAGAAAATAGGCATATCAATAGAGCATAAAAGAAACATGAACATAAACGAATGATATAGCATGATTATCATAACATGGAGATATGGAACAGAATTTAATATGATGTTATCATGAGACAAGGATCAAAAGGAGAATGAGTAAACCGTTATCGAACATGAATTATTATATGTAAACCCACATTTCACATGAGTAATCAGGATTCAAAACTCATTGGACATGACATATCATGATACCATTATTTACCCAATGAATTGGAGCGCTATCAAGGCACACCCTTCTTAATCATTTCATTTCATGCAGAAGTGTGCCACATAGATCATACAAGATGGAATCATTAAGCATCTAAATTTATTCTAGGAATAAGAGTTGTAGAATACATAAATGTAATTCCTCAAACAGAAAGTACATTTTCATTAATTTTAATACCCTTGACAGGGAAATGGGTATGGTATTCACTTACATAATGATTTTGGCATGGGAATGTTTGGTGTAACTTCGACAGTAGAACGACTGAAATAAAAACCGTAAAATGGGTTGATGAGAGAGAAAGGGGTATCTCATCATTTATACATGAAATGGATAGTATGGGGGTTATATAACATAATATCCCAACATATGTAATGTAATTTAGATGCATAAAATAAAATAATTACATGAAAGTGAATGGAGAGAGAGAAATCCCTTATGGAATTTCAATATGCTAACAGGTGTACACAGGAGGCATTAATGAGAGAGAAAGGGGTCTCTCATAATTAGAACATAAGGAGAGAAGTATAGGGGAGGTGAAAAATCATACCGAAACATTTTTAATTGAAAATAAAAATTAATGAAAATATAAGTAAACTTGGACATAAATAAGGAAGGAAAGTGAAGATCCCTTACATGGAAGTGTGATATCAAAGGCCTGGGAGAGGCTCGAGAGGGGGTAATTGGGATATTGGGATGCCTTGGGAGGATTATAGAGATACGAGGAAAGATTTTTTTCAATATCCATATTGTTTGAGTGAAAAGGAATGGGAGATTTAGTGGGTTTATAAAGGAAAGAAGATGAAATTCCATATTATTTAGGTTTTGGGCACTAGACATTAAACTATTCAAAATCACAAACCATACCATGGTTTTTTCACATGGATTTTTTAAAAGGGGAGTGGAAAAAATTATTTTATAAGGCTAATGTCTTAACTTATGAAATTTTTTGGCTTTCTTATGTGTAGGTGAGTCAAACTCTAAAGGAATTCATTTTAAAATGTTAAAATATTTAATAAGTCTTGGAGGGTCCACTAAAGAATTGTAAAATTAATCAATCAAATATAAAATCACATTATTTTAAATATAAAACATATATTGGCTGAATATAAATTTTATATCATTTTATTACATCACTATTGCGTTATTATGTTGTCATAAAACTCATTATATATTTAAACAGTATTTAATGTCTAATCAAAAATTCAACTATCTCAAAAAATTATGAAACAATCACCATTTGAAAATTTCAAGGTCCAGATTTCAAAAATAATAATCATTTTATGTAAATAATATTTTAAATATGTCAGTTTTCACTTTTAAAATAAAAATAGATATTTATTGAAAATCCGTGGGTTTTGACAAAAACAAAACCGTTTTCAAAACATAATAAAATTTACATTTGACATCATAAACATTATACACTCATTTATTATTCATAAAAGTAATTTTATAATAATATTATATTAAAATATTAATTATTTCAAAATTTATTTTATCCATCAAAATAAATTATTAACTAAAAATATAATTTTTATTTTATCATTTAAAATTATAATTCTTGTCAAACTGAATTCTTAATATTTTATAGCCTAAAAATATATATATAATCATCATTAATAATTGAATATAATATTATTATAACACTATTATGATAACATTATTAATGAAAACAAAATTTAATATTATAATTTATATTTTTCTAAAAAGTATCGTTTTACATGAAAAGTCAATTTATCTAATTCATTATATTAAAAAAACAATTCTCATAAAAGAATTTATGGAATAATAATTTAATATATAAAAATGGATTACACAGTAATTTAGTAACACCTTATTACATAACTACTTATAACAATCGCATAAGACCTAAGGGTAAGGTGTGCGATGGTGGGGCTTTCTTGGAGTTGTTCGATGAACATGGTCTCGGACGCGATGTTGATGATAATGAACTTCTATCGTAGGAGATTTTGTTCCAGATTTCAATGTTGAAACTCATATTTGGATTGGTAAAAAGAGAAGCCTAGTGACACTACCTCCTTCCTAAGCTCAAAAAATGCACTTTATATGGAAAAATTCTACAGGTAGAGGCCATCGACTCTTCTTTTAGGATTAATTTTTCCCATTTTCATTTTTATTTATAAAAAATAATTATAATGTTAGAATTATTATTGTTTCTATTGGTCGAATAGATCTTTGGTAATAATTGACCAATAGTCATATAATGGTTGAAAACTGATAGTTACATTTCAATTTATATTTCTATAGTTTTTATTAGTGGAACATAGTAAAACATACATTTTCAGGAAATAAAATATTATTCAAAAGTTTGGGTTGTTACGTAAATAATGGATAATAAATTTTCCATGCCATTGATACACATATCATAAACTGGTGGTTTATAATACCCCCTCAATGAGGGAGTACATTTCCTCTTAACCAACTTGGTAATAAGTTGCTACCTCCTTAGCATATTTGGGATCTCAACATGATGTGGGGATTTTCCAACATCTTCAGATAATTTTGTTATGATTTTCATTTGACATTTAATTACATCCCTAATATCACTATTTTCCCAGTAAGATATATAAATTCTCCATTTCACCCAATGTTAACTCGATTCATTCATATTCCCTCAACTACCTTAACTAATAGAAAACTAGAAATGATTATATATAAATTGTGATTGTAAAGAAAATAAACTATAAACATTGAATGAATTCATAAATGATTTTAATATATTACCTTATTAATTTATAGGTTTCAATATAACTTATATATGGTTGAATTTGTAACTAAGATGTTTATATATTTTCAAATCCTTCATAATTGTTTTCTATGATAATGTGATTAACCAAAGCATATCTCCTAGGAGTGTCAGACCTGGTGAATAGTAAGGTCTCATTCAGCATGAACAAAAATTATGGATGATATGTACTCAACTAACTATGTTTTGGGTTTTTACCACTTGAAGAGTTTATTCCAAATCTACATCCAATTTTAGTATCTAAACATGGATGCATTTTTTTATAAATAAAATAATTCATACATTACCATAATATCAGGATGTTATCCCATACCTATAATCATCCATTAGAGTTTTCCAAAGGGTTTTCACTAAGGTTCTATACAATAATTTCAGAATATTACTAAAATCTTAGTTGATACCTACTACAGTGAAACATGATAAAAA
This sequence comes from Viscum album, assembly GCA_963277665.1. Lineage (NCBI taxonomy): Eukaryota > Viridiplantae > Streptophyta > Magnoliopsida > Santalales > Viscaceae > Viscum > Viscum album. The sequence continues at coordinate 152,630,608 of OY728159.1, forward strand.
AACTTAAATAATTAATTATTTTTATTATTTAAATAATACATCACCCGTCAGTCCCATAATCCAAGGAGCGAAATGCTTAGTCTCATGGAAATTAGATACATAAAAATATTATTTCATAACACATGAAAATAATATTCCATAATTTTTCATTTATATACCCTTTCTTAAACATTTTACATGATGTAAAAATCTTCATAATGTGGGTAATGGAAACATTATAACTGATTGATCTCAAATTCTGAGTAAGAAAAAATACATATAACGAAGTATTAGATCATAATTCTGAGCAGAATATGAGTAAACATAAATATATAAATAAGAGATAAAAATACCATGTGATTTAATAAAAAAACATTATGGAGATGCATAGGATCCAAAAATCATAATTAAGGATACATAAATGTTTAAACATATAATATGTGATCATAACAAAAGGTGCGAGATACTTAAAATTTAAAAATCATCAAAACATGGAATTTATATGAAAATAAATGAATCATTAGACTTATAATAACTTGTAAAATATATTTGAAATGTTCATAACTTGATACACTTATAAAATGTGGTATATACATAGGCATAGGAAAACGTATGTGAGAAAACCCATTATGCCAAAGACTATGTGAAGAAATTAAACATGCCCATGCCTGAAAATGTGAACCAAACCATCATGCCCAAAACTATGTGAAAAAACCCATTATATCCTTGCCCAACTATATCATGAGATATATGATTACACCAATTCATTGGATAGTTATATAGGAACCCACCCATGATCAACCATATATATATGTGACACTTAAAAACCATCATCAACAAAACATAAATAACCCATGAAAAAATAGTTGGTTTCTTAAACACATCAAATAACACGAGCTTAATAAATCATAGGATATAAAATTAAAATTATCCAAAAGGGTTTATAATGTAATAAAATATAAAAAATATCTTCATTAGAGATCTATCATTTAATGAAAATTTTAACAAATCATTAAGCGTGTTTTTAAAAAAATATTTTTTATTCATAATTGTAAAATTCAATGTTTTGAGACCCTTTTATAAAAATCACTTTTTTAAGCCAAATGTAAAAAATACCTTACATGAAATTAATTTTGGTTTAAAAACTATTTTTGCATGGAAATAATGAAATAACATCAATCAAAATGGAATATCTAATAAAATTATTTCAATAAAACATTGCATAACATAACTAAGGATTTGAATTTACCAATTTCAATATATTTTCCCTTGATTTCCATGGAATTATTTAACCACCTTATATCATATAGAAGAAAATATTAATTATTTATTTAAAAAACTTATTCTGATTCAATTTTATTTATACTCTTTATTTATAATAATTCCTCTGACATATTAGATTATTGTAATCTCTTTTCAACAATGGGTGTTAATAATTATAAATATTTTGAAATAGGTTATTAAAAGTGGTGTTAATAATCAGTTATCATCTAAATATCATAATTTAAAAAATAATAAAATTATTATAATTGATATTTTATAAATAAATATTTTGTTATTGTTGGTCAAAAATCCCTCAAGGCATCATTGAAGCATTTTTTGAGGTGATTGTGTTTGTTGACAAAGTGGACATCAGTGATGTGATTGTTGACAAAGAAAACCATGACATACAAATTTTTTGAAAAAGGAGATTTTATGGTGGAATGTCGAGTTCAAGAGCTGTGGACAATGATCCATGTTTGATTCAAGAACGTCGATAATGGAATGAATGATCTAGAGGCGGTAAGAAAAGAACAGATACAAGGTGGCGCCGTTTTCCAGTGTTTGCCAAATTTTTGGGCCTGAAAATTGAAAAACTATGAAAAGTGGTTTTTGGAAAAGAGACTTGCGTTCCGTGTACATGAAGGATTTGAAACTTGCACGTCATATGTTTTTCAAGATCAGATCATCAAAATATGGAAAAGGGATAGGTTTCGTGCAAGTTTTGGTGAGGTCATGCAGGTGACTTGTGCACCGATGCCTTGGAAGATTGAAAACTTGTGTGTCTATGGTTTTTCAAGATCAAAAGATCAAAATATGGAAAAGGAAATAGGTTCGCGCAAGTTTGGAATTGGGACGCGCAAGTGACTTGCATGGGATGAGACCTACGCGCTAAGACATGCGCGCCGAAGGGAGAGTTGCGCGCCATCGTGAAGGGGTGACCAAATGCCTATAAATACTGGACCACCCCTCTTCATTCTTCACCGGAGTTCAACACTTTGAGAAATCAAAGATACCATCACGCAGGCGTGGTGCTCGCGCAAGTGGTGTGTGGGTCGCGCACTGGTGGTTGATGTTGCGCGCCGGTTGGCAGTTGCGCGCCAATATTGGTTTGGGCGTAAAAGGAAGAGAGTCGCGCAAGTTTGGTGTTAGGGAAGATTGTGTCACGCAAGTGTCTGAGGTGGATTTGCGTGCCCATTGTGACTTGCGCGCCGATACTTTCACGCTGAGTTAGACTTGCACGCCAAGTAAGGTTTTGTTCCAGCAGTGATTTTCAGGCTGTGTGGAAGCTGGAAGTTTTCCAGATACCTTCGGTGCAAAGAGAGATTCATCTACGGGTAAAAGATGGACTTCAAAAGTGCATCTACATACAGAGGAATATGCATTCCTTCATACAAAATAAGATACCTACCGGTCTATAATCTGTGAGTGGATCTTTTCTGATTCAGTGAGAAAAGGAAGAGGAAGAAGGTGATCCTCTCCCCCAGCAGTGAGCCAGAGAGAGAGAAACAGGGAGTGACCCTTGGGAAAGTAGTGAGCTGACCCTAAATCTTGTAAAGGCAGTGAGCCTGGGAGAGAGTGATTGTACCCGAACCTTGTAATCCACATATAGTGAAGAATATTGGAATTTGGTACGACCAGAAACTTGTCGGCGTATGCTCCTTGGACGTATCCCTTAGCGGTGAGCCAAGTAAAAATCGTTGTGTCCTATGCATGCTTTAATTTCTGTTTACATTGTGCAACAGGAAAGAGAGAGAAGAATGTTTTTCTTAACAGCGAAAAAAGATCAGAACGAGCGTTAATTTTAAAATTAGTCATACCCTGATTAACCCCCCCTCTCAGGGTATTCAGCCTTATGGACCTAACAGTTATAATATAATTACATATTAGTTTTAGTCATGTCTTATGTAAATAAAAACAAAAAATGAACTAGGTTTGGGTTATAAATCTATATTGATGGACTAACTTATAATGATCATGATTTTTTATTCTATAAAAAAATGAATATTCTTAATGGTATATATTAATTATATATAATATTACACTAAAATCAAATACCATCCATGTTTTACTGTAAAGGAAAACAAAACATATTTATTCATGGAGGGGGTAGTGCGCACAACACAAGATTAAGATTTCAATTACCCAATTAAAGAGAGGGATGAAATTGGATAGTAAGTGATCATTTAAGAATCATAAATATATTATATATATTATATTTATTCTTTAATACCATCATTAATACCATCCATGAGGGTTGGTGAAGAAAATTAGAAAGCATCACTTCGTGGAGGCGGTAATCTGAACACAAGAACTAATGAAGATTATTGTTTTTCTTAGTTGATGTTTGAAAATAAATAATTTTCTTACCATTATTATAATAAACTCCAAACATAGCAATACTTATTATCTTATTATTATAATATGGTTATTATTTTTTTAGAATGTAAATAATAAGAAGGAATCATTAATAATGATGTGATACCTTGTTTGAGACCTTGAACTTTTTTTTGACAAAGGCCTTATATTTGAGGGACTTTGGATAATTTTTTGTGACTAGGGGAACTATGAATTGTAACGTAATTTATGAAGAAGAAATTTATGGAGTGTTTGAAGTTATTTTATAAATTTGATAGTAGTATTAAAAATGTGGAAGACATCCCCCTCTTATAAGATTGAAAGATAGACTTTTACATGGAAAATAATAGTAAGTAAGTGGTAAGAATGGAAATTCATATATTTTAGGATATTTTGCGTAGGTCAGATTGGTTGGACATTGAGGTAATAATTTACAAACTAAATGTATTTTCTAGAAGGTCTAAAGGTCATCTTAATTTTGGAAAATTCCATACACCTTTGATTATTTATTCAGACATTTATTACTTTAAATTTAATGATAATCATGTCACATATTGCACAAATTTAAATATAGGTAGAACAATATTAAGAAACTTTAACAAGATAAATTGGTATTTTTTATCTATTTATCATAATATAATTTCAATATAAGAGAGTTATTAATTTAACTTTTTTGAAAAATAGTTTTTGTAGGAAAAAATCATTTCAATCATGAAGTGTTTTAACCTTATTTATCAATTATTTCCAATTAAATGAGTTTAATTAGTTTTTTATATGTTTATACATATTATTAATATCTAAATATATAATAGATTCATTTAATACAAAATAATTATAAATGTAATTTTCTTTAAATAAGTAACCACTCCACCACATTATCTAGTATTTAATTTCAAAACATAATACTAAGTCAAAAATGTAATTCACCACATTACATAATTGGATCATGATAGTAAAAAATATGTGGGTTATTATATATATTTTAATTACCAAAAATTTTGAAAAATAAATTTTAATATAAGCATGCATAAAACAATTTTAATAATCATATATTTTTAAAGAAAAAAAGTCCTTTATTTTATTATACATTTTTATATTTTTTTTGTTTAGTGGTAAACTCTAGTGATACCTTCCAACATAATGAATATTTTATAATGGGGATATTTTATTATGGTATTTTGGTTTTTTAGTTAAATTCAGTGTTCCATACAAGAAATGACAATGACTAGATATTTATTTAAGGAAAAATAATCCAATAAATCATGGACAGTTACACTTTTATGCTTTAATTGTTTACTTATTCAATGAAAGGAAATTCTTAGGAAGTGGAGACATAGATTAATAATTTTAATTTATTTGTGGGTTTTCAACTTCAATAGTTTTTCGCCACATATTTTTTTAATGAGTATTGTTTTCCCAATCCGGGAAAAGAAAGCCATAGAAGGTATATACTCGACTTTTTCTCAGACATCCTATTGTGGATTTCAATGTTTATGATAACCATGTTTATTTATTTTTTATATAAATTTCTAATTGGAAAAAAAATTTCACGTATCAAAATTTTAGGGATACATTGTTTTGATCGAAGGTAGATGATTTTTAGTGTAATATATATTTTGATAGAAAATAAATAGGATTACACATTTTCTATAGAATGATTATGTTATTTTAAATTATGATCCTAAAATTGGTTTATATTTTCTCAAATCAATTACATATACAATTTAAGGTATTAAAAAGTTAGAAAAATGTACGACTAGTGTTTAAGGTTGAACAGTAGTAAACTAGTCATGTTTTATACTTGGTGATAAAGGAGAAATTGACTTGAAGTGCAAAATTGACCCAATACTATTGTAAACAACATAAAAAGTAGAATGATAAAATTTAGTTTATGACCATAAAGTATAAACCATAACATGGTTAAAAGTTTTATGTTGTATAGATTATAATAAAAAACATTTATTTTATATACATGTGAAATAGATTATAATGGTGGAAACATGTCATCCATCATGAAAACAATATCCACTTGATAATAATTGAATTTAAGCTAGTGTGAACAACAAAAAATGGGGGGGGGGATTTCATTATCCATGTGGGGGCTTGTGGACCAAAAACATTCTCATATATTTGAGAAAATGTAAGTGAATTATATAAGTTGAATTATTCAACTTAGGTAATGGTGTTTAAATAGAAAACAAGATATGAAAAAATAGTAAATGTTTGAATAATGGTTCCGTTGATTTATTATTGGACACACATACAAAATATAACCACATTAAATCATTGAATTGTTGGATCCACTATATTTTTTAATTGGTATATGGAGTTAGAGAGTCATTTACATAGGAAAAGTATCTGCACATGGATGGGGATATGTGGTATGTATATATAGAAAATGTGTTGTTTCCATGAAAAAGGGAGTCCTTTATAATTATATATACTCATTACTAATAAATATTATAGTTTTTTTAATTAAAATACTCATAGAATGATGGATGGTATATAGAGTAGCATAATTGAATTTAATTATAATTTTATGGTCCAAATACCATAAAATTTGGTTGAATCAACTTTCTATAGAGGAGACAGAATGGAGAGACAAGTTATAACTGATCCTATAATAGGGGATCTATAGATAATTAAAATAATTTAATGGAAAATAACCATTCCACAATTTATTTTGAAATAGATTTATTTTTTAATATTGGTAGAGTGTTGATGGGGAGATACAAATATAATATGGTGAAACATTAACTTGGATGAATTGTAGTGTAATTCCAACCCAGGAAACCTAATGTAAATTGATATACTAAACATTGGAACAATGTAAGAGGATGTTAGTGAAATTTTTGTCTAGGACCATGATAAAATATATATGAATCACTATGTATATTGTGGGAATTGTAATAAAAACATACATGATTCTTAACATAGGGTGAATATTGACCAAGTATTAGGATTATTGAAAAGTCATAACATGAATTGGTAAGACCAAACAAAAAGTTAAATTAAAAATTGGACAAAATAAAATATGATTGTTTGGTATGATATAAGAGTTCCAAAAATCTCTACATATCCTATGGGTACTAGAATCAATACACATGGAGTTCATATAAAGGTATGTTTTCTAGTATGGAGTTAGTGGGGGGAAATCCAATGAAAATGGGTAAACTAATTATCTTGGATAATTGGAATGAAAGAATAAATGAAATGGTTTTTAATTTTATGACATGTTACAGAATAAATAATACAGACATTATTATTTATATTTTTGGAAAAAGATTCAAGACATACACAGTTCTTAAAGGATGAATGGTTTTATCCTAGTGCATGTTCAATAATGAATACCAGCCGAGAATAAGGATATTATGTACTTTGTGGGTCTGGATAATAGATGAAATTGAATTAATGTCAAATATTCAAATAGGCTCAAGAATTGAGATACAAAAATCTCTAAATATCCCATGTTATAAAAAATAAATACACAACTTATTTGGGGATATTGGATTTATTTATCATAGTGAAAATTTCTTTAAGGAAAATTTAAGATCTTATTTCCATATAATATGAAGATTTCATAAAAAAAAATTATTTTTAATGACTATATGGGTTGAATTTTTATTATATACTCAGAATATAATTATGTGATATGAAAAAACAAAAGGTAAATTTTTATACATGTAAAGAGTCTAGAGTGTTTCCTCAAGTATTTGGGTGAGTCTTGGAGGTCTCAGGGTAAGTTTTGTGTGTATAGAGAATTTTGGCCACTGATTAGAGTTTGGGGTGCCAAATTTTGGGGGAACCTTATATAAATTATCTAGAGGATTAAATTTTAGCTGATTTTGTAATGATCATGGTTATATCAAATGGTTAGTGCATGGTTAAGGGAAAATAATGCAATATTTAAAAGAAAACCATGTGAGGTTACTGAGGGGGTTGTATAGTCGATGTATGGTTTGGAAAACGGAGAGAGTTTTGTGGCTTGGGTTGGGGAGTGTGAATATTTTACAAAATGTGTGGCTTGTTAAAATGGGTAAAATACCACCCCTAGTTATTTTAATAGGGGGAATTACTATTTCTTCCCTCTCTCCACCTCACATATGACGACCTCCCTCATATATTGGTTTACTTCTTCATGATTCTTCAAGAGGAGGATAATTAAAGCATCCCTATATGATTCAAGGTAATTAAAAAAACTCTATTTAACAATTCATGTCACTTATACCTCTATTAGATCCAATTTTGAGTTACTTAGTGTAGGTTTTGGTTGGAATTTTACCAAATTATAGGAAAATATGAAACTAGTGATAGTGATTTCACAATATCTAGGAAGAGGATGTACAAGGATTCTATCTACACCTGGTGTATTATCAATTCGACTAAGGTATGATCCATCAAGTAAATTAATTTGGATTTTTGAAAAAAATAGGTTTAAAATACCCATTTATTTGGAATAGGTATTTGGTGATTTTTTGGGTGTAGTTTTAGGGATGTTAGATGAACATGTGAGGTGTTGTTGGAAGTGCTTCTAGTGTCGCACAACAAAGTGGTGCATTATTTCACTTTATTAAATGTTTAAATTAAAACAATTATTTAATTAGAAATTTTAAGATTAATTAATTATGGACATCCATGATTATTAAAGAGATCATGTGGTTGGCACAAGAATGGAGGATCTTGATTAAGGAATGATAATCTCGGAAATGCATTGGAAACTACTGGTATCCCTGATGATAAAGTGAAAAAATACTTCATGATAGGTGGTCTCACATATTTTCCCTATCTAATTTCTATTTATTAAGTTATGTGTGTATTATTGGGATTCTACATAGGGAGATTCCTCATGTTAAATGTAATTAAATATAATATTTAAATTAAATTAAATGAAAATATTTAACTGAAATGGATAAGAACCAGGGGTCACAAAAATTACATTGTAATATCTTGAAACCTTGATCAATAATGAATGATTCAAGAACTATTTTGATGTTGGAGGGATTCCATACCTCATGGGAGTTGGGACTAGACCTACTAGGACCTAGTGTCTATAGTTTAGGATCCTGGATTACCCGTTGAGGAAAGGGTTTTGTGACCAGAGATGACCAATCCATTTGTTCCTGATGCAACCCTTGATATATTTAATGGATTACAAAGCCTTCGAGAGATTAATCTAGATATAATTTCAATTGATAACCCCTTCACATTTTTAGGTGGATATAACATAGGTAGACAAATATTTGGGTTGGGTGAGTGGGCCGAACAAGAGTGACCTTGATGGTCAAGATGGGAAGTGAGCCATCTCTTGATCGTTTCCTCAATAGTGAGACCCATTATATCCAGAAAGGCCATGCTAAACTATTTGTTGATTATATAAGACAAAATGTATTTATAACATCTGGTGTTTACCCGGGACTATGTATGAGACTAATGATTCATAGTAGAGTGACTCTGTTTGATGAGACCAAGGGGACCCTAGTAGCTTCCTCAAGACACATGAAATTTGACAGATGGTGGATATGGAGATTAGTAGATATGATTTTAGGTGTCTCATTAGAAAATGGGATAATGTTTAATCTTATTTAGGTTGTGATACGCTAGGTCTAACTTCTGGGAGTCTGACAATGGTTTCTTATGAGGTTGAAAGAATTTCCACCAATGTTTTTAATTTTTTATATATGATATCGTAAAAACTATAGGGTTTCATGATTATTAGATGAAAATTAATATATAAAATAATGATAAAATGTTTATAAGGTGTATACCATAGATGTATACACCCATATAGGAGATTTTAGATTAGATTTTTATATGTATTATGATCGAATGAGAATACTCTTATAGGGGATGAATGAGATTCTTTTAGAGATTATTCAAAGGACGTTTAGATGAACCATAAAATTCTATCTTTATGGGGGACTATGTCAGGGGCTTGGAGCCTACTATCGGCCAAGGGCCTTCTATTTACTATGGTGTCACTGGTATGATATACTGGGGTTATATTCTTCCAATGTTTATAAAGATTATTGTATACTCCCATAGTGGAAATCTATTATACTATTAGTGGGGAATCCAATGTATTTGGAGTCGAGGACAATTTGGTATAAAGGGATATAGTTCTGTAGAGAATTCCCTAGGTCTATGATACTTTTGGGTTATACCTAGTTTAGAAAAATCCAATAGGGGATGTTTTGATGGAAAGGGAATCTTTGATATGGGAGGTTTGGGATAACATATAGAGAAAAACTGACTATGGATAATTTAGTGGTTATGGATAGAAAAATATTAATATTTGCTCAATGAAACTCTCATAATGAGTCAAATTATGTATGGTCGATAAATTCATGGACCCAAGGATTAATAATGATTTATTTTTATTTATTAAATATAGATGAGCATGCCACATGAAAATATCATAACATTTTTTTGTTAGTATGAGACCATTTTTGTGGTTCTATATTAATATTTTACTCACACCCACTTCTTCACTTGGTAATCAGATAATAAGTACAATTGGTCATTACAAAAAATTTGTACTACACTATTTTGAATGACACAAATCTGGGTATTTAATAAGAAATCATTATTTTATTTTAGTAAAAGAAAACCAAAAATATCTACTGATAAATTGTGATTATTTTAATTTTGGAATATTCAAATTAATAATATCTTCCATTAGTAATAGGAACAATTTAATATAATTAAAAAAATACTTTGATTTGGTGTTTAAAAATATTTAAAAGAGATATTTAATACTGATGTGACTATTTTTTAAATCATAGAAAATATCGTGACTTAGAACTCAACATTTTACTGGACCAATCATAAGGTAAACATTGAATGTGTGAATGATAATGTACAGTTGACTTCAAAACATTGGGTTGTCAAACCATATGATAATACCTAAAACATAGTGTTAATTACAAAAGTATGGTTCTTGATCCATAATTTTACCATAAAATATGGTACATGATCAATATTTTCACTCTAATAATTGGGTATAAACGCATGGTTTCATACCAAAAGTTGTTTTGTAAAACCACATGTTCCACTTAAAAATGTATTATATAAATACTGTTTCTATAAATTTTAAAAATACATCCATAAGATTTGAGAAAAAACATTAACATAAAAATAAAGTTAGAATCCGATAAATTTCCTAGTAATTATAATCCATAAAAACACTTAAATCAGTTTCATTAGTAAATAAACTATGGTGTTTGTGAGCATCGAAATCAAATTGAATTCAATGAATATTGATAAAAAAACACATTCCAAAAAAATTCGACCAATCAATTATTTTTAATGGATGTAATATTAGATGGGTGTAATTAGTATATTTATTGATCACATGATCCATATCAATAGGTAGAGATTTTATATTAGATAAAATATGAACGATATTTGATTAATTTTTTGAATTATAATCTTAGATAAGTATAGGTGGGAAATATTTGTAGAACATGCATTGCCATCACAATTTAATGCTATTCAATTAACATGTGAGGATATGGGTAACTCAAAATGAATGAAACCATGAAAGGGTTTCATGATGAATTAGTTATTATTCAAGATGAGATTTGGTTCAATGAAATTATATCATTTTGTTCTCTATAAAAATTATCAAAACCAATTTTTGTGAGAAATAGAATAATATGATAACTCTTTCTTATGTATGTGGACATGGGGAGCATATGAATAATTTAATAACATCCAGTTATTTATATCTAAAAGTTTTATACAAAATATTTTCTACATCCATCCAATCTAATAATAACATAAATTATACATTAATCTCATTATTTAAATGATACTTCACACAATAGTTATATAATCAAAGGATTGAAAGGTTGAGTATCTTGGAAATTAGTTATATAGACATCTGATTTGATAAAAATTGAAAAAAAATTTCCATAATTATTCTCCTCTAGAACCATTCCTAGAAATATCACTTTACGTACTCATATTAATTACTTGGGGAATGGAAACATAATAGTGGGGTGACCTCAAAATCTCATTAAGTGAAAAGACTTATCATGAAGGTTTAGATCGTAAGCATAAGAAGAATATGAGGAAAACATAAATATTAATATATGAGAACCTAAAACATTATATATTAATAAAAAACATGATTACACCACATAATATCATATACATATAATTAGTAAGAAGTAAATGTCATAAAATATTACATGTGAACATGACATTATGTGTAGGATACTTCAAAATTCATAATTATGAAAACATGGAATTTATTAGAAATATAATTCATCATGGAAATTTCAATAACATGATAAAATAATTTGAAATGTTCAAAACTTTATAAACATGAAAATGTGTCTCTTCCATTATTATAATAAAATAATTGTGATAAAACCCATTATTTTGTTACATAAGTGAACAAAATCATTATGTCCGTGCATGAAAATATAACAAATGATTTATTCCCAAGTCCATGTGAACTAACCCCTTTTATCCATGTCTGACTATCTCATGAGATATAATATTATACCAATTAATTTGAAGTATATATTTGACACCACCCATAATCATCCATAAAATGTGTGCCACTTAAAACCATCATAATTATAACAAAAATAAGAAATTGAAGAACATTGGGTTTCTTAAACATGCCATATAAAATGAACATTATAATTATGGGATAAAAAAATTTCATTATTCAAAAGGGTCTATAACATAATAGAATATGAAAAATAACATAATGATGGATAAATCATATTAATATAATTATATTCAAACTATTAAAACAGTTTTTTTGAAAAACAATTTACTCATTGTTTTAAATTCATAATTATGCATACCTTTTTAGAAGACACCTTTATTAGGAAGTTAAATAAATAGAATCATTACATGAAATTTATTTTGGTTCAAAAAATATTTTTCCTTATAAATAAAAAGTTAAAATAAATCCAAATAGAAATCCTTTAAAAAATGATGTTCCATAATGAATTTCAAAACTCACAGAATGCATTTTGAGCTACCATGTGCTTTAACATTACGCTTGATTTGCACGCAATGATTTAATATTTTTTATCCTGAAGAAAAATATAACAATTAATTATTTAATTAGGTTTTTTATATATATTTATATTTTTACTCTTCAATGACAACAATTATATTCAGGTATTATATTGTTGTAATCCCTTTTCAACATCAGGTGTAAATAATCATAATCATTTTGAACTAGGTTAACAAAGGTGTTCTTAATATTTCTTTTTTTCCAAACATCATTATTTAAAAACCATTAAATTAATTTTAATTTTTGTTTATTAAGGACTTAATATGTTATAATACTTTTACAAGGGAGTTTTACTCACGTTTTTTGAAAATAAAAATGATAGTGTACTAGTTTTGGGTTATTTACCAAGACTGAAATATTACCTTATAATGCTAATTTATTTTTTAAATAAAAAATAAATTATATTAATGATATATATTACATATAAATATATGTGTTATATACTCATCCACTATAAACAAAAACCAACTTTTTTTAAGTGAATGTAAATGAAACACATTTATTCATGGAGGCTGTAGTCCTCACAACACACAATTAAAATTACCATTACACAAAGAATGAGTGGGGTAAATTTAGATAGTAAGTAATAATTAAATAATCATAAATAAATTATATAAATCACAATTATTTTCAATACTGTCATAAAGACCAGCAATGACTGGTGATGATGAAAAATAAAAAGCATCTCTTTAGGGAGGTGCTAATCTATACACACACACTAATAAAGATTCTAGTTTTTCATTGTAGATGGAAGAGAATAAATAATAGTTGTACTATTATTATAGTAACATGTCAACACAAAAATTATTATTATTTTATTATAAAAATATGTTTTTCATTTATTAAGACTATAATGAAAAATAATTATGTGTTAATAAAGACATTATTCCTCTAATGAGACATTGAAATTTATCTTAATAAAGGTCTTATATTTGAGGTCCTACATTAATTAGTAGTGACCATGGGAAAAGAGAATATAAAGGAATTGAAGGAGAGGAAATATGGGTAGGGTTTCATGTAAAATTAGAAATATGAGTTCATTATTAAAATGGTTTAAGTTATCCCACATTAAATAGTGTGTAAGATGGACTTTGAAATTGAAAACAAATGATATGTATGGGGTAATAATGAAAAGGAATGAATGTTTGGAGATTTAGGTGAGGTACGGTTGATGAGAGATGTAAGAAATAATTTAAGACCTATTTTTTATATATTATATAATGGTCAATCTAACTTAATGAAATCCCCACCACCTAATATTAGTCATTTAAATACTTACTATTTTTACTTAAATATTAATCATGAAAATTATTTTGTAACCAAAAATATAAGTAGTCCCTTAGTATAAAATGCAAATGTGATTAATATAATTTGGACTGTATTTTTCCTAATTTATTTTCTCAACATGAGAATTTTTTTTTTACAAAACATATAATGTGTTGAAAAAATTATCACTAGAAATATTTCATTTTAATAATTAAGTATTCGTAGTATTTTTTAACATTTATTACCAATTAAATAGTTGTAAATTTAATTGTATATATGTTTAAACATATGATTAGGGATATAATTTAAAATAGATTCATTTCATATAAATATATTTAGGAAATTTATATTCTCTTTAACATATAATCATTCTTCAAGGGTAATATTTAATTTGAAAAAATAATTATATGCGTAAAAATAAATTCACCAGAAAACATAATTTCATCATGCTAATAAAAATATTAATGTTATTTTATTTGATTAAATTTCTAAAAGGTGAAAAAATTTATTTTAATATAATATCATATAAAAATAGTTTTATGAAACATATTTTTTTATAAGAATAAGATTACCTTTATTTATTATATACATTTATTTATTTTTTTATTAAGTGGTTACTTCTAGTGATATCCATAAAATTAATAGGTACAATATAATGGTATTATTTTACTTAGGTAGCATTTGTTTAATTTTTTGTTGAGTACAAGAAAATTTACATACATGGTATTTAATTAAGTAAAATTAATCAACGAAATTGTGGGTTGTTACATTTTACCATTTAAAAGAATTTCATCCTTAAAATTTTATTACATTAAGGAAAATAAGTGGGGGTAATTCTCTATCATCACATCCTCAGGATCCTTCACTACCTCATTATGTTTTTTATTTCCTCATGGAACCATGACTACATGAGTGATCATTTTCCATAACATCTTACCTCTTCAATCCAAAATATCTATCGATTTTTCCTTATATGAAAAGTCGTGTTCTAATTGCACATGTTTCAATCATAGAACATGTGAATTATATGGTATGCAATTTACCTAAAGTGATACATAGAACACATCTTGTACTTATATGTGGTATGGAGTGGAATCTAATAAATAGTTTACAACCCCAAAAAAATAGTGTATCTCAAAGGGAATGATGTATCTAAGGATCAAAAACCATTTCCTCCCCAAATTAAAAAATCACATCCTTGAAGATTTTTGAAGGAACACCTTGACACTAATAAAAATCTATAGATAAGAACATTAATTATTTTGATAACTCTTCGATTGACATTGTTCCACATTCATATTCTATTTAATGGTTTAAAAAATCTCAATCGTTTCATGAACTTGGTTAAGACCTAACAGATTCCACTCTCCAACTTTATATTAGCATGTTTGTGTCATTAAAATATTCCCATAAAGACCTCATATAGTGAAATTTGAATCATCAAATGGAAACTATTTTAATATAATAACCCTACTAGGTTAAATAATTGATTCCAATATCCTTGTAAATCATTTGAATACGATCTTAGCATATCACATAGTGTTTGAATTTCCCTCTTATACTGAGCATCTGTCTGAGGATCATATGAATTTCTAAATATTAGCTATGTTTCCCATTCATTATAAATAATTCTCCTGAAACATGTGGAAAAAATTGGATCACAATGTTATAAAATGGATGTTGATACTCTGTTAATCCTTAAAGATTCCCTTATATTTATATATATCTGTATGATCTGGTAGAGTGGGAAATCTTCGTTAATGGAAATAAAATTCAATGATTTTTTAAAGGATAAACTACAACCCAAATATAATTATAACCTATTGACGTTTTGGGGATTCCTATTTTGAAGTATATGGTGATGTTTTTTCATTTCCATATTGATATGGTTAATTTTTGAAACCCATCCAAAGTCCTTTTCACATATACATATCTTTTTTAGCATACTATGCATCAAGATATGTAATCTAAAATATACCTCTTCAAACTATCCCACTACATATTTTGTTATAAATATATACTATTCTTCATAATTCCTTGATATATAGAAATTTATGATCTATTTGTATCATTAAAAATCTGTTGGTTTAATTCCATCTTTTATGGGATACATATCCCAATCCCAAATCTGATAAATCCATCTTTTTCAAGGATGAACTCCCAAATATTCGCTACAATTATCTATAACACTACTTCATATTTCATGTATTATTTTATCATTAAATTATTTGAAGGTTGAGATGTCCTTTGGGAAAGATATGATTTTCTCCTTCCATTAATACTTCAAGATTTATCCTTTGTAAATCCTTGAATATTTGGGGTTTTTTCGATCCTCATTGTGGATAGAGTTGTATGATATTTTCAACTCATACCATCACCCACATTATTTTTCCTTACATGGTTGGTAATATACATATCATTCATAACATTTTATCAACTCCAACAATTTACTTTGTGGATAGAGGCCATTGACTCCTTTTTATAGATTAATTTTTCCCATTTTCATTTCTATTTATAAAAAAATTATAAAGTTAAAATTATTATTGTTCCCAATGGTCATATATATCATCAGTCATAATTGACCAACGGTCATATAACAGTGGAAAACTGATAGTTACATTTCAATTTATACTTATATATTTTTAATTAATGGGACACAATAAAACATACTTTTTCATGAAATAAAATACATTTCAAAAGATTGGGTCTTTACATTCTTCCCACCTTCAGAAATTTCTCCCTCGAAATTTCCTTTTCTTACACTAAAATGAAGAGGGTACTTTTCCTTTTTTACTTCAAAAAGGTCTTCAATATTCATTGTTGGTTGTTCCTTGAAAGAGAAAGGGTTAATACATCATTATGGTACCTTAGTATTTTTTCCAAATAATCTTTAGCCTTTACTCAAAAACACCTCAAGCATCTTGGATTATATTGATGGAAGCACCGATAAGTCAATAGAAAGGCATTTAATATATATAATTTTGAAATATATTATTGATTTTTTTTATAAAAAACTATTTATGATTCATCATCAAATATTTAAAAATTGGGTTTTGGTGTATCAGTTTTGGTATTTCCCTAATGACAGAAATATATAATTTGATACATATAGGCTGCTTATAGTTCTCCATCTTTTTCAGCATCTAGAAAATCATTTATTGCTTAATCATTTTGATATAAAGAGAAGAATTTGAAAATACACTGATGGTACTTCCTAATCTTATCATGATAATGAAGTTGAAAGCATAAGATTCTCTAATAGACAATGCCTTATCCTTGAATGAATCATGCAATTAAAGAGGTATTGGATGCCTCATAAACTATTTTTCTTGTAACTTTGATATTTTAAAAAATTTCAAAGTCATCTTAGCATCAGTTCAGGATAATCTCTCAAAGTAGTTTTTTAGGAAGAGAGAGAATAATTGATCATGATCTTCCTCCATATATGTTTTAACTAAGAAAAAGAAAATACAATTAAGGGGTCTTAATACATAGCTAATAAGAAAGTGAAAAGAAAAACATTTGATATAGAAGGATAAACACATATAGTATATCAAAACTTTTGATACCCAAAGTTTCAATCTTGGTTACACATGATTTATTTCATAACATACATTCTTATGGGATTTTTTCTCCCTTAATAATGGTTCATACTAAGATTTTGAATTTACCGAAGCATATCCCCTAGGAATATCGAACCAAGAGTGCATCAAGAACCATTTTTGTGCACTAGTTTGTGATCTAGTCTACCTCATAGAGGTGTTTTTGAGTTTTAGCCCTAGATACATCTATAACAGATCCACCACTACTTGTTCATATCCTGAATGGGATGTATTTTATTGATAAACCACTTACTCTAAACTCCCCAAAATTTAGGGATGTTTTTATTAAACTTAGTCTTATACCTTAGGATTTAACTGGGGTTTTCTAATCCTAATCCCAAAAATAACAAAACCTATCCTTTTTTTTCCAACTATAACAACCCTTCCCATTGTTACACACTTTAACATGATTTATTATATAAACATACACTTTAGAAAACTCTGTGGATTTAGAGGTCTAGTTCCTTGGGAGATAAGGAACCCTAAATTAAAACTAAAGATATAAAATACATCATCTTTATTGAAAACCCCTTTTACATGACAGCATCATTCCTTCTTACTTAGCATTTCATGGGATAACCTGAGGACATGCATAAGAAAAATTTGAGATATAAAGCCCAGTAAGTGAGTAAACAAGGAATAACCTGAATAATACTATACTTGTTAGAAAATAGGCATATCAATAGAGCATAAAAGAAACATGAACATAAACGAATGATATAGCATGATTATCATAACATGGAGATATGGAACAGAATTTAATATGATGTTATCATGAGACAAGGATCAAAAGGAGCATGAGTAAACCGTTATCGAACATGAATTATTATATGTAAACCCACATTTCACATGAGTAATCAGGATTCAAAACTCATTGGACATGACATATCATGATACCATTATTTACCCAATGAATTGGAGCGCTATCAAGGCACACCCTTCTTAATCATTTCATTTCATGCAGAAGTGTGCCACATAGATCATACAAGATGGAATCATTAAGCATCTAAATTTATTCTAGGAATAAGAGTTGTAGAATACATAAATGTAATTCCTCAACCAGAAAGTACATTTTCATTAATTTTAATACCCTTGACAGGGAAATGGGTATGGTATTCACTTACATAATGATTTTGGCATGGGAATGTTTGGTGTAACTTCGACAGTAGAACGACTGAAATAAAAACCGTAAAATGGGTTGATGAGAGAGAAAAGGGTATCTCATCATTTATACATGAAATGGATAGTATGGGGGTTATATAACATAATATCCCAACATATGTAATGTAATTTAGATGCATAAAATAAAATAATTACATGAAAGTGAATGGAGAGAGAGAAATCCCTTATGGAATTTCAATATGCTAACAGGTGTACACAGGAGGCATTAATGAGAGAGAAAGGGGTCTCTCATAATTAAAACATAAGGAGAGAAGTATAGGGGAGGTGAAAAATCAAACCGAAACATTTTTAATTGAAAATAAAAATTAATGAAAATATAAGTAAACTTGGACATAAATAAGGAAGGAAAGTGAAGATCCCTTACATGGAAGTGTGATATCAAAGGCCTGGGAGAGGCTCAAGAGGGGGTAATTGGGATATTGGGATGCCTTGGGAGGATTATAGAGATACGAGGAAAGATTTTTTTCAATATCCATATTGTTTGAGTGAAAAGGAATGGGAGATTTAGTGGGTTTATAAAGGAAAGAAGATGAAATTCCATATTATTTAGGTTTTGGGCACTAGACATTAAACTATTCAAAATCACAAACCATACCATGGTTTTTTCACATGGATTTTTTAAAAGGGGAGTGGAAAAAATTATTTTATAAGGCTAATGTCTTAACTTATGAAATTTTTTGGCTTTCTTATGTGTAGGTGAGTCAAACTCTAAAGGAATTCATTTTAAAATGTTAAAATATTTAATAAGTCTTAGAGGGTCCACTAAAGAATTGTAAAATTAATCTATCAAATATAAAATCACATTATTTTAAATATAAAACATATATTGGCTGAATATAAATTTTATATCATTTTATTACATCACTATTGCATTATTATGTTGTCATAAAACTCATTATATATTTAAACAGTATTTAATGTCTAATCAAAAATTCAACTATCTCAAAAAATTATGAAACAATCACCATTGGAAAATTTCAAGGTCCAGATTTCAAAAATAATAATCATTTTATGTAAATAATTTTTTAAATATGTCAGTTTTCACTTTTAAAATAAAAATAGATATTTATTGAAAATCCGTGGGTTTTGACAAAAACAAAACAGTTTTCAAAACATAATAAAATTTACATTTGACATCATAAACATTATACACTCATTTATTATTCATAAAAGTAATTTTATAATAATATTATATTAAAATATTAATTATTTCAAAATTTATTTTATCCATCAAAATAAATTATTAACTAAAAATATAATTTTTATTTTATCATTTAAAATTATAATTCTTGTCAAACTGAATTCTTAATATTTTATAGCCTAAAAATATATATATAATCATCATTAATAATTGAATATAATATTATTATAACACTATTATGATAACATTATTAATGAAAACAAAATTTAATATTATAATTTATATTTTTCTAAAAAGTATCGTTTTACTTGAAAAGTCAATTTATCTAATTCATTATATTAAAAAAACAATTCTCATAAAAGAATTTATGGAATAATAATTTAATATATAAAAATGGATTACACAGTAATTTAGTAACACCTTATTACATAACTACTTATAACAATCGCATAAGACCTAAGGGTAAGGTGTGCGATGGTGGGGCTTTCTTGGAGTTGTTCGATGAACATGGTCTCGGACGCGATGTTGATGATCATGAACTTCTATCGTAGGAGATTTTGTTCCATATTTCAATGTTGAAACTCATATTTGGATTGGTAAAAAGAGAAGCCTAGTGACACTACCTCCTTCCTAAGCTCAAAAAATGCACTTTATATGGAAAAATTCTACAGGTAGAGGCCATCGACTCTTCTTTTAGGATTAATTTTTCCCATTTTCATTTTTATTTATAAAAAATAATTATAATGTTAGAATTATTATTGTTTCTATTGGTCGAATAGATCTTTGGTAATAATTGACCAATAGTCATATAATGGTTGAAAACTGATAGTTACATTTCAATTTATATTTCTATAGTTTTTATTAGTGGAACATAGTAAAACATACATTTTCAGGAAATAAAATATTATTCAAAAGTTTGGGTTGTTACGTAAATAATGGATAATAAATTTTCCATGCCATTGATACACATATCATAAACTGGTGGTTTATAATACCCCCTCAATGAGGGAGTACATTTCCTCTTAACCAACTTGGTAATAAGTTGCTACCTCCTTAGCATATTTGGGATCTCAACATGATGTGGGGATTTTCCAACATATTCAGATAATTTTGTTATGATTTTCATTTGACATTTAATTACATCCCTAATATCACTATTTTCCCAGTAAGATATATAAATTCCCCATTTCACCCAATGTTAACTCGATTCATTCATATTCCCTCAACTACCTTAACTAATAGAAAACTAGAAATGATTATATATAAATTGTGATTGTAAAGAAAATAAACTATAAACATTGAATGAATTCATAAATGATTTTAATATATTACCTTATTAATTTATAGGTTTCAATATAACTTATATATGGTTGAATTTGTAACTAAGATGTTTATATATTTTCAAATCCTTCATAATTGTTTTCTATGATAATGTGATTAACCAAAGCATATCTCCTAGGAGTGTCAGACCTGGTGAATAGTAAGGTCTCATTCAGCATGAACAAAAATTATGGATGATATGTACTCAACTAACTATGTTTTGGGTTTTTACCACTTGAAGAGTTTATTCCAAATCTACATCCAATTTTAGTATCTAAACATGGATGCATTTTTTTATAAATAAAATAATTCATACATTACCATAATATCAGGATGTTATCCCATACCTATAATCATCCATTAGAGTTTTCCAAAGGGTTTTCACTAAGGTTCTATACAATAATTTCAGAATATTACTAAAATCTTAGTTGATACCTACTACAGTGAAACATGATAAAAAAACTTAAATAATTAATTATTTTTATTATTTAAATAATACATCACCCGTCAGTCCCATAATCCAAGGAGCGAAATGCTTAGTCTCATGGAAATTAGATACATAAAAATATTATTTCATAACACATGAAAATAATATTCCATAATTTTTCATTTATATACCCTTTCTTAAACATTTTACATGATGTAAAAATCTTCATAATGTGGGTAATGGAAACATTATAACTGATTGATCTCAAATTCTGAGTAAGAAAAAATACATATAACGAAGTATTAGATCATAATTCTGAGCAGAATATGAGTAAACATAAATATATAAATAAGAGATAAAAATACCATGTGATTTAATAAAAAAACATTATGGAGATGCATAGGATCCAAAAATCATAATTAAGGATACATAAATGTTTAAACATATAATATGTGATCATAACAAAAGGTGCGAGATACTTAAAATTTAAAAATCATCAAAACATGGAATTTATATGAAAATAAATGAATCATTAGACTTATAATAACTTGTAAAATATATTTGAAATGTTCATAACTTGATACACTTATAAAATGTGGTATATACATAGGCATAGGAAAACGTATGTGAGAAAACCCATTATGCCAAAGACTATGTGAAGAAATTAAACATGCCCATGCCTGAAAATGTGAACCAAACCATCATGCCCAAAACTATGTGAAAAAACCCATTATATCCTTGCCCAACTATATCATGAGATATATGATTACACCAATTCATTGGATAGTTATATAGGAACCCACCCATGATCAACCATATATATATGTGACACTTAAAAACCATCATCAACAAAACATAAATAACCCATGAAAAAATAGTTGGTTTCTTAAACACATCAAATAACACGAGCTTAATAAATCATAGGATATAAAATTAAAATTATCCAAAAGGGTTTATAATGTAATAAAATATAAAAAATATCTTCATTAGAGATCTATCATTTAATGAAAATTTTAACAAATCATTAAGCGTGTTTTTAAAAAAATATTTTTTATTCATAATTGTAAAATTCAATGTTTTGAGACCCTTTTATAAAAATCACTTTTTTAAGCCAAATGTAAAAAATACCTTACATGAAATTAATTTTGGTTTAAAAACTATTTTTGCATGGAAATAATTAAATAACATCAATCAAAATGGAATATCTAATAAAATTATTTCAATAAAACATTGCATAACATAACTAAGGATTTGAATTTACCAATTTCAATATATTTTCCCTTGATTTCCATGGAATTATTTAACCACCTTATATCATATAGAAGAAAATATTAATTATTTATTTAAAAAACTTATTCTGATTCAATTTTATTTATACTCTTTATTTATAATAATTCCTCTGACATATTAGATTATTGTAATCTCTTTTCAACAATGGGTGTTAATAATTATAAATATTTTGAAATAGGTTATTAAAAGTGGTGTTAATAATCAGTTATCATCTAAATATCATAATTTAAAAAATAATAAAATTATTATAATTGATATTTTATAAATAAATATTTTGTTATTGTTGGTCAAAAATCCCTCAAGGCATCATTGAAGCATTTTTTGAGGTGATTGTGTTTGTTGACAAAGTGGACATCAGTGATGTGATTGTTGACAAAGAAAACCATGACATACAAATTTTTTGAAAAAGGAGATTTTATGGTGGAATGTCGAGTTCAAGAGCTGTGGACAATGATCCATGTTTGATTCAAGAACGTCGATAATGGAATGAATGATCTAGAGGCGGTAAAAAAAGAATAGATACAAGGTGGCGCCGTTTTCCAGTGTTTGCCAAATTTTTGGGCCTGAAAATTGAAAAACTATGAAAAGTGGTTTTTGGAAAAGAGACTTGCGTTCCGTGTACATGAAGGATTTGAAACTTGCACGTCATATGTTTTTCAAGATCAGATCATCAAAATATGGAAAAGGGATAGGTTTCGTGCAAGTTTTGGTGAGGTCATGCAGGTGACTTGTGCACCGATGCCTTGGAAGATTGAAAACTTGCGTGTCTATGGTTTTTCAAGATCAAAAGATCAAAATATGGAAAAGGAAATAGGTTCGCGCAAGTTTGGAATTGGGACGCGCAAGTGACTTGCATGGGATGAGACCTACGCGCTAAGACATGCGCGCCGAAGGGAGAGTTGCGCGCCATCGTGAAGGGGTGACCAAATGCCTATAAATACTGGACCACCCCTCTTCATTCTTCACCGGAGTTCAACACTTTGAGAAATCAAAGATACCATCACGCAGGTGTGGTGCTCGCGCAAGTGGTGTGTGGGTCGCGTAACTGAAGTTACGCACTGGTGGTTGATGTTGCGCGCCGGTTGGCAGTTGCGCGCCAATATTGGTTTGGGCGTAAAAGGAAGAGAGTCGCGCAAGTTTGGTGTTAGGGAAGATTGTGTCACGCAAGTGTCTGAGGTGGATTTGCGTGCCCATTGTGACTTGCGCGCCGATACTTTCACGCTGAGTTAGACTTGCACGCCAAGTAAGGTTTTGTTCCAGCAGTGATTTTCAGGCTGTGTGGAAGCTGGAAGTTTTCCAGATACCTTCGGTGCAAAGAGAGATTCATCTACGGGTAAAAGATGGACTTCAAAAGTGCATCTACATACAGAGGAATATGCATTCCTTCATACAAAATAAGATACCTACCGGTCTATAATCTGTGAGTGGATCTTTTCTGATTCAGTGAGAAAAGGAAGAGGAAGAAGGTGATCCTCTCCCCCAGCAGTGAGCCAGAGAGAGAGAAACAGGGAGTGACCCTTGGGAAAGTAGTGAGCTGACCCTAAATCTTGTAAAGGCAGTGAGCCTGGGAGAGAGTGATTGTACCCGAACCTTGTAATCCACATATAGTGAAGAATATTGGAATTTGGTACGACCAGAAACTTGTCGGCGTATGCTCCTTGGACGTATCCCTTAGCGGTGAGCCAAGTAAAAATCGTTGTGTCCTATGCATGCTTTAATTTCTGTTTACATTGTGCAACAGGAAAGAGAGAGAAGAATGTTTTTCTTAACAGCGAAAAAAGATCAGAACGAGCGTTAATTTTAAAATTAGTCATACCCTGATTAACCCCCCCTCTCAGGGTATTCAGCCTTATGGACCTAACAGTTATAATATAATTACATATTAGTTTTAGTCATGTCTTATGTAAATAAAAACAAAAAATGAACTAGGTTTGGGTTATAAATCTATATTGATGGACTAACTTATAATGATCATGATTTTTTATTCTATAAAAAAATGAATATTCTTAATGGTATATATTAATTATATATAATATTACACTAAAATCAAATACCATCCATGTTTTACTGTAAAGGAAAACAAAACATATTTATTCATGGAGGGGGTAGTGCGCACAACACAAGATTAAGATTTCAATTACCCAATTAAAGAGAGGGATGAAATTGGATAGTAAGTGATCATTTAAGAATCATAAATATATTATATATATTATATTTATTCTTTAATACCATCATTAATACCATCCATGAGGGTTGGTGAAGAAAATTAGAAAGCATCACTTCGTGGAGGCGGTAATCTGAACACAAGAACTAATGAAGATTATTGTTTTTCTTAGTTGATGTTTGAAAATAAATAATTTTCTTACCATTATTATAATAAACTCCAAACATAGCAATACTTATTATCTTATTATTATAATATGGTTATTATTTTTTTAGAATGTAAATAATAAGAAGGAATCATTAATAATGATGTGATACCTTGTTTGAGACCTTGAACTTTTTTTTGACAAAGGCCTTATATTTGAGGGACTTTGGATAATTTTTTGTGACTAGGGGAACTATGAATTGTAACGTAATTTATGAAGAAGAAATTTATGGAGTGTTTGAAGTTATTTTATAAATTTGATAGTAGTATTAAAAATGTGGAAGACATCCCCCTCTTATAAGATTGAAAGATAGACTTTTACATGGAAAATAATAGTAAGTAAGTGGTAAGAATGGAAATTCATATATTTTAGGATATTTTGCGTAGGTCAGATTGGTTGGACATTGAGGTAATAATTTACAAACTAAATGTATTTTCTAGAAGGTCTAAAGGTCATCTTAATTTTGGAAAATTCCATACACCTTTGATTATTTATTCAGACATTTATTACTTTAAATTTAATGATAATCATGTCACATATTGCACAAATTTAAATATAGGTAGAACAATATTAAGAAACTTTAACAAGATAAATTGGTATTTTTTATCTATTTATCATAATATAATTTCAATATAAGAGAGTTATTAATTTAACTTTTTTGAAAAATAGTTTTTGTAGGAAAAAATCATTTCAATCATGAAGTGTTTTAACCTTATTTATCAATTATTTCCAATTAAATGAGTTTAATTAGTTTTTTATATGTTTATACATATTATTAATATCTAAATATATAATAGATTCATTTAATACAAAATAATTATAAATGTAATTTTCTTTAAATAAGTAACCACTCCACCACATTATCTAGTATTTAATTTCAAAACATAATACTAAGTCAAAAATGTAATTCACCACATTACATAATTGGATCATGATAGTAAAAAATATGTGGGTTATTATATATATTTTAATTACCAAAAATTTTGAAAAATAAATTTTAATATAAGCATGCATAAAACAATTTTAATAATCATATATTTTTAAAGAAAAAAAGTCCTTTATTTTATTATACATTTTTATATTTTTTTTGTTTAGTGGTAAACTCTAGTGATACCTTCCAACATAATGAATATTTTATAATGGGGATATTTTATTATGGTATTTTGGTTTTTTAGTTAAATTCAGTATTCCATACAAGAAATGACAATGACTAGATATTTATTTAAGGAAAAATAATCCAATAAATCATGGACAGTTACACTTTTATGCTTTAATTGTTTACTTATTCAATGAAAGGAAATTCTTAGGAAGTGGAGACATAGATTAATAATTTTAATTTATTTGTGGGTTTTCAACTTCAATAGTTTTTCGCCACATATTTTTTTAATGAGTATTGTTTTCCCAATCCGGGAAAAGAAAGCCATAGAAGGTATATACTCGACTTTTTCTCAGACATCCTATTGTGGATTTCAATGTTTATGATAACCATGTTTATTTATTTTTTATATAAATTTCTAATTGGAAAAAAAATTTCACGTATCAAAATTTTAGGGATACATTGTTTTGATCGAAGGTAGATGATTTTTAGTGTAATATATATTTTGATAGAAAATAAATAGGATTACACATTTTCTATAGAATGATTAAGTTATTTTAAATTATGATCCTAAAATTGGTTTATATTTTCTCAAATCAATTACATATACAATTTAAGGTATTAAAAAGTTAGAAAAATGTACGACTAGTGTTTAAGGTTGAACAGTAGTAAACTAGTCATGTTTTATACTTGGTGATAAAGGAGAAATTGACTTGAAGTGCAAAATTGACCCAATACTATTGTAAACAACATAAAAAGTAGAATGATAAAATTTAGTTTATGACCATAAAGTATAAACCATAACATGGTTAAAAGTTTTATGTTGTATAGATTATAATAAAAAACATTTATTTTATATACATGTGAAATAGATTATAATGGTGGAAACATGTCATCCATCATGAAAACAATATCCACTTGATAATAATTGAATTTAAGTTAGTGTGAACAACAAAAAATGGGGGGGGGATTTCATTATCCATGTGGGGGCTTGTGGACCAAAAACATTCTCATATATTTGAGAAAATGTAAGTGAATTATATAAGTTGAATTATTCAACTTAGGTAATGGTGTTTAAATAGAAAACAAGATATGAAAAAATAGTAAATGTTTGAATAATGGTTCCGTTGATTTATTATTGGACACACATACAAAATATAACCACATTAAATCATTGAATTGTTGGATCCACTATATTTTTTAATTGGTATATGGAGTTAGAGAGTCATTTACATAGGAAAAGTATCTGCACATGGATGGGGATATGTGGTATGTATATATAGAAAATGTGTTGTTTCCATGAAAAAGGGAGTCCTTTATAATTATATATACTCATTACCAATAAATATTATAGTTTTTTTAATTAAAATACTCATAGAATGATGGATGGTATATAGAGTAGCATAATTGAATTTAATTATAATTTTATGGTCCAAATACCATAAAATTTGGTTGAATCAACTTTCTATAGAGGAGACAGAATGGAGAGACAAGTTATAACTGATCCTATAATAGGGGATCTATAGATAATTAAAATAATTTAATGGAAAATAACCATTCCACAATTTATTTTGAAATAGATTTATTTTTTAATATTGGTAGAGTGTTGATGGGGAGATACAAATATAATATGGTGAAACATTAACTTGGATGAATTGTAGTGTAATTCCAACCCAGGAAACCTAATGTAAATTGATATACTAAACATTGGAACAATGTAAGAGGATGTTAGTGAAATTTTTGTCTAGGACCATGATAAAATATATATGAATCACTATGTATATTGTGGGAATTGTAATAAAAACATACATGATTCTTAACATAGGGTGAATATTGACCAAGTATTAGGATTATTGAAAAGTCATAACATGAATTGGTAAGACCAAACAAAAAGTTAAATTAAAAATTGGACAAAATAAAATATGATTGTTTGGTATGATATAAGAGTTCCAAAAATCTATACATATCCTATGGGTACTAGAATCAATACACATGGAGTTCATATAAAGGTATGTTTTCTAGTATGGAGTTAGTGGGGGGAAATCCAATGAAAATGGGTAAACTAATTATCTTGGATAATTGGAATGAAAGAATAAATGAAATGGTTTTTAATTTTATGACATGTTACAGAATAAATAATACAGACATTATTATTTATATTTTTGGAAAAAGATTCAAGACATACACAGTTCTTAAAGGATGAATGGTTTTATCCTAGTGCATGTTCAATAATGAATACCAGCCGAGAATAAGGATATTATGTACTTTGTGGGTATGGATAATAGATGAAATTGAATTAATGTCAAATATTCAAATAGGCTCAAGAATTGAGATACAAAAATCTCTAAATATCCCATGTTATAAAAAATAAATACACAACTTATTTGGGGATATTGGATTTATTTATCATAGTGAAAATTTCTTTAAGGAAAATTTAAGATCTTATTTCCATATAATATGAAGATTTCATAAAAAAAATTATTTTTAATGACTATATGGGTTGAATTTTTATTATATACTCAGAATATAATTATGTGATATGAAAAAACAAAAGGTAAATTTTTATACATGTAAAGAGTCTAGAGTGTTTCCTCAAGTATTTGGGTGAGTCTTGGAGGTCTCAGGGTAAGTTTTGTGTGTATAGAGAATTTTGGCCACTGATTAGAGTTTGGGGTGCCAAATTTTGGGGGAACCTTATATAAATTATCTAGAGGATTAAATTTTAGCTGATTTTGTAATGATCATGGTTATATCAAATGGTTAGTGCATGGTTAAGGGAAAATAATGCAATATTTAAAAGAAAACCATGTGAGGTTACTGAGGGGGTTGTATAGTCGATGTATGGTTTGGAAAATGGAGAGAGTTTTGTGGCTTGGGTTGGGGAGTGTGAATATTTTACAAAATGTGTGGCTTGTTAAAATGGGTAAAATACCACCCCTAGTTATTTTAATAGGGGGAATTACTATTTCTTCCCTCTCTCCACCTCACATATGACGACCTCCCTCATATATTGGTTTACTTCTTCATGATTCCCCAAGAGGAGGATAATTAAAGCATCCCTATATGATTCAAGGTAATTAAAAAAACTCTATTTAACAATTCATGTCACTTATACCTCTATTAGATCAAATTTTGAGTTACTTAGTGTAGGTTTTGGTTGGAATTTTACCAAATTATAGGAAAATATGAAACTAGTGATGGTGATTTCACAATATCTAGGAAGAGGATGTACAAGGATTCTATCTACACCTGGTGTATTATCAATTCGACTAAGGTATGATCCATCAAGTAAATTAATTTGGATTTTTGAAAAAATAGGTTTAAAATACCCATTTATTTGGAATAGGTATTTGGTGATTTTTTGGGTGTAGTTTTAGGGATGTTAGATGAACATGTGAGGTGTTGTTGGAAGTGCTTCTAGTGTCGCACAACAAAGTGGTGCATTATTTCACTTTATTAAATGTTTAAATTAAAACAATTATTTAATTAGAAATTTTAAGATTAATTAATTATGGACATCCATGATTATTAAAGAGATCATGTGGTTGGCACAAGAATGGAGGATCTTGATTAAGGAATGATAATCTCGGAAATGCATTGGAAACTACTGGTATCCCTGATGATAAAGTGAAAAAATACTTCATGATAGGTGGTCTCACATATTTTCCCTATCTAATTTCTATTTATTAAGTTATGTGTGTATTATTGGGATTCTACATAGGGAGATTCCTCATGTTAAATGTAATTAAATATAATATTTAAATTAAATTAAATGAAAATATTTAACTGAAATGGATAAGAACCAGGGGTCACAAAAATTACATTGTAATATCTTGAAACCTTGATCAATAATGAATGATTCAAGAACTATTTTGATGTTGGAGGGATTCCATACCTCATGGGAGTTGGGACTAGACCTACTAGGACCTAGTGTCTATAGTTTAGGATCCTGGATTACCCGTTGAGGAAAGGGTTTTGTGACCAGAGATGACCAATCCATTTGTTCCTGATGCAACCCTTGATATATTTAATGGATTACAAAGCCTTCGAGAGATTAATCTAGATATAATTTCAATTGATAACCCCTTCACATTTTTAGGTGGATATAACATAGGTAGACAAATATTTGGGTTGGGTGAGTGGGCCGAACAAGAGTGACCTTGATGGTCAAGATGGGAAGTGAGCCATCTCTTGATCTTTTCCTCAATAGTGAGACCCATTATATCCAGAAAGGCCATGCTAAACTATTTGTTGATTATATAAGACAAAATGTATTTATAACATCTGGTGTTTACCCGGGACTATGTATGAGACTAATGATTCATAGTAGAGTGACTCTGTTTGATAAGACCAAGGGGACCCTAGTAGCTTCCTCAAGACACATGAAATTTGACAGATGGTGGATATGGAGATTAGTAGATATGATTTTAGGTGTCTCATTAGAAAATGGGATAATGTTTAATCTTATTTAGGTTGTGATACGCTAGGTCTAACTTCTGGGAGTCTGACAATGGTTTCTTATGAGGTTGAAAGAATTTCCACCAATGTTTTTAATTTTTTATATATGATATCGTAAAAACTATAGGGTTTCATGATTATTAGATGAAAATTAATATATAAAATAATGATAAAATGTTTATAAGGTGTATACCATAGATGTATACACCCATATAGGAGATTTTAGATTAGATTTTTATATGTATTATGATCGAATGAGAATACTCTTATAGGGGATGAATGAGATTCTTTTAGAGATTATTCAAAGGACGTTTAGATGAACCATAAAATTCTATCTTTATGGGGGACTATGTCAGGGGCTTGGAGCCTACTATCGGCCAAGGGCCTTCTATTTACTATGGTGTCACTGGTATGATATACTGGGGTTATATTCTTCCAATGTTTATAAAGATTATTGTATACTCCCATAGTGGAAATCTATTATACTATTAGTGGGGAATCCAATGTATTTGGAGTCGAGGACAATTTGGTATAAAGGGATATAGTTCTGTAGAGAATTCCCTAGGTCTATGATACTTTTGGGTTATACCTAGTTTAGAAAAATCCAATAGGGGATGTTTTGATGGAAAGGGAATCTTTGATATGGGAGGTTTGGGATAACATATAGAGAAAAACTGACTATGGATAATTTAGTGGTTATGGATAGAAAAATATTAATATTTGCTCAATGAAACTCTCATAATGAGTCAAATTATGTATGGTCGATAAATTCATGGACCCAAGGATTAATAATGATTTATTTTTATTTATTAAATATAGATGAGCATGCCACATGAAAATATCATAACATTTTTTTGTTAGTATGAGACCATTTTTGTGGTTCTATATTAATATTTTACTCACACCCACTTCTTCACTTGGTAATCAGATAATAAGTACAATTGGTCATTAGAATAAGTTGGGTTGTGGCCTAGGGTTGATCAAGAATGATGCATCAGACATGTATAGAACCATATTGAGATATTTTACTAGTAATGATATTTGGGAGACCTAGATACCCATATTTTTGACTTGGACCATAGTGTGATGGGGATGTGAAGTTTGGGGGTGACCCTATAGAGGGGTTCACCCTGGTCGGTGGTTTTCTTAAATATGGAATCCTAAATAGGTGCTTCAATGCATGAGACTATTTCATGTGAGGTGATTGGGGGGGTTATAGATGGGATGATGCCACTGGGTTTTGAGGAGGCACCTGTAGTGCTTGGGTATTGAGACTGACATCAACTATCATGACTATATGGGTGACTATCCCTATTGACTAGTTGGTGTGATTTCTGAAGCCTGGTGGGAGTGAAGGAAGATGGTCATGATTTTTGATAGCATTTAGTGGTTTCTAATCATATGGGTGATATTGACGTGCCTTATACTGAGGATGAGCACTTGCTGTGAAAAAATTACACTGTGAGACATGTAGTCATGTGAGTGGAAATTGCATAGGTAAGGTTCCCGATTTTGAAGAGGATATCAAAAGGAAATCCTAGTGTGATAAATGAAATCTCATAGATCATGTTCATCCTAGAATATTGGACCAAGGATGGACCTTAACATGAATTATCAAGGAGAAGTAATGCAAAGGGTCAGAAATAGATGATCATGGATCATGAGGAATGACACACATTTGGTGATTAAACCTATTGAGGTGACACTCAGTGAGTAGGTTCAGCCATTCCATTTATTATCTCTAGCGGTGAACATGGTATGTTCCATGGTTACATATAGCATATTTTTGTAGTTTGATGATAATGATTCTCTTATGTTGGGAAGAAGAATTTCAGTATCAATCGTGTGATCCTCAAAAGAGAAGGGTCATGGTATATGAAATCAATCATTAGATGAATGTTTTTGTATTTGGATTCTAGTAGATAAAGTTTCTAGAGTATTATTTAATTCCTCAGTGAATTGTAGACTTAAATTTAGGTCTTGTATTAGGTATAATATGGGCTTGGGTGTTAGGCATGAGATGGTTTGGAAGTGATCCGAGCATGATCGGGTTGATGGTGCATTGGTTTTCATGGTGTGGTATAATGATAGAAATAGATAGCTAATGGTTTTACTAGGTATTATATATACGTAGAATTTTTATATAGGAATTTTTTAGTTTTATCAGAATGATATCAATGTTCCTTGGGATAAAGTCATTAAGATTGGGTTTTGGCGATACATTAGTGACATAAGTTGAGTGTTTTCATGAATAGTATACTAGAAGTGGTTCTACACGAGTTATCTAATGTAATTGGATGAATATGGTTGATAAATGAATTATATGAGTTTTTTTGGTATGCCATAAACGTATTTCTAGCATTGGACTTGGCTTCACAAGGGAAATATGGCATGCTTGTGTTAAGGATGGACGATCCTCGAATGTCTATTCTAATTTGGAATCTAGAAATATGAATTTGTGATGTTGTTTAACCATTTTTCTCATGTATTTATGGGTGTATTCATTTGAAAAAAATTAAAGGGTTTAGTTAGGATTATAGAGGCATGTGTTAATTGGTAATTATTTTAGTGGGAAATGACATAGATCAGAATTAGCCTTATCAGGAAAGGTCTTACGGTGGGGAGCACAGTAGGACAGTTGATGAATGATACTATGAAATGGTGATGCCATGGGATAGATAGTCTTAGGGAAGTGTTATATTGATGTTATAAGAGTTGTTAATAATATTTGATTAGGTTTTCATGGTTCGTGCATTATTAGTTGAAAATGGAATTTTTGATATTATTTGGGCATTCGAGGATGGAACATGTCCATATGAGCAAGAATTCATAACTTAGGTAGGTAAAGATGTTATTTTTGATGAACTCAAAGGGCCATCATAAATTATGAGAATTAAGTTTTTAGGTTTTAATATCCTTTGTCTTTATGAGTTGAAAAATTCTGAAAGAATTTTAATTTGCAATTATTTGTTAGGCCGAATATTGACAATAGATTTGGAAAAAATTGTAAGAGTTTCATCACCTCAAGGTGATATTTTTACATATGGAATGAGGCACATTAGGTTCTATTGGTTCCCAGGTGAGTCTCAAAGGACTACTATTATGTTTTATATGTTTGGAGAATTATGGCCAAGGATTATGGTTTTGGGTGCACGATGTAAGGGAAACCATATAACACCTGGAGGTAGGATGGAATTTTAGTTCATTTAGAAAAATGACTTGTTTAGTCTTGTGATTAATGCATAGATAAGAGAAAACCATGTGATATTTCAATGTAAACCGTGAAGGGTTGTAGATGATGTTTCATAGGTGACACATAGTATGAAAAAATGTGTGCCTAAATCATGCAAGGTTTGTTTCTTTGGAAGAAGATAGTCCATGGGCAGTGTACAACTTAGAAAAACATGCATCAAAACCATATAGAATGTTAAAAATGAAAAAATACAATTTTTAAACCTCAATTATTAAGAGGGTATTACCTTTTTATCCCCTTCCCCCCTAATGCGATTTAGGCTCCCTCCACCCTTGGTTCTCTTATTAAAGATCCTTTGATTCAAGGTTTTTGGTAATTCTCACAATGACTAACGGTAAATATGACCATCCTTTGACCAAATATTGTATCTAATATCTCTCAAATTTAATTTTAAGATCCCTTTATTTATTTTGGTTCTGAATCCATTGGAGAATAATGGAATTTGATACTAGTGGTGGGAATTTCGATTTATGTAGGGAGTGGATATACTGGGATTCCATCTTCATATAGTGGATTTCGGATTTGACTAATTACACCATAGAATTGTATTTAGTTTTTTTGTAAATAAAATAAAAATTCCTATTTATTTGGTATCAGATGTAGTGGATTATTCCCAATTTATGTTCTCAAACATGAGATTAACTCATGGGGTATCGTTGGAGGTGGTTTTAGTGTGGCACATCACCTCGGTGATTTATCTTGCTTTATGGGGAAATTAAGTTGAATAATTTAATGAATTTTGTAGGTATGGATTGATTTTAGATCCATGGTGCTTGAAGAAAGAATTTATTATCTTGGAAGTGGATGGATGATCATGGAAGAGAACTAGAAGCCACTATCTGCCCTTGCTGATAAATTAGAAATATACATAATGGTAGGTGGAATCACATACATTCCCTTTTGGATTTATGTTTCTTATGTTGCATGTTTATTATTGGGAACTTTTATAATGTATATTCTATTAGTCAAATTTATTTAAATAGAATGAATTTATTAAATTAAAATAAAATATTTAATTGAAATAAACAAGAACTTGTTATCATGAAAAAACCCATGTAATGACATGAATTCTCAGCCATTGATGGTTGATATCCGGACCTTTGAGATTTTATAGGGATAATATTCCACTTGGGAGGTGAGACATGACCTATAAAGACAAATATTACTTAGATTAAGAGCATAAAACACTCCTTGAATAAGGGATGTTATAATCGGAGATGACCAAAATCATGTAGGTCTAATAAACCCATTGAGTTTAAAGGTGTATTCTAGATGTATTGAGAGTTGAGAAAATATCTATTGTGGATTATAATCTAATTAATATGTCTGTGTTAATGGATAATTGGAAGACTGAGATTGTTTATTGGTGGGTGGAACGACCTAGAGTGACCTTGAGGATCGATATGGGCCATGGTACATCAATTAACCATTGAATATGTGGGGAGACCCCATGTAGCTGGTGATATCAAGCTGCACTATTGATGATGCAACATTAGATGATTTCCTTGGAGTTTTGGGTGATGAAAGGATACTG
Organism: Viscum album; assembly: GCA_963277665.1. Taxonomy (NCBI): domain Eukaryota; kingdom Viridiplantae; phylum Streptophyta; class Magnoliopsida; order Santalales; family Viscaceae; genus Viscum; species Viscum album. The sequence continues at coordinate 152,666,183 of OY728159.1, forward strand.
TGTATGAAACCAAGAACTCCATGCATAGTTCCTTAATTTAATGACATCGAGGGGACCCTAATAGGTTCCTCGTGACAGATAACCCTAGAGGTAGGGTGGATATAGAAATTTTTAGGGATGATCATTGGTGTCACCATTGATCATGGATCAATATTTTATCATTTTTAGGTTCTGTCGAGATAGAGTATACTCTAGGGACTCTGATCATGGTTTCCTGATAAGTTTGGAATATGGAAACCCAAGTTTATATTTTTTATATTAATGTATATTATTTTATATTGTATAGTGATTAAATATTATTAGATGGAAAATCCAATAGGGGTGTATTATAAAATACATATTGGTTTCATGATCTAAATATGGATACTCCCATTGGATTGGTTTAATGTCCGGCGTTTAGATCATATACTTGGATGAGAATACTTCCATAGGCTATGGATGAGATTATCATAGGGATTATACCCTAAATTTTTAGATGAAATACCATATGTTATACTAGTGGGGGCCATACAGTGGTGTCATGGATCCTATTATATTGCAAGGACCTATTATCTTTTGAGGAATGTATGGTATGGTATAATGGGGCGATCATGGATCAGGGTTCATTATGAACATTTTATAATACTATATTGGAGTGATGTGATGTTATTAGTGGGGATACCATGTATTTGGAGTCCGAGTTAATCTAGTATAATGGGATGAAGCTTCAAGGATCGTTACCTGATTTATTGATACCTTTAGGGTATTCCTAGTTTTAAAAACACCCATAGGGGAGGTTTTTGATGATTATGGGGACTACCATAGGATAGGTTTGTGATAAATTATGAAAAAATCACCTGATGGGTGGTTTTTTGGTTATGGTTTTCATAATATGACAATGTTCTTAAAGAAACTCCAACAATAGGCTAAAACAGGTTTGGTCGATTAGGGTCACAGACCCAAGGATCAAAGCGGATTTATTTATTAATTTATTTTAGTATATCATGTCACATAGTTATAGGAAGAAATATGATGTTTAGTATGGGACCACATTGGTGGTCCCCTACATTGTTTTTTACTCACACCATTCTTAGTTCTATATTTCACTTGGGTACCAAATAATATGTTCACCTGGTTTCAGGAACAGGTTGGGCTGAGGCATGGGGTTGATTAAGCAGGATGTATTAGACATGTACATTGATGTGTGATGATATTTTTATTAGGAAGTCTAGGAGACAATATTTTTATTTTATTTATATTTATATTTATATTTATATGTAGCTAGACCAATGGGTTGTCTATTGTACATATATGATTTATGTTCAAGACTTTAATACATTTTATATATTATTGTTGAATTATTCTTTATTATTATATACTCTAATTATTTAATATTGTGAATGGTGTTGGTTAATTTATATCTCATTAGATACTCAAATATAGGGAGTATAATATCCCTTAAATAATACATTAGACCCCCATTTCTAGTCAGAATCTTTTGGTGTATGGGGTGGGGGGTGATCCTAATGTACAATAGTGACCATCAGTCTAAGAAGTAGTCAGTGGTCTAGGGTGACATGATGTTAGAAGAAACCTAAAATGAATGAGTACACTATAAAATAAAAAACTCTAATATATATATATATATCAGGATATTATATTAAGTATTTATGTTATATGGATCATATGAATACAATTATTTTAGTTTCATGTTATATTGACCATATGTCAGGTAGTTTAAGTTCATATTAAAAATACCATATAATGTATTGTTTATAGTCATGTGGTAAAGACAATATGTCATATAGTTTAAATTCATGAAATAAGGACTTTTTAAACCTAACATGAAGCTATTCATAATACTTATTTTTAAAAATTCCCATTAGTGGGAGGTGTCCCTCTAGTGAAATTAGGTAACAAACTCCATTAGAGTAGATGTTGTGTATAATATAAGTCCATTACCATTAATGTTATATGTTTAGAGGGTTTCTCTCTTATATCACTAGTATTATCAATTCCAACACCAATCCCCCATAAAAAATGTTATTAACTGAACCATTTTGATAAATATAAGTGTTATAAAATTTGATAATCATAATGTTTATGAAGTGATAAAAATATATTCTCATTGAGCTTCTAAAATTTAGCCAAATAAATTTATGTCCATTACTTCTTAGTCAGTTTTCCACTAACAACTATTTTGTGTGAGGGTAACTGAACCTCAATTGGAAGAAATACATTACTCTCATATACTAATTAATATGGATTAATCTTTATAGGAGTACACATAGTAGTGTCTTAATACCATAAAGAAATGGAAGAGTTTATCAGACAAAGTGTTTTGTTCTTTATCTATAATCTTATGCTGGATAGTTGATTGAGTAGAGTTTAAAGACTTTACTTATCCATTTTCATCCACATGATAGTGGAGATAATTAATTGAATGAATAAATTAATATTTTTATACTAAAGAATAAAATTAGATGCATAAAAGAATTTAATATTTTCTAGTAGGATGATTTATGTTACACCAATTCTAGTTATGGTATTATATTTTAAAAATTTAATTATATAAATTGTTTTGAATTTAATTAGGGGTATAAAATAATAATATTAATAAAATATATTTGTTATAGTAATGCATAATTTTAGCTAATTAATAACTTAATTGAATATGAACCCATGACATCAATACCCCATAATGAAAATGTCTAGAATAAATTTGTATCATGAATAAATTGTAGTTTTTTTGGAAGAAATTGGAATAATCTTTATATGCATGAAAATTCTATAAGAATTATTAATATTCATGAATTATGTAAATATAAAAGTACCCTAATTTGGTGAAATTCATGGTTCATGTTTCATGAACACTACATGTGTTAGAAAGTATTTCTTTCGTAACAGTAAGGATCTATCCTTCTCCATGTCACCTAATAAAGACCACAAAAAATACATACTAAAAGAGGATTCTCAAAGAATTCCACCCCCATAGATGATAAAAAATTCTAATTTATAACTAATTTCCCCCTTATTGGTTTGAAACTATATTAAAAGACATTTTTAAAGGTAATCAACTATCATAAACATCTATTTTACGACCTCATTGTCTTATGGAGGCAAGGATCAGGCTTGGTCCAAAGTGGCTTAGATTTCATCCCCTTCTTACATTTCAAGTTAAAAAAAATGAGAATTCCAATATCAAGAGTAATACATCAATCAAAATTTCATATTGACCGTGATACTTGTGTGAAATTTTCAAATTGGGTAATGTATCCTCAAAGAGTTCTATGAATTTGAATCAAAAGACTCCACTTGTTATCTAGAAAAATGTATCATTAATTACTATAAACATTCCTAAAATGGTGTTAATTAATATTTATTTATAATAGACAATCCATTAATCTTCTTTATTACTATATTTTATTTGTATAATACAGTCAGATAGAAAACTAGTACAAAATGAGATTTCTATAAGACTTTAGTGGGGTCTTGATTATGTAACTCATTTTAAGTGAATCACTCTAAATATAAGAAATATTATAGATTATTTTTAGAAAACATTTCTTGATTTTTATGTGTTTTCATTACCAAATAATTTACATTTAGTTATATAATATTACTACTAAGAGTTTTAAAGAAAAAATACATTAACCATTTGTAAGTGCCACCATAATTTTTGAGACCAAAAGGAATCACGTTATAGTAATACATTAATTATTGTACCATAAAGATAGTGGAATCATCATCTTCATGATCCATTTGAATATAGATATACAAGAAATCCCATTCACATGTGAGAGATCATGTATACTAACTATTGGATTAATCAACAGTTCTACGATTAAGAAAGATATTTAAAAATAAAACATGGTTTTTTTATTCTTATTTATGATGTAGCTAATGATGATAGTAATTTAGTGTGATGTACCCCCAAATGAAAATTTTCTTGATAATCTTATAAATCAAAACTATCACCTTTGTACCATGAGTAATATACATCCTCCTCACTGCATGTTTTTAACCTTGATCTTTGGTTAGTAAAGATAAATGATGGACAACTACCAGATGATCTAGTCTAGAATTTTTTTATTAAATGAAAGAACATATTTTTTATTTGATAAAATTAACATACTAATACAACATTTGTATTTTCATGGATTTAATAATCATTTTCGGTCATAGGTATTCTCTATTAAAAAATTTACTTGTTTTAGGTCATCAAAAGTAGAAGATACACCTTCCTCAAATGGAGGTTTTGTATCTCCATGTTCAACTTCATTGTAACCATTGAGGGCAGAATATGGATCTACCATATGTGTCTCTAATGATTGTGTGAGACCATCTTAATCACAATTTTTATTATATAAATTAGATATATAAGAAAATATGTTTAACTTGGAAGATACTGTTTTAAAGGAGATAGAATTACATAATACCAATTTTTAATATTAGAAGAACATTTTTATTTTATCAGGGATTATCAACAATGATATTTGTGGTTTCATTAGGACTATATATCCATAGATTCACTTAAATATACTATCAATGAGAAAAGTTATCAGAAGGGTTATCTTTTATATAAAAAAGGTGGTCTCAAAACTAAATTTTACTATACATTATAATAGAAGAATGTAACCTTCGAGTATTTTACCTTAGCTGATACAACCATATTATTTTCCCATATGAAATTATTTCCTAAATATTTTTAAGGGGGATTAAGAAAAATTTATTTAAATTTTCTTAAGGGTTGATTATAGGAGTTAAAATATTTTAGGTGTATAATTCTATTTTGAACTTTCCTTATGTGGTTGTTTTCCATCCCATTTATAATATCCTTTATCAATATATCAATATTTATAGGATTAAAAAGTGTAACTATCATCATATATCACTATGATTTTATAATTAATTGAATAGTTCAACAATAAGAGGTATGAAGAAGGAATTTCTGATTTCATATGAAATTATAACCTACCGAAAAATGCATAGATGAAATTTATTTACCAACCATCATGATATCAAAGTTATATATGATATTAATGAATTTTTTTCTTAATATAATATTACCTAATGTTTTTTTCTCTAATAATATCCTTGAATTTATAAATTTAATGGTGTTAAGATAGATTCCATGTATCCTAAATGATATAGATTATGAGTTAGGATACGATTTATTCTGAATCTAATTTTTATTAATTCTTGGAAAGTCATGAAAGAATTATGCTTTTTAGATGCATACATGGGCATGATATGTAATTGTATATAGGTTTCCCAATCCTAATCCATGATAGAAATTAATATATTAGACTTATTGGATCCCATCATATATTTTTCAATGTATACCACTTTAGTCCCAAATTATTGGGGTTTTTACAAATCCTTGAAAAAGGGTTATTTGAGAAGTTTAGAGAGAAGAAGGTTATCTAAAATTGAGAGTTGTGTAGAAATAACCTATATTTAAATAAATAAACATACTTATAAGTTATATTCTTGTGTATTTTTATATCCCTCAAATCTAGATCATGATCCTCCTGATATTGATCAATCCATAATGATGATTATCCCATTCCTAGATTATAATTAAGATGGTTTTTTGTTTTTTGATGGTCTAGTTTGAACCACTCTCCCTTCACTCTATGATTGAATAGGTGAATAAATTTTATCTAATTAGTTTACTAGTTTGATAGAGGTGTAACTTATCCTAATCGATTGAATATCATACTAATTTCATGTTAGGATCATTAAAACATCATTCTTTATGTTTTGGTAGCATTTATGATTTATAAAGTTATCAAAATATTACTTTAGGGACTGAATTTAATTTTTACATTATTATGATGTCATCCACAACTGTAATTCATCTGAAACTATTTTTTATAAGAATATTTCTCAAATAATCAACGAAATTTAAAGAGATAGGTTACTAATATTTATCAAAGGGAAATTTCATATAGAGGGGTGGTTACCATCCTCCTTGTAATAGGGGTATGAATTCTATAATAATTTGGGCTAGTTTTAGTACCATTAGGAGTTTATATTAATATTATTGTATTTATCAATGATGATTTTCTAGTTCATGTAAATTTATATAGTAGAGGATGTTGATTAATCTTTTCCATGGGTTTTTGGGGCCACAAATGATTGATCAATCCTTTCATGATATTTGTATGCATATATTTCAATAACTATTATATCATTAAATTATAAAAATTGATATATTTATATTTAGAACATCTCAAAACTCATCCTTTTATTTTAGTGAAATTGTATACACACATGTCATATGTGTCTTAGGGATATCCAAGGTAACATGAACATTATTTAACACAATTTATACTAAATATTTAATGATAAATAAATATTCGATTGTATCCCAAAACATTTTGTGGTAGGGATAATAATTAATGCGATCTTTAAACCCCACCATATTTGGATTATATATTTTTATTAATGAAACTAAATTACTTACCAAAAGGTGATATAATTATATAAAAAAATTTCATTCTGGAGGGAAGAAAACATGTTCATCATATATTTTGAAAATCTAGTGACTTTTCATATGAATCAAATAACACATTTTTATATTAGTTTATGGGTTTTATCACAGATTCCCATGAGTATTTTCCACATAATATATTATTAGTGTTGGGGTTATGTCAGAAAAGACTACTTTTTTAAGAGTGAAATAAGTATTTTATTCCATTACAAATATCATTTCCTATAATTGTTTCATTTTCCAAAAAATATTTCTTGATGCATCAAATGGAATCTTTCAACCACTATGTTGTTTCCATGAACTCTAATAATATTTATAATTTTATATAATAAGTATGTTTTCCAATTTACCCTAGACATTCAACATTTTAATTTCTAATATTTTTTTCTATTTAATTATATATATATCCAATGGATAGGATATAACCTTTCATTTCATAAGAAAATACAAAAGAATCTCTTTTTCAGACTTGTTTCAGTTTAAGAGATCATTAATGTTGGTGTTCCTCAGTATAGAGATCAGTTTATAGAGAAATTTCTAGTAAATATCTTCAAAATTAATAACTAATCTTCCTACTAAACCATTATTATAGATGAATGTTGGATTTTATAGCGTTTGTATGAATCCACTGAGCTTTAATACTTATTATTTATCTAGTGTTCCTATCATTGGGAAACACCATCAAAATTATTTTTTGAGTATTTTTCCTAGGTCTATAATTCCATTTGGTATTGAGAAGTAAGTATTCATAATGTTAAGTATAAAAGGAGTGAAATTCACCCACTATGGTCTAGGATGTTTCTTCAGAAATGTTATCGTACATTTTCCATTAAAAACCCCTAACTAAGTAGTAATATCATTCATGATTCTTCTTATGAAACAACTATCTATGATAAATTTTGGTTTAGAAGATATTTATGGATAGATATATATATTTATGTTCTAATGATTTGAATAATTTTGCACCAATGGAATAATCTCTAGATAATAATATAAATTGTTCAATTTACTAAAAACTTTATGGGCTCACAAATTAGTTAGGTAGCTTGATTCTTATTTTTAATGTCAAGTAATATCAACCCATTTTGGTGATTTTTATAGGCGAGGAATTGTAGTTCATCCTTAAAATATCACTCAACAACATTTTTCCCATGATAAAATCAACATTTATTCACAATAGAATCTCTTTAGGAGACTCATTTTTGGAAAACAGTTCTATAGGTAAGACTGTCTCAACACCCTTGTGTGGTTGGTGGGAGGGGGATGCAGCCACATTTTATTATTTATCCTTGAAATATTTTCAACTATTGGATTTTTTGTGAGATTTTTAGGGTATACCTTAAATCATGGACTATTCATTTATATCAAGTAGGTATACAGTGTTCGTGGACCAGTATGCTAATAATCTTTTCCATGGATAATTCATCCATCCCCCATTCATTATCATCATCAATTGTAGGAAATTTGGGATAAATACCCTTATGTACTTTAATGATGGATATATTATAGTAAGAACAAAATCCTCATCCATGTTTGGGGAGTATGTAGTCTTTTTTCCATAGAATTACCCTTAAAGATCAATCAATAATTATCCTTAAATATTCTTTTTCTATAGGTCCTTTTTGTTTTTCAACCCCAAACAACTCTTTGATTATTCCTTCCAAAACATCCATTATGATTACGTAAGAAATTTATTATAAAAATAATTTTGAGTGAATATTCCCCAACATCTTCTGAACAAGATCTCTATAGTGGGTTAGTTCAAGAATTTTCAATAGTGTAGAATATAAGTTTTCTTATTTATTTTCCACTAATGTTGTGAATAATAATTTCCTTAAAAGATAAGAATCAATAATTCTAGTATCCCGTACTATTATTTATGATACCATGGGTGGTGTTAGAGGTAGAAATTACCCTAAAATTGGGGGATAAGGTTTCCTCTATGTTTTTGAAATTGCAACATCATCCCTCACTACATTCTATGATCATACCATGATATGTGTTGAAATTTCATGTGTAATAGGTTCCTACTAGTCCTTAAATTTGTATATTTTAATATTTAAAATCTTTTATTAGATATAGTGATGTTCTAGATAAAATTTATTTTTCTTTATACTAGACATGATGTGGAAAACACCTAGAATGGTTCAATCTACACATAATTTTATCACCTCAGGATTACTACTTTATTTACATGTTTAAAGCCCACTAAAGAATATCATATATCATTCATACCCATAGAGTTTATTTTTTTATACTCTTTGGATAATGGGTTTCTATTTAATTAAGATAATTAAATATAAAAATTATAGATTATGAGAATGATTAAGGATGTTGACATTGAAAACCACCTTTTATGTATTGAAATTAAATACTAAAAGAATCACTATAATTTGGTTGTTTAAAAAATGTATTGGAATATCCTGTAATTGACCATGCCATAATGAGGGTCACTAATTCATAGTGTTGTGTGTGGGAATTATCACATTATGAAATAATTTATGGTCTATATGATGACTATGAAGAGGTTAGACATCCCAATTTTTTAAAGTGTTATACCATGAAGATTCATTGGATATATGGAATTATAACTTACGAGGAGTTTATAAAGTGTTTTTTAGAAATAATTTGATCTTATTTAGAGGGTCTTTGGGTTTCATTTAAAATAAGGATCTTAGTTGTTTATTAATTGGGGTGAACCTATCATAAAAACTCTTTAGATGAAACTATATCTATCTCTAAATTCCCTTTATCCTTGAACAGAAGGTTCTAGTAGACTGTAGATCAAAGAGATGTTCCACTTGAGCGTCAAATGATTTCCATGATAAATGGATTCCTCAACAGGATGGACTGTTCCTTCTACTTTTGAGTGATATTGATTAAACACCTATGAAAATATTAGATAGTCCAGATTGAAAGGTGTAAGTTACACCATTATTACTCTTCATTTATATTCATTCCGAATTTATTGATAGATATTCGGATAAATTTTGTTTTTGATTTTTTCTTCTATTATATTTTGGAATCTATTAAACCCTCCAAAACCCTTAAGTGGTATAAGATAAAATATATCAACTCCTTGATTTATCTTTAAATAAAGATGAAAATGAAAAATATGTTTCCCATACACCATGGGATGGGCTATCAAAAATTGAAATTTCTATTATTTGGTTTCGAGTACCGTAGAATAATTATTTTTGAAATGTTATTGGTCATTATAAATGTTATATGACCATGTCATAGTTCTAGGGAACTGAGAATGGATGGACACAAATGTTTTTCATTAAACATATAACATCATATCCAATGTCAATGCAGTGTGGTCTTATGATCACCATTTTGTGGTCTCTATCCCTATAAGGATACCGCATGGAATGGTAAGGATAGAAAAATAATTTTATTATTGTAATACTAACCCTGTGTATCTTTTATGAAATGTTTTAGGACCTCATAATAGCTAGGAAACATGGATAACAAGTATGGATATTACCATTATAAGAGTTAACATTGAATAATATCATAAAGTGGTGAATTTTATTTTGAATGGAACATATATTTTTGATAAAAAATATAAAAAAAAAACACCACCCATGAAATGCGTAGTTGGCCCCCTCCATTTAATGATAAAAGGGAGCTCTATTGTGGCTACCTAGATCAGCCTCTGTGGTATTACATTGAATTTTCTGAATGGTGTTTCTCTCATGGAAATTGGTGAATTTCAGTGTGGATTTATTTTCATGGATGATCATAATCGGCCCTGTGATGATGCCTAAGTGGCGTATATTTGCATTGAAATGGATATCTCCCTAACTCTTCTGAATAATATCTCACTATGGGTGAAGGAATCATTCTGGTGGTCGCAGGACATCTTCTACCCCGTTTTCCCATTGTACTACTCTTATTCTCTCCTCCAAGGGAACTCTATTATGGTTTTTAGGAAGCAACAAAAAGTCATGCATTGCTGCCCTCCAAAGGATACCTCCTTTAAAGGTACCTTGGCCATCCATTAGGAGGCGAATCAGTCTCACGCTGACATAGTAGGGGACTGTGTTGTTTCTTCATTTGTTGAACCAGCTTCTCCTCTAACCCCCTCAATAGTTAGTGTAAATATATCTGGGACTGCCTTGACTTCCTTCCTCAATATGTTCTTTATGCCTCCCCAAGATTCTTATTCAGTTTCAGTAGATCGCAAGCTTCTAATGGTGCTCAACTTTGGGATTATGATTTATTTGAGGGGTCCTTCTTCAAACCTTCCTTCTTCCCCTGCCTTTCCCCCCACTAGTCCCAGGACCTCTTCCTGGACTCCCCACCATCCAAGATCAGGCTTATGAAGAGGGACCTTCCCTTTATACCGATCCTTATGAAGAGAAATGAATTATCTCCTCCCCTTGGCCCCCCAAATATGTGGATGGATCCCGAGATCAAGCCATTATCTCAAATACATGACCCTCCTCTTCTATCAAAAAAGTGGAGTCCCCCAGATCTTTGGATTTTTCCACCCATAATGTTTTCTACTCCCTCCCAGAATACATTTATATTTAAAAGAGGCAAGTACACGAAGCTAAGGGAAGAATCCTACTCCCAACATAAAAAGGCTAAGATCTCGAGGGCCAATAGCAGGGTTCTTTTTTCTCAATTATTCTCATCCTCATTTTGAATGCTTGTGGACTTATTTCCTAGCTCAAAACATATTTCCTTTATTCTACAATACACAAACTCAAGGATTATCATTTTACCGTCCTCGAGCAGAAGCATAACATCTCCAAAATCAATGATATTTATATAAGAATTAAGCTACATGGATCCATGCATGAGGACCCATCCAACCATCATATGTGTATCTTTTAAAATAGGAACATCGTTTTAGACCTTATTCACATATGCAACAAGCATTTCACCACCATGGTTACCCATGACAATAGATCCTTCTTTTTTCCTTTATTTATGGGAGTTGTGATGCGTAATGTAGTGAAATTTCATCATATTACCGTAATTACATCGATCCTGGTAACCTTCCCTAGATTATTGGGTGATATTTTAATTTCATCGTCAACCCAAAAGAGAAGAATGGAAGGGGGCCATTCCCTAGGAAATCTAGTTTGGACTTTACTCATTTAATGGTTGGTGAAGGCCTCATGGGCCTTGGCTACTCGGGCGATGGATTCACCTGGTGAAATAACCAATGTGGGGATCATCAATCATGGAATTTCCTAGATCGATGCCTTGGAAACACGCATGAACTAACTTTGTATGCCAACACCTAGGTCATAAAGTTTGTGCATGGGATCTCATACCACTGCTCAATTCTGGTATCTCTCTATATGAGTCAGGTGATCCGTGATCATTTTAGATTATTTCAAAAATGGACCAACCCCCTGGGATATTACCATTTGGTAAGAGAATAATGGAGAGATCCCAATCAGGGGAATTATTGGTCTTCCACTCCTAACAAACTGAGGAGTATCAAAGTTAGGTTATAGGATTTGGTGAAGGAAAATTATCACAGTGATAGGAAAATTGAATTTATCATGCAGGATGTTGACTAACTTGAGTTTAGATTAGTGGGGGACTAGAATGTCCAGATCTTCTAATAACTTTCCACAAATAAGGATATCATCATATAAAAGATCCTTTAGTAGGAATGCTTGGAGAGGGAGAAAGCGTGGATCTGATGGCTTGGTGAGGGTGATAGGAACACCCCCTACTTCCATGCTTATATCAAAGTGAGGAAGCAATTTGTTCAGAAAAATATATAAAGGGATGATGGTACATATTTAGATGATATGGATGCTTTTAGGTTTCTTTATAATTCATTTTTCAATGATATTCTTGATAGAAAAAATATTCGGATGCCTAATGGTTACCCGAGAGGTGATTTAGAGATGTTGATTTTGATTTCCAACCATGTTTCTATCCAATATAATAAGAGGTTAGGGGACATCCTGGAGGAGAAATAAATAATTGAAAACTTTATGAATCTTGAAGCTAATAGTGCACCTGGTCTAGATGTTTTTCCAGGCATATTCTTTAGATACTATTGGGATGTTGTTAAAAATGATTTATCAGAGGCCATCCTTGACATATTCAGGGGAGGTAGCTTTCGAAGATTGGCATATGATAGTATACTAGTTCTCAGTCCCAAAACTACGTGCCCCTCTTACATTTTTCACTATAGACTGGTCGTTATGTGAAACATCCCTTACAATGTTTTTGCAGAAATCATTAAATCATGTCAATCAATTCACCTTCCATGATGGGTCTCCATTGAAAAGCATGGATTTGTGAAGGGCCGCCCTATTCAAAGGGATATTGCATTGGCCCCAGAGATGATCAAGGATCTCCTCATTATGACACATGGTTCTAACTTGTCTATCAAACTACAAATGAAAAGGAATATGATATAACTGAATAAGGCTTCATCAAAAAGGTGACCTCGAGTATGGGTTTCTCCCCTGATCCACTAACCTTATTTTTATATGTTTTAGATTCTCGTGGATGGATGTTACTTTTGTTGGGGAAGTATCATAGTTTATTTAAGGAAGATTGTGGCCTCAGACAGGGTGATCCATTATCACTAAGTATTTTTATCCTCACCCAAGACATCCTTAGCCACCTCATCCATAAATGCATGAGAAATGGTGAGATCCACCTATTCCAGATAAGGATGAATCATCCATCAATATCTAACCTCTTGTTTCCAGATGATACAATAATAATCATGAATTTCAATAATATGTCGGTATGAGGCTTTATCAAGGTGATTGAGGAATACTTTCATGGGAGTGGGTGTGCTATTAATAGGTCTAAGAGTATCTTTTTCATATCTATTAGATTTTCCTCTAGAAAGGTGTCCCCCTTGGGTCATGTTATGAATATGAAAAGATGGATTTTTCCAATTTAATATTTTTGTGCTTCTATATATTTAGGTGTACATTGAATTCATGACTTTTATCATATTAACTATATGATCACTGACCGAATCCTCAATTAAAAGAACATATTTCTATCATTTTTTTGTCAGATTTCATGGGTTAATAGAATTATCTTGGCCTCTCTTATCCATTCTACATCTTCAACAAATGTACCAATAAATGTCATCATTAATATTGAAATATCTTCTACCACTTCATTTAGAACACACTTACAGAAGGAAAACACCATTGGGTGTCCTAGGATAAGATGACGAGGCCCATTCAGGAAGGTAGAATTAATGTTCGCAGCCTTGGAGACACTCTCTTATGGAGGAATGCAAACTTGATTTGGGAAATCCATGAGCACTGAAAAATTTGGGTCAGGTTCATGTACACAATTGGTGAAGATTATTAGGATATGAATGAAATATATTCTCCTCCATTCCTATCCATTATTCTACCTCGTTTTACATCCCTACTTACCCACACCCGTTGGATTATTAGAGAGGGGGATCAGTCCTTCTGGCATGAAAATTGGGCTAGCATGGTGATCAGATATCCAGGATTCCCAGCCGCCATCATATTTTTCAGGGTGGTGAGTAACTACTTGGAATTCATGAAGGCAGTGCTGGACAAAGGAATATAGGCCAAATTTAACCATACCGATATTAACTCAGATCCAGATACATGTGTGTTTACTCTAACCTCCTCGGGGGCCTTCTTTATAAAATAAAACCACAAATCTCTTTCTCTCCATGAGAATATTTATATATAGAAAGAGGTTATGTGGATGAAGAAAATTCCCATGAAATTTAATTTTCTCATGTGGAGGATTTGGAATAATGAGATCCCCAATGACGAGAGCATTAGAAGATGTAAGATAACTTTGGGTTCTTGATGGGCTTGTTATGTCCACAACAAAGTGGAAATCATGGCGCATAGTTTCTTTTAGGGAGAATGGGAACATGATATTTGGTCCTTATTTAGATAATTTACTTCGTTTTCTTCCCTCAATCTGCATGAATCTCTATTTCTTGTTTGTTGGTTCCATGACTCATGTGATAGGTGTCTATAGAGAATGGTGTGATCCATCATATTTCATGCTGGCTGTTGGTGTTTATGGAAGACCAAGAACAAATTAAGGTATGAGGGGATCCATTTCATAGAAATAAGCATCATATGTAGAGTTATAATCCTCCTCATTGATCTATTCAGGATCTCATTAAAATGGAAGGATACCCCATCCCTTCACAAGATTCTTTCATGCATCCAAGTCTCTCTTCCTGGTGGAACCTCTTTGCAGAGATGATGGATCTGATGGGTCCCTCTTCCCATTAATTTAATGATTAACATAGATGGGTCATGTATATTAGGGGTTATGGGAGGAGGAGGGGATTTTTGAGACTCTAGGGGCTATGTTATCTTGGTATTCACTGCACACTTTAGATGAAAATCTTCCCTTCTAGAAGATGATCACACCCTCCTCATCGGCCTTTCCCAATGCCTCTAGGAAAAAATCATTATTTCTGAAGCTGAAACTGATTCCCTTATCCTCCTCAATTCCTTACAAGGCACTGAGTGTATTCCTTAGTTGATTTCCTATATCATCAGAAAGTGGTGAGGTATTCTATCGCCCAATATTCTAATGGTTCACGCACTGCATGAGGGGAGTAAAGCAGCAGATCACCTAGCATGTGTACCAACTCCTGACTTGGGAGTTTACTACATCTATAATCTGAAAATTTTAGATCCTAAGGGGGTTAAAATTATTATAGGGGATTCCCTTGGATTTCACTATTTTAGGACCCCTAATATTCTCCATTTTCCCTTTCTTTGACTTGTATTTTCCTTCTCCGAATAAATTAATAAATGATGATGATTAATATGAAAGAGTTTTTATAAAACTACATAAATGATAATATGAAATGATAATATTTGGTAAAAGTGCATTTTTAATGTTTATTATTGCATGAATTATAAAATATTAATAATTTATTTATGATTTTTTTATAAAATATTTATCTTATAACTAAATTTTTGAATTAATAATGTATTTAATTTACTCGCTAATTATTAATTAAAATAATTTATATATTATAAATATTTATATATGATTTATTTTGAAAGGTTATTCAACTTCTAAATTATCATTCAAGTTTTTAAAGAGTTATATTCTAGGTAAAAGTAATTATTTAGTTTTATACTACCATGAATTTCACTTGATACTAGGTTATGAACCTAAATAAAAACATTATTATAGTTTTATACATATTGGGTGAAAAAATTATTATAGATATATATATATATCTTTTTTAAATTATCCATATGTAGAGGGAATTTGTGTCATATATTTCATAGGCTTAGAGGCTTATGCCTTGTCTAGAAAAGTGGGGGTTGGCTACTTTTTACACCCTACATACTCTTGTGAGGATTTTTGATTTCATATAACACTAAGCTTATACATTAAATAGTTTCATGGACCTTATTTTTGTCATAAATATGGATAGTTATAAATATACATGGATTTTAATTTGGGTCAGTAACATAGGCTAAGAGCTATGAATAGTGTAACACATTGGAATATTTTAAATATATTGATTTAGTATGAGGGATATGATTTAATAATAAATTATTAGAATCATGAATACATATAAAAGGAATAAAATGATATAGTATGGTGGGATTAACTACCCTTTAAAATACCAAGATTTATATTCCTTCCAAAGCATACACTTTTGAAGACCTCTATCATTAAAATAGGTTGGTTTTAACACAACATTGTGAAATTGAAATATCATGTGTACGAAATGAAAGTAATGAGGCATCCCTAAGAGATAATTTCCTCATTTTTGAATATTATCTACACCACACATAGAAATGAAACCCTGAGAGTTAGGAAACAAGAGGAATAGTTTTAAATGTATCCATATGATAGATAAGTCAAAGAGTTGTCCAAACAACCATACAAGAGTTATATATGACATGATTTTTATAATAGACAACCCAAATAACTTAGTAATGAGAGTACTATGAAAGAGAGATCATAAATTGGTGAAATATATATCTTGGCCCATTAATGGATATAATGAAATTTTAAATGGGGCCATATTTTTAGGGGGATTATATTTCAAAAATTAAATACTAAATAATGGTAAGACATGATACTCATATGATAAGAGAATTTTCATATTGGTACAAAACATAAGAAATTTTTTTAACTAAGGGGAGACAATTTTATATGTTAAGAGTAATTATTTCTTGAATAAGTAAATATTTAAGTGTTCTAAGAAGGTAATGTAGATTATTAAATGAGTATAAAAGTATTATTTTTTGGTTTTAAAGTCATTAGATGAAATATTACCAATGGAAACCTAATATCCAATCATGTAATAGATATTATCGAGTGTGAAAAATGACTTAGAGATAATAAAATTTTCCCTTAAGGATTTTTCTTGATATAAAATTCATTCAGTTTTAAATGTTGAGGAAATATTAATGATTTTTGTAAAATATTACTCTATTATCTCGACGTATTTAAAATAGATTATCTAGATATGTAATGTATATAATCTTATTCTATGATTAAAGTAAATAAGTGTAAAGTTGTATATAGAAGGTAAGAAATGAATGGATATATACAAAAATTATCCATGGCCATTCGAACCTGAAGCGTTTTTAAGAAGTTACAATGATTTTTCCATCTATGAAAAATTTTCTTACGATATATGAAGGAGTTTTTGAATCTTCACGGATATTCCATGTTATGTATTAATTTTGAATTAAGAAATTATTATATTTTGAAGTGAATATGATACTAAATCTATAATTTAAAAATTCTTTGAGTTTAGAGGAGTTCAAAATCAAGGAATAATACTTGAAGATTTAATTTAAGTGATATGGAAAAGGGTTAACAAATCTTGGTTTTAATGAAATGAAAACAAACCAATCTTAGATAGTCCTTAATAATTTTTTTATATTTTCATCTCATTATCTTATATGATAGAGGTATGGTTTTTATATAGGTAGTTTTTATGATCAATAATAGATGAGGAATTTAATACACACAGTTTTGACTTAATCTAAATTTGTAATGATTTTTAAAGTGAAGGTACGGATAAATTGAATTTTATACTTGATAAAACATATTATCCAAGGTATTCATTAAAATATGAGAAATTAGATTCCATTACCATTCAGTGGTATATTTTTAGGAATAACATCCAATTTTATGAAAAATCATCCAAACGAAATGAATATCATATGTTACATAGATATAAAAGTTATTTATCATAAATTTTCCTACAAATGATAATCAGTCATACTTCATAAAAAATAGTGTTTGTAGATTAGAATGATATTACATAAAAAATATAATTTCTAAGAGATTATTTTGTGAATATCTATGTGTAATATAGTTTAAATGAAATAAATAAATCCTTTTATCGGTGAAAATTAATATAATATTTCACTGTATATCCTAAAAGAGTTTGGGGTATGATGGTAAAGAAAAATGTAAAGAGTTACACTCTATTAATTTATTGACGTGAATACCGCATTATATCCTAAAAGTGATTACGTTGTGTTGGTAAATAAAAAATTTAAATAGTTAAATTAGATAACACATGTTTTTAAGGCAAATATTAATATAAAAGATCCAATAATGATTTTGATGGTAAAATTTGAAATAGTTTTATATAGATACAAGGTTATTAACATTATACTATTTGATTTTGTCAAGTAAAGTGGTTTAAAAACCAATTTAATGACTTCAAAATATAGAATATTGTCCCGAAGTCTCACCATTATTTAAATTGGATTTATTTATAGATGTCACTAATCACAAGTGTTTAGTGAAAGAGCATTATCATGTGTTCATAAAGAGATATAAATGTAATTAAATAATTATTTCATGATTTTAAGAAAACCTAAAATGTTAAAAAATAAGGATGATATGGTTTTGTGATGTATTAATAAATTATTCTATAAATATAAAATGTGTTATGTTATACAAAATAAAGTCTTAATGTTATGATTCTTTAATATTGGATAAATATATTTCATGGGGTCAAATGATTTTTAAACTCTGAAAAGTTGAGTTATCCTTAACTTATGTTCATAATTTATTTATATAGGTTATAAAAAATGTTATGGTTAACATGATTATTATTTTGTTATAGGGATACAGAATATGACCACAAGGCATAAAATGTTTTTTTTACTGGATGACCCCCATTTTTTTACAATATGAAGTGTTATAAAAAATTTCATTGGTTTTATAGAGGTGAATATTTAAAATTTGGATTTCATTATACCCATGTTTATTGGATAAAAAGAATTAAAATTATCATACATTGATACCTTTCCCACAAAAAACTTTATGGATTAACTATTTTAAGGGTGGGTAAGTGTGTTCCTACTCTTGTCATCAATTTAATCATAAAAATGATATTTTTCATCTCGAATGATGAGTATGAAATATGTGACCTAAATTGAGATATAATGAGAAGTGTATGATCCAACCTATATAGTACATATGATGTGATAACCTATATGGGTGAGGGGTATGCAAGGTTGTAAAAATATAATATGAATTAAATGTGTTGTATTCATCAACATTTATTGTCAATACATTGGGAATAAATACTATATGAGTATCAATATGGGATTTAAATACTCTATATCCCATGGGAACTTGATGAATTGAACAAGTGTATCAGATAATTATTCATACTTATATATGATACAACAATTGGAAAAAGTCATGTAAACATATGTGTTTGATAGGGATCATAATTAATCTATTTATAGATTGAGTATAATTGATTCCTTTTGAGGTGATACTATTTTATTACATTTATGAATTTTAAAATTCATTTTTTAATAGAAAATATAAATGCCAAAAGAGTCACACTTTATGACTATGTGAATGAGGATCACATTTATTAAACTTTAAGAGCAACCCCACATAGGAATTAAAATATATCTGAAAAAAATTATATATTTATCTTTACAAGTTGTTACATATGATGTAATATATGGTTAATATTTATAATAAATTTTAAAAAGGGTGTTTTGAAAGATATTCAAAAGGATTTTTTGATATCGTTACATAAGATGTCGCATATGGTGTGACAAAGTGTTAAAGTGAGATGAGTCTATGAGTATTTTAGTGAATATGTAAGATTTTTGTAATTATTAAATACAATTATGTGACACCCTTATGTCAATGTTTTTATACATATATATATATTAAATGATAAAGAGATATATTTTGGTCATGATATATTATTTTTGTTTTCAAGGTGTTTTGAACTATGAGTGTAGTGTTTTCTGGAGTGAGTAACCTCACCACACAAAGACCTTAGGAACCATTGGAGTAGTGTTGATTGGGTTAGAAAAAATAGTTATAGAATCCATGAAATATTAATTTTAGAGGGTATTTTCCAAGGTATTTTCCCTATGGGAAATGGTGTTGGGAGAACTTATAAGGATCAATGTCATAGTTCATGCCCAAGGTTCATACTCAAAATGACAACTATGGATGGTTCCTCACCATTAGGTTTGATCATAGTGTTTTTTGGGGACTGAAAATAAGTTCCTATAACATCCCATGGTCATTTTTTGGTGGGTGTCTTAGGTTATAACCTAGAGAGTCACATTACCTAGTGCTTTTTGTAGTGGTTAGTCAATGTCCCTATACAAATACCATGTATGGTTGGACAATTCCATGGTTGGTGGGAATTTTATGCTGCATGGGAGAAGAACACATCATGGTGTAGGTGAACATACCGTTGTGTGTCTATATATAGTTTATTTTCAAATGAAAAAATTATATTTCTACCAATCTGTTATTATAAGGGGGTTTGGCCTCAATTTTACACCCCTCTCATTCAACCAATTAAGGGGTGTTCTCATTGGAGCAGTCCCCATCCCATTCCATATTTTTTTGATAACATCCTTTCTAATTTAAGGAGGTATTGTGAGGCAAATCCGTTTTTTATTCTAGGGTACTCTTTTATTTTTATCCCCTATAATTCCCATTCATTTTAGATTATTCCATAACCACTAATTCTTATTAGAAAAAAACATAGGGATTGGGATTGGTTTTAATTTAGGGATTTTGTTAGTTATGGATTGTAGGGGTATTTTTATTTCCCATAATAGATTTCGCCATTGAAATAAATTACTTTCTTTAAGAAGAGATTAACATTTTTATCCAATCTTAACTATTTATAATAACATTAGAATATTTGATTATCTTAATGATTTTCTATCTAGTAATATCTATATGTGATTCTCGTAATGGGGAGAAATTTTTTTAAATAATGTACACACACAGACAATGGGTTTTCTGGGATTTTCTTCTAAATGGTTTACAAGTGAATTTTCAGGCTTGTTAAGTGTGTGTATAAATTCTTTATAGTTATGTGAGATAAATTTAAATATATAAGTTGTTTTTGAAATAAGTTTTATTTTATGAAGGTAAAATATTGGGGTTTAAGGTTCCATATCAATGAATGGAGTGTTTTAAATATCCAATGACCTCTATCAAGGGGACTTATTGGATTTAAGGTAGTGAATTCACTTCATTTTTTTAAAGAATATTTTCATGATCGAGTTTTCAAAGGATGGGAAATGTGTTTTTTATTTAATGTTGGATTAAAAACACCATTTTTAAACATTATAAAATAGTTTCACTTTATCAATGTTATACCCTTATTTGAGAAATTTTTCTATTTTGTATCTAATTATTCTATATCATGAAAATTATTACAATATTATATTAATCTAATAAAAATGTAAATGTGACGTTTTGTGTGAGTATATTGGAGTTGGGTTAAGAATTATTTATTATTATTTATTGAAGATTTATGTTATAGTAATCTGCTTATTTATTTAATCACCTCCACATTGTCATGAAATGGGAAACCAAGTAGCTTTGTTAGTTATCATGATTTGTTATAGTTATACTAGATTATGAAAAGTCTAGTGTCCCATAGGGTGGTTTAAGCCCTAAAAAAGGGAGTTCTCTAAATGAGGTTAGTGAGAGTTAGTCAAGTGGTTTTGTTTGTTGGAATTAAATATAGAACAGAAGTGGATTATTTTTTAAGTATTATAAGGATCACCTCACATTATTACTTTTTATCTTTTAATTGATACTTATTCATTTGTTATTCATTCTATGTAAAATATTCCAACTTCATAGTTTATTATATCCACAAGTTTGATTGATTTATGTTCACCGTTACATCGTTGTGTTTTTTTTCTTTTTTGATTTATGAATCATATGATGAGTACTTTAATTTATAATTTATTTATTTATTTATTGGGTTTATTATCCAAATGGGTTTTAGTATGTATTTAAAAGGAAAATTTTAATAGAAAAAGCAAAGTGTTTATTTCTTTCTATAGATTTTTATAAAGGTTTGGAAAATTAATAAAAAATCTTTTTTTTATTTTAAATGAAATAAAAAATACGTCATTTTAGATTTCAAAATGTTTTCATTTACTATGTGATGACCCCACATTTTCATATAAATATTGGTGATCTACTTCATTGTAGGTTAATCACGATATTTGGTTTCCTTTTAACATTTTGTTATGAAAATATTTATCTTCTAAAAATGTTTTAAACTATAATTTGTGAAATGTTTTATAACGTGAATTACATGACCTATTTGGTAAAACAATAATGGAATGTTAGATCATGACTTTCATGTACACCTGTATGGGGGTATGCATCTTTCAAAAAGTTTTACTAGTACCCATTTTATGATCTCATTTTGGATGTTTGGTTTAGTCTGTGGATGGATGTTATGGATGTAGTGAGTTGTCTTGGACCATGTGTAGATGTTCAAGTGATGGATCATGTCACTTTTTGGGTTGTTTTTGTTTCGTGATTTTAAAATTTATCATATTTATATATTTTTTGTTTTAATTTATGTTTATACCTTGGTATGTTTTACTCCTATGTTTCATTTTAAATATATAAATTGGGTTTTTATTAAAAATTTATGCTATAATGAATTTGGACTGTTTTTTGTTATGCATGTAAGTAAAATGTATGGATACACCATGTTGGAATATTGATTAGATTTTATTCCTTTATTATTGTGACTTATGATGAAATAATTTACACCAGTTGATTCTTTTCAAACCCCAACACTATATTCCAACCCACGAGGATTAGGAAATCCCATTAGACCTTGGAGAAGAATGACCATGTCGACATGTCAGGTCAACCCTGACTTGTTTGTTATAAATTAGTATCAAATCTCCCTCTAATAAATTGGGTTTTACATGGTAGTAATGAGATAAGACAGTCAAAATATTGGTTTTTGGTTATGAGTAGGTTCTTGATCACAACATTTCATAATAAAACATGTGTTTACTTTTGTATATGGGATTTTGAGTCTTTATTTGTATTTTTTCCAGACTAATTTTGATAGTGTTACATCCCTATTGAGATATCAAATATTTTAAAGACCCATTTATATTTTTGGGTGAAAATAGAGAATGAAATAGAGTTACATGGATACCTTTCATGTTTTTTCAAGCTTCAGAGAGATCGTGTGAACAATTATGATATATTTTAAAATTATATCATATGGTTTTTAGTTGGGTTGGAATATCATGTATTCAAAATGAGTTCAGTTATACATCCCTCATGTAATTTTTTTATAAACCTATTTTAATTTCCATTGGATCCTATAGTGGTTTCCTCTTTCTAAGGACCATTGAAATATCATGTAGTCAAATTGAGTGCAGTTATACATCCCTCATATAATTTTGTTTGAAAAGTTTTATTTGTGAGAGAAAATAACCTTGTCGAATATTTTTAATTTAATACCATTTTGGTTGTTTATTTGAAAATAATGTTTTTTACTTTCATTAGATATTTTATAAAGTAGTTTATTTCATTAGGTAATTTATGAAGTTTTTTTAATAATAAAGCTGATTTGTGTTGAATTTGTTTGACACTGAATTGAATTTTATAATAAATATTTATTCTATAATTTTACTCATGGAGTGCATTAGAAGTAAATGTGAAATTTATAATGTTGAATTATATTTTTATTTAAATAATGTTTGTTTTTTTCGAAATCCAGTATAATTATTTTTAATATTATCTAGTAAGGAATTTGTAATTTGAGTTTTAAAGTGGAATACATAGTTTTCTAATTGATGTAGATTATATTTAAAATATGTGTGTTTTTATGAAATGATTATTCAAACTATTTTTTAAATTGTTTTTTATTGTGAAGGGATTTTTTGAAATGTATTTTTTCTTGGCTAGTTGTTCTTTTGTCTAATCCCTTGGTAATATAGTGTGTTTTGTATTTATTTATGGAGTATGAATGAGTTAGGATCACATTTACAATTAGTTTGAAAACTCCACCTAGAAATTGTTTGATGTAATGTAGAGATTTTACCTTCAATTATGATACTTAGATTTTTTACTTTTTGCATTTAAATATGACCTTTTTGGGTGTTTACTTCTTCCAACATTGAATAAAGTGGTGGGACCATAAAAATCTACAATCTTGAACTTCTTGAGTCATTTACCATATACTTTACATTGTGATAATTTTATACTAAAGGATATACATATTTTAATATTCTTTATTTGGATTAGTGGTCTCTCATTTAAGATAGTTTTCAATGATTTTTTGAAATATTTTTTATTGGGAGATATCTCTAATCATACCTTCGATCAAATGTGTCTTGATTTTCTTTACATTGACTATGAAAGTAGTTAATGGGGAGTATAAAATGTAAAAAAGGATCACATAATCATATTTCATATGAATTTATTATTTTCAAAAGTAGATAAGATTTATATTTTGGGGTTATTATCGATGGGTGTATTCTTTTGAATTTTTCGATACTTTATTAGGAGTGGTCTTGATTTTTTCTATTTTTTTCATGACTTTTATATTTATATATCCTACTGATATTTATATATCATGTTTTTATATTAGATTATTATATTTTTTTTCAAACAATGATATGCCATGGGGGATTTAATTTGGTAATTAGGATGAGTGTGACATAAATTTAGTTTTAGAACTTATTTGTGCATGTATTTTATTTTTTTTCGGATCACCATGAGTTTTTGTTTTAGAATTGAGGTCATAGATTACCCTACTAATAATATTTTTGATGAAGTATAAGTCTATATTTCACCCTATCGAGGTATTATTTTTGTCTGATGAACCCCTTTTATTTTCTTTATATTGGATGTTGATGGAGATTTTGACCATGATGATGTCTTTTAGGGTGTAAATTTTGACCAGATTATCATTTTTTAAAATTTTAACCAGTATCACGGATGGTTGTTATGGTTAATGAAGTATTATTATTTATAACAATCTTTTAGAATTTTTTGGTTAATTTTATGTTTTTCTCACATAAAAATACATAAAAGTTGTCCCACTATTCTGGAAAAATTATAAATAGTGGTGAGACTAAAAATTAATCTCTATATTCAATATAATATGAATCTAGGTATGATTATTGAGTTTTGTTAAAGGTTTTTTTATGATATTTGTTAATTTTTAGTATGTTTGGCCGCTTCATCTTAGTATATATCTTTGATTTATTCCTCGATCCTTCCACCCTTATATTTGAGTGATGATTTTTTTGTGATTCATTTTATTTTTTTTACAAAGTCTTCATAGGGGTATAAAGTGGAACAGTGGGAATATATATGACACCCCAAGTCACAATTATATATATCTATATAAATTATAAGAGGATATTTTATGTTTTGGGTTATTTTTCTATATTTTCAGGTGTTTTTAAACTCAAGGGTAGTTTTAAGGTGTGGATGATCTCAACACAATATTCCTCTAAGACAAAAGAGTTGAAACTACCATATTGGATAAATTGCAAGAGTACCTATAAAATTGTAATTTTAGAGGCCATTTTTTGATAGGTTTTTTTCAATGGGAAATGAGGAAGACAGAAATAACTAGGTTTGTTTCCATGGTGTGTGGATGAGGTCCCTATCTAAAATAGTGATCAAGGATGGTATCTAACCATGGAAGGATGCCATAGTTTTATTTGATGATCAAATATCTAAAACACCACCATTCCATTATTATTGTTTTGTAGATTTTTGGTTGTTTACCAAGTGAAATCCCACACTATGTTTGATGAAATAGAGGGTGTTCAATATCCCTGTCTGAATCTGTAGAAAAGAAGGTATTGTATCATGGTAGTTTCATTTATTGGGATACCTTGGAATGAACTATTACATGGTTCTAATGACCACACAATGGTTTTTCCATGTCCATAATTTTATTGATTATAAAATTTACTTTATTATCTATTCAATTATGTGGGGTTTGGACATCTATTTTTTCCCCAACTACTTCATCCAACCCTGATATGAATTCATGGGTTAAATCCTTCCCACCCCCCTCTTTTGTTTTTGAGAATATCTGATATTATTATATATGGCATTTTGAGGCAAATACATCATTATTCTTGGGTTTTATTATTCTCTTCTTCCCACTTACATTCACCATGATTTCCTTTCTCCCACAAACTTTAGCACCCATAGGGTATGAATTTAGTTTTTTATATTTGTTCTAATTTTAGTATTTTGTTAGTTTAAAGAATATAGAGGGCCTTCAATTTTGTTTATTGTATTCCAACATTCAATGTGAGAATGACCATATAGAAGAGGTAGGTTCTTTTATCTAATTAAACATATTAAGAAATTCTTGAAATGGATAAATTTACAAAAATAATATTTTATTACTATATATCTATATGTGATATACATAAATGGTTTATAAAATGTTTTCAATGGTTTACACATATGGAATTAGGGGATTTATTGTTTTTTTATAGTTCTTGGTTTCTAAAGTGACATTTATAACATGATAAGACATTGTTAAAATTTCCTAGAAATGATTTTTGAATTTTATTGATAGTTATAAGTTTTATTTGACACTTTTTAATTTTATAAATTGAAAATTCATGGTTTTAAGGTGTTATTTAAATGAATAGATTCTATTAAATTCCAAAAGGCTTCAAGGGTTAGATTTTTTTTAAAAGGGGTATGTTTATTTCTAAATTTTTTAGGAAGAATGTTTTCTTGATCATGTTTTTAAAAGGATGAGAAATGACAACTCTATCCATGATGGTTTAAAAATGATTGGTAGGAACTTTATAAAAGAGATTTAAATGATGAATGTGATATGCTCATTTGATCCCCTTAGTTGTTTTATATATACATTTTCCATATTATGAGAATAATTTAATTGTTATATAATTATTATAAGGATTTAAAAGGGTATTTTTCGGCATGGGTTTGTTGGAAGAGTTATATATACTTACTATGAATCATTGATGATTTATGTGATGATCATGCACAATTTTCTTTTCACAACACCACATTAACATGTTATGATAACTCAAGTTATTAAATGAGAGATCCCAATTTTTGGAACCCTGTTTAGATTATGCCCTAGATATTATCCTATAGGGTGGTTTAGTTCATGAATTATGGTGTGACCCCATTGAGTTTAATGAGAGTATCTATGGTAATTTTTTTTGTTTTGAACTAAAAAATAGTCTTCAAGTTTGTTCTGTGATAAGTATTTTTAGTATTATCACCCTTTAGGACTAAGGGAGTTTTCAATGACACTTATTCTATTGTTTATAATACTATATTGGGGACTCCAATATGAGAAATTATTTAAGAAACTATTTTTATTTATTTATATGTGATAATTTCATGATTATATATTATTTTCCTTCTATGCTTCATGGATAATATGGTTCCTACTTGAGTTTATATTTATATTTTTTTCATGGATTGGTTTATTTCCAAAAAGGATTTCAATTATGAAATTAAAAGTATAATTTTAATGTGAAAATGAAAATTATTATTCTAGGTATATGACTTTATGAAAGTTTTTAGAAAGGAGGAAAAATGATTTTTCTTAGTTTATATGAAATCAAAAGTTCCATTTTTGGTTTTTATAGTATTTTTGATTACTATGTGTGACCCAATTTATTTTATATTTAAAAAATTGAACATATTATTTATGGATAAATCATAGTATTTGGGTTCCTTTTTCAATTTATATTATGTAAAAATTTATTTTATAAATATGGAATGGAATAATATTTTTGAAATATTCTATAATAGAAATTTCATAAAACCTTTAGTGAAATCATACTAAGCATCTTATATTACATGTTTCATACATACCTACATGTGTGTATGAAAATCTCATGTTTTTATATAGTTTCCTACATCATGATCTTGTTTTTGATATTAGGTTTAGTGTAGAGATGTATTTTGTGGTTATGGTGAGTGATCATGGATATTGAGGAGATGTTCATGTGGTGGATTCATATATTTATTTACTTTTTGGTCATTTATGAATTAACCATTAATGCCAGATCCACTTTTTTATTTATGGTTTCATTTATTTCATGAAATTTTTGTGTTTTGTATTTAGGTATCATTTTGGCATGTAAGTTCATTTTTTTTATTTATTAATCTTTATATACCCAATTTGTCATGTTATACTATTTACAACTATTTATATATTATGCATAGAATTTCAATATATAAACAAACTATTAAAGATTTTATGTTTTATTCTATGTTTTTATTACCATTATTGATGGTGAAATCATTCTAGTTGGTTGGTTAATTTGATACCCTACCAATTTTTTCCAGCATATGGTGATCCAGAACACCCTTCGAACCTTGTGGTGGATTGGTAAGAGTGAAATGTCAAGATGAATTGAGTTTTTTGTTACAAAGAATCACTATGATGTGGTAGTTTAAACCATGTCAGGATATATGTGGGTTTAAAATATTTTTTGGTGAGGTTTTATATACATTGATTTTATGTATGATAATTATTAAATTTTGTGGTAATTAATAATTTAGCTATAATCCACTATGATAATCTATCTTGATCAATAACATTCTCTATAAGATGATAATTATGTGAAGTTTGAATGTACGAAAAAAAATTTTATAAGTTAAACATGAAATATATATTAGTTATAAGTAATTGTATCTTATTATGTATTTATGAAACATCTTATTTATAAGGGTGAATAATGATCCTCCCAGGAGGGTCCTTGGAGAGCGTATATAATAATTATCTTAGTTTTTGATTTATATGGGTAAATACAACTTAAAAATTTCATTGATGAAACCAATGTATAGATCATGATTATATATATCCTTTAAATATTTTTTAGAAGTCCATGGAGATAAAATTGGTTTTAATTAATCATAGGACAATTCATACGATCTATAGATACCATAAGAGGAAGGTGTATTTTGGATTAATCTTAGTGATATTGATCAAATTATATTGAACTTATTTGATAGGGTACATCTAGAAATTTATGGAATTTGATTATTATTCTTAAATTATATTAATTTTAAGTTTATATGTATATTTTGGTTTTAATTTTTTTCTTGGTGCAGTTATTCCTAAGTGATAAGGATGTCATAAATATATCCCATACCCTTTAATAAGGGTATCCATTATTGGAAAATGAATGGGAAAAAACATAAAAAAAAATCTCTAAAACCATTATACATATATGTGGGGATGCTTTGAAAATGATTTGATGAATCATATAGAGGCCATTATGTTAATTCTTTTGAAGTTATTTTAAATATTTATTGGATGGAGGATTCAAAGATACCATGAGGGAGGAATGGTCAACATGGAGACATTCTTTATGAAGGAACCTATCATGATCAATTGATCAATTTTAAGGAAATCCTTTTCAATTGAAACAATTGAATGTACCCTTGATATTTTGATTATGATAAGGTATAAAATTACATTAAAGAGTCTTGGGAAAATATAAAAGTATATAGGGAAAGGAAATAATATAATAGAGACTTTAATTTATATGATTCTTTCCATATTATTCTAATGTATTATTCATCCTCAATGAATGGTTTATCACATTTTTTCAACCATAATGGCCTCTTACTACCTATTTATCCTATGGAGAAAAATAATTGTTTATTTTTTCAACTACATAAATCCGTTTATTATTTAATAGTGGAATATGTAATGACATTTTAATTAGCTTAACTATTGTATGGGAGTAGAAATTGATAGTTTGTGGTAGAGTACCTTGTGTATTAGGATTTGGTTTGGAAACCACATACCAATAAAAAGGTGTCATTAGAAAAATTAAAACACAAAAGTACCTTCGTGTTGTGTAGATATTATATCAAAATGAATAATTTATAAAACATACCCTAAAGAGGATCTCCATGATTGGTAATTTTTTTACGGTGGGAATGAGGATGACCTACATGTTGTATAGATGTTCCATTATAGGGAGGACCTCTATTGTGTGTACACTATGAATGAATTTTATGGTTTACCTCATTATTACTATAGGGAAGAACTCTATAATGATCATCCAGGGAAGGACCTTCAAGATTTTTAATTTATTGATTGAAGAAATGGGGAGGGCCCCCACATCAAATACCATAGGAATGGTCTCTCTGGATGGAATATCTTTTATTATCACAATTGATAGAATCTCTACTTTAGTCATATTTTCTATCATAAAGAGGACCTTCATAAATCATACCTAGTGAAGGACCTTTAAATTTTCTATATATTCGTTTATCGGTAAGGGGAATATATCCTTGTTATTTGAATGTTTTTTCATAGGGTGTACTATTATAATTTATCCCATGGGGAGGAAAAATATGACTAATAGATTTATATTAACTAATGGGAGGACCTCTATTTAATATATTCATATTTTTAAGGGTAACATGACTACAATGAGGATTCTATATTGGACCTCTAGAGTTCCTAGTTTATTCTTGAAACTAGATATGACTTCTGTGGGTATTTGATTATTAGTTATTATCATGGTTAGGAATTAAATGGTTTATATTATTTTTTTCATTGGTATAACCAAAATGACGGGTACTTTGGGGTCATTACATTAAGTTGTTGGACATGTAACCAAGGCAAGATATTCTGAAGTGGTTATTACTTTTCCTCAAAGGTAAAAAATTATTTAAATCAGTCATTAATATCCACCTCAATGATATAAAAATATCACTATTTATATTTAATAAAAACTCACCAAGTTGAATAATTAATATATAATTATTTTTCTTGAGGATGATAATAGTTACATGGACTTGAATATTCTTCATAACTTTACATGTTGGTTTCCCTCAATAGGGTCTCTGATTATGTTCCCTTATCTAGAATTCCAAGGCTAGTATAACTTCCTTAGCAGTCTTTGAAGTTTTCAAGATCACATAGTCTGTAAAATGACTATTTTTATTATATCCAAATTAGAAAATTCCTAATAAATCATTTAGACATAATAAACATCCTTCTCAACTTCCCCTTCATAATTGAGCTAGGTATTATCTCTTTCAATAGAATTACTTCAATAGTGGGTCGAGTTCATGATAGGGAATTCCTACCCCTTATTGGATTATCATTGATATCAATAATTTTATTCATTTAATTCCTATATAATGACATATTCTGTCTCAATAGAGGGATTGATTCCATTTAAGAGACATTCTCACACCATGAAATTCACTATTTTTGTTTTGGTTGATGAGTGGGTGAAAATTTATATTACACACAACATTAAATTATAGTAAGTGACCATTCAACTTAAATAAAACTAATATAGAATGAGTTTTTTAATATTCATAATAGAAAATCATAATTCCATAGTATGAATATAGATTTTGAATTCAATATGTCTAAATAATTAGATAATGAATTTTTGAAAATTTCTGTTATTATTAAGATTTTATGAATAGTTAAAAAGGAAGTATTAAACTAATACTCCTTTTATTTATAATAATTTTTTATATTATTTATAATTAAAAATGTATTTATATTCAATTTTTTATAAATAAAGTTAATAATATTGGGGGTAACATGGATATTATTTGAAAAAATATTTTATGTGAATAATGTTTTATTATTTTAATTAATTTAAATAGTATATAACAATGAATTATTTAAATAAAATATATATATTATAAAAATAAATATATGAATTTAAGTTAATGTAATGATAATTATTAACCATATAGTTAATTTTTGATTATATTATGCTCGAAAACACATTTGTATGAAAAAATATTTTTTGTTAGATTTTTTTTGTTTATTTTTAAATTAATTTTTTTATTTATAAGAATGAAATTTGATAAAATGGTATTAATATTTTTATTTAGAATTAATAAATATTTCATTTATTTTTATTTAATTTTTGGCCATTATGAATAGTAAAAACTATTAAAATTGGTTACCACCGTTAAGGTTTAAACACGTTTATCATGGGTTAAACTAAATGATAAGGGTTAAGATGGCCATAAAAAATTTATAAATATATTTTTATAAATATATTTTTATTTTATATTATTTATCATTTTAAATATACTGAATTTGGATCCATTTATCCATGAAATTGACTTAATAATATTTTAATACATTCGACAATTTCAAGTGTTCCACCCACCTCACTTATAAATAGGTACATTCTCCCCTAACTTATTTACACTGATTTTTACATTTATCTTAACCAAACCCTATAAAAATATATCTCCAATATCATTAAACACTTTTTGAGGTTATTTTATTCCCAATATACCAAACCAAGTGTCCTTAATAAGATATCTAAAAGGAATTTTTCAAAGAATAAGTTATCATCTTAATAGAGAACTTTTAATTTTCTTCTTATTTTACCACCATCAATTATATTCCCAATTTTAAAATATAATTGCACCAATATATACCATATAATTAGAATTTATTATGTATATTAAATTATATTTCTCCATCTGTTCCTCCTTTAAATGGGATACCAAACAATCACTCGTGGTAGACTACCACCATGCGAACTAATGCAATTTGTTTTCCATCATCCCCTTCCATGGATAATAATAATTATAAACTAATGAATATATATAATACAAAAAGAATAATTAATATTTTACAAATTTAATATGTCATCTATATCCTTAACCTTTCACCCTTTAATAAATGATAATGTTTCTCATGTGTATGTGTGGACTATAACTTCAATGAAGTGATTTGATTCCTTTTTCTTGTCAAATTTTCACATATGATTTTTAATATGTTTATAATGAATATGTAAAAAATTTAAACAATGATTATAATTTTTGATATTACTTAACCATGATCAAGTCACAAGAACTAGAACTTCCATGAAAAAACATGTATGAGAACAAATGTAGTTAACACCTAAAACAATGACAATAGTGAAATATTGTTATTAAACGTGTGATATGATTTTATAAGATGATCATATATGATTTTATAAATATAAACATAGTTATGGTATGAATTAATAAAATGTTTATTAAATTTATACAAGTGGATAAATCATGTTCTACTAAGTAGAAGTGTGTGGTAATAGAATTCATATCAATTTACACTCCAATTTGATATATTTTTTATCACGAACCAATTTTAATTTTATGGTTTATATAATTCTCATTTTACGTATTTAATGGGAATTTATTTTTATTCATGGTGATTAATGTTTTCATTAATGTTTTCCCTCTTAATGAGTTATACTTTAAAATTTACCAAAGTCTTTAAAATTTATTTAAAAATCACAATTTTTTGGGATTTCATATATTTTTCATTAAAGTATTATTATAATACATAATTTATAGACACAAACTATTTTGCTTTGATATAGATACTTAAAAAGTTTCCATGATTTCTTAAAACAATTAATATCTTCATAACAATAATTATGAAAATAAATGTTTAATAGAAAATAAAATATTATTTCCTTTTATGATTGGGTATATTTTTCTGCAATGTTCATATTTTTCAATTTTTTTTATAAAGGTCCTTTTTATTTAATCAAATGATTTATGAAAGAAAATTTATGTTATCCTTTTATTTAAAAAAGTTTTGAATGAACTATTTATATTCTTTTTAAAAGGTCCATTTTCAATTTCTTTATAATAATTCAAAATGAATTCCTCTTTTTAATGTATTCGACATTAACTTTTTTTGCACTGCTAAAACCATTAAATGATATTTAGCTACTTATACATGTTTTTAGTGGTTTTAAAAAGAAATTTATCTAATGAAAAATTATTTTATACATTTAACTTTTATTTTCTCATATTCTCTAAAATAATTAATTTTACAATAGAATATACTTATTTAATGTATTAATGGTCATATGTAATCTATTGATCAATTTTGTGGTCATTAAATTTCTCTTAAAACATTCACATTGTTGTTATCATCTTTTGTTGGAAATTAATTTTATATTCCATATCCATATTTTTTGTATAATGGATATGATCTTTTTCTAAACTGTATATCATTTCTATATATGTTTTTTTGGTTTATAGTTATTTTATTGACTAGAGATATACTGATATTTTTTATTCTTTACTCAGTACATTTATTTTTTGATAAGGAATATTTTTTAAGAATTAAATTAATCGTTTAATAAATACAGAATATAATTGCCATAAAGTGATGGGTGAGAATGAAATTACATATCCCCTTGATGCATCAACATGTTTAATGAGACAAATCCATTGAGTAGGATTATAAAATTGGTTTTTTGTTGTAAAACTAACCATTTTCATAAACTTTATTAGCATAAGGCCTTTATAGTAAGATATCATGATGTTTTCCATTATACACATCCTTCATTAAAAATTTAGTTATTATTATCCATGAGATTATTACTTCGATAATATCTATGGATTCATTTCATTCATAAGTTATTTATTAAATCACATTACTTTGAATTTATTTAGATTTATATATTGATTAAAACTAATTTATTACAGATAGTTTTTTCTTTACTGAAGTCTTATTTAGTGTTTGATCTCACCCTTTTTTTTGTTTTCCATTCCCAAGGATATTAAGAAGGAATCGATTAATGTTTTTTTTGGATAAATTTTTTTACTATTAATATTTTTATATTTTATTTCTAACATGAAAATGAGAATAATATTTGAATCTAGTAATTTAATAATACCAAATTGATCAATCCATGTCGATGTGGTATATTGTGACCCTACTTTTTATTACACAAATATTTTATCATTTTAATGATAAAAGCACAATATTTATACATTCAAGGATCAAAAGGTTTATTATCTTGAGAAAATTATGATCATTAAACAATATTAAATAATATAAAATATATATTTATTTAATTCACTATTCATTATCCTTTTAAAATTTCACGTCCTCTTAAGTATATATAGACACCTAAGGATATACATCAAATAAAGGGTCAGTTAAAAGACCAGTAAGAGGAGGAATAAGGGTCATCAATTGGTATAACATGGATGAGAATAATCATCATTATCACATCATAAGAATAAAATTATTATCATATAAAATAGGGAAACAATAAAAAAATGTGAGTAATGTTTCATATGCATAAAATGAAATATCAGGTAATAGTGGTCAACTAACACACATATTTGTGAACAACTCTATCATTTTAATCACACATAACATATGTGTATAAATCAAAAAATCATCATTGTGAATAAATAAATAATCATTTTCATTGATATTTTACATAATTTCATCAGATAAATAAGATTAACTAATGTATTGGAGGGTTATATAATTCATTTTCTATCAGTAAAATCATAAATTCTCATAGTCATGAATGTGACATAGAGCATATGTCAATAACAGTTATAAAATAAATCGAAGGAATATAATGTGTGTCATAAGGATTTCATAAATTATAATTTCATGAATAAATAATTTGGTTCCCAAATGAATAATGGAAAATATACATTTCCAAAAAATATCATTATTCAGGAGTAGACAAGATGAATTTCTAGATAAGTAATATATGGTGATTCAAAAATTGAAGTTACATTGATAAGTGAATTTTTATAGAGAACATTTTTTCCTAGTAGAAATATGTATAACCCCAAAAGAAAATTTTAAAGGAAATTTTAATGTCATAATATTAAAATTCATAATTTGGAAGATAGGATAACCCAAAGAAATGAATTGGGCTTGAGAATCCCCTTACATTAAATCCCTCTTTATTTTGTCAATATTATAGCTCATTAATAATAAAAGTAGGACTATTAAGAAATATTTATAGATTTGAATTATATAAATTATTTCCAATATTTTTCCATTATAATTATTGGACCCAATTTTATAATAATCATTAATCATTAATTGTTTTAATATCATTTTTTCAACAAATTTTAGATTTTTTTGGATTTCACTATTTTACATCATATTAATAAATACATAATTAAAATTACAAACAAAATATTGGAATAAATTTAGTTATATATTTATATATTATATATAAATTTTACTATCCATCCATTGTTGATTCAATAAGGTTTTCCTTATGAATTTTCCATTCCTTCATACTTTGGGGAGATTGTTAAGTCATTAAGGCTTTCCTTATGACTTTATAATTCCACTTGTTTTGAAAATCACAAACAACTTATCTAAAGGAAAATCTCTTTTTACCCCTTGTTTTACTTCTATAAGGAAAATTTCCTTCCCCAAGGAAATTTATCTTCACCATGATTTTGTTACCCATATCATAATTTTTCTAAGTGTAAAATTCGGTTTGAAAAAAAAAATCTCGGAATCCTATAAATACATAGATAAAAATCATTTTGTTCTAGGATCCAAATTTTTAGAATTCTGGTTACGAACACTTCTGAGTTCAGAATCTGAATTCTGAATCAGAATTCTGGTTACAAACTTTCATAGTTCTGATTCCGAATTCTGAGTAAGAATTCTGGATACGAGCTTTCTGAGTTTTGACTCTAAATTCCGAATATGAATTCTGGTTACGAACTTCCCTATGTTCTGACTCCGAATTCTCATAATTCAGACTCTGAAATCTTATGAGTTCTGACTCCGAATTATCATGAACTCTAACTCTGAACTTTGTAAGTTCAGGTTCCGAATTCTTATAAATCCAGATTCCTAATTTCCTTGAAATTCAGACTCTGGAATTCTATAGAATTTAGGTTCTGAATTCCTACAAAACAGAATCATAATATCCTTGTATTATAGACACTGAATTCAATTTTTTCTTAGACTCTGAACTTTCAGTTTCTTACATTCCGAATATTGGATTTTAGTTATGTAACCATATTTTTCTTACACCTATTTTTTTATAAAATTATTTCATGATTTCAGTTACTAACTAACTGTTTTTTGATTGACATGTGTACAGGTCCCTCCAAAATTAAAAGAAAAATATGACCGTTGGTGGAGGGAGCTGACTGTTGTAGTCATGCCTATAAATAGGATATCATTTGAGAGAGCTCAGAATAGTTCTAAGACTCTAGATATTACATGTACTGACCGACATTTTGAACTGGGTTAAAAAGTGGGGGAAATTGAACTTTTTCAATTACTAAACCGGTCTAATTTATGACCCGGATTTGGAACCAAATTCCAAAGGTTGAAACCCTTATTTTTAATGTTTTTGGACATGGTAGAATGCCCGTTATGTTTCACGAGTGTCTTTGAGGGGTTCTGGGAGCGTCAGACCCAAAGGAAGCTGGTTTTTAAAGTTCAGCAGAAGGCGCACTGTGGGCATCTAGTTTCTCAAACCGTGCGGACCAAATCGTGTGGCTTAAATTAGGGAGACAGAGGAGTCCGCACAGCCTGCGCACGGTTTCCCCAAACCATGCGACCAGCCCATGCGGGGTGTCTTGGTTTTCCAATGGGGGATGTAAGGTTGGCGCACAGTTTTCCAAACCGTGCGGGCCAAGCCATGTGCCGTGTGCTATTTTGGGTTTTTAAAATATTTTAAATGAATTTAAAATAAAAAGAAATTAAAAATAAAACTTAAACTAAACACATCTCTCCCTCCACTTTCTCTCGTCATACCAAGCGACACCCCCCGAGGGTTTCCCCTTCCCGCACACACGAATCCCAATCGGCCTCCCACCAAGCTTTGATCTTCGTCGATTTCATGAGGTTTCTTCACTGAATCATCACTTTTAGCATTCTCTTCTCCTCTCCTCTCATTCTTGGCCAATTTTGGCTTCTCCCCATGCCCTATTTTCATTCGGCCAAATTCCTAGGGTTTCTGGGTTTTCATGATTCGGGGTTTCTTTTGTTTCTTTTGTTGTAAGGGGATGCAGAAGTTCCCTCAGGATCCCATTGGTGCATGTACGGTGTTCTCCACTGAAGGTAAGGTGGTTTGTGGTGGTTTCGGTCTTCCGGGTTGATTCTGAGGTAAGGTTTTAACCAGTGTCTTGTTTTCACAACTTCTAAATTAGTGTCTTAGGTAATTTTAGAGGTTCCTGGTTTGTTTTCCATAGTGCATTGGCAGGTTCGGGTTGGTTTCTCTTTGCCGGAGCATAGGTGGATATTAGTTAGAAAGCATCAAGATCCAGAGTGGATGGATGGATCCACCTTGAGGTAGGATCCCTCTACTTGGCCCTTTAATTTAAAGTAAAGTATTAAACAGTTTAATACTACATTTGACATAGTATTTTTTCTATAAATCTTGTTTTGATTAGACACTACATGAAAAAGAGTGTGAAATGCAGGATAGGATAAAAGGGTTTCTTGGTCACTAAACTAATGATTTAATAATATAACCCCTCGATCAGAGGTGTGTTGTCTTCAAGATAAGAATGTTTAAAGTAGACATTTATGCTTGCCTTCTTGTTCTGCCTTACTATAATTATTAAATTACATGTTTACCTTCTTGTTCCTTTGTTGTTGAATTTTCCCATGTGAGAAAAGGATTTGCTGCCATTACAACCCTTAATGTATTTGAACCATTGAACATAGTTTCTATGTTCTAAGAAGGTAAATGGTTGGGTTGAGATAAATGGAACAGTTAGAATGACTTATAAAAGATAATGACAGCCTTTAACTAAAATGGCTAAGACACTTTAACCGTGAAACAATTTTCCATGCATAGGAAAATTGAGGGAGATGGGATGTGTGTGAATGTTTTCATATAATGAATAGCTCCTTGAAATGGGTTGGTGTATAGTTAATGACTTACACGATATGCCTCTACCTCATGGGATGTATTGGATGTGACCAAGCCCATGTTGGTGTCAAAATTGAAATGCTTAAGATGATTTACCTTAAATATAATGTCGAAGAATGTGATTGTGCCACTTGTATGAATATGAACTGTGTTAAGGTTTGGGACTGTTGTATGACTATTTGAAATGCCTAAGATGTACTGCCTTAGGAATTCTAATGTAACTGTGATAATGATTATGAGTGATTATGGATGGGAGACATTCATACCCCATGCCATATACTTTGAATGATTATAGATGAAATCCATTCATACCCCATTCCATCTACTTTCAATGATTATGGATGGGAGGCATACATACCCCATGCCAACATATTTTGAGTATGGGTGGGAGCCATGTCTACCCCACGCGAGATGTGATCTATATACTTTTATGTAAGGGAGACATTCTTAACCCTTGTCAGCATACCTATAGGGACGAGAGGCATTCATACCTCATGCCCACTATTCTCTATACATGTATGGAAGGGAGGAAATATTACCCCTTTCCAGCTGACCTTTATGGACGAGAGGCATTCTAACCTCGTGCTCGCTAATATTATTAATGGGTGGGTGTAATTCTTACCCCATGTCATCTATGATCTAAATGCTTATATATATATATGGTGACAAGATCAGGATACTTTACTGGAAACGAGCCGAAGCTGGTATAGCCTTCAGGGGTCTTTAGGGAACTTGGACGGGTGTAGTTTGTCTATGTTGTCCTGCTTATTGAATTCTGTTATACCTGCTTACTTCTTTAATTAATATTAAACTATCTATTTTGGGTTAGACACTGGTGGTGCTGGCCTACTGAGATTCATATCTCACCCCCTACTCAAGCCACCATTGCACCGGGGTACCCGAGTAGACCTTTCTTTATTGAAGGACCTAGGTTGAATCGTTGCATTGCACGTACCTGGATATATGAGCAATGGACTGAGCCGGATCTCGGGATGCTTAGGAGATCGTCATCGTGCCATGCTTTCTTTTCCTTATTCTTTTTCATTTTATTGTGAGAATGCTGTATTATTTCTTGTTTTAACTGTGTATCATTCATCATCCTTGTATCGTGTAAACCGGATTTGGAAACGTCTTGTAAAAAAGATCACTATTTGTATTCCACTGATATTTGTTCATTGTTTATCTATTACTTATTCTACTACTAGTGTTATTTATTTTTAGATACTGTTGTGAAACTCTAATAAGAGGGTATAGTCTCCCCACTATCACCTCCCAAGACCCTCGCTGCTAGTCGGCAGCCTCTGGCATAGGGGGGGACGCGCTTGAGGCCATGTGGCGACCGGTCTGGCCAACGATTTGATGGCCAGCCGTGCTGGAACATTACAAAGTTGTATCAGAGGAGTTTTTTTCAGGTTTGTTTTACTATTTAGAGACATTAGACATTGATAGGAATGAGATGGAATTTGGTAATAATCTATTATAGAGAGTAGCTAACCCGTGTACAGGGAAAACCCAAATTTCCTTGAATGAAATTTATATTTTAATGATTTTGACTATTAAAATTGATTTTATTTCACCATTGGTTGACAAACATGGTTTCTGTTGACACTGTTGATGCAATTGTGGGTTCCATTTCTATTGCAACCCGATGATACGAGGGTATGCCATTTCATGAATCATATATCCACTTTGTTAGAAATCACATGCCATGCATTATTACATGCCATCTTGGATGCATTAGTTGATACCTGATGTTGTGATAGGTTTTGTGGTAGTTATTCCCTGATTCTATGATATAACATGTTTTTGTGTTACTTCTTTCAACAACATGCTAGGTTCAGTTAATATGGAATTAGTTGCTTTGATCAAATTAAATGATTTCAATTACGACGGAAGCAAATTTTCAGTTGTAAGGTGTATGGGCGCCTTATGGTTGGGAAAGGGTAACCTATGTAATCAGATTTCTGAAAAGGGGCTGCTAATGTTTAAATTGTAAAATGAATTGAAATTAGTTTTGAATGAAGGGATCCAAATGCCAAATTGTAAAGTGTATGGGCACTTTATAGGTTGGCAGGTGACCACCTGTATGATAGGGTGATTGTTTTGAGAATTTTAAATTCTGAAATGTGTTTTTTTTTGTATGTTGAGAGCCACTTTTCAACCTATGGAGTGTATGGGCGCTTCATGAGTTGGCAAATGGAAACCCATAATGAATGTATGGCAGGATTATTTATGAGATATTTATTAGTGTAAACATTGTTTGATTTTGACCTGATGTGATTTGGCTTGTTGGGACCCTCGTAGGTCGCCTGAATTATTTAAAAGGAATTTATTATGATAAATTTCCTAAAGAGGGATGGGATGTCTGATAAATGTTTAGTGGTTAAAAGGAAGTTTGTTGAGACTTTCTAGCTTTGTGTTGTGCTTTTTGTTAAAAATGATCAAGTGCCTAATGATTTTTGGTTTTGAATGGTTACATGAAGTTTTTAATGGAATATTTTAAAGTGATTAAAAGAATGAATGTGATTAAATATAAAGGTCTAGGAAATGTAACCTGAAGTGGTGACCTATGTTGAAACCTTGTGTGATGGTAAGATAAGTCTTTCTTGCGAGTGTCTTGAGAAGGAACCATAGGTGTTTTCCATGGGCGTTTGTTTTCTTTTGGAA
Source organism: Viscum album (assembly GCA_963277665.1). Taxonomy (NCBI): domain Eukaryota; kingdom Viridiplantae; phylum Streptophyta; class Magnoliopsida; order Santalales; family Viscaceae; genus Viscum; species Viscum album. The sequence goes on from OY728159.1 coordinate 152,707,283, forward strand.
AATGACTGAAATGTTAGGCTTGAGATCGATGAATTTTCTTTGGTGTGACCAAATGATTGAGTCGACGCTTGTTCTTCATGAGGGGCTAGCCCATGGTTGGTAGTGCCCTTAGAGCTTTTATTCCTTACTAGCGCTATGAGACTTCTAAAATTCTGTACTCTTTAGGTGTCGTTGTCCCTTGTAAGACTTCTAGTTTCTAATAACACCGTTTTTCAGACGGGTGGTCATGCTTCTTTTGATCTTGTTATGGGATTGAGCATTGGGTAATTCCCTATAGACATTCCCCGGGCATGGTTGGTTTCTTGTTGGTTGTTTGACTCCTTAAGTAATGGAAAATTGGTAAGTCTTCGTCCATGTGAATGGTCGTATAAGGTAAAATGACATTCGGCTGAATCTCTTATGTTGTTGTGTACGGTCTTGGGTCATCTCCATGGTAGAGTGACCTGAGTATTTGAAAATCAAGTTTTCCCAATGCTCAGGATGATTTTCGGAAGAATCGGGTGGTTGACACACCAGTCTTGTTTCTTTGGATTCCTTGTACATTTCAGCGTGGTGATCATGGCATAGAGGAGCGACACACATCTGTTTAGTTGTTGATGAACTATTTCACTTATGAGAAGCTGGTATTTTCTTCTTTTGGTGGCACTAATGCTTCTAAGTTGGGATGCATTATGTCGGTTTAGTGAAGTGTGTTCTTCTAGGTATAAGGAACACATCAAGAAGGACCATTTGGGAATGGTGATGTTTTTATGAATACCTTTGAGTCTTGCAGGTGTCGTTATGCGTCGATGCTTTCTCAGTAGCAAAACATCGATCAAGTTCACTATATATGAACCCCCCTTGAAAAACACCATTGGTCATGGAGGACTTCAGTGGTGTATCGCGATTGGTCATGGAATTCATTAGGTGGAAAAGGCATTGTGATCAGTTTAAAAATCATGAGGTGTAGGCAGAAGAAGCCGAGTTTTTTCTTTAGAGACGACCAGTTGTGGTTCGACCCTTCTTCCTTCCAGTAGTCTGGTATGATTGACTGGAATCTGTTTTAATCCTCTTGGTGTACTCTGCTACGTGGCAAGCATTTCCCCTATCTTGATTTTCTCCTAGATACACTAAGAGAGTGTCAGTCTTATGCCACACTAATGATTTTAAATGTTGTCGATCTCTTTCGGTTGTTCTCTTTCGGCGTTGCACGTGGGATATGTGGTCTCTTTCGTGGTTTGATCTTAGAGACTTCACTGGGAGTCGGGTATGAGATTTGGTGAACGTTCTTGTGGAAAATGTGAGATGGCTTGAGAGAAGGCACCGTTGTTCAACTTATAAAGCATCGACCGTTTAATCCGGGCGTCTTCTTCAATAGTCAGCCGGAGTGGCTTGACTCTTTCCACATGGGTTTTGGGGTCGATGGGTAATCAATCATTTGATCATTCCAAAATTATGCTATGTGCGTCGTTGGAATCCTTGGGGCATGCTTTTGAAAGACATTTCCAAAGGATGGTGGAGCTGTGGTTTGAGTTTTGACCACTTAACGTTAAAAATATAATGTGGGAAGTACCTTTTTTTAGTTTCTTGATGAGACGATGATGATTTGGTGTCTCTGGTATGATGGAATCGGTTAAGTGCCATCATGGTGTTCTGGTTGGAAGCAAGCGTTGGCTCGGGTGTTGATGGCTTAAGTGCCTTGTGCTTTTGGTAGGTGTTCGTAGGTGCGTTGGATGTTTGGAAATGTAACACGATCATTTAAATGAATCTTCAAAACCCTTGTTGGTCAAGTGATGTGTGTGTTGTTCCCGACGGCTTCTCGAGGACGAGAAGTTGTAAGGTGAGAAGGTTGTAATGACCTACCTTTTGAACCGGTTTAAAAAGTGGGGGAAATTGAAATTTTTCTATTACTGAACCAGTCGAATTTATGATCGAGCCTCAGAACCAAATTCTGAATGTTGAAACACTTCTTTTTAATGTTTTTGGACATGGGTGAATTCCCGTTAAGTTTCTTGACTGTCTTGAGGTGTTCTGGGAGTGTCTAACCCAAAGGCAGCTGATTTTTAAAGGCTAGAAGAAGGTGCAAGGGGGGAACAAGGTTTCTCAAACCATGTGGCCCAAACTGTGCGGCTTAAATTAGGGAGACAGAGGAGTCTGCACAGCCTGCGCATGGTTTCCCCAAACCGTGTGACCAGCCCGTGCGGGGTGTCTTTGGTGTCTAGTGGGGAACGCACGGTTAGCGCACGGTTTGACAAACCGTGCTGCCCAAGCCGTGCACCATGCCCTATTTTGTGTTTCTAAAATATTTTAATGAATTTTAAATAAAAATAAATTAAAAATAAAACATAAAGTAGACACACCTCTTCTGCCCCTTTCTCTCGGCAGACCACGTGACACCCCTTGAGCGTTTCCCATTCCCGCGCACACGAAGCCCAAACAGCCTCCCTCCAAGCTTCGATCTCCAGCAGATTTCTTGAGCTTTCTTCACTGAATCATCATGGAAAGGCTTCTCTTCTCCTCTCCTCTCATTCCTGGATGGATTTGGATTCCCCCCATGCCCTATTTTCATTCATCCAAATGCCAAAGGTTTGTGGGTTTTATTGATTCAGGGTTTCTTTTGTTTCTTTTGTTGTAAGGGGATGCGGAAGGTCCCTTGGGATCTTGTTGGTGTGTGTACGGTGTCCACCGCCAAAGGCGAGGTGGTTTTTGGTGGTTTCGGTCCGCCAGGTTGATTATGAGGTAAGGATTTTACCCGTGGCTTGTTTCATAGCTTCTAAATTAGTGTCTTAGGTTGTTTTTGAGGTTCCTGGTTTGTTTTCCTTAGTGCGTTGGCGGGTCCGGGTTGGGTTCGCTTTGCCGGAGCATAGGTGGCTCTTAGTTAGAAAGCATCAAGAGTCGGAGTGGATAGATGGATCCACCTTGAGGTAGGATCCCTCTCCTTTCCCCTTTAATTAAAAGTAAAGTATTAAAGAGTTTAATACTGCATTTGCCTTAGTATTTTAACTCTTCATATCTGCTTTTGATTATTTGCGGCTTGACTAAGAGTGTGGAATGTAGGATAAGATAAAAGCGTTTCTTGGCCACTAAACTAACAATTTAATAATAAAACCCCTCGATTAGAGGTGCACTGTCTTCAAGATAAAAATGTATAAAGTAGATATTTATTCTTTCTTGATTGTTCTGCCTTGCTATAATTATTAAATTGCATGTTTAGCTGCTTGTTCCTTTGTTGTTGCATTTTCCAATGTGGGCAAAGGCTTTGCTTCCATAACACCCCTTAATGTATTTGAAACCTTGAACAAATTTTCTATATCCTAACAAGATAAATGGTTGGGTTTAGATAAATGGAACAGTTAGAATGACTTAGAAGAGATAATGACGACCTTTAACTGAAATGGAAAAGACACTTGAACTGTGAATCAATTTTCCATGCGTAGGAAAAATGAGGGAGATGATGTGTGTGTGACAGTTTGCATATAATGAATAGATCCTTGAAATGGGTTGGTGTATAGTTAATGAATTACATGATAATTCACTACCTCATGGGATGTATTGGATGTGACCAAGCCCACGTCGGTGTCCTAATTGAAATGCAAAAGATGTTTTACCTTAAATATAATGGTGAAGAATGTGACTGTGCCACTTGTATAGATATGGAATGTGTTAAGGTTTTGGACTATAGTATTACAATTTGAAATGCATAAGATGTAATGCCTTATGCATTCTAATGCAACTATGATAAGGATTATGAGTGATTATGGATGGGATGAGTTCATACCCCATGCCATCTACTTTGATTGTTTATGGATGTGAGGAATTCATACCCCATGCCATCATCTTTGAATGATTATGGATGGGAGGCATGCATACCCCATGGTAACTTATTTTGAGTATGGGTGGGAGCCATTCTTACCCCTTGTCAGTTGACCTATAGGGACGAGAGGAATTCTTACCTCATGCCTGCTATTCTCTATATGTGTATGGAAGGGAGGCATTCTTACCCCTTTCCAACTGATCTTTAGGGACGAGAGGTATTCTTACCTCGTGCCCGCTAATATTTTTAATGTGTGGGAGGTATTCTTACCCCACACCATCTATGATCTAAATGCTTATATATATATGGTGACATGATCAGGCTACTTTACCAGCAATGAGCCGAAGATGGTATAGCCGTCGGGTGTCCTTAGGGAACCTGGATGGGTGTTTGTTATCTATGTTTTCCTGCTTATTGAATCCTGTTATACCTGCTTACTACTTTAATTAATATTACACTGTCCAGTTTGGGTTAGACACTGGTGGTGCCATCCAGATGAGATTTATATCTCACACCATACTAGGGCCACCATTGCACTGGGGTACCTGAGTATACCATTATTTTTTTTCAGGACGTAGGTTGAATCGTTGTGTTTCACATACATGGAGATAAGAACAAAGTATCGAGTGGGAGATCAAGATGCTCAGAAGATCACTATCGGGCCTGTCTATCTTTTCATTAATCTTTTGCGTTGTATTTTGAGCATGCTGTATTGTTTCAAGTTTTCACCATGTATCATTCATCATCCCTGTATCGTGTAAACTGGCTCTGGCCACCTCTTGTAAAAAAAATCACTATTTTTCTTCCACTGTTGTCTTCTCATTGTTTATTCTATTATCTATTCTTCTACTAGTGTTATTTAATATGAGATACCATTGTGAAACTCTTATAAGATGGTATAGTCTCCCCACTATCACCTCCCGAGACCCTTGTTACTAGTCGGCAGCCTCTGGCGTATGGGGAGACATGCTTGAGGCCATGTGGAAATCAGTCCGGCCACCGGTTTGATGGTCAACTGGGACGGGACGTTACATTACATACTGCTGAAGTGATTTCTAGAGAGATACTTTCAGTTCTTCATTCATACTGAACTTCGTGTTCAGTTTTTCTTTTTGCGACTCCAATTGTTGATGTGTACAATCTAGGGCTTTCGGAGATAGGAAGAAAAATGTGCCGACTACCTTGAAGTTCATGGCTTCCTTGCTGAGGAAGAAAGAGGTGCCAACTAACTTAATGTTGAGGGCTTACAGGGATAGCAATACAGACTCTGATCTTTATATCGAGGGCTTACCCTAGTGTGGGTAAGATAGAATTTCTTGAAAGTATAAATCAATGGACATCTATACAAGGTTGTTGGATACCTTTCTCTTTTGGTTAAAAGATTAACCTTGTTACTTGTTTTGTTACAAGTCTTCCGCTGCATTTGTATTGTTGAGGAAAGTATAACTATCTTATACTTCCTTATATTTTTACTTTGATTTAGTTAGATTCTATACGCTTTAAGGTAGAATCTTCATCTTTGTAAACTTTCATTAAGTTTCATTTCCAGAATCACTTTTTCGGAATTGCTTTCTCGGAATCATATTTATTGATTCAAGAAAGTTTATAGATCTAGAGGTTTAGTTAATTACCTTGTTTAACATTGTTAAACATAACCCTCTTTAAATGTTCCAAAGGAATTTTTAACAGAATACGATTCACCCCCCTCTTGTATTTGGAGCATCATTAGATAGTCCATACAATATCTCTATTATTTTGATCCTACATTTGGTATTATAGAGTATATCATACTCAGACATACCATCTCAACAATTGGAATCAGAGTACATGACCTTGAATCCTGAACCTATTCAACAATTGACCTCATAATTTTTGGATCAATCTGAATTAATCTCACAATTAGATTCAGAAGATAATTCATCATCTTCTTATTTTTTTTCGGAATCAGTTTTTCCAGAATCAGTTTTTTGGATTTATATAGTTCTGATTCATTTTTTCTTAGAGATAAACTATTTATTTATTATCCTTGCTTAGGAATATTTTCCTTGTTTACAAAATTTTTCAATTAACAAGTTTTGTGTGGAAATAATTTTCTTAAATATGGAAAGAATCAGTGTTGGTTCCATAGACAATATCAATCCAATAAAAGCACCTATCTTTGATGAAAATGACTATGAATATTGGAGAGATCGAATAAAGAATTTCATTATCAATACTGGTGTTGATAATTTTTTTATTCTTACTAGAAGATATAAAATCCCTGACAAGGAAGTTAATACCTTTACCAATCAATAAAAGCATGAATATCAACAAAATTATAAAGTACGCAATAATTTACTCTTTTCTATGACTAGAAATATATATATCCAAATTTCATCATGTGAAGAAGCAAATTATATATGGAAGAAACTTGAAGTTACTCACTTTGGAACTTCCAAAGTTATTGAAATAGGAAGATCCATGCTTAGAGCTGAATATCATGGTTTTAATTTTCCTTATGGAGAACCCATATGTAATGTGAAACAACGGTTCATGACTGTTGTAAATATTTTACAATTAATGGGTGAGAAAGGATTAGATGATGAATATTTTTTTGATAAGATCATAGAAATCATTCCCAATGAGTGGGAATCCAAGTGGACAACCATAGATGAGAATAGAAAGGTTACTCAGATTTCCTTAGATGAGCTATTTGGAACTCTTCTTCAACATGAGACTAGAATGAAGAGAGATTCTAATAACATAAAGAAGTATAGTGGAAGTGGAAGTGTTTCTTTTACTAATAATTAAAATCATATGAAAGATAATACTCCTTAGTGCGTTACCATATCCAAATATAAGAAAGTTGTTATCCAATACGAATCTAATGGAAGTGAATCCTCAGAAAATGAATTAGAAAATCTTGCTCGAAGGATGAACAAGATAGCTGGACAGAGGAACTTTCAATCCAGATATAAGAAAAAGGAATGGAAAGATAAGAAATATTCCGAAGTCACATGTTATGAATGCAATAGAGTTGGACATATAAGTCTTGATTTCCCCATGATTAATATAAAATAAATAAAGGAAATGCATTCTGAGAAAAACAGAAAGAGTTATTACAAGGATAAAGCTAAGAATGTCGTGAATGATAATGAAACCTGGAGTGCCAGTGGTGGAGACTCTTCAGATGAATCCTCAGATTATGAATCTTCTGGACAGAATAATCTTAGTCAAATAGACAGATTTCATATTGACAATAATTGTTTATTGGCTAAGGTACACACTTCTGAATCTATGACCAATATATCCTTGAATGCTAATGATAGTAAATATTATGACTCTTCGAATGAAGAATCTTATTCTGATGAAGATAATACTTTACCTACCTATGAAGAAGTTTCTAGGTTTTCCAAACCACTTGAGATTGAGAATTCAAAACTCATGAAAAATATTGATAAGGAAAAATCTAGGAATACTACTCTTACTAAGGAGATATCAGATCTTTCTAAAGATATTGATAGGAAAAATTCTGATTTTGAAAGTATTTCAAAAAAAAATTGAGGAAGTAAATTCTAAGAGGAATAAACTTTTTAAAGAGCTAGAAAATGTAATTTCTAAGAAAAATGTTTTCGAGGAGAAATATAGTTCAAAATAAAATGTTTTTGAAGACAATAACCTGATTATCAAACTCAAATCAGAAATATTCTCCTTGAGGAATTGTTTCTCAAACTTTACCTTAGGTAAAGAAAATTTTGATAAAATGTATTCTCAAATCCGACCTCTAAGGAATAGTTCTGTTTTTTGTTATACTAGTTCCAAAATGATTTTTAGAAACAATTACTTTGTTCCTCAAAGTTCCCCATTCTGTACTAAGTGTCAGTGTGGTGGACTGTGGGAAAAGAATTGTTCTCTAAACAAAACCCAATCTTTAGGATTTCATAAAGCATATTTTTCTAAAAATATGTGGGTGCCTAAAATTTTTCTTTCAAAGAATTCCGGATCCAAAGATGTTTGGATTCTGAAAATCTAACTCTTTCTTATTTTCAAGAAAATAGAGAAAGCACCAACATCAATACATGGTACATGGATAGTGGATTCTCTCAGCATATGTCTGGTAACAAAAACTATTTTGAAAATATTATCAAGACGAAAGGAGGAAAAGTAACTTTCGGAGATAGTTCTCAATGAGAAATTATTGGTATATGTAACATTGTTTTTCATGGAAAAACATTGATTTCAAATGTTTTATTTGTTAAAGGTCTTAAGCACAACCTCACTAGAATAATCTAATTATGTAATGAAGGTTACCATGTGAATTTTAGGAATGAAATGTTTTTAGTACATAATTCCAAGGAAGTGTTTATTCTTTCTACCCAAAGGCAAGAGAATGTGTACACACTAAAATTAGAAGACCTTAGGATCCAATATATACCTTAACTTAGTGAAATAGAATATCATTCTTTGTTATGGAATAGAAGGTTAGGTCACTATAACCTTAGGAACTTATGCAAACTTTATAAGAAAAGATTAGTTAAGGATCTACCAGAGCTTAGATTTGATTATTCAAAAGTTTGTGACACTTTTCATTATGTAAAGTAACCTAAATCATGTTTTAAATCATTCGGTGAAGTCTCAACTACTAATGAATTATAGCTAGGGCATATGGATCTTTTTGGTCCAACACAAACCGGAAGAATTGGAGGCAAGTACTATGTATTTTTCCTGGTTGATGATTACACTAGATTTACGTGGGTCTATTTTCTAGAAAATAAATCTGATTCTTTTTCGTATTTCATAAGTTCTAGTGCCCAAGTTAAAATTGAGAAAAAATTTCTACTGAAAACTATTCATAGTGATCATAGAGGAGAACTTCGAAATTATGATTTTGAGTTTTTTTAGTAGAAAAGGAATTACTCATAACTTCTCAGCACCTAGAACACCTCAACATAATGGTGTTGTTGAAACAAGAAATAGAATTATTCAAGAGATAATAAGAACCATGTTAAGTGAATATTCTGTAGCCCATCATTTTTGGGCTGAATTTGTATGTACTACTTTTTATACTTTAAATCATGTTTTTATTAGAAATTTTCTTAATAAAACTCCTTATGAGTTATGGAATGGTAGAAAACCTAGACTTTCCTACCTTAAGGTTTTTGGTGGAAAGGTATTCATTCTGAATACTAAAGATAATCTTCATAAATTCCCACCAAAATCTGATGAAGGATGTTTCTTAGGCTACTCCACAACATCTAAGGCATATATAGTTTTCAATAAAAAACTTGTATTATTGAAGAGACAGTGCATGTAAAATTTGATAAAACTGATCCCTTTGTTTTTAAACAACCCCAACCTACATCCTCAGATGTGTTTTCAAAAACTGATTATCAACATGTGCTAGAAAATCCATCTGACAAGGAAAATGTTCAAGAAGATACTTCTGAAACATTTACCCCAGAATATTTCCTACCCGGTGTTGATGAACTGGTTTTGAAAAACCCAAATCAGCCGTTTCTTAAGAATAATCCGAGTGATAGCATCATTGGTGATGTAAATCATACTGTAAGGACTAGAAGTTCCTTAAGAAATGAAGTAGAATATCTAGAATTCCTTTCCCAGTTAGATCCAAAAAGAACTGATGAAGCATTAGGTGATGATGATTGGATTGAATCCATGCAAGATGAACCAAATGAATTCGAAAGGAATAAAGTATTGACCTTGGTTGAAAGACCTAAGGAAACTTCTGTTATTGGTGTAAAGTGGGTCTTCAGAAATAAGTGTGATGAAAATGGAATTATTGTGTGAAATAAAGCTAGATTAGTTTCTAAAATCTATAATCAACACGAATGAATAGACTATGAAGAAAAATTTTCTCTAGTAGCTAGACTTGATTCTATTCGTATTTTACTTACCTTTGCAGCATTCTTCAATTTCAAACTTTTTCACATAGATGTGAAATTTTATTTTCTTAACAGTTATGTTCAAGAGGATGTTTTTGTCGAACAACTTCCTAATTTTGAAGATACAAAACATCCTGATAATGTTTTTAGACTTACCAAAGCTTTGTATGGCTATAAACAAGCCCCTCGAGCATGGTATGATAGATTACATGATTTTTTATTCAAAATAACTATGTTAAGGGAAATTCAGATCCAACTATTTTTATAAAGAAATATAAGAATTTTTTTTAATTGTTCAAATTTATGTTGATGACATTATATTTGGTTCAACTCATCATTCTTTAACCGATTCTTTTGTGGATCTAATGAAATATGAGATTGAAATGAGTATGATGGGTGAGTTAACATTTTTCCTTGGTTTTTAAATTTCTCAAAAACCAAAAACAATCTATATATCTGAACATAATTATATTAAATATATTCTTAAAAAGTATGGTTATGACAACACTAAGTGTATAAGTACTCCCATTGGTACCTCAAATACACTTGATCTTGATGAAGTTAGGAAACCATTACATCAAACATCTTTTAGAGGTATGATATGATGTATACGTTACTTGATAGCTAGTTGTCTAGACATAATGTCTTTAGTATTCTTATGTGAAATATATCAATCTAATCTCAAGGAATCTCATTTAAAGGTAGTGAAAATAATTTTTTGCTACTTAAAGGGAACCATGGATTTAGGACTATTTTATTCTTTTGGAAATGATTTTGTTTTGAAATGTTTTTCAGATGCAAACTTTGGCGGATGTAGAATATATAGAAATAGTAAATCCAGAAATTTTCATTTCTTAAAAGATTCATTAGTTTCTTGGTCATGCAAGAAGAAACACTCAGTAGCACTTTCCACAGCTGAAGTTGAATATGTAGTAGCTGGAAGTTGTGTGCTCAAGTGTTGTAGATGCAACACACACTCATAGACTATGGTATGACTTTTACCAAAACACAAATATTTTGTGATAATACAAGTTCCATTTCCCTTAGTAAAACCCTTCACATCACTCTCGTGCAAAGCATATAGATATTATGAATAAATTTTTTAGGGATTACACACAAAAATGAGATATCATTCTTCAATTCATCGGAAAGGAAGACTAACTTGATGATATTTTCACATAATATTTACCCTTTGACAGATTTGAATACATTAAATAGATGTTAGGAATAATAGCCATAAGGTAATCCTCCTTGTTAACTTTCTATTGAATCAATCTCCTTACAGTAATAAACACATTTTCATTGGGGGAGTACATATGTAATTAAGTTGTTCATATTTTTTGTAATGAAGTTTCTCATATTTTTTGTAATGAAGTTTCTCATATTTTTTGTAATGAAGTTTTTCATATTTTTTATAATGAAGTTTTTCATATTTTTCATAATAAAGCTCTTCATATTTTTTTGTAATGATGTTTTTTATGTTTTTCGTAATGAAAATTTTCATGTTTTTCATAATGATATTTTTCATGTTTTTCATAATAAAGTTTTTAATATTTTTTGTAGTGAAGTTTTTTCATATTTTCTTAACCGAAAATTTTTTACTTTAATTTTTCGTAATGGAAACTTATGTACTCGAAATTTTCATAGTGGAAATTTTCGTACATGAACTTTTTTTAGTGAAATTTTTCATACTCAAGATTTTTGTAATGAAGTTTTTCATACTGAAGATTATCGTACTAAAGATTTTCATACTGACGATTTTTGTAATGATGATTTTCATAATGAAAATTTTCATAATGAAGATCTGTGTACTCAATTTATTTTTCGTACTCAAGTTTTTTTGGAATCTAATTTCGTTCAAGAAGAATATTCCTCAATACGAATAATTATCCTAACAAACTGAATGATATGATTCTTTATTCAGTTTTTGTAATAACTTTTTACATTCTGTTTGTTTCTTCTGTTTTTAAAATTTCTCGGATTATAGTTTCCTTAAATACGGATGTTTTCCTTTAAAAACCCTAAAAATATTGGATTCAACCAAATTTTCCTTGTGGTTTTTTTTCAACTGTTAGATCAGATCAGAAGGATTCTCAGCCATTGGATTCAGATGAGAAGTTGAACCATCACTTCAACGCCAATGAAAAGGGGGCCCCTGATGGTTGTCCCACATTGTTTCCCAAGCTTTTGCGTGTCGAAGCTCTGCCCCTCTACAAAATCATGTTCCTAACTTTTCAAAAGATCTCAATTTCGAATGTCTGTACAAGTTCCCTCTCAAGATATGTCTTCTGTCAAGCTGATTTTGGAGTGGAAAATATACAGGGAGGGGTTATTACATCCAAACTTCTTCAAAAAGTATGACTCTATTATCTCCTAGAATATCAAGCTTAATGGATGGTAAAGTGTAGACATATCAAATATAGGAGCTCATAATGTTTTGTATCCAGATTTTCTAATAGAATTTTATGATTTATTTTGTTTCTTTAAAGAAGAATGTAGAGAAAAATTTTCATTCAAAAGTTATGGAAAGACATATAAGTTTTCACACACCAAGGCTACTAGGTTGGTTGGGTTATCTTATGAAGGGGAAGTCGAGTTTTTCTCCCACAAGCTGCTGAATGTTCAAGGTAGTTTTGTAAAGGTGAAGGCTATGGAATCCCTTGGACTTACTGATGTCAAGACCACAAAGATTGCACATCTTTCTACCAACAATTGGATCCTACAGTTATGGGTTCAGGGTTTTATCGTACCGAGAAAGGTTGAAAATGATTCTCTTATAAAAAGTGATATGTATTTATTTTATTTTTTAGTAAATCTATGGAAGATCAATATGATGAGGCATATTCTCATTACAATAGAGAATATCAAGAATGGAAATTAGAGAGCAAAAATAATTATGTATCTGGCTCTACTCTCCAAGTTGATAGTTCGGTGCATTCAATATTTCAAGATCCCTAATAGTTCCAAGCTGAAGAATTAAAAAGTAATGCTAATCAGTGATGATACCATCAAGAGTATGAAAGTAGGTTTTTCAAAGGAGATAGGTCAGTTTTATGATCTACCTGAGGATGAGGCATAAGCCATTTTGAAAAACATTGAAGAAGCTGAACCTTCAAAGAATGTTGGAAAGAGGAGGAAACTAAACGAAGTAGAAGAAACAGAGAAAACCCCTAAGGCCAAATAAGCTCAATCCGCACCTCGGAATCCCAAGAAACAGAAAGAGTATCTGAATGAGGTAGTATCCAAATGGAAGGAGGATAAAATGAATAGAAAGGATGAAGAGCCACAATTTGGTCTAGACCCCGAAGAGGCCAAGGATTTGAAAGAGAAAGATTCTGAAGATATTGAGAAGCAAGCCAAAAAGAAAAATATTAATAAGAAGATGTCTGAGGTAGATATTGTGCAATCACTTTTTAAGGATACTGAAATAGAATCCGAAAAAATTCATGTTTTGAAATCTTTCTTAGAAAAACAATTACCTGAGACTCTGGGAAAGAAGTTAATGTCTCTAGAAAAATCCAAATTGAATAAAGTTGAGACGGAAGCTATGGAAGAAGTACGAGAAGCAGAAAACAATAAAAATACAGCTGATTTGATAATGTATGTAGAAGATTTTCATGAAAAGGAAAGTGATTTTGAGAAATTGTCAATCCAGACTTCTCAAGAAGGATCTTCCAGACTTGCTACTTCTACAGTTGAAGAGAAGCCTGAAGAGGAAGTGAAAAAGTTTTCTGAAGAAGAGAGTTTTAATCATCACTTTATTCTTTTTGAAGTCATTGAGGCAGGAGCTAAAAAGGAGAAAATTGATGAAGATAAGATTGTACAGTTGTCTGGAAGTGAGCATGAATCTCCCCGTGAAGAAGCTATTCCAAAAACTGATAAGGGTAACCAATTGATTGTTGATACCCCAACCAAAGATATTTGGAGGTAGAAGGAATCTGGAGGATCCTCTAAGAGGAAGCTGGTAGAGAAAGAAGATGATCCATCTCTAATAAAAATGTCAAATTATGAGTCATCAGCATTAGGACATGATTTTGTCATTCAATCATTGAAGATGCTATTGGACACCATTCCGATCTTTCCTACTATTGACTCCAGATTCCAGATGATTCAGCATAGTATGAATCAGAAATCTAACTTCATATCCATGGTGAGGGATAGGTGTGTAAATATTGAGGCTGATCACAATAATTTCCTTATCAATAATGAAGCCCATAGAATATCTTGCAAGAAAATGACCACTTGGTCGAGGAATATTGCTAAATATTTGAGAGATCTTGATCAATTTCAAGAAGATTTCAAGGAAGCTTTTTATACTGAAGGCACCAAAATCAGGGATCTTATAGATATTTTTGAGAAAAAATTAACTCTTGAGCAGAATGTTCAGACTCAGGATGTCAAAGATTTGAATGGGAAGATGAGTTATGTTTCTTAAAGTTGGAAAATAGAAAAGGATCTCCAGATTGAGATTCAAGAAAAGATAGTAAAGCAAGATGAACTACTGAAGGCTTAGGGAGAGGCTATGAAGGCTCTAGAAGATATGTTCAAAGCATTATAAAAGAAAGCAGAGGAGGATCACAAAGATCTAAAGAAGTTGAAAACCATCGTGAAGAAGTTGATGACCAAGGAGAAAGAAGTAAAATAGATCCAAATTTGATATTTTTTTTGTATATGTTTTTCCTTGTAGAAATACTACCAATATTAAGGAATTTGTGGATGCATGTTTTGTTTCGATGTTTGTACTAATATTTCTCGTACCATATTTTCCATTCCCTCAAACTATTTATGAAAATCACAAAGGGGGAGAGGGAGAAATAATTCTAAGTAAAAGAATAAATATCCCTAAGTAAGGGGGAATTTATCTAATGGGGAGTTCTCATTACGAAGATTTCCATTCTTAAGATAATGAAAATTATCATTTTGGAAATATATAATACAATCCTTAGTGTTCCAAATCCTAAGGGGGCATTAGTCTTATTCAATTTTGACCATTATTAAAGGGAGATGAGTTTTATTTTCAAAGTCTAGAAAAATATTCTCTAAGTACTTTTATTCTTTTTTGTAAGGATGTTGGTGCGTTCCAAAAGGGGAGAGATTGTTGAGTCAATAATGTTTTCCTTATGACATTTTCATTCCTTCATACTTTGGGGTCATTGTTAAGTCATTAAGACTTTGCTTATTAATTTACCATTCCTATTGTTTTGAAAATAACAAACACCTTATCTCAAGGAAAATCTCTTTTTACCCCTTGTTTTACTTTTATAAGGAAAACTTCATTCCCCATGGAAACTTATCTTTACTATGTTTTCATTATTCATATCGTAATTTTTCTAAGTGTAAAATTCGGTTTGAAAACCAAAATCTCGGAATCCTATAAATACATAGATAAGAAGAATTTTGTTCTAGAATCCGAATTCTCCGAATTCACGTTACGAACACTTATGAGTTCTGACTCCAAATTCTGAATTAGAATTCTGGTTATGAAATTTCTCTGTTCTGACTCTGAATTCTAAATCAAAATTATGGTTATGAACTTTCTTGAGTTCTGACTTCGAATTCAGAAACAGAATTCTGGTTACAATCTTTCTGAGTTCTGACACCGAATTGTGAATATGAATTCTGGATACGAACTTTCTGAGTTCTGACTCTGAATTCTGAATACAAATTCTGGTGACGAACTTCTCTATGTTCTGACTCCGAGTTCTCTGAATTCAGACTTTGAACTCTTATGAGTTCTGACTCATAATTCTCATAAATGATGTCTCCGAACATTGTAGGTTCGGGTTCCAAATTCTTATGAATCTAGATTCTGAATTTCCTTGAAATCCAGACTCTAGAATTCTATAGAATTCAGGTTCTGAATTCCTACAAAACAGAATCCAACTATTCATTTATTATAGACTCTGAATTTAATTTTCTCTTAGACTCGAAACATTCATTTTCTTACACTCCAAATATTTGATTTTATTTATGTAACCATATTTTTCTTAGACTTGTTTTGTTATAAAATGATGTCATGTTTTTAGTTTCTAACAAACCGTTGTTTCAGTGACACGTGTACAGGTCCCTCAAAAATTCATGAAAAAATTTGACCATTGGAGGAGGGAGGCGACCTTTGTAGCCATGCCAATAAATATAATCTCATTTGAATGATCTTATAACAGTTCTAAGACTCTAGATATTACATGTGGCTGAAGTGATTTCTAGAGAGAGAATTTCATTGCTTTGTACATACTGAACTTCTAGTTCAGTTTTTCATTGTGCGACTCCTATTGTTGCTGTGTACAATCGAGGGCCTCCGAGGATATGAAGACAGAGGTTCCGACTGCCTTGAAGTTGAGGCCTTCCTTACTGAGGAAGATAGAGGTGTCGACTAACTTAAATTTGAGGGATTGTGGGGAGAGCAAGACAAACTCCTATCTTCGTATCGAGGGCTTACCCTGGCGTGGGTATGACAGACTTTCTTGAAAGTATAAATCAAGGGGACTTTATCCAAGGTTTTTGGATACCCTTATCTTTGAGTTAAAAGATTTAACTTGTTACTTGTTTTGTTACAAGTATTCTGATGCTTTGTATTATTGAGGAAAGTATAACTAACTTATACATCGTTATATTTTTACTTTGATTTAGTCAGATTCTATACGCATTAAGGTAGAATCTTCATCTTTTGAAACATTCATTAGGTTTCATTTCCAGAATCACATTTTGGGAATTGCTTTCTCAGAATCATATTTCCTAATTCAAGCAAGTTTATAGATCTAGAGGTTTTGTGAATTACCTTGTTTAACCTTGTTAAAAATAATCATCTTTAAAATTTCCAAAGGAATTTTTAAAAGTATACAATTCACCCGCTCTTGTATTTTGAGTATCATTAGATACCCCATAAAGTATCTGTATTATTTCGATCCTACATTTGGTTTTATAGAGTATATCATACTCAGACATACCATCTCAACATCCATGAAAGTGGATAAAAAACTTTACTTAGAAATGTATCTACAGGTGGTAAATTGACTATTGACGAGACATTATTGAGAGAGTGGGAAAGGTAATTTTGAAATATATATATATGTGTGTGTTAAATATAATAATTAATGTTTTTTAAAATCATTAATATAATGTTAAATTATTATATAATTAATATTATAATTTTTGGATATAAAAGGGGTGGAAAATAAATTAATAGAAAAATAAAAAATATATAATAATTAATGGAAACTTACCTAATCATATGTGTCTCTTCTTTTGTATGACACTAAAACTCCCTTGATGATTGGAGTAGGATTACTCAAAAATGTCACTAAGGATTATAAGGGTCTTAATTAGAAGGATTTTGGTGTAAGATAGGCATTGGTATATGTGGGATGAGTGATTTTACAAGGGGTGGTAGGGAGGTTATTTAAATATGAGGAGAGAGATATTTTTAGAAAAAAATATAAAATAAAATAATTTTTCAATGTTAAAACTTGGAATAGTGAT
The DNA here is from genome assembly GCA_963277665.1 of Viscum album. Classification (NCBI taxonomy): domain Eukaryota; kingdom Viridiplantae; phylum Streptophyta; class Magnoliopsida; order Santalales; family Viscaceae; genus Viscum; species Viscum album. Next base: position 152,724,437 of record OY728159.1, read on the forward strand.
TTTAAAAAAAATATATAAAAAAATATAAAAAAATATAAAAAATATATTATTTTTTTATTCTCTAAATTTATTCATAATTCTAATTCATTAGTATATTAAAAAGGAAATGGGAAAGAAGAAAAACAATTATTTTAAGGAATCACAATTATGTGTAGGTTTTGGAAAAAAAAATTAGGTTTGGAAATTTATTTTATTTTGTTTTATTGAATCATTTATAAAAATAAATATATCATGGAAAAATATAAATTTCTAGAAAATATAATTACATTATTACTTCATGAATGATGTAATTTAAGATACACCGACTATGTGAAAAATTATATTTTTATGTTCACCCAAAATTTATGTATTTTAGAAAATTACCAAAAATAATCCTTGATTAATATGAACGTGTTGATTAAAAAAATAATATTCATTTTACAAGAAATAATTTCTAACATAGTTTTTTAATCTTAATATAAATATTATGTTTTTCACGAAATCATTTAATATATACTATATAAAAAATTGGGTGATATTTTATTTGAGTTTTTTAAGCATGATGTTTATTTTTTTGAATTAAAATATTCATATTTATTTAATTTAATATTGATAATATCATTTATATAAATATTTAATATTTTTATGAAAAATTACTGCACTAATGATCAGGTTATTCTTCATAGTGGACATCTTAATTTTTCCAATGGCAATGTTACTATTGCAGCATTAACATTACTATTACAATGATCACATTCTCTTCTATATATGAACCTTAATTATTTCAATAAATATTAAATATAATTCCTTACAGGGTTATATATTAACCATTTCTAAGATTTTGATTGGTATACTAATATTTTTTATTAATTTCTAAAGTGTTGGACATCGTTGTGATGATCGAAGCCAATTAGGGCCATACATATTTTCATATTTTAAGGTTTCTATTTTTTTAATTATAATTTTTGGAATTTTAATTGGTTTAACAAGTGACTAATGTAATTATATTTTTTAATGAGATAATTTTTTTGTTTTTTTCTTTATATTTTTTAAGTGTATAGTATTATTAAATATAATAGAAAGCACATTTTTTCAAAAAAAAAATCACTATTTAACACTAGATTTTTACATTACTCCTCCCTTTATAAATTTCATCCTACGAATTTCAACTCATATTCCCAATTGAGAATAGATGAGGCTACTTCTATGTCATTTTTCCACTAGCTCCCACATCACCACTTCCATCTTATGGTTCTACTACAACACTTTTACAAGGTGAGTTGTCTTATTGTGTTGAACATTTTTTACAGTCTATGATATTCACCAGCTTCTCCTCACAACAGAGGTCACACTCCAGTTTTACCACCTTTAGATTTAGTACATGTGATGGATCGGGTATGTACATCCCCAATATATATAAGTGGAAAACATCATGAACATGAACCATATTTGGTGGAAGTTATGTCTACTGCTCATATATAATAGAGGATATTAAAGGGGCCAATGTTCCTTGGAATGAGATTTCCCTTCTTTACAAACCACATAACCCTCTTACATGTTGATATTTGAAGGATATATTTTTCCCCCACATTGAACTCCAAGGAACATCTATGGTTGTCATGAATTTTATTTTTCATAATCGGAATATATTTTATATGATATAGGATGGATTGAAACTTCTATATGACCTCTTGAAAAAGATCAAGTCCACGTATATTGCATTCCCCAACATCATCCCAATAAGTATGAGTTATACATCACTTATCATATAGAGCTCCATATGGACCCATTTGAATACTTTAGTGGATGATTCTATTGTATGAGATGTCAACTAATGGGATATGTTAATCCCATAATTGTTTAAATTCCATTGATTACGATCCTAGAATTGCTATAATCATATTAATAGTACTTTCATATTGACCATTAGTTTGGGGTGATAGGTAATACTAAAACTCAGTTCATTATTCAAATAATGTTGACTACTTCACTTTAATTTAGATGTGAACCTTTATCATGATAAGAAACTATCAAAAGTTGAATCTTATGGAGCCTCACCATATCCTTTACATATAACTTATCAATTTGTTCCATTGAGAAATATAACACCTTGAGATTTTTTAAATTTAATATTTTTTCAAAATAATTTAATCTTTATGGTAATTTTAAATTTACACAAAAATAAATATTGATTTTTGTTATAATTTAAAAACAATATATATGAATTACATTATACACAACCGTAAGTTAATCTTGTGCTACATGAAACACTGACTTGGCTTGCATTACACGAAACACCATGTTTCTGCCAAATAAAGCATTATTATTATATTTATCTGAATGACATATTTATAACTTATGCATTAAACCATTGTAATATGAATATTAATAACTAATTTTATATTTTTTCTCACAAATAAAAAATATTTATAATGAAATGTAGAATTTCTCGTTAATTCTTTATATGTTTAGATTTAGTATTTTGTTAAAGGAACTTCTATTTATGTACTTTTGTGAACAATAATAAAATTAATTTTAGACACTATTATAAATTGAATTTAATAAAATAAAAATCAAATATAATTTTTAATTTCAAAATTAACATAGGGTGATTTTTTAATATTTTTTTGAGATGTTTTATTTTTTGATGAATAGTTAAAAATATTGCATTGTAGTTAAAAATAATGCTTTCATTTAAATAATAATAATTTTTTAAAATTCAAATGTAAAAATATATCAATTGTACATATATAAATCCATTTTATGTGATTATAATGAATTTTATATTGAGATTAGGTATAAAAAAATATTGAACTTTTGAACGTTATTTGTACCGCCTTCTTGCCACATATATGGGATTAGCGTTAAACATAGTTTTGCAGCTTCTTTGAATTTAATTTAAAAAAATTTACATAAATTTTTTTAATAAGTATTATATTTATATTTTAATAGTATTAACTTAATATTTTGGATATTATGAATAATAACATTAGTAAATTTTATTTACCGTGGTTAAGGGTACTTTATATAATTAAAGGAAAAAATAATATTATAATTTTAGCAGAACACTTATCCAAATTTTATTGTATGAGTGGGTTTTAAACAAAGTAAATATTAGGCCAAAATATAACCTTTTTAAGCCACTTGGGTAATAATATGACATTTATTATATTTCATTTAAAGATACGTTAAATATACAATACTAAAAATTTTAATAAGTAAATAATTTTTAATATACGGATATATAAAAGTTAAAACAGAATATAAATATTAATTTTAAATATAATAAATTTATATTAATCATGATAATGTGTTTTTAATTTATATATAAGAAATAATTTAATTAATTGATTTCATAATGATGATGTATTAATTGTTTAATTTAAAAAAATTAGAAGATATGATATTAAAAATATTAAAATAAATATAATTTAAAATAATTAATGTCAAAAATGATTTTTATATATTTTTTTGATATATTATTGAGATATTATAAGTTTTGGTTGGAATTTATACTGTAAAAATGATATTTTTTAGAAGCAAAATAAAAAATAGAATCAAAATCGACACAAGCGATACATTAAAATAAATAATGTTTTATTAAATAATATAAAATTAAAAAAATACATAATTCATCAAAATAACTATATTAAGGTTTAATATTTTTTCAATTATCCATTTGGGGTCTTTTTGTCATTACATAGTAACTATATTAACCCTAAAGAGTAAAAATCCATGTTGTCCTCATAAAACTTATGGGGTTTAACTAAGGGTCAATGTGAAAATATAAGGTTAATATTGTGACCCAAACATATCTAAAAAATAATGTTTTAGAGGATTTATACCAATGATAATATTATATTTTAAATAAATATATTTTTATCATTTTTAAATTCAAAATAAATTTATATTAATTTAATATTTTAAGAGTTTCCTAATGTGCCCCTCACCTCAATTATATAAGAGAACCTCCTCCATCACTTCTTCACATGATATTTATCATTAATAAGTGACCAAAACCTAATAATTTCACTTATAAGCTTCTATAGAAATATTATATAAGTGATTTTCATCTCAAAAGACCAACTATAGTGTCTATAAGAGGAGATGTTGAGGGAGATCATCGAAGAAAATGTAATCCTTGTACCGACTCTTTCATAATTGTTTCTTCTTCTACTTCTTCTTCATGTGTTGATTAAATTATATATTAATAAATATAATATCATTTTTTTTATTTTTTACTGTGAGTTTCAAACAACCATATTCCACCTTTTAATCATCATATGAAAAAAAAGTACCATGCATGTGTACATACAATTTACCCTCTCCACGCTATGTTGTAATTTATTTTTCTTCGCTAATATATTTGGACTGGTATAATTATGGATATAATGTATATAAATAATAAATATTACATGTAATTTAATCTTTATAATTAATATACCATATAATTATTCACCCTTTTATTGTTAAGATAATGATATCGTAGCTCCTGTGTACGTATGGACAATAGTCTCTACAGTGCCATGCGATTCATCTTCCATGTCATCCATTTAAATAATGATTATAAAAATACATATAAAAAATAAATATGAAATATTTTAAATAATATTTATAATTTAAATATATATATACATATATTTCATTTTTTTATTGCATTCAGTACGATAAGAAAACCGAAACAACGTTCATGCGTACGTGTGACTTTTCCTCTCCATGAAAAGTATATTCCAATTCATACATCTATATTATATATATATAAAAAAAAATGACAATGATATAAAAATAATTTTTTATATTATGTAGTTAATTAAATAATTATCTATTTTATAGGATCAATCATAACAACTCAAAACATGTACGATAAACCAAGTGGTTATTACTCAGAATGAGGCTTTAACTTGGAATTGATTATAAATATGTAATATTAAGCCATAGATGAATCATATATGATATATTAAATATTATTATGAATCTTTTATAAGATAATAATTTGTTTAGAATCATTTTATCGGAGTTTTAGAAACATACAGAGGGAATCAAACCTAAGGTAAGGGATTTTTGTCTCATATTCCGTTCTATGTGGCACATGCCTCATAGGCTACTTGTTTCTTCTATGTGGGTTATATAATACCCAAAAATGTATTTAATTTGTATTTACAATAATATTATGTAATTTTTATATCAATATAATTTTATTTCATTCATTTCTCATAATATTATGCTTATTAGAAATTTGTATGGCTTAATTTCATAATCTAATTATTTTCTGAGATTTCTAATATGTATGCATTTACTGGGCTATATTTGCCATCCATGTTCCTGATTCTTAAAATTGTTTTCAAGAATATTTTTTTAATTATTATAAAATTTATTAATGTCATTTCTATACTTGTATAACTTTTTTAATTAAATGGTTCGAAAGGAATATTTTATCATTTTCCTAACGATGTACCTTTTGACTGTTTCGATAAAAGTAGGAGAATATATTTTTTAAAATGACGACATGAATTTAATTTTATGATTTCATAAAATATTAATACCTTTATGATTAACCTACAATATTACAAGGTTATTTTAAAATTAGATAACTTATTTTAAAATTGTGTGACATTTTAATAAAAGAAAACAATTTCAAATAATAAAGGATATTTTCATAAAGAATTATTTTCAGGAGATCCCTCAATATTATTCTCCATATAAGATAACATTTTTAGAAGTTACATATATTTTACTAGGTATATGATTCATTTATTTCATACTTATTCTTTCTATTAATGGTTTATGTTAATGGTGTAATGATATTTATGAAACCCATTTCTTTTTTTTGTGGGTAATGTTATGATTACATAACGTTTATGAAACCCATTTCATTCTAGGGGTTCTTATATGATAAATGAGTTATGTTCTTATGTAACACATATTTATTATCTAATTATGAGACATTTGGGACCTATATCCCCCTCCAATTCATTAATTAATTATTTATATATCATAGGATAGACATAAAGGACCTTTTCTACTAATATGGTCTTGGGAGTGTACCTTGACTACTAAGATGGTTATGGGATAGAACCAGGACTACCAAAATGGATATGGGAGTGAACCATGACCACCGATATGTTAAGGTTAGTGGACCCATAATAATAATATGTCCATGTTACTGATATCCTGTCTTCTATATAAGTCATTTTATATGTTTATCTGTCTTCCACAAATTCCATATTTTATTCCTATGTTATTATTTTATGGATTATGTTATCTTTTTTTCTTATGATTTTTCTGTTTTATGAACTTCCAATATTAATGAAATTATTTCTATTTATGATTTTTGATATTAATGGTATGATATTATATTTTCATGATCATGTTATCATATCCTCTAGTCGTGGATATGTTCACATGTGACCCTTATTTTACCCATACTGAGAATCTGAACAAGCCCTTTCTTATATTGTTTTTATTCATGATAAAAATAATGGTATTATGTTTGATATGTCAAAAAGGGTTGGAGTTATGAAGAAAAAATAAGGAGAAGAATTTGATTTTCTATGAACTAGTTATTTATATCTCCAATTTTCTAAAGACGTTAAACTAATATGATATTTGGATGTGTATTCGTGTAATGTATTATGTATTACATAAAAGTGATGTAATATCTATGTGTGAAATTATTGGGTCATTGTAGTTGGTATTAGGGAAAAGGTTTAGTCAACCTCTAGAAACCAGAATGAGAAAACCATAGTCAGGTACCACTGGGTATTTCTCAGGATATGTTTAGGGGTTTCTCTAAGGAAAAGACTAAGGAGGAGTTAATTTTAAGAAAATGATTTAGAATTTTGGAAAAGGGTAATTTTATTGTCTTCCTAGAATAAAATATATATTTGGATACTATAAGTGGATGTGGATCTGGGACCTATGTACCTAGGGGTAACAACCCTGACAAGGTGCGTTGGGCCTTTCTCGGCGTAACATGGTACATGACAACAGGCCTTACTGCACACCTGGTTTAACACCCCTAGAAGATTTTATTTATGAATTCAGAAACTCTTCATAACCCATAATAAAGGGTTTAAATATATTTTTTCTATTTTTTAGGACCACTAGGTTAAATACCCTGGGGGTGAATCAGGGTATGGTAGATTAAAATAACTACTGCCTTTTGATCCTGTTTCATTATTATAGAAATATATCTTCTCTCTCCTTCCTATTATAAAGTGTAAAAAAATCATAAAAAATTCATAAGACACAAAAATTCTAATTGGCTCCCCATAACATGGCTACGTCCAAGGAGTATACACCAGAAATGTTCCGATGTACCAAATCCACTATAATCGCATTGCTGTTCACAATGATTGGAGTGAACTCACTATCCCTCCTGGTTTACGACCAATCACAATTTAAAATCTCACTAATATCTCAACTTATGTGTTCTCACTTCTTCTTTAAAAGATCCACTCAATGTTAATCGACTTGTAGGTCCCTTCATTATCTCTAATAGATACATCCTACACTGTGTGTAGATGCTCTATTGATATCCCACATTCATCCACTGATGAATAACGCTACACCAAAATACTAATAGGAAACTCATAATGTTTCACAAAACCCTTACTCTATCATGTGAAAAAATTTAAGGCATTGTGCTAATGATTCATCTTTTTCCATGAAACACCCATTGCAAGCAACTTCGGTCTTATGTGCAACCCAAATATTACGTATGTCTTTCTTAGCTTGTGTGCAACACAAAATATTTCGCACAACTAACTTTAAATAAAATTATTACAAGATATGTAGCTCGGATTTTCTCTAAGTGTTGATATGCATAAAATAAGGGGGTAACCTATTATTTATAGGCATCATAGACCCCTGTTTAGAAGATTAATCGTGTCTTGTAAGATCCTCATCGAGTGTGAAAACCCCCATTTGATGTCGCATTGGGTGTTCTAGTTTATTTCGCACAACCTAATCTTTCATGAAAATTTCCCATTATTTCTCACTCTTCATGCCTTTTCCAATTTTGGATGTTATGATCATAAATAAATCCTTATGTGCACGTTTCAAAACCAACTTCAATATTTCACTTAAATTCCTTTTTTAAAAATATGTTTCCCCAATTTCATATTTTGAGGCCAAAAGTTTGGGCAAACAATGGAAAATGGAACCACCTAGTATCTATTATTTTTATATTGACTCAAAATTATCCAATTATTTTTCATGGTTCTTGTTAAATATAATTTGTCAAAAATATCTCTGGGACACCACAACTAACCAAGGGAACCCTCATTGTCCATAAAATACCCTCTTTTTCAACAAACACAATCACCTCAAAAATACTTCAGCGTTACCATGAGGGATTTTTTCCAAACAATCTCCCATTTTGGGTTTGTTTACAACTATTTCATAAAATGATAACTTTTTGAAGAATCATCCATCTTCTACCACAATTAACATCATGAAATTCTGACAGCGATCAATGATTTACTCAACACGCACCCCCACATGACAAATGCTAGGCATGAGAAACCAGTGTATAATGAAATGTTCATCAATGGATCAGGTAATTCAGGACACAAATTGTTGATACCAATATAACACCACCCTTATTCATTCATCACAAACCTCAGCTGTCGTGCTATCTAATCATTGATCGATCACTTCCGGCATCTTCAGATTTCAAACTCCTCCTTTTTCATGTCTTGGGTTCTAGTGTTGTCGAAGCTATGCTATGCATGATCATGTAGAACACGAAATAAACATATAGTCTCATCATGTTGTGCCCCTATCTAATTTCCCCACATTCCATATTCTCCTTGTGTCTTTTATAAAGATATTTTTTCTCTCCTTTATCCAATGTTTCTCCCCCTTTAGGAGTCACTCTTTATCCCCCTTTGTTAGTGAACCCAATGGTAACTACTTTGTGGTATTAAACATTGGAAAGAAAATTGATCAAAAAATTAGAGAAAAACACACCATACACTAGGGAGAGGGGTGCCCACATCCACACTTTTTCAAGTGTAGATAGTCGGCTTGAATCCAAGAGTCTGTTGATACCTCTCAAAAGATATTTTGTATAAGCCCTTTTTTGTAATGTCCACAACCTTTAGCTCTATGGGAACATTCTAAAACTTCACAAACTCATGATCCACCTTCTCTTTGATTAAATGATATTTCATTTAAATGTTATTTGTCTCTAAGTGATGGACTAGATTTTTGTTAAAATTGATAGCACTTGAATTATCTCAATGGATTCCGATTGGAGACTTCACTTAAAATCCAATATCACCAAGATGTTAGTTCATCAAAATAAATGTGGGCAAGAAAGAGTGGCTGCAATATACTCAACTTATGAGGTGCCCAAGGAAATTAAACCTTGTTTTTTACTTAGATAAAAAATACTCAATCTTCCAAGATAAAAAGAACCTCCTGACATAGATTTCCTATCATCTATTGAACTAACCCAATATGAATTTGTGTATCCCAATAACTCTAGAAGATATTTTTAATTATACATCAATCCAAAGTCCACTGTTCCCTTGATATACCAAAGTATATTTTTTATTGAAATAATGTAGATTTACTTGGGATTTCTTTGATCCCTAAATTTTTGTAATGTGGTGAAAACTATATCAGGTCTTATTGTTATCAGTCATAGTAAACTTATTATAATGCTTACATCTTCTGTGATATTAACTACCATTTCATCATCATCTTTTGATAATTTCATCCAAGTAGAAACCAAAGTCTTCATTTCCGTGGAATTTTCCATCCCAAATATCCTCAAAACCTCCTTGGCATATTTCGATTGAGAGATAATTATATCACTCATTCCACAAGTCACCTTTAAACCAAAGAAAACATTAGCTCACCAATCATTGACATTTCGATCTCACTTTTCCTGAATTTGGAAAACTGTCTACACTAAGCTTCATATAATCTAACAAATATTATTTCATCAATATAAACCATCACCATCATCCTTCGATTACAATTATATTTGAAATAAATATATTAATCATCTCCACCACGCTAAAATCCAAGCTTCTTAAAATAATAATCAATCCTCGAGTACCTTGATATTTATGATTGTTTCAACCCATATAACACTTTCTTCAACCGAAAAACATTTTAATCATCATCATTAATGAGAAAACTATTTGGATACTCAATATAAACATCTTATTCTAGAACTCATTCACAAATTCATATTTGATGTCTATCTAGAACACTTTGAACTTCAGTTGCACTATAATAGGCAAGAATAATCTTATTGTCTTGAGCCATTCAACAGGTGATAATGTTTTATCGATATCCGTACTTTCTATTGGGGAATAAAGTTTTCACACTAATCATGAATTTTTTTGAATCAATGCGCCATATCCATTCATCATGTTGGAAAATACTGATTTTGACCCAATGACATTCTTAATTGTTTAACTCGAAACAATATCGTATGAATAATTATTTTGAATCTTATCTATATCTGCATTCATAACATGAAATAGGATTTAATCTTTTGCTGCATAAGCAAAAAATTTCATCTCTACTCGAGATAATAAAGATTCCTACTGTAATGTCTTCATTCTTATTTTTTGAAGAGGAACTGTCTGATCACCAATGATATTTCATATAATTTTTTTTTCTGTATTCATTTGAATCATTGAAGATACAATCTTGATGTCTTCTTTATCATCATTATTATCTTCTACTAAATCAGAATCTTACTCTTATTCTCCTCCTGTGTGGCTTAACTCCTTATCAATTTATTTAGGAAACTGTTTATTCAATTGTTGAACATTTTCATAATTTTTCACTATAGTGATATCATTGTTCTCAACTACTTTTCGCAGCCTTTTTGAAAACATTTATACGATTTTTTTCCTATGTTTCCATGGAATATACCCTCATCTCTATGTGACTCAAATTATAGGTATTTTTCTTTATTGAGAATAATAGACTTACTTTCAATGATTTGAAAGTATTTCACAATTGGATTATTTCCATACCACATCTCATACAACATATTTACCTCATTTGGATATAACAGATCCCAATTAGAAATGTATAATGATGTCAAAACTCTTTCCTTCCAAAATTTCTCTGTTAGGTCATTCTCAAAAAGCATTATTCTGGACATGTTTTTGAGGATTTGATTTATTATTTCAACAAAATTATTCTATTGGGGAGTTCTCACAGAAGAAACATGATGATTTAGCCTGTCTTTATTGAGATATTTTTCTACTTGACTATTAGTGAATTACTTACCATTGTCAGTATGAATCCTCAAATGTTTCGGCCACAACGTCATTTGTGATTCTTTCTGGTACTGCTTTATGAAAATAATAACATCAAACTTGTGAGAAATTACAAATACCCATTCCATACTACTATATAAATAAATTAACAGAATATAATATCTCTTCCCATCAAGGGTTCTCGATGTGATAAGCCCACATTCATCAACATGCCGCAATTCATGGAGTATTTTTGTATTTTGTTCTTTTTCGATGTATGTTTTTCTAATTATATTCTATTATTAACATGAATCTCATGTGTCAGTATGATAACAAGATATCTTAGGGAGGTCTCTAGCTGTATCACACTTTACGAAATCATCCCGGAATGGTAGACATTGATGACCAAGCCTTTTATGCCACAACTTGTTTTCTACCTCTCTGGTTAAAAAGCACATATTTTATTCTTCTATTAAAAGGTAGAGAATCCCCTTTTTTCCTTTTCTCTATAGTAAAACCACACCATCTCTTCCTTTGATGATAAACTTATTCTTAGTAAAACTTATATAATTCCCTGAGTCACCTAGTTGAATGACGCAGAACAAATTGAAACTGAGACCTTATACAACTAAGACATCAACACGTCTTATTTCTTTGTCCACAAACTTGGTCTTTCATGATCCAATTATCTTCAGACCTTCATCATTTACAAATATAAAAAATAATTCTTTGTCATATTTTATTCCTATAACTAGATACTTATTCCCTATCATGTGGGATGTGCAGCCACTATCAAGGATCAATACTAAAGAATGGGTTGATGGTTTAAGGAAAATTTTAGCAACCACTGCCTTTCCAGCTCTCTTCTTCTTGTTTCATGTTTTTGTCTTCATACATTTCATAGAATGAGATTTCTGATATTTATTAGAGTATGATGGAAAAACGTTATCTTGCAAGGATGAAAATATATTTTTCATTTTCAACTCTCCTATTTGTTCATTGATCTAAGGATTATGAACATTTGGGTTCATATATAACACACTAATATATATGATGAATGTAACATATCTAGCCATGTCCCCAAACCCTTGAAACCAAAAGTAGTGCCCCTCAAAATATTCTCTAGTGTATCAGTCTTTCTTTGGATTCCACTACTGTTTTTGTGCCCTTTGGTGCCTTTTTCCTATAGAACACACATTTGTGAGTGTCCCATATTTCCAAATCAATTACACATAATGAAGGGTTTATTCAGGTGTATCACTTTTTTGTGGATTTTTTTCACTTGGGTTCTCTTGATCTTATTTTTTAACTTCATACCCACATCAATATTAATTCTCGGAATGGGTGCATGATGTCTGAATTCAACCTTGTCTACTTTCTGTTTTTGATCAAGCCCCACACCAGCCTTATTGTCTGAAAATGATTCCTACTTCTTTTATGATGGACCAATCTGCCCCTAATCATCTTTTCAACCTTCTGAATGATCTTACATCCTGATAACATATTTGTAATAAATTGTTTTTGTTGGTCCTTAACTTTTCATCATAGATAGAAAACTTCCTCTTCAAGACCCATGATATGCTTGAATTGATCTTTCACTGTGTTATTCAAGCCATCGATCTACCTCTTTTATTCTTCAACCTTGATTTTATACTCACTAACTGATTCTGTGTCCTCTAGAGCTGATGATTTGAGTTTCTCAATGATTTCCAATAAGCCAGACTTATCTTCTTCTTGTTACTATATGCAGTGTTTTTTCACATGAACCACATTGTTGGATTTCATTATTGGTCCCTCAAAACACTTATCACTTCAGGAGAGGCATCTGACTCATCTTAAATATCAGGTTTTCATTTAACTTATTTTTCATCATTAATGACAGGTTGTTATTTTTCATGAGCACTACCAATAATAGCCACCATATCATTCTCTTCATGATCTTTAAAGTTATTTATCACTTCTACCTGTTCAACCTTATATTAATATGAATGATCACAATATTGGGAAGGAAGATTATTCTTCTTGAATAAATTTCTCTTGAAATGTATCATACCTTTCACATATGCCGAAGACATCTTCTTGGGAATTTCAACTTCATCCTCATCATCTTCTTCTAACATTGTGGGGGGAATCTTGCCGAAAGATGACCAACCTTTCCATACCAACATCATGAAAGCGTATGTTTCCCTATGAACTTTCTTTTTCTTCTATGTTGATTGAATGAAACGAATGGCATCACCTCATCTGTCTCTTCATCTTATGGAGAATATTCAAAGGTGAGCTTCATCATGTCCTTGAATTCCAAATCTTTAGATTTCCCTTTTTCCGTAGCTTCATTATCATCATTTCTCATTTCATATTCTACATGGGTATTTTTTATGTTATCCAGTTTCTTCTCTTTAATATCATTATATTTCAATATTGAAACTTTCATATTGAACCTATGTGGAAGTTTCCTCAAGATATGCTTCACAATATTTATGTCTTCAATGGATTCTCCAAGACCTCGCATGTCTCCCACTACAATATTTACTAAGTACAATAATGCATCAATGTACTCATTCTGGTTCATTGTCATATTTTATAACATGCTCAATGTTCTTACAACTTTTCCTCTCTCACCTCTGAATATATTTCATATATATTCAATATATTTTTCCCACATGACATGTGTTATTTTGCATGAAATCACCTTCATATAAATAGAATTGGATAGGGATCCCCCTAATGCGTTAATTCCCTTGGTGTCAACATCCAATTTCATTATCTCAGCATCTAATAGAGCACCATTATTGATGTTGACTGAGATGCTATACATTGCTTCAGTAACACATCCATTCCAAAATATCGGAAGTAGTGTTGTATCTAATTCTTCCATATATGAAATTAATTACAGTCAAAGATCAATATCCATTTTTTGATTGATGACCTCCATTGAGAGAGAAACATTAATATTAACCTTTCACCCTGATACCAATTGTTAGGTATACAAGGATAGATACCCTGGGGGTGAATCGGGGCATGACAGATTGAAACAAATGCCTTTTTTGATCTTGTTTTGTTGTTATAAAAACAATCTTCTCTCTCCTCTCCATAGTAGTGTATGAAAAAAAATTAAGGCATGAACATGAAATATCAATTTTAATCGGTTCACCCTAATGGGATATGTCCAAGGAGTATACACTGGTAATGTGATGATGTAAAAAATCAATTATAAGCGCACTACTGTTTACAATGTCTGGTGTGAACCCACTATCCCTCCTAGTTTACAAACAATCACAATTGGAAATCTCAATTCTCTCTCAACTGATTTGTTCTCACTGCTTCATTATAATATCAAATCATATTTTATAGTCTTGTAGTTCCCTTCATTATCTCTAATGAATGAATCATAAACCATATGTAGATTCTTTATTGATGTATCACTTTCATCCACTAATGAATACCACTTTACCATAGAACTACTTGGAAAGTCCAAATATTTTTCACAACCCTTACTACATCTTTCATGAATTATTCCACATTTTTCATGAGACACACTTTTCTCACAACTTCAATCTTACACGCATCCCAATTCTGATACACAACTTTCTTATCTTGCGCGCAACACAAATCTATCATGAAACTCTCTTTTCTTAAAATTTTTATGCGATCTAGAGTCCATATTCTCTTTAAGTGTTAAGGTTCATCAAATTATGTGGGCACATCTTATTTATAGGAATCATTAAACCATACAAAATTTTTTCCCATGTCTTGAAAGATCCTCATCGAGTACACAAAACCCCATTTGACGTCGCATTGGGCGCACATGTTTCTTTCATGCAACCTCTTCATTCACACACAACTCCCATTATTTCATGCACTTCATGACTTTTACATTTTTATATGTTATGATCCTAAATAATTACTTTCACCAAAGTTTCTAGAACACTTTAAATATTGCAGACAAACTCCTTTTCCAAAAACTCATTTCCCCATTTTCTGATTTTGAGGCCCAAAAATTTGACAAGCACTGGAAAATGACACCACATTTTATCTGCTCTTTTTTTACCACCACTAGATCATATATTCCTTTCTCATGGTAATTATTGAATATAATATGTTAACAATATCTATAGAATAGCACAACTGACCATGGAGACCCACTTTGTCAACAAAAAAACCCGCTTTTTCAAAAAACACCATCACCTAAAAAATGCATCAGTGTTACCATGATGGATTTTTGACGATCACTAAGAATGTCCTAGGATAAGAAAAATGTGTCATTTATTTAAGAATTAAAATCCAAGATTTAGGCATCATATATGTTAATCTCTAGGAATATGAGGTGATTTAATATGATAATTATTTTTTACTCTATGTTTTTGTTTTCAGTAGATGTCTAGATCCTAAAGGAACCATGTTAATGATAATTATGATGGGTAATAGAATGGATCTATAATATGGAGTTCGTGCCCACTTCTTTTCAAACTATCTCTTCTATTTACCCCCACTGACGGCACGTGGTCTAGGGTTTTGGCACCGAAAACCTTCAACTCGGGTCCTTCATCATCCACTGACGCATTGCGCTAATTTATTTGGACTTCTGGTCTTCCTTCCAGGGATGGCGGTGTGGCGTCTTCCTTTAAGGAGGCCCTTTGTGGTCAGTCTAGGGGGGAAGTGTGTGGTGGCTTCCCTGAGGTTTCCTCGGTTACTGTGTTGGATTCGCGGGATGATTCTGGCTTGGTCTTAGAGATTCTGAAGGTGGCCTTTGATGAGGTGGTGGTCTGTCTCATATGGACCATTGTTGCTCAGTTTGGGATGACGAAGCCGTCTCTCTAGGAGGTTAAGAGTTTTGTGTCTTCCTAGGGTCTGGAGGCTCTGGCTCAGGTTTTGGTTATCCATCGTAACGCCTTCTGCTTAGTCTTGGATTTTGAGGCAGACTTTGTGCATGCCTGGTGTAAGTCTCCTCGACTCCTGGGGAATTAAACGTTCAATTTGTCAAGATGGTTGAAGGAGGTCCACAGAGGTAAGGAATGATCTCTTGAGGTTGTGGGGATCTCTCTTCTAGGTTTCCTGCGGCATTTTCAAAATGTCTTCTTGCTCAAAGCTATCAGGGACCCTCTTGGTAGCTTCTTGTGCATGGGTGATAACACTCGGTGTGGTGCAGATGTGTCGGTAACATAGATTTGTGTGGAGATAGATCTTGACCTGCCTCTATTGCACAAAATCTCTCTAAAGGTGGGAGAATACTTATCCTTGAATCAAGAAATAATCTTTCTTTTTCTACCTCATTTCTATTACCACTGCTCTCTCCAAGGGTACTCAGTGACAGTGTGCAGGAATCACAGGCATGGGTCATTCGGGGGGCATCGTCAGCCCCTAAATTTTGGGAACAACAGGCTATGTCCAAACCTTGGTCTGGGTCTTCCTTGCCCCACATTCTGTCAAGTTCTCAGTGTGATGTTGTATCCAATGGTTTTGGTCAATCCCCCAGGGGTTCCTCATTAGGTGTTTTAGCTCCTGGTGTAATGATCACAGGCGGCACTTCCTTGTTGGATCTCGATTCTGAATGTTCTTCCTTGGTGAAGGTGGTTCCCCCTCTTCCTCTTGATCATCGTTCCTCATTCTTCGGGTTTGGTTCAGTTCCCTTTTAGGCTCTGTAGTTCTCTTGCATGGGGTTCACAGTGTGCTTGTTGGCAGCATGGATTTGGGTAATGGTGGAGCTTCAGGCGGGCCTGGTCTGCTTTCCTCCGCTGGTCCCTTTATTATTGAGGCAAGGAAAGAGGTACCCTCCCAAGGCTTTCTTAGTTTACCCAATGTTCTTCTATTAGAAGAAGATGGTGAGAGTTCTTCTGGAAATCCTTCAGAGAGTCAGTTTCAACAACATGAGGCTATAGTAAGGGGAATGCATGAGGGCCTGGCTCCTCTTGTGTTGACATCCTATGATTAGTACTTCCCCCCATGTGAGGTGAGAAGATTTCTACAACAGAGTCGTTCTATCTAGATTTCTCCAATAAAGCTCATTTATTCACCTTCTTTTAGGTTATGTTCAAGGGATAAAGATAGATTATTTTAGGAGTGGGGTTATTCCTCTTTAAATGAACCCTTTGCACCAGGGGGCACTACCGAACCTCTTATTTGTCAATGATTAAATTCATCATTTAAAATGCCCATGGGCTAGGAGCCTAGGTGAAGTCAGACTTCTTATCTATATAGGTAAATAAACACAAGGACTCTATTGTCGCTATCTTGGAGCACAAAAAACATCCAGCAAAGTTAGGCGAGTTTACATAGAATGTTGGCATGAAGGGGGGATTACATGCAGATCTGACCAATCACCATAAACAGATTTTTTGGAAGGAAGAGGTGTTGGTTGATTTTTTCCAGGATAGCTACTAGTTCAATACTGTTAAAGCATCCATATACACAGAATATATTTTCTTATCCGCTGTGTATAGGAGATGTGAGGTGAAACGAAGAGAGGTGCTGTGGCAGGAACTCTATGGCTTCGACCAGGGGAATTACCCTTGGTTTTTGGGAGGAGATTTCAATGTTATCTCAGATACAGAAGAGAAAAAAGGCAGAGGTGCCTTTCTTAATGCGGCCAGCTTGAGATTTTTGAAATTTATGGATGGAAAGGGTCTTCTGGACTTGGGATATTTAAGGGATAGATTCACCTGGTGTAATAACTAAAAGGGGGATGAAGATGCTGGTTCCGATGGATAGTTGTCTGGATAACTTAAATTTCATCTCCATATTTATCAATATGAAGGTGGCCCATCTCACGCAAGGTATATCAGACCACTCTCCCTTGTTGATATCTCTTCCTCCATACCATGATGGTTGTGAGTGCTTTCGCTTTCGATCCCATTGGATTGGATCCCCTGGCTATCACCACCCAGTTAGTGAGGTTTGGAAGGCCCCATCTCCTGACTTCTCCAGGGTAGCCCTGCACAAAAAATTGATATGACTCAAACAAATCTTACAAGCTTGGGAAAAGGGAATACAAACATCGGAACAAGACCATGAAATCCTTGAGAAGGAGGTTGAGTCCCTAGACTGGAGCCTTGAGGATGCATTGGATGACACAGTATTTGAAGATCTCTCAAGCAAGAAGTCAATTCTAGAGGAGTAGGTGTTGAGGCAAGAATGCATGGAAGAGGAGTGTGTGAGGGTGAAGTGGCTTCAAGAAGGGGAAAAACTCATCTTACTTTCATTTCTGCATCATGGAGAGAATGAGGACAGTGAATTCCAATATTATTATTGATGATGGCTCATTCACTAGTGACAAAAATGCGGTTGGAGGCATGACGTTTTCTTTTTTCAGCAACCTTCTTGCAGGTCCTAATCAGGGGATGCCCAATGGGTACTCATGTGGAGAATCAGAGATTCTAGAAGGAATCGCTAACAAGATATATGGGAAAGACAATGTGGTTCTAGAAGCGATCCTGGATGAGAAAGAGGTTTTTGGTGTGGTTATGATACTCAACCTGGAGAGTGCTCTGGGACCTGATGGATTCCTAGGCTCATTATATAGGGGGTCTTGGGACGTGATAAAATTTGATATCATCTCTTACATCTAGGACTTATTTTGAGGTGGATCTATCCCTCGGGTGACTGGCACCACTACCCTGGTTCTCTTACCCAAGATCAAAGACCCGTCATCCATTCATGACTACAAGCCGGTTAGTATGTGTAACTTTTCGTAGAAGATTTTGTCAAGCATCGGGAATTCTAGAATATCCATTCATATTCCTTAGTGGATATCCTTAGAGAAACATGGTTTTGTCAGGGGGTGATCAATTTATGGGGAAGTGTCTTTGGTTCAAGACAAATGATTCGTGACATCAAAATCAAAACCCATGGCTAAATATGGCCTTTAAGTTGGTTATTAGTAAGGCCTATGACATGATGGAATGTGGCTTTATTAAAATGGTGTTTTCAGGCATGGTCCTATCTTTCTGGGTAGTAGATATCATTTTCAGATTCATCAGTTCTCCTTGGATGGTTCTGTCCTTCCTGGGCAAGACTCATGGTTTTTTCAAGCCGTCCTGGGGCCTTAGGTAGGGACACCCCATTTCCCTAACAATTGTTATCATGTTTTAAGACTATCTTAGCCAGATTATCAATAGAAATATGTCCTTGGGGTACCTCAAACCATTTAACTAGTGAAGGTGTCAGCCCCCTCTTTCCCACCTAATGCTTGCAGATGATTCTCTCATCTTTATGAATAATAACATGAGATCGGTGGGTAGGCTATCCGAAATTCTGGATGAATATTGTTTCTGGAGTTGGAAGATCATTATCAAGGCTAAGAGCTATCTTTATCTCTCAGCCAGATTTAACAACCATCAGGTCACAACCCTATGTAATAAGTTGGGTATATAGAGGGGTTCATTTTATTTTTCCTATCTTGGTTATCTTATCTCTTTTGGCTGGATCTGAGTTCATGACTATAATGGGATTATAGGTAAGATCACTAGCTGACTGCTTAATTGGAAGAACCACTACCTTTCCATTGGAGGGTGGATAACTCTGGTCAATAGTGTGATTTCACCTATTCAAGTACAAGTTATTTTGGCTACCAAAGTGCCCAAGGGAGTTATCTATTCCATTGATTACGTCCATTTTTTTCATGAAAAACTTACATGGGAGGTGGCGGAAGAGCGTATGCTTTGGGGGAAAATTATGTCCTTCCATAGTGGAGGGTTTGAGTGGGATGACAATCAGGCTTCTCTATTCTGGGATACGAGTAAAAGTATTATTCCAACTATTCGACATCATTCCCAGTGGATTGTGGAGGGGTGTGACCTCTCTTTCTGGTACCACAACTAGGTGGGCGCCGTCATAGGCTTTCCAAGATGCCCTAATCCAATGATCTCTTTTCGGGAGGCCTGTTCGTACCCTAATTTTACCAGTACAATTCTTAATGCGGTGCAACAGGGGATGCCGAATCTTATATTGATAACCTCTGAGCCTGATTTTTTTGTGTTCATTTCTTCTTCTATAGGGACATTTTCCTCAAAGGATTTCTAGCGGATTTCTCTTCCCTAGGAGCAGTGTGATGAGTGGAATAGTGTGCTGTTTTGTTAGAGGAGCCCAACTAAGTGAGACTTTCTTACCTGGAGGATTAGAAATCATGAGGATCCTACGGATGCCAGCATGAGGAGAATGGGGGTAAGCATGGCATCTAGGTGCCACTACTGTAAGGAACCAAGGGAGGAGCCATCAGATCACCTATTTTTTAAAGGAGAATGGCCTATGGTGGTCTGGAGGTTTTTTTGTGGTTTCACCGGTATCCTTGAACCTATTTTTTCTGGGTACTCATTTTAGGATAGATGGTATCGTGGTGTGGCTGGTTCGGTGCTAGAGCATAGTGCGCGATCACTGATATTCAGTGCTGGTTGTTGGTGTATATTGCAGGTTGGAAATAAAGCCATATATGATGGGGTGACTTCCTCTGTCAGAGCATTGATCGCTCCCTCGAGATACATGCTCGTCTATCTAGTTCATGGATTTTAGAACTGGTGTGAATCTCCTTAACTGAGGGATCTTCTGGGGTCTGATCCCTCACTCCATCAATTTTTCACTGGTCTGATGGGAAACTGGGTGTCGTGGAAGCTGCCTGTCACGAGCCTCAAAATGAATTGTGATGGATTGTGTGTTGTAGGAATCATTCATAGGGTAGGGGTGGTCTGAGATCATAGGGGCAGTGTCTTAACTGCCTTTTCTGCATACTATAGGGTGGGGAGCTCCATTCAGGCAGGGGCCAAGGCACTGTTCACTGGAGTGGTTCTATACAGGCAGAAGGGGATTTCACTTCATCAAGTGGAAACAGACTCCAAAATCATTCCTGATTCCTTTCTTGGAATGACATCCACTCCATGGTCGATTGATTATATCACCAGGAGATGAAAAGGAATCCTAACCAACAACAATGTCTAGGTTCTACACACATGGTGTGAGGGAAAAAAGGTGGTAGATCATTTGGCATCCATTACTATGGAAGACTAGTGTGGTAGAATTTTTTTGTTTCAACTATTCTTATACTAGGTACTAAGTGGGAAAACCTGATAAGAAGGGATCAGCTAGGGCTTCATTTTAGGCATCCATTGGCCTTTGTTTTCATGGCCTTTACTTTATCCATTTCTTGTGTGTATTTCTATAATTCTAAATATATTACCATTATAGTTAGTGATGGATAATCAAAAAACATTCATTTTAATAAATCTAAATATATGGTAGCTATAATAAAAATTATCATTGATATAATTAACCAAATTTCTCAAGCAATGAATGATGCTGTACTTCCAAATGTGAAAACGAGGGAACAATGTTCTATTGATTCCTTACATGAAGAAACTTCTACCTTCAATCTGCGAGTCTTATATTCCACCTATTACTGAAAAATGTATCAATACCACTAAATAGATATTTTCCATTATTCATTATTCATAACATGAGAAATTCATTCTTATTGTCTATCTGTTAGAAGGAGAACCGTACCAGTGGTGGAATCTAATCAAGAATACAAAGAGACAAGATGAAATTGAATCTATGTATTGGGACGAGTTCAAGAACTTATTTTTCAATACGTACACTCCTTATATTATACTTCTGAAAATGGAGAAGAAGTTTATCGAGTAAAATAAAAGGGATGACGAATTTATTGGAAGCAATGAAGCCAATTTATCAAGACTTGCGAGGTATGATTTTGGAATTGTAATCCAACCTAAAAGTAAAGTTTATAGGTTATTTAGTGGCTTAAAGTCAATTATTAAAAGGGTGTTATAAATAAGGACAATTAATATATATTAAGAGATAATGCATTGGAAAATTATGGTTGAAATGGAGGCTTGAGACACATACCCATATCATGGTTTTTATAAGAATATGAATATAGAGTTTAATGGGAAATCTGAAAACCGTAAAGAGAAAAAGAGGAGCATCCCATTATTCTCTAGGTGTGGGATGAAGCATGGAGGAAATTGTATTAAAATAACTAAATAATTATCTATGTATGTAAATGAAGGTCATAGGGGTTTTGAGAACCAGTGTGATAGGAAGAACTAAGCTAAAAATGCGAATAGAGAGAAATACACTAAAAATAAACCTCCCTTTATTTAATGATAAAAGTGTAAGGAGAATGCAAATTTTTCTAACTAGTTACCTAATCCGAGGCTTATCGAGGATGATCGATGTTAGCAACCTCTTAAGGATAAATGAAAAGTAAAATCTCATGTGATCACTATAGGTGATATGGCGTATGACAACAATGTTATGGAATGATTATGTATATATGTAGTGGAATTCAATAATCATATTGTAGAAGTACTTTTATAGAATTATGAAATAATAAAACATCTATGTATTGGTCAAATTTAGTTTTTCCGTAATTCTTTAAGAGAATATACTGAATGGTACTGGTAACCATGAAAAGTGATTGAGGTAATAAGGCGATATTTATAGAAAAACACATGATTTGGGAAAGATAGACCTTTATATGTACACGATGGTGAGTTAACAAAATTTGGATTAAAATATATTAGATATAAATAAGTAAATTGTATGGTAATTAATTCCTTGGAACTAATTAAGGATTTGTTGAAAAATGTTTTATGATATCATGAATGAAGTCAAAAACATCACGGATTTAGGGAATATTTCCAGTAATATTTGAAATAAAGAAGTGTACATGTTTTTGAAAAGTATCTATGTTAATTCAGTTTCATACAATGTTTCAAGAGAATATACAATGAGGTTATTCACATGTTGGGAATTTGACAACCAAGAATTACATTATGATATATGGGGGATCAATGTTAAAATGATTCCACAACATTCTTTCTGTTGCATAATATTTTTATCTTCTAGAAAAGCTATAAGGTTATCCATTTATGAAAGGGATTAAGTTTAACATCAGATGAAGTCAATGAGATTGAATTAACATCTCACTATATGAGGATTTATTAATATTGGATTACATGTTCTAAACATTTTTTGTGATAAAGATAGATGGAATAACCTATAACTCTATTTATGGATCTCATAACTGCAAATGATTTATGAATGAAAATTTAAACATCATTTTTTTTGATTAAGAGATGAATTAGTAATTGGTCAAGGAACAAAAAGGTATGGGATTGTTCTAAAATTAAGTAATCATATATATTTATTAGCATTTTTTAACTTTAGGAAAGGTTGTTGAAATAAAAATTTATCCTATTATCATCACATATAATGATATAAATGAATGTTTTCAAGCCTCTTTGGGTAATGGATTTGATTATTAACATTCCCCTAACCGTGTTTTTATTCACTCTCCACTAGAACATGATGGTTATATTTCTTTTCCTTGTCCTTGTTTTCACATCCCACTAATATTTTTTGATGTAGAAACCTAGTTAGATGTTACATAGGGAAACAAATATGTTTTTAACATTCCTTTTTAAAATGGGGTTTTTTTATTTTTTTACAATGTGATTTTATATGAAATAGACATTCAAGTATTAAATCATTGACAACCCAAATCAATTTGAAATCCAAAATTCATTTTACAGAGTATAGTATGTAACAACTTGAGATTTTGGGAATTTATTTTTTTTCAAATTAATTTAATATTTTTGATATTCATCCTTTATGAAAAACATAATATATATATTTTTAATTTTAAAAAACTATGTTTGTATTAAATAATATGAAACACCACATTATTCTTGCACTTCACACAATACCGAATCTGCTTATGTTAAACACAAAAATGGCTTTCTATGAAACAACGAGTTATTGTTATAATTATTTTAATAAGATAGATATAAAAAACCATTAAAAATAGTAATATGAATTTTAATAACTAATTTTTAAAAGAATTCACCTAAATAAAACATATTTATAATGAAATGTATAATTGTTGGTAAATACTTTATATTTCTAGAAATATTATTTTCATAAAATATCTGTGTCTTATGTCTTTCTGGGAATAATAATAAAATTATTTAGAGACACTCTTAGAATATTAAATTGATAAAAAGTATAGTTTTTGAACTTTTAAGGTAAAAATTAACTTAGGGTGTGTTTTTGGTATTTTTGTAAGAAGTTTCATTTTTTTAAGAATAATGAAAATACTACTTTGTAGTTTAAAACTCCATATTCATTTTAATAATTATTATAATTCAAATTTATTTTTAATATAAAAAATAGATCAATTATACTTATATTAATCTAATTTAGGTAATTGGAATTATTTTCATATTGAAATTAAATATAAATACTTATTTAACATTTGAACGTTTTTACCCACTTTCTTACCACATATACGGGTTTTGCGTTATACATAAATTTCCATCATTTTTGACTTAAATTTCAAAAAACAGACATAAATGGTTTTAATAAGTATTATATTTATATTCTTATGGAATCAACTTAATATTGTTGATGTTATGAATAGTAAATTAAGTAAATTTTTATTTACCATAGTTAAAGGTAAATTGGTTAATTAAAGATAAAAATACAATTTTAATTTTATAAAATTACATTCACAGTTTTTGAAATTTGTTTGGATGAGTGCGTTTTGACTAAAAGAACCCAAATTCTGAAATTATATCCTTTTTAATCCACTTGGTTAAGAATATAAATTCAATTATATTTTAATTAATAATAAGATAAAAATGTGCTACTCTTATTTTAATAAGCACATCATTTTTAATATAGGGTAGTATAGAATATAAATTAGACTATAAATAGTTATTTTAAAATTAATAAATTTTTATCCATGTTTATAATTTATTTTTACTTTTTAGCAAATAAATAATTTAATTAATGGAATTCATAATAATGATGCAATAATTGTTTAATTAACAAAAATATTAAATAAATGATTTTAAAAATAATACAATAAATATAATTTTACATAATAAATGATATACCTGAATTTTATAGAAAACTTTGACATGTTATTGCGATATTAGAATAGTATATTCAAAGTTATATTGTTTATATGATATTTTTAAATGAAAAATAATGAATAGTAACAAAATTGACATAAATGATACTTCAAAATAAATAATATTTTATTAAATCATATAAAATTAATAAAAATATAAAATTTTGACACATAAAAATAATAAGGTTATACATGCAATCAATTATTAATTTAGGGTTATTTTTTTTAACATATAGTGACTATATTAAAACTAAAGAGTTAGAATCCATGTTTTCATGGTAAAAGTCAAAGGGTTGATGCCAAAAGATAAAGTTAATATTGTGACAAAAACATTTCTTAAAATCATTTATTGAGATTATTTTGACCCATACTGATATTTCCTTCTAAATAAATCACTTTGGTACTATTTTAAATGAAAAATCAATTTATACTAATTTAATATTTTATGATATTTCTAAAGTGCATCTAACATCTACTATAAATGGCCACATCCTCCCTCACTTCTTCACATCCCCATGAGCCTTCAAGATAAAAACCACTTATATTATTAAATTCTCTTGTAACATTATATCGGTTAAATGTTTCTCAAAATACCTACACTAGTGTCCCTAAGAGGATATCTAGTGTGTGATTGTCGAAGAGGAGGTAATCTCCACATAGATTATTTTGAAATTGTTTATTCTTATACATCCTATTGATGTATTTATTTCGTTAGAAATTAATAAATAATGTTTAAAATATATTATAATAAGTTATTATGATAATTTAACAACCATATTCTACATTTTATTTATCATAAAAAAAACTACCACATGTGTGTACATGCGACTTACCGTCTCCACACCATAGTGTAATTTGTTTTCCAAACTATATTATTTTTATCAGAAAATTTATAGTGATAATGGATATAAATAATAAATATTTCATGATATTTACTCTTTATAACTAATATATCATCAAATTATTCACCCTTTGACCATTAATGTAATGATATCATCACTTGTGCGTACGCACAGTCTACCATCTCCGTGACACGTTGAAATTTATCTTCCACGTTATCCATTTCAATAATGAATATAAAAATATATTTAATGAATAAATATTATATATTTGGAATAATAATTCTAATGGAATAATATATATACATATATTTATATATACAAAAATATTTCATTTACCTTCATCCATTCAGTGCGATAAGAAAATGTAAACAATGTTCATGCATATGTATGGCTTACCATCTCCATGACTAGTGTATTCAATTTTATACATATGTATATCTTAAATATATACTAATATAATAAATATATATGATAAATAAATCATGTTTTACATTATTTATTTAAGTAAATCATGATCTATGTAATAGGATCTAGAATAACACGTCAAAACATTCAAGATAAACAAAGAAATTGTTACCTGAAACATTACTTTAACTTGGAATCGTTAATAAAAATGTAATATAAATTACTAAATTAATTATATACGATTTCATAAATATTTTTATGATTCTTTTATAATTTAATAATATGTTTAAAACTGTTGTACATGAGTTTCAAACATGTACAGAGGCAATCAGACCTAAGGGAAGAGATTTTTTTTCTCACCTTTACATTAGTGAGACACATGACTCAAACACTACTTGTTTTTCTACATGGTGTATATAGTTACCACGAATGTATTTTATGAGTCATAACCATAATTTTTTCATATTTTCATATCCACAAATTTTATTTCTTTTATGGAGAATACAATTCTTCTTATTAGAATTTTGTAAGGGTTAATTTTATAATCTCATTATTTTTAGAGATTTTTTATATATAAGTATTTATTGGGGTATATTTGTCATCCATGTCCATGATTCTTAAAATTATTTTCTATAATTTTTTAAATTTTCTTACAAATTATTTTAATATCATTATTATGGATGTATTACATTTTTATCAAATTTGAAGAAAGGAATCGTCTGTCATTTTCCTAATGATGTACATTTTGGCTTATCTAACAAATGTACGACATGAGTGATTTTTTAAAATTATATGGCATGAACTTATTTTTATTCTCTTTTAGGAATAATATATACCATGATGATTCCCCTACAATATTAAATGGTTATTGTCAAGGAAAATGTTATCTTTTAAATTTGTGTGGCATTCTGAGAAAACAAAACGATTTTAAGAAAGAATGGATATTTTCTTTAAGAATTGTTTTCAAGAGATCTGTCAAAATTATTTGACATCTATGAAAACATTTTCTGATGTTACTTCTATTTAACTAGGTAAAGGATTCGATGTTTTCATTATTATTATTTCTATGAATGGTTTATATTTTTGGTGGAATGATATTTATGAAATCCATTTCTTTTTTATGTGGGTAATGTTATGACTACATGATGTTCGTGAAACTAATTTCAGTCAATGGGTTTTGATATGATGAATGATTTATATTATTGCAAAAAACATATGTATGATTTCATTATGAGATTGGTGGTATCTATATATCCCTCTAATATATTGGGTAATGATTTATATATCACGAGATTGATATAAATGACCTCATCCGCTAATACGGTCTTGGGAGTAAACCTTGATTACTTAGATGGTTATAGGGGTGATCCATGAAAAACATGATGGTTATGGGAGTGAACCTTGAAAACCAGGATAGTATATGGGAAACTATTAATATGGGCTAGGTAACGATGCCTTGAATTTAATGGAAATAATTTTATATGATTATGTGTCTGCCACAAATTCCATGTGTTATTCTTATGTTATTCTTTAAAGGTTTGTGTTCTCTATTTCAGAATGATTAATGTTTTATGAATATCCAATATTTATGAAATGATTTATATTTATGGTCATTGATATTCGAGTTATGATATTATTTTTTTAATTATTATTTTCTTATACCCTTATGGTTATGGTTATGTTTAAATGTCTCCCATATTTACCATTATTAAGAATATGAGCTAACCCTTTCTTATGATTTTTAACTAGGATACAAAGAAAAGTATTATGTTTGATATGTCAAAAAGGTTTCTAGTTATGAATAAATAGGCACGAGAATAATTAGAATTGTTATGAACTAGTTGTTTATGTTTCCATGTTTCCAATGAGACTAAATTAATAAGGTCTTTTGGGGTGTATTTGTGTAATTTATTAAGTATTTTGAAAAATTTATGTAATATCTATGTATGAAAATAATCAGTCATTATAAGAAATTTTCTATAATGGAAATAATATGTGGTGACTGTGTGAGTTGATCCACCACAACACATATCACTTTTTTCCTTTGGATTTCTTCAAGAGACTGGTGAAAAGGTAAATGGTGATGTTATCCCATTTACTTGTGGGTATGAGAAATGGTTTCATCATCCCCTTGTATATTAGTCACAATGAATTTACTTACTAATATTCAAAGGAGTTTTTTGTGTACTCAGTGATCTCCCTCTTCATTTTTTCCAACCAAAATTTCTTTCAAAGATCACAATACATCTTGATGCTTAATGGATAAATGGAGAATGATGAGCTATGTGTATTATCCATGAGATCTTTCATTGTATTTGGTGATGTAGAAACACAATTTATTGTCCAAAATCTTATTACATCATTCTCATCAATGTAAAACACGTAAATATTTTCTTCCATTAATACATTCACCTTATTTCGATTCTCTAAATTTTTCCCATTATGCCTTCTTGATATTCATTTGGATTGACTACTGTGAAATAATTTTGGGAAAATCAAAATGTATTCCTTACCATTATGATTTCCAATTCCATCCTTTTCATATCAATGAAGATATGTTCTTTCTCAATCCGCATCATATATAGAGTATCATGTTTTTGTAAAATAGAATCAACTACCTTACTCTCCTTTCCATGATGGAAGTGAATAGTTAAATTGTAGTCCTTGATAAGCTATAACCATCTCCATTGACCCATGTTAACCTCCTTATTTTTTGAATATATAATTTATACAACTATTATTATTATGTATATCATAATTTTCACCATAGATGTTGTGCCACCAAATATTCCAAGAAAAGATCATTGTTGTTGTAACACCCCAAAATTCATATTACGTTATCTATTTAAAGTAATTTATTAGATTATATTACATGAAGAACCGACTTTTCTTGCATCATATGCAAGATTGCATTTCTGTGACACAACACATTAGTATTATAATTATTTAAACAATATATTTATTTATTAATTAAATATTGTAATATGAATAATAAAAAATAAATTTTAAATGCAATTTATAATGTTTTCACATAAATAAAACATATTAATAATTAAATTTATATGTTTTGTTAAAATATTTATATATTTGGAAAAATTAATTTTCTTAAAAGTAATATTTTTATGTCCTTTTGTGAAAAATAATAAAATTAATTTGAGAAACTCCTAATGATTTAATTTGTAAAAAGAATTTATTTTTTATTTCTTAATATTAAAATTATCTTAGGGTGAATTTTTGGTACTTTTCTAATAACATTCATATTCCGATGAATAGTGAAAATAATAAATTTTAATTTAAAAAAACTTTTTTATTTAAAAATATTTTATAGTGGCAAATTATAATTATGAGTGGTTTTAAAGTATATTTAGATTATATTTTTATCATTTAATATAATTTAGGTCATTATATGTAATTTTATATTTAAATTGTACATAAAAACAGGTCAATATTTTGATAGTTTTTACTTCTTAAAAACTTGTTTTTGGTTTTTGACAATGGAAATTAACTTTAAATTAATTTATACAATTTATTTGTATTGAATTTGGAAAAATGGATTCCAGATTTTGAATTATGAGGTCATAATTGTGTAAATAGGTAACTTTTATATTGAGAAATTATGAATAGTAACTTCAGTAAATATTTTATTTAACATGGTTAAATGGTAAATCTGATAAATAAGGATAAAAACTAATATTATAATAATAATAAATTACACTATCATGGGTTCTAACCCTATTGATTGATACATGTCCTTACATGGGCATCCTTGGATCCATTTTGGGACCCCATGGAGCCACTTGTAAGTTAAAATGACACTTTATAAATAATAATTATAAATCTAAAAAAAATTCCTATATCATGACATTTTATTTAAAAATTTTAGACATAAAATAAATATATTTCTTTCTGAGAGAATAATGATGTAGTATTTTCCTTATTAACTAAATAATCCAATAAATGATTTTATAAATATTAAAATAAATAAAATTTGAATGTTTTGATGCCATAAATGACCTTTTTATGTTAATAAGACATTTTAGGGATTATTCAATGTATTTTTTTTTTTGAAAATTCATCAAGTTTTTATGATATTAACGTAAATCAATTATTACATAGTGTCAATATTGACATAAATGAGTTTTTAAAACAAATACTATTTTATTAAATTATATAATACTACAAAAAATATAATATTCCACAAAAGGCCTTAGATATGGTTAGATATGTCATTAATGAACCACTTGAGGATCGCTTGAAATTTTAAAATATGTTTATTGACCATATAATATATGATATACTAGGAGACATGGGAGGTGTTAAACTATTTAACCAATAGTTAAATAAAAAAGATAAGATTAATATGGTGAACCAAACTTGTCTAAAACTTATTGGTTGAAATGATTTCTACACATTACCACTTTGTCCTCAAAATAAATCCATTTTTACCATTTATAAGATGAAAAATATTTTATAATAAATTAATATTTCAAGATTTTTCTAAAGTGCCCCTCACCTCTCTTATAAAAATGAACTTTTACTTCTCTCATATTCACACCTCCAAAGCCATTTGGCTCAGCCAAACCCTACCCAAATCTACTCCCAACTACCGTTAATTAATCGTATAGGCCTTACATTGATCATAAATCTAACCTAAGGAGACATTTTGTTTATATCAAAATTAAGAACTCGAAGAAGAGGTAATTATTTCATCACCTCTTTCAAGTTTTTTTGTTCTTCCATTTACTATTTCTTCGTTGTTTCCATACCCAAATAATATCTCCAGTACCTTCTAAAAACTATTATGTTGTTATAAATATGGTATAACCACATTTATTATCTTATCCATCCTTGTAATGACAATGCCACCATACGTGCTTACGTACGGCTTACCGTCTCCACGTTGTGGTGTAGTTTGTTTTTCAACACTTAATTATTTGGATTGGTATAATAATGAGTATAAGGGATTTAAATAATAAATATATCATTTTAATTATTCTTTATATATAATATACCATACAACTATATAATATCTCACAATAAATAGAATGATATTGTCACTCGTGTGTACATACGACTTACCATCTGCATGAAGTGATGAGATTTCATTCCCCAACATAACCATTCAAGGGAAATATTAATTTGATGATTGAAATTAATTTTTATGAATTTAATATCATTATATATATGAATAAAATACATCTTTTCCATAACAAACATGACTTACAAAGAAACATATAAATGAAAAAAAATAAGTTAACATTTGAAATAATGATACTACTGAAATATTATTAACAAAGCGATATTAGAGGATCATATATGATAAAATATTTATGTATATGTTTGTTTTATAATTTAATAACAATTATTTTACAATTATACATGATATTAACATACCCTCAACTATGTAGAAGTACAATTTAAGGGGTTTTAAGCTCACTTTTTTATTCCCGTGAGATTCAGGCTATATTTGACACTATTTCATTTTTGTGGGATGTATAGACAAAAAATGATTGTATTAATTGCGTAATATAAAATAATTTATTGTTTTTTTAAATCTTAATTGTTTGATCCTTCATTCATGGGGTGTGTATTTCGTAATTTACCAAATCATTAATGGAATTTATAATTTCAATTTACACTCATTGGGGTTTACGCATACATGAGTTATTATTTTTACTCCAAGATTATGTGTGAAATAAATATTTATTTATTTATGAAATAAATTCCACTCCCATTTTTGTGGATATACTTTTGATACACATAATAACCCCATTTATTAATTCTCAAGTCATTGATATGAACTTGATAAGGGTAATTTTAACTCAATTTCCATTCATTGAGTTAAAAATCCAATTCATTAGTTTTAATTTTTTTACAAGAATATGTGAGAATGTACTATAATTTATTTACAATTAATATTCAATAATATTGAGTGTATTTATATTTTTCACACATAATAATGTCATTTATTTATCCTTAATATAATGATACGATCTTTATAAGGGATTTCATCTCAATTTACATTCCATTGAGACTTCGTTGTTGTTATGTGCCAATTCACTTTTATATGGTGTATATACTGTCCTTTGAAATATTATATCATGAATAACATTATTATCATGTTATTATAATGTTTTGATTAATGTTATCCCAAAATTAGTTTCATTCTATCATCTCTCATTTGGTTAGCAACTCTTTAACAAAAATTTCATTTTAAATGTTTTAATGATTTATTCTTCTAAATCATTCACATTATTGTCCATGTTTTAAAAATGGTTTTATGGATTTAATTATATGGAACTGAATGTTTTAAGAATAAAGTTCATTTCAAAAGTACCAATGTGTTATGAGACCCTTTGATTCAAAAATCTATTTCAAATAATTAATTCGATAAATAGCGCGACCTTTAAATGATTTCGAGAAGAAATGGATATTGCTCTCAAATTGTTTTACTAATTATTTTCTTCTATGTCAATACAATTATTTGTATTTTATTCATGATTGAAGTTGATTTATTATAACAGAATCTTCCATATTGTATTGAATGAGTTATTATTGACTGTGGATGTGCTTTTTTATACCATTCCTGGTTTGTGGTTAAAGTATTTATAGTTTGTATGTTAATTTTAATATGACTGTTTAGATTATGTTTCACCCATTTCATAAAATTAATGCATTGTACTTAGTGAGTTATGGGAGTTATGGGTTGGGACCTCTATATCTCTTTGATGAATTGATAGGTCCCATGAGATAATATAGTGTCTTGGCACAAGGCCTTGATAAAATTATTATTTAGAGTCATGGAACGAGCCCTTGACTATGTGGTTATGATGTCTGACATTATTCATTCCATCATTATAAAATAAGATATTGATATTACATGTGATTATTAGACTAGTATAATATCAATGATAATATGTAAATTTCATTATTTGATTTATATTTTCTATATTATGTTGATGTTTACTTTTAAAAATATTGTATTTTAGTCTTATACATTGCCTTAAATTTTTATGCTTATTTATGATAGTCTCATCTATATTGTTATCCTAATAGAGAATCTGAGATGACCCCTTTCTTATGTATTATTTTACCTAGGATGCAATGAAGTATATTACAGTTAACCTGTAGTAATAGGCTAAAGGATATGAGTGTGTTCTAAGGGAACACAATGTTGGTGTTTTTCCATTTCATAATGTAATGTAAAAATATATGTTTGTATCTAGTACTGATAAGGCTACTAATCTAATTGGTGTTTTCATACATGATCTCTTGTGATCATACCAATTTTATGTTGTAATGCACCAACTCTGGGTTACTGGGGTTGGGGAATTACAACTGCTAAATACGGATCAAGAATCATGTAGTTATACTCTTTCATATTCAACTATCTTGAAGAGAAGGATATCAATTTTATCATTCTTCATGAGTACACAACCCATGATGTTATTTTCTGAATCCCTTTATATATAAAAAACCTTCTATAAATGTTTTTAGTGTGAGTAAAGGCATAATGATTAGCCTATTCTTGATATCCTTCAAAATTTACTCACATTCCTCTATGAATACATACTTTGACCTTTTTTTGTTAACCTTTTCAGTGTGTTATAAAATTGTGATAAATTCTTCAAAATGAATCGGTAGTACCCAAATAAGATATGAAAACTGAATATTTCTATGACCCTAATGGGTCTGAGATATTTCCCAATTTTATTTTATTGAAGGGTCTATAGAAATACTCTCACTTATGATCATGTGCCCCAAGAAAGTGACCTTCTGTTTCAAAACATCACACTTATTGAAAATAGAGTACATATTTACCTTTCTCAATTTTACAGACACAATCCTTAGATTCTCATATTTTTCACCCTTACTCTAGGAATAGATTAGAATTTTATTGATAAAGACTAAAATTTATTTTAGATAGTCTATAAATATTATGTTAATCCAATCGATTAATATTTTAGGGGAATTAATATGTTTCTTGGGAAACACTATGAACTCATATTGTCCATACCTTATATGAAATGTTGTGTTTTGAATATCTTCCTTCTTCACCTTCAGTTGAAGATATCCAGAATGAATATTAGCCTTTGAAAAAAAAAATAATCCCAAAGAATTTGATCAAAAAATTTATCAATCCATGTTATGTTATACTTTTAATTTATGGTGATCTTATTGAGCTTCCACAAATCGAAACATAGACACATTGATCATTCCTTTTTCTTTTCAAAGAGAACAAACATGACCCAAAATGATGCAACTGGGAGTATGAACTATTTTTCCAAATTCTCTCATAACTACTTCCTTAAATCCTCTAGTTTGACCAGGGATATCCTACTGGAGAATTTAGAGAGAGGAGTGGCATTACTTATAAGTTCTATTGAGAACCCTACCTCACGATATGGGGGATGTTCGTGTAACTATTTTCGAAATAAGTTAATGTATTCCATCACAATTGTATCTTCATTATGGTTAATAATTTAATTAAACTCCACAATTTGGTAAAGGTATTCATAATAAAATTATTTCATTATGAAAACCATTGAGGGATGTTTAAAATGAGATTTTTGATCTTTCACGAAGTTGTATAGAAGTATGAGGGGGTTTGGAATATATGAATACATCTCTTTTTTTCTAATATTTTTTTTGAACTCTATATAATGAGAGAAAATATTGTCCAAAAATAGTTTCAAATTTAACCTATGTATTTCCAGATTCTCCAAAATAATCATTACAAAAATGAAAAAAAGATAATATTTCAAAAATTGGGTTTCATTTATCACACCACTAGGTATTTTTAGAGATATATCTACTTCAAGGTATCGTGGTTGTGATCCAACAGTTCTACAAAACATACTGGATATAATGGAATGTGTAAGGGTAGAATAAAATACAACTATTTATATCCTTGGTTAATATGATGTGTAACTTTTAGGACATAATTTTTATGACTCACCTCAATAGAGATGATGTAATAATATTTCTATTACTCTTTAGGATTTAGTGGTCACTAATGCTGATTACACTCAAGGAAATGCAATTTAGTGCACTGGATTTTATAATTCCCATTATCCCTATAGTTTAGTCATTTTACAATGAGTGGTTGTATCATTTCTTCAATCAAATTTTCTCTCTTATTCACATATCATAGATATTCCTGATATTAGTGGACGTTTTCCCCACATTTGTAGCATTTATCGGTCCCTTTGAGTTAATTTAGATGAATATTCTTGTCACATTTTTTCATGTGGGTTGTTGGTCCATAATCACACATTTCCATTAGATCCACCATCTTGAAACTCTATATATCATTTCTTATCTTTAATCCATGATACTATTCTCCAAAATACATCTGTAATTTAAGATTACATCGAACAACCACTTAAAAATTCTCAATGTCTCAAACAACTAGAGACTTTTAGAGGAATGGTTTTATTATATTGAATGATCTATCATTTTTTATAACAATACCCAAGGCATTTATTGTATGCCTTGTAAAAGCATATTCGTAAGAAGTTATAAATTCTCTATCATTTTCTTAAGATATAAGAACTATTTCAACATCTATTTTTGAATATTTTGTGGTAAATACTTGTTAATAAATAACTTCTTAAAATAATACCACTCAATTTATTATATTTTATCCTTTATCTTTGTAATCTTCATCATTACCCAATATTTATATTCCTCTCTATCAAAATGATAGAAGTCCAATATTACCTTATCCTTCTCATAAAAATAGAGAAAAAAAGATGTTCTCTTTTGAGTTAACCTACTATTCCATAATTAGTGGATTTGGAGATCCATTAAACATCAGTGGTTGTTGAAACATAAAGGATTTGATATCAAGTTTCTTATTATTAGGAGATGGTGGAAATTCTACCTCATTTAGGTTATTGTTCATAGTCTAAGACAACTGGGTAAGAATTACATCGAAATTTTTAACTGCACCAACCATTTCATTTGGAGCGTCATTATAGAAATCATTGCATTATCCCACCCATAGGTTGTTGGCCTAGTTTCTAATGGTTCCCACAATTTTTTAAAATAGAAAATGTTTGAAAAACCATAACTCAACAATTAATGAATAAATAATTTATTATTTTGTGTAATTAACTCCAATGGAATATCCTTTGTAATCCATATGTGTAGATTTATTTTAAAATAAAGTTTCTTGGATGTTTTAATTTTAGTAGTATTATCATAAGGGTTAAAACTAATGTTTTATAATACAAATTTCCAAATTAACTAAAGCATACCTATAATACATATTATCACAATCCTAGTTTTTCTAACATGATTATTATATAATTTTAAAAATAAACAACATAATTGTTATTCATTCATGGATCAAAATGTTTCATATATTGGGAAAACTAGGATAATATATAATTTCTTCCAAATAAAAAAAAAATTAAATACTTATTCTTTATCCTACTAAAATATCACATACCACTTAGTGCATGTTGGCACTTGCGAATATACCTAAAAGAAAGAGATAAGAAAAAATACCTATAAGAGGAGGAATAAGGTTCATGAATCAATATTGCAGGGGTCAGAATCATCATTATCCTCACATAAAATGTATAGAATCATCACCATATCCATGAGTGAAACATTTTAAAAATTCATTGAAAGTGGGATATGCTTAAATTAAACATCATGTCATAGTGTTCAAATTCCATACATAGTTGTCAACAATTCTTGCACTATGTTCACACAAAAAATATGTGAATAAAGCATAGAATAATTATTGTGAACAAAGATGAAATAGTGTTCACACATATCTCACATAATACCATGAGATACATCCCATTACCCTGGGCATTGGAGGGCTATATAACTATAGTCTCACTTGTTACCTCATAAATACTCATAATCATGTCGGCCACATAGAATGTATAAAATTCATAGTTACGAAATAAAATCATGGAAGAGAATGGGTTTCCTAAGGATTTCATAAAAAATAATTTCATTAATAAAACTTTTGGTTACTAAATTAAATGGGTAAATCATACGTTGACATGAAAAATAATTATTCTTGAGGGGATAAGAAGTATTTTAAGAGGATTAAAATATAATTTTTTGATATGGAAGTAACATTTAAATACAAATTTTATTAGATATATTTTTTACCCTTGTAGAAACATTTATATCACTAAAATTAAGTGTAAAGGACATTTTAATTAAACAATATGATAATTCATACTATGGAAGAGATAATAACCCAAAGAGGCGAATTGGGCTAGTGAACCCCCTTACCTAAAATCCCTTTTTTTTATCTTTTACTTCTCCTAAATAATAAACATAGGATTTTAAAAACATAGTTCTAGAAGTTAAATAGGAAAATTTATTCAATTATTTATTCATTATAGCTACTGGATTCTATTTTATAACAATATTTAAATGTGAATTGTTTTGATATCATGTTTCTATTAAAGTTTCTCGTTTTGTTTCGATTTCACTATTTTCAGGCAAATTCATTCATACATAAGTATAATAAACTCCAGAATATTAGACTACATTTAATTAAATATTTTTATTTTATAAAAAGTTCATACTATCTATTCATAAATCCGGTCATAATCATTGACATGTTAATGTTTCTATAGGTGGTCAACCGACCTCGGATATGACATTTTCAAATTAGCAGGAAAAAGAGTTTTGAAATTTATATATATAATAAATATGATACATAGAATAGGTTAAAATCATTTATATAATTTTAAATTACTACCTAATTAACCTTATATGTTTTGGTTTTAAAACGGGTGATGAAAAAGTAAGAGAAAAATAAAAAGAGAGAGCATTTAATCAAAAATACTTAATATTTAGTATATCATATCTTGTACGACACTAAAAATACATTGACATTTGGTGTTGGAATATACCAAAAAGTCCATAAGGATTATAAGGGGGATTAAAAGGATAAATCTTGGTAGATTTTAGGATTGGTAATGTTAGAGATGAGTGTTTGTCCAAGGGTATGGAGTCTGGTTATTTATACATTAGTATAGATGAAGTATTAGAATAAAATATAAAATAAAATAATATATAAAAGGTAAAACTAATATTTATGAGTTTTTTAAAATATAAATAATATAAAAATGTAATAAATTTTTTAAAGACATTAAGGATATTTATAATTTTACTTCATTAGTTTATTAAAAAATATGTAAATAATTAAAAACTTTTATTTTAAAAGGATTACACAAGATTCTATGTTTTGGAAAATGATTTTTATATTTAGAAATTATGTTCATTTTCTTTTAATGAAAAATTTATTAACTTAAATATATCATGGATGAAAATAAAGTTCTAGAAAGGTTTAATAAGTTTTTCCATTATGAATTATGTAATTTATGGGAAACCTATTATAAGAAAAACCACGTTTTAATTATTAACCAAAAAATTAAAGTATTCCAGAAAATTACCAAAATGTAACCTGTGGATAATTTTGATATGATGATATAAAAAATTATATTTATTTTATTAAAATAAATTTTGTACATAGTTACTTATCTTGTTTCAATATATAAATAATGATTTTTACATAATCCTTTCAAATAAA
This sequence comes from Viscum album, assembly GCA_963277665.1. Lineage (NCBI taxonomy): Eukaryota > Viridiplantae > Streptophyta > Magnoliopsida > Santalales > Viscaceae > Viscum > Viscum album. Next base: position 152,763,395 of record OY728159.1, read on the forward strand.
GTTTATAAAAAATATGCTTATATTTTCTTTTAGTTTTTGTCATGATGTTTTTTTGGAATTATATTATTTATATTAAATTAAATTAATCACGATAAATATTATTTGTATGGAAATTTATTATTTTTTGGTAAAATTACAATTCCAATGGTAAGGTAACTATTCCCAATTGGCATGTTACTATTCACAATAGTTATGATACAATTCTGAAGACCACATTATTACTACAACAGTCACATTAGCTCATTTATAAACTTCTTAATTATTTCACTAAATATTCACTACAATTCCTAAAAAGATTATATATTTTTATTTTTTAATATTCATATTGGTTTATTAATATATTTCTTCATTTATTTAGTGCTAGTTGCGTTGGCTATGTTCCTAGTAGATTAGCACGATCCATGTTTTCCCATTTTTTTCAATTTTATATTTTTAGTCCAATTGAAATTTTTAGAGAGATAAATTTTATTCGTAGATGAATAATTCAAATATTTATATTAATGAGTTGTTTTTTGGTTTCTCTATATTTTGTATGTGTATAATATTATATAGTCTAATACAAAAATAATTTATTCAGAAAAAAATATTTCTAATAAACAGTAGTTCATTACATGATCCTTGGTATATTATGATAATTTAATAAAGTGGACACTGAATTTGAGTTAATGGTGATAAATTTTTTATAATTCCTTCTACGGATTTAATGGTTAGGCAGCCATGGTAGAAACATCATATTTTTTTCAATGCCATTAGTTGGTGATTCATTGAAACTATGGGTCTCCTATGATTTTCATAATATTGGTTAGGTATATGGATTAGTTTTTATATATGGACTAAATTTTCTATTTATAAATTAAATGATATTTTTAAAAACTCATTAGTGATGTATCAAAAATGAGAATACATAGTCAACTAATCTCTTTAAAAAGAAAATTATTTCCTGAAAGGTTCAACATTTTTGTTTTTAATGATTTTTTACTTTTAGTACCATTTTGTTATTTCTTTAGGGTAACATTTTACAGAATAGATATCTTAGTAATTTTACACTTCCCATAAAGGATAATATTTTTCATTTTTTGAAAGACTTATAGATATAATGGTATTTATAAAATATTCCATATTTGTAATACTAGTTATAGCTTCATGGAGGTAATTTATTGACACAAAAATTTATAAAAACACATCCCAAGGGGTCCTTTGTTCACTCAAATTAATTAATTACACTGTATTTTTAATACATATAAGAAGGAAATCAATATGTTATTATTATATACGGAGGCATACAATATTATGGTTGAGGGAATGGACCCATGAAAGGGTACTCTGATGTATGCAAAGAAAATAAAAAAACCCATTTATTTATATTCTATAAAAAATATATTATATACTTTTAGGTTTATGTGATAAGGAAAAAAGTGGTGCCTTATATTGTCATGCATCCTTGACCAATGGTGATAATTTAATGGTACTTTAAATAAGACTATTTTTTCCATTTTAAGTTCACCAATCAATGAATATTATGTATTATAGTTTAAGGTCGTACAATTTGGACACCTTATAAGTAGTTTAAAGTAATATTGAGTTCTCTATTGGATGTATGGTACTTATAAATGGGTTAGTGTGTGGATTACACATGATTTTTCCTTTCTAGATTAGATAGATAGATGATTTAGGTTATGGAATGGAAGAGATTACACAAGATTGGAATACCATTTATACCTCCATCTCATTTATTAGACTTAGGGATGCTATGTATAATCCTGGCCCTAGTTCCAATATAACTGATTACCAAATCTATACATCCTCATGACCACAGGTGTGCCTCCCCGTATGCCAGAGGCGGCTAAATAGAAACACTTGTCTATAAAGAAACCATGTAGAAACTATAACTTCTTATCAGAGTAAAAAAATGGAAATAATTATGAACCATTTTTGAAATCCAATATAAATATAAAATAGAATAACACATGTAATGTTACAAAAATAATTCAAGTGAAAAATGGGATAACAATAATATTATTAGACTATATGTCATGAATTTAAATAATAAAAACCAAAATACCAAACTAAATAAAACCACAAAAATCATCCCCTCATCCTAACATGGTCTTTAAATACCATGATCTATCAAATAAATGCAAACATAAACCATTATTTAGTTCACCATGCATGACTTGTACAAAAAAATTAATATATGATCCGATACCCAAGTAATGTGGTAGCTTGAGGAGGGTTAAAGTACAATTCAATAAGCCATCACCAATGGTGTTTAATGAAATAAAAAATACAATCTAATTTGTAAAAGGTAACTAGATGGACATATTAGAAATATAATAAAATAGTCCTGTTTCAAAAGTAAACATTTTTTATTTACAAATTTAAAACTCTTGGGTCCACTATGTCACCAAATCAACTAAACTTGCTCTAGGCATTCTCAGAGCATATTCCATAATTCGTATTTTACTTAAAATTTATTTCACAAAGGTGAATTCATTTATATTTGAATCATTCTAATACCATAATGGATTAGTACATGTACATAAACTTGGGATTTAGAACACCATGTTTGACTATCCCAACTATAATGTCTACGATAATGACCAACATCATTACTTTGGTGTAGACCCCATAACCAACATTGAAAACCTTGATGTGGACCACTTTGACCAAAATATTTACCATGGTGTATGAAACCATGACCAACACCAAAATCCATGATGTGTACTGCCGTGACCAACATAATTACCATGGTGTGGATACCCATGAACAAAAACCAAAACCTCAATTTGGACCACCATGAAAAACATCATTACCATAGTGTGGAACTCGATGAATAACAACCAAAACCATATAAGTTTTTTTCAAAATATAACGTTGACTAAATATCATTCAAATCCATTTAAAACATGAACATTTCCCTTAATTTCACTTCTTAAACCATCTCTAAAAACTTTTTTAGAGGATTAATATAACAACACACTTGGTTGAACAATTCCAAAACTACCCTTCAACAAGGGTCTTTCTCTTTAAAAACCATAACATGTTGAAAGACCATTCATTCAAATAATTTCATTTCAAATTAACCACCATATCATTTCGACAGAGAATAAATCAAAAACACATTTCAAATAATAATTTGAAAATACAAGGAACCATTATAAAAATAATTTTGATTCCAACACATGAATTTGAAAAATTATTCACATTGAAAACATATTTTTCCCTCATTGATAACCCCATAGGAATTAAATTCAAAGAAAAAAATTTATACCACATCAGTGTCCTAAAATCCATTTTAAAAGTGCTAAATATATAAAACTATTGAACCTTTCACTTAAAAATATATACAAACTCACCCTCAATATATACCACACTTCTATTTAAACATAACCACTTAAAAAATAACAATTACAACCCATTAATTCTCATTAATTATCTATGTCATCATTGTGATATTAATTTCACTATTTTCAATGGATTATTAGACCCCAAGGGTAGCACTAGGCCTATTCTCAAATCATCGAAGAACCCAACAGGGTCCACGAAGGGTCTTACACTAAAATTTCATTCCAAATATATTTTTTCTACTCAACAAAAGAGACTTCATTAAGGCAATGATTTATTACAACAACATAAACATATAAATAATTAATACTCCAAAAAAAATTATAGACCACCTGACTCTTAATTGTGGACAACCACTTGTCCAACATCATGCCTTGATTCAAATAAAAATTTCCTCCCACACCTAGGCTAATAAACCCCTAGAAACTAGGTTAATGAGTTTTAGAAATAGAGGAGGGAAAATGTAACAACCCAAACCTTTATCAATGGATATTCTAACTTCTTATTGTAATGTAATATTTAATAAATCATATAAAATCCTATTTATACTATAACAAAGAAATTACAAACAAGGAATTAATTAAATAAGAAGTAATTCTAGATGTTAAGGAATATATACTAACGAAATAGTTACTTGAACATAGGAATAGTAATATTTACCTTATGAATAGTAAACTGAGAAAATGAATAGTAACCTCACCCATGAAGGTATGTATAGAATTTAGGAACCTTTTATGTAGAATAATGGTATAATTATATCATTGTCTATGTGATAATATGTTTTAAATTTTTTTAATTATTGGCATTTTTGTAAGTCAAAAATGTTTAATTTAAATTATATGATTAATTTAATTGTTTGAAAGAAAATTTATTTTCATAACATGTATCCAAAAATTATGATTTTTATGTCTTATGAATTTAATATAATTTTATGACACCTAAAAAAATTTCAATGTGTTATAAAATCAAATATAATTTTAAAATATGTATTTTCCATGTAAATAATGATTTTAATTAAAAAGTAAATGACACATATTTAGATAATTATTTTCATAAAGTGGTGTCGATTTTTGAATTCTACGTATCATAAAATCATTATGGTGAATTTTTTGGAACTATCTGAAATACATGAGTTTTTGGTGAATAGTAAAATATGATAATTTACTGTATAAATGCATTATATATTAAATACACCAATCATTGAGCCATCTCTGAATTATGAACCATAATCTCAAACTTCCCTTATTTATTTTAATATTTTCTCTAATAATTCTGAAACTATTCATAGGATTGAGCCAAAATATTAAACTAATGAATATAATAATAAGAAAACACCCATCTCCTGCACTATTAATACCACCCCTCACACCCTCTTCTCCTCACACCTCTCAAGCTTAGAGACTCACCCAAATTATTATCAATACTCTATCATTTATCATTAACTATGTCCAATATCTCTTGGTCTCATCAAAATACCAGAACCATTTCCCAAAGAAGGTACTAAGGAGGTGATATTTATAAGGATAACTCCTCTTCCTTTTTCTTTTAATTTAATTTCAATTTCATTTTATTTATTCTCTTATCCTCAAATTATATTTTCCAAATTGCATGATAACTTTAATATACTAGATATAACAGAATTATAGATTTATTATGTATAACCTATCATGTAAATACCCCGTATCTCTATTTTATTGTAAAAACAAAATCTTCGCTCGTGAGGAGTCGATTTCCCGACATCAATGGTGATGCAATTTCATTTTAAATAAAAAAAAATCTAAGATGTTAATAAAACCATTAAATGGTTGAAAAAAAATTAATGTGTATTTCATAACCCTTTTTATGTTTTATTATTATTATATATATAATATTGGCTGCTAAAACAAAACAAGTTCATTGTGATAAAAAAATGCCTTAATTAACCAAAAATGATCATCATTAACTTTTATTGAATGATTCATCCTCATGATATATAAGAAATGTATTTATAAGAACATTTGAAATTATGTATGATCATTAATGACATGTGATAACAATTCTAGGTATTTATCCTTATTTTACATGATCTTCCATTCATGAATATAAGTGAACCGATCATGAAATCCATGAAACCCAATGCACCCAATCGATGAAATTAAACTATCTAACTCATTGTAATGCCCATAAACAAACTCAATAAAAACAAAAAAAATCGAATTCTCGTATAATAGGTAATTTTTTTAATTATTGAACTTAATATGATTAAATAAGATATTAAAGTGAAGAAATCACTTAGACTCAATTTAAGGGGAATTCTCGAACCTAACTCCCTTTCTTTGGGTTCTCCCTCTTTCAACACATTTTCAGTATATATATTCCTTAAATATAATTTCATTATCACTATCATGAATTTTGTAAGATATAAATGTTTTCTAAATCAGTTCCTGATAAACACTATGTTTTCCAAAAGAATTATTCTTTCAAAAAACCCAACTTTTACTTCTTGAGACTGTTCCTTCTTTAATCAAGGATGATGATTCATATATCAAGTATGTTATTCCAATTTTCATTTTGTAACAGAAACATTAGGAATGTATTATTTTTAAATTATAAACATTCCTTTCCATGGATATTTAATGTTCAATATTGATGTACATTCTATTTGGATTTCTTGATAATGTAAATGTTTTGATGTGACAAGTGCGCCTGGAATAATATCTCACAAAGTAAATACTATGATGTGATGGGTGAACCTATAATTTAATAGGACTCTAATTCATCAGGTAATGTGATGAGTTTTAGGAGAGAAGTGAGATATGTGTGAATATGATGCTATCTTTTTTCACAACTACTTGTGGTAGATGACCACTAATACATGTTGTTTCATTTGTATTCATTGGCACTTTTCAAGAATTATCTTAATGCTTCCTCTCTTGTTTATGTTCCCATTATTATGTAATGATGTGGATGTTATTTTTATACTCACACCGTGTTATATTGTTATTATTTATCCTCTTACTGAGATTTTATCTCACCCATTTTTGATGTATCTCCTCAGGTGACTACTTCTTTGGAAAATTCAAGGGCCAATAAGAAGCTCACGAATAAGTAACTAATTAAATTTTTATGTTTTAATTAGTAATTGTAATGTATGGTAATAGTTTTTCCAAGACATTAAATCTTTGTATCTTCTTTGTGTAACTATTTTATGTTGTTTTTAAAATGATGTTATAATCATGTAAGAAATAAAGGGTCTCTATAGTCGATATAAAAGCACAATTTAGTTAATTTGGGAATTAGAATTAGAGAATACCTTAAACAATTTACCATTCAACCGATTGTAGATTACTCATTTTATTAATTATGTCCATACTATTAATTTATTTTTAAAAGAATACGTTAAATAATTTATTAAGAAAATGACAAATTACCTATTATCTAATGAGATAATATATTACTAAAGTTCCTAAATGATTTTGTTTCATAAACATGACATCCACTATATTCACAATATACTATACCAAAAATTATATTATTTTTGGAATAACCTAATGAACCATTCATATAAAATTTATTAAAACTCATACCGTAGTCAATAAGTGATATAATCATTTAAAATTCTAAATATATTTATATTCTAAATGAAGTGTACATAAAATTCATATTAACATATATGAATTTGGCTATAAAATTACATATAGGGGAAGATCCCATTTTAAACCGAATTATAAATGTTTTTATAATCACAAAAAGAAAACAAAACACTAGTTAATAAATAACTATTCAGTATTATTAGTGAACTATTCATAGTAAAATAAGTTTTATGAATATTATCATGAATATATGGACACTCCAAACCCCCATTACATTACCATTTCTATTCTACCCCTAAAAGATCCCTAACCAATTATATTTCCAAATAGATCGAAAATAGTTTGACCTATATTTTAATGATAAACTAATTCATTACAGGATACTAAATTTAAATTAAATTAATTAAGTGAACTATAAAATATATTTTTGGGTCCACCACGTTAGGTTCATCATTTTTATATACATAGTCAAAAACAATTCAATCAAATGTGGTTTCAGGTGTTACTTACATCGAATACTTGGATTACATTAACAAGAAGATCACACAATAGTTTTCCCCAAATGAAGATATCTATTAAATTCAATAGAAATGGCAGAATTTTGGGTTTTATAATAAATGATTCAAAATATGAAATTATCGAAAGAAGCACATGACCTTTCCTTAGTCATGTTTCCCAAAGACTGATGTCATATAAGGATCATGATTTTATAAATTATATGTGTAATAAATAATATATCAAAGGTTGATAGAACATGAAAGGAACCTTATCTCCCCATTAAGTCTCATAAACTAACACCATTTTAAATTATAAAAAAATATTGAAAAAATAATAAAAATTCTCTTATCCATAATAAAATTTTATTATGAATAATAATATATAAGAATAATGTTCAATTATTAATAAAAAAACCCACACACACATTTAAGTAATTAACTAAAAAACCTATTATTATTATGACATAAGATACATAATAATAATTTACACATAATAAATCGATTTAAATTACATTAAAATAATTATAAAAATGACATATAAAAATTTAAAAATGATGGATTTTTTATAAGCAGGGTTAGTAGTTGTCAGAAAATAGTCATTCTAGTTAAGGATCCAATGATGTAATCATATAAGTGTTTTTGATGTACATTATATAAAATATTATGAATTAAATAATGGAAATTTGGTATATTCTATATTTAATATTAAAATTTTACTCACCTCTACAAATACATGTCAAGTGATTGAAACAATAAATTTACTATTATTTTATTCTTAATTCCAAGTATGCCATCTCGTATTTGATGTAAAATTATCTTGAGGAATGTTGAATATTGTCATAACTTTGGTTGGGAAAATTTATTTGAGCCAGAGAATCCCAAAATGTACAAGTTTTTTAAGAAGTTGTGTGTAAAATTTTAATTTATCTATCCATGTAAAAACAAATTTTTATGTTATTTTTGGTATGAATTGGCTAACATAATTTCTTTTAATAAAAACTATTATATACTTAATCAATATGTATCGTGTATACATTCATAAGATAATAAGACATATTTAAAATCTATATAGATTATAATTGGAGGAAGGAAAGATCCATAACCACATATATGGACATCATAATTCTTAGGGTATTATGAATAATTTGGAAACAAATATCACTTTTGGTTATAATATATTTTTATTAATTTGTTTATAATGATTTTTCAGGGTTTCCACTAGGGAGAGATTCAATGTTCATGATCTGACAAGATTTAATTGTGCAACCAATACATATTTTATCTAATATCATAAAAGTTTTAGAAATAAAAGAGTTTAATTGTAATGTCCCAAACCTCTCTGGTCTATTCCTTTGTCTAAAAGAGGGTCATGAACTGTTCTGGATGGTAGAGGGACTTTTCCCACACTTTTCAGAATTTTGTAACTACACACCGTGTAGTGTGAGTACACACCGTGTACCACCTTTCCGGGTATACCCTGTGTTGAAGCCGTGTCCTTGTCGTGTGAAATAAATGAGTACACATCGTGTAGCCCATACTACACGCTGTGTAGTGTCTCCCCGCATATACATTACCCTCAAATCGTGTGTTGACCATTCAACGACCGTGTGCCGCGTTGAAGGCTGTGTTGGAAGCCGCATGGTGACCGTGTGAAATGGCCAAGTACACGCTGTGTACTAGGAAGTACACACCGTGTACTTTTTCTTTCTCACCTAAAAAAGGTGGGGGCCTCTCCTCATTTTCAAATCATCCCTCTCCTCCCCATTCCTTCGATCAGAGCTCTCCCAAGAGACTCCAATGCTCTTTTCTTCCATAACTTCTTCGTCTGAGCTCCGATTTACGATCCATCAGCGGCTATGAGATTGTAACGACGAGGAGTAACTTTTAAGCTTCGATCTATTGCTTCCCCTCAGCCTTTCACTCCCATCTTCCACCCGCAGAGGTTATGCCGGGTTTTTCCAGTAGCGACGGAGGCCGACAGATGTCTTCTAAAGTTGATCCGGGGAGCGTTGTGATCAGAACCTATTGAGTTAGGGATATTACCTTCGTCTCTCTAAATTGTGCATCATGAGGGAAGGGTGTACTCTTGCTTTCACGAGACATAGTTGAACCAGTTTAATGAATGTAATAACTGACTTAAAGAATGGGGATGGGAAGTTGTTATATTTATCTTTGTTTATCCTATTATTATATTGTGAATTGAATAGGCTTATGCCTACTAAAAATCATAGTCTTTGGGGGCCTTTTATTGTGCAATTAAATGCTTCCCTATCTTTTTAGACCGTTTGTGGATGGAAAACTTGTGGAATGTGGAAATTGGTTAATCACGTAAAGTTGGATGAATAGATAAATCACCAGAACCCTTGTGTGATCACCCTGGTTGAACAAAACTGAATTAATAATCATGTGGGTGCTAGTTATGGTTTATTTATGTGTAGGGGGTGTTTTGTGGGTTATTGTGGATCAGGTGAGTAGTAGGGCTGTAGTGGGATTGGTTGTGGGTTGGTGGGAATGCTATGTTGGTGATGGGCAGTGGGGCTATGATAAATGGTTTCAAGGGATGATGATGTATGGGGTTCGGTGTGTTTGTGGCTATGGTGGTTGGTAGCAGGGCTGCACAGATGGGTTTGAATGTGAACGAACTATGGGTTGTGAATAATAAATAAAAGTGTAAGAGTTAATAAATGGTGGGGAATGGTAATGGAACGGGAATAATAATACATGGGGTTGGTTGGTTAATAAGAAGGGACTTGTTTTTGTTACTTGTGATTACTTAAATTTATTTGTGGATGACAGGGATATGTTTTACAAACGATTGATATGGTTGGTTGTGGATAATTTCCCAGTAGTTAAGGAACTAATAAACTAATTCTATTGAAACATGAAAACCTAAATGGTGTTGGGATTTTTTGTTGTATTCATTCTTTGACATAGCAGTGTTGAGGAACGTGCCCGGTTTCTCTATTTAGAAGCCATAGGTTGGGTTGTGTGTTTGGTATACATATATATATCTGTATCTTTGTGTTTTGGCGAAACCCACCCATGTTGAGAACTTAGTGTCGAACACTCCCATTTCATAGGAGAGGGTGTTTTCCCCTTAGTTACTAGCTCCTTCCTTCTCCTTCTACGATAGGTCGTGATGGCTTGAGGGGACCTTACACCCAATACTATTCGGGAAGGTTTCGATTGGGGTGGTTTTAGCCCAATACTCTTCGGGCAAGTTTACTATTTCCGAAGAATCTTCTGGATGAGGGCTAGGTGTGTGGGGGCGGGATATGTGGTTTTGTGGCCCAGGTGTGTGCGGGTGGGATATGTGGTTATGAGGCCCAGGTGTGTGCGGGTGGGAAATGTGGTTGTGAGGCCCAGGTGTGTGCGGGTGGGATATGTGGTTGTGAGGCCTAGGTGTGTCCGGGCGGGAAGAGTGTGGATGTGTCAGGACGTTCGCCGTTAGGAAAAGTAGCTAACTAGTGGGGGAAAATGGTGCGAGGTACCCAATACTCTTGTTTTTATATACTACTACCTATTGTTTTGTGTTTTTGGTGAGTGTGGCTGGTGAGGTTGGGTGGATAGATTTCCTTGCTAGGTTTTGGTTTCTTCTATTGTTCTCATGGGGCATTAGGATGTCTCCCCACATGTGCACGAGAGATTTTGGTTTCCCTAATGAGTATACATGTATTATAACCCTACATTTACTTTTTGGTTTCTAGGAGGACTACCAGTGTCGTGCGTGACCCTACTAGTTGGGGCAATTGGAGTTGTTTCAGTCGTTGTACTCTTGTTTCTTTTGGTATTGTACTTTTGAGCTTTATTGTACTTGTACTTTTTTTCAGAACTGTTTAAACATGCATGTGGGATTGGATTGGGTTTATTTACTTTTTCCTTTTTCTTTTGGTGGTTGACTCATCCTATTTCCCGATACAAAATAATAAAAAGGGTAATGCCTCCCATATTTGTGAAAACTCATACCCTTGGTGCTAGTCACCACTTCGGGTCCTACTGGAGGCGGGACTCGGGTGTCATTATCTCCCTTTCACCATTTCCTTCTCAGGAGGTCCATATTTGGTGGGAGGGGGTCATGACAGAATGGTATCAGAGGTGATAGTGGAGAGATAGGATTGAGTTTGGAGTTAGGAACAATGAGGATTTCATGGGATGGTAGGGAAAAGGTGTTATGTGATCATGGTTCATGACATAAGTCAGGGAAGACCGACTAGGAAACGAGATTTTAGGCCCCCCCATGATCCGATGCAAGGACTCTGAGCCTACCGAATAACCAAGTGAGACTACATTGATTATAGGGTAGAGACCATAGGGAAGGTACATGCATCATCATTTTGTGTTTTACTTGATTTGGGTGTTCTGGGAATGAAATTGAAATAGAAATGATAAAATAAAAATTTGAGAAATTTCCCTTACTACATGGGAATATGCGATCTTTGTTTACCGTACAGCTATGGAACCTGGACGTCATCCCCAGGTGACTCAGACAGCCAGGGCCCAGTAGATTCAGGTGGTCGATCAGTTGAGGATTGACCGAGACGAGGAAGATGGCCAGTGGTAGAAGACTCTACGTTCCTTCCAGCGACAAACCCTCAACAAGTATGAGGGTATTACTTCAGATATGAAGACCGGGGGGTGGGTTGTGGAGATAGGGATATCTTTTACTTGCATCCGTGCTCCGAGGGAGTACTGGGTTCCTCTAGCAGTCAGTCAGCTGAGAGGTGTGGCGCGTCAATGGGGGACGCTCTACCTCGGGGAGAGGTCAAAGGCAGAGGTTCCATGGGCTGACTTTGAGAAGGAATTCCGAGAGGTATTTCATTCTTCTATGATCAAGGTAGAGAAGCAGTACAAGTTAATCTCCCTCCATCATGGGAGTATGTCAATATGATAATTGGGGATCAAGTTCAAGGATCTCCTACGCTTTGCTTCAGATCTCTTTCCGGATGAGGAGTCTCGGGCGAGACGTTTGGAGGAGGCGCTTCGTCCTTCGCTCCAGTATGTTGTCACCCCCTTCACCCTTCTGACGTACTTGGAAGTACAGAAGAAGGAAGAAGTTGTAGAGAGGATGCACTCGCAGGGAGGTGCACTACATGAGGGGATCCAACCGAGTTCGTCGAAGGGGAAGGCAGTCAGCATCAGGTCTCCTGCGACATGACCATCCCAATTCAGGCTAGTAGGGAGCAAGCCCCAACAGTTCTAGTTCAGATATTCATGTCCTCGTCCCTTTTTCACGAGCCCAGGACCAAATTTTTTCTCTTGTGGAAGTTTTGGTCACGTTCAGAGTCGGTGCCTGACCCGATCTCAGTACGGTGGAGGTGGGCAGGTTCAGCGCCCGCCTCAGCAGCACGAGTTGCCAGTGAGTCCCTTCTAGCAGCAGCAGGACCTTGCTCCTCTGAGGGAAGACATTGAATAAGGAGGCCGACCTTAGGGTGCTCCTCAGGGACGTCGACCAGGGTGTGGTTAGGGAGGTGGTTGACATCAGAGAGGAAGAGGAGCTGAGTGTGGAAAGCTGAACATAGTTGATATGGCAACTCTGGAAGGACCAGAGGTGGTGCGAGGTACGATTTGTTTGTTCAACACTCTCATTTATACTTTCATTGATTCAAGAGATTTTCACTCCTTTTTTGCACCCGGTCTAGCCCATGCTTTGGGTCTAGATGTAGAGAGTCTTTCCGTACCCCTGGTGCTGAGTACACCAGTTGGAGGCCGAACCAGCGTATCTTGTGTTTTCCAGGAATGTGGGCTGACTTTGGGACAACATCGATCTAGTGGGGACATTCTTTTTCTACAGATGCATCCATACGATTTCATCCTAGGAATCGACTAGTTATTTTTTGTTAGTGCCATTATCAACTGCTTCTGAAGAAGGGTCTTGTTCTCCGACTTGGATGGGCAGCACATATCTTTTGTTGGCGAGAGGAGCTATCTGGTAAAAACCCGGCATGTTAAGACTCTCCTTTCCTTGTTAGGTGGGTTATCAGTGGTTTCAGCTGATACAGAGATGATGGGTGTCCCAGAGAATGTTTGGGAGTTCCTCGATGTTTTTCTTGAAGAGTTTGCGACTCTACCCCCCCCCCCCGATGTGATGTTGACTTCGGGATAAACTTACAACCTGGTACCCGTCCGATTTTGATGGCCCCTTATCGGATGGAACCTTCGGATCTGCGGGAGTTGCGAATTTAGATTGATGATCTAATAGAGAATGGTTTTGTTTGACCCAGCGTGTTGACATGGGCTACTCCAGTTTTGTTCGTGAAGAAGGCAGATGGTGGTATCAGGCTATGCATAGACTACCGAAGGTTGAATCAGGTAACAGTCAAGAACCGTTACCCCCTTCTAAGGATAGATGCTCTCTTTGACTAGCTGAGGGGAGCATGTTGGTTTTCTAAGATTGATCTATGATATGGATATCATCAGATGAGGGTAAAGGACAGTGACATCTTGAAGACAACTTTCAGGTTCAGTTATGGGAACTTCGAGGTTGTATTGATGCCGTTTAGAGTTACAAATGCACTAACTATGTTCATGGGACTTAGGAACCTTGTCTTCCAAGAGTTTCTCTACCGGTTCGTTGTTGTGTTTATCGATTACATCCATATCTACACAAGATCAGAGGAGGAGCACATTGAGCATCTCAGGGAAGTCTTGGAAGTCCTTCGACACCACCAGCTTTATGGGAAATTGTCGTAGTGTAACTTCTTGAAACAAGAATTACACTTCCTTGGGCACGTAGTGCCTCATACTGGAGTGTCAGTGGAACCGATGAAAGTGGAGGAAGTTTTTTCTTGGGTGTCACCCAAGAGTGTGGCAGAATTTCGTAGTTTCATGGGGTTGTGAGGTTATTATGAGAGGTTGTTTTCGGACTTCTCTCATGTTTTTTTCCATTGAATGCTTTGACTAGGAAGAACCAGGTCTTCCTATGGAGCGAGCATTGCCAGAAAAATTTCGACTACCTGAAGGATAAGTTGGTCAGTGCTCCCGTACTTAGGAGTCCATAGGAAGGGTTTTTGTATGAGGTGTTTTATGATGCTTCTGGCCTTGGTCTGGGGTGTGTAATGATGCAGAATAAGGGCATGAAATTTTTTGGGTCCAGGCAGTTGCTTCCTCAACAATGCCACCCATTACCTAGAGCTTTCATCAGTGGTGTTTGCACTGAAGTTGTGGTGACATTACCTATTTGGGGAGTTCTTTGTGGTCTTCTCAGATCATAAGAGATTACGTTATATCTTCTCCTAGCATGACCTGAACTTACAACAGCCGATATGGGATGAGTTTCTCTAAGACAATGACATGGAGATCTCATACACTGAAGGTAAGGGCAACGTTGTGGCTGACTCCCTGAGCATGAAGTCGCATAAAGAAGTGGTTTGGGAATCCACTTTTACTTGGAGAGAGATGTGAGAGTCGGTTTCCTTACACTTGGATGCAAGGGTAGAGGGTGTTAGAGGCTATTTGTTTTAGATGACGGTGCAGTCCTTCTTGTTGCAGCAGATGGAAGAGTCTCAGTGGGGGGACTCTGAGGTGGATGAAATGCGAGATCGTATCGATCAGGGAAACGATCCAGAAGGATGGTCAGAGGATAGCCGACATTAGATGATTTTTCATTGAAGGTTGTTTGTTCCGGAGGCGGTGCGTGAGGGAGTTCTCTATGAGTTCCATAGCTTAGACTTGGCGGTACATCTAGAAGTTTCAAAAATGTACCAAGGCCTGAGGGAACAGTTTTGGTGGCCCGGGGTGAAACGGGCAGTGGCGGAGTTTGTGGCTAAGTGCCTAGTGTGTCAGCAAGTAAAGGCTGAACACCGTGTTCCCAGCGGTTTGTTGCATCCTTTAGATGTCCTCGAGTGGAAGTGGGATGACATCTCGATGGAATTAATCAAAGGACTACCCTGATCTCAGGGTGGTTATGATGCTATCTGGGTAGTGGTGGATCAGCTGAAGAAATCATCTCACTTCTTAGCAATTAAGGAGTCTGTCTTGGTGAGTACCTTAGCACAGAGGTACGTAGATGAGGTGGTGGGTTTGCATGGAGTTCAGAAGACTCTCATCTCAGATAGGGATACTCAGTTTACCTCACGAGTCTGGAGGGGGTTACATCATGATTTTGGCACCCAGCTATGCCTTAGCACTACTTTCCACCCCCAGACCGATGGGCAGACAGAGCAGACTATCCAGATGTGGGAGAATATGCTGTAAGCATGCGTTCTGACTTTCAGAGGATCGAGGGTGCGATACTTGACTTTAGTAGAGTTTTCCTACAACAATATCTTACACTATAATATTGTCATGGCACCGTTTGAGGCTTTGTATAGAAGACCATGTCGATCACCCACTTGCTGGGTAGAGGTTGGTGAGACATGTGCTCTTGGGCCAGAGGTAGTACAGAGCACCACAGAGAAAGTCTAGCTTGTGCGTGAGAGGATGAAAATAGACCAGGACTGACAGAAGTCTTATGTTGAACGTTAGAGGAGGCCCTTGGAGTTCGAGGTGGGAGATCATGTGTTCTTGAAGGTTTCCCCTCGACAGGGGCATCGAAGTTTTGGTAAAGGGAGTAAGCTCTCCCCTTGGTTCATCAGACCTTTCGAGGTGCTGAGGTGAGTTGGTGAGGTGGTATATCAGCTAGCCCTTCCACCTTAGTTGGAAATGGTTCATGATGCCTTCCACGCCTCCCATCTTCATTGGTACTTACACAACGACTCCCACGTTATCGACTGCAGAGAGTTAGATATAGGAAACAACGTGACCTTCGAGGAATGACCTTTCAGAATCTAGGATCGTAAAGAGAAGGTGATTTGTGGATGAACCATCGCCTTGGTTCGTGTGTTGTGGAGGCATGGCAGCCTCGAGGAGAGCACATGGGAGTGGGAGGCTCAGATGCACACTCAGTACCCGAAGGTGTTTTGACTTGTGTTTTTCTTTGTTCTTCTAGGATTTGTTTTGATGTTATAATCTGTACCTTTGATATATGGAATGCTTGGTTTATATTTTGAGACTTCTTGTTTCCTTGTTCTCTGGAAGTGTGTAACATGTCCAGATGTGTGGGGAAAGGGAAAAACCTGATCCTTAATCGAGACACATTAATGTGGATGTGATTGAACCCGTGCAGGCAAGTCAGTGCTGCCTAAAGCGGATAATACTCGACATAGGAGAAGGAATTTCCCAAACCACATGTTCGGTAAGTGTGTTGGTTGTACGGTGTTGGAGGTAGTAAAAATTGAAAAAAAATACTAATCCATGGAAGTGGGAAGACCCAATTATTAATTGATACGCATAAATGAGGATGTGATTATACCCGTGCAGGTGATTCAGTGCCACCTAAAGCGGATAATATCTCGACATAGGATAAGTAATTCCCAACACATATGATTAGGGTTGTTGGATGAGTTCCTGTTATAATGAGAGCCCTAAGAGGTATCTTTTTGGGTTCCTCTGGGTTGGGTTTTGAATTCTCGGGGATGAGAATGTTTTAAGAGGTATCTGATGTAATATCTCAGAACTCTCCAGCCCATTCCTTTGTCGAAACTAGGGTCATGAAGTGTTCTAGAGGGTAGAAGGGACTTTTCCCACACTTTTCAGAATTTTGTAACTACACGGTGTGTAGTGTGAGTACACGTCATGTACCACCTTGCTGGGTATACCCCGTGTTGAAGTTGTGTCCTTTCCATGTGAAATAAATCATTACACGCCATGTAGCCCATACTACACGCCGTGTAGTGTCTCCCCGCATACGTGTTACCCTCAAACCGTGTGTTGACCAGTCAATGACAATGTGCTGTGTTGAAGGCCGTGTTGGAAGCCGCGTGGTGACCGTGTGAAATGGCCGAGTACACGTCGTGTACTAGGAAGTACATACTGTGTAATTTTTTTTTCTCACCTATAAAATTAGGGGCCCTCTCCTTCTTTTCAAATCATCCCTCTCCTCCCAATTCCTTCGAGCATAGCTCTCCCAATAGACTCCAAAGATCTTTTCTTCCATAACTTCTTCGTCCGAGCTCCGATTTATGATCTGTCAGCGGCCACGAGATCCTAACGACAAGGAGGAACTTATGATCTTGGATATATTTCTTCCCCTCAGCATTTCCTTCATAGCTTCCACCCGAGGAGGATTTGCTGGGTTTTTCCAGAAGCGACGGAGGCCGACAAACATCTTCTAAAGTTGATCTGGGTGAGTGTTGTGATTAGAACCTTTTGAGGTAGGGATCTTACCTTAGTCTCTCTATATTGTGCATCATGCGGGATGGGTGTCCTCTTGTATTCATGAGGCATAGTTGAACTAGTTTAATGAAGATAATAACTGGCTTAAATAATGGGGATGGGGATGTTGTTATGTTTATCTTTGTTTATCCTATTGTTATATTATGAATTGAATAGGAATATGCTTACTGAAAGTCACGGTCGTTAGGGGCCTTTTCTTGTGCAATTAAATGCTGCCCTTTCTTTCTAGTCTATTTGTGGATGGAAACCTTGTGGAATGTGGAAATTGGTTAATCAAGTAATGTTTTCTGATTAAATAAATCACTAGAACCCTTGTGTGATCACCCCAGTTGAAAAAAATGAAATAATAAACATGTGGGTGCTAGTTAGGGTTTATTTATGTGAAAGGGGTTTTTTGTGGGTTGTTGTGGATCAGGTGAGTAGCAGGGCTGTGGTTGGCTTGGTTTTGGGTTAGGGTTAATGCTATGTTGGTGATGGGCAGTGGGGCTGCGATAACAGGTATCAAGGGATTATGATGTATGGGTTTCGGTGTGTTTGTGGTTATGGTGGTTAGCAGCAGGGCTTCCGGGATGGGTTTGAATGTGAACGATCTATGGGTTGTAAATAATAAATAAAAGTGGAAGAGTTAATGAATGGTGGGGCATGGTAATGAAACAAAAATAATAATCAATGGGGTCGGTTAGTTAATAAGAAGGGACTTGTTTTTGTTATTTGTGATTTCCTAACTTGGTTTATGGATGGAAGGGATATGTTTCATGAATGATTGATATGGTTGGCTGTGGATAATTTCCCAGTAGTTAAGGAACTAATAAAATAATTCTATTGAAACATGAAAACCTAAATGGGGTTGTGGTTATTTGTTGTATGCATGCTTCGACATAGCAGTGCTGAGGCACATGATCAGTTTCTCTGTTTAGAATCTATAGTTTGGGTTGTGTGTTTGGTTTATATATATATATATCTGTATCTTTGTGTTTTGTCACACCCCACCCAGGTTGAGCACTTAGTTCCGAACACTCCCATTTCATGGGAGATGGTGTTTTCCCCTTAGTTACTAGATCCTTCCTGCTCCTTCTTCCATAGGCTGTGATGGCTTGAGGTGACCTTACACCCAAGACTCTTCGGGTAAGTTTTGATTGGGGTTGTTTTATCCCAATACTCTTCGAGAAGGTTTACTATTTCCCATGACTCTTCTAGATGAGGCCCAGGTGTGTGTGGGTGGGATATGTGGTTGTGAGGCCAAGGTGTGTGCGTGCAGGATATGTGGTTGTGAGTCCCAGGTGTGTACGGGAAGGAAGAGTGTGTTAGTGTCAGGACGTTCTCCATTAGGAAGAGCAGCTAACTAGTGGGGTAAAATGGTGTTGGGTACCCAATACTATTGTTCTTATATACTACTACTTCTTGTTTTGGGTTTTTGGTGATTGTGGCTAGTGAGGTTGGGTGGAAAGATTTCCTTGCTGGGTTTTGTTTCTTCTGTTGTTCTCAAGGGGAATTAGGGTGTCTGCCACTTGTGCACGAGAGCTTTATGATTCCCTACTGATTATACTTGTATAATCACCCAATGTTTACTTTCAGGATTCTAGAAAGACTAACAGGGTCGTTCGGGACCCTACTAGTCGAGACAGCTGGAGTTGGTGCAGTCTTTTTACTCTTTTTTCTTTTGGAATTGTACTTTAGAGCTTTCTTGTACATGTACTTTGTTTCAGAACTATTTAAACAGGCATGTGGGATTGGATTGGGTTTATTTACTTGTTCCCTTTTCTTTTGGTGGTTGACTCATCCTATTTCTCGATCCTAAATAATACAAAGGGTAATGCCTCCCATATTTGTGAAAACACATACACATGGTGTTAGTCTCCACTCTGGGGCCTACTGGAGGTGGGACTCAGGGGGGGTCATTATTTCCCTTTCACCATTGCCAGCTCTGGAGGGGCATCTTTGGGGGGAGGGGTCATGAAAATTTAATATTATAGTTTAAGGGCCTATGGAAAATATATACATTAGGATGAGTTAAACCCTATTAGGTGTTCTAGTATTATTAAAGAAAGAAGATAAATATTTTTGGTTGTGTATTGGCTACCATAACATGAATCATGTCAATAATTAGAACCAAAACCCTATACTAAGTACTAATGAATTGTTTGATTATGTTATATGTGATTTATGATTTTTGATGTTTGATATGGGTTTGGGTTACTATTATTCAAAGTATTGGGATAAAATTTTTCTGGGAAAATATTCCAGTGTTAGTATATCTCATTACAACAAAAATGGTTTTATCTATAGATAGGGATTTATCTGTGCTAACTAAAGGCGTTGTTGAAGACACCCTTTATCAGCATTAGAAAACGAACCCGTAAAACAGGGTATTAAACAACATTTTATTAGCATTGTTAAAGGTTCTCTTTAGCATTTCTAAAGAAGTACTATTGGGGGGGGGGTTCTTTATCAGAACTTTATTAGAAGTATTGATAATGACCCCCTATTATCACCAATTTTTCCTATTACAAATAAACGTCATATTTGAAAAAAAAAATTCATTAAAAATAATATACAAATATACAAATATATTTCTATATTTATATTGATATAATTATAATTTATAGTTTTCTAATATGTTTTAGATAAGTCTAAGTAGGAATTTACAATTAATATATACGATAGTGAGTGAAAATGTTTTATAAATTATTTTAAGAAATATTTTTAATTTATACTTTTGTAATTATTATATTGTAATAGTCATTTTATAATAATTTGATGATAAAAAATATCATAAAATCAATAAAATATTTAAAAAGTGGAAAATATAACCCAAACATCAAAAAACTATAAATTCTGATATAAGTGTCTTTTTGGGCTCTACCACATATCAAATTGAATATTATTACAAGATATACACCGTGGTGACCATGAAATCCCCGATAAATATTTTTTTGAGGCCAATAAAGTCCCAAAAGGCCTCCAGAAATATTTTTTAGTCAGGGTAACCCAATTTTTTAATATTTGATGGATTTTCAGGCTTATTTATGTGGGTATTATTACATTTTTTGGTGGAGACTGAATGTATTATTTGCTGTTGGTGATATAAAACCAACTACATTGTACATAATTTGTTAATAAATCCCTTATCACATCTTGATTTTTCTTCTATGTGACAATGAATGTGACAATGTCCTAAGGATAACTGTTGCATTAAAGGGTCATAGAGAATCCCTCCTATAGTGAGAACCCAGAAGTGCCATAACAGTATTTTGACTATATTTTCTATGGAAGAATGTTGTTATTTGAGGGATATAAATTATATATGCCATTAGGGGAAAGGACACATAAAACATTGAGGCACCTTCCCATGGTGTGCACCCTTGGTAAGATCTAGAAGGATATTATGAGAACGAGTGTTGCTAGTAGGAAATCCACATTCCATTGTGTCATTAGATGTTCTTGTTTGCAGATGTGTGAATTGGTCCTTAGAATTTACAATTATTATTAATCGGTATTATGACTCCTGCAGTTAAGTGTATTGACGAAAACTATGAAGACACACTATTCACAGTGAGGTAGGATACGTTGGGTGTGACACGAGTGATACTACATTAATAGATAACGAGAGAAAGGATTTTCCCCTTTGGTTCCATAACAGAAGTAGATATCTCAGGCCCTTTGATGGAATTGATATAGCCTAAATAAATCCATGGCTACGGTGAGGAATGGGCAAGTTTAATTTCTGAAAGTCAAAGATAGAATAATCGAGCACATGGGTTGATGGAACTAGCATGCAACCCGCTTGACTTGAGATATTGAGACAAAGGGATTATATTACATGGTAAGCATTCGAAAGAGGTGACACGTAATTTTGGTGTTAAATTATTTCTCTATGGGTTATATGGTGTGTTGTTAGACTCTAACCATGGACATTAAGAAGGCTCTGCCTAATGCCACTGTGAAAGAGTCCTAGAGGGCCACACACTAAATGTGTCTAAGTATATCAGTTAAATATTAATTTAACAAGCTGAATATAGATTATTACCAATAGTGGTTTAATAATTATTTAAGGATTCTCAATCTCATTTATTTCAACATTAGTTATTTGAGAGAATATATTATGGGATAGATAATATATTTATTAGAAAATAATGTAGTGATATTTATTTTAAAAATAAATATCAATTATTCAAGGTCTAAAAAATGTGGTGGAAGAAATAACGAAAAATTGAAAAACATATGTACACTATGTGTATATTAAATATAAACACTGTGTATTTTTTTCAAGGAATTTATGAGAAATAATAATATTTATTTAATTAAATAATATTAGAATCAATTTTTTGGGCGCCTGTTAGGTAACAATAATAGTCAACCATTATTATGAGACATGGGGTATTACTAATAATTAAATGAAATGATTAAATTATTTCGTGTAATTGATTCATTTTATTTTTCAATATAATTAAAAATACCAAATATATATTTCTTATTAGCCTAGACATTTTTTTTGGTTGTGCACAACAGATCTGGAGAATGTTCTCAAGCAAAGAGAGAATATTTTTCTTCCAAGAACTCTCTCAAGCTACGAGGGAGTGAGATCCTCCTCCAATGGATCAAGGCTATCAAAGGCATACACTGAACGTGAAGGCTCTTCCACGCTAGCACCGGGAGATCCCTTCGGCGGCGTCCAGAGATATATGGAGCATGTGTGGATCACCGCTAGAGGAATCCTACACTTTTATTCTACGATGCAATGAAAAATCACATCGGATCGTGATCGGAAACATCAATGAAGAAAGAATTTATATCAAGGTAATTATAATCAATTAACTAAATTAATTATAACCAACATATGATGATCTTATCAAGGTTTTAAGGACTCCCCTATTTTATTTTTCATTATTCATTCTATTCTGATGATCCGACATATTATTATCATGATGGATATGATAATGAATGTTGTTAATGCTAAAATTAAAGTTGGGTACACCCACCAATACACTTACACTATGCCTGAAACCTACAAGTGGTATCAAAGTTGTCATATCGTTGATTATAATTATTTAATTTTTTCGTTGGTTATTTATGAATTTAATAATATAGTTGTTTGAATTCAAGTTAACAATTATTTAAATATGAATATCAAGATCTGTTCCTCCTCTCTCATTTCTCATTCACCTTAGAGAAACTAAGGTTTCATTATATTTTGATTAAAATAAAATAGAGGATCACATCTGGAGGTGCCAAATGTTCCTAGCTGTGCAACACCAAAATACACGACATGTATTCAGTAGTACACGCTGTGTAGTCTAGGTTCAATGCATCAGACAGGTCCGCCAAATTACTTCATGTGTTGGAGTATTTATATACCTTAAATGAAACCATGTGTTGACCCGGAATAGTTGGCACATGTTTTCTAGATTACACGCTATGTGGTCCACTGAACTAGGCATGTAGTCCCTTCGAGTTAGGGTTGGACCGTGTACCCTGTACATGACATGCCTTGCTGGAAACTGTGTAACACAAATTATACATAGTGTGTGACCCACTGAACACAACATGTACTCCAAAAAATTCATGAAGTACATCTACACGCCATGTTCACAGGTGTGTACTACAGATGGATGATCAAAAAAGTACACACCATGTAATAAGAACTACATGTCCTATACTCATCCAAATTATGTAGATTTATTAAAATTTATTATTATATTATACAAACCCTTATGTAATTTACCATATTTTAGGAATAATGATGAGGCCCAACATGTGATAGGTGTTATATATACATGTGTTTAGTTTAACATCAGCGTAATTTTCATTACTACTCGTTGGGTTGTTCTGAAAGGTAATTCACCGAGTTTACTCCATGGTAATAGTTACGTACAAAGATAATTTTTAATGAATTTGTTTGATTAAAATTATGATGGATGATAATCTCAAGGAAATTTAGAAAAAGGGTTTATGATAATAGGATTGATTAATTAATGATAATTAATTGATTGAGTCATGATTTATCTTAAACAAGAATAATTAAAGAATTGAATGGTAGTTTTATTTATGCATAAACATCACTACATGCATGGATGATCATGATCTTGACCAAGACCTTTGTATGTGAATGGTTTCTTTTAATAAATTTATTTAAATTAATTTTTTTGTCCTATGAGAATTCTCTTCATTAATATGTTGGGCATGTGTGCCCAAAGTTTGTTTTATGTAAAAACCCATTTTACACATCACCTGTATGTAAGATAAGAGCATATGTAATGGATAGAGCTCCTAATCTAGTAGAGGTAGCTGAAGTTAGGATCCATGGTGAAACCAATCCAAGGAGATACAAAGGTGGACAGATAGAAATCTATAAACACAAACCCAAAAGGTTCAAGGTGTTTCTCCACTAGGTCTTGGGTTAGTTTATAAACTTCTAGATAATCTAACTAATAGAACAGGATCATGATCATACCTTTTATTTTATTTCTGTTAGTTTCATGGTTTATTTATTTTGGGTGTGCTGTAACAATCATACAATTAAGGAATTAAATTAGCATACAAGATAAAAATAAAATAAGACCAGATTATGTGTAAAATATTATCTTATACATGTTGAATCACTTATGTATATCCCAATTAATATTAAAAAGTATGTAATCAATGATAATAAAATGGAAATTTACATATAAGGATAATATCCCTCAAAGAAAATATCATGTCGGTATAGCCTTCCATAATCTTGGTTAGAATCGAACCATAGTTCAAAGTTCTTGACCAACCCTAGTTGGGGTGCTTTAAATTATCGATGAATTATAATTCAAGTTTTTGTGTGTAATTGACATGGATTTCCTCAAGGGTTGAATACCACATCAGGAAATGGTGTGACCATGAGGAAAATGTTGTGGAAATCCAAAAAAAAAAAGATTTCATGGTTGGAGAGTCCACTCAGCAGATCAAGGAGATGCGAGTTAATAAAGCTGGCATTTGGAATTCCTACCTAAAACCCTTTAAGCTGCTTTTCCAACCCTAGTTGGGGTAATACGAATGTCAATATGGATCCTTCCCACAAGAATATTTAGGTAACAGAATATTCTAATGTCAATGGTGACGGCTATGGGATTTTGATTAAATAGTGGGAGACTAATAATTAATAATTTATTTATTTGTCTTAGTTTTATCATAATAAAGTACTAAACCATTTCTCATCCTAATTTTTAGAAAAGGTAAGAAATTTGACTTTAATCATATTATTTTAAACCATACTCGGGAAGGAAAACCTTATCTCTGACACCAATTTCAACGAGTTGAAGAGGCATGTACGTGTCATCCTTCACCATGAGAAGAAATTATATGTGCTGGAAGAGCTTTTTCTAGTTGTGTTTGGGAAATAGGCCAATGATGAGGAACTATATTTATATACAAAACAAATAGATGATGCCACATATTCCCAATGTTTCATGCTATCGGCCATGTCTAATTATCTCTTGAAGAAACATAAAATCATGGATGCGTATAGCATGATGTATCACCGTAAGGATCTCTACCAAGAGAAGGTGAGATAGGAGAGAAATGAGATCTCAAACTCTTTGTTTACAAAAAATCTTTGGAGAGTCTATGCTAGATGGGTCTCATGTAGTCATGCATATTGGCTACCTTGAATGCCTGGACATCTTAAGTATTAACTTCCTAGATGAGTTGCGTACAGATCTAATCCTATAATCACTACCCAAGAACTTTTCTAGATTTATTGTAAACTATAACATGAGAAACAATGCGAAGAATCTATCATAACTTCTGACCTTAATTATCCAGGTAGATAAGGAAATGGGGTGTGAAAAACCCACATTCCTTATGGTGAATAAGAAAAAGAAGGACAAGGAAAAGGAGCGAAGGACTTATAAATGGTCTGATGCCCCCAAGAATCATCCCTCCAAGAAGGGGAATATGTAGATACAGGTAAAGGAATAAGAGGTTGTATGTTTTGCATGTGGAAAGCAAGGACACTAGAAGAGGAATTGCACCCAGATGTGTGCGGACGCTAAAGGTGCATTCGTTATCGAGTATAATATATTCATTTCCACACATTGGGTATTAGATATTGATTGTAGGGATCAAATATATATTCAAATGTCAAAACCAAGTAAATTTATAAATATTTCCAGAGAAGTGGTGGATCTTAGAGATGCCAATGGCATGAGGTTGTCTGTGTTGGCCATTGGCGATTACCACCTCTCATTTCCAACTGGGATGATTTTTGGTTTACATAACTATTAATATGTGCATAGTGTTACAAAAAACATAATTTATGTATCATTTCTGGATATGGATGGATTTATTTTCATGTTTACAAAAAAGGGTTCCTTCATTTATAAGAAATATGTATGTTGTGGTATGGAAAATTTAAATAATGGTTTGTATGTATTAAATTATGAAATCCAAGTGTTTTAAATCAAGAACGAAACAAACTCACAAGACTCATACATCACCCTGTTTTGGCATCACCATCTCAATCATGTAAATGAGAAGCTCCTAAAAAAGCACTGCCAAGATGGATATTGAGACTATACTGAGCTAAAACCACTTGATAGATGTCATACTTGTTTACAAGGTAAAGTGACCAAGCCGCCTTTCGGTGGACAGGGTGATATGGCAACCTAGCTTCTAGGATTGGTGCACACAGATGTGTGTGGACCATTTCTAGTAGAATCTAGAGGTGGATATTATTTCTTAATTACTTTTACTGATGAATTGATTAGATATGGGTTTGTCTACTTAATGATCTATAAGTTAGAATCCTTAGAGAAATTTAAGGAATTCATGAATGAAGTATAAAATCAGCATGGTAAGAATATAAAGAATCTTCGATCAGATCTTGCTGGAGAATATCTGAACCAATAGTTCGTCGTTATTCTACGGGAGTCTCGGTTTCTAACTCAGCTCACTCCTCCTTATAAACTATAGTTG
Source organism: Viscum album (assembly GCA_963277665.1). Lineage (NCBI taxonomy): Eukaryota > Viridiplantae > Streptophyta > Magnoliopsida > Santalales > Viscaceae > Viscum > Viscum album. Next base: position 152,789,964 of record OY728159.1, read on the forward strand.
AATGGTGTTAGTGAAAGGAGGAACCACAACTTGATGGACATAGTGAGGTTGATGAAAATTCATGTAGATCATCCATTATTTTATCGGTGATATGCATTACCGACTGAAACTAACACATTAAATTGAGTACAAACTAAGGGGGATAATGGAATTACCTCTAAGTCATGGAATGGAAAGAAACCCATTTTGTCTCACACACCTGTATGGGGATGCGAGTCATTTGTTAAGGCATTATTAGGAAATAAACTAGCACCCTGGGGATGAAGTGTACATTTATAGGATATAACAATGAAACAAAAGGATATTACATATATTACCCTTAAGACAAGAAGGTGACCATCACTAGACAAGTTGTATTTCATGAGAGGTAGCACATACCCAAAAAGGATAGTGGGAGCCAGATTGGCTTCGACAAAGTTTATGCTCAATTTACACATGAGTTGGTACAGGAACAAGTTCCATAGTTCCCCATGGAATATGTTCTAGAAACAGAATTACTGTGTAGGTGATCAAGATAGGTAAGAGAACTAGAGATATTTTCTTTCCTAGTCACCGAGAATAGGGAATCATTATTGTTTGACATCAAATAACCTCTCTCCTATAAGGAAGTAATAGAAATATCATAAGATGCAATATGAATAGAAGATATGAATTCTGATATGGACTCCATGTATGAGAACCAAGTCTAGGTTCTAGTCGAGGAGAATGTTGATGTAAAGCCTATTGGATGCAAATGGGGTTTCAAGAGAAAACTGGACATGGAAGGTCAAGTTAGAACCTATAAAGCAAGGATAGTGGAAAAAGGATTCAGAAAGCATTAAGGAATTGTCCATGATGAAACCTTCTCACCAATTTCCTTTTTTAAATTCATAAGAATCATACATTTCATAACATCTTACCATGACTTTTAGTTTTGGAAAATGGTGGTCAAAACAACATTCCTTCATGGGAACATTCAAGAATATGTCAATATAAAAAATCCTGAAGGGTTTTTAACACTAGTTGAATTCAAATGAGTTTGAAAGTTTCATAAATCCATTTATGGATTAAAGATATCATCTAGGTCAAGGAATATTTGATTTGATGTAGCTATAAAAGAATTTGGTTTCATTAATAATGAATGTGGGCCATGTGTTTATATGCAGTTTAGTGGGAATACAGTCGTTATTCTAGTAGTATATGTTGATGACATATTTCTTATTGGAAATGATGTACCAGTCTTATAGTCCGTTAATGAATGGTTGAACAAGTGTTTCTCCATGAATGAATTAGGTGAAGCAGCCTAAATTCTAGGGATCAAGATCATTCATGATAGATCCAAGAGGCTGATTGGACTATGTCAGGGTATATATATTGACCAGATACTAAAGATATTTAGTATGGAACAATCAAAGAGGTGATTGGTTTTAGTGTCACCTGTCCTACATCATTCTATGAAATTTTTTCCTCAGACACAATAAGAGAAAAATTGAATGAGTAACATCCCATATGATTTGGCTATAAGATTCATCATGTATGTCATGTTATATACGGGGCATGATTTTTTTATGAACTGACCACGGTAGGAAGATATAAACCAGTTCCAGGAGAACAACATTGGACTTCTGTAATACTATCCTTAAGTATCTGAGACGAACTAAGGAGATGTTCTTGGTTTATGGAGGAGACATGGAGATTATTATCCGTGGGTATGTTGATGCTAGTTTTTAGATAGATCGAAACAATCTAAAGTCGCAATCTTGATATGATTTCTATCTTAATAGAGGAGTTGTGAGCTAGAAGAGTTCAAAGCAACTAGTTGTCTCTGATTCTATAGAAGATTCCGAATATATAGTGGATTCTGATGAATCCAAGGAAGACTTCTGGATTTGGAACTTTTTCCATGTGCTTTAGGTGGTGCCTAGTATTAAAGATCCTATCACATTATATTGTGATAATACGAAAGCAGTGGATCCTTCAAAATAACCAAGGTCACATGAATAGAAAAAGAACATACTATAGAAGTATCACCTCTTGAGGGATTTATATCAAAAGGGTGAAGTTGTAGTGAGTATAGTGTCCACGGATTAGAATGTGGCAGACCACATGACATAAAACCTATCTCAGCAGAAGCATGAATATCAAGTTAGATCTAGCTGGTTAAAAGTTGTTATCAGTTGGCTCTAGTGAAAGTGGGATACTATTGGAGTCGGTGGCCTAGAAACAACTACATTGTGCTTTATTTATTAATAAATACCTTATCACATATTGATAGTTCTTCTATGTCACAATGAATGTGATAATGTCCCAAGGGCAGCTATTGCATTAATGGGTCATAGTGGATCCTACTATGATAAGAACCTGTAAGTTCCATAACACTATTCTTGAATATATTTTCTATGGACGGATGATGTTATTTGAGGGAAAAAAATAATACAGGCAATTAGGTTTGAGGACTCATAAAACATTGAGGCACCTTCTCATGGAATGCAACCTTGGTAATATCTAGGAGTGTATTATGAGAAAGATACCCGCCGTTAGGAAATCCACATTTCATAGTGTAATTGGATGTTCCTATCTGCGGATGTCTGTATTGGTCCTTAGACTTTATGATTATTATTAATGGGTATTACAACTCGCGCACTTATATGTATTGAAAAAAACTATGAGGACAAACTATTCACAGTGAGGTTGGATATGTTGGGTGCATCACTAGTGATACTTCATTAATAGATAATGTGAGAAATTATTTGTCCCTTTTGTTCCATAACAGAAGTAGATATCTGAGGCTCTTTAATGTATTTCATATAGCCTAAATAAATCCATGTCCACGGTGAGGAATGGGCATGTTCAATTATGGAAAGTCAAGGAATGAATAATTGAGCACAAGGGTTGATGGAACTAGCATGCTACCTTCTTGATTCGAGATATCGAGACAAAGGGATTATATTACACAGTAAGCATTCATAGGAGGTGAAACGTCATTGCAGTGTTAACTTCTTTCTATATGGGTGCCTTGGCATGTTTGAATATGCTAACCATGGAATCTAGGAAGGCTCCACCTAATTCCATTGAAAAAGAGCCTTAGAGGGTCACACAATAAGTATGTCCAAGTAACTCAGTTAAATATTAATTTAACAAGATGAATAATGATTTTTCTCAATTATGGTTTAATAATTTTTTAAGGATGCCTAATCGCATTTATTTTGACATTAGTTATTGAAGAGAACATATTGTGAGGAAATAATATATTTATTAGTGAGTAATGCAGTTATATTTACATTAGAAATAGATAGCCATTATTCAAAGTTTAATAAAAGTGGTGGAGGAAATAATGAAAAATGAAAAAACACAAGTACATGCTGTGTATATTAAATATACAGAACATGTATTATTTTCTGGGAATTTATGAGAAATAATATAATTTATTTAATTAAATAATATTAGGTGTAATTATCTTTGTGCATGTCCGGTAGTTATAATAGTCCACTGTTATTATTAAACATGGCGTATTACTAAGAAATAAATGAAATGAAAAATGCTTTCAAATAATTAATTCATTTTATTATTCAATGTAATTAAAAATCACAATTATATATTTCTTAGTAGCCTAGCCATTTTTTTTGGTTGGGCACAACAGATTGAGAGAAATCTCTCAAGCTAAGAGAGAATAATTTTCATCCATGAATGCTCTCAAGATATGAGAGAGAGAGATCCCCCTCCACCAGATCAAGGTGATCGAAGACAGAAATCACAATAAAAGGCTCTTTCGCGCTAGCTTCCAGAGATCCCTTCGACGATGTCCAAAGATACATGGAGCATATGTAGATCACCTCTAGAGAAATCCTACACTTGGATTCAATGACACAACGAAAAATCATATCATATCATGACTATAAACATCAATGAAGAAAGAATTCCCTCAAGGTAATTTGTTTTAGTTACTACAATTAATTATAACCAATATATGATGATTCTATCTTCGGTTCTGGTACTCCCCTTTTTAATTTTTTGTTCTTCGTTCTTTTCTGAATATCCGAAGTATTATTATCATGACAGATCACAGATTTAACATTGATAATGATGAATCTAATGTTGGGTACACCCCCAACGTGCTTCCACTGCGCCGAGAACCTATAGTATTCTTAGGTATTACATTCTTATTGATTTTATGGTTATCAAATTTTAGGATTTTTCATATTGTAGTATTATTTATAATAAAATATATTACAATATGTAAATAATTATTTATATTCACACACATACATAGAAAAACATATTTTACCAATGTATTTAAATATATATATAAATACATATAATAATATATTATAGTATATGGATTAAAATATGTAATGAAATATATATATATATATATATATATATATCACACAAATGAAGACAAAAAAACATAGGGGAGTGAAAAAGGCACTGGCATATGAGTAGGAGGTCTCAGGTTCGAAAATGGCTTGAGTCCAGGGAGTGGACGGGAGGGTGTAATTTTCTAAAGCAATGATAAAGGGTGGTGGGAAGTGAAAACAAAAGGTGTGGAGGAAATATGTTAAAATAATATAAAATTTATCCATGTTTATTAGTGGGGTTATTAAATAAACATTTTTTAGAGATGTTAAAGGGGTTATTTAATATTTTTTTACGAGCGCTCTTAAATCCAACCATTTAACATTGCTCACATTTTGAGATGTTCTATAGCACTGATAAAGCATTTTTACTAGCAATAGTAACTTCCATATTTATAGTATTGTCTATGTAGAGTATTATTTAATTTTTTTGGTTAATGAATTCAAAAAAAAATTATGGACTTTATGGTATTGATAATCATCATATCTTTACACTCATTTTTAGTATTATTCATTTAATTTCTCAGGATATTTTTTTATTTAATGTGTATTATCATAAATTCCTATAGATAGTTTTCAAGATGATATAAGAGTATATAACTTCTTTATTACTCTTGAAGATTCATTTATGGACTCCATATGTAATGTTCCTAATGCATTTGTTGTTAGATAAAATTATGTTAATGTATTCTAAGAAATTGATGGTACTGATTTACAAAGAGGTACCAAATAACATATGTGAGATTAGGATTTTCATGTGTTTTCCATGATAATACTACTATTTCCATATATATTTTAAATAGGGGTGTTTAATCCAAACCTAATCATACCCAATTGGGTTGGTTTAGATTGTGCCAGGTTACATGCGAGATATGAATTGTTCATATTATTTTAGGTTTTTTCAAGGTCAGGTTGGTTCATGTGATGCGACTAGTAGAAAAACTGTCTTTAACATCAGTTTTTTTAATTCTATCTTCACATTTTAACTGATGTTAATCCTAATGATGTAATAAATGGAACATTTTACATCTGTTTTTATAAACCAATGAAAAAAGGATATAAAATTTTCTTTGGAATGATTTTTAAAAAAATTGAAGCAATAAATAATGATTAATAACATTTTTGGCATCAGGTTTTAATGAAACCAACACTCAAAAGTTAAATAAATAATTATCTTGGCATCAGTTAAAAAACCTGATGCCAAAATTTATGAAAAATCCTTTTTTGAACTAGTTTTTACAAGAACCAATGCCAATAATATATTTTTTTAAATTTGTTTTAGATCATTTCTGATGATTCAATTTGACTGGTCATGGAGATAAAAAGGTTTACAAATCAAAAGTTATGGCTGTCAGAATTTAGACTTCTCACAGTTTCGATAGATATAACTCGTTCCAAAGAAAACATGAGAAACATGAATGAAAATTACATAAACCAAATAAAATAAAATAATATTAAGGCTTCAATTATATTTCCATTATTTTGGGAGTTTTCCTCAAACTGATATCTTGTTTATCATCATATCTCTTAGTTTTATGGTAGAACACATGTGGTAATGAAAATTTCAATCGATAATGACTTTTTCACCTCAGTTGGAAAATATTATCTGGATGTTTTATATTTTTATCTCGATCATATGATTAAAGCCTCATTATAAGGAATATTATTGAGATCATTAGCAATGAATGAAAACAATAATAAAATAATTAAATGATTAGAAAACAATTTGTGTTCAAATCATCGATTAAAGCTGCGTTGAATATTTGATTGAATAAAATTAGATGAAAATGATGAAATAAAGAGAAAATGGATTTATATATAGTAAAAAAATATTTTCAATGCCATTGTATTAAAATTTAGGCAGGATTTTGAAAAGTGAAATGGATGTTTTGAAAAGAATTGAAATACCGATCATGCGTAATTGTAGAGACATTTTTGTTTATTTTTTGAGTAACACTATGACTAGTCAAAAATAAGCATATAAAATGATCTAAAACATAGATTTTTTTTTATTATTTCATTGTTTTAGTAAAAAATGACACAAAACATAATATTTTTTAATTTTTCGCATCAGTTTTTTTATAAAACCGATGTGAAATATAGTTTTTTAACTTTTTGGTGTGAGTTTCTTTAAAAAATGACAAACAAAGATACCAATGGGTATTTTTGGAATTGGTGTTTAAAAAAAATGACACAAAAAACCAATGTAAATTCTTATTTAGAGTTGGTTTTAAAATAACTAATGCCAAATTGTCTCTGTAAAAAACTCTTATTGAAGTGCACCTTTCAAAGGGCATAAATTTTAACATGTATCTCCTTTTTAGCTCTACAAAAAGTCCAACAAATGATTAGGAAATGATCTAAAACAGAGTAATTGTTTTTTTCAATTATCAGTGTTAGTTTAAAAAAAACTATGTTAGAAATAAGGGTTTTTATCTTTTTGGTGTCTATTTGTTTATAAACTAATGTAAAAAAGTTTCAATAGTCTTATTTGGAAAAAGTTTATAAGAAATTGACATCATATTCTTGATTTTAAGGATCTTTTTTCTACTTGTGTGTGTTTGAAAAAAAAATGACCCAAACCAACCTAATTTATCCAACCAATCCATATTAATTTTCCTTTATCTGGGTTTCTCTCTGTGATGTTGTATTTATTGGTTTTTTTCAAGATAAATGTATTATAATTTTAAATTAATGTTACTGGGGATTGTTTTACTATTTTTAATTGGAATATTTTAGATGGTCTAAATTTGTTTAGTTTTAATGTAATCAATATTTTTTATTTATTTCTTATTATTATTTCATAAAAAATTTCATTACCTAACCCCGAAGACCCAACCCACCTCATTTCAGGTTAGGTTAATTCATTAAAATAAATTTTCAATGAAGCAAATCAACCTTACCAAACCATTTTTGATTTTATCATGGGAAAAATGTGCCTCAATATGACCCAACCTGACCCATGGACACCACAAATTTTGAAAATTTCCAACATTGATGATCATATTGAACTGAAATATGGAAATATTTCTCTAGGATAACCAATTTGAGATAAACTATTATAAAATAAAAGAAAACTCACATCAACAATGATCTTGATCACACATAAGAAGAGGGAAATATATTTCCTATTATAATGGTTTAGGTATAGGTGTGAGGTATGTACTCATGCATGAGGATTGTGTTATGTATTATTGATTAAGAAAATTTTTTTTAATGAGAAAAAACTATTTTTTATATCATAAAGTAAGATATAAGTTCCCGAGCGGGTGAAGGAGCCTTCAATTAAAATGGCATAGTTATTAGAGATTTTCATGGAATTTAGCAGATTTAGATTTTTAACAAGATACTATAAATTAAATAAGTGAATGTTTAGAGAGTGTATGTTGAAATATAGAATAGATAAGAAAATGTAATTTTATAGTGGTTTAGTCCAAATTGGACCTATTACACTCTTCACACTCCAACTGATGGAGTATGACCCTCACAATGAAACAAAGAAACTTTTATAACTGGATAAATCGCAACCCGATGTTTTTAAATGGGATGAATCCAAAACCGGGACTTGGTGAGGAGCATCTTCAATACTAATTATCCTTTTGAAGGAGCATATAGAACCCATGATTTTATACAAGTAGTATCCCCAATCCCTTTTCAATATTTTTTGGTTAGTTAATCAGTAAAAAAACTACCTTTTGGACATGTTAGTACAACTAAAGGAGTATGTTTTATATGTAGGATGACCAATTTCATTAAAGATATATGTACAAAGAAATAACTAGAATTAAATGACAAAAAAATTACTACCACTGTATAACAGCAAAAAGATACGATGATGTAGAATAATTGAAAAAAAACCCATTGATAGCATCCAAAAATTTACACCCAGTATTAATATAATTATATTTTCATATCTCTTTTGTGAATGAATTCCAAGGGGTTTTATCCCCCCAGGAGAGTTCATAAAAAACAAAGATTTTAGCATAAGATGAATTAGTTACTATATGAGTGTAAATTATTTATACTACATCATACCAAAGGTATGAATCATTGTATCTCATCTAAGCATCCTCGAGTTCTTTATATCAAAATTTATTTGAGCTATAAACCTATGTAAACTATTAGAAAAAATAAAACTAATAAAAACTAGGTTAACTATAAATTTTAAAGATATAAATTATATTGTAGAAATATCAAATGAATTAAAAAAAATTTATATATACCATTTGATAAAAATTAAATAATTACAAAATATTTTAATTGAAATCTTCAAAATAACTTTATAAAACCTAGTAGATGAAATCATAAGCATGTTTAAACTGTTATTTTTTTTTGAAATTACTTCTACATAATTTTTTTTATTAAATTATTATATTAATATTACATTGAAAAAATATAACTATATAGAAAAACAATATAGAAATAATATTTATAAGGAATTTTTTTAATAATTATTTATTTTAAAATTTTCAAAACATGGTTTGTATGACCACAAATCATGTGGGATATATTGAAATTATACATAATTATTTCAGACATTCTGATAAAATGTTTATAGAATTAACATGATTTATAACTACTTATAGAAAATGAAAATATATTAATTTTATAAAAATAAAGAAAATAAAATATTAAATTATTATAAAAAAAGAGTTTATTGAATTAAAATAAAATTATACTAAAGGCATGATAGTATAAAAGCGATAAACTTCTTATTGTGGAACTTTTCAAAAGTCATGGATAATGATTTCAGAAACTATAACAAAAAATTGTTCTATCAGTGATAAAAAAATACCTAATCAGTGAAAGAAAATAATCTATAATCGAAACACTATTAGGTGGAGAGGGATCCCTTTTATTATCAGTAAAAAAGCACTGATAAATGACCTTTTATTAGCGCTAAAAATCACTGATAAAAGCTTATTTTATCAGTGCTGATAAATGTCAAAAAATAATAAAAATTATACACTAGAGCCCCCATTTTATAGTGATTAACTCCAACATTCAACTACACTTCAAAGACCCACCCACTCACACCCTAACCTATTTAACACCCCTAAAATCACTCCCACCATTACAAATTTCTATCCAACCCTGCATCCACCAGCACACCCCTGCCTCCACTTGGATTCAAACTCAAGGCCACTCTCATGCCCACATACACCTTTTCCTCTCATCCATCTTATTTTGTTCTATGTTTAATGATATATATAGTTATATTTATATGTAATTAATATATATTTATATTAATATATATATAGTTATATTATGAATGATGGGGAGAATTATTCCCCTTGTCTTAGGGCTAACCCTAGCGCTGCCTGTGGCAGCGCTGTGTCCTTTTTTAGATATTGGGCATGCGGGGTTGACAGTTCCCCCGGTTTTCTAATATCTTAGATCTTCCAATGGCTTCTGATCTTCCATCATACCTTTCTCACTTCTCCCAAATATTCTGGAAATCAGGATCTCACTAAAAGCTTCACAATTTCTCAAAGAGTCTCCTGTATTCTCATTGTTTCCTTTTGAATTACATGAAGCTAGAGTGGTGCCTTCTCATACCTTGGTTGCAATGTTTGGTCCGGATTGGCCCTCGCGGAGTATATTTGAATTGTATGTGAATTCTACTTGGGGGTTGCTGATGGCGGATACTATTGGTGTTCTCAACCGCTATAATTTTAGTATTCATCTCCAGTCATTTGAGGATTTTTCTGGGGCTTGGTAATGTGAGTCATGGAGGTGTGACAACCATCCATTCCTTTTGTTTCTATAGAAAGCTTATTTCAATAGGGGATTCAATTTTCAACACTCATCCTTATAGATCCACTTTCCCAACCTACCCCTGCCTTTCCAAAACCCTGGTTTCTTAAAGGGGATCGGTGATCATCTGGGCTATTTCTTGTACGCTGATGATTCTACCACTCAAGTGTTTCACCCCTGGTGTGTGCATGTTTGCATCAAAATGGACATGTCAAGAGTTTTTTCTTCATCGCATTTGGCTTTCTATGGGTAGTGAGACTGGCTTCCGTCAAGGACTCAGCTACATGGAGGTTGTGGGTTTTCGTTCATACTACTTCTATCAAAGGAAATTGAGATATAAATATCTTAGGTGTGGAGGTCATTGTCGAAGGGATCCCCCATCTACATAGGTGGATGAGCCCCCCTCTGCGAATGATGATCCTATCCCGCCTCCATTCATTATACAGATGCTGACTCCCTCCACTTTTCATGCCACATTTTTGGTGATCCCTGACTCTCTAAAATCCATGCTGAAGACTACTAAGACTGAGGTTCAATGTGATATAGGGGACAAGAGGGAGCACATTTCCTTAGTTTTTCACTGTTCTACCAAGGATGATCTTGTGTCAAGTGAAAGTATCAGTAGGTTACACCTCATGCTAGTGTTTTCTTTTGAGGTTGCAACTGTGATGGATCCCTATAGGTCTCATGTGAGGAAGGGAAAAATGTGGTGGTTGATATGGATATATTAACTCTCTACCATGGAAGGATTTCAAAAATGTGAAAGGACTACTCCTCAAAGGCTAAAAAAGTTGGGTATAAAGAAGAGAACCTATCTTGTCCTCTTAAATGTAGGGAAGATAATACAGGAATCGAAACCCCCAAGATCTAATCATCTTGGGTGGTGCTTCATCCACTCAATAGTTAAGTTTGAGAAATGATGTGTGTCTCCCATTATGCGACCATATCATGAATATTTATAATTCTCTTCACCGCTCCCCAAGGGGATGCGCCAAGAAGATGGAACACATGGACTTGGGAAACTGAGTTTTCATGAGATGTTGAGCAAGAATGTGTTTCATGTGAATGTTTTTATGCCTCCTTTGACTAAATTTTTGATATTCTGTTTCATTTTGGTTATATTCCTATGGTTTTTGAATTTGAAAGTAATGGGGAATACTATAAGGATCTACCTTAGATGTGGTTTTAGAGAAGTAAGTGATCAAAAAAACATAGACATTCAGATTTGGATGAATGAGAGGGTATAACTCTTTTCATTGGCACAAGGACTATGCAACCCTGAATGGGACAGTTAGTCTAGCAGTCATTCCAAGGCGGAGGCTTGTTTTTTTATGTAGGTTCTAGGGAGGGGCAGCTCCAAATAGTCTCAATTTGAATGTCTCTTAATTTTTATTGGTTTTATTTTTTTTGAATTTGTTAGGGTTCACACATTCATTTAAAATTGTCAATGAAATTACCATAAAAATGGATTGGAGGAGTTATATTAATATATATATTTATTCATATATTAATTTATATATATAGTTAGTTATGTTAAGATATTTATATATTTTCTCATATATTAATATATATTTACATATATATATATTTATATGGTTATATTTTTAATCAATATATTTATTAATATATTAATATATATATTTATAATATTATTTTTAAATATATTTATAGAATATGTTTTTAGGTGTGTGTTATAAATAAATAAATACATATATACAAAATACATTCATTCATACATACAAACACACACACACACACAGATATATATATATATATATATATATATATATATATATTATTTTTATCAATAATTATAATCATACATATTTATACATATTTATATATACTGAAACATATTATATATTAATATGTATATACATATGTTTGAATATATAGATAATATATATCAATTTTCTAATATATGCACTCACTAATATAAGTATACACACACACAAACCCCGAATGGAACAATGGCCTTTATTTTTATTGATTTTTTGATAATATCCCTTTCAATGGATGAGGGGGAACCCTTACAAGGCCTGTAGTCTCAAAGATTACATGGTCGTTGGCATATGAGATTTCATAAACTGAAGGTCTTAGGGAATTCAACCAGACTATCTACAAAGAATTGTCCCTCCCCATCATCTGCACCATGATAGTAGCTCTCCACCTTCACATGGCCGTCTTTCTAGGCTTCCTGTGCAAGCGTAGGCTGGTCCCGATGTAATAGTTATACCCTCTCATTCTGAAAAATCCAGTTGGTTCTGCTATGGTTCGTGCACCAGCTCTGAATCTTCTTATAGGGCTGCTCTTTTTTTTGTAGTGTGTCTGGGGAAATTGCATGTGTCCCGAAAGCCTTGAGGTAGCTCGAAGACCTTAAAGGTGCCCCGAAATCCCTACTAACCTAAAGGCCTAGGTGGTCTGAACGCCTTAAGAACTCCAAGCCCAAACCGGTGTCCCAAGGTGAATAGTTCCAGCTGTTACAGCATCGAACAATACCTACTATAGTGTCTGCTACAGTACCCAGACAATGTATAGTTTTCTATAGTACATGTATAGTGTACAGTCTTCTACAGTCATGTATAGTGTACAGTCTACTATAGTGCCTTCTACAGTACCTACTATAGTCGAAAATATGCCTCTACCTAGTTTTGAACCTAGGTCTTTTTGATACACTTATGGATACCTCCCCAACTGGTATGAGGTATATAAATTTTCATATATTTGTGTTTTAAATAAAAGGGATATTATTTGTTATCTAGATAGGGATTATATATTGAGAAATAAATTTTATATGTTAATATTTTTAATAATTGTTTTATAAAAATAAAATTTTATGTGTGAATATATAATATATTAATATATATTGTTATATATGTGACTATAAATAATTATACATTATTAAAAATGATAAAATTTAAATCCATAATATAAATATTAATGTAATATCTGAAAATAAATTCAGCCCCACTAAAAAGGACAAAATACCACCTTAAATGAGGCTGAAATTCCATCTGAATTTAAAACAATTAGGTATCCTGACTAAAAACTCATTTTTGAGGCCATTCGTGGCATCGAAAACTATAAAACTGTGTTCCCCTATATCACTAGTGCATATAACATATCATTGGATTCATTTTTTTATATGGTAGAGATCAAACAGACACCTAGATCCAAAGTTATAGTCGTTTGTTGTTTGTGTGATGTTTTCAAATTATTTTAGGTCTTTTATTAATTTTGTTATTTTTCATGTCTTTTGGTTGTTATTAAATTATTATTACTTGATAATAATTAGAAAATTATAAATTAATAATATTTTCTAAAATATTTTATAAGTAATTTTCACTAAATATCTTATATATTATGTTTAAATGTATATTTATACCGAAAACATATTTAAAAAATAAATATTATCTTAATATAAATATTTTTATTTTTATATATTAGTATATTATTATTAGTTTTTTTTTGAAAACTAACATTTAGTCGTGCAAGTAAAAAAGGGCTGATAAAGACCCCCATTACCATCACTACACAATGAGCACTGTTTCTGTAGGTCCCATTAAAAATGATTAAAAAATACTAATATAAGGGAACCTTTATGAGTGATAGTAAAAAAGAGCTGATAAAGGTTCCCTTTTATCAACACATTCTTTTTCAATGTTAAAGGGTGGTGCGGAAAAATACCATTTTTGGGTTAGTGATAACTCATACTTACACAACTTAATAGTCATAGATTAGAACTCACAGTCCTAGATAATAGCATGGCAATGAAGTGCTACCGTACAAGGAGGATTTACCATGCAAAGGTATGCTATCGTGACATGCTAGTCATGAGTTCATGCAGTCATGGTTGGCCTTTTTCATGACTCTTCCTTTCCTAAAGAAGCAGATATGCTATGAGATCACTTTTTTGTAGCTTGGAGGAGTTTTCATTAGGTAGTGATAGAGCATGAATAAATGAGATGCATTTGACTTGTGGAGATGACATGCTACAATACCAAAGAGAGGACCCAATATTGTGAGATGATATTGTGTTACTGTGATTTTGGAATAAGGGAATGATTGAGGATATTGTTATTCTACTAGGGAGGAGACCCACCACTATGAGATCTCAATTCAAATTATTGTATGAATGTAGTACTTTCATGCATACTAATGGATGAGGTGAAACCATGTGAAACTATGGGCATAGTGGTATTTTACATTTGAAATGAGCTACCAAGCTGATTAAAGTGGTGATGATGTTTCATATCCATGGATATTTGGGGAAGAAGAAGAGAATATATATATATATATGTACGTATGGAACTATTTATATATATAGTGATATATCTTTGAAATATATAAATCAAATTAACATGATATAATTATTTGAATAAAAAATTAAAAACAAATAAAACAATTGTTGTAAATAAAATATAGAAAATAACTAATCATTAATACAAGATACATGATTATGTATGATCAGTTTATGACATAAATTTTATTTAAAATTAAAACACTATATAAAAAAAATAATATTGCGCACATGATACATAAAAATTAACAGTAGACATGAGCATATTAAAAACATTAAGTGTGACCCATATGAGGTCATTGAACATATAAAAAATTTGAGTAAAACGTTAAAAATAGATTATTACACTAAACAAGTAATGACCACATAAGATTTCATTATAAAACTATAAACATAAAGCACTTGTGATCTAAAACATTATAAAAATTATCAATGTGAAACATATGTGATAGATACCATAATTTTAAATTAATTCTATTATATAGGTGGGTTCATTGTAATAAAAAAACTCAAAAAAGAACATGATAATGAAAAATAATCTCCCCTTTTTGATTGATTATAATTAATATAATCCAAACAAAAAACATTCTCCCAATTTTTATAATTTAACAAAATGAAAATAACTTAAAATTATAACACATAGAATAATTATCCTACTTTATTATTTCAAGAAGATAATAATATTAATGAATAAGAACCCCCCTAAAAAATTATAATATAAAATTATGATGCCCATGTAAGAAATGTTTTAATAATATAATTCACCAACTAAAATTATTCTTTCATTCATAAAGAATCCAACCTGTATATTATATTAAGTTCATATCAAAAAAATTAAATTCTTATTGTATTAAATTTTTATTTCTCCAAGAAAGAAAACATTATTTATATAGCAAAAACTATTTTTTTAAAAGTTTATGTACATGTGGTAGAGTATTTTAAAAATCATGTGAAACGACCTCTTGGTGGATATTATATTTTGGGTCCACTTAGTGTAGAAATCAATTTTTTATACTTAAGAATATTTATAAGACTTATTGTTTTGTAATGAGAAGATAAATTTTTATTTATAGAATCCCTAGTGATAATGATATATGGAGGGAACATGGGAGTACATTTATCAACATAATGTCCATGTAAATGGAATTTAAAGCGTGTCATTGTTGAAACCTTCCATGTATAACTCTTATCAAAAGAAGTCTTATATTACTTCTGAATTAGATTATTATAAACAAAAACTGTATTTTATTTGTTTGGTTTAATCATAGATACAATTTTATCATATTTCTCATTGCCCTTGTAAAAGGTAGATATCATCTCTTTTAAATAGGTAACTTCAATTTTTTTGTCATTATCTTTCTAATTAATCTGAATATCATCACATACTTTATCTTTTATAGATGTAGCATAATTTCTAAATCTATGAGTTCCTATTTTTGATCATAGATTGGTTATTCTATTTTATTTTAATTTTCTCTTTTTTTCAATCTAATGGGTAGTATTCTTCATACATTAATTTTACAATACTATATTTTTCTTTTATTTCTTGAGGATATCATTCACTTTAATAAATTTATTTCTTTCTTTTATAAGTGTATTAATATCATCATTCCTCAATATTATACTACTCAGTAACTCTTAAAAATTTATTTTGAAGATTCTCTTATTCTCCATATAACTTATATAATGTCTAACCATCACTATCAGGATAATAATTAGAAAAAGAAACATTACTAACCTTATTTATGTCTTATACCTCAAACAAAAATTAACTATCTTTATCCTATAATAAAAATTATTTGTTACATTAAGGAATTTCTCATTGAGGGAAATGTTTTCACTTTTCCTTTCAATTTTAGATTCTCCACTAGAATCCGATTCATTAATGGAACACCATTTGGCATGGTAATAATTGTTCATTTCATTCATGTACTTCTTATCTATAACATCATGTTTCCATATTGTAAAATTCATAATAATATATACCTTCAAACTAAATTCCCATGAGGATACCTATAGACTAGAGGTAGTAACCTTTTTTCATCATTATTTTGATATTTAATTGGTTTCCTCATGTACTTTTTATTTCACTTCATTATGTAATAAATTAAAATGATTATATTCAATATTTCCCAATTATAACACTCCCATTAATCTTAATTAAAATAGTTATAAGCAACATTTATATGATATTTGAAAGAAACACCTTTTATTTTCAAAGGTAATCTTCCAAAATATTATGTAGGTCAAGTTTTTATTGTAACAATGTCCCAATGAGTTCACAAAGGGTGTATTACTTGAAGTTATTACTTTTATTAATAGGAATTTTCTTTTCATTCAATTTAGTTGGATGTGATCATAGAAGTATTTTAATAAGTAATAGTTTTTTAAACATCCTATAAGTGTATTCATTGGATTTAGTATACCGGTGAACTGATGAAACAACTAATTTACTGTCTCATATTCACCCATACTTAAATACTCATACTCCTTTTAAAGTATTCTGAGTTTGGTTCTTAATATCTTTTCATATCCAAGATGTGTTACTTGTAAAATTCTTAAGTTAACATGAGCTATATTTCAAATTGATACATGACAAAAAACACATCTATTAATATCACAATATAAAATATTTAAATATTTATAATTTAAAATATGGTTTATTGTATTGTATCCTTTAAGAGTATATGGATCAAAATTAGGACATTTTTTAGGTTTTCCTTTTGTCATATTGAGATAAATTCTTAACTAATTTTGATGAGCTTCCATTATATTTTTTGAAAAACCAAAATCATTACCATCGAAAAGAAAACATTTTAGGGGAATCAATCGATCATTTGGATTTATTTTTTTCCATCTTAAAGAATAATTATCATTAGACTATAGCTTCAAGAAATTACAGAACAAAAAAATGAATCATAAACTTGAGGACAATACAAGAACCTCGAAGGATATCTAAATTATAAATGTAAATTACTTATATACAACGTTTTATGTATGAATGGATGGAAGAAGATTTCCGGTGAATTTAACATTATTAAAAATACTATTTTTATTAATATTATGTAATCAATTCAGTGGATTAATATAATTGTGAAGGGAATAAATATATAAAATATAAGAATCCATGCGTCCATTATACAGAAAACTATTTTTGAAACACATATGATTAATATTTAATGAAATTTCATAATAATAAATACTAAGTAAAATATAAATCTAATGTAGGTAAATAAATTCTAGAAATATCGAACAAATTCAATATTTATATAAGTATGTCATTTGGAAAAATCTATACAAGTAAAACAAATATAAATTAAAAAAATCAAACCACCTCCATAAAACTAAGTCAAAAAACACCCAAGCATATTGATTGTATAGAAAAGTACATTTAAATAAATTCTTTTTAAAAACAAATTTATCCAAGAATTACTATATTTAAAATTCATTGAAATTTTTTGACAATATAAAAAAATAATTTAGAAATAGTTAATAAAAATAATGGAAGAAGTAATAAATAATTGAAAAATATGAAAAAAATATCAATTAGTTTTTTTCAAATAATGAATTACAAGTTAAAATTATATAAAAAACTACTTTAAGGTATACCAAAATAATTTTGTATAGAATAAACATGATATATAACTAATTTTTGAAAGGAATATAATTATATTTTTATAAACAGACATAAAAATAGTAATTAATAAAAAAATATTATATTATGTTAAAATTAAATCAAGCTAAAGACAAAATATTTGAAAAGAGAGAACCTATTTATTATGTTACCATGTATAAATCATGGATGAATATTTCATACCTTATAGTAACACAATTTCATTGAAATGATTATAACTCATTGTCACACTTGCAACGATAAATATGAAGTGTATCCATTGAAGGAGGTCCTACTATGCAGAGGCATTATGCATCCATGACATGATATGTATGAGTTCATACAGCTATGGTGGGATGTTATGTGAGGATTACAAGAATGTGGAAGACAATATGTTGTGGGATCTCTTTACCAACATGGAAAGTACATGTTTTCACCAAGCAATGAATGTGCGTGAAGACCTGCGATGCATGATAATTGAGGAGAAGACATGCCACTATGAAGGGAGGGGACTTGCTACCTTACAAGGAGGCTATGATATTATAATTTTAAAATACATGTACAATTGAATAAAATGGGCTTATACTTTAGAGTATGATCTGACACCGTTATATCTCCATGTAAATAATTAGATAAATATAGTACTATTTTGTAGAAATAATGATGAGGTTAACTAGTGAGATACTATAGACAAGGTGGTATTGATCCATGGAGATAAAATGACATGCTCATAAAGAAGATGATGATTTTGAGAAACCATGGAGTTGTGAAGATGAAGGGTGCACAAACACACACATATATAGATGAGTTTGATACTATTTATATATATAATTATATATATTCAAAATTTTAAAAATAAATAAACAATACATAAAGATTAATATAAAAAATTAAATAAAAATTAAACGTATATGATGAATAAAATTGTTAAAAATTAATGATTAATAAAACTTATATGGTCAATATGAGACATTTATCATAAAATTTTTATTTAAAAGTAAACACTATTTAAACTGAAGACAGATTTCAAATGTGATATATAAAAAATATATATACATATGAGTATTTTGAAACCATTAAGAATGAATCATTTTAGGTTAATGAACATATGAAATTTTTTTACTAAAACAAAAAAATATTATTAAACTAAAACACCATTACCACATTTTATTTTATTATAAAATTAAACACTTAAAGAAGATGCAATATAAAATACTAAAAAAATTATCAACATGAAAAAATGTGATAAATGATAAAATATAAAATTAATCATGTCATACAAGTTAATTCATTGTAATAAAGCACAACTCAATCAAAGAACATGCATTCTTAAAACATATTTGATTCCTGAAATTGTGATAGAATTTACTTTTAATTAGATTAATTGTTGGATTCATTATATTTTTAATGATATATTTATATCATCATCTATCCAAAAAATCATTATGTATATTTTTCCATTGAAATAATTTAAACATATAAAGATTAGATAGGATGGATATCTGTAATCATCCCAATTTGAATGGACATATTCATTTGGGAATGTAAATGAAAAGTAAAATCACGTCGTTGTAAGACTATATATTTAAAAATGTATGAAGAGAAGAAGGATTGACATGACTATGTATTCATTCATGAGAGCCTTAATGGTGGGGGTCACTTAGCAGGTTGGACTGAAATTCCATTTGTTTCTCTTCAATAATGGGAGAGTGTTTATGAGAACTCATATGTTGGAAGATGTTATTGAAGTATTATATTCTTATTTATGGACTATCCACCAAGTTATCACTAGGTTATATCATGATATGAAATATCATTTCTGGTGTCCATGATTTAAAAATTATATAACATGATTTGTATCCTAATGCATAACTACTTGTAGGAAAATCAATTAAATTAGTTACTTATAATTATATTGTATAAATTTACAATTTTGATTTGTTAGTAGAGTGAAATCATGATGTATTTTTTAAAAAAAACATTATATAACTTATATTAATTGAGAAATTATATCGGTGATCATGGATAGTCATAAAAATATATCTTATTTTATACTAATTTGCGAGACTATGATTGTGGAAGTGATAGTAAATTTATATTAATTATAGGTGGTCAAGATGAATAAAGTATTTCAGAATATTATATTTTTTATATAAAAAAGATTTATGTAATTCTTATTGAAATGATTATTTTGGGCTCAAGGTATGAATTTAAAAATCAACACAACATACAATGTTGAAATCAATGAATAGTGAGAATTTATGATTTTCGTATGAGAGGATATACTTCATATGTGTATTTTTGAATTTTAAAATTCCTTTCAAAAGAATTTTAAAATGATAAATTGTGAATATATTAATAACATTCTAGTTTATATTCCAATCGCACAATTTATGTATTTTTATAGTTATCCATGCTTGTAACCTACTTACCCTAAAACCAGTAACCTGGGGAACCTAGTCGGTAGGCCACATGGCCTCAAGTGCGTATCCCTATATGCCATCATCTACTGACATGATGTGTGGATTTAATAGTGGTACTGGGGGAGACTATACAATCATATTAGAATGGAATAGTGGATACAATAAATAAACAGACAATCATAGAATTATGATATAAGTAGACACTAAATGACTGCACTAGTGGCCCACCATAGTGGAAGTACATACAAAATATATATTAAATATGAAAAAAATGAGGAAACAAATGAGATACTGAATAATAATATAAAAATCCATTTGGTAGTGTTATATATATGGATGCATGGAATTTTGAAATAAAAAAGGGGAATGTGGGACATGCATATACAATCAGCTAAAAATACTATAAAAATAAGAAAAGGGTGCCCCACTACCATCTCAATCATATGCTAAGTCCTATGCTCCTATGCTACATCTATAATCTAAGCATCTCAAATATCTGTAGTAGGGACCTTTCCCTTATCCATACCTACAGAAAAGTAATCTAACCAGGTTCCAAATGTGGCCCGAGTAGGGTGTGATATAAAATCCCCATAGTCTATGACCATTGTGTCTAGATGAAATTTAATCAATTCTCATTCCCTAATAGTGTGTATGTATAAATAAAAAAATAGACAATGATGAATAAATAAATTCCATATTGATTTGGCTCCTAAAAGACACTTAGAAGCTCTACCTGCTTTTTTCTCATGGTCAAAATGATGATATGAACAGTAAATATATATATTATAATTGTATATATATATAGTATAGATATATATTACATCCACAATTATGGAATAAGTAAGTGTCGATGCATGTTTCCATATACCTGGAATTATATGTGATGGATATACCAGAGCATAAAACAGACCTCTAGAACCTGTCTAAATAAGACAATAAGCTCACGAAAAAAGGTAAATACTATAAATATATTAATGAATGAGAGGCTTAACGCTCTTCACTTGTGATTTTGGGTGAGTTTTCGTGTCATCACCGAAAACAAGGGACGTGGTGTGGTATGCCCACCCTCCAAAAAGTGCAAATGTTGTAAGACATCATGCTCAACACTCGATGTAAGGGAGTACAGAACATTATACATGATAGAACCCTTAACCATCATTACATAGATTATATCAAAGGTGTAATAATATATATAAAATTATCCACGAGGCATCAACTCTCAGGAATTTTATTCATGAGGCCCAAATTTACAAAGGGCATTTCAATTCATAATTAATTACAATATATAAAAGTTTCATCCTTAATAACCTTTCTTTTTATACATTTTAATCAGTTTTTCAAATAAAACTACCATGATATAATTATTTCAAATTAAAAAAGTCACAAAATTATTCATGAAATTGAAAAACAACATACAAGGCTGAATGAATCATCTATAAGTTTCTATTGAAAATTGGGAAATTACCTACAAGGAAAATTCCATTTATAAGTTTTCCAACCACTAATGAGTTTCATTAGGTTATTTTTTATATATACCAGTTGAAATTCCATTTATAATTAATGATTAACTATTATAAAGCATTCATGAATTTAATAAGTTACTCATAATGTGGGAGTTTAAGACAACACACACAAGGGGAGCCCACGATCGAGGATGGCATCCTCAAATTACTAAGTAAAGAAAAATGGATGTATAATAAGATGCACATACTAATTAAGAATGAAGAAATACTTTTTATGTAAATTCACGAAAATGTATTGTGTGTGGAACAATAATAAAGAACCAAAAAAACTACAACATTTTGAAAACACAATTAGACTACATACATAAGTGCTGTCGATGAATCCTCATCATTTGGTGGCCCATGATTCGAAATATATTGGGAGAAATCAAAGAAATGGCCCAATTTCCTTAAAATATGGAAATATATCTTGCACATAAGTAGTGAAATAGAAGTAATGATAAATTAATATTAAGAGGAAGATTACTTGAGAAAAATCATCTAGCTATCTAATCATTATAATGGATATTGATACAGAGTCCAAATGTAAGAGATTATAAGGAACCTTGGTTGAAGAAGAAAAAGAAGTTCCCTTGGTAGGAAATATCTCTATAATCCAATGAAAAAGAAGTGGGTAAAAAAAGAATGATTTAATTAGGATCATTAGTGGAAGAAGAGTATTTTTATCCTCAAATATAGAGGAACACTATTCTGCTGCATGGTTGGTGAAACACTATGCCATCCATGTGAATGGGTTATGACCCCAAAGTCTTCAATCCCCCATGGCTATTCACCAGGGGTCACACGGTTGTAGAAAAAACATGTGGCCCCAGTTCTCTTCTGTCTCACCCAACATGGTTTAGAGAGACCATGCAGTCTAGGAATCATAGTTATTATTAACAGTACATCTGAGTTTGTTTTCTTAATTACCTGGGGTTCAGGCTCCAAACAAGACCAAGATTACATTTTGATCTCTATGAATCCCTTTTTAAATTTGAGAAGGTATGTTTAAAAGAATTTAATCCAAAAACAAATGAGCTTTACCTTTAGGTAAAGATAGATCATTACAACCAACCCTCTTAAATGAAACACATCCCTGAGTTGGACTTATAAGGGAAAATAAGTTTCATCAGAAAATATTTACTTCCACTAAGCTCATATATCATCTTCATATTATTAGGTCTAATTTATACTCAACTGTTCTAGTAGAGCACCAGTACCAAAATAATTGACCTTCATCAGAATGTATTCACACTCCAATCCACAATACGAACTGGATACTCCCTAAAAGAAGAATCAACATCTAATTCAGACTCATCAAGATGAAAGACATATGACAAGTATGGACAATACATTTGAAGCTTGGATACATGAAATAGATCATCCATATCCCAGTTTCTCGATGAAAGTGTTATATGGTAATCCACATTTCCTATCAGTTTCATAACCTCAATGGGTCCAACAAAACTAAGTGAGGGCTTACCCTACCTTCTACTATGTCTATGGGCCAACCTAAGTGAGACACACAAGAAAAATTGATCTCCAACCTCTAATTGAATAGGTCATCATCTTTGATTGGAATACGACTACTATTTAGACTAAAATATCATCATTCACCATTTGATCATTTGAAACTAGTCTATAGTCTATTGAATGAGATGTGGTCCGACCATAGCTGCCTCCTATGACTCTAGCTAGCACATACGTGAATAAAAGGGCCTACCATATATGGCTATACAATGATACATCTCTATGGTAGCATGAATGCTGTTATTATAAGACAACATAATTAGGGGAATGTATTTTTTCAAGAACCCTTGAAATGAAGGAAACATGAATAGATCATGTACTATAGCACATGAATCATGCGCTCTATCAGTCCATTAGTTTGTGGGTGATAAGTGATTCCTAAAAGAACCATTTTGTCGTAGTCATTCTTCAACCCCTACAAAAAACTATGATGTAAAGTGAGAATATCTATAAAAAATGTGGATCTCCATGAAGATGTATGATCTCCCTGACATATATACTTCTTATCTCATCTACCATGATTGTGTCTCACACATGTAAGAAGTGTGGGAATTTCTTGAATCTATCAAAGAAAACCCAAACTATATCATTTCCATGAAGAAATCTGGGTAAACCTATCACAAAATCTATAGAAACATCATCCCACTTCCACTTAGGAATAGACAAAAGCTGTAAAATAACTTCTGGTCACTGATGTTTTTCCCTCACCTATTGACTCATGGAACATTGAGTGATGAAGTTTGATGTATTTCCTTTCATACCAAGACACCAATAAATGTTTTGTAAGTACCAATACATCTTCATGAGACCAAGGTCTACTTCCCAAGAGGAGGCACAAAATTCCCATATTAGTGCCTCTCTGATTTCAGTTGGGACCCAAACACTCCAATGGATGTTGGATCGAACAGTAGATATATATGTCTACTAGATGGAACAATACAAGAGGGGGGGTGAATTGAAGGTTTAAAAACCTTTAAGTTTTAGTAACAAAGAGATTAGTTTAAATGATCTTAAACTAATACAAAAACAAACACCCACAATTGTATTGAATGTAAAAGGTATAATGTATTGTAATACTAATGTAATGTAAAACAATTGTATTCAAGATGAATACAAGTATCAGAGTAATACCGATATGAATGATTCTACCTTAAAGCGTACAGAATCAAACAATACAATATGTAATAGAATAATTGTAATTGAAACAATTACAATTCAATATGTAAAGAAGAAAGGAAACAATACAAATCCCTTTCTAATATAAGTAACATCGGAAATGTAAAAGTATTACAATTATTTTAACCCAAAGAGAAGGGTTATCCTTTCACCTAGGATAAAAGGTCTGTCTCACCAACACCTTGGTGAGCCCTTGATACGATGATCGGCACGTCTGTCTGCCTATCCCCGGCAGCCCTCGATTTTGCAGGTAATCGGCACCTCTGTCTTTCAATTACTTGAAAGCCCTCGATACGATGATCGGACGCACAAGGATGATGAGAGAAGTCACAGTGTCTCTCTCTAGAATCTTTTTAGTTCACAGAGTCTCTTCATTCGTTCTCTTCGTTCATCATTATTTTCTCAGCTTCAAATGACCTCCTATTTATAGGCCACGGGTTCCAACGGTCATATTGCCTCCAACGGTCATATTGAAACAGAAAGCACGACATCGTTTTGATTAGTTTGTAACTAACTCAACGACATCGTTTTGTTAGGACAAGAGATATATTGAAATGAAAAACATGAGTACGATTCATATGCAGAGAGAGTTTTTGACAAAGTACCAAAACAAATAATGATCATCTGAATAGCAGAGTCAGTACGATACGATTGACAGAGTCAGTACGATACGATTGACAGAGTCAATACGATACGATTGAAAGAGTCAATACGATACGATTGACAGAGTCAGTATGATACGATTGACAGAGTCAGTACGATCCATATCGTACGATACGATAAAAAACATTTGTAATTTACAAACATATTATAGAATACATTTGTGATTTCCAAAACATGATAAAGAATTCAAAAGAAGACTTTTGACTTAACAATCTCCCCCTTTTTGGAAAGCACAACACACAAAGTAAAGAAAACTCGAAATACATATCTCCCCCTGAGTTATTTAAAACTCTTCTGAATAAGAAAATGAATACAACTAACTCCCCCTTAGGTATGGACTTTCCTAAGAATTGTATTTGTAGATTTTCCTTAAGAGCATTGTAAAGCATTCTCCCCCTTTATAAAACATTCTCCCCCTTTATAAAACATTCTCCCCCTTTATAAAACATTCTCCCCCTTTGTGATTTACAAAAAGAGAGTAATCTTGAATTGTCTGAAAGAGTTAGTGAAGCAATACAAAACAACCGATAAAAGAAAAGTTCATAAGACTTATTACAAAACAAAGACAAGTTCCAAAAGAAACAAATACAACAATCATTTTTTTTCTCTTTCCTTTTCCTTCTTTATAAGAACATGAAGAACACATTTCATCTTCTTGATCTCCTTCTTGTCTTCAGAAATTGATTCACCCTGAGTTTTGAGAAGCTCTTGTTGATCCGCAAAAAGCTGATCTTGATTTCTGATGGTCTCCTCCTGAACTCGGATTACTTCTTCAAGGGTATCAATCCTGTTTTGCAAATTCTTGTTGTCTTTGGATAACACAGAATTTTGATTCTTCAGTAAAATCATTTCATCTTTGAAAGATGAAACCTTCGAGAATTCAGATTGGAAAACATTCATTCTTTCTTGCAAGTCTTTCACTGAAGGAACATCGGCTCTTTGAGAAGACAAAAGATTCAGCCTTTCAACCGTTTCTCTATCAAGCATGTTGAAAGCAATTGATAGCTCATTTGATAACCACCTTATATCTTCAATAGCTAATTCATGATCATTGATTGAGCTCTCAGTTTTGTACGACCACTTGGTCATCTTATTGCAAGCCTTCTTATGAGCAACCGAGCTTTCTGAAAGAACTTTCAAATCGGCTTCTACTGACAAAACTTTCTTCCTCAATTCTTTTACAGAGCCAATCTTCTTTCTCTGATTTTCAGTAATAAAATCAATCTTTCCTTCCAGCCTTGGTAAATAAGGAATGGTCTTCTCAACCCTTCTCAAAACATGAACAATGTAATCACTTTTCTTGAGAGAGATTGTATGCTCTGAATCAGTATCTTCATCGTACGATGCTAGTTCATACGATCTGCTTGAATCAACAACTGGATGTTTCCCTTTTGCTTTTTCTTTTTGCTTTCTTTCTTCTTCTACTTTGTCACTAATGACAACTACTTTATCAGAATGAGAGGATTGAGCACCTTTCTTTTCTCGAGATGACATTCTGTCTGGAGATCTTTCCTGATCGGCATGAGGAGTTTGTTGAACACCTTCGCTCAGCTTTTGAAGCGATTCCTCTCTACTTTTCTTTGAACTTTGAAGAAATTCTAAAAGAAAATCACCTTCTTCTACTTCTTCTATTTCTTCCATCACTTGTTTTCCTTTTTCTTTCTCGGGAAGACTCTGTACGATGGGATCTTGGTGGACTTCTTCAGTTAGTTGAGCACTAGCGTCTTCAACTGCTTTCAAGACTTTGGAGACATCAAAATCCTGAGCCTTTCTTTTCAAAAGAACCTTCTTCTTCTTTTCAGCCTGAAGGGTTTCTTCTACCCTTAATCTTTCTGCAAAGGCCTCAGCAGGGTCAAGACCAAACTTCGGATCACCTTCTTTTCTCTGTTCCTTATCTTTTCTCCATTTTTCTACAACTTCCTTACTGTACCTTGTCTTCTTTTTCGGCTTTGAACTGGTTTGTGGATCAGACTTTTGAGTAACACCAGTGGATTGAATGTCCTTGGCTGGCATAGGTGCCGATTGATTCTGAGCCAATTCAGCTTCTACATCTCTGACAAAAAGTTTTGAATTTGAATCAAAACAAACATTCAGCTTTTTCATCGTACTCTTATTAATCCATGATGGCCTCAAATCCATGGGGTTTCCTTTCAAAGGAATGTTACAAAACTTCATACTTTCAAATATGAACTTCGTAAGGATGGCTGGATACATTATCATCTGGGACTTAATCCCTCATGTCTTGACATTCTTGATGGTTTCAAAAATATACCCCATGAGATTCACTTTTCTCATATTCACAAGATAATCGAGCATAAAGATATCAGAAACTTTCAGAGTTTCTCTATCCCCTTTCCTTGGGATAAGAAAACCTTGCATCCATAAGGTTACAAAACGATTGTCCGGTGAAATATGAGACACTTTCCTCTTTTCCTCATTAATAACAAACAAAGACTTTTCAGCATTTTCTCTATTAAACGTATCAACTTCTTCTGGTAGTTTGTGAGATGGACAAAAAGAATCTCCTTCCACAGAAACATTCAGAAAATGTGCAGATTGTTTCACAGACATAGATAATTTTCTATCGTACACAGTGAAGTTTATAGTCATATCTTTGTCGAAAGAAACGGTTTAGTAAAACTGACAAACTTCATCAAAAAAAAATGGATCTTGAATATCAGGCTTTTCCACACAGATATTTTCCCATCCTTGAAACAAAATAATCCTCCTGATTGTAGAATCGTACGTATCGAAAAAGTCCCGAGAAACTATCATTTCTCTGTTAAAATCTTTCTCTGTAAAAGTCTTTGAAGACATTTCAGCGGGAGTGTTAGCAGAGGATTGAGACATAAAGGTGATGCCGATTGAGAAGATCGTACGATGGTTTATAGATGGTGGAGCAGAGCTTCGCCTCAAATCCTGAAAAACCAATGTGGGTTTGGGGAGGGGAGGGGGGTATTTATAGGCGATAAAGAGATGACCGTTGATCTTCTATGGTCGAAAAAGGGTGACCGTTGATATTCTACGGTCAAGATTAGAGAAAACCAGATCAATGGTTAGGATTAAAACAAAAAAAAAAATAAAAAAAATGAAAAAAACCTGTCGGAGAACATAAGGTGATTGTTGGTTTTGGTAAGAATCAAAAGAAAAAACAATCGTAAGGAAACAAAAGAAACATTATCATGCCGATGGAAAACAAAGTTATTACTATGATCGGATCGTACGATGGAAAATAATCTTGTTATCATGAATTGACAGTACGATGGAAAACAATATTAATACCATCATCGGTCGATACAAAAACTATTGAATGATACGATGGAAAAGAATTTCAATACTATCATCGGTTGATACAAAATTTTTGAATGATACGATGGAAAAGAATTTCAATACCATTATCGGTCGATACAAAATTTTTGAATGATACGATGGAAAAGAATTTCAATACTATCATCGGTCGATAATAAATGATACTAAAACACTGTCAATACGATAAACGAAATGATAAAACTGTCAATACGATAAACTGAAAACTAAAAATGTTAATACGATAAACAAAATGATAAAACTGTCAATACGATAAACAGAAAACTAAAAATGTCAATACGATAAACAAAAAACTAAAATTCAAAGAGTAAATAGTTAAAGAACATAAGATAAAATAAACATAAAGACAGAAAGAAATGTTCTCCCCCTTTCTACGAGGAGTTTCTTACTATTAAGAGAGATGTAAAACAGGAAGTAGATATGAATGATTATTTTAATTTAATCATTCCTAGCTTCTGTTTTATAAATTCAAATCTATCGGAAGGTAAAGGTTTTGTAAAAATGTCAGCAAGTTGTTCTTGTGTTCCGATGAATTGTAAAATAATATCTCCTTTCTGTGTGTGATTCCTAAGAAAGTGATGCCTAACATCTATGTGTTTTGCACGAGAGTGATGTGCTGGGTTTTTACTAAGAGCTATGGAACTTGTATTATGACAAAGAATTTGAGTTTTAGAGAAACTCAAACCATAGTCAGTGAGTGTGTTCTGCATCCACAAAACTTGAGCACAACAACTTCCAGCTGCTACATATTCAGCTTCAGCAGTGGAGAGTGCTACTGAGTGTTGTTTCTTGCAGGACCAAGAAACCAAAGAGTCTTCTAAGAAATGACATGTTCCATATGTACTTTTTCTATCCATTCTACAACCACCAAAGTCAGCATCTGAAAAAATTTTTAAAACAAAATCATTTCCAGAAGAGTAGAAAAGACCTAAATCCATAGTGTCTTTTAAATACCGAAAGATTCTCTTTACGGCTTTTAAGTGAGACTCTTTTGGATTAGATTGATATCTTGCACATAAGCATACAGAAAACATCAAGTCAGGTCGACTAGCTGTCAAGTATAGCAAACTCCCTATCATGCCTCTAAAAATTGTTTGATCTACTGGTTTCCCAGTTTCATCAATATCAAGAGTATTTGAGGTACCAATTGGGGTGCTAATACTTTTAGTTTTGTCAAATCCATACTTTTCGAGTAAGTCTTTAATATACTTATGTTGAGATATATAAGTTCCTTCTGGTTTTTGAGAAATTTGAAAACCTAGAAAGAATGTTAACTCACCCATCATACTCATTTCAAACTCAGATTTCATTAAGTTTGCAAAAGAATCGGTTAAAGATTTCTGAGTTGATCCAAATATGATGTCATCAACATAGATTTGGACAATCAAAACATTTTTGTTTTCCATTTTGATAAAAAGAGTTGGATATGCTGTACCTTTTGTATAATTGTTTTGTAAAAGAAATCCTGAAAGTCTATCATACCATGCTCTAGGGGCTTGTTTAAGACCATATAGAGCCTTGGTAAGTTTAAAAACATGATCAGGATGTTTTGGGTCTTGAAAACCAGGAGGTTGTTCAACAAAAACTTCTTCTTGAACAAAACCATTTAGAAAAGCACATTTGACATCCATTTGAAATAGTTTGAAATTGAAATATGCTGCAAAGGATAATAGAATAAGAATAGATTCAAGTCTAGCTACAAGAGCATATGTTTCTTCATAGTCTATTCCCTCTTGTTGATTATAGCCTTTAGCAACAAGTCTTGCTTTATTTCTTACAATGATTCCATTTTCATCACACTTGTTTCTGAAAACCCATTTTACACCAATCACAGTTGTTTCTTTAGGTCTTTCAACTAAAGTCCATACTTGATTACTTTCAAATTCATTTAGTTCATCCTGCATTTCTTTGATCCAATCATCATCACCTAAGGCCTCACTTGGACTTTTAGGTTCAAATTGGGAAAGAAAAGCAAGTTGTTCTATTTCATTTCTTAAGGAATTTCTGGTCCTTACAGGTTGATTTATATCACCAATGATGTTATCACTGGGATGATTCCTAAGAAACAATTGATTTGGGTTTTGTAAAACCTGTTCATCAACATATGGTAGAAAATATTCTGTGGTAAATGTTTCAGGATTAATTTCTTGAACATTTTCCTTATCAGAATGTTCTTCTAATAAAGGTTGATAAACATTTTTGGAAAATACATCCGAGGATGTAGGATTGGGTTGGTTGAAAACAAAAGGGTTAGTTTCATCGAATTTTACATGTACTATTTCTTCAACAGTACAAGTGTTTTTATTGAAAACTCTATAAGCCTTAGAGGTTGTAGAATAGCCTAGAAAGATTCCATCATCAGATTTTGGTGCAAATTTGTGAAGATTGTCTTTTGTATTCAGAATGAATACTTTGCATCAAAAAACTTTGAAGTATGAAACTTCAGGTTTTCGGCCAGTCCATAACTCATAAGGAGTTTTATTAAGAAATGGTCTAGTTAAAATACGATTTATAGTATAACAGGCAGTACTAACAGGTTCAGCCCAAAAGTGCTTAGTAATTGAGTATTCACTCAACATGGTTCTAGTCATTTCCTGAAGAATACGATTTCTTCTTTCAACAACACCATTTTGCTGAGGAGTTCTTGGAGCTGAGAAATTGTGAGTAATACCTTTCTTACTACAAAAAGTTTCAAAATCTGAATTTTGAAATTCACCACCATGATCACTATGAATAGTTATCAATGGTAGGTTTTTCTCATTTTTAACTTGGGCTCTAAAAGTTTTGAAATAGGAAAAGGCTTCAGATTTCATTGTGAGAAAGTAGACCCATGTAAATCTAGTAAATTCATCAACTAAAACAAATACATAGTATTTGCCTCCAATGCTTCCGAATTGTGAAGGACCAAACAGATCCATATGCACAAGCTGTAATGCATTAGAAGTTGAAACTTCATTAATTGGTTTAAAGCTAGTTTTATGTTGCTTTCCCAATTGACAAAGATCACAGACTTTTGAAGAATCATATCTAAGGTCCGGTAGCCCTTTTACAAGTCCTTTCTTTGAGAGTTTTCTTAGGTTTCTCAAATTACAGTGTCCTAGTCTCCTATGCCATAGCCACGATTGGTCTTCTATTACACTTAAACAAGGTAAGTTTTGGTTCCTAAGGTCTTCTAAGTTAATAGTGTAAACATTCTCTTGCCTATGGGCAGATAGAATGAATTCATCCTTGGAATTGTGAACTAGACACTTATCATTTCTAAAATTCACAAGGTAACCTTCATCACATAATTGACTTATGCTGATGAGATTGTGCCTAAGACCTTTAACAAACAAAACATTTGAAATAAGAACTTTTCCAAGAAAAACAATATTACCTATACCAACAATCTTTCCTTGAGCATTATCTCCGAAGGTAACTTTTCCACCTTTTGTTTTGATAACCTTTTCAAAGAAATCTTTGTTTCCAGTCATATGTCGAGAACAACCACTATCCATGTACCAAATGTTCTTATTGATACACTTCTCATTTTCCTGAAAAAGAAACAATTAGATTTTCGGAATCTAAACATGTTTGGATCCATAAGGGTTAGATAAAAGAATTTTAGGAATCCACATTTGTTTTGCAAAATGAGCTTTATGAAATCCTAAGGATTGAGTTTTGTTAAGAGAACAATATCTTCTCCAATGTCCACCACATTGACACTTGGAACAGAAAATGGTTTTTTGAGGAACAAAATAGTTATTACTAAAAACGGGTTTGGAATAACTATAACCAAGACCAGAACGATTTCTCAAAGGTCTAATTTGAGAATACATCCTATCAAAGTTTTCTTTTCCATGAGTAAAGTTTGACAGACACTTTTTCAAGGATGAAATCTCTGACTTTAGTTTTAAAACCAAATTCTTATTTTCTAAAACATTTGAATTTGAACTCGAGTTAGACTCTAAAATGTTTTTCTTTGAAATTTCAGTTTCAAGATCCTTAGAAAGTTTATCCTTATCAGATTTGACTTTCTCAAGGGTTTTCAAAATACTTTCAAAATCAGAAGTTTTCACATCAAGATCTTTAGAAAGATCTGATACTTCTTTAGTCAAAATAGAAATTCTAGTATTTGCTTTTTCAAATCTCTTTTTGAGTTTAGAATTTTCATTCTCAAGTAGCTTAGAAAATCTAGAGACTTCTTCAAAAGAAGGTAATGTATCATCTTCTGATGATGAGGGTTCATCATTTGAAGATTCATAATATCTATTATCAACACAATTTGCATTTAAAGAGACATTTGTAACAGCTTCATCATTATGTACCTTAGCTATGAGACAATGATCTTCGATTGGAAGTCTGGCTAGAAGTCCAATATTTCTTTGTCCTGATGTCTCATATTCTGAAGAATCATCTGAGGAATCACTACCACTTGCACTCCATGTATCATTTTCTTTCAAGACTTTCTTTGTCTTATAAAACCTTTTCGTGTTTCTTTCAGAGTGTTTCTCTTTTCTATCCTTCCTCTTCAGTAAAGGACAATCAGACCTTATATGTCCGGATTTCTTGCATTCATAACATGTTACCTCTGAATCTTTCCTATCTTTCATGTCTTTCTTTTTGAATCTATATTGAAAATCTTTCTTTCCCACAATCTTGTTCATTCTTCGAGCAAGATTAGCTAACTCATTGTCTAAAATATTACAATCACTTGAATCAGATATAACAACTTTCTTGGATTTAGACCTTGTAAGCCTTTCAGGTGTTTTAGCTTTAGATGCAAAAGCTACACTTCCATTCCCATTCTTCTTCTTATTAAAATCAGCATCTCTCTTCATTCTTGTCTCATGCTGTAGAAGAGTTCCAAAGAGTTCATCAAGAGTAATCTGGGAAACTTTTCTATTTTCATCAATAGCTGTCCTTTTCGACTCCCATTCATTTGGCATAATATCTATAATCTTATCAACAAGAGCTTCATCATCAAGTCCTTTTTCTCCCATAGATTGTAAGCTATTGACAATTGTCATAAACCTTTGTTGCACTTTACATACAGGTTCTCCATAAGGAAAAACAAATCCATGATACTCTGCTCGAAGCATTTCTCTCCTTGTTTCTATAACCTTGGATGTACCAAAATGAGTGACTTCTAATTTATTCCAAATACAGTTGGCTGCTTCACATGAAGATATCTAACTATATATATTCCTGGTCATAGAGCATAATAAAGTATTGCGTACCTTGTAATTCAGTTGATATTATTGCTTCTCTTGATTTGTAAATGTACTGATTTCTTTGTCAGGAATTTTGTAACCCCCAGTAAGCATAATAAAATTGTCTACACCAGTATTGATGATAAAAGTCGTCATACGATCTCTCCAATACTCATAATCATTCCCATCAAAGATTGGTGGTCTAGAAGGATTCAGATTATCTATTGATCCAATATTCATTCCTGCCATCTAATACAACAAAAACAACTTTTCCACTCCACACGTTAGTGTAGTATGTATTCAAGATAGTAATAAGAAGTAAAGCTAGTAATACAAATCAGTGGAAACCTCCTCTGATACCAATTTTTGGATCGAACAGTAGATATATATGTCTACTAGATGGAACAATACAAGAGGGGGGGGGTGAATTGAAGGTTTAAAAACCTTTATGTTTTAGTAACAAAGAGATTAGTTTAAATGATCTTAAACTAATACAAAAACAAACACCCACAATTGTATTGACTGTAAAAGGTATAATGTATTGTAATACTAATGTAATGTAAAACAATTGTATTCAAGATGAACACAATAATCAGAGTAATACAGATATGAATGATTCTACCTTAAAGCGTATAGAATCAAACAATACAATATGTAATAGAATAATTGTAATTGAAACAATTACAATTGAATATGTAAAGAAGAAAGGAAACAATACAAATCCCTTTCTAATATAAGTAACAGCGGAAATGTAAAAGTATTACAATTCTTTTAACCCAAAGAGAAGGGTTATCCTTTCACCAAGGATAAAAGGTCTGTCTCACCAACACCTTGGTGAGCCCTTGATACGATGATCGGCACATCTGTCTACCTATCCCCGGCAGCCCTCGATACGATGATCGGCACGTCTGTCTGCCTATCCCCGGCAGCCCTCGATTTTGCAGGTAATCGGCACCTCTGTCTTTCAATTACTTGAAAGCCCTCGATACGATGATCGGACGCACAAGGCTGATGAGAGAAGTCACAGTGTCTCTCTCTAGAATCTTTGTAGTTCACAGAGTCTCTTCATTCGTTCTCTTCGTTCATCATTATTTTCTCAGCTTCAAATGACCTCCTATTTATAGGCCTCGGGTTCCAACGGTCATATTGCCTCCAACGGTCATATTGAAACAGAAAGCACGACATCGTTTTTATTAGTTTGTAACTAACTCAACGACATCGTTTTGTTAGGAGAAGAGATATATAGAAATGAAAAACATGAGTACGATTCATATGCAGAGAGAGTTTTTGACAAAGTACCAAAACAAATAATGATCATCTGAATAGAAGAGTCAGTACGATACGATTGACAGAGTCAGTACGATACGATTGACAGAGTCAATACGATACGATTGACAGACTCAATACGATACGATTGACAGAGTCAGTATGATACGATTGACAGAGTCAGTACGATCCATATCGTACGATACGATAAAAAACATTTGTAATTTACAAACATATGATAGAATACATTTGTGATTTCCAAAACATGATAAAGAAGTCAAAAGAAGACTTTTGACTTAACAATGGAAGCATCAAATATCATCCCCATCCATGGTCACACATAAAGATGTGTCATCAGTTGAGACTCTGTTAATTATGGAATTTCCCTAAGGATCATATAGTTTCATCATTCTTACCTATTCCATAAGAGTATACATTACTAAAAAGGACATGAGGATACTCTGACCATGATCCTCCTAAATATAAATGTGAATCTTTAAGAATAATTCCATGAGATACTATTTTCCATTGTCTTCCTAAACTACTAGTGTCTTATTATTTTATCTTGGAGAATCTTCTATTGCATTGTCTTCACTAGGAATATAAGCAAGCTAGAAATCAAACCACTATGCGTATTTAACCCATCAACACTACCTGAGATTTAGATCATTTTGTATATATATGGACTTGTTGATTTTATAATATATGAATAATATAAAATAATATCCATGTTGATAGCATCTCCAACAACAAAAGAAATAACAAATTATATCTTGCTCAAGGTCATGCATTGAGTAATTCTACTCATGATGCCTCAATGGATGAGACCCAAATGTGATGAATCACTCATAAAACATTAGAAAGCCTCCAAGAATGATACTAAATGAATCACAATATATTATATATCTCTTTTAATGCTCCAAAAGAATCTGTATCAGTGCTGAATTCAATCTATGATTCAACTCAAAAAATGCTTCTTTATAACCATTTGATCATATGAATTTCATACACTTCTTTGCCAATCCTATAAGAGGTGCAACCCATTATGAGAAATCATTGATATGGGGTATTTAATATCTATACATCCTCAAGAAACTCTATATGTCAATAGAGTTCTTGGGATTCTATAAAGAAACAAATGTTTCCAATTTTTATAGGTCTAGTGAAACTCATGATTCTCAAATGATATGACCCTATAAGTTGACATTGTCGATCCAAAAGTGGAATTTACTAAGATTAGAAATGATATGATTATCTCTCAGTGTATTCATCCTGATCTCAAAATGGTTGTAATTTTCCATTATGGAGGTTGAATACACTATTATTTCATCAGCAAAGTCTATGACTAATGAATCTAGATATAGGTAGAAAACCTGTTTTTTAGAGCCATAAAAATAGTAGGTGCATTATTAAGAACGAATGACAGGAACATTTACCCATATAGACCATAACTTCTCAATTATGTTGTGTATGGTATGTGCAATGACCTAAATTGTAGCTGATGATAGCCGAATTCCAATTATATATTTGAAAACACTCTCACTCCTTGGATCTCATCAAAGAGTTCGTCTATTCAAGGTAGTGGATACAAATTCTATAAGATGAGTTGGTTCAATCGATAATAGTCCAAAAAAAGCCTAAGGTACCATCATCCTTCTTGGAAAAAAAGGACTATTGAATCCCAAGGGGAAGTGGTGGGGAGTATAAAGCCTTTATCCACAATGTCTTATAACTATTTCATAAGATCTGGAAGCTATATAGGTTCTATATTATATAGATAAATGGTCCCTAGTACTACTCCTCGCACTTTCTCAATGGTGATCTCTTTCTCTCTCACTAGATACTATCCAAGGAAATCATCATGGATTACATCATTTTAACACTCCACTATAAGAAGGAAATTAATAGGTCATACCAACTAATATTCTAGAAAAGGACAGGTGATCTGAACTGTCACACTGCACATCCTATCCTAGTCGGGTCCATCTCAAGTGGCATGAACATCACATTCTGCCACAGGCATGTGGCTACCTCGATCTAGTTAAGTAATTTTCACCATATGATGATAAAAATATATAAGGGATAAATAGGGAACCAATCTGGGCATATCAATGATTACATCAATTCTCTTCACATTAATGATGAATATATTCCACATGAAGAGGTTCACACTTATCTTAAGGGGAAAATCCTTATAACAACGAACACCCTCTGATCAGATTCATAATGCGGTATCAAGAATTTTAACAACATAGAATAGTTTTATCTCAAGGAATATAATCACCATAATTTCCTAAAATATAAATGAGTAACATGTTCATATTTTAAATAATGTGGGCACTAAATTGAATTCTTAGACAATATTACCTTGAACTGTCAAAGGTATGATTCTATGATCCTCTGGAATAGAATTTACTACATCTAAAAAGGTGGATTAATGGCCTCGAGTCACATCCTGACTATTCTGTGTAGGAACATATTGGTGGAATTGTGAATAATGAGTTTGGATACCAATACCATGAACACCAATTCAGATTGAAAAACTGGTGGTATTCCAGCTGCCTCCCTATCATGATCCTACTAGACCCACTCTGGAACATGGGGAAGTTGTAAATCACCTCTTTCAAGGTAAATAAATTATTTTCCTATAGAAGAACTTGATATGGAACATCTTTCCACTACATGGAATTTATAATAGATCTCATAAGGACTAGTGATTCATATTCCCAGGCTTCCTGAACTATTGGCTTACCAAGAAACTATTTGCATGAAGAGCCTAACAACTGGTACCCCCATGTGAAACTTTAAACCGATTATTTATTCTACTATAAGAAGCACTGATTGGTATATGTACCAAAACACCAAGAATCACACCATTATATTTCCTTTTATTCTGCTATGTGATAAGTTCATGGTTAGATATTTCAAAATAGCAGTCAACCAGAATACATTAGCGTGTGATCAGATCTCATATATTATCCCATCCTCGATCACCCAGTGATCATAATATCATCAACCATTTGAGTTTTTGAGAATTGATACAACTCAGTAATGTGACTAGAATACTCCATGAAAGAAATTGGTCCTCGGTAGACGTTCATAAACTCTCTAGACTGATCATCCCTTATATTTTGTAGAGAGAAATAGCCATATAAGATAGCCTGAAAATTCACCTAAACAATATTATGATTTTGATTTACCTATGTAATAAAATCTCACAATTTTGTAGATTAATAATGTAAAATATAAGCTTCATGATTGACCCTATTCCCTAGTGTCCTCTCTAGATGCTTGAATATAGAAAGAATAGCTTTGAGCTATGGCTCATGTGCATGTGGTCCATCATCCCCTGAAAAGGTGGGGTGATCATGTTGATGAAACTCCATAGTAAACTCATAAAAAGTCATTTGTGGTATAAAAACTCCTTCCATAGACTTCAAAATTTGAAATAATCTCTCATGGAACTAGAAATACATTCCCATATCAGGAATAAGAAGTCGTTCCATAGGTGGAACTATAGGAGAAATCACTAGAGGCATAGGGTCAACCGCCTTTAGTGCATGGTCATTACCACCTATAGGGTGTACAACTAAAGTATTTCATAGAGGCATGATTCTATAATTCCAAACACATGTCTCATAATAGATCTTATCAATTGAAAAGATTGCAGATAGAAAACTGAGACAGGGGCATAACCTCCCTATGAACAGATCTCACTTTCTTCCCCACTTCAAAAACCATGTCTTGGTGGTATAGAAAATACCATGAAGGCCATTAGAAAATAAGAGACATTACAACTACCCACTAAATAGTCTCGTTTGGTTCTAGGTCTCATGTGAAATGTATAAGATAAGCTGTCCATTTTTAAAAATGATATTCATTTTAAATTTTGACCCATTTATATATTTAAAAATCATTTAATGGTTGAATTAGATGGATAACCTTTTCTGATCCACAAGGGAAAATGTAACACCCTGACCCTAGATACCCAAAGTCGGTGCATTATTACATAACATTGGCATGATGACAATAAAGATCAAGTCTGAAATGACCGATTAGTTTAGTAGCCTTGGAAACAGTAGATATATTCATAAAGTTTACATTACATCAATAAGTGAAAAACAACAATAATATATTTTCTTCATATCCCCTCATACTATCCCTACAGTTCATTCATAAAATACTACTTCACATCCTGGGAAAAATAAAACATAGAAAAAGGGGTGAGCTCAAATGCCCAGTAAGGATAACAATATAGCAGAAACTTTCATAAATAAGAATAAACATTTAAGGCAATGTATAACTAAAAAAAAGCCTTTTAAACTTGAACTTCAACATAGTATGGCAAAAATAAAATGAAATAATTCCATTTACTTATTCACATGGATATTCTACTAATAAAATAATAACATGAAATATCAATAACAACTTTCATAATTATGGAATGGATAATTCCAGACTATCATAACAACATAGCCAAGGCCTTGTTCCAAGACTACAAATAAGATTTTGCCAAGGCCTTGTGCCAAGACACTAGTTTGTCTCATGAGACCTACTGATGCATCGAAGAGCTATAGCGGGCTCCACCCGTCAAATATTAAGTCCAATGCATTCCCATATGAAAAGTTTCAAACATAACACAAACAATCATATTAAAACTAGTATATGAAATGTAAATACTTCATCCATAAACCACGAATGGTATAAGAATAACACTTCCACAGTCAAACACATCACAAAAACTTCAAAACAATATGGATGTTTTGTATCATAATAAATGAACTTCAATTAAATATTAAATCCATAAAATAATGTTGATATAGATGAAATCAAAACTATTTGAGAGAAATATCAATTTTTTTGAAATCATTTAAAAGTCACACATTTATTAAGGAAGTAATTTAAAAGAGAATTTTGAATCAAAGTGTCCCATACCACTTAGAAACTTTTTTAAAGAAATATCATTTCAAAACATTCATGTCCATATAAATAAATCCTTAAAATCATTTTCAAAACATGGACATTAATTAAAAATATTTAGAAAG
Source organism: Viscum album (assembly GCA_963277665.1). Taxonomy (NCBI): domain Eukaryota; kingdom Viridiplantae; phylum Streptophyta; class Magnoliopsida; order Santalales; family Viscaceae; genus Viscum; species Viscum album. The sequence continues at coordinate 152,830,092 of OY728159.1, forward strand.
ATAAATCTTTAAAAAATTTAAAATTATGATTTTGATAAAGAGTACCTTTCAGAAATTCTTAAAATATTCATTTTGAAATCATTTCAAAGTCACATAATTATAAAATAAAACATTTACATTGAAAATATTCTTATAAGCTTGTAAGGGAAGCTTCGAAAATTTTATAATGGCAGAAAATAGTGCACCCGCCGTATAAGTTAAAAAAACATTCTTACCTTAATTCCGTCGAAAAGGTTAAAAAGGACCTTATTTGGAAAACAACGGAAAGATTCCATTATAAACTTCTTATAAAAAGTAATATAAGGGTATAAATGACTTTAAACCATATTCTGTAAAATAGTAAGAATGCTTCGAAATAAACTTTCAAGAAACATGGATGTGGATGATAAAAGGGTCCCAGTAGATAATTACGTATAAACAACCTCGGATAATGAAGAGATTGTAAAATAACCCTTAACTTGTACTTTTTCTTGGTTGGGGGTAGGTTAACCTCAAGTATAATGGTGAAATAATTGTTATTAAATTATAAAATAATCATATACATTATTATGTTATCATATATGATCTTTTAACATTGCTTTGTTAATAATATCTTATTATCATCGTCATTTTGCGTGTTAACTTAATCGTTTTCTTTTATATGTTTTGTTACGTAATCCATGTTTGTCATGTATAGGTTGTATCTTATTCATATCCAGAAGGATATAAAGTCCTTAAAAATTATTTTTAAATCATCAAATGAAAATTATACTTGAATGGATACGATGGAGAATGAATCTCATCGTGTTCGTGGAGACGGTAGTCCGTACGTACGCACGAGCGATAATATCATTCTTATGATATTAAAATAACATTTAATTGGATGTTATATCTTATATAAAGTATAATTATCATGTTATATTTAATATTTACATGAATTAAAAATCATTATTATACCCATCCAAATAATATTTTATTGAATGACAATTACACCATGACGTGGAGACGGTAAGCCATAGGTACACACATATGGTGACATGCCATTCAAAGGATGAATAGAATACTGAATATGGTTGTACTATATTTATTATAACATCATATTATATATAAGATACTATATTTATTATTTTATAATTGAAATAACAAAGAAAGAAGAAGTTGAAGAAGAAAGGAACTTGAAAGAGGGTGGTGAAAACATTACCACTTCTTCAGGTTCTTCCTTTTGATTTGATCAAAAGATCTCCTTGGGATGGATTTCTGATCAAACTAAGTCCTTTAGGTTGTATTGATTGAAGTTGAGAGAGTATTTGGGTAGGGTTTGGCCAAGACAAAAGGCTTTGAATGTGTGAATTAGAGAGAAGGGGGAGTGCCCTTTTATAAGAGGGGTGAGGGGCACCTTTGGAAAAGCTAAAAATATTATTTTATAATAAATTCATATTCGGTTTCTAATGGATCCAAAGTGGATTATTTATAAGTTTATGATGGGGATGTGTCGAAAAACCACTCAACCAATAGAATTTAGACAGGATGGGTTATTATATTAACCATATCTTTAAGAATTAACTCTTAGTTAATTAGTTTCTCTTTTACAATGTCACTGTAGTTTTATATTATATGGTTAATAAACATACTATATACATCCAAGAGACCCCCATGTGGTCCATTAATGATACACCTATCATGATATAAGTCTATTGGCCGAACCTTATATTTTTAGGAATTTAATATCAATTAATAATATAATATTTGTTTTAAAAACTATTTTATGTCAATTTTGACACTATTCACTAATTCATATTTGTAAAAATCATAACAGAATGATAAATTCTATAAAATTTAATTAAGTCAATCTTAACATGTCATATTAAACTATAAAATTATTTTTATGTATAAAAAGTCTCAAATTACATTTAGTTTGATATTTATAATATCAATTATTTTAATATTTCATTAATTAGGTTATTACTGCATCACCATTGTGTCATAAATAAAATAAATTATTTAATGTCTAATAATTATAAATAAAATAAAATTATGTAGGGATTTCTTCATCTTTCTAATTAATATTTACAATCGAATTTATCTTATTTATAACCCTATATTAAAAATGTTTTATTAAATAAACTTTGATTTTAACTCTTTTAACTCATCTTTGAATTAAATAATAATAAATGTCCTAATCTTATTCAAGGTGACCTAAATGATAATATTTTACTCATAAGTTTGTTTTTGGTCGAGATACACTTTTCCAATAGAATTAGGACATGTGTTAGGGTAATATTAATATCATTTTTACCCTTAATTACCCTATTTACTTTTAACCGTGGTAAATAAAAGTAAAAAGTAACTATTCACCAAAAATTATTTTCAACTCATTGAACCACATTTTACTCTTTGATATTAACCGTGTCTGTAGTATTTTCTAAATTCCACTCACAGAAGTGGTAAAATTAAGTTTTATGAAAAATTCTGTTTTTTACCTACCACTTAGTGGTTTCACTATTCATCTAAAAATGAAAGTTTCAAGAAAAATACCAAAAATTAGGCCTAAGATATATTTGATATCATGAATTCAAAAATTATTTCTATTTTACCAAATTTAAAACATATCATTTGTATTAATTAATTTAAAAATTAATTCCCGTCGTCAAAACAAATAGAGTGTTTTTAAGAGATAATAACTATCAAAAGATTGCCACTTGTTTATGTCCGGTTTAATTGTGAAATTATGTACAATGACCAACATTGTATTAAATGGGAAAAATATATTCTAAATATACTTTAAAACCACTCAACTTCATAACTTATCAATATAAATTATTTCTATGAAAAAAGGTTTTTTTAAATAAAATTTAGTAATTTTCACTATTTATCAAAATATTAATGTTATCCGAAAAGTTCCAAAATTTCACCTTAGGCTAAATTCGATACTCTGAATAAAAAAATTAAGTCCATTTTGCAAGATAAAATTTATAAAATTTCAAAAAGTAGGTATTACTATTCATAACGGCTAGATTGATTGGTTGTGGTGTGTGTTAGAACTCGAAGTTGCATACAACACACGCCACTGTATTATTCAAACGAAAGAATACCATGGAATATTGGGATGTTTCATTGTAAATTTTTGATGTCCCCATTCTAAAAAGTAAATTTATTTAGTCAAATTGAATATATAAAAGTTTTAAATATTGGATTTAAAAAGGGTTCAGTTTTAAAAGTCGGTAAAAGTGCAATACTGAAAATGAATTTGTTCTTACATTATGTCTAAGAAACTCATAATATGGATTCTAAAATTATAAGGATTACATAAAGTTTAAAATTTAGTTAATACTATTCATAACTTCTTTTGAACGGCATGTTTGGTAAGTCATGGTGTGGTTGAACTCGGTGTTGCGTGTAGTGCATGTTATTGAATTATTTTGAAGAAATAACACGCTATGAAATCTTGGGGTGTTAAATTATCCCCTCCTTCAATAAATTGCGTCCTCGCAATTTGAAATTGTTCATCGAAAATAAAAGGATGAATATAGAAAATATCTTTGTGGGAAAACCCACATCGTAAATTGGGTTAATAAAATTTAGTCTTAATAAGAGGAAAAGAGAAATGAAAGGGTCACCACCAAATTATGATCTATATTCAAGGAACATTGGTGGAAATTAGAGACAAATAATTGGAGAAAAAATGTAAATAATTATAGGTAGTGATTGAGGTCATCAATAAAAGAAAGTGTAAAATTGAGGGCCTTAAATTCATCAATCTATGATGATTTAAAATACCGTCGCTTCAGAAAAACATATGGTATTCGGATAACACATTTTTATTGTTTTAAGATCCCTTCACTAAAGTATAAGAATTAATTTCTTCATTGAATAAGAGTAGAAGAAAAATATATACTTGACAAGTAGATTCTCATCCTTTAACTATGTTCTGCCACAAACTCATCTTTCACTCTAAAAGATAATAGAACTTAAAAATAATATTCTATTTATCCTATTCATATAGGGTTAAAAAAATGAATTTATAATTCATCTAGAAGAACCATTAAAAAACGACATTATTCAATCCAAGACATCACGTTGGTTAGTGGTAGGTGATACACCGGTGTCGCCCTTCGGTTGTGGGTTCAAGTCTCGAGGCCTTGCCGGACGCGACGGGTTGCCGCCTGACTTTCGGGTTGTCCTTTTTATGGCAATCCAAAATAATCCAAAGTAGAACTATCCAAAATACATTAGTCCCAAATTTATAAGGAAGGTAAACACAATGAAGATCGTTTTACCTCGTAATAACATGTGAAAACCTTCATCATATATTCTTTTAAAACACTGCAACATCTTGAATTACTATAAAACCTTATTGATTACATTCATGATCTCTTATTCCTTAAAGAATAATAGATATACTCCTTCAATCCAAAAATGTTGTAATACCCAACAATGATGGAATATACAAATCATTAATCAATTTCAAGGTAGTCAAGAATTTCCAATATAATTTATCCAAATCAATCATGTATTATTCTAAAATCACTACCTCGGTATCAGAACCATATTATGGTTTATCTTTCTCTCAACCATATATTTTCCAAAAATATAACCTGCTATTGAGTCACTTTTCATTTTTCCACACAATCTCAAGTCCTTAATGAAATATTACTGTAGTACAATCCTTATATACTCCATAATTATTAAAACAAGTACATTGTTGATACAACACTCAAATGACATAATCAACATAAGCACTCTAATCTTTCCTCTTCATCTGTGGTAGTATCATAACTTGATTATTATCCAATAGCATCATTTGTGGTGTAGTCTGATGACTGGGACATAGGTTTGCGTAGTGTCCAAACTCGTTGCAAATGATGCATTGTACCTTTGAAACCATTTTCTTACCCTTGCAGTCACGTACTTTGTTTCCATTTCCTCCACACTTATAACAAACTCCTACTCTTTTCAGGAATGTTCCAGGGTGTTTCCTTCCAGAGTTATCACATATGGGAAAATTCTTCTTTTCCTTCTTCCCTTTATCCATCTTTCTCTCTTCCATCCTTTTCTTCTCTTGCTTCCCTTAAAATTCATAGGACTCAGTAAAATCATTACTTATCTTATCAACACATGATATTATTTCTTCATATGATGATAAAACATGGGAGACTATTTCTCTTAAAAATTTTGGCTTAAGACCATGAAAGATATGAACCTTCTTTCTCTTTGGACCATGTGTATTGCTAGAGTTCTCATTCCTTCTACTGGGCGCCATTTCTAAACAATGGCATACACTAGATTAGTTTATGAACAACAATACCTAATTCCAAACATGTAAAACATATAACATAAATTAAATAGTTTATGGATATAATCCATAATCATAAAAATGTCTCCTTTGAGGAAGTATATTCTCATAAACCCTTCATAATGGTTTGTAAGGAAAATGAGAATTATACTAAGCATATCCCCCGGGAGTGTCGAAACCAGGAGTCCAGCAATGACCGTTGTCGTGCACCAGTTCTCTTTAGAGTTTATCTCAAAGCGGTGTTTTCGGGTATTACCCCTAGGTACATCTGTGCCAGAACGGCTTCTACCTGCTCATATCCAGACAGGGATGTATTTCTCGGAAAACTCACAAAATCTCTAAAATACCAATATTCTAGGAAGTTCTTCTATACTAATCCTCAATGTCCATCTTAAATCTATGTGCTCTAATTAAATTTTATCTAAATCTAGCTTCCAATGTTTGTACTCAAATTCCTCTAATACCAACTGTAACGCCCCGACCCTAGAACCCAGAGTAGGTGCATTATTACATAAAATTGGCATGATCACAAGAAAGATCATGTATCAAAAAGACCGATTAGTTTAGTATCCTTGTAAACACTATATATATTCATAAAGTTTACAGTACATCAATAAGTGAAAAACTACAACAATATGTTGTCTTCTTATCCCCTCATACTATCCCTGCAGGTCATTCATAAAAGTCTTCTTCACATCCTGGGAAAAATAAAACATAGAAAAAGGGGTGAGCCCAAACGCCCAGTAAGGATAACAATATAGCGGAAACTTTCATAAATACGAATAAACATTTAAGGCAATGTATAACAAAAAAAATCCTTTTAAACTTGAACTTCAATATAGTATGGCAAAAATAAAATGAAATAATTCCATTTACTTATTCACATGGATATTCTACTAATCGAAAAATAACATGCAATATCAATAACTACTTTCATAATAATGGAATGCATAATGCCAAACTATCATAACCACATAGCCAAGGCCTCGTGCCAAGAATACAAATGAGATTTTTCCATGGCCTTGTGCCAAGACACTAGTTTGAATCAGTAGATCTACCGATGCATCGAGGAGCTATAGCAGGCTCCACCCGTCACATATTAAGTCTAATGCATTCCCATATGAAAAGGTTAAAACATTACATAAAAATTCGTATCAAAACTAGCATACGAAATGTAAATACTTCATCTATAAACCACGAATGGTATAAGAATAACACATCCACATTCAAACACATCACAAAAAATTCAAAACAATGTGGAAGTTTTGTATCATAATAAATCAACTTCAAATAAACTTAAAATCAATCAAAGGATGTTTACATAGATGAAATCAAAATTATTTGAGAGAAATATCTCTTTTTTTGAAATCATTTAAAATTCAAACATTTATTAAGGAAGTAATTTAAAAGAGATTTTTGAATCAAAGTGTCCCATACCACTTCGAAACTTTTGAAATGAAATATCATTTCAAAACATTCATGTCCATATAAATATATCCTTATAATCATTTTGAATACATGGACAATAATTAAAAATATTTAGAAAGATAAATCTTTAAAACATTTAAATTCTGATTTTGATAAAGAGTACCTTTCAGATATTCTTAAAATATTTATTTTGAAATCATTTAAAAGTCACATAATTATAAAATAAAAAATTTACTTGGAAGATATACTTATAATCTTGTAACGGAAGCTTCGAAAATTTTATCACAGTGTAAAATAGCCGCACCCACTGTATAAGTCAAAAAAACATTCTTACCTTAATTCTGTCGAAAAGGTTAAAAAGGACATTGTTTGGAAAACGACGGAAAGATTCCTTTATATACTTATTATAAAAAGTCAAAAAAGGGTATAAATGACTTTAACCCATGTTCTGTAAAATAGTATAAATGTTTTGAAATACACTTTCAAGAAACATGGATGTGGATGATAAAGAGGTCCTAGTAGATAATTACGTATAAACAACCTCGGATAATGAAGATATTGTGAAATAACCCTTACCTTGTACATTTCCATGGTTGGGGGTAAGTTAACCTCCTGTATAATGGTGAAATAATTGTTATTAAATTATACAATAATCATATACATTATTATGTTATCATATATGATCTTTTAACATTGCTTTGTTAATAATATCTTAGTATCATCATCATTTCGGGTGTTAACTTAATCGTTTTCTTTTATAATTTTTGTTACGTAAGCCATGTTTTTCAGAGATAGGTTGTATCTTATTCATATCCAGAAGGATATAAAGTCCTTAAAAATTATTTTTAATTCATAAAATTAAAATTATACTTGAATGGATACGATGGAAAATGAATCTCATCGCGTTCGTGAAGACGGCAGTCCGTACGTACGCACGAGCGACAATATCATTCTTTTGATATTAAAATAATATTTAATTGGATGGTATATCTTATAGAAAGGATAATTATCATGTTATATTCAATATTTACATGAATTAAGCGTCATTATTATACCCATCGAAATATTAATTTATTGAATGACAATTACACCACAACGTCGAGACGGTAATCCATACATATGCATGTATGGTGACATGACATTGAAAGGATGAATATAATAATGAATATGGTTGTACCATATTTATAATAACATCATAGTATATAGAAGATACTGGAGTTATTATTTTACAATATAAATAACAAAGAATGAAGAAGTTGAAGAAGAAAGGAACTTGAAAAAAGGTGGTGAAAACATTAACTCTTCTTCGGGTTCTTCCTTTTGATTTCATCAAAAGGCATCCTTAGGTTGGCTTTATGATCCAAATAAGGCCTCTAGGTTGTAGTGAGGGAAGTTGAGAGAGTATTTGGGCAGGGTTTTTCCGATCCAAAAGGCTTTTAATGTGTGAATTAGTGATAAGGTGGAGTGCCCTTTTATAAGAGGGGTGAGGGGCACCTTTGGAACAGAAAAAAATATTATTCTATAATAAATTCATATTCGTTTATAATGGCTCAAAAGTAGATTATTTAAAGGTTATGGTGGGGATGGATCGAAAACCACTCAAACAATATAATTTAGATAGGTTTGGGTTATTATATTAACCATATCTTTGAGTATTAACGCATATTTAATTAGTTTCACTTTTACAATGTCTCTTTTTATTTTTATATTATATGGTTAATAAACGTACTATATAAATCCAAGAGACCCCCAAGTGGTCCATTAATGATACAGCTATCATGGTATAAGTCTATTGGACGAGCCTTAGATTTTTTGGAATTTAATATCCATTAATAATATAATATTTGATTTAAAAACTCTTTTTATGTCAATTTTGACACTATTCAATAATTGATTTTTGTAAAAACCATAACAGAATGATTACTTCAGAAAACGTTAATTAAATCAATCCTAACATGTCATATTAACCTAGAAAATTATATTTATTTATATAAAGTCTCAAATTAATTTTATTTTTATATTTATAATATCAATTATTTTAATATGTCATTATTTAGGTAATTAATGCATCACCATTGTGTCATAAATAAAATATATTATTTAATTTCAAAAAATTATAAATAAAATACCATTATGTAGGAAATTATTTTATCTTTCTAATTAATATTTATAATTGAATTTATCTTATTTATAACCGTATATTAAAAATGTTTTAGTAAATAAACATTGATTTTAACTCTTTTAACTCTTCTTTGAATTAAATAATAATAAATGTCCTAATCTAATAAAAGTGGACCTAAGTGATAATATTTTACTCCTAAGGTTTTTTTCGGTCTAGATACACTTGTCCAATAGAATTGGGACATGAATTAGGGAGATATTAATATCATTTTTACCCTGAATTAGCCAATTTACTTTTAACCGTGGTAAATAAAAGTAAAAAGTTACTATTCGACAAAAATTACTTTCATCTCATTGAACCACATTTTACTACTTGATATTAACCGTGTCTCTTGGATTTTCGAAATTTCACTTACAAAAGTAGTAAAATTAGGTTTTATGAAAAATTCAGTTTTTTAACTACCACTTAGTGGTTTCACTATTCATCACAAATGAAAGTTTTCAGAAAAATACCAAAAATTAGGCCAAAGCTATATTGGATATTATGAATTCAAAAATTATATCTATTTTACCAAATTCAAAACATATTAGTTGCATTAATTAATTTAAAAATTAATTCCCGTCGTCAAAACAAATAGCGTGTTTTTAAGAGATAATAACTATCAAAAGATTGACACTTGTTTATGTCTGGTTTAATTGTGAAATTATGTACAATGACCAATATTGTATTAAATGGTAAAAATATATTCTAAATATACTTTAAAACCACTCAAAATTCATAATTTATCAATATAAATTATTTCGATTCAAAAATTTTTTTAATTAAAATATAGTAATTTTCACAATTCATCAAAATATAAATGTTATCCGAAAAGTTCCAAAAATTCACCTTAGGCAAAATTTGATACTCTGAATAAAAAAATGAATTCCTTTTTGAGAGATAAAATTTGTAAAATTTCAAAAAGTTGGTATTACTATTCATAACGGCTAGTTTGATTGGTTGTGGTGTGTGTTAGAACTCGAAGTTGCATACAACAGACACAACTGTATTATTCAAAGGAATACATACCCTGGAAGATTGGGATGTTTCATTGTAAATTTTTGATGTCCCCATTATAAAAATTAAATTTATTTAGTCAAATTTAATATATAAAAGTTTAAAATATTGGATTTAAAAAGGGTTCACTATTAAAAGTTGGTAAAAGTTCAATACTAAAAATGAATTTATTCTTAAATTATGTTTAAGAAACTCATAATATGGATTATAAAATTATAAGGATTATATAAAGATTAAAATTTAGTTATTACTATTCATAACCTCTTTTGAACGGCTTGTTTGGTAAGTCATGGTGTGCTTGAACTCGGTGTTGCGTGTAGGGCAAGTTATTGAATTATTTTGAAGATATAACACACTATGAAATCTGGGGGTGTTACAAGAAAATAATCCCCATGAACCAAAATTTGGAGTTCACTTAACAAACACCATAGCACGTTCAATCCCATGAGGCCAATGGTCCATGGATCAACGTCCCATAATTTAATTCCCAAGTTGTCTACTTTAACATATATTGGAAAAAATACGAGATAATGGAAATCACATTATTTGTTAAATATGTTTTCTATTTACACAAGGAATGTTAATAGAATTGTAAAGGTAAACAAGGAAGTAATAGTATACAGAAAAAATGATGCACCTTGAAAATAGACAAGGTATGGAAAAATTCAGGGTATCTTAGTCCTATTGGGCCTATAATGGTGCATGTGATGAAACACCATCATTTCATTGATCGATGGTAAAAGAAATATCATTTCAAAAATACCAATAATAATAACACCATAAAATAAGTGTTTCACCCATCAATGATGTAGTATCAATCGCAACTAGAAAAATCAATAATAACAATTACCGATCCGAAGGAATGTGGGTTTCCCAGTACATGTTTTAGCTACATCTAGTCACAAGGTCATTTCCAAATTCCTTTACCTCTTAGTATCATTTCTAACAACAAAATAGTAAAAAATAGAAAAATAACCACTTAAATCACTTTGTATCATCCAGAATTAGCATCCACTAACTAGGAAACTAGGATGGTGGGTCACATGGTGTCAAGAACATCTCCCAATAATCAAGAGGCCAATAACTAGTAGTGAGGCACTAAATGTTGTAAATTGGGGAGACTATTCCCCCATATCAGAGAGGTACAACATATACAATAAGTTAATAGGAGATAGAAAAGTATGATGTTAAAATCTAATAAATGAATGGACTAGTAACCCACAATTTTGGAAGAACATAAAATATATATATTACATAAGTAGTAGAAGTGTTAATAACTAAAAGTTGAATAATAATATCAAAATCCACTAAGTAGTGTCATATACATGGATGCATGGAATGATGACTAAAAAAAGGTGAATGAGGAACATGAATATACAAAATTGTCTGCAAAATAGTACCAGAATTACAAAAGGTTTCTCCAGTATCATCTCAAGCATATACCATGTCCTGTGATCAAATGCTTCATTTATAAGCTATGTATGCCAAATATTAGTATTAGTGATATTTCCCTTATCCATAATAGAAAACAAGTAATCAAATCAGGTCCCAAAGGTGTCCCACATAGGGTGAGATATAATATCCATAAATTCCATGAAAAATAGTGTCTAGAAATAATCCAAATAGTTCTCATAGATTACAAATGTTCAGGTTTGAATAAAATAATATACAATTCAGAATAAATAAATACTACCATTCTTAGGTTTTTAAAGGGCACCTGATAGCTGTACAGACATCGGATCGTGGATGAAATGATGATATTTATGCCAAGAACAAATGTGTCTAGAAGTAATCCAAATAGCTCTCAAAGATTTAAAATGTGATGGTTTAATTAAATAATAGACAATTTTGAATAAATAAACACCAGCTTTCGTAAGTTTCTAAAGGGAACCTGATGACTCTACATACATCAGATCATTGAAGAAATGATGATATGAACATTAAATATATATATAGTAATAGTAAATATATATATAGTATAGTTATATATGCATCCACCTATGTGGACCCAATACGTGATGATGTAAGTGTCTATATACATGGAATACTATGTGCTGAATGGACCAGGGTGTAACTCAGACATCCATAAATAGTCTAAACAATATTATAAGATAAACAAAAAGGTTACATTTTCCAACATATCATGATTAATGGGTGAATTCATGCTTGTCACTTGATATGGTGGGCATTTCATCATATCAATGATCGGAACAAGGGATGTGGTATTTCATTCCAACTATCCAAAAAAGTGTCAATGGTGTGAGACAACAATATCAACACCCAATATAAGGGATCATTAACTTTAATTCCCAACATAACCCATAACCATCATTCCAAAGCCTCTATCAAAGTTGTCATAATATATATAATAGTATTCATTTGGCATTACCTCTCATTCATTTTATTCACGAGATCCAAATTAACCACATGCATTTCAATTTATAATTAATTAAAACATACAAGTGGCATGGACCTATCACCCATTCTATTTATCCATTTAATTCATTTTATCTTTGTAAACCACATTTATGCATGTCCTTCCTATTATACAATTAATATAATTAATAATTACATGAATCCAAACTACAAATTTCAATGAAGCACTTAGAATGTTCCATTGTCAATTGGAAAATAAACTACATGGGAAATTCCATTTATATGTCAACTAATATCCTCTTAGTTACCTTTGGTTCAATCATAAATTAAATATTAGTAGAAATTACATTAATAATTCAATCTGAACACATAAAAGGAATTATGTCATTTAATCATTTAATCATAAATGGGATGTTTAATAAAAACCACCCAATGGGTTTCCATAATGAATATTAGCATCTTAAAATTACTATACAATGATCAATAAAAGAATAGAAAGGTGCACATAAAAATTTTGAATGATGAAAACTATTTTAAGGAAACATCTGGGAGTGGCCGATATGAGAAACTATGGAGAAGCAACAAAAACACCATAATAACTGGTAAAAACCAAACAACCTACCTTATGGAAATTGATGAATCCTTATCTGATGGATACCTGAGATTTGATGTATGTTGGGAGAAATCTAAGAAATTTTCTAACATCGTTAAAATATGGACAAAATCTTAAACCTAAATAGTAAAAAATATGGAAATATAAACATAGAACATGTGGAAGTGGACTTGAGAGAATACCTCTAGCTATCCAATGCTTTCGATGGATCTTGATTTGGAGTCCTGACATTGGAGATATAAAAAATCCTAGGTTGAAGAAGATGAAGTGCTCATGAGAGGAAGGAAACTACTCATCCACTAGAAGAGAAGTGGGGAAATAAAGGATTACTTAATTATGTTAATTTAGGGAGAAAGAGTAATTTAACCCTAAATATAGTGTTTTATATTTTAGCTTCATGGTTTGAAAAACCATGTTCCAACCATGAAAATGGTATTTTACCTAATGTCTGTAATCCCATATGACCCTGCACATAGGGTCACATAGTTGCAAAAAAACTATGTATCCCCTAGTTCTCTTATATCGCACCCTGCACGGTTAAGGGATTCCTTCTAGGTTGTTTTGTATGGTGTCTACTAACCATGCATGCCAATATTTTTTCCAAATTCCCAGGTCTCTAGGCTCCGAACAATCCCCAGACACCCTCATAACCTTCGTAAAACATTTGGGTAAAATCTTGAGGGCCGTTTAAAATAATTTTAACAAAAAATAGATGAGATGTTCCTTCATGAAAATACAATTCATTACAACTATAATATCGATAATATTTGAAATTTTTTGTTGAGATTGTATTTATTTGACCTGAATTATCGATGCGATTATTGATTAGGTATAGATAATGTAGACAACAATAGAGAAGAATTATTGTGAAAGGTAGTCTTATTATTATTAGTGAAGTTAAAAATTAGAGTTAAACTCCATGATTAGAAAAACTTATATTTTTTTAAAAAAAATACAATTTCATTAAAATTTTAACTGGGGAATTTTATTGTGATTCCCATATAACCCCACAAAATTTTCGATAACCCACCTAACAATTATTTACCAAACACTAGAACTATAGTGGTTTATATAGTGTCTTAGTCTACTGATCGACTAATCAAAAGACTGGTAGAAACCATATAAAAATCATATTTGTCTTTATATATTGAAAAATTTATCTTCTATGTCACTTAAGACTATTATTATGACTTATTTTAGAATAAACATAAAAAATAATTATTATAAATAATTATTTGGAATTACATTCTGTATTTCATCAATTTTTTGAACCTCAAAAGAGTAAAGTATGTATTTTTATCAAAGTAATTTATTTTTAACAATCTTAAAATATTTTAAAACAAGTATTTTTATTTAATACAAAAAAATATTGATTCTAAATCACCCGATCAATCATTAAACACTTGAAGCCTTCATTAATATTTCTATAATTACCTACAACATTAGTTTATGATTTAATCAATATAAGGTTTGAATCTAATGGTTTTAGATGTTGAATGATTTTACAATTTTTAATTCATACCACGAAAGAGTCGCTCAAGAAACATTTATGGCACATAAATTTTTGTTTTATAGGTGGAAGGACAAGTGAAAAATTACAAGTGAATGTTTTAAAGTTCTTGGTAATGAAAATTATTTTGGAGGGTGGTTGTTTGAGAAATCCTGAACCTAGTAATATACCATAGAGATATTTTTATTATAACTAAGGGATTTATCCCCTAAGTAAATCCATGTAGTGGCTAGATTAGGGCCACTACAAACTTGTTTATATCTGGGAAGATATTTTTAAATGTATGGTTAAATCCAAACTATACAGAGGGTTTACCTCTTATGATTAACTGATATATTGGGGATCCATCACTATATCCCTATCACAATTAATTATTATTTTAATTTTATAAAAAATAGTCCATAGGGATTTTCATGGAGGTTCATGGTAGGTTTTTCCTTCTTTTTCCTATGTATTCTCACCTTTCCTTCTCCACTAATATGGTGTTGTTCAATTTAGTAATTTGGGTGTGATTTCAAAGAAATGCGGAAAAATTAATCCACAATGAAAGGTATATAATGTGTAAAATATAGAAGAGATTATGTGATTCTACATACAGTATGTACTAATCCATTTATGAAGGAAACATCTCCCAATTAATTATTCTTTGAGTTTATTTAATTATATGATTAAATTCCTAAGTATTCAAAGTCAATAATGAGTCATTTACTTATAGAGGGACTATGTTTGAGATATCTAAATATTTCATCCCATTATTCTAGTGATTATATACCAATTGGAAGGTTTATAATAATTATACTATTTTGAAATTTATTTATACATTAATTACACTGATTTTATAATTAATTTATTGGGTTCCAGAGGTTATATGAAGACTTTTGGAAGATGATGATAATCTATGATCCTATAGGAAATATTAGATTGAATAGATGGATATGATGTAATAGGTTATAAAACAATATCTTGGTTGGATTTTATTATTTGATTTACATTAATATATAAATTCCAATTTTTTATAATGGTAATGTGGGCATAAATATTTATGATTGACTAGAAAAAGATACAATGGTGATTTTCTGGATATGAAAAACTACAAATGGAACTAATAGGGATATAATGGTAATTTTATTCATGTTATCTTAAAATTTATCCACTATGTTTAGGTAAAAACCTTGGGCATAATGGTGAGAGGCACCCACTGAGGTTCTCCAACATTGATTGATGACACCAGTATCCTAGGGAGGTACTTTGTATTGGTGTATACCATTTATCTATAATTATGAGAAAAGGGTGTGTCAATAATGTTGTTTCTTGAAAAAACCTATGGTACTTTGGTCCTCCATGTGAGGGGTAACATTTGGATTTATCTATAATTATTTTTATTGGAATTGGGGGGTGGGGGTGGGGGTATCTTGATCATTAAAGGAAATCCAAATAGGGTATACCAGAGGGTAAAAATCTTAATGAGTATTTTTTTTGGAAGGATCATAGATTATATGGATAAAAATGATCTTTATATGAAAATTTACCACATTAAAGGGGTATTATATGAGGTACATGGTATGCATTTTATAGATTTTGGTTGGTCTCTGATGATTATGATCAATGACCTGTCAAAGGTAGGATATTATGTTATTTATCTAATAATGAGTCTGTTCTATGACCTTTGGAATTTTTTATTAATAACCATAGATTCATATCCACATATGAGTCATTTTAATGAGTTTAGGTTTTAACAAAGAGTTGATATGACCTCATTGAGTGTATTATGATACTCAATAAATGTGAGTAATCATTGGAATTATACATAGGAAAAAAAGTGGTATTCTCTAGGGCACCTCATGGTCACTAGTGTGCATTTTTTTCTAATATTATTTTTATATGTTTCTAGATTTGGGGGGTTTTAATAAATAAAAAATTGAAGGTAGTGCCTGGTTTTGTTATCACAAAGTTTGTGGTAACTATAAAAAGGTGAAAACCGAATTCTAGTGGTGAATATATAGTTGGTGCACAGTTTCCCTAACCATGTGGATATATCATGTGGGTAACAAGAGTCTTTATAAAATATAACATAGTTGGTGAACATATTTCCAAACCCTACGGTAAAACCATGATACATTACGCTAAAACTAAATAGATAATTTACCTTCTATCCCCTGTTAATTTTTATCACTCATTTACTTCTACACTCTTTGTTAAAATCCTATAAATCCTCCTTTTAGCCATGTTTCTCCTCTATACATGGTCTTATGACATTATATACAAGTTATAAGACATATTTTAATGTAATATATTATTTATTAATTATTTTTTCCATTAGAATCTTCCTTCCTTATTTATTCTTTCATTTTCCTTTTATATTTTATCTCTAATTGGTCATAGTGGAGATGTTTATGAATATGGTTTTTGTTAATTTTAATTTCAGGGTTCATAGGGTTATTGATGGTCATTTTTTATCAAATATATTGGTATTTATAGAAGGAGATAATATTATTATTGAAAAAATATCATAAGTGTGCATTTAGGAGTTGTCCTTGTTGATATTATATAGGATGTAATCTTAAATATATTAAATTTATGTGTTTAGAGATAATATTTTGAAGGATGGAAGAGGTTTGGTGGGGTTTTGGATGTTCTCTTGTAAAATTTGGTTTAAAAACTAGTTTTTATTTTTTTCTATGTCTAAAACTGTATGTACCATCAAATTATTTTTAATGATAACCTATATAATCATTATTCTTGGTAGATTATATTTTATAGGAATATATGAAATTTTCCTATACATATATGGAGTTTTTAGGAGGAAGTTCATAATTCAAAGAAGGTATAAATGTTTTCCATATATTCTTAAGGAAAATTTTATGAGAAATCAGAAAATTAAAATGTATGAAGGTGAGTTTTTAAGCATAAGTTTCAGTTTGTTTTGGATCATCAATTTTGCATAAGAATAAGTCTTGACACAAGTGGAGATCAAGACTCTCCCAAATGATCATTTTTCTATATATATGAACAATTAAATTATTTTTAACAATGTTTATTTTTTATCTTATTTATCATCCTAGTTATTTATGTGGATGGTTTTTTGTAAACATGATTTTGAATTTCTTTAAGGATGGGGTCTTTTGTAATTGTGATTCTAAGGCTGTATAAAGATCAGTTCGTAGTGATTTTCTTGATAACTTTATACCAAAAATAGATATAATATATTTTATTAATAAGGGAATATGAATAATCAATTGGATTACCAAACTTATATGCAATGAATTTCGGTTTACAAGGAGAATAAAACATTAACATTTTATTTATTTAAATCATGATCAAGTCTATTTTTGTGGACCTTTTTTTACCCCAAAATCAGCATCATTAAAAATTAAGGTGCTTGGGTGGAAGGGGATTCATCATATACTGAGGGTATTTTTATTACAAAATTTGGTATTAGATTATGCATCCGGTTTTTATAATCTATAGAATTATGAATAGTTTACTTTATTAATTTGGAAGGGTGATTTTCCTATATTGGAAAATTAGGAGTTGACCTGTAAATTTTTTAACAAATTTTAATTATAATAACATGTAAAAGTGCGCTACCTAAATGTAAGAAAAAAAAATATTCATAAAACACATAGGATATGTTATCATAGAATAATCGGGCAGGTGGTATCATGAGATAAAGGAAAATTAGACAATTAGATTCATTCCGAAAATAATTCTTCAAAATGAATAGAAGTGGGAGAAAGATTCTAGTTTCCACACTAGAAAATAATTATAAATATAAACATTAGTGTTCCTAGAGGCCTCTAGTTGGAATGTTTTTTATTGAATATCCTAATTAATTTTAGGGTTAAATATATTGATATAGCCCCCTTGATGAAATTTTCATGTAGTATTTATGAAACATGAGAAAAAAACATGTGGTATTATTTCATTAAAAATTTATGTGAGAGTATAGAGATTTAATTTTCTTCATCGTTATAGTCTTATAGGTTCTGTTCAGTCACTCAATAATCTTTAGTCAAACTTGGTGAAAATTATTTCTTCTGGTGAAAATGTTCATTTCCATGCATGATACTTGGATTATCCTATTTGGATAAACAAAATAAAATTTTCCATGTCTCTCTTTTATAACATTCATTACATCGTAACACTTTTTAAAAATATAGAGGTTTTCTCAGTAATTAAAAAATATTATCATTGTAAATGGATATTTTTAAAACTAACATTACAAGATTCCCCAACCTATTAAGCTATATACCTTATTTTGGATTGAGAAGTGGAAGAAAAGTTCAGATTATTAGTGAATATTTTTTTCTATAATTTTTATGTAATTAGTTTTCAACGATAAAGGAATGCCTTTTTTTGAAGGTAACAACTTCTATTTATGAAAAAAACTGAATTCATAGTTATTGTTTCTTATTTGGGATCCATGTATACATTTATGGGATTAATTTAATTCCAACATTCATAGAAAGTGTACCTCTATCATAATGATGTGATAAGGATTTGGATGGTGATTCTAATATTATTCAGGAGTTAGGGAATGTTTTTCTAGCCACATATATAAAATGGTGATTCCATGAAAAATATTTCATACAATGTGGGATAAGATACCCAATATTTATGAGGGTGAAACAAAATATTCAAGAAATGATGTATGTTTAATAAAATAAATATAATTATTTGAGAATTATCTTCAATGATATAGTGGATGCATTCATTGATCAGGAGAATATTCTAGTGGATTATGTGGATAGAATAGGGTATGTCCTCGATGATATAAAAAATATTTAAATAACCTCTAGTAGATTACCTCTATGATTCAACACGAATGTATTGTTTATTAACGATAAATATTTTATGGGTACAATTTTGGTCAACCTCTACTATCCTATTATGAAATAAAAAATGTGGAAAATGATAATTATTACAATTTAAAAAAAATTATTAGGATAAATTAATCATGACTATAAATAATATCATATTCAATGAAAAAAAAGGATGAATAATTTGTTGTGATGATTGATTTTGTCTTCTTTAATATGAAAAGTGGAAAAGGGAAATTTCTGTGAAATCTACAAACCACTTGTTTTCAATGTTGAATACTTAGTCATCTTTATTCTCACTATCTTATGAAATTTCAAGATGATATTGAAGAATAAAAATTATGAATGATAATCATAACAGGAATAATGAGTAAAAGGAGGAATAAAAATTCTTCATTAAGAATAAATATTTATCTTTTGAAAACGAGAGATTATAAGAAGCATATATAGAGTATGATTAAGACTATATAATCCTTGGTTAATAAGTCCTTATTAATGTTATAGACATGACACAAGTGTAGTATAATAATAAAGATGATTCTAAAATAGATGTAAGAGTTAAACTCAAAGCTAAACTTAAGGACAAAATTAAACAAATTGATATATTGAGAGATAAAATAAAGAAAATAAGGGTTTTATAAATTATATTAATATTTTTATATAGAAACAAGATGTGAAAAAATTAAATCCAAAAGAGATGTTGATATGAAAAAAGATCAAGAAACACTTAAAACTCGAAGATAGAAGTTTAGAAAAGCCTCATGATTTAAAATAATGCCTATATTATTTTTGGCCTAAAAAAAGAGGATTATCAATTAAAAATTACATATAAGATAAAATGTGAATTCTTGATGTTATGAATGATGTGTGGTGATTAAGAAAATATTCTAACTCCCCATATTATATCTGGGAGTTCTTGGGTGTCTTACAATAATGAAGTTCATGGAGTAACAATTGAAGAATATATTTCATTCCCAAAATGAGTATGACCTTATATACACAGGTAAATATATTATGGTAACTAATAATAAGAATAAATTAATTTTTGTTGAAAACAAAATCTCAAGAAATGATACCCTACAAGAAAATTATGTCACACGGTCCATAAAAAACTCATGATACTACTTCTATTGGTGAAATAATGAAAAAACACTCCCTATTTTATGTGGTTTTTGTTTAAATATCTCACACAAGCATTGTATATTTCCCAAAGCAAAAAATGAATTATGGAACATAATGTATCCCAAAAATGATTATTATAATTCCATACACACAATTTTCTTTTAATGGTAATTTGGTTGTTGTAATGGTTTTGAAAGCAAAGTAATTGTTTTTATTTCAAATTAACATAGATTATTTCCAATGAATATAAAATGAAGTATTATATAACATCTGGTAATATTATTAGGCATGATAAAATAATTAAAAATATATGTAGCTGTTATGATTATTAATGGATTGTCCTAGATTTTTTGAAAATGAGGAAGAAGATCTTGACAATTGTGAGGAATACATACAAGGTGAATTTATGAAAATGATCATAAATTACATTTAAGGTTATTTTTTGAAAATATGAATAATGAATCGGGAAATATTTGAATTGATATTTGGGAATGTGAAGTTATTCGACAAGAAGATTACATGGTCTAGAAAAGTACCAAATAAGTTTTAGAGGCATCTTATAGAATGTTTTATTGCAGTTTCCTAACATGGGCAAGACTACACCATGGTTAATTGGTGTGGAGAATATGAGTAAGAATACAAGTTTTTCAAACCCATGGTTTTTGTCCATTGTAGAAAGGAATATTCCGGACATTAAAAATCTAGAATAGGAAACAACATAGTTCTACCCATGGTAGAATTACACAACACCAATAAAAGAGGTTTTAGACTACTTGTGGTGGAATTTAGTTTTAGGGGTAATAGATTTCATATAATACCTTAATAAGAAACATAATTAAATAGAGGTTTAATACACCAAGGGTTATTTCATAGTGAGTGAATACATTTTATGTTTTTTGTTAGTACGCTATAGAACTAGGCTTGTTATGTTGTTATCCTTCTATGAGACACGGTGAACCTAAAATAGGTGGGTAAGTTACCGTATTGAATGTTTTTTATTTAAAAAATAGATATTTCTCACTAGGATTCTAAAGAAGACGAAAAAATGGGAAATATGAAATGAGGACACACATGTTAAAGAGTGTGTTTCTCTATAAATACAAAGACCCTATCATGGTGTTCGAAGGAATGTTGTGTTGGTGGGAATATTGGTAGGTGAGACACAAAATCCAGAGGACTTAAATTAGAAAATTAATGAACTATTTTTAATTTATTTAATAATAACTGGATTAGAATCTATATGCTGATTCAATCATGAATAAAATTACATTAAAACATTACTCAAATAGATTAAAATAGAGATTTAATTTCAATCTATAATGTCGAAATTTTTGAAAAAAATAATTATAGTAGACTGTGGTCCAGGATATCCTAGCGTAAATCAAGGATCTATTATGTGGGATTTTAATATCCCTTAATAATGTAGATAAGTATCTAATTATTGTTTTCATGACCTCTCTTTTTCAGGAGGGTATATTTAATGGAAGGAAGAGAAGAGAGAGATAGGTAGTATAATATATTGTATATCCAAACTCGAAGAGAAAGAGAGGAGTTCTAGACAGCGGACTAGAAATAAGGACATGTAACCCTTTTAAAAAAATTTAATGTTAATGAAGAATTGATTGTTTTGAAATAATATTGGGAAGAGGATTTCCAATGTCATTACTAAAACAAAAAGGAACTATAAGAGGATGAATCCAGAATATACTTTGAAGTACTATACCAAGGATATCAACATAGTATATACATAAATACAATGGTGAAACTCAAGAAAGTGATGTAACAGAATGGACCAACATGCAGATGAAATATGTTGTGACTGTAGAGAAGAGCAGTGAGAATAGGTAGAGAAATATGAATGTGTGCCAAAAGAGGAAATGATCCAAATCGAGGGAAATGAGCCTTAGGATATAGTTAGATAACCTAAAAATGATAAGGGATGTGATCCTAGGTAAGGAGGTATCAATATTAAACCCTTCAATTAATTTGTGATGTTAATGGATTTTGGATCAGGGAATATTTCCATTTCATTCAATATAGAGTTATCTTATGTTGTTGAACCATGTGAAACACAAAATGTTCTATTAATTTTATAAAATTCCCCCACCAGTTTAAGGGATATAGAAATATAAATAATATCCAATAAAGGGATATTAAAGGGATTAGGTTTTTATATCATCTTATTTAATAGTGAAAAATTAGTGATCCTTATCATTGAGTGGTCAAGATCCATGTAGGGTAGTGAGAGATTTATGAGATGTTTTACATTTTCTAGATACTTTTATACCCCGATTCACCCCCAAACTAAGGGTATATCTCACCAAAATCATTAGTGGGAGCTAACATGTGGGAACATGGGGACATTATCCTTTCTATTATCTTTTTTATTTTTCTAACTTGATATGATGTTTTGTGAAGTGAAATAAAATACACAGTTAAGAATACGGGTTTTGATTAAAATAAATTAAAGTAATTTAAAATTGATTTTATTTCCTATATGAAATACAAAATCTGAGCTAAATAAAAAGTTAGGGTGGAAGTATTTTTTCATATGAGGTAATAAAATTTTATCATTAAAATAGGTCTACGATACTTTGAAATTGATTCCTTAGTAAAAATGAAATAAAATTTTATCTAAGAGAATAAATCATTAAAGAGGACTCACATGGAATATTCTCCAAAGATAAATGGATAAAATTTTAAGAACTTGATAGAAAATATAATGATGGTTTTTTATGTCTAAAGGTATGAGAAATAAGATGGATGGAGAAAAGAATAATTTTCCCACCAATGTAAAAAATTCTGAATGTAATGTTATATCATATTATAACCATGGAATTAAAAAAATGATTTTGTGTTTAGAAACTATTATAGATATAATAAAGAAAGGAAAATATGGTGAAGTTGAAATAATATCATTTTTTCTAATAAAGATAAATTTATGCAGTAGCAAATAAGAGAATCCAATTCTATAAGATAAGATGAAACAATGTGAATTCAAGAAAAAGTTTATTTTAAAATGAAAAAAATAACTAAACTTGGAGAATATGAACAAAAGGTGGAAGAAGTATCCTTGAATTTTATTTTAAAGAAAATAGGAACAAAAATGAAATAAAAAAGTTACTATATTGAATATATTTTTAAGAAATAATTAAGAAAATGGACTGGAAGAAGTAAAGTGAAGCACCACTCCTATGAAAAATGAAGAATTATTTTAACCAATAAAAAATAATTTTATGCTGGAAAATAGGCATAATTTTTTGGGGAATAAATATGACACTCAATAAATGGTGTGTCATGAACTAAGTTCTAGACACTCTCAACAACACTCTTGTATGAAATTAATAAAATTTAGAAATAAAATTCTGGATTTGTTCTCGCGGTGAAATATGAAGTAGTAGTGGGAAATACACATTGAAAGAAGGAAACCATTATGGAAATCATGGTGATAAATGAAAATCATGGTGAAATATGTGGTCATTCACTAACCACTATTAGGTAAATAGTAATGATTTAGTGTAGAAGAAATTTGAGGTTGAGATCCACTACTGAACCAACTTAGAAGATACTTGATCAAGTGTGTTCATATCCAAAATGGTAGAAAATATCAATCCAAGTAAGTATTACACTTCACACATACTTTAATATAATTTTATAAGTGGTAACACAATTTTCAGATAATCTGCTAAGATGTTGAAAAGGAAAACTAAAAATAATGTTAAAGAAGTTGAAGAGAATATATAATTCCATTTCCGAAAGCTGAAAAAGTGAAAATGAATGATAAAGGATGAGCACCTGGAACATTATGACCAACCCAATTCCTCTATTTTATGAATATTGAGTTACCCCTATCTACATATATTTTATTGTTTCTATATTGTTTTTTGATATATAGAAAGAATTGTGAGGTCTGATCCATGGGGAGATTATGCCTGAAAATCAAATTTTACTGAACTTAAATAAGATTTAATAATGAAATAATGAATGTTATATTAGGACACAAGAATAAGGTCAAGTGAGAAACAATGGATGCCTGAATTTCATGTAAATATATTTTTAATCTATAATTTTTTTGGTATTTGATCTCATTTGATGGATTTCTATATATCGAAAAGTTACTTTGATAAAAGGGAAATTCCCATAAGTGGAAGTCCTAATTTTAGAAAACAAAATATTTGTTTAAAGTGATAAAAGTATCTGGGTCATTTTATTTAAACATTTTAAATTTGATAAGACTTATTTGATTATTTTTAAAGCCTATAATGTTATGAAAGTCATAGAGTAAATATTATATAATTTATTCAAAATTTTATCAATCGGTGCTATTTACTTCATTAGGTGGTATATTCCAAAAAATAATTTAATATGTTTATAGAATTTTTTTTATTTGAATGTGTAATGGAGATCACATGCTTCCAGTGGATATATGAAAAAAAATGAAACTATGGGATTTCATTAATATGAAAGGTTGAATGGGATATATTTTAGGAAATATTCGAAGACTATTATTTCCTAGGAAAAGCATATTCTTAGTAGGTTTAGATGATATGTTTGATATCACAAATTTTAAGTGGGAATCTCACTCAATAAATTAATTAATAATTTTAGATGTTATAATAATTGTATTATTGTTGTTTTTGAATCCTCTTGTTTTAATGCTCAAAAATCATAAAAATACTGTAAATCATTTTTAAATCATATAAATCATGACTACTCATGTTCTATGATGTTTTATTAAGCTTATGTTTAACCTTAATACATTCTGTGAGTGTTACTTATTAAGAAAGATGTAAGATATATGGCTATGTATGAGACACAATTTCGGTGATCACAATATCTCATTGATTATTCTGAAAAATTGACAATGTATCAAACACCATTTCTTTGACACTATAACCATGCTACAGATTGAAAAAATCCCAAAGGACTAGACACAGTAACCATGATACCGGTTCCAAAAATTGAGAAAGATGAGACAATGAAACCCCAATACCAATTCCACAAATTGTAAATGTCTAAACACCATAACCATGATACCCGTTCTAGAATTCAAAAATTACAAGTCACTGTAACCATACTACCAATCGTAGAACTCCCAAAGGACTTTTCATCGCTGACTGTGGGACCACTTCTGACTCACAGTGATAGTGGTTCCATTTGTATCTCACAAACAACTACGAAACCATTCCTTATTTAATGATTTTTTCAATATTTTTCAATTAAATTTAAAATTTTATTATAAGGTTCATATTTGAGTTATTTAATGACACTAAAATAATTATTGTTTTTTTGTAGAAATGACACCTGATAGTTCAAGGTATGAGGTGGGAAGAGATCATGATTCTTATCGGCCGTCACACAACCACCCAATATAATATACAAGGTGGCACACGAGCAAGATGAAGTTACTGAAAGAGATGTTAGAGTAAACAAAAATTCATTATAGAACATATAGAAGAAAGATGATAATCCATACTACTTACAGTGTATCATCCGACGAACAACGTTGCATCACCAACTCAATGAAGAAGAAGCACTATAAAGAGTTACTCAAAAACTCACTCGTTACCAGAACATAGAACTCACAAAACTCTATTTCTGAGTCTATTTTTAGAAGAGGACCCAAACATCAAATATACAACATCATAGAATCCCAGCGTTTTATAGAAAAACAATCAGATCATTTCTAATCTCTTTTTATTTTATTCGTCTCTCTTGTGTGTTGTTTTGTTAATATTTTGAGTAGTGTGCATGTCTATTTTAAAGATACGCACTGTCTCATGTTTTAAACTGGAGGATACAATATATCCTCCCACGAATACTCTCTTACACAATTTTCAACCATTTAGAACTACGAAATATGCCCTTGTGCAGCCTGGAAGTTTAAGTTTCCAAAGTACAATTTTGGTCGATGTTAGGTGTCCTGGAAAGCATTGTATACTATTGTAAACCCTGATCTAGGGTGAGGGAAAATGTATATTAATATAAATTTATTGTTGGAAGTTGATCCCTATGTGGATTTTATTAGGTTTAATATTTATACTAGACCACTAATTCTAATCCTCAGTGTTTTCAAATTTAGTTTACTCTGTTTTAACTCATATTTCTAAAAACTAAGTTTCACTTTGATAGTTAGTCTTGGATAGTATTTATAAATATTTTGATTTATTAAATTGATTTCTAATGTTATTTTAGTTTTTTATATTGATATAAATGAGAAGTAATCATTATCCCATGAAATTAATGGAATAATCAAACTATTAAAAAATTACTACTTTGATTAACTGGCCTATTTTGTTTTTAAATTGGGGGATCTTAAAATAATTTTTTGAATGATATTTTTATAGGAACACAATTCAACCCCTATTTAGTGTCTTACTCTGACAAAAATATTTTCTTAGTTTGTTTTTAAACAGCTATGTTCAAAGGCTTCAAAACTTGTTTAAGTATTTTCATCTCTGATTTAGTTGTGTTTTAAAGAACCCAAATTTTATAGTTATTTATAAACATCTATCTTATTAAAAAATGGTCTTTATTATTTGTTCTAGATAATAGATAGGATGGTCCTACATCCAACATACCTACCTACCTTAATGGAACAAATTATTCTCAGTGGAAAATGAAAATGAAAATGCACTTAGAAAGTATGGGCATTTATATTTGGACAGTAATATAAGATAAATAGGAAATACTAAAAACTATAATAAGTACATGGAATGAAGTTAAAAAAGATACTTACAATAATAATTTTTAATATACAAATTACTTTTTTATTTCTTTAGGGGATTAATAATTTAATTTAATATATTCTTGAAATCTTCCTATGAAATTTGGGATACCATAGCTATCTCAAATGAAGGAACTACTAATGTTAATGAAATGTGAATTAATACCAATAATATTAATTTTTCTAATATTAAAATGAATCCTGATAAACCCATTTCTAATATGAATCTCAAATTTAATGAAATATTCAATAAAATGAGCTCTCTTTGAAAGATAATGGATGCTATAGAAAAAATCATGTGGCTACTCATATATATAGTAGAAATATAAAGGGGAACCTCGATATCAATTATAGAATTTTGGGAAATCCATAAGTTTCTAGTCAAAGAGATGATAGGTAAATTGATAATGTATGAGGATGAGTCAATGGAATAAAATATGAATAGTATAAGCTAAAGAGAAAGTCAAGGTTTTAAAAACCACTACATATAATCAGAAAGAAAAGTAAATGATACAAGCTCATTCTGACTATACAAGTAATAAAGATTCAACATTTGAATGTGATGAGAAAATGGATCAATTAGCTAGAAGGATTGATAAGTTTTGTAGGAGGAAGAAATTCTTCAGGAAGCCCAACTACAAATGAAGTTATAAAAATAAATGTAAGTGGAAGAAGGAATGGAAAAGTAATGAGAACTCAAATGAAATAGTATCTTATGAATGTAAGATAAAGGGACATGTAATGGTTGAATTTACCAAGATAAAGTATAAAAATATGTATAATTACAATGATAGAAAGTACCAAATGGCAATAAAAGAAGCATGGAGTGTTTATTAGAATAGCTCCATTGAATCAAAATCATCATATAATGAAAAATGTGACAAGGAAAACATGTGTTTCATGGAAAACACATCTATGGTAACTCTTAATTCTCCTATAGAAAATTCCTATTACTCTGGAGATGAAAGTGATAATGACAACATAACTAGTGATAAAATGATATAGTACCACCAAATGTTTGAAGATACATGAAATGAATTAAAATATAAGTATAAAGCTATAAAAAACCACATGCTCTTACTTCAACTATAAAATTTGATCAAACTATTGAAAAGTAAAATAATTCTCAATTACATAAATAGAATAATGACGTTAAATTATCTAATAATAAGTATAAAAAAACATAGAAAAATTTACCAATAGAAAGAATACTATAACAAAAATTCTTGGTAAATAAGTAGCTCCTAGGTATTCTACTGCTATATGATACCAACCTAGTCAAGGGAACATATGTAAAACTAATTTTACAAAAAAATCTGAAAAATATCTCTTCATAACCTGAACTAAAAAATATGCTAGTCCTAGATCTAGGAAGTCATTCACTACTTCTATTTTTTTAAGACAAAACAAAGGATATTTTTATAATACCTTACAAACTGTGTATAGGAAACACATGAAGCAAGTATGGTTTCCCAATTCTCTTACTACTAATGTTACTAGAACCAAACAAATATGGGTACCAAAATTATCTCTTTCATAATACCTTTGTAGGTAATATTTTTTAAGAGCTATTTTAGAAGTTTATGGAACATGGAAAATGGATGTTTAAGACACAAGACAAGTGATGACTCTTTTTCAAGAATCTGATAAATATTGATGGTGGACATGTCACTTTTGGTGACAATGCTAAAGTGAATATAATTGTCCTTAGCGAGATTGGAAACTTTAACTCGGTTTTAATTATAATATTACATTTATTATGGATTAAAATATAATATAATTAGTATATATTAGTCATGAAATTATGGTTTCAGTGTTAAATTAGAAAATGATGCATGAAATGGCTTCAATTCTAGAAAAAAGTAATTTTTTACTAATTTTAAAAAGGAAAATGTTTATGCTGTTAACTATGATTGTTTAGTTTCTCAGAATGTTATATTCTTAAGTGTCATTCACAATGTTTCTAGGCTTCAACATAGAAGCCCTTGACATTTTAACATACACTCTTTTAAAAATAATACTAGAAAAGGCGTAATCAAGAATCTACACAAACTTGAGTTTCCAAATGACAAAGTCTGTAATCCTTGTCAAAATGGTAAACAACAGAAAACATATTTTAGACAAAAGAAATACATTTCATCTTTTCAACCACTTATATTGGTTCACATGGAATTATTTGGACCATATAGAGTTTCATTTCAAAATGGGAAGCACTATTCTAGATATACACGGACTATTTTATTAGCTCACAAAATTAAATATTGTTCTCATTTTGTCAAGTATGATCAAACAGTAAAAAAACCAAGTGGTCCTAAAATTAAAACCCTATGAAGAGACCATGGACATGAGTTTTAAAAGTTTTTGAATATTTTCATTCTCAAAATGGGTATATTCATAACTTCTCTTCCCCTAGGACACGACAACAAAATGTTACTATAGAAAGAAGAAATAGAACATTTCAATAAATAGAATAAACCATGCTTAATGAATAAGACCTACCTATTTTTTTTTGGGTTGAAGATGTCAATATAAATTTCCATATTATTAATAGAATCTTAATCAAACCTATTCATAGGAAAACACCATGTGAGTTAGGGAACAATAAAAAAACCCAAAGTTAGTTACCTCAATGATTTTGGTTTCAATGTTTATATTATAAATACCAAAAAAATCATGAAAAATTTACATCCAAATTTGATGAAGGAATATTTCAATGTTATTCAATATCTTGTATAGTATATAGAGTATTAAATAAAATAACCAAATGTGTGGAATAATCTGTACATGTGAAATTTTATGAAACAGATCCACATGAACCTAATACCTCACTTGAAAACTATTATGATGGTGTGTCAAATTTGGGAATAAATACAAAATTAGATGACCTTGCTCTTAAGAAATCTTTAAAATCCTCTTATTATGAATATTCTCAAAAATTTAGTAACGATGAACCTAAACCAATTGAAGAAGCTGAAATCATTAGCTGTTCTTTTTCTCGATCTGTTAGAACCCTTAAGAGCTGTCCTTTAGATGATATAGATGGAGATTTAGATAAATGAACTCAGATGAGTGCTTTTGTAAGAAATGAGGTTGAAAGTCAATCTCTCTTTTTCATAGTTTCATCGTAAGAAAAACAATAAAGAAATCAAGGATGAATATTGGGTGATGTATATTCAAGAAAAGTTAAATAATTTTTAATGAAATAAATTCTTGAAAAAGTTGATTGACTTAAAGAAACTGTGACTATTGGCACTAAATGGGTTTTTAGGAATAAAGTAGATGAAGCTATTAATATTGAATTAAATAAATATATATTAGTTTCACAAGGTTATATTCATGATTAAAGGATATATTACGAGGAAACTCATTCACCAATTTCATGAATTGAATCCATTAGAATTTCTCTTGTATATGAAAAACACCTAAATTTCAAGCTATATAAAATGTAAGGTAAGACTGTATTCCAAAAAGAGTATATATTTGATGATGTTTTTTTAAATGAACCTATTGTTTAATAAAACATCATATTCCAAACCATATTTTTAATTTAACAAAAGCATTATATTGTACAAAATAACCTCCAAGGACATGGTATGAAAGACTATGCTATTTTCGTATTTCTAAAGACTTTAATAAGGGTATATATGATACTACTATATTTAGAAAAAGAATTTATAAAGATTTTTTAGTCATTAAAATCTATTTTGATGATATTATTTCTAGATCCTCAAAAAATTCATTATGTTTTAATTTTTAAAAGATGATGAAAAATGAATTTGAAATGAGTTTAATGGGGGAACTAAAATTATTTCATGGATTTAAAATATTTCAAAATAAGGAATGTAATATTTTTAATTAATGTAAATATACTAAATATATTCTAAAATGATTTTTTATAGTATTAAATATAGCGACACTCGAATGAGTACCAACTGTAAGTTGGATCTCGATGAGAATGGTAAATCTGTTGATCAAACTACTTTTATAGGAATGATTGAGATTTTACTCTACATAACTGCTAGTAGGCCTAATATTATGTATAGTGTGTGTATTTTTCCTATTTATCAATAAAATACTATAGAGTAACATATTATTGATTTTAAAATAATTTTTCAACACCACAATTATACAACCAACATATGACTTTTCTTTCATATAAAATAATCATTTGATGTAGTTGGCTCTTTAGATACCGATTCTTATAATCGACTGTTAGATAGAAAAAGAACATTTGGAACACATCACTTTTTTGGGCATGTCATTAGTATCATGGTGCTGTAAAAAGAATTTTTATTGCATTATCTACTGCCAAAGCTGAATACATAGCTACTGGTAATTGTTGTACTCTGATTTTATGGATGAAAATCTCTTTTCTAGGTTATGGATTTCAATATAGACATGTCCCAATAAATTGTGACAACCCAAGTGCAATTATCATATCTAAGAATCCTGTTTCTCATTCAATAACAACACATATTAATTTAAGACATCACTTTTTGGAAGATCATTAAAAAAGGGTGATATTACATTAGAATTCATTGGCAGTTAATACAAGCTTGCCGACGTTTTCACTAAGCCATTAAATAATGAAAGGATGAGTTACATCCTACATGAATTAGGAATGATCATCCTTGGGTGACCTTTTTACTATCTAATAGTTACTGATTCACTGTTTCTGTCTAATAGTTACTATCTCATAGTTATTCTTGTTCACCTTGCTGTCTCATGTTTTATGTCTCACTATTTTCAGTCGCATTGTTTAGAGTCACACCACAATGTTTACACCATGATTTTTTTCTTTTGGTTTCACCATTATGACCCATAATTATATTTTCAGAAATATTATTCCTTTATTTCTATATTTATTATTTTATTTCTTTTATACTTCATTTTTTATGTTTTGCGACTTTTGAACTCTATAAATGATAAAAACCGTCTTTTCACTTATTTATTCATTCATAATCTGTACTCCCCAATAAAATCTATTTTCTCTCAAACTCCTCATCTTTCTTGAGAACATGTTGATTTACAAAGATGAATCATTCATCTTAGTCATCTCATTAAAAGCACAAGTCATCAAATAAATACAAAAACATTTTGATAACCATGCCCGAGAAACCACAAAACCTAAGTCATACAGATTATAAAATCGTTGTCATGAAAGAAATACATGTGAAGTGGATATGGTGATGTCGACCGCTTGTTTTGAACATCTTGTAAGAATAAGTCTATATAGGGTTGTTTACAAAAGTGAAAAGGCTTATCTATCTGAAGATGGATTTTGAATTTTTTTAGTATGTTTAATTCTATTTTGACTGTAAAGATTATTTTGTGGTTAGAAGATTGGTGAATTGATAGAGATTTGACTCTTCTTTGATGTTGTGGGATGTCTGATTACGAATACCACATGTAGGAAAATGTTTAGGACTAACAAAGAGGTCCTCCTCAATTAGTGACTTAATTAACCTAGAAGAGGCTCTGGGTAGTTTGATAGGAAGCAAAACAAAAAGAAGGCCAAATGCCGCTGAACTAGATGGAAAGGCAATGTCATTGTTTATGTTTATTCAATAAATAATATTTCTAATGAAAGGATAATTTTATACTATAATTTATCGAGATGCGTTTTTGGTAAATCTTCTAAAGAATAGTTATAAGATTAACTTGTGCAAGTACATTATCTTGAACATATGTGACATGATCAAGACAACCTCAAATTCAACCTCCTTATTCTATTCAAGGTTTATCTCTATGATGATAATAGATAAAGGTGTGGTTGGTAAGGATGATGAAGTGGTTGAAGATTATGATTTTTTTACATCTAAGTATACATGAAGACAAATGATTATTATTTGTAATCCATGGAATACATCATGAGTTTAAGATAATGATATACTGTATGAGGATTTCAATCCCATTGAGAATCCTTTAAGACCTAATGATGTATCTAATCCTGGCATTAAATCTGATGAGACTGTAGAATACACAGATGGTGGAATAAAAATTGATAGAACAAAAGATGAAAAAATCTTCAGATAGAGAAGACAATAATCCAGAGATTCCTCATTGGACTGAAGAACTCACTCTAGAATCAATAATAAAACCTCATGATGTTTCCTATAGAGAATATCCTATCTTTAAAGGTGATGAATATTCTAGAAAATAAATTGATGCTTCTGATTAGAGGAAATATTTTTAAGAAGAAGATGCTATTGTGAAAGATCATGATGCCACTGAGAAATAGTCATAGGAAGAGTCTAAAGAAATAAGAGTAATTTTTTTCAGATAATGTATGAATAGAGAAATCTTTTCAATTATCTATAGATATGGTTGAATCTGATAGTGAGGGTGGGGAGGTGGGTGTGGAAACTGGACAAGAGATTGTGTCTTTTAGTTCATTAAGAGATACATCGATTGAGGGGGAGAAAAACCTCTTATTGGAAAGGATTGAAGTTCCAAACCCTGTGGATTTAAAATACGTGGATACCTAGTATAGGTTTCCAAGGTATTATAATCTTTATGAGTCTCAAGAATCCTCAATTCAAGGATTGGATCTTTCAACTATGTTCCATATCAAAACAATTACTGTTAAAGAAGTAATATCTACAAAGGAGACAACACATTTCTCTATTCCTTTGCCTCATCCTTCTCAATAAACTCATAGTTACATATGTCTAGAAGAATATAATTCTTTTGGGAAAATTTTATTTATCTAGTTTTGATAAGATTATGACATATCAACCTTCTCTTGTAACCAATCATAGTGAAATATATGCTACACTGTTTCTAGAGAAAATAATATGGTAGATCCAACACGAGATTATTCATGAGATTCAAGAAGTCTTGACTGAAAATAGGTAGTTGAGTGTTGAGTTGATGTATTTAAAATATATGGTTGAGGAAATGAAGAAAGACATGAAACTTGATTAATCCCATTTTTCTCATCTTAGTGAGGATGATGCTAATAAGATCCCAAAAAAGGTTGTATCTTTTATTCAACTCAACTTGATTAATGTGGATAAAAAGGTGGTTGAGAACAACACCATAATATAAAACGAGATAAATTCAATTGTACCGTGAATCAATAATATGGCCACTAATTATAAAGTATGTTTACAGACTATTAGAAAATATCTTAATGCCCTTAAATCAACTATTTCGGATCCATCTATTTCTACAGATCCATCTCAGCCCTAGGAAAGTAAAATGGTTAGATCTGTAATTACAGAAATGTTTCAGTGTTTGATTGAAGGATTTAATATGGAAAGTATTGATAAAGTTGTTAAGAACTGTGAAAATGGGCTTAACCATGTATGATTTCACTAAAAAATTTCCACTAATGCTCAAGAGGAATGTTCTATGAAAGTGCACTACTACTTCAAGTGTATCTATTCCAAGAATGAGCTAAACAACTATTTTAATTATTTGGTGGAGAATTTAAAGATGAATCCTATAACTCATGATTTCAATAATAAAGTATATATACTAAAGGACTGAACACCTACTATAGATAAATTCATTGAAAGTAATGATGGATTTGAAAAGTCTACAGAGTATGGTGGTCAAATCATTAAGGATTTTAAAAATTTACTGAAACTATATCTACATGTTTAGAGAACAACCAACATGGATCTTGCAGAGGCTCCTTTGAAGAATGCTCTTCCTCTTTCCACCTATCCTTATTACACCACTTCATTTTCCCCTACTACAATGTCTATTTCTCAGGATCTGATCCAGATCAGACCTGTTATTATTGATCAATCATTTCCCCAGTCTTCCACCAAGAAAACCATTTCCATTTCTATCATTAAAGGCGTGTCATTACCTTCTCTTACTACAACTTCTACTTCATCTACTTCTTCCCCTCTTACTTCTACTAATATTGTCTCTAATAATGATAAAGTGAAGGCTACAGAATCTGAAGAGAAGTGAATGATAATTTTGGATAGGGGTGTGATGTATTCTCCTTTTGTGATTGTAACTATGCTCTGTCATTTTATCCAATAAAATGTGTTATGATAACTTTTAGTCACCTGTTTTTTTCATTTAGTATTTATTTCCATTATTTTTGATAATCCCAAAGGGGGAGAAGAGCATGAATTTATACTAAAGGGAGACACATTTTTTTACATATACGATCTAATACAATCATATATTTTCATGATTTGATGTCCTTCTCCCACATATTCTATTTGATATTTTAAGCCCACTATTTATTCTTTTCTAAAATATATGGCTTATAAATACCATGTGTTGTGATCATCAAATAAGGTGAGATTATTGGACTCCTCTTTTTTTAATGCTCAAAAATTAAAAAAAAATCAAGAAAATCATATATAAATCTATTAAATCATGATTACTTAGGTTACATTATGTTATATTATGCTTATGTTTACCCTTAATTAATTTTGTGTGTATTAATTATTAAGACATATGAAAGATATTCGACTATGCATGAGACACCATTATTGTGTTCAAACTATCCCACCGTTAGTATAAAAAATCAACAATGAATCCGAAATCATTTACCTAGCACCATAACTGTGCTACTGGTTTACAAAATTGTAAAGGACTGGACACCGTAACTGTGATATCGGTTTAGGGGATTTAAAAAGAACAGCCATCGTAACCATGCTACTGGTTCCTGAAATTTCAAAGGACCATACATTGTAACTATGCTATAGGTTCATGAATTCGCAAAGGAAGAGACACTGTAACTGTGTTACCGGTTCCATAACTCGCAAAGGACAAGTCACCTGTAACTTTCGCACCGCTTATGACTCACCATAATTGTGGAACCATTCATGTCTCACCACCAAATATGATAACGTTCCTTACTTAACATTTTTTTGTCTATTTCAATTGAATTTGAAAGTTTATTCTAATGGTCATATTTGAGTCATTTATCTACACTAACGTATTTAATTATTTTTTTTGAAGACATGAATCCTTCTTGTATGAGGTATGAGTCATGAATAGATCTTTATTCTTGTCATATATAACACAAACACATCATATTATATATTATATGGTGTGTGAGCTAGATTAAATGACTGAAAGGTACATTAGAGTAAACATACATGCATGTTAGAGCTGGAAGAAGAAAAAAAATAATTCGTGTTACTTGCTCTGTACCATCATTTTAACATCTATTTATCTCTAACTCAAAGAAGACGAAGATCTATGAAGAGTTACATAATAATATCACTGGAAACCAGAACATAGATCTCATGAAACTCTATTTTTGAGTATGCATTCAAGAGAGGACCATAAAATCAAATCTACTATAACCTAGAAGTCCAGAGCTCTATCGAACAACACTAAGAGCATTTATAATCCCTTATTATGATATTATGCTCTTTTTTATACTGTTTTACTTTTCTTTCTAGTAGTATGTGTTTGTATTAACAATACACAATGTTCCCTTTGTTAAACTAGATGATACAAGATATCCTATTACTATTACTCTCTTACCACATTTTCACTCATATTGAATTGTGGAATATGACCTTATTCAGCTCGGTAATTATATTTTCCCATGTAGAACTGTGGTAGAGGTCACATGACATGAAAATCTCTATATGTTATTGTCAACCCCGATCCAAGGTGTGGATCAAAGTATATTAATATAAATTTCTTAACAGTAGTTGATTACTAGGTGGAGTGTATTATGCATCATCATGATATTAAACAACTTTTATTAATTTTCTATGTTTTTAAATTTATTTGACTCTATTTTAACTCATATTTTAGAAAACTAAGATTCAGTTTTATAGTTAGTCTTGGATAGTATTTATAACTATTATGATTTAGTAAATTGGTTTCAAAAACTACTACAATCTTTTATATAGATATAAATGTGAATTAATAAATCTCTTGAAAAATTAATTGAACTATAAATCTATTATAAATTAAATACATTGATTAACTAGGCAGTTTTTTTAAGATGGGGGGTCTTTAAATAGTTTTTAGTATATATTTTTATAGGAACTCGATTCACCCCCTCTTGAGTATCCTACTTCGACCAGTAGGATTATTATAGATTTGGTAATTCCCAAAAAATAGTAATCCCTCATTGAAGATGTAAAATGGTGGGGGAGATGATATTTATTATGGTTTCATCCCATACATTAAGGGGGATATATATTTGAAGATTAATGTAGATAGACCCATTAAATGGGGGGAGTATGAGATTTAATGTAAAATACCCACATTTTATTTCACAATAATTTCCATTTTAATTCATTTCAAATAATGGGGAGGAAGAAATATTTAACATAGGAGTTAGATATTTTCTATAAAATAAAAGGGGATTATTAGGAGTGAAAAACGGATTGTGTTGGATTTTTTATCAATAATGAATAAGATCTTGAAAATAGGGATGCTGATGACTAAGTTGAATTGTTTATAATGAGCTCGAATGATATTTATGTTGGATTTTTTTGACAACATAGAAGATGTACAAGGAAGGGGTTTGAATGTAATCAAAAAATGTGAAGGTATTCAATGAGGATACCATATAGTCAATAGAATTATAGAAGAAGTGTTAGGATCATGTTGGAGAATTTTGTGTTGATGTTTACCATCACGAAAAAACTATTCCAGGGTCAGTGGGAATGTCTAGGATGAAAAAGATACATATGTGACCATTCGATGGATTATTGATATAATAGATAAAGAGATTCCAAGCATTGGAAATCTAAAATTGGATACATTATAGTGTCAACTTTGGTGGAATTATAGATCACCTATGCAACCTATAAAAGATCATATGTGGTGGAATGGTGTTTTAGGGGGATTGTATGTATTATAGACCTAGTGGAGCAACATGACCAACTCAAGTTTGACAATTTTGTGGAACAAGCCTTGTGGAGTTCAAAGTGACCATGGTTTCTTTTTTACTCTATTGAACTGGGTGTATTGATTTAATGTTCCACCTGGGATACATGGTAAACCCAATATGCGCTTGTTGGCCCCCATAATGATGGTTTTTATATTGAAAAATGAAAGTGGGTTATTAGGATATTTATGGATAATTAATAATGGACAATGATCCATGGATTTTTGTGTGTTGAAGGGAGTGTTAGGATATAAATATACAAACCATGTCATGATATGTGATGGAAATTCATTTTTGGTGGAAGTGTAGGTAGGGGACCCACTAAATGAAAATGATTTGACTTATAGGATTGAATAACCATTCGTAATTGGTTTTTGCAATTAAATTTTTTAATTAAGGTTGTGATTTAATCATGAATCAAATATATATTGCAATGTTACTCAAATGGAATTAAATGGAGTTTTAATTCCATGGTTCAAAATGTAAATGTATGAATAAGAAGTTGGTATGGGGGACTACAGGTATGGATATTGTTGACTAAATCAATTATGATTTATGATAAATTTGAATTTGATATCAATTTTTATCTTTAATAAATCATCATCAAAATGGATTAATTGAATTAATGTTCAATATTGTCTATAATATAGACCATACAATGCTTATCAAAAAACATAACTCAATGAATTATGTAAGGAAGTTGTACTTACATAATTTTATATATATAATAGATTATTTTTATGTATTAATGAAGTAACTACCTCCAATGAGAATTGGTATGATAAAAATTTCAACACTCAAGTACATACAAGTTTATAAATGTATTTTTAATTCTTTATAAGGAGAAACAATAGTAGTTAAAATACTATGTGGTTGAAGGTAATTTATTTTTCAATTCATTGAGAAGAAAGTAATAAAAATTTTATAACAAAAAGATTGGGAAACAATTTAGATAGAAATATGTAACTACGGTTAAACATGTGTTGATTTTTCAAAATAGTGGGAAATATTTAAAACAATAAATTAATAAATCAAAGGAGAAAATGATGCTAATGTGAGTCAGTCTTATGGATCACTTAAGGAAATTATATACCCGTAGAAAGACATTTAATCTAAGGAAAATTAATCTGTTTAAACAATTATAAATAGGTTTAGGTGAATTATAAAAATCAATGATTAAAATATTTATAATGACTATACATCTCTTTTTCAGTCTATATGTTTCAGGTATTAGTAGAAAATGTATCTTATATCATTTCTAAGGACTATAAATTCAAAATATGCAACAAATGATGAGTATTGGGTCATGTATATGCATGAATAGGTTGAAAAATATTGAATATTCAATCATGTGAAGTTATTTATAGTCTGTAATACAAGAATGAAATTAGAAACAAATGGGTGCACTAGAATGATTTTAATTAAGATGACATGGTTATATAAAATAATGACTATATTATGTTATAGATCTACTCCCAAATTGAAGAAATTGATGTGGATGAATACTTTCAACACATGGAATAGTGAAAAGTGGATTTAACATGTATCTAATGAATGATAACTCTATAATCTTAAATACATTTCTAGAAAATTAGATATTTTTCTTAATGATGAAGTTATAAATAAAGTGATCTTGTGAAATAAGGAATTTAATGACCTAAGTCAAGCCTGAATGTATAGGATAAGGGAACCCCACCCCCAGTGATATTTATTTCAATTTAAGGTATTTTTTATCACATAAAATTAATTCATGGATTTATATCCCATTTTTTCATCATTTAGATAATCAATGGGGATGTCGACAATGCTTTGAGTGGATGAATGGGATGTGGCTATGATCGAGATAAAAGTCTCTGACCTATGTTATTTAAAGATCATCCATGCATCATTTCCATGTTTTAAGTTTGTATTTTCCACTATGTTATAATTTGAATTTTTAAAAAATATGGACATCTAGGAGGTTAACACTCAACCTAAACATGGCATTTGAAAATAAAAAAATGATTTGGAGGATAAGTGAGCTTTAGGTTTAATGAAATGGGTGGGGTTTTATTCCTTTAATTATAAAGTGAAAAAAATCTATTTTAACATCCTGGATGCTGGTATTTTTCTTCCCATTGAAAAAGGAAGTGAAATGTTATGATATAGTTTTTAATAGAGTGAGGGTGTCTTGTTTTTTTATCTGGTGAGTCGTTTTTTATAATTATTTTATAGTATATGAATATCAATGAATTCATTTCTTTTATATTTGTTCATTTAATTATTTTTCCGAAAAAATTATCTTGTACTAGTTGGCCTTAGAGTTGATGTTATGTAAATCACTAATACAATACTTAAAGATGATAGCCCGATACTAAGTTATTTGATATTTATAATTTGTTATATAATTTATAAAAGGTTTATTTCCTTAATCTTTCACGGTGGTATCCAAAAACAAAAGGGGTCTATTTTCGAAAAATAATCTGTAGGTGTGCCTTTTGGGCTATGTTTGTTGACAAGAGAGTGTGGGGAATCTTTAATGAAGCATAATTAGGTGTGTGGAACTCAAATAATGATGGTTTCAAGATGTTTTGTTGGGTTTTGGATGATTTACATAAAATATTCTTTTATATGTAGTTCTTATTTTATGGTAAGTAAAAAACCATAGGAAATATCATGTTTATCATAATGATGATCTATATAAGAATAACTATAGGATGACTGGTTGTATTTGGAAAAGAAATGAATGTAATTGTATGAATATGTATCATTTCCGGAGGAAGTACAATAAATCATCAAATGTATCTATGTTTTACATGTATGAATAAGGATCACTTTATGACCAAGTGAAGAATGTATATGTGTGAAGGTAAGCCACATAAGCATCGTTTTTCTACATATGAATCACAATATCTTTGTAATAAAGGATCCCAATATTTTAATAACATCTTCTATGTGTAAGGATCATTTAAATATGTATAAGAATCATTCTCATCTTCATAATGATAAGTCAATAATTGTGTAAGGATCATCCATGTTCTGCATTAAGTGTCTCTATGGAAGCATGATTTTGGATTTTTGTACTGATATAGTTCTATGTTATTCTAATTCTAATACATTATAATAATTCCTCAATCATGATTATTTTAATAAATAATTTCTATCAACATTTACTTTATATTTTATTAGTCATAAAATATGATTAGTAAATTGTACAATTAAGCTTTATAGATAGAATCAACATTTGTTTCCAAGAAGAATCAAACCATATTTTTGTTTAAATATTGATCATGGATAATTTTTTGGTGATTTTTTAATAACAGAACCAGTGTCATGGAAAATAAAGGTAGTGATGTGGAGGGTTCTATATTATATGTTGTGTTTGTGTTTAATTTTTGGATTTGTAAACCTATTTGGTTTACAAGAGTAAGATAGGGTAAACTGAAAAGTAAAGGAAAAAAAACACAACCATCCAAAAAGATGTCCCAACTGAAAAAC
This sequence comes from Viscum album, assembly GCA_963277665.1. NCBI lineage: Eukaryota > Viridiplantae > Streptophyta > Magnoliopsida > Santalales > Viscaceae > Viscum > Viscum album. The sequence continues at coordinate 152,871,452 of OY728159.1, forward strand.
TTGAAATGTATGTGTTGAAAGAGCACAACTCCAAATCATTAATATTCTACCATATTATCAGTCCAAATGCACTAGGTATCCCTATTCTGCTCAATATTCACTTATTATTTCTCCATCATATTCATAAGATATGACATGTATAGGGAAATAACATAAAGGGGTGAGTATATACATAGCCAGTAGGACTCCTCAAAATTTTATGGGGGACGTAAGAGGGACTACAAGAATAAATAAACAATATACAACTTATCCCAATGTAAGAGACTAAGAATAATCCATATATATATATATGTATATATATGATCAAAGTAAATAAACCAGTATGATGTGGAAGGGGGATCTCATTCGGACAACCCATCCCATGAAAGGAGTTCCATCAGTTCTAAATGTTCATCATCAATGCACAAAATCACATGTGTTAGTCCAAATAATTAACCCTGGAGAGGGACCACAGCTCTCCATTGTTCCAAATAGTCTAGGGGAAAAAATTATCTATAAGTGGATCCACACCCTAGTGAGGCAGGGGTTCCACTCAGGGAATAGATACAAGACCCACACCCATTAGTGGTAGGAAGGATTTATCCAAGAGATCATTATAGGAACTATTAATATCCCACCTAGAGGGTGTCACTCTAACAGTCTATAGAGGACCCATTCCCAACCAAGTGAGAGGGTGCCACTCTAGTAGCCGAGGACCCATTATTGGATACTACTAAAGGGTTCCACTTAGATTGCAGAAAGAGGACACATGATCAACCCATTTAGAGGGTTCTACTCAAGTAATCGATAGAGTAACCATGAAAAGCATGGTTGTAGGGTTCCAAACTAGTTTTCGAGGACCCATGCCTAGCCTACCTGGAGGGTGCCACTCTTGTTGTCAAGGGCCCATGCCCTAACTCCATAGGAGGGTTCCACTGAATTGATAGGTAGATAAACCATGGCCTATCCTAGAAAGAGGGTACTACTTTAGTGTCTCTGTTGATCCTGCCCAATCACTGTCATTATCATGCCTCACCTAGAGAAGCATCACTCTCAAAAAATATTGAATCATATCTCAAAATTCACAATGGAGGCCACAATAACATTCTACACCAAAAATCAATGGATAGGCTTCTCTCTGGCCAAAATATTTATCTAAACTAAGAATATATGATAGGTCAAACTTTCCTCAAAAGGGAAGAAGGGTTACACTGTGTGTATGGGGACCCAGATAGTGTGTGGTCCCACTTCTCTTCCTATCCATGTCTCTATCAGTACAAATCTCACTTCCCACGTCTAAAAATATGGAATTTTGGTGTACAAAATGGTGTGATCCAGCCACATGGTGTCCTGACCATTCTTTCTAGCCTTGTCTATGTAAATTTTCCCATGTCTCTGTACTCTAATAAACTTTGTCTAAAGGAAAGGTCAACACCCGACATGCATTGTTTGCACAAGACCATGTACTTTTCAAAGCACCCAATGTGCCTCCCATTATGTGTGGTGTGTGAGGCGGCTTAGGTTCATAGGTGTGTACCCTCAGTACACGCTAAGCCAATCATCTAGGGAAACACATTGTGTAGTCCTTCAACATGGTGTGTCATATTTTACTCAAAGAGAAACCCTATATACTGTAGAAATCGGACTAAACAGAGTGTTCTTTAGACTACACGGAATTTATTCAAGATAATCTTAAATCCACAGCTTTCATCTCCGATCCATCTCCTATACCATGGAATATGCCTAATGACGGCCTGTTTCTACGTGTATTTGCCTCCGACAGGTGATTTTGACAATTGATTGGGAATAAATTATTATTTCAATAATCCCACTCAAAACTCGTTCATCGATGTTCGTGCATGGTGCCTCCCGCATACTTCCATATCAATCTCGGAACATAAATTCGTGAGGAAAATCACCCACATATCATTAATCCTTTCAATATATATTTAATTCATCATTCCATTCATCGATTGAAAATCCATCAAGAATTCAGGGCTTTGATCGGGATCAATACTGCTTGAAAATGTTGAATTGAGGCCTCATAAGACAATTGTAGAATAATGTAGAGAATCATTGGGATAAAATCATAAGAAAAAGTTTCAATGTTCATTGGACAAGAATTATTGTCCAAAAAAAACAAATGTGGTTTCTCGTGGTAAAAAAATAGAATAATCAATTTAAATCTGTTGCATGGGCACAAAAACAGGCTCAAATAAATAAGATCAAAGGAAACAGAGTGATCCTCATTAATTTATTTAACAAATTGTGAAATAATAAAAAAAATTAAGAGTCCTACCCATTTTTTGGATTGTTCATCATTTAACAATGAGCTCACCAATGAATGAGAGGAGTCATTGTGTTCAACGCATGTGGACGTACTAGGATCAAGAGTTTTATAATCATTTGAATTCAATATTCCAATTTTAATAGGAATAAGATTCTCATCAATGATCTCAGGATTATGTTTCAAACCCAGACAATCCCTCTATAACTATTATTAAAAATAGGTTTCTGAATTAGGTTAATAAAATAAAATAAATACATATAATTTTTTGGAGCTCAAATTAGTTTCCCACAACAATTTTTATTTGAATACCAGACATTTAGCTATTTTTTTAAGCCTAAGATAAGAATTACATTACCCACTTAACCATGATCTAATATTTTCGATCCAAAATTCAATCTAATTTTTATCCCATTTCGTGTAAGAAAATGTTTTTCATAATATAATATATGTTTAATATTTTAATTAAATTAATCATGATCACATCAATCCTCAGAATCTCATGTTATATCATCACTTATCTTTATAAATATTTGTAGAAACATTTCAATGTCTTATAGAGAAAATATGGGGTCTCTATGTCATTCCCTCCTTCAATATTTTCATCCCCAAAAATAAAAAACTATAAAAAAATAAATGGATAGAGATCCCACATCTAGCTCCCCTCCTCCCATGTTATATCATTCAAGCTTCTATGCATCCATAGTACATGTACAAATGGGATAGTCCATCTATACAAGGTCCTATCTAATATATCACTGATCCTCACCAGGTTTTTCACAAAAGTTTATTTATCCTTGATGTCTAGTTTTTCCTAATCAATAACATGTTTTTGGTGATGTAAGTGTGTCCTCATCTTTGACATATGGAAGATTTCATTCACTCACTATGACGATGAAGGTTTGGAGAGTTAATAAGAAACCTACCGAACCCTTTGAAACATCTCAATGGAACCACATAATCGTAGGGATTGCGTTCGTCCTTGAATGAATATCCAAAATCCTTATCACAGGGAGACTCTCAGGAAAACATGGTCTCCATGCATAAAATCCAATTTCCTATGTTTCTGATCTTCATAGGAATTATTCCTACTATGGGATGTCCTTATCCTCTCATGGATGACCTAGTCCTTATCCATCATCACCTAGATCATCTATGGACCCGCAAGATATTCCTCTCTGATCTCTTTTAAGCTTAAGGGTGACCTGCAGGGTCTCACACACATGAAGTCAAAATGTTCTAGGAAAATAGTTGAATACTAGATATTATTGTATAAAAAATCTACCAAGGTAATGTGATCCTCCCAACTCTGGCTAAAGTCCAACATGAATTCCCTCAGTGTATCCTCTATCACTTGGATAGTGCACTCTATCTTCCCATATGTCTGGGAGTGGAATGTTGTACTCACACCCATTTTAGTCCCAAAATCATCATGTAGACCTCTCCAAAGCCATGATATGAACCATGAATTGTAGTAATAGACAATACTAGAGGGCCCTCCATGGAGGAGAATGATCTTTTGTATTACCATGTACCAAAAATCTCCACCGATCTCTACCCCTTGACAGATAGTAAGTGTGTCAACTTTTTGAGTCAATAAACTATTACCAAGATGGCGTCATAACCCTTCACTGTGTACATACAACCTATAGAAAATTATTTGGATATGATATCCCATTTCCACTCTGGGATATCAAGATGCTCCAAAAAACCTTTATAAACCTAGTGCTCAGCCTTCACCCACTGACCGATGAGTCACAAAGAGATGAACTCATCTATCCTCTATCTCATGCTGGTGAAAAAAATCCCTTTTAAGAAGGTTTCTGTAAAACTTCCCGACCCTTAGATGTACAGAAAATGTGATGTGTGAATCTCTCTCATCACCGACTCCTATATCATGACTGGGACCACTGTTCATACAGGGAAAAGAATTTCAGATTCCATTCTTCAGAAAACCCATTAGGTGAATCTCATGAGGATATATGGTAATGAGATACCTCATGGTCGATGTATCCAAGTTGGGACCCTCTTAGAAGTTGGAAAAGTTGAGGGGTCAACACCATTGAATAAAGAAAATATTCACCATCCTTATCAAATAGGGTTAGATGAAAGGAAACCAACTGCTGAGATGTATCATATACCAAACGAGATTAGTAATTTCTACCTAGATCATAAAATATAATGTTTCTCTTCCCTAGAGTATAAACTATCTCAAAGTCATAGTTCTTTAAGAACTCCAACTAGCACTTCTATCTCTGGTACATGTATCTATGTATGAAGACCTACTCGAGCCTCTGATGGTCTAAGTAAACCACTAAATTCTCTTTTGAATGATAGTGCCTCCATATACTTATTGAAAATACTACCATTACTAGCTCCTGGTCCTGAGTCACATAGTTCTGCTTGTGGGTTCTGAACTGCCTTAACCCAAATGTGCTAATTGCATATCTCTACAAAAAAAATGAAACCTCACCCAGATCCTAATGAATGAAAAACAATACATACACCATGAAATCCTCTAGTAGTCTCAAAATAGGATAACTCATAATCCTTAGGAAAAAATCTTTGATGGCCCTCTGTCACTGTGAATTATAGGTAAATGAATTCCCTTTTCATGTAATGGAGATCAAAGGCGCTAAAATACAGGAAAATTATTCCAATGATCTTTTGAATTTGTAAGTGAAACCATGAGAGTTATCCATTACAATGGTATTCTAGAATCATGTCAACAATCCATATTTATGTGTCACACCTGATCATACTTATATTCCGAGGACATTAGGGTGTTATCTATTCTTCAAGGTGCATAGCCCTACCTGATAGTCACCTAACACAGATGAAATCGATCTAAACCACACATCGAGCTCTGGTCCACCCCTTTATCAAATAGTATAGTGGTTCTTAGGTGAACACACTGAGTATTTTGAAGTCATACCTCTATAAATGCTCTAACTACACCACTACCTCTTATCGTCCCACAAGGTTATCGGATGTGATAGAACAAACAACAAGCCATCCACTAGTGCATGTATATAAATTGGTCCATCTCATGGAGAGGAGGTAAAATTAGTACATCATCATATCCCACCATCATTTATAGGATATGACAGATCACAAAATCCACCACTCCAAGGGTAATACTAGATAACTGATAAATCGGTTGTAACCTTCTATGAACAATATCATCCTACATGTTCCAAGGATCACTCCTCATCAATAAGAAAAACACTATCTCATAACCTAGAATCTCTAAAATACTAACTGGTAGTAGTCATCTGAGCATGGATGGTTTATGACTATTCTATACCAAGGAATGAATCTTAGGGTCCCACCACCACTATGGAAAGAGTTCATGTGAGGTTGTCTATCCTTACAGAGTAGGGTCTCCCCATCAGTAGAAATTTTTGACAACCAATCCTCTCCATAGGAGCCTCCAACACTAGGGTCGAGGAAAAGGGTCCTCCATTGGTATCAATGGACCATGAATAAGGGTTAAAGGAATGGAAATGTGGATTTGGAACTCTGTACTAACAACTACAACTATGTTTTTAGTGACATTAGTGGTAACATGATCCAAACTCGAGCCTCCCAGTCAGAACCCCATCTTTGGGGTCTCACCCTTTCTTTTTCCTTCCTCATCTCATCAATAGGTCCTACACTAATACCCCATCATATCCTCACATTAGAAAGATGAATGTAAAAGGGAATCATCCTCCGCACCTTGAAATTATACACTATAGGTGACACTCAATCACCCTCACGGTTTTGAATTTTGTCATAATGAAAAATATCAATGGGGGGAGTTTCCACTTTCCTATCATACTTGATGCCTCACTAAAGAATTTCCATAACAAGATTCTACTGACACAATAAAACTTCCCCTAGAGGTATCACAATAGGGGTCACCATCAAAAGGGATCCTATCTAAGAAGGATATCAAGGGAACAAGATTCAGGATGACCTCAAACACATGAGAAGCGAGTCTAGATCAGAAAGAGACATGTGAGATCTATGCCTCTAGAACCATCGATGTTCACTCAACATGGGTGATTCATCTACAGGTACCACCAGAAATATCTGATGCTTTACGAAGTGTACTGCTTGTGAGTGAAATCATTTGATAAGCTGGGATATGACCAATTATGAAAACTCAAATCACTAAATCAAGACAATACACTATTTCTTAGTGATCTAGGTCTTCACAAAGCCATAATGGCCTTTATCACTGGAACTCACAGAGTGTGCTAAGCTTGGGAACATCATTATCAAGCTATGAAAGTATGATCTGTTACTCGATAGGTAGGGTGTAGCTAACAATACACTTTGGTGAAGGATATCATAGGATGTACCCCAAACCGAGGAAACATCACTCAATATATCATCTTCATGATATGGAATTGGTATCCCAGCTAGCTCTTATCATGTAGACATCCTAAAATTTTAATAAAGACATACCACAGTCAAATGAGAGTACAAAAACACCCACCCACCCACACATATTCAATTGGGAGATTAATCAAGGACTGTAAAAGGCATAATATTATATGATGAATGTACTATTGATCCCTACAATGAATGTCTTAGTATGATGAGTTGAAAAGCTGGTAATCAAGTTCTTTATAACGTGATATGTCTACATCTGTACCAACAATAGATATTGTTTACTGAATATATCACATGAAACACTTTGACACAATTTCCCTATATACTAAATAAATAATTTTAAGGGGACTACTCCAAACACAATCCCAATGATCTAATAAACTCTAATACTAATCTATCAGGACCTGAATTAATGGAAATCGTGCCACAACTACCCCAAGACTGCCTTCATTGGCTATGGGGAAACACATCATTAAATAAAATAATTTTCTAGGCATTCCTTTTCCTTGTGAACCTATATGTATACACGCGACCATCTCAATATTAATGTGATGGGGAATAAAATATGGAGATTAAATATCTATAAAAACCACATATATAAAATCCTCTAGGGTGTACAAGAGTATGACAGTGTAAAATGATAATTAAAGGGAAAACATACAATCCCGACCAAAAAGATATCCCAACAGACAATATTATAAAAAGTAAATGTTGAGAGATGCCACCTATGAATCTAAAAATTCTAACAATCGTATGTGACAAATGAAATAGGTATCTTTATTTTCGTCTATAGTGTTTATCAAGATTCATGTGGTCTACATATGACATGCCACTTGTGGGAAAATTCCATACATGGTTGAGTATATACATACCCATTAGGACCCCCAAAAGATGAAGGGGGAGATTTAAGAGACACAATAAGAATATATAGATAGTAGATATCACATCACAATGTAGGAGAGTAAATAGAATCCAACAACTTTGATACAAATATACATATAATTAAAATATGAAAACCAAAATTTTAGTGAAGGAGGATATCCATCTCAAAGACTAGCCTAGTAAAAGAGTTCCATCAATTCCAAAATTCCATCAATGAAAACTATCACATTGTGTGTTAGTCTAAATAAGTAACCAAGTGGTAGGACCATGCCTCATCACAATGCCACACAATCGAGGGGATATAATATCCAATTAAAGGACCCATTCCCATGTGAATCAAGGGGTTCCACCCAGTTTATACATATATGACTAATGCCCTATCCCTATTAGAGGGTTCGATTCATGCAATCGGTTGAAGACCCTTGCCTTGCCTTGATAGAGCATGCAAATATAATTATTAGTAGAGGACTCATTTATTGCCCAGATGGAGGGTGCCACTATAGCAGTTGATGACCCACACCTAAATACCTTAGGAGGATTCCACTCAGATAGATGATAGATGACCCATGTCCAACTCAGTTATACTATGAAACTCAATCGATCAATAGAGGACCCATGCCTAGACGAGATGAACGATGACACTCAAGTGGTCAAAGATTCAGGCACTGAATCTATAGGAAGGTGCCACTAAGATAATAGTTAGATGACCAATTACAACGCCACTAGAGGGTTCCAATCAAGTAATTGACAGAGGACCCATGTCCATTCCAACTAGATGGTTCCACTTAAGTGGTCAAGGACACATGCCATGAATCCGCATGAGGGTTCCACTTAGTGGATAGGATGAAGAACCATGCACTATCGTAGTATGAGGGCACCACTTTAGTATCTATTTTGATCTTACCTAATCATTTCCATCAACGATCCTTTAACAAAGAATCATCATGACATGAAAATCACACATCATATCTCAAAAGACACTACAAAGGACACCATCATGTTCTACATAGAACAAAATGTAGTATAGGGTACTCACAAAACAAAATAAAATTCCAAAATTAAGAGATATGTTTGGATGAAGATTACACCAAAGTGGAGAATGGGAACACGACATGTAAGGGGATCCACATTGTGTGTGGGACCTCTTATCTTCATAACCATGTCCCTTCCTATACATAAATCACTACACATGTAAAACTATATGGAATGTTGGTGTACTGTATAGTCTTGATTAGTCACCCAGGGTCCTTCCTATGATACCTGGTCTTGTTCGTGTAAACTTACCATGTAATTCTATTATATTGCCTAACATGAATGGGTCGGGTCAGCACCGGGTATGTGCCACCTTCTCAATACTGTCTACTATTCAATGTACATGGTGTTCTGACCACTATACATGGTATGAAAGGCCATCAAGGATCCAATGAATTAACCCTATGTACAATCCATGTTGTTCATCTAGGGTTACATAGAATGTGTTCTCTCCACAGGGCCAATATTTTTTAACTCCAAGAGAGACCCATGCTTCCAATAAAATTGAATAACATGACGTGTGTTCCTCAAACTACACGACATGTATTCTATAGAAACTTATATACACACCTAAAATTTCTAATATAGCACCTCTAACATGAAATATATCAAAAAAACACCAGTCTCGGGGGGTATTAACCTCCATAAAGTGAATATATCCATTAAAATGTAAATAATTAGCGTTTCAATCGCCCTATATGGAACCCATTCATCCTCGGTCGATCATGGTGCCTCTTTCTTGCTTCAGTATCCTTCTCATACCCAAGATTGATTAGGAATATCTCTTAAATAAAAAAACTTCTGAGTCCATAATTGATTCATCATTCCATTCATCTCACCTTAATGTATCATGAATTTTGGGGTCTGATCTGGCTATGTACTACCTCACAATGTCATACCGAGACCTCAAAGGTCAATAGATAATGAATATTATGAATAATTGGTAAAAAAAATAAAAGAAAAAAATGGTGAAACTATAATGGGACACGTTTTATTTTCACATGAACACAGATAGGTATTCCTAGGGTGAGAAAAATGGAACAATCATTTTAAATCCATTTCCTGAGCACACAACGATGCTCAAATAACACAGACCAAAGGAAACAATGTCATTATGCCCTATCATTTTAATGAATTGGGGAAGAATATAAAAATTATAGATTCCATCATGTTTTTTATCATTCTTCATTGAATAATGCACTGACCAAAAAAATTAGAGGACTTGCTGCATTTTATGCACGTTGAGCTTCCTGGATCCAGATGTTTATCATCATTACATTTGAATCTTCCAATGATCGAATAACAGAGAAACTAATCAATTATCCTATGGTTATGCAACTAAAAATGTGGGTCCTTTAATAATAATAATATAATTATTAATTATTAATTTGGTTAATTAAATTAAATACATAAATTAAATTATTTATTTAACTCAACGCACGTTCCCATGACCTGTATTATCCGAACACCCCACACCGATCAATTTTATGTCGTACCTAGGGAAAAAATTACATTCTTGACCCAATAGTGGTATTATATTTAGGATATGAGATTAAAGAGTTACCCCATTTTCTTCATGAATCTGTAGATGTGTAATAGAAAATAAATTTAATATTTTTATTAAATTAAGTTTGGGGGCATCGGGCCTTATAACCACATGTTGTCTTACCACCTAGCTCCACAAATATATGTTGAAATATTTCAATGTATTAGAAGTAAAAAAAATAGGTTATCTGCAGTGGGAATACAATTTCTATTATTTAATTTCCATTAAATATAAAATAATAGTTTTTTGAAATAAAATAAGATAAAAAAAATTTCAAAAAATATTAACGATATATTATAAAAAAAATAAGTATATATAATCGTGAAATATATGAAAATATAGGAATAGGAAGGGTTCTTGGGGTAAAGATGGAAAATAGATATAAGTATGAGAATAAATCTAGTTCTCATAATAAAAAATAAAAAAGAATAAAACCAAGAATTATTAGAAGAAAAAATGTGTTTGAGGGGGGATCTTGATGGAAAGTTATTATGTGATGTTATTCAATAATAAAAAGGTTAATCATGATGAAATGCCACTAATTTTATACATTTCATCTATTTTTCATCGAATAGAAATTCAATAGTAGGAGTATTGGTGCATTCCCCAAGATTGCGAGAGAAATGAGCATTAGTTTTTTGAATGATTACAAACTTCGAGGGTCGATACAACTAATCTAAAACATTTGATCAATAGTAGTGAGTTTAATTTCATTTGGATTATATTTTCATTTACAATAATATAGAATTGATTAACCTGATTGAGTAATGAAATTAAAAATTCCCATTGTCTCTCATCTAGAAATTTCATTACAACACAATTTATTTAACGAAGATATAGGTGTTCCTGATAATTATTAAACAAGACCATTATATAGAGACATTTTTTAAAATAATAAAAACTAATTCAACCCTATTTGGAATATATAATTTTTTTGAGACAAAAAATATAACGTATTTGAGTTATGTTTCGAAACATAATCACATTTCCGTTGTCATTCTTTGCGTTCATTGGTTTTCTAAAGTTGTTCTCAAAAATACTATTATCAATGTAAATTATCAAGGACTGGATTATAATTATCATTTTAGTTTCATGATTTTAAACTAGAAAAATTGGTATTTTATTTTCTTTTTATATGACATCCATTCTAAAAATAGTTTTTAGTCACAAAAGTATATGAGAAAATGTTTCAAAAGTGTATTTGGTTTTGAAATAGATTTATAAAATAGGTTTTTGTAGGGATTTTTATTAGATATAAAATTTATATAGGAATCATTTTTATACAGTATATTATTTTTTTAGCAATTAAGGTTATTTAATATTGATATTTTTTTCTAATATATATTCCATGATGAATTTATCATTTTTATTGAAATTTATATATTTTATTTGGCTATGTGATGGGATTTGGTTTTGATGAATGGAACATGGGTTAATTCTCTAGAATATTGGGTAATTTGAATGAGTGATGCATTATATTATATTATTATCTAGATAGTTCTCCTATTGACATTCATTCCCAAGATAGGAGTATTAGATGCAGTAAGTACAAATGGACTCTTAAGGATTGGAATCTATTAGGTTCCATAGAAGATGGTAGGTGTTCTAGGAGAAGGTTCCAATGTTGCCCCTTTTTTTTATTTTATTAGAGGTGATAATCCTATATTAGGATGTGTCATGTTATCAATTCATATTTTTCATCCTTACATTTGGCTCCTCGATGACTCTTATACCATATTCTATTTGGTTATGTCTTAATTTTATATGTTGCTATTTACTTCAAGATAGATTTGTTTTTATAAATTGAAATGAATGTGATTTTATTTCAAACATTTAATTTTATAAATCAAATGATATTTTAGATATATTATATTCCAACTTGTGCTAATGGTTTTCATTTTGAATAATATTATATAGATTCATTGTGGTAGCCTTACTATAACATTCCCTACACCATATACACACCCATCAAGTATACGTATATTTTATTGTATCTTATGTAGGTAATGGGAAATCATACATATCATTTAGAGTCCCATGATGATGAGTTATTCATCTATCAATGGTGTCGTGATCCTAGTCACTTTGAGTAGGGTGGTGTCGAGAATTATGGGGATCCTCTCATTACCACATTGTGTTGTTCATATATTATCCACTCTATCCATAACCTTTTTTGTTCTTCTTTTATTTTATGTTTTTGTGCCACTTTACACATATCTTATAGTATTATGGGTTGTTTTTGTTATTTTTCTTTATCCTATGTCTTTTTTTGTATGAAATTTATTTATTGAAACTAATTATTCATTTACATTGTAATTTAAAATAGAATTATATTATTTTAGACTCATATATTGAGTTGTATTTATTTTTATGGGATTTTAATATTGAAATCATAAACTAGGGCCATATTGTACTCACTCGGTGCACGTTTTAAGATGATGGTGATCTATAATGATCATTGGGCTTTGTAACGCCCCGACCCCAGTTACCTAGAGTCGGTTCATTATTACATAACATTGGTATGATCACAATAAAGATCAAATCTCGAAAGACCGATTGGTTTAGTAGCTTTGGAAACACTAGATATATTCATAAAGTTTTACATTACATCATAAATTGAAAAACTCCTACAACAATATATTGTCTCCATATTCCACATTCATATCCCCACATAATATCCATGCAGGTCATTCATAATTTACTTCTTCACTTCCCGGGAAAAATATAACATAGAAAAGGGGTGAGCTCAAATGCCCAGTAAGGATAAGTAAATAGTGGAAACTTTCATAAATTAGAATAAACATTTAAGGCAGTGTATAACTAAAACAAAAGCCTTTTAAACTTGAACTTCATCATAGTATGGAAAAAATAAAATTAAATAATTCCATTTACTTATTCACAAGGACATTCTACTAATCGAATAATCACATGCAATATCAATAACCACTTTCATAATGATGGAATGCATAATGCCAGACTATCATAACCACATAGCCAAGGCCTCGTGCCAAGACTACAGATAAAAGTTTTTCAAGGCCTTGTGCCAAGAAACTAGTTTGTCTCATGAGACCTACCGATGCATCAAGGAGCTATAGTGGGCTCTACCCGTCACATATTAAGTCCAATGCATTCCCATATGAAAAGGTTTAAACATAATATAAACATTCGTATTAAAACTAGCATACGAAATGTCAATACTTTCACCATAAAACATGAATGGTATAAAAATACCACATCTACAGTCAAACATACCACAAAACCATAAATACAACATATAAGTTTTGTATCATAATAAATCAATTTCACATAAGCGTAAAATCCATCAAAGGATGTTGACATAGATGAAATCAAAACTTTTTTTAGAGAAATATCTCTTTTTATATTGAAATCATTTAAGAACCATATAAAATAAAACTTTATCTTTGAAAATATTCTTATAAGCTTGTAAGGGAAGATTCGACAATTTTATAACGGTAGAAAATAACCACACCCGCTGTATAAGTTAAAAAAACATTCTTACCTTAATTCTGTCGAAAAGGTTAAAAAGCACCTTGTTTGGAAGATGACGGAAAGATTCCTTTATAAAAATCTTATAAAAAGTCATACTAGGATATAAATGACTTTAACCCATATTCTTGTAAATGGTAAAAATATTTTGAAATACATTTTGAAGAAACATGGATGCGGATGATAAAGAGATCCCAGGAGATAATTACGTAAAAACAACCTCAGATAATGAAGAGTTTGTGAAATAACCCATACCTTGTACTTTTCCTTGGTTGGGGTAGTTTAACCTCCTGTATAATTGTGAAATAATTTCTTTTAAATTATACAAGAATCATATACATTAATATGATATCATATATGATCTTTTAACATTGATTTGTTAATAATATCTTAGTATTATCGTTGTTTCGGGTGTTAACTTACTCGTTTTCTTTTATATGTTTTGTTACATATGACATGTTTTTAATGGATAGGTTGTATCATAATAATATCCAGAATGATATAAAGTCCTTAGATACTATTATTAATCATAAAATGAGAATTATACTTGAATGGATACGATAGATAATGAATCTCATCGCGTTCGTGGAGACGATAGTCCGTACGTACGCACGAGCGACAATATCATTCTTTTGATTAATATAATATATAAATGGATTGTATATCTTATATAAAGAATCATTAACATGTTATATTTATTATTTACATGAGTTACACATAATTATTATACCCATCCAAATAATAATATATTGAATAACAATTACACCACGACGTCGAGACGGTAAGCCGTACGTACCCACGTATGGTGACATATTATTCAAAGGGTGGATAGAATACTGAATATGGTTGTAAAATATTTATAATAACATCATAGTATATATAAGATACTGGAGTTAATATTTTATAATGGTAGTAACAAAGAAAGAAGAAGTGGAAGAAGAAAGGAACTTGAAAAGGGGTGGTGAAAACATTACCTCTTCTTCGGGTTCTTTCTGTTGATTTGATCAAAAGGGCTCAATAGGTTGGCTTTCTGATCAAACTAAGGCCTCTAGGTTGTAGTGAGGGAAGTTGGAAGAGTATTTGGTCAGAGTTTGGCCGAACCAAAAGGCTTTGAAGGTGTTAATAAATGAGAAGGAAGAGTGCCCTTTTATAAGAGGGGTGAGGGGCACCTTTGGAAAATCTAGAATTATTAATTTATAATAAATTAATATTCGGTTTATAATGTCTTTAAAGTTTATTATTCAAAGGATAATGTAGGTCTAGGTCTAAAACCACTCAACCAATAGAATTTAGACAGGTTTGGGTACTTATATTAACCTTATCTTTAAGTATTAACTCTAAGTTAATTAGTTTCACTTTTACATTGTCTCTTTGTATTTTTATATTATATGGTTAATAAACTTACTATATACATCCAAGAGACCCCAAAGTGGTCCATTAGAAATAAAACTATTATTAGATAAGTCTCTTGGCCGATCCTTATATTTTTAGGAATTTAATATCAATTAAAAATATAATATTTGTTTTAAAAAACTCTTTTATGTCAATTTTGACACTATTCAATAATTGAATTTTGTGAAACTCATAACAGAATGATTACTTCGACAAAAGTAAATTAAATCAATCATAACATGTCATATTATCCTATAAAATTATTTTAATTCATTAAAAGTCTCAAATTATATTTATTTGGGAATTTATAATATCAATTATTTTAATTTGTCACAATTATGGTAATTACTGCATCATCATTGTGTTATAAATAAATTAAATTATTTAAAGTATAAAAATTATAAATAAAATATCATTATCTAGAAAATATTTTTATCTTTCTAAATAATATCTATAGTAGAAAATACAACATATATAACCATATTTAAAAATTGTTTTTCTAAAAGATATATGCTTCTGTCATTTTTGTATTCATTTTAACTTAATTAAAATAAAGTGTCCCTATCACCTACAAGTGACTCCATGGGGTCCCAAAATCGACCCAAAGATGCCTATTGTCGAACATGTATCAACCAATAAGGCTAGGAAACGTTTTAGGGTAATTTATTATTATTATAATATTATTTTTTAACCCTTATTTACCAGATTTACCCTTAATCATGGTAAATAAAATATTTACCGCAGTAATTATTCAAAATGTCTAAAAATAAAAGTTAACTATTTACACAATTTGAACATCCTGATTCCAAATATGGAATCCATTTTTCAAAATTCAAAACACAGAAGTGGCAGAAATTAATTTAAAATTAATTCCCGTTGTTAAAATAAAAAGCGTGTTTTTAAGAGATAATAACTATCAAAAGATTGACACTTGTTTATGTCCGGTTTAATTGTAAAATTATGTCCAATGACCAAAATTGTATTAAATGGTAAAAATATATTCTAAATATTCTTTAAAACCACTCAATAATATAATTTATCACTATAAATTATTTTTATTAAAAAAGTTGTTTTTAAGTATTTTTCACTATTCATAAAAATTGGAAGTTCTCAGAAAAATACCAAAAATTCAACTTAGGATAATTTAGATATTCCGAATCAAAAAATGAAGTCCATTTTGAAATATAAAATATATATCATTTCAAAAAGTAGGTATTACTATTCATAACGGCTAGTTTGATTGGTTGTGGTGTGTTAGAACTCGATGTTGCGTACAACACACGCTATTGCATTATTCAAATAGAAGCATACCGTAGAAGCTTGGGGTGTTACATTCTCCCCTCCTTCAAATAATTTTGTCCTTGAAATTTCTAGAATAGTTATCACATGAAAAGACTCAGGTGGTTGTTCATCATAAGTTCCTCAGGTTCCCACGTTGCCTCTTCCATCTTATGGTTTCTCCACAAAACTTTTACCAGACACGTCGTCTGGTTTCTTAGTACTTGTTCTCTCGTATCAAGAATCTTGACGGGCTCTTCACAATAGGACAGATATGGTTCCAGTTCTAATACCTCATAGGTGAGTACATGAGTTGGGTCAAGCATGTATTTCCTCAACATAGATACGTGGAACACATCGTGATCTTTGGAGAGACTTGACGGCATTGCCAATCGGTAAGCCACATCCCCAATTCGTTCTAGAATTTCGAAGGG
The DNA here is from genome assembly GCA_963277665.1 of Viscum album. NCBI lineage: Eukaryota > Viridiplantae > Streptophyta > Magnoliopsida > Santalales > Viscaceae > Viscum > Viscum album. The sequence continues at coordinate 152,888,172 of OY728159.1, forward strand.
TCCGATGTACCTGGGACTCAATTTACCTTTTTACCAAAACGTATGACTCCCTTCCATGGAGATACCTTCAGGAAAACATGATCACCGACTTGAAATTCCAAATCCATCCTTCGATTATCGGTATAGCTCTTCTGCCTACTTTGTGCTTCTTTGATGTGATTTTGGATTACCTTCACCTTTTCCACCGTTTCCTCCACCAGTTCTGGGCCTACAAGTTTTCTTTCACCAATGTCATCCCAACAGGTTGGTGTACGACATCTCTTTTCATATAACAATTCATATGGTTCCATCTGAATACTCGAATGTAAGCTATTGTTATAAGAAAATTCTACCAGAGGTAAATATTGATCCCACATACCCAGAAAGTCAAGTGAGCAAGATCTCAACATGTCTTCTAAGGTTTGAATAGTCCATTTTGATTGTCCGTCTGTCTGAGGGTGGTAAGCAGTGCTCAAATGAAGTTCAGTATCCAGGGATTTCTGAAGACTTTTCCAGAATCTTGAAGTAAAACGGGGATCACGATCTGAAACAATTGATAGGGGTACTCCATGAAGTCTCACAACATCATTAATATAGAGTTTTCTAGACGTTACAGGGGTAGATCTTCTCTTATAGCAAGAAAATGTGCTGACTTGTTAAGACGATCAACAATAACCCATATTGCATCGTTCCTTCTAGGAGTCTTTGGTAGCCCCATGACAAAATCCATCGTAATATTGTCCCATTTCCACTCCGGTATGGGAAGAGGTTGCATGACTCCTCCAGGCTGTTTCCTTCCTGCTTTCACTTGTTGACAAACCATACATCTTGACACAAAATCAGCAATCTCCCTCTTCATGTTGTCCCACCAAAAATGATCCTTCAAATCTCTATACATTTTGGGGCTCCCAGGGTGTATAGAGAAATTGGAACTATGAGCATCATCCAGTAATTCCCTTTTTAGATCAGGTATATCGGGAACACAAAGTCTCTTCCCAAATTTCAAAATTCCATCTTCATACACAAAGCCACTCAATCTCCCTTCATTCACAGCTTTAATCTTCTTTTGAAATTCTTCATCATCGGTCTGAGAACTCTTAATCCTTTCTAGTAAAGATGGTTTGGCAAACATTTGAAAAAGCATTGATGTTTCACCTTCCCTAGTTATTCACATGTCCTTCTTCACTAGATCCATCAAAATTGGATCCCTTTCAATTCTCATCACATTCAAAACTCCATGTTCTTTTCTGCTCAAAGCATCTACCACCTTGTTTGCTTTCCCCGGGTGGTAGTATATCGTAAAATCATAATCCTTGAGTAATTCAAGACATCTCCTTTGCCTCATGTTGAGTTCCTTTTGTGAGAAAATATACTTCAAACTCTTGTGATCAGCATAAATCTCACATTTTCACCATAGAGGTAGTGCCTCCATATCTTCAAAGCAAAGATCACAGCTGCTAACTCGAGATCCTGAGTAGGATAGTTTTGTTCATGAATTTTCAACTGTCGTGATGCATAGGCAATAAATCTATCATTCTGTATAAGGACACAACCAAGTCCTTTCTTCGATGCATCACTATAAATAACGAACCCATCATTCCCCGATGGTATAGTCAATATAGGAGCATTGACTAATATTCTCTTCAGTTCTTCGAAACATTCTTCACACTCTTTTGTCCAAAAAAATTTAACCCCTTTACGTGTGAGCTTCGTTAATGGGTTAGCCAATCGGGAAAAATTCTGGACGAATCGTTGATAATAACCTGCCAAACCAATAAAACTACGTACCTCAGTTATAGTCGTAGGTGCTGGCCATTCTTGGATCGCCTTGGTATTAGAAGGATCAACAGAGATTCCATCTTTAGAGACAGTATGGCCAAGAAAAGAAATCTCATGATGCCAGAATTCACACTTGCTAAACTTCCCATATAATTCATGTCTTCTCAGAGTCTTCAAGATAATGCGCAACTGATTTTCATGATCTTCATAGATTTTAGAGTATACTAAGATATCATCAATAAATACCACCACAAATTCATCGAGATACTCCTTGAAATATCTATTCATCAGATCCATGAATACATAGGTGGAATTAGTCAATCCAAAAGGCATTACAGTAAACTCGTAATACCCGTACCTGGTTCGAAATGCTGTCTTCAGAATGTCTTCCTTCTTCACACACAACTGATGGTATCCAGATCGAAGTTCAATCTTTGAAATGTATTGAGCTCCATGCAGTTGGTCAAATAAATCATCAATGCGTGGTAGGGGATACTTGTTCTTTATTTTTATCGCATTGATCTCCCTGTAGTCGATACATAACCTCATAGATCCGTCTTTCTTTTTAACAAAAAGAACAGGGGCTCCCGATGGAGAAACGCTAGGGTGAATAAATATCTTATTACTCAATTCCTCTAGTTGTTTCTTTAGTTCAACTAATTCTACACTGGCCATTCTATAAGGGGTCTTTGATATAGGCCTTGATCCAGGAATTAAATCAATGGAAAACTCAACTTCTCGTTCTGGAGGATGTCCAGGCAAATCTTCCAGAAATAAATCTACAAATTCTTTCACAACAGGTACATCCTCTATTTGAACATTCCTTTCCTCACCAACAGTTATTTCATTATCTTCCTCCCCAATAATTGAATTTAGTTGAGCTACTGGGGGAGGATCTAAATAATAATTAGGTGGTGACGATTCTTCTCTAAAGATATGGTGTTCTTTATCATTATCATCAAGAATCGTAACCTCTTTCTTCTTACAATAAATCTTTGCATCATAGTCCAAAAGCCAGTCCATACCGATGATTATATCAAACTCAATCATAGGTATGCCAATGAGATCAGAAGATAAAGAACATTTATGTGCTCTAATGGGGACTGATTCACAAAACATTGTTGCAATGACACTTCCCTTGTGAGTTTTAACAGACAACTCCCTTGTTAAATCAAATTAGAAATATCTAATTTTCTTAGAAAACTGGGAAGATATGAAATAAGAAGATGATCTAGAATCAAATAATGCATTTTCTAAACATGAGGAAACCATTAAATTACCTGCCACCACCTCTTTCGGAGATTCTACCTCAGCAGTAGTTATAGCATAAGCCTGGACTTGATCCCTTGTCCTTTTCTGAGGTAAGTTCTCCTGACTCTTAGGAAATTCATTTGCATAATGCCCCCTCTCCCTGTAATTGTAGCACTAAACATTGGTAGCTTCCTTCTTCCCTTTGCAATCACGAGCTTGGTGGCCTTTTTCACCACATTTGTAACAGACGCCCATTCCCTTCAAGCAAATACCGGGGTGTTTCTTCCCACATTTACCACAGGATGGATATTCAACCTTTCCTTTCTACCCCTTATTTCCGTTCCCATATTGATCAGCAGGCCTCTTCTTCTCTTGCTTTTCTTTAAAGTCATAAGACTTAGTGAATTCCTTTTCGGTCTTGATAGCACATGAGACAATGTCTTCGTATGACGAGAAGGATTGTGAGAATAATGCTCGACGGAGAAATGGTTTTAACCCATCAAAGAAACGATCAATATTACTTCTTGGGTTACGTATATAATCACCAGCATACCTTGCTAACCTTGTAAAGTTAGCCTCATACTTTGTGACATTCTCATCCTCCTTCTGTCTCAGACTTAGAAATTGCCTTTCCATATCTGCTCGATGGTCGCGAGGAAATTATTTTTATAAAAATTGATCTTTGAACTCCCTCCATTCCATATTTGATACTTCATCATCTTCCTTCGTATTTTGAATCAATGACCACCATTGATCAGTATCTCGAGTGAGGCGGTAAACTGCCATGATAATTTTTTCCCTTTCACTACTCCCCAAAGCCTGAAATATTTTCTCTAGGGAAAATATCCATTGCTCAGATACTAAGGAATTTGTACTCCCATTGAACGTTGGTGGTTTTTGCCTCATGAATCGATCTAACATTGATACTCCACACTGCGGATTAGGGTACTCCATACGGGTAAGGTTATTATTCATAACCTGAGTGAGTTGTCCCAGTATGGTGATTAGCTGATCGGCACCAGTTGCATCACCAGCTCCACTATAATTATCTTGAGCAAGAGGGAAATCCCTACATGGAGTGCGTGCATCGATACAGTTTCCATTTCTTCCACTAGGCGCCATTTCTAAACAATGGCATAAACTATATCAGTTTATGAATCAAAATACATATCCATTACTTATAAAACACTTGACATAAATTGAACTATTTATGGATATAATCCATAAAAATATTTTCTTTGAGGAAGTATATACTCATAAACCATTCATAATGATTTGTAAATAAAATGAGAGTTATCCTAAGCATATCCCCTGGGAGTGTCGTAACCAAGAGTGCAGCAAGGCCCGTTGTCGTGCACCAGTTCTCGTTCGAGTCTAGCTCAAAGCGGTGTTTTCGGGTTTTAACCCTATGTGAATCTGTGCCAGAGCCGCCTCTACCTTATCGTATCCAGACAGGGATGTATTTCTTGGAAAACTCACAAAATCACTATAATACCAAAATTCTAGGATGTTCTTCTATACTAATCCTCAAAGTTCATCTTAGGTCTACGTGATCTAATCAGAGTTTATCTAAATCTAGCTTCCATGGTTTGTACTAAACTTTCTCTGATACCAACTGTAACGCCCCGACCCCAGTTACCTAGAGTCGGTGCATTATTACATAACATTGGTATGATCACAAGAAAGATCAAATCTCGAAAGACCGATTGGTTTAGTAGCCTTGGAAACACTAGATATATTCATAAAGTTTTACATTACATCATAATGTGAAAAACTACTACAACAATATAATGTCTCTATATTCCACATTCATATCCCCACATAATATCCCTGTAGGTCATTCATAATTTACTTCTTCACTTCCTGGGGAAAATAAAACATAGAAAAGGGGTGAGCTCAAATGCCCAGTAAGGATAACAAAATAGCGGAAACTTTCATAAATTAGAATAATCATTTAAGGCAGTGTATAACTAAAAAAAAGCCTTTTAAACTTGAACTTCAACCTAGTATGGAAAAAATAAAATGAAATAATTCCATTTACTTATTAACATGGATATTCTACTAATCGAATAATCACATGCAATATCAGTAACCACTTTCATAATGATGGAATGCATAATGCCAGATTATCATAACCACATAGCCAAGGCCTCATGCCAAGACTACAGATAAGATTTTGTCAAGGCCTTGTGCCAAGACACTAGTTTGTCTCATGAGACCTACCGATGCATCGAGGAGCTATAGCGGGCTCCACCCATCACATATTAAGTCCAATGCATTCCCTTATGAAAAGGTTTAAACATAATATAAAAATTCGTATTAAAACTAGCATACGAAATGTCAATACTTTCACCATAAACCATGAATGGTATAAAAATAGCACATATATAGTCAAACATACCACAAAACCATAAATACAACATAGAAGTTTTGTATCATAATAAATCAATTTCACATAAGCGTAAAATCCATCAAAGGATGTTGACATAGATGAAATCAAAACTTTTTTTAGAGAAATATCTCTTTTTATTTTGAAATAATTTAATAGCCATATAAAATAAATCCTTTTCTTTGAAAATATTCTTATAAGCTTGTAAGGGAAGCTTCGACAATTTTATAACGGCAGAAAATATCCACACCGCCGTATAAGTTAAAAAAACATTCTTACCTTAATTCTGTCGAAAAGGTTAAAAAGCACCTTGTTTGAAAGATGGCGGAAATATTCCTTTATAAAACTCTTATAAAAAGTCAAACAAGGGTATAAATGACTTTAACCCATATTCTTGTAAATGGTAAAAAATATTTTGAAATACATTTTGAAGAAACATGGATGCGGATGATAAAGAGATCCCAGTAGATAATTACGTAAAAACAACCTCAGATAATGAAGAGATTGTGAAATAACACTTACCTTGTACTTTTCCTTGGTTGGGGTAGGTTAACCTCCTGTATAATGGTGAAATAAATGTTATTAAATTATACAATAATAATATACATTAATATGATATCATATATGATCTTTTAACATTGATTTGTTAATAATATCTTAGTATTATCATTGTTTCGGGTGTTAACTTACTCGTTTTCTTTTATATGTTTTGTTACGTATGCCATGTTTTTAATGGATAGGTTTTATCATAATAATATCTAGAATGATATAAAGTCCTTAGATACTATTATTAATCAGAAAATGGTAATTATACTTGAATGGATATGATAGAGAATGAATCTAATCACGTTCGTGGAGACGGTAGTCCGTACGTACGCACGAGCGACGATATCATTCTTTTGATTAAAATAATATATAAATGGATGGAATATCATATATACAGAATAATTAACATGTTATATTTTTTATTTACATGAGTTACACATCATTATTATACCCATCCAAATAATAATATATTTAATAACAATTACACCACGACGTGGAGACGGTAAGCCGTACGTACGCACGTATGGTGACATATTATTCAAAGGGTGGATAGAATACTGAATATGGTTGTAAAATATTTATAATAACATCACAGTATATATAAGATACTGGAGTTATTATTTTAGAATGGTAGTAACAAAGAAAGAATAAGTGGAAGAAGAAAGGAACTTTAAAAGGGGTGGTGAAAACATTATCTCTTCTTCGGGTTCTTCCTTTTGATTTGATCAAAAGGGCTCCTTAGGTTGGCTTTCGGATCAAACTAAGGCCTGTAGGATGTAGTGAAGGAAGTTGGAAGAGTATTTGGGCAGATTTTGGCTGAACGAAAAGGATTTGAAGGTGTGAAGAAATGAGAAGGAGGAGTGCCCTTTTATAAGAGGGGTGAGGGGCACCTTTGGAAAATCTAGAAATATTAATTTATAATAAATTAATATTCGGTTTCTAATGGCTTAAAAGTTTATTATTCAAAGGTTAAGGTGGGGAAAGGTCTCAAACCACTCAAAAATATAATTTAGACAGGTTTGGGTACTTATATTAACCTTATCTTTAAGTATTAACTCTAATTTAATTAGTTTCACTTTTACAATGTCTCTTTGTATTTTTATATTACATGTTTAATAAACTTACTATATACATCCAAGAGACCCCCAAGTGGTTCATTAATAATAAACCTATTATGAGATAATTATCTTGTCTGAACCTTATATTTTTAGGAATTTAATATCAATTAATAATATAATAATTGTTTTAAAAAACTCTTTTATGTCAATTTTGACACTATTAAATAATTGATTTTTTTGAAACTCATAACAGAATGGTTACTTCTAAAAAAGTTAATTTAATGAATCCTAACATGTCATATTATCCTAGAAAATAATTTTAATTTATTAAAATTCTCAAATTATATTTATTTGGGAATTTATAATATCAATTATTTTAATTTGTCACAATTATGGTAATTACGATATCATCATTGTGTCATAAATAAATTAAATTATTTAAAGTCTAAAAATTATAAATAAAATATCATTATGTAGTAAATAGTTTTAGCTTTCTAATGAATATTTATAGTCGAACATAAAACATATATAACCTTATTTAAAAATTGTTTTTCTAAAAGATATATGCTTCTGTCATTTTTGTATTCATTTTAACTTAATTAAAATAAAGTGTCCCTATCACCTACAAGTGGCTCCATGGGGTCCCAAAATCGACTCAAAGATGCCTATGGTCGAACATGTATCAACCAATAAGTCTAGGACACGTTTTAGGGTAATTTAGTATTATTATAATATTATTTTTTATCCCTTATTTACCATATTTACCTTTAACCATGGTAAATAAAATATTTACCGCAGTAATTATTCAAAATGTCTAAAAATAAAAGTTACCTATTTACTCAATTTTAATATCCTAATTCCAAATATGGAATCCATTTTTCAAAATTCAAAACACAGAAGTGGTAGAAATTAATTTAAAATTAATTCCCGTTGTTAAAACAAAAAGCGTGTTTTTAAGAGATAATAACTATCAAAAGATTGACACTTGTTTATGTCCAGTTTAATTGTAAAATTATATCCAATGAACAAAATTGTAATAAATGGTAAAAATATATTCGAAATATACATTAAAACCACTCAATAATATAATTTATCACTATAAATTATTTTGATTAAAAAAGTTGTTTTTAAGTATTTTTCACTATTCTTAAAAATTTGAAGTTCTCAGAAAAATACCAAAAATTCAACTTAGGATAATTTCGATATTCCGAATCCAAAAATGAAGTCCATTTTGAAATATAAAATATATATAATATCAAAAAGTATGTATTACTATTCATAACGGCTATTTTGATTAGTTGGGGTGTGTTAGAACTCGATGTTGCGTACAATACACGCTATCACATTATTCAAAGAGAAGCGTACCGTAGAAGCTTGGGGTGTTACAGTCTTTCAATGGATTGGTCCATGTGGAATGGTAGTCTAAACTAGGTATTTCATTAAAATTTTTGTACGATCCATATTGATATTTAGGGGGTTATGGGGGGAGGAGATAATAATGCCATAATTTTAGGGGTATATATTAGTAGGTTTCTGGAAAACAATTCATTATGATAATACTTAATTCATGGTGGGTGGTTATAAATCATGTTGTGAATATTATCCTTATTTTATGGTATTTGGATATTATTTGACATGATTTACTTCTATTACGAGATTTAAGGTGATCCTATGGGAAATTATAGAAAAATTATAGGTATTGGTGTGTTAACAGGAAGAGAAATAGAGGTGTAAAATTTATATTAAAGGATTGGAAAACCATTTAGCAACTGTAAATCCCTTTCTAGACACCTTCCTATGAAAGTCACACTATTGGATAACATCCTTCAAAACAATATAAAATTGAATAAATTCCAAATTTATGAAATATTCACCACCTTGATTGATATAACATTCAATGTTACTGTTTATACTAATTAATGAGTAATCAAGTGGATTCTTAGGGTTTTATGATGATTTATCACATTAAACTATAGAATTATTAATTTTTATGTTTCATTTTTTATAGATAATAACTCACAATAAGACCTTGGTAAATCATATAGAGAGATATATAGTTAATTTTCTATAAGGTAGGCCTTACAGAGATCCTACTATAATCTAGTTGGTTTTTATGACTATTAAACTATAGGTTAGGTAGAAGAGTGGTTAAAATATCAAATGATGGATCATAATCAATACATTATTTGGTAAAATAAACTATCCTTTACTTCTGACCGAGGGTATTAAGAACCCGAATAATGGTTTGAAAATATCAAACAGTTATTTAGTTTTCTTTTAAACATATTATAATTTGAAGGTTAAATTCACCACTTACATGATGGAGGAATCGATTTAAAAGAGGAATATGCAAATCAAGCATGTCAATCTATGTGAGGATATTACATATGATACCTTTAAAAGGTTGATCAATAAGAAGTGTTAATTTGATATTAAAGATAGAAAAGGACATAAAGTTAATCACATTGAAGTAAGGTAATAAATTTTTTGAGGAATATTCCACTCAGTTTGGTGAGTTGGTAAAATATTCGCATGATATACATGTGAATTATTATCATAAGGAATAATTTTCTAGATGGGTTTTATACTAGAGGATAGGTCAAGGATTTTCCTTTTCTATCTACCTACCTATGTTAAGGTAATCAATAATACAATAATTTTCAAGGATGATATAGAAGGGTGAACCACCACTTGAGGTTCTATTATCGTTCCAAGATGTCATCAATGATATAAATCAATGTATAAGAGGACATGAACGAAATCTAAAAGATTTAATATTGGGTGTCTTCAAAGCCCACCTTATTCCACTCTCATGAACCCATCCAGATGTAAACTATAAATGTTTTTCCAATGATGGAAGATAATTCATTATAATCATGATTGCAAACATTCTATAAAGTTTTTACATTCATATTGGAGTATGGGAATCCTATGATTTGATTCCAATAATCATTCTCAGAGTAGTAGAATGGGATCTTCTAACACTAGAAGAACTCATGTGTAGTCATTTTCATTTAAAAACGATACTTATCATTCCTATAGGCAAGATAAATGTAGTTAGATGAAAGGGGACTATAACTTTAGTAACAAATAATAAATTGGACCTAAATTCTTGTTCATATTTTGGATAGAACACATACCTATAGTATCATGAGATTTCCTAATAACTGTTAACGATATAGGGTCTATTACTACTTCTATACATTTGGATTTATTTGGAATAGCTATATCATTTTCCTTTATTTCATTTATGTTGATTGTTTTATTGGGTATGAAATCTGTGTTGATATTGTATGTATTGGATCTATGAACTATGTTGGGAAGGGATTAGAAGAAAGGTTTCAAGTGTCCTTCATTCCATGTGATAGTCATCCGTATTGTTATAGTATAATATGTTTCAGTTTATGATTGAATTATATTATCTTGTATTTTTTATCTTTGGAAAAAATTAGTATCCCTAATGTTATGAAAAACTGATTTCCCTAGAAAGGGGTTTCCCTTTAACTAGATATAAATGGCCATGTTTTACAAGGCGATTGGGAACCATGATTTGGAAGGTCATGAACAATAATTCTAGAGTTATATTTATCTTATATTATATTTCAATAGAAATCTTGGATTTTATTATAGATAATATATATTTTCATCTTCCTCTAGTACTGGATAGGAATACTGAGGTTTTTAATATTTTCTTTTTTACAATACTTTTGAAGTGAGAGGTGGAATTATCTATCATCTTTCTTCTAAGGAAAAGTTATATGTCCTTACCATCTTATTGAATAACTCCCACCAATCTTCATGAATTAAAATTATAGCTTGGAGATCTTAAGAATAAAGGGTTTATATATCCAAATGTTTTATTAGGGGAAACGTTGGTTCTCTTTTCAATGAAGGTGGATAGAAGTTTTTGAATTTTAATAGATTATTAGGATCATAATTAATTTTCTGTCCGTAATAGATTCCCACAAACTTGGATTAATGATATCATTAATAAAATCATGACAGTTGGATGGTTTTCTAAAATTAAACTCATATGAAGGTACCATCAGTTGAAAGTGAAGTATGAGGATATTTTAAAAAAAATTATTTCTGGGGTATGTATGACCATTACGAGTTTCTTATTATCATTTTTTTGTTTTGAACACTCAACATTTTTTCACAAAATTAATGATACGAATATTATTTTGATACATCAAAACATGTTATGTGTTATTTTTTCATGATAAATTCATTTACTCATTGATGGATAAGGACCACTGGGACCATCTGAACATTAATTTAAGATCATTAAAAGACAATTTGTTACATGATATTTTACCCAAGTTTCATTTCTAGATTTAATAAGTTACTTTTTAGGCCATGTGATCCCTAAAAAGGATTTTTGTTGGATCGTGAAATGATCTATGAAGTGATTCCTTAGAAAATAAGAATGATTGTTTTTTAGATAATATGATATTTTGGTCTGGTCAAATATTTTAGTAATATTTTCTTTGATATCCTTATACATGCACCTCCTTTGATGGATTTTATTGAAAATAGGGGAAAATTTGAATGTAATATAAAATTTCATAGGTATTTGAATAATTAAAATAAATTTTTTCATTTATTTCCAATCAAATTATTCTAAATATTAAAAAGTGAAATATATATAATATGATTTTTTAGTTATGGTTTTGGGGTGTGTTTGGATGCATAATGATCATGTCATAGAGTATGGGTTGTACATTACACCCCATCGAGAAGAATAACCCCCATGAACTGGAGGTGGAAAATATATGTAAGAGTTGAAAATTTGGGACTAAAGTATCTTTAGGAAAAATTTCATAGAATATAATAATAAAATAAATCTAACGTATATTTTCTACCAGAACGACATAAAACCTTAAGAAGTGTTACAAGGATGATAATCTTCATTTTTTTACATAGATATGTTTTAAAACATGGGAAAATGGATTGTGGTATCAACTGCATTTAGATGGAAGTATCCAAATATGGATGTCAGAGAATTTGATTAAAATAGGAATTTGATGATTCTTTTCACTAAGATATGTTTAGAGGTGAATCAGTAATATGATATGCATTCTTATCTGGAGTGAATATCAAATCTTATTTTGTTTATTATATTTAGAAATATCCATAAAGTGATCTTTTAAACGATTTTATAAATTTAATAACAAATGGTAGGGTGACTTTGACTGATTCATCTATACCTTCTGATAGATGAATTTTCTTATGTATTATTTTGGTGCTTCCTTTGACCATGATGTAGTAGGTGATGAAATATGGATACCCTACAAGTTAGGTGATAAACGCCGTTGTTACCAAAATATTCAATAAACTCAAACTACGTTATTATTAGCTAGATAGAATTTTTAATTTATCTAAATTTATTTTTTAGTGCATTTTTAAAATATAATGGTTTCTCATTATATTAATCCACTATTATTATAATCACTTCCCATACATGTGTGAAAGAAGGATTAAATATATAAGTATTTTTTATCAACTTACCTAAGTTTTTTGGTATAAAGAATTCTAGTTTGGTTATTATAAACTATTTGAAAGAATTATCCAATTTCAATCTTATAAATGAGATGACCATAGTTGAGAAGATTCAATATCATTGTTTCAAAATGATCATGAATATTAATGGAGGGATATCAACTAAAGTTCATAATCGATACACACAATACTTCTAGATCCTAGAAGGATCTTTTGGAGGCAAAGGGATTCTAGTTGAATTAAATCATGATGAATCACCCACAGTTGTATAATCATATCAAATGATTGATTAATATTATTGAAGATATATTTTGATAATATTTTTTTGATTTTGGGGTCCCATATGAGATACATTTGTAATGCCCCGACCCCAGTTACCTAGATTTGGTGCATTTTTACATAACATTTGCAAGATCACAAGAAAGATCAAATCTCAAAAGACCGATTGGTTTAGTAGCCTTGGAAACACTAGATATATTCATAAAGTTTTACATTACATCATAAAGTGAAAAAATACTACAACAACATATTTTTTCCATAGTCCACACTACTATCCCCTCATAATATCCCTGCAGGTGATTCATAATTTACTTCTTCACATCCTGGGGAAAATAAAACATAGAAAATGGGTGAGCTCAAATGCGTATTAAGGATAAAAATATAGCAGAAAATTTCATAAATAAGAATTAACATTTAAGGCAGTGTTTAACTAAAACAAAAGCCTTTTAAACTTGAACTTCAACATATTATGACAAAAATAAAATGAAATAATGGAATTTACTCATTCACATGGATATTCTACTAATCGAATAATCACATGCAATATCAATTACCACTTTCATAATGATGGAATGCATAATGTCAAACTATCATAACCACATAGCCAAGGCCTCGTGCCAAGACTACAAATAAGATTTTCCCAAGTCCTTGTGCCAAGACACTAGTTTGTCTCATGAGACCTACCGATGCATCGAGGAGCTGTAGCGGGCTCCACCTGTCACATATTAATTCCAATGCATTCGCATATGAAAAGGTTTAAACATAACATAAACATTAATTTTAAAACTAGCATACGAAATGTCAATACTTTCATGATAAACCATGAATGGTATAAAAATATCACATCCACAGTCAAACATTTCAAAAATACTTCAATACAATATAGAAGTTTTTTATCATAATAAATCAACTTCAAATAAGCATAAAATCTATCAAAGGATGTTGACATAGATGAAATCAAAACTCTTACTAGAGAAATATCTCTTTCTATTTTGAAATTATTTAAGAGTCATATATTTATAAAATAAAACATTTTCTTTGAAAATATTCTTATAAGATTGTAAGGGATGCTTCAAAGATTTTATAACGGCGGAAAATAACCACACCCGCCGTATAAGTTAAAAAAATTCTTACCATAATTCTGTTGAAAATGTTAAAAATGACCTTTTTTGAAAAAGACGGAATGATTTCTCTATAAAACACTTATAAAAGACAACAAGGGTATAAATGAATTTATACCATAGTCTCTAAAATAGAAATAATGATTTGAAATACATTTTTAAGAAACAAGGATGTGGATGATAAAGAGGTCCCAGTAGATAATCACGTATAAACAACCTCGGATAATGAAGAGATTGCGAAATAAACCCTTACCTTGTACTTTTCCTTGGTTGGGGGTATGTTAACCTCCTTTATAATTCTGAAATAATTGTTATTAAATTATAAAAGAATCATATAAATTAATATGATATCATATATGATCTTTTAACATTGATTTGTTAATAATATCTTAGTATTATCATTGTTTCAGGTGTTAACTTACTCATTTTATTTTATATGTTTTGTTACATAAGCCATGTTGGTAATGGATAGATTGTATATTATTAATATCCAAAATGATATCAAGTCCTTAAAAATTATTTTTTAATCATCAAATGATAATTATACTTGAATGTATACGATGGTGAATGAATCTCATCGCGTTCGTGGAGACGATAGTCTGTACGTACGCACAAGCGACAATATCATTTTTTTATATTAAAATAATATATAATTGGATGGTATATCATATATGAAGAATTATTATCATGTTATATTTATTATTTACATTAATTTTAAATCATTATTATACTCATCCAAATAATAATTTATTGAATAACAATCACACCACGATGTGGAGACGGTAAGCCGTACGTACGCACGTATGGTGACATGTTATTTAAAAGATGGATAGAATACTGAATATGGTTGCACAATATTTATAATAAAATCCAAGTATATATAAGATACTGGAGTTATTATTTTAGAATGGTAATAACAAAGGAAGAAGAAGTGGAAGAAGAAAGGAACTTGGAAAAGGGTGCTGAAATCATTACCTCTTCTTCGGGTTCTTCCTTTTGATTTGATCAAAAGGGCTCTTAGGTTGTCTCTCTGACTAATGGAAGGCCTCTAGGATGAAGTGAGGGAATTTTAGAAAGTATTTGGGCAGAGTTTGGCCGAACCAAATGGCTTTGAAGGTGTGAGTTAATGAGAAGGTGGAGTTCCCTTTTATAAGAGCGGTGAGGGGAACCTTTGGAAAAGCTAGAAATATTATTTTATAATAAATTCATATTCGGTTTCTAATGGCACCAAAGTGGATTATTTAAATTTTAAGGTGTGGATAGGTCGAAAACAAGACAACCAATAGAATTTATACAGGTTTGGGTCATTATACTAACTTTATCTTCAATTATTAACTCTTAGTTAATTAGTTTCACTTTTACAATGTCTCTTTGTATTTTTATATTATATTGTTAATAAACATACTATATACATCCAAGAGACCCCCAAGTGGACCATTAATGACACCCCTATCATTATATAAGTCTCTTGGCCGAACCATAGATTTTTAAGAATTTAATATCAACTAATAATATTATATTATTTTTAAAAACTCTTTTATGTCAATTTTTACACTATTCAATAATTTATTTTTGTAAAAATCATAACAGAATGATTACTTCGAACAAAGTTTATTAAATAATTCCTAACATTTCATATTAACCTATAAAATTAGTTTAATTAATAAATAGTTTCAAATTATATTTATTTGGGTATCTACAATATCAATAATTTTAATTGTTCACTATTATGGTAATTACTTCATCACCATTGTGTCATAAATACATTAACTTATTTAATGTCTAAAAATTATAATTAAACTACGATTATGTAGGAAATATTGTTAGATTTATAATTAATATTTATAGTCTAAAATCCAACATATATAACCCTATGTAAAAATTGTTTTTCTAAAGGATATATGCTTGTGTCATTTTTGTATTCATTTTAACTTAACTAAAATAAAGTGTCCCTATCACTTACAAGTGGCACCATGGGGTCCAAAAATCGACAAAAAGATGCCCATGGTTGGAAATTTATCAACCAATAAATTTAAGACACGTTTTTGGGTAATTGGTATTATTATAATATTATTTTTAACCCTTATTTACCGGATTTACCCTTTAACCATGGTGAATAAAATATTTACCGAAGTAATTATTCAATTTGTCTAAAAATAAAAGTTAACTATTTACACAATTTGAAAATACTGATTCCAAATATGGAATCCATTTTTCCTAATTCAAAACACATAAGTGGCAGAAATTAATTTAAAATTAATTCCCACTGTAAAAAAAAGCGTTTTTTTAAGATATAATAACTATCAAAAGATTGACACTTGTTTATGTTGGGTTTAATTGTGAAATTATTTCCAATTACCAAAATTGTATTAAATGGAAAAATTATATTCTAAATATATTTTAAAACCAATCAAATTCATAATTTATCACTATTAATTATTTTGATTAAAAAAAGTTGTTTTTAATTAAAATTTAGTAATTTTCACTATACATAAAAATATTAAATTATCCGAAAAGTACAAAAATTTCACCATAGGATAAATTCGATACCTCGAATCCAAAAATGAAGTCCATTTTGAGAGATAAAATTTATAAAATTTCAAAAACTAGGTATTACTATTCATAATGGCTAGTTTGATCGGTTGTGGTGTGTGTTAGAACTCGATGTTGCGTACAACACACGCTATTGCATTATTCAAAGAGAAGCATACCGTAGAAACTTGGGGTGTTACATTCTCCCCTCCTTCAAATAATTTCGTCTTCGAAATTTCTAGAATACTATCACATGAAAAGACTCGGGTGGTTCTTCATCATAAGTTCCTCGGGTTCCCAAATTGCCTCTTCCATCTTATGGTTTCTAAACAAAACATTTACCAGACACATCGTCTGGTTTCTCAGTACTTGTTCCCTCGTATCAATAATATTGATGGGTTTTTTCGCAATAAGACAGATCAGGTTCCAGTTCTAATTCCTCATACGTGAGTACATGCGTTGGGTCAGGCATGCATTTCCTCAACAGAGATATGTGGAACACTTCGTGAACTTTGGAGAGACTTGGCGGAATTGCCCATCGGTAAGCTACAGCCCGAATTCATTCCAGAATTTCGAAAGGTCCGATGTACCTAGGACTCAAATTACCTTTTTTACCAAAACCAATGACTCCCTTCCATGGATATACCTTCAGGAAAACATGATCACCGACTTGAAATTCGAATTCCTTCTTTCGATTATTAGCATATTTCTTCTGCCTACTTTGAGCTGCTTTGACGTGATTTTGGATTACCTTCACCTTTTCCATCGTTTCCTCCACTAGTTCTGGGCCTACAAGTTTTCATTCACCAATGTCATCCCAACAGGTTGGTGTAAAACATCTCTTTCCGTATAACGCTTTATATGGTGTCATCTGAAGACTTTAATGGAAGCTATTGTTATAGGAAAATTCTTCCAGAGGTAAATATTGATCCCACATACCCTGAAAGTCAAGTGAGCAGGATCTCATTATGTCTTCTAAGGTTTGAATAGTTCATTCTGATTGTCCATCTATTTGAGGGTGGTAGGAAGTTCTCAAATGAAGCTCAGTATCCAAGGATTTCTGAAGACTTTTCCAGAATCTTGAAGTAAAACGGGGATCACAATCAGAAACAATCAATAGGGGTACTCCATGAAGTCTCACAACTTCATCAATATATAGTCTTTCTAGATGTTCCAGTGGTAGATATTCTCTTATAGCAAGAAAATGTGCTGACTTGGTAAGATGATCAACAATGACCCATATTTCATCATTCCTTCTAGGTGTCTATGGTAGCCCCATGACAAAGTCCATCGTAATATTGTCCCATTTCCACTCCGATATGGGAAGAGGTTGCATGACTCCTCCAGGCTGTGGCTTTCCAGCTTTCACTTGTTGAAAAACCATATATCTTGACACAAAATCAGAAATCTCCCTCTTCATGTTGTCCCACCAAAAATGTTCCTTCACATCTCTATACATTTTGGTGCTCCCAGGGTGTCTAGAGAAATTGGAACTATGAGCATCATCCAACAATTCCCTTTTTAGATCAGGTATATCGGGAACACAAATTCTGTTCCCGAATTTCAAAATTCCATCTTCATACACAAAGTCTCTCAATCTCCCATCATTCAATGCTTTAATATCCTTTTTAAATTCTTCATCATCCGTCTGAGAACTCTTAATCCTCTCTAGTAAAGCTGGTTTGGCAACCATTTGAAAAATCATTGATGTTTCACCTTCCCTGGTTATTCCCATGTCCATATTCACTAGATCCATGAAAATTAGATCCCTTTCAATTCTCATATTGTTCAAAACTCCATGGTCATTTCTGGTCCAAGCATCTTCCACCTTTTTTGCCTTCCCCGGGTGGTAGTGTATCGTGAAATCATAATCCTTCAGTAATTCAAGTCATCTCCTTTGCCTCATGTTGAGTTATTTTTGTGAGAACATATACTTCAAACTCTTGTGATCAGTATAAATCTCACATTTTTCACCATAAGGGTAGTGCCTCCATATCTTCAAAGCAAAGATCACACATGCTAACTCGAGATCATGAGTAGGATAGTTTTGCTATTGAATTTTCAACTGTCGTGATGCATAAGCAATAACCCGATCATTCTGCATAAGGACACAACCAAGTCCTTTTTCGATGCATCACTATAAATAACGAACCCATCATTCCCCGATGGTAGAGTCAATATAGGAGCATTGACTAATATTATCTTCTGTTCTTCGAATAATTTTTCACACTCTTTTGCCCAAACGAATTTAACCCATTTACGTGTGAGCTTCGTTAATGGGTTAGCCAATCGGGAAAAATTTTGGACGAAACGTCGATAATAACCTGCCAATCCAATAAAACTGTGTATCTCAGTTATACTTGTAGGTTTTATCCATTCTTGGATTTCCTTGGTCTTAGAAGGATCAACAGAGATTCCAACTTTAGAGACAATATGTCTAAGGAAAGAAATATCAGGAAGCCAGAATTCGCACTTTCTAAACTTCCCATATAATTCATGTCTTCTCAGAGTCTTCAAGATAATGCGCAAGTGATTTTCATGATCTTCGTAGCTTTTGGAGTATAACAAGATTTCATCAATAAATACCACCACAAATTCATCAAGATATTCCTTGAAAACACTATTCATCAAATCCATGAATACAGAGGGTTCATTAGTCAATCCAAAAGGCATTACAGTAAACTCGTAATGCCCGCACCTGGTTTGAAATGCTGTCTTCGAAATGTCATCCTTCTTTACACACAACTGATGGTATCCAGATCGATGGTCAATATTTGAAAAGTATTGAGCTCCATGTAGTTGGTCAAATAAATAATCAATGCGAGGTAGGGGATACTTGTTCTTTATTGTTATAGCATTGATCTCCCTATAGTCGATACATAACCTCATTGATCCATCTTTCTTTTTAACAAAAAGAATAGGGGCTCCCCATGGAGAAACACTAGGGTGAATAAATCCCTTATACTCAATTCTTATAGTTGTTTCTTTAGTTCAAATAATTCTACAGTGTCCATTCTATAAGGGTCCTTCGATATAGGCCTTGATCGAGGAATTAAATCAATGGAAAACTCAACTTCCCGTTCTGGAGGATGTCCAGGTAAATCTTCTAGAAATACATCTACATATTCATTCAGAACAGGTACATCCTCTATTTGAACATTCCTTTCATCACCCACATTAATTTCATTCTCTTCCTACCCAATAATTTAATTATTTGAGTTACTAGGGGTGGATCTAGATAAGAATTATGTGGTGACGATTCTTCTCTAAAGATAAGGTGTTCTTTATCATCATCATCAAAAATCGTAACCTCCTTCTTCTTACAATAAATCTTCACATAATAATCCAAAAGCCAATCCATACTAAGGATTATATCAAATTCAATCATAGGTATGACGATGAGATCAGCGGATAAAGAACATTTATGTGCTTTAATGGGGATTGATTCACAAAACATTGTTGCAATGATACATCCCTTAAGAGTTTTAACTAACCAATCCAATATTAAATAAAATTGGAAATATATAATTTTCTTACCAAACTGGGAAGATATGTAACAATGCGATGATCCAGAATCAAATAATGAATTTACTAAACTTGAGGAAACCATTAAATTACCTTCCACCATGTCTTTTGGAGCTTCCACCTCAGTAGTAGTGATAGAAAAAGATTGGCCTTGATCCCTTGGCCTTTTCTGAGGTAACATCCCCTGACGATTAGGACATTAATTTGCATAATGTCTCATCTCCCTCCAATTGTAGCACTGAACATTGGTAGCTTCCTTCTGCCCTTTGCAATCATGAGCTTGTTGGCCTTTTTCACCACATTTGTAACAGACGCCCATTCCCTTCAAGCAAGTACCATGGTGTTTCTTCCCACATTTACCACAGGATGGGTATTCATCCATTCCCTTCTTCCCCTTATTTCCATTCCAAGATTGATCAGTATATGTCTTCTTCTCCTGCTTTTCTTTAAATTCATATGACTTAGAGAATTCCTTTTCTGTCTTGATAGCACATGAGACAATGTCTTCGTAAGACGAGAAGGATTGTGAGACTAATGCACGACGGAGAAATGGTTTTAACCCATAAAAGAAACGATCAATCTTACTTCTTGGGTTATGTATATAATCTCCAGCATACCTTGATAAACTTGTAAAGTTATCCTTATACATTGCGACATTCTCATCCTCCTTTTGTCTCAGACTCAGAAATTCCCTTCCCATATCTACTCGATGGTCACGATGAATGTGTTTTTCAAAAAACAGATCTTTGAACTCCCTCCATTCCATATTCGATACTTCATCATCTTCCTTTGTGTTTTGAATCAATGACCACCATTGATTAGCATCTCCAGTGAGGCGGTAAACTGCCATGATAACTTTTTCCCTTTCACTACTCCGCAAAGCCTGAAATATTTTCTCTATGGAATTTATCCATTCCTCAAATACTAAGGGATTTGTACTCCCATTGAATGTTGGGGGTTCTGGCCTCATGAATCGATCTAACATTGATCCTCCACCCTGTGGATCAGGGTGCTCCATATGGGTATGGTTATTATTCATAATCTGAGTGAGTTGTCCTAGTATGGTGATTAGCTGATCGGCACCAGTTGCATCACCAGCTCCACAATAATTATCTTGAGCAGGAGGGAAATCCCTACATGGAGTGCGTGTATTGATATGGTTTCCATTTCTTCCACTGGGCTCCATTTCTAAACAATGGCATAAACTAGATCAGTTTATGAATCAAAATACATAATTCCATACTTATAAAACAATTAACTTAAATTGAACTATTTATGGATATAAATCCATAATCATAAAAATGTTTTCTTTGAGGAAGTGTATAATCATAAACCCTTCATAATGATTTGTAAATAAAATGAGATTTATCCTAATCATATCCCCCGGGTGTGTCGTAACCAAGAGTGCAGCAAGGCCCATTGTCGTGCACCAGTTCCCATTCGAGTCTAGCTCAAAGCGGTGTTTTTGGGTTTTACCCCTAGGTACATCTGTGCTAGAGCCGCCTCTACCTTCTTGTATCCAGAAAGGGATGTATTGCTCGGAATACTCAAAAAATCTCTACAATACCAAAATTCAAGGAAGTTATTCTATACTAATCCTCAAAGTCCATCTTATGTCTATTTTCTCTAATCAGAGTTTATCTAAATTTAGCTTCCAATGTTTGTACTAAACTTCCTCTGATACCAACTGTAACGCCCCGACCCCAGTTACCTAGAGTCGGTGCATTATTACATAACATTGGCATGATCACAAGAAAGACCAAATCTCGAAAGACCGATTGGTTTAGTAGCCTTGGAAACACTAGATATATTTATAAAGTTTTACATTACATCATAATGTGAAAATATACTACAAAAATATATTGTCTCCATAGTCCACACTATTATCCCCTCATAATATACCTGCAGGTCATTCATAATTTACTTCTTCACATCCTGGGAAAAAAAAACATAGAAAAGGGGTGAGCTCAAATTCCTAGTAAGGATAACAATATAGCGGAAACTTTCATAAATAAGAATAAACATTTAAGACAGTGTATAACTAAAACAAAAGCCTTTTAAACATGAACTTCAACCTAGTATGGAAAAAATAAAATGAAATAATGCCATTTACTTATTCACATTGATATTCTACTAATCAAATAATCACATGCAATATCAGTAACCACTTTCATAATGATGGAATGCATAATGCCATACTATCATAACCACATAGCCAAGGCCTCATGCCAAGACTACAGATAAGATTTTGTTAAGGCCTTGTGCCAAGACACTAGTTTGTCTCATGAGACCTACCGATGCATCGAGGAGCTATAGCGGGCCCCACCCATCACATATTAAGTCCAATGCATTCCCATATGAAAAGGTTTAAACATAATATAAAAATTAGTATTAAAACTAGCATACGAAATGTCAATACTTTCACCATAAAGCATGAAAGGTATAAAAATAGCACTTCCACAGTAAAAAATATCACCAAAACTTCAATAAAATATAGAAATTTTTCATCATAATAAATCAACTTCAAATAAGCGTAAAATCCATCAAAGGATGTTGACATAGATGAAATCAAAACTCTTTTTAGAGAAATATCTATTTCTATTTTGAATTCATTTAAGAGTCATATATTTATAAAATAAAATATTTTCTTTGAAAATATTCTTATAAACATGTAAGGGAAGCTTCAAAGATATTATAATGGTGGAAAATAGCTGCACCCGCCGTATAAGTTAAAAAAACAATCTTACTTTAATTTTGTCGAAAATGTTAAAAATGACCTTGTTTAGAAAATGACAGAAAGATTCCTTTATAAACCACTTATAAAAGTCTACAAGGGTATAAATAAATTTATACCATAGTCTCTAAAATAGAAATAATGATTTTAAATACATTTTTAAAAATCATGGATGGGGATGATAAAGAGGTCCCAGTAGATAATCACGTATAAACAACCTCAGATAATGAAGAGATTGCGAAATCAACCCTTACCTTGTACTTTTACTTGGTTGGGGGTAGGTTGACCTCCTGTATAATGGTGAAATAATTGTTATTAAATTATACAAGAATCATATACATTAATATGATATCATATATGATCTTTTAACATTGATTTGTTAATAATATCTTAGTATTGTCGTCGTTTCACGTGTTAACTTACTCGTTTTCTTTTATATGTTTTGTTATGTAAGACATGTTTGTAATGGATAGGTTGTATCTTATTCATTTCCATAATTATATCAAGTCCTTAAAAATTATTTTTAAATCATCAAATGATAATTATACTTGAATGGATACAATGGAGAATGAATCTCATCGCGTTCGTGGAGACGGTAGTCCGTATGTACGCACGAGTGACAATATCATTATTTTGATGTTAAAATAATATACAATTGGATGGTATATCATATATAAAAGATTATTATCATGTTATATTTATTATTTACCTTAATTATAAATCATTATTATACCCATCCACATAATAATTTATTGAATAACAATTACACCACGACGTGGAGACGATAAGTCGTACGTACGCACGTATGATGACATGTTATTCAAAGGATGGATAGAATACTGAATATGGTTGTACCATATTTATAATAACATCATAGTATATATATGATACTGGAGTTATTATTTTATAATGGAAATAACAAAGGATGAAGAAGTGGAAGAAGAAAGAAACTTGCAAAAGGGTGGTGAAATCATTACCTCTTTTTCGGGTTCTTCCATTTGACTTGATCAAAAGGGCTCTTAGGTTGTCTTTTTGACTAAAGGAAGGCCTATAGGATGAAGTGAGAGAACTTGAGAGAGTATTTGGGCAGAGTTTGGCCGAACCAAAGGGCTTTTATGGTGTGATTTAATGAGAAGGGGGAGTTCCCTTTTATAAGAGGGGTGAGGGGCACCATTGGAAAAGCATGAAATATTATTTTATAATAAATTAATATTTGGTTTATAATGGCTCAAAAGTGGATTATTTAAATTTTAAGGTGTCTATAGGTCTAAAAACACAAAACCAATAGAATTTAGATAGGTTTGGGTCATTATAATAACCTTATCATTAAGTATTAACTCTTAGTTAATTAGTTTCACTTTTACAATGTCTCTTTGTATTTTTATATTATATTGTTAATAAACATATTATTTACATTCAATCGACACCAAGTGGTCCATTAGTGATACAAATATTACGATATAAGTCAATTGGCCGAAAAATGAATTTTTCGGAATTTAATATAAATTATTAAAATAATATTTATTTTAAAAACACTTTTTTGTCAATTTTGACACTATTCAATAATTGAGTTTTGTAAAAATCATAACAGAATGAATAATTCAAAAAAGGTTTATTAAATCATTCCTAACATGTCATATGAACCTATAAAAGTAGTTTAATTTATATAAAGTCTCAAATTATATTTATTTGGGTATCTACAATATCAATCATTTTAAATTTTCACTATTATGGTAATTACTACATCACTATTGTGTCATAAATAAATTAAAGTATTTAATGTCTAAAAATTATAAATAAAATACCATTTTGTCGGAAATCTTGTTATATTTCTAATGAATATTTATAGTCAAAAATTAAACATATATAACACTATGTAAAAATTGTTTTTCTACAGGATATATGCTTGTTTCATTTTTGTATTCATTTTAACTTTATTAAAATAAAGTGTCCCTATCACTGACAAGTGGCACCATGGGGTCCCAAAATCGACCCAAAGATTCCCATGGTCAGACATTTATCAACCAATAATGTTAGGACACGTTTTAGGGAAATTTATTATTATTATAATATTATTTTTTTACACTTATTTACCAGATTTACACTTTAACCATGGTAAATAAAATATTTACCGAAATATTTATTCAAAATGTCTAAAAATAAAAGTTACCTATTTACACAATTTGAACATCCTGATTCCAAATATGGAATTCATTTTTCCAAATTCAAAACACAAAAGTGGCAGAAATTAATTTAAAATTAATTCTCGTTGTCAAAACAAAAAGCGTGTTTTTAAGATATAATAACTATCAAAAGATTGATACTTGTTTATGTTCGGTTTAATTGTGAAATTATGTCCAAATACCAGCATTGTATTAAATGGTAAAAATATATTCTAAATATACTTTAAAACCACTCGAATTCATAATTTGTCACTATTGATTATTTTGATTAAAAAAAGTTGATTTTAATTAAAATTTACTAATTTTCACTATTCATCAAAATATTAAAGTAATCTGAAAAGTACTAAAATTTCACCTTAGGCTAAATTCGATACTCCGAATCCAGAAATGAATTCCATTTTGAGAGATAAAATTTATAAAATTTCAAAAATTACGTATTAATAATAATAACGGCTAGTTTGATCAGTTGTGGTGTGTGTTAGAACTCGATGTTGCGTACAACACACGCTATTGCATTATTCAAAGAGAAGAATACTACAGAAGCTTGGGGTGTTACAACATTAATTAGTGGTTAAGTTCATTTATAATAATATTTATGAAACATTGAAAAATATGGATCCCTTTAAATATATTTATCTCTGGTCACGATAATCCCATCATTGTTGGAAAAAATATGTGATCATTCATTTATAGGCCCTATAATTTTCAAATAGATGATAGATAAATTGAAACTAACTCAAAAATGATTGGTGATAGGTTAATGTTTCTAGAAATCATATTTTGATAAATTTTTTCATCTTTTTTAGTTCATAATTGGTGATCAGCTATTTTACAAAAATATTATTCTCGCATTGGGAATTATCAATTGGATATGTATGGTCAACTGATTCCAGAGTATGTCATTTTATTTCATGTAGTAGGTTTTCTCAGTATTATTTATTATTGATTAGCTTTACCTTCTCAATTGAAATTCACCAATGATGTGTTTCATGTATCCCAAATAAATAAGTTTTATTGAAACCCATTTCAAATAGATGAGTGGGATGTTTTTTAATTAGAAACCAACACCACCATATTTGAGTAACATATTCAAATTCTAATATTAGAATTATGTGTAGAGGGTAATTTTTAATTTTTTTGTCTATGTTTTATGTAAAAATCTCAAATATATCAATGAAACTAGGGAGTTGGAATCCCTAATGAATGAATAATGTTATCCAATTAAAGATAATAAATCATTCTAAATAATTTATGACCATGAACACAAAATACTTTTAGGGGGAATAATGTTTCAGGTTCTGGTTATATGTGACACCCTTTTTTAATTTATATGAATTAATTTTATTTATGTTATTTTTATAATTTTCATATTTTAGTGGTTTTAAAACATTAAAAATGGGAAAGTAGTTTATGGATAGTGATTAGAGAATGGTTAGATCTAACTGTGACTAAAACTATTTGATGCGGGAGAGGGAATTTAGGTAGAGACTACAATGTGGGGGTACAAATATTCCAACTATTCATCTAAACCATGAAAATAATTGAGGTCTATGTAAATCATTCCATGGTTTCCAAAATTATGAAATCAAACTATTTTAATGCTTATAAAACTAAAAAAACATTAAATTCATTCCCCTGATGAATTTTATCTCTATTGAAACTACACCATTTAATTTGAAGCACCACAGTTCGTTTCCCCACCATTGATCTCCTCCCATAAAGATCCTATGATGTTATATCATTTTTCTAGTAAAGTTTCTTAATGGAATATATTATTTTGACTCTATTTCCCAATAAATATATTCAAACATTCATTATTCTTATATTTTCTCTTCTCTTCACTTCATAGTAGGCTTTGGTGCCCATGTAAATTACTATGGTTGCAAAAAAATTATGATTTTCTAAAACCTAGTGATTATGAGGGTCCCTTTATCTCCAATATATTTTTAATTGAAGAATGTGAAATGATGCCAATATATTTGAGTTATGTTTCTATATATATTCATCATTCCATTTTCATGATTATGGAACTTGGGGTTTCTAAATCATTTTACAATTATATTATGATAATAAAATTATAAGGACTAAATTATATTTTATTCTTTGAGTTAACTGATTCTTCAAATGAAAATTCGATAATTTTATAGTTTTTATATGAAATTATTTATAAAACTAGTTTTCTCTATAAATTTTTTAGAGAAAGGATTCAAAACTGTACTTAGGTTTCAAAAATATTTCCAAGGTGGTTTTTTTGCGAAGTTATTTTTAGAAATGATAATTACAGGGGTTTACATATTTTATACCTTATAAGTATTTTTTTGTATATGTAGTTTTTGGATATTGATATTGGTTATAATTTTTATGAATATACATTAATGAATTAATTATACTTTTTGATATTTATAAAAGCGATATTATTTATCTAGTGATATTATATTTGGATGACTTACACATGTGTACCTTGGACTAATTCCTTTGAAATAGGGATGAATTACAAACTATCTTAGATTATGTACAATCTAGTACTGAGAGTAATATTCATTCCATGTCTAGGGTGTTTCAATTGAAATGTACAAGAGGCTAATTCATGGTTGGGTTTTTATTAGTACACCATCTGCCGATAGGTTTTCCTCAAGCGATGTCCTATGTTACCACATGTATTTTTTTAACATGAGGCTAGAGTCCATGTAGTTTTTTTCTAGGTAAGACTTCAGTTAGAAATATATATTGTTTAATTTAGTACCATGTTGTTTATTCTTCTATATTTCATTTTGTTATGTGTTCATTTTTCATTTTATTATTTTCCTTAAGATATGTTGGTTTTTTATAAAACCCAGGGAAGGTGTTTTCATTTACAAATTATTATCTGGTACAATAGAAAAGTTTTTTAAAAATTTTGATTCAAAAAACAGGGCTAATAGTTATAGTTGTTAATGGAATTATATATATTCGGGGTGGTATTCTAATCATATCAATCCTCACACCCTAAAACATCCTTTCAGCTTATTTAGACCTAGTTTTATTTGATATAGGTAAATGGATGGTAGATACATACTTGATTAGATATTCTTAATTACATATTAATCCATTGATTGTGTTTTGATTGGGATATGATAATGTGACACATAAAGTTGGATGTTTTTGAGTATTTTGAGTATCTAAAATGACTTATATTTTTAATTTATGTACAATACACTTTGGCCTTCAACATTTTTTCTATACTCTTATATTTTATTTTTTGTGCATTGATTTACAATTATTTTGTGGAATTACATATGGTTTTTTATTAGGTTCTTTTGTCTTATAAAGTGTTTCGTTTGGAAGTTAATTATTGTAGGATTCTTAATCAAGTGTATGGAAATCCAATAAAGTGGTATATCGTATGGTATTCGCAAGTAGAGTTCTATTTTTTCTTTTGTTGGAATTAGTGGGTGAAATCATTAATAAGGGTTTTATTTGATACCCACAATGATTGTATCAATACAATGGTGAGTAGGAGAAACATGTGCGACATGTAGTGGACCAATTTGAGTGATATGGTAGTTTTAACTAGTTAATATTGTTACATGATTGGGTAAAGTTTCATGAAATGTAGTACATTGTTAGCTAATGGATTAAGATGGGATTTTCATTTTCCATTACTAGAAATTTAAATTGATACAGATGTTGTGATATGATATATCTGTCAATAAATAGATATAGATAGGTGTGTATCACTCCTACCAAGAGGATGGATCAAGGGGGTATGGGAAAATTTCTATGCATGTATGTATATAGTATGTATCAGCAATGTAGGTTATATAATTCAACACATGAAATAAGCATCATACAAGATGTACCTAAACCAAGACATATAATGTACATGACTGTAAAAATGACTAAATTTTATTAGTTTATGGGAGGTCACTTTTTGACTCACTTGAGAAGCTCTATCCCACATAGAAGGGAGATTGTTTTTTCTGTAGTCTTACTTTGGTGATGTGACAAAAACATGGGAAACTCCATTATATATTATAAAATTGGATGATGTAGGAAATGGTCAAATATAAGGGTTTATTATTAAATACCTTATATTGTTAATTGTGTTATTATAGGGTTTATTTGTTTCTATGGATGAAATTTTGTGAATTCATGAACATACATATTTGTTTATATTTGGTTATCTATTGATGTCATCCACTATGTTTTATTCTCACACCAAACATATAGACCATGGTAAATGTGAAGAATGTATGTGGCCATGAATTTCAAGAAACTCTAAAGAATCATTTTTGGTATATAATATCTATATTTGATTTATAAGGATGTTTGAAAGGAATAAATTTTAAATTAGGTAATTTTAATTGTTTTTTAGGTTTCATAAGTTGGTTTATGGTCAGGGAACTATGAATCTTTCCCATTTCTAACATCCTATCTCATCCCATCACCCCTCGGACTTATCTAATTCATCCTATTGTGTTAAAGTTAATTAAGTGAACCCCTTGTTCACAAAATGCAGGTAAATAATAATGGATAAGAAACACCCTTTGGAGGATAGTGTTTTATTATAAAAATTATTCCTTTAAGCCAACATTCTATCAAAATTTCATCCTGAGGTATTTCTATATTGGTCATTCAAAATAATTTTACCCAAGAGTACAAAATAGAACAAAATAATCACAATAAAATTGAAAATAATCCTTTTTAATTCAATAAAATTGATAAAACAAGAAAAAAAAGTGAACGAGTGTATACCACCCAAAAGAAAGGTTGAATTTAAAATGAACTAGAACATAAATAATGGAGCACCCAAATAGAACCTTAGTGTATCTGAAAAAATCCCAAATCTAGCTAGCCAAAAAATAACTTCACACCATCAATTTTGTTTAGAATCATGGATACATACCACCATTAATGAATAAGAACATATCCCCTTCATATGTGCCCCGATGTATAAAATTTACATGTCTACCCAATGTGCGATTATATGGGGTATGTAAAATAACTAGAATGATATCACTAATACATCTTATATAACAAATAAATGAAAAAAATAAAAATATTAAATGAACTTTTAAAATCATTCCCTAATCACATGATAGTTTAAAAATAATAATAAAATCATATATCATTTTTTCCGTAGGTTGTCTTTTTTTAACAAACCATATCTAAACTCATAAAAATTCCATGAATCCATAACTAATACAAAAAATATATTTAAATTCCCAAAAACTATTTTAACCCCCTAAAATATGTCTATAATAAAAAAAATATTATATAGTCACATGTGTATTGACTACTCACACTACTAGAAACTGAGGTTTTCCCAACAGATATATACCAACAGTTTCTCCAAACCATTGGTATACTCTTAAATAAGGAAACATTTTCCAACAGTTTTTTTAAACCATTATAAATGAGTTAATATAGTTAAGATTTCCCAATGGTTTGAAAAAACCGTTACGAAATCTTTAGTTACTATAAGATATGACAATGGTTTTTAAAAACCATTATGAATGTTTTCCCCCAAATACATAGCTCCCATTTGGCCCAATTATAGACCCTAATCCAATGCTCCTCTTAAAGTTTTCTCGGCCAAAAAACTCCTTCTAGCCATATATCCATCTTCAATTAATTAATTTTTTATTTATACACATCAATTTAGTAACTGTTACGTTAGTTTTATATGTTATCCCTCTATTGTTTTTTGTTTTGATTTTGGCTAAATTAGAGTTCTTGGAATACTTAAACCTAGGATATGTTCTTATTTTTTTTATACACCTCATACATGGTAAAGGGTTTATTTATTGGGGGTGATATGGTAGTTTATATGGACTATAGTTTAGATGAAAATTGGAATTGGATTTTATATTTATAGAATTTTTTAAATGAATAATGGGAAGGGTATTGATATTGAGGATGAATTTGCTATTTGTTGGGTGAAAGATTTGAATTTTGAACACCCCCACCACCGGGGTCACCTCCCACCCCTAGATAGCCCCCACCCCCTTGGACACCCCCATTGGACCGCCCCCACCCCCATGTACCCCCACCCCCTGGACACCCCTACCCCTTGGATAGCCCCCCCCCCCCCCTCCAACACCTAGACACCCCCACCCACCCTCCCTGGACACCCCTCAAACCCCCTAGACACCCCCACCCCCGACACCCCCCACCCCACCCACCCTGGACTCCCGTCACCCACCATGGTCAACCCCCACCCAGTTGGACTACCCCCCCCCCCCAAACACCCCCACCCCCATGGACAACTTCTCTCCCTGTAGACACCCCACCATCTGGACACCCTCCACTACCTGGGAAAACCCCCACCCCATTAGACAACCCCCCTGGACACAACCACACCTCCTAGACACCACCACACATCCTAGACACCACCACACCTCCTATGTTCTTGGCCAAACTTTTAAATTGGAATTAACAATGTAGTTGATTTCCCCTTTCCCCAATGAGATTTCCTAAGTGACACATAAAGCATTATAAATTTAATTTTTCATGTTTTGATAAATTGAATTTGTTATATTTTGATAAAATGAATTTGAAATGTTTTGATAAATTTAATTTGTCATGTTTTGATAAATTTAATGGGTACGTTGGAATGAAATTGCTAATTCATGATGGTTTTCCTCTAATAATGAATAAATTGATTTTAAATAAAATTACCAAAGGGGGGCTTCAGGATGGGTTGGGAGGCTATCCATGTGTGACGGGATATCGAGGTGGGGTATGGGTTGTCCGAGGGGTAGGGGATGTAGGGGGTATGGGGCTATAGGGGTGTGGGGGAGAGGGTATGGGCTTCCAAAGGATTGTGTGGGCTATCCAGGGGGTTAGGGTGGAGTATCCAGGTGGGGGAGGGGGATGTGGGCTGTCCTGGGGGGTGGGCTATCTAGGGGGGGCTATCCTGGGGGTGGGGCGGCTTCAAGTGAGGGGGTGTGGGCTGTCCAGGGAGGGGGTGGGATGTCTGGGGGGTGGGGGTTGGGGTGGTCTATCCAGGAGGCGGATGGGGGTATGGGTTGTTCAAAGAGGGTGGGGGGGGGGGGGGGGTGTCCATGGGGATGTAGGGAGGAGGGGGCTGCAAAGTATGGAGTGTCCCCCCCCCCCCCCAGGGAGGGGGTGGCAGTCCAGCGGTGGTGGGGGTGGGCGATCCAGGCAAGGGAGGGGGTGTGGGCTTTGGGGGGGGCTATCCAGGGAGGGGTGGGTTGTCCTCTCAAATACTCTACAGAAAATAGGAATCAAATATAACCAATGTATAGTTACTTGAACACATTAAGACTTTTCTTGAAGTTCTATACCAACAATAAATCTTACCCTTCCAAGAAGAAGTTATATCTGCAATGAAATCTCACTCAGGTTCTTATCAAAATCTATATTGATCTCATACAAATTCAACATTTTTAGAACTCCTTATCAGTTAATGATATAACAAGGATCATAATCTTATGAGTACTGTCCCATCAAAGCATGTCTTATAAAATATGATCCACGTAGGATATTTAGTAGTGTGTTTAAAATTGGGTGTGTTGTGATTTATATGTATGATATTCATGGTTTACACCAACTGTCTTCCCATTCAACTATAATATGTTTTGAAATCACTCTACAATTGAATACAGATTGTATTTTATAACCCTAGTTTGTGGTTGGACACCCCCACCCCCTTGGACAGCCCCCCGCCCCCTAGAAAACCCACCCCCTGGACCACCCCGCCACTCTATTGGAAATCCCACCCACCCCCCGTGGACTCTACACCCACCACCCTAGACACCCAGTACCCCCCTAGACAACCCCGACACCCCTATTGACCGCCCGCCCGCCCACCACGTACCCCCTGAATATCCCTGCACCCTTCCATATAGCCCACCCAACCCCGGGACACCTCATACCCCCTGGATAGCCCCCCACCCCTAGAAATCCCCCCATCACCCTAGACACACCAAACCCACCTAGACAGCCTTTCCACCCCTGTGGACAGCCCACCCACCCCACTGGAAACCTCGTACCCCCTTAGACACCTGCCCACCACCCCCCCGGACACCCCCGGACACCCCCATCACCCTAGACAACCCCACCGCTGGATAGGCCTCCCATCCCTGGACACTCCAACCCCACTGGACCACCCCGCCACCTCTGTGGAAATCCTTCCCATCCCCGTGGACAGCCGGTCCACCCCCTGGACACCCCTAACCCCTTGGACTACCCTGCCACCCCCGTGGACATCATGCCCACCCCCTAGACACCCCGTACCCCCTAGAAAGCCTCGAACACCCTCTGGACACCCCACCCACCCTCTTGACACTATGTACCCCCTAGAAAACCCAGACCCCCTAGAAATACCCCCCACCCACCTGGATACCCCCGACCCTTAGACACCCCCGCCACCCCCATGGACATCCCACCCCCTGGACAACCTGTACCCCCTAGACAACCACCCACCCCCATAGACAGCCCGCCCACCTAGATTTCCTGAACCCCTGGACATCCCCCCGATGCTAGACACCCCCAACCCCACCTAGATAGCACCTCCGCCCCCTGGACACCCCGTACCCCCTTGACACCCCACCCCGTTGGGCAGTGTATGTGATCACTCAAATAATCTACAAAAATATAAAATTTATTCAAACTAAAATTTACTCAACTTTTGAATAATTCTCCTCCACAAGTGTACATGATCATTTACACTCATGTATAGTTCTTCAATGATATTTTTTTAAAAAAAATAGAGTATTTTTTTGACTTTTATATTATGATTCTCATATAGAGTAGTGTGTCAGTTATGGTTTCATATAAAGTGAAAAATTGTCATTTACTTAAATATATTTTCAATGGAACATCAATCATATTTAATTTCTTTTGATGAAATGACTTATAATAATTTTTTTATAGAACGGATAAAAGTTGGATGTATGAAACCGATCATATTTGAAGAGATTTTCAAAACAATTTGGAGAGATTTTTAGATTTTTCATTTCACAATGCTTCAGATAGTGGTCACATACACTGCCCCTGTTACAATTTTGTTTGAAGACCTTGGTTGAGAAGTGAAGAAGTCAGCTACCATATAACCTTATATGGTTTTCCAGAAAACTTCTATGTGTGGTATCACAATTGGGAGAAAATGAAATATCAAATTGCTGATGATCCAAATGAGAGGACTAGATTGGTGAATTTTTTATATGTTTAGTTTCCGTTTATTCGTCATCATGAAAAAAAGGATTCCGACCCAAGATTATTTCAATGAGAGAACACTTGATGTGTCTAATGAAAATGATGATGTTGTCAAGGTGAAAAGATTGAATGCTACGTCCACGATCCTAGTATATCGACAATGAGGTAAAATGAAAAAGATGGAATTTTTAATCCAATTATTTCATGGGAAAAATAAGTATTGGATTTCTAATATGACCATCAATTACATTCTTACGTTTTTAAGGACTTACTTCCAGAATATGTAGATATTCCCTCAATCCACTATAGGGCACAGAAGTGAGTTGAGGAACCTGGATTTTCAAGAAACAAAATTCATGCTTTCCCTTAAGATTGCAGTTTATTTTGGTAGGAAACTGTTAAACGAAATGATTTTATAAAATGAGATACATCTCGCTGGAACCCAAAAGAAGATGGAACACCTTCCCTTGTGCCACATAATGTAATGTGGCACTTTCCATTGATCCATAGACTACAGAATCATTTTATGTCTGATGAAATATAAAAAAAATGAAATGGCATGTAATTGAGAGAAAGAAGTCAAATGATGAGTTGATTCACCCTATAGATGGATTTTCATAGCAAATATTTGATGCGCAATATCCTGATTTTGTTGTTGACATGTGTAATGTGAGGTTGGGTCTTTTAGGTGACGGTTCTAATCGATTTGGGTAGATGCTTACGTCACACATCCCATGGATGGTTTTTATACACATTTATAATCATCCCCCATGGTTGTGTATGAAAAAACCTTTCACTTTCCTGAGAATACTGATATATATCCCTTTTGATTCCAACAATGATATAGACATATACATGAAATATTTAATAAAATATTTGAAACTACTTTAGGATGTGGGTGTGAGAACTTACGATGAATGTTCTAAAGACATATATTATATTTTTGTTGTGCTTATGTGGATGATCAATGATTTTCCTACTTATGAAATGATGTATGGATGGAGCATGAAGGGAAAACAATCATGTCCAATTTCAATGAAGAATACACAATCCAGAAGACTGAAACATCATTTTAGGTTTAGTTTTATGGGACATCGACGATTCATTCCAATGGACCATTCTTATGGAAAAAATTGTCATATATTTAAAAATACCATCGGGACCGATGATCCAGTTCAGCGTATGTCAGGAACTGATGTGATTAATGAATATAAATATTACAAATTTTCCATTGGAAAGGGTCAAATGAGATCTGGGAAGAGAAATAATTTTTCCCCTGAAACCTATTGCAATAAGAAGAAGTGAAGTATCTTCTTTGATTTTCCTTATTGGTCAACCAATTTGTTGGGTCTTTTCTTAGACGTAATTCAAATTCAAAAAAATATATGTGAAATGTTGCTTTTTATTCTTCTAAATGTTAAGGTAAAGACAAAATATGGTTTACTGTCTCGACGTGACATGGTGGATTGGGGCATCAGACCAAAATTGAATCCTGTGCGTATCAGTTTTTTAGGGGGGATGAGTTCTAGATAAATGCCTAGAACCCTGATTTTTTTTAAAAAAAGGAGTATATAAGTTAAATGAGTTGAAATGAGGGAAATTTTCTACAATCTTTAATAAAAAAAGGAATAAAATTCGGTGGGATATCATTCCTCCCAGTGATCTCGTGAGAGACTCCCTTGTTGGTGAGACCATTGGTGATCTTGTTTGATTAACAGAAGGTGTGTGTAGTGATTAAGTTGAGACTGTTGAGCGAGTTGAGGCAGTTAATCCATCGGGGGGGGGGGGTGAGAGTCCATGCAAGGTGAGTCACATCCCTTCTAGATGGCTTGAACTATGGTAGAAGAGTCGCTCACGATCTAGATATTGCTCTAGATGAAATGTCTTGCAAAATTGATTCCATAAATGATACCCAACATTTTAGCCTCCAGAGTAGAAGCAATGTTGCAACATCCATAGAAACATCTGAGAATTTGATCAAGATGGTCTCTGAAAACAACTCCGCATCCCGAAGGTCTAGGGTTTCCTTTCAAGGCTCCATCAATGTTGATTTCAATCCATCCAAGAAGAGGAACCTTCAAGAAGACTTCAACAGTGTATATTAGTAATGGATATATTCCAATTACTCCAATCCGGTGGAGGGTTTCAAAATCAATGAAGGAATTGTCACAATGGTCTTTTTGGATCATGGAAGCCTCTTTGATGGCAAGAAGTATCCTCATTTTACCTACATTTAGTTTAAAAGAGATATTTTTGAAAATGAAATCATTTATACCATACCAGAGGATATGAAGAAGCTCTGCAACGGTAGTGAGAAAAAAGTTTCTAATTTGTGGTGACCTCGGAAGTTCAATCGTCCTTTTCAACTGTGAGAAAATAAAGTTGTCCAAAAGCCATCTGCACTCAAAGAGGTCAAAAATGTAATGCCAATGATCAGTTGTAGTCTCACAAGATAAAAATAGGTTGTTTATGTCCTCCCGAAGTTGGTTCCACAATCTAAATTTAGAGCAATGATTAAAACCATAAGACTAAAGGCAACCATCACTAGGAACTTTTTGGTGAGAAATTTTCTAAATGAGGGTAAGACAAGAAGGTTTTATCTAACCCTTATTGAAATTGGAGATCCAGCTAAGAATATCATCAACGTTAGAGAGATGGGGCTTATAATATTTTTTGGAGTCCAACAATCCATTTTTAGCTGCTTCCTAAACCAAAAAGTCATAATTGGAAGTGAATTAATAATTATTGACAATATCCTTAATAGAATATGAAAGATGAGAACCCGAAGAATTGATCACGACCCTAATGGAGTAGTTAGTGGGATCAGAAGAAAAAGAAGAAGGCATCATTGATACAATAGGGGAACCAGTCCAGTTATCAATCCAAAAATTTAAAGTGGATTCTTTACTAACAATCCCTCTAGAATTTTTGACGATAGAAGAATAAGAAGATTTAGTCGAGGGCCAAATAGAGGAAGACATGTAGTGAAAATTACCTGATTTAATCTTATCTAGAAAACATGTTCTATGAAATTTCAAGGAATGAGAGTCATTATTAATGAGGGATCACATAAATGTATCCTGTAGAGCCTCATTAAAGGTCTTAATATTTTTAATTCCTTTACCACTTTCTTCAATAGTCTTATAGAAATAGGTCCAGGAAACCGGGACCAATTTTCACTCTAGAGTGATTCCGATTCAGATAAAGTTCGGTATAGTAGTATTTAATTGGTTAATAAGACCCACAGACCACTTTTATACCATCATGGTATAAAAAAATAGAGAAAAAATGATGGATTTCACAATGAAATCCCTTCCTGACATTGAAAAGGATTTTATTTTGCATGAAGAAAGTAGTTTATGAATTTGATCCACTATGTGCTAGAAAAAAATTTGATCCACTACGTGCTAGAAAAAAGATGATTTGGGTCGGCCCCAGAAGATAGGGACACCATGGTAAGCGAAGGGAAGTGAACCTTCCTTAACACCTAAAACATCAGTGAAATGAGTTTTCCTATTGAGGGGGAAATTATTTCCAAAATATTTAAAGGATTTATGCCAGTTAACAAGCTGACCAGGAACCTCTTCATAGTGAGAGATGATGGATTTAAAGTTATAGATATTTCATTTCCCCCCTGTAGAAATAAAATGATATCATCAGCATAAAGAAGATGGGAAGGGGCTTGTAAATTCCAAGAGGCATGAATTGGTTTGATTTTGCCTTGATCAACAATGAAGGTGAGAAATCTGCTAAGATAGTCTTATGAAATAGAAAAAATGATATCATAGAGAGGGTCTCCTAGTCGGACACCATTAGGGAATTTAAAGTAACCTCTAGGAGATCCATTGATAAGAATGAAAAACATGGGCAGAATTAAAAATGGTTTTGATTCTATTTACTATAGTTTTATTGAAACTGAAATAAGAAAGAACCGTAAAAATAATGTCCTAGTAAATCATGTTAAAGGATTTAGTAATATCTAGTTTTAGAGAAACATTTCCACCTATAGAGTTTATATTCAATAAATTAGTGGATTCTGATGAAAGAAAAATGAAATCTTGCATTGACCTACCAATAATGAAGCTGAACTAGTTCCAGGAAACAATTTTGTTGCTAATAACAGAGAGTCTATTGGCAAGGATCTTAGTAATACTTTTAAAAATAGATTTTAATAGGGTGATGGGTCAGAAAAGTGAATATCATCATCATTTTCAATTTTGGGAATAAGAGTGAGAAATTGAGAATTTAGACCATGAGGAATAACTTCCTTTCCAAACAATGTTCTGACTAAGTTACAAACATCATTTTGAATTACATCCCGGTGTTTTTGGTAAAATCTGATATTAAATCCATCAGGTCAGGGGCACTGTTTGGATTAAGGCAAAAAACATTTACTTTAATTTCAGAATCAAGAGGGATACTGTTATGTAAAACATTATCCTCAAAAGTAACCATGTTCAGAATAATATTAGAAAGATTTATTTTTTGGTATTGGGGCCATTGAAAATGTCAGTGAAATAGGAGACAACATGGTTGAAAATCCCTTCTTCCATATTAATGAGGTTACCCTCAATCCTTAAATACGAGGGAGGCCTACTTGCTTTCCTAGCTCTTTGAAGGGAGTTGTAAAATTTGGTGTTCCTATCACCGTCGTTGAGCCATTTAGAATTTAAAATTTTCTTCTTTAAGTTATCTTTAATGGTGAGAAAAGAGATTAATTTATCAGAAAAGTTGATTCCATTTTGGGGGTCAGTTATAAATCTGAATATGTTTTTATTCTTTTTAATAAGAGACAAATCTTTCTCCAAACTATGAATGTATTTATCTATTAAGTCTGATTTGGGTTTTCACCACTTTTTAAGAATAAGTTTGAGATTTTTCAACTTAGTTGTGAAAAAAAAGAAGTCATTGTAGTTACCCATGTTATACCTGTAAGAATTGATTAATGTGACACATTCGGGGTCCAAGGACAAGGTAAAATTAAATCTGAAAGGAAAAGAGGGTTTCTAATGATATTGAGGAATACTGAATAAAATTGGATGATGATCAGAGGCAAGTTCTATATTCGTATTATGTGATGACACCTAAAGAAAAAAATAAATTCCTAGAAGTAATAGAGACTATTAGTGTTACAGATGGATATTCACGAAACTTATCTAAACAGGTCAAAAGAAGAGAGTTGAAGCTATAATATTTTAAGACTCATGATAAACACATCCTTCTGGGTAAGTTTATTCCAATTACAATTTGTAATATTTTGTCTAATAATGTAAGGGTGGGTATTATTCGGTTGTTTCATTTGATTAGAGATCATTGTGCTACGAATTTTTCCAAGTATTTTTTGTAAAAAATATTAGAGAATGCCCCATTAGTTTTCTGTGTGTTAGAGAAAATATTTCCTTCATAATTTTTTGCATGCATGCCGCATCTGATGGTCAATATTACAACTAAAATACTTCTATGAGGGCTTATTTATTAATTTTGGATGTATCCAAATGAAAGAAATATTTACACATTAAAGTATTATGTCTGTAACGGGAATCATCCAGAAGGTTATATTGTGAAAGATTACTTGGCTCAAGAATGTATGGATTTATACTCTATGTATTTGTCTGATTTTAATATAATAATGAACAGATTAATAACAAATGAAGAAGAATAGTATGATAAAATTTAACCCAGTATTCTATCACTTCCTCCAAAAGGAGGAATTCCAGAATCATATATATTGATGACATTAATCCTTGATGAGCATGAGACGGCACATTACACAACTTTGTTCAACTGTTTTTTGTTCTATGACTACAACTTGTAAGTAAAATTAATATGTATATCTTATATATATATATATCTGTTAAAATATTCCTATTTTTATCTACAAGGAATGTAAATTTATGATAAATAGAAATCATTGTTCTCTATCTTTGAGAAGTAGGCAGACTTTTCCTAGAAAATTGTTTTCTTCTAGGTTAAAATTAAATTTAATAATATTACTATTTAAAATAATTAAAAAAATATTTAATTATGTTTAATATTAATTTATATTTCAGGTATTGAGTTTTCCTTTGGACTCTATCTCTAAGGAAATAACATATTTTCCTTTTGGTCATAATATTGTGGTTCTTAACTATAAATCAATTTTTATCAATGGGTACAGATATATTATCACTGAACAAGAAAAGAATATGAGAACACAATAGGACAGTTTTATGTTTACTACCATAGTAGACTATTATACTAGTTCATCAGATAGTAGACCGTGATTTTAAAATATAGGTTATTAGGGAGTCATTGAAAAAATTATAATAATGGATTATTATTCACATGGAAGAGTCACGATGATGAAATTCTAGTGGTTTGATTGAATGAAAATTCATGGCACATTTATTAATGAATATGGATTTCGAGGAATTGATATGACTCACACTCTTGCTACTGATGAACCATATGCATTGGAATCAATGGTGAATGATGTTTTTATAAAAAAGACCATATTCAACCTGAATTTGGTGTCATTATTAATGTAAATCCAAGAAATATTTTTGATGACGATGATGATGGAATATAAACTATCAAAACTTCCATTGGAAATGATCCATTTATTACTTTTGATGACTCCAATAGCCCAATTGTCAGAGTTGACTGTGAACCTAAAGTCGTGGTGGTAAATATATAAAATCATTCATTAATGTTCTCAATTCATTTGGTTTACCTTGACTTAGGTTGTTAGGGTTGGTACTATTCAAATTTATTTAATTTTGATTACAAATATGTTGTATCTGACTTGACGGTTATGTGAATTTTCAATATTTATTAGTTCTAATTTTATTTGAATTTCATTTTTAATTTGGAATTGAACTATATTAAATGAAATGAAACCAACATTTCTAACATGGTGAACACTTCAATGCTTCAACTATATTTTTTTAAAACTAGTATAACTCTAAGACCTCCCTTTAACATTTTACCATGAAATGAACTTAGTGGTTTGTATTCTTCTGAAAAACATGTATAGAAACTAGTATTATCTACTTGGGCTAAAGAAATAAAAATTTTCATTACTTTTGATAACTACAATTCCCAATAAAAATTTTGGTAGAATCAATGTTCCATGATTTTAATAGACTGATGACACATAGTAAATAACTAACCTACTAAAAATTAAATTTCTTTATTACATATTGTATGATTTACTGACTTCATAATATATCTATTCAAGCTCATTTATTTTGTTTTCTGGGATACATATTAGTTACCATTTTTTAATTGGTTCTAAATTTGTTTTCGAATGTAGGAAATACAACCAATTGAAGAGACATGGAAGAAACAGATGATGGATAACAATCATCGCATGACTGAGATAAGCATTCCACCACTAGTGCATGTAGTGAGTATTTTATTTCATATATATATATAATATATAATTTCATGTGAATAATTTTGTTTTCAATTTTTTTTAAGATCAATCTATTAAGAAATAGTTATTTAATGAGAAGCATAGTAGTGGTCCTAGTACTTAGGGTGTTCGAACGAGGGGGGGAGTGGGGTACGAGAGCTAGACGGTCTGGTCAGCTTACTCGATTAGGCCATTCCTCTCCCACTAACACACCATCCATCCCATATTCTGATCATAGTGTGTCGTTAGAGACACACGAGATATTTAGGCCTCACATGTTTCCACCATCCTTGACATCTGAGCATCCTCACCATTTTGTACCATATCTGATGATGATTCCCACTCCCCATCCAGCATTCGGCTAGCAATCCATGTCATCTTAATTTACTTTTAATTACATCTCTCCGAGCATTTATATTCCATGTTTGTCGACTCCTGCTCTGCCATAGTCTATCCTTGGGGAGCATACATTGGGACCCACTCCATCTGTACGGGTTGTTCCTTCAGTTTCTGTAGATCCAGCAGCACCCATTGGTCAGACTACCGTAGGTATACTTATACAACCCTAAAAACTTTTACACCATTATTTATTTTAATTATAACATGTTTTGATAAAATATTAGTTTTTTATGTTCATAATAGATACATCTACTGATTGGATGCGGGGCAGGGTAGTACACACATGCGTGTGGTGTGGAACTTCCATAAATAGTAAATGGTGGACTACAAATAAGATAGTCAAATTATTGGAAAACCAGGGTAGCATTGTCAGAGTTTTTTGGCGATGCTTGCCGAATACTCTGACATCATTCATGTTAGCCAAATCTCATGGATACAGTTTCCAAATAAAGTCAAGGATAAATCTTGGGCTGAGATATGGGTAAATAATCTGTTTTATTTAATGGAATATATTATTTTTTTTATTTATATGAATTAATATTTTCGTGTCAGCTTTGACTTAATTTCCCCGATGGTGAGGGTGAATGACTAGCATGTATAAATGAATTAGGTGGGGTTTAGAGAGATCATTAGAACAAGTTGTATATTGGATGGAATTTTAGAGTCGGAATAGAGTTAGAGGTGGTCCCTATCATGGATTTTTATTTGTTAGAATAGTATTAAAAGACGATTTCTCATTGGACGACTAGCCCATTTAATGTATAAATCACATTGGAGGTATTTAAATGAAAATATTAATGTTTTTCTTTAATACCAATTATTTAAATTTATTTAAGAATGATCAATAAGAAATACAAAAATTGATGCTAAAAAATACCTCCCACATTGGGACGTACTATGATGCTAGATCATGAGAGGCAGCATGTATGATGGTTTATAAATTTTCTTTACGACTTGCACTTTCTATTGCTTCCTCCAAAATTTATTCGATTGTTAAAGTTATATAATTTTAGTTATGAAATTAATTAATAGTATCATATTTGGAATTATGGTTTCTTAAATTCGTTGTCATTATATAGCCATAAATTGAATATAAAAAGATTTGTGCCTCGAGAAAAACAGTTTTTCTTGAGTAGAAGGAAGAAAGATGGAAATGTGGTTAATGAACCGACTCAGCAACAGATTGTAAGTTTGACATTGTAGATTTTAAATTTTTAATCTCTATTTTTTAACTTAATAGTATAATTGTATTTATAACAGGATGCATTAGAGGTCCTTGATTCTCAGGAACCTGACAATTTTGGGCCAAATGATCACTTACATTAGGTGTTGGGAGATGAGAACCCTGGTAGAGTATGATGCTGACCTGGGAAGAATATAGTTCCGAAGATGTATTGGCCCTCCTCAGGTGTGGGTTGTAGTTCCACCGAGTTCCAATTGGTTA
This sequence comes from Viscum album, assembly GCA_963277665.1. Taxonomy (NCBI): domain Eukaryota; kingdom Viridiplantae; phylum Streptophyta; class Magnoliopsida; order Santalales; family Viscaceae; genus Viscum; species Viscum album. The sequence continues at coordinate 152,931,451 of OY728159.1, forward strand.
TGGAAGAAGCATAATAGGACGAAATAAGTTCCACAGAGATGGAAGAACAATCTGCTAGGGAAAACACTGCATTCATGAAACTGATTGATGTTTTACATCCAAAACATCCACTAGAGGCCAGCATAGCTTGTGATGAATATATTTAATCGATGAGTTAAATATATGGGTCACAAGGTGGTAGTTCTAGTGCTTCTCCAGACAATGGTGAGGAGGTGTCTATGGTGAAGGGGGAGGGCGAGGAGGTGGCTGAGGGGGAGGGGGTGTGGAGGAGGAAGAGGGCGATGAGGAGGGTGAGGCTGAGTACAAGGGCAAAGAGGAGGGTGTTGTGGAGGGAGGGGATGATGACGGGGATGAAGATGAGGATGTGGGTGAGGCTGATGATGACAATGATTATAGTTATGGTGATGAGGGACAAATTGATCTGTTACATATTTACTGAAATTACTGACCTTTGATGTTTATTGATTTTTTTTCTTGATTATGCCTGATTAGCTAGGTCACATTATCTTCATTTTATTATATATAACCAATAAAACGTGACTTGATGATTTGATGTGACTCAATCACCCCTCCCATGGACTGCCCACCCACCCATTGGACACCCCTTACCCACCCTAGACAGCCACACCACCCTCATCGTCAGCATGCCCACCCCCTGGATAGCCCCTCCCCCGATGGATAGCCACAACCCCCATGGAAATCCCACCCACCCCTGAACAAACCCTACCCCTTGGAAATCCCTCCCACCCCTGGACACCCCATACCCCATTGGACTGCCCCGCCCACCCCCTAGACACCCTACCAACCCCTAGACACCTCGTACCCCCTGGACAGCCCCCACCCCTGGAAAGCCCCCTAGTCACCCCCCCTGGACACCTCAAACCCCCAGTACAACCCCCACCCCCGTGGACAGCCTGCCCACCACCTGGACACCTCGCCCACTCCCTGGACACCTCGTACCCCTTGGAAATCCCCCACCCCTGGAAATCCCCCAACTCACCCCCTAAACCCCCCAAACCCCCTGTACAACCCCGCCACACCCGTGGAGAGCCCGCCCACACCCCATGGATAGGCCCTCACCCCGTGGAAATCCCCCACCATCGTGGAAAGCATTCCCACCCCCTAGACACCCCACCACTATAGAAAGACCCCCCCCCTTGTGGAAAGCCTTCCCCCTAGACACCACATACCCCTTAGACATCCTCGCCACCCCCGTGGATAGCCGCCCACCCCAGGACACCCCGCCCAGAACCTGGACACCTCGTACCCCCACTGGACAACCCCCACCCATATGGAAATCCCCCACCAACCCCTCTGGACACCCCTGACCCCCATGGACTGCCTCGCCACCCCCTGTGGACAGCCCGACCATCCCATGAACAACCCCTCCCCCCATGAACACCCCCCCCCCACCCACCTCAGTGGACAACCTTCCCACCCCCTAGACATCCCTACACCCATGGACAACCCGCCTACCCCCTGAATACCTTGTACCACCTGGATAGCCCCATGCACCTCCTAAACACCCCGACCACCCCCTAGACACCCTGCCCAACCCCTCGACACCTTGTACCCCATGGACAACCCCCTCACCCTCTGGAAACCCCCTACCAACCTAGATAGCCCCCACCCCCATGGAAAGCCTGCCCACCCCCTGTGGATAGCCTGCCCACCCCCTTGGACACCTCATACTCCATGGGAAGCCCTGAAACCCTTATGGACAGGCCAACCACCCCACTAGTCACCCCATACCCCTGGAAAACCCCCACCCCCACCTAGTGGATAGCCCGCCCACCCTTGTGGATAGCCCTCCCACCCCATGGACACCCCCTACCCCCCCTCGACAGCCCCACCACTCTTACAGAAAACCCACCAACCCCCTGACACCCCCCCCCCCCCCCCGTGGACAGCCCGCCCACCCCATGGACACCCCTAACCCCCGTGGAAAGCCTTCCCACCCTCATGGATAACCCCACCCCCATGGACTGGCCACCCACCCCTGAACACCCCTACCCCATAGACAGCCCGCCCACCCCTCGGGACACCCGCTACCCCCGTGGATAACCGCACTACCCCAGTGGACAACCTCCCACCCCCTAAACACCCCATACCCCCTGGACATCCCCGTATAGCCCCTGGACTCCCCCTACCCCCTTGACATCCATGACCCCCGTGGATAGCCTCGCCCAACCCTTGACCCCCTACCCCCCTGGACAACTCCACCACCCCAGTGGACAACCACCACCCCCATAGACAACCCCATCACCTCTTTAGACAATCAGTCCACCCCCTGGACACCCTATACCTCCTGGACAGCCCCGCCCACCCCTAGACACCCCCTACCCTTGGACAGCCCACACCCCCATGGACAGCCCCGACCACCCTCTGTACACCCCTACCCCCTAGAGAGCCCCCACCCCCGTGGAAAACCCCCCACCCTCCTCCACATCCCCTCATACTTGTGGATTATATGGTTTCTAACAACTAGAAGGTCCCATTAATCATAGATACCCACTTCGTTGTCCCCTGGGATCCTTGATCACCAATAAAAAAATAGCGGATGGTATTTTAGAAACTCCCATGCATAATAAATTATCCACAAAAAACATGGACATTTCACTTCTACAAGAGTTTGAGTAGAGACCAAGACTATAAAGACAACAGCAGGATCACAAGAATTACTACCTTAGATATCCCCATATAGACTTTTTGATTCCTTTATAGTGGTAACATTCTAAAGAATTATAAAAAACCTTTAGTAGAATAATCTGATGTTATAAAATAAGGGACACAAAATCAAAAATCACATAAAGATACATAAAATAATTCTTCATTAAACCATTTAAAAATCACATAATAGATACTTCTTTATATATAGAACTCCCCAATGGTTTATAAAAATCCCTTTAAAGGTTCCAGTTCAAAAATTATATAGTATTTTTGTCCCACAATAAAAATGTAATCCATTTCCTAATAACCAAATCCATCTTCCTACCATACACTCCAACATCATTCATTTTTTCCTAAAGAAATGAATACTATTGAAATTAACACTATTCAAAAACAAATTTAAAAATACAAATGATCTTAAAATCCATGAAATTAATTCCATTAAAACCAGTACATCCCCCACCCCTCCTAGGCACCACCCCACCACCTGGACACCCCCACCCCCGGAGGACCCCCACCCCCAGGACACCACCCCACCCCCCTTGGACCGCCCCAAACCCCATGGACCACCCCACCCCTGGACACCACCACCCCATGGACAGCCCCCGATCCTTTAGAGAGCCCCAACCCCTTGGACGACCCCACCCCTCCTAGACACTACACCACCACCTGGTCTCCCCACCCTATGGACACCCCCACCACTATGGACAACCACCGCTACCCCCTAAACACCACTCCACCCCCTTGGATAGCCCCCAAACCCCTAGATCGCCCCCACCATCTGGACACCACTCAACTTCTTGGACACACCCACCACCTAGAAACCCCCACCCCCTTGACACCACCCCACACCCAAGACACCACTCCACCCCACCCCCTAGACACCCTAACCCCCTGGACGACCTCCACCCCTCCTAGAAACCAACCCTCCACCTAGACACCCCCACCCCCATGGACAGCCACCCCAGCCCCCTGTAAACCAACCCACCTCCTTGGAAATCCCCCCAACCCCTGGACATCAACCACCCCAAGACATCACTCCAACCATTGTACACCCCCACCCCTTGGACACCCCCACACCCTAGAAAGCCCCCAACCCCCTGGACACTACCCCACCCCTCGACAACCCCATAGAAAACCCACTCCCCCTAGACACCCCACCCCCCAGACCCCCACCCCCCAGGGAGAGCCCCCCCACCCCATGTGCACCCCCACCACCGGACCCCCAACCCTTAGACACCCCTACCCCCTTGGAAAACCCCCAACCCCCTGGACAGCCCCCACCCCTAGACACCCTACCCCCTGAACACCACCCCACCCCTTGACACCCCTACCCCTTGATCATCCCCCACCACCTAGACACCATCCCACCCCACTGGACACCCCCTACCCCCTGGACAGCCCCCACCCACTGGACAACCCCTCAAAAACCCCAAAAGTAGAGCCCCCCAGATAGAATATTACTATCATCTAAACCAAATATTTCCCAGTTTTGTTCTTTTTTGATTTTAGATCATGCATTATTTATTCATTTCCTTTTTCATCAAATGGAAGTGATTATAGAAGAAAAATGAGGTGACCAAACTAGAAGTAGGGGTGGATTAGAGTGAGGGATGTAATGCCTCAACTACCCAGTCTCAAATGTTGAATAAAGGTTGTTTTATCAATTGTAATATAATAAATCCATAAATTGATATTCTCCACCAGTGCCCAAGAAGAGGAATCAATTCATGGTTATAGTATATTGGCTGACCAAATTACCAAGACTCGTAATTTGAGATTGGTTGGAAGACTAATGTGAAAACATTCAGCTATTACCCGGTTTCAGTATTTAGTAAGGTGGAAGGTGAGGGTTTGGAATGTAAATACTAGGACTAGGAGGAATATTATAAAAGGTTTATCTTCTAGGGATTATGGAATGTAATTTTCACAATGTATGCAATGTTGGAGTCTGGTGTATGCAATAATGGATTTTGTGTGGAGGTTTATTGGATTCGGTCTCCAGGTGTATTTGATTTAATGCAGGTGTATTGAAGTCTATTGTACACAATAATGGAGGATTTTGCATATTGGATTCTGTGTGGAGGTGATATTGGATTCTGTGTGGTGTATTGGCCTAGGTTCATAGGTTTCTTGCAGGTGTATTGGGTTCTGCATATTTTCTAATTTTTGGGTTTGTCATGTTGTTGTAAAATCTGCGTGACTGATATACCAAAAATTTATAACCGTTGTTATAACAAAGGACTTTATGCATTTTTCGAACAGTTTTATACAATCATTGGGAAAATAACTATAACAATGTTTTTTGAACAGTTGATAAACCACTGAATTCTTTTTAAACCAACAGTTTTAAACTGTTGGTATAGATTGTTTCCAACAGTTCTAGGTAACCATTGGGAAGCTGAGATTTTTTCAGCATATACCAATGATTATTTAGAAACCGTTGGTATATATCTATCCCTATTCTAGACATACCAATGGTTTTCCAAATCATTAGAATTTTGTATACATACGGGTTTCCCTTCAATAACAATGGTTTTAAACTATTAGTAATGTATAACTTTCCAGTAGTGTCATCCTCTTTTATTAACCCCATCATACATGATGAGTCACCAATATATGATAAAAAATCCCATCATCCTAGTCAAACCTAGTAATGGAAACACACATAAGTGGGTATTTTTTACTAATCATTAATACCGTAATTAAAACCAATAAAAATTTCAATAATATTGAGATTTCCACTTCAATTTATATCAATTAAATAACTAATTAACAAAAGAATTTAATACTGCATATTTTTATTTTCCCTAATATTCTAAACACTACACACATTTTAGGAAATCACCCATTTCCCCTTTAGACAAAATCACACCAACAAAGTCTTTTTTTTAAAAATAATTTTAATTTTTTTGAATCCAATATGTATGATCATAAGAATTGGCATATAATTGTCTCTCTGAGATGGGACCCACCATGACCTGATGAAGAGGTATAATCACATCCTTATGTTCAAGATACATGATCATTATAAAATTATCAGGTACATAAAATTAAAATAAATAATTTATATGTTCCCAAAACATTTATTATTTACATAAACCCTATATTTTAGTTCTACTAATATTGAAATTAGTATAATATAAGTGTAGATAGGTCAAGAATAAATCACCTTCAATCCATCTCTGAAACATCTAATGAAAAAATTATAGATGACATATAAAGTTTATAACCCCCCAAAAATTTTATCAAAATAAACCTGAGTAAAGATATATAAGTGATAGGGAAAAATAAAATAGGAATCACTAAAATATTTTTAAAATAATTGTTTCAGGGGGGATCTTTAAGTGAATGAATTACCCGATTGCATTGTTCTGTCACCCTTGAACCCCAAAAAGTTTACCCTTAGGCTTATCATTATTAATAAAGATTTATATATGGAATATGTTATATACATATATAACTAAAAAAGGGAAATAAATGATAAGGGGTAAATAACGCTGTTTGAGGAGGAGTTAACCTAAAATAAATTACACTACTCCTGATAATATTCAAAAATTCTTTTTAATGTGAAATCGATATATCAAACATAAAAGAATTCCAAAACATGAGGATATTACATTATAGAGTAATAATAATATGATACATGATATCATTTATTATAGTATATAACAATTAAACCAAATCATCTGAATTGCATGAGTCTATACTACCCAAAATAATGGACATCATGGACACTCAACACAACTCCCAAAATGGAGTTCCCAAATAGAACCTCCAAGAATACCCAAAATCTAAAAAAGCCGACATAACACTGGATAGATTCACCTATTTTATAAATTCTTTGTTGTAGAAATTAAAAAACGAAAATGAAGAAATAAATCATTTATTTACTTGTATAATAAAACAAACAATCAACATGTCCACTCATGGTGAGTATATAGCGTGGTTAGTACACGATCCAGTAGGATATCCAAAAAATATCCCATACACCCCCTTAATGGAAAAAAAGAAATGTTTTGAATGTTTTTTTAAAACAGTGCACATTAACAATAAATTTTATAATACCCACGAAACAATATAATATTTATAATTTAAACAAGATTTTACAACCACATATATCAAAATCCGTCATAAATTCATGAAGCTGAAGAAATTATTAGACGCACCTTTAATTTCTAGTAAATTAATGGTAATATTTTTATTATGATTACAAACCATCAATGTGTACCTCTTACTCATGAGAGGATCAATTATCCATCCTAGTTGAACCTGGCATGGCATCAAATTTGAAGAAATAATTACATCATACTATCAAAGATGGAAATATACCCACAATTATTAAATAATTTTAACTAATTCACAATATCTCACAAAAAACTTGTCCAAAATAGTAATATCAAATAAATTTCCATATTGATGTCTCTAAATGAAATAATTACATTATATAATATTTATAAATTTCTTTTTTCATTTTAACGTAATTTTCTACAAATTACTAACTAAAAAATCCACCATTTCTCGATTGACTGAAAATAAACCACGTCAAATATCATTCACCAAAACCATTGAAAAATGAAAATTATATTATTGTAATTGAATAAAAATATATAATCAAAATCATATACCCAATACTATTATACTTGGCACAAAATACATTATAAAAGAGAGAATATATCTTAACAAAGTGATTATGTGGAATCACAATGAAAAACTCTATATTTATAGTCCCAATACCAATATAAAACATTTAAAAGAAAAAACATTATCTGAGTCAAAATATTTTATTTCACCAACAATATCATTTTTTACCATTCTGATAAGAAATAAATATAAACGATATAAGAGGGAACATATCTATATTAACATTCTTTTGATCTACTGACCAAACATTAAAGGTTCCAAGGGAATACGAGAAAAAATGGATAAAAATAAAAAATACCTAAAATTATTTTGTAGAACAATATATCTAATTGAAAGGATAAAATTGGTTTTGAATTACTAATTGAATAGTAAAATAATGTTTTATAAGGTGTTTTTTAATATATGTAACACCCCAAGTTTCCACAACACACCTCTCTTTGAATAACACAATATCTTGTGTTGTATGCAACTTCGAGTTCTAACACTCCAAGACCAATAAAACTAGCCTTTATGAATAGTAATACCAATTTTTTAAAATTATATAAAGTTTATTTTAAAATATGGACTTCATTTTTTGATTTATCATATCATAATTATCTTAGGATAATTTGTTTTGTATTTTTTTTGATAACTTTCATATATAGATGAATAATGAGAAATACTAAATTTTAATTAAAAACAATTTTTTAATAGAAATAATTTATAGTGTTAAATTATAAATCTGAGGGATTTGAATAGGAAAATATATAATATTTTTATCATTTAACATAATGTAGGTCATATGATGTAATTTCACATTTAAACTGGACATAAACAGGTATCAATATTTTGATAGTTATTATTTCTAAAAAAAAGATTTTTGTTTTGACAATGGGAATTAATTTTAAATTAATTTTTTCCACTTATGTGTTTTGAATTTGAAAAAAATTGATTCCATATTTGGAATCAGGAGTTCCAAATTATGTAAATAGGTAATTTTTATTTTTAGTCATTATGAATATTTATTTCAGTTAATATTTTATTTAACATGGTTAAAGGGTAAATCTAGTAAATAAGGGTAAATCTAGTAAATAAGGGTAAATAAATAACATAATAATAATACTAAATTACCCTAAAATGTGTCCTTTTCATATTTACTAATACATTTCCAACCATGGAAATCCTTGGGTCAATTTTGGGAACCCATGGAGCCTCTTGAGAATGTTAATGAAATTTTATATTAAATAATCTAATCTTAAGACAAAAATAACAAAAGCGTATATCCTTTTGTAAAACAATTTTAAATGAGGTTATATAATTGATATATTATACTATAAATATTAATTAGAAAGATAAAGATATTTACTACATCATGATATTTTATTTATAATTTTTATACATAATATAAATATACTTATATATGACACAATAATGAAGTAGTATTTTCATTATTAATAATGAATAAAATAAATGATATTGTAAATATTAATATAAATATAATTTGAGAGATTTGATGCCATACAATAATTTAATAGGTGAATATGACATGTTATTATTTATTCAATGTTTTTTTAGAATTAATAGAGTTATTATGACCTTAACAAAAAACAAAAATAATTAATGTCAAAATTGACATAAATCAGTTTTTAAAACAAATACTATATTATTATATGATATAGTAGTCATAAAAATATATGGTTTAACCAAAAGAATTATATAATAATATATATGACAATTATTAACAACTTGGTGTTTTCTTGTCATTTTATAGTATGTTTATTAACCAGTTATTGTAATAATACAAGAATACATGGTTAAAGTTAAACAATTTAACTAACAGTTAAATCTAAAAGAGATGGTTAATATGGTGACTTAAACCTGTATAAAACCTATTTGTTGAAATTATTTCGACCCATCGCCACCTTATCCATGAAATATATATTTTTGGAGCCATTATAAACAGATAATAATTGTATAATAAACTAATTTATTAAGCTTTTCCTAAAGTGACCCTCACCTCTCAAATAAAAGTGTACTTCCTATTCTCTTAATATCACACCTCCAAATAAATTTGGCTCATACAACCCCTTCCCAAATATCTTCCCAACATCCCTCACATAAACCCATAGTCCTTTATTTGATCAGAAAGCCATCCTATAGAGCCCCCTTGATCAACTCAAAAGGAAACACCCGAAGAGGAGGTAATAATCTCACCCACATCTTTCATGTTCTTTTCCTCTTCCACTTCCTCTTCCTTTATTGTTTCCATTCCAAAATAATAACTCCAGTAACTTATAAATATTTTGATGTTATTATCAATCTTGTACAACAATATTATATTTTCTATCCTTCCTATAAATGACAAAGTCACCATACGTGTGAACATACGAATTACCGTCACCACGTCATGGTGTATTTTGTTATGAAACACTTAATTATTTGGATGGGTATAACAATGAGTATAACTGATTTATGGTTGAACCGAAGGGATAGACTAAGGATATATGTGTGTTCAAAGGGGAAAAATATTTGTTGATGTTTTCATTCCATAATGTAATGTAAAACTTATGAATGTATCTCGTACTTCCAAGGATACTAAACTGATCGGTCTATCGGTATTGATCCCGTGTGATCATGACAATGTTATGAAATAATGCACCGACTCCAGGTTTTTAGGGTTGGGGTGTTACAATAAACTACAAGATACAATGGTTCATATTTAAATGTCCCTGATCATGTATTCTATACTAGAATAAGTTTTTAAATATTTGTAGCTGATGTGAAGGGTTTTAAAGACCATGTTTTTAACTATATAATCACATTTAACTCACAAAGAAATCATTGTATAGATTCAGGGGAATATTATAGGATCCATTGACCTTGAAAATAACAATAAAACCTTCTAAAAATTTCCAAATCAATACATTTCAAACCATAACCTTCTAATGATTTAATATAAATAAAATATGGACTTTAAATTCCTAAAATAGTGCCCAACTATACACCCTAACTCATCACTTCTCATCCCCACGAAGTTATAGTTAATCTTTATTGTATTTAAATTAATATATTTACACATATTAATCATTTCTACTCCCATTTGTCATCATGCATGAGGAAATATGAGAAAACCACACATAATAATGGTATTTCATGAACCCATAATGAATTATTAGGCTATTCAATAATAAAAATAACATCTAATAAAAAGGAAATCTTTTGATTCTAAATACACATTATTTTAACTCATACATGTGTTGATCAAAATAAACATTTTAATTATTTTTAAATGCGAAACAAATTGTTTATAAAAATATAGTAGGGGAAATTTAATACAGTGTGACCAATCCCTCATTTTTCTGACAACTTAAATTGTTCCCATATATTTTTATGATAACTTACCATATGTTTTTATTATATAATATCATATCCTTAGAGATACCCTTATATTAACATTATTAGATATTGAAATCTCAAAGCGATATTGAATATGATTGACCAAGTATTCTTTCATAGTCTTAAACATGTCCATGTCATTCTAAATCAATTGAATATTTTCCAGTATCTCTAGGAATATATTATGTGAAACCATGGAATATTTAACTACATATATATAATAATGGTAATAATAATATATTCTCATACAATATTCCTCAAAGATAACCATCCTAATGATGATTTTATTTCTATTATTATGAAAAAATATTACTGATGGGAAATGAACTTCCCATGAACCTAATAATCCATTTATCTTACTATGAGAATTTCCTTTATATCTATCAACTTCTCACTAATTTCCCATTATTCTATATATGGAAATCAATGATAAACACTAAATACATTCTTATTACACACTTAAAATCATTAAAAAACATACAAGTTAACTTATAATCCCTATACTTGACAATTGATATTTTTAAAGCATGAAATTTATCCACTTTTGCACATAAATATTTACTAATTATTCTAACAAATTAATATCTTTAATCAACATAAATTGGGACAATTTACCAAATGGAAATAGTATTGTTCTATTGTGTTTTAGGTGTGAAGATTGGATTTTTTGGGACACAATAATTAGTTATACATAGTTATAAATAACATAATTATATAAAAGAAAGAGTTTTGGAAACTCACATGTAAAAAAAGTGGATATAAAAATTGTTCATATATTTATTGAAGTACAATGGTTTATTTTTTTGGGATATGGGACAAAATAAATCATGTAATTCGTATTCTGGAAATATATCATGATTATATGGGTTTGAAAAAACTGTTTGGTTTTGACTGTAAAATGGTTTTCAAAATTTTTTGTTTAAAATTAATAGATTTTCAAATTGGATTTAAACTAGATTTTATAAAATATTATCCTTTGAGGCAATAAATATTTATTATATTGAATAAAATTATTATTATTGGACCCATTAGGTAGAGAGGTTTGATTAAAAATTTAGTGGCATGATGGAATAAAGATTCCATGGTAAAGTGGAAACAAGATTATGTCTGTTGTATAAGATCATTTATAGTAATTTTATGGATTGTGTTAATGGGGTTTCCTTGGTAATTTTATGAATATTCCACCAATTAGACTTATTTTTACCTGAAATAAGGAATTACTTGAAAATATTATACTTAATTATACTCCATATGATAAAAAAATTTCAATTAATTAAGAATAATGTTAATCCAATATTGATGGGGATAAACTACCTCAAATAAATTGGTTACATTGGTCACTAGAATATAGAAGTAAGAATCATTTAACCTTATAAATGGATTTGAGTGATAAAAATACTATTAATTCATTAAAAATAGTCTTTTATTTCTTATCTTATTGGATGAAATTTTTTATGTGAATGTAATGTTATCAATATATAATTTTTGAGGGTCTATTGGTTGAGTGGTATATCTAGATTGTCAGGATGTGTTTCATAAAGGAATAACTTTAGAACGGTTTTAGAAGAACTTCCATAGAAAATTATACCCTACTAAGTATCATTTATCAAATAATACCATGTCTATTGACTTTCAATAGGGATGATAGAGGGTATTGAATATTCTACTAAATTTGTGACATTGTCCCAGTTTAGAATGAAGGTAACTGCAAAGGAGTCATTATTAGATATATGGTCTATGATAATCTTAATAATAGATATATTATATTTATTTGTATTTTAGTTTATTTATTCATATGTCAATATGCTAAATATGAAATTTATTCTTGAAAAAGATTTTATCTTAAATCTTCTAGGTGGAAGACTATTCACATAAATAAGTGGATGTAGGGGATCTAATTGTGGTCAAAAGTGTTTGAATGACGAATCCTCACACATATATGTGAATCATATGACCAAGATACAATGTTAAGTCCCTACATGGTATGGAGGGATATATATAAATCATTATTTTAATATTTTTAATTTGGATTATTAATGTGCGATTTCCCATGAAAACCACAGAACTATTATTGCTACTCAATGACTGGATAGCTAAAATATTATTGCATGAATCTTGTTAATACTTATTTAATGGAAGGATTAAATCAAAAATTGGTATCATAGAACCATGTAGGTTATTCATTTTATGTTGGTTTATACCAGTAATCAGGCCTAATGGAGAACAATTCTATGAATATAGAAGGATCAAAATAAGCACTACCATACAGGAGCTGATTATTCTTATTTGGTGAGAAATATGGTTTCTTATATAGAGAGAATCATCATATAAACTTGGTTGATTAGGGAAAATATATAGTTATATCATCCATTCAATTGATATTACAATCATTTTCACTTTTATTAAAATATATATTCTACTCATTAATTTATTGTAGCATTGGTAGTATATTATTTTTTCGTGTTAGTACAAAATATGTTTTCGTACTTATGAAAATATGAAAATTTATTAGATCGAGATAGTTAGGAATATGTGTATTTATCATGCAGTAATATTATATAAAAACTGGAATTATACTATAGATTATCTTTTACATGAAAAGATTAAATATCATTATAGGTATAGATTGGTTCATTTTAGGAAATGATAACATTAAATACTACGGTCAGAAGGTAATGTTATTTGCTTTGGATAATGATATTCACACATTCAAGGTTAAATTTAATGTTCATTCTGGTAGAGATGGACCAATGACTATTACTGTCAGGAGTATATAATGTTAGTTAGTAGTGATGGTGTTTCTAGAAATAAAACAAGCTAGTTATTTTGAGATATTTGACATAGTAACCTGCAATCCACATGTTTTTATAAATTATTTTTCTCAATCACCTCTGATTTAAGGTGAATTTTTTTAAATTATATTATATACTGTAATGATTATGATATTTCTATTTATTTATCAGGTGGATATTACTGAACATTTAGAGATGAATCTCTAATTATAGGATCTATAGAATAAAATATTCATATGAATGATCACTTTACAATTGGTAGATCTATTAATCCCCATAATGAAGATGGATTCCACATTGAAATTATGTGTTTATTAGATGAATATGAATGATGTTATGTTTAACTAAAGATATTCATTAACTAGTATAAAATCAAATTTATATTTGGATATTATCAATTTCATGTCAAGAATTATAATATAAAAAAATCTAATTTTAGAGTATTTAAAATAATTATGAGTACATGGTTATGCAATTTTGTTATACTAAAATTCTAATAATTTTCATGGATGTGTGCAATCTAGAATTTATCAATATCATGACTTATTTTCTTGCTACATATCAAGGATATTTTCATGAACATACCTAAGTCAGGGCTTGGCCGCAACTATCCCAGGCCCACCTCCATAGGTAGGAGGATTGTGACTAGTAGTGATGGAATAAATTACATGGGTGTATATTTTATTAATTATATACAGATACACACACATACATATATCTTTATAAAAAATTTTAGTGGGAGTAAAAGTAAAAAAATATAAATATATGGGAACAACCATGCATCAAAACCTATAAAAAAAGAGTACTATAGTGTAAACTGAAATGTAAAGGGGAAAAATATTCCCAACCATAATTATGTCCCAATCTAACCTATACTGTAAAGTAAATAGCTGATATCTCCCCACTCCTAATCTCCAAACTGTGACCATCGTACATAGTACAAAGTACATGGTATCCCTAAGCTCATTGGAAGTCACTGCCGACCTATCTATGGTCTGCATATGGTATGAAACGTGTGTGAAAATCTAATGGAGGGGTGAGTATATTCATACCCAGTAAGACACCTTGAAAGACGAAGGTGGATTTTTAATAGATAGAATAGGGATATAAATATGGTAGATAGTAAACATGATGTAGAATGAAGTGAAAGATAATACATAAACCCAAACCAAGAGAGTGTAACCTCAACCAAATATAAGGGGATCAACATAGTGTGTATATGTACTACACATCATGTGTTTTTTAAATATAGAAAAAGTACACACTCATCCAACCACGTGTAACTGAAAAAGTAAATCATGTAGAACACCCCAAGAATCTTCACTTCTAATGAAAAAAGAGTAAACAAATATAATTTTATGGATATATATATATAATCCTAGTTAAAAGGCCCAAATGAGGGAGAAATTGTATTTCCATATCCTACATCGTCCCAATAAGATCAGTCACAAATAGTTTTGAATTCCAAAAAAAATTCCAAACATATCACCTATCTACTTAGAACAAACTGTACATGTAAAACAATGCCTCGTCACTATGATACAGTTTTGAGGGGGCAATAATATATGTATATTCCCCACTCCATTTTGTTTAAGGGGGTTTCCACTGTGTAAGTACCTGTATACGTCCCACATCCATGATTATTGGGGGTTCCACTCTGGTGACAGGAGGACCCATGCCCTTTCTGATAAATGAGTTAGAATCAGTAATATGGAGAACCCCCACCCATACTTATGGGAGGGGGGGTCCAATATATAGGCTAATGAAGCAATCCTTGTTGTGGTAGGCAGTTTCAATATAGTCATCAAGGATTCCAATATTATCTGGTGGGTGGGTGGTACAAATAGAAGATAGAGGACTCGTGCCCATACTGATGGGAGGTTCCAATCTATAAGTTGAGGACCCACACCCTACTGTGAAATGGGGATTCCACTATGGCTATCAAGGACCCAATAGAATTATTATGGGGGGGGGGGGTAGTTTTGAGTTGTTAATAACTATAGAGGTCTTGCACCCATACTGAAAGGGGGTTCAACACTATAGATTGTGGACCTAACCCCTGGTGTGATAGGGGGTTCCACTCTACTCATCAAGGACCCACAACTTATGTGACAGTGTTCTCCATTCAGAAAGTAACTATAGTGTACTTGCTCCCATAATGATGGGGGGGGGTTCCATTCTATAGGAATCCTATAATGATCATGTTGGATCATTGCCATCTCCGGGCATCACTTTGAATAAACGGTATACCCATGTCATTCAACATCATATCCTAAAACCTAAAACTGAGGGAACTGTCATGTTTTTCATGGAAATACACTCAATAAATCCTACTCATAGGCCAAAACATGACTCCAAATTTATGAGATACAAAACCTAGATGATTCCTAAGAAGGAATAATGTTGTACATAACATGTTAGTGGACCAACACAACATGTGGTCCTGCTCCACTGCCTAACCATGTCTCTGTCCAGTACATGGATCCCAATCAATGTGGATGTACACACTTTTAGGTGGACTACAAGACATGTTAAAACTATCTTGTATCTGGACTTGTCCTTCTAGCTAGTTCATTGTACTTCAGTACTTTACCATTTTTCTATCAATATCTA
This sequence comes from Viscum album, assembly GCA_963277665.1. Taxonomy (NCBI): domain Eukaryota; kingdom Viridiplantae; phylum Streptophyta; class Magnoliopsida; order Santalales; family Viscaceae; genus Viscum; species Viscum album. The sequence goes on from OY728159.1 coordinate 152,947,545, forward strand.
TGTATTTTACCCCATGATCATTTACATAGGGAGATAATCTTGTGCATGACTATGTACTCCCACGCAGGGTCCCACTCTTAAGATATACTACATAGATCATCCATCTAATGATGAGTTACATAGAGTGTGGAGGAACTAAACCACATTCCATCCTTATAAAAATTTAAAACTCTTCCCACCACAGTAAGATTGATATATGACTTGTGTTCTTCATAGTAAATGACACATATTTTGTTTTTTCAGATAATATAATATTCATGATCTACTCTTTGATTAAATTTGTTCCTCAATAGAGTCCTCCTCATTTCCACCCAGTATTAGAAAATCAAGCTCTAATTAATTGTTTTCAGGAATCTGTTGGCCAAAAATTGAATCTTGTAATTCATTAGAGGTCTGTAACGAGTCTCACACAATCATGATCCCTCTGCCATTGATTATTATATCTTTAATCCCCAAAATGATCAACTAATATCCATAATTATTCTGGAAATGTTCTTTATTTACTGATTTGTCCAATGATCTGGAATTTGCTGTGATTCCAAGATTTCGAAGAGGCTCGTTATTTCTCGGTAATATCAAATAGGGACCATGGGGTCCTATGGATTAATAACATGAATCAATTGTGTGGGAAAAGAACTAGAAATATGTTTTAACCATCAATGACCAATAATTCTTGGACAAACATCAATGATATGGATTATCTAGGCAAGGATATTGAATAAATCAAAGAATGGGATTGATCTGATCAATCAATTTAGTCATTTATGGAATAAAATAAAAATTGAAAAGTCATACCCGGTGATTGGATATTTTATCTTTGGATAACATGATTGAAAATTATTGGGGTATGTAATCAAATTTTCTCTATCCTGATCTGCTCTGATCAATAGTTTTGTCAATGTTTGATTTGACCCACCAATTGAAGGAGGAATGAGAAGCTCCTGATGATCTCATGAATACAAGGATAACCCTAGTAAATTCACCATATTGATACATTTAATGTGAAAAAAATTCAGGATAGAATAATCAATCAATAAATAAATATATTAGTTAATTAATCCACTGAACATACCGCCAATGAGCTTGATTTATGAACTCCCAACTCTGACATACTTTAGACTACTCCTAGAAAAGACCTTCCTTTCCAGACTCAACCATGTTATCATATTTTTTGATATAAGCTTCCATTTATGAGTTTTCATATTTTCATTAAGAGTTTTTCATGCATCATTTAAATTATATTTAATGTTTTTATAAAATTAATTCTATCACAGTATGGTTTAGAATCACACATAATCACAGAGTCTGGATTTTGGAATATATATATATATATGTCTTATGAGAAAAAAAGTCTCTACATTACTAAAATATTTATGATTATCATCCTTGAAAAAAACAAAATAAGAAACTCAGGATACTGACCCATCATACAACTCCCATGATCCTAGGAGCACTCCCTTGTGTTTCAATACTAAAAACACACATGGAACTAGAGGATAGTACACCCAATCTAGGTCCTCTTCTATCGATCCTCGATCTCTAGTGGGTGGTCCTCAATGCTGAAAAAATCTCCAATTTCAAGCAAACCCTAGTCGATGATTTTCTTAGGGTCATGTACATATCTTCTCATCTATAACAAATGGATGATTTTGTGAACCCAATCCTATTTTTTGGGGTAGGGAGATATGTTAAGAAACCTCCCCAATCATTTTGATGATCTAAAATGGCCTGATGAACCTCGGGGATAGCTTGCCTCCCTGAGAAAACCTCTCAACTCTTCATCATATGGAGGATATCTAGAAAATGTGGTCTTACTTAATCAACTCTAGGGGCCTACGATGGTGATCTTCATAATATTTATCTCTGCTCTGGGCCTTTCTCATCTCTCATAGGTGACCTGGACAGTCTATGACATTACATAAACCATATATAGCCACACAAGATATGTCTCTCTATCTCTTCCCATCTTAATGTTAAACTTTATGATCCTCCTTATGGAACTGAAAAATGTTATATGAAGATGGTATAGTGGTATCTATTCTTGTTTATAAACTCAACCAAGGGTATGTGATCCTCCCAGCACAACTGAAATCTATCACGCAATCCCTTAACATACCCTCTAACACATGGATTGTGCACTTGGTCTTCCCATTTATATGGGAGTGAGAGATTTTACTCATCCTCAACTGGGTTCCAAATGACACTTGTTGGCCTCCTCACAACCATTATGTAAACTTTGAATCACAATCAGAAACCATCATTGAGAGAATACCATGAAGGTGAATGATCTCTTATATATACAACTACTTCAAACCCTCCACCAAACTTTGCTCCCTGATAACAAGGAAGTGTGCCGACTTTGAATGTTGGTCAACTATCCCCCTGATAAGGTCCTAAAACAACTATATGTGTGGAAACCCAGGCACATATTATATGGATTTGACATTCCATTTCTAGTCTGAGATCTCAAGGGGATGCATAGAACATATTGGATCATGGTTATCAACCATCACATGTTGATAGGTGAGGCACTGAGAGATAATATAATCTATGTTGCATCTCATGACAGACCACCAACAGTAGTTATAAATTTATATCCATGTCGTTCCCACAATGTTTTGTACATATAGGGGAGAAGTTCAGATATCCATCATCACCTCCTCCCTCATCATGACTGGAACTACCGTCTGTCCTAGAAAAAAGATGATGTGATTTTTTCATTAAGAATAACCACATGGTGAAAAATCTATAGATATTTTCTCACCTAATAACTAATTGTCTATGTATCCCAGCTAGAAATCTTACATATTCCTATGAAATAGAGGAGTCAAAAACATCTACATCAAAAAATGTGTAGGCTCCTATTCCACCAAGGTAGTCTTCAAAGGGAATAACTTCTATGAAGCCTCAGGTACCAACATATCCAAGGTATTCCTTATATTGGTTAATTATACTACTTTTAGCTTCAATTATGTTTAGAATATCTTGATGTAATAGTCATACAAGAACCCCAACTAGAACCTCTATCCTAAGATCACATCTCTCTAAGTGAAGATGTAGTTGAGACTCTGGTGGTCTGAGTAATCCTAAAATCACTCCCCCATAAGGTAGTTCCTCTAAATCCAAAGGGTGAAGACTACTAGTTCCAGATCTAGGTCATTATTAGAATAGTTTTTTTCATGGGATCTCAACTGTCTCGACCTGTATGGGATAACTTCATGTAGCATCATCAACAGGCAGCATAGCCTAACTAATGGGGCATCACAATACACTATGTACTTCATATCCTCCTCTGGTGGTATCAATATAAGAGAAATTCTCATCCTCATCCTCAACTCCTCGAAGGCCCTATGTCACATATATGTTCATATAAATGACTTATATTTCTAGCTCAGTTTCTTATAGGGACCTCAATCCTAGAAAAATTTACCACAAACCTCATGTAGTACCCCTCCAATCCAAGAATGATATTCACCTCTGACAAGATCCTGGGTAGTTCCCAAGAAATATTTGCATTGATCTTCAATAGGTCCATGACTAAACCATTATCCCTAATAAAATTACCAAGAAAGTGAAAATAATGAATAAAAAACTATAATATTAAGATATTTCCATAAAGATGGTTCTCGTGAAGAAAATATTGAACCATCATCCAGTTCTCATCATTTTTCTCCTCTGATACAGAGTAGATGATTATATCATCGATGAAGATGACCATATAATACTCCAAGAACTGCTGGAAGAATTTTTCATCAAATCAAAAAACATGATGGGAGAATTAAAAACACCAAGTGGGATCATTATAAATGAATTTTAAATATAATGAGAACAAAATGCCTACATTAGAATATCTAAATATTGAACCATCAATTTGTGGTAGCAAGAATAGAGATCGATTTTTTTGAACCATCTTGTTCCACATAACTGGTTAGAGAAGTCATCAATCATTAGAAAAGGGTACCTTTTATTTATAATGTTGTAGTTATAGAGAAGCTAATCCAAAAAACTCCACAAGCACCTATACACAATTTTCATAAAAGAAACACTTCAGTTATATTAGGGGACACAATGAGCTTGATGAAACCCTTCTCTTGAAGGTCCTCCAACTGCTACCACAACTCCCAGATCTTGGTATGGTCCATATATTTTTTCATTGATGATATTATAGTGTTAATATGTTGCAATTTGATGGAAAAAACATCTAACACCTCATAGGTATTCCCAAACCATACTCATGGAATACATCCATATAATCCTCTATAAATGATGGAATCCATATGACTAGAGATCATACAAAACCAATGGATATACCATCCAAATGATGGGTGATGGGTGTCAACATACTTGTCCTGAACCATCCCAGAGGGTCCCATGCCATGACTACCCCATGCCTGACTCTGATAGATATTAGGATAGAGACCAGTGCTGAGTTAGAATATCCCCCAAATGTGAGGCATTTCCTAAGCACCTTCACACATGCACACATCTCCATGTTCGAAATAATAAAATGTAAAAACACTTAGAAGACATATAATGGATACAGTTAGATACCAACCATAAATTACGACTTTAGGAAAATTAGAAACTAAATAGGGTCAGAATACAATCCCACCATAAAAAAAGTATGTAACACTAAACACACAAGTTCTTAAAATTCATCCACAGAAAACCCTACCAAAATGGTAGGTGTAGGACAGCTTTATAAGGCCATCGGAGCACCACACGTACGTCTGATCACTCCAAGAACCACTTGGTCCTAGTTAGCCTAGAACTCCATCAAAGCATCGACCATATTCATAAGACACAAAACCTCTGGACAATGAACTTGTAGGAATGAGTAAAAAAAATACTTAGTAGGATAACCGGAATTCACAATGGAATACCAATAATAAATACATGATGTACACCATAAAGAAATACATAAAGTATACAACTATGAAGTACACAGAGTGTTTTTATCTCACACATGTAGAAGTCTAATGAACAAAGAGAAGGATTTTCATCTGTAGTCCATAGATATCATAATTTTTATTAAACGTAGAGTGATGATGGATAATAGAGTATTGGTCAAGCATGGATCATTAATGGTGCATGAAGGAACTATTTTTTAAAATGTATCAATGGCACACGATGTGTTAATGGTGCTCGTAACATTGATAGAACATGAAGCATCAATGGTACATGGAGTTTCATTGGTGCATGGTGCTTCGATGGCACACTGAGTGTTGATGGGTCATGTAGCCCCTAAGGCACATAGTCACCAAGATATAGCCATCCCTGATATTCATCTCATAGCACCCTCATTCTGGAATAAAATAATACTCAATCCATTAGTCTGTAAACCAACCTCACAAAGATCCCACTTAGAGTATCTAAAAAATACTACCTCATCGCAAGGGTCCCAACATCAAAAAATGGATCACAAAATGAACACATGGTTTGAAATATATGATATTGTTTTATAAAAATGATTAATATAGGTCTGATCCAGACTCGAGCTAAGCTAGCCTTGTCTAGTCTAGTCCAGGCCGAAACATCCCAGCCTATGGGGTGTTGCCCGCTGTGATGGTGGGACTAACCTACTGGGCTGTATGGTCCAACCCGTTGGGCCGCTAAAGCAGTCTAGCCACCATAGTCTAGCCCTTATTGTGAGGCTCGTTTACATTTCCAAACCCGACCCACCCTAGACACCTCCCTGGTCCATGTAGTCCAAAATAACCTCATGGATCACCTTGTGTAGCTCGGTCCAAATAGTGATGAGTCATGTTTCATGTGGCCAAGCTATCTCCCCTACACATTCCACGGCATCACTGCCGCATGTTCCTTCGACATGGCTTTGAGTAGTGTCTCAGCCTGCCGCACTAGCCTCCAACCACAATCCCCAGTCACCACCAGAGGAATCCACCACTAAGGGATCCACATGGTTTGGCCACATAGCCTACATGGTCTAGCCACTGCCGCACACTCTTGTTGTCGCCACCTCTATGACCACCATCCTGCACTACACTCGCACGCCACCACTACGGTACGCCGTTGGTGGCAACCCAGTAATATGTTGGTCTCCCTCATTGACCCATTGCTCCATTTTTTTTGAAATGGAGCCACATTTGAGATCCTAGGATGGCTACCTTCACTACCTTGGTCTTTGATACACCTTTCTAGAACTCTAGGGGACTTATCATGTTCAGATCCTCCCATAAAATTGTGTCATGACTGTGAGGGTCCAATGATGATGAATGCCAAGAATAGGGATATGGAGAACAAATATAACACATAAAGAATAGATCATGGACTTTTTCATGTCAGACTTGATCCTTTCATGTTTGATGGTTAAACAAATAACATGAATAGATATTTAGAGAAATCATTCTTCTTTTTTGATCCCCACAACAATTTATCCATCCCACAAGAATAGATAAGACATTGATCAACCTGCTCGTATGTTGGTCCAAATTAATCATAAGAATATAAGAAGGGAAAGTAAATCCCTAAGAGATTAGAAAACCCGCCCCATGGTTGGATCAGTCATTAATGTAGAATGGAGGTTCGTGTCATCATTGATCCTCAATCTGCCTATGGAAGTCATTGTGAGTGTTTTCTTCCATGCCTCAGTGGAATTCAAGGGTTATGGTGATAAACCTGAATTCCTGAAAAAGGATTCATTAAATTTAAAATCTCCATTATGTCCAATAAAATATATTTATTAAAATATTTTAATGATGCTTACATGAAAATTCTATCTTTAAAATTCAATATGGTCCATTTGATGTTAAGACACACCTAATGTAAAATCACTTATCTGAATGCAATAGTGTCCTCAAATTTTGGATATGGGAACTAGTTTAGATCTTATTTCCATATTAATGAAACCCCCACACACTTTATTAAAATATTTACATTTTTTCTGTATTTGTTTTGAACACAGGGCCTCAGAGTCTCACGCCATCTGAGATCTTGGACTCATAATTGTCCTAATAGATTTAAAAATATAAAATAGGGAAAATCCAAGTCATTAAATTCTCCCAATATTATGGATTTACATCCTCAGAATCCAAAACAATAGCGACTAAACAAAAAGATGACGGTACTGAGCACGAATTCAAGCCTCACACTCCTATGTTCTCTCTTATAAATTCCCATGATTCCACATAATGCACACCAGAGGAGTGGACTGACCATGAACATTCCTCTTCTAGAATTACTTGATCTGCACTATGTACTCTGCAAAATATTCCCATAATCAATGTCCAGCTCACCCCACTCGATGATATGTGATGGATCATGTTTGTTCCTCCTTAGCTGCAACATGTGGAATTTATTATGCACCCAATGAAACTATGGGGGTAGATATAGGCAGTACCCCACATCTCCATCTCTACAATTAATTTGAAAATGGCTAATGTAACTCAGGGATAACTTTCCACCCTAACCAAATCTCTATAATCTTTATTGAGCCGAGACCTTAAGGAATGAATTGTCTCCCTCCTTGTACTCCAAGGGATATAATATCTTTTCAGTATATGAATTATTTCATCTTTTTGCAGTCCTCGTATGCTCCTATATGATCTGAACAGTTTTAGTGGTAGCTCATAACAACTCTAGAACTATGTGTACTGACTCTCCTGGGTTAGTCCAGAAAAATGATTATTTGCATGGTTTCCCAGAAAAGGCCTCAAATAGTACCCTACTATGGATGGAGCAATATTTTTTGTTCTATGGAAACTCTACCAGTGGTAGGTGAACCTCCCAACTACAATGAATGTTTTGTTTGAAATCAAGTAGCATGTCCTTGAGAACCTAGATGGTCCACTCAGTATGACCATCTTTTTGGGGATGAAACTCCATTATCATGCACAAAGGAGTACCAAAAATCTCTTGTAATACATTCCACAACATGGATGTGAAATGAGAATCACAATCTGAGATGATCGTTGATGAATCTCTGGGAGGCTGAACAATGCCATTCACATAGAGGCATCTTAATATTTCAACTGAACTCAACTCATGAACCGGTAGGATCTGGTCCAACTTGGTGACTCAGTCAAAGATTACCCAGATGGTTTCAGGACCCGTGGATGTCTGTGGTAAACCCATCATAAATTTCATGGATATTCCATCCCACCTCCACTATGGAATCACTATGGTAAGATTCAAACCAACTGTAACATGGGACTCAACCCTCATTTTCTAGAAAGTGAGTCATCTAGAACAAACTATACCACTACCTTCTTCATATACAGACACCAGAACTGATTTTGGGTGTCCTGGTATATCTTCTACACACACAAATGTAACGACATAGGAGATGTATGGAAGTCCACCAAGACCTCCTCCTACTACATCAATGGTAAAAATGTGCATCCTCTGAAAAAAAAATTACATGGTCTCCACATTTACAATATCCATTAGGGGTATTCCCTATAGAGAATGTAAAGTCTCACAGTCAATGTCCTTGAACTATTCCTCCCTAACCCACTATAAGAGTGGAGGGATGACTACCATCAACTGGTGGTATGTTTTTCCGTATCCACCCAATAAGACATCAAAAAACAAAACCAACTACTTTGACACCTCACTCATCAACTGAAACCAGTATCTCTTGTTGAGAGAATCTTCCACCACATTCTATTTCCTAGGAGTATATAAAATATCAATGCCCTAGTCCTTGAGGAACTCTATACATCACCTCTATCTCAATATCAAATCATTCTGAGGGAATATATACTTGAGTTTCTTGTGGTCAAAGTAAACGGTAAACCACTCACTTGTTAGTTAGCGCCACCACATCTACATGGAGAAGACTACCACTACCAACCCATGATTGCATGTCATGTAGTTTATATCATGTGGTCTCAACTAGCATGAAACATTTGAAACCACCTCTTACCCCTACATCAAGACACAACCATGCCCAGTTCATGATTCATCAAAGAACACCACATTCGCAACACACTACTTTGAAAATCTAATGATAGGAGCACTCACCAATATCATCCACAGCTACTAAAAACCTTTCTAGAACATCCTCTTCCACATGAATGGTTTCCCTTTTCATGTCAAAGAATTCAAGGATGCTGCTACTCTAGAAACGTTGGCCACAAACCTCCTATTGCACCCCGCTAATCCAAGGAAACTCTATACCATGGTAAAAATCTTTGGTGGTTCCCAAGAAAGCACCGCATCAGTCTTCACTAAATCCACTGCAACTCTATCCTCTTAAATGAAGTGTCACAAAAATTGGATCTCTCATATCTAGACCTGACACTATGATATCTTCAAATAAATATAGGGCTCTCAAGGTATGTCCATTATCATCTTCATTTGTATCACATGCTCCTCCTCAGACGCCTAGTACATAAGGATGTTATCAATGAAGACCAAAATGAACCAGTCAATGTAAGGCTACATGATCTAGTTCATGAGTCCCATGAACCCTGCTGGGGTGTTCTTCAAGCCAAACAGCATCACTATGTACTCTTAGTGGCGATACTAACATCTAAGGGCTATCTTCAAGATGTCCTCATCTCAAACTAGATGTTTTTGACAGCCATATATGAGGTCTATCTTCAAGAACCACCTCAATCCATTTAGCTCATTAAATATGTCGTCAACCTCAATAATGGATACTTATTCATCACGGTCACCTAGTTTAGGAACCAAATGTATACAAATAATCTCAAGCACCTATATTCCTTCTTGAAAAAAAACTAGGGCTGGCCATGGTGAAACATTGGGTCTCATGAAGCCCTTCCTCTTCAAGTCCTCTAGTTGCACCCTCAACTCATGAAGCACCATGGGGGACTTCCAATAACTAGGCGTAGACATAAGAATTTTCCTAGGGTATAGGAAAATGTATAATTCAACCTTTCTATGGGGAGTTAATCTAGAGACATCTTCAAGAATGATGTTATCATAATCCGCAACCACTATAAGAAACTGAGGACTCTAGTCATCTACTACACTAAGGGAGAGACTAGCCAAAATAAGATTAATCAGTTGAACCATTTTATATGCGAGTCCATCCTACATGACATGTGTATCCTTTTCACAATAAAAGTATTACTTTTCCCCATAAATACGGAAACACCACACTCTGTGTCTAAAACAATAAAAATGGGCATGAACTGTAGATAACCAGTCCATAACAAGAATGACATCATAAGGCCTCGAAGCCGCCACCATTAGATTCCAAAAAAAACTCTCCCCCTAGAGTAAAGGAGCATGGTCATCAGTGGTGGGTGATCATCAAAACCCCCATTAGAGTATCTAAGCCTAGGGATCAATTAAATGGATCAACTAGAATCCTTGAGTCTCGAACAAGGGTTATGGAGAGAAAAGAGTGAATGGAACCTGTGTCTATAAAAACTGAATCTAAGGTGGAAAAGTCATAGATCATACCTATAATAATCTAGAGAGTTATGGGGTTATAAACCTCCATCTCTTTAAAATGGAACCATCTTTTTCCCCTGGCTCCCTAAGCCCATGGTGGACTACCTATGATTAGTGGTTTTAGTACATCAATACTCTAACCACCTCCTACTACTCGACTTGATCATATTCCATGACCAAAACCCTACATGCCACCTTTAGTATGCCTCCACATCTGTCTTGAAAATCCCTCATCCATCCCCTAATCATTCATATGACAGGTTATTCAATCTATAGCCATATTCTATCAACAACCGAAAGAGTGAAATAACCTCTCCTTTAGCTGAATCGCTCTCCCATGGGAACCCCACAAAACTATTTTGGGGTTATGGGGTCATCCCATAGAGTTCGAGATCTACATGGGTCCCGGCGTCTGCTATTGGCTACCCGCCTCCAATGACTCATCTACCTAGTGCATGCTGGAATCTCCCACTGCTAGTGTCTTCTCTTCCTGAATGCTCTCCACTAGTAGCGATCACTCTAATTCTCAAACATATGTAGGGATTGTAATGGATATCATGGATTCCATGATCTCTTGGTGTAGGACAAACTCGAAGGATTGGCCCCAGAAGAATAGGTCACATGCCATATCCATGGAGTAGTGAGAAAGATCCATAAATCTCACTGAGTACTCCTCTACTATCTGACTGCCCACTACTGATGTAGGAGCTTCTATATGTGCACTGAGCACAACGTAACAGGAAAGAACTCCTCCCTAAAGAAGAACTCAGTGACTTCTTAAGAGGGTGTCATCTTATCTTTCACCTAGATCACTATGCTCCACCATCACCTCGCTGGGACCTAAAGAAGGCTCCTTAATTGAACTGCCATTTGGTCAAAAGGAATCCTCACAAGGAATAATACACATATAACTTCCTCCATCCAATCCTATGATACATATGGGTTAGTCTCACCTCTAAACCTAGAAGTTCACTTCCTCTAGAACTCAATAAATGCACTCAAAAAATGTTCATCCTCTACTGGTAGTGCTGGTAGTAACTGATGATCAACGGGTGGTGGTATCACTGGTACACCACATGTAGGTGATATCTCCGGTACTGGTCCCTATACCGATGCCTCATCACAAGGTGGATCATCCTTATGATCACACATCAGAATCTTGGCTGGGTGCCCATGTGGAGGGATCCAAAAATAGATCAAGATGAACCACAGTCAACATAGTGAACCTAGTGAGCTGACTCGGGAAGGAGATGAGAACACATCAAAATCCTCTATGATGTATGAACCATTAATCTTCCTACAACCAATGCTTTCATATATTGAGTTAGAAAGTATAATTCTATGTCTTGGTGCATGTAAATTTTAGCAGCCGCACCAACACTAGATTCCTTAGTCTAAGAGATGATCTCATCACATAAAACATTGTTTCCCCCAAACCAACCTCACAAACTCATAGACCTTATATAGAAATGCACCAATTTAATACAACTCTATCATGTCACATCCCAGAGGGGCTTGTAAAATTACTACCCCAAGATTTCCTCAAATAGGCGAGGTGCTAGCGACTAGCACTGAGTAGGTATATCCCACAAATGAGAGGTGTTTTTCTAAGCACATGCACACAGACACACACATCTACAAAACTGAAATTATGAAATGTAAAAACACTAAGTATAAAAATCTTGCACAAACTAATATACCAACCACATAGTACGACCGTTAGAATATTGGAATGTACCATGGCTAGAATACAATCCCACTGGATAAATAGTATGTAATAGTGAATACATAAGTTCCTTTAACTCATCCAAAAAAATCATACCTAATGCGTATGTTTAGGAATGTTGTATGAAGATATAGGAGCACCACACGACTGTATCATCACTCTAAGAACCACCTAGACCTAGAACACCAAGAACTCTATCAAAGAGTCGATCGTATACATAAGACACGACAGGTGTGGGAAATTACCATGTAGGGGTGAGTAAAAAAATACTCAGTAGTATTTCCAAAAACAAAACATTAATATCACTAAGAAATAAATTAAGTATCCACAATAAAATTGAAAAAGTATAACACTATGAAATACAATGAGTACAATCAAATCACACTGGTATAAGTATAAATCACATATATAAGGATCCTTCGTTGTAGTCCACAGATCTCCCAGTGTTCGTGATGCACTATGTGTCTATGGAACACGGAGTGTCGATAACACATAGATTATTGAAGACACAATGAGTGACGATGGAACATAAAGCATTGATGGCGGACAAAGCATCAATGGTGCACAGAGAATTGATAGAACATGGAGAATTAGTGACACACAATGTGTCGATGTTGAATTGATCATCGATGGGTCTTGCAACACCCAATTTACACAGTCACCAAGTCAAAGCTAGATATTGGATTCTACTTGTAGTGAACTTGTTCCAGGAGAACCTACTTCTCATGCTATTAGGCTGTAAAATAACTTTCACAAAAATTTCCCTTAGATTATCCCAAAAGGAACGTCTCGTATCAAGTGTCCCAATGCAGGAAATGACTCATCAGATTGATACACATTTAGAATGATATGTTCATTTTTTTAAACGACCTGACCTTGTTCTGGTCTAGATGTGACCCAACCTGGGACAACCAACCCAACCTAGCCCAACTGACCAGACCTGGAATGATCCATCCAAATCAACCTGGTCCTGTCGAACCGACCTTACCCAGTTGAACTGACACGACCTGGCCTAGTTCAGATGAACCGAACCGACCAGACCTGCTGGGCCAGTTGAACCTGACTTGATGGGATATTGGGTCCGTCGGAGTGGACTGCTGGAGTGGCCCGACCACCGTATTCTGGCCTACGGTGCGGGCCAGTTTACTCCACTGAATACGGCCTACCCTGGCCACACCCCCTAGTCCACACGGTCTTGCCTCCCCGCATGGATCCCATGTTTGGCCTAGACAATTTGGTCAGACAGCATCTTCTGCATGCCCGATGACATTGCTACTATGGGTTACTCTGATGTGGCTCCGAGCCACATCCCATCCCACCACTTTGGCCTCCTTCTGTGGCCCCAGTCACCAGCCATGTCTTCCACTGCAAAGAGATCTGTGCAGTCCCACCACTAACCCAACTCCCGCAGTCACTACTGCAGGCAACCGCCGTCCTACACCGTACCCTCACGTGGTCACCAAATCGTTCCATCGTACACCGCTGACCTCTAGCAGCCCTCATTCTATAGGTCCCCATTTCTTCAGTGCTCAATTTTTCAAAATGGAAACACATCAATAGTCCTCAGGTCGGGACCATAACTCCATTGGGCATCGATGTATCTTGCTAGCACTCTAGGGCACCAATCATGTTTCAAGCATACCAGAAAATTAATCCATGTCCATGAGCTTCCAACATTGATGAATTCAAAGAATGAAGATATGAGGAATAAATAGAAATCCCTAAGAACAGATCTTGGGCCTATTTTTTCCCTCCTTGATCTGTTCATGTTAGAATGTTTAACAAATAACAAGAATGAATAATCACAATAATATATTACCCTTTTTAACCCCAGAAGTAATTTATCCATACTATAGGAATGGACGAGAAAAGATTCCATGAGTTCATGGGTTGTCCTGCGTTCATCATTTTTATCTAAGAAGAGATTGGAAATCACCATGAGATCAGATACCCATCCTCATGGATGGATCAGTGTTTGATAAAGAACAGAGTTCCATGTCGTTATCGATGATTGAGCTGCATGTGTTCATCATCATAGAGAGATTAAATGATAGTTTTAGAGGAATTATAGATTTATGGTTATCACACTAAATTCCGAAAAAATGTTTCCTTAAAAAGAAAAAATCTACTATTTTAAAAAAACTATTTTTATTATAATATTTTAATGGCGGTAACATGAAAATTCTAACTATCATAGTCGACCCACGTCGGTCAATCTTAGTACCCACCTATGGTAATGTTTATAATAAAACTACAATGGTTCCCTCATATTTCTGACCTGGGCACCAATTTAAATGTTGTTCCCATTTTAAAGAAAAACCCACCAATGATTTTTTAGAAGTATTACATTTTTCATCGTATTGTTTTAGTTTTACTGGGCCTCAAAATCTCATTTCGTCTCTGTACATGGCCTCAGAAATTTTCCAATAAATTTATAAAAATAAATCCAGAGAAAATTTGAGTGATTTCCTTACTATTCATAAAACCTTCTTACCCTATCATGAGAACTGTATCTCCAAAAAAGATAAATCCCATCCTATAAGTGTGTAGAAATATCACTTGTCTATAATGATAATCAATCTATGTTTGATCCATGTAGAACTGATCCCTACTAAAGATGATGTCATATGGTACAATCATGATGACCAAAAATCACACTTAAACCTCTATCCACTAGTAGATAACTCACACCATAGTTAGATAAATGTTATAATGGAAGAATTACTTAATGGAATATCAATAAAAAGCTGTTAGGAATACAAATCAACTAGGATCTCTAGCCCTCGAAACAGGAGTAAAGAGAGGATGGAATGACTGGAACCTACATATACCAACACTGATGCATGATTAGAATAAATATAGATCATACCTCTAATTATATCATGAACTATGTGGTCACTAGCCTCAAAACCCTGTAGCTATTGGTGACCCCAGCCACCAGATCTATGACCGTGAATTGGGATGCCGGGTGGTGGTGGTGGAAGGTTCTCAAAACATCACCCCCTCACACTGCTCCAACCGATCCTCTAATAGCTCTACCTTCCTTGGGACCACCCAGATCACGAAACATCCTCAATAATGATGGTCTATAATCTATCTTTACCCATTCCATGACATGCCTAGTTAGGATGTCATGTGCTATGTGAGATTTCACTTCATAAGAATATAAACGAATGTCTCCAGGCTTCCCTAATTATCTACACTACCCCTAACCATATGCCTAATTCTGATAATGATGAGGTAGATTAGGTTAAGATCCTGGCTCCTAACATCTACTACCCACTATAGAAGACTCATCCCAACAACACTCACTACCATCTCTAGCTTTCTGAAGTAACTCTGATGGAGATATATCTATCAACAGTTCATGTTCTAGCACCCTAACACAAGTGGAGATACACAAGGTCACCACAGTTACACAAATATCTCTATGAAGTCCCTAATCAAACTGCCATTTTTGGAAGTATCTATCCTAAATCATGTCAAGGGAGTACTGTGTAAGGTATGTGAATCTCAAAACATACTTAGACACTATTATCCCTCCTTGATGCATTTCAAGAAGCTCCTAAATATAAAATTACAACCAATAAGAAGGGTATTACTCTTCATGGAATAGTTGTTGTATGTCTGTCTATGAAAGTGTTGAATACTCATTCATAAGTATAAAAAAGAACCAATAGAACCTAAATAATTAGTGGAAAAGGATAGATGATATTGAAACCACCTATTCCATCAGTGTTTAGAAATTCGTAATGGTATAGACCAATGAGTTATTCCAATCCTCTACTTCCTAACGATCTGGCTCTCCATAGAACCTCACTAGCCTCTGGAACTGGAACTCGCAGAGTGAGATATGATTGTACAAATCATCTTCTTTATATGATAGTATGATTTACTACTCATCTATTGGAGGTGAAGCTACTTATCATCATAGAGGAGGAAGATCACAAGATGAAAATTGAACTGAAGCATTATCTCTCATTGGATCACCATCACTATATGGAAATGATATTGTATTAGTATGTCATTATAAAGGAATCCTCAAATTTATTAAGATATACAATGATCAGGTGATCTTGTCTAAATATAAAAAAAACATGGACGTGACTCAAGATAGACAGTTAAAGAATCAATAATATATGAATCATGTACCATTTATCCCTTATACTAATGTCTCAGTATGCCAAGTCAACATGTTGGTAGTCATGTTCCTGGTGAATGGAAACATTTTCTGCCTTCACCATCATAGGATTCCCAAGCCTGAGGGTAACACTTGAGACACTCTGACATTATTTCTGTAATCCCAACCAAATTCATGTATGGGAACTACATCAAACACCATCCCAAAGATCAAACCACCTCTTATACCAATTCATCATGACCAACATGAAGATGGGTGTTAAAATGAAACTACCCTAGGTTCACCTCCATAGGAGAGGGGTTGGCAACCATCACTGAAGGAACAAATCACATGGGTAGGAATTTTCCTAATCGTGCACACACACACATCCATATAGTTGAAAAGGTGAATAGGTAGTTAAAGACAAAGGAGAGAAAATCTAAGGGAATAACTAGGAATGAAAGGCCATTAGATAGTAAAAGAGTACAATAATGTAAATTGAAAATTAATGGGGAAAATACACACCTAAAAAAATAGGTCCCCACCTAAAAATACTAGAATGTTATCTATTGGGAGGAAAAATATCAAATCTCTAAGATGTGACCACTCTATGAAATCAAATGTACTAGGTATCCCTATGTTGATTTGAAGTCACTTTTGACCTTCCCATTATCTGAATAAGACATTACATGTTCAAGAAAATCCCATTCAAGGGTTATTATATACATACCCAGTAGGAAACCCTTAAAAATGATGGGGTCGTTGTAAGATATACAATAGGGATAAAAATACTATAGATATTAAATTAGATATATAAAGTAATAAAAGAGAAAAAATCAACCCTAACCAAGATATAGTAACCTCTTTCAAACACAAGGGGATTAACTCATTGTTTATATGGACTTAATTTCATTTCTTCTCCACATATAATAAAAGATTATAATCATGAAACCCTAAGAATAGAAACATTGAAAGCACATAGAATACCCCAAGAAATCTTGAAATATCATTTCAGAGGGTAACAAAATCCAAATTTATGGATACAAAATTGTATATATATTCTTAGTAAATTTAATCCCTAACAAAAGAGAAAGGAGATCTCCAACTCATAGCCTGGTCAAATGAAAACGATATTTGAATAGTTCCAAAATTTGTAAAATGATGACCAACATCTGATGAGTTGTCTCAAAAGAAACCATCCATGTCAAATCATTCAAATTCACTATGACACAGAGTTGAGGGGGGAAACTCTAAGTAGAGGACCTACACCCTATTGGGTAATGCGGGTTCCAATTTATATGTATCCATTGTGGACCCACATAAATGATAAAAGTGGGGTTCCTCTTCAGTGTCATAGGGATTCACTTCTTATATAATAGGGGGATCCACTCGGTAAGGTAGTAGACCTACACACATATAGATGGGGGGTTAGAATCCATAGGTCAAGGACTAGTACCTAAGTGTGATATGGAATTCCACATTAGTCATAGAAGACTCATGCCCTATCTAAAAGGGGGTTCTACTATGATGATATAGGAGCATTTCCCACAATGATGAAGGGTTATAATCTATAGGTCCAGGACCCATTCCCTAGTGTGATATGGGGTTACACTTAGGGCATTGAAGACCCATGCCCTATCTGATAGGGGTTCCAACATATAGGTAATTAAGAGGACATTATCCCACATGGATGGGGGGTTCCACTCTACTGGTTGAGGACTCACGCCATGGTGTGAGATGGGTGGGGGATCCAATTTGGTCATTGAGGTCTCATTCACAATCCGATTGGGGGTTTCACATTGTAAGTACATGTAGTGGTCCCACACCCATAATGATCGAGGGGGAGGGTCCACTCTATTGAAATCCATTGGTAATCCTTCCTGATCACTACTATCATTGGGAATCAACTGAAATAAGCTTCGTACCTAATAAAATTCCACATCGTATCCAAAAATACACAAATGAGGGCACCATATCACTCTACGTGAAAAAAATCAAGATAGACTACTAGAGGGCCAAAATCTGAGTCCAAACGAAAAATATATGAAACTTTAATGTGTATTCAAAAGGAAACTTATAGTAGATGATGTGTGATGGGATCCATACAGCGTGTGGTGTTTCTCCACCACATGTATGTGTTTTTAGATAGTAAATGGATCCCACTACATACATAGTTATGCATTGTGAAGGTGGACTAAATGACCTTTTCTAACTATCTTGTACCGAGATGTGTCCATATGGCTGGGTCCATGTACTTCGGTACATGGCCATGTTCTAGGACATTTCTATGTATTTTATATAATTTCCATGTATTTCGGTACAAAACTGTATACTCACACATATATTCATTTACATGTGATAGATTACAATTCTCCTCCTTTCAAGGATGTGGTACCCAATGTGTATGGGAACTACACACCCTGATATCTTTATAATCTTCCCAAACCCTAGCTGCCATAGCCCTGGGAATACAGATCATGCGTTCCTCACATTACACTGTGTGTATTCAATTTTTTCACAGAATCTTGGATCCGTTATCCATTGCACAATTAAATTGGTTATTCTACATATCCATAATCATTTAGACCTAATATTTGTGGGTCTTTCCTTGATACATTGCTTCTATCCATCTATTAGTTGGAAATCGAATCACATCAATTATCAGAGGTTCTCCACACTTACCAGATGCCCCTAAACATTCTGTTGTCAATTATCCAATCTTCGATCATCAAAATTATCATCAAAATCCTAAAATTGTTCTAGATATATTAATGATTCATTTATTATTTCCACAATCAAGAAACAATCATGATTCCGGGGGTCCGATCAGGCTCAGTACCATCCGACAACATCGCACTGGGACCGTGGGGTCCTACTAGTGATGAAAGTGAAGTAATTGAGGGTAAAAATCAAAATAAAAAATGTTTAACCATATTTTTATAGGATTACATGGTGAAAGTTCTGGAACAAGGATTATTAGAGTGAGAAAATAGAACTAATATTTAAATTTCATTACATGGGTGCATGCCATTCGCCTCAATTGGAACAGATCCAGGAGAAGGATTAATATGATCAATCAATTCAAAAGAAGTGGATTAACATAAAAAATTGAATGTTAGAACCTATATATTTCATCATTCATCCTTAAATAATGTGATCACCAATAATTAAAGCATCTCATTGTGTTCGTTGTGTCCCGATCTTCTTCAATCAAGAGTTTTATCGCCGTTCGATTTGACCCACCAATGGTATAAGGAAGGAGAATCTCTTATAAATCCTCTAATTATGATGAAAACATTGGAAAATTCCCTATATAAATACAATTATATGAAACCCATTTAGAATAAAATAATTAGATAGTAAGTTAGTTGATTAATTAATTAACCCACTAAATGTTCCACCAATGAGAGACATATCTAAATTCCCCATGCCGACCTATTTTAGGTCATTCATAGGGTAAAAAATAATTTTCAGACTCGAACATTGTCAAATATTTTTTATTTTAGGTTCAATTTAAGAGTTATCCCATTTTCCATAAGAACTGATGCATTTAATATAAAATATATTTAATATTTTTATAAAATTAATTATGGGCTCTTCGATCATCAAAATAGAACACCATATTAGCCTCTAGATTTGGAAATATATGAAGAAATATTTCAATGTATTATTAGTAAAAAATGGCCTCTAAAAATAAATTGCTATATTCATTATAATGCGATGGTCATGAGAAATATTTAGATAATCTATTGAGAAATCGATGCGATATTTGTGTATTTTCAAAATTTTCAAATTGTATTTTTTAATTTAGGAAATTATATTTTATAGGAGATAAAATTTAGAATATTTTATTACAAACAATACTTAGAAGATAAAATTAGTCATATCATAAAAAAACACAAAATATATTTTTGTGTTTTATAACACTATTTGATTAACCTAGTATTATAGAAAATTTATTTACAATTTTTCATTTTTAGCTTTATCAATGATTTCATTTATTAGAAATGATTCATAGCTCATATAGACTCCACATTAATATATTTATTTAAAGGTGTTGAAGAGATGGTTTATACTATCATCCTTTCACATATTTTATTTAACTAGTAATTGTTTATGTTGTATATTGTGATGGATTTGGTACCAGACGTAATTTTTTTAATATAGGAAAATATTTTTTTAATATAGGAATATATTTTTCATCTATATCGATAATTATAATTGATGGTATAGAAGGTAATTACTTGGTGTGATCATTAAAAATATGGGAACACCCTCTAATTGAATATATTTTTATAGAACATTACAATCAAATATTATATTGTTTTATGGATCATAGTAGTTCGAGATTATGATTATTGAATGCACTTATTTGTGTACTATTCGTGCCTACTTTTTACTAGAGGTTAATTCTAGTGATTCATTGATGTATTAAAGGTTTTAATTAGTATTATAACTACACATATGTTCATGAGTGTTAATATCTTTTATTCAATCATATATCAAGATGGTGAATAAGGGAAATATGGACGTGAAAGATATTTTATAAAATCCTTGTGGTGGAATCATATTTAATAAAAAAAGTGGAGGTGGTGGCTCTAATATCGATCAAAAGATAAAGTGAGATAATTATTCTTAAAAGAAGGGTGAATCATATATCGGAATGAAATCCAGAAATCCCCTTACAGGATAAAATTATATATATATTTTTAAGTCTTTCAATGTGATTCATTTAACATATTAAAGAGGAAATTCATGTGATATCCCCATATTTTTTATTAGTGTTTTAATCGAAGAAAATGAAATTAATATTATAAGAACCCATCTAGTTTACTTTTGGTGGAAGTGTAAAACATGACTCACCATTTATTAAAATATGTGGGAAGGGATAAACATACTAGTACACACTAATAGCAAAACTTCCTGAGGATGGATTCTATGACTATATGAGATTAAAAACATACACCATCATTATATGGAAAATAAACGTTGTTAGAAGGCAGTGTGTTACTTTTTTATAGATGATTAGGATATAAAATAGGTAGATAAGATACCTTATAGATGGTTACATAATCCTGATCAATCGATTATAATATTGTTTCCAATTATTTGACACTTCTACTACTCTTTTATTTACAACATCATTTGTGGTAGAAAGATGAATTTTTTTGTAGAAATTATGTTTCATGTCATGCAATTATAGAAACCCTTGAAAGAGTAGGATAGTCATGAAATAAATGATATGTCATAAACTATATTAATACATAACCTTAAATTCTCTTATGGAAACAACATCTTGGAAATAATTTTTTTGATAAAATTATATGTATCGAATAGTTGATCACACACAAGTCTTAGATCAACTATAATTTTTGAAAGGTGATTTTATTTAATCTATAAGGGGATATATAAAATTTCAATGAGGAATGGTCTGTAAATCGGTACACCTTGAGATTTTATGATATATATATTTTATAATATTATATTGGTAGATTGATATAGAAGAAACCCTGAGTATAAATGGACCATGATATAAAATTGAAATATTATTATTTAACGTGATAGGTATAGTTATGCCATTGGATTAAAAATTATGAAAACTATTAAACACAATCTGAAATATCAATTGACATATTTTACTCAATTAAAATGTGTTTATTAATTCCAAATAAATAGTATTTAAATCCTTTCATTATTAAAATGTTATGCTTCTAAATGAATGTATTTTTATATGGGTTATGTATTTTAATATAGAAAATATATATCAATAACTATTAAAAAGTTATTTTAATGAGAATAATTTATTATTTATGAATAATCACTCATAAATTGGTCAGAAATGAAAATAAAATCATTCCACAGTTAAAATAAATGTTTTTAGGGAAAACTATATTTATACGTGCAAGGTGTTTTTATTAGAACATATAATATTAAGCATTATTTATGGATAATTTTAATAAAATATGTATATTATTTATTAATTCAAATATTTATAATAAATATGATATTTTTTTACTAGGAATGGAATAAAAATAAACTACGTTTTATTCATAAAAATGTCTTTTTTATAATAAATTATTTTTGTTGTGTTTTTCACATTTATTTTAAAATTAATTTAAGACCCTTATAGAAATTGAATTCTATAAAATGGATTCCATGTTTGGAATAAATTTTAAATTTTTTTATAATTTGGTTACGTTAATTTTTAGTGATATTAAATTATAAAAACACTATAAATATTTACCACTCTTAATGTTAAAAGGGTTTAACTAGGGGTGGGTTAAACTAATAGATAATGAAAACACTTAAACTTAAACTTTTCAAAATATTAGTTGTTGATGAAATTTTAAAATTATATTATCTTTAATTCTATTTCATGTCCATTTGGTTCAACTTATTAAATAATGTGACTTTATGTTATTTAAATCATTTAATTAGTTCTTTTTTATTTCCTCCCCTCACTTATAAAAGGATAACTCTTCTACACTCTTATTCACAAACATTGATCCATCTTATTTAAGAATTCCATTCCCAAAAAATTTCCATGAGTTATACACTTATTTATTGAGATTCTTGTATTATCTTAGGGATATATTTTCTGAGGATAATGTGTAATCCAAAAGTGGTCTCTCAAATAATATTTAATCATCTTACATAAATTATTAAGAGATAATTACTTATTATACTTATTTGAAATATATTTTATTATGACAGACTGTGACTTTACTACATGTTAATTTATTATTTATTACATAAATATAAAATTAATATAACCTTAAAAGACCCGGAGGAACAATTTATTTGGATAATTATTAATATAACATAACAGTGTGAAAAATAAAACTAAGTATTTAAAAAATCCATAACTTGGACTAATTTTCCATAGATATTTTAAAACTGCCTGGGATATCCAGGGGACTTATATATGTAAGGGGTGAGCTATAAATACTAGTAAGGGAAGAATAAAAGAATTATGTTGTTAATGTAATAAATGTGCATCAATAGAAATATAAAAAAGACATAAAAGTTGTAATAATATTAGTCTATATCGATGAATAATGATATAACATTATGACCTCAAAGCAATATAGGAATGTCACAACAACATAACACATGACATAGAAATATGTATTGGAGAACTTCTAAGAAAACATAAAATGGTGGAAAATAAACATAATGTATTATCATTAATACCTAATAAAATACATAATTTTTCATGAGACAAAATCATTACCCAATTCATTTGAGTGTTATATAATTCACGGCGCACCCATCACATCCATATCTGGTATGTGCATAAGTGTTCCACATAGATCGTAAAATATAAGGTTGTATTTCATAAAACATAACCAAATGATTATGGATTATAGAATAAATATATATAAGTGAAAAATAAATGTATTATCAATATATTTTGGTTAATACCATTTAGTGGAAATGGGTATGGGTATTCACTACACAATTCTTTGGTAGGAAAAATCATAGGATAACCTCGATAGAATAATAATGGTACATAAATATTCATAAAGTGGATTAATGATAGTTAAAGGATTATCTCATCAAATATAAATCCTAATTATAGTAATAAGTATATGTAATATCATAAACTAAAATTAATAAGTGTACATCAAATGGTATAATACAGTGAATGTTCTTAAATAAAGTGAATAAAGAGGGAATCACTTACCATGCGAGGGTGATTCATAAATAATGGGAAGAGTTTATTAAGAGTTTTTGGGAACCTTTTGAGGACATTAAATAGGTAAGTGATGATTATATTATCTTTCGAAGAGTTTTTAGTGAAGAATAATAATAGATTGCTAGGGTTTACATAGCAGAACAGAGGGGAATTCATTATTAATTTTTAAACTGAAGGTTTGGAATCTATAGGAAATATAAATAAAAAATAAAAACATACCATGGTTTTTCTAATGGTGTATACAAAATATGTGAGGATTTTATTATTCAACATAGATATGAACCGAACTACTTAAAATATTATCTTTGGTGATGTGGAAGTGATTTATATTAAAAAAACTAATTTTAAAATCATAAAATATGATGCAGGTTGTGGATGGTTAATTAAGGATTTATATAAATGATAAAATAACATCAAAAATAAATTATTTTTACGGTAATATATATATTTTTCATGGATACCTTTTACAGAATATATTACATCACTTTTGAGTCATTATGATGTTATAATCGTTTCTATATATTTATTCAACATTGATTTTTTGGAAAACATTAAACAACTTTATAAAATTGTAAAATATTAACTCTTGGATTAAATCAACGTTATGATTAAAAAAATTTATTTATTTTTAAAATATAATTTTTCAAGTATTATAATACACAATTTTAAATCAGAATCCCATGTTATTGAAAAATACTAGTTTTTTTATATTCATAAATTTTTCAAACCCATATAAAAAATATATTTGACATTTTAAAATTATATTATAATTTTAACTAAATAAATATTATTGAATAATAACATTTAATAAATATATAAAATATTTCATAAATTCTTAAATTCATAAAAAAGTGTTTCTGGACAGAAACTGTATATATCCCAAAAATAAAATTCAGGTTTCATCGTATCAAATCATGTTTTTATCAAAAATTATATTTAATAACTAAAATGTAATTAAATATAAATATAATAATTAGGAAAATATAAAAATTAATTATTTTGGAGACTATATAAATATACATTTGTTCCTCCAAAACATATTTAAAGTGTATGATTTGTGGTGGTGATGCATTCGTAGGGTGGTTTGGTGAACATTATTCGGGCCATGGTATTTTATAGTTTTATATTATAATGTAAATGGTTTCACTCATGTTTTTATTGTTGAATCCCTTAGTTGTCTCAGTTAAGGGAAAATTAAATCTATTATATTGTCTTTGGAATCTCTAATATATGGTCAACATATGGTACTATCTTACTAGTCGAGGCCATTACTTATTTATTCTCTATTAATTGGATTTAAAATATACCTTAACATACAGTAATCATAATGGTCACTATACAATGACCATATTATCAATATTTATGATGTGAAACATTATTATAAATCCTTTAGGATGTAATATATAGTGGTCCACAAATAACAAAATTAAGTGAATATGTTTTCTACTACTACATTACTTGATAAATAATTTTTTCATTCAAATAGGATGTTTAATTTATAATAATTTGGGTCTTTAAATTCTTCCCCATTTCAAAATTTTTTCCTTGATGTTTTAATTTCATACATTATAAAATGTGGTGGGTATTTAAATTTCATTACCTCTTCTGGTTCCCATGTTACATCCTTATTTTTAGTTCCACTCCAACACTTTGATAAAATAAGTTGTATTATTTTGTAGAACCTTGCCTTTATGATCTTTAATATTCCCTAACATCTCCTCATATGAAATATAATTCTCTAATGAGACCACATCATTATTTATCACATGTGATGGGTTTTGTATGTAAATCCTTAAGAGGGATACATGAAATATAACATGTACTTGTGATATCTTAGGAGAGTGTTCAAGTAATAGGTCTCTATATCGACATGATTAGGGATATTTAAGTGGATAATTAATATAGGAATAAGATTTAACTTCACCAAAAACCTCAATACATTCATCCACGATGATATATGAAGGAATAATATATATTTGACCACAAACTCTAGGTCCATCTAAGATTATATTATATATTTCCTTTTGAATTTGTGAATATTCAAAATGATTCTGAATGGTTTGAACCTTATAAATAATTTGTTGGATAATATTATGTCCCATCATACTACAATATCTAATATCATCCCAACTTCTTAGATTCAAAAACCTCTTCCCATGTATAGCTTTATATATTTCTATTTTAATACAAGAATAGAAACTACTATTATATTAGGTCTACCCTAGGGGAATGTGCTAATCCAAAAATCATTGGAAATATAATGAACAATACTTAATGTATCTTCTTGAGTTTGAACTGTAGTTTTAGACTCAAAATCCATATTAAGGTGATAATCATTGCTGAAGGTTATTTTTGTATACTATTATTTATTTAGAATTCTCCATACCCTCATGGTAACACTATGATCTTGATCAAATAAAATATAGAGTTGAACACTATGTAGGAATACCACATCTATTATGTATACCATAGAGATTTGGTCCACAAATAAAACATAAATCATTAAAATGAAATGTGCTAAATTAGTTTGTCGATCGAATTCGAACAATATGGATTTATTGCATTTAGGTGTCACAAGGAGTCCTACGATGAAATCCTTGGTTATGTTTTCCAATTTTAATAATTGTATGAGAAATGGTTTCATAATACCCTTTGAATTATTTTATTTATCCTTGAGTATTCATCATACCAAGAAATGTGTTATAAATTTTTTAATATCCTACTTCATCTAATCCCGCTAGTTTTTTTCAAATATATATACACCTTTGTGATTCCTGAATGAATTGGGAAGGATTATCTATGAAAATAATATAGAAGATTTATTTATTTAGTTCAAATTTTAATGGGACACATATTTGGGATCCAAACCATATTACCCCATCTGTAGAAGAGTTATAATCCAGAATATTTACTACCTTTTTATATAGATCTTCATTATCCTTATAATCCTCCTTGAACCTTTAAATTATATATGGATGGGTATTCATTTGAGCATGATATGTTATAGGATATATTTTTTCCTTTTCCATCCTATGTATGTTCATGAATATTGTGTTCCTTGAAACTCACATAATGGATATGGTTGTTGGATCTTTTATCCATTGATAATATTCCATTTTTTCACCTTCCTATGATGGAAATGAATTGAACAATCACATTGCTTTATTAGATTTAACCACTATATTAAGTGAAAATTGATATCCTATTTTTGAATTTATACCTGAGGATTTTATGAATAGAATATATGTCACAATTCTCATTTTTGAGATACAATCTTGATTCATCTACATGATGATCACTACATCAAATGAAATATCATGTTTGGGTAGTTCCTATCATGTACAATCAATTGGTGGGAGGAATATGCTATCAATTTTTCATTTTCAATGAGTAAAATACCCATTAATTGTTTTGGTTCATAACTATATATCAAAAATACATTCCCATTGTTTGGTGATGTGAGGATACTTATAGTGACTTCCCTCTTATTTAGCTCTTTAAATACTTGTTCACATTCATTATTCTAGAAAAAAATGAATGCATTCCATGTTATCTTTTTATGGGGGATTGAAAATAAGTGGGAGTTCTGAAAAATTTATTATTGAAACCATCTAATATATGTAATGTACAAATTTATATGACATATATTGGTCATAGTAACTCTTTATTTTCTATATATTTTGAAGGATCCATAGATATCTTATTTTTAGTGATAAAATTCCCTGAGAAGATTACATTATCCATTAAGGGAACACATTTACTTTAAATCATGAATAAAGATTCCTTTTATATACTATCAAATATAAAATTTAAATAATACTCATGTTCATCCTTTACATTAGATTCAATAACAATATCTTTTATAAATACCACTAACAATTTGGTCAGGTAATCCCAAATACTCTATTCATCATGTGAATGAAGATTTTTGGATCATTATTGAGTCCAAATGGCATCACTAAATACTCATAGTGACAATACCATGTATGAATAGTTTCATTAGGGATATCCTTGTTGTTCACATTTACCTGATAATATCAAGACTGAAGATCCACCATAGAGAAGTACTGAGCTCCACATACCTAATAGAATAAGTCATCAATCCATGGAAGAGGATATTTTTTATCATGTTCTTATTGAGCTCATGATAATAAATGTAAATGTACATTGGACTATCCTTCTTCTTGATAAAAAGGATTAGTCCACCCCACGAGGAGGCACAACGCAGTAAAAAACATTTATCTGAATTTTACTATATTTTTTTGTTATTCTTCTGTTGTTGAAAAATGGAAATTCTAAATTGAGTCATAAATAATGGAAATGCTTTGGGTATAAGTTCCCTTACGAACTCAAAATATCATATAAAAGTAAGACCATGAAATTCATCAGGGAACAAAATACTAAATACCCTTATAATGGAAATGTCTTCATGGATGATTCTTTCATTAGTCCCTATCATTTGAGTCAGATACCCTTTCACATTATAAAATAATATTCAATCATAAGATTATGATTCAATTAGGATTCATCCTCCCCATTACACTTGTATATAACAAGAGATATGTTTTTCATATAGAGGGTGATTTCCATATCTCAGTAATTTAGCGTGGCCTTATACATTAAAATAAAATCCATTACCATAATTGAATCAAATTTTACTAAAGGTAATATCACATGTTTTTCGTGGAAATTTGTCCAAAATATTTTGATATCGGATGAGTCAAATTTTTAGGATGAAATTATAATCCCATTTACCATCATCAATGATAACATGAATTCCTTGTTATGAAATGGGTTTGAATATTTATAAAAAAATTTCATGGTAATAAATACTACATAGAACCATAGTAAGAAACAACATTTGATGATAATGGATGGATTATTATACAATCATTCACTATATAATTATATTTTAAATCATTTATCTCAACCAAAAATAAACTTAATGAATAGAATTTGAAAATTACTAATCACAAAACAAGAAAAATTTGAATAATAAATGGATAAATAATAAATGAAAAAAATATCTTAAGGTGTGAATTTTTAGCTTTCAATTTATGTAATCCAATAAATATTTACTACCATAAAATTTTAATGGGAATTGTTTATTTCCTTTATAATGGTTTAAAAGGATATTTCAAATTTAAAATATTATATTCCCCAGGATGGTCAAACTATGTGTGTATCATGGACCTTATTATACACTATGTGATGATTTAGTTCTGATCAATGCACCCTTTTCAATTTTATTAAAACTAGGTACAACTGTTCTAGATCCACATACACTTTTTGTATCCATATAGGGAATTATATTATCAGATACAACCTAATCTATAAATTTATAAAATTTAAGGAAGTATTAATATGTTTAGTCATATCCCTAATTCATTCACTTATGTTTCCCAATCCTAATAACCAAATTAACTAGAAAGTTTTATAACACAATCCATGAAAACCCATAAGTTTAATACAACTAAATTCATGATTTATTACATAATCATAAACATAATATAACCCTAGAATATCATGAGGGGTAGTGGATTTGGGTAATTAGGTACATAACACATCAAATTAAAAATAAAAAACAATCACATTATTTAAAAAATACATAACATGGGTTCAAATTATATGGTTCTTCTAAAATTGCACATGAGAACATATGGATGTACATAAGAAAGGTTTGAACTATTTAGACCAGTGTATAAATAATCAATGAATAACATGATGAAATTAATCCATATAAATCAATATTATTATCAGTGTTACAGAAATTGTGTGATGATAATAACATTTACTAATGATTCATGATAAAACATGATAACATAAATGTAGAATTGGAATATGGAAATCACATGAATCATTACATAATCATAGGTCATAAATAAATTACATGAAAAAATCAATTGGTGGAAAAGGTACCCTATTAGATTAGGTTCACTCCCAAATATCATACAAAAACTCTTGAGACAAAACATAACCCAATTCATTAATGTTCTATAAAATTATAGGCAGACTGATCATATTCATATCATGTTTGTGCATTAGTGTAACACATAGATCATAAAATATAAGGATGTATTTAATAAAATTTAATTCAATTATTTTTTATAGTGATATAAATAAATGTAAATCCCCTACTAAAGGATGATTGATAGTTGTTGGTGAATAGCCTTGAGCGTAAATGGGGATTTCTACTCATTACTTAATTATTGGAATGAAAATTCATAGAATAATTTTTTACCATAACGATGATTCACAATGATTCATAGAATGTTTTAATGATAGTGAAAAGTGTCTCTCATCACTTTGAAATAATATGAAATATAATTTGGATATGTATGATCATATGGAAATGATATAAATTATAAATTAAAGGTCATAATAAAAACAAGGTGTATGAATAAAGAGGACAAGTATAAAATCCATTACCGTGAGAGGGTTTAACATAAATCTTCCGATGACATTATTTGGATACTAGGGAAACATTGGAGGACTCTATAGAGGGATGAGAAGATAAAAATAATACTCTAATGGTTTTTATTAATGAATAATGCGATTTTGGGATGGTTTATATAACCAAAAGGGAGGGACATTATTTATTAACTTCCAAACATTATTTATTACTCTATATGATAAATTAACACAACCCAGAAACCATTCATTAGATTTTTTTTTCAAAATAAGAGTATATTAAATTAATTTAAAATCATAAGAACTTAAATTCTTAAAATAATACCAGTGGTGAGATGGTAATGAGTCATGTTTGAAAATAATTTCATTAAAAACATCAAAATATAATATATCTTTTGGAGGATTCATTAAGGCTTTAGAAAATTAATTATACAAATTAATAAAATTCAATTAAATATATATTTTTTGGTATGGGTACTTTTTATAAAATATATTACACAACATTTTAATCATTATGATTTCATAATATATACAATAAATTTATATCATATTTAATTTTTACCAATACATTTGAAAGTCTCATCAAATTATCAAAATATACAGTGCAAATAATTTATATGTACTCATTTGAAAATTAAAATTTATGTTATTAAAATAATTCATTAAATTTGATTATTTTAACATTTAAATCAAAATTCACATTTATTGAAAAAATATTGATTTATTGACATTATCATTTTTATCCCACTAATAAAAATTAATTTTAACTTCTAAAAATTTGATCATTAATTATATTTAATAAATATTATTTATAATAATATTTTTATAAAATTTAATATATTTAATTATTTTTAGTTTATTAAAAAAAGTGTCGTTATTTAAACTATAAATTTCTAAAAAATAAAATATACATTTCATCATATCAAAATTTATTTTTATCAAACATTTTATTTAATCATTATAACTTAATAAAAGATAAATATAATCCTTAAAAATAAATATAATTTCATTTTTTAGCGTCAAAATGCACATCTCTTTATTAATCTTGGGAACTATCTAAGGCTATGGTGTGTGATGGGGAGGTTTTTATGGGGTGGTTCGACAAACATGGTTTGGGTCAAGATCTCGATGATTTGGAACTTATCTCGTAAATAGTTTCTCTTCAACATTAATTGTTGAAAATTAGCATGGCATTGGTCAATGAAATATACGTAGATGATATATCCCTTAAAAACTCTAATAAATGGGCTTCATATAGTATAATCCTACTTATTGAGTAAAACAATTTTTTCGTCTGTGTTAACTAGACTTATCATAATCCTTAATATATATTAATCATTATGATCATGATGAAATGAATATATTATCTTAATATTTTATGTGTAAATTTATATTAAATTCATCATGATATAACCTATAGTGGTCCAAAATAACCAAAGTATGTTCTTGTGTTTTCTAAACGTACATTACTTGAAAATTCATTTATTCATCAACAATGGAAGTATCATTTATAAAACACTATTTCATGACACATATCAATTAAAATAAAATTAATCGAGTATCATCAATATAGTTATATGTTATTTTTATTTTCGAATAACAAATTATCACATCTTCTCTATCAAATGAGAAATTAAAGTATCCCTTGTTCTTACGTGCGGACTGTTTCCACCATGTGGAGATATTATTGATTTTCCATAACTCCCATAATTTTATATATATAATGAAGTATTTAATTTTTATATATAATATCCATTGTATTATTATTATTTTGTAATTATAATATATTATCCACAATTTAGCATATAATTATTTACAAAATGATAATTTCACATGTGAGTACATGTGGGCTAGCACCTTTATATAGCAATACAATTCCTTTTCATTGTTTACATTTCACATGGATGGTAAGAGGTTTAAATTAAATAAATATATTTGATATGTATGATATAATAATTAATCTTTAAATTTTTATTATTTATTACCATTAATTTTCTCTATCCATTGACAAGTGAAAACATTACTTTTATCTTTCGATCTTCAATTTTATTATTTTTTTCTTTCATGAGAAAAAATAGACAATACATATAGTTTTAGTCAAGAATTTGATAAAAAAATAAATTCTAAAAATTTAAAAATTTATATTTCCTAAATGAATTTAATTTTTAAATTATAATATCAAAATTTTCATGGGATAAAATTTAAAAAAATTTCTTGAATGGTTGTTTCTTCCATAAACAATTGAAGATATCAATTTTCTAAAATTGTGATTTATTTTCATTGAAAATAACCCCAAATATTTTTAATTAACTCCTATATTTATATAATTATACATTATAAATAATATAATTTATTACATTGGAATCCACATTATACATGATCTTGGTATACAAATACTTTTCGACATAAAGACGTAATTTTTTCTCCAGAAAACTATTATTCATCACAGATTATGGGTTTATTAAAAAATGAATTCATTTATATTATATATATTATATTTGATAAAATATATATCATATTTATAATTATCATAATTAATATTATCTAATTTTTTAGGCATAATTATTTTCATAACGATGAGTAAAAAATGAAAAAATTTGTCGCTATGATAAAAGGGTAAATCGAGTTACCCTAGGTTAAAAATTAGTTATAAGGACAAAATTTTTCCTATTAATTCTTTTTTGATGAATTAATTTAAACGATTATAAAATTTTCATTGAAATTTAATATTTTATGGTACATGTATCCAATGAAATGACCTATAAAATATTCTAAATAATAAAAATTTCAAAAATGGAACTCTATTGATGTTAAAATCTATAAAATTTCTTATTAAGACACAATATAATTTAATTTTAGTTTTATATATTTATTTTGATATTAATTTTGTATCATATTAATTTAATTTTAATTTTTTATGATGAAATAATAACCATAAGATCTTACACAATGTCGTTATAATAGTTGTGCATGCTGCATAAAAGAGATGCAAATATTTTTTTTAAAAGTATATATTTTTGTTTATTTTATAGTACCCCATGTATATTTTAGATGAATATTAAATATTTTTTTGTAGTCATATTTTTGTACTCAAATTTAATCTCTATCTTGATCTCATTAAAATAAAATTAACAGAATAGTTTCAAAAATGTCATTAATGATATTTTATGAAAAATATTATTGAATTAAGATATTTAAAAATAAATTTTTTTATTTATATATGAATATTAAAATATAAAATATTTTTATATTAACCCCTATACATTTATTATCCATTATTTACCATATATGTAAAAAAATAAACCTTTAATAGTGAAATGTTGTTATCTTGGTTAGGGTCATAATGTGATTACCAGCTAGTAAATCTAAAATAATAAGTTACAAATTGAGATAAATAATTTATTTAACATACTTTTTTGGTTCATTATATTTATTTAAATTATAATATTTTTATATATGTCACATGGGAGGAATTTTTCTAGGAAATCAACTTAATATTTTTTTGAAATGTTGAAAAATTACAATTGTTTCACTCACCCAAATTATAAAAGGGAAACTGCCTCCACAAGTACTTCATCACATATATTCAGCCATATATCATTACCAATACCTACAAAAACCTCTCTCTAAAATCATTATATGCATTAAATAGGTTTATTTCCTTCCAAATTACCAACACTAGGGTCCTTCTAAAGAGATCTAATGGATGTTTCTCTAAGAGAAGCTAATCATTTTTAAAACTCTTTCAAATATATTTCTTCCTGGGCTCCCTCTAAATATATTTTAACCATAATAAATGAACTCCTCAGTATCATAAATACAATTATTCCCTATTATGATTATGGGATCACTATTTTCATAAAATTGACATCATATGAATAGAGAAAAACATCGCTCTTGCGTGCGTAGAACATACCATCTCCTTGTACTGATGTAATTAATCTCCGATGAACACTGTAATAATATGGTTATAGAGAGGAAATAATTAATTAATATTATATTTATTGTGTAAATATTATTATTAAGTTTTGATATCTTATCTATCTTCTTACATTCTAATCACTTTAAAAGAAATAATGCCACTCGTACTTACGTGTTCATTACCACCACCAGGATATGATGTGATTTATTTTTAATTTTTATTTCACATATATGTTAATAAGGTAGATATATTTTGACAATATGTTAATTATGATATAATTTTTATTATGGAATTAGTTATTCTCATTTAATTTATTACACTTTCACTCATTATAAAAATAATATCATTCCTCATGCATATGTGTAGATAACAACATCTACCAAAGGATGTGATTCATTTTTTATGAGCAAAATTAAATGATGAATAATATATATATATATATATATATTATATAGGATATTTATATCATTGTAAACATAATATAGATGATGTAACCATGATCAATACATAGAGACTAAAAAAACTAAACTGAATGATACATGAAAAACATTACAATTGAAACTCAAAAACAATAATTTTAATAAGAATGTATTGCAATTTTATAAGTGTAATATATATGATATTATAATTATTTATGTGGGTTGTTTATATAATTAAAATAAATTTTAATTTATTATAAAATAATCTAAATATAATTTTGAAATAAAGTTGGACATGTAGAAAGGGTTTGTTTTACAGCATCATCATTATTCATGATTTTTTATGTTAATGTAAATCTATTTTATTATCCTATGATTGCTTCTAAAAACAATAATCATTAAATTCAGTATCCTATTTTAATTACTCATGTTTGAAATAAAATTTTTTGCCTGAAAAGTGATATTGTTTTATATTCAATTGGGGATATGTTCTTTTGATGTCGATATTTTAATGATCCTCATTTGAATTTCTATAAAAGAATGTTTCAAAAAAATATTCATTTCATTTTATGATGGAGTTAATATTTTACTTCTATTTTTTTGAAATAAATAATTTTTTATGTAAATTAAATGATTATTATTTTCCTATGTTGCGACCATTCAATGATTTGAATATCCCATCATAACACATCATGATTCTTTAAAATGGAAATGTTTTTCTCAACATTAGGTAAATTTTTAGATATTTAATAGCTCATTTGAAAATGAAAGTAGAATTTTCCTAATTAAAAATTAAAGTGATAATTTCAATGTATTTCTATCTTTTTTAATAATTTTTTTTGAATATTATGCTTTAATGGTGATGAAATCATTTTCTTCCATTAACCGATTTACTTCCGATGGGCTATGATAATTTTATATTTATTAATTGGTGGTAAAATATTAACATTTAATATTTTAGTTTTTCAATATGAATATTTATGTTTATTATGTTTTCTCCTAACCTAAAATGAATTAATTGGACTTGGTATGTGTAAGTAATGGCCTATTATTTTCCCTCAAAGCATTGATAGATCACATGAGACAAACTATCTTGGGTATTTAGTTTACGCTATACATATTTATGTATATGTTTTTGGAACAAGTTATTGATCGTAAGATTTTGATATCTGATATTATGAATGTTATTATTATGAAACTAGTTATTATTATCCATGTGATTATTCACGATATTACGTTATCTAATGATTTAGTTCCCTTTTATGGTATTAGTTATATAGAATATTTTATTATTTTTTATATTGAATACATTATTCCTGTTTTGTTTATTGTATAATTGATTACACTGTACTCATTCCATTATAGATCATTTCAGCTCGGCCCTTTCTTAAATTTCCATTCACCATAATACGAAGAAGTGTGCTATGAATTATAGGCTAGGACATTCTAGAGAGAAAAATAATGTTATTTAAGAATATTGATTTTTTTTTATTATATATTTTCAAATGTAATGTGATACTGAAATATCTATCTAGTCTCTCAATAATAGAAAACAATTATGACTTTTGGGATTAGATCACTTTTATTTAGTTCTAATTTAACAAAATAATTTCTGGTTATGGGCTAATAGATTCATGTTATTATAATTGGTATCAGGGTGAGTTTAATAGAATCCATGAGAACTAGATTTAGAAAAACATTGATATGGAAACATAACCCTTTGACTGGATTTATGGATATGTCTATGTATAATATAACATAATAATATTTTATTACGGTAGGGATTAAGTGGTTTTACTAGAAACACATATTAGTGTGGATATACATGTGGGAATGGTTTTAGCAAAGATGATTCTAGGCATAATAACCCCAAAAGTAGTTGCTCAAGCATAAAATGGATATTATTATAGTGTGTGGTGAGTGTACCCTTACTTTGATCATGATTTGATACTCTTGGTGGATATTATTTAGTTAATTCACATATTCGTTACAAACAATTATGAATGATTTTAAGGTATTTTTTTATTTGAGAATATTCCCAATGATAATAAACATAATATTATGAGATTAGTTATGATTAAATTTTCATTTTTTGTATTGGGTTTCAATAGTTTTGGAAATATACATGTGGTTATTAATATAAGGATATAATACACTATATTCAGTTATTTAGAATTGGTTCCTAGAAGAAGGAATGTAATCTATATCAATACATATAATCTCGACATGTATTTCTATACGAGTTAAGGAAATAGAAAAGGAGATGGTGTTATAGATGGAGAAGGTGTTGGATTAATAATTACTATATTATCATAGCTAACTCAGAATATGACCAATACAAATGATCATATAGATCAATGTGTTGATCCGTAATATGGTGAAATAATGTTGGGCCACTTTACGCATCATCGACCACAATCATTCAATAGTAGTACTAATCCATTTATTGCTTTGAAATTGATATGTTCCTTGAAGAATATATTCCTATATATGGTATGTAATAAAATATAGAAGCTTTTCATGATATTTTTCATTTAATAGAGTATGTTGATAATGGAGTTCATTTATTAAAAAAATAATCGATAAGGTGGAAATATAAAATATATAGTTGAAGAATTTTATTATAATTTTCTTGTAAAATTATTTTTTCTCCTGAGAAATGACAATATATAGATATATATTTTCTATTTTTAAGACAAATAGATGATGAAATTTTTTATATCATAGAAGAAACCTAAAAAGTTGTCGAATGGAATACTATAGACTATATAAGTTATCTATAATTAAATATTAACCCTTTCTATGATGGGTTAATGACAATTCTATTAAGGGAACTTACCTCATAAACATTATCATCATACAAGTAAATATTATGATGTTATACTAAGAGAGATAATGAATTCCACATTTATTATCACTTTAAAGGAAAAAAACCTAACGAGAGTATGAAAAATAACTACAGAAAAGAAAATATCCAAAAACTGAAATAAGGGAAGGGTGAAATTTAAAACATGAAATAAATATGAAAATAAAAACCCTAGAACATGATTTATAAGAATGTGAGTTTTCTTTTTGTGTGAAGAAAAATTCCATCTGGATCACAAATTTATGGTTAAGAAACAATTTGATAATGTTCTATAATTAAATTCTAAGGAGATGGGGCATCATGTAAATTACGTTCACATGAAACAATGGACTTATATTCAGAAAATATTTTCGGAGAAAGTATAATATATTGTGATCAATAAATATAAGGTTGACATTCTTAATGATGTAGTAGTTTGTTAATTGATTATAGACTATAATTTAGTAGGTTTTTTTTATTATGAATCATTTCACACTTTTGTATCCTGTTTATTTTGAATAAAATTAGATATTTATATATAACCTTAAGAAGAGGACTACAAATCATAAATTCAAGAGTAAATATTAATTAAAGAAGGATATGTGAATCTATTTCGATTATGAAAATATTTTACTATATATGAAATATTGATAATTATATCTATGGTTGAATTTGACATAATCCTTGGTATGGATTGGATTTATCACTGTAATGAAAACATTTTTTCCAAGAGAATGATATTAAAATTTGTTATAAATGTTCATAAGATCTCATATTCATAGGGGGGAGTAAATC
This sequence comes from Viscum album, assembly GCA_963277665.1. Classification (NCBI taxonomy): domain Eukaryota; kingdom Viridiplantae; phylum Streptophyta; class Magnoliopsida; order Santalales; family Viscaceae; genus Viscum; species Viscum album. Next base: position 152,985,871 of record OY728159.1, read on the forward strand.
CTAATAACTATTTCAAGATAAACCTCCAACATCTCTCCTTAATAAAATTAGGAGAGAATAAAATACTAAAAAACAAATGGATGGGAAAGGTACCTGTTAGTTAGAAGATGTTATTTTTGAGGAATAATATATTTATGTTTTTCTATAGAAAGTACTTGGGTTTTCTACTTGAGTATGAAGTGGAGTTTTTTATTGAGATTATCCTTTATAAAAAACCTATATCCAATACCCCATATAGGATGGATACTATATAATAGGCAGAGCTAAAGACCTACCTACAATATTTTTGTGATAAGGTATTTATATTTCTAAGTGTTTTACTTCGAGCCAAACCTATTTTTTTAAAAATAAGATAGATTGGACTATTAGACCGTGAAATGATTACAATGAAATCAATTCTAATACTATAAAAACAAATATCATCCCCATTATATTGATGAATTATATGGTAAAACTAAAGGAGTAAAATAATTTTAAATGATTCATCATTATTCGATATATCATCAATTGCGAGTAACTAGTGAAGATTTTCTAAATACATAAATTCATATGAGGTATGGAATTTATGATTTTACAGTAATTATCATCAAGTTGATAATAAATCATCCAATTTTATCAACTTTTATATCATAGGGTTAATTGAATATCATAATAATTTCATTATGATATTTATTTGTGATACCATGTGATGTTACAAAATTTCTTAAGAGAATAAGAGTCATTTATGAATCACTATTGAGACTCGTATTTGGAAGTGTTTATAGGGATATTTTAGGACATTTAAATTATTGAATTAATAAATCATATTTCATGAACCTATTATATCTAGATATGTAATATGTTTTGAACCATTAATGAAAATTACCATCAAATAATGTCATATGCTAATAAATATAAAAAAGGTATATACTTCCCTTGAATAAATAGGCTGTTATTAGTGTTGTTTTCAAAAAAATCTAACAATTAAAAAATTTACTAACAAATAGAAAATATAAAGCTGTTATGTTCCTCTGGAAAGGAGAATTATTTATTTAATAATGAAAGTGGACATTAATAAATGCACTAGTATTAATACTACCATCAAGAGGGAATTTATTCTTCATATATAGTGTTACATCAATCAAAGGATGTGCATGTGTAATTATAAATAAATCTAAGGTTATTACCTACACATAAATAAGGTTAAATATAAATGAACAACACTATCCTACCCAACAATTCCAATTGTCAGAAGTAATCTTTTCATTGAATATATGATAAAATATTCTCAATAAACAATGAATTGAAATATAAAAGACCATAAGAGTCTACAGAAAATATATCCATATAATAAGATCAATATGATTAAAAGGATAGGGTTAGAGTTACTCAAGGATTTGGATTTCTTGATACACTACCACCCTAGAATGGCTATTAATGTGGATGAGGCATTGACAAGAAAAGATCATAGATTTATTACTAAGATGAGGATTCAAAAATATTATCTATATAGGGGCCTCGTAAAGTTGGATATAGAAATTATAAGGTAAGGGGGAATGTTATAGAATTTTCAAACGATTTCCTAACCATGTTTATTGGAATGAATAAAAAAGATCTCAAACTGACGATGAGAAAATTCAAAAAAATATTAAAGATGATAATGATTGGACATTTGAAGACATCATTTATGAATTGAATTTATTAAATATGGAAAGAGGTTATGTGTTCCATATATAACTAAGATAGAACAGAAATTATTAGATGATGCTCATAACTGAAATTTCTCTATATACAGTTGTTTAATAATTATGTAGATTAATTTGAAGCAACATTCTTGGTGGGATAATGTGAATTAAGAAATATATGATTATTTATCAAGATTCACAGATTTTCAATGGAAAAATGATTAGAGGTAATATCCTAGAGGGGTTACGAATTTTTACATATTACAATGTGTAAATGGGGTAACATTACTGTAATACTTCTCACTGTATTACAAAATACTCTAAGAATATATGATTCCTTATGGGTTACAGTTTATTATCTAACCGAATATTCAAACATACTAATTATATGAAAATATGTACCTCTTGAGTGTTTTGTATGACTCTATATTAATGAGTATGTAAAACATCATGGTGTACATATTTCATTAAGAATGACTATTATCCACCATTTACATCAAACTTTTAGAAAAGGTTTCCTAATTCAATTGATACTAAGAATAATTTGAGCACCGCCTATCATCATTAGATTTATGGACGACATGAGAGGACTATTCTAACATTTTAATACAAGTTAATGGTTTTGTCCCTTGAATTTTAGGTTATATGGGATCATTAATTGACATTATAGTTTACATATAATAAGAGAATAAATTCAGGAAATCAAATGGATTTGTATAATGAATTATATAGAATGAGGTTTCATATCCAAACCTGTTTGAATGAAGTTGAAAAAATAAATAAACTTTTACTAATACTTGTGGATACTAAAGACTATTCATACCCATATTAATGAATCTCAATTAATGAAAAATAGAAATTATTATAACCAAGAGTTGGATTAGGAATTTCAAGTGCGAGATCATGTTTTTATGAATTTATTTTCATTTAAGTGTGTTATAATAATTGGAATGACAAGATAATTGAGCCCTAGGTCAATTAAATTATTTAATATCTGAAAAATAATTGAAAATATGGATTACTAATTAGAAATGATACATACCTCTCTAAAGTACATGAAGAGTTCCATATCTCTATAAAGTATAAATACATTCATCGTGTCACACCCCGACCATAGATGCCCTTTTTTTACTTCTTTCTTGGTCCCGGTTTAAAATTTTCAATGTTTAATTGTGTTAGCAGTTTCGCGCCGGTGTGCGGTCACCGCATCGTTGGCGATGACCATGCGTTCGGCCCTGGTGACCGTGTGTTCACCCAGCGTTTTAAATATTAATTTTTTTATGTTGAAATTTAATTTTTATTAAATTATTGTTATTATTCTTGATGTGATTCATATTGTATGTGTGTCTGCAAGTGTGTTTATATATGTGTTTATATATATGTGTATATATATACATATATATATGTTTATATGCGCTTATATATAAGTATATACGTTATATTTGTATATATATATATATATGTTTATATATGTTTAGATATATGTATATATGTCAATATATGTATATATATATATATATTTATATGTGTGTGTGTGCGTTTATTTTTAAAATATTTTAATATCCTAAATGTTTTGATTAAAAATAATTATTATTAAAATTAACTAATTATTATTATTCTTGTTATGTTGTTATTATATATATATATATATTTTAAGCAAAACCCTAGCTCCCCCCTCTCTCTCTCTTCAGTGTGGCGGCCCCCACCCCCTCTCCTTCTCCCCTACCCAGCCGCGTGCCCATACCCTCCTTTAGGCCGCCGCCTCGCCAGCCCTCTGCCTCGCTGCACCCCCGTCTGGCTCCTGCTCTACCCGGCGCCCTCCACCGCCCCCAGCCTCGTGCGACCACCGGTGCCCGCGGCTCGCTGTGCTGACACCGCTCTCGACTGCCACCCTGCTCCGCTCCGGTGTCCAGCGGCCCGCCACCCTGCTCCACTTCGGCGTCTGGCGCCCCGCCCCCCTGCTTCACTCCGCCACGTCCGACCCCCACTATCCTGGCAGCGACCTCCTATCCGATGGCGACCCCTCTATCCGGTGACCTGTCTGGAGGACCTCCCCATCTGTCTGACCCGACCCGCTCCGGCCAGCCCGCTCTGGCCAGCCCGCTTCCAGCCAGCCCGCCTCAGGCCGCTCCGCACCCAACCTTCTCTGCTCACCGCACACCTATTGCGCTCTCTTCAACCCGTAGCCCTTCATCCATGTCGACGTGCCATCTGGTCATCCCCATGTAGCGTCGGCGTGCCGTCTATCGCCCTCACGGCCAGCTGCACGTCTTGTTCTTGTTTGGGAAAGCGGCGAGCACCGCTGCTGGAAACGAGCAATTCGGGTTAACCTCGATTCACCTGCTCCGATGTCGAGGAGGTTTTATGCTGTTTGTTCATTAGAGTTATTTTAATTTAGTGTTTATGTGTTTTTAATTGTTTTACTTTCATTACAGCATGTTGGTAAGGTTTTCTATGATATTGCGATCGTTAACGTGCACGTTCTGGTCCGCCCATTTGAGGTGTGACACATCATTGTCCTTGGATAGCGAGCAAAGGTGGGTTTTTGCATTCTTTATCCATTTGAAGTAGTACTTATGTGTTTTAAGATATTTTTTCTTTTGTTTCAGCGTGTTGGCGAGGTAATTTCGCATTGCAGAAATTGCCAGCTTTCGTTTTCTTATGTGAAAGTGTGAGATGTGTCGCGTCATCACAAACAAGTTTCAATTCAAGGTAGGTCTCCCACTTCACTCACCTTTTAATTTAGAAATTTATTTATTCCTTGTAATTTCATTATTTTTCATTAAATTTAATGTTTTATTAGAAAATTATTTCTAGAATGGAGACTTTCTAAATTTGAAAACTTTTTACTTCTTGCATCCCATTGAAAATATATTTCTTGGATAAATTTGTGTGGTTTTCTTGTGATATTGTCATACGGGTACTTTATGAAATGTGTAGGTCATACCGAACTGTGTTTTGAGATTTCTTTTGGTGTGTATAAAATGACGGGTGTATCGTTTATAGAAAATGATGTTTTCTTGAAAATGTGGATAGAGGAAATGATGTTTGGCCATTAAACAAGATTTTGGAATTTATCAGTGGTGGTTTGGTTTTCCTTAAATGGGTTTCTAAGTATGTTTGTCAAGTTTTCAACATGATGACATGTGTCATATCTTTTAGAAACACTTTGATATTAAATATTTTAAATGTAAATGATGTGGTGGCCCGGTTGTCACTTTATTGATTATGAACTGACTACACATATATATACATACTTATGGGGCATCACTACAGGGGGACTTCCCTTCGAGGATTGTCGTGTAGCGGTGTCCATGTAATGGGTTGGCAAGTGTAGTTTGGTGAGTCACGCATGCGAGGGTCTCCCACATACATAGTATTATTAAAACCTCCATGGGTTCCTTGGAGTCTTTTATAGAATCGAGTGACGGTTGTTGGCAAACCCCGATTAGATGGGTTTGTCCCTCCTTGGTAGGTTAGCCTTGTGAGGCGTGCCATGGGTTGGTTGTTAGGGCGGCCAGTTGGTTATTGACATTGGAGTACCATGCCGACAGGTAGTCTAAACCCGAGTACGTCCAAGGGTTATCTATGGATGTTTAAGATCACCAATGGTTACTTGATGTTCCATGCTTGTTCACATTCAGTTGTTCTTTATAGCTTATACTGTTATACTTTGTGAAAATGGTTTTCAAATGAAGATGCGTTATTCTCTTTGTGTAAAATTTGAAAATGTAACACTTCTTTCTATTTTAGAATGAATTTGACACCAATGAATGGAATTCAACTTTTGAAAAATAATAAGGGTAATGTCTCATGTTTTGATCTTCAATTGAATCATTATGAAAGATTTCTTTTATACTTTGTAGTTAAAACTTGGAATTTATAGATTCTTTATTTACTGGTAGTGCTTTGGGATTTGTTGTTGGGATCACCTACTGAGTACTTTTTGTACTCACGCCTATCTTTAACCATTTCAGTCACAGGTTCCTTGTGTTTAGGTTCTCCTAGTTTGATTCACTTAGTGATGGAGTGACGCTGGTTTTTTTTAGTTGGGTGGTGACCCGTAAGGTCATGTGGAGGTATGTTTTTGGTGTAGTTTTTGTTTTTGTTGTTAGTGTTTTCTGTTTTGTTTGTTTGTTTTTTTCTTTTACATATCCTGGTTTGTTTTGGATAAATTGTTCCCAACGATTAAAACATGATGCCCGGTACTAGTTGCCATCCCGGGGGGATCATGAACGCCCCTCGAGATTTGCCACGGACCAGCTCGGGTGACTAGTTCAGGGTCGACCCGGGATGGTTCGTGAAAAAATGGTATCAGAGCAGGTTCTTGTTATTTGGGTTTTCCGGTAGTTGGATATTAGTACTATAGGGACTCGAGAGGTAGGTACGGGAAGGACGTCATGAATCCTCGCATGTTCCTCACCTCGAGTCTCCAGGGGTAGTCCAAGAATTGTTTCCTTGTCTCATTCTAGTTTGTCTTGGATTGAGAGATGACAACGGAGGCAAGCCGACGTTACATCGTGATTTCACATAGAGGAGTGACCCATGTGGAGTCTGAGTACATGGTTTTAATTCCTCATAGTGGTCGATGCTTACTTGGGACATGGTCCACTACCATGTTTCCAGGTTGAGCATGACTACTAGTCCCTCACTCCAGTGGTTGATGCAAATTTGGGTGCTGCTTTCATTTTGGTCGGTGTAAGTGCATTGTTGGAAACGAAAAAGGGTTTTTGAAAAATTTGTCTTGTTTCTTTTAAAATATGTTCAATGTATGAAATGGGTTTTATAATTGAAACCTCTTGAATTGAAAATCCATTGTTGCTTGGAATTGGTCGAGAATGGTTTGGGGTGAAACCTCAGGTCATCTTTATGAACGTTTGCACATGTGTGAGAATATATGGAAAGTGTGTGTTTGTGCGAGTATGAATGGAATGTGGACAATGACATGTGTAATGGGTCATGGGATTACCTGAGTGTTTATTAAAAATTAATGGCTTGGCCTTTTTTCGAAATTGGTCTTTAAATTGGGGAAATGGTTTTGGAAATTGGTTTTGGTTTGAAAGTGGATTGGAATTTGGAATGTGGTCTTGAAAAACGGTGGTTTTGAAATCTAAAATAAAAAGGGGTTTCTGAAAAGGGAAATTTGGGTAGTGTTTGAAATTTTTTAGTTTTGAGTTGGTTGTTTTGGATCACGATGTTACTTTTAATCATGCTTTGATTTGATATTGGTCTTGGATTTGTGTTTTATATGTCTCTCAGGAAATGTCGCCCAGAAAGGTCTCTAAGGATTATGTTATTTCATGACCAGTTTTTGGTCCTCCTTAGTCTTTGCCTATTATCCATAGTGATCAGGGTCCGTTAGAGGCAGTGGAATGGCTCGAGGAAGTGGATCATGTCTTTAAAACGTTGGGAACTCTGGATAATGTTAAGGTTCGTGCAATTATTGAATTGTTCAAGGGTCTATCTCTGGACCAGTGGAAGATGGTTACCCCACCTTCAACGCAAGTTGGAATGACATGGGATATCTTTAAAACCGTTTTCATCCAATGGTTTGTACCTGAAGAATTGAGGTTGAAGAAAAAGAGAGAGCTTGAGCATATTCAACAAGGCCAACAGACGGTGGAGGCATATGTTGAACATTTCAAGGAACTGATTTCCTTTTCTCCTGAGGTAGTGTCTCATGAGCTCATGAAGGCCTCTCTTTTCACCAGTGGTCTTCGTCTAGAGATCAAGGAGCGAGTACTCCCTTCTAAAGACCAACGTTTTGAGAAGCTCGTGGAGGACGTTTTTTTAGCTGAGTTGGTTTCTGGTGAGCGGGTGGTTAGTACTTCGGCAAACCCTATTTTTTGTAATTGTTCCCCCTTTGGTGAGGAAAAGACGCCAGAGATACATATTCCTAAAGATTTATCCACTTGGTTCCCAGCTTCCAGTTCATCAGATCGTTCAATGGTATGATATAAGTGTGGTTGTTTTGAGCATTTAATGTCGTCTTCTCGAAACCCTTTGAAGATGTGTCATCGCTGCGGTTGTTTGGGTGATCTGGAGAAGTTTTTCCGGAAGCCTCACATGAAGAGGACTCTATAATTGGAGAATGTCAGTACATGACTGTGAGGTAGGAGATGCTTCAGCCATCAGATCCCCAACCACAAGTCTCGGGGTGAAGCTCACGCACAGTCAGGAGCTCCCAGGGGTGTGAAGCCTTGGTCCGGGATTTGCGTTCCATGTTGGCGGTGGAACAATTAGAAATATTTTCATATTTTTTTCCACTTTTAAAGTTTCGACATCGTTGTAAGTACGTTGTTTCTCCATAAAGTTAAGAAGGACTTGTTCTATGATAATCCAAGCAGACTGGTTTGTGTGGATGTGATATTCTGAATCATGCGTCTTTCATAAAAGTGTGTTTTACCCTTGTATGGGTTCACCTCGGTTTAGTAATGCTTGTTGGATGTGGTTATGTTTCATGGATTTAATAGGGTCATGTTCCTGACTCGATGTCCAAGTTAAGTCCTTTTTTATGGGCTTCCCATGGTGTTGAAGGTTGTTGACTATATTCGAGGGTTCAACGTTTCAATAGATGTGTTTTTTTGATTGTTCTATAGGAGTCTGTTTGGATCAGTTGTGAGTTCCCGCATTGGACCCGCCTCCTTGTGGTAGTATGTTTTGGGTGTTAAATTTCCTAACCAGTTAAGTTCTTGTGGTGGGGAGAACCCCTTCGTGTTCTCCCTTCAACCTCATACTTCAGTTTTCTCTTGAATCAGTCTGGTGTGACCTGTGTAGAGTAAGGTCATCCCGAGATTCTCAGCTCTCTTCAGTTCCTTTAGTTCCGTTTGGGCATGGACTTGAATCTTTAATGGCATTTGGATTGGTGACTTTCTGGGGGAAGAAAGTGTCTGTGGTGGGGAGAATTTTCACACCATGACCGCAAATGCCCTTTTTAATTTCTTTCTTGGTCCCGATTTAAACATTTCAAAATTTATTTGTGTTGGCGGTTTTGCGCCGGTGCGCGGTCACCACATTGTTAGCAGTGACTGTTCGTTCTGCTCGAGTGACCGTGTGTTCACCCGACGTTTTAAATATTAATTTTTTTATGTTGACATTTTATATTTATTAAATTATTGTTATTATTCTTGATGTTATTCATATTGTATGTGTGTCTGCATGCGTGTTTATATATGTGTATATATATATATGTACATATATATATATATGTTTATATGCGCTTATATATAAGTATATATGTTATATGTGTATGTATATATATATGTTTATATATGATAAGATATAGGTATATATGTCAATATACTTATATATATGTGTGTGTGTGTGTGTGCGTTTATTTTTAAATGATTTTAATATCTTAAATGTTTTGATTAAAAATAATTATTATTAAAATTAAAAAATTATTATTATTATTATTATTATTATTATGTTGTTGTTATATATATATATATATATATATATATATATATATATATTAACCAAAACCCTAGCTCCCCCCCCTCTATCTTCTGTGCGGTGGCCCCCTCCCCCTCTCCTTCTCCCCTACCTAGCCGCGCGCCCCTGCCCTCCTTCAGGCCACCGCCTCGCCGCAGCCCCATCCGGCTCCCGCTCTGCCCAGCGCCCTCCACCGCCCCCGGCCTCACGCGACCACTGGCACCCACGGCTCACAGCGCCGACCCCGCTCCCGACCGCTACCCTGCTCTGCTCCGGCGTCTGGCGGCCCGCCACCCTATTACGCTCCGGCATCCGGTGTCCCGCCCCCCTGATTCACTCCACCGCGTCCGACCCCCCTATCTCGGTGGTGAACTCCTATCCAACGGTGACCCCCCTGTCCGGCGACCCGTATGGCGGACCTCTCCCTCCGTCCAGCCTGCTCTGGCCAGCTCGCTCCGGCCAGCCCGCCTCAGGCCGCGCCGCACCCAACCTGCCATACTCGCCGCACCCTTGTCGTGCTTGCTTTGACCCGTAGGCCTTCCGTGGTGTTGACGTGTCGTCCGGTCATCCTCATGCAGCATTTTCACACCGTCTATCGCCCTCACAACCAGCCGCACAGCTCGTTATTGTTTGGGCGAGTGGCGAGCACCGCTGCTGAAAACGAGCAATTCGGGTTAACCTAGTTTCACCTGATCTGATGTTGAGGTGGTTTTACACTGTTTTTTCATTAGAGTAATTTTAATTTATCATTTATGTGTTTTGAATTGTTTTACTTTTGTTACAGACTATTGGTAAGGGTTTTCCATGATTCTGTGATCGTCAGCTTGCATGTGCTGGTGCGCCCATTTGAGGCGTGACACATCATTGTGTCTGGATAGCGAGAAGAGGTGGGTTTCTGCATTGTTTATCAGTTTGAATTAGTACTTATGTGTTTTTAGTTAATGTTTCCTTTGTTGCAGCGTTTTGTAAAGGTAATTTCGCGTTGCCAAAATTGTCGGCTTGCATTTTCTTAAGCGCCCAGTGTGATACGTGTCGCGTCATCGCAAACAAGCTGTAATTCAAGGTAGGTCTCCAACTAAACTCACCTTTCAATTCATAAATTTATTTATTCCTTGTCATTTCATTATTTTTCAGTAAATTTAAATTAGTATTAGAAAATTATTACTAGAATGGTGACTTATTGAATTTGAAAACTGTTTACGTCATGCAACGCATTGAAAATATCTTTCTTGGATAAATTTGTGTGGTTTTCTTGTGATATTGCCATATGCGTACTTTATGAAATGTGAAAGTCATACCGAACTGTGTTTTGAGATGATTTTTGATGTGTACAAAATGACGGGTGTATCGTTTATGGAAAATGGTGTTTTCTTGAAAACATGGATAGAGGAAATGCTTTTTATCCTTTAAACTGGAATTTTGAATTTTTCAGTGGTGGTTTGGTTTTCCTTAAATGGGTATCTAAGTATGTTTTTCTAGTTTTCAACATGATGGCGTGTGTCATAACTTTTGAAAATTATTTGATATTAAATGGTTTAATGGTAAATGATGTGGCGGCCCGGTTGGCACTTTATTGATTGTGACGGACTACATATATATATACGTACTTATGGGGTATCTCTAGTGGGGGACTTCCCTTCGAGGATTGTCGTGTAGCGGTGTCCATGTAAGGGGTTAGCAAGTGCATTGAGGTGAGTCACGCGTAGGAGGGCCTCCCACTTACACAGTATTATTAAAACCACCATTGGTTCCTGGCCGTCTTTAATAGAATCAAGTGATGGTTACTGGCTAACCCCGATTAGACGGGTTAGTCTCCCCTTAGTAGGTATGCCTTTTGGGGTGTGCCACTAGTTGGTTGTTAGGGCAGCCAGTTGGTTATTGATTGTGGAGTACTATGCCGGTAGGTAGTCTGAACCCGAGTACGTCCAGGGGTTTTCTAGGGATGTTTTGGATCACCCATGGTTACATGATGTTCCTTGCTTGTTTACTTTCAATTGTTCATTACAAGTTATACTATTATACTTTGTGAATATGGTTTTCAAATGAAGATGCATTATTCTCTTTGTGTAAAATTTGAAAATGTAACACTTCTTTCTCTTTTAGAATGAATTTGGCACCAATTAAAGGAATTCAACTATTGAAAATAATAAGGGTAATGTCTAATGTTTTGATCTTCAAGTGAATCATTATGAAAGCTTACTTTTATACTTTGTAGTTCAAACCTGGAATTTATAGATTCTTTATTTATTGGAAGTTCTTTGGGATTTGGTGTTGGGATCACCTACTGAGTAATTTTTGTACTCCCGCCTGTCTTTTACCATTTTAGATGCAGTTTCCTTGTGTTCAGGTTCTCTTGGTTTGAGTTGCTCAGGGGAGGAGCGACGTAGGTTTTTTTAGTTGGGTGGTGACCCACGAGGTCACGTGGAGGTATATTTGTGGTGTAGTTTTTGTTTCTGTTGTTATTGATGTCTATTTTGTTTGTTTGTTTTTTTTCTTTTACAAATCCTGGTTTGTTTGGGCTAAATCGTTCCCAACGATTAAAACTTGATGCCCATTACTAGTTTCCATCTCAGGGGGATTGAGAACGCCCCTCGGGACTTGCCGTAGACTGGATCGGGTGACCGGTTCAAGGTCTACCCGGGCTGGTTCGTGACACATCACCTAATTTAATTTCTCACTATTGAGGAAATTTAATTGGATCCTTATTTATCTTACTTTTAAGAACCTTTAAAAATTCTAGAAAATAGAGGACAACTATAGACGAATCATATTACTCAATTTTTATAGGTACTTTTGGGAAATTACATTATATAAGAGGTGATGTTGGATGGAAAATATTTTATGATGAAAACTACCCAAATCTACTCATGAACTAACATTTGGAATATTTAGAGGATGATATTTTTAATTGGTGCTGAATGTAACTCCGGAGTATAAATTATAGTAATTTTTAATTTACAAAGAACCAAAAAAACAATACACAATGTTTTACTCTAGAATGTTAATAAAAAATAAATTATCAAATAAAATAAATTTAAATTAACTAAAATAATTTCATTTTTTCAATCAGTATATCAAAATTATCCGAGGGTGATTTTTTTTAGATTTTTATGAAAAACTCGAATTTTAGTAAATAGTAAAGAAATTTTTTTTTCTACATTATAGTTTATTTTGATTGAGAATGACCCATAATATTTTGAATTATGTCCAAAATTATTATAAGTATCTTTTTGATACATTTTAATTAATTACATAAGAATCCACATTATACCTGATGTGGATATATAAATACTCATAGTGATATAATAATTTTTTTCTTTATAAATCTGTTTTTCAACATTCATTATTAGATAATAAAAAAAATAAATTTATGAAAATTATAGTGACTGAATTTGATAAAATGGATTACAATTTTTTAATCACAATAATTAACCCTTTTAAATTTTGTCAACATATTTTTTTTGGTAATTATGAATATTGAAAACCGTAAAAAATGTTCACCATAATAAAAGGGTAATTCAGGTAAATTTATTTTAAAAATAATTGAAAAGAACATAAATTTCTATATTAATTATAACTGAACGAATTTATTTATACCGTTATCATTTTAGGCTATAAATTTTTTTGGGACACCTTTCTATGAAAATTACCAATATAATATTTTAGGTTATGAAAATTCATAAATGTCACTCTCTTTATTTTAATATATATATATATATAATTTATATATATAAAATTAAAAAATATATGTTTAGTTATAAAATTCTATTACAATGAAAAATTATTATTTTTATCATATTATTTTATTTTCTTCTTTTAGTGATTAAATAATTACCATAAATGATTACACAATGCCAAAACATCTCTTGCACAAGATGTTTAAAAATAATCTAAAGGATTTTATAAATTCTAAACATAATATTTTTTAGGTGATCTATATTTCTCAAAAACTATTAATGATGAAAATATAATAAAACATATATGGGGAAGATTTATTTTTGAAATAAATATCAATATTTAAATATTAAAATTAAAATTAAATGGAATGTTTCCAAATTGACATTAAGGATATTTTTATGAAATATAATATTTAATTAATTTATTTAAAAATTATTGAAATAATTTGTTAGGAAATTTTGGATGATAAATGGGAAAAAATATTTCCAATGTCCAGCAATGATATGATTTATTCTTGATAAGTAAAATTATAACCCTTTAATAATAAATTTTTTTTTATCGTGATTAATGTCAAAAAAAGTTTACGAGAGAGTTAATCAAAACAGATAAGGGAAAAAATAATATAAACACTTTCCTAAACCTGGTTTTTTTATTCGAAACATAAACATACCAAATTAAAATATGGTTCATTTTGGGTTTATTTTTCAATGAATTCAACTAAATGATATTTTAAAAATATTACAAATTCCACACTCACCTCATTTATAAAAGGTAACCTCCTAATCTAAATTAATAATATATATTAACCCATATATCTCTAATAAATGATTCAAATAAAACATCCCAAGATCATTATCCTCATTTTAGAGGATTTGTTCTTCCAAAAAGATCAACCCAGTAGTCCAAAACAATATATCCAAAGTTGGTTTCTCTAAGAGAAGGTAATCCTTTTTACAACTCTTTTGGATTTACTTATTCCTCTACTTCCTATAAATCATTTTTAATTATACTAAAATAATAACAAAAATATCATAATTATAATTCATTATTTTTATTATTATTATAAATACAATTTACATATCTTTTCAATAAAATTAAATGATAAAACAATTCTCGTGCGTATGTACAACATACGATCTCCACGTAGTGATGTAATTCATATTTCATCACAAATTTAACTAGATGGTTGTAAATATGTAAATTTTGAATTCATATTATGTTTATGGCATAAGAATTATTCTTAAATTATAATTCATATATACCTTCTCACTTTATAATATGTTGGAATATGATAATGTCGTCTGTGCATACATGTAGACTACCTCCTCCACAAAGCAGTGCAACTTAATTTTTTCACATTTAAAATTGTAGTTAATAAGGATATACTTATTGGGTACATATTTGAATAGATATTAACCATATAATTATTATTCTATAAATATAATATATTACTTAGTTTCTTACCCTTTCACTTGTTAAATAATTATAACATCTTTCATCAATACGTGGGCATTCCCACTTCTATAAAGTGATGAGATACATTGTTAATATCCACCATTCAAGGATGATTAAAAATATTAATTTATATAATTAAAAATATTTTGATAGAATTATTAAAATTCAAGAGTTGATGGAACTATAAGAAATTTAAATGGGGCTAATCTATAGAACAAAAAACAAAAATAACTAACAATACCTCTAACACTCAAAAATGAATAATTTATTAAATAATTATTATGAAATAGATATTTAAATGTTGTATGTGGTTAATATATGATTTTATAACTATGTTTATGGTTCTAGTATAGAACTGTAATACATATAAATTTATTATATTGGAGGATTTAAGAACATAAAAATAATGTCAAAACATAGTTATGTGTTTATTTTACTATCTCATCATTATTGGATATTATTTATTTTTAAGTTTATTTTTGAGGGAATATAAGATATTAATTTCCTAAAAAAATATATTTTCTTATTATCTATTAATTTAGGAAATATTTTTATATTTTCTCTTTTAAGTACTCAATAGTAAGAAGAATGAATTTAAGAAAAACTGACATGGCTTTGTCCTTGATCGAGAATCTTAATCTCTTATGTTCATAAATTCATTAAATTTTTTAAAATAATATTTTAATATGATATTTTAAATTTAATTTTATTCGTTTTTGAATTTATAAAAAAATGTTTCATAGGAATCATTTTTTTATTTTCAAAATAATGTACGTTTTGACTTTTACTAAAAATGTGAAAGGAATCATTACTTTTACTAACACGACATGATTAGAATATCATTCCATAACAAATAATAAATAATTTGAAGCTTCCTTTACAATAATTCAAGATTATTTTTGATAAAAAACTTTTCTATAATTTTTTCATTTATATATATTTGGAGTAAGTCATTTCAAAATAGAAAGGTTATTTTTATCATGAAATATTTCAGTGATCGTTTAATGGTATTTTCATCTATATAAATTTTTTTGAGAATATTATGTTTATATATATATGTTATGATTTGATAAAATTTACCATATTACTCCCAATGGATTATATTTAATCTATATTTTTTATAGGGGAAAATTTTAACATTTAATATGATATTTTTTAATTTAAATGCTTATGTCGATTATGTTTCACCCTTTAATTTGATTAATGGGTTGAAAATATTAAGTGTTTACTCCGACCCATTATATACCACCAATGATATATAAGGTTTAATTATACAAACTAGTTTGGGTATTCAACTTATTCCTTTCTCATTGATGTATGTTTCCTTAGAAAATGTCCTAAATGATATGATTATTATTTTAGATATTTTGAATTCAATCATTATGAACCTCATTATTATTATCAATGTGATTATTTATGTTGTTATATTATCTATGGATCTTTTCACATTTTGTGGTATTAGTTTTATAGAATATTTGATTATTGTTTATCTCATCCATATTAGTCATGTTTTATTTATTCTATGATAACTATATCAATATGCATTCTGTTATTTATCATCTGATCTCATCACTATCTTATGATTACATTCCCCTTGATTACAAGATGTGTGATATTAATTACATTCCTGGACATTCAATATTGATTAATAATGTTCCCTATGAAAATTCTATTTTATATTTTATATTATCAAAGGTAATGTGATATTCATGTTTATATATCATCTCTGAATAAGAATAAATCATTTTTTCCTTTGTGATGTGGTAACATATATCTAGTACTAATGTAGTAAAATGAAATCTTGCTCTGGGATACTGATGTCACAATGTTACATCACTCATGCATATATATGAACCACCGACTCTATGAAGTGATTTAATTCATTCTTCCCCACCACCATATATGGATAATTATAAATGTGTATATAGTGAATAAATATTTTTTATGAAATTATTATGATTCTGAATATGAACCATTTATATGACCAAAGATTATGGACTATAACTTTTGAATCAAATCGTGTATGTAATAAAAACCAATTTTTCTCCAAATAACTATTTTAATAAATAATTATTAACAAAAGGATAATTAGAAAAATGTGTTAATTATATATAGAAATAAATATATTAATTTGGATATATAATGTATTAATAACAAATATATATTTATTATATTTGAGTTGTTAATTCATATGAAGAAACATTGGTCTTTATGTAAGGGTTTATGTTACAATATCATTTATTTTTATGGATTCTGAATGATTAATTTATATAGAGAGAAATTAAATGGTTCTTTTCCTTGAAAATCTTTGAGTTTATTTCACCTATGTTTATTATTTGAGCTATTTAGTAATTATAAAATTCCCCTCTCTTTCTTACATAAAACGATAGGTAAAATGTCTTGAATAAAAACTAACCTTATTTCCCCATTGGTTGATGATTTTTTTAAATTCCCATGTTATTTAAAATGATTTAAATATTATTCTTATAAATTATATAATCACATTTCAAAAATAATTTTAATGCATATTTTTAGTTATTTTCAATGGATTCAAAATATTTTTTATAATTATTTCTGAACTAGTTAATTATGACTTTTTACAAAAACTAAGAAGGGAAAGTTTTTTTAATGATTAAAGAATGAATGAATTTTCACTATTAAATGAATACTATTTAAATTTAAGATTAATTTAAAATTAACCTTGGTTATTATGAAATAAATTTGTTTCCTAAATACTAAATAATGTGTTAGTTTTATAGATATTAAAGGCAAAGTTTATTTCCTCATGTTTTAAAGAAATTTTCAAATGATTTCTTAAAAGTACTTTTCAACTATGTCAATATAATTTAAAGATAATTATGAGTCACTGGGGATACGGTCTTAATAAACCATCCAGTTTCTTTATCTAGATTTATTATGATGATTTAAGGATGATTCGATGAAACATGGTTATTTCCCACGGCTTAATTATGTTATGATGAAATTATTATATAACCCTGTTATTATCATCAATTTATACAATGAAAAAATGATGGAATTTTTATGCAACCCATTTCTATTCAATTGCTTATAATTTAATTAAATGACTAATGTTTTTTATCATATAAATAACATGAACATGATTTTTTTTATGTGACTAGTTGGCCTCGAATAATATAAATTTCCAATGTATTGAGTATGGAATAATATATCATGAGATAATAAGGATCAGAATGGGTTGTAAACCATGTTTAATAAGATAATATATACAGTATGATTGTATTAATAGTGAACCATTACTAAGGAACTGAAAAAATAGAGAGTGATCTCAATTCTATATAGTAGTCTTGGAAGTGTGCCTTAAGTATGTAAATTATTTTTTGTGGTCAAGTGTATTAAAAAAACATAAAACCTATACTTATAATAAGTTCTCATGAATCAGGATTGATTGTTGAGGAATTAGTAATCTTATGACCTATATATCCTGTTATGAAAACTATTTGTCCTATGATTCATGATAAAATATATTTTAATGATTGTGTATGACTTTCTTATGATATTATCTTTTTATCACACCCTTATGCTTATTCCCATTTATGATCATTCATTAGAATGTAATTTGTTTACTATTAAATAGAATATAAACCCAAAAATTATATTGTTTCTATTTTTCCTAGGGCATGAAGACATATATTATTTAATAAAATTGCAAGATGGGTGAAATGAGATAATTATTAGAGAGATACGTTGAAGATATTTGATTATAATTGAAGATTATGTCTCATTTTTCCAATGTAACTAAACCCTTATGATAATTAGGTGTGTAAAATTGTGAAATGTATTGAATATTTGTATAAAATTATGTAACATTTATGTATGTTATACTCAGATCTCCTCAGTTTGTGTCAATGAAGAGTTAATTATTTTGGATTTTAGTATCATTGAACCTTGGTGAAAAAATATGGGGATAGGAATGTGTCATTATTTATATATATAATGAATGAATATTAAATATTACATGATTACACACTATGAATAATATTCCTCACAATTTTCCTTTTTTGTTTTAGTTAGTGGATGTTACTTGGAGTAGTTGTATTAATGTTTAGTGTGACATAGAATGTAATGAATTTACTCATTAAAAACATTAAATAAATAAGATATAGAATATGGGAAATTATTATTATTAGTAACAAACTATCTCAATATATGATTAATATAAAAAACATTGGTGAGTTTTCAAATGCACCTAATAAATAAAAAATTGAGTTTCATTGCTTCTCTATTGATGAAGAAAATGTAGGAAAGAGGACTCTTCTTAAAACATATTTAGTATGTGAGAAGAAATTCCCAAGGAAATTTTTCAATAGAACATGAATATGTCTTATGTTTTGAAATAAAGGGAATATATAATGTAATTGTAATGGAAAAAATGAAGAGTTTTATGGTTGGAAATAAACTGCATGTTATGGTACCACATATACTCTAATGTATTATATTTGAGGATCCTAGGAAATATTCGAGTCAATAGCCTAATCAATGTTATAAGCCCTATAATAAGGAATTAATTTTATTATCTCTATCACTAATGTGGATCATGAAAATTAAGGAAGCTTATCGTCTAATCTATATTTTTGGATGAAATTTTAATTATTGTATGAATGTACACTGTGTATATTTTTTATTAACCTTTACTTGAATTTATGGTTATTTTGAGAATTAATTAACTATATCTATGAATATTTTATATAAATTAATTGAATATGGGAAGTCACATTTGATATTCAAAATCAACTTATAATCATTAGATATGAGGATGAATAAGATCATATAGTGGAAAATATGTTTCATGCATGGTCCATAAAACCTCTTAAAGAAAAATATTTATATCAACTAGTTAGGGAGAAACTAAAAAATTTGAGGTATTCAAACTATTTGAGAATATGCTGATGTATTCTTTGAAAAACATTTATGTGTTAACCTATATCATGAATTTGATTTTACAATAAAACTCATACCATAAACTAATCATATTTCAAAGACAATATATTTAATGGGCCAGATATAGTTTTAAGAATTAAAGGAGAAACACTTTTACATTCAAAATAAGAGATTGATATTCTCAAGTGTGTCATGATGGGGTAAACATATTTTTTGTGAATAAATATGTTCAATGAATATTTTAAAAAGATATCAAGAACATAAGAAGATATCTATTAATAACCAGTATCTTGTAACCTATATTGATGACTTGTTTTATAGGTTATACATTGATCAATACTTCTCAACTATTTACATTTATTTTAGATATCAATAATTTATTGTCAACAAGATAGATATACCAATGAAAACCTTCCATAAGAGGTATAGTGATTATTAATTTATAGATATGTCATTTGAAATTAATAATTCCCCCTCTATCTTCATGGATGTAATGAATGGATTATTTAGTTGATTTCATGAATTGTATATGGTATTTTATATTGATGATATTCTTACATATTCCACTTGAAAGGAAGAGAATGAAGATCATTTGGGCATTGTGTTCAAGACATTAATGAATGATAATATTCCAAAAAAATTTAGAAATTGTTATTATTGGATATAGTTACATTCATTATTTGGCCATTTAATCTCATGTCAGAGAGTATAAATAGAAGTATCAAAGAATAAATATGTTTTTTGATGGACCTAACCAACCACTGTAAGTTGGATCTATATTTTTCAAAAAATATATGAATACAATTGATTCTTTATAAGGTATTTTTCATTACTATATTATCCACATAATATGTTGAAACAAAAGATATCAAATATATTATCGATAGATGGATGTGATAAAAATTTCAAGGAGCTGAGAAGATAGATAGACATCACACATGTTATGTCACTAACCTAAAATAGAGATGGGACTGTGATAAATAGTGAGGCATTGATGATGGGATTGTGATAAATCCACCTAAATAATAAAATAAATTATGCCTCTAATCAAATGAAAAAATCATGATAAAAATAACCTAAATCAGGATTATGAAATGGCATTGGTAATATATTTTATTTAAAATATAGAAGATTTACCTTTACGGTAAAATATATAAAATATATAATGGTTATAAAAGATAAATGTATGTATTCTTATAGAATGAATTAGTATGTTCCAATGGAGATAGTTATAGTTGATTAAAGATGATGACTAGTCAATAAATTACCCCGAGGGATGGTCCACAAGGTGGGTGATTCTCTGAGTCTAAAATACTATGTTTATTTGTCCAGAATAGGAAACGAAGGAGATCCAACACTTAAGGATTTTCCAAACATTGATCTTGAAATAATATTGTAGCGGGATTTATCTTATCATATTTAGATGAATGTTCATAGATGTATAAGGATATATAGAGATCTATATGATAATTTTTGGTAGCAAAACATGAAAAGAGACATTGTAGATCATGTATCACAGTGATTGGTATTCCATAAGGTTATGGTTTTGTGGTATATGTCTTTGGTTATTTTACCAAAATTAAACATTACTATCTAGAAATTGAGAAAATATCCCCATGAATATTCCTATAAAACTCCCCAAGATATATAATGGGATAAATTATAGTATGGTTGTATTAGATTGGCTTAGTCAGTTAGAAATTTCATTTAAATAAAGGAACACATCTCTCAAGATCAAATTTACTGGATATAAATTATAAAAGTGGTATGATTTCAGGGAGTACCATATTCTTTTGTGTCTATTCGGAATGAATGAATTACCACGATGTTTTAGATAATTATTCTCTAAGATTTGAATAAAAAGGTAAACATTAGATGTATTTATCATAATAAAAAAATTTCTAGTATTAGAGGACAAAAGACCCTAGAATATATGTTGATATCTATTTTTATGGATTTTAAATTATGTTTGTATGAACACATTCAATTTTTGTAACATTATTAAAAGGATAGATTTCACAAGATAATTTATATGTATCATTATAAGTCCAATTATATAAGGATGTTAATAAAAAATTATCATGGATGATGTTGGAGAATGAAAGTTACTAAGACCTAATATGGAAGTAGAAACTGTATAAAATTTAAGAGAGATTCAGTAGCTGATGAGGGAAGCTCATAGTTGATAGAAACGTTTTTCTAACAATTGTCAAATGGATATACAGAATAAATTTGGGGTCAACTTAATCCTATAAATATATCATTGGAATAAGGTTATATTATTAAAAAATAAGGTAAATTTTATCCCTTTATATATTGGTCCTTATGTAATTAATTACTATATCATGAAGGTTTATTAACTTTAGGTGCTTCTACCAAATATCTCTAATGTTCAAGATGTCTTACTTTTATATCTTCTAATGAAATAAATACTTAATCCATAACATGGACTTAACACAAAGTATGTGAAAATGGATAATGATGTCACTTATATGGAATTACCATAGGAAATTATGTATTGAAATGATTTTGTGATTTATAAAAAGACCACTAACTTGGTCAATGTTTTTTTAGGAATCCATAAATTTAATTAAGCTACATTAAATCCTGAGGAAGTGGTTCAGAAGAAGTATCCTCAATCGTTTGTATCATATTTTTTTAATATCCAAGGATAAATTATTATAAATGGGTGGAATACTACCCCATAATTTATAATGTTATTTTTATCAGTAAAAAAGATTTATGTATTTCAATGATTTCTTTACATGCAACACCATATTTAATGGATTTGAAAATTACTATTTAAATGTTTTTATTTACTTTGATAGTTATCACATAGCCATTATATTTAAAGGTATGGATATGAATAATAAAATAACGAATTATATATATAATTTTTCCCTAAATTCATATGTAATTACTAATTCCTAATAAATAATCATTAAATCATTCCATGATTAGAAGCATTATTATTTTTTAAATAAATTGTGTATTTTAGGTGTTATATATGTTTACATAAAAAATATTCACATCACTATTAAAATTTTAGTTTTTAATATTTATTTATAATTTATGAATAATAATTAATACATTTATTATAAATTAAAATAAATGAATTTTGAATTTAAAAGAGATGTTTTTTTGATTTTTTTTATTCACGCAATATTCTTTTATCATAATATTTTAAATTAATTAATATTGATGATTTATTTTAGTAAAATTTTTATATTATATATTGAAATTTATATTTTAACATTAATATAATATTTTTTATCTTTTCATCAAATGAATTTAAACATAGTTTTTTGCATAAAATGTATTTGATTAAAGAGGTGTTTTTATTGAATTCTGCCTGTTTATTTTAAAATTATTTTTTCCCAATTACTAAAACTGATAGTTAAAATATTAAATTCATATTTTCAATAATTATTTAAATATTTTTAACGATTCTTGTTTCATTTTTTTAAATAATTAATACTATAAAAAGTGAAAATTTGTAACCACATTTAATGTTAAAAGTATTTGTTGGGGGAGTGTGTTAACTAAGAGAAGGGGGTAAAAAATTCAATTAAATTTGACTAAATATTATTTTTTAATGATATTTAGACCAATAATTATCTTAAATTTAAATTAATACCAATTTTGAGAAAATTTCACCAGAAATAGATTTTATATTGTTTAAATCTTTTATCTAATTCCATGTGTGTCCCTCCCCACAATTAGAAAATGGATCCCCTTATAAATAATTATTCAAAAACATTGAGACCATTATATTGGACTATAACTAACCCAAAATCATCATATATTGATTATATTTTTTTTTAAATTATTATATTATTACTCTTATTCCATCTAAATAAGGCTTAAGGTGCAAGCTAAATCTTATTTCTCAACAAAGAGGTAATCATCTTACACGACTATTTAAAATGTTATTTATTCTTCTATATATTGTAAATATGTTATATCTTATCCAATAATACAAATTTAGTATCATATATATATATATTCTGATATCTTATTATGTATTTCAGACAACAATTTAAAACCCTTTCTTGACAAAATGGGAAATGAAATAATAACTCATGTTTATGTTTGGAATATCGCCTCCATGATGTGATATAATTAATTTTCCAAAATCACCACAAAATGATGGAAATAATAATGGATTTAATATTTATAAATAATATTTATGAAATAATAATTTTTTTAGTTTCATCATATATTTTATCTTCTTGTATTACCATCCATTTGAAAATGATATTGTCTCTCGTGCATAACATTAGACTACCACATCCACAAAGAAATGTGATTAATTTTTCATTTACAATAAAAATGAATAATAATGAAGATTAATTAAATGAATATAAATGATATTTGAGTTATAATCATTTTTTATAATGAATTATTAATTACCTTTATTTTCATTCTATCCTTAGAATAGTGGAAACATCACTTGTGTGTATATACACACTAGCATCTCCACGAACTGACGCAATTTATTCATCATCACCACCTTAATCAGATGATTATAAAGTATAATATAATGAATCGGTAAATTTATTATGAAGTTATTATGATTATGGAGATGAAGAAATATTGAATATGTTGCAATGGTCGGAACCATTGAACTGAAAAATGAAAGGAAATTGACTACTTTTCAATTGAATAATAATTTTAAGAAGAATTCCAAATCAATGGAGAATTAAGGATTCTATGGGAATGATATATAGGAATATATATATATTTATGAATTTATTTTTGGGATGGATTTATAATAAATTTAAATTTAATATACATGTGAATTGAATTTATATAAATAAATAGGGGACTTGAGAAAATGGATTATCATACAATCTCATTTCTTTTCATGATTTAATATGTTAAAATTAAATTGAGTGATATTATATAAATGTTATCTTTTAAAATAGATATATTATAATATAAAATGGTTATTCTATAAATATTCATGTATGTTTATCATTTTCCTTTAATAGTATCACAAAATGGCTGAGAAAACATATTTTTTTTTGAAAAACCAGGAATATTTTCTCTTTAATTGGTGATCATTTATACAAAGTCAATATTCATTAAAAATAATTAAATAAATTTATTTATATGATCCAAAGATTTTTTAAATTTATTATCATACATATTTTAATATATTTTATTATTTTTAAAATGAAAAGTTTACTATAATTTACAAAAAAAATTATTTATGACTTTTTACAAAAATTACAAATGGAATATTTGTTTTATGATTTAGAAGATGAACATTTTTTTTAAAAAGCCATACTAATATTTGATATTAAGAATCATTTACATGTCTCCATATTTATTTTAATAGAAAATATTTTCCATATTATTCTATACATTTTTAGTTTTAAAGACACTAAATGAAAAGTGTATTTTAACCATTTTCAGAGAAATGTTCAAATGCTCTTATAATGGTGTTTTTCATGTATGTCAACATACATTAATGATATTTATACCTCACTAGGGATATTAAATTTATATTCATTAAATGTATTATGATTATTTGAAGATGATTCTATGAATTCAATTTCCTTCTTACTTTTAATTATGTTATGATGAATTCTATATAAAACCTAATTTTTTAATAGGTTATGATATAATGAAATTATGGAGTGTTTATGAATAAAACTCCCTTTAAATGTGTAATTATTTGACTATGTTATAAACTTTTTATTATAATGTTTTCTAAATATGTAGGGTTCTCATTATGTGATGGGTATGGCCAATATTTTATAGCCATCTAACATTTCTGTTAAGGAATGATATCTCATGAGATAATAATGAATGGAATAGTGAGTGAAACAAGCTATATAAGGGACTCTATTTACTATGATAGTCTTGTTAGTAAGCCTTAACTAAGGAAATTATATAATAGGGAGTTAATTTTATCCACTTTGGTTGTATAGGTAATCATCCATGCACAAATATTCTTTTCTATGCTTAGGTTTATGAAAAAAATTATATGTTCTAATTATATGTTCTTATGCATTATGATTAATTGTTAATTAATAAATGCTCTTATTACTTATGTGTTTTATTATGAATAAATTTTTTTTCCATTATTCTTATTTAATGATTTTTTATTGATTGGGTATAACCTTCCAGAGTTGCGATGGAGATGCCTTAGCTGATGACGGAGAATGGACTCCCCCCACTCCCTGGCGGTGGGAGGGGGGAGGACGGGTTGGCTTCACCGCATCGGGGGGCACGGAGGACCTTTGTACCATTTTCTAACCCTAATTTCCTCCCAGATTTCACGTCGATTTCCATAAGCCCGAAAGTCCGAGATCTTCACCTTGCGGAACCGCAACTCTAGATCACTTTATCAGAATTCTCTGTGGCTTCAAGATTCTTGGATCTGACCCTGGTTGCTCGGTTCGCGCATAGACGGCCTTCGGTTGATTATTTCGATCGTGTTGTTTTCAGCGATTCGGATCTACATGATCGCGCAGTGATAGGGTTAATTGATAATCGTCACATGATGATACGATTCTCTTCAGAGGAAGATTTAATCCATGCTTGGTCCAGTGCTCCCCACAGATGCAGAGGATGCAATTTCTTCCTTCTTCGATGGTCATTCGACCTTTGCATGAACCAAGACCCCCACTGCGGTTGCAACATGGGTAAGTTTTCCGAATCTCCCTTTGCCCTTTCAAAATCCCTCTATAATTCGTATGATAGGAAACATAGTTGGTCGTTTTTTATACTCTGATGCCCGCACATCCTCTGTGAGTCACCTGGTAAATCCACGTATTTGTGTTGAAGTGGATGCATCGAGGCCACCGGTTGATTGGGTATGGATTACTGTAGGGGAGGAGTTCCGTTGGAGGAAGGCTGTTTTCTTTGAGGATTGGGTTGATTTCTGCTCGAGTTGTAGTCGCCTGGGTCACTCGGCCAGTAACTGTTTGGGTGGAGCTAGGAGCCGAAGGTCAGTTGCTGTGTTGAAGAGAACTGGTAGGTTTCCTGGTCAGGGGATGAGAGGTACAAATGCTGGCATGTTTGGTAGTGCGGCTGACCGGGGTGGATTAGAGTTGGGAAAGCAAGTGGGGGTGTGCTTTAATCCATCTGTAACTGCGGTTTTTGACAGATTGAAGCAAGATCTTCAACTGGAAAATGGTGTGAATGGTCTGGGGATTAGTGCTAGAGGGAATACGGGTGTCCTTGAATCTGCTGGGAAGGAACTGCATCACGTGTATTGGCCGGGTCAGGATGCTGCTGGCGAGGGTAGTGGGCCTATTGGTTCTGGAGATGATCAGAAGAAGGAGGGAGAGTTGCAGCTGGGTCCAGTCTATGATGGGCCAGCGCAAGAAGAAGGAACCCTCTGTATGGCTATTCAGAAGGAAATACAGCCGACATATGATGGTGTGTTGCAGGTCTCAGTTGACATTTTCAATCAATTCCAGGAGCTGTCTCATGTGGAAGAGGAAGGGAGCTCCTCAATGAGGAATAAATGTATGCAGGTTGCCTTGGAGGGTGGATTAGAGAAGGAGTTCAATGCTGGTGATGAATCTATGGATCCTCCACAATGTTTGGCTTTGATTGACCGTAATGGAAGATATGAGCAGGGGAAAGCTAGTTTCCAAATTGATCCTGTCATTGGAAAATGGGGGGATGTGTCAGAGACTGACAAAGAAAACCTGAATGGCTCAGTGAGGCCCTCTTATTGTGATGCTGTCAAGGATGGAAAGAAGAATTCTGGAGTGGAGAAACCTCCTCCAATTAAGAGAAGGCCGAGAAAGGATTACTCTACCATCCCAAAGCCGGTGGCGACAAGGTCCTCTATCAATCAGTCCCATAAGGAATTGATATCTCTAGAGAAACTGATCCTCCGAAGGAAGTACGCGAAGAACCTTAAGCATTATTAGAGCTCAGAATGGGAATCAGTCATTGTAGAGGATCTCCATGGGTGCGGAGATGGGTATGACTTTTATGACATGTAATTGGTTTCCCCTGTCTGATTGCCTGTTCACTGGACTTTTTTTCTTAATAAATGGTCTGAGGCTTTTCCTCGGACTGAGCTATCCTGGTATTATTGATGGAAATATATTAGATTTAACATTACTGAGAAGATGATATCACCCATTCTTAAGTTACTATTTTACATTAGTGATATAGAATTTTATTATGTATTAAATTTCTATGAAGGTTACTATGGGAGAAAAAATGTTATGTGTTGTTAAATATATTATAAGAAATAATTTATTATGTATATAGAATTTAATAACAATAAAATTTATAATTGTTATGGATGTAATATTATAAAATGTGTTGAATATTAATTGAAAATTATTAAAAATTTATGTATGTTATACTTAGGTAATCTGATAAATGATAATATATCTAGATGAAAATCAATTTTTTGGGAGTATATCATTTTATACATCGTGTTGTCAAACTATTTATAAATTTCATCCAATATTTTCTTACAATAAGAGCTCGTACATTTACTTATTAACTTTACATGATCCATGATCAATCATTTAAAAATTTCATTGGTATTTTTTCTTAATTTTAGAGAGATGTAGTCTCTATTTTGAGAAATTTGAAAACAAATGAAAAACATTAATTATCCCATAAAGCTAATTTCAAATTATTTTCTTACTAAATCAAAATATCATTTACAAATATAATTTTTCTAGAACTATTAATTATATAATCAACATATTTTTTTTCCAATAATGAAATCATTTTAAAAATTTTTAAAATTCATTGTTGAACAATAAATTCCCATTTCAAATACATTTTCCAATATAAATCTACCAGATCTTTCCTTATGAGTGCAAGGGGAAATTTTTAAAAAACGAATTTACTCATTTAACATGAATAAATTATTTTTATATTTAACATATTAAAAACTAGGGAGTGTCTCAACAATTTTGTATTTAGAAATTAAGGAATTCTAAATAAAATTTAAATAAATCTTAATATTTATATGTGAGGTTATTGAAAATATGATTATAATGTATTATAGTGTATCGAAGATTGAAACGATATCTCATAACCAATTAATTATTCATTATTATATAATTTGTGTATATATCTAGATTTTTTTTATGTGTGATGTTACCTTTCTCATATTAATTATTCCTAAAAATCCTTATGGTACTTATAATGGGGTGGTCATTTGTTTTTTCAGCACTAATAACAAAATAATTCATTGTGAATTTGTTCAACTCATAATTCACTATATGAAATAATTTTTTATAATTAATGGAATAATAAATATTTTGGGGATATATGTGAGAAATTAAGTCATGATGTTCAATGTCATTTAAAATTGACATTATAGTATGTGCACCAACATATGAATCAATGATTAATTTTTTAAGGGATGTAATTTATATTTCAGCTATTTCATAGGTTAATGGTTAAATATTGGCTCTTTCACATCCTTAATTTCTTTAGTTAGAGGTTGGTTATTCATGGTCATATTCTACTGGACAACCACAAATTAATTAATTTGAGGTTGGGGTTTTGTAAAATTATAACCAAATGTCATATGAATTGATTCTTTTATAGTCTTGGTCCTTTTACAAATGATACAGTATTATTTAATTTAGTTATAGTTCCCATGGAAAATAATTTTATTATATTTCATTTTAATATTTACGATTCTGAATTTAGTGTTAATAATATATCATATACACCCCAACATCATAAAATATACAACATTATGTTGTTTCAATTTCGAATGCTCGTAGTGTTCTTTTTATGGATGGGTTTTATGAGAGGATGTTTCATGTTAAAACATGCGATATTGGTGGACTCATATGAAAAATATTTGGGGAGTTTAAATTCATTCATGAGAGTTTTTTAAATATATTATAGTCTATGAATCTATATTTTAATAACCCTATTTCAATAGGGAGTCTAAGGAGTGAAAAAAATGATTATAACCATGTGATTTTTAATGTTTATGAAAAAAATTATTTTTAAATTATCCCACATGAATATTTCAGATTTTTTCTAATCTTATAACATTTTTAATTTTCGGCCATCTTGATACATTTAATTAGAAAATCTAATGACCTTTTCATGTTCCAAAAAACAAACGAAAGTAAATATTGTATAGTTTTCAATAGTTATTAAAGTGTAAGATCTACTTCCTATACATAAAACTTTTGTTACTCAATATAAATCATGGTTTATAGGGATAAGTGATATATAAGAAGCAACTTCCTTTTAGATTTAAATGATGATTTTTGTTACTCAATATTTTAGTAAATATCATAGAAAATGTGTATTTGGAAATTAAATTTAGGAAAATGTCATACTAGATAGTATTAGTTGAGTTTGAAAAGTGTGTGTGTCATATAATAAACAAGGAATATATTCAATAACCAAGAATCACATTTATGTACACTAAACCATTTACCATGATAAACAATAAGATATTTTAAATCAATAACATAATAATATTTAAAATCATTAGCTACACATAAAATTTATCCTCTGGGTTAAAATAAATTACAAAAAATATTTTTAAAAAAATCTCTAAAAACACAATAAAATAACTAGAAAATACTAGTCCAATTATAATGAATCCATTAAAATATTTATCATGTTTTATAATAGTATAATTTTAAAAAACAATGGTTCTTATTTTGATAATATTACTCTTTGAATTATCACCAAAAGTGACATGACCTCTATCAATCATCCCAAGATGGTTGAACTCATAGCAGTCAACATACATGTGTCTTGAGAGCAGGATATCGAAGTTCAATGTAACACATTTAGATAATCTCTTTAGAAACTTTTCCAAAAAATTAATCAAGAGACTAATGATTTTGGTACCCCATATTTTGGTCCAATAATATTAAAAAAAATAGATTTAAGATGTCATATTTTTCTGTCACGAAATTTTCTATAGAAAATATTATAAGGGAAATGGATCCTATTTGGTATATGATATCTATTATTTTTTTAATGAAATTAATAAATAGTATACACTTTTTTCAATAATTATTAACCAAAATCTCTTATGATAATTCTTTTAAAAAATTAGGTTTTGCGGAACTAAGTTTATTTGTGTATCCAATCCCAATAATATATGTATTATGATATTTAGAACATAATATTTTATTTTAATTTTTTCACCATTGGTGAATTTTGAAATGAAATTTATAATTTATTTAATTTTAGTTTCTAATTCATGAACAACAAATTTTTCTTTTAATTTAAAATTTAACTTGTATGTATCTTAAATTGATATAAAAATTAGTCTCAAAATTCTAAAAAATTTAACCACATTTCATCAAATTCATAATTTTTTGAAATAAAATAATTTTTCGTTTCAGTTTACATGTTTTGTTTCATATATTCTTCCTTGTGTTAATATTTTTCATTAATAACTGCATTATATTTCTTGTTATGTTCTTTGATGTTTATTTGGAATTCATAATATACTTTGACCAGATTATCCAGTGTATATTTCAGATCTTTATAGTTTAAATTAGTTGAAGAAAAAAATAACTTGAAGAAATTACATTACTACTAACATTCATTTTGGCCAAAATAAATATTTTACATTCATCACGTGACCCATTTTACATATTGGTGTCATCACATAGACTACACGTTTAATATTTATCAGCCTTCCTACTTTTATTATATACCCAAATTTTATTTTTTTTAATATAGAGAACTCTATTTTAGGTCACATATTTTCTTTCATTCATATAATATTACTTTCCCTTATATATGAACATTATTCTTCTTAGAAAGATAGAAAACGTCTATCATATCTATATTTCTTTTTCATTTTTTAAAGAATGGTTAGAAATCATATCAACAGTTCTAGGAGAGTCATTTTTATCACCTTAATAAAAATTGACTTTTTATCCATGAATTCCAATATTTATTTTTTTATTTACATTTCATGGTAATTTCATGGGTCATGATAGTTCCAATAAATAATCCAGTAATCATTTTCTTTACTTTATTTTAATCTTGAATCAATGATACAATATGTGTTGAATAACATTGAAAACCCCAAACTATATTCTATATAATTAATTAAATATGATGATCATCACTAATATATTTTTTAACAATGAATATATTTGTAAAGTGAGTAAATATTTAAATTATAGACTCATTCAGATTCTTGCTAAAACATTCAACGTATGGAAATATCATTTCATGATTAGTGTCATGTATTTTTTAAAGAATCATGATTCTTTTAAAAAAGATCAAAAACATCATTTTTAGTTTTATAGCTATAAATTCTATTAAAGTATTTTTAGTGTAGTCCAATATGAAGAATATTCATGTCTTTTTAATTAATTTCCAATGCAGCAATTCCATTGGGAGTCTATTTTTACTTCAATAACATATTAAGAGTGTAACCATGCATAAATATTTTTTAAATTTGATATCCTATAATTATATAAAAA
Organism: Viscum album; assembly: GCA_963277665.1. NCBI lineage: Eukaryota > Viridiplantae > Streptophyta > Magnoliopsida > Santalales > Viscaceae > Viscum > Viscum album. The sequence goes on from OY728159.1 coordinate 153,017,453, forward strand.
TTTGAAATCATGGATTTCTAATTACAATAGTTTGAGCCAGTAAAGAAACTGTTCAACCCCTAGAAAGTCCATCAGGAGAACCTTGGGTATTTGAGGTGGTGTCCATACAAAATGATTCCTTCTTTTAATTGGTTAATATTTGTACATCATGGTAGGATCTAATAATAATTGTTGGTCTATGTAAATATGAGAATAGTGGAGGTTGAATTTAAATTTAATAATTATAAGAGAATAATGAAATAAAATTAATTCATTTAGTTGATAAAAAACATTAAACTATAGTGTGTATAGTGGAGGTATAAATTTAAAGATAAGTAAAAATATTGATAATTTTTTTAGATAAAGCACAATATGGGATTCAATTTCTAATCTCCTCATGTTTTTTGAGATGTTTTATCTTAATCAATTATATTTAATAGTATAAAAGATACCCAAAAATATTGGATACCCTTTCATTTCATTGTAATATTTAAGTGACCTAAAAAAAATTCTTTTAGATTGTTAAAGAAATAAGTCCATATTTTTTTACTTTAGTGGTATTTAACATGTAATATCCATCAATATTTGACGAATTGAGAACCCGATAATAAAAATAAGAAGTGTTTTACATTTTCAAAAACCCTTACAATCTACTATCAAATATCCCAATAATAATTAAATATGAAATAATGGTAGAAAGGGAAACAAATATATAAGTGAGAATGATTTATAAAAATGAAGTATAATACATCTCAATAAATGTCTCTAGGATTTTCTACTGAATATAAGAATTCTAGGAGGTGTATTTATAGCCTCCAATGTTACATGGATCCTTAAAGAGTCCTCAATGTTGAATAGATCCAATAGAAGAAAAAACGATTTGAATTACCACTACTAATGGATATATTTTCTTTCTTGAAAAGTCAGTCTATCTGGCCTCTATCGGTCCACTAACTAGGTTGTGGGATTTATAGATTCTACAGGGGTGACCATGTTCCAATGAATGGCCAGTGTGTATGGATAGGATGAATTACTTCAATCAATCTTCACCAGTAGCATTGTGCCTTCCCGTATTTAATCCACTGATTTTTACCATTGAGGGCCTCTAAAACAATCATATAAGTGACTTTCAATCCAATGGTTTTTTGAAGAAACTTATTAGGATGATGTGAAAACATATAAAATGAAAATATATAAAATGAAATTTATACCCACTATGTGTTTTTCCATTATGCTCTTATGATGGGAAAATCAATCATGGATCTTCAGTTTAGTGGAATGAGTTTAAATCATTTTTAGGTAAAGATAAACATAAACTCGAATACTCTATTGTGTACTACATCATATGATCTTAGATGTTTGATTTTAATTAGATTATTTTATATATTTAAAATGAATTAATTTTATTTATCGAATGTTCTTTGTAAAATACATTTGGAGTTCGTGAATTTGGTTTGAAGGGAAATTGTTGTTTTTTGGTGAGTGTGTAATTTATTAAAGACATGAAAAAATATTATGGGGGATTTAAAATTATATTATAATATAATTATTTAATTTAATTTCATTGATATGGATATTTTATTAATAGTGATATTATGGATTTTTGTTTGGTGAGGGATTAGTATTGAATCAAAAAAATACTTTTATAGTGTGGGTGAAATTTTGAGATTTAAGAGAATGATAGAATTTCCATATTTATATGAGTACTTTATTATGTTTTATAAGGATGATAAACGAGGTTTGGTAATATATAATATTTTTATTAGTAGGTACACATTATTGGTTATAACTCATGGTATAAGGGTTTCCTAGGATTTTTAGGAAATGAATGGGGTGTGTGGTGTTGGTTTTGGATTAAATGAATTATAATACATTTAGAAATGTTACTTTGAAAATGATTTTTTTTAAATAATATTTGATATCATTTTCCTTAAAAACAATTTTGAGTTTTGGAAATTTTTATAATTAATTCAAAATCATCATCAAATATCACAATTATGGGTTTTATGGTATGTTTTGGAGATATCATACTAGGTTATATAATCACCCCATACACTCCCCACTTAAATGAACATATATGTTTTATGACAATTAAAAAATCTTAAAGAAATATGTATTTATTAAATATTGTTTGTTTGAATCCATTTTTAAGGCATGGAGGTTCTATTTGGTTGTTCCAATTTTTTTGTTATGCATCTTGTCCTAGTCAGCCTATATTTTGGGGTGTATTCACTTGTGCACTTTTGTGTTATTAAATAATGGTTTTAACTATTTGAAAAGTCCTATCAAGAATCATATTGTTCTTATTTCACAACATATTATTTTTTGTTTTACATGTATGGGTATGTATTATATATATACATCATAAATATATGTATTTAGAATCATAGTAAGATGAGTGAGTATTATTTGTGAGAAATTCATATCCCAATTGGGTTTTGTATCCCGTTATATATATTTCTATCAATTTGTGTCTAAGGGGATATTACTATGAAAAACATTTATTGAATCAGTGAGGTTGAGGGGTGACATATTGGTTTATGATGTCACATCCAAGAATCTAGCACAGGTTATATGTTAATGTAGCTCAATGGGGATCTGAAGCTAGTTTTTAGGCTAGTACAATGACTGATAGTGTTGTATCAATTAATTTTTTATATTTTTTTTTCTTTTATATGTACTATATATTTGACCAGTCATTTGGGTGATCCTTTTGTTATGTATGACTATTTGACTTGACATTATGTATTTGAATAATAATATTGATGTTATTTATTAATATATTCCAAATACTGTTATATTTTGGAATTTTATCATTACATTTTTCATAGTTGAATATATGATTTTATATATGGATATTGGGGGTATAGTCTCCCCGTGTGATATTATCAGATCTTTTATAACAGTCGATGTCCATTGGAATATAGGGATGCATGTTTGAGGTCCCATGGATTATTTGTGTGGAATGATATAAAATTTTCAAAGATAAGATGTTTAAAAACCTTATTAGAGAATAATTTTATTGTCTAATGATTTTTGATATTGTATATGGATTATGGAATCATTATTACATGGGGTGGAAGTCGTATTTATGATTTACCTTTACACGTATTAGTGGAAATCAATGTTATTGGGGATTGGTATTGTGATTTTTTTGTTACAAGTACATTATTGAAATAAAGTATATTTTTATATTTATGATTTTTTACAGTTTTCCCATGTTGACCCTATGTGTGAATTTATTCATCATACATGGAATAATGGTTTACGTTTTATGTTTATTATTATATGTTTTTATGAAAATAATTTATAAAAAAGTTTTTTTATTTAAAAAAACTAACAAAAAAACTTATTTTGTTATTGTTATGAATATTTTATTTGTTTTATATTACTTAATCAAAATTGATATATGATGAATTTTAAGAAACACAACAATTTATTATAATAAAGTAATGATATGAACTTGTATTTGATAAAAATTATAGAGGGGGGAAATATCAGCATAAAAATTCCCTTATAGGAATACGGGCTCTGCGATTAGAGCATTAGAATGTGGATTTATTTGAGTTATTTGAGACTGAATCATGGGTGATTTCATTATAGTTTGTGACTAATATTATATTTATGATTCATAGATTATGATTATATGAGATTTATTATAAGAATATAGTTAATATGGTGTTATTTTAGTAGATATTAACTTTACACCTTTTTACACAAGATGTGTAGTGATAAATGTGGTTGACCTAAGATAGAGTTGGTTTTTACAAAAACATGGTAGCCTTTCGAAATGGGAAGTATTATTAGTTACTTCTTATGGTTTTAATAAAACATTATTGTGGTGTGAATGTGTTTTTTTCTAGGAATGTATATTCCATTAGGTATGTGTTGGAAAATGAAACATGGAAAGTTACCCTTAAAATATTTTATTGAAATTATTTTTATATACGATTATAATATTATAAATTAAATCCTAATATCATTTGGATATGAATGATGATGTCTAAAGTTTATTTTTTTAACTAGGTATTATGAGTGTGTGCAATTTATTATTATCAGTTTTGTTAGATAATGGTAATTGTTAAAATCATTGTGGGATAGTTTCTATAGAATATCTCATGAGACTATGAGTTGGTTTTCAAATATCTTACATGAATTTTGGTATGTATTGAATAATTATCAGTATGAATATGGTTTGATTAGTGATAAAATATACATCATTGACCATGGGAAGCATGTGAGACATGCCTAGATGAAGATGATAGAGAATCTATAAGGAAGTGAGATCATTAAAGTGTTAATTACTAGTTAAATTCTCTAACTATATTAATAGAATAATTTGTATTGTATTGAGTGTCTAGTAAATTAACGTAGTCGAATTATTATCAGGAATGAGGATAACCTTAAAAATGTGATACACCATGTCCTGTTTTGGATTTGGATAAGTTATCTACCCCATACATTGTCACACCATTGATGAATATAGTAAAAATTTATATATGGCGTGATGACGTGTGTATTGACTAGTGGAATCCATTGTATTGTTGAATGAGTAGTGTTTTATATTAAATCATTTGAGAAATTTTTTAATTGAAAAAGGGTACATATAGAACTTATTAAGTGGGGACAGTAATGTTATATAGGCACTGGGGTGTGTCCTATTTATAAGTGTGAAAGGTGATGATGTGATCAAAGAATTTATTTTAATTCCTACTGGCCAAAAAAATTAATGAAATTATTTTCGTGTTTGGAGAGTTAATCATCTATGGCTATTTAAGGGCCTGTGAAATTTAAAATATATTATTCAGACGGTATTGTTTTTTTAATAAGATAGATCATGTGTGTCATGTATTAGTGAGTTTTGAAACTAATAATTATATATATCATTTAATACTATGGTGTTATTTTGACATATCATGAGTGATATTAAATTTAGTGTGAAAAGAATTGATGTTATATTCTATAGAGTGACCCATGTAGAATTGGCCAATTGACTGGGTCTTGTGAATATTAGTGTTCAACTGATCATGATATTAATTTAATTTTGTAGTCATAGAATTAGGGTGAGGGAAATTTTATATTATATAGTACACACAAAATTCTTTATAGGCATGAATTTTATATTTGGTGAGTTGTGATGAATTCTGGGGTGATGGGAACGTAAATACAAACCAACAGTTCTCTTGATATTCATAAATGCTGGTATAGAAGATTCTAATAAATTATTTTTTGTTTTGAAATACTAGGTGTATGTATTTATCTATGAAAAAAAAATATTTCATTACAATTGGTAATTATCACGGCTTAGTATTTTAGAATATAACTATATATTGGTCTGGTTGGAGAATATTGGGAAAAAAATACACTACAGAAATTGTTCAATGAGGCAAGACTTAATGTGATGTATTTAGCCTTTAGAAAGAGATTTTAAATGATAAAATTGATGATAATGAGGTGATTGAGTGTAATAGGGTTAGTATAGTGGTATAACAGATACCATTATATTATATATAAGAGTAATAGATTCATAACTAGGAAAGATACATATATAATTATGATCGAAACATCATCATTTTTCTCTATGATTATTTCATGGGATGTCAGTAAAATGGGGTACTAGATGGTATATTTATCACATAGAGGGACCATGAGTCATATTAGAGATATTTTCTTTTAATTAATTGAGTTTTAGACAAGATATGATGTTTAGTGGGAAAATAAAAAATTTTAAAATTAAATATTGGTTAATGTAGTTAATTATAATTGTTTTATAATATAATTAATAGATCACTATAGTGAAATAAAGACTCATGGATAATGATTATGTTCATGAAACTTCATTTAATGCATCTATATAATTAGAGGGAACCATGAAAGAGGGGATAAATGTATTTTAATGTATTTTGTCATTATTTTTTTAATTTTATTTGTCATTTCATGGAATTTATAATGTGAAAACAAGGGTAAGATGGTGTGGCTATCATTATTATTACCTAATAGAACATATGTGAGCATGGGGAAATATGGGATTTTTTGAATCACTAAAACTTACATTATAATTTGATTTTCCTTGATGTTTTGATTGGGTAATACACATGGTTTAAACTAGTGAGAGGCACTCATGGAAGGTGTCTATCCTTTAGAGATTAATTTACTAATCTAGGGACATAAAATATATTGGAATATAATGCTTACCAGTAGTTATGAGCTACAGATTAGTTAGGTTATGGTTTACTTAAGCAACCATGAAGTGTTTTGGTTATTTATTAGATGGGAAACATTTTATAATGAACCACAATTATTTATGGAGACAATATGGTTCCTATAATAATCATAAAATGAGATCTAAAAATAGTATACTAGAGTCCTTATGACCTAGTGTGTAGTTCAGAAAGACAGTTTTTATATAGTATAGGTTCATATTGGACTTATAATCCATGTCACCAAGTGAGAAGTGTGTTTTTGTGGGACATGTGAAGATTAATATGCACTAATAACGGTAAAATGTTATTCTGGGTGATGAACTAACATCGGTAGGATACATTGTTAGTTATTAAATGATGAGTATACTATATGATAATAGAAATGATATTGTTGAGACATTTTTTCATGTTCATATCACAAGTGGGGTGATTCAATGAATGTAATGACGAGTCTAGGATTAATGATCCCTATATTGATTATGTTATAAAAATATGAGGGAACCATCAATATAAGACAAGGGAAAGAGAGGGGTATTCTAAGAAATTTATGCCTAGGGTGATGCATATTATTTCTTAAGGGATAGAGTTAGATTGTGATTTTTTATAGATTTGAATTTTATTCCAATACATATGTTATGATATGTTACAATGTTCACTGCATGTAGTTGTAGAAGTTTCATCAACCATTATTAGACGGATGTTTTTTTGGATATTAGATTACTAATACCAAACCTATCTAATATAAAAATGGATACACCACTAGGTCATAGAGGATATATTCAATCCTATCATCACATAGGATTCCCTTACACTATGATGGAATTTGATCAAGACCAAATTGATTCCTATCACACCATACTTTATAGGTGAGTTCCAACCAACATAATTTGGAATCCTTATAACACATAGACAACTATCAAAATTGGGGAAGTCCCACCTTGCTGATGTATTCTATACTTAGTAAAAACTCTTCTATATATTATATTTCGAAGAATAAAGTATAGATTTTTATCTAGTGTGGATTATGAAGAACCCAATGGTGTAATTTAAGTTAGGAATAAGATTTTTTATCACAGATTTATAATATTTTACATGAATTCACATATATATATATATTGTTTTATATCATAGGTCACATTGGTAGTGCCCTTTTGAGTTCTATAGCCACAACTATTATGAATATATTTGAATATGTATATAATATATGTTATCACATATGTTAGGGGATGGGACAGAGAACAAGTAAGAATAATAGAGTGTCTTAGTGTGGATACAAATTTAATTTTGAGTGATGGTTAGGTATAGGTAGTCATGTCTCCATTATTTGATTTATATATTTTCTTTACATATATCGATGATAATTTTGATCATCCCATTAGATGGTCATCTTATAATGTATAGCTACAGGTAATGATATGGTACAATTGACATATAATGGACTAGTCATTGTATAGTGAATGCACGACATTGTAATTATATATTGTGCAATATGATATTAATATCAATTATGGTTGACTGTGTTATTCATTAATTATTTTATATGATTACAGTATGTGTATAGTTTTACCATGAGATATTAATATAGTTTTTTAATTAGTTTTTAGCCTTCAACACATGTGGTAGTTTTCATGGTGTCCCTTGGTGTCTCATCCTGGGTTGTTGCATAGTTCTCCAGGAATGAAAATTACACTTTCTATAACCTTACTCATGTTTTCGGAAATTATATTAAAAAAAATCACACAATAACTTATTACCTTAATACACTTTCCAATTTATTAAATTACCCCTTAATGAAAAATCATTTTCCTTATATAAAATCAACAGCGAATTAATTTCTTACAAACTCGTAGAAAATTTTATATATACACATCTATCAATCCCAGCCAAAAACATAAAAATTTATAATTTATTTCCACTTTCTTATCAGAAAATAATTAAAATCAAACGTTTCCTTTTGATTAAAATTTTAAATTACTTGGTGAACCTATATAATTCTCAAACATTTAAAATTTATTTATTGAAACCATCAATTGAGTAATTATTCACCATTATAGAATGAACATATCACCAACAAGATAACTGATAATATAAAAAATAAAAATAAAAATTTTTATCACAAAATGTCACAAGTATAATTCATATCATACAATCTTGTTAAATTTAATTATGAAGTTGTGCGTATCTAAATATGTTTCGCATAGCATCATAATGGGTTTTTCTTTGAAAGAAAATAACCACCATCACACTATATAACTCATTCACTGGAAATTTAATAAAAAACTCTTTATAAAGACCTTATTTTATTTCTATAGTTTTCACAGTACCTATCTTATTTATTGAAGAAATTATTAAAGGGAGATTCTATTTGTAAAAATTGTACCATTTTAACCAAATATTAATAAATAAAATCTCATTATAGACCTAATTCATTTATAAGGATCCTATTTTTGCTTATATATTGTACAACTTCTTAGTTTACCCTTAACCATATATGTTATTCATTAAAATATATGCCTCATTTGACTGATTGAACAAATTTTATATTTTGAAAATGTGTTTCACTCAAATAAAAACATCATGAAATGTATTATAATTCAAATTACATTATATTTTCTCTTAAATAATGTGAAACCACACACTTGTGATATCATACAATGATAAATATATTTTTTATGTGATATATATAATGGATAATGATATAACCTATATCATAAGTAATGGAATGTTATTTAGTGTATATTAAAATTTATTATCCCACTTTAAATAATGTATCATTTAAATTATTCACATTTTAAAACTACTCGTGAAATCATAATGAATTTCATTAAAATAATGATTCATAAAATAATCTTTTTGAAAAAAACATTGTATCAAAATTAATCCACATTTTATAGCCTTATGTAATATTTTGTGAGACCATGAATCATTGGCAACAAATATTAATTTAAAACTCAATATCATGAGTAAATAATGACCTCCAAAAAAATATCACTTGTTTTTCACATTGGGTTATTTTTGCACCTATTTGTGTTGGGCAATTTATGATGCAGACAACATATGTTTGGGGTACACAAATGTACTAGGAGGGAGTATTTTAAAAAAATATTCTTATTCATTGAATTTTTATGGGAAATTGAATATATAAGTATGTTATTAGATAACTATTATATACTCTGTAAATAGTATATATGAAAATTATATATGAACTTTTAAAAATTAAGATGTGTCTCCCCTCTAGTAGGCTTTTAGACCACTCTTGGAATAAATTTACCTAATTATAAAAAAGGACCTTATGTCTTAAAAAATAATAAATACACAAGCCAAAACCAAAAATCACATGAACATGTATATAAAATGAATATATATATTTCATATATGTACAAAGATTATATCAGTATATAATACATATAATCTATTTATGTGATATAGAACATATAAATATACCATATTCTATTCCATATATTCTTGATTTAGTGAAGTAAATATACCAATATTTGTAAAAAATCAAATGTAACTCATCTATATAGATGATCATATCTCATACCACATTGCTAGTAATTTCCATGAATTTCCTCAATCTAATTCATGTGATTAATCAGATGTTATACCATTTATATATGATGAAAATCCTCATGTTGATAAATCTAACCTATTACATGTCTCAAAATGTAAAAAACCATCCATGATTTTTTTAAAATTCAATATTACTGTAAAAAATGTATTAAAATTAAATAGTTCATATATGGGGTTTTTAACTTTATATAATGGCTTAAATTTAAACATTCTACCCCAAATTATATCAAAACATTGTAAATGATATTCCATGGGATATAATTTAATGGTAAAATCCTATAAAAAATTCACACTTATGTATTATGAGTCAAATCTATATCTTTATATGATCCCCTACTTAGGCTATTCTTAATATATCATCAAAATAAATTACATTCCAAGATGACCATTAATTAGAAAAACTGATATATTTACCCATAATGGGTTAAAAATCATTTATATATCATAAAATAATTTCATAACACTTGAATTAATAATAAAAATAAATTTACACTCAATTCTTAAAACATATTACATTAGCGTAATAAAAAACATTATATCAATTGAAATTATAATGAGATTCTAAAAAACACATTATATATAATCCTTATTATATGTAATACCAAAAGACATTATGTAGATATTATTTTTTCACTCTTATAATTTTTTTGGGGAATCAATAACATTAAACACCATAGTAATTAAAAAATATTTAAATGACACCTTTGTGAGTTATCTAATAATATTGTACTCTATAAGGACATGTTTAGACCATTAGTGAGACAAGTGATGCTTAACCTAAATTATAACACCATTATTATCATAATCTTTATTTATAATGTCTTAAATTATAATAAGTATCCCAAGATTATTAATAAAATGCATGATGTAAATAATTTTCTTTTAAAGTATTTGATGTAATAGTGCAATGAATTTTTTTTGTAATATTTCTCTATGGGTTGTTCTGAACCTTTCTAGACAGTATTTCAACTATTTTACATCAATATAACAATATATTGAGATATATAATCTCCCTTATAAAAATCAATACTAGTATATATGAAGCTATTCACATTGATAATTTATTCACTCCTAAATACAAATAATACATCTTTATTCATTCTTATGTTTTTAAGGATATTATTTGAAAAATAAAATAACCCTAGTAGGGTATAATTAGGATCGATTGGTTGCTTTTATTTTATAATAATTATAAGATTATGTATAAAAAATCATATATATGACTGCTATTATTTATGAAGAACACAAAATATCTTATATGTATCTACATTCAATCATTATAGAAGGGGATGTGGCTTTATAAGAATCAACACAATATAAGTAGATCATTACACAAGTGTGATTATAAGGACTAATAAATTTTAATCTCATAATATGTATGAATTATTATAACAAAATTTTATTTTAGATTTATAATAAATGAATATATAATTTTTTTATAATAAACTATTTCTTATAATATGGCAAGCATGAAACCCCTAATATTTAAGCACTAATATTTATATAAAAATCAATTTTGAAAAATTTATATTAAATAATAAAATTAAAAAAAATAATTAATTCAAATAGATCAATATATAAATTGTAATAAATAAATAAACTAAAAATTTATATATTTATTATGGGATAATAAAAAATCAGAAAATGATATTATATTCTAATGAATTTTGGTAACATCTATGGTTAATATAAATCCATGACAATGACAATAAAAGTTTTTAAGAAAATTTTTATATAAATATATGAAAAAATGTATTTCCATATCGATTAACATTAAATAATTATATCCCAAAAATACTTGATATATCCTACAAATATAACTTAATATTTATCTTTTATCAAATAAAATGACATCTTTATTACAGATGTCTGATAAAACACTATTTTTTAGTTTTATAATTCTTATATTACCCTTATATTTGGAATTGATTTCACATGTGACTTTAAAAAATATAGATAAAACTAAATAAATAAAACAAGCCACACACTATCTTTTTATGTATCACATTACATAAAACTACTTAATATAGTAAAAAACATGTCTAACTATGTGGTATTTACCATATCCTAATATATATTAATTCACCTAATCTATAAGGGTAATTTCATGTCTATCATAAAAATTGTTATATCTTATATATATATATATATCTGTGATATATAGTTCATTATTTTTTTAAAAATAAAATTTACAAGATTATTTAACAATTCTTCGAATATTTCCATGATACTACTAATGGGTTTATATGATACCTAAAATATCTAAAACGTAAAAAAATATATATACAACCACTTTTTATAGAATAATAACGAAATGAATATATTAAAAAATTAAAGTATATACTTTAAAACATAGTACTCTTCAACTAGTTAGTTTGACAGTCACCACTCGATAATATATAAAATTTTCATACCTGTATAGGAAATGTACAATAAAAAAATTCTTCATACTTTATGGATGTACATTATTTTTTCACAATGTTATATTAGAACCTTTACTGGTTAAATAAGAATGATTTAACGAGAGATTTTATGATTATAAATCATAATGATATTTCTCAATGTGATGAATTGAAATTTGATTTATTGAACCATTTTATTAATAAAAAAGGGTATTTGAGTTTGATTATTTATTAAATTCTTGTCCAAATTTTTTTATATACTATATATCAAATAATTTATCATTTATTTAACTCAAGTTACAATTGAACTATTTTATGACTGTAATGACCTAGATTTTCCATGTAATTTTATTAATTATATAGAACCATTCCGAGGCTGCGATGTCTGATGGTATTTGATTTCGATGCCTGTTGTGCCTGAAACAGAATTTTAATCCTTCTTAAGGTACGTTTAGTAAATGTTCGAGTGGGAAATCCTAACATTTGAAAAGATGCTCGGAATTGAAATCTGAGGGCATTGTTGAACTCATAACACTGAGATTCGCTTAATGGAGCCTTAACCTCGACCATAGTGGGTTGAGAGATGAAGTTTATTTTTGCGGTTTTTTTGGATGATTAATAAAATAAATTTATTTTATTTTAATTATATTCCACATCTACAGTATGTTTTTGTGGCAGGGACCACAAGGGGTTGTGGGGAATTTAATACTGGACATTAAATTCCTGGTTACATAAAAACGTGAAACCACCCGACATGAAATTAAGGAGGAGAATTAATTGCACCAATTGATGAATCTCTCTTAATAATGTGTTGTAAAAATTAACTCTCATAGTCTCTCTTTTTGAATTCATTGGATAAAGGTGTGGTGTTCTTGGGAGAGGAGGATTTTGGAGGAACCTCTTGACAAAGAACATATCTATAAAGCCAGAACAGAATATCATCATTTGGGTAGCATCGTTGGAGGCTTCCTTCGGGATCGATGAACACTAACCCATATTCAAAAGTGGGACACTCTCTAATGACTCACGAGGAATGGTTTCATCTGGTTTTAATTTCATGATTTGTTAGAGAAGTTATCTTCTTCCATTTTATGATGCTAATGTGGAGGGAATGGGCCAAACGAACAAGGCCAGGTTCCTCCACCTCATGTTCTATAATTGCGTTATAAGCAGGTGAATTTACGGGTGAAACAGAACTAAAATCCGAGGGCCAAGAAGCGAAGGAGATTATCTGGGCATACCGTAGATGTGATTAGATGGAAAAAAGGACCACCAGAACTCACCCAGTGACCTACAGAAGACCTATGATGAGGCGCCAGTGCAGCGACACTGGCGACGCATGCCGGCGCAGCGGCACTGGCGTCACGTGCCAACAGGGGATGGTGGTGGCTGGCACCGACTGGCCGCGGTGGTGGAGGCGCGCTGTCATGCAACCTAGAAAGAGGCCACGACACTAGGAAACTATGGTCAGTGGGGGGCCATAATTGGCCAACGACGGAGAGTGCGGCGTGACATCACACACCTCATAAAGAGGAGTCTGTGACTTTTCAGTCACGACTGTTTAGCAGGGTGGCCGAAACCTACCAGCCACAGATGCATAGTGGTGCGCTGTAGTGCTGCCACTTCATGTCCTGAATGGCTTAGACATTCATTATAAAGGAGGGAATATCTCCCTCTATGCAACCTTGGGTGGTCCCTGCACACTCCAGTGGACTAATTCACTTCCTATGAGGTGGCAACACCCTCTAGTGGCTCTGCGGCGCCTCACTTTGGGCTTGGTCGCACCCCTAGTGGGTCGGGCCATGCCCTCCCAACAAGATAGGCCAGGCCGTGACACCGTGGGATGATTCCTCCATGGAACAACCCAACCGGGTTGGCCCAAGCCGGTTTGGGACAAGCCGGGTCAGACATAGGGTGGGTCTAACCAGACATGGACCCATCCGTGCCCAGTTTCGCTTAAACCACCATAACATGAAATCCATAATCTGTTTGATGAACTATCTATGTCACTTGGATCCCTGGAGAAAGACATAACTTTTGGTATACTTTACTCAAAATTTTGAAGAAATATGAATTATGACCGGGTTGGATCGAACCCAAATCCAACTGGGCCCTCAATACAAAAACGTTAACAACTCACAGACCGTGCGTCCAACAGACATGTCGTATATTGCATTGGAACCCTTAAGAAATGGTGGTCTGTTGGATTTCTACATTTTTGAGGTTAGTGGTGTTCGTTTGGCTTACTATTTGTGGAGCATTGTGGCAGTCGAGGTACAACTGGTATCTCGTAGAGCAGATTATACGAAACTCGAGCTCACCAGGAAGGGGGAATCATGTGGTTGGCTCTATTGGAAGTATCAACCATATTTGGATCAACATTATAGAAACCATGTGTGGATCAGCCACATAGCTACCTAACGAGGACCAGTTTTAAATAAGTCCATCGATGATCCGAAACTAACAACCCTATATGGATCATCATCGAGTGATCCTGTGTGGATCATAATTCCAACGACCTTGTGTGGATGAACATTCTAGGGACCCTATGTGTATCGGCATTCTAGTGAACTTTTGATGATCAAAAGTATCATGACTTGATGAGGACCATCCTTACAGTGTCCCATCGTGGAATAATGACTTACGTCCAAGAGTGGATCAATAATAGAACAACTTTCTTGTGGGTCAATTATAGAACATTTAAATTGAATAAGATGATATAGCTTAAGAATAATCATCTGTATTCCTGATCATTGAGTTTTATTCTTGGTTTCAGATGACTATTTCTTCATTCTTAGTGATTGGGTTCTTTCTTTGTGGTTTCTGTTGTGGAACTCCTAAATTTCTTCGAGGGTCATGGGGTCCCTACTAAATACTGTTATACTCACCCCTGTACGGGATTCGCCCGCAACTTGTTGTGTCTTGTGCAGACGACAATAAGCATTAACCGAGGATTGGGAGCTAGTAATAAAAGATACTCAGATCTGAACCTCTATATGTGATGTGTCACAATGACAACTGATCGTGAGCAGTACCTACCCATCAGGTATGAGCTTGGGCATATGATTTCAAGAGATGTTTTTATTTTGTTGTTTTACTTTTTATATGGGATTGTATTTAGAGCCCCTTTACTTATAGTACTCACCCATTTTTACTTTCATTATGCATATTTTTTTACTACTAATGTTTTACTATGTGGGATGTGCTCTTTGTATTCTAGGGCTGTGAGTTTGAAGGTTTAAAGACAATTACTTATTTTTTTCCAGGGATATGCTTTCTGGTGCTAGTCTTAAACCCCTGTCCTATGGAAGGTGGGCATGGTGTAATAATGACACAGGCCTTGAGGGATGGGTCGTGACAAAGTCGTACTAGAGGGGTCAGTTCTACCAAATAACTAGGATTATGATATTTTAATAGATCAATAGTGTTAAGGTTTTTTATTGTGTATTTTAGTTCAGGGAGTCCAGTGTTGGTGTGGTGACCGATGTATCCATACACCAGGTCACTGAATTCTAATTTCTAACTCGGTGCATGAAAACAAAGATGGTGTGTGTTTTGGAAGTGTTTTATTTTTGATGACTTGAGTGAGCTCACCAAGTATAACTTATTGATCCTGTTGCACCAGTTTCCTTTTAGGATTATTCCATGTATTCAGCCAGTCAGGATTCCAGTGAGACTTTGCGATGATGGACCACCGAGAAACGAGGCTTTGGTGAGGGGCCCTCTTATATTGATAATAACATCGGGTGGTCTACCAGCATCACAACTACCCATTGAGTATTCATTAACACCATCCCAACAAGAAGATGGTACACATCGACTCATCACATTGAATGTGTTTCAGCAGCAGGGTCCTCTGAAGAGCCAAGCCGAGACAGATCCATAGGATGTTGAGGAATGGCCAGATGCTATGGCCAATGTTTTTAGCCTCCTTAGGACACCACCCATCCAGATGATGATCTTAGCTTCCAGTTCTTTCTATGGAGCAGCAAGAAGATTGCGGAGCCTGACGCTCTAGAAACATGATGAGGTGACCCTCAGCTGGGAATATTTCAAGGGACTCATCATGGAAGAATTCATTCCAGCGACTCTATACTCTGTGCATCTACAGGAGACAGTACACTTACATCAGGGCATCCTGAACGTGGATCAGTACTCGATGAGGTTAACCAACCTCTCGCGCTACTTGGTCGACATAGCGCATGACCCTTTATTCAGGGCTTATACCTTCGAGCATGGACTCCGATGGGAGATAAAATCATTGATGGTATCTCTCAGCATCCCAATGCATGGTGTAGTACTTGAGAGAGAAATATAGGTAGAGTGTATCATTACGGAGTAGACACCGACAACAAGACCCACCACCAGGAAACACGTTGTAGAGTTATCTGTAGCTGGTAGTAGGCAGAAGACACTATGGTCCAAGAAGACCATACCTTTTGTTGGATGACCTCACAATGTAGTATTGGCGGTGTGAGTATCACGAGGTAGAGCATGATAGTAGAGGAGAATATTGTGCTTCACGTGCAGTGGGCAGGGTCACATGGATCGCTACTTCTTGATGAACCACATTGACGACCATTAGATGGTCGAGGGACCACCATGGTAGAGGCATATATTCGAGTGAGGAGGTCTATAGGGTAACAGATATGAAAGAGGAGCATGTGGTGTAACTGGTGGTGAATGAAGGTTCATGGTTCTACCACAACCACCTCTAGGTGGTCCACCGCTACCACATGGAGTAATTGGACAGTGACGAGCTCTCCTCTAGCCAGCTGAGGCCTACAACGACAATACTCTAGACATGATTCTAGGTATGATCTATGTGTAATACATCTTAGCTATAGTAAATATAAACATATGTTCTAGTTAATATTTCATTTCCATGTCCCTTGTTCGGAGCTCGAATATTCAGGTGGAGCCATTGGATCGATCCTTACGGCTAGAGACTCCTACATGAGGGGATTCGAGGATTACACACTGGTGCCAACAGTTTGAGCTTACATTAAGAGGCTAGAGATTTTGGTGGGATATTTTAAAAGCGGTGATTTGGACTTATGGTTTCATATTGGGTATGGACTAGTTATTCACTATCCATGATTAGATTGAATACATTAGGCGGAAACTGTAGTGTGTCCACGAGGATGGGATTGGGTTTTCCTTCACTAGTGAAAAGGTAACCATTGCCACACATGTTGATTATACCTATAGGAATGTGCATCCAATCACAAATTAGTTGGCTATCCTTAACATCAGAGCAGTTGATGTTGATAATTTGAGTTATCCTATAGTGGTGGACTAGTATGCTGATGTCTTCCCGGATGATGTTTCAATACTACCTCTTCACAAATAGGTGGATTTCAATATCATCCCGCACCCCATGATGACACATATATCTACACCATCAAATCGGATGGATCCTATAGAGCTTCGTGAGTTAGAAGTACAGTTGGAGGACTTGATGAGGAAGATGTTCATATGGCCTAGTTTTTCACTATGGGCAACCGCGATTTTGTGCGCCAAGAAGCCAGATACGAGTTTGAGGCTCTGTTTGGGTAATCGGTTCCTGAACCAGGTGACTATTAAGAACACGTATCCACTTCTAAGGATTTATGACCTCTATGATCAACTTAATGGAGCACATAGTATTTAAAATATAGACCTCGAATCAGGCTATCATCAGCTAAGGGTACAAGATGAGGATGTGTAGAAGACGAAATTCATATGTTAGTATGAACACCATTAGTTCTTTGTTATTCAATTCTGCATGACCAACGCACCGCCAGTGTTCATGTGACACATGAACAAGATCTTCAAACCATAGCTCGATCGTATTGTGGTGGTCTTCATAGATGACATCTTGATATACTCGACGTCAGAGGAGGAGCATTCCTATCATTTGCAGATAGTTCTAGATACACTCCGAGAGCACCATCTATAAGTAATCTCTTAATGTTCTAGTTATAGACATGGGAGTTCCACATTATGGGACACATTATATAAAAGTATGGGGTTATAGTGGATCTGGTGAAGATAGAGGTTGTGTTTGATTAAGAGCCACCCACAAGTGTGGCCTAGGTATGGAGTTTATTATGGTTGGATGGGTACTACTAGAGATTCGTACATGAATTTTCTAGAGATGCGACCATCTTTATTAGCGTTGAAAAAGAAGGGAAAACCCTTCGTGTGGACAGAGATATTTCAGTAGGGTTTTCAGGAGCTGAGGAAGAGAATAAAAAGTTACCCAATCTGGAGGCTACCAGAAGAAGGAATTTGGTATGTTGTATACTGTGACGCATCAAGGACCAGACATGGATGTGACTTGATGCAACAAAAAGTATTGACCGCTTATGGTTCATGATAACATATACATCATGAGTAGAACCATGCTACCCATGGCCTGGATTTAAAAGCAGTGGCCTTCTCCTTGAATATGTGGTGAAACTACTTGATGGGTGAACAATTTATTGATTACTCTGATCACATGAGTCTCATGTATATCTTCTCACAAAAGGGCCAAAACATGAGACACTGAATTTGGCTATATTTCCTCCAGAACTATAACTTTGAGATAATCTACACTGCAAGGAAGGGGAATGTAATAGCGGACACACTCAATAGGTTGTCTTTTCTATAGTTTCCAAGTGAGGCGATAGAGCAGCTAGCCACATTCGATATATCCATTGTGAATATAGAAGGAGAATATTACCTCCAGTATATGACTGTCACTCCCGCACTTCATCAGTGAGTTTGGGAGACCCAACATGAGAACATTGATTGCAAGGCACCATATGCTCATATATTCTTAGGACATGCACCTGATGGATTTTATGAAGGTGTAGAGCATGTAATCCTCTTTAGAGGTCTCACCATGGTACCAGTGTTGATATATGAAGTGGTTTTGAGAGATTATCATACATCCCCTATAGTGGTATATCATGGTGTCGCGATTATATACCAGGACCTCTGACGTTAACACTGGTGGCCAGGGATGAAGAAAGATGTGGCACTGTTTGTTTCACGATGCTTCACTTGTCAGTAGGTGAAGGTCGATCATTCAGTTCCAGTAGGCTTCGAGCAGCCATTAAAGGTACCATATTTTAATTGAGATGGTATTTCCATAGATTGTGTGACAGGATACCACATGCATCCTAGGGCCATGATTCCATCTGGGTGATCGTTGAGTGACTCATCAAGTGGCCCCACATCCATCCCATCCAAGAGAATGGATCAGTAGAGGGCCTAGGATGCCTCTATATTCCATAGATTGTATGGCTTCATGGGGTTCCATAGTCTCTATCCATGATACATGGTTTACTTCCCAGTTGTGGAAGGGATTATAGGAGGCGTTTGGGACTCTGCTATGTTTGAGCACTACGATTCATCCTCAGATAGATGGGCAGATTTAGCGGACCATACAGATACTCGAAGACATTCTTCGTGCTTTCCTCCAAGATTTTTGAGGCTATTAGGAGGATCAATTTCCCTTGATGGATTTCGCATACAAAACCATATATCACTCCACCATCTATATGGAATCATTTGAGCCCTTTTATGAATGACCATACAGATCACCTCTTAATTGGGAATACCCAGGGCAGTCCACAATTACTGGTCCAGTGTTGGTATAGTGTACCAATGAGAAGGTGTAGATTATCCAGGAGTTGACGAAGATTGCATAGAGAGGGCAGAAGTCTTTTGCTGACAGAAGGTCAAGACCTTTGGAGTTTGAAGAGGGAGACCATGTCTTCCTATGGATCTCACCTCGATAAGGATTTTGGAGATTTGGTAGGGGTAGAAAGCTATCTTTGAGGTTCGTTGGAATCCTTTAGGTTCTAAGTAGAGTTGTCGAGGTGGAATATCTCCATGCTCTACCACCACATATGCATCGGGTGCATGGAATTTTCAACGTGTCGTAGATGAGGATGTATGAGCATGATCCATCACACATTATCGACTAGGGAGAGAAAGACATTGATGATGGGGTGAAGTTTACGGAGGATCCAGTGGATATTGAGGATAGACAGACGTGGGTCCTTCATGGATGATCGATATATACAATGCATGTTTTTTGGAAACACGAGAACCTCCAAGAGATGACATGGGAGGGGGAGGTTTAGATTCAAGCTCAGTACCCCCATTTGTTTCCCTAGTCCATGTTTTGGTTTTCAAGGATGAAAATCCCTATGGTGGGGAGAATGTAAAGACCCCGATTTTCCATGTAATTTTTTTAATTATATAGAACTATTCCGAGGCTACAAAGTCTAGTGGTGTCTGATTCCGATGCCTAATGTCCTCGAAATGGAATTTTAAAAATTATTATGGTATGTTCAGTAAACATGTGAGAGGGAAAATATAACATTTGAACCGGTTCTCGGAAATAAAATTTGAGGGCACCTTTGAACTCTTAGTGCCACGAATTGCTTAAGGGATCCTTATCCTCGACCACAATGGGTTGAGAGAAGAAGTTGGTTTTTTTAGTTTTTTGGGAGGACTAATAAAATAAATCTAATTTATTTTAAATATCTTTTACCTATCTTTTAGGTTTTTGTGAAGGGGACCACAAGGGGTGGTCATGCATTTAATGACGGACATTAAATGTCAGGTTACACAAGAATTTGTAACCAACCTACATGAGAATAAGGAGGATCCTTAATTTCACCAATTAATGAATATCTTTTAATTATTTGTTGCGGAAAATAACTCCCATCATCTCTGTTTTTTAATTCATTGTAAAATAAGAGTGGTTTTTTTGGGAGAGGGGGATTTTGGAGGATCCTCTTGATGAAGAACAGATCAGTCAAGTATGAAAAGAAGATCATCATTTGGGATAAATCATTGGAGGCTTGTTTCGGGATCGACGAACACCAACCTATATTCAAACGCAGGTTGCTCTCCAAACACTCACTAGGTAAGGTTTCATCATGTAAAAATTTCAAGAGTTTTTCGATCAATTATCTTCTTCCTTGTTAGGATTCTAATGTGGAGGGGGGGGGGGAAATGAACAAGGCCCAGTCCCTCCACCTCTTGTTCAATCGTTGCATTCTACGTGGGTGACTTTTTGGGTTGGACAGAACCCAAATCAATGTGTCAAGAAGAAAAAGAGACACCCCGAGAAGACCGTAGGTCCAATCTGAAGGAAAAATGGACCACCGGAGCTCACCTGGTGACCCATGGAAAACTATAGGCATAATGCCACCGGTGACCCGCAGTGGTAGACGATGGCGGCGAATGACACCATCGGGCCACAATGGTGGTAGTGCGCCATTGTGTGTTGCATGAGGAGGTCATGGAAATCAGTGGTCGGTTGGTACCAGCCAACTGTAGAGAGGGCGGCACTCCATCACGTGATGCTAAAGGAGGAGGCCACAACTTTCAAAAAACTGTTATTGAGCACGGGGGCTAGCACTAGTAGGCCATAGAGGAAGAACAGTGCACTGTCGGTCACTAGTGGAGGTGGCTGCGGCTAGAAGCCACATCGGAGGAGAGACCCACTCCCTATGGGTCCCTTGGAGACCAGGAGACACCATGTAGAGCCACTGCTTCAGGTCCCGAACAACATTGCTGTTTAGGAGAATGGGGGGAAATTCCTCCCCCCATGCCAGATGGGGGGGGGGAGGGGGCGCCATCCAACGGGATTAGGCGCGCCCCCACTGTGGGTGGGTCTGTTCCCTAGTGTGGGACGGGCGACACCCATTTGCGGGCTAGGCGCCGCCTCCTTGCGGGCTAGGCTGCGACCCCCATACTGTCCAGGATATCCCCTCCACTAGCTAGGACCCACCGCCTTGCGGGCCAGGCTGCTTCCCCTATGGGTCGGGCTGCACCCTCCAAGTGTGTCGGGCATGACAGTAGCCCAGCCCAACCGGGCCAGGTCGACTCAGACCTAGTCAGACCTAGGCCAGGCCAGGGCAACCCGAATAGGGGCAGGGCGGCCCAGACCTTGTCGGATCGGACCCGGACCCATTCTGGCCCAGTTTTGCGTAAAATGCTATAACATGAAATCTATACATCTGTTAGATGAACAGTTTGTGACATTGGGATCCTTGGAGTGAGATAGATCATATGGTATTCTCCACTCAAATTTTTTAAAAATTTGTAATAAGGTCGGGTTGGATAGAACCTGAAACCAACAAGGCCCTCGGTGCTAAAAGATTTATAAGTCACAGACTGGGCACCCGATTGACACGTCGTTTGACACATTGGAATGATTACTACGTGAAGGGACTTTGGGTTACTTATTTCTAGAGCTTAGTGGTGTTATATTGGGTTACTACTTTATGGATATTAGTGGCACTTGAGGTATGAACGATATCTCATGGAGCAGATTCTACGGAAATTTAGTGCTCTAGGTGCAGGGAATCATGTGGATTGCTATCTTGGAAGTAGTGACCATGTGTTGTTTAGAATCATAGGGAACCTATGTGGATCCACATTGTAGCTACCCAATGAGAACCAGTTTTAGAGATCCCTTCCAAGGATCAGCAACTAGCAAACCTGTGTGGATCAACATCGAGTGACCCTATGTGGACCAGCATTCCAATTAACATGTGTGGATCATCATTACATCGACCCTGTGTGGATCAGTATGTGTCTGACCCATCGAGGATTGGACTTACAGTGGCCCATCATGGAGCACCGACTTATGTACAAGAGTGGATTGATTGTATAATAACTTCATTGTGGACCAGTTGTGGAACTTCTAAATTGAATAAGATGATATAGCTGAAGACTAATCATCTATATTCATAATCTTTGAGTTTTATACCTGTTGTGAGCTAAATATTGGTTCATGCTTTGTGATTGAGGTATTGCATTATGGGTTTTCCTTTGGGGAACTTTGGGAAACCATTGAGGGTCTTGGGGTCCTTACTGAGTATTGATATACTCACACCTACACAGGCTTCATCGCATTTTTTTCTATCTTGTACAGATGACAAAAACCATTGTCCATGGATTAGGGGCCAAGAAAGGATGGGTCTCGGAGGTGGACCTTTAGACGTGACATGCCATAGTGATGACTGACCATAAGGTATACCTACCCTTAACATAGAATCCTTGGAGGATGATTCTGAGATATTTTTTTGATGTTGTAATTTTTAGTTGGGCCTGTATTTCAGCCTCCTTTACTTACAATACTCAAATTTTTTATATTTAGTACACATTTTTTTACTACTACAGTTTTACTACGTGGGTTGTTCTCATTTTATTCTAGGATTGTGTGTTTGTAGGTATAAAATCAATCCCATCCCATTTTTTAGGGATATGCCTTTCGATGCTAGTCATCAACCCTTGGCCTTTGGAAGGTGGGAATGGGGTAGTCATGGCACGGGCCCTGTGGGACAAGTCGTGACGGTGACCCTAATAATGAATAACATAATAATAAATAAATCATATAAATGTGACAATGATCAGGGAAACAAAAGATTAGATGGAAAAATAGGAAATAATATACCTCAACACCTCTATATCATAATTGTATCTCTTTGTGTCATATTCATCATTATAAATGACATAACCAATATCATCGACTATGATTTTTTATTTAACAAATTTTATATTTAAAAAAATATCATAGAATAAAATTAGTTTCAATACATATGAAAATAAACATTACCAATGAACACCTTACACTAATTGTGGATTCAAACAAATAACAGTCATTTTATACACAGTTGTAAAAAATATCTCCCAGAACTCTACATTTATTACTCTTTACATGACGGCCAAGACCTTGTTAATGTGTTCCTCACCCCTACTATTTTCATATAGTAGAACATTTTTGTCTCTATAAAAAAACTGATTTAAGAGTACCATCTAGAATAATCCAACCATTTCTGTTTCTAATATAAGGGCATACTCTCTTAGATCTAAAGAGAGTCAATCTCAATGACTACATGAATTGCCTAAAAATCAGTTCCACCATAATTGATTATTTACCTCCATAATATATATATGTATTAAAAACATAGATACTTAATTATTAATTTTCAGTGAAATCATATTTTAAATCACCAGAATTCATTGATTTTTCATACACCACCATAGAATGGAAAGAATCCAAGTGTTTAAAACAAACTTTATAGACAAAATTTATATATAAACCACTTGATTCTTTAGAAAATTATATATCCTTAATTTTGTTTTCTCTTCTTTAAAAAATTAATGAAAAATAGTAATTTAATATATCTCTGGAGAGGTTTCCAATCCTTTTGGCATGGACCATTATGTCTCACCAACTATGAGACAAACCATCATACATGAATATTGCTTTTATTACCCACATAGCCTCCTATATTTCTATAAATATAAAAATTATGTGTATTTTATTGATCCATTACTCAAAATCCCATCATATTGAATTAACCTTGAAACATGTAATATATAACTATTGAAAATTGGAATGTACATCCCCTATCGATGACTATATAATAAGAAAAACTTATTTTATAGTATGAAACACTTTTATATGGATCTCCACCAATTTATATTTTATTGAAATATCTATGGGTTACATTTCATTTGTATCAACTTACAAATATTTGTCTGGATATTTGGATGGAGGCATAATACATTAATTCGAAACCATCAGTTAAAATGAATATAATATTTAACCATTATCATAATTAACATGAAAAAATAAAATACGAATAATTTATTTAGTTGATTCTATTTCAATTAATAACATAAATCACCCTTAATCCATGTATAAATTTACATTTCAATATATTATTTAACTTATCAGTTCTTCTATATAAATTTTTGTAAAAATTCATTCTGATTAAATAAACTAAAAATCTAATTCAAATCTATATATGTTCAAATTAAAATTACATACATTTTTTACCAATATGATAGTTAGTTTTTGAATATAAAATAATTTACATTGAAAAACTTTATCTTAGGAAAATTTACTTTTCACTAAATAGCTATTCTAAACTATAAATCACCATATTATTGAAATTTTTTATATCTGTATACATATATACTATAATTTAAATTACACCTCAAAAAAATGAATAAAATAATCTGATTCATGTCTTATATTCCAATATAATGAAACATAATATTTCACATAACAACATCATATAAAATAACTCATACCACATTAATGAGTCCTATTTCATTACTTTTTAATCATAGAAATTAACATATTTTTGAAATTTCATATATTATAAACTAGTTTCATTGTAAATAATACCATCATGTAAGCATTTTAGGCTTCAAAAACAAAATCTATACAAATGAACCTTTTAATTAAATATAAAATGTTAATGGGTGAAATTTAATGAAATTTAAAAGAGTATCTCTTTATGAATCAAACTAAATTTTCTATAAAAATAATAAATGTACCCTAATAAAAGCACGTGAATATTTATCATGTTGTGGAAAACTATAAACACACATATATTAATATAATAAAATATGAATATAATTTAACACTGCACGATTCCAAATATATAAAAATTTCTCACATGAAATCATGAATAAAATTTATACCATCATACTTATAACATCAAAATAATAATTGGTATGATTTTTTTTCACAAATATAAATTTTTTAAAACAAAAGTACTCATTAAATAATGCTAAAAAATTTAGGGGATTACACATCTATGAAAATAAATAATTTATTATAACATTTTTTCAAAACATTGAATCACATTTATAACAATGTGTGAAATTCATCAACAAGACTAAAATAATCATTGACCTCAATTTTAATCAAATAAATATTTTAAATAAAATATTTTTATTTAAAGCATCAATGTTAGCTATTTTAATATAAAGCTCAACTCAATGAAATTTATTTCCATTTTAGTAGTTTTGTATCCCATAATTCAAAACACATTATCATTATTCATCACAATTAGAAACATGAATACCAAATATTTAAATGTGATTATAAATGATGAATGTGAATCCAAACAAACATTGAATCACCCATTAGGTGAGATTTATTATAACATAAAAATATATCTAAAAATAAGTATTAGAATGTTATATATCATTATAAATTTTTAAAATTTTTCTTCTAATAAGATTCTATATTATAATTATTCTAGGTATAAACATTTATACCTTACTTCTAAATTCATGTAATTGTTACTATCTAAACCTGTATACTCTACCCCAAAATTTTTTTTAAAAAATAAAATTTTTTTATTTCCCACCATGAGATATTGGTGTATTTCTTGAGAAATTTTTCTTCCAGTCCACAAGAAGATCCCTTGATCCCTAAATATTTGAAACAATTACTAAATTAAGAAAAATAAATCACAAAAAAAAATTGAGTATCTCATTAGAATACAATAGCCACATTGGTTTTAGAAACTATATAATGAAAAAATATATTTAAATGAAATTATTATATAAAATTAGAAAAATTAAAATCCATAATTAACATTCAAGCTTATATAAATTATATAATTTTTTAAAAAAATTTGGATGATCATTTAGTTTATTATATGAAAATAAAAAATAAGAAGAAAAATAACAACAAATTATCCTTGAAAACATCATTTCACCATTAATATCTATATGTATCTCAAAATATTTCATTCCAATAACTCTCACCTTCCACTCAAAGAGACCATAATCATTCATATATCATGATAAATAAATTATTAATGTATAAATGTGATAATTTTCTACATGTGTTTTGTGATTTTATAACTTTTATGGATATTACGTTATAACACTATGAATCATTATATTATGAATATATTCAAATATGTTATAGTAATATTTGTATAAATGCATAAAATTATAATGAACCTGTAGTATTCTGGAAAATTAAAAAGACATAATAGATGTGAACATTCAATATTATAAAAATACTAAGTTGAATGATAATTTGATAAAGATAAAAAAATAAACAATGAGATCACCCATAACACATTAAATTATACCCTTAGTCTATACATGAAAATATTTCATTTGACTACATGTTATAATATACATTTTTACATGGACCCTCCATATAGTTTAAGAATAATTAGTTATCCACTTTGGATGTCATAAGGAATCTATGAACTTAGGTGTTCCCTCATGGTCCTATAATGTATGGATGATCGATGCTAATTGTTATAAGGTACAATACATATAGTTTTTGGAGGAATTTCATCTAGGATACATTGAAAATATATTCCATTATCATGAAGTCCATTGACCTAATTTGGTCACCCCACCCATCCCATGTAGTCATGTATTTTTAAATATTGTCTTCCACTCTGTGGATTTTATCCTAAAGTCTATGTATATAATTTTCTCTCATCAAAATTATAATTTATTCTTAATATATTATATCATCTTGATAGTATAAATCTATATTCTTGTTACAAAAAATATTTATCCCAATCACTCATGCATCTATAATTATTAGCAGTGGAATCCTATTGAGAGATTGACATTAATTCATTCCATCTCATCTATCCGTATTTATTATATAGTTATAGATAAGCATATAACCATGTTATAACTATATGCTATATAACAAAACCATTATATAGTAACTCATAATATTACATAAATAACCATTTCATTTTAAGAATATTTATTTTATTGAAAAAACATCTTCAAAAAAAGAATAATCGTGCCCTATTCTGTAACTACAATGACAAATGAAAATTCAATAGTTAATTCATGTAATGATAAGTAATATAAATGTAAAACTAAATAATTTCTAATTCAATTCATTTAGATATTATATAAAACATATTCAAAAATTATAGAATCTAAAACATTATTAAAAATATATATAATTACAATTTATCATGGTTCATGGGTAAGTTACGTGGTTTAATTTTATAATTTCAATTTTTAAGACGGTTTATTTTTTATATAAATGATTTGGTGGAGTCTAATAATGGAATCTATTAAAAATAGTGCGTAAATAACTAAAATATACGATTACTACTAAAACTGCCTTGGGATGCCATTAGAAGTTTGGTGGGTTGAAATTAGGTATATTATTGAGAATATGAACCCCAAAAATTTTAGTGGTTGACACCATATTTTATGTGTCTCCTTGGAGTTTCTCGGTGGCACATAGGTATATCAGTGACGTCCATTTTAGTTATTGTGGTATCACTAATCTAAAAATTATAAGAGGGTTATTATAGGAGTTCTGAGCAATATTTTTTATAAATTTGTTAGTGGATGACTATATAGGAGTTATCCTCCTCGATAGAATTTCTTACAGTACTCATCCCTCATTTAAAATTATTTGGTCTAGAATATTAATGGGTGGGTAAAAACATGATTTTTTAGTGAAAATAAAATTAGAAGGGGGAATTCAAATCAACACAATTTTTTTTAATTATTACATTTTGGTAAAATATAATTTTACTTATTGATCAAATTAATTTTAGTAAGTTATTTTATATAAATAGATTTCAATTGGACACAGAAAGGTGACCTATATGATATGTTTTAATTTTCTTATGTGAATAATGTATATGAATGTAATTATTTTTACCATTTAGTGTGGTTGATAGTAGGTTATATCAAATTCCAATGGATTGTAATTTTATAGGAATTTGAATTTTTGAAATTATAACTCTAGGGATTTCATTTTTATATACCTTAGGAGTTTGAATTGACGGTTTTAGACAAATTGGGATAAGATAAAATTCCTAAATAAAGTAACTTTAGAGTTAGAAGAGGATTTCATTCGAAGGATGTGGGTAAAAAAGCAACTAGGAATTAAGTATGACATTACTAGGTACCAGGTGGAGACACTATTTGTGATTTACCACTCGGTTGAACCCCAGGTAATTAGTGGACGACCATCTGGTACCCAGTCTTAAACAAATAATATTTTTAAAGGTGAGACCTATAATTTTATGGTAATAAACTTCATATTTAGGCATCAAGGGATACTAATGGGAGGCCTTTTCAACTAGCCTCTCCCCCTATATTTATATTGTATCCATTAAACCATAGTGGTATAACATGTTTTGATCCATCAATTTATAGTGATATCTAACTTATTATCTGGAATTACTTCTTCCTTTCATATATTCAAATTCATATTCAAGAATATTTAATTATAGAAAAAATATGATATTTAAATATATATATCATGATATATAAAAACATTAAAAATTAATGTAATCCTTTATGTAAACATGTTAGATGATATTTGGATACACATATTTCATCCCATGGAAATAAAAGTTTTTATGAATAAAAATATATATATAAATAATGCTGTCATGGAAAATGGTATCACAATATCATTAAAAAGGATAAATATAGATCCTATATCATGATCAAAGGTCTAAAAATATCACATTTTTCTAGTCTCCTATAAAAAATTGTGATATATCAATATCATGGATGTAATAAAACTCTATATTTTTATAGTATTAGATTCAAAGGACCAACTTTATTGATATAAACTCTATCATATATCATTTTACACAATATAGATAAGATTTAAGAAACCAAACAAGATGAATATTTAATTATCATGTATCACTTTATATAATATTGTGTTAATTTGTGATATAACTTATCTTAATGTATAGTAATTATCATATCTATGATATATTATATGATAATGATTAATTATGGAATCCAACACTTGATATTTATATATGTAATATAATATATATTTATTCTAGGGTATAACTATATGTGATATACTATTCTTCAAAAATATTATATTGAAAATTATAATGAAAAATATTCTATATTCATTCATTTGACATAGACTTTATTGTATTAAATTGATTAAAATAAGAAAAAATGTCTACTATATAGAGAAAATACCAAAAATCACAATTTCATCTAGAATGAAAAATAAGAAACATTTAAAAAATGACATAAATTAATAAATTAATATTAGTTCTTTAATCATACTATATGATAGTGATCACTAAGAAATTACCAAATAACTGTTACTTACTAAAGAACCACCAACAATGGAATCTGTAAACTCTTTAGAGGTATATTATCTTATTTTCAATTTTTTATAATATTATATGTTAAAATGAATTTAATAGAGCACGATTTCAAAAATATTACTCATTCTGATGTTTACCTAATTGTAGTAATAAAATACCATTTATAAACCCCCTTTATTAATAATGGAGAATATTTAACTTCATACATTTAAAAAATGATAGTCTGAACCTTTTCAATATACCTTATGCATTTTAATGTATACTTTTAACAAATAATGTGATCATAAATAAATTTTATTACTAATATAATATATGATATTTAAATAAATAAATATTATATTGGTATATAAGATAATGGAAATGATAGATTATATTGAAGGATGTGAAATTAAACATATTCATTATCTCTATATAATAAATATATATCATTATGGAATACATATAATTTAAAATGATATAATTCACAATATATATTGTGATATGGATTTCAGTGGATAATATCTACTATAAAAAATATGATAAAGAAAAATTATATTTAATTGATATAAAAACAAACATTTCCATGGAATAACCTAGACTATGAGGGAGTTTCAACTATTATAAATCATTTCTTTGTCAAATTTAAATAGATAACCCTAAAAGTTTCTCTAATCACTCAATAGTAGAGCACATCGATACTAATGAGGTATACTATAAATCTATGAGTCCCAATAACTTGGAATGTTTCTTTTCTCATAACACTATATTGTATATGAATAAATTTTTGTAATAAAATAACATGTTCTTATTATTTACGGGTCTACTCTCTCGGCTTTTAAAATGGGAAAGTTTATTGAATCCATGGGTTATAGAAAAACGTGTTATTATATATATATAATATGTTTACATACATGATGTACGTATGTTAGAAAAATAAAAAAAATTGTTGATTTTTCCAGGTATCCAAAATTGAAACAACCATCTTTCATACTGTATTGGCTTACCACCAATATCATGATCCAACCCACCCATATAGTGATAATCCTAGTGTGGATACATTAATAACTCGTATAATAGGAAATGTGATGGAATCTAGTTATGAGTATCTATAACACTCAGAGGGAGGCCTTAGCCTAAGGTTTGTTTACACACACATACATCTCCAATCCCATAGAATTATAAATTTGAAAATAAATAATACCAATTCAAGAATATATATAAATCCCACAAAAGTGAAAGAAAATAATCATAGAAAACATAAATGGGATTAATACAAGAAAAACAATAACTATATTGAATTAATATCTACTATAAATATGAGAATCTAGTAAAATGTGACTCTTGGTAAAAACGACATTCTATCAATAAAAAAATGCTTCTATTTATTCTCCTGGACCACTATCAACCCGACCGAGTGGCCCTTTATCTGAATTAGACATTACATGTGTGAGAAGATCCCATATAGGGTTGAGTGTAAAAATACCCAGTGGATAAATCGGAATAACTAAGCATAATGCATCAAGATATATATCAGCTCGTCACAATGGAATACCAATAGAATATGCGACATAAAATGAAAAAATACATATATATTTATAGTAGAAACTTAGTCTCAATTTAATTTTACAAACAAAATTCCTGTCTAGGATTCTCATTGAGGATTCTAAAAAAACTAACTTGAGAGAACTCACTCTACTAGTCTAATAACACTAATGAAGTACATCTGAGATTTCATTCTCATCAGGTCTCACATTAAGGATGACATGCACTAGATTTATGAAGATATCAATAAACATATAGTGATCACCCCATAGGACATACAATTATACTAACTAACCCAATCCAGAATGTCCTATTGTGAAGGGGATTGAAACCCATGTATTT
Organism: Viscum album; assembly: GCA_963277665.1. Lineage (NCBI taxonomy): Eukaryota > Viridiplantae > Streptophyta > Magnoliopsida > Santalales > Viscaceae > Viscum > Viscum album. Next base: position 153,049,382 of record OY728159.1, read on the forward strand.
TTGGTCGCACTAGTTCCAGAAACCCTATCTTGTATAGGGAATGATAGAGGATTCCACTCATGGACTTACCTGGGGATAAAATAAATCCATAAGAAATGATTTCCATATAGGGGATCTCAATCCAATGATTATTACATAATTAAACACTATAACATCATTGTTAAGGATTGAGGGAAAAACTATTAGGGAATTATTCCATGATAAAGGGATGAATTGCTCTAAGTCTTATTTGAAAAAGTTTAATGAATATATGTATGGTTGAAGACATGTAACACTAACCCCATGAATTCCTATGTCCGCACCAGTTTATGTCTTCCCGTTCTTGTGCACACCTGGTCATTGTTGTGTAATAGTCCCTGATCGATCACATGGATCCTTCTGTATAGTATAATTGTGTCATGTAACTAACTGTATCCCTGCTTGTGTACCTCCCATGGTACATATTGATCCTCCAGGTAATTTCATATATTGTGTGACATGTGTCATAAGGAATGTGATAATTTATTCTTCATGGATACACTAGTTCCACAGATAGGTCCCCACAAAGTGAAATTTTTTTCAATTAAATTCCATGTACCACTAAATGTTATTGATTCCATGGTTAATTCAAATATATTTTTACACTCTCACACCCACTAATCTAGCCATGAATGTCATTTAAAAACATATATGTTGTCCAATTGATACTTTCCATCATTGTTTTTCAATGTATGGATATATGTTTCACACAAGAATTCATCCATCATGCCTCCCAATCATCACACATCGAATACAAAATGAAAAACTCTAATCTATTTCTGATGATTTTTCACCACTATTGTAGCTTGATACCGTCATCACCATGAATCAAATCTATGGTATCAATACATTTTTCTAATAAGTAGGTGTAAAATATTTATTAAATGTTATTTGTAAAACCACTACTCCAAAATGAATGTCTATTATGACAGCATGAAGACGGGGAAAGAAATTCATAGAAACATACACGAGGAGTGTTCATTTGTCACGACCCATCCTCGGGACCCATGTCGTGACTACCCCATGCCCGCCTTCTATAGGCCAGGGGCTGGAAACTAGCACCAAAGGCATAAATCCCGACAAAGGGGAAGGCATTGCCTTTATAAAGAAAACAAACACCACAGAGTAAGACAATAGAAGTAACACTAAGTAAAACTGGGTACAAAATTAAGTGCGTAAAGAAAATGGGCCAGAATACAAACCCAAACTGAATGTAAAGTACAACTGGAAAGAAAGTACAACAACTGAAAGTAAAGAAGCAACGTCGAGCCGTCCACTAGAAGTCCCACATGAAGGGTGGGTACAGATAGCCTCCTCAGCTCCTCGGGCCCAACCGTCCTCTCTGTGTACATCTCGCCCAGTGGTCCACCTCCAGGTACCGACCTGCTCCACAAGCCTCAACCACGATTAGTGCTGTCCGTCGTCTGCATCCAACACAACAGAGTGCGGGCATATCCCGTGCAGGGGTGAGTATACGCTACTCAGTAGGGACCCGGAGACCCCCTAAGGTCTCCCAGAATCCACAAAGGATAATCCACAAAGGAAAGACACAATCACAAAGTAACATCCAAAATGACTTAGGTATATGCCCATACATATACCTAAGTCATCAATCCTTGTTTGGCTCCAACATCCGATCCCAAGTTTGATCACGTCCACACAGGATAGTACAACCCAATCCACACAAGAAAATACAACATAATCCACATAAGAAATCAAGTCAATCATAACGAAGATAATGATTGAAAGTCAAGACTCAGCTCACACAGGTATAATTCTTCGTAAGGTGATAGAGATGATCAGATGTAGCTACGGATTCATCTAAGCTGGGACCCACGTAGGATACTAAACCAGCTAAGCTATCGGACCCACATAGGATACAGACCAGCTACTCTGCCAGACCCACGTAGGATACACGAACATTGTCAAACACTAACGGACCAACGTAGGATACAAGAAAAGTAATACTACCAGACCCACGTAGGATACAAGAATAGAAGACATCTTCGTTGAACCCACGGAGGATTTTAGTACGGTCTTCATCGTTGCCGAACCCACGGAGGATTTCAGTGCAGCCGTCCTCGTCGTCGCTGTCGCAGCCAGCTCTAGGGTTCCCGCACACATCATGCTTGTTTCTGGGAGGGTCCGCTCCACGATCCAAGAGGGTCGATACATCAACTGACACGTAGTCCGGAGTTTATGTATCCCAAAGTTCTGACTTGACAAAAGGAACTCAACGTGACAGACGTCACATCAATCGGACACCCGGTCTTAGAGTTATTGGCTTTTTCGTTCCAGGGGCCCGGTTGGGTTTTAAGCCAAAACCAACCCGAACGCACTCCAACTGCGTCCAAAACTCAATCAGAGTAGGCCAAAAGGTCTGTCTCACTAAGAGGAATCCAAAAAAGTCGACGTCACGTCAATCGGACGTCTGGAGCTCATGTTATAAATGTTTCCACCCCGAGGGCCCCGTTGGTTTCGTGTTCGAACCAACCAGGAAATACCCCAAGTTCTCCAAAACCTTGAGTGTAATATACTGAAACAACCGTCTCGAACCAAGGATCGCATCGCAACTGACGGTGAATCGATCGGAGGTCCGTAACCCACGTTACGAGCTTTTAAACGAACTGTCCGGTTTTAGGGGGTTTTGGGCCCGGACCGACCCGACCCAAGACCCCCTGGGTCAGCCCGAACCGGGGTGACCCGACCCGAGTCCGGGTCCGGCCCATTAGGGCGCGGCCCGGCCCGGTTTGCACGGCCCGGCCCGGTCGGCGCTGCCCGGCCCGGCCTTGGCGGCCGGTTGGCCTGGCGCGAGCGCGACCCGCGTGGCCAGACAGCTCGGCTCAGACGAGCTGTCGTGGAATGGGTGGGAGGCATATCCCCCCTGATTGAGAAATAGCCCCCCACGAGGGGGGCCTGCCATTTTCCATCTAGGGGTTATGACCGCTGACTTTCTCGGAAATCGGCCGCCCAAGCCAGCTGGTCTGTCAACGTGGGACCCCCTATGGGTCCCGCCCTCCTTGCACCGGTGGCCGGCGGTTCCGGCCGCCGCTCGCCGCACCACCGCGGCCATAGTCCGCGGCCTTGTCCCATCGGCGCTGCCCGATGGTGTCGCGTCCCTCCTCCGCATCCCCGCTTCGCCCGCGACTTCTTCTTGGTTCTACGACATGGCGCGACGGGGCCGCGACTTCATTCGGCCTCAACGACACGACACGATGGTGTCGCACATCTTCACCTATTCCTCTTAATTCCACGCGGTTCCGCTACACCACGCTACCTTTTCTCATGCCACAACATGTACAACAACAAAGGAGGAGGAGGTTCAGCCATGTTCGTGTGGTCCGACCTCCTCCCATTATTATGATAACATGAGTTCCAATATAAAAGTAGATGAACGGAAAAGAAAACACAAACAAAAATTAAACCCTACCTTGTTGAAGTCATTGAACGAGGTTCGTTGCGGAAATAAGACGTCGCGGAAGATGACATCATGGAAGGAGGCTCTGTAAGCGTCATCATCTTCACGGTACACGGCGTCGTGGTGAAGAGGATCGTCAGCGTCGCCGTACACAGTGTCACGTCTTCAATCTCCGAGGAATTAGCGTTCTTCATTGGTGTCGGTGCGTTCTTCACGTTATTCAAGGAGGAAGATGATGTTCTTCGTGGAACTCTCCCTCTCAACACAACAAAGCAACCCCTAATGAAATAAGAATTTGTCTTCTTTAAATAACGCACACAATCCAACATTCCATTTGAAATTCAATATAATTCAATCAATTAATTGAATTAATTGAAGAGTCTTAACAGTCCAATTAAAGTGAGAGTTGACTTTGCATTAAATAAGGGGCTGGATGTGTGTTACAAAATAAGGGGGGTTTCAGTAAGTTGAATAGGTGGGGATCGTGTGGGGCCCACCCCACTAATATCCTATCAAGATGGGTTAAGATATAGTGGGTACCACCTCAACTTCCATAAGTGGGTTTAAACTAATTAGAACATAAAATAAGAATTGTTGCACAACTATTATTTTATTCATTAGTTAACCCTTTTTTTAAATAACAACACCCGAGCAAACAAAACTCCATAAAAGGTTTCCTAAGGAATTACCGGCGCTGCGGTTTCATTGGTGCACCCGGATTTCGATTCCGAGAACCGTTTCAAAAGTTAGGACAACCCGCTCATTTGTTAACTGGACGTACCCAAGCTAAACTTCGAAAATTGATTCTGGGCCTCGGAATCAGGTGCCGTTGGAAACTATGTTCTTGTAAAATCCCAAAGAAAATTAAGAAAAAATTTCCTTTGAATTTTATGGGTCTTTACATTACTCCCACCTCAGGGCTTTACGTCCCCATAAAGATACATCATAAACTAATGGTACAAATGTGGGTACTATCCACTCATCTGAGCCTCCCACTCCCAGTTGCTCTCCGGAAGGTTCCCGTGCTTCCATCTGATGCGCACTAGAGGAATCGACCACCCATGTAGGACCTGCTCCTGTCGATCCTCGATCTCCATCGGGACCTCCGCAATAGTCTCCCCATCGTCAATGTCCATCTCCCCATGGTCGATGATATGCGTCGGGTCGTACAAGTATCTCGTCAGCTAAGATACATGGAAGATGTCGTGCACCCGGTGCAACTGAGGTGGTAGAGCCAGGAGATAAGCCACCTCGCCTATCCTGCTAAGAATCTTGAATGATCTAATGATGCGCGGAGATAACTTTCCACCTCGGCCAAATCTCCATAATCCACATCGAGGTGAGACATGTAAGAGACATGCTTGCCATCCTCGAACACTAGTGGTCTACGCCTCTTGTCAACATAAGACTTATACCAGCTCTGATGTAAAGACCGTAAAATTCAAGGGAAATTTTTTTCTTAATTTTCTTTGGATTTTTACAAGAGCGCGGTTTCAGACGGCACCTGATTCCGAGGCCCGGAGTGCCCGGAATTAATTTCCGAAGTTTGGCTCGGGTACGTTCAGTGAACGAACGAGCGGGAATTCCTAACTTTTGATCCGGTGCTCGGAATTGAAATCCGAGGGCACCGATGAACTCGCAGCGCCGATATTCGCTTAATGAGACCTTTTCGGGAGTTGCGTTTGTTGCGGGTTGAAAGTTACGTTTTGGGGTTTTTCAGTTAAGTTAAATAAAATTGTGTAAAACAAATTTTATTTAAACTTATTAAAAAAAACCTACCTAAGGGGGTTGGAAGTGGGACCCACACCCACTTAACCTCCCTTGGGAGGATTAAGTGTGGTGGGGCCCACACGAACCCCTAAATCTTTTAATAACCTCTCAACTTCCCCCTTAAACTCCTCTTTTAATAACATGACAACTTTGTTAATTAATGGAGTTGAATTGTTTGAATTGTTTGAATTTCAACCTTTGAAATTCAAATTGATAATTGTGTGAATAAAATAAGTCTTTAGCTTATTTTATTTGGGTTAGAATTCTCTAGCCACCTTGAGAGAATTTGGAGCCTTCATCTTCTTCTTCTTCAAGCTTTGACGAAGAACGCGAAGAAATCGACGAAGAACGCCACGTTCTCGGGAATCGTCTTTCGCGACGCCATACCCGCGACACCGACGACGTCTTCTTCCGCGTCATCTCTTCCGCGACGATTTCCCACGACGAAATCGTCATCAAAGAACTTCGAATCCTCGCTTCACGACATCGACGTTCTTCTTCCGTGACGCCGACCACCGCGACGCGTCTTCCGCGGGTCGTTGACGATCATCGTTCTTGAATCCAGAGGTAAGGGATGTTATTTATTGTTTATTTTTATCCATTCTTGAATCATGGATTTTTAGCATGACTAAATGTGTGGCTTTCGGATATTTTTTAGTTATGTTATTATTTAACGTGAGGGGGGTCGGACCGCAAGAACACGGCCGAACCCCCCTCCTTAGTTCTCGTTTTATTCATGCGGGTGGAAGCAAGAGGCGTGGTGCCGTCGCACCACGCGGATGAACATGCTTATAATTTTCCGCAACCCGTCGTGCTTCGCCGAGGGGAGATTTCAAGAACGCGACGCCGTCGCGCCGCGTTGGGAGGATTCATGGCACGGCGAAAGGGGCGCGGTGCCGTCGCACCGCGCCGGACGACGAACACCGCGGCCGGTTCCGGGCCGCGGTGAGACGAGGAGACCGCGGACGGTTCCGGGCCGCGGCGGAAGGAAAGACCGGCGGCCGTGCCGCCGGCGTCGGGAGTCGAGGGCGGGACCGGAAATTCCGGTCCCGTTGGTAAAAACCGGCCGGCCAGCGACCGGCCGGATGTCATAAAAACCGGGGGATTAAACCCCCGGCCGGTCCATCAAGACCCCCCTCTTAATGAGGGGGGGCGGTTCATTTAAGAAGGGGGGGGGGGGCAAAGCCCCCCCCCCCCGGTTTTCTTCAGCCGGCCCCCACTTGCGGGGGCCGTTTCTTAGCAAGGCACGGCTTTAAGCCGTGCCGTTTTTGTGAAACGCGGGGCTCAGCCCCGCGTGCCTTCCGCCGCCGCCATGCGGCCCGCCGCCGCCACGCGGCCCGCCGCCGCGCCGCCGCCCGCCGCCTCGCGGCCCGCCGCCGCCGCCACGCGGCCAGCCGCCGCCGCCGTCCGCCGCCGTCCGCCGCCGCCGTCCGCCGCCGCCGGCCGCCGCGCCGTCCAGAGGGGGGGGGTCGGGCCGGGTCGGCCCGGACCCGGACCCCCCCGTTTCGGACCAGTTTCGGTTCTTGGCTCATAACTTGAGCCTCGGACCTCCGAATGACGAACCGTCTGCGGCAACGCGATCCTTGGATCGAGACGGTCGTTTCGGTATATCGCACTCAAGGTTTCGGATTACTTTGAGTTCGGCCGGGTTGGTTCGTTCACGAAACCAACCGGGCCTTCGGAGCGGAAACGCTCATATCTTGAGCTACGGACGTCCGATTGACGTGCCGTCAGTCGCGTAGTGTTCCTCTTATTGAGACGGATCTTTTGGCATACTCCGCCCGAGGTTCGGACGCAGGTGGAGTACGGTCGGGTTGGTTTTGCCTTAAAAACCAACCGGGCCCCGGAGACGAAAATGCCTATAACTCTCAGACCGGGCGTCCGATCGACGCGCCGTCTGTTGCGTTGAGTTCCTGTTGACGATACGGAACTTTTGGATACATCAACTTCGGTCTTCGTGACAGTTGATGTATCAGCCTCTCGGCTCGTGGAGCGGACCCTCCGTACGAGCTTGCTGTGTGCGGGAACCATAGTGCTGGCTGCGACTGTTCTACTGCTACGACTGCTACTGTGACTGCGACGACGACAGTACAGAGATCCTGTGTGGATTCGACGACGACAGTACAGAGATCCTGTGTGGATTCGACGACGACGACTACAGCACTCAGCGATCCTACGTGGATCAGTGCTACAGGTTCTGTGTGAGCCCGATCCTGAGTGGGTCCTTGCGCTCAGCGGTTCTGTGTGAGCCAGCGCCTACAGGTTCTGTGTGAGCCCGATCCTGTGTGGGTCTTCTGCGGGGGTTAGTTACCTATCGATCCTTCGTGGGTCCGACGACTTAGATGGATCAGTGATCATCTTTATCGTCCTTGAAGAAGTATACCTGTGTGAGCTGAATCCTGTTGTTTTCCTGTGTGGATTGTGTTGTGCAATCCTGTGTGGATTATATTTTGCTTCCCTTTGTGGATTACGTATACTTTCCTGCGTGGACTGAGTTGTACTTGGGCTCGGAGGTTGGAGCGTATCTGAATTGATGACTTAGGTATATGTATGGGCATATACCTAAGCAGTGTCGGTTGTTACTTCGTGATTGTACTTTTCTTTGTGGTTTATCCTTTGTGGATTTGAGAGACCTTCAGGGGTCTCGGGGTCCCTACTGAGTAGCTTATACTCACCCCTGCACGGGCTTCGCCCGCACTACGTTGTGTTGGTTGCAGACGACGGACAGCGTTGACTTAGCTGAGGCTTGTAGAGCGGGACGGTACCCGGAGGTGGACCACTGGGCGGGACGTGCACGGAGCGGACGGCGGGACCCGTGGAGCAGAGGAGCTATCTGTACCCACCCTTCAGGTGGGATTTCCGGTGGACAGCTCGGAGTAGCGGCTTTTACTTTACAGTTGCTGTTTTTCCCTTTTCGAGTTGTACTTTACTTACAGTTTGGGTTTGTATTCTGGCCCATTTACTTTTCCGCACTTTCAGTTGTACTCTGCTTGTTTAGTGTTTACTTTCCGCTTGCTTACTCTGTGGAGTTGGTTACTTTTCAAAGGCAATGCCTTCCCTTTTTACCGGGATTTACGCCTTGGTGCTAGTCGCCAGCCCCTGGCCTATGGAAGGCGGGATTGGGGTAGTCACGGCTCGGACCCCGAGGGCGGGTCGTGACAAATTGGTATCAGAGGAGTTCGGTTCTACCGCGAAATCTGATCTTTTCTATGTGAAGCAATAATGTTTAGCGTATTGAGTGTGGTTATCAGTCCAGGGAGTCCAGTGTTGGTGCGGCGGCCGACGTATCCGTACACCAGGACCCTGACTTCTGATTTCCGACTTAATGCACGAAAACATTGATTGCGTGTGTGTTTCAAAGTTTTCTTTGTGATTACTTGTGTCAGCTCACCGGGTATACTGATCTGCTTAACAAAGTCTCAAGTTTTCTTTGTGATTACTTAATTCAGCTCACCAGGTATACTGTTCTGACGATGGTGTTCTTGTTCTCCTTTTCAGGATGGCCCCACGACGGCAGCCAGCTAGGGTTCCGAGAGTCGAGCGAGACGACAGCCCACCGAGCGACGAGGCCTCGGTGCAGGGCCCTTTTCCAGTAGTGGCACTGGCGGTAGCTATACCCGCCGAGCCCCCGATGCTTCCAGCAGCAGCCGCTGACGATGCACGTCGCCTCAGCGCACTGCATGAGTTTCAGCGCCAGCGACCGCCCAGGTTTCGCGGGGAGACGGATCCCCAGGCAGCAGAGGACTGGCTGGAGGCAGTGGTTCGAGTGTTTAGGCTAGTGAGGACACCAGCAGACCTCATGGTGATCCTCGCTGCGAGCCTACTACACGCAGCAGCTGGACGATGGTGGAGCTTGATGCTCCAGGTGCACGATGAGGCATCTCTACTCTGGACGGACTTCGAGAGCCTATTCCGCTCTGAGTTCGTCCCGGCCACCCTTCGAGCGGTGCGCATCCAGGAGCTTCTACAGCTGCGGCAGGGCAGCATGACGGTCGCCCAGTACTCGGCGAGGTTTACCGATCTCTCGCGCTACTCGACCGACATGGTACGGGATCCATTCTTCCGGGCCCGGACCTTCGAGCAGGGTTTGAGACACGAGATCAGGGCATCGCTGATCTCCCTCAGCATACCGACTCAGACAGGAGTACTGGAGCGGGCACTTCTGATCGAGAGCTTCCTTGCTAAATCTACACCAGCACAGCGACCCACCGCAGGGCGGCACGTGGCAGAGTCATCTGCAGCAGGCAGTCGACGGATGACTCAGGGGTCCAGACAGACCAGACCTTCAGGCCGACGATCTCAGGGCACTGGCTCAGCAGTGCGGGGCACACAGCGCGGAGCCAGTCTTCCGAGAGGCAGGCAGTGCTACTCGTGCGGCGGGCAGGGCCACATGGCTCGCGACTGCCCGACCCGCCGTGCCGAGGAGCAGCAGTCAGTTGATGGACCACCGAGGCTGAGGCAGAGGGTCGACCGTGGCGGTCCGCAGGGAGGAGGCGGACGAGGCAGAGGAGCTGGACGAGCAGCTGGTGGTGGCCGACGCTTTGAGGCTCTACCACCACCACCACCAGGAGGTCCACCCCGACCACAGGGAGCTGGCGGGCAGCGACAGGCACAGCTCCAGGCAGCAGAGGCCTACGACCACGGCGCACCTGAGATGATTCGAGGTACTATCTGTGTCTATTCCACCCTTGCTGCAGTTCTTATAGACACAGGAGCGAGTCACTCTTTCATAGCCGCTGCCCTTGTTCGGAGCTCAGAGATTCCGACAGAGCCGTTGGCTCGATCCTTACGGCTAGAGACTCCTACGGGAGCAGACTCGACGATTACGCACTGGTGCCGGCAGTGTGAGCTTACTCTAGGAGGCGAGAGCTTCGGCTGGGATCTTCTTGTAGCAGCGTCGAGGCCTTACGACGTCATCTTGGGCATGGATTGGCTGACTACGGTCCATGCACAGATTGACTGTTTTAGGCGCAAGGTGCGATGTGTACGCACCGACGGGAGCAGGTTCACCTTCACCGGCGAGAAGGGAGCCTTAGCAGCACAGGATGGACTTCCGCGGAGGAGAGGACAGCCCATCACTCATCAGTTGGCTAACCTTATCCTTGGAGCAGTTGACGTGCGGAGTCCTGGTTTTCCTGCAGTGGTGGATCAGTTTGCGGACGTTTTTCCCGACGATGTTCCAGGGCTACCTCCTCGCAGAGAGGTAGACTTTTATATTGACTTGTACCCCGGGACAGCCCCGATATCCACTCCAGCATATCGGATGGCCCCCGCCGAGCTTCGAGAGCTACGGGTACAGTTGGAGGACTTGCAGGGCAAGGGATTCATCCGACCCAGTGTTTCACCCTGGGCTTCCCCGATATTGTTCGCCAAGAAGGCGGACGGGAGCTTGCGACTTTGTGTTGACTATCGTCGCCTGAACCAGGTGACAGTGAGGAACAAGTATCCGCTACCGAGGATTGATGACCTCTTTGATCAGCTCAAGGGAGCACGGTGGTTCTCAAAGATAGACCTCAGGTCAGGCTATCATCAGCTCAGAGTCAGAGACGAGGATGTGCAGAAGACGGCCTTCAGATGTCGGTATGGCCACTTGAGTTCTTGGTTATGCCTTTCGGTGTAACCAATGCTCCAGCAGTGTTCATGGCTCTCATGAACAGGATCTTTCAGCCATACCTCGATCGGTTTGTCGTGGTCTTCATCGACGACATTCTGATTTACTCTTCGACAGAGGAGGAGCACGCCTATCACTTGCGAGTTGTTCTTGACACACTCCGAGAGCACCAGCTTTATGGTAAGCTCTCGAAGTGCCAGTTCTGGATACGTGAGGTCCACTTTTTGGGACACGTTATCTCTGAGGCGGGAGTTGCAGTGGATCCCGCGAAGATTGAGGCTGTTTTAGCATGGGAGCCACCCAGGAGCGTGACTGAGGTTCGGAGTTTCTTGGGACTAGCTGGATACTATCGGAGGTTTGTGCCGAACTTCTCCAGAGTTGCGGCAACACTCACAGCTTTGACGAAGAAGGGGAAACCCTTCGTGTGGTCAGACAGTTGTCAGCAGAGCTTCGAGGAGCTGAGGCAGAGATTGACTAGCGCACCTATCTTGAGGTTGCCTGAGGAGGGAGTAGGGTACGTAGTCTACTGCGATGCATCAGGATCCGGACTCGGATGTGTTCTAATGCAGGAGCGGGCAGTGATCGCCTATGGATCACGACAGTTGAGGCCGCATGAGCTGAACTACGCTACCCATGACCTGGAGTTAGCAGCAGTGGTCTTCGCTCTGAAGACATGGCGACATTATCTGATGGGCGAGCGCTTTACAGTCTTTTCCGATCATCAGAGACTCAGGTATATCTTCTCGCAGAAGGATCTGAATCTGAGACAACGGCGATGGCTCGAGTTCCTCCAGGACTATGACTTTGAGATAGTCTATACTCCAGGGAAGGGGAACGTAGTAGCCGATGCCCTCAGCAGGAGGACGGGCATTCAGCTACTCGAGGAGGCGACGGAGCAGCTAGCCTCTTTGCAGATATCCTTCGTGGATAGAGATGGAGCAGCCTTTCTTCAGTCTCTCACAGTCACTCCTCCACTACTGCAGCGAGTCAGGGAGGCACAGCGCGGGGATGCTGACTGTGAGACACAGCGTGCACAGATATCCTCGGGACAGGCACCAGATGGTTTCTCCCTTGGAGAAGAGCACGACATCCTTTTCAGAGGACGTGCCTTGGTACCAGTCACATTGCGAGAGGAAGTGCTGAGGGAGTTTCACACTTCTCCTTTAGCGGTACATCCTGGAGTGGCGAAGATGTACCAGGACCTCAGACGACAGCACTGGTGGCCGGGCATGAAGAAAGCTGTAGCAGAGTTCGTTTCTCGATGCCTTACCTGTCAGCAGGTGAAGGCAGAGCATCAGGTACCAGCAGGCTTGGTACAGCCCTTGGAGGTTCCGGAGTGGAAGTGGGACGGCATATCTATGGACTTCGTGACTGGACTTCCACGCACTTCCAGAGGTCACGACTCCATCTGGGTGATTGTTGACCGACTCACCAAGTCGGCACACTTCTTACCCATCAGAGACCAGGGCTCGGTGGAGAGCTTGGGACGTCTCTACGTTCAGGAGATTGTGCGGCTCCACGGCGTGCCATCATCTATCGTTTCCGATCGTGATGCCCGCTTTACTTCCCGGCTTTGGAAGGGGTTGCAGGAGGCGTTCGGGACGCAGCTACGTCTTAGCACAGCTTTTCACCCTCAGACGGATGGTCAGACGGAGAGGACCATCCAGACTCTCGAGGACATGCTCCGTGCATGTGTCCTTGACTTTGGTCGTAGCTGGGAGGACCACCTACCTTTGGTGGAATTCGCGTACAACAACAGCTACCACTCCACCATCGGGATGGCACCGTACGAGGCGTTGTACGGCCGACCATGTAGATCTCCTTTGTGCTGGACAGACCCGGGGGAGTCAGCACTGGTGGGACTAGAGATGGTCCAGGCCACGACAGAGAAGGTCCAGATCATCCAGGAGCGGATGAGGACAGCTCAGAGCCGGCAGAAGTCATATGCTGACAGGAGGCGGAGACCACTAGAGTTCGAGGATGGCGACCACGTCTTCTTGCGGGTCTCACCTCGACGTGGTATTCGGAGATTTGGCCGAGGAGGCAAGTTATCTCCGCGCTTCATCGGACCTTTTCAGATTCTCAGCAGGATTGGCGAGGTGGCTTACCGCCTGGCTCTACCACCTCAGTTACACCGGGTGCACGACGTCCTTCACGTATCCCAGCTGAGGAGATACGTGCACGACCCGACGCACATCATTGACCATGGGGAGCTTGACGTTGACGATGGGGCGACTTTTACGGAGGTCCCGGTTGAGATAGAGGATCGACAGGAGCGGGTCCTGCGTGGGCGATCGATTCCTCTTGTGCGCATCAGATGGCAGCACGGGAATCTCCAGGAGAGCACTTGGGAGCGGGAGGCTCAGATGCGTGCTCAGTACCCTCATTTGTTCCCCTAGTTTTTGTTGTATCTTTACGGGGACGTAAAGCCCTGAGGTGGGAGTAATGTAAAGACCGTAAAATTCAAGGGAAATTTTTTCTTAATTTTCTTTGGATTTTTACAAGAGCGCGGTTTCAGACGGCACCTGATTCCGAGGCCCGGAGTGCCCGGAATTAATTTCCGAAGTTTGGCTCGGGTACGTTCAGTGAACGAACGAGCGGGAATTCCTAACTTTTGATCCGGTGCTCGGAATTGAAATCCGAGGGCACCGATGAACTCGCAGCGCCGATATTCGCTTAATGAGACCTTTTCGGGAGTTGCGTTTGTTGCGGGTTGAAAGTTACGTTTTGGGGTTTTTCAGTTAAGTTAAATAAAATTGTGTAAAACAAATTTTATTTAAACTTATTAAAAAAAACCTACCTAAGGGGGTTGGAAGTGGGACCCACACCCACTTAACCTCCCTTGGGAGGATTAAGTGTGGTGGGGCCCACACGAACCCCTAAATCTTTTAATAACCTCTCAACTTCCCCCTTAAACTCCTCTTTTAATAACATGACAACTTTGTTAATTAATGGAGTTGAATTGTTTGAATTGTTTGAATTTCAAACCTTTGAAATTCAAATTGATAATTGTGTGAATAAAATAAGTCTTTAGCTTATTTTATTTGGGTTAGAATTCTCTAGCCACCTTGAGAGAATTTGGAGCCTTCATCTTCTTCTTCTTCAAGCTTTGACGAAGAACGCGAAGAAATCGACGAAGAACGCCACGTTCTCGGGAATCGTCTTTCGCGACGCCATACCCGCGACACCGACGACGTCTTCTTCCGCGTCATCTCTTCCGCGACGATTTCCCACGACGAAATCGTCGTCAAAGAACTTCGAATCCTCGCTTCACGACATCGACGTTCTTCTTCCGTGACGCCGACCACCGCGACGCGTCTTCCGCGGGTCGTTGACGATCATCGTTCTTGAATCCAGAGGTAAGGGATGTTATTTATTGTTTATTTTTATCCATTCTTGAATCATGGATTTTTAGCATGACTAAATGTGTGGCTTTCGGATATTTTTTAGTTATGTTATTATTTAACGTGAGGGGGGTCGGACCGCAAGAACACGGCCGAACCCCCCTCCTTAGTTCTCGTTTTATTCATGCGGGTGGAAGCAAGAGGCGTGGTGCCGTCGCACCACGCGGATGAACATGCTTATAATTTTCCGCAACCCGTCGCGCTTCGCCGAGGGGAGATTTCAAGAACGCGACGCCGTCGCGCCGCGTTGGGAGGATTCATGGCACGGCGAAAGGGGCGCGGTGCCGTCGCACCGCGCCGGACGACGAACACCGCGGCCGGTTCCGGGCCGCGGTGAGACGAGGAGACCGCGGACGGTTCCGGGCCGCGGCGGAAGGAAAGACCGGCGGCCGTGCCGCCGGCGTCGGGAGTCGAGGGCGGGACCGGAAATTCCGGTCCCGTTGGTAAAAACCGGCCGGCCAGCGACCGGCCGGATGTCATAAAAACCGGGGGATTAAACCCCCGGCCGGTCCATCAAGACCCCCCTCTTAATGAGGGGGGGCGGTTCATTTAAGAAGGGGGGGGGGGCAAAGCCCCCCCCGGTTTTCTTCAGCCGGCCCCCACTTGCGGGGGCCGTTTCTTAGCAAGGCACGGCTTTAAGCCGTGCCGTTTTTGTGAAACGCGGGGCTCAGCCCCGCGTGCCTTCCACCGCCGCCATGCGGCCCGCCGCCGCCACGCGGCCCGCCGCCGCCACGCGGCCCGCCGCCGCCACGCGGCCCGCCGCCGCCACGCGGCCCGCCGCCGCCACGCGGCCCGCCGCCGCCACGCGGCCCGCCGCCGCCACGCGGCCCGCCGCCGCCACGCGGCCCGCCGCCGCCCGCCGCCGCCGCCACGCGGCCAGCCGCCGCCGCCGTCCGCCGCCGTCCGCCGCCGCCGTCCGCCGCCGCCGTCCGCCGCGCCGTCCAGAGGGGGGGGTCGGGCCGGGTCGGCCCGGACCCGGACCCCCCCGTTTCGGACCAGTTTCGGTTCTTGGCTCATAACTTGAGCCTCGGACCTCCGAATGACGAACCGTCTGCGGCAACGCGATCCTTGGATCGAGACGGTCGTTTCGGTATATCGCACTCAAGGTTTCGGATTACTTTGAGTTCGGCCGGGTTGGTTCGTTCACGAAACCAACCGGGCCTTCGGAGCGGAAACGCTCATATCTTGAGCTACGGACGTCCGATTGACGTGCCTTCAGTCGCGTAGTGTTCCTCTTATTGAGACGGATCTTTTGGCATACTCCGCCCGAGGTTCGGACGCAGGTGGAGTACGGTCGGGTTGGTTTTGCCTTAAAAACCAACCGGGCCCCGGAGACGAAAATGCCTATAACTCTCAGACCGGGCGTCCGATCGACGCGCCGTCTGTTGCGTTGAGTTCCTGTTGACGATACGGAACTTTTGGATACATCAACTTCGGTCTTCGTGACAGTTGATGTATCAGCCTCTCGGCTCGTGGAGCGGACCCTCCGTACGAGCTTGCTGTGTGCGGGAACCCTAGTGCTGGCTGCGACTGTTCTACTGCTACGACTGCTACTGTGACTGCGACGACGACAGTACAGAGATCCTGTGTGGATTCGACGACGACAGTACAGAGATCCTGTGTGGATTCGACGACGACGACTACAGCACTCAGCGATCCTACGTGGATCAGTGCTACAGGTTCTGTGTGAGCCCGATCCTGAGTGGGTCCTTGCGCTCAGCGGTTCTGTGTGAGCCAGCGCCTACAGGTTCTGTGTGAGCCCGATCCTGTGTGGGTCTTCTGCGGGGGTTAGTTACCTATCGATCCTTCGTGGGTCCGACGACTTAGATGGATCAGTGATCATCTTTATCGTCCTTGAAGAAGTATACCTGTGTGAGCTGAATCCTGTTGTTTTCCTGTGTGGATTGTGTTGTGCAATCCTGTGTGGATTATATTTTGCTTCCCTTTGTGGATTACGTATACTTTCCTGCGTGGACTGAGTTGTACTTGGGCTCGGAGGTTGGAGCGTATCTGAATTGATGACTTAGGTATATGTATGGGCATATACCTAAGCAGTGTCGGTTGTTACTTCGTGATTGTACTTTTCTTTGTGGTTTATCCTTTGTGGATTTGAGAGACCTTCAGGGGTCTCGGGGTCCCTACTGAGTAGCTTATACTCACCCCTGCACGGGCTTCGCCCGCACTACGTTGTGTTGGTTGCAGACGACGGACAGCGTTGACTTAGCTGAGGCTTGTAGAGCGGGACGGTACCCGGAGGTGGACCACTGGGCGGGACGTGCACGGAGCGGACGGCGGGACCCGTGGAGCAGAGGAGCTATCTGTACCCACCCTTCAGGTGGGATTTCCGGTGGACAGCTCGGAGTAGCGGCTTTTACTTTACAGTTGCTGTTTTTCCCTTTTCGAGTTGTACTTTACTTACAGTTTGGGTTTGTATTCTGGCCCATTTACTTTTCCGCACTTTCAGTTGTACTCTGCTTGTTTAGTGTTTACTTTCCGCTTGCTTACTCTGTGGAGTTGGTTACTTTTCAAAGGCAATGCCTTCCCTTTTTACCGGGATTTACGCCTTGGTGCTAGTCGCCAGCCCCTGGCCTATGGAAGGCGGGCTTGGGGTAGTCACGGCTCGGACCCCGAGGGCGGGTCGTGACATCTGAGGTGTCCTCATCTGCTCCTGGATGACCTGGACCTTCTCTGTTGTGGCCTGGGCCATCTCCGGTCCCACAGGAGCTGACTCCCTAGGGTTTGTCCAGCACAGAGGTGATCTGCAAGGTCGGTCATACAACTCCTCGTATTGTGCCATCCTGATGGTTTAGTGGTAGTTGTTGTTTTATGCAAACTCCAGCAAGGACATGTGGTCCTCCCAGTTGTGACCAAGGTCTATGACACATGCACGGAGCATTTCCTCGAGAGTTTGAATGGTCCTCTCCATCTGACCATCCGTATGAGGGTGAAAGGCGGTGGTCAGATGTATCTGCATCCCAAATACCTCCTAAAACCCCTTCCTAAGCCGGGAAGTAAAGAGAGAATCTTGATCGGAGATGATAGATGATGGAATTCCATGAATCCGTATGATCTCCTGAACGTAGAGATGTCCCAAGCTCTCTACTGGGCCCTACACTCTGATGGGTAAGAAGTGAGCCGACTTGGTGAGTCGGTCGAAAATCACCCAAATGGAGTCATGAAATCTAGATGTATGTGGATGTCCAGTCAAAAAATCCATAGATATCCCATCCCACTTCCTCTTCGAGACCTCCAAGGGCTGTACAAAGCCTGCTGGTACCTGGTACTCCGCTTTCACCTTCTGGCAAGTGAGGCATCGAGAAATGAACTCTGCTACATCCTTCTTCATACCCGGCCACCAGTGCTGACGTCTGAGATCCCGGTACATCTTCACAACTCCTGGATGCACCGCTAAAGGGTAAGTGTGAAACTCTATCAGCACCTCCTCCTGCAAAGCAGCTGGTACCAATGTACGTCCTCTGAATAGGACATCATGATCTCCTCCTATAGAGAATCCATCAGGTGACAGTCCTGAGGATTTCTATGCACGCCGCGTCTCACCATAAACATCCCCATGTTGTGCCTCTCTGACCCGCTATAGTAGTGGAGTAGTGACTTTGAGTGACTGAAGAAAGGCTGCTCCATCCCTATCCATGAAGAATATTTTCCAAGCGGCTATCTGCACTGTTGCCTCCCCGAGTAGCTGAATGCCCATCCTCCTGCTGAGAGCATCAGCTACTACATTCCCCTTTCTAGGAGTATATACTATCTCGAAGTCATAGCCCTGGAGAAACATAGGCCATCACTGCTGTCTTAGATTCCAGTCCTTCTGTGAGAAGACGTACCTAAGACTCGGGTGGTCAGAGTAGACTGTAAAGCGCTCGCCCATCAGATAGTGTCTCCACATCTTCAGAGAGAAGACCACTACTGCTAACTCCAGGTCATGGGTAGCGTAGTTCTGCTCATGATGCCTCAAATTTTGTGATCCATAGGCGATCATTTCCCACTCCTGCATCTGGACACATCCAAGTCCGGTCCCGGATGCATCACAGTAGACTACGTACCTTACTCCCTCCTCTGGTAGCCTCAAGATAGGTGCACTGGTCAACCTATTTATCAGCTCCTGGAAGCTCTACTGACATCTATCGGACCACAAGAAGGGTTTCCCCTTCATCGCCAAAGCTGAAAGTGGTGCCACAACTATGGAAAAGTCTGGCACAAATCTCTGGTATTACCCAGCTAGCCCCAAGAAACATCGTACCGCTGTCTTGCTCTTGGGTGGCTCCCAAGCTAGAACTGCCTCGATCTTCACAGGATCCACAGAAAATCCCTCCTCAGAGATGACGTGTCCCATGAAGTGGTCCTCACGTATCTAGAACTGACTCTTTGAAATCTTACCATAAAGCTGGTGCTCTTGGAGTGTGTCTAGTACAACCCGCAAGTGGTAGGCGTGCTCCTCCTCAGTGGTCGAGTATATCAAAATATCATCGATGAAGACCACAACAAAATGATCAAGGTATGGCTGAAAGATCCTGTTCATGAGACCCATGAACACTGATGGAGTGTTATTTACGCCGTAAGGCATAACAAAGAACTGATAGTGGCCATACCGACATCTGAAGGCCGTTTTCGGCGTGTTCTTGTCTTGAACTCTGAGCTGATGATATCTTGACCTGAGTTCTATCTTTGAGAACCATCGTGATCCCTTGAGCTGATCGAATATGTCGTCAATCCTCGGTAGAGGATACTTTTTCCTCACTGTCACCTGGTTCAGGCGATGATAGTCGACACACAGCCGCATGCTCTTGTCCGCCTTCTTGGTGAACAAAATCGGGGAAGCCCAAGGTGAAACACTTGGTCGGATGAATCCCTTGCCCTGAAAGTCCTCCAGCTGTACCCGTAGCTCTCGAAGCTCAGTGGGAGACATCCGATATTCTCGAGTGGATATCGGGGCTTTCTTGGGGTACATGTCAATATAAAAGTCTACCTCCTTGTGAGGAGGTAGTCCTGGAACATCATCAGGGAAAACGTCCGCATACTGATCCACCACTGCAGGAAAACTAGGACTCCACACGTCAACTGCTCCTAGGATGAGGCTAGCCAACTGATGAGTGATTGGTTGTCCACTCCTCTACGTGAGTCCATCTTGCATTGGTAAGTCTCCCTTCTCACCGGTGAAGGTGAACAAGCTCCCATCAGTGCGAACACATTGCACCTTGCAGCTAATACAGTCAATATGTGCATGGACTGTAGATAACCAATCCATGACCAAGATGATGTCGTAAGGCCTCGAAGCCACTACACGAAGATCCCAGCTGAAGCTCTCAACTCCTAGAGTAATCTCACATAGACGTCACCAGTTCATAATCGTCGAGTCTACTCCCGTAGGAGTCTCTAGATGTAAGGATTGAGCAAATAGCTCCGTCAGAATCTACGAGCTCCGAACAAGGGCAGTGACAATAAAAGAATGACTCACTCCTATGTCTATAAGAACTTTATCAAGGGTGGAGTAGACACAGATAGTACCTTGAGTCATCTCTGGCACGCCGTGGTCGTAGGCCTCCGCTACCTGAAGCTAAGCATGTCTCTGTCCGCCAGCTCCCGGTGGTCGGGGTGGACCTCCTGCTGGTGGTGTTGGTAAAGCCTCAAAGCGTCGCCCACCACCCGCTGCTCGGCCAGCTCCTCTACCTCATACACCTACTCTATTCGGACCGCCAAGGTCGACCCTCTGCCTCTTCCTGGGTGGACCCTCAACAGTCTGCTGCTCCTCTGCACGGCGGGTCGGGCAGTCACGAGCCATGTGGCCCTACCCGCCGCGTGTGTAGCACTTTCTGGTCCTCAGAAGGCTGGCTCTGTGCTGGGTGCCCCAAACCTCTGAGCCAGTGTCCTGAGGACATCCTCTTGATGGTATAGTCTAACTGGACCCATGTGACATATGTCGACTACCAGCTGCAGACGACTCTACAACGTGCTGCCCTGCGGTAGTTCTCGCTGCTGGTGTAGGCTCAGCACGAAAGCTCTCTAACAGAAGGGCTCACTCCAGTACTCCGGCCTATGTCAGAATGATGAGGGAGATCCTCGATGCCCTGATCGCATGCCTCATTCCCTGATCGAATGTCTGGGCCTGAAAGAATGTGTCTCGTACCATATCCGTCGAATAACATGATAGATCGGTAAATCTCGCCGAGTACTGGGCGACCGTCATGCTGCCATGCCACAGCTATAGTATCTCTTGAATGTGCACCGCACGGATGGTGGATCAGATGAAATCTGAGCGGAAGAGGCTCTCAATGTCCATCCAGAGGAGAGGTTCCTCGTTGTGCACCTAGAGCATCAAGCTCCACCATCTGCCTGCTTCCGCGTGCAGGAGGATCGCTGTGAGGATCACCATGAGGTCAGCTAGTGTCCCCACTAACCTGAAAACTCACAGAACCACCTCCATCCAATCCTCGGCTGTCTGAGGGTCTGTCTCCCTGTGGAACCTGGGCGGTCTCTGACGCTGAATCTCGTCCAGTGTACTAAGGTGAGGTGCACTCTCAGAAACTGGGGATGGTGGAATTGGTGGCTCGGTGGGTAAAGGTACCAACGGTGCCTCCGCTGTAAGAGGGCCCTACACCGAGGCCTCGTCGCTCAGTGGACTGTCGTCTCGCAAAAATCTCCTAACCCTAGCTGGATTCCATCATGGGCCATCCTGAAAAGAAACAGGTGCGCCACGGTCAAAAAATATACCCGGTGAGCTAATACAAAGTAATCACAAAGAAATCTTTTGAAACACACATGCAATCAATCTTTTCGTGCATCGAGTCGGAAATCGGAAGTCAGGGTCCTGGTGTATGGATACTTCGGCCGCCGCACCAACTCTGGACTCCCTAGACTGATAACCACACTCAATACCCTTAACACTATTGCTTCACATAGAAGAAAGATCAGAGTCCTGAGTTCTGCGGAAGAACCAAACTCCTTTGATACCAATTTGTCACGACCCGTCCTGCCATGACTACCCCAAGCCCACCTTACATAGGCCAGGGGCTAGCGACTAGCACCAAAGGCATAAATACTGACAACGGGGATGCCATTTACTTTATAAATAAAACAAACACCATAGAGTAAGACAACAGAAGTAACACTATGTAAAACTGGGTACAAAAGTAAGTGCGGAAAGTAAATGGGCCAGAATACAAACCCAAACTGAAAGTAAAGTTCAATTGGAATGAAAGTACAATGAATGAAAGTAAAGTAGCAATGATGAGCCATCCATTAGAAGTCCCACCTAAAGGGTGGGTACAGATAGCCTCCTCATCTCCTCGGGCCCAGCTGTCTGCTCCGTGTACGTCCCGCCCAGTGGTCCATCTCCAGGTATCGACCTGCTCCAGAAGCCTCAACCACGGTCAGCGATGTCCATCATCTGCATCCAACAGAACTTAGTGTGGGAATAGCCCGTGCAGGGGTGAGTATACGCTACTCAGTAGGGACCCTGAGACCCCCGAAGGTCTCCCGGAATCCACAAAGGATAATCCAAAAAGGAAAGATACAATCACGAAGTAACATCCAACACTATATAGGTATATGCCCATACATATACATAAGTCATCAATCCCAGTTCGGCTCCAACATCCAAGCCCAAGTTCGATCACGTCCACACAGGATTGTACAACCCAATACACACAAGAAAACACAACACAATCCACCTAGGAAAGAAAGTCAATCATATCGAAGATAATGATTGAAAGCAAAGACTCAGATCACATAGGTATACTTCTTTGTAAGGTGATAGAGATGATCAGATCTAGCCACTGATTCATCTAAGCTGGGACCCACATCGGATACTAAACCAGCTATGTTTTCGGACCCACATAGGATACAGACCAGCTACTCTACTAGACCCACGTTGGATACAAGAACAGAGTCAAACACTGCCGGACCCATGTAGGATACAGGAAGAGTAATACTGCCATACCCACGTAGGATACAAGAACAGTAGTCATCGCCGTCGAATCCACGGAGGATTTCAGTACGATCATCATCACTACCGAACCCACGGAGGATTTCAGTGCAGTCGTCGTCGCTGCCGAACCCATGGAGGATTTCAGTGGAGTCGTCATCGTCGTCGTAGTCGCAGCCAGCTCTAGGGTTCCCGCACACAACATACTCTTTACCGGGAGGGTCCGCTCCATGAGCAAAGGGGGTTGATACATCAAATGACACGTTTTTTGGAGTTGATGTATCCTAAAGTTCCATCTTGACAAAGGGAACTCAACGTGACAGAAGAAACGTCAATCGGACGCCTGGTCTGAGAGTTATTTTCTTTTTCGTTCCAGGGTCCAGTTGGTTTTGAAGCCAAAACCAACCCAACCGCACTCCAACTGCGTCCAAACCATGAGCAGCGTAATCCAAAAGGTCCGTCTCACTAAGAGGAATCCAAAAAAGTCGACATCACATCAATCGGACGTTCGGTGCTCATGTTATAAGCATTTCCGCTCCGAGGGCCCCGTTGGTTTCGTGTTCCAACCAACCTGGCCATACCCCATGTTCTCCAAATTTTTGAGTGTAATATACCAAAACGACCGTCTCGATCCAAGGATCACATCGCAACTGATGGTGCATCGATCTGTGGTCCTTAGTCCATGTTAAGGGCTTTTAAACGAACTGTCAAGTTTTTAGGGGGTTTTCAGCCCGTACCGACCCAGCCCAAGACCTCCTGGGTCGGCCCGAACCGGGTCGAACCGACCAGGGTCCTGTTTCGGCCCATTTGGGTGCGGCCCAGCCTGGGCGGCCGGTTGGACGAGCGTGGGTGCGACCCGCGTGGCTAGACAGCTCGGCTCGGCCGAGCTGTGGCAGAAGGGGGGGGGGGGGGGGGCGCTGCCCCCCTGATTGAGAAACGGCCCCCCATGAGGGGGCCCCACCATTTTCCAGCTAAGGGTTACAACCCCTGACTTTCTCAGAAACCGGTCGGCCATGCCAGCCTGTGTGACATCATGGGACCCCCCACGGGTCCCGCCCTCCTTGCACCGGCGGCCGGCGGTTCCGGCCGCCGCACCTCGCACCACTACGGCCTTGTCCCACCGGTGCGGCGCGATGGCACCGCGCCCCTCCTCCACGGCCCCGCTCCGGTTGCGGCTTCTTCATGGTTCTACGGCACGGCGCGACGACGTTGTGGCTTCGTTCGGCCTCAACGGCGCGGCGCGATGGGGCTGCGCATCTTCGCCCGTTCCACTTGCTTCCGCGCGGTGCCATTGCACCGCACTGCCTTTGCTCGTGCCGCAACAAGTACAACATGAAAGGGGGAGGAGGTTCAACTATGTTCATGTTGTCCGACCTCCTCCCGTTATTACAATACCAGGTGGCCCAATATAAAATTCGATGAACAGAATAGTAAAAATGAACAAAAATTAACCCCTACCTCGATGAAGTCATTGAATGAGGTTCGTCACGGAAATAAGACGTCGCGGATGACGGCGTCGCGGAAGGAGGCTCTGTAAGCGTCATCGACATCACAGTACACGGCGTCACGGTGAAGAGGATCGTCAGCGTCGCGGTACATGGCGTCAAATCGTCGATCTCTAAGGAATTTGCGTTTTCGTCGGCGTCGGTGCATTCTTCGCGTTCTTCAAGGAGGAAGATGAAGTTGTTTATGGAACTATCCCTCACAACACAACGAAGAAACCCCTAATGAAATAAGGCTTTGTCTTATTTAATTGACACACATAAGACAAAATTCCATTTGAAATTCAAAATAATTCATTCAATTAATTGAACTAATTAAAGAGTCTTAACAGTCCAATTAATGTGAGAGTTGACTTGGCATTTAATAAGGGGGTGCGGGTGTGTTACAAAATAATGGGGGTTTTGGGAAGTTGATTAGGTGGGGCTCGTGTGGGGCCCACCTCACTAATATCCTATCAAGAGGGGTTAGGATATATTGGGTCCCACCTCAACTTCCATAAGTAGTTATAAACTACATAGAACATAAAATAAAAATCGTCGCACAACATTTATTTTATTCATTAGTTTACCCTTTTTTTTAAATAACCACACCCGAGAAAACGCAACTCCAGAAAAAGTGTTGCTAAGCAATTACCGGCGCTTCGGTTTTATTTTTTCCCTCAGATTTCAATTCTGAGCACCGTTTCAAAAGTTAGTAAAACCCACTCATTCATTCACTGAACGTACCCGACCTAAACATCGGAAATTGATTCTGGGCACACCGGGCCTCGGAATCAGGTTCCGTCAGAAACTGCGTTCTTTTAAAATACCAAAGAAAATTAAGAAAAAATTTCCCTTGAAATTTACCGGTATTTAAATCATTGACCAAAATTCTTTTTGGCCTCGATTTATTACTATTATAATGATGAATAAAGATATATAAATTAAACCACAAGGTAAATACCTAAATTCTTAGAAAATAATCCCTTACCAACAGTAATATTTATAAAAAATTATATTTGTTAGTTGATTAATTCGTGCTCATCACAGGATAATAAAATTGGGATAAATCCAAAAATAACTTCTCACCACAACCTTGGATCTGTTGTTGATGGAGAATGGTTTATAGCTCATAGTTATTGATGAGATCTATAGATCCAGTTGGGACATCGATTGACAAAGACTATTCTATCAATGAGATTCCTTAATCACTACTCCACTGGATCCCGTATCAAATTTTAAGGTTATGAGGGAAACCCTAAAATTTAGGTACAACAAGTTTTATATAGGGTTTTAATTATGTTGTGGCGTCAATGATATAAAATAAATGAATAATTTTTTTATTTATTATTTTAAATTGTGATACGTTTTCCACATACACCTGATGTTGAATAATATTATATCATTCTTAAGATAAATTTCATGCTCCAAACTCAATAGTAAACTCATATTTAGGATCAAATATACAATTTTGGATATTTACACTTCTCCAATGAAGCTATACACACATGATATTAGTATATATAATATTTTTGTAATATCAACTTCAGGAACATTTGGACTCAAAATATCATCCAATTTAAATGTATAGATCTAGAAAATATTAGTAGATAAATTTAAAATCATAAAATGGAAAAAAGACATTAAATTATCCCAAAAGAATGTATTTTAATAAAAAGGAAACTAAAAAAGGTGTGGGTACTGATATCAGATATCACTAGCCCACTCCTGAATGATCTCTTAATGATTATGATGTTGCCACCAAATAGGGACTAAATTAATCAATCACCTACAAAGTATATTCTACTATAGATCCTAAATCCACCCCTGTTACTCTAATTGGTATCCCTATCCTTTATGTATAACTCCCCTCATCGATAACATGTGATAATTTGTGCACATACCTCCTCATGTGAAACATATAGATGATGTCATGTAACTGGTCTAACTATAGAGGATGATCTATTTCTTACACCACATATCCATTTCTTTGATGTATTTAGAAAGGGACAATATATCCCAAATATACCTTTCTAAAAAAGAATAATCTCATCAATCCACATTAATGTGAGAGACTCGGGAAAAAATGATCTTCCTCCTTGAAGTATAACAACCATCATTACTAGTAAATATATTAAAATTAATGGCTCTAGGTATTCTTCCCCAGATTTTGGATGATCTACACCTTCACTCTCATATCTCAGACCAAATACGGCCCCATGATTTCTCACTCCCCCGAGTCATTATAATAATGTAGTGACTTATAGGGTCACCCATATTAGGCCCCAAATGGTTCAATTAAAATGTTAGTTCGGTATCTTTTTTTGAATGAAAAATCCACCAAGGGTTTGTGATCCTCCCAACTATTGAAGAAGTATAAAATGGTATCATGCTGTATGTCCTCCAGAACATGAATCATACTCTTAGTCTGGCAGTTATTCATGGGTTGAAAATTCATGCTCAAATACATCTGATAACCAAATTCCTCTCTAAAATCCACTCCATAATCATGAAAAAATTGAGAATCATTGTATGAAATTATAATCAATAGAAATATGTCAAGGTATACTATGTATTGCATGTACTGGCCTCCAAAAATATCTACTGAACTCTTCTATCAATTATCTAGGAACTGTGTCGACATGGTGAGTTCGTATATAATCCCCCAAATATAATCATGTAAAAATACATTGGTGGAATCCCTTTCATGAAATATTTAGTTATAACATCCAATATGAACTCCATAACCTCATGGGGTTAAGCTAATGCCAATCAAACATGAAGGTCAAACTTCTTCTGCTGACAAGTAATGCATTAGAAAACAAACATTTCTATACGATTATTTATTAATATTATCAAGATCTGATGCCTTAGGTCATGGAATATAATTTCTTCACTGATAATTAACAAAAATGGGGTTATATGATACTCTATCATCACCAACTCTTAAAACATCAACGGTATAATCATCCATCCTACAAAAAGGATGATGTTTCTCCCCACCTATTTATAATTATTTAGGATCATTTCCAATGGATATCTAAAATAGGTATCACATTTTTAATATTCCTATGGATTATACCCAAAACACCATTTAAATGATAGTATAATAAACATCCCCTATATATAAGATTAACTTTCCTCATCCAAAAAATGAAAACTATGTTGAGGCTAACTGATCCACCACATCAACCAATAGTTGAGAACATGACATATTGTTGACATGATCTTCCAACATTTCCCATTCCTAAGAGTAATGATTATGTAAAATTCATAATTTTTGAGGATTTTGATCCATCACCTCTGTATAATGTTAACATCTTTATGGGATAATATTTACTTGAGATTCTTGTGATTTTAATAGGAAATAACCATTCTCTCATAAGATAGTTTTTACACATCTCTAATGTGAATTCTACTACATTGAAATAAACATCATGTTCCATGTCAGTTTTCTGACGTATTATCGATTAACATTATCCATAGGCAGTTACTTGAATATTCTATATAATAAATAAACCAAGACAAGTTCTAGAAAAATTGTTGAACATGAGGTAATTGACACCATATTCTAAATATTTTATTATGGGGGGAACTCATCAATATCTTCCACAAGTATTAAAAACCCTAACAGGATCTATCTATCCACATGAAAGGAAACCTATTTCAAGTCCAAGAAATCAAATGGGTTGATACTCTGGAGAATTTCATCATGGATCTTCTATAGTGAGCTAACAACCCACAAAATCATCACACATCCATCACTCTCTGGGGTGGTTGGATTCATCGATAACACTACGTTAACCATTTCCATGTCCACTATTACACCATAAACTGAGATGACGTGTCCCAGACATTTTCCTAGATGACTTCTCTTGTCTTCCTCCAGAAAAAGTGGTATAGTTCACAATTGACCTGGTGTGAGGTATACAACCCATATCAATACCTTCATACCATATAGAACTAGTGGAGTTAAAAGAGACAGTGATTCAATTGGTAGACATGTTAGGGAAGGTATTTGTTCAACCTAGTGTTTCTCTTTGGGAATCCCATGTTCCCTTTTCAATGAAAGTAGATGGTTCACATTAGTTATGTGTAGAATATCAAAAGTTAAACCAAGTATTGGTTAGGAAAAAATATCTTTTGCCTCATGTTGTTGATTTTTTTGATCTGTTGAAAGGGGAAAAGTGGGTTTCAATGATCGATCTTCTATTAGGTCATCATCATCTCAGTGCTTGGGAGTCTGATATACCAAATAACACCTTATGAAGCATGTATGTCCATTGTGAAAATATTTTGATTTCATTCATTCTGAAAAATAATACTATAGTTTTTATGGCCTTGAAGAATCAGATATTCCACAAATATCATGACACATTTGTGGTAGTGTTCATGGATGGTATTCTGGTTTATTCAAGGTATGAGCGAGATCATGGGAACCATTTGTGTTTGGTTCTAGAGATTCTTAACTATCACCATCTATATGAAATGAATTTATAATTCAATTTTTTGATTAAATAAGTAAAATTATTGGGGCACATAATTTAGGATTAAGGCTTATCAGTTGATCCATAGAAGGTAAAATGTATTTTATCCTAGAAGATACCACAAAATGTGTTTGAGGAATGAAGATTCTAGGGTCTTGCTAGATACTATCGATGGTTCATTAAGGATTTATCTAGTATGGCATCACATTTTACTACAATTACTAAGAAATATGGGAAAATATCCTTGGATAAAAAGTGTCAGTCTTCCACTGATGAACTGAAATGACTTCTGACATCTATTGATGTTATAATCTTACATGTGCCTCGTAAGGGGTATGTGGATTTCTATGATGCATCAGGAGATATTTTGGATGTGAGCTTGTGCATGATGATAATGTGGTGGCTTATCGATCTTATTGGATCTGACCACATGAGAAATACTCCCCCAATCATGATTTAGATATTTCTATGGTGATGCATGTGCTTAATTACTGGTGAAAGTATCTCTTTTGGGAGAAGTTCACGGTTTTATCTGATCATAATAGTCTGAGATATATCTTTTCCTAGATGAATTTGAATAATATACACGGACAACGGGTAGAATACCTTCAGTCATTTGACTTTCACATCCCCTACACTCTAGGGATAATTAATGTACTTGTAGATTATTTATTTAGGATGGTACATTTAGAGGCCATTTTGGAATTGATGGAGGAGTGAAATCTTATGGGGATTTTTTCTCAGTTGAACATGGATGCTCAAGAGGATGTCTCAAGTATGGTTCTGACCAGTGTTCAGTAGTCATAATGTCTCATAGAGCCTATCATACAATGTAAAAACAATATGATAAGTTTTATAAGATTAGGGAAAACCATTATTGTGGGGAGAAATTTTATGTTTGGTCTCTTTCTTCATATGTCATAATTCACTTCAAAAAGTGAGTTTTCTTCCCTACATAGGTGTGATGTTCATTTTTGTTTAATTGTCACATATATTCTTGGATCATTCATCCGTACTCTACAAAGATGTATTATGACATGAGAATATGGTTCTGGTGGTCAGGAATGAAGAATGAAATTGTAGATTACGTGTCCTACTGTTACACCTACCAATGGATAAAGACAGAACACTTAAATCCCTCTGGTTTGCTTCAATATCTTACAATTCTAGTTTGGATGTGGGAAAAGGTGTTCATGGAATTTATTTTTGGGTTACCATAGAAAACCAGAGGAAAAAATTCTATCTAGGTGGTTATTTATTAAGTCATTAAGTCTTCACATTTGTTTACAATCAAATACACCACTAAAGTTATGATCTGGTTAAGATGTATGTGCAGGTGATCATGAGGTTACATGTGAGCCCATATACCACTATTTACTAATTTAATCCTTGGTTTAACTCATTATTATGTATGTGACTTCAAGAGTAATTGGGGACTCAAGTTATGTTGAGCACAACATACCATCCACAAGTATGAGGCCTGACAGAGTGTGTAATTCAAATCCTAGAGGATATTCTTCGTGCTTATATCATGGATTTTGAGGAATCCTTGGATAGCTGTATTGGACTAGTTGAGTTTTTTACAAAAGTAGTTACCAATCATCGATCATAATGGATCCTTTTGAGGAATTGTATGGTCACCCGTGCATATCAACTATTTGTTTATAAGTGGTGTTAAAAGTAGCATTTGTTGGACCATGTATGATTCAAAGGACATCATAAATGATTTAGAATTCGAGATGCTATATGGTTATAGTTAAATTTTGACAGAAATCATTTGTCATTAAAAGAATTTATTCTTTGGAGTTTTGTATTAGTGACTAGTTTTTATTGAATGTTTCTCCACGGTTGGGTCACCGTCGGATTGGAAAATAGGGAAACATGGATCTGAGATATGTCAGACCATCTGAGAAAACTGAATGGCTTGAACGGGTTGCCTATTTATTAACACTACTGATTCAATTGATGGGAAATCATGACATTTTCAACATATCACAACTCAGGATTTATCACCCTGATCCCACTCATGTTTTGTGTGGGGAAGAAATTGAGTTAGAAACATCTTCTTCTATTTTTGAGAAACCAGTGGAGATAATAGATTTGTTGATGAATGTCTTGTGTGGGAAGTATATTTTGTTGGTCAGAGTCCTATCAAAACAATGATCATATTCTCATGAGACATGGGAATGTGAGTCGTTGATGAGGGAGCAGTGGTCCCATATTTTTCCTGGGAGTACATCTTCTACATGACTTCCCAGGGATAGAAAGTCCTTATAGTGGGGAGTTTTTTACATCATGTAACTTTAATCAGGTATGTTTTCTCTTTTTTCTAAGCTAATTTCTGTTTTTAAAATCAATGTATGTTATTTTTATAGGTTTACTACAGACTGCAAAATAGCTACACACTATGTCCCTGAAGTACACATCGGGTACATGGTATAGTTACGTGTCCTGGTTCGGGGGATCATGTCATGAATGGGGAGATAACGTCATGAGCTAGTACACGCTATATACCTATTGTCCACATTGTGTATAAGGTTATATAGAGGATTTCTAAACTATGTCTATGAGTTTTTTTTGCATACTATCTATCATGAATTACATGTCCTGACTAAGGCGTACACATCGTGACTCGGCCTACTCCGAGGTTAAATTCACATGTTCAAGAGTTTAGATAGGTCCTTTTTACCCCATACATTGTGGATCTCGACTTAAGGTAGTTCTGGTGCTTTTTTGAGACACTCAACATTTTTCAGATTGATCTGATTGGCTCTAATTCATCGTTTCTTCTACAATGTGTCTCTTTGGGTAAGTGTGCTCTCTGATTATTCCTTGCGATCAATTGCGACAATGACCTAGCCTTGTGTATCGGGTCAAATATTCCAAGATGTATGTTTGTTCATTCCCTCATCAACATCCATAGTGAGATAATGTCTCAATGTAAATTACTTTGCTGTTTGTGGTGAAGTGAAGAATTGTTCATGAGGAAGATGTGCTTTCTTTTATCTTCCAACCCCTTTTCTTTTAATATGAATTAATTTTTTGATGTACAGTTTTTATTTTAGGGCCTTTAATGACAAGGATGTTGGGTTTCATTTCTTTAGGCTTCTATTGTAGGAATGTGAAACCCGAACATTGAGGTACATGGTTTCGTCTATAGCCTTTGATAATGAAACCATTTGTTTCACTTTGGAAATTACATTAGAAATTTATTTATGAAATTGGAATTATTGTTGTGTTTGTTGAAAATGGTTTTTGAATGAAAAATTGTCTTCCATAGATTTTGATAAACTGATTGTGAAATGGTTTTGAATGGTTTTCAAGATATTGACATGGGTTTGTAAAAAATAGAACATGGGCAAACATGGGCACATAGGGGGAAGGTTCTGATTGAGTCCATCATCAAATATTTTGTAATTATCATGTTTTTTTGTCTTGGGAATTTCCTCTTTTACATAGTTTTGATGTTCTAGTATATAGATATTGACACTTTGGAGGGATTACACTTGGGGGTTTCCACTCATTCATCAGAAAGTTGTTTCAGGATCAATTTTGTGAAATTGATTCTTATGGTATGCATATTATGCTTCTTATAAATGTAGTATTCCTTAGTTCTATGATTCATTTACTTCTATTTTTTATTTCTTGTCATTATAAGTTAGTCTGTATATGAATTTTTATGCTTGTGGAATATGTTATGGAAAATTTTCATTGAAACTGATATACTATATTTTTTTTGAACTGTGGAAAATGGAATGTTTACCATCTTTTTGTATAAAATGGTTTTACTTCTTATCCTTAGATGTTTAATTTTAAAATTGAGTATACAAGATTTTTTTATGGAGATATGTTATAGAACGCCTAGGTGGGATCCTACTGAGTCTCTTAGCTCAAATCCAAGGCACTACTTCCGTGGTGCATAGACCATTGTTTATCTTCTAGTGTTGTGAAAGGAAAGGCACCATAGTGAGGCGGTGAGGTTAATGATAGCTAGGATGGGTAGCTTGTAGTGAGATGGTTGGAGTTCATCCATGCCATCATTAGATTAGCTGTTTGGTTTTGAGTCCCTTATAGCAGGACTTGTCTTTTGTAGTTTTGAGATAATATTTTAGTAGTTTAGTTTCTCTTGTTTTCCATAAAGTTATGGCATATATACATGTTAGTTTATTTGTTATTCCTTTCTATATAAATATATGTATTAAATATGGTTGTTAAATTAAGGAAAAATTGTTCCCTCTATCATATCATTTGATTCCTAGGGTCATGTCGCCAACCCAGGGGGATCAAGAACGCCCTTCAGGTTTGTGACAGGTCAGGTTAGGTACCGAGTTTGAGGGAAAATGGGGTCAGTTTTTTACCAGAATGATATTTCATAATTATATAAATAAAAATTCTTTTAATAAAACATTTAATCATTATAATGACTCATTGATATTGGGTAAGATACATTATTTTATATTTTAATTCCAAGGTTTAACTATGTTTATTTTTCTTGGTTAATGAGATAGAGGAGGCTGAGAAGGAAAAATAATAGAAAAATAGTAAAAAATATTCATTTTGAATGATTAAATTAGAAAAATACTGAATGTTACTAAAAGTCTTATGGGTATGAATTAGATACTTAATTAATAAAATCAACCCATATTGATTCTGTTTTAGCCTCCAATATTTGGTGGTTCATTAATTTGTTAGGGAGGGCTGCCAGGTTTTTCATGGGTTCCACCAAAGTTTTGATCACAACCATAATCCTAACATACTATGTGGATTATTATTGGTATTTTAGGCCAATATTCTATTTAATTATTTATATGGGTTTACTATAGAAATCTAAACCATCATAAGTGAATTCTTTATTCTCTTCCACCACCATATAGATGGATTTTATAGTGATTTTTATAGTTGGGTAAAATGATGATTCATCAGTGGTTGTGATATAATATGAGAGAGGTTAAGATACTACATGTAATTGTTATTTTAATTCTACTATTAGTTTCAAACCATTATAGTCTTTATTTATTCAATTTTGGTAATATTTCAGTTATTTTCATAATAAGTATTGGTTTAGTGAGTTTTTTTCTATACAACGATTCCAATGGGACTCAAGTAAGAATCCTTGAAAATAGGTAATGATTTTTTACATGATTATGTGTATGTGAATCATGATCTATACTGCAACCTGATAGAGAAAAAAGGATATTTTGGATTAAATTTGATCATATTTCTAGAGGTAATTGCACTTTTGAAATTAGATTGATGGGAATGTCAGTTTTATGTCCCTTATGTTTTTAAATAATTGGTTTTCAACACGGAGGTATTTGTGAAAGTGAATAGAGGTGGGAACTGTATAAATAAAAGAGGAATGATTCTTAAATAGTTTAATGAAAAAGACACTAGGACCATTGTCTTCAAACACATGGTCATAGTTTACCAATAATTACTAATGTGCCACTGGTTTCCCTTTTAGGTGGCATGTAAGGACCATTAGGGTCATGTCTAAATAAATATATCATTTAAAAGGTTAAAACTATAATTTTATAGTATATCATTGAAATTTTGAAATCATGAAGAAAATTCGAGATGGAATCACAAACATCCTTTTCCCCTCTATTAGAATTTTTTATTCCCCTTTGATACGTATAAGTATATTGTGTTTTAGATCCATAAATTTGGAGTTATATCCAAAATATTCTCTAAAATTATTTCTTCCTTCTATTTTCCTCATATTTTATATAATTTTATTTTTGAATTATATATCAGATGTAGAAAATCATATTCAATTCAATCCACTACAGTGGGGATACATCATGTTTCATATTATGTAGGTCAAGGAAGGATAAATCCTTTCAATTTCATAATGTTTTTTTGAGGTATTCTTCTAAATATATCAATAATCAGATTTTATTTATTATAAGAGATATTGATATATAAATTTGAATGATAATTTGGGAATTTTTTTATAAGAGGAGTTGGTTCAGGATACTGGATTTTTCTTTTGTGTATCTTGAGGTTTTATTGTTGTTACATTATCCAGAGCATATGTGAATCGAATATGAATTCAATGATATTGGATCACTATGGGAAAATAATAATGTAGTTGGCCCTTATTTTTTGAAATCACTCTAAACGTGTGTGGAATATATTTGTGATATATGAATGGGGTTTGGGGTATGATAAAACTAGAATATATCCAAGAGTGTTTTAACATAAGTGAGAGGATATGTGAGGCCAATTAATTTTAAAATGAATGTTTTACATGAGTTACCTAGAATTTAGACTCACTCCATGACCTCTTAAAAATAATAATACAATACTAGAATTTACTGATGGATCCAATGATTATATAGTTCATGATCAATACATTTTATATCATATTAAGGAACAATGTAATTATATATGATTGTCCACACATATCAATAAACTATATGTGTTATAATCTAGTGGTTCTCTAAATATTTTTCTATAAATTGGGTTCACTATTAGGGGTTCATTATGAACAAGAACAATATTGTTTTTTTGGAATCCTTTTTAGGATTAATTCATGCGACTATTAATAAATATATAATATGAGTATTCTCTTTAGTTTGAAACCCAAAAATTAGTTAATTATGAGTGTGTGTACATAATATGGACAATAATGGGTTTTATAGGCCATGTCATAATTTTAGGGGTGACATATGAAATGATCTTTTATTACATTGTATAAACATTGGGTGGTCTCTTAATATCATAATATATTACCTAATAAGTGTAAATTATAACATTGATTATATAGGAATTGTTTTATTGTAAGACCTAAAGAATGAAATTGACATTTCATGAAATGAGTGGTTTCTTTCCTAATGTAGATGATCATTCAAATATTAAGCCTTGAATATATTGGAAACCACCTATGTGTAGGATTTTACATTTGTTGATGTAGGAATGTTATTGTTGTTATTAACTTGGGATTCAATGATTAGTTTATTAGGATATATGACACAAGATTTGTGATGAGTTATTATCCAAGGGAAAATATATTTTGTAGCATGATCCCCAGTGACCTTATTTTTATCATAATGTTTATTTTTATTAGTGTGATATAAAATATTCTGATTAATTGATATGTTTCTATTGAATTGACAACTCAATGTATATTTGGACTGTTATACCTATATTTAGACCATGATTTGAGGACTATTTTTGTGTATGGGTGAAATTGAAAAGCTGTATTTATAAGTACTATTCCAGGTGGGGTAACATTTTTTCCATAAGATTTAGTGCACTTTTTTTGGTGGCTAAATGAGAATGTTAACACAGAAAAATTATTAATTATTACAGAAAAATGCAAACCTATAATGTAAAGTCAATAGATGAACATACAAAACATTAACTCTAATAAAATGTTAAAGTTTTACCAATAAATAATATCAGTAATGGGTGGTTGAATATATTTAACGATGACTATAATTTATATTTCATTCTACACATGATCATGTTATGATTGATGGGAATGTAACTCTACTATTTTAATAAATTGATTATATATTATCTAATTCATATATATATATACAGAATGATTGATAGGTGTAATAATTTTATACATTACGGAGCATCCTGGTATGGGGTGATTCTACCATATCCTTTTAAATAATATACAATTAATAACAGTGAAATGACCATTCATCTTATATACTCATGTGGAATATGGTAATCCAAAACATTAATGTGGATATATAAGATCCTAGTAATATGAATTGTGTGATTCCTATGTTTTTTATCACTTCTATATCATTCTGTACCTAATTATATATATATATATTATGGATTATATTATGGGTCCATCGTAGGGGTGAAACTGAGTTTTATAGTGAAACACATTATCTTAATATTTTTGGATGTTCTAACCCCTTATTCATGGAATAGGTACGAGTAAGAGACATTATATACTATTTTGGTTATAAGATCATGATGAGGATATGAAGATAGTATTGATTTAAATATTACTCTCATATATTGTTTTATTTGTTTTCATTTTCCTAATATAACCATTATTATTATACCACTATGTGACCTCTTTCATTACTTATCACTTGTATGATGTGAATTGGACTTATTTTATCATCATATTGTTTACATTATTTATCATGTTTAACGTTCTCATGTTATTCCAAATGGGAACTCAAATTTTATTCTTTATTGATGATTACATTATTTATCATTATATTATTGATATAAATTATTGGAAAGTATATCTCAATAAATTTGATCAATTCATTTTTTTCAATGAGTTATCATTTGAATATAGAGAGACATTTCTGATGGCATGTCGTGAACCAGATCAATCCTATGAGTGGATTCCAAGATAAGGTGATTAAGAAATGATATTTGATTTTTCTATTTAGTTTTATTATTTAATTGATCATCTTAGAAAGTTATTTGACTTGTCAAATATTTGAATGAAATATATTCCCGACCATTACTATAATGGGTGGAAATCCATGTAATTTGAGAATTGAGATTTTGGTTATTACCATTGGTTATTGTATTTTAGGTATTTTTTTATTAAGATTTTTTTTTAATATTAAGGGTTTATAAAAATATTAAATTAAGTTATAATAGGGTTAAAGAGATTCATATCAATTGGCATGTAAGTTAATAGGAAATATAATTTCTTTTATATTATTGGGAAACTAATTTAAAAAATTAGAGTTTATATAATTATAATTTCAAAAATATACTACTTTTTTATTTTCATAACAAACATATTTTTAACACATTAATTTTATATAACAATCATTTTTTCTTTGATGATACGTATCACATGATGCAGAAAGAATTTTATTATGCACATGGATTTAGAGATAGCCATAGACCGGGTTATCAAAGAATATGGATAAATCATTGGCAATGAGAAATGTAGGTTTAGTGTATTGATGAGAGATTCATTGAGCTAAGTGATAATGGAACAAAAAACCTTATGTCATTTGATTTGACATGTATGTGATGTTTTCTCTGTATGTTTGATTAGGAAAACATGTGATGATGAGGTTTGACATAGGATGATGTGATTAAATTAGAATTGGAGAGTAGTGAGGCACATATAATTGTTGTTACTCTAGATAACCTGTAATATTCAATACCATTATGAAAGTAAAACATATATGTGTGATGATAATTCTAGATGACGATTTGTTTAGAAACATGTTTTCATTTTTATTATTATAAATGAGAAATAAGTGAATTCTTATATATATTAATAGCCTATAAACGGTCAATATTAAGAGCCTAATAACATTGATGTCCTAAAAATTCTTCTTTTATGAGATATTTACAACCCATACAAAATGAAATAGAATTCATCATTAAGATAGATTACATTGTAGAATTCATGTGATTCTATTAATAAGGGGGTCTTTTGTATGAGGTAATTAATAAAGGCTGTGAGTGATCTTTTGATTGAACATAATCGTTGGGTTGATAGAAATAATTTATGTGGCGGGATTCATCAATGGTGGGGTGTCATATTCATGTGAGACATGTATTTTTCATAGGGAGTATTATATTCTCAATTGTAGGGGACTTAATCTTTGATGGTAGACATATTTGTATAGTTCATTAGTAATGAAGCTCATATGTGGGAGAAAATCTTACACCAATTGTGTTAGGATGCACAAAAAATGTCCCCTTACCCCAAATTATGGGAGGGAATCAATAGGTTTCTCAGGGAGATCCTCCACTATTAGAATTAAAATCAGGAACAATCTTCTACGAGTATATATAATCATGGAAGTGTATGAGTAAATACTTCACATAATTAGAAAGATACACATGTAATGTGTATAAAATTAGAAATTGGATATATGTTGAAGTGTTTTTTATGTGAGAGAACAATATCATAGACAGTTATTCATCCATCATATAATTAAAAAATACATAATACATGATAGACTGACTATATTTGTGACCTTATCATTATTGTTATATGAATCATGCTATCATTAATTGAGATACCTAATACGAAAATATAAGGTAATAAGACTTATCCAAGATTGAATTTCTTGGTTATGAATGATAGTTCTAAACCAAAATCATAGTGTGTCTAAATATACTAACTGTATATGATTTAAAGTGAGTATGCCTTTATTTTACATACATGGTTTGTCGAAAAGTAAGAAAAAAATGTTAAACATTAGATAGGTGATATGGGAGATTGATCATTATGTATTGTCTATCATTAGTAACTAGTTGGATATCTGAAAAGGCTTCCCTAGTATGGGGGTTATAATTAGAGGAAATATGTAGTATATTCTTCAATAACTGTATAGTTGATATGGTATTGGGTGTTATAAAAATGATAAAATTAGTGTTATGAAATCCTTTATTCCCCATCTACATAGAGGTAAATCATTAGGTCCTTCGGATATCACATTGGATGATCACATATAGCTTGTTATAGGGGTAAAAATGGTCTAGGGAATGGTATAAGGAAACTTTTTTGACCGATTGATGGGTAGGGAAGGTATCTAATAATTTTATACTAGTAATAACCATATACTAATGAAAATATTGAGTTTTATAGAAAATACAGATAGTTTCTTTTATAACAACCCAATAATTTAGTACATAGATATAACATTTAAGTAAATCGATATTCATTACATAACATAACAAAACCATGACAAAACTATATGGGCTTAGTGTCTTTGGAAACATGGAAACATAATCAAGTGGTTCATAAAAAATCTAAATATTCTTCAACTTATTAATTCTTATCTAGAACCCATTTTGAGATATCAAACATAATAAAATTATTCATATAATGGGTAAATTAAACATATGAAATGGGTGATCTCAGATGATCAGATTCCCAGTAGGATAAATTTTTGAGAAATCAATCATAACATAATGATAAGGGAATAAGAACACAACATTTAAAAATTATTCTATGGATATCAAATTTCATTATCTCGAGTCATAAAATAAATCATAGAAGTTATTAAGACCTAAATCCTAGTATAATAACATTATCCAATGAAATGAAATTATAGTCAACCCATAAGATAAAAAAATCATTTCGTTAGTATTCAAGGATCTTTTCTAAGAATATAATTGTTGAACGTTTTCACTCCACAGACCATTGTAGTAGTCAAGGTTCACTCCCAATACAATCATGGAAGACATAACCCCTTACTAAACTGGTTTTATTTCCAATTACAGTCCTATCTTACAGTAATGATTTCCCTCAATTTCCATTCATATTTCACTAAACTGAGTTCAATAAACATTCTTGACATATCATACTGAACCGAGTTCACTTTTAATTTCAATAATATTTATCTTATGAGAAATAGATCATAAACCAATGTGTTGGAGGGAGATATTGGTACCATCCATATTTGGTAATACAATATACCCTTTCCGTGGTTATAATGTGACCAAAATCACATAATGAAAACCATACATTTGTGTTCCATATGAACATAAGTCATTCATCATATAATAACCCATTTAATGAAACAATATTCATAATTTTTTCTTCATTTTCGAAATCATAGAAAAGAAATGGGTTTCATATATATGATTCTATCATTATAATACCAACCATAAAGATAAGTGGATAATATCTATTAGTAATATCCCTAGTAAATCATAATTAACGTAAAATACTTTTATCTTATATGCAAAATAATTTTGAAATATCACACAAATTAATTCTTGAAGGAAATGACATTTCAATTTTAAAATAATTTTTTTCTTAATGATTCTCACAATTATAAATGAAGAAGAATTAATTGAAAAGAAACTCATAAAATTGTAAAGGAAACCTCAAATAAATAAATCACCATAAAGATGAGAAAATCATCTCATTTTGTATAAGTTAAAAAAATAGTCCTTCCATATTTTTTATTATGAAAATTTAGAAAGATCCATGTTTATAAAACAAAAATAATCCATTCAAAATGATTTGTAAAATATAAAAGATTAGAAAAAATGAAAATAAAAAATCATCAAAGAGAAGTAAAAATATATGTTGATACAATTTTTTTTATAAAATGGACATTACAATACTGTTTTATGTGAAACATAAAAAAATATAAATTTTAAAAGAATCTCCCTAATAAATATCATATCATTGATGTAATCATTAATAAAATAAATAGATTATGTAAATCAACTTTGAAAACATATAAAATTACTGGAAATAAATAATATTATAATCAAAATAATCATACATGTAATCTTAACAAGGCATAATGAAAGAATTATAATTATAATCCAATGAAGGGAAGTTGAGTTAAGAAATAATTTTCCACTTGTAATTAGTTGAATCATATGAATTATAACAGTAAAAATTATCCAAAGAAACATTAAATATCATGAATATAATGAGATTCAAGAAAGGCTATATCAATGATAATTTTTTACAAAACAAATAAATTAGTTTTGGATATAGAATATATCTCTTATAAATAAAATTAATACGATAAACGATTACCTCATTCTTCCCTATAGTTTTGCATACTTTAACTACCTCATAAATATTTCCTCCATGATGAACCACTTAAAGATCATGGAATTGTTATTCGGGTAATACCAGTAGCACATATACATGGGGAGGGTGGGGAGGAGAGGGTTTGGAATAGATTTGAATATCATTATTTATTTTGGTGTGAAATGGGGTGGTATTTAAATTTTAGGAGGGGTGGTTTTAAGTGAATAAATAATGAATATTTTATATTGAAAGCCTTCCAAATTTGGGATTCATTTATTCCAAAAAGTGGGATGATAAATAATGTTTTTATTTAATTTTATGACCTATAAAAACATCAACCACCAATTTAATTTTGTATTTGTTTAGGTATTTTAATCTTTATATTTTAACATTAAACTACTATATTATTCTACCGATACTGTGGTAAATATATTTTCGACCACAATAATTTTTTTCCCTAAAAATTAAAATTACCATAAAAACTAATTTTAACCTCATTATTTCAAATAAAAAATCCATTTTTTAAAATTTAAGAAACATAAGTTTCAAAATAAAAAAAATAAATAAACTATCAGAAAAAAAAAATTTGGGAAAAAATTTTGTAATCCTTGAAATGTACTTATGAAAAATTTAGATTTAATGACTTTTAAAATGAAATCAATTAAAATATATATTTC
This sequence comes from Viscum album, assembly GCA_963277665.1. Lineage (NCBI taxonomy): Eukaryota > Viridiplantae > Streptophyta > Magnoliopsida > Santalales > Viscaceae > Viscum > Viscum album. Next base: position 153,090,659 of record OY728159.1, read on the forward strand.
TTAAAAGTAATTTAGAAACTTTTAAATAAATATAAAATTATAAAAGGAATTTAAAATATAACCAAAATGAGATATTTATAAATATTGTTATTTATTAATATTCAATGAAATATTAAAAATTTTATAAAATTATAATAAATAATACTAAGATATTTTTTGAAATTATGAATCGAAAAATTATATTAATTTTATCAAATATATTTTATATATGTTTTGAAATTACTTATATTTATTTTCACATAGAAAGAAAAAAATGTTGGGAAAAAACATATGTTTGAAGAAGAAAGCGACTTCACAAATAATTACATTTATATTCTTGAGGAATTAATTAAGTCATTAAAAAAGATCATTCAAAATCATATATTTCATATTATGGATAATAATATCAATCCAAAACAATTTAACTATTATGTAATAATGGCCTTGATAAAATAATAATATTTTGGAGTTCATTAAAGCTTAGAGTTTGGTGAAATTTAAGGTATTCAAGTGATTAAATTTATTTTTAGAAAATATATACAATAAAATATTTGGGTGTTACATTATACCCCCCATAAATTGAATTATCCATTAAAATTTACCTCTCATATAAAATTATATGAGAATCCATCTTTCCAATCACATCTTTAGGTCCCCACGTTGTTTTAATAAGTTGGTGGTTTCACCATAAAACATTAAGCAAATGAGTGGTCTTGTTTCATAGAACACTATCCCTATAGACCAAATTCTCTATTAGTTTATTTTGATAAAAAATATCATAATCCATATGTTCAACCGCTTTGTATATTATATGTGAAGGATTATGTGTGTACTTACACTAGAGAGATAAATAGTTCATATCCTGAAATTGAGAGAGATTCAGTGGAAGCATCCATATATAAGCCTTTGTTATGATATGATTAAGAATTTCAAAAAATTTAATCCTCTCAATTAAAAATTTGACTTTGAATATAAAATGTTGATATTTGAAAATCACTTCATGGGAAAACTAAATTTTAAAAAGGTCCAATAAAATATCCACTTAAAAATTTGGAATGTAAAAGGTGAATATCACCCCAGAACTAGGATTACTTTTGGAGGAATATTTTTTAAAATTGAAAATAACGACATGGAATAGAATTTTAACTATCACGTTTTGATGGATAATGAAAGAGGATATATTAATTAAAAGTCTAATTATAAATAAACCATAAACCAAATGTCTCAAAAAAAATAATTTTTATCATTATAAATAACTATAATAAGATTTTTTTTTCAAAACCACATGAGAAGATATACTCATTTGGTTTCTTCTGATAACTTTGATCTCACTTTTGTTCATGGATTTATCAATTTTTTATTCTTTTATTACTCTATGGAATGATGTTTAAATTTTAATTCATATAAAACAAGTGTATTGTAAAATTCATATTGAGATTACAAGTAATTATTTATGTCTCTAGTTATCATCATAATTAAATGGTTTTCATATTTTATTCAATATGCATAAATTTCAAATGGTTATGTAATAAATTAATTTCTAAAATAATGTCCAATGATTAATAACATCAATTTCATAAATAGTTACCATTATAAACCTTCCAAAAAATATTTATGTCCATAAATTCTGAATGAAGGTTAATAAATTTAAAATATATATATCAATAATCTGAAAAACATGACGTAGTTATTAATTATAATGTAATAGACATGTGAAGAACTTTATCATGTATTCTCTTGAAACATTTTAATATAATGAATTAAAATAAAATATCAGTGAAAAAATTTACTGTTTTAAAAATTAACTATTTTCTTATACGATAAATCCAAAAATTTTGTAAAGTCTTTATATAAACCACATTTTCATCAAATTTCTAATTTGTTCCATGTAAATTAATACTATCATACATCTCTTTATCTGATTATTATCCCTACACCTTTCACGCATTATGGGTTATATTATATGTAATCATGTTTTCTCCAAAAATATCACCTTATGATTATATCACTTTTATTGTCCCTCCACATAATTCAGTATATTCTTTGAAATTATTACTGAAATACATATGTAGAAAATAAATATATATTTCCGTATTTTTATAAAATAATATTTGAATTATATTATATAAATACTTCCTTTATACTACTACTTTCTCATGAAATTAACTTCTATTCATCATCCTATTCCTTAACACTTATTTCCCTTCCCATATTACTTGTAGTCTCAATATAACCATTACTCATTCAATATTGGTTAATTTCTTCATAAATATCCTCCCATGTACTTTGATTTTTAACAAGGCCATAATTTACACACCCAAATCATTTATCTAATGATAATACCTTATAAAGAGAAATATTCTAATCCATTGTGTTAACCAAACTCATTATTTTTTACTTTGTAGTTACTTTATTTATATCCTAATTTCTCAATGTCAAATGATATTACTATTCATTTTAAAAATTCACTTGAGGGTTTCATCCCTTATTATAAACATGTAAGAAACTGAATCTTTTTTTCTCCATGGTATCCATTATCCAAACTATTAGTGTAATATTTCCATATTTTTTTGGGATTCCGAGAGTATTTTTATTTATGAATTATTAATCACATTTAGTGGAAAATAATTTTTTGTAATAACAATGTCATTAACTCCAGTTATCATGCCATTTGACATGTCCTCAGAAATTTTTTTATCACATTCAATGTAAAAGTATTTCATTTTACTTCCCACCATTGACTAAAAAGAATATTAATAGTGTGATAATTTAATATCATACTAGGAAAACAACTTTATCATGGAAAATGACATATAAAATTCGAAAATTTCGATCTTTAAGATGGAAACAGTTTATTCAAGACGGTTTAAAAACTCTTGTATTGTAACCTAACCATATCCTTAGGGTTCTTACTATGGTTTTATCATCTTCATTTCCAATGGTTTTCTAATCCTTTCTTAGAGACAAACTATAATGGACCAATATTTTAATACATATATATTACATATCATTCAATTAATATTTATTATACATATATATAAAACCAATAAACAATTTTATGGGATTAATGTATTTGGAAACAATGAAACAAAAGCAATTGGATTATGATACATTTAAATCTTTTCTCTCTTATTCATTCATAATTAGAAATTTTTTGAGATATCACAGTTAATAAAATTCTTTATATCCTAGGGAAAGGAAATAGAAGAAAATGGTGAGATTAGTTTCTCAATAAGGGTAAATGAGTGAGAAATAAATCATAACAATGACATAAGGTATTAACAACATAAAAATTTACAATTATACCCAACAAAAGGTAGATCATAATCTAAATTAATTGAATAAATTCTCTATTTTATTAGGATATAGATCATAAGAGAATGAAATGGGAATAAAATATGTAATTTTGACATAAAAACAAGAATATAAAACAATCTCATTTAGAGTAAAGGATATTTTACAAGAATATCGATGTGGAATGAGATCGCTGGAAAGACTATAAAAGTAGTCACTGTTTACTCCCTACACTATCATGGTGGATATAGTCCCCTACTGAATAACATTAACTTCCATTTCTAGTAATGTCTTATTAAACCATGTTCACTCTATATTACAATATTGATTTACTAAACTTAGTTAAATCTTTATTCCAATCTTGTCTTATTGAACTATGTTTAGTTCTTATATCAACTAGATCTATCTCGTCATCATTACCCAGTTATTTAGAGGGAGACATAAGTACCATAAATTTTTTTTATAATGTAACCAATATCCATACTTATAATATAACCACCATTATATAATGAAAACCACAGACAAATATATATATATATATATGTACCACAAGAAAAAAATTCATTCATCATTTCATAACACATTTGAGTAAATGAGTTTCATAAATATTTCATCCAAATGTAACTCATGGAAATGAAATGGGTTTCATAAATTTAATTAAATCATAAAATTAAGCAAACCATAAAGATAATAGTAGTTGTATCTTTGAACAATATCCCTAGTATTGATTATATAATATATAATAATATCATCTTAGATAGAATTATTATTAAAATATAACTTAAAAAATCAATAATAAAAATATTTCTATTTTGAAAGAAATTTCGAATAATAAATGAAAAAATTTACATTGAAAATAACTGTAAAATATTATAAAGTAATCATAAAATATTTTTGGAATCACGATTGTGCGAAAATTTTCACAATTAGTAAAAGTTTAATACATTTCTTCTGTATTTGTTTGAATTGTCACAAAGAACCTTGTTTATAAAACTAAAAATCCTTTTAAATGATTTTGGAAAAATAAAAACATAATTTAAAATGAAATTTAAAGATCATAAGAGTGTAGTAAAAAAATTATTGATTTTTTTAGAAAACATGGGAATATATTAAAAATTGTTTTGTAATGGAAACATAAAAAAATTATTTTTTAAATAAATTCCCTTATAAATATCATATCATTTATATGTGAATTAATCAATGGAATAGATAATGTGTATATGATATAAACCCACATAAAAGAGGTATAAGTAGAATATAAGATAATTGAAATTCATCTCACACATAATCTTAACATGTAATAATGAATTAATTAGACGTTTATCCTAATTAATTTCAATTGACTTAGGAAATCCCATGCCACTTGTAATTAGTCCGATCGTATGCACCACAAAATTAATAATTATTAAGTAAAACATTTAATATAATTAATATGATGAGATCAATGATATTATATATCAAATGGTAGTATGGAAACCCAAAATACAAAATAAGTGATAAATAATGCATATATATCAAAGAAGTAAAATTGAGATGTGAAACCCTTACATCACATTTCCAAATAGTTTTTCATACTTAAACATCCTCTTTAATATCACCTCATTGAAGGGACACTTAAGGAACATGAATGTTTTCATTAATATAGACTATTAGATAATAAAAATTCAGAGAGTTAGAAGCATAAGGTTATGTATATATTTGAATAAATTAAAGACATTTTAGAAGAATTGGCGTGGAATTTATACTTGATGAGGTGTAGTTTTAAGTGATTAAAATTGATTATTTAATATTTACTGCCTACCATATTTGATTGGAATTTATTATAATTAATTTGGATTATAATTAAATATTTAATCAAAATTTACTGTCGAGAAATACATCAACCATATGGCTAATGTATTATTTTTTTAGGTATTTTAATTTTTTACCTTTTATCTTTGACCGTCTAAATTATTTTACCTATACTACGATATTTTTTTTTTGATGTGGACTTTTTACTTTTAAAATTTCAAATAAACTTATAATCTGATTTTCAACTCCTTCAACTAAATATAGAATCCATTTTTTAAATTTTAAACCCATATGTTGAAAGGGTACCTTCAAAAATTAAATGATCCAAATGTAATGAAGAACATTTTTTTTGAAAAAAATGTGTTCTAAATCACAAAAATTTACTTATAAAAAAATATTTTAAAATATCATTCAAATATAAATAATTAGATTGTATATATATATATATATTATTTTATTTACCTTGTGGTATGTTATAAAAAATAAAAAATCAATAAAAAATAAATAAAATGAGTGTTTTATAAAAAAATATTTTTTATTACTATTCTTTGATAAATTAAACTTGTCAAAAAAATCAAGAAAACTAATCCTAAGATTATTTTTACATGATGAATGAAAAATTTATTTTCATTTTATCGTATTAATTTACTTAATCTGTAAAATTAATCAAGTTTATCTTCTCATATAATGGAATAAAAAGAACATTTTGAAAAAATATATATTGGAATAAAAAATTTTCTTTACAAAAACTTATGTGAATATTTATAAAGAATTAATTATTAAATAAAAAATTAGTTAGAAAATTATATATTTAATATTTTTTTCAATACTATTCTTATTATCTATATAACTGCTAGTTTATAATTATTGTTTTAAAAGAATAATATTTTGTAGTTCGCTTAATCTCCATGTTTTATGAACTGTATGTTATCGAAGAGATTAACATTATTTTGAAAAAAATAAATATAGTAAAAAAATGGTGGTGTTAAATCATTATTCATAAGAAATAAATCCATTCTTATAAAACATAGTTACTAAAGTTTTAGTTGGTGTTATATATATTTTCATTTAATAACCACGTTTAGTAATGGGATATTAGTACTATAGATATGAAGACCAATGGATAATTGTAGATAATCAATTTGTGTGTGTAAATATTATCTTTTATTAATTAACTAACACTCATGGAATTCAGATGTCGATATGTCAACTCCTTTTACTAATGAAGTGTTGGAATGAGATAATATCAGCATGAGAAATATGATCTGAATTTCCTCACTCTGAGATTACCAAAAATTCATGTGGGTCATAGTTAAGAATATTTAGTTAGCTATTGTGGGTGTGAAGTGTGAACTCATTATGAGTGAAAAATATTCTAATGTAATTGGTGGGTTCTTTAGAATTCAACATGGTTGACTGAGTGAGATTTTATAATAGTGTGATGAATCCTATTAAGGTCATAACAAAGAGATGGTATTTTGTTTTAATAAAATAATGTGAATGGATTGGATGCATATGATTGTAGAGTGAGAGTAAATTAGACTATTCTACACCATAGTGAACTTGGATACTATATGAAATTGTGAAATTTCAGATGAGAAGGATAAATGATTACTATTGGACAGAACACGAGTGTGAGACAAAAAAAAGTATGGGTATCTGATATGGAGGAATGTCAATTGGGACTTAGATGATGTGATGATTAATTGAATTTTAATTTGTATAATGGTACTATAGATAACCCTGATATCTTTAAATCCTGAATCTAGTCTCATGGGATTGATTTAATGAATTATAGGTATGTTTTTCTTGAATGTGAATGATTTTGGGAAGTTCATTGTCTACATATTGGTTATAAAGATGCTCCTATACTGGAAAGTACACAATGTCTTAATATAGGGTAAAAATGTTTATGTATGATATATTATTTGATAAGGATGTCTCATATATAGAATCCAGACCAATAGTGTTTATGGCTTAACATTAATAGATTGATTCTGGTGAGAGAGTTATATCAAATCAATTTACATTATAACCAACCAAATATAAGGTTTAGGAAATATATTTTTCATGTGACTGGGATTATAAAATAACACAACTTTTGAAGATATTTTAATGACATTTAAAATCAAGTGAGTTTTCTAATTATTAAATACGTATGAAGGGGGAAACTATGGATAGTTTATAAGCATGAGATTAATAGGTTAGAATCTATGTGGGTAGAATGTTTGAAATAGTATAGAGCTCTATAAAATCAAGTCCTAACTTTCATGATTGTGTGTTTTAGAAATTTATCAATGATTGGAACAAAATAATTTTTGTGGTGGATTTTATTGGATCCACATTTAATGGTTGTTTATTTTTCAAAGGAAGTTATTACAGTGGATTTTTAAAAAAATAACATTTCATGTGTGATCAATTTTAATGCCATAATAATTGATCTAAGAGTGTTATTCCAGAAATGACCAGTGTTTTTGAGAGATCAAGTTTAGAGTATTTTTTATAAAATATAGTGTTTTCTATTTTAGATGTGGTAATGGAATACTACACTAGTGGGAGTACCAGATATAAAAACTAGAATTTTGTTATCATTTTATGGAGATGAATAGTTGATATGCATGATAAAAAATCATTGGTGGGGAGAAATCTTAAAATGTTGTTTTTAATGTCTCAATTCATGGGGGTGTCAATAGAATTGTGATATGTTTGATATTAATATACTATAGTCATTTAATAAATTGAAATATTTGAATGAAATCGATATGCATTTCATTTTGGTGCTCTCCAATGTTTAAATAGTGGTTTAGTACAAGGTGGGAATTATAGAAAATCCCTAATGATTTAGATTTATAGTTACAATATGAAGTGGTTTTAAAGAAATTTATTCCATCACAATATGGTACAATGTATGGTGCCACTGGTTACATGATGGTGCCCCTAGTGGTGGTATATCACATTTATATAATTTGGGTGGCTAGTGGTAATATACTAGGTACCTATTAGTATGTAAATATTTTTTCAAAAATGGATTGAATCATCATTTTAAGAAAACACTATTTATATTAAGGTATCATGGGTAATCATAAAATTTCATTATGGTTCCACTCTCCCACTTTATTTATCATATATTTTCCCCATTGGTGCATGTCAGTGTGAAATGTTTTGACATGTCGATATGTGTTATGATCTCCAATATTCTCTCATTTTACATATTATTTCCATCATCGATATATTTTGTATGGTTTCAATGAGATATACAATATCATATTTCACTGGATCATGAAAAAATTCAACTTCAATGATGGGGGATTTATGTGAATATGATAAAGGATTGTTGTGAATGATGAATCTGTGGTTTCCTTCGCCATTTTAATAGTGTTCAGTCACTCAATGAATTAATATTTTGATTTGAAATGTTTTGGGATAAATTTATTGATAATTTGGTATGTATTTTTATTTATTGTATCCAAAATTGGTAAATGATAATTTCATAATATGTTTTAATGTCATAGATGAATATTTAATTATTATTACACTATTTACCACTTGTTGAATTTGAGGATGGATAGAATGATTATGAATTATCATAGAAACATCATAAGTAAGTGTTACCTTTTATTATTCCTCACATTATATTCATGTTTAATCTAATTTGTGACATATTGTTGAATCAATTGAGACTATACCACTAAATAAATAAATAAATAATGAATATAGAACTTATGAAGATTTCTATAATCATCTCAGTTATCATTCACAACTCACCACTCTTAGTGAACCCAATTCATAAACAATGCTTGTCAAAAACTATTGACTATTAGATTATGTGTTTGTTTTTAGACCATTAAGATGAGATTAATATGTCATAACAAGAGGTGATATTTTTTTCTATGTGGTGATAATTGAGAAATATAAGTAAAACATGGTATAGTCAAGATTTGAATTGATAATATAAAGATAACATATACATTGATGATATGGTAGTTATTGTTTGATCTGATTCCCCGAACCCATAATGAATCTTTAGAATAAATGACTTTCTTATGTTAATATAAATTATTACTTTGGTTTAAATAATGAAACTCAAATGAAACAATTATAGAGAGAAGGAAAGAATTGAGAAACTATTATTTATTAAAACACTGAAACGTTACTCTATAAAAGGATTTCAAATGACCACAAGTTTTGGAAATAATTATAAAATTTTAAAATAGTTAGGTGACTTAAGTATTTTTATTATTTTAGGTATTCTAGGTATATAACTATTTTATGTATTCCAATTGTTTTGAAAATGAATTAAATATTTCAATGTTAAATCCTTGATTAAATAATGACATAATTTTAGTTAATCATATATTTTAGATTTTGATTTTAAAAATATAATATCAATGATGTTTCTTTTAAAATGGAGATAAATTAATTAAAGCAATGAAATGTTTTAAAGGAAGTTGTATTTTGAAATTTAATGTTTTAAAAAAATAAAAATATATATGAAATAATGACATTTAGAATATAAAAGAATGATTCTATATATATGGAGATTAATATGTCTATTCTATTCTTTTAAGTTTTGTGTTTAATAAATTTTGATAATCGTTTGGGTGAGTACCCACCCAACTAAGGGAAGTCTTCAAGGCCAAGCCCTCAAGGTCTGACTGTCTCACTTTAGTAACTAAATCCAGTGAGGGCACAAACGTAGTGCATCCCGAGTCCTACTCCGGCCCATGTATAGTGCCTGGTTAGGCACGCACATGGGGTTAGGAAGGTTTGGCACAGACACAGGTGATGGCGGACCAAGGCCCGAGGTTGGGGGTCCCATGTGTAAGGACCCCGCAATGTGTTTTTTTGTTTCATCAATGTGAAGGAAATGTGTTTAGTAATATAAGTCCTTCCTGTATCCACTCTTGATTACACGTGGGATGAAATTTTTTAAGGGAAATCTTATTCATGCTGTCCAATCTCAATAAGAGAGATCTAAACAGTCTGATCCAGCATGGTCTTTGAACACCACCACCACACCTTTTTTCCATGATATTCATTAACTGTACGATCTAGACATGGTTGATATCAACCACACATCCCTTTTAAATCTTATGGTTTCTCCATGAAAGTTTGATCAAAACCACAATGTTATCTCAACTGATCATCTGTTTTTAAAATTGTAAAAGTCACCCCAACTGTCTGATTGACCCATGCCCAATATGAACCGTCCGTCTTTTTCCACTTTATATCCCTTTCATTTTCTTCTTCCCCATGCCGCACCAATGGACATCACACTAATTCTACACAGTTTATTTTTTTAACCTGTGAGTCTTTTTATCACTCTCCTCAAATCCACCCCTTTTCGCCTTTCCATAATTCCACTAATGGTTCATTTGTTTAATGAAAACCATGTTGGTGTATCATTCATGTTTCTAATTATATATTTTTATATTATCAAAAGACCGATCCATTTAAAATTTGTGTTGATAATGTTTTCTCTATTGTCGGACTAGTTAGATTCAAATTTCAGTAAGATTAGTTTATATTTTATGATTAAACAATAGTATATATAATATATATAGATAGATTCTATAATCTACTTATATAAACCCATTATGCACACTTGACTGTATGTGGTTTCCTCCACCCAACTCTTCTATGACTTCTTCTCATTTCAACCTTACCATTGAGTTAGGTAAGGGTTTTTTTAGTTTTGTAATATATTAACCCATATATACTCAAATGTGTTTATACCTTTGTATATAAATACCAAATCCATTCTATTTATGTTTTATGAATGATGAATATTTGTATTTAAATTATGTTCTTTACTCCAATAATTCATGTAAGGGTTAATCTAGATTTGTTTTTGTAAAAAAAACCAATATGTACATTTTTTGTATATACAGTTATATGTATATATTTATTGATTTTATTTTTATTCTGATTTAGGTTTTCATATAAATGATTTTAGTAATTATATAATGTTATTCATGTGTATGATACATGTAAGGATTTATCAAACCTTTTTTTGGTTATGCAAATCCCATGTATACACCATCTGTATATACTGTTTTATATAATCTTCAAATCATTATCTATTTTGGGGGTTTCAAGTATTTATTATATGTAATTAAATAAGGTTTTGATGTAAATAATACTTTTACAGGAGTTTACTAATAGTGGTTTTTGATTTTTAAATCTTACACACACATGCATATATATATATGATGATACAATTTGAATATATATATGCAAATAGTTCATAATCATAACATTATTATGTTTCATTTCATAAGAAATTATTTTTAAATATGATCCATATCCTTATATGTATTCTTTTAATTTTGATTATTAAATCCACATGTATATATATATAACTACTACAAATACATACATGCATGTCTTGTTTCATTTTAAGATGATTTAATGGTATTAATCTTTTTTTGATTTTGTGTTTTGAATGTTATAACTAGATTTATTCAAAATGATTAATACAATACACATGTCATCATATCAATAGTTAATTAAGAATGGTTAGTTTGAATAGAAATACAAGTGTTTATATTTTTACATACATTACAATTTTAATCAACCCTCGAATTTGGTGTTCCAAATATATTTCCTAATTGATTATACGATCACAAATACAATTTTATATTAGGAAACAATAACAAAACCCAGTTTTGTTATTGTCTGCCTAATGATTTTAAAAGAGGTCATTGTCTTGTTACTATAATTAAAATTACATCCATGTATCTCAATTAATAATTTTATAATAAATGGTTGGAATTATCTTTTATTTAATATACATATATATACATGCATAAGTACATGCAGCGAAGTGTGTTTAATTATTTTCTTATGCATGAATTTGTCTCATGGAATGAATTTTTTACATTTATCAATATTATATTTTAACTCGTGATGAATCTGCTATAATGAATACTATTAATTATTAATGATTATGATGGACACCCCCATTTACCAGTGTATGGTTTGATCATGAATCAAAACTATCTTAAATTAAAAAAACATGTACTTTTGTATATTTAATGTTTACATACAAAATAAATGGTTTTTTAATTTAATAGTTATTATTTTATGTGAATACCCATGAAAAATACAGATTAATGTTTACATTTATTTCATGACTCACTTTGTTTATGAATATAAATATTAACTACCAAATGAAATTTATCTCATTTGATGATTTATAGATTATGAATTAAATTATTTAAATTTATATGGGAAACATTGAATATGAGACATAATTGAACAATTCAAATTTGTATGGGACACTTTAAATAAGAGAAATCATTTAATTATTAAAATTTTATGAACACTTTGAATAAGAGACATAATTTAATTGTTCAATGTGGTATGAGACACTTTAAATAGAAGACATAATTTAATAAATTAATGTGGTATGGGAAAATATTATTTAAAGACTTATTAGAAAAATTAAGAAAGCATAAGACTTCTTATGTGATGGGTGAGCCCTGTTATAGCCTCTTTATACATCGGTAGGTCTCATGAGAAAATCTATGTCATGGAACAAGTACATGATAGAATGATTATGTACGGTCAAGGCCCAAATCCTTGACATAATTTTATAATTGGCCCATATTATGAATATCCTAATTATGTGATTAATATTTAACCATCCATGTGATTATTCGACTAGTAGAATATCATTTATTAAGTATGTTTCAGTACTAATAATTTTAATAAATTCCATGGGATGATGATGTATAAACATAGAAAGTTATTTATAAATAATGTGTAGCATCTATTCTTTAAACATTGATACGGAAGTTAGAAATACATATATCATTTCATGAATTTCATTTTAACTGTTATAAATATTATGATATTTTTTCTTATGAAATTCCATGAAAGTATTATTACATATTTTTATTTTTACCTGAAACCATGCATTCCACCCTTAATTTAGTTTGATCAACTCCTAAATTATATTCATCAATCCAAATTTTTTTTACACGTATGTGTACTATGAAATGTGTTTTAGACTTTAAATAAATATATAAATTCTTGTATATGAGATTTTCCAAAAAGTGATTTTAAGTAAATTTTGAAAAAATGATGACGACGAGATATAAGAAATGTACTTTATTTTATGAAATTATTTTATGTATGTATTCTTATTTTAAAGGAATATTATTTAAAATATCTTTATTAATTATCTTTAAAACACCTTACTGAGCCTTCTTGTACCCACCCTACATTTTTAATCTATTTTTATATGTTTAGTAGATTTGTTATCATTGAGTTATTCTATGTGGAGGTCGCATTATGAATCTTATCTTGTATTGTTTTGTTGAAATTTATCAGTTGTATCTGGTTTCCCAAAACCTAGAATTGAATGATCCTCGTTGATTAGATGTGATGTGTAATTTTATTATAATCTTTTATAAAACAAAATAAAAATACACACCATGTATTAGGCACCGACTCAATGATTCCAGGGTCAGGGCTTTACATTTGGTTATAGTGTAGTGTCTAGGTAATCATGAAAAAATAGAAAAAAATTACTATTCTATCTAAGCTTTCTTGAGTAGAAATTTTCTTAATGTATTCTGATGGAAGATAAGAGAACACCAATAAATATTTTGTCTCTACCTATTGAGGCATTGGAATCCATAATTTTAGAATAATATTTAGATGAAATTAAGCCCTTTGGGAACATTCCATTGTAATTCAAACATCTTTACCACATATTTGACACTCCTAGTATACTTAACCTACATTGAGGATCATGTATTTTTTATTTCCCCATGGTGCATGCTCAACCCCCATTCAATGCACGTTGAAGAAATTACTTTTGGGGCCTTTTTAAATTATTCACCCTAGCCAATAGTTATCTATGCATGGGGGTTTCCATAAATCCTCAAGTGAGGGTGACCTCTGTATGACATATATTTATCAAATCTTGTCTTACGGTCTTTATAATCAAGTTTGAGACTTTGAAATTCTTAAGGTCAATCCTTTTTATTCATTTTACTGACATCATGTCCATAACGAGGTCTCCCAACATTACCCCCATCATGCCATTCTCTCTAGATACTATAGATATGTATATGAGTTTGACATATGTTTCTAATGCTGCATCTGGACTAGAGAAATCAAGGAATATGAAAAATTATTTGCAATTCAATTAACCGAACGAAACAGGGAAAATAGCCACCTCGGTGGAACTGGTGAAGGTATAAATTAATAGTTCTCTCATTATTTCTTTAAAAAACAGCATAATTAAGATGATTATGTAGGGACATCAGGGAGGATTTCAGATGTTCTATGTTAGTGTTTTGCGTGGGTATAATGGAATTGTGGGGGAACAATTCCTTTGAGTGGTTGGGGGGGTGGATAATGTGACACCCTGCACCCATAATGTAACATTGTAATAAATGAAGTTCTTGTATGAATCTAATGTTTTAATATAAATTATTATTTTCATGCCAATAATGACACTCAAATAAAACAAATTATATATAGAAGAAATAAATTGAGACAATTTTATTTTTTAAAACACAAAAACATTACCTTGTAAAAGGCTTTTAGGTGACCGTTGGTTTTGTTAACGGTCATAAACTTTTATAATCATTTGGAATTATAAGTATTTTTCATTAATTTATATATTATAAGTATATAAATATTATAATTATTTCATTTTTTTAAAAAATGATTTAAATATTTCATTGTTATATCCTTGATTAAATAATGACATAGTTTTAATTAAAGGTATATTTTATATTTGGATTTTAAAAATATTATAAACATTATGTTTCTTTTAAAACGAATTTAAATTTATAAAAGCAATGACATGTTTTAAAATATATTTTGTTAATTTAATTTTTAAAAACTAAAAATGAAAACAAATATATGAAATAATGTAATTTAGAATAGAATTATTGATTTTATATATATGTAGATTAATATGTATATTATATTCTTTTAAAATTTGTGTTTTACAAATTTTGATAAATATTTGGGTGTATACCCACCCAACTATGGGCTGCCTTGAAGGTGAAGCCCTCAAGGTCTGAGTGAGCAAGTAACTTTGGTAATTGAAACCTGACAGAGCATCTGCATAGCGCTTGTGGAGTCGTGCTTTAGCCCATGTGTAGGTCCAAGTTAGGTGTGCATTGGGGGTGATGTTGGTTATGAACTGATATGGTTGAGGGTGGGATAAGGCCAGTCCTGTGTGTAAGGACCCCACAATGTGTGTGTGTGTGTGTGTTTGTGTCATCATATTGAAGGGAGTAGTGTTGTGTAATACAAGGTGGTCCCTAAACCGCTCCCATTTCGTTCTAAGATTGATTTTTTTTTATTAAAGATCTAATCCAGGATGTCATATCTCACCATGTGAGATCTCAATCGTCCAATCCATTATTTACATAGAACTCCACCACTGATCTTTTATGTAGTGATGTTCATCAACTATATGATCTAGACGCATTTGATATTGACTTCACATACGGTTTAAATCTCACTGATTCTGCATGACTGTTTGATCAAATCCACATTGTTATCTCAATCGTTCATCAGTTTTTAAAACCAGAGAAGTCACCACAACCATTCAATCGACCCATGACCTATCTAATCTGTCCATATTTTTCACCTTATTTACCCTTTCTTCTTATTCTTACTTACACCACACTAGTGGAATCCACCCACCTCCACTATTTATCCCTTAACATGTTAGTCATTCCATCCATCCCATCATACCCAATAATTTTTTCCTTTCCACATGTCCACCAAGGGTGCATTATTATAACGCTAACCCCATTAGTATATCATACAAGTTTTACATATTATATATATGTGTGTGTATCTATATATATTATCAAATGAACGATCCATTTAAAATTTGCATTTATTATGAATTTTTTTTTCATTATTAGTAGTTAGATTAGGATTTCATTAAGTTGTGTTGTTTATATATTTTTATTGAACTATAGTATATATAAAATATATAAAAACAACTTCTATAGATCACATACATAAACATTTTTTTACACTTTACGCTATGGGTTCCACCTCACAACTCTTCTTCGACATCTTCTCGTTTCAACCTCACCTTTGAGTTAGGTAAGGGGTTTTTTGGTTTTGTGTTTTATTAACCCATATATAATTATATTTTTATATACATTTATATATAAATACCAATATTATTCTGTTTATATTTTTAAAATGACGAATATTTGAAATTAAATGGTTTTCGTTATTCATATAATTCTTATAAGGTTTAATCATGATTTTTTTTGATATTCAAAAACCCATTCATACACTCTGTGTATATATATAGTTATATGTATATATATATATTTTATTTATAATCTGATTTAGGTTTTAATATAATTGATATTAGTAATTAAAAAATGTTTTTATCATTATGATACTTATAATGATTTTTCAATCAATCTTTGGGTATTTCAAATCAAATGTATACACCTTGTGTATTTACAATTTTATATAATCTTCAAATCCTAATATATATTTGGGTTTTCAAGTGTTGACTATCACTAATTAACTGAGTTTTTGATGAAAATAATACTTGTAAAGGGGTTAACTAAGATTGGTTTTTTAGTTGATAAACTAATATATATATACATGTAGATACAATGTATATATATATATAAATATTTTGTTATCCTAATTCAATTTATTAATAAATTAAATATTAAATGTGATTCATATCCTTATAATTATTCTTTAATTATTATTTCAAAACCTACATGTATATGTAAAGGTACAGAAAATAAATATATGCATGACTTATTTCATTTTAAGAAGTTTTTTGGTATTAACCTTGTTGTGATTTTGTGGTTTGAAAGTAATATTTTGATTTGTTCAAAATGTTTAATACAATACACATGTGATCATATCAATAGATAATCAAGCCTAGTTTCTTTGCAAAGAAATTTAAGTGTTTATATTTCTACATGTTTTATATTTTCAATCAACCCTTGAATTGGATGTTTTCAATATATGTCTTAATTGATTATAAGATCACAAATAAAGTTTTACATTGGAAGACAATAAAAAAAACATGTTTTAATTGTGTTCCTAATGATTTTAAATTAGGTCATCACCTTTTTATTATAATTAACATTACATTCTTGCATCTCAATTAATAATTTTAGAATAAATGGTTGGAAATATCTTTTTCTTAACTCACATATACATACATGCATAACCACAAGCAATGAAGTCTGTTTAATTATAGTCATATGCATGAATATCTCACAAGAAATGAATATTTTACATTTAATAAATATATTTTTTAACTCTTGTAGAAACATCCATAATCAATATTATTGCTTTTTAATATTTATAATGGAGACCCGCATTTACCATTTTATGGTTTGAAGAAGAATGATAACAATATTAAATTAAAAAACATATACTATTGTATATTAAATGTTTTCATACATGAAACAAGGATTTTTAATTTAATAGATATTATTTTATCTGATAAACCATTCAAATTTATTATTAATTCTTACATTTAATGCATGACACTCTTTATTTATTAATATATATAGTAATTGAAAAATGAAATTTATATCTTATGTTAATTTATGTATTATGAGTTTAATTATTCAAAGTGTAATGGGACACTTTGAATAGGATAAATAATTTAATTATTCAAATTTTTAAGGAGCAATTTGTATAAGAGACCTAATTTAATTATTTAATGTGGTATGGGACACTTTTATTAAAATACATAATTTAATAAATCATTGTTGTATGTAAAACATTGATTTAATGAGTCATTATACATAGAGGAATGCATATGACTTATTATGTGATCGAATAGGCCTACTATATCCTCTTGATGTACTAGAATGTTTGATTATAAAAACCGTGTCACAACACGAGGCCCTGACAGAATGATTATTTATGGTCCCAGAATGATGCCTCGAAAAAATGTTATGATATTACAAGATTATGCCTTCCCTCATTATGTGATTAATATTTTAACAACCATGTGATTAGCTGACTAGTTGAATATCCATGGTTAAGAATCATTTACTTATGAAAATACTAATAAATTTACATGGAATGATGATTTATATTAATTGAATGTCATTTATAAAGAAAGTGTAGATTCTATTTTCAGAACATTGATACAGAAGTTAGAAATACATCTGTCATTTCATGAATTTGATTTTATGTGTTATGTTAATTATGATATTATTTCTTGTGCAATATTAAGAAAACATTATTATATGTGTTAATTTTTTCCTTAACCCATTCATTCCACCCTTAATTTTGTTTGATCACCTCTTGACTTATATAATACATTCCATACATATTTATACAAGTATACGAACTCTAAATTGTGTTCCATCCTTCAAATAAATATATAAATTCGTTTGTATGATATTTACCCAAAAATTAATTCAATTATCTTTTGAAAAAATGATGATGGTGTGCTATAAGTAATTTTTTTTCTTATAAGAAAATTTCTTATGTAATTATAATTATTTAAAAGGGATATTATTTAGATGGATTTTATTAATTATATTTTAAACCCCTTAATGTCAATTATTTTTTTCACCCTATGTTTGTAATCTATTTTTATAGGTTTAGTAGATTGGTCATCGTTGATTTGTTATATGTGGAGGATATATTTTGAAGTTTATCCTATAAAATTTTGAAGAAATTTATCATTTTATATGGTTTTACAGAACCCAGACCAAGAAGATCCATTTTGATGATATGTGACGTGTAATTTTATTAGAATCTTTTATAAAAGATGTAAAAGTACAAACCATGTTTTAGGGACCGATTCCAGGATTCTAGGGTTAGGGGCATATATATGAGGGATAAATGATCAATTTTTAAGATAGTGTTGTAAGATTTTTAACTGGTAATTACATAAGGAATATGGTATTGGGTTGGGAAATTACATGTGATTACAATATTATCCTATCATTTATATAAATTTATTATAAATAATGATTGAATAAAGGATGAATATGGTAATACAAAACTAGATATTTGAATAACAATTTAAAGGTTAGTAAAGTATAATAATAAAATTTCATGGGATAATATAGGTGTTAGGTGAATCTACCAATCTAGAATTATGAGGATCATATTCTATAAGGATAATTAAAAAAAATTAAATTAAATATCCATGCTTCAAGTTGGATGAATATTTTTACACATGTATGAAATTAAAATTTTATTCTAAACTCAATAACATGATGAGTATTGGATATGAGACTCTACCATACCAAAAATAAATTAACTTATTAGTATATTTGTAGGCCTGCAATAAAATCCATATAGATGAATTTTTTAAACACTTATCTGATGAATTTTTGAGGTTAAACCTAGGCCATCTTTGATTTTTGTGATGATGAATTTTCCAACCCACCACTATAATAAGACGTCCTTGGATTCAAATACATACATACTAGCACATTGAAATGTGTAATATTTTTTAATGATAAATCCATAGCTGTAGGAATACATTATTTATTAATGTTTTGGAATTTAAATCCAACTGACTATCTAATGTCAAATAATGTTTCTTGAATAATTACAGTGGATTTAGGAACAACGAGGAACCATATTTTATAATTCATGGGTTTTATATTAACTTTATATCACAATATACATGTATAAATATAATATGGATTATATTATGGGATTATTGGTGGATTAATGTCGATTTTTATACCCACTATTATAACATGCATCTTGGTGGATATGTATACATCATGTCTAATTTATAGTAATTAGAAAGGTCCCATTGAAATTAGTTGAGCTAGAAAACCTCGATTCATATATAGAGATAGTACCTAAGTGAGGAAAATCCATATAACAGTATCTTATTGTATTTATTTTGTTTCTTATTATAATATTAGATATATGATCAACCAACTCGGTTGTATCATTCCTGATGCATGAATTAAATGATATGACATGGAAATATTATGTTATTGAGTGATGTATAATATTTAATATCATTTATATTATTATATTCATACATATAATAATAGGTATGTTCTTATTTATAGATGTTGGTGATATTGGTTTTTATTTTATTGTTAAGATATCATCCGGCTAGTCCCTATACCGTTCGGATAAGCTCATCACCTTTGGTCAAAACAACCTGACATATGATAAGACACCTTGATGTCATTTAACAACCTGAATAATTTCAATGAATGAATTTTATGTTAATAAAGTTATAATTTAGATTAGCCCAGATTTATCACTAATCCAATGGGACATGATGTAGAGGACCGGTTGATTAAAATTTAATAGGTAAACTAGTTTGTGCTATTATGTAAAGGATTCTCATTTTTTCATGAAAAAATTGATAAAGGGTGGCTCAGAAATAGATTTACATTAAGTAAAATATATTAAAAAAATAAAAAAGTAATCAATAATTTGGGTAAATTTTTATTTCATAATTTTATATTTATGGAAATGTTTCTCCTATATGACTGGCCTACAATTTTAAATGTGATCATTGTTTAATAGTGGATCAATATGGGTATGCGATGTATTCTAATGATTCTTTACTATTATAATATTTTTTTTTGAGAATTGATGTTACGATAATGATGCTATCAACTATTTGGGTCACTAAGTATCAGACCAATGGTGCTTTTTTTGGGACCACCAAGATAATATGTAAAACCCGAGTCATACTTAAATGGGTTATAATGTGGTTTATTAAGTAAATAGGCTTTATTTTTAAACCCGACCAATTATTAAATTTCTTTTTCATGTTAAAATGAACAATAATTTAATATCTTAAACTATAAATGAAATAAATTTGAATGTAAGTTTTTATGTAATGTAAATCATATAAGAACCAAAGGATTTCTATGTATTTCACCAAAACAAGACTGTGTACTAGATGTATACACATAGAGATGTCTTAATATAATTTACATACACTATAAAACAATATTTATATATATATATATTGACATATGAGAAGTATATATTCACCAAAAATCATTTTTATTATAATATTATTATAGATGGAGAACTATCTCACAATGATCAATTCTTCTCCCTTCCTCTACAAACACTACTTTATATAATTTATTGATCCGTTAATACACATATATAACTATATAAAATTAGTATAAATAACTTATATTTTATATATAATCATGGAATTGATGTGATTAATAGGTTCCCCCAACTATTTTACCCTGTTTTCATCATTCAAATATAAACTCCACCATACGATATGGGTTATTATTTTAAATATTATTAACAATTTAAAAAAATCAATTTCTTATTTCAAGGGAGAAGATTACATGTTTTTATTAATTATGGAATTATCAATGTTATCATATATTTCATCTTCCCTTTTTTACATCGCTAGATACATTATAAATATTATAGAATATCTATTTTTTATATATTTTAAAAAATAATTGGCCCCATATAACTTTTTTCCATATACTATAACAACTAATTAATGTATAATCAATAGTAGGACATAACATCAATGGATAATATTTTATCATTTCATCATTCCATATGGAATCATGATTATAATGTACATGTTACATGAATAACTTCCCATTAAATTGATAAAATTCTTTAGACAAATATATCTCTTTTTTATAATGACTCATTCATTAATATAAAATATTGATTCAAATAATTTTTAATGAATATATTTTAAATATTCAATGTAAAATAATCTGTATAAAATTTTATCACTGACCAAATTTATCATAGTGAAATTTTAATCTAAAAATAGAGAAAAATTTTCTTTGTAAATATATATCTACCTTATTAAAGTTAGTTTTTTTTAATTTACATGATATTTTATTATAAAAATATTCCTTGATTGTTTCTAAGTAAAAAACAATTGGATTTTTGTTCAACAATTTTACTCTAAAAACCATGGTCCTAAAATATTTATATATGAATATTTCCCATTTCTAAAATTTCATATTAATATCCCCCAAACATAATTATGTGATTTCTATTATAATATGTAATGGTCTAATTATATCTTTTTCTATCTTTAAATAAATATTCTTGTCGAATGACCTATACTCAGAATCACACTAGGGGAATCTTTTTTAATTTTTTCATCAAAATTGTTCTCATCGATGATAATAATTTCATCAATCCTTATTTTAATGAGGGACCCCACTAGTCTTTAATATTTTAATTTTCATCTATCATGATGTATTTCCATTAGAATTTTTTTTAATAATTCAGATGAACCACATACATAAATATGATTATAATTTCATGACCTAGATCACTCACATGAAACTCAATGACATGGCACCACAATTTATTAGGGGCACCTGCACACACACAAAATGAATCTAACTATTATTGAGAGAATATTATCAATATTAAAAAATATAATATTAATATTAGTACCATGAATAAAAATGAATAACCAATTTTGTTCTCGAAAATATAATATAATTATATGTATTTGAATTATATCCAAAAGAAGCTAAACCAAAATAACATACACGACGCCATAAAGTATCAATATTGTAGACAAAAAGTCATAAATACCAATAGATTTCACATATAGATGATCAAATGAATAATAATAATAATAATAATAATAATAATAATAATATAAATATATGGATCAAAAACAAACATAAACAGTCACCTCTATCTTATCTTTAATATCGATATATATACTTCTTCTAAATCCCATGTGCATCTTATGCTCTGACTGGTATACTGTAAGAAAGAGCTGTATGCACACTATAATCCACATGATTGGGGTGAGAAGTACATCTTTGTAGGTCTCGGATAAATTAACCTAAAATATGAAATAATATAAAAGAGTACTCATTGAGAAAATAAATTAAAAATTTTATGAAAAACAAGAATACATGTCTCATCATCATGTCATAACCAGGCCACAAAACACCTTATTATTCCTTAAAATTCCTATAATAAAGAATATACACATCATTTAATAAAACTAACCTTACAATATTACTAAGTGGTGGGCCTCATAAATTTTTTTAACAAGTATTGGTCTCATATCCCATATTATTCCACAACTTAAAACACCACCCTCTCACTTATGGTAATGTATATACCTCATATTAGACAACAAAACTATGCACACACACTAGTCAGCTTTGTTGGGTCTCATTTCCATATACTAGAATATTACCCTATCATATAGGGACCTCCATTCCATCACTATCTCAATCAAGATGATACATAATATAAAGTGTCATAATATATCACATCAACCACTCCCCTCTCACTCTAGGTGGGTCTTACAATCACATTGTGGACCAATGACCTCCCACTCAATGTGGTATATTACAGTCTCTATTACTCATGGTGAGTATTCATACTAATTCCCATTCCATATAAAATTAAAATCTCCCCTCTCACTTTGTTTTCATCCTATAATCAAATCATAGAAATAATACCCTCTCACTTAGGGTCGAAGTATCTTTCAATTCAAGGAGTGTCCTCACAAAATGCATTATGATCAACCACAAGATCTTATCTAGGTATAAAATAAATTAGATCAATATAGCTATTCCAAAATACACAAAATTAGCTTCATGGTCATGAACCACCTATTGGTTAACCTCTTACAAAATTCATATGTCACATACCCATATCAAAACCCAGCACTTTTCACTCATGAATTATCTATTCACTATAATACATATCACATCACCCAACTATCCTAACTAGATATTTCCTCAAGGTCATCCTTACATCCCAAGAATAATTTTACAAACTCATATTTTACACATATTGCTCATGAAGGATTCTATAGGGCTTATTTAAACGAACTTAGTCTCTATGAAGTATCACAACTTCGTATTCATCACCTCATACTTGATTCCCCCACCAAAATCCAGATCCTTAATTTAAATGGACATGCTAAGATATTCCCACTGACTATCCATTAACAAATAATTTTGTGTCTAAATGATAATTCAAGCCACAACCCATATTGGGTTTCCACAACAAACTTCTACTAAGTGATAACTCAATACAAATTACCATAAGGAAACATCCTCATAACATATTACCATGAATAATAGGATTTATCATGGTAATATAATAAGATGTTGGCACTAACCACCCTTTAGTGGGTATCTCAACCATTCAACAAAAAATGTTCATTTCAATAATCATCCAAAGGCCTCAACCTCCTACCATTGATATATTAGTGCGAGGATATCCGTTATGGGCTACCATACTCATCTAGTGACCAAATTCCTATCCCAGTACCCTCATATATTGAACTAAAAAACCCTCCCATGTGTAAAGTAGTCCATAGAAACTACATCCACTAACTACATAATAAATTTACCACTCTAAGACAATGATCCAATGAGTTATCCCACTTGTTTACCAAGGAAACTCTCAATCCCTTTCAAATTTAATTAACACTATATTATTATACAATCACACACAATCATAAAAACAAACATATAAAGTTTAATATCATAAGGGGAACTTGTTCGATATATTCCATAAATCCTTCATTCCTATGATACATATAGGATATAACTTATAGTATGATATGTATGTTGTAGGAAGAACCATAGGGGTAACCAAGGAATCTCGAATTCAATTTGATTGGGTATAAAGTAAGTGTGATATGCTGATATCATCACATTTTTATTTTGATAAATTGTTTTATATGATTAATATGGAGTTAAAATTATAGGAAAGTAATTCTCAGACACTTATTCCATGTTATATACTATTAAAAAATATATAATTAATTCATTTACATGTTCATTACACAACTAAAGTGTTACAAACCATTATACTACATTTTAATTATTTATTAATTATTCATTCATTATTAAATTCACGTAGATCAAGGATTGTCCTTGTAGAATTTATATATAGGAAAAACCATAATGTAATTTCCCAAGATTTAAGTATATATATATATATTCTCTAAATTAATATTGTGAATATATAATTTTCCCTAATAATACTCAAACTATAATGAGTTGTAATATATTTGATTAAAGTTTTCAATAAATTGATAAGAATAACAAAACCAAAAGTAAATAATAATATTTTGACAAATTAAAAAATATCATTTTTAGGATATATAAATAATTTTATTTAATATTGAAATAAATTATACATTTTAAAATAATTGTTCAATGTATTAAAAAATACTATCGAAAAATTTAAATTTTTATTATTATAATATATTGTCTTTTGATATATTAATTTATATATTATAATTTTTAAATTATAAATTATAATGAAATGATGTTGAAGATGAATAATGTTTAATAAGGATATATTTTAAATAATAATTGTTTTTCATTATATTAATACATTTATTTTAAAATATAAATTCATAAATTTTAGAATTTTTTATTTAGCATATTATCATAATTTTTTATTTTCATGTTTAATAAACGAAAAATATGAATATTTTAGTTTTTAATAATTTATTTTTTGTTGAATTTTGATAAATTCAGTTTTTACTAAATCACAGTGTATATGATTATATAATGAAGTAAATATAATAAAAAAACATAGAAAATAATTTTTTGGAACAAATAAAAAATAATGTAGAAAAAAAATAAATTTCAGAAATTAACATGAATATAAAAAAACAATGCATACCAATTAAAATAATTTTTCCCAATATAGAAAAAAACTGTATTTTATTTTAATAAAATAATTTCCAGTAAAATTATATTTTGACTTTATTTGAAATAAAAATAAAACATATTTATTTGATGAAAAAGAAATTAATATCATTGAAATCTAAAACATTGATAATTCTATCCTACAGGTACATTTTATGCTCAATAATTCACTTACATAAAAATTAGTTTAAGGCGTTACATGCATGTATTTTTAAATTATTATTTATTAAGTATTGAAATATTATTTTATAAAAGTTATTCAAAAAAGGGAATATTTATGTAAAACTTAATTAATAATTTCTATTTAAATTTTAGTCCTTAAATGTAAATTACATATGTTAAAATTAGTTACCATGATAAAACTACAACCGTTAAAAATGAAAATACTAAGTATAAAGGGAATAATCACATACTTAAAAAAAAATTAAAAACGAATAGTTGTGTTATTATTGAATATATAAAATAATCCACACAATAAATTTTATTTTACCATCTTTTTGAAATGGAAAACATGCACTCTCTTTATATTAATTAGATATGTTTGTGAAATTAATTCACCAATTGTAAAAGGGGTCTCTCATCCCCCTTCAAATCCACTCCCATATTTCTTTTTACTATTAAAACTATGACTTATTTTCCTTCAACTATAATCCTTTTTTACTTACATTTGATGATTGTTAAAATAATTTATCATAGTCCCCCAATTTCTAAGGAATCCTCCAAGGGAAAAATCATTTCATGGACATGAGTTCAAATTTTTTTTCTATCCTCTATTTTTTAATAAATTAATATCACAAATATAATTTTATTATTAACATATATTTTTAAATTTATTTATTTTATATCTAATTTTATGATTATTTGGAAACCAAAACTAACCAATTTTCCCTTTTTTCATTAAGGAAAAAAAATATAATTTATGTATGTGTAGGATACCTTAATAAGGCAATGTATCTCATTTTCCAATTAGTCTGTTATTAATTTATAATTACTCTAAAAATAAGATTAATAAATTTTAAAATATATATATAATATAACATTATTTCAATAAAAATGATATTATTCCAAATTAAACCAATTTCACATTCATAATCATCCATTTTTTATGGTATGTTCATATATAGGACAATCTATCCATATAAACATTTCTATAAAATAATATCATTGGAAAAAATGAGAATTTAATTAATTTTGACATATTTTATAAATAATTAAATAATTATTTTTATTTTTGGTTTTAATTTTGAGTCAAAAAATATGATCAGTAATTAAGATACAACCATACGTTTGTTAAAAATCACTGAAACATTCTTGTCACCAATTTTTTCTACATTAACCAGAACTAAATATCTAATATAATAAAATTATAGATTTTTGTTAAAAAATAAGACAT
The DNA here is from genome assembly GCA_963277665.1 of Viscum album. Classification (NCBI taxonomy): domain Eukaryota; kingdom Viridiplantae; phylum Streptophyta; class Magnoliopsida; order Santalales; family Viscaceae; genus Viscum; species Viscum album. The sequence goes on from OY728159.1 coordinate 153,117,764, forward strand.
AAATTTTAGATCCTTATATGGTACATTAATGAGAAAATTTGGGATAATAATAAATATAACACAACTATTATGAAACATGTTTTAAACAGTCACGATTACTCACACCCAATATTGATATTATTTAACAACTCACTAATATACATGTTGTGTATAAATATACCTTGTTTTTATAAAATAATATAGATAATAATAATTTTTTATGAATTATATTATGATAGATAATTTTGTTATATAATATAATAAATCACTTTAGGAGAATTTAAAATTATGATAGGGAATTATTTGTACCATTTTGAAATCCATGAGAACTATTTGATATTTCCCTCCATAATTTATTTTATATGGTGTGATTAATAACTATTTATTTGATTTTTAATATATATATAATTCATGGGGTTTAATTGTCTATAAAATATCTTATTAGTAAATGGATTTCAATTTAAAAGGTGTAAAATTTATAATTTTTATTAAAAAAAATCAACTACCTTCATTGATTTATAATTCATCTTGTTGAATTTCATTTTTAGAATAATATATTTTTCAAACAAAGAATTTATTTTCGAGTAAATTTTCTTCATATCTATGGAAGTGACTCTATTGATTAAAATTTCATTACTCAATGAATTTACTAGATATGAAATGTGTATCACTATTGATAGTATTTCCCATCCTCATTAACGACACTTTCCCCTCCTTGTCCATAATTTCTTGTCATGCCAATGTTATCCTTTTTATATAGAAAAACAATTATGTGTTATCTTAGTTAAAATTCATATTAACCATTATATTTTCTAAATATAAAATTTTTTTCTCTATTAAATCATTGTATTTTTAATTATCTTATTAGAAAATATTTAAAATTTATTCTATCCTTTTATAATCACTTTTTTTATATTTCACTGCATAATTATTTTGAGTATATCTATTTCATTTAAATGATCTATGACTAAGTATTCTTTTTAAAAAATTTATTGATTTAAAATTATTTCAAATCACTTTCTGAAACATTTTACCCTATTATATGATTTCATTATATATGTATCATTTTAATATAATTTTTGTTTATAAAATGTTTCTATTCACAATTTTGTATCCATTATATATTTTTAAAGAATCTAATATTAATGATATTTTTTAAATGAAATAGTTTTGAAAATGTATATATTTATTTTTTGAAACTTTTATTTATTTCTTAGGGCACTATAAATTAAATAATAATTTTAAATTTTAAATTTATAAAAAATTTACACTTCACAATTTTTGAAACCTTTATGTCTTTTTGAAGTCTTCATTACTGAAGATTATTTTTTTAAAGTAAAAATTTTCAACATTATTTCTATTAACCTTTTGGAATCCATTATTTACTTTCTAAGGACTCAATATTTTTTACTTATTTCCAAATTGTTATTTAAAAAATGGGATATTTTATATTTCACAAAATTCATCTATTTGAAAATGAATTTTCAATGCAACTCATAACTTTATTAATTACAACTATGTAAAAATATTTTATTACAAAACTATTTTTTTATTAAACTACCATATCTAAATGAATTATTTCATAGGATGTTAGTTTTCATTAATCACCTTATAATTTATTTTAGGAAATACAATTGTTAGATTATTGAATTTATGGTATCAAAAATTTATGTCTTTGAGATGAATTTTTGGGATACTATCTAGAAATGTTGTGCAACCCATTTTTCATTACAAGGGTCATTAATGAGGTGATTCATTTTTTTTAAATTAGAAAACATATGTATGGATGATTAATGTGAATGGTAGTAAATATATATATATATATATCTCCCAAATATGCATTAGCATCTAATGAAACAATAACAGGATTCATGTATTGATGCTCATTCCACCATGGGAAATTAGATTTTATTTATGGTGCACTATATTTAAGGGAAACTAGATGTTATTATTGTTACTCTATTTGTATTATCATGAATATAATCTTTATACAATATTTTTATGAAAATAAGGAAGTGATTAATAGTAAACTATATTTATTGGAATCAGTATCAGATTCATTATCCGCTATGTATTTTCGAATATGGATGTGATGCCTTATTTTTTATAATGATGGGAAATGAGAAGTGTTTCATGTTACACTATGTTTATAGTAATAAGGGTGAGATGAGTTATCCAATATTTTTAATGGAATCTGGTAGTGATTGAAATTCCACTTTGTTTATGAGAATTAGGTAGTGATGCATGTTTAACAATTTTATGGGGAATTGGAAGTGTTTCCCAAAACACTATTTTATGATTACTCTGGCTTTGTTAGTACCATAGTTTTCGGTAATTAATCCCTTAAATGAAATTTAATATTTTTATACCTATGATTAATATCCATGTATCATGTTTATTGTATTATTTTCTCACTCTTATGCCAATATTTTATGTTTTTTATTTTAAAATAAAATCTATTGATATCATATATTTTGGAACAGTATTTATAAAATTTTATGCTAATGAGATATTTATCCAAAATTAATGTTTTACAATTTTCTTATGATCTATCCCTTTATTAAATTTATATATTTTTTACATTATGAAGTGTTTGATCTCACCTATTTGTTAGGTTTCCATTTCTGAGATTATGAATATGGGTATAACATTTTAGAAGTTGATAAGAGAGTCGATTATGGTTAGATTATATAGATATTTTAGAAAGACGCATAAAATTATTTGGTTATGATGTAGAATATCCAGAAAAATTATCCTTTTTGTTAGGATGATGTGATTATTTTGTGTCCTAATGCTTAATTTTTTCTATTATTTTAAAATATATATAGGTTCATTTAACATTGTATCAATTTCGATGTTTTAAAAAAGTACTTTTAACAGTATATCATGGAGTGTTGGTTTAGGTTTTTACAGTTCTTATGAAAGAATGATTATATATTTTTTATAGTATTATTATTTAACTTATGGAGTAAGAAAAGTGCCCTTTACGGAACACCATACATATAAGTGTAACCGATGTCTATATATTTAAGATAATATCCATAAGATTCATTAAAGTATTGAATGTATAGTTCTTGATTATCCACTAAAAGAGGAAATTATAATTTTTTATAATATAATATTCATGTTATTCAATGTTAGTAAACATTTTTACTATTTTATTTTACATTTTGAACTTATTTTCTTAAAATCATTGTAATTACTTATTAAAATGGACTATAACATGGTACATTTTTGAACACGTCTTTAAACACCCAATAGTATTGATTTCAGTGTCATATTTTATTTTCAGTTATCCAATGATATTTTTTAAATTAAATATTTCTAATGCAATTAACGATTCAATTGGAAATATGATCAAATAGGGAATTGAACCAAGGACATTTCGAGCAAAGTGAACTAGAAAAAAACCTAATAAAATGACTGTACAAAACATTATCCATGTCCACTGATGATAAAATTTAAACTGATGATAGTGAAATTCATGGGGAACATTCAATTCTATATTTTCCTTATCCAATTATGATTTTTAATAGACTTCCATGTGGCCCATGTTGAAGATGAAAATATGGGCCATATTATGTGGCCCAGAAAAAAAACCAACCATTTCAAAATCAAAAACTAAACAAAAACTCAAATTGGGATAATATTATAAAATAAATTAGGAAAATTTGGGGAATAAATTTCATATTCTATGAATAAACCAAAATTAGCCATATAGAATCTCATTTTTGAACTTTTGTTTGGTAGATGAAAACAAGAACAAATTTTTTCAAGGGTGGAAAAGTATTCTCTTACATTAAAATTCCACCCACCTAGGCCTACAAAAATTAATTTGGGTGGATTTTTCAAGTTTAAGATGGACCCGATTATTAATAAATTTATATTTAATGAACTAGTGTTGGAGTATTTAATTTGAAGTTTGGTATATTTTCAATGTAATGTTATGCCTTGATTGTGTTGTCTTATGTTTTTGATTCAGATGTATATTATTGTAATTCACCCTTTATTATTAATAAAAATTATTCTCATTATCAATTTATTTTATTTTTGTTACCATATTGATTAAATTTTATTAATGTGTTAATTTAATTACTCATCGAAGTCATAAATCATTTATAATATAGTAGAGTGTTCATTATTTCATTTTTTTCACTTCTTCAATTTTGACCTTATGAGTCTAATCGACTCTTCCGTTGAAAGAATAATACCAATAGATGGGAAAACCTATATTTTCATTGATCTAATAAAGTATAAATGTTATATATTGGATGTTTTTTATCACACTATTTTTTTTAATAATTTATTTTAATTGAGTTTTTTATTAAATGATTTTATATCTTCACATTATTTATTGATGTTTATTTCCCCATATTTCATGTGATAATAAGATACTTCATATATGAGTTATTAGGGAAATGACCCTATCAATGTATACAATATTATCATGTTTATGTGAAGGTGAAAAAATAGTAAATGACATGTTGAGTTGATTTCATTGAATAAATCATTCTCTTGTAAATGAAATTGAAATATTTTTAAAATAATTTCATTGAATCCATTCATTGTAATTACATAGGATCGACAATTTCATGTAAATAAAATTCAATTAGGTTTTTTATTATTCCTTTTAACCATCTTAAAATAACAAACTATCACAAATTTATAGACAAAGACAATAAAATGTATTCTTGTCTCAAGGCTACATCTTTGGTCTCTATGGATTCGACCCCTAAATTTACTATAATTACCTTTTCAAACTATAGGGAAAATTTTTGTGAGACCAAAATATAGAACCATTGATAAGGACCTATGTAAGTTATCTTAGAAAATCACATATTTTTCTCACCCACTAATCTATTCTCACACCTGATTTCACTCCCACAGAAAGACATTTTAACAATTAGATATATGGGAATATTCTTCCCAATATGACTACCCCACACCATGTTTGTTATGTAATGACTGTCTTGGATTATATTGGTGTAAAAATTAGCAACGCAATAAATAGTAATGTTTAAAAATATATGCATCAAAATACTTTCTATCCTAAAATGAGTTTTAATTATTACAACGCCAATATGAAATCCTCCTATCCAATTCCAAAAACTAATGTTCCTATTTAATATTCCATTTGTCTTTACCCTTTTTCCAACTTCATCCACAAAAATTAGTTGAAAAACAATGTAAACAAATATAGATAGTGAATTCAGAGGATTCAACCTTGAATGTAGAACAAAAAATCTCTAAAACATTAATTGATCCCAAAACCACCCATATTTTATCTTTCACAATATTGAAAGAAGAATATTATTACACACAAACCTCTCATAAAGAAATATGAATTTCTAATTTTTCTAAGAGTTATAAAACTAAATAAAAACCTAAAATATTGATTCCCAAATCACTTTAGGATTCAAATTAAATGAATAATATGGATTAAAAATTTTAAACCCTGATAAATCAGTACAGAAAAATGAGGTCAATTGGTTTGGTAAAAGTAAATCTATACTTGGGGAACCTGATGGAACTATTAATGAGTGTTTCAATAAGTGGAAATTAATTTTTTTAATTCATAGGGGGAATCATATATCCTTTTATTTAATATATTTTGTATGTTTCTAATAATTATTTTTTAAGGCCACCCCTTAATAGAACCATTAGAATAACAAAACAATTAGAGCCCATATGCATTCATTACAATAATCAATCTAATTAGGTGGTTGAATATTCTACTCCAAAGGGTCAAATTATTTTGAGAAATATTTATAAAGAAATAAAGTAAAATTTAATGTTCAAACCTTTGTCTGAAATAGTTAGGATACCATAACTTGAACATATGTAAATTCTATCCACCCTCTTTTTTTCATTGATTGGGGATAACCAAAACTGTTCAATTTTAATTATTTATTATCTTGGTACCAATAAAATTGGAATGATACTTGATATATTTTGAAAGACTACAAAATAAAAATTATCCCCCATTTCAGATATTCCTTGTATTTAAACATTAATTATAGAATACAATTTTAATTTCTAAATATTGAGTTGATATGAATCATGTAGATGTGTTTAAAAATATTTTCTACAAAATGATGAAAGTTGGTATTGGGTAATTTCGGGGGGGGGGGGGGGGTTGGGGGTCTAATTTGAGATATCAAAATTTTAAAAAGTTATTTCCTGGAGTATTTCTGGATTCTGCAATGATTTCATTTCATTTTTTAGGTTTTTATATTGTCAAGGTAAACCCCTTGGGGACCTTATTTTGATATAATGTTTCTTGTTTATGAGATTCGACGGTTGAAGTTGATTAATTTTTTCAAATTAAACAAATGCCTTTAAGAATTAAAAACTAACCTTCAATAATCCCTGATGAGTTTACATGTGACATAAATCCAAAGTGACCAATTTATCCTAAACATCTGAGAAACCTCAAACTATGTGAATTCATTCAATGATATTTATTTTAAAATTTTATTTAGGAAGTACCCTTATCTTCTATGACCCCTTATGAAATTTATTTTTTTCAAACACTATGGACAGTTGATTTTTATGTTTGGGAGAAAAGAAAAAGGAAAAACATTTCTTGTGCCAAAGAATTTTTTTTGATCATAAATGGAAGAAAAAAATGTCTCTAACCATGACCATGATAATACACATATCAAACATTAAAAATAAATATCAAATAATTTTTCATACCTCCTGTATAATATTACTGCATTTTGTGTTCATGAGAATTAATTTTAAAAATTGTGGATGACTAATTTAATTTTTCACAAATTATATTTTCATCAATTAGAAAAAATTTCACAGTAAACATCCTTTCAATTATATGGTATTAGGTGGACTTATTGGGGCCCCTCTATAAATAAAATAGTCTTGGTATTCATTTTATTTTTTAAATGATTATTAAAACAAGAAGAAAATACGTGTAAAAATGTATAACTAAAAAAACAAAACATTTATGTGTACAGAAACTAATTAAACAAATGTGTCAATATTAAAAACTATATATCATGAATATATAGTTTTATATCCCATTGTTTTGTGTTTTATCTCTATTTGTAGTAATTTGAATTCATTTTTTATTGATTTAACTTTAGATGACGCTTAAGTATGTATGATTCATTTGGTTCCCTATAGTCTTTGAGCTAGTGTGACGTCGACAATGTCCTATTTTAAGGATTTACTTGACTGATTGAAATTTCAATAACCATGGAGAAAACATGAATAATCATCTATATTTTAAAATTTCATCCCACCAAGTGCTTCTATATTTTTCAATTAAATAAAAATGAACCACAAGTATATTTTGATGTATAACACATAAACAATTTTAACTGAAATTTTTTGAAATACATTAATGAATTTAAAAAAAGGCTTAAAATTGATCTTGGGATATTATTATGAAATTATATCATGTTAAATTATTATTATGGGTTCCATAATTGTTCTATATGAGGTATTTTAGAAAAGGAAAATCCATTTCAAATTTTTTAGATAATTTTTTCTCTTGACTAGAAAAAAAACATTCATGTGAGATTATTACCTAAAAAAGGATAATATTCACTATTTATTTTTTTATATTCATTTGATTCAATGTTTATAAAAATGTATACTAGTTAAATTTACAAATCTATTTTTTCATAGCATATTTATAATCACGAATTAAAAGTCCATTTTACATGGTACATTTTTTAAGACATCCTGAAAAACATATTGGTATTGATTTTATTTTTATATTATATCTTCATGTCTACCATTATATTAGGAACAATAAAACTTTATATAGCTGTTGTGGAAACAATTCAAATGAAGACCCAAGATGTCCTTGGACCAGGAATTGTCTTGGAAAAGTGAACTAGATTACAACCCAATAAAATATCATTAGTAGACATGATCAAATACCAAAGATTCTAAAATGGTAAATGAAGATAGAGTATATAATTGGAAAATTTTAATTTAGCAGTATCCAGAGCTAATTCTGATGTTTTAATGGAGTTCTAGGTGGCCCATTTTGAAGATGAAAATATAGATCAGATTCAGTATCCTAGAAAGCAACCCACCATTTCATTCATATCTCCAATACACAAAATCCAATTTAGATGAAATTTTATAGGATTTTACGAGAAATTAGGGTTTCAATTTATTTTTCTATGTCCCGAAAAAATTATTTCATCTAGAAGATACCTTTATTCCTACTATTTAGTGGATTAATGATGCCTCAAATTTTTCTCATGTTTGGAAAAGTTTTCTATCCATTAACACTCCACCGACCTAGGACTACAAAAATTAACTTCAGTGACATTAAATAATAGAGGTCAGACCCAGGGAATGAAAAATTCATTTTTAAGAAGTGTTATTAGAGTATTTAAAGGAAAGTATTGTATATATTCATTGTAAGGATATGTTTCGATTATATTGTCATATGTTTTTCGTCAACACGTAAGTTATTATAATTACCAATATATTATTTATACAAAAAATCATGAAATCATTCACAAAATAGTGGAGAGTTCAATATATCATTATTTTTTACTTCTCCAATCCTCCCTCAGGAGTCTGCAACCCACACATGTTGATTGCATATCATCAATGATTCACTAAAAGTTTTATGGGTTGATCCAAGGGAGTTTAAATGGAATTTATTGGATGTTATTTATCACTTTATGATGATTAATAATTAATTTTAAATGTGTTGTTCCTTTAGAGATTTTATATCTTCCTCTTGATTATTAAATTTTATCACCACACTTTTCATGTACTAATAAGTTCAATTTCACAGCAGTTCTCATGAAAATTTTCCTTTATGTTTTTATGTGATTAACATGTGTATGTGAAGTATTTAACCATTCATGTTATGATTTTAGTTTATTTAATTGAATGAATCCTTCTCTAGTTATTTTAATTTAAATAATATAAAATGAAATTCATCCAATCAATCACTTGTAATAACCTTGGATCAACCCTTTATCATAAATTTAATTCAATTAGGTATCTTAGTATTTATATAAAAAATATATTAAATTCCAATGTTTTCCTATTCATCGACAAAATCTATAAAATATATGATTGTCTCAATGTTAACTCTTCGATCCCACTAGATTCGACCACAATTTTAATACAACAACCACTTCTATATGTAAAGGAAATCTTTGAGGGTTCAATTCTCCTAGAAATAAAATACATATTTGGATAATGGGAAGTTGATACGACTATGAAATAGAATCACCAAGGAGTTAACAAAATTAAAATTGTTATTTGTGTATATAATTCATGTTATTTATTGTATAGAATGAGTGTGCCTAAAATTTCACACGTAGATAGAAACCTATGTGGGATACTATTTTCCTAGTCACATTATATTTAGAAATTAAAATAATATATTTAAATATATTTTAATACGACAATATGTAAGGTTAGGGAACCACATAGGAAAATTAATATATATAACCTAGTTCAAATTGAAGGCATGATAGGTGGGTCTAACCATATCATTATTGAACTCAATGTATCATATATTTAAAAGAAGGTTTCTTGGTGAAATAAATTTTAAGACTATGTTCCCAATTTATATAATAATTTACTATAATTTGACTTGAAATAATTATATCATTTTTTGTTGTAGTATTTGGATGGAAATATGATTCTGAAAATGATTTCATGAATGGTGTGGCCCTATAAACACATAATGAATAGTATTTTGGATAATTGTTTTCCCAGTCTTATGGAAGATTTTAATTTGGATATCTTAAGATAATATAAATAATGAGTCTCTCATGGATCCTTTTTCTTCTGCCCTTAGTTAACGATTTTTAAAATTTTAAGGATATATATTATTTGAGGTTAGGGGGGATATAATGCCCTGATATTTGGGAATATATTTCTAAATTAATAATATTTTAACCTATTATTCCACACACAACATTGAAATAAAATGAGATTTTATATATTTGACGAAAATTATCAAAAAAATTATACAAATAAAAATATATCATCAATATTTAATGATAATAACATATTAAAATGTATCAAATTTGAAGGATATATAATAATTATGATCGAATATTTAGAAGGATGTTTTATTATCTTATACCTAATTAAATTATTAATAAATTAAATTGATAATTTTCAAAATATTATTCACAAAATATATAACCATTAAATATATTAATTATTATATTACAATTATTGAAATTATAAATATGTTTGAAATAATATTGAGAATATGTTATGATTTTGAATCCTATTATTCAATTAAAGCATTATTTATATATATTATGAATGTTCATTTAAAAGTAAAATTTATAAATTATAGATTTTTAATTTTAAACAATTAAATTTAAATTTTAATTCTAAATATCTATAATAGACTATGCTCAATTTATTTTATTTTTCTATATTATATTTTTAGGAAAACAAAGAAATATATAGTTTTTACATAATTATAGAGTTTATGATAATATTAGAATGTAATAATATGATAAAAAATATAAAACTTTTCTAATGATAATTTTTTTTAATAATTAAACTATACATTTCAAAAACAAAATTATGGGTTCTCTATCTATAAATGGCCCATGGATCTAATCAAAGATCATTAAAGGACCATCAAGAATTTCATATGGACTGGTTCCATTAATTAATGCAAGGGGATTGTTGTGGCATAGAGGGAATGTATTAAGACAGTTGATATGTTGGGATTATGTATAAAATATTTGGGTATCCTTAATGAGGATTTGCTCAGCAAGTTTGCTTGGAATTTGTTCACCTCTAATGATAACTCAATGGAATTTATCTCAGCTAGGCTTATCCCCAAGCATCTGAATGGATATTCTTACCATATTTTTTCCTCTTTATGGACTACTCTAAAATCCACCTTTAATAAGTGAATGCTCTCTATCAGGTGGTTTGTTTGTATGGATTCCCCATTGAATGCATAGTGGAATCCCTGGTTGTATATTCCAATAAAGAAAGATGTGGATATACCACCTTCCGTGAGGCACACTTCAATTACTGATATTCAAGAAGCATCTATGGCCACCTATGACATCCTTCCCGATCAGATTGAAGCTGATATTCAGTGCTACATGTATATTGACAGAGACACCCTCATATGGAATCTGGGTGTCACAGGTTATCTAACCACTCAAGCCCATTATCTTTACATCTGTGATGGGCATATTACCACCCCCATTGGCTCTTGGTATTCTGTAACTATTTCATTCCTCCCTCTAATTTTCTTCTACTTTGGAAAATATGGAAAGGCAGGTTCCATGTGCCGAATCTTCTCAAGAAGGCTAAAATTCACCTTTCATCTGCCTACCCACTAAGTTTTGCAGCTGATGAATCGATTGAGCATATTTCTCTTTTTCTATGTTTTTTCATGAATATTTTAGAGTTATATCCAAGACATAATAGGATTTCGGCTGCAGTTGCAGAGCTTGGAGGGCTGTCTGGCCTCTATTGATGCTGCACAATGTAGTAAGCAGATTGGGAACATCCTTCTGGTTGCAGTAGCGGCATCTTGTGGCTTCATCTAGAAGATCCTGAATGCTTTGGTGTTTGAGGATGTTAAACCTACCTTTCAGGCTGGTGTGAGGTCTATACAAAAGGCTGTGTGTAATGCTTCCATAGTGCAGGATGGATGCATGAATAATAACTTTGATGATCTTGTTATCTTAAAGAGTTTTGGTCTTTATGGCAGGATTAAAAAGCTGATGGTTTTGAAGTCAATGAGATGGATTCCTCCAATTCCATCTGGGGTGTAAGTCAATGTTGATGGGGCGACCTCTTGCACACCTGGGCATTCGGGTTGTGGTTGTGTCTTCCGCACCTATCAGGGCTTCGTTAAGGGTTGTTTTTATCACTATATTGGACAGGGCAATGCCATTGAAGTGGAGTTATGGGTGCTGATCAAGGCGAATACTTATTCGGCACATCATGGTTGGCATTTTCATTCATTGGAATCAAGACTTAATGGTGGCTGTTGATCTTCTTAGACATCAGTTTAATGATGTTCCATGGGTGATGTTACCTTCTTGGATTGAGTGTTTGGAACTTCTTGGTGGTCTCATTCTTGACGTGACACATGTTTACAACGAGGCTAATCTAGTTTATGATGCCTAGTCAATGAAATCTATTGTGGAATCTTCTTCTGATTGGTCATTTCATATTCCTGCTTGTTTCACACATCTTGTTGAGGTAGATGCGAGTGGAACGTTTTTTACTAGGTTATATAAACCTCCATTGTAATGCTGACTGTCTTTTCATTTTTTAATAATATTTGGTACGAGTGAGCTTGACATGCTCCTAGGCCTTTTGAGTATAATATTTTCCTGTAAAATAAACTCATAATTTAATTTATTTTAATTAATTATTTGTTGAATTAATTTATTTTTTGGACCATTATATAATTAAAATAAATTTTTTCTTATATTATATACCAATTTATTTCATATAAAGTGAAAACATTAATTAATGTATTTTTTAGACTATGTTTCAGATTAAAGGTATTCTATTTAAAGATGGTTTTTATTGATTAAATGCGCTAATGAAGAAATCTATCCTTATCACTCATGGATATTTTTTTTATAATGTAAATTTAATAAATTTAATATTTATATTCAATTTTTCTAATAATTACCATTTAATTATTAGACATTAAAAGTAAATTATTTATTTATAAAATAGTTTCCACAAGAAAACTAAAATTAGTAAAACAAATCATCATCAAAATAATGGGAATAAAAATATTATGTGAAAGTGAATGGATGATGTATTATAGATCATAACATACCCCTCACCCTATTATTTTCCATATTTTTTAGTCTTTTTTATATTAGAAACATTTAATCATTTTATATAATGCATGAATATTAAAAAAACCATTCTAAAAAAATTTTAAAAGGGGACAGTCACCACCCCTTCAAGACCATTTTAAAATATTTGTTTTCTCCTGAAAATATAAACTTTTCCTTCATTTAGAATCCAATTTTACATAATTTATATTATTTTTACATCAATTTATCTTATGCCCATTATTTTCATGGTTTCCTCTACGAGAAAACTCATGTCCTCTACACGAATACTATCTTTTTCTAATATTTTTTATATTCTGTCATACTTTTGAAATAATAATTTTATCAAAAATATATAAAAAATCATTTTTTTACAAAATTTCATTATTCTATTGGAATAAATGTAAATTATCTTTCGAATTATCCATTTATAAAAATGAAAACATCATTTTTGTGTGTTCCGAATACCACCTCTATGATGTATCCTATCCCATTTTTGTTTAGTTTTTATTATTATAATATAATCACTAGTTAAATATGATTTATAACATAAAATTTGAAAAATAATATTATTACAGTTCTTTAATAATGATATTATACAAAAAAGAATCCAACTCCATAATCATAATCATCCATTAATTGTCAAATGATCATATTTGGGTCGTCCTATCAAAATACTTGAGAAAATATATAATATAAAATCAAGGATAAACAATATTACATAAAAATGATGTTATATGATATAAATAAGTATTAATTGAAATTATTTTGGTCATTTAATATTGAATTAAATATTAAACCAACAAATTATGATACAATCATTCATTTTTAAATATCACTGAAACCTGATTGTTTCTAATTTTAATTATATGAACTATAAATTCATCTAACTTATAATAAATTTATAACTATATTAACCACAATGAAAAAAAATTATTATATAATTTATAATTTACTAAATATTAAATTTTACATAATAATGAATAACAACACCACAATTGTGAAGATAGTTTAAAGTAATCAAGATTACACACACATGAGATTTAAAATAGATAATAACAAAGTGATATACATGTAGAGAATTATTAAAAAATTAATTTATTAATTTGTATAAATATGAATAATGTTTTGAAATAGTTGATAATGATATTAATATTTGTTATATATGTGTTTCCAGAATTAATGTTGAGGTTACGAATGATGGTAAGGGTTTCTTTTTCCCAATTTCCATTCAACTAGGTATGTGTAATACTATACACCAATGTTTGTTTTATATGATATAATTATTGAATAAGGATTAATTTTACCATATTATTTCAATTTTAGTGTCTTGAATATTCATATTATTTTCTTTATTTAAATTTAATTTTATTCAATAGATACTAATTTTGTGAGGTTTTTTTTGAACTCATACTCAATTATTGAATTTTATTGTTCCTTCTTGAATTTATTTTTTAAAATAATGGATTCCTCTTCTATAAGACATTATTTAATAGTTATTTATCTTAATATCAGTTTCAAATGTAATTTATTATATCAAATAACCATCCATGATGATTTTCATCCCCACAAAATGTATATCATTATAGAGAATATTTTCCATTATCTTCAACAACGAGTTCCCCTAGATGTCTATATTTACCTTCCAAAATAATGTTACAAATTTAATGTGAAAAAACAAATAATATTCTACAATATTTGAAAATTATATTTCTAATCTTCCATTTTAAAAGGATGTTTTATTATTGTTTTTATGATGCATGATTTGAAACAAATGTATTTCCAAATTTAGAAAAGGTTTCACAACCTTTCAAAATGAAATGTTTTATATCACAGTTCATATTTACTTTAGTACCCAATATATCATTACAAGGATATTTTTTGTTTTTCATTTTTCATAAGTATGTTCTTCAAGTAATTCACTAAAATTTTTTGAAACCATTATGAAATATTGAAGGATATATTATTAAAAAATATTTTTAAAAGTAAATGTTTTAAAAAATATTTCATATCACAATTTTGATACTATTATGTCTTATTCAAGGATCCATTTTTGATGATTATTTTTAAAAGTTAAGGTTTTTAAAAATTTACATATTACCTTCTTGAAAAATTTATGTATTTTTTAATGGTATATTTTTGAATAATATATTTAAATGTACGTGTTCTTTAAAAATTTCACTTTATCATTTATAAAACATTATTTCTATTTCATGGATCCATTATTAAATATATATTTAAAAGTAATAGTTTTGAAAATATTGTCATGTCTCATTTTTCTAATATTTATATATTTTCTATGGATTAATTATTAATATTTCCATCTAATTAATAATTTTGAAAATATATTCATTTAAATTTATCAAAAGTAACGTTTTGTAAAATTATTTTTCAATGTGACCAATAACTTTATCACTCATGAAAAAGTTAAAACCATTTTCTTCAAAAAAAATTCTAAATACATTAAAATATATAAATTACATATTTCTTTAGATGATATTTTAAATGAATCACCCTATTATTTTTCTTAATAAGTTATATTTTTGGGTGATTTATTTTTTGATATCAATCATTTAAATTTTTTAGGTCAATTTTGGTGATACAATTAAGAAATGTTCTCAGACTCACATATCATTCAATGGCTTCATTATTATATGATTAATGATTTTTTAATGTGCAACAAAAATATAAAGATGATTTATGGGTGGGGTAATGTACATATGTAAAACACATTGGTTAATGATTTAGATTTCATGGGATGATTATGTGAATATTGTATTGATGCCCTCTCTACTATAAGAATAATGAATTGATGCGTCCTCCACTTTTTTAATGAAATTAGGAAGTGAATCATAATTTATAATGTATATGGTAATTGGGAAGGGATTTATGCTCAATTATGTTATTAGGATTTAATATGTGATTCTTGATCCATAGTATTCATATGTATCAGTACGTGAAGATAACGCTAATATGTTTAAGGGAATCTGTAAGTGATTCCTGATGTACTGTGTTTATGGGAATGAATAAGTGATTCATTCTATATTATGTTTGTGGTAATTAGGATGCGATATATACTCCACTATGATTATAATTATTAGGCATTCATTCAATCACTACTATGTTTGTAGTACCCCCAGTTTGAAGTATGTGGCCTTTGTGTATGCATATTTATGTGTTTAAAGTGCATAGGATCAATTGGGAAGAGGATGGGAGAGTTGGAATGGTTTTAGATGAGTTTGGAGGCTTTTAAAGGGGTGCACGGTTTGAGCACGGTTAGTGGAAACCGTGTGGGTTCTCTAATAAACCTTGCAAGGGAGACAATAGGATTCGCACGGCCTATGCATGGTTTTACAAACCATGCAAGGAAACTGTGCAGACCCTTGCTCTCTAGGTAGTATTGCGTGCACGGGTAGCGCATAGTTTTCCAAATCGTGTGGGTTAACCATGCAGCCACATAAAAACAGGGTTTTAAAACCCAGCCTCACTCGGGCTTGCCCCATTCCACTCAAATCTTCCTCCCACTCGAGCCTCACTCAGGATTTTTAGTTCTCAAGGGCTGGAGGGGCTCTCCCCCTCGGTTTGGAAGCGTTTTGAAGGGGTTTCTTGGTGGTTTGAAGGCGATTTCTCCCGGGTAAGTGTCTCCTCATGTTTCCCTTGTGTTTTCCTCTAGATCTACATCCCTCTCTTTCGTGGTTTTCTAGATCTACACTTGTTGTATGTATATCTAAGATTTTGGTTGCCTTGGATGTTAATATTAAGGATGGTGGATGTTTGTGAAAGGGATCTAGAGAGGTTTTGGTGGTGCGTTTTCCGGATTTGAGGCACGGTTGTTCGTGGGTCGAATTAGCAGGAACCTTAAAGTTAGGTGGCTTCTCTCTCGACTCCACTTGGTCAGAGAAAATGGTTTTGGTTATAATTAATTTTTGGTGCTAGAAATTTATTGTGTTTGGATGTGACAATTTGGTTGGAAATCCATTTGGGGATTTTGGTGAAAAAGTGGGTTGTATAGTGAAATTTTATTCTTATGATTTTTAAAATGGAGATTTTGAAATGGGATTCTATGGTTGATTTGTGAAAATGATTGATGGAAATGGTTTTCAATAAAAGGGTTGTTTTATTGAAATGTTGTTTGGTAAGGAAAATGGTTTTCAATAAATGGGTGATTTATTGAAGTGGATTGATACACAATGGAATTGGTTGATTGCATGTTGTTGTGACCTTGTGGGGGGGGGGCTTATATGCTTGGCATGGAATTGTTTTGAATGTTGTGTGGAAGTGGAGATAAGTACCACTATAAAAATTGGGTGTATAGTGGACGGAAGGGCCACCATCAAGGATAAATGTATGGGAAGTGCCGCTTGGTGTGAATGGGTGAACGGGTTGGACAGAATCTCCTATGTTGGGTTTTTATGGTTGTTTTGTTGGGCATTGCTTTGAAAGATGGAATTGTGGTGCTATGTGTAAATGTTGGAATGGTTTGTGGCTTGTTTGTTTAGATTTCCCTTAGTGGTTTAGTTTGGGTGAAATGTCTTGGTAAGGGTGTGGTTGGCTTATGGTAATTGTAGCACTTGTGATTATTTTAAATAAACTCTTTTATAAAAATTTACTAACAGTTTTATCCTAGCGGGGTGTGTGGGTAATTCATTTGGGGAAAACCTATTGTGTTTTAGTTATCACCCTCTTCTTTGGAACGATGGTGTTTTTGCAGATATTGAGTATCGCGACGCGGGAAAATGTAAGGCATCTCCATCATTTAGTGGTGCAATGTGATTTCTTGGTGGAGCATGGAGCTTGTTGTGGAGCTGTGGTGGTGTCATGGTTCATAGTGTTTGTTGTTTGGTTTCTTCTTGTACTCTGATGTGATGTAGACATGTATGGTTGAATTGGTTTTGGGTTGTACTATAGTGCAACTTGATAGTGTTTTGGGAATTCATGTGGGAACGTTTCATTGACATGCATCATATAGTGGTGGATAATGGACATTTTGTTTGGTTTCTTCTTAAGGGAAAATCATTCCCCAATTTGATCATGAAACTCTCATAATTTATTTCCAGACTTCCACCTCATGGGAATGTTTCTTAAGGCCAACTATCAATCACCACCTCCTCAAGCCAATGAGGTAAGGGTGAGGTGTTACAAATGTTATCAGTGTGTTCATTCCTTTGGAGATGATTATCGGATTTGGTGTTGACATTCGTTGATGTATATTATTTTAGTCTGGATGGTAGCAAGTGGTAGCCTTTTAAAACATGTAATTTATAGCATAAAAGGATGTAGCTATCCCTTTTATACAGAAATTCAAGTAACTAGGGAGTTGGGTACATAAGTGTTTTGGAGACACTTATAGGCATTGGAAATCTCATTATCGTGGGAGTAGACAAGGAGATGTGTATGGCATATATGGTAAAAATAACTTCCCTCTAGGATGCATATTTCATTGGGGTATAATGATTTATGGGATAAATTTAGAAACGGTTTTACAAATGTGTGTAATTATAATGTGAATAAATATGTTATTTTTAAAATGATATGGTTTTAAAAAATGTTGAAACATGGCCAATGTGGAAAATGTGAACTTGTGGATAGCCTTGTGAGATAGTGTCTTGTAATGTGATTTGAAATGGGATTTCATGACGTCTATGGAAGGGAGACTCATGGTTGTTTTTTTTCTATTGATAGAAATGGAACTGGGTAGGCCTCATAGAGACCAACTGGAGGAGGATGGTGAGAATGTGGTAGCACATGAGCCTCAGGTGAACATGTAGATAGTGAAAAGAATAGTGAATGCTTTCCAAGATGTGGAAAGTGGAAATAAAATGGATTAATCAAGGAATGTGGATCATGCGGTTCGGTTTCAAAAGTAGAATCCACCAATCTTCAAGGGTGATTCAGAGCAGAAGAGGGAAGAAGCATGGTTGAATAGAATGAACAAGAACATGGAGTTCTTGGGAACAATGATAGAGTTAAAAGTGAAGGTGGCCACGTATAAGTTGGAAGATATTTCCCTTTAGTGGTGGGAGTTGGTAGTCCAGGCGGGGATGGACCAGGGTATGATGTGGGAAGGATTTGAGGAATTGTTCAACAAACAATTCTACCCACATAAATTCAGAATTCAGCGCATGACTGATTTCTTCAGTTTGAAGCAAGAGCTTATGTCAGTGACGGAGTATGCATCAATGTTTATGAACTTACTGTGATTTTTATCCGAGGTGGCAGGTAGCACGTCGTTGATGGCAAGGATCTTTGAAGCGGGGTTATGGAAAGAAATCCATTCAAAGATAGCGGTGGTGTGTATAGATGATTACACATAGATAGTGAATAGAGCCTTGGTGGATGAGTGGGATCTGTTGGGAACTCCGGGCATAGGAAGCATGGTGGTACCCATGGGGAATAGTGGGAACTCTAACGCTGGGTTCAAGCAGAGGTGGAAAACTTATTCCCAGGGAGAGAATATGGAATATACCCAACAGAAAGATTGGTGAATCTTCCTCCAAACCTGCAGAGCAAACTATGATGTTTTTAGTGTGGTTCTACGAGCCACATAAAGCGAGATTGTATGGCACAACCTCAAGCATATCATAATTGTAAGCAGATGGGGCATCTACAGGGTTATTGTTGGAATGCTATGATGTCGGGTACACGTGATACTTCTCAGGGATCACAAACAACGTATACATTGACGGAATGGGGACAAAAACACACCCCGCAGCGACATGGTAAAGTGGGTCATTTTGATTCTCAAAATACCACGATGCCTCAGCATGACAATAAAGAGTAGAGTGTGGCAAGAAAACATGTGTTTGGAGCTGATCAGGTTGTGGTGGATGACAAGTCGAGACCATCCACGGTGCGAGGTACTGTTTTTTATATTCTTCTTTGATGAAAGTGCTATTTGATATGTGTGATTCACAATCTTTTATTGTTGGTTGTGTGGTTGATTTGTTGGGTTTAAGGGTACAAATGATTCCCTCAGTTTCGGAACATCAAACTCCTCTGGGTTGAAGAGAGTGTCGAGACATCCTGTGTAGAGCATGTTGTATCATTTAGGGCGAGGTAGAGAAAGTGTAGAATTTCGCAATGCTTGAGATTTATGGGTATGATGTAATCCTGGGAATGGATTGGCTGGTGGAATTTAAGTCTCACATTGACTGTGATGTGTGAATAGTGGGTTTTTTGACATATGATGGTTTTAGAAATCTGTTTAGAGGAGAGAGGCATGAAAGTAAGGATGCAACGGGTTTTTTGGCACCAATAGTGGGTGAGTTAACATATCAGTTGGTAGTATTGTCATTGGAATCCGTAGAGGGTGTTGAGAAGAGTGTTCTTCTGGCAGTGGTCGATTAGTTCATGGATGTTTTTCTTGAGGAATTCTCTGGGTTACCTCCCATAAGATATGTGGAGTTTACGATTGATCTTATTATGAGGACCAATCCTATCTCACTTCCATATTATTAGATGGCACCAGCTGAATTGAATGAATTGAAAGTGCAGTTGGAAGAGTAAAAAACAAAGGGTTTATCTGCCCTAGAACGTCTCTGTGGGAAGCTCCAGTGTTGTTCTTGAAAAAGGTGGATGAAACATTGAGGCTCTATATTGATTATCATAGACTTAACCATGTTGTGATAAAAAACAGATATCCACTTCCATGAATTGATGATATTTTTGAATAGTTGAGGGGAGACTAGTGGTTCTCCAAGATAGATCTATGGTCGGGATATCAACCATTGCAAGTGTGGAAGGACGATATTCCTAAAACAGCTTTCAAAAGTAGATATGTACATTATGAATATGTGGTTATGCCCTTTGGTCTAACGAATGCAACAGCGGTGTTCAAGTTATTATTGAATCGAGTATTTCAGAGATGTCTGGATTCATTTGTGGTGGTGTTTGTAGATGATTTTCTAGTGTATTCAAAGACAAGGGTGGAACATGAGTAGCACTTGGCGATAGTGATGGGTATCTTGAGGGATCATCAGTTGTATTCCAAATTTTCAAAGTGTCACTTTTGGATACAAGAAGTTCGTTCTCTTGGCCATGTGATTTATGAAAGGGGCGTTTCAGTGGATCCAGAAAAGATAGAGGTTGTTATCTCGTGGAAACTGCCAAAGAATGTGGTTGAGATAAGGAGTTTCTTTGGTCTAGTTGGGTATTATCGACATTTTGTTCATAATTTTTCATGATTGGATTCGCCGATGAAAACTTTGACAAGGAATAATGTTCCATTCCAGTGGAATGAACAATGCCAATAGTGTTTTGAAGATATAAAGGGTCATCTTACATCAGCAAAAATATTGGTTTATCCAGAACCCTGAAAAGGTACGTGGTGTATTGCAATGCATCAGGATCAGGGTTGGGCTGTGTTCGCATGCAAGGTAATCATGTGATTGTGTATGACTCACAACTGTTGAGGATACATCAGAGAAACTACCCAACTCACAATTTGGAATCGGCAGTAGTTGTGCATGATTTGAATGTGTGGTGTCATTGTCTCTTCGTTGAGAAATTCACGATATATATGAATCATAAGAGCATGAAGCACATTTTTTCACAAAGATATTTGAACCAGAGGAAATAGAGATGGAGGGAATATCTACAGATGTTTCATTTTGACATAATGTACACACAAGGTTTGGGAAATTTGGTGGCGGATGCATTAAGTAGAAAATCATATGATCATATGGTGAAACAGGCATCAGACCAGTGGCAGTTGATGCCTGTTATATACGATATGCGGTAGGAATGTGAGGACCAGGGTCATAGAGCGGACTTCTTTATAGTTTTGTTGATTCCTGACTAGGATGTCCAAGTTAGAGAGGTACATATATCTAATTCAAAGTGTATGACCATGGGGTCGAGACTAAATGGTGGGGAGACCATTGAGGGTTGGAAACTGAATGGAGATTCAGTTTTGTGTTTTCGGAATCAGATGGTTGTACGGGTTTTTTGTTAGGAGGATCTTCTCAGGGCGCATCATCATTCCTGGTGGGTTGTTCATCTTGGAATTCAAAAAATGTATAAATCATTGAAACCACAGTTCTGGTGGGTTGGTATGAAAACAAGAGTGGCTATGTTTTTTTCGAGAAGCATGACTTGTCAGCAGGTCAAAGAAGAACATCAGAGGCCAGCAGGAATGTTGCAGTCTTTACCAATCCATGTTTGGAAGTGGGAGCTAATTGCGATGGATTTTGTTACAAGTCTCCCAAGAATGGTCAGAAAGGATGATGCCATTTGGGTTAGAGTGGACTAGCTAACAAAGTCATCCAATTTCATTCTGATTCGTGAATCTCATATGGTGGATGATCTATCAAAAATCTATATCCGGGAGGTGGTAAAGAGGAATGACGTTCCGGTTTCGATTGTATCGGATAGAGATATGAGGTTTACATCTCGTTTATGGAAATCCTTACAGCGAGCCATTGGAACTAGGTTGACTATGAGCACGACGTATCACCCTTAGACAGATGGTCAATCAGAGAGGATGATACAAACTCTAGAGGATATGTTGCGGGCTTGTGTTATTGATTTTGCTGGCTCATGTGAGGATCACATGTCGTTGGTTGAGTTCTTGTAAAATAATAGTTATCAGGAATCCACACACATGGCTCCGTTTGAAGCGTTGTTTGGGTGGCCATGTCATTCTACACTATGTTGGGTGGAAACAGGTGAGTCCTTGATGGTTGTACCGAGCCTTGTCCAGGAGAGTATAGAGAAGATCAAGTTGATCAGGGAGAGAATGGAGATGACTCAGAGTCTTCTGAAATCACATGTGGATCATCGTCAACGGTCATTGTCGTTCGAGGTGAGTGATCATGTTTTCTTGAGGATCTCTCCTAGGTTGGGAGATCGTCAGTTTGGGAAGCAGGGAATGTTATCTCTAAGGTATATTGGACCTTTAGAGATTCTTGAATGGATTTGTGAGGTGGCTTATCATTTGGATTTTCCACCTTAGTTCAGTGCAGTGCACAATGTGTTTCATGTGTCACAGTTGAAAAATTATCAGCCGGATCGTGACCATGTAATTCGATGAGATCATGTTAAACTAGAACTGGATGCTTCGTTGGTGCATGTTCCAGTGCAGGTTGTGGATAATAATGAGAAAGTCATCCATGGTAGAAGCATCAGCTGAGTTCCTGTTTTTTGTAAACATAGTCAGATTCAAAAGGAGACTTGGGAGCGGGAGAAGGAGATGATCGAGTGGTGGCTTGTTCTCTTTCGGCAAAGGGCGGGTTCACAAATTTCTATGGACGATAAGTCCAATGGTGGAGAAAATTTAGTACCCCTGGTTTGAGGTATGTGGACTTTGTGTATTCATCTTTATGTGTTTAATGTGGATTTGATGAGTTGGGAAGAGGTTGTGAGAGTTTGTAATGGATTTGGATGAGTTTGGAGGCTTTTAAAGGGGTGCACAGTTTGAGCACAGTTAATGGAAACCGTGCAGGTTCTCTTGGAAACCATGGAATGGAGACAAAAGGCTTTGGATGGCCTATGCAAGGTTTTCCAAACCCGGCAAGTCAACCATGCTAACCCATGATCTCTAGGAAGAAGCATGTGAATGGTAGGATTATTGTTTTCCAAACCATGCGGGTTAACCGTGCTGCCACATAAAAATAGGGTTTTAAAACACAGGCTCACTTGGGCTTGCCTTATTCCACTCCAATCTTGTTCCCACTTGAGCCTCACCCAGGATTTTCAGTTCTCAAGAGTTGGAGGGTCTCTCCCACTCGGATTAGAAGCATTTTGATGGGGTTTCATGGCAGTTTTATGGAGGTTTCTCTCAGGTAAGTCTCTCCTCTTGTTTCCCTTATGTTTTCCTCTAGATATGCATCACTCTCTTTCATGGTTTTCTATATATCCACTTGTTTTGTGTACATAAAAGGTTTCTGTTGCCTTGGATTTTAATATTAAGGCTTGTGTATTTTTGGGAATGTGATCTTGAGAGGTTTTAGTGGTGAGTTCTCTGGATTTGAGGTACATTTGTTTGTGGGTCAATTTCTCAGGAACCCAAAAGTAGGTGGCTTCTCTCTCGACTCCACATGGTTAGATCTAATGGTTTCAGTTACAGTTACTTTTTTTTGTGAAATTTATTGTGTTTTGATGTCCGGAATTGGTTGGAAATTCATTTAGGGATTTTGGGGGAAAGGGTGTTTTATGGTGAAATGGTATTCTTGTGAATTTTAAAATAGATATTTTAAAATGGGATGCTATGGTTGATTTGTGAAAATGATTGATGGAAATGGTTTTCAATAAAAGAGTTGTATTATTGAAATGTTGTTTGGCATGTAAAATGGTTTTCAATAAATGTTTGATTTAGTGATGTGGATTGATATGCAATGGAATTGGTTGATTTCATGTGGTTGTGACCTTGGGGGGGGGGGTTATAGTCCTGGCATTGTCTTGTTTTTGAATGTTTTGTGGAAGTGGCGAGAAGTAACACTATAATAAGGGGAAGGATAGTGGACGGAAGGGCCACCATCTAGGATAAGTTGATGGGAAGTTCCTCTTGGTGTGAATAGGTGAACGGGTTGGACGGAAGCTCTTATGTTTTGTTTTTATGGTTGTTTTGTTTTTCATTCCTTTTCAAGATAGAATTTTTGTGTTATGTGTAAATGTTGGTATGGTTTGTGGCTTATTTGTTTGGATTTACCTTGGTTGTTTGGTTTGGGGTAAATGGATTGGTATGGGTGTGGTTCTCTTATGGTAATGGAAGAACTTGTGATTATTTTATATAAACTATTTTATATAAATTTGCTAACAATTTTATCTTAGTGGCATGTGTAGGGAAGTCATTTGGAGAAAACCTACTATGTTTTAGTACTCACCTCTTGCTTTGGCACGTTGGTGCCTTTGTAGATATTTTGTATTGTGTCGTCAAAAAAGGTAAGTCATCTCCCTCATTTAGTGGTGCATTGTGATATCTTGGTGGGGCTTGGAGCTTGGAGCTTGGTGTAAAGCAGTGGTGATGTCATGGTTCATAGTCTTTACTGTTTGGTTTCCTCTTGTACTCTGATGTGATGTAGACATATCTGGTTGAATTTTTTTGGGTTGTATTGTGGTAAAACATGGTTGCCTTTTAATAATTCTAGTGGTAATGTTCCATTGACATGCATCATATAGTGGTGGTTAATGGATGGGTTGGTTGGTTTTGTATTAAGGGAAAATCATTCCCCAATTTGATCTTGAAGCCCTAGACATTTATTTCTAGCATTTGGGGTCTTGGGAACGTCTCTTAAGGCCAAGTATTCCTCACCGCCTCCTCAAGCTAATGAGGTATGGGCAGAGTGTTACAATGTTTATAATAATGAGGTTATTATTCATACTACAATATTTTTACTAGAATTAGGTAAGGATGAATACTACACTATGGTATTTAGGTAGTGATTCCACCTTCCACATGTTATGGGAAAAAATTATTGATTCCAACTCCAATGTTTAATGATATTTATGCTTATTTGAGTTAGATAATTTAATTTTATCCTCCATTATTATGATATTCCAGATATTTATTCCCTTCATTATGATCCATGGAAGATGTGAATTTCTGCAAGTTTCTTCTCTCTTAAACAATTAAATTTGTTTTACCATTTCATATGAAATATCTTGATATCATGGATTATAGAAAGAATTATAATTATAATTAATTTTCATAGTATATTTCTCACCTTCCCATGTTTTCTCATATACTTATGATATAACATTTGATTAAATAATGATGAGTTTTCACCTCCATAGAAACTGATTTCACACCATTCTTATATTTCCCATCCCTATGTTATGAATGTAATTATAACGTATTGGAAGTCTATAAGGCTATATTGCGTGGTTTTATTTATTTTTTAAATCCTCACAATTATTTCAAAATAATCCCTTATTTTACTAATCCTCAAAGACACCAAACCTTCTGTTATTGGGACTAATTAATTATTGTGACATTAAATGTTTATCTTATGGAGATATTTTAAAATAATGATATGATCATCTCACATATCATCATTTATTGTGTTTATGGAATATGTTTTTATCATTAAATACTAGACTATAGGTTTGGGTCTCTATACATAGAGATGTGGTGTTTGATACACTATATTGATTCTCTTAAAGTTATCTGATAATTGACTCTTTACTTTTAGAGGAACTATTATGATGTGTGATAAATGAGTCACATTATAGTGTTATTGGTGGTTCAAATTATACCATGGATACCCTATAAAGGGTGGATTACAAGAGATAACCCATAGGGATATTCATCAACTATATGATTGAAGACTAATATTGAAGATTTCATTAGAGTCAAGTACAATTTATTTCCCTTTCATTAGTCTTTTTAGGGGTTTGAGCATCACACATTGTGATATTTTATTTATCAGTTTCTATTTCATTTATGCTTATTAGTTTAAGTGTTAAAAGATCCCATGAATCCCAACTACCGTTTTATACTAAATCCTTGTGATTTAATTTATGAAATCAATTTTAAATTGAAAAAATATGAAATTTTATTTTTGTCATTCTACATATCATTAATTATTATTGAGATGAAATATACTACAACCTCTATTGTGATATATGATATCATAAGAAATGATTTTATTTTTCAATTATGTATGTTACTATGATATATGATATATTATGCTGCAATTTAATCATCTCAAAATATATGATGTCATTTCAAGTATCACAATTTTTTGTATAGATTTTATCTTATTATAATGTATGAGGTGGGTGGTTCTACCATGAAATGTGGTTGATGAATGTTTTTAGAATATTTCAACATCTAGATTCATTGATATCATATAAATTGTAAATTACTACACGCCAATGATTTAATCTCACACAGTGTCCAATCATTGGCTTCTTTCATAACAACACTAAAAACACTCTTTCTTTCCATGTCATAAAATTATTTAGAAAAGATGATACATGGTTTATGATTATATAGGTTCATATCATAAGAAAAATATATGAGGCTTAATACCATATTGGTTGAAAATCCCATATTAAATTACCCAAGTCCATATTATAAGACAAAATTTCTAGGAATGCCAAGTCCTCTCATAGTAAAAGGTCCATCACATGATATTATAGGGAGGTGTGGTGTTATAAATTATAATATAATATTTATAGAGCTAAAAAAATTTAGTGTGTTGTGGCCTTATATTTAAGTAGTTCTTATATATATTATATTTCCTAATAACATGTTTAAAGAAGTTTCTTTGTCATAATCAATTATAAATTCAGTTGACTGGTTTATTAGTTATTTATAAATCAAATGAAATATTATTTCATGATATTAATTTAATTTATAAAAGTGTTTTCAATAATTTATTTATAATTTTTTTTAATTAAGTAATTAATTATTTATGAATGTTTTAACAAATATAAAATTATTATATTAAATATTATTATTTAACACCCCTTACCAATTTATATGGAATGCCTTATAATTGTAAAATAATATATTTTTTAGAAATTATAAAAGTAACTTATTATGAAATGATAAATTAAAAAATATTGCTAAAATGTGATTGATTTTATATTAAAAAACTGAAATACTCATATTTGTTATGTTTAATTTTTTAAATCAAAGGCCTTATTTACAAAATTATTTAAATCACTAGGGAACAAGTTTTTATAATCGATTTTTTCATGGTTTAAATAAAATTAATAGGAGATAAATGGATTATATAAATATATTACATAATATAAATTTAATTAATTTTTGTCAATTAATATCATATATTAGAGAGAAATCCATATATAAAATTACAGGGAGTCCTTATTAAAATAAAGAGTTTTTTATTTTTTATAATTATGGAATTTCTATAATTCATGGTATTATTATAATGTGTTTAAAATTATTTTTTTGAATTGTTCCTATGTAGTTTGTTTCGTGTTTAAATATATTAACAATTTGTTACTTTATTTGTTGTCATAATATTATTGTTATATAAAATTATTATATTATGAGTTTGTGTATACATTAGATTAAATTTTTAATCTTCTTATATATTATAATAAATTAATATGATGTCATACATGCTATGTATGATAATGGATCCAGTTTTCATTTAACTTAATATATGATTGAACTCTGTTTAGATCATGAATTAAGTAGTTCAATATATTTTATGTGTTATATATATATATTATGTGTTGTAATAATGAATTAATTTCATTATATCATGAGTAAAAAATCCATGGGTAGGGAAAATGTGGGATGAAATACCCTCTAAATTGGAGGCTTATTCCTTATTTATAAAAGTGAGAGTATGTTAGTTGTCAATTGAAACGTACTCTTGTAGTGATGTTTAGTTTCATACGATTCTAATAATTTAGAGGATATATTTCAATTTACATTATGTATGGACTATATTTCTATACATTTAAATTAAATTAGATTTAAATTTGTGTTAGTAACATAAGATATGATTTCTGTAAAGAGTTATTGATCAATATGTTTTACCCATGTTGATTTGGAAGAATGAAAATGACTCAAAAATAATTCATTAAATTTATGAATACATAAGTATAATAACTTGAGATAAAATTGTGAGATAAAAAATAATTTAAATTACTATGAGTCATATTCATTTCAATGTAGTCACTTATTAAAACCTTAATCAACCAATTAAGTAGTCTCATAAAATAACATTAGCCGGGACCACTCAATAGTTTATGGGATAAGCGTGTCACAAGACCTCAACCATGACTCTCCACATTCTAGAGGTTGCTAATTAATAATGAGTGTATATGGTCTTATAATCTAGATATAATAATATCATTTTGGATTAAATAAACAAAAAATGAAAATCCATAGCCTAAATAAGTGTATACAAATCCAATATATATGAATCATTCTATCAAATTTGATCGACTAAAGAATTTAATCATATATCCCAACTAATCACATATAAGGTTTATCGAATTCAAAAATAAAAAAAGAATTAAAATTCAAGGAGGTTCTACTTCAATCGTCGAGCATCGAGAAAATGGATTTCAATGTGGTTCTCAAGGTTCAGACCGTTTGTCCTTGAATCACGATTTGGGTTGAGTTTGGAAAATGTTAAGGGCCCCTTTGGAAATCGTGAAGTGTTTGGGTGTGGGTTTAGAAAATAAGGGAATGTTTGGCTTTGTAAATGTGAAAACTGTGCTTGTGTGATGTTTTGGTAACATTTATAGTTGAGTCAATATAATGGATTGTTTTTCACATTCAATACAAAAGTGGTTCTTTTGTTATCCATTTAGAAGGATTGTGGTTTTGTAATAGTGTGTACCTTGTTAGTAAACCAAAATGTTCTGTGAAATGATTTAAATGTTTATTTGGTATGTAGGCTCAGGTGACACCTTGTGTGGTGTGAAATGTATATGGAGATCCAAAATAGTAGGGATTTTTCTTAGGGGTTATTGTATATAGGTGTCCATTTTTGGGTTAGGAAAGTGTAGTGGTGATAGTCGAGGAGAGTCATGTGTGTGTCAGACTCCTACTTACATAGAATTATTTTTACCACCATGTGTTCCCAGGTGTGTTTTATATGATTGAGTGACTATAGCTTACCATACCCAATTAGACATGTTAGAATCCCAGATAGATATAGAGGCCAGGAGGGGAGTTCTGTTGGTTTTTTTGCATGGGCGATCAGTCGGTTATAGACTATGAGTTTTCAACATACTCCCACAGGTGGTTCCAAACCGAGTACGTATAGGTGTCTTATAGGGATGTTTTGGATCATCCATGGTTATTATTTATATTAATTTTTTACCCTTTTCTACATTAGTTTCTAATTTTCACCTCTAATATATTTTATTTTGGGATCGCCCTAGCTTCCCTTATTAGGGGTTTTTCGTATAAAATGATATTTGGTTTGGTAAATTGTATGTGGCATGCATTGGATTTAAAAATTATAACATGGGGTGTTTTAATATAAATTTTAAACCCTACTTATATAAGTATATCTCAATCTTTTGTTAATGGAATGTTTTGTAAAAATAATTACATGGATTATGTGGTTTATCCTTGGAATCCCTACTCAGTATATCGGTGCTCATGTCTATCCTATCATTCCAGTTACAGGGTAATTTTTTGTTTGAGGTTCCCAAGTAGGTGCTTCTTATTAGATCATGGATATTCCTCTAGTTAGAGGTGAACAAATGGTCACATATAGATCATGTGTAGGTGGTGGAGTTTTGATTCTTTTATGTTTTAGTCTTCTTAGTTGTATTTTTCATCTGGAAAACTACATATTTATTTATGTTCAGAGGTTTTTTTGTTTTCCCTGATTAGTTTTTTTTAATTTTTTGGTATTGGTTATTTTAATTTGGTATAAATCATTCCCTCTTCTATGTTTTGATGCTAAACACTAGTTTCCATCATTAGGGGATCCAAAACAACCCTTGAATCATGTTTCGGATCGGCTTGGGTGACCAGTTCATGGTCGACCCGAGTTGGTTCCTAACAAAATGGTATCAGAAGCAGTTCTTGATATTTAGGGTGTTTGGTAAATGGAGAATATGATTTTTGGGTGCAAGAGGTGATTAATGGGTCTGTTCCTGATCAATAATGCCCATGATAAGACCTAAGTTAGCAGGGGTTGTATGAGAGTGAGTCTTTATATTGGGTTGTGTTGGGATGTGGGATAAAAATAGAGGAGAACTAATGTTCTGTTGTATCCTGACATATAGTGGTGACCCATGTCAAGTCCACGTGCCCGGTTTAATTTCTTCTTACTGTTATGTCTTACTTGGGGCATGAACAACACCATGTAGTTGGGTTAGGCATAATTACTAGTCCCTTATTCCAGGGGTTCATTTCCTATTGTGTTTCATTTTGGTCTAGGTTGGTGTAAGTTTGATCTTGGAAATGAAAATGGTTTTCTATAAAAATGTTCTTTCATGAAAATTATTTTAATGAGAAAATGGATTTGAAATGGAAAATGTTTTCTTAAAAATAGATTATGGTCGGTAAGTTTGGGTTTTGGAAATAATGTTGGTTCTAAATGGAATATGACTTCTTTCAAGTAGTTTTGAAAAGAAAGGGTGTAACCCATAATATTACTTATGGAGTATCACATGTTCGTGGGTGCGTACGAAGAGTGTGTGTGGTGGGGGGGGGGGGAACTTGTCTATATAGGATGTGTGTGGAAATTAGTGGATGAACATGTGATGATTCATTGGATTCCAAATGTAAGGTTTTAGAATGAAATGATAACATGTTTTTCTAAAATTGATTTTAAGGAGTAAATGATTTGGGAAATTGTATTTTCTGGGAAAATGGGTTTAGATATTTGTAAATTAGCCTTTGGATAAGGCAATGTTGAAATATGAATGAAATATTGGCTTTTGAAAAACTGTTTTTTCTTTTTTTTAATTTGATTTTCTTATGAGAATATTACCCCTAGCATGGGTGTTTATTTTGGTTGTTCATAAGTCTATTTGGGATTCGTGGCTGTTTGTCTTAGCTCGGGGTCTTTCTTTTTATTGACTTTTGGCTTAACGTTGGTTTCAGGTGTGTTTTTCATGTTGTTCAGAGTATGCTTCCCTAAAAGGTCACTAATTTTACCGATGAGTATTGCCCATTTTCCATTTATTATTACATTTTGTTTATTCTTTGGAGTGATAGAGGTCTAATAGGGGTAGGAAAATGGTTTAATGTGGTATAATTTTCTTTGAATTTATTGTGAAATCCTGACATTATTAATGTTCATTTTATATTGGGGTTTTTTGAGGGTCTAGTTTTGGACCAGTGGTGGTAGGATGTATCATTGTCTCTGGAGATTCATGGAATATAGTGGTGGTATTATTTTTCAAGGGTTCCCCATCAAGAGAGAGAGTTGTTCTATAGGAATAATCTTTTGAATAATCTTGTATGTTGGTGACAACTTTCAGTTTGTCAGACTATTCTCATGAATGACACCAGTGTGTATGGTTTAGACATTCTATGCCACCATATCACACCCATCATAGGAATTAATGTAGAGACCCAAAGCTTGATGTTCATGGAAATTACATTACTTTTGTAGAATATCTAGTACATAACAAAAACAGACACACAAGGACTGTAATAGTATAGTGTCTTTGGAAACATGGAATATAAACTTCAAATCATGTTGAAATATATTCAACATCTCCCATAATGATCCTCCCCTTTTTGTTTCCTTACCTAAAAACATTCTTTTAATCCTAGGGGAAAAGAAACATAAAAATATTGAGCTCAAATGCGCAGTAAGGGTAAGTATAGAGAAAATAAAACAAATCATAAACATTTGAACTTAAAAAAAAGAACATAATATTTAAACATGAAAATCTTGAGCAATGACATAAAACATGGCAGTATGTAAGGCATAGATCATAATGGATCATCAATAATGATAAAATAGCATAGGAATAAAGCATGTAATTTTGGAATCCATTAATCACATGTAATGATTTCCATAGTAGCCAATGCATTACTTCCATGACCATCTTAGTGGACAAAGTCCCTTTCGGAATCGAGTTTACTCCTCATTTCAGTCCTCTAACACTGAACCAGATTAACTTAACATTCCATCCATGTCTATCTCATGAGATATAAATCTTTACCCAATGCATTTGATGGAGATATAGGTCCCACCAATCTCATAATGAAATCATTCTTACTTGTGCCACAACATAAACTTAAAACATTCATCATAACCCAAAGAATAAAATGGGTTTCATAAACATCATATCATCATCACATAATCCATATAAAACAAATGGATATTTCATCATAAGAAAAGTGAAAGAATTTAAATAATATAGACATTATACTTGAAACATACACATATGAAATAATTTTATATTAGATGGAAAATGGTTTTGATAAAACACATGAAATGAATTCATGAGAAAAATATCCATTCTTCTTCAAAATCATTTTCTTTTCACAAAATTCCATTAAATTGTAAAAGGAACGGATTTTTTTGAAAATAATCCTAAAATCCTGTAGAGGAATCATCATAAAAATGAGGCGTTATGAAACTATAAAAATCCGTTCACCCCTTATAAGTAAAAAAATAACAATTTCCTCATACTTTTGTCGGAAAAGTCAAAAAGTAGCTCGTATGGTAAACAAAAGAAAGATTCCTTCCATAGGATTTGGTAAAAGTAAGAAAAGGGTAAAAATTTCTTAAACATACATGGAAGTAAAGTAAACATTTTATGAAATTTTTTTGAGAGAATATGAACATGGATAATAAAATAACCCTCAGTAAATACTTACGGGTAAACAATCTCGGATAAGAATGAGGTTGGAATAATTATCCCATACCTTAGGTCTGATATGATTTGTATGGATCCGAACCTCCTATATAATGATTTAAATAATGTCATTGACTTATTATAGAATCATATTAATTTTTATGATATCATATATGGTTCATTTATGACTTTATATTACCCATTCTTTTGTAAATTAATGTTACAGTAGCGTTTTGGGTAAAATCATTTCATTTATCATTCATGTTTTACCTTGTAATTATTCATATGATTACTTAGATCATGGTTACTTACATCCATAATGTAAAAAATGATTTATATATAATATATATCCAGAATATACATATATATAATAGATCGATAAATGGAAAAAATACACCGTTCATGGAGACGGTAGGCCGTACGTACGCATGAACGTTGTTTTCATTTCCTTATTGAATTGAATGGAATTAAGTAGGTGACATACATATATATATACATAAATCCAGTATCATTATTATGTCATATATTTCATGATTAATTATTATATATAATTTATAATCATTCAAGAATGGTTAATCATCGAGAATGAATCTCATCGCGTCGTGGAGACGGTAGTCCGTACGTACGCACGAGCGATGATATCATTCCCATGATTGTGGAATTGTATTGAAGTGTATTTATAATATTTAAGAATCAATATAACTTTAAAATTATCATATATAGTCATTATTTCCACCATTATACCCATCCATGTAAGGTGGGTTGGAAAATAGATTACACCACGGCGTGGAGACGGTATTCCGTACTTACGCACGCGCGGTGATTTCGTTTTCCGTAGGATAAATAAATGGTGAAATAGGGTTGTTTCATACTTATAATAATATATCAGTATATGAATGATACTAATGTTATTACTTCATAATGAAACAACTAAAGAAGAAGAAGTGGAAGAAGAAATAATGTTGAAGTAATCGGTAATGAACATTACCTCTTCTTTGAAGCATCTCTTTGAGACCTCCTCTTAGGGCACTACAATTGGTCTTTGAAGAATACCAGGACCTCTAGGATGTTTATAGGGAAATTTAGAAGGGAAATTTTCAGGGTTTGGCTGAGAATCAAGGATCCAAATTGTGTGAGGAAGAGAGGGAGGAGGTGCCCTTTTATAAGGGAGGAGAGGGGGACCTTTGGAAATATTAAAAATGATAATTTATAATAAATCTAAACCTACTTAAAAACCTCCAAAAAATGACTCATATTCGAATATAAGATGATATAGGGTTGTAATATCATCAACCAGTAAAATTTAGACATGTTAGGAAATTATTTTAAACATTATCAACTTGATTTATCCTGAAATAATCAATTTAATTTTATTTGTGGTAATAACATTCTAAATTTTAAATTATAACAAATAATTAATTATTTGTTGTGAATTGTCCATAATTGGATACTTTATAACGTTTTAGACCATATGAATTTAAATTTATAATATTTATATATTTTTTTGATTTTTAAACAATTATATAATATGTTTTTTATAAAATAACAATAGTGTCAATTTTGGCACTATTCATTCATTTAAATTTAAATAAAATATATACAAGGGATATGTTCGAAATAAAAGCTTTAATAGATTCTTAAAAGGTCATATGTATCTATAAAATATGTGTAACACATTAAATAGTTCATATAATATTTTTTTTATTATTTTTAAAACCATTTATTTGGTTTATCTCTTAATAAAATAATTACTACAACATTTTTGTATAATTATTTAATATACATATTTGTTGCATAAAAATTAAAAATAAAATCCTATTATAAAGTTAAATCTATTAAATTTCACAATTATATTTTTACTCTAATTTATCATCTTAAAATCATAATATTTAAATTGTTATATTTATTAAATTATGAAGGTGACAACTTTGGCATCATTTAAAATAAAATAATATAAGTGTCATAATCACTTTTATAAGACTCTAAACAGTTATATGTTAGGTAATTGAATGATTATGGTATATATATACACTAAAAATAAGTTTTGGTCAGGTTTGTGGGCTTTTTAATCTGTATTATTATTTCAATAAAAACTATAATACTGATTTTTCACTTAATAAATAATTTCTGCATCATTAATGTATCACTATTAATGAAAATTATTTAATCCCTAAAAATTATAAATAACTTATTATGATGTAGATAATTTTATTAGATTTCTGGAGACTATTCATGTTTTTAGAGACCTGAAGCTTGACGTACATTGACAACACATTACTTTTGCGGAATACTTAATACATAACAAAATTCAAAACTCAAGGACCATAATAGTTTAGTGTCTTTGGAAACTCGGAATGTAATCTTCTAATCGTGGTGAAAGATCTTCAAAATCTCCCATAAAGATCTTCCCCTTATGTTTTCTTACCTAAAACCTTTCTTTATATCCTGGGGAAATGAAAACATATAAATGGTGAGCTCAAATGCTCAGTATGGGTAAGCATGGATAAAATAAACCAAACCTTATACATTTTAACTTAAAAACATGAAAAAAATGTTTAAACATCAAGATCATGAGAAATGAAATAAAACATGGAAATACATAAGGCATAGATCATAAAGAAACATTAACCCTGATAAAATATCATGGGAATAAAACTTGTAATTGTGGAAAAACATTATAATTTCCCTAGTAGACAAGGCATTGTTGCCAGGACCATCTTAGTGGACAAAGTCCCTTTCTGAATCGAGTTCACTCCTCATTTCAGTCCTGTAACACTGAACCGGTTTAACTTACCATTATAGCCATGTCTATCTCATGAGATATAAATCTTTACCCAATGCATTGGAGGGAGAGATAGGTCCCACCCATCTCATAATGAAATCATTCTTACTTGTTCCACAAAATATACTTGAAACATTCATCATAACCCAAATAATAAAATGGGTTTCATAAACATCATCCCATCATCACATAATCCATATAAAACAAATGGATATATCCACATATTAAAAGTGAAATCATATAAATCATAGGGACATTATACTTGAAACATACACATATAATGTCATCTTAGATGGAAAAATGGGTTTGATAAAACACTTGAAATGAATTCATGAGGAAAACATCCTTTCTTCTTCAAAAACAATTTCTTTTCACAAAACGATATGGAATTTTAAAAGAAAGATATTTTTTTGAAAATAATCATGAAATCTTTTGGAGTAAGCTTCATGAAAATAAGGCATTATAAAACAGTAAAAATCCTTTCATGCTTTATAAGTTAAAAAAACATTCTCCTCGTACTTTTGTCGGAAAAGTCAAAAAGTACCTTATAACGTAAAAACAAATTCCTTACATATCATGTAGTAAAAGAAAAAATGGGTGAAAAGGACATTAAACATACATAAAAACACTTTTGGAAAACATGGATGTGGAAGATAACAATAACCCCAGTAATTACTTACAAATAAACAATCTCGGATAAGAACGAGATTGGAAAAGTTACCCCTTACTGTACATCTGATATGCTTCGTATGTATCCAAACCTCCTGTATAATGATTTAAATAATGTCATTGAATTATTACAGAATCATATTCTTTTTTATGATATCATATATGGTTCACTTATGACTTTATATTATCCATTCTTTTGTAAATTAATGTTAAAGTAGCGTTTTGGGTAAAATCATCTTATTTATCGTACGTGTTTGGACTTATTGTTCTTGATGTTATTATTAATTATATCATGATTTAATTAATTAAAAAACGTAAATCATGATTTATATATCATATAAATTCATTATATATCTTGAATATACAAGAATTTATAATAGTACATAACATATGGAGGTAATAAATGAAACGCACCGTTCATGGAGACGGTAAGCCGTACGTACGCATGATCGCTACTTTCATTTCTATTTCTTATTTTAATGGAATTAAAACATAATTATACATAGATATATTATTATTCCAGTATAATATCATATATAATATCATTAACCACATCCTTTATACATCCCACATAAGGTTTTAATGAATCACATCACTTTGAGGGGGCGGTAGTCCGCATTTCCTCAAATGAGATTATCGTATTTACCGACTATGGAAACCGTAAAGGCTTAATATAATTGGGAATTAAAGAAGAATAAGGAAATAATAATAATAATATATATTATATATAAATACAGTGATATCATAATGGTCATCATGAGAGGTGGTAGGAGAAAATCAAACAATCATCGTTTCGTGAGGCGTTAGATTGCCATCACAGAAACATTATGTTCTTCATCCATTTGATGGAGGTGTGTGTAAGTGTAGTTCGAATTCTTCTCATAACAACATCCTAGTATATTTAGGATATTTGTGTTGTTACAAAAGAAAGGATTAAAAATAGTTTAGGGGTTTGAGAAGTAGAATAAAATAAAATAACTTAAGAGAAACTGTTACCTTTAATTTTGGTAACTTCCTTTGGTTTGAACCAAAAGGACTTCTTGGAGATTCTTCTTCCTAATTTAAGGATTTAAGGGAGAGGAGAGGGATGTAGAGAGCTTAATTGGTCAGAGTTTTGTTGAGGCAAAAGGCTTGAGAGGTGTGAGGAATTGCATAGAAGTGGTCTCCTTTTATAAGGGAGAGGAGGGGCTCTTTAGGAAAGTGTGAAAACATTATTTTATTATAAACTTATATTCGGTTTCAAGAAGACCAAAAAACATTAGTGTAGAAGGTAATATGACTAATATTCTAAATAAAATACTCTAATTGGGATTGGATAGGTTTTGGATGATATTTTAATCATTATAATCCTATTTATTTAAATCATTTATTAATGAGGTAAACACTACATCATTATTGTGTCATAAATAATTTAATTAATTTGATGTCTAAATTTTTTTAAAAACTACCATGATGTACGTAATCGTTTTATCTTTCCAAAAAATATTAATTGTCGAAAATATAACTTATATAACCCTTTATAAAAATTAATTACTAAAATATTTTTGTTAAAGTCAATTTTGTCTTAAATTAAATTAATTAATCCAAATTGTCATTTTCACTACCAAGTAGCTCATTGGGGTCCCAAAATCAGACCAAGGATGCCCATTGTCGTCCACTAGTCATCCAATAAGGTTAGGACAAGTTTCAAGGTAATTTCGAATTATTATAATATTATTTTAACCTTGAATTGCCCTATTTACCTTTAACCGCAGTAAATAAAAATTACCCTATTTACCTTTAACCGCAGAAAATAAAAATTACCGTAGTTACTATTCATAATATAAAAAAATAAAACTAACCTATTAACATAATTTGGACCCACTGATTCCAAATATGGAATAAATATTTAAAAATTCAAATCACCGAAGTTGCAGTAATTAATTTAAAATTAATCCCGTTGTTAAGCGAATAAGTTTTAAAAGTTAAAACATTTCCAAAGATTGAATTGATTTAAACTATGAAATCAAGGTAAAATCAATGATAATGACATAAATTATATTAAATGGTAAAAATATATTCTATTTATACTTTAAAATCATTAAATTTTATAATTTAACTATATAAATTGTTACGATGAAAAAAGTTGTTTTTAATTAAAATATAACGTGTTTTTACTATTCATTAAAATATGAAAGTTATCAGAATAAGATGAAAATTTTATCCAAAGTAAATTTTTATATCCTGATTCCAAATAAGAATTTTATTTTGTCAAATTGAACTTATAAACATGTCAAAAACTAGATTTAATGTGGGTGCGCCATCAAAAGGCGGCAAAACTGCATTTTTTTGAAAAATATTTATTTTACCTGAAAAATTTATTTTGATCTCGTACCATGTTCTAGAACATATGTAAGATGAATAATAATGTTATAAAATTCAAAATTTAGTTAATAATATTCATAAAGTCTAGTTCATAATAATATTATAACCATATATCATTGTTTAGTGAAACCCGATATTGCGTACAACAGATGCTATCGAAGAAAGTCGCGATTGTGTGTAATGCAAGCCAAGTTAGGGATGTGTGTAGTGAAAGACTCCATTGCTGTTGCGTATAATATGAATCCAACCATATTTTATTTATAAATTGAATATATATATATATATATACACTCAATGTTGCGTAGAATAACTTCTATCAAACGAACCTGAAATTGTCTGTAACACGAGCCAAGAATAGTGTTGCGTATACTACAAGCTATTACGGTGTTGTGTGTAGTGCAAGATAATCTTGGTGTATCGTAAAACAGAAGATATGAATGAAATTAAAAATAAATTATCTTATAAAATCTCAGGTTGTTACATTCTACCCCAATTAAAATGAATTTCACCCTCGAAATTCATCGTGGTTATAAATAGTTTACTATTCATAGAAACCCACATCGTAAAAAGGAATACTAAAACATAATTTTAAAAACTAAAGTATGAAATGTAATGATTACCCAAAGTAACTCATCACTGGGTTTCTATATAGGAGAACATAGGTTAAAATATGGATATGGAAGAAAACTCTAACCATCAAGTTCTGATGGATAGTGGTAGAGAACATGGCTATAAAAAATCCAACAATCACAAAGCCATAAATTTGTGATGATCTAAGGTACCATCTGATTAATAGGATATAAGAGCAGTAGGACAACATTTTTGGTTTTCAATATCATTTCCCTAAAGTTGATGAATTAAAAGAAAAATACTTACATGATTTTCGTACAATCTCACTATTTTTTGTGAATTGAACAAGTTCCCCTTCATCTCTTAAAGAAATGAAGTTGATTTTGTTATTCATGAAGCGTTAGCAGATCATGTGATATAATTATGGGTTATTCCGTCTATCTCAAACAAAAGGTTAGAAAAAGTTATCAAAAAATACATAAGTCCATATATAGTGAGATTAATCATATATGGTTCCTAAAATGGACATATAAATCATATATCATACTTCTTAAAATAATAAAACTAGTTTCTACTATACAGGGACTTCCTATAGGCCAGTGGTAGGCGATAAAGGCCTGTCGCACTTCGGTTGTGAGTTCGATTCCCACAGCCTTGTCTAATGCGATGGTTTGTCGCAGATCCTACAAGTTTTTCTTTTTCTAAAACTACATTACTATAACATCCCATCAATAATATTAAAAAAAGATCTATCCTTAAGCAATACTAACTTATGTCCCACATAATCCATTTCAATATTTAGTCTTATCCATAATATTGCAGTCCACTTTCATATTATAGTGAGAATTATTACAAGAGATTTCATATAACAATCATGTTAATACCATCGTTGATCCCCGTATATCATAAGATATGCCTTTTTGGTCACATTCCAAACGTTTGAAGGCCTTAATCATGTATTATCTTGAAAAATGAATACCCATTGGTTTTTAGTGAAAACATGAGTGCTGTCAAAAGTTAACTCTTTCCTCATACCCAAACCCCAGAATTCTATATACTCAAACCATGATATAACTATTTCCTTATATCAGTCATGAGCTCATCAATACTGTCAAACATTTCATTTTCTCCTTATCTCTTCATTATGCGCATATCATATTCTTTCCAAAAATATCTCCATCACTTTCCATGGTTACCGATGCCATATTCTTATGGAAACCCACAATGTAGTAATATATACGTATTCCAATATACCATAAAAGTACCTGAACAGCATTATTTTGGAATGCCAATACATAAGCACTTCGAACCATCCCCTTCAATGATTGTCATTGAATAAGTACTTCCATGATTTATATGTAACCTCCTAGGTCAAGGAATTGAGTTTGTAATGCACATGTTCTCCATAGATAAGACATTGAAATCCATAACAGTATATCACTCTATGACCCTTTTCTCCTCATAGATAACATATGTCCCTCGATTTGAGGTATTCTTCAAGGTTCTTATTCCATTCTTTAGAAATCTCAATCTTCCTTTCTTTATGCTCCTCACTATGTGAACATGCATCAAATTCCATCTTCCTCTTATTTGATGACTTAGGAATACCACTAAATTTTACCTTGTTAATCATATATCGCGGTGACTGATTCGGCATAATCACAATATCTTTCTCTCTCGGAATTACACAATTTCGTTGCTCATAGTCACCAATTTTTCCATTGGATACAATGTTAAACGAATTCCTTCTGGTTACCACCATTGACTAAAACATAAAAAGAATTCTGTGAGAGTCAAAAATTATGCTAGGGAAAAAAACATAATAAAGGGGGAGTCCCTTCAATATCTAACATCTTAGGTTTCATTCTAAGATCATTAGCGTAATTCTAGGACTATAACCTATATGTATACTTAACCTTAGGGACATCCCTAGACATACCTTAGAAATATATCTAGGGATCTCACTAAAGTTCTCACATCCTAGTTTCCAAAGGTTGACTAAACCTTTCCTCTCATACCAACTGTAGAGACCCAAAGCATGACGTACATGGACAACACATTACTTTTGCGGAATAATTAATACATAGAAAAATTCAAAACTTAAGGACCGTAATAGTTTAGTGTCTTTGGAAACTCAGAACATCATCTTCTAATCGTGGTGAAAGATTTTCAGCATCTCCCATAAAGATCATCCCCTTATGTTTTCTAACATAAAACCTTTCTTTATATCATGCGGAAAAGAAAACATATAAAGGATGAGCTCAAATGCTCAGTAAGGGTAATCATGGATAAAATAAAACAAACCATATACATTTGAACATAAAAACATGAACACAATGATTAAACATCAAGATATTGAGCAATGAAATAAAACATGGTAATACATAAGGAATGGATCATAAAGAAACATTAATCCTGATAAAATATCATGGGAATAAAACTTTTAATTGTGGAAAAACATTATGATTTCCCTAGTAGCCAAGGCATTTCTTCCAGGACCATCTTAGTGGACAAAGTCCCTTTCTGAATGGAGTTCACTCCTCGTTTCAGTCCTATAACACTGAACCGGATTAACTTACTGTTCCAGCCATGTATATCTCATGAGATATAAATCTTTACCCAATGCATTGGATGGAGATATAGGTCCCACCCAACTCATAATGAAATCATTCTTACTTTTTCCACGAAATAATCTTGAAACATTCATCATAACCTAAAGAATAAAATGGGTTTTATAATCATCATCCCATCATCACATAATCCATATAAAACAAATGGATAAATCAACATAAGAAAAGTGAAACCACGTAAATCATAGGGACATTATACTTGAAACATACACATATAATGTCATCTTAGATGAAAAAATGGGTTTGATAAATCACTTGAAATGAATTCTTGAGGAAAAAATCCTTTCATCTTCAAAATCAATTTCTTTTCACAAAACGTCATGCAATTTTAAAAGAATGATATTTTTTTTTAAAATAGTCATGAAATATTTTGGAGGAAGCTTCATGAAAATAAGGCTTTATAAAACCGTAAAAATCCTTTAATTCCGTATAAGTTAAAGAAACATTCTCCTCATACTTTTTTCGGAAAAGTCAAAAAGTACCTCGTAATGTAAAAAAAGATTCCTTATATATCATGTAGTAACAGAAAAAATGGGTAAAAAGGACATTAAACATACATATAAACAATTTTAGAAAACATGGACTTGGATGATAACAATAACCCCAGTAATTACTTGTGAATAAACATTCTCGGATAAGAACGAGATTGCAAAAGTTATCCCATACCGTACGTCTGATATGCTTCGTATGTATCCGAACCTCCTGTATAATAATTTAAATAATGTCATTGACTTATTATAGAATCATATTCATTCATATGATATCATATATGGTTCACTTATGACTTTATATTACCCATTATTTTGTAAATTAATGTTAAAGTAGTGTTTTGGGTAAAATCATCTTATTTATCGTATGTGTATGGACTTGTTGTTATTGATGTTATTATTACATATATCATGATTTACTTACTTCAAAAATTTAAATCATGATTTATATATCATATATATTCATTATATATCCAGCATAGTAATGAATAAATAATAGTTCATAACATATGGAGGTAAGAAATGAAATGCACAGTTCATGGAGACGGTAAGCCGTACGTACGCATGAACACTACTTTCATTTCTATTTATTTTTTAATGGAATTAAAACATAATTATACATAGGTATATTATAATTCCAGTATAATATAATATTTAATATCATTAACCACATCTTTAATACATCCCACATAAGGTATTAACGAATCACATCACTTTGAGGGGGCGGTAGTCCACACTTCCTCAAATGCGATTATCGTATTTACCGACTATGGAAACCGTAAAGGCTTGATATAATTGGGATGTAAAGAAGCATAAAGAAATCATAAACATAACATATATTATATATAAATACAGTACCATCATAATGGACACCATGAGAGGCGCTAGGAGAAAATCGAACAATCATCGTTTCGTAAGGCGTTAGTTTTCCATCACATAAACATTAAGTTCTTCATCCATTAGATGAAGGTGTGTGTAAGTGTTGTTCTAATCCTTCTCCTAACAACATACTAGAATATTTATGATATTGGTGTTGTTACAAAAGAAAGGATTAAAAAGAGTTTTGGGGTTGGAGAAGTAGAATAAAATAAAACAACTTAAGAGAAAGTGTTACTTGTAATTTTGGTAACTTTCTTTGGTTTGAACCAAAAGGAATTCTTGGAGAGTCTTATGACTAATTTAAGGCTTCAAGGGGGTGGAGAGGGATGTAGAGAGCTTAGTTGGGTAGAGTGTGGACCATCCAAAAGGCTTGAGAGGTGTGAGAAATTGCATATAAGTGGTCTCCATTTATAAGGGAGAGGAGGGGCTCTTTAGGAAAGTGTGAAAACATTATTTTATTATAAACTTATATTCGGTTTCAAGAGGTCCAAAACATATTAATGTCAACGATAAGATGACTAATATTAAAAATAAATTATATAAATTGGAATTGGAAAAGTTGGATGATATTTTAAACATTATAATCTTATTTATTTAAATCATTTATTAATGAGGTAAACACTACATCATTATTGTGTCATAAATAATATAATTCATATGATGTCTAAATTTTTTGAAAAAAAACCATGATGTAGGTAATCTTTTTACCTTTCCAAAGAATTTTTATAGTGGAAAATACGACTTATATAACCATTTATAAAAATTAATTACTAAACGATTTTTGTTAAAGTCAATTTTGTCTTTATATTAAATTAATTAAACCAAATTGTCATTTTCACTACCAAGTGGCTCATTGGGGTCCCAACATTCGGCCCAAGGATGCCCATGGTCGTCCACTACTAATCCAATAAGGTTAGGGAAAGTGTCAAGGTAATTTCGAATTATTATTATATTCTTTTAACCTTGAATTACCCTATTTACCTTTAACCGTAGTAAATAAAAATTACCGTAGTTACTATTTTTAATATATAAAAAATAAAAGTAACCTATTAACATAATTTGGACCCACTGATTCCATATATGGAATAAATTTTTCAAAATTCAAAACACTGAAGTTGCAGTAATTATTTTAAAATTAATCCCGTTATTAAGCAAATAAGTTTTAAAAGTTAAAACAATGCCAAAGATTGAATTCATTTAACCTATGAATTCAATGTAAAATCAATTATAATGACATAAATTATATTAAATGGTAAAAATATATTCTATTTATACTTTAAAACCATTCAATATTATAATTTAACCATGTAAATTATTACGATGAAAAAAGTTGTTTTTAATTAAAATATAGCGTCTTTTTACTATTCATTAAAATATTAAAGTTATCAGAATAAGATGAAAATTTTATCCAAAGTAAATTTTTATATCCTGATTCCAAATAAGAATTTTATTTTGTCAAATTGAACTTATAAACATGTCAAAAACTAGATTTAATGTGGGTGCGCCATCAAAAGGCGGCAAAACTGCA
This sequence comes from Viscum album, assembly GCA_963277665.1. NCBI lineage: Eukaryota > Viridiplantae > Streptophyta > Magnoliopsida > Santalales > Viscaceae > Viscum > Viscum album. The sequence continues at coordinate 153,162,664 of OY728159.1, forward strand.
TTTTTTGAAAAATATTTATTTTACCCAAAAAATTTATTTTGTTCCGGTACCATGTTATAGAAAATATGTAAGATGAATAATAATGTTATACAATTCAAAATTTAGTTAATACTATTCATAAAGGCTAGTTCATAATAATATTATAACCATATATCATTGTTTAGTGAAACCCGATATTGCGTACAACACATGCTATCGAAGAAGGTCGCGATTGCATGTAATGCAAGCCAAGTTAGGGTTGCGTGTAGTGAAAGACTTCATTGTTGTTGAATATAACAGAAATCCAACCATATTTTATTTATAAATTGAATATATAAATACAATAAATTTTGCGTAGAATAAATTCTATCAAATGAACTTGAAATTGTGTGTAACACGAGCCAAGAATAGTGTTGTGTATATTACATGCTAATACGGTGTTGCGTGTAGCGCAAGATAATCTTGGTGTATCGTACAACAGAAGATATGAATGAAATTAAAAAGAATGTATCTTATAAAATCTAGGTTTGTTAAAATGTTCGATATTTTATGATGTTTATCACTAAATTAAAATTATTATACTTATAAGATTTAAGAGAGTGACATGTTGTCACTTTCTTTGGTTTTAATAATAATTAAATTATTTTCATGGTCAAAAGACCATAAATTAATCTAATCTGACCCTTAGGTGATATGGGTCTACTTTTAACCATCCAATAGAATTTTTTCATGTGTTAGGGTAATTGTATAATATTATATTCACCCTTAATTACCCGATTTACCTTTAACTATGGTAAATTAAATTTACCGTAGTTACTATTCATAATTACAAAAAATAAAAATTAGCCTATTAACATAATTTCGACCCACTGATTCCAAATATGGAATCCATTTTTTCAAATTCAATACACATATGTTGCAGAAAATAAATTAAAATTAATCCCGTTGTCGAATGAAAACGGGTTTTTTCTTTAAAACATTGCAAAAGATTGAATTGATTTAACCTATGAATTCAATGTAAAATAAATTATAATGACATAAAATATATTAAATGGTAAAAATATATTCTATTTATACTTTAAAACAATAAAATATTATAATTTAACTATATAAATTATTACGATGAAAAAAGTCGTTTTTAATTAAAATATAGCGTGGTTTTACTATTCATTAAAATATGAAAGTTATCAGAAAAATATCGAAACTTTATCCAATGTATATTTTTATATCCTCATTCGAAAGAACAAGTTTATTTTGTAAAATTGATATTATAAACATGTCAAAATCTAGGTTTAATGTGGGTGCGCCATTAAAAGGCAGCAAAATTGCATTTTTTGAAAAATACTTATTTTACATGAAAAATTTATTTTGTTCTCATAAAATGTTCTAGAAAATGTGTAAGATGAATAATAATGTTATAAAATTAAAAAATTATTTAATATTATTCATAATGGCAAGTCCATAATAATATAATAACAATATATCACTGTTTAGTGAAACTTGGTATTGCGTACGACACAGGCTATCGAGGAAGGTCGCGATTGCGTGTAATGCAAGACAAGTGAGGTTTGTGGGTAGTAAAAGACTCTTTTTTTGTTTTTCATAACATAATACAACCATATTTCATTTATACATTGAATATATATATATACATATATATATATACACTCAATAGTGCGACCTTGAAATTGTGTGCAACCAGATCTAAGAATAGTGTTGCGTATACTGCAAGCTAATACGGTGTTTCTTATAGCGCAAGATAATCATGGTGTAGCGTACAACAAAATATATGACAGAAATTAAAACGAATATGTCTTATAAAATCTCGGGTTGTTACACTTTCTACCATGAAACCCTTTAGGTCACTAGGTAATGTTCATGATGAAGTGTCATTCAGGTAAGACGTTCTAATTAAGGGATTCCAGTTCTTGAATATGACGCATAAGATTCTTCAGCCATCAGAGCCGCAACCTCAGGTCTCTGGGTGAAGCTCGCGCGTAGTCAAGAGTTCCTGAGGGTGTACAGGACCTCAAGTGAGTTATTTTTTTCCATGTGGGTATGAAAATGTCTGAATTTTTCTTTCTATTGTTTCTTTCTAGTTGAAGGGTTTTATCTCAATGTGAAGGTATTCCATACATATTCTTTTTTGATGTGAAAAATTCAATCCTATATTATGTTACTCATTGAGTCATTCGATCTTCTTAAGAGTTGTTATTTGTTATCGGGGTAGTGTTGGTCCTAGATCCATGGATTCTTTTTGTGGTATAGTTGTGTTTTTCAGATATTTTTATAATGTTTATAGGTTTGTGTTGAGTATTCATTTATGATTCACCCAAGTGTTGTAGATTTCGTCTGTAGAAGTGGATTATGAATTCTGATGGTGGTGTGTTTTCCCTTGTTTAGAGTGTCATTGTCTCTTATAGAATTTATCTTATTCTAGAATCTAAGAATTCTAGGCTATTTTTTAGTAGGTTCCATGTTTGGGTCCTTACAATGAGATCGTTTTTTGTGGAGATAAGGGAATGGATCATCTCTTGTTATGAATTTCTCTGTTTCTGGTTATGGTCAGACAGTTGTTGGTCAGGGTAGAGAATTAGGTTATGTTTGGGTTGGGAGTTATCACATTGGCCCCCCTAGGAGTGGTGAGTTGGGGGTTTTCAGGTTTTCAAAATGGTTGAGTTCATATTGTGGGGATAACACATTCATGTCCTCTCTCATTATTGGGCTTCATTCTATCATGAGTTTTCCAAGTGTGACCTATAGAGAGTATTTTCACCCATGATTCATTGTTCTTCTCAATCTTGGTTGGGAATAGAATCATGTTTTTTTACCGCTTGACTTGGTGATTTTTATGGGAATAATATGTCAATGGTGGGGAAAATGATCACACCCTGACCTCATATACTCTTTTAATTAATAATTTTTTTATTCTTGGATCATTTGGTTGAGGATTCGGTTTATGTCCTGGTCAAAATGTTGAGTTTTTTCTGTTTCTGGGATGTTTTCTAGGGGATTATAATAATTTCACAGTTAGATATAACTATGCAGCTGATCCAGTGGGACAAAACTAACTACATGACATGTGCAAAACCATGTGGTAGGTTCCATGTAACTGTGGGAGTGTGTTATGTTAGGAAGAGAGGGAGACGTGGTTACCACAAGGTTTAAAAAACAGTGTGGATGTGCCTGATCATTAAAATCATGTGTTCTTTTTCCATCTATCCTTCCTTTTTACCCAAACCTGGGCTCCACCTCCTCCCTATTGTTTAGGAACCAAGTGGTCCTCTCTAAAACTCCACCCATTCCTTTAATTTTCAAGGGTTTCTCCTCCATCAAATTCAAGGTGAGAATTTTGGGTTTCTTTTAAAATTTCCATCCTTTTTTTATTCCCCTCCTCTTCTATTGGTTTTTCATTGGGGTTTTACCACTTGGCCGAACCCTATTATCTAGGGTTTGGGAATAGTTGATGTTTCATTTTAATTAGGGAATTGAGACAATCCATGCGGCATTTTTCTCATTCTCCTTGGAGTATCATTCCATCCGCACTTTGATTTGATGTAGGCATTTCTAAACATATCATTTCCGTAACTTCTTATAGGAACTTCCTTGTTTTAATTATTTTTGAAATGTTATTCACACCTCTATTATACCATTATCTATATGAAAATGGTCTTTTTTATCCATTGAATTTATTAAAAATAGTTTTTAATGATATCTATAGGAAATAACTAGGTTTTTGTTATATAGGGTGTTCATTTTAAATGGTAGTGTTCCATTAAAGCGATATTTGGGATTCCTGTAAAATGATTATATTTGAAGGATTTGTGGAATTGGTTTGATTAAACGTTCAGTTTAGTGTGTATGTTTTTCAAATGGTATGGTTTGTTAAATATTTTAAATCCTTTTTTGAATAGTTTAACGGTTCTTGTGGGGATGATTTTATTTTTTCTACATAAGGTTGGTGGTTTAATATGGGTTTCAAGGGAATGTGTGTTTTATGGAAATTGATTTTTAGTGTTCAATTGGTTGTTGGTGTGTCACAGGATGTTTTCACATCCATGCGTTCACTAGGTACACAAATGGACATGTTGTCAAATGAAGGTTATGCCTTATGTTGATGTTTTCCTGAAATATTTGTTTTCTAAATGGTTCGCACATTGGAAATGAGGTTTCATCATTTATGTTGTTCCTAAAAATGAGTTTAATTTGTTTCTGAAGGTTTTTCATGGTTGGGATTGAAGCATATATATTGGTGTGATTATTGAAAAGTGTAAGGTCCTGTTTGGTGATCGTGATGTGTTTGGTTGTGGGTTTAGAACTGAAGGGACTCTTTATTTTTTTAAATATAAAAAATATGTTAGTGTGATGTTTTGGTAACATTTATAGTTATGTTGACCTAAATTACAATTTTGGAATTTCAATTAAAAAGTGGTTCATGTGTTATCCTATAGAAAGGATTGTGTTTTGGTAAAATTGTGTTCCCAGTTCGCTACTTGAATTGTTCTATGAAATTATTTAAATTATTATATGGTATAGGGGCCCTATTGTCACCATGTATAATGTGAAATGTATATGTATATATTTGGGGAACCTTTATAGGAGTTATTTCTATTAGGGGTTATCATATACTAGTTTCCATGTTTGGAGTAAGAAAGTGTAGTGGTGAAAACTGGGTTGAGTCATGTGTTCATTTGCCTCATACTTACAATTTTATTATTACCAATATGTGTTTATAGGAATCTTCTAGATGATTGATTGATGGTAGAATACCAACCCCGGTTAGATGGGTTGGTACACCTGGTATATATAAAGGCAATGTGGGTAGCGTCAGTGGTTTTTTAGAGAGGTAAATCAGTTTAATATATACTATAGGGCTTCACAATATGCCGAGAGAAGGTTCCAAAATGTGTATGTTGAGGATTCTTCTATAGATGTTTAGGATCACCCGTTATATTTCATGTTTAGTATTTGCTACACTAATTTCCAATTTTCGTTGCTCATCTATTTTCTTTTGGCATAGCCTTTTCTCACATTGTTTTGGATTTTTCTTATAAAACGAAACCTTTATTTTGAAATGGTATGTGGCATGCGTTGGATTTTAAAATGGAAAAATTGTGTTATTTTATAAAATGTGAAAGACCATAATTTTATAAATGTATTTATAAGTCGTTTTAATAGACTATTATGGGAATGGAAATACATGGATTTTAAGGATATCCTTGGAATCCCTCTGTAGCATCTTGGTGCTTACACCAATCCTATATTTCCAATTACAAGATCCTATTTTTGTTCAGGTTCCATTGTACGTGCTCATTGTAATAGTACGATTAGTCTTGTAGTCTAAAGTGACCAAAATGGCACATGTATCTCACATGGAATTGGTGATGTTTTGTTTTTTTAGTTTTTAGTCTTGTTGTTTATATTTATCATCTTGACCAACTATTTATACATTTATTTCTAGGGGTTGGTTTATGTGTCTTTATTGGTTCTATATATTTATTTTGTGTTGGTTATTTTATTTTGGGCTAAATAGTTCCCTCCGGTATGTTTTGATTCTCAAACTAGTTTTCATATTGGGGGGATCAGGAACACCCCATGGATCATGTCAGAGACTAGTTAGGGTGACATCTTTAGGGTCGACCCTAGTTGGTCTCTGAGAATATCAATCTTAGAAAATTATTTATCTATATGTAGGTGAAAAAATAATTTATCAATATTGGGGATATATAATTTTTTTCTTGATAATGATCTTTTTAATGTGTCGATAATAAATACAAAGTCTAATTAATCAATATTACTTATTAAAAAAATAAATATTTTCACCCCAAGGTGACACACTGGGGTGTATGAATCCCTTGTCATAATTTTATTTATGTTTCTTCATTAATTCCTACATCTCAATTGGGAACAGAATATAAGGAGTATTTTAAAAAAGAATTTCACCATGTATAAGTTATATAGAAAACATAATGTAACGATTTGGTGTAAGACCTAGAAATTATATTAGAAATACTTCAAAAAAATCTAGTAAAATAGGTGTATAATTATTGGTGAGTTTCTATCAAACCATATGAGATTGATTAAATTTATATTCTGGAATTAAGACCAAAATGATGTAATTAATTTCCATTAGAAGTTATTATTATTCCTTACATCAGTATATCATCAAAAATCATTAAAGAAATGAAATTTGACTTCCATTATTTGGATTTTTATATGAGAACCATATAGAGAAAGTAAATACATACCAAGAATCACATTATATTCACCTTATGCTAGTATCATATGATTTTTCATGAAGAACTTTACCACTAACTTCAACTGAAGATGAATCATAAATATGTGATGCGATTTTTGTCTCTTTATAATTTTTCATAGTCAAATAAACATTTAATAATTGAGTTATCATGATGACACCCTTGTAAACTTCATTAGAAATAAAACATAGGGTGGATCAATAATAATAAAAATATATATATGCTTTAGATTAGATGGTAAGAGTACCTAACACCACTTCATTTCCGTACTCCACATCACTGATAGGGATTAATTGATATTTTGTATTCTCTTTAGATTAAATATTTTGATGATAATGATAAAAAATGATAACACTTTGATTTTGGAAATTGTTAGCATAATGATCATTTTCCTTTCACTGGAAGAACGGTAGTGTGGTAGGTTTATTTTGTGAATCATTTTCCCTATTTGAATAATTAGTTAAATTCATCCCACCAATTTGGAAATAAATATCTTGATGAACATCCTTTCCATGCTTAAAACATTTACCAGTAGCCATAATATATTTTCCTCAATGTTTTATTATACACATTATTTATAAAAGAAAATCTCATCTTCCATTCATAATGGTTTTTCGATTTTCCCCTAACTTCAATTTTTCTCTTCTTATCAAACCCATAATATTTATGGGTGACTCCAATATCCATCTCAACCTTGATATCATATAGAATGACTTCCCCATGGTTAGTTATGTTTCATATTTTTAATGACCTTTATCAAATTGGTTTTAATCCACTGAAGAATTGATCAACCTTACTCTTATTACAGATCATTATTTCAAAAGAGTACCTTGAATGTCCTATAGAATTTTTTTATATGTACCAATGGATTCATAATACATATTCTTAATCTCATAAAACTCTTTATCCATCATCATTATAAGAATATGAGTAAATTAATTACTATAAAATAAGTTATTAAACTTGTACCATTCCATGGATTTGATTTTATCTCATTGCTTAATATTTTTTAACAGGATTCCATAATTCAACTGCTTCACCTTCCAAATGATAAGCATCCAAAATTTATTTATCATGTCTTGAAAAATGGGTAATTGAAAATATCTTTTAAGTGGTGCTGATCTATGGTTCATCCACCATTGGATGATAAGATCAACTAAAATTAGTGGACAATACCTCATGAAGGAGTCAATAGAGTATTGTTCCAAAATATAATCTATTTTATTTCTTTCATGATTCATATCTTGAGAATTATTGGCGATCATTCCTACAATAATATTTATTCTAGATCCAATAACATTTGGTTTATCTAGAGGAAAATATTTTCATTTCTCATTGGATTCAACATTAACAAGGTTCGATCAGATTATAACCATTGATTAAAACACAAAATAATATTATGAGAAAAAATAATCATATTGTAATAACAACATAATCACGAGAAATTACTTATAAAATTTAAATTCAGGACACCATAGATTTTGTCCTAGGTTATTTAGGATCATCACCAAACACTATGATTTTATGCTCTATGTAGAATTGTAAATAAGTTTCTTGCTATTTGTTTTTCTAATTCCAGTTCCCAATATATAATTAATCCTTCATCTAATAGCAAATATTATGGCCCATACATCTCAACCATAGATATTACATATAAATATAAGAATATTCAATACATTACAAGATATAAACATGCCACACACTAGTAGTTTTAGTTTATTTGGAAAAATATAATCATAAATAACTGATTATTAAAACATATATATCTCCTCCTCCTTATATTTCCAAAACTAGAACCATTTTTGAATCATATGACATAATACTATTATTTATATCTTAGGGAGAAGAATCATAATAAAAGTGTGAGATTATATCCTTAGTAATTTTAATCAATAGAGAAAACATATTCATAAGGGAATAAAAACAAGAAAATCACATTTGAAAAGTATATCCTTCATATCATGGATCATTATATATAGTTTTGGAAGAAATAAAATTTGTTAATATAGAATGAATTGTAATGAATATAATTCATGGGAGTATAACGAAAGACCTGAATGTATGGTATACACATAATCATAGAAAATAATCTTCATATTAATCAAGGCTCACATCGAAGGCCATAAAAGATGAAAAAGTTTCATACTGACCTGAGTTCACATCTCATTCCATCACTATACAATTGAACTGAGTCAAATCCAATTTGTGTTGTGTATTACTAAACTGATTTTACATCCCATTATAGTCACATATATCTCATGAGATCAAAATCATTACACAATGTATTAGAGGAAGACATAGTCCCCACCTATCACATAATGAAAAACAGAAATATGTGTTCCATAAAAACAGAAATCCTTTATCATATAGAAACCCTGGAAAATAAAATGGGTCTCATAAAATTTCACCATTTTATAACACATGTAAAAGAAAATAGTTTCATAAATATCATTCCATAATAAACAGAAATCAACAACATAAATATTAATAATAGTAATATTGAAAAATATACACAATAAATTATAATTAACATCAAATAATGTTATCTTTTATGGAAAATAATTTTGACAGATCACGTGAAATAATTCTTGAGGAAAATACACTTTCTATTTTGTAATTCTATTCTCTTAAAATGTCAGAAAATTTTAAAGGAAAAAATTTTCATACAAATTTACATTTTATGATTATAAGGGAAACCTCAATGAATTAAAAAATGATGAAATCATAAAAATAATCTCATAAAGTGTAAGATTAAAAATATTCCTTTCATAATTTTTATGGTGAAGTCACGATAAACCTCACATGAAAAATGGATGAAATATTCCATTAAATAGATTTAGTAAAAGTTCACACATGTGTAAATATTATATTAGAAAATTATATAATAAGATTAAAAATATTTTGGAAAACATTTTTATGAAATATGGAAATGGATGATAAATATTCCCCAACAGATACAAATAAACGATCCTAAATAATAATGATATTTTGAAATAAACCATTACCATAGTTCTTATTTCCTTCGTACATATCTAAAACTCATGTATAATGGTTTAATTTTTTTATTCAATTATTCTAGAAAAATATTAATTTTTTTGATAACATAAATAATCCTCCTATATCCTCTTATTAACTATTTTTTAATAATTTTTAATTATTACCAATCTTTCTGGTGTTAGTGACGAAATTTTCCAATGAATTGTTTTTGTAAGAGTCTCATTTTCTATGAAAGTGATATAGTTAAATAATTTATATAAATTTATTAATGTAATTTATATCAAATTCATTCATTATATAAATTTACATAATCATTCATGAATTGGGAAAATGTAAAATGAATGACATCGTGTCATGGAGATGGTTTCCGTATGTATACATGAGAGATGATATCACTATATTAATAGCGAAACAACAAAGACGTAGGTTATATATAACTATAATTTATAATTATCACAAAAAGAAACACAAACTCACATATATTAAAATATAAATATATTATTTCCATCATCATATTGATATAAATCAATTGGTGAAAAAAATAAATTACACGATGACATGGAGATAGTAAATCATAGGTACGTACGAACAATTATTTTTTTCATAGTATTGATAAGAGGTGTAATATGGGAATCCCATAATAATAATAATTTATCAGAATATAGGTGATACTGGATTTATTACATTATAATGGAAATAAATCATAAATAGGAATTATAAGAATAAATAATCGTGAAATTGTTTGCAAAGGCATTAACCACTTCGAGAATCCATTAGATATACTCTTAGGGACATTAGAGTTGGTATTTTGAGAAAATAAGAACATTTAGAATGTGGAGAGAGATATTTAAAAGTTAAATTGGAAGGGTTTTGGTAGAAATTGATGGTTTAATGTGATGTGAATAAGTGATGGAGGAGGTGCCCTTTTATAATTTAGGTGAGGGACACTTTTGGTATTTAAAAAAATATTATTTTATTATAAATTCAACATCAATCCAAATACCTCAATAGGAAAAGAATAAAAGAGAATATGATATATGTTTTTAATATCATCAACCAATATATGTTAGACATGTTTTTGTATTATTTTAAACATTATCATTTTGATAAATCCTTGGTTAAACTATTTTAATTTTAAATACAATAATAAAACATTTTAAAATTAAACATTGAATTTTTATATTTTGTGAGGTTAATTGGATGATAATATAAAAATTTTGAAAAAATTTAGATCATTTTATATTTTTTAGTATTGTTTATAATTTAAAAATCATTTAACAAATTATTAATTTGATAGAATATCATTAGTTTATATTTCTACACTATTCATTACATGGAATTTTCAAAATATAATCACAAAATATGGAATTTGAAAAAATAATTTATTTTATACATATGTGGTTAAGGGAATCTATTAATTTTTTAACATATTAATTATATAAATTTTACTTATTTTAGTTTTTTAATAACATTAATTTTATATTTTCATTAATACAAGAATTACTAAATTAGTTTTGTGTAAATATTTAATATACGTATTTTTAAATTAAAAAAATAAAAATCCAAAATGAATAGAACTCTTCTGTATTTAAAAATTATATTTATAGTTGAATATAAATATATAAAAACCCAATATTAAAAATGATATAGTATTTAAAACATGAATGTAACATTATTTTTTTTTTATTGAATAAAATATAATAAATATCATAATCTCATATAAGTGATCAAACAATTAAAAAATATATTTATATCCTCAAAATAGGTTCTTTAAGTAAAAAAATTACATTTATAATCATTCATAACACACCTTTACCCATGTGGACATTGAATAATATTTAAAACAATTCAAGTGAAGTTTTGTGACTTTATTTGATTTAAATTTAATATAAGTCATTTTCCAATAAATGATTCTATTAAAAATATAATTTTTATCCTTAGGTATTAGTGGTGGAATAAGATTAATATAATAATTTTTTTGAATTTGTTTGGGTCTTTTTATAGTCCCTATAATTTTTTACATATATCAACCAATTTAAACTTTACCGTGGTAATGTTTTTTACCAATGATTCTACAAAAATAAAAGAGAGATATTCCATAAATTTGTACCTTCTGAATCCAAATTTAGAATCTAGTTTTTAGAATTAAAAACACATAATTTCACTAATTCAATTTAAAATAAAACCTGTAAAACCCCATGAAAAACATTTGTTTTCGAAAAATTTCCTTTTAAAACATATAATGTTTTTATAAAAAAATTATTTATAAAAACATTTTCAAATATCGTAATCTAGTTATTTTAAACTATATAAACTAATTACAATATTAAAAAAAATCCAATTTTTTTACACTGTAATGACATGAAAATAAAATTTTATTTTCCATAAAAATAAGTATTTTAACTATTCCTTAAAAAATGTTTACAGAAAATTTTTAAAAAAGATGATAATTTGGAAATTTTTAATTTTTAATTTTATTTAATTTTTTAAAATAAATAATATAGATATCCTAAAAATTAATATTTTCTCATAATAATATGATAAATAAATTTTTGAAGAAAACCAATTTTTGAAGAATAAAGTGAGATTGGTAAAAATTGTGTGATTTTTTAATTATAAATTTCAAATATATTTATTTTTATTGTGTTCTTTATATTTATTCCACAAATTATTTATTCATATTTATTTATGTTAATTTAATGGCTAGGTAATAATAGTCATATAATATTATATAGTTTATTTATACTTATTGTTGGATTTTTAAAATGTTAATGATGAATTGAAATTATATGAAGGGAAATATTTATTAAAATATCAGGGTGTTATACTATAATTTCCTACTCCATCTCTATTTGGATGAAAATTCAATAGATCTAAAACATTCCCTATCTAGAAACATTTTTCATAATACTATATTAGTTATAAACAATTAAAAATCCTCAATATGATAATAAAAATGAACTCTTCTATTTTTAGAAACATTCTTAATCCACTCATCATTGTTCCCACAGATTGAATCTTCTTATTTTGATTTTTATGGAAACATGCCTATGAAAACACCATGTTCTAACCCATTTTGATCCAGTAATTTTTGTTATGAATAAACGTTACTCTTCGATTTATATCACATTTTTCTAAATCGAAAATGATAGTAAAAAAATCATTCATCATATTAAAAATGAAATCTCTCTATCACCTGATCCGTTCTGTCTATTACATCCGGAAAACAAGATCTAACTGATAAGTAACATTGCCACAACATAGATTCTTATTAATAATATGACATAAAATTTTGGAAGAAATTCATTTTCTTTATATTCTCATCTTCTATAAAATCTAATTGATAAAATCCCTTCCATCATTAAAATAAATACAGTGTCTGATGTTCATCACCTTGAGAAAGCTCAGACACTATAAAACATGACATTATTTAAAAAACAAAATCTATAGAACTATGTTCATTCAGGATTTTTAAATGAAACAATACATACCATTCAAATTAATAAAACTAATATATCTAGTTTTATGGAATTTTCTCTGAATATTACTTAACATTCAATTAAGACGCATCCAAAAATCATTAACTTCTATTTTTATCAAAATCTTGTATCATGAAATTTATCATAACATAATGAACTTTTAAATTATTATAAAATCATATGAATAATTTAAGAATGTTTGTATATTTAAATAGTTCGAAACATTACGACTTAAAAACGTTCTTCATCTTCAATAACATCATAACAAAATCTTATTGACTTTTTTCAAAATCTCATTCCCTATTTTACAAAAACATTTTTTTAACCAAAGTCAGTTTTAAATAAATAAAAAACATTATCAAAAAAACATCATAAGAGATATTAAATATTTTCCCTTGGATTTGTTCAAAACATTTTTCAATGACTTTTAACTCTCATCATTATTAATTGCTAGTAATGGTTCACAAAATATTTTTGTTACAACTCAAATTTTATAAATTTTACCTAAAAAATAATTTATTTAGAAAAATAATGTCCTAACCCCACCCTTATGGATAAATCAATTATTTTAAGGAAACTATGTATTGGTGAGATTAAAATTTGTGGCAATGTTAATATAAAAATTCCTCACTTATATCTTCAACCTTTTGGTTAATAATTATAAACTCACAAATTACCTCTATATTTATTTTCTACCCATTTTATGATAATTACAACATAAAATTAATCAGAAAAAATAATAAAACTTCATGAAATGTTGTTATGTTTTCTCCCCCATTTTAAACATAATCCAAATCATAATTGGGGTCATACATTAGAACATTAACAAGTAATTAGTGGAATAGGAACATGATGTTACAACCTTAAATCAATAAAACATTATTTAGGAAATAACATTTATTTAAAACACATTCAATATAATATTTCATAGAAATTCATTCCTGGTAAAAAATAGCACCTCAAAAATTATGAATTAAATCTTAATATTATGTTAATTTTATTATGAGATTTAGAGATTACTTTTATAAATTTTAATTTCACTCTTATTATCATAAAATATCTTCATTGTTGTAGAGACTTACACATTCAAATCATCAAGCTTCTCTTTCATCCACAAAATTTGAGAAGAATAATGTGTAATAGTAACATACTTCTAATCTTTTATTATCAATGTCACTAAACTATATTTCATAATATTCCAACTCTCACAAAATTCTCCAATAAAAAAATGATCTTATTGAAATAGAATTTATATCATAACAATCTTAAACCCAATTAGCACCTATATATCCAATAATGCTCATATCCTATATATGTTTTTAAATAAACCCATATCATTTTCTTCCTTTAAAATCTATCATAATTGTCATTACTACCAATATATTAGTTTCATTTGTATCACTATGCTATCGGGAAAATTATTCCACAACCTAAAAATTGCTAGTCCTTGAGGATCTAAGGTATGTAAAATTTTCATCTACTCACAAAAATCATTCGGATATAAAATTTTATTGATTTAATATATAGTCATCATTATGATCAATAAAATTAGGGTAGAGACATTTTTAAAATCTTTCATGCTAAATATTTTTTCATCTCTTTGTCCTACATTTATGTGAGATAGGAATATGTATTGTCTTCCTTTTTTAGCTTGTAAATGCAAGAAGAATGTTAATTCTGATAATATTAAAATCTTATAATTATTAATTATTTGACCATAAAATTATGTTCATTATTTTATCTATCCTCAAAAAAATTTATATCATCCACATAAAAAAATATCTATATGGGTTCTTGAATCCACTTTTGTCGCATAATTTCTTCTGCCAACATTTCTTCAAGAAATATTCGACTATTTCTTATAACTATCCAATTTGGATTACATGAATGAGGGATATTATTTTAACCCATATAGAGATTTATTTATTTTATGGGACTTATTTTCATCATTATAACGTAGAAAAACAAATGGATTTTCAATGTAAACTTCTTTTTTAATTTTATTATTTAAGAAATATGGAATTACATCAATCAGAAAAACTTTATAACATCAATGTGAATCTAATGGTATGAACATGTTAATGGTTTCTATTCCTAATATTGGGGAAAATTTATCCATATTATGCACCTTCCAACTATGTATAATCTTTATAAAAAAAGTCTTATTTTATTTCTTGAAACATATCCATGTTAATTAATCTTTTTCTGTACAAAAATTTTATTCCAATAAATTTTTTATCTTATATTAATGGAAAAAGGTACAAAATTTAAATTTTTTCAACATGATCCAACTCTTCATTCATTATATTAACCTATTATTTATGTTTTATGAATTCTAAAACTGATTCTAGTTCAATATATGAAATGAGTGATGTATGAATTTCTAATCTCAACATTATTATAGTCTAAATAATTGATTTTGGATTTCAATGATTATTTTCAGATTCAATATGTTCCACATAACGTTGAAAATTACATTTTTTTCTTTTAACTTAACATTCCTTATTACACAATTCCTTTGAGTCTTAATTTATATATTTGAAATCACATTCTACTTCATTATAAATATTTATTTTTTCTTCCTCCATATTTTCAATATCCTATTAAGGAATTTATATTTAAAATAAATTTCACATCTTTCTGATAAAACTAATTTTTTAAATGTTTTTCCCATATGTTAACATCTTTTGTTGGGTGAATGTCCCATGATAGTTCTTTCTTCTTCATTTTAGTCAAATTTAAAAAATTCTAGATTTTTCATTTTTAGAAAACATGGACTTCCAAAAATCTAAAAATATTTGAATAAAGAATTTTTATTAGTCCATATATTATATAAAGTATTATTTTATTATAACCTTAAGAAACATATATTATTCACATGCACATCGGTTCTAATGGATTATCTCATGTAGAATATTGAATATTTTTACTCTTTTGAGAAGATTCTTCCCATTTCCAGTAAATATTTATTTTCCATTAAAATAACACCAATATTTTACGTTTTATTGGAAAACTATATTGATATTTGATTCTATAAATCTATATATAAGATTTAAAATAATCTCATGTGAATTATGTATCATTATCATTTATCAATTTTATTATATAAATCTCCATTTCAATATCAACATATATTCTAAAATATCTGAATACTTCTACATTCATTTATAAATGTTTCATTAAAATTATATTTTTCATTTATGTAGAATAATAAATAAATATGAGAAAGTAATAATCACATTTTTTGAGTGATATATCATTAGTCCATGAAGATCTAATTAAACAATCCCAAATTGTCTACTAGATAGAATTTATTCTTTAATTAATATTTTACAAATCAATTTTTCATTAGGAAAATTTATAGAAACATCATTTTTTATTCTTTCTAATGATAGAAAATATTTTAGAATGTCAATTTTAGATGGACTTTTCATGATTTTATTCCGATGAATTCTATGTCTTTGATGACATAATTTATTTTCATCTTCCACACATTGATAATTGGAGCCAAATTTTTCTCATATCATGAAATAATTATCATTAGTTATGTCTCTATAAGTTACAATATTTCTATAATATTTTCTAAAGATCACTTCTTTCTCATCATTAATAGGTATTCTTAAAATAATTATGTTATGGTTTATCACACCAAAATATTTAACATCTTTTCTTCAACTTTTCTAAATCAATATTAGCAATTCCAAATCCTTTTTTTATTATTGAACTATAATTACAGATAGTTAAATCTCATCCATATCAATATTTTATATAATTCCAGATTTTAAAATATCTTCACATGTGTAAAGAATAATCACTATCAAGAAAGAATTGTTTGTTTCTTTTTTGATTTTCCCAAGAAAAATGATCTTTCTTAACTTTCATTTTTATAGGTTCCTTTTTTTCTATCATAAGAAATTTTCAGTTTAATAGGTGTCATACAATCTTTAGTATAGATGAAAATCTGGTAAAATATTCCTCATATTTGTTCTAGACATTGCTTTTTTGGATGTTTTCTGACATATTGAGATTTTCATTTTAAATATTTCTATATTATAGGAATGTTACTTATTATTATTCCATAATTCTTTCCTATAAATATTAAAACATACTATTAGGAAGTGTAAAATTATACTGAAAATAATATACTCAATGCCCCTATATTCCACAGAACTAGTAAAAACCATCAAATATTGATTTTTTTGTAGAATTATAATCCTTATCTTTTAAAATTTTGATAATGACCATAACTTATTTATAATATAAAATTATCTAGACATGGAAAATCTTTAATTCAGAGCATATTTTCAAGAAAATTTAATTTGATATATTTTGTACAGCCCTTCTAAACCAATGTTTTCCCAAAAAAAATCTTATCACCTAAAGCGTTATAATCATAAGATTAAACATTATATTTTAAAGGTGTAGATTTCACTATATTCTTATAATTTATTTACTATATTTCTATGATTTATATTTTACTCCATAATCCATTTAGAAATTTTTATTCAACATCATGGAGGTTAGAATGTTTTTTAATAACATCATATTTCTTAGCCTACAACCAATTTATAATATATATAACCATCTTTTCATATTCTTAAATTATTATTTTATAGCCTTAGATATTTTGGGAGTATTTTTCTTATTTCATAGAAACATATTATTCCCTTTCAACCTCATTTCAACTTTTTTATTCATCATTTTGATTTCATTCTTGCAAGTTTTTTTCTAAATACATAAAAAAGATATGATATGAGAAAATAATATCAATTTAATTCTTCACCTCCTTCTTCATTACTATTTGATTAATATTAATTTTTATTAAAATACACATGAATTTTTTTTAATATTAATGAAATTTATTATTCTTATAAATTTTTTATGTGGAGTGAGATTTTATTTTCCTTCTTGACACAATTATTCAATTCAAAGTGATCTTTTTATTTACACTAGTGAAGTGTTTTTTAGGATGTTTTATCAAAGTTATTCCACTCATGTATTTATATTAAACTATCTCTAAATACACCATTTTATTATTGGGGTAATTTATAGAAAAATTCCCAATGCCACCGTAATGAAAACATTTGATAGATATTTTTCCTCTCTAATTACATCTTCCTATTTGATATTTATTTAAGAAAAGAGACATGATTTTTCTATTCAAATCAATATCCTCCTTATGTTCATAATAACAAGGATCATCATATTTGATAAATTGATTATTGATCATTGTCATAGCTTCAATACCCATTTCATTATTACAATTATTTTTGAATTTAGGAGTCTCTATCATTTACAAAGATATAATAAATTTATGTAAATCATCATTTTTAAAATATTTTTTATATTTTTTAGATGATATTTTATAATAATTACTATCTGAGAAGATTATCAGGAGTCAATTAAAAATTTTATAATCATCCAAGACTACTATGAAACCAATTAAGTTGTATAAAATTTCATTACTTCTGGTGATATACAAATAAATAGTTTCATCATCTCCAATTCTTATGGATTCAAACATGCTACACCTAGATTTTTGGTTCACTTCCATCACTTAATTATTTCCATTAGAAATAATTTCTATCTTATCCCACATTACATTTTCTTTTTTGAGACACAACACCATGATGTAAAAAATTTTATGGTAGAGACATAAGGATGCTATTTTATATTCGTTCCATTATCATAAATGCTTCTCTTTTTAGAAAATATCATGGGAGAATCATTCTAAAATTGTAGAAACCCAATAGTTACTGCATTAAAAAAATCATGAAAATAGATAGAATATTGGGTATCATTATATTTTTTCAATATTGATATTTTTTCCATTAAAATAGTAGTTTATATATAGTTTACAAAATTTAGATGATTTATGATAAATATCCAACAAGGGATCATGTCACTGATATAACTTAATGTTCCAAATGATCACAGAATCATTGATAATGGGGGTGGGTGAATCAGTGATATACATTTAGCATATTTCAACTTTAGGAAATTTAACCACTCTATGTTTTCATAGTTTATTCCTTCTCATCTTTTAGTAAACTCGTATTTATGAAAATTTTGCAATGTAATTATGGAACACAATATTTAAAAGGGATGGCCTCAATATAAGAACCTGCATCCATTCCATATCCACTCCAATGGTTCTATAGAAATTCACTATAAGGAATCAGTGAATACAAATTTTGTTTCAAATCCAATTATAAAAATTTTATCTATTGATCAGAACAATTATATTGATACTGGAATGTTTAAAAAAATTTCATGCAAATTTTGAAACATATGAAAAAAATTTACATTGAAACCTTAATCTCCAAAAAGGTCTATCTAGAATCATGGTCTAATCTACACCAATCTCGTATTATGTTTCTAAGAAATACACCCTATGATTTTATATTATTCATTATATCTTTAATCAAATTTATCATAAAAATACATTATGTTTTGTCAAAATTACAAAAAACTCCACACCATATAATGTTATACTAACAAATGATTATGATCATTCCTGCCAATTTATCCTCTATACATTATTCTATACTTTGTGCTATCTAGTTATAATTCATAAATTTTTTTCTTGAAATAATCTACATGAAACTCTACTTCATTTGGAAATTCACTCAGTCTAAATTCATCAGTAATTCAAATTATTGAACATGTGAATAGTGGTAAGTACAATGTTCATCTTCAAGCTATTTATAGGTGATCCCAAAATAGAAACAGTATGAAACATGAAATGGTTTACCACTCATAAGTAATCATTTATCCAAATTTATTAGATATTTTATCTTAATTTTACTACATATATAACCATTTAAACTCTTATAGTGTCTTCTATAATCAGACTGATTTATACAGAACATTAAAATTATCAGATTTAAATAATTTAGATTTATTAATATTCTTTCAATTTTTTAGTAAGAAATAGTTTTTTTTGGAAATTATATTTCCAGATCAATATTTATATATTCTATTGGACTAATAAATTTAAAATGATAAACTTCCTCCATGTAAAAAAATAATAATTTTCCTTTTTTTCTCTATGAAAACTAGAGATGGTTAATTACATTATTGTATCTTATAAAGTCTTAATGCCCCTTATCTATATATATTATTTAGTAACATTATTATATCTGTCAAATTTCATGTCTGATATATCTTGTAATATTTTATATTCAATAACGTATGTTTATATGTTTTATTTTGATATAAAATTGAACTATTCTATTTTTCAGAAACTTTATTCATCTTTTCATGTCTCTTCCTTGGACATTAAATGTATTTACAAGATTTATCACCAAACACGTGTCAAAAATTTTAATGTTCAGTCCCTTCATATTTTTAGAGATATTATATTTGAAAAAAATTATTCCTAGATCAATCTTAATTTTTTATAAATTTATAATATTATAAAAAATATAATTTTAATTTTCAAAAACTTCATCTTGTATCATCCCATCTTGTCAGACCACTATATTTGTAAGATTTGGTCTGCTTGATAAGAAATGTTGCAAAATTGTAGATTATTATTAATCCAATGCTTTATAATTTTGACTATATAAATGAAAATATTATTCTTCTCATGTTTTAAATGAACTCAAGAATATAATAACTTCCCACTTTTAAAATTGATTAGCTAATTGTTTTCATCATCCGACATCATAAAAAATAGACTTTCTGACAAAAGGTTTTTTCATGATCCGTGTCTATTCATGTTATTTGGAAGAAACCTTACAAGACTTAAATGTTCAAAAAAACACTAACATACAGTTTTCTATAATCTCCACCATCCAACACTTCTATACCCAATAAGTTGTATTCCTAAAACCTCAACGTCAATTTTTGGAAAAAGATTCTATAATGATATTTTTTTGGATGTATGGAATGTTGAGACAAACATAGAATCATATGATTAATTATGTAATTTTATTATATATTAAACATTAAAATAATTCTATCTTTACAACTTTCTTCATATTCAACAACTTCACATAAAAATATTTCTAACATCAAAAAACTATTCATTTCTAGTTCGAAAAACAATTCATTATTGAGTTATTGTTGTCAACAAATACTGTGTTTTTTTATCAAAACGTCACAATGAATCTTCCTTCCAAGGATTATTTAATTCCATTTCCAAATAAAATATCTTCCTTTCATGCAATTGATTGGGTTTGTCCCTAAATATAAATAATATTTTAATTATCATTGTTATGAAATAAAATTCATTCAATATTTATTTTTATATACTTGGTTACAACTCTAGATCCATTAACTGATATCTAATATATAATTTATTATAATTTTATAGATAAAGGGTTCTAATTAGATGTAATGATTGGTATTGTTGTTTTTTAGAACCATATAAAAACATGAAACCCATTTTCCATTTTAAATCGAATATAAAACTTAACAAAATGTAGTGGTCAACATCTTTAAAACTCATTCAATGAATTTCCATTTATATCATGGGGAATGAAAAAATAGGTGTCATCAAATTCTCTATAAGGGTTATATACGGTGGAATTCATAACGAATAGATAAGGAATACTCAAAGTGGAAAAGTAAATTACTAAAAAAATTCTATTTAATCATTAAAATGAGAATAGAATGCTTCCACGAAAAATATGAATGCAATAATCATAGCGATTATAATAACTAAATTCCCAATGATGGAAATTTTTATTATTGAACATCATGGTTTTAGTGAAAATTATATATTTACCTTCAATACCTTTCAATCATGAAAATTTTATCAATGTGTATGTATACACCAAGACCAATTTAATTTGGCCATCTGATTTGTATATGAAGACATGTCAATGCATCAAAGGACAATCAATAATCAGGGCCCACTTATCACAATATGTCAAATGGATTCCCATATTTTGAATAATCAACTGAATTTTTTAAAAAAATATTCCTTATCAATTAATTTTTGTATTGAATCAAGAGTATTAAATAACAATATTTTTATATTCAATCAAATAACCATCAATGTGAAGAACTATATGTTGAAATAAAATATAGTTTAAGAAACTATCATAACCATGATAAATATTAAGGATATTTAAGGTAAATTTAATTTCCAATGATTGGAATTATGTGAATTATTTAGGAGAAATATAACAATGGAAAACATAAAAGAGATAATATTTGACTATAGATTCGTAAAAATGTTAGGTTTCAACATAATATAACCGGATTTGGAGAAATAATGAAAATGTAATAATAATAATAAAATAATATTATTTATGTTTTTTCTATGAAAACCCATTTAAAAGTGTAGAGGAAACTTAATAACATAAAATGGTTCAGGTGGTGGGAATTTCCATTAATGATGTATAAATTAAAAATGAATTTCTTTTAACATTTTTTCAAGACTATAACCTCTTGAAAGAGACATAAATATTATTTTATGTTAATTTGAAAAATAAATAAAATCAAAAAATTTATTAAATTTTTTTTTGAAATAGATAGAGATTTTGTAAACCATTTTTTTAATATGGACATGAAAGAAAAATATAACTGATTAAAAGAAAAATGAATTAATTTTTTATTATAAACGTTCTTTTCATGATTAAAACTGGAAAAAAGGAAATTTTGGAAGAAAATATGCAATCAACATAAATATTTTGAAGATAAAAATTTTATTTATTCATATTATGTATAAATTTTAATAAAATTATAAGAAAACATAAATTAATGTGAGATTGGAAAATAAGTTCTCACCTCCTTTGTAAATTTATAATTATAACCCCTTGAGAGAAGAAAATTTAATATAAACATTAATTATAATGAATAAATAGGTATTCATGTGAAATATATAAAATAGTATGTATATACACCACATAAAATTGAATTGTTTCTTAATACAAAATATACCCTAATGGAATGGTAATTGGGATAAAAGTTCCTTACCTCATGGTTAAATTCAGTTGAATACAATTTAGACTCTTATATAATGGTATTAAACCTGTAATTAATGTTAATAAGAACATTATTAATATTTATAATATGATATATTATCATTTTATTATATTTTATGACGCATTCAATAACATTATTAATAATGTTTGGGATGTTTATTGCATCATTATATCAAGCATGTTTTATCATCAATGATATATTTACTGAGAATAGGATATTTTGACATCTTATCAAAGATTATATTAAGGTTATAAATATCATATTTAATAATTATATACCTACTTATAATCATTACTGATATTTTCTCATGGAGAACGAATGAAATCACTTCGTAGAGATGGTAGGTCATATGTATGCATGAGCAACATTATTATTTCCTTAATATGTGAATGTGTATAGTGGTATGTAATAAAAAATGTTTAAAAAATAAATATCATTTCATAAGTATTATATATGTCCCTTATTTTTATCATTACATATATCAATGTGGGTCGGTTATGGAAATCAAATTTAATCAGTTCACAAGGTGGCAGTCTATCATAAACATGAGTGACGATTTTGTTTCCCATTTGGTAGGGAAAAATATAGATACAAATTATTACATAAAAATAATTAATTAGAAAAATATATCATCTAATTTTACTACTATATTATTAATTTTAATAATCATTCATGTTTATAAAGTAATAATAAAAAATAAAGATCTCTACAAAGACAATTACCATCTCTTAAAAGAAGATCCCATAGATCACTTTTTAGGGATCCTCCGGAGAACATTTTTTGAATAATAGAAGCTCTAGAATGTGGATAAGGATTTTGGGAGATATTTTGGTTGGTTTTGGTCATGTTAAGTGGCTTGGGAGGTGTGTAGATATAAGGGAAGTGGGTTTTGATTTATAATTGAGGAGGAGAAAATATTTTATAAATACCCATAAATATTCAATAATGGGATGCAACTCTTAACCCAAGTACCAAAAAAATTGATAAATAATGTATTAGTGGGAAAATAAGGTCTATACACAAAAACAAAACTAAAATGAATAATGTTATAAAGATGTTATACCCTTTATCTACAAGGTTACTCACTTTTACTATTTTAGTTTCACAACGACTGCAATTTTTTTAACCGATTTAAATTTACGATTAATATTAAATTAGAAAGAGTGTTATTAGATATATTTTACTCAAGTTTTATAAATATGAAATAAAAATTCAAATATAAAAATTATTTTAATGGAAAATTAATTTGAACTGAATGGCATGTGACGTGGCGAACTCCATTTTATCCATAAGCATGATAATTTATTTTTAACAAATATTTCAATTAATTCAAACCAAAATTTACATTTAATATAATAAATAACATTAATTATGGTTATTAAAAATATTTAATCCATTTTTTCAAATTAAATTATTAAAAGTGTAAGAATTTTATAAATAATTAAACTGAAAACTCATGTCATAAACTAATTTCTATTAAATGTATTATGCATGCATAAGATGATATTATTATAATTATGTGACATAAAATAATAATTATATTGAGTAAAATTCAAAACGTTATCTATATAAAATTTATATTTAATTTAAATAATTCCTAATCAAAATTGAATTTAATTAAAATGGATTTAAATAAGAAATATAAAAACACTTTTCCAAATAATATCCATTTTTCTTTCAAATGTTCATATAGTTTTCTATATAATTTTTTTGTTAATAAATGATAAATTTTAGAAATTATAACTCATTATTATAAATAAAATTAAAAATTGTTAAATGATAATTTTTTATAATTTAAAAACCTTATTTCGAAGAGAAAATTTCAAAAAAAATCATTCTAGGATTATTTTTCCACGTTCAAAATTGATATTCATCTAATAAAATTAAACTTTTTGTTCTCTAAAAAAATAAAATGTAAATATATATATTTCTTAATATATATTGTTAAATTACTATAATTTATTCCTTGGAGTTACATTCATCCATCCTATAAAATTTTCATCCTCAAAAGTTTCATGAATATTACATTATAAAAAAATGAGGGTGGTCATTATTCAATGAATCTTCTATATCCCATGTTGCTTCCTCCATTTTATGATTTCTCCAATGTAACTTCATCAGTTGAGTTAAATTATGATTTAATAATATATCCCTAGAATTAAGATTATTGATGGAATCCTCATTGTATATTATATTAGTTTTTAATTATATTTCATCAGAGGTGAGCACAAGTATGATTTGATCATGTACTTACATGAATATTACATACAGAACATGTAATATATATTATCAATGTTGGGGTTCATTTCCAAATAGTTATACACAACTCTAATTTTTTTTTTTAAATTAAAAAAGGTATAATGTACATTGATTTTAATTTCCCATATTAATCAGACATTATAAAACCCTACCATGAGGATACATTGAGAAAACATCATCTGTCAATGTGAATTCTAAATATTTTCTTCGGTTGTTAGAATAATTTATTTTTTGTATTGAGATTAATTAATACATTTTTAAATATTATTTAACTTATTATCTGTCTCCATAATGATTTATGGGCCAATATGTTTGCCTTAACTAACATCATCCCACCAAAATGGAGTAAAATATCCATTTTCATATAATTCTTTATATATTTCAGTTTTAATAATTTAATGGAAATTATTTTTAATGTAAAACTATAAAAAGATAAATAATTATCCTACATTCCTTGAAATGCAAGTGATACTAGACTTTATATGTGTTCTAATGATTGAATGGTCCAGCCCAATTTTGTATCTATTTGAGTATGGTATACAGTGCTCAAATGAAGATGAGTATTAATATTTTTATAAAGATATATGTAGTATTTTGATGTAAATCAATGATAATTATTAGATTCAATTGAAATTGGTTTACTATGATGTATCAGATATTCAGAAATATAAAACCATGAGAGGAAATAATGAGGAACATATACTCTTCTAAGAAGGAGATATCCTGATATAGAATAGTGTTAAAAAAGAACCAATTTTGTATCATTCATTCTATGTGTCCTTATATGTCCTGTGAAAAATTCTATAGTAATGTAATAACATTTCAAAATAATAATAGTTATAGAAAACACCAACACTCTCGGATGTTGTCTCCTATCCTCTACCTTTTCACATACCATGAATCATGATACATCATCCTTATTTTCCTGCATCATGTTATCCCACCATAAATGTTCCCTCAAATATCTACACATTATTTTCATTCGAGGTTTTATCGTTAAATTAGAAGGATGATAATGATAACAAATTTCCCTTTTTTATCATAGGTATAAATGTTGGACATAGTCTATTTAAAATTTTTTAAACACCTTATTCACAAACAATGTCTGGAAATTTCCCATCATTTATAGATATAGATTTATTTTTAAATTTGTCATCATCAAATTGGGAACATTATATCATTTATAATAAATATGGTTCAATAGTAATTTTGAGAAGGGGAATTTTTACCCTTTCCATAATAAAACCCATAACCATATTTACTAGATCCATGAACATATGATACCTGTAAATATTAAATCTGGTCAGGACTGAATAGTCATTCATTCTTAATACATATTTACATTATTTGAATTCTATGGGTAGTAGTCTATTTATAAATAATAAACCTTGGGTAGACCAATACATTTTAATTGAAATATATTAAGACATTTCTATGTAAATATGTAGTTTAGGATTTTATGGTCTCTATATATCTCAAATATTTCACTATAGTGATAATGTCTCTTTATCTTGAATGAAAATATTACATATTATAACTCATGATTATGGTTTTTATAGTTCTGATCAAGATAATTTATCAACATTAATATATATGAAATAAAAATATCAATATTCATATATACAAAATCAATTACCTTCAATGATGAATCACTATTTATCATAAATACATCAATTTTTAATAGTTTATTAAAAAATATAGAAATAAAAAATCTCCCATTTCTTGATTAAATTATTCCCATTACTTTTTGTAAATATATTAAATCCCTATATGGGCACCCTTGGTTAACAGGATAAATAATCAGAAAAACATATGAATGAAAATAAGATAACAACATTAACACGTTGGAATTTTAAAATAGAAAAATCATGTTTGATTGATTCTATTATAATAATAAACAGGGTTATAATATAATGTCACTCCCCATGATATTGGGATATATTTCTTTTTTAATAAAAATAATCTCTTTGATAGCTTATTGAATAAACAACACCAAATATAAATGAAATTTAATAACCTAAACATTAAATTGCTAAGTATGTATATGAATAAATTAATTAGAAAACTTATGTGGTTTATAGATGAATAGAATATAATCAATTATTATCTATTAATTAGATATAAAACAAGTTTTACTAAAAACAAAATAAAATAGTTCTTGAATTTTTTCAAAGGTAGTTTAGTTTATATTATCACGCATAATATAATTTTTTTGTAACCATTTTTTGAAATTTTATTTTAAAAATTGAAATAAATTATGTATATGATCATATAAAATCATGTTTATATTGATTTTTTGTATTTTTAAGATGTTTTTATTTTTTCAAGGAATACTGGAAAAACTAAATTTTTATTACAAGCTGCATTTTTTGGTTGAATTTAGGTGTTAATTTATTTTAATGTCATATTAAATGTAAAATTAGATAAATATATATAATTATTAATACA
Organism: Viscum album; assembly: GCA_963277665.1. Taxonomy (NCBI): domain Eukaryota; kingdom Viridiplantae; phylum Streptophyta; class Magnoliopsida; order Santalales; family Viscaceae; genus Viscum; species Viscum album. The sequence goes on from OY728159.1 coordinate 153,190,022, forward strand.
AATTATGTAATTGGAAATAATTTCACATTTATTTATGATATATAACCCTTTTAATCTTATAAAAGTTTTCGTTTGGAAAATTGTTAATTTGACATGCTTTCAAGTTTAATTTGGAATTAAATTCAGACACATATTTTTGTTTAATTTATAAAAATGGTCTCAAAATTTGGAATCAATATAATTTAAATTATATAATAATGTAAATATAATTTTTTATGATAATTAATGGTGAAAAATTTAAAATTATTTATCATGGGTAAGTTAAAAATGGTATATAAATGGAAATTTTTTTAAAAAATAAGTGTTAAAAATAAATCTAATCTTAGGTAATTCATATTATCTATAAATATTACTAATATTTCGCTTTTATGGTAAAAATGGTACATTTTTCTGCATTTTTTGGAAGGAAAAACATGGGTAGAATTTTTTTTATTTCAAAATATCAATGTTTGTCCTCTCCCCCTCTTATAATAGACCATCCATCTCCTCTAAATTATAAACTTATAAAACCCATTGTTTAAGAAAATAATAGAACAAATAACTACCCAACTTTCCTTACATCATCTTATAAGAAATGTCTTTTTTAGAAATCCAACTTTTCAAGGCTATTGGTGTAATGGAAATGATTTTGTTCGAAGAAAATGTTACATCCTTAATGAAGCATTTTATTTTATTTATTCACCAACATAAATAAAATATTATTAACCTATAATGATATGATAAAATTTATATTATACATATTTTTATTGATTTTTATATGAAGGGAATCACATAAAACAATCTCCTCCACTCTCAATTGGGAAATTAAACCATAGATCCTGTATATAACAGACAACCGCCCCATGAAATGAAATAATTCATTTTCCATATAATCTTCTCAAAGGTAGGCATAATGATTTAAAATTTTTTATATATTATATTTATAATAAAATGCTTATTTTATAATTATAATATCGTATATAACTTCTTACTTTTTATTTGGTAGAAAATACTATTACATTCCTCTTATGCATGATGGAAAACAGCTTTGCGAGGTGATGTGTTTCATTTTTCACATACACATTACATGTAAGTTAATAAGTCTTTATTTCATGTTTATATATGATTTAAATGAAAAATTAATCATTTTTAAAAAATAAATATTCCATATTATTTATTATCAGACCATCCATTTAAAAAATGAGAATGTCACTTCAGTGTATGACAGACTGCCGCATCACAAAGGGATTTGATTTATTTTTTCCCTAATGATTATAGTTGTAGGTGATAAAAAATAAATATAATGATTATATTTGATATATTTTTTAAAAATTAATATAAAATAAAATTCCATACCATTTCACTTGTTAATGAAATTATATCATCGCTCGTGCGTATGTATGACCTACCATCTCTAAAAAGTTGATTGATTCATTTTCAATGATAAAAAATATTCGAAAATTATAAATTTATAAATTTTTAAAAAAATTATATTGATAAAATTAATAAAATTAAGTAGATTTTAATAATATATAATATTTTTTATACCTAAAACATTTATGATAAAACATTAATGAGAAAACAAGCCAAGTAACACCTGAGACAACAGTGGTAATGGATGATTTTTAATGAATACGGGATAATAGGTTGTAAAAGGGATCATATATAATATTATAATTAAAAAAATTACTATATTATAATTTAATTAAATTATTGAAAACACATCATATGAGTTTTATAGGCTCACAACTAAATTGAAGAATGATGTAATAGGGTTTTTATCTCAATTTTCATTATTGGGTTATATGTATACTTCATTGATTATATTATGCCATAATTACGTGTGAAATAATTTTTTTAATTTATGTTTCATTTACACATGTATTTTTCTGTATCAAAATTATCTACCCATTATCATCCCATTGATTAAATATCATTTAAATGATACTAATTTTTATGGGGTTTATGTCAAACTTCTTTCTATATTACACATGTTCATTTTTGAGCAAAATTAGTTTTGAATGGTCTATAATATATACCATTAAATAATATACCAGGACTCCTACTTATAAATTTCTATATTATGTTAAAATTTATATAATTTATTCATCTGATATTATGATTCAAAAGTTACCAAAATGTTAAGGATTTTTTATTAATTGTAATTTTAATTGGGATTTCATATTCTTGAATTTAAATTGAAGGAAATGATTTAAAAATTTTATAATAAATTTGTTTTTTTAATCTCATCTAGTTATTCATTATGTTTTTAAGTAATAGTTACATTTTTCACTTTAATAGATACATTTAATGATATTTTTTATGATAATTTTACTTCATTTCTTTCTTCGGTCGAAAATAATTTTTTTACAAACCCATGTTTCAAAAAAATGTTTTAAAAAATGCTGTAAAAAAATTTCATAATGTAATAATGACTCAAAGTTAAATAGTTATTTTCTTTATGAATCATATATTATTTAAATAGTATTTTCTATAATAACAAAAAATATTATAGTTATGGAATGCTTTTAAATTTTGTATAAATATATCTCAACTACATACTAAGTTATTCTCCCTTCCTATAATAGGGCAATACATTCCTTATGATCATTTATAAAATCACATCATTATAATATTTCCTATGAATATAATATGACAAAACAATATGAATATCATTTTCTTAAAATTATTAATTCTAATGTTTTTTCTTATAATTGATTTCCATTGTATAACACACATATATAATCAACATGTTATAAAGAATTCACCTAAATAGTGTTCCAATTAATTGGGTAAAATATTAGTCTTTTGATACTTCATATATAAGAATATGGAGTAAAAATAATCCATTATGATACTCTATCATCCATGAGATGTTTTCTTGATTGCTATACATGAATTATGTTTATGTCATGCCTTGTGTTTTTACGCCATTCTAATGAATCCATGATCACGTTATAAAATTTTATATAGGTTATGTTCTATATGATTATTCATGTTCCTTCAGGTTTATAACATAATGTTATACCGTTTAATCACATGTTATTTTTCCTAAACATTTTATTCCATTAATTGGTTTTTATCTAACCCCTCTATTTTATGTATTTCCTAGGTTATCTCATGTAATTTGTGGAGATAAAATAGATTTAGGGGATCATAATGGAAATTAAAATAAGGACCCCATGTTTTAGTTTCCATATATTTATTTTGAACCTCGTGTTCTAATAGAAACAATCCTTTACGATACTAGTGTTTTATTAATAAATATTTAAATTTAGAAATCATGCAGTAATCTATGTAAATGGATAGGGTCATCATTGTTTGTATCGAATGAATGTTTGAGATTACCTTTGGAAATGTGGATGAGAAAACCGTAGTGATAACTATAAAAATTAAATCATTATATAAGTCTAAGGATAAGTATATGGATAATACAATGTATAGGAAAATATCCTAGAATTTGGGTAAATTTGAGAGTTAGTAGTGTCAAAAGAATGAAATCCCTCAGGGGTTAATACTAGTTGACATGGTTCAGAAAAATTGTAACTAGGTTAAATAACTCCCAAATGGAATATCGATCTTGACTCAATCATTACCTGGTATATGGACATAAACATTACTATGCATCTCGTTTGACACTCATTTGTGATATATATTGAAAATTTACAAACTCTTTATAAACAATCATGATGGATCTGAATATATGATTGCCTTTTATTACCAAGGGTAAATCTGAAGTGTAATACATTTAAAATATTTTATCATTATTCAGACATCATACAAGTTATTTTTAATGTATACATAGTATCCTAATATGATTATTAGTTTTCTTACTTTTTTTATTATTGAATGGAGGGAAACCGATGTAAATGGGTTAACATTGAATGTGATAAAAATATGTGTTGATGAGAAAACAAATGTGATCATGAATAGATTAATTAATATTTTTGATTATTCTTAATTAGCTATAATGATTACAATAATTATCATAATAACCATATCTTGGAATCACCATATAAGAGAATTACATAGATTCTTAAGAGTGTATGTGGTGGAGACTGTAGAAAAAATAATATTTTTCATCCAATATATTAAGAATATGAGGTGGAATATTTAAGGTAATATCTCAATAGAACGATAACATGCTACACATGTGGATAATAAAGGATAAAATAAATAAATTGACAAGGAAAAAATGAAATGTTTTGTTAATTAAATATATTAAATTAATTTTTTCTCCAAGGTATCATTAATGGTTGGATGTTTTAATTGTGGACTTAATGAGAATTATGAAAATTGATGTCATTGTAGTAAATTTCATGATGATGAGAAACAAGGTTATATGATAAGATTTCTTTTGATGATGAAGAGACTAAAAATAATATAACTAAGTAATGTGGTATTGTGGAATAAAATGATGAGATCCAATTAATAGTTTAATATTTAAGTAGAATGATCGAAATTGTTACATGTTGGTATTCAAGAATTATGTGAATCATGATATATATAAGGATTGTTTTTTAGAATTTGCTCATTATTTATATCCAATAATATGTCGAACATAACTAATAAACTAGAAATTTAATTTAATAGAATGTTGATACTCCATGAAATAACACTTAATTGAGAAAAAGGTAATCTTAGAAATGAGATTGATACTGAAGTAATTAATTAATTTTAAAGAAATGTGTATGTTGTATTTAATACTGTAGTGGTTTAAATAAATTTATTTGATGAATAATGATAATTAAATATGATCATAATATTCTGGATAATGTTATTGGATTATAATAAAATATGAATATGATAATCAAATAACATTGTTCATAGTTATAGAAAAATATAACCCATAATTCAGGTGACTTTCCATCAAATTCGGCAAAGTCATAGGGAATGAGCCCACAAATGAAGGGTGATAAGGGATTAGCACCTACCACAAGACTATTAAACTTACTAGTTAGTTTAGAATCTCATTCAATTATATGTTTTTAATGTTAAAAATCATGTTGAATATTATTATACATATTATGGTATCTAATTGTTTTATTTTTGGGTGATTAATGGTGTTAATATAAACATTTTATTGGGTTGACTTATATATAAATTTTTGGTTTAATGTAAAGGATTATTTGATAATAATTATATCATGTTTTTGAGATGTATGTTTAAGGGGTTTCATAAAACCTTTTCGGTTAAATTATTCTTTAATAGTGAGGTTATTGATGTTATTAAGGTTATTTAGGTCATATGTGCATTTATTTTAGGAATTAACTCTGTTAACCCTATATTTTTATTATTGAATTATTGGGATTAATAGATTCTATTTTATTTAGGATATTATATTACTTTTTTCTAACCATTTTGGTTTTAATAAATATAAGAGAAAGATATTGATTCGATTTTTTTTGATCATATGATCTCTTTACATTAAATTTTAATATTTCTGGAATAACAAAATCAAATTTTATTATCAATTGATATAGTAATATATGAAGAGGAAATTGATCAAAGGAAAAAAAAGCGTAAAATTGTTATTCTTAAACTGAAATGTATTAGGTATGAATATTTCATTATATTCATAGACTAAAAAAAGAACTCCTTAACATTATGAAATATATTTTGAACCAATTTTTTTTTCAAATAACCATTACATCCAATGAATAAAATTCTCATTTATTCATCATATATGTATGGTTTTTTGGTCCTTAACTGTCTGTTAATCATTCAAATTCTTGTTATCAATTATATCTATCTCTAACTATATTTATTTATTATTTTATTCTATGTCCATATCATCAATTTTTAGCAATGATATCCCACACACAAACCATGTTATGTGATGAATTTTATATTTTCTCTTACCTTTTTAATATAATATTTTATTAACCATTTTTAGGATGTAGGTTTTTCTAGAAATACATTTTCAAACCCTTGATTTATAATATCATGATCATATTCTGATGTCAAAATTCATGTTAAGGGTATAATGAAACACCAAAAGTATTTAAATAAGGATCATCATGGTAAAAAGAATATATTTAAGGTAAAAATATGATTATAATATAATATATCTCCCAAATAAGTTATAATATAATTATTTTTGAATAAATTCTATCAATTAGATTTCTAGTGGAACTCAAAAAACTGAATCTATATGAACAGTAATAACCAAGAAATTATAGTTGTGACTGGGAATAAAAAAAACTAAATTAATAAAATTTTATGGTTTAAACATGAATAAAATAAAATCAATGATTATTTAATAATTATATATAAAATATGAATCACTTAAAAGAAGAAACATTTTTTGGAAGAACTGTATATTTATAAAAACGATTCAGTATAACGTTGCACACATAAAATAAAAATAAATTTTGAAATTTTAGGACATTTATTTGACAGCAGGAAATTAATTTTTAAAATAATAATATCAAAATTAACATTAGGTTAATTTTTGGGTCTTTTTAAAATAATATAGTTTTCAATGAATAATTATAATTTAAATTTTTATTAAGAATTTCATTTTAATTTAAATAATTTGAAATACCCATTTTATATTTTTACTCTTTTAAAAATAAAAGTAATAAAATAATATTTATCAATCAATATTATTTAACTACTTTCAATTTCATTTTTATTGATGAAATAAAATCTTTTTGAACATTTCAAGACGTTTCTTTTGGAAAACAATTTGTTCGGCAAGACTATAGGTATAACATTATATAAAATACATCCATTTCTATTAGTGGAATTTTGAGTAAGGTATTTCATAAATTCAATAAAAATATTTTATATTATCTAATAATTTTAAATTCAAATTTTACCATTATGAATAGTGAAAATTGTAATGTTTATTTACCATAGTTAAGGTAAAAACTATATTATCGAGGGTTAAACTGAAATGATAAGTGTTCAAAATTGAAAAAAATGACTAATTCATATTTTATAGTAATACGTAAACCTTATAAAATAGTATACTTTATCATTTTTGTATGATAAAAACGTTGGTGAAATTCTTTCTTTTAAAAAATTCCTAGATTTTGTTCTCTCCTATATAAAAATGTCCACCATCTATAACTTTTATTTAACACATTTAATTGTCATTGTTTCATCCAATAAATGTCCAATCACATCAATAATTACCTAAGCTAATATTAGAAGCCTTATTTGGTCATAAATCTATCATAGTACTACTTTGGTGTAAACCAAGAGAAGTTTTTTGAAGAAGAGGTTACATCCTTACTCAAGAATGTTATTTTATTCCTTGCCCCACATCCTTAAAATTATATTAATCCATGATGATATAACCACTTAAGTTTATTTTATATAATTATATATTTTTATAATAATTTAATTAACTACAACCATCTGAACCTCCCAAAAATTGGAAACAAAACTATTAACCATGTGTACGATGGACAATCACCTCACGAAATGATGTAATTTTTTTTAATATCTGCTTCTCACATATTGATAATATTATGTATATATTTTTCATATATAATCATTATCATAAAATTATGCATAGGTAGTTTCAATTTTATATAAAAAAACTTACATTCCATTCTATAGAGAATGTGATAACTTTGCTCGTGTGCACGACGGACTAAAATCTCGCCAAAAAATGTGTTATGTTTTTCACATATTCATTGCATGGAAGTTAATAAGAATTAATTTTATGTTTATATATTATATTAATTACACATTAATCATTATATAAAATAAATATCATATTATTTCATTTCTTTTAATCTATTTAATTAATGGGAACATAACTCGTGTGTACGATAGACTAACGCTTATTGAAGTGATGTGATTTGCTTCTCACTAACATATTATATAAAAGGTAATATAATATATATATTTTTGTATATATGTTGTATATATTACATGATTTTGATTCTATAAAATTAATACAAAATCCAATTTATATTTCTTTTATCCGTCAAGTAAATGATAACATCTCATGTGTGTGTATATTACCACCAATCTAAATTATATAATGTGATTCATTATCCCTGTTAAAAATAAAATAATTATTATAAAGATTTATATAATGAAAGAAATATATTTATATTATTAATGTATTTTTGGATATGAAATAACTATACCATATATTTTAGATCTTGATCTTTCATGGTAAAAAGTTTATTGGAAAATAAGGAAACTAACACCCGAAACAATAGTGATATTGATTGATTGTTGAAGAATGGCTGATAAGATGTCATAAAAGGGATAATATAAGATAATAATTGTAATATTATGATTATTTAATAATTATTATCATTTTTAGAAACATAATAATGTTTTTAATGAGTTCTCAACTAAAGAGAGCAATTAGTCACGAGTTTTCTTAAGTCAATATTCATTCATTGGGTAGTAAATCTACTTCAATGATAATATTATACAATGATAATGTGTGAAATTTAATTTGAATAATTTATTCTTTATGTACATTATTATTTGTTTTTATATAAATTTTCTTACCTAATCACACAATTTATTAATTCTTACATCAATGAATTTACCTTTATAAATGTTTTGTATCAAAATTCATTCTTTGAGACACATTTTATTTTATTCACCAAGTTTATTTTGAATGGTATTTGTACTACCCATTTATATAATACATCATTAATTCTCCCTATATTATGATATTTTATGTTACAATATAAGTACTTAATTCAATGGAAAATTTTATTCAAATGTTTTTAATGTGTTAAGGGTTTATGTTTCAATCTTACATTAATCGATATTGTTTATGCTTGAATATTAATTGAATGAAATTATTTGATCATTATTTTATAAACCTTTCTAATTTTGTTCCCTTATATTTTTTTATTTCTATTTAATGTGTTAAAAAATTTATCTCTATTTTACTTAAAACTATTGAAGAAATGATTTTAAAAACCAAAAAATATTTTCCTTTTCAACCAAAAATACATTTTTATAAAAATTTAGGTTTTTTGAAAATGTGTAAATTTTTTTTAATATAATTGAATAAATTTATATTTAACCATAAATAGTTTTTTAATATTTTTTAAAGGAATATTTCAATTATTTACCAAATAGTACACTCTTTTTACTTTTTAAAAAACAACTGGATAGGAATACTTGTTTTCTAATATATTTTACAAAACAAAATTCTCCACCAATCATGAAAACATACTGTTTTAAACCATATTTTTTAAATTTCAATGTTTATAATAAAAAATATTTTATTTAATGATTTTTAATTAATTTGGTTTTAAATAATATTTTTTAAAATAGAGAAGCTATTTTCATTAATAAATTTTCAATGTGATAATTCAAAATAATTTTCAATCTAAGATGAAAACGTTTGATTTTAGTCATAATGAGAGATTTATTTTCCTTATTAATGTATTTAATCCTTAAAAAATTATTTCCATCAATTTAAACATCCATTTTTGTTATCTATTGCTTCAAAATTATTAATATTTGTTTCTCAAATATAAACCTATTTTCTCAACCTTCCCTTAATTGGGAAACACCTTCTTGACAATCATTTCTCATATTCATTCATTTTGAAATTTAAATTTAATATGATATGATGATATATTATGAATCCCATTTTAATTATGAGGATAATCCATACAGTTTTTAAAATTATTTATTATCTTTATGTAGCCCATAGTGAACATGAACATTTTTGGATGGGTGTTCCCAAATTGTGCATCAATAAGTTGTTTAAATATTTAATCTCACTAGACAACATTTATGGGATTAGTGAATAAAGCAAAAAAAATTTGGGACTCTTCCCCAGATGTGATATTGTCTTTAATGTTATCTTTGATATATGTATATGTTATGGATTATTATGGTTTCACATTTCCTATTATTACATGATCATTTGAAACAATTTTATTTATATTAGGTTTCCAAGTGATTATTCATCTTCATTATCTTTAATGGTATCATTTTATTTAGATATAAATTTATAGTTTATTTTCATAATTATTCTCATACTGGGTTTTTTAGATGAACCATTTATTTTAAGTATTCAAGAGGTAATGTAATGTTATTTTAGGACATCAAATTTATTTAGAGGATTAAATTGGTCAATAAAATAAGGATTATAGGTTTTATTTTACATAAATGTTTTTTGAACCTAGGAAAATTTACAAGGACTTCCAATCCTTATTTTGAATGAATGAATATTTATGTTTAGATATATGATAATAATATACGTAAAAGGCCAGGTTTTCTATAGTAACCATCCAACCCAATATAACAATATTCCTTACTTATTTTCATTAGTATAGGCTATTATTTTTCTACCATTATCTTAGAATGATAAAATTTGATCCCATACATGGAGACAATATGGTCAACAAAATAAAGTTCATGAAGCCATAATTTATACTTGAAGATGTTTCAATATATCTATCTTCTTCTAGGAGTCCCATGAATGATCCTCACGTTATTCCCATTATCCTCAAATATTTTAGAGTATACCAATATATAATCCATGAATACAATTATAAAATTATCAAGATATTCACATACTACTATTTTTTTCATATTCAAAAAAATTGATAGGTCATTACTAAATGAAAATGTAATTGCCACATACAGATAATGTAAGTACCTTGTTCAGAATATTTTCAATATAATTTATTACTTATTTTTTATAAATAGATGTATCATAGAATTATGGTTTGGATTTGAAAAATATTATTATTTATGAATTTGATTGAATTATTCATAAATATGATGCGAAGTGTACTTTTTTGTTTTTATAACATATTTTATTTCCATAAATTCAGAAAAGGTCCTCTTATATCCATCAATATTACTAACAAAAAGAATAGGGGTTACCACTATTGAAACACCATTAAATTTATATCTATTATCAAAGAAATCATATAGTTGTTTCTACAACTCCATTAGCTATGCAGTGTCCATTATATTGGAATATTTGATACATTTCTTATATCAGGTATTAAATCTTTTGAAAACTCAACTCTATGCTGTTGTTGATTTCTAAGTAATTACTCAGGAAACACATCACCGTACTAATGTATAATATGTATATCTTCAATTTGATGACTTATTTTCCATATATAAATATATAGGGATTCATCTTATTCGAAATAATATTATGGATATGTAATAATTGGGGTGTATCAACACATAACTCAGAAGATGATGTATCCTCTCTATGAATACGGAATTACAAACCATCATGATAATTAATAATTACCTCCTCATTCCAATAAATATTTGGATATAATTTTGAATTCCAATCCATAACAAAGATTATATTATATTAAACCATTATAATGATAATTAAGTTAGTAATTAGATTAGGTTTATGTGTCATTTTGTAATCTTCTATTCACTTATTTATCACGGTGATATTTTCACACAGAGTTTTTGAAAAAAAAAATATCATCACAATGTTCTAAGGAAATATCAGGTTTTTTGAATAAACCTGGATGATATACTGGTGTTCCAAAAAAATATTATATAACTAATTAGATTATTTATATATTATAATTAATGTACATACCAGTATATCTTTTGCAGCATCAACCACAACTATAGTAATTGCATGTGAATGGACTTCTTACAATGTAACCTTCTATGGTATGTTGCATTATCGCATGGTAAATGAGGTTGAAAAATTTTCCATTTATTTTAGTTGAATAAATGGATTGTAGTGGAATATTTCATTCCATTACATTAATATGAAGGACGAACCTTATAAATACACCTACAATAAATGCCCATTCCCTTCAAGAATTTTGATTTATGTTTCAAACAAAAACATTTACATGATATTAAATGATTAATTTAATTAATATTCTTGATTTTCATATTCCATTTTTCAGGGTGTTTGAATTTAATCTTATTCTATTAAATCCCCCATAATATTCAGTGTCTGTAAAAATTTTCCCCTTTTTGTTGTAGTATAAATATATTTCATAATATGATTATTTTGAGAAAATGGGTCCCTTCATAGATGTGGATAAATCACATTATTGAAATTATTAATACCCCATTCCATATTTAATTTGTAATCCAATATAAAACTATTTCATCATATGAATTTTATTTGAGAAAATGGTTCCCCTCGTAGACGTGGATTAATCTCAAAAATGAAATTATCAATACTCAATTCGATATTTCATACGTAATGCATAGAATACATGTATAGTCATGTAAAGGTTACCTCAAGCCTTTATACCCTTTCTATGTTTTTTTATTTAAGATTTGGAACATCCTATTCATTTTGGTTCATTTCTCTGGAGGAAAATAATTTTTTGAAGAACATAGAATTTATATAATACAATTCCATGTTTTTTATTTCAACTCGATATGTAGTATTCTAGATAAAGAACCATCATTTACCAAAATATCCTGTTGAGATAATATATTTCTAGTATAAATTTTTTCATTTTCATCACATTCCATTGCTAAATATATATTTTATATGGAATTTATCTATTAATCAACTACCTATGTATTAGTTGAGTGGAAAAATGATGGGGGTTCCTATCACATAAAGTGATCCAACATTGGATAATAATATCAACGGCGAATGTTTCTACCCATTTAATCATCGTTTTAAATTATAACTGGGTTAGGATTCCCTAATATAGCCACAATAAACCATGTTAAAAAACAGGATGTATTACCATACTCAATAGAGAAATTTATACATTGACCACGATTTTCTCTATGATTAATTTATCCATGATCCATTTTTAAATAGTATAATATAATAAAGTACCTCATTAAATAACTAATTAAAGATACTAATGTATAACTAGAAATCTATATTAACAGTCAATATAAATTGGAATCTTATGAATTGTTAATCTAAGAATCATATACTTGTTTTTATTAAGAATGTATTTAAATCATATGAATTATTTAAAACCAATCATAATGTAAAATAATTACTATACAAATTAGCAATATAAAATCCCATCGGATTTCAATACTAATTGTGTATAAAGGCCCAATGTGTTGCACTAGGCAATGATCAATTCAAATTACAATGCACTATTTTTAGAGTTATTACAACTAGGTAAAACAATACCAGATCCACATAAACCTTGAGTATCCAAATATGTATTTCATTGATTATGAAACAACATAATATCTTCCATATAAATAATTTATAAATTTATTCACAATTTTGACATATCCACAAATTCTTTCATAGAGTTATGGTACCTAATATATATTTTATTCAAACTAGTTTTCATAGTTTTTTCTAAAGGTCCTTTGATACCATCTTTAAAACCCATGAATAAATAAAACTACAGTTTAATTATAATTTATTACATTTCCATAGATATAAGGGTTATAATCATGAAAAAATATTGTTTTAGTATTCTTTGAGAACTAGTTAAATACATGATACCCATTTTACATGATAATAGTATATACAACATAATAAAATAAATTAAAAAAAATTCATGAAAATGATTTTGATAATTAATCTAGTATCTATGTAAAATTAAAAATTATAATTTTAAGATCATATTATTAGTTAAGATTAAATAAATAATATGATATCCAGAGTAGATAAGAATTAATCGATACAAAAAGGTAAGTAATTTAAAAAAACCTTCCATCTAATCAATAACATGAGCCTGAAATGAATCCTTTGATATATCAATGCAATGGTCTCTTGGAAATAATATAAAATTATTAATGATGGATATTAAAATATTTGGATGTCCTGATCTCTGAAATCATTAAATATATACCATGAAAATCATAAACTATGATAGTTTAATCAATTAATAGATATAAATCCAAATCCCATTTGAATTGACCTACTGGTTAGTCCCAGGAAAAATATTGATTCATTGGGGGTCTATTTATAACAATTTTCAACTCTTAATTGCACGTCATATTCATTACACATATATTGAACAATCATTTCAATTTATAAATATCATTACATATTTATAAATTTCTATATTGAAAAAATATTATATTATATTGATATTTCCCTATAAATTAAAAACATAACATGTAAAACCGTATAGATAAAAATGATACATTTTTAATTAAATATATATATCCATTATAATTAATATGGATATTTAAGGTAAATTTCTAGTGTAATGATTATTATAATGAGAATTTTTTATTATAAATAATACAACCATAAAATTAATAAGATTTAAGAGTTGACCATTGATATATAAAAAATGCAGGTTTGAAAATAAAATTTATCTCTGTATAGAAATATTAAAAATAGAATCTAAATTTTTAAATAAAATTTTATTTTTTTCCTTTTAAAACTATTAAAATTTTTTAGAATATGATAAAAATCAAAAACAGTTATGGTGGTAGGAATATATATTAATGTCATATAACATAAAAATTAATTATGTTTACTTTTTTTGTCAACACCATAGTTTTTTATAAAACATTATAACGATTCATATAATATAATATAAAAAATCAGGGATAAAATAAAATTTCAATAATAAATTTCTTCAATAAAAATAAGGAATTTTTTAAAACTATTTTTAAAAAAATATGGACATGGAATAAAATATGACCGATTAAAAGGTAAATAAAATATGTATTTTTTTAATAATTTAATTTAATATTTCTTGGAAAAAATTTATTTAATTTTCGAAAAAACCTAGATACTCTTTAAATATCAAAATTATTGGAAAAATTATTTGATATTATTAAGGATAAATAATATGATTCCTTAAATTAAAATATATGAAATCCCAAAAGGAAGTTAAATTTGAAAATTAAATCATACCTCTTTGGTGACTTTTATATTATAAACCCAAAAAAGAATAATTGTTCATTAAAATAATAATTAAAAATAATAAATAGATATTCATATTAAAAATATTTAAAGGGATGTATATATAACGAATAAATTTGATCAAATTTATAATAACAAATATATCCCCTTGTAGTGGAAATTGATATGGAATTATATTACCTTATAAATCTATTTATTTGAAAAAAAATATAAAGTCTTTTATAATGTTTTTGAACAAGTTATTAGTTTATTACATAACTATATTAATATTTACAATATTATGTAATCTCTTTTTGTAAAATAGTATCACTCATTCATTAATAATATTATGTTATTAATATTTTCTATGTTTTAAATTCCATGCTTTATCATTTATGTTTTAACTCCAAACTTTCAGTTCAAGAAAATAAGATATAATTATGTTGTTAATTTTTTTTTGAAGTTATAAATATTATATTTATTAATAAGATATATTTTTATAATCATTATTGTAATTTTATGATGGATAATTAATCACATCACTTTGTTGAGATGTTGGGTCATACATATTGATGAGAAAAATTGTTATTTCCTTAACATGTGAATGTGAAATGTGGTAGGTGATATATGAAATTGACAGTGTTTATATAATTTCATAATTATCATATATATTCATTATTTTCATCATTATGTATATCTATTTGAGTAAGTCATGGAAAATAATTTACATCGGTACATGATGCGGTAGACCGCCTTACATAGGACATAGGATTTTATTTCCCATTTGATGATATGGGTGATGGTAAATATTTTTATTTCAATATAATAACAAATAATTATATCCAATATATTAGATTAATTATATTTTATGTCTTCATAAATAATTTAACGTCGTAATGGAAGAATAAAAACGATAGAGCACGATGAAGATGATCATATTCACATAGAAGAACCTACCTTGGATCTATTGGTGAGGACCATAGGGTTGGTATTTTTGGAAGAACATAAGATCTATAATGTGGACATGCATGATTTTTACAAATTTTAGTAGGGTTTTGTTGAGATAATTCTCTTTATTGGAGTGAAAAAGTGAGTGGAGGGGGTTGGATTTTATATTGGAGGAGGACTTCCATTTTTGTAAACACCCAAAATATTACACAATAGGAAGTCAATGTATCACCCAATAAATTGGATAATTTTTTTTCAAATTAATTTATTCTTTTTATAATATTTTTTTATTAAAAAATAAATATATATTTCATTATACAGAACATTGATTTTATCTTGTGTTACACACAACAACGTGTTTAGTCGAATGCGTGCAGGACACATGACACAGAGCTTCAATAAACATCATATTATTTTATTTACAACAAAACAGTTATAAACTAGCTCTTAAATAGGATGTAATGAATAGTGTTAAATAATTTAAAAAACATAAAATTCTATTTAGAACTCAAAATAAATATATATATTTAATTTATTAGTAAATAGTCAATCATTTATTAATAATGAAAATATATTCATCAAATGTGTGTTTTTCAATATATAAATATTAATTATTTTTATGAAAAAAATATTACAATTAATTAATATATATCTTAAGAAATATATTTAGTAAAATTTTCATCCTTTTTAAATCATCGTATCAAAATTAGTTTGTGGTAAAATTTAATGATCTTTAAAATAATATTGATTTTTTTTGTAAATAGTTAAAAATACATATCTTTGTAAAACTATATTTTCTTTTAAATAAATAAATTAATTTAAATTAAACATTACATTTTAAATTGACTTAATTATTATATAGTTATATTTACTTCTCTTATTTAATTTTGAATCTTAGTTATATTGAATTTTAGTATATATTTCTTTTTTTGTTTTAGAAACTAGATTTTTCTGAAAAACATTTTAAAAAGGCATAATGTACCTCTTGTAACAATTAATTAAAATATTATCTAATGGTAAATGTTTTAAATAAAATCTTAATATTATATATCCATAAATTTTAATTTATATTAATAAAATGGTTATTATTATACATATAGTTAATAAAAAGTAATATGGTTCTTGAGAAAATACACTTATTGAAAATAAGATTTTTTTTAGGTCTATATCGTTTATTTTAAGCATTATTTTAGAAACATTTATAAAATTTATTTCAAAAAAGTATATTAATTTTTTAAATAAAATTTTCAAAAGTATATTATAGTCAAATGTTAACAATTTTCTAAAAAATAATACTTTTTTGATAAATATTGAAACTGTGAAATTTTAATTGAACTCATCCATTTCCTCTAAAATATTTATAAAGATAAAGTATAATTTAAATTAGGTTTAATTAAAATTAATTCATTTATATATTTATTAATTCAATTTAGGCAATTAGAATAAATTTAATAATTAATATGGATATAAAAAATATTGTAAACATTTGAATATTTTCTACATGAAAACTAACTTTCTCATTGTGTTTGAAGGATTAATTTTCAATTAAAATAAAAAACATTTAAAAATAGAATTTGTATAAATTTATTTCATATTTGGAATAAAATTAATTTATATTACATAATATTTTATGTTATTTTTCAACAAAGATAACTGTAATAATATAAATATTAATTACTGCAGTTAAAGTAAAATTGTTTTTACGTGGGGCTAAAAAAACAAGAGAAGGGTCAAAATAACATAAATAGAATTATATAAAATATTTAATGGAAATATTTCAACATGAAAATTTATAAGACTCAATAATACTCGATTTTGATCCATTTTTTATGATAATAACATTACTACAACTATTTATTTTCAAAAGGATACATGTATACCACTCAACTCACTACTACATATAGTGCTTGTATGAGCACTAGAAAACACTTTTAACACTACTATAAAAGCACGGTTAGTATTAGTGAAGATAAATGGGGCCCCTTTAAAAGTGAAAAAACACTAGTAAAGGGTGTCCTTTATTTGCGCAAAAAAAATGCACTTATAAAGTTCCCCCTTTATTAGTGCTATTTTAGCATAGATAAGAGAAAATTTTATTTACTGCTATTATTAGCCTTGATTAATGACTATTTTATCAATAATTTATTTAGCACTGATAAAGGGGCCTTTATCAGGGTTTGACATAACATTGATAATGTGGTAGTTATTAGTGATTGAAATAACGCTGATAAAGGGTACATTATTAGTGCCCAAAAATATAGATGATAAAGGGGTAGCTGCCTATGATGTGATATTTCTATAACAAAACACCCACCAATAGGACCATTACATATAAATAGCACACTCACCAACATCTCCTTCACAAAAAACCACCACCTAAACAAAAAACCACCTACACAATACACACATGAACAGAGAAACACACACAACAACAAACACAAGAACAAATAAGCGCATACAATGATTCGACGAAAAATCCTATATAAATTTCAAACAATGTTTTATATAATTAAATTTACAATTATCCCACAAATAGTTAAAACCATTAATGATTCATCCTTTTACATCTGTGATCCCCTGTCAAAAATATAGGTCCATTATATTCGTTGATGAATAAATAATCCCATCTTAAGAAAACTGTTCCACATATATAAGAGAGAAAATATTATGTTAGTAATAATATGAATAAACAAATTAAACAATAAAATGAAAAAACACATTAATAAAATTTCATTTTTAAGAGAGAAGCGTCATTTGGAGTTATACGAGTCACACCGTTCTTGGTATTGAGGTGGCGTTAATGCTAATATGTCACAAACGGGTTATGTATAATTGTCTTAAAATTTCAATTCAATATAAAATTGTTCTCTTAGTTTTGGGTATATTCCTTTTTAATAAAATTAATATCAAATTAAAATGATATATTTGGTTTTATACCAGTCACATCATAGGTCAGATTGATGTGTGGTTGATTCATAAATGTCACAAATGACTCATGGATCATCTTTCTAATGTATAAAATCTTTAAAAATTAGTATACTCTCTTTTTAGTATGATAGATTTTATTTATTACTATAATATCATTTTGATCAGGAAACACCCATTTTGATTCATACTAGTCGCATCATGCCTCAGTTTGAGGTTAGACTACTTCATACACAGCCCAAAGGAATTAAGAATCATTGTCTAACATTATAAAGACAATAAATGGGTGTATTCATGGTTTTTAATGGGGGAATCATTTTAAGATAAAATTTAAAATTTAAAATGAAAATGGACCCATTTAGTAATAATGGTCACACCGTGTGTCATATTTAGGTATAGTTGATTTCAACACATCACAAATGACTCTTGAATCCCTTTTTAATGTATTAAAACAATCTGAAAGCATTTCCTATTTTTTCAGTATGTCACCTATTCTTTTTTATTTATATTAATGCAATTTTAAATAATAACACATTTGGATTTATAAAAGTCACGTCATTTTTAGGATAGAGGTTTGGTTTATTCCTATATTTCACAAATGACTCATGGATCATTGTTCTAGTTATTAAATAAATCCAAATATATTACCTTGGATTTCACTTTTTCAGTAGTTTTTTTACTAAAATGTAATTTCAAACTAGAATCACACTTTTTCAGTCATACCAGTCACATCATACATTGATTTGATGTAAAACTACTTCATAAATGTGACATCCTTGATCTAGATTCCACATAATGGGTACCCCGAGCCCGGTGGGCCACATGGGATCAAGCGCGTCCACCCGAAAGCTGGAGGATGCCAACTTACAGTGAGGGCCTATAGTGTTTCCATGGGGAGACTATGCCCTCATTAGAAATTTTTAGTACAATAGAAGGAATATAAACTAATAGTGAACATTAAAAGGAATATAAATAATATAAATAAACAGTGGAAGAAAACTGATGAACTAGATAAATGAGAATAATAAAAACTTTTTCAACTATAATAATGACGATGTAATGCCATTTCACTAGAAAAATGAAAATCATGGATATAAAAAATCAGCATTACATGTTCCACAAAGTAAAAGAAAAATGTCTACTCCATGGTTCCCAATATCCAATTCGTCAATCGACTATCATACCCCATATTAAACAACAAGAAATCATGTGTTGGAATATGTATGCTACCCTTTGTCAGCACCTACAACCATGTAATCTACTCCAGGTACCAAACGACACCTGAAGTGGGTGCGAGAAACATTTTAGAGGGCAACCACAAATGGGGTATATTACAATTTTTTGTGAAATGGAATATAGTTGTGTGCATGCATGCATATATAAAGTAATTAAAACAATAAAATATAACAAATTACCAAAGTACCTTCTTCAGTCCTCGACTGGTGTCTGAACATGTAACCATTTAATTTGTATTATGTAATTACCATTTAATGTTAACAGGCCTTGTGAGGCACAACCATCATAGAGATCACGTCATTATAGTATACACTTTGAAGGTCCCATGAAGTAATAATTCGACCTCACAATGATATCACATTAGGGAATTCCAATTAAATAGACAAGGTAATGTAGATCTCACGAAACACCAACATTCTAGCATATTAGTCTAAATAAGGGGCATGAGCGTAATACTAGGATTGTAATCAAAGGCATTCCAAAATAAATTTCCTACCGAGTCCAAGGTGATCAACCAAGGTAAAATAGGTATATGGAAAGATAGGGTGATACAAACTTTCACAATGGCACCAACTAGTCAATGTTGGATCCAAGGAGTGTATCTGAGGTATCATGTAATAATCTAAAGTACACAATGGTAGTACAATATGCATCTGAGGAACAGAAAAGAACCAGAGTCTAGGTTGGTATCAGTATAATCAAACCACACCCTGGAATCAGAATGAGGTTCCTAAGACCCACGAGATTATCCTCTCAGAATCTGAGGTGAGTTCGATTCACTCCATTCCTATTTGAAATTGTAACTAGTATTCATTCATTAGGTTGAAGCCTTGTCTTCCATTATTGTGAATATTCCACGTATTATTTCAACCATTTAATAAAATATTAATTTACCCTTAAATAATTATTCAATTATAGAGGTTCACTCGGATACCTTTTATCATTATGGAATGGGGTGCTACGAACATATAACATTTATTCAAACTCATTCAATAAGGCCAAGTTATATACATGGAATATTTTTCACTTCAGATTTCACGTTTAAAAATAAAATTTAATCACTTACCTTCGGTAGGTCAAGTGATGAGCATACATAGTACATGCCCTTATGCAAATTTCATTAATAAAACCCATTTATTATATTAGGGCTCACCTTTAAGAAGTTCAAGAGAAGGCACACCTGAATAGTGGCTTAAACATTCAAAAAAACTAAAAACCCAAATGTGGAATATCCTTTGACGTGGGTCGTTTTGAGTTGTGGGTGTAACCACTAAAAACTAATCATATATTTGGAAAGATCATAACCATAATATTCTACTACGTATAACAATGGAATATAAATTTATGAAACTGCATCCGATGAAATCGGTGGGCCCCACTCAAATATTCCCAAATCCCTTAACATTATGAATGATTTATAAACCACCCACCTTAGGGTTTTACGACCCTACTCTTCCATTATTAGCCCTTGATTTAGCTCTGATCGGAGTAGATCTAAGAAAAGGAGAAAAACACTTACATGGTGATATCTTAGTAGAGAGCAAGAGAGAAGAAGAAAGGCTAAATTGGGCAGGAAAACATATACTTTCACTTCAAAAGTGAGGAACAAAATACCTATTAGATACCAGACGAATGAAATATATTGATCCCTAGTTTTTCCCTTAAAAAACACCAAAATGAGAGTAAGAGGTCTTAATCTCACTACTTCCTAGATTAGGTTGGGAGAGGGGCGTAAATAGATCAATAAGAGAATTTTGGACAATTTAGCCGGAATTTTATTCTATGCACGGTCTGGCTTTATGGTTTGTCTAAATGTACACAAATCGTGCAAGAATTTTCTCCCCAAAATAATATCTGGAACATAATTTCACGAAGTTGTGCACAAGCCATGCATGTTTACCAAGGAAAAGGGGGCATTGAAATAACTAGGCCGCATGGTTGTGTGCTAACCATGGGAGGTGTCTATGTCTAGAAAAAACAATCTGCATAGTTGGAAAACCCATGTGTAATTGTTGCAGAGTTTACTCAAAACTATGATCCATGCAAGTTTTCCCAAAAAAAGATGGGCTTCAGGTTCTAAACAAGCCCCAGAAACCCTCAGAACTATTACTAACTCATTTTGAATTCATTGTAGGTCCAAATATTTTTTTTGTAAAAAAAATTGAAGGATTTATACTAGAGTTAAAAACTGGTTTCATATAGTCTTCCCCCCATAAAAGTACTCACCCCTGATTTATCTTTCCAATGTTAAAGAAACATTGGTTGAGAACAAATCTGGACATTGGGAATGTACGTCTGCTTCCCTCTCCCATGACTTGTCATGTACTTAGTCGTTCTACCATGGCACCCGTATAAAAGTGACAAACATTCCTTGGAGAGATTTCGTGATTTAGTCAATGATGTGTACTGGATAATCCTCAAAGGTAGCACTGACATCTAACTCAAAATATTTATTTTAAAAGGTATAATATGAGTTATCATGACATTGGTGAAGATGTGAGACATAAAAGACGTTGTGAATGACATGATACTTTTATAGTAGTAGCAACTGATATGCTACCAACCTGATCCTCTCTAGAATCTCAAACAGCCCAACATAACAAGGTAACAACATTATCTCATTCTATAACCATATATACCCTAGTTGAGTGGTAATCAAGGAAAACATGATCCCCAAACTCAAACTCAAGAGGCTTCTGGTGGAGGTTGACATAAAAGTTTTGTCTAGAGTGAGAAATAGTCATACATTTTCTGATCAGCAAAACCTATTCGGAAGTCTATGGAATGAGACGAGGAACTAGTTGGGATGCCACACCTGCCTCTAGGTAGCACAAGGGTGACTAGCATAGCCTATCATATAAGGACTCAATAGGATCAATCTAAATATTCATCTTAAAAAATTATTATAAACAAAAATGATGATAGGGATATGCTTCTCCCAAGAACAATTGAAATCAAGGACATATTCTCGGAGAATATCCTCTTTAACCTATATTTTCTATTCTGATTTTCAATCAGTATGAGGGTGAAAAGATGTGATTATAAGCACCTGAGTTTCCATAGATCATTAAAAACCCTACCAGAACTGTGAAGTGAAATGAGAGTCCCTATAGCATCCCGCCTTTTTATCACATAAAATTTCGTTTCATTATACAAAACTAAGGATCTTTAAGGTTTAGTGTCGTGGAATCCAATAATTTAATACATGAAAACATAAAACATTCTTATTAAACACTCGAAAGGATTATCCTTATTATAATCCTAGGTTTATTACTCCATCTCATAACCTGGGGACATACGTCAAAAGAAAGGGTGAGCAGAATTCCCAGTAAGGAAAACAAGGGAAACATTTAACATATGAGCTTGAGATACATCAAGAAAGTCATGAAAAAGAACTTTAAGGCATGAGAAAGAAATCAAGAGGCATATTATAATTAAAAATAACGTATTTAATAACTTGAATATGTGGATAAAAAATTTAACATAGACAATCATTTCTGTTTCACCAAGGTCCATCCCCAATGTGTCATTAAAAATTACCAAGGTTATTCACCAAGGCGTCGTTAAAAATGGTCATCTCTAGAGATTAAGTCTTTACCCAATGCATTGGAGTGCTATCAGGGAGAACCCTTAAATTTGAATTTATTTTCATGTGATCCACATATATCGTCATCAGGAATTTCATAAATAACCCATATATTATAAAAGAAATGGGTTTCCTTTCATAATCATAACATTTTAAAACTGCTTTAAAGACATGATCTTTATGTCACTTTAATCCTACGGAAAAAGGAAAGCGGGTTTCATGTACGTAAATCCCAGAATTTAAAATAGAAAATCTTGATATATATGTATATACCATTGTAGAAGAAAGATTTTTTAGTATTAACTTAATAAAATAATATAAAGAGATAAAAAGAGAGAGGGATTTTGAGATGAAAATTCTACAGCATAACGGCTATGTTACAGGGTTTTAGTAAACATTGAAAAGAGAGGGGACATGGGTCACCCACTCATAAATGATCCAAATAATAGTATAGTGATAAAATATAATGGATATAAGAACATGGTAATGAAATTTGAAATACATACCATATTAAATGAAAAACATGGAAGGATGAAAAAAATAAGATTTCTCTTATGAAAATTAGGCAGCCTAACGGCATCATGTAAAAACATCAAAAAATGAATTGAAGATATCAAATAGGGTCTCTCATCATATGAAAATAAAATATCAGTATGATATATATAGATATAATACCCCAAAATAATAAAAATGAACTTGAAAGACTTGACATGAAAGTAGAACGTTGAAAAATGAGAAGGGTGAAAGAATCCCTTAAAAATTCAGCAGCCTAACAGCGCCACTTAAATATTCATAAAATGAAATGATGAGAGCAAGAGGGGGTCTCTCATAATAGGAAAATGAAAGGATCAGTATGGTATATATATATATATCATAACCCAACATAATAAAAAGGATCTTTAAAGACTTTACATGAAAGTAGAACATTGAAAAATGAGAAGGGTGAATGAATCCCTAAAAAGTTCTGCAGCCTAACGGCACCACATAAATATTCATAAAATGAAATGATGAGAGAAAGAGGGGGTCTCTCATCATATAAAAATGAAAAAGGCAGTAGTATTAAAATAAAATAACATCCTCCAACATAAGAAAATAGAGCATAAAATAAATGACTTAAAATAGAGTATTTGAAAAAAAGAGAGGTTGGATCCCTTACCTTAAAACGTATCTCCTAAAACTCAAAGGTTGGCACCTTGAGGGCTTGGGGGCACCTTGGGAGGACTCTTCGGGAGATAATGAGAGCGGAGATTCGTTGGGGATGAGTTGGGAGTGAAATCTAAAGGAGGAAAGGGTGAGTATTTATAGGGAAAGTGAGGGGACAAGGCATTAATGGCCATGGTACACCTCATTGGTGGTATTGGTAAAACCATGGGCTTTGCCCATGGTATTTGCCCATGGTATTGGCCACTTGGGACACATCATACAATAATTCATCCCGTTTAGTCAACCATCCCTTAAAATATCTCGTTACATCATCGTGATGCAGTCATGATTTCATTTAAACATACCGAAACCCTAAAACTGTATTTTTACGATTCACTGAAAATTCAACTTTTTACGAAAACTCCCAAAATATAACCTTAACCAAATATCAATGCTTTGATTTCAAAAATGAACTACATTTAAAAAAAATAATATTCTAAATATTTTTAATTTAATTTTTAAATAAAAACAGTATTAAAAAAATTCATTTTTTCAGAAAAATCCCCAAAAAATGCCTTAACATAATATCGATGCTCTGAGTTAAAAAATGAAATCCATTTTATAAATGTAATTTTCTAAATATGTTTAATTTAATTTGTAAATAAAAAACACTATTCACCTGAAAAAACTATTACTTGACTAATAATTTCTGAAAGAATTATTTACCTATTTTATTGAGTCACATTACTTAATCAAGGTGCCTAGATTATATTAATACATTTTTTTTGTGAGATTAATAATACATTTGGTCACATTACTAATCCTAAGCATAAAATCACTATTAATAATTTACTATTCATAAAAAATTATGTTGATCTTATTTGACTCTAAATTTATTACTGAATACATTTGCTGAAAACCATTTTTTGAAAATCATTACACATCATTAATTATTTATGGTTTATCTAAATATTTTAAAATACCATTTTTTCAAAATACATCAAAAAAATATATTCTATATTCATTCGAACATTTGAAAACTCCCAATCTATACCATAAGAAGAAAGAAAAATTATTTATAACAATTGGTTATGGTCTCCTTACATAGCCCCTTATAACCCCAACATAGGACCTATGTGGAAGGTGTGCTAAGGTGAGAGAATCTGAGGGTGGATTGGCCAACATTGCACCAGTAGTAATTTCTAGCAGTTTGAACTTGTCGCGAAGGAGATTCCATTCCAGCTTCACATAATGATGTTCCTCTTGGTTTAGGTCCAGAGAAAATCCCAGTGGTGCTACCTCTTTCCCAAGTTCTGTTAGATGGGCTTCAATTGGCCTGAGACTACTGGATGAGGCCATCAAATATTATTTCTATATTAATTAACCAATATCACTTGTATTTAGAGATAATAATCGCAACATTTGGTTTCCAAAGGTCATACTGACTATCGGTCATATAATAGTCATAACCCAACAGTCTCATTTTAAGTATACTAATGTTATCTAATGAAACAGTTTTGTTAAGTATCAAATAAAAGAACACAAAAAATTTAGGAAACAAAATTTATTCAAAATTTCAGGTCGTTACAATCTTCCCCCCTTAATAAATTTTTTCCTCGCAATTTAAAAAAAATTGGGCTTGGAAATTTCATTAAAAGTCCAACATCGGAAAAGAGTCAATAAAACTATTACTTTAACAGAAGAAAGGGAAGTATACAGGTCACCCGAGTTAACCCATACTAGGATTCCATGTAGGAAAAAATGGATATAGACGAGAAAACAAAGGATCATGTTCTGAGGGAGAGTGATAGAAAACATGATTAGTAGAATCTTAACCATAAGAAAATCACAAACTTATGATGTGTGTAAATTGTTTTTGATTACCCAGTAGGAAACAAAAACCAAAAATGTTTTTGTTTTACATTCCATTTCATAATTTTGAGGAATTAATTTACTACATATAATAAAAACATGAGGAAATATATTTACCTTCAAGTAGAGTTTCATCCTTTAATAGGTTTCTACAAAATCTAATGTTTTCTCCAACCGATGAGCATTAAAAACTACTTGGTCTCATCAAAGCACAAAAATCATCTTCTAGAGAATCACATAATCCAAAAAAGAGTAACTATCTATTTCTTCTATCATTAAACATTATCCCAAAAATAAAAGGGGTAAGATAAAACAATTCTTCAAAAAGAAATAATCCCATAGGAAGGGAAACTTCTTTAAATCATTAAAATTATACGGTACTACCCAAAGGTCATCATAGACCATTCCATAAATAATTGTCCTTAAAACTCCTCAAAATAAACCATACTAATATTGAAACCCAATTACAAGAAGGATTTGATAACATAGTCCTCCCAGATAAACTTTATCGTTCATCTCCAAACAACATCAACCAATCCTAACATCTTATAACAAATGTAACTAACCTAAACATATTTTCCCCATGATAGGTTAATAATTTCAATAAGTAACCTAATTTACCATATGTTATAACTAAATTCATCAATTCTTCAAAATATAAGTCATCCTTTACTCCTCAATTAAAATACAGTAGTAATATATTTACCACGATCAAATAGGGTTCCCAAAATAGTGAACGTCTTCCAAAATAATAATAATCATTTAATCCCCTAATAATCTATTTTTTTCCAAGAACAACAACATAATAACATCAACATGTGATACATAACAATATATGTTTTCCTTAATGACATAAAACCATCATAGGGAGTGACTCGATGTTCTTAGAAAACATTAAGGATATGCTCATAGAGAACAAACTAAAATACAACATGACATATAAAATTATTGCGAAGAAGTTACATGTACTTCAGTCATCATGATCCATCTCATCATAGGACTTGAATTGTTCCCTTTTCCTTGAATATTTTTGATGCTTATCATGCTTCTCATCCCTTCCAAGAGAGCATTGCCTTGGATAATTTCCAACTTCTCCACATTTACGATATTGAAAAGTATAAGGTATATTAGATCGAACCTTATCTCTATTCGTCACATTACCCATTTTTTAAAGAAATTGGATAATTTATGCCCTATCTTCCCACACTTAAAACATCTTCTGGTTCCTTGGTGACATTCACTTTGGTGCCTCTTCCCAAACTTTTTTCAAAAAAGAAATCTGGTCTTATTTCCCTTTTCAACATTATCAGATGAACATCATTGAGACTTTATCTTCTTCTTCCTTGAAAAATTTGGGCATTCAACTAGGTACCAATTATTAATTCTGAATTTCGATAGATGGTTTGGTATAATCACTATATTTTCAACTTGATCTCTCGTCATCTATATCACATTAATAGGGAACCCATCACATTTCATATCACATTGGTTGTTGGGACATGTTCTTCCATTTTCCACCGTTAACTAAGAAAAGAAAGTATAATTAGGGGCTTAAATACTTATCCAATAAACATTAAAAGGGAACTTTAACTATTGAAGGATAAACATGTAGAATGAATGTATAACCTAAATTGTGATCCCAAAGGTTCAAATCTAGGTTATCCATGATCATATATTCCAATGTGAGTCTTTATTTTATTTTTTCTTTGTTCCTTTAATAATTGTTCATACTAAGTTTATGAATTTAGCAAAGCATATCCCTTGGGAGTGTCATAACCAAGAGTGCAGCAAGACCCGTTGTCATGTACCAGTCCCATTTGAGTCTAGCTCAAAGCGGCGTTTTTGGGTTTTACCCCTATGTACATCTATGCCAGAGCCACCTCTACCAGCTCGTATCTAGAGAGGGATGTATTTTCTTGTCATCCCCTTACTCAATACTCACAAAAATACCCAGAAGATTTCATATATTTAAACTTTTATATAGGGTTCTTCCTAAATATTGCATATCCTACTTTACAAAAATAACTAAACCATCCATTGATACAAACTATAGCATCCTGACTTTTTATCACATAAACGTTCATTACATTATACAAAATCGAGGTTCTTTAAGGTTTAGTGTCTTGGAAACCAGGAACTTAATACATGACAACATAATAAATTCATCTTAAAAACTTGAATGGATTATCCTTATATTAATCCTAAGTTCATTATTGCATCTCATAACCTGGGGACATACATCAAAAGAAAGGGTGAGCAGAAGGCCCAGTAAGGAAAACAGGGGAAACATTTAACATGTGAGCTTGAGATACATCAATAAAGTCATGAATGAGAACATTAGGGCATTAGAATGAAATCATGAGGCATATCATAATTAAAAATAACGTATTTCATAACATGAATATGTGGCTACAAAATTTAAATTAGTCAATAATTTCTGTTTCACCAAGGTCCATCCCCAATGTGTCATTAAAAATTACCAAGGTTATTCACCAAGGCGTCGTTAAAAATGGTCATCTCTAGAGATTAAGTCTTTACCCAATGCATTGGAGCGCTATCAGGGAGAACCCTTAAATTTGAATTTATTTTCATGTGATACACATATATGATCATCAGAAATTTCATAAATAACACATATAGCATAAATGAAATGGGTTTCCTTTCATAATCATAAAATTTTAAAAACAGCTTTAAAGACATGATCTTTATGTCACTTTAAACCCACGGAAAAAGGAAAGCGGGTTTCACGTATGTAAATCCAAGAATTTAAAATATAAAATCTTGATATATATGTAAATACCATTGTAGAAGAAACTGTTCTGAGTATTCAATTAATAAAATAAAATAATTTGATAAATAGAGAGAGATTTTGAGACGAAAATTCTGCAGCATAATGGCTATGTTATAGGGTTTTAGAAAACATTGAAAAGAGAGGGGACATGGGTCACCCACTCATAAATGATACAAATAACAGTATAGGGACAAAATATAATGGATATAAGAACATGGTAATGAAATTTTAAAGACATAACATATGAAATAAAAAACATGGAAGGAAGACAAAAATAAGAATTCTCTTATGAAAATTCGACACCCTAACGGCGTCACTTAAAACATCAAAAAACGAATTGACAAGATCAAATAGGGTTCCTCATCATATGAAAATAAAATATAAGTATGATATATATAGAGATAATACCCCAACATAATAAAAAGTAACTTTAAATACTTCACATGAAATTAGAACTTTTAAAAATGAGAAGGGTGAAAGAATCCCTTAAAAATTAGGTAGCCTAAGGGCACCACATAAATATTCATAAAATGAAATGATGAGAAAAAGAGGGGGTATATCATCATAGGAACATGAAAAGATCATAATGATATATGTATAGATCATAACCCAACATAATAAAAATGAACTTTAATGACATGACATGAAATTAGAACTTTTTAAAATGAGAAGGGTGAAAGAATACCTTAAAATTTCGGCAGCCAAACAACACCACTTAAATATTCATAAAATGAAATGATGAGAGAAAGAGGGGGTCTATAATCATATGAACATAAAAAATACAGTATTAAGAATATAAAATAACATCCTCAAACATAAGAAAATTGAGAATAAATGAAATGACTTAAAAGAGAGTATTTGAAATGAAAGAGAGAGGTTGGATCCCTTACCTTAAAACGTATCTCTTTAAACTCAATGGTTGGGACCTTGAGGGCATGGGGGAACCTTTGAAAGACTATTTGGGAGGTAATGAGACCACAGTGTCATTGGGGGAGAGTTGGGAGTAAAAACTAAAAGATGAAAGGGTGGGTAATTATAGGGAATGTGAGGGGACAAGGCATTAATGACCAAGGGACACCTCATTGGTGGTATTTGCAAAACCATGGTCTTTCCCATGGTATTGGCCACTTGGGACACCTCATACAATAATTAATCCCCTTTAGTAGACCATCCCTTAAAATATCTCATGACATCATCATGATGCAGTCATGATGTCATTTAAACATACCGAAACCCTAAAACTGTATTTTTACTATTAACTAAAAATTCAACTTTTTCCAAAAACTCCCAAAATATCACCTTAACCAAATATCAATGCTCTGATTTCAAAAATGAACTCCATTTTAATAAATTAATTTTCTAAATATTGTAAATTTAATTTTTAAATGAAAACACTATTCACCGAAAATTCATTTTTTCAGAAAAATCCCCAAAAATTACCTTAACATAATATCGATGCTCTGAGTTCAAAAATGAAATCCATTTTATAAAAATAATTTTCTAAATATTTTTAATTTAATTTTTAATTAAAAAACACTATTCACCTAAAAAAACTAATACTTGACAAATAATTTCTGAAACTGTTATTTACCTATTTTATTGAATCACATTACTTAATCAAGGTTCCTAGATTATATTAATACATTCTTTAAATGAGATTAATAATCCATTTGTTCACATTACTAATCCTAAGCATAAAATCACTATTCATGATTTACTATTCATAAAAAATTAACATGACCTTATTAGACTCTAAATTTCTTACTGAACACATTTGGAGAAGACCATTTTTTGAAAATCATTACACATCATTAATTATTTAACGTTTACATAAATATTTTAAATTATCCTTTTTTCAAAATATATCAATAAAATACATTCTATATTCATTCGAACATTTTAAAACTCCAAAACTTCCCCATAAGAAGAAAAGAAAATTTTATTTATTACAAATGATTATGGTCTCCTTACATAGCCCCTTATAACCCCAAAAAAGGACCTAAGTGTAAGGTGTGCTAAGGTGAGAGAATCTGAGGGCGGCTCGGCCAACATCTCAAGAGTAGTAATTTATATCAGTTTGAACTTCTCACGAAGACAATTCTGTTCTAGCTTCACACGATGATGTTTGTCTTGAGTTTGGTCTAGAGAAAAGCCTAGTGGTGCTACCTCATTCCCATGTTCTGTTAGATGAGTTTCGATTGGCCCGAGTCTACTAGATGAGGCCATCGAATCTTCTTTCCATATTAATTAACCAATATCACTTGTATTTAGAGAGAATAATCATAACATTTGGTTTCCAAAGTTCATACTGACAATCAGTCATTTAATAGTCAAAACCCAACAGTCTCATTTTAATTATACTCATGTTATCAAATGAAACAGTTTTGTTGAGTATGAAATAAAATAACACACAAAATTTTGGAAACACAAATTATTAAAAATTTTGGGTCGTTACCGTCCCTATCTAAAATAACAGTACAATGAACCCAATGTAGTCATATTGTCTCACAAACACAAATTCTCCCCAGCTCATAAACGAAGAAATTATCCAATATATGAATGAAGTAGGATGATTTCATTAGAAGATCAATGAATACCCAGATAACATTGCTACTCCTCAATGACCAAGGTATGCCGACTAAGAAATCCAGGGAAACATCTTCCCATTTCCATTCCAGGATTGGAAGCTGCTGTAACAAGCCTTCATATCTCTGGTGTTATGCCTTCATCTACTAACAGGTGGAACAACTAATAATGAAGGCTAGAATTTGATGTTTCATTCTAGGACATCAATACTAGCATCACATATCTCGATACATCATAGAGATTTCATGATGAATGTACCACTATAACGTGTGGGACTCATTTATAAAATCCTCTCTCGTATCTGCAGAAACCCAGATACGTCTATGTAGACACATGACATTGTCTTTATCCACAGACCAATCCATAGGTGGGTTATCTTCTGTTATACTCTCACAGAGATCCAATCCATCAAGATTTGGAAACACCCTACTCATCAACTTCTCAAGGAGGGAAGCGGTAAAAGTTAAGTCTCAAAGGTAAGACTACTTGTTAATATTATTAAAACATTAAATTATGTTTATAATACATGGATTTTAACTTCCATTCAGCAAAATATTCCTATAGGGACTATTTTTTCAACTCAGTGCATCAGTGACCATATTCCCCTTTTCATGTGTATAGGGAATCTCATAATAAAACGATTGTACATACTTGACCCATCTACACCATATGAGGTTCTAGGTACAATGAGAAAAGTTATACAGGAGGATATCATGATATCTATACAGCACAAAGCACTCAACCATTAGATAATGTCTCGAGAAATGTAAGGCATGGAAAAAAGATGTAAGCTCAAGGTCATGCATCGAGTAATTTCTCTCATGAAGACTCAACTTTTGAGATCTATATGAAAAAAATTCATCCATATCAAAAAAAACTCCTTGGACAATTCATGATGCATCTTAGAAGACGATATTAATTTTTCTAGGTTCAGGAAGAATCTTAATCGGTGTAGAGACAAGCCTCCCTTTCTGTTGATGAATGGCCTTGTCACATACTTATGACAATGGGAACATATCACCCTTCATTGGAAGTCTAGTAAGAGTTGAATCAATAAATGGGAAGTCCTATATGAAACTCCAATAATATTGAATGAGACCTAATAATATATTGATATAAAACACATTCTTGGACTATTCCCAAGAAACTACATCATTATCCTTTTTAGGGTCAACATATACTCCTGATTCTAAAATAATATGACATAAGAAGTGGACCTTACCGATCCAGAAGTTTCACATTGCAAGCTTGTCATAAAGATGATTCTCTCTCATTATACATTGAATGATCTCAAGATGTTTAAAAATGAAGTTGCAAGTGAGAGAATACACCAATATGTCATCCACAAATACCATTAAAAAAGTTTCCAAATTGGGGTGAAAAATAATATTCATTGAATCCCTAAAAATAGAAGGTCCATTCGTAATACTGAATTCTATAATAAGATACTTGTATAGACAATACCTAATGAAAAACATTGTATGAGGTATGTATGATGGTCTGACTCACACATGATGATAACCCGATCCTTGTTCGATCTTTGAGAACACCTTTACCCCTCATAGTTGGTTAAAGAGATCATTTATTCAAGGAAGTAGATACCGGTTCTTGACGATAAGTCCATTCAACCTTGTGTAATCCATGTGTAAATTAAGTGTTCCACCTACCTTGTTTTTAAAAAGCACAGATGAACCCCAAGAGGATGTTTGGGGTAGTATAAAGCCTTTGGCCTTTATATCCTATATATTCTACTTGATATCCTGAAGCACATAAGGTGGAATATTGTATGGAGGAATGGACAATTTAGCTACTCCTGGAAAAAGATCCATTGTAAACCATTCCCCTTTCTTGAAGGCAAGCTAGAAAATACATCGAGAACAACTTCCCTAAAATGATAAACTACTAGAGGGAAATCAGATTCAATAAAAACCAGATCCTCTATGAAAAGATTTTGAATTCGTTTGGTCAGTCCACCTAGCCGATGATGATTTAGACCAGCTCCCCCTAACTAGACCTCACATTCTCCATTGAAAAGATAACTGCTGCCTTATGGTGTTGTAAATGTAACCCTATGATGACAGAAGCCTACAAAGGCGTGATAGTGGACTAACCGGCCCATTCTAAGAATGATATCAAAGATCGTCATCTCGAGAAAAAATAGATTCCATAAGAAAGGGTAACATCCAACCTCAAGGAGACTATCCCTATACTAGGGTATTCCCACCTTCTCTATTCCCCACAGTACATCATGGGTTATTAGACTATAGTGTTATTGTATCTCTAGTCCAAGACATTCCTAGATAGATATATAAATCAAAGATTTTGATGTAACTATATCAAAAAAAAGAAGAGATAATAGTGTAGGAAACTAGAATAATATGTCGTACTATAGATGGGCCCGCAACCTAATTCTTGGGTATCTGCTGTAAAGCCTGCAACTGACCTGATCCACAAACATTTGAAACATATGGACTACCATGATCATGATTTCTCTGCTGGCACTTTGGGTGATTATGGGTTAGAATACCACGACCATGACCTCCTCCTCAGTGAGACCTGTTGGTGCTATTCCATCTTCCTTACACGCACAGAGAAAAATAACTTTCTCATGTAGGTGGAGTGGATGTTGATGCATCTCCACATAAAGATGGTGTAATGGTCTTAATGAAATGATGAAGATGACCCATACGGATGTAGGTCCGATGCTCCATAGGGTATCTGTCACATGGGGGATTCTTATTCCCAGGTCAACCACAATGATAACACACCATAGAACTATCAAACAGAATACTCTGGCTGCTATTGCCCTGATGAGAAACATCTATGTAACATTTCCTATAATCAGAAGAACTACTAGCCTAACATGGCACTGATCCATCAATCCAAGTACTTGTTATATCCCTTTGGTTACATTTAGTGATAATCGTCAGATCAACTATTAACAAAAATGTAGAAAGGTGATAGACATTAACCTATATCTGGATGGTGTACTAGAGCCCATCCTCAAAACATCTAGCACCCGAAAGCACATCATTGACTTGAAGTGGGGAAAGGAACAATAAATTAGTGAAATAAGATGAATATTACATAATAGATAGAGAATCCTACTTGTGATGCATGAACTCTCTAGATCAGTAAGCACTCAGTTCATGAAGAAAGAACTAATCATAGAAGGGGGTCTAGAAATAAACCCAGAACATTACCTGATAATGACTTGTCGTGGTAAAAACATCCACCCAAAACATGGACGAATATCGAAGAATGTATATGCAATTATTGAATCTCCATTATAGAGGAGTTTCTAGAATCTCAAAGATAGAAAACATGTAAAATATCCATGACTCAGCAGCCTGAGAGATGCCATCCCCTGAAACTATAGTAGGATGTGGTTGTATGAACTCACATGCCATATCATTCATCATAGGTGCAACTTTGGAACACCAAGCATGGACTCCATCTGATGTTGGAAATGATCACAAAACTGGTAATCAGTTCCTAGATCACGTACAGAAGTCTTTGCCTCATGTGGCACCTTTGGAGGTATGACAAGCGGCTCAAAACCCATCATGTATGGGGGATGGTCGTCACCACCTTCATGGCGGATGAAACGAGGACGTCGTGCCTGCATTGGTCTATAAATTCCAAGAACACACCATAGAACATTATTTGGACCCTAAGATAACATCATTATTAGAAATTTAATGTAATAAAACTTACTACCAAAGGCATACTACCCCCAAAATACCAGCTTAGATAGCAAGGAATCAGAAAGTTCTCAAGTATATGATTCATGTCATTTGAAGTTAATTTCTAGGTTCCCTCATTTACCTTTCAAAGACATGACACGGTGGGGTAAGGATGTGAAACCAGCTAATTTTTTATTTTAGGATTCAATTTATAGTGGATATCCATTTCTAATGAATCAGTTCCCATACAACTATCTCCAATTACGACACCCATTTACTTATAGTATAATGGCTCGATTTGGTAAATTACTCATTATAACCCATGAGGTCCCATACACCTCATGAATTGAGATAAGAAGTCACTCCATCACAACCAATGTAATACAAGTAAGATGAATCTATAACAACATAAAAGAACAATCACAGGCATACCAAGCAATGAAAAGAATTGACATGCACCTATACGACTTGGAAATTTGTATAACATTTGAATTCTAGGTTCCTATAATGTTTCATGTAACAATTCCCCATACCATCATATCATCGGGATAAGGATGAAAGAAAATTATAAACTAGAGTAACAATAAACCATACCACACATCATGTGTATCACTCAATAGTGAAATAATATCAACTATAATAAGGAAAATCAGAATTACAGTTATAATTTTGGAAATATGCATTTCTACCTCGAACATGGGTTCACAATGCTCAAGTGTCTCTTATTACCATGTACCAAGAATTATTATTCTCTAATCTATTGTATCCAAATAATAAAGAAATAAAATAAACCTGCTCGGATACCACTTTTTGACCTCTCGGACCCAGATGCCACATAATGGGTGCTCCAAGCCCGGTTGGCCCTATGGCCTTAGGCACATCTCCGCAAACTCCAGAGGCTGCCAGCTAGAAGTAAGGTCCAATGGTGTGTCTGTGAGGGGACAATTCCCTCATTCAAAGAGTGTATCATAATATAAGGAATATACACGATTAGTGAAAAACAAAAGAAATATAAATAATATAAATAAATAGTGGAATAAAACTGATGCACTAGATAAAAGAGAATAATAATAACTGTATCAATTAGAACAATGATGATGTAATTTCATGTCACCAGAAGGTTGGAAAACACAGATACAAAAAAATAGGCAGAAAATTTTCCACAATGGATAAGAACACAAATTCTACTACACGAATCATAAGATCCTACATAGTCATATTCTATCAAGATTCATCCTAAATAGAAAGCAATCAAATGATTAAAGTCATATTCTTCCATTTTTCTACAACTTCGACCATTAAATCTAGTCCAGGTACCAAACAGAACATCAAGAGGGTGTGAGAGAAATCTCATTGGGCCACCACCAATGGTGTCTATAAAATCTATCCCGTTAAATGGAATATAGAAATTTGCAGGAATGTATATATATAGTAATGCAAACATTACAATATAAGTATGTACCCAAGTAACTGCATCATCCCTTGGCTGGTGTCAAAAAATGTATCTTGTTCATTTTAATTAATTAATTACCATTTAATTTTAGTAGGTACCATGAGGCATAGCCATCACTGACATCACCTTATGATAATAGTGAAGGTCACAAGACATAACATGGAAACCTCACAATGAAATCTGGTGAGGGACTTCCAGGGTAATAACCACAGTAACATAGATCTTAAGGAACATTAACTCAGTAGTATCTGAGTCTTTCTAAGGGTTAAGAGTACAATCCAAGGATCATAATACAAGGAATTTGTTAATAAGGTTCCAAATGAGTACATGGTGATCGACCATGTTAACAAGGGGATATGTAAAGATATGGCCTTATGGGATTTTACCCTAGAACCTACTAGTCAATGATAGATCAAACTACTATGTGTGAGGTATCATGTAATAATGTAAAGGACCCTATGGTAGTAGAATGGGAATATGAGGAATAGATAAGAACCAGAGTCTAGGTTGGTATCAACATAAGAAAACTAAATCCTTGAATTGGAATGGAGTTCCCGGGTCCCAATGTATTCTCCTCTCAGAAACCACAGAGAGATCGAGTTAGTATATTTCTATTTGATATTAGAATCGGGTATTCATTAATTAGGATCAACCCTTTTCTTCCATAAGTGTGATTAGGCCCTGTACCCTTAAAACTGTTTAATCAAGTATCAATTAACCATTAATGAATTATTCAAATTTTGAGGTTCACTCCACTACCTTCCATCAATATGGAATGGGGAGCTACAAACATGTATCCTTTATTCAAACTCATTCAATAAGTCAATGTTATATACTTGGTATATTTTCCATTTAACATTTCACATTTAATAAAAAAAATGAAGTTCTTATTTTAGAATGGTTAAGTGGTGAGTATACATTGTACATGCCATTATGAAATTCTCATTAATAAAAAACCATATATTATTGAAGGGTCCACCTTTAGGAAGGTCATGGAAATCCACACCCAAATGGTGGCTTAAACATGCCATGACACCAAAAAACCAAATATGGCATAACCTTCCACATGTGCCGAATTGAGCTGTGGGTGTAGCTGCTAATAACTAATCACATATTTTTAAATATAATAACTATATGATCCTAGAATGTATAATAATGGCATGAAAATTTAAAAAAATGGCTTCCGATGGAATCGTGGGTGCCAGAAAAATATTCCAAAATATTCAAATGTTAAGGAT
Source organism: Viscum album (assembly GCA_963277665.1). NCBI lineage: Eukaryota > Viridiplantae > Streptophyta > Magnoliopsida > Santalales > Viscaceae > Viscum > Viscum album. The sequence continues at coordinate 153,228,220 of OY728159.1, forward strand.
GAGTTATACAACACCCACCTTAAGGTTGTATGACCCTCCTATTTTGGTATCATCCCTTGATTTGTCTTGAATCGGAGTAGATCTATGAAAAGGAGAAAAATGCTCACATGAAAATATCTAGTTTTAGAAAAAGAGAGAAGAATAACCATAAAATACTACTCACTTACATACTATTTCACATCCGATGTAACAAAGCGATGCTTGATCGGATTCCATATGAAGAAGATCTCTTGATCCCTAGCTTTGGAATTAAAAAAACTCCAAAATCAAGGGAAAATGTCTTAATCCCCTTATTTCTCAGATTATGGAAGAAGAGGGGATTAAATAGATAATTAAGTTAATTTTGGAAAATTTACCTAGAATTTTATCCTACATATGGTTTTTCCACAGAGTTTGTCAAACCGTGCACAAACTGTGTGAGACAGTTCTGCCAGAAATGGCATCCTTTACATTGCTTGATCAAACTATGCTATAGCTATGCATGAGTACCTAGTAAAAAGGGGTGTTCGAACGGTTAGGACGCATGGCCATGTGGAAACCATTTGGGGAGGATATTACTGAAAAAGCACTATCTTTACAGTTTTCCAAACCCTGAATGATTCCTTTATGGTATAATCTAAACCATGCGCAAAGCCTGGTTTCCCAAAAAAAGTTGGTTTTCTGGCTTCAAACAAGCCCCAAACACCCTTATAACCTTTATTAACTCATTAAGAAACCATAATATGTCCAACTTAATGATTTATATTAAACATTAAAGGATCTATACGTAAGTGGAAAATAGGTTTCTTATAATACATGTTAGAAAGGATGTAAGGGTCGCTGTCAGAAATTATGAATCCAATCAAAAATCAATTTTCATTGTTTTTAGGGAGTGACACATTTCGAGAAAAGATAAAAAAATAAAACTCATAATAGAAAAATTTAGTCATACATGTCACACCATGTGTCAGATTGAGTTGTGGTTGATTCTTACAAATCAAAAATGACTTATAGATCATTTTTCTAAAGTACCAAAACTATCTGAATATGTTTCCTCAATTTTCAGAATGTCAGTTGGTCTTTTTACATAAAATAACATCAATTATAAATAAAAGGAATCATTTGGATTTATATCTATCACATCGTGAATTTTATTGAGGTGGGTGTTATTCTTACACATCACAAATGACTCATGAATCATTTTCCTCAATCATCAAAACAATATGAATGTGTTTTCTTAGTTTTTTGTATTCCATTTCTATTTTTTACTAACAATAAATTCAATTTTAAAAAAAGAGACACTTTGAGTTGTAATGATTGTATCATTCATCGTATTGAGGTGAGGTTTATTAATACACATTTAAAATGACTTATAGATCATTTTCCTAAAGTATAGAAACAATCCAAATGCATTTTTTCAGTTATTAGTTTGTAAATATTTTTACTAAAATATCATTTCCAACAAAAAACACACATTTGTAGTCATATCGGTCACATCGTGCTTCAGTTTGACACTAGAAAACTTCATAAAAATCACACAAAACATATTAATCATTTTTCTAATTTATCATGTTAATCTGGGTGAGTTTTCTTGGTTTTTAGTGAGTGACCCATTTTGAGTTCAAATTTAAATTTTATTTGATAATGGACAGTTTCAGTCATATTGGTCACATTGTTGATCAGATTGAGGTGTGGTAGATTTTTATAAATCATAAATAACTGATGGATCATTTTCCAAAGGTATCAAAACAACCAAAATTCCTTCTCTCAATTTTCAAAATGTCACAAATTTTTATGAAAAATTTAATGCTATTCTAATATAGAAATAAACACTTAATGTCATAACTGTCACACCATGCAACATATTTAGGTGAGGTTAATTCCTAAACATCCCAAATGACTTGTGGATCATTTTCCAAATGTAACAAAACAATCCTAATTTGTTTGTATAGTTTTTAGATTATAACTTGTTCTTTTTGTGAAAAATACTGAATATTTTATATAAAAATAGACACTTTGTGTCATACTAGTAACATCTTCTTTCTATTTGTGTAAATTATTCTATAAGGTATGCTCCATATTTTTTTTTAAAAAAAATCTACTTCATCTTGTGAATTTGAGTCTTTTTAACAATAATGGTAGTAATAAAAAAATATAAATATTCAAAAAATTAATAAATATTTTAAATGAAATAGTAATTATCATAAAAAATACCACAATGTGGATGGTAGTTTGTTCATGGAAAACGATCTGTTACATAAATTTAAAAAATTAATATTCGCAGTCTTTATAGTTTTTTTTGGGACAGTACATAAACATTGAGAGAAATAAGTATTTTTTATATGTGTTTGGGTAGAAAAATCTTATTATACATACCCTAATTGGTATCTTGTTGTAGTGATTGGGATGTTCCATATCCTTTTCCTCTGGCCCCATTCCATGTTATAGAAGACACTAACACACCACCCTATAATAATAGAATCCTCATTAAAAGTAAACAAAAATTATATAACTAAATGATTAGTTTTAAAATGTTGGATGTAGTGTACTACATATTGAAAAAAGTCCATCATGTGTGGTCGTTTTGGTGGATATCCATGCAGTGAATCTTGGAAATAAATATTTGAAGTATCCAAAATTACCTCTATGTGCATCCAACACTGCCTAAGAACACAAAAAAGAATTAGTAATGAAATAAATTAAAATATATTTTATATTATTAAATTGTAGAGTTTAACACCTGCATCGTTGGTATTATGAAGTGTATTTCTTTAGTAATTTTTCTATTAAATGATTGGATCAAGCCATCCACTATATCACCATCTTTCATTGAATATATTTATTTTAGTTCAATATAGGTGATGTGAGGACTAACATGTCGAAAAACAATTAATGGGGAAATTCCTAAAATCATATTCATATATATACAAGTTTGTATTCACAGGATCCAACAATGATATTAAATGAAAATATAGAACATATGTGTTTATGGTTCTTTTAGTAGATCATTTTTATCTATTGGATGATCCTTGAAATGGTTTTTATCTTCTCTTTCTTTTCACCACCTTCCATATATCGTTCTATAACAGCATTCATTAGTTCAGACCTTTTTTCATTAAATTTTAATGGTTTATCTATAAAAATAAATTGGAAATGAATACCTTCTTGTTGACATGTTATTTACAATATTAGATAGCCATGATATGAATGTTCCAAGAGCTTGATCGACCATATGAATATCTTGTTTATCAATTGGAACATGTATCTTGGTGCTTAGCTCAAGGGATACATTAATCAACACATTGAAAAGATCTATTAGAAGTGGTCTTTTGTGTACCATGGCATTCTGGATATTGAATGTCACATCCCTCACTATAAGGTGATGGGTGGGTGTTGATAGGTATAAATCACTATCATTTTCACCATGAATAAATATTAGTAAAACAAAGGTATCAATGTCTAATAGATTCAAAATTCATAGAAACAATTATTAAAAAATTGATTACCTCAACTAAGACATGTTTTTGATAGGCATGGCCTGCCACAAAGCTAGTGGGGTGTGGGGTTGGATCTTCACATGCTGGTTGTTCTTGAATTGTTTCTCCCCCCGTCCTCATATATTCTATGAACTCTTAATACATGTTCATATTTTTATAATGGATAGCAATTCGTTCTCAAATTATTTTCATTTCTTCACTTTGATCCTCTAGTTTTTTTCGTGTCACCTCAAAATCTACCCCTCTGATGCAACCATACATTTCTATATTCATCAAGGAGACCAAAATTATGTATGCATCTAGTTTGGGTGTTGTAGATTCCTATGAATATGTTAGATTTAAAATTTAATTAAATAAGTAATCATTGTTATGTAATATTGATTTAATGAAAAATATATATTTATTATATCATTATTAACCATGTTTCCAACACTTTTTTTGTGTGTTTTCATCTATTACTATCCCCTCATTATTTACACCAGCCTCCTTCCAGGGAACATTTTATGGGATGAAAGTGACATTGGATTTGATTCATCAATCTGCATATAAATAGTGGAATATAGTTATGTTGTTGTTTTATTTCACATAAATTCATTATGGTCCATTAAAAATATATACCATTTTTTTGAAGTTAAGCATACCTCGTTCTTTCTTTACTATAGGAATGCACTGGTTTTTCTACTCGTTCCATATTACCAGCGCATTGTTTCTGTTTCGTGAATAAAAAACACACCATAAAAGTGATGAATACACATATCATGAAACAACGAATTTCTGAACACAATGTACCTGAAAAGACTACTCCTCACAATGGCTAGTAAATGCATCCAACACTTCTTGGGTTATTAGGTATGTATAAATTGGAGGTGGGTTTGGGATTATATTCCCTTCATCATATTTAAGGTAAAATTTCATTTAAATGATGTTAAAGCCTATGTGAGTCTTTTTAGAATCACTTAATACATTTTCCTTGTGTGAGTCATCCAATATAATTGCTCTATATAAGGAATGATGACGATTAAGTCAATATTTTATTATTTTATTATTTAGTAAATTAATGATATTATATCATAATGTTACATTAACATCTCCCCACATCAGTGTCTTAACCACGCTAAAAACAAGGTGAAATAATTATACATTCATTGGAAAGCGTTTTCGTGTGACTATTACAATATAACAACTGAACATGGAATTTTTGGGGTTAACATGTTGTCCATGATTATTCTATATACCCACATATTTGATTCATTTTTCATTTTCCTAAAATAGTATTTTGAACACTATCAAACTACTTGTCTCATATTGTTTCCCCCCACCATTATTTTGTTTCCTACCATTTCCTTAGTTGCAACAACATCAATACATTCCTTCAGAGCACTAGCATAGACATGTGCAGATGGTGGTTATACCTCTACCCTGGGAGAATCAACAACAACATGTTAAGAAAGTTTTTTCTACTCTTCACTACGAGCATCCACATATTGAGAGACCAATGTTGCATACATATTTAGAGCATCATCACATTCAGAATTCATTATCTAGGGAAGAGGTTTAACGTATAATTTAGATTACAAAATAGTAGTTGAAAATAGAGAATAACATAAGGTAAAATGATATGTATTATAATAATATTTAACATGATTATAGAACTCTATTTTTTAAGGCAGATTAGAGTTGACCCCTCTATCGACTATCTGAATTCCTTTATTTTGATTACACATAAAAAATAACATCTTCATTGCGACTATTACAAAATTATTTCGACATCCCAATGAAAGGTTCCCCACCATTTAATTTTCATCATACCCTTCAGTGGTTTTTGCTGATAACCGAACATTTGAAAAGTTTAAATATGTGGGATATGGAACATAAAATACTTATAAAGCTTGTGATGACATTACAAATATTCCATCTTTGTACCCTTCCATACTGAAATCAATTTTTAAAAATCCCAACTCATATATTATAACAAAAATCCTATTATCAACACATGTACATTGAAAAATTGGCACTTTAATGTTTGTATAATCAAACATCCCTATATTTTTAATGATTCCAAGGTATGACAAATTCAAATTAATTTGATTTCTCTCCTTTACACTAGAAACATCCATCTTTTCAGCCACATGTGTAACTACACTATTCTGCATGGTACTGTCTTCATCATGTTCATTAGAATAGAATGTATAACTGTTAATTACATAATCATTATAAGATAAAACATTCACACTTGGTCCTACGCCTAGACAACAATGTCGTTTAGAAATTTATTCTAGTTTTTAATTAGAATCCTTAAATATATGTTGCTGAAACCATCCTAAAAAAATATCAATTATGTGTATTTGATATCCATTTTTCTTCCATTTATGGATTCAAAGGCCTAATAATTTAATTATTGGTTTTTATATAAGGGTCATCCCCCATACTATTATGAAAAATGTAAATGTGGGCCTGCTCTTGATCTGTAATATTGATTGGGGAAACCACTCTTCCTAAAATTCATTCACCCTCAAACTGCCCAGTGTGATAAGATTTCAGTAGATCAATGCATTCCACAGTAGACATGTATTTTCTATAGAATTCAATAGCTTCCTCAACAATATATGTCTCCATAATACAACCCTCTAGCTGAATTCTTTTTTTACACACTATTTCAAAATATTGATGTACCATTCAATGAAGTACATCCATATATAGTGTACATGACTACATATCAAATGATCTCCTGCCATGTGATTCATCAAATAAACCATAATATTAAAGAATGTTTGTGGGAAGAACATTTACAATTTATATAATATGTCGAAAATTTCTCCTTCCATACTGAGAAATTTCTTCAGTTCTATAACATTTTAGTACATAGATTTGATGAATAAACAGAGCTCCAATAATTTATAATAAACATTCATAGGAGATATGTAATTTAAATCTAATTGATTTAGATCTTTCATCATTATTTGGTTGTCATGGGATTTCATACCTTTTAAATTTAAATCGACAATTGACACAATGTTCTTGATATTTGATGAATTCCACTCTTGACCCTTTATGTCATTAAACAATTTGAAAAACTAAAATATATATTTCTTGAAAAGAGTGTAATAATCTGGAGGAAGATATTTTCATTTCTCACCCTTCACTGGTGCCAACTCATTTTGTATTCCCATGTCAAACTTTTCCAACCTAGCCTTAATTCCATTTTTTTCAGGTGTATATATAAACATTTTCAGGACACTATCACATACAATTTTTTCAATAAAAATAACATCAACAATGTTTCTCACATACAAACTATTCCAGTTTGGTAATTCCAAATAAACCGATCTCTTCATCAAACTAGTTTTCGTATTGATTTTTGAAAATTATTTACCAAAATCAGTGCCCACATCATTTACATTCCCATATATTTGATCCCCCTTTAATGGAGATGGTGTTGTACGGTCTTATAAAATTCCAAGATTGGTACTCATTTCATCATGGTATAAATTGTCTATGTCCTAAAAACATGGTTTTCGATGAATGTTTCAACCTAATTGACTTTGTACCTTATTCGCAGAAGGAACACCCATGAGTTCCTTTAATGACAGATCATAACAATTTTCCATAGGTAGGAACGTCAATTTTTATCCCATAAAACCTGGATAACAACATGAAAGATTGATTTTTATAAAAATCATATAACATAAGATCTGAATTCCACAGTAAATTCAAATCATTGATCAATAGAGCCAAATAATTATCAATATTAATAACCGATTATTAAATTCATGATATATGCATGGATATCATGATGTCTTTGCATTTAATGCATAACCACAATGGAGAGTTATAATTTACCAACACCATTGGCTATGTACTGTGAGTGATTCTTTAAAAACCAAAACGATTTACTCTATCTGTAGATAATAGAAGAAAAAGGTTTCTTGGCTCGTTTACAAAATCTGGATACTCATGTTTGATTCTCATCCACTAATGAGAGTCCTCCAGTTGACATAGTTTCCAATATGTATTTCTTCCTTATATGTGCCAAATCAATTTCCATGTGGTATCCTCACTTCTATATAGGAATGAAACATAGGATTGATTGGTATGTATCATACAACTTTAATAAGAAAGGTTTCATCTTTCTTGTATCAAAAAGCACTAAACATTGGGAATTATCTATGTTATTTGTGGTTTTTTCTAAATAGTATACAATCTTTTGAGCATGAATTTTTTCATTTATATATCATTCCCGTCGAACATATCATTCATTTGGCATTGAATTTTTGGACCAGGACCTCATTATCTTCAGGGTTCATATCACTCAAGAGAGTAAGTAATTATGTAAAACTAGTATCACTCCATATATTGCATGCTTTAAAACTATATAGCTTCGGTATAGCTAATAGTTCTATATATTTAGTGAACCCACCATACAAAGAAATAATTTCACAACACCTTAACTACTCAAATTTTTTTGAGAAATCATGAGGTTCATCTTCAACTATTATTGTCATTTACTCAATACAGTATTCTTTATCATTCACATCTGAATTAACATCTTTGATATGATCTTTTTAATTTTCTAAACATGTAATCATATAAGATGATCAATAATATACACTTTTATCCCATCCAATCGATTCATTCACCATTTCACTATGTTTCTTCAAACATTTATAACATTGACTCACTCCATGATAGATCATGTGTTCCTCCTACTGCTCTAGACTAACCTGTCTTGAATAACAACACCGTAAACACAAACAAAGGATTTTTAAAGGGTCACATGCATGATCTTTTTCAAACAAGATGAACTCTTTCACTACATCTTTATACTCTCTTAGAAAACTATTTAAATCCATTAAATATTCATTCATCTCTATCTAATTTGATTTTGGGATATTTTTATTTAAAAAAATAAATAAAAAATATTGATATAATGTAATTGTATTTCTAATTATATAAAAATATAAACATAAATGATTAGGAAAAAACTACAGTTCAAATTTCCTTGTAAAATTATTTAAAAATGTACACTTGAAATCCCATTAAAAAATCAACCATTTACAAAATTTATCATTAAAATAACATGCACTTTTTAAAATAAATCAATCTGTTCAAAACACTATTTCACAAAACCAAAATTCAATTTTTTAAATCATTCAAGAAAACTTCATGACCCAAAAATTATAATCTTATAAAATTATTGACATCACTCTAAGATACATTTTAATACAGTTGAATCATTTTAAATGTTCCACATAGGAATTTTTGTAAATAAATAGATCCCAAAAGAGACACTTTATAAAATAAACATATAAAGTAGATCGATTCATCCCAAAACCATAAATGTTGTATGATTACATCACACTATTTGAAAGGTATTTTTAATAATAATAATTTACAAAATAATTTTTTATTTTTCTCCTATCCAATGGATATCCATTTTCCAGGATTCTATTGACCAGTTATATCAATTAATCTTCACCACAATGCCAGTTTTCCAATAGATATGTTCCATAATCAGTGACCAGACTCACAAACAAGCAACAGTCATATTCCAATTTACTACAAGCATTGAATTATCCCAATGACATGTAATTTTTCTATGCCACTCATCACTAGAATAAACTATATTACTTTCACAGTACTTTTAAGTACATCATTCCTCATGTTAAAATAAGAAAATAACTATGATTCTAAACTAATATATTATATGATTTTCTATTGTCTATTTTCTAATGTTATTAAAAATACTTTATAAATGAAATTAAATAGACTAATCATTATAAAATTACAAACTAAACTCATATTACTAACCTCTGGAATCATAGTGATGAGAGTATTATTATAAGTCTCAATATAATTCTTACCTCTCTAAAACTCATTCATGATGTTAAAAAATACAAGTCCCAATATAGTCTGGAACCTTTTAAGGAAAATTATATAATGAAAATATAGGTTTGGAACCTTTTACGGATGTATAAACTTAAATGTGATGACCACTTCATATCATTGAATATAAATAGTTAAAAATTTGTTCATATAATATGTAGAAGTTGTAACAAAATTATAATATTCATATTTATATATAATATTATGCTAATAAAAAAATATGATTTGATAATCACTTCGATTATATCATTTTTTCGTATTAGGGTATTCTCCATAATGTGCTTGCAGGTGGAAGGATTCATTATGTATATTGTTATACTTAATTGACTAGAGTGTAAATAAAGCATCTAATGTATCATTTCATAGGTAGGGATAACAAAATATATGTTTCACTTATAACACAATTTATACCTAAATAAAAATATCAGCGTATTCCCCTATGAAGTAGGATTTTAATCCAAACAACATACATTTCATGTGGTGTTCTTATTCCATTTATGGCATGCGTTTTTTCTTTATGGAATATTTTTCCTTTTGGGGGAGTTATTTTCAAATCCAAGAGGTTACTTGAACTAGAAGGTAGATATATGATGTAGTGAATTAGCTATATCTTTACTTCTATATTATGGTATATCATTTTTTTGGATTTTATTAAATTCATGTACGTTATGGAATTTGTTTCTCAATCTACATATTTTGGGGGTTTAATTTATGTTTTGGGGGATTAACCGTAAGATGGTTGATTTTTACCAAATTTAAAACGTTGTGTCAAAACATTTGATTATTCTACAAATAGTTAAGAAAAATTGATATTAATGCTTGGTAACATAACATATGGTCATTATTTTATCAATACTCATTAGAAAGTCATGGTTTTATATATACTGATATTCCTCTACTGAAGTTGATTTATAATATTTAGTTGAATCAAACTATTTAAAAAGTTTTGGTGCCATTGAAATGGGTATGGTTTGGATTGATAAAAAATGGTGGAGGATTTTTTATTTGGGGGAATGTTTCCTTCATACTTTTAGAGAGTTAAATAGTTATATTGAATTTGAATTAGTCTGAAGTGAGCTGTTCAGTAGAATGAGAAACCATGATATAAAAGAATTATTTTAAAAAAACAGCTATGTCCAAGAGAATATTGATCCAAGAGGGAAGAAGGACATTCCTCAATGATGTTGATCATTAATGGTGTATGTGTAGTAGAGGAAGGGATCAAACAGTATGATTGGTCAAGGTTTTGGTGTAATAATTGTTATTGGTCAGAATGTATTAATGCCTAGAAAGAGAAGCATTTTGGTCCATATCTAGGGAGAGAATATTGATTCCTAGTAAGTGTGGGGATGTAATCCCATACTAGGGAGCGAGGATCAATGTATAGAAAGTATATGTGCTAGGTCCCACCTATGTAATTGGTGTTCCCATGATAATTAAAATGGAGGAGATCAATATCCATCACGAGGTTAATCAAATAAAATCTGAATGATATAAAAAAAACTATTAAGCTCACCTATAAACACCCTTCACTATAATAACCCACTTTACCCTTGTATAACACATTCCCTATGAAAATCCACCCACTTTATATGACTATCAAAATAAAAATATAATATAGAAAAATTGTTCCAAAATCAAAAACGTTTTTTATAAAATTCTAACCAGAACATAGAAAATTCAATGATAACCAAAATAGTAAATTAGTTTTAATAATTTTCCAAACAATCCATAAATATTTATCCCATTTTGAACATATAAAATCATTTTTCAGTGACCAAAAACAATTCAAAACTCAATGAACAACTCCTTAATAAAATAAATGAATTATATTACAACAGAAATATTTAAAACAAACATAAAAACGTGTCTAAAATTATTATAACATAATATTAAATATTAAAAAATAAAATAAATATATATGATTCATAAAATAATAAAAAAAGAAAAGAAAAGTTCAATAACAATCAAATACACGTCAAAAACCAACCAACATCCAATTCATTAATGTAAAATCATGGAAAACCATTTTTGTTTTTCAAAAAACCAACAAACATAAAATTCCTTTAGTGCGAAAACAATAATCACCAATGACCACGATATTCAGTAGGGCATTTGGCCAGTATAATTCAAATAGTCACCCTCAAACAAAGAGAAAGTAGAGAAAACTCACAGTAGAGGTGTCATTCAGCACGTGATGGAGGTGAATTCATGGTAGAGGAGAGGCGTGTAGTGGGGGAGTCCTCTAGTGGAGGATAGGTTTCTGATAGAGGAGCGGTGTGCGGTGGATGAGAGGAGCCTAGAGAAAGTGAGGAACATGACAGAGGTGTTGCATGCACCAGAGGTGGGGTGTGTAGCAAAGGAAAGGTGCATAAAGGTCTAGTTTTCGGTGGACGAGAGGCACATGGAAGAGATGTGGTTCGTGATAGAGGAGATGTGGCTCGAGAGGAGGAGGAGGAGGAGGAGGAGGAGGTGTGAAAACAGTGATTGACTTCCGCGAGAGCTTGAGGGGTGCAATGAAGGAGGAAGTTAATGTTTTTTATAATACTTGATGATACTTTTATTAGTACTAGATAAAAAGCACATATAAAGGTATGTTTTATTAATACTAAAATAGAAAGAACTGATAAAACATGCCTTTATCAATGTTTTTTTATCACTGATAAAGATATGCCTTTATCAGTTCTAAAAAAGCACTCATAAAGGATGTTTCTATATGTGCTAAAACTATACACCGATAAAGACGTCCTTTATCAGAAATTTTTTAGGGTTGACAAAGATGGGCCATTAACAGTGATAAAATAATGTAGACGAAGATATAATGTTTATAATTTATTTCTATTGTTATATATATTTATAAAATTATATATGTGATAAATATAAATTTATATTTAAAAACATAAAATTTAAATAATTTTAAAATTATAACAAATATACATATTATATTTATAATCACAGAAATATATATAATAGATATTTTAATTATATATATTTATAAGATTATATGTGTATTTTACTATATTTGTTCTAATTTTAGATATATGTATATGAATATTTAATTAATTATAAATATAATTGTAAATGAATATATATTTTTTAAAATAATTATTAAATTTTAACTATTTTATATTTATAATATTTATAATTTTAATAATATTTATATTTAATATATTTATAACAATTTTATAATTATTTAAACGCATCTGTATGTATTTCTTGACTATAAATATAAATATTTGTATTTATTTATCAATACATCTATATATTTTGTAATTATATAAAACAATATATATGAAAATGACAAATAAATGTTTTATGAATGAATAATTATTTAAATAAATTTATATTTATTCATATTTATAACTAATACAAATATATATATTTATTTCTAATGAATAATTATAAAAAATAAATTATTTATTTTTGTAATTATAAATATATAAATATATAAATATATATATAAATTTAAACAAATATAATTTTAATTTTATAAATATATATAATTAATATATTATTATAAATTTTCAATTATTTAAATATATCTACTTTTATTTTGAATTATATTTATAACTATTTTTATTTATTTATAGATATTTTCATATTAATTTATATAATTAATATATTTGATATAATTTTATATTATTTAAATATATCTATATTTATTTAAGAATATAAATTATAAATTTTTTTAATTATTTATAAATATTTGTATATAAATATATATATTTAATTATATATTTATAACTTCATAAGTAGTATAATAAATATATTTAATATAATTTTATAATTTTTTACACATATATATTTATTTACAGTTATAATTATAACTCTAAAAATATAAATTTATAAGATTTTCAATATATATATATATATTGATAAATTTATTATATATGTATTTATTGTAATGATGTAATTATTTAAATATATATAGTTATAATTATGATTACAAATAATAATATTTAAAATGTATTTATATATATTTTAAATTTAATAATTATAAATTTAATAAATATAATTATTCTTTAAATATATTTAATTTATTTTTATAAGAGAACATAATATAGTATATGGGTAATATGAATTAGCCATATAATGATAGTAAAATATACATAATAAAAAAATCCATCAATGGAATACATGAATAATAGGAAGAGTGTGAGGTATAAATAAACATTCATGATGATATATAACATATATGCATGCATGATCTGTATATTAATTTAACAAATTCATTGAAACACATTTATATTTAATTATAATCTTATTGTTATTTAAAAAATTATATATATATATTTATATATATTTGAATTATTAAAAAAATATTAATTATAAGCACGTTTTTTTATTTAGAATATAAAAATAAACATTATTTTTGAATATAAATATAATAATTGTATATAAATTATTATGAAAATTCTTTATCAGCGCTATGATTAGAATTGATAAATATATCATTTCTCAGTGCTAAAGAAATTGATAAAGGGTACACCATTATCAACAGTGATAAAGACACCCCTCCCATCGGAACTTTTGGCTTGGTGTTGATAAAACAACATGCTTCCCTTGCCCCGTTTCATGGTAGTGCCTCACTTATAAAATCTTACCCCTCTCTTATATTATCCACGTCTTCCAACAATTTTTGTTCAAAAATTACCATCACCAATAGATTCTAATATTCCCTCATCTCATCAAAGATATATTTTGTCTGCAATTAAACTATCCTATGAATACTTTTGAGAGAAACAAAAAAGGCTACCCTAATAATAGGAAACATTCATCAGTGATCATGTTTATATTATTTATCTCTACACCTCCTTAAAATCTTCTAAAGACACGATGATAGAATAAAACCAATATCATATATATACAAATATAATTTTTTGATAATTTAATTACCTTCAAACATCAACAATTCCATCAATTGGGTTATGATATTATCATTCACGTCGATGGTAGACTACCGCATGGAAAACCTATGTAAATAATTTTTATATTACAACCTCTAACAGTTTGGAATAATGAAATATATAGTGTATATATATACATGATATTTATAATCAAAATATACTAATGGAATAATTATATCATATAATCTATTTTAATTTCTATTCCGTAAGGGATACACTAATAGTGGTTGTGTGTAAGGATGACTACAACCTTGTAAAGCGATGTGATTTTTTTTCACTAATAATTTACATAGAAGATAATAAAGATAATGATATGGGATATAACCGAAATAATTAAAATTTTAATTGAATATTTATAATTATGAAAATATAATATATTATCTTATTTCTTAGATTTTTAGGCATTTAAAGATGGTAACATCATCCATGTACGCATAGACTACTGCCTTCACGAAGCGATCTTCCTCCCTTTCCATCACTACGCCACAAAGATGATATTTATATTTATATTTAAATATATAATATGGTATATATAATATTTTAATAACTATTAAATACAATATTTTACTTACCTATTTTCCAGAATGATCATTGAAAAATAGAAATGATTCTCATGTATACGTATGGCCTACCATAACCATGATCGTAACATTAATCTTTACTAAAAATCACATTTCATGAATGGTCATAAAATTTTAATAGATGAATATCTATGAGTTTTTTATTTATTATTAGTTACTATTTTATGAAATTCTAATCAATGTAAGTGGGCCAAAAATAAAAAATCAATACATATATGAAAAACAAAGTAATTATTACCTGAAACCGAATATTATCAAACAAATTTCAATTGAAAAAAAGTAAATAATAAAAAATTATTTTTTATACCACACATTGTTGTTTATAATTAATATATTTATAATAAATTTATAGTTATTATACATGATGTTTTAAAGAATTCAAGTCTTATGGTTAGGGATTTTCATATCACATTTCTACATCCTTTTGACACAAACCATATTCACCACCAAATTATTTTATGTAGTGTATGTAATAACCATGAATTTATATTATGAGAATTATAATGAAAAATATTTTGTTATACATATCCAATTTTGGATATATCCTTCACAGTATGTATGTGTCAAATGTTAATATATCTATAATAATTTTTTTATTAATTTCCCTTCATTGGGACATAAGTTATGCAGCTTACCTATCTTATTCTATGAGTTGTATACACTACCCATAGACCTATTTTATCTTATATATTCTTTTTTTAATGAGATTATATTTTTAATTTAGAAATATTACTGCATGGGAATTTAAATCAATAATATGAATGTGGTAATTTTTTTATGATTATATTTTTATGATGAAATATTACGATAAATTCTTCAAGAAACTCAAAATATTTATTATCATATAGTTATTAATGATATTTTGAAATTGTTTTACCATTTATAAACACATTAATACTCAAAATAATTGAGAAATAGTTTTTAAGAGTCGTTTTTTATTTCTATCTTCCAATGAAAACCATTTTTGTTCAAAAACAATGTTTTCTAATATTGATTTATAAATGTTTTGTTAATCAAATGTTTACCCGTGTATGAATTTTTATGTAATGTGTTTTGAAAGTAACATTCCATTATTTTTCTAAAAAATATTATTTTTTTACATAAATCTATAATGAATCTTTTCTTACATGCATGACATGAAAATAATTTCCATATTTCTTGACTGCAAAATGACTTCTTGAATCCCTGACATATATTCCATAATATTTCCAAATAGAATTCCATTGTTAATATTTTTTATTTATTATATTTTAAATGAGTGATTTCAATGTGAAATTTATTTTTTAAATTTTTTTAAAAGGTTTACTTCGATGTGTAAAGGATATTTCCCCAAAGAAATGTTTTAAATGATTTTAAATCATCCTTTGTAAGTACATAATTTTAATTTTAATTAAAATGATATCAATATTTTTTATGTTTAAAAAATTTATTTCCCAAGAAATTTTATATTTACCTAGATATGTTCCAAGTATAATTTCAAAATTATTATCCATAGAAGTTGACGTCCTTTGATGTTATTTATTCTTTAATAGGGATGTTATCAAAGGATAACATTATTATTCATTCTTTAAATGGTATTGGATTACTATGGTAATATGATTACGAAAACACTTTATATTCCTTCAGTTATACCATGATAAATTTTAATGAAACATTATTTTAATTTTTTTAAGGTAATGCTATATTGAAGAGATAAAATGATTATGATACTATCTATTTTCCGTAGTTTATGGTAGGATGAAGTGTTTATGAATTCTATTTTATTTTTTGGGTTATGATATGATGAGTTTTTTTGATCTTGTGGAAAAAATATTTATGATCTTAATTTTGGGATTTCTGTCACTTATATCACCATTCACTACCATGTGTAGTGATTTATAACCAATGAGATTGATATGATATTAATGGGGGACTGAACCCAATTTAGAAATGATATTTATCTACTTTGATGGTGTTGGGAGGGAACCATGATTACTATAATTGATTAGGGAGTAAACGTATTCCATTATGATTTCCATGGAAGTGATCTTGGACTATAATTGAGATGATTTTCTATTCTTATGTTAATGACACAATTCTATGTCTTATTCCAATGTCATGATCTCATGGATCATTTTAATTTATTTCATTATGATTCTTGTCTTATAAATTGGTAATATTTATTCCATGACACTATAATAATATATTTTATATGATGGGTATTGTTTTTAAATTTTATGTTAATGTTAACATACCATTATGCTCATGGTATGCTTATGCATCTCCCTTGTTGAACCTTTCTGGTAATCTCTTATAAGAAATTTCTCATGTTTTCATTCCCAAGGTTATGTGTAATGATTTTTATGTTCGAGTACTAAATAAGAATATCATCCTTGGAGACATTTAAGATGATTTATGAATTAACAAGATTGTATTACAAGATTCCAAAGGCACTAAAAAATTATATTTCAATGATTTGTTTCTATTAATTTAATGTATATTGATCAAATAATATTTGAAATGCATATATGAGATTCATGGGTCACAATAGTTAGTAGAAGAGGGAGGAATAGTTATCCATTAGATATTATAATAAAAAACATCAGTGTGATCCCTGGGAATAATTCTAAAGATATATATAGGGATATACTAAATAATAAATAAAACTATTATTAAATATATTATAAAATGTATGAGAATTTTGGTAAAGGATATAATGATGGTCTACAAAATATTATATCTATATCTAGATACTAAAATATGATGAGGCTATAGAATAGAGGTACATAAGGGTAATCATGCCCAAATAGGAATATTGAGCTACAATCAATCATCACCTGGTTCAAAACAATGGGAATTATTCCCCACCTTGTTTGAAACACCTTGGGGAAATGCATTATAAATTCACAAACTCTATTTAAACCATCATTAAGGATTTAAATAAATGATGACAATGATTTTTTAATGATAAAAGAATGGTTTCATCGATTAAATACAATATATACCGATTCAGATATTCTATAAGTGATTTTAATGATTATTTAGTATCCCATTTTAATTAGTATTTCTCACACTATGATTATTGGTTTTTTTCATTTGTGGGAAGAAGAAGGAACTATGTTAAAATTGATTGTGATGGAAAATTTTCCAAGGAACAAACAAATGGGATGTTGACTAGTGTAAAGATTGTTATGGTTATTCCAAGTTAGTTATCATGTTATATGACTAAAAATGTGTACTTTAACAAACACATAGACTCAAAAAAGTGCAGAAGGATATAGTTCAATGAGCGTTTGGGTATTGGAGACCATATAAGAATCATGAATCTGTTTTCTTTATGTCCATAATGTGTGAAAATCACTCAAGGGAATGTTATAGAGGGACTAAAATATGGTTTGAGTTTAGAAAATATGTGTTGAGCCAAGAAGGTCTCCTTATGACTTTTCCATTCCATCATGTTTGGGGATATTGATTGAGTAAATAATGTTTCTTTATGACTTTGGCATTTCATTATGTTTTGAAAATCAAAGACACCTTATATTAAGGAAATTTTAATTTACTATATATTTTTCTTTCAAAAGGAAAATTTTACTTCCCCAAGGAAATTTTTCATTACCATATTTTTCATTGTTCATTTTTTCTAAGTTTAAAATTAAGTTTCATATCCAAAACCATGGAATCATATATATACTTAGTTATAAAGAATTCGGTTTTCAGGATCCGAATTCAGGTTCCATGTTATCTGAATTCAAACTCTAAACTCTTCTGAGTTCTGAATCTGAGTTCTCTGAATTCAGACTCCGAACCCTTTTGTGTTTTGACTCCAAGTTCTCTGAATTCAGATTCCTAACTATTCAGAGTTCTATCTCCATGTTCTCTGAATTCATGCTCCAAATATTGTAATTTTAGACTCTGAACACTTATGAATTCAGACGATGAACTTTGTATGTTCAGACTCCAAACTCTTATGAATTCAAACACAAAACATTGTATGTTCAGACTCCAAACTCATATGAATTCAGACTTCAAACATTGTAAGTTCAAACTCCAAACTCTTATGAATTCAGACTCCGAAAATTTTATTTTTAGACTCCGAACTCTTATGAATTCAAACTCCAAACATTGTCAGTTCAGACTCTGAATTCTACTGATTTAATGACTCTGAATTCCTTTGATATTCAGACTCTGGAAATCTATAGAATTTTAACTCTGAATTCCTCTGATAAACAGAATCTGAATATCCTTGTGTTATAGAAATTAAATGTTTTTTGGTTAGACTCTACACTATTTTTTCCCTTACACTCTTAAAGATTGGATTGGTTATGTAATCATATTTTTACCTACACTTATTTTTGATATAAAATGATGTCGTGCTTTCAGTTACTAACTAACCTTTATTTTAGTGACAAGTGCACAGGTCCCTCCAAAATTCAATGAAAAATATTACCATTGGAGGAGGGAGTCAACCATTAAAGTTGTGCCTATAAATAAGAGCTCATTTGATAGATCTCATAATATTTTACAATTTTGATGCACTGTTCTACGACTCAAGAGATTACATGTTGTTGATGTGATTTCTAGAGAGATACTCTCATGCTTTGTGTGTACTGAACTTCTTGTTCAGAATTGCTTCGTGCGACTCTGTATGTTTCTGAGTACATTCGAGGACTTCTGGGGATAGGAAGACAGAGGTGCCGACTACCTTGAAGTTGACGGCTTGCGGGAATAGTAATACAAACTCTGATCTTTGTATCGGGGGATTACCCTTGTCTGGGTAAGATAGAATTTCTAGAAAGTATAAATCAAGGGACCTTTATACAAGGTTGTTGTATAACCTTATCTTTGGGTTAAAAGATTTACTACTTGTTACTTGTTTATTTCATGTTTTCCGCTTCATTTTGTATGTTATGGAATGTATAACTATCTTATACTTCCTTACAATTGTACACTCTGATTTAGTAAGATTCTATATGCATTACGGTAGAATCTTTATCTTTGTAAACTTTATTTATGATTCATTTCTGGATTCACTTTTCTGGAATTTAATTCACGGAATCAGATTTTTGGATTCAAGAAAGTGTGTAGAAGTGGAGGTGTTGTGAATTACATTGTTTAACCTTGTTAAACTATAGAAATGTTTCTTTACCAACATTAAAAGACCCCAAAGAATGTTTAACATATACAATCCACCCCCTCTTGTATATTTCTTATCTACATTATTATTTCGATCCTACATTTGGTATCTAAGGATAATATCATTATCCATACAATCTCAACAATTGTTATTAGAAAATTAGTTCAATATGAATTAATCTCACGATCAAATTTAGAATAGATTTCTGCTTATTCTTCTTATTTTCAGAATCATATTTTCAGACTCACAAGTTCGGATTAATTTTTTTTCTTAGAGATACTATTGTTCTATATTTTTCATGCTGAAAAATATTTTCAATGTTTACAAAGTTTTATTACTAACAAAGTTTGGGTGGAAATAATTTCATTATTATGGATGGAAACAATGTTGGTTCCATCAACTACTTAAATCCAACTAGACCACCTATTTTTTATTGGAATGAATATGAATATTGGGGAGATCTCATGAAGACACTCATTATCAATACTGGTGTAGAAATTTTTTTTATTATTACTAGGGGATATAAAATACCTTAAAAGGAAGTTAGTATCTTCACCAACCAATAAAATCAGGAATATTAATAGAATTATAAGGTATGCAATACATTGCTTTGTTCCATGACAAGAAATATATATATCCAAATTTCATCTTGTGATGCAGCAAATTGAATTTGGAAGAATCATGAAGTTAAACACTTTAGAACATCAAAAGTTATTGAATCTAGGAGAGCAATGCCCAGAGCTGAATATCATGGTTTCTGCATTCATTATGGAGAACCCATATGTAATGTAAAACAATTATTCATAAATATTGATAATAGTACACATTCTATGGGTGAGAATGAATTAGATAATGAATCTCTTGTGGATAAGATCATAGATATCATTCCGAATGAGGGGGAATCCCAGAGAAAAAATATAGATGAGAATAGAAAGGTTACTCAGATTTCTCTTGATGAAAATTTTGGAACTCTTATTCAACATGAGACTAGAATGAAGAGAGATGCTGATAATATTAAGAAAGATAATGGTAATGGCAGTGTTGATTTTAGTAAAAATTCAAATAATATGAAATCCATGATTCATGAGAGATTTACAAGATCTAAATCTATGAAGATTGGTATTAAATCAGATTTTAGTAGAGGTGAATCTTCAGAAAATGAGTTAGCCAATCATTCTTGAAGGGTGGAAAAGATTGCTGGCCATAATAACTTTCAGTCAAACAACAAGAAGAATGAAAGGACAGAGAAGAAAGACTTAGTAGTCACTAGTTATGAATTCCAGAAAGCTAGACATATAAGGCCTGATTTTCCTTTGCATAAGATAAAAGAATGAAAGGAAAGGATTTCTGAGAGAAATAAAATTAAGTACTACAAAGCTAATTTTAAGAATTTTTCGAATGATAATGACACCTGGAGTTCTGGTGGTGGAGACTCTTCAGATGAATCATTAGATTATGAATCATTTGGACTGAAAAATCATGGTTTAATAGCCAGACTACCTATTGAAAATCATTGAATAATGGTTAAGGTACACAGTGATTAATCTATGAACAATGTATCCCTAAATTCCAATTATAGTGATAGATAATATTATAATTCTTCTGATAAAGAATCTTCTTCGGATGATGATAATCCTTTACCTATCTAATAAGAAGTTTCTAGGTTTTCTATGATTCTTGAGAATAAAAATTCTAAAGTTAACAAAAATCTTGATAAAGAAAATTCTTGTATTTCTATACTTACTAAGGAAATATCAGTTCTTTCTAAAGATCTTGATCAGAAATGCCTTGATTTTTAAAGTACCTCAAAAAATCCTGAGAAAGTAAATTCTCAGAAGGATAAAATTTCTAGGGATATATTAAAAGCAATCTCTAAGAGAATTGTTTTTGAGCCTAGAAAAAATTCTAATTTTTTGGATGATAAGATCTTGGACATTAGACTAAAGTAAAAAATATTTTCCTTGAGGAAGTTTTTATCAAACTTTACCTTAGGTTAGGAAAATTTTGATAAAATGTATTCTCAAATCTGACCTCTAAGGAATAAATCTAGATTTGGTTATAATAATTCTAACCATTTTTTTGTATTAATTATTTTGTTCTTCAAAGGGCTCCATTCTACACTAAGTGTCAGTGTAGTGGACATTATGCAAGTAATTGTTCTTTAAACAAAACCTAGTCTTTAGGATTTCATAAAGCCTATTTTTATAAGAAAATAAGGGTGCCTAAAATTTTGTTTTCTAAAATTTCCAGATCCAAAAAATTTTGGGTTCTGAATTTGTAACACTCTTATTTTTAGGAAATTAAAGAAAGCATCAACATCAATACTTGGTACATGGATAGTGGATGTTCCCAACATATGACTAGTAACACATAATTCTTTGAAAACATTATCAAGATGAAAAGAGGAAAAGTATCATTCAGAGATAATACTAATGGAAAAATTATTGGTATAGGTAACATCGTTCATCTTGGAAAAACATTGATTTTAAAATTTTTGTTTGTTAAGGGTCTTAAGAAAAACCACATTAGCAATATTCAATTATGTGATGATGGTTTCCTTGTGAATTTTAGGAATAACAAGTGTCTGGTACATGATTCCAAGGAATATTTTATTCTTTCTACCAATATGCTTGAGAATATTTACAATCTAAACATAGAAGTCCTTCGGAACCAACACCTACCATGCCTTAGTGGAATGGGAGATCATTCTTGGTTATGGAATATTTCCTACCATATGTTGATGAACAGGTTTTACAAAACCCAAATCATTTGTTTCTTAATGACCATCGCAGTGATAGTATCATTGGTGATGTACATCAACCTTAAAGGAATATAAGTTCCTTAAATAATGAATTAGAAAATCTATAATTCATTTCCAAATTATATCCAAAAAGTACTGATGAAGATTTAGGTGATGATGATTGGATAACATATATGCAAGATGAACTAAATGAATTCGAGAGGAATAATGTCCGGACCATAGTTGAAAGACCTAAAGAAACTTCTGTTATAAGAGTAAAATGAGTCTTCATGAATAAGTGTGATGAAAATGGATCCATAGTAAGAAATAAATCTGGATTGGTTGTTTAAGGATATAATCCACATAAAGGAATAGACTATAAAAAAACCTATTCTCCAGTTTCTATACTTGAATCTATTTGTATTCTACTTGCCTTAGTAGCATTCTTCAATTTCAAACTTTTTAAAATTTATGTGAAATGTTCATTCCTTAATACTTTTGTACAAGGGGATGTTTTTTTTGAACAACCTCCTAGTTTTAAAGATACAAAACAGCTGGAACATGTCTATAAACTTAACAAATATTTGTATGGACTTAAGCATTCCCTTGAGCTTGGTATGATAGACTTACAATATTTTTGTTTCAAAATAATTTTGTTAAGGGAAATGAGATCCAACCATTTTTATAAAGAATGTTAAGAATTTTTTTTGATTATTCAAATTTATGTTGACGAAATTATATTTGGTTCAACTTAGCAATATATAACTAATTACATTGTAGATCTAATGAAATTTGATAATGATTGAGTATGAAGGTTGAGTTAACATTTTTCCTTGGTTTTCAAATTTCTCAAAAAACAGAAGGAATATATATATCCAAACATAAGTATATTAAATATCTTCTAGAAATGTATGGATTTGACAACACTAAGAGTAGTAGTACTTGAATTAGTACCTAAAACACACTTGATCTTGATGAAGCTGGGAAACCATTAGATTAAACATCTTTTAGAGGTATGATTGGATGTTTACTTTACTTAATAGCTAGTTGTCCAGACTTAATGTTTTCAGTATTCTTATGTGCAATATATCAATGAAATCCTAAGGAATATAATTTAAAGGAAGTGAAAATAATTATTCACTACATAAATAGTAACATGGAATTAGGACTCTTTTATACTTCTGGAAATGATTTTGTTCTAATTTTTTTTCGAATACTGATTTTGGTGGATGTAGAATGGATAGAAAGTGTACATCCGGAAATTGTCATTTCCTAGTAGATTCATTATCTTCTTGTTCATGAAAGAAGCAACACTCAATAGCAATTTCCAGTGTGGAAGTTAATATGTAGCAGCTGTACGTTGGTGAGCTCAAGTTTTTTGGATGCAACACACACTCACAGACTATGGTATGAGTTTCAATAAAACAAAGTGTGTGAGATAATACTAGTGCCATTGACCTATGTAAAAACCATGAACATCACTCTCTTGGGAAACACATAGATATTAGGCATCACTTTCTTAGGGATCACACAAAAAAGGGGATATCAATATTCAATTTATCAAAACACCTGATCAACTTGCTGATATTTTTACAAAATCATTACCCTCTAATATATTTGAATACATTAAACAGAAGTTAGGAGTGATAACCATAAGGTGATATTACTTGTTTAATTTCTGTTGAAACCAATCTCCTTATAGTAACAAAATCCTTTTCATTGGGGAGTACATTTTCTTGTTAGATAGATTAAAATCTTTTGTAAAGAAAATTTTCATTGTCATTTTTTATTTACATTTTCATAATGATGATTTTCATAATGAAGATTTTCATTCTTAAATTTTAGTAATGAATATTTTTTTACTTTAATTTTTCTTAATGAAAACTTGTGTACTTTAAATTTTCAAAATGAATATTTTTTTAATGAATATTTTTGTAATGAATATATTTGCACTTAAATTTTCAAAATGATGATTTCTGTATTTAAATTTTCATAATGAAAATTTTTGTACATTAATTTTTCATAATTATGATTTTTGTAATGATGATTTTTTTATTTAAATTTTCTTAATTAAGTCTTTTTTACTTTATATTTTTGTAATGAAGATTTTTTTGTACATAAATGTTTGTAATGAGGATTTTCTAAAAAAATTTGTAGTCAGTATTTCAAAAAATTTCATAATAGAATTTTCAGAATCTAAAGATCTTCAAGAAGAATTTTCTTCAGTACGAATAATATTCCTAGAAATCCAAATGGTATGATTCCTTTCTTGTGTTTTCGTAATCATCCATTAATTGCTGGTAGTTTCATTTATTTTTAAAAATTTTAGATTCTCTTTTCCTTAAATCCAAATGTTTTTATTAAAAAATCTCAAAAGATCTGATCCAAGATTTCCATGTGGCTATCATAATAACCATCAGATATAATCACAATGATTTTCAGCCATTGGATTGAGTGTGGAAGATGAACTATAACATAAAACACCTATATAAAGAACCACTGATGGTTATCCCACATCGAATTTCTTGCTCTCACAGGCTGATGTTCTGTCCTTCAGGATAAGATCATTCTGAATTTTCAAGGATTTCTCAATTCTGAATTTTTGTAGAAGAATCTCCTCATAAATATATTTCTATTTTCAATCCTATTTTATAGTGGCAGGTATATATAGAAAGGTTGGTTCATATGAACTTCTTCAACAAGTATGATTCGATTATCTCGAAAAACATTAAGCTGAATGGATGTGAGATAATTTCTGTAGTGAAACCAGAGGATCAAGTCTTAGAGTATCCATATTTTCTTGTTGAGTTTTATAAATCAGGCAGTTTTTTAAAGGAATAGGGTAGGGAAATTTTTTCCATAAAGAGATATGGAAAGACTTATGCACGTTCATAAGATAAGGAAACTAATTTGGTTGGTCTACCATGCGATGGGGAAGCTGAGTTCTATTCCCACAAGTTTCCAGATGTAAAAGAAATCATTGTAAAGGTGAAAGATATTGAGTGCCTCAGTCTTACTGATGTCGTGACTCCGAATGTTTCTCACCTCTCTATAAATAATTGAATCCTTGAATTATGGGTTCATAGAATTATCATTCTGAGAAAAGGTGACAAGGAAACATTAAAGAAGAGTGATATGTACATTCTAGATTTTCTTGTTAACCTGAGGAAGGTTAATTTGGTTAAGTATATTCTGATTACAATCAAGAATATCAAGAATAGAAATATGAAGGATCAGATTATCAGGTACCTAACTATTAATTATAAGTTGATTGTTCGGTGCTTAGAATCTTTTAAAATATCTTGCAGTTCAAAACCTAGAAGTTGAAAAGTCATGCAAGACAGTGATGATACTGTGAATAGGATGAACATTTGTTTTTCTAAATACTCCATAGAATTTTCTAACATACCAGAGGAGGAAGCCGAAGATGTTCTGATGAAAAAAGAAGTTGATGAACCATCGATAATGGTGTAGATGAAGAGAAAGTTAAAGGAAGTGGTAGAGGATAAAAAACCCCAATAGCTAATGAAGTTCAATCAGAACCTCCAAAACTGGAGAAACAAAAATCATATCTAGATGAGATAGTAGCTAATTGGAGGTAAGATAAGAAGAATAGAAAAGAATGTGACCCCATGTTCGTACTAGACCCTTTTGAAGAAAAATCATTCAAGGAGAAGAGAGTTGAGTATTTGGGAAGGTAAGAGAAATAAAAGAAGCAAAAAAAAAGATTGATGAAGCATAGATTGTCCAATATCTTCTAAAGGCTTCTGAGAAAGCATCAAAAAATATTCTAGTAGCAGAATCCTTCCTGGTTGAACCCTTACCTAAAACCCCTAGAAAGATGTATGTGACTCCAGAAAAGGTCAAAGAAAAAGAAGAAGAAATTTTAGTGGAATAAGTGTAATAAGAAGAATGGACTGGCGATACCAAAGATCTGATTAAGCAAGTAGAAAAATATCAAGAGAAGGAAAGTCCATCTAAGATGTTATCAATCCAAACTACAAGAGATGGATCTTCAATGTATGAAACACCTGGGAAATATGAGAAATGAGAGGATAATAATGGTCAAGACGAAGTTAATATGCTCTCTAAGGAAAAAAGTTCTAATCCTGACTTCCTTAAACCTGAGGAATCTAAGACAAGAGTTGAGAAGGATGAGCTAGATGAAGACAGAATTGTTCAGCTGTATGATAGTGAAGAAGAATCTTCAGATGAGGAAGCAATTCTGAAACTTGATAAAGGAAAACATGTGGTAGTTGAGACACCTATTAATGATGTTGTAAAATAGAAGTAATATGGTGGATATTAAAAGGGGAATCATGCTGAGCTAGATAAAGATCCCTCACCTAGAAAAGTCTCAGATTCAGAATCATCATCTCATGGACATGATTTTGTAGTAAAATATTTGAACAAGATTGTTGGGACTATTCTGATTTTCCCAAGCATTGACTTGAGATACCAAATGCTCCAACACACCTTGAATCAAAAGTTGGATTCGGTATCCAAGGTGATGGATAAGTGTGTAAATCTTGTGGCTAATTTCAAGAATTACTTCATTAACTACGATTCCCACAAAATATCTTGTATGAAGATGGTTTGCTGGTAAAAGAAGATAGTTGAAGGAATGAGAGAACATGATGAGTTCCAAGATGGTGTCATGGAGGCTTTGGACATTGAAGATGGTAAGATCAAGGATCTCACAACCAGTTTTGAATGAAATATTGCTCTAGGATAGAACTATTGGACTAAATAAGTGAAGGATTTAAATGGGAAATTGTATTCAGTGGCTCAAATCTGGAAGAGAGAAAGAGATCTTGGGATTGAGATAGAAGAAAATCCTGTCAAACAAGGAATAGTCCTGAAGGTTCAGCCAGAGGCTCTTAAATATCAGTATGATAGAATCAAATCTCTAGAGATGAAAGGTGAGGATGAGGATCAGATTATAAAGCAATCATAGGTAGACAACAAAGAACTCAAAAATTTGAATACTATAGTCAAACATTTTCTTACTCAAGAAAAGGAAGGATGATCTTGTTTAAAGCTTTTATTTTGTTGTGTTCTTTTCCTTGTATAAATTTTCCAATCCTAATGAAATTTTTATTACTCATTTTTTTGTTTGGATGTTTTGTACTAGTATTTCAGGTACCATATCGTGTTTTCCATTCAATGTATTTATTTATGAACATCACAACATGGTGAATGGATAAATAATTCTATGTAAAGAAGAAATTTCACTAAAGGTATTGTTCTTCTAAGGGGGGGTTTCATTAAAAAGATTTATGTATTCATGATAATGAAAAATATCATTCTGCAAATATATAATATGATCCTTAGTGTTCCAAAGTAATATTAATTTTTTCCCATGTGTTAAGGGAGATAGGTTTTATCTTCATAGTCTAGAAAAATATTTTATAGTCCTTATATTCTTTTTCAAAAGGATGTTTGTGCATTACAAAAAGGGGGATATTTTTGAGTCAATAAGGTTTCCTTATGCAATTTACATTATTTCATGTTTGGGGAGATTGATTGAGTCAATATGGTTTCCTTCTGACATTACAATTTCATTATGTTTTGAAAATCACAGACACCTTATCATATGGAGAATTTAATGTAATCTATGTTTGACTTTCATATGGAAAATTTTCCTTCCCCAAGTAAATTTTTTACTTAACATATTTTTCACTGTTCATTTTCTCTAAGTATAAAATTAGGTTTCGTATCAAATACCTAGAAAACATATATATAATTAGATATAAAGCATTCTATTTTCAAGATCCGAATTCAGGTTCCATGTTCGTTGAATTTAGACTCCAAACACTTCTGAGTTTTGACTCTCAGTTCTATGAATTATGACTCCAATTTATTTTATGTTTTAACTCTGAGTTCTTTGAATTCGGACTCCGATATTTTCTGAGTTCTGGCTCCGTGTTCTATGAATTTAGACTCTGAACTCTTTATGTTCAGACTCTGAACTCTTATGAATTCAGACGCCAAACATTGTATGTTCAGACTCTGAACTCTTATGAATTCTGACTCCAAACATTGTATGTTCAGACTCGGAACTCTTATGAATTTAGACTCCAAACATTGTATGTTCAGACTCAGAAATCTTATGAATTCAGACTCCGAACATTGTATGTTAAGACTCTAGATTCCACTGAATTCAAGACTCTGAATTTTTTTGAAATTCAAACTCCCGAAATCTTTATAAATCTAACTTCGAATTCCTCTGATAAACAGAATCTGAATATCCATGTGTTATAGACTCCAAATGTGTTTTTGGTTAGACTCTGAACTATTTTTTTCTTACTCTCCGAAAAATGGTTTTGGTTATGTAATCATATTTTTGCTTAAAATTGTTTTGTTTATAAAATGATGTCTTGCTTTCAGTTACTAAGTAACCGTTGTCTGAGTGACACATATACCAGTCCCTCCAAAATTCAAGGAAAAATATGACTGTTGGAGGAGAGATCTAACCATTGAAGATGTGACTATAAATAAGAGTTCATTTGAAATAGCTCATAATACGTTAAAACATTGATGAACTGTTCTACCACTCTAGAGATTACATGTTGTTGAAGTGATTTCTAGAGAGACACTCTCATGCTTTGTGCATACTGAACATCTTTTTCATAATTTCTTCATGCGACTCTGAAAGATGATAATTACATTTGAGGGCTTACGAGGATAGGCAGACCGAGGTTCCAACTACCTTAAAGTTCGAGTAATTCCTTTCCAAGTAAGATAGAGGTTACAACTACCTTGAAGTTGAGGGATTTTGGGAATAGTAAGACTGACTTCAATCTTCGTATCGAGGGCTTACCCTGGTGCGGGTAATAAAGACTTTCTTGAAATTATAAATCATGGGACCTTTATCCAATGTTATTGGATATGCTTTTATTTAGGTTAAAAGATTTACTACATGATACTTGTTTGTTTCATGTTTTCCGATGCATTTTTTTGTTAACAAATGTAAAACTATCTTATACTTCCTTACACTTTTACACTCTGATTTAGTAAGATTATATGGACATTAAGGTTGAATCTTTATCATTGTAAACTTTTGTCAAATTTTCTTTTCTGATTCACTTTTCTGGGATTTTTTTTCATGTAATCATATTTTTGGATTCAAGAAATTGTGTATAACTAGAGTATTTCTGAATTACATTGTTTAACCTTGTTAAACAATATAAAGTTTTATTTCCAACTTTAAAAATCCCCAAAGAAATATTAATGTATAAAATTCACCCCCATCTTGTATATTGAGTATCTACATTATTTATTCGATCCTACATTTTCTATCTATGGAGAATATCATTCTCCATACCATCTCAACAATATAGACACAAATAATTACACTGTTGATGAAAAATGAAAATTTCGATCAATAAATTTGATGAAAATAATGGTCTCCTTATGTTATTATTGACTATTGAATTCATAAAATTAAAAGTATGGGAATTGTCCCAATAGACATCCCAAAAGAAAAAATTCATGAATATAATCTAAAAAGATGTATGAATAAAGGTTATATTGATACCGATAATGAGACTACGAAGAAAATATGAAAGAAAGTGGTATTATGGAATAAGATAACAAATACTATTTAATAGATTGAGAATGTAGTCAAATGATTGATGTTTTTAAGTATTATAACTCCCTAATTTTTAAATATATGATTATTTATAAATAAATTTTTTTTCATTTTAGATTTACAAGAGTTTTTTGAATGGTATTGATGACATTGAGATTTTATTTAATGTTAGGATTATATTACAAGAAATACACATTATTAAGGTAAATATAACCCCTAATATGTTCCTAATGATGAGATATTGATTTTGGGATAAAAAGATGATTAATATGGCCGAAGTAAATTTTATATTACTAATTGTGTTGAAAAGAATTACTTGTGGGAAAAAAATCATTATTATCATTGATGAAGTTTTGAGAATTATTATATTTATAGAATGTATTATAAAATTTGTGGTTTTATTCAAGGAATGAAGAAATATATATTCTTTAATTTAATTTTTATGGAAACGTTGTCATTACCATGATACTAGAGAATATAAAACTATGGTATTCACATATTTTGTATGTGACAATATAAAGCTACATTATGATAATTTAAGGAACAATGTTTTGTTGATTTTTTTGAAATGTAGTGACCTTATTTATAAATTAAAAGTTTTTATGGGTTATGTGGTTAACCATTTAAGAAACTGTTTAATTTGAATTTTGGATATGGTTTTAGTGAATATTGTGTTATTTCACTATATGAATATTTATTCGTAACTATTTTTATACATTTTGTTTTGATGATTACTAAATATTGAAATAATAACATACCATTCCATTTAGGGAACATATGATATATTAGTGTATGTGGAATAAAAAATTAATCTCCATTATTTATCGTGAGGGATAAATTGGAAATTGATCACGGATTAACCAATGTGTGAGATTTTTCTTATAAAATGAAACACAAAAAGTAAGTATATCATGTTGATTAAAAACTAACTTTCTAAATTTTAGATGAATTTTAATTTGGAAATCACAAAAACATTATTAAATACTTAATTCATAATATTATCATGTCTAAAGTATTATAACAGTGTGTTTATAAAAAACATATTACACTTTAACATACCTATGAATCCTTATTTACTTAAGAAAATAAATCAATATTTTATAATTATAATATTGGTAATGAGTATGGACTCGATAAATATCATACTCATTAAAATTGTAGTATTGAAATCTTCCATGATTATCCAACTAACCTTGGATATATTTTATTTCATTTACGTCATTGGAAAGTAGGTTATTAATCATTCAATCTATTTTTTCATACTGAAAATAATTTTATTATCAGATTATAAATATTATCACGATAGATCATACTAACACTCTAAATGAATATTATAGAACTCAATTTAATTTATTTTTTATATCTAGACAATTATTCATAATGATATAAGTGAATCCATTTGATTGACATATATTTTAATTCTAATTATGGGAATCTATATTATTATATTGGATCTTTTTTTCTAAACTCTCTAATGATATATTTATAAAATGGTGTTTTGTATATTTGTTTTAAAATTATTCAAACAAAATTATGTCATTATTTTAGTTATATTATGACTGTTGAAGTGTGAGGTGTCCAGATACTCCTTGATATTTTGGAGAAAATATGTCTGTTGGAGATCAAGATGACCATTGGGAGACATGCCTACAAATAACATGTTATTTAAAGAGCATAATGTATATAATGGATAAACATGTGAAAAACTAGTTAAATGAGTTAGAGAGACATTGTGGAGTATCTCTGCTTATTTTAAAACTATATATTAAATCTCCGAAGGTTACACAACTGATGTTCTTATTCCATATCCATGAAATCATATTGTTCATTTTTAATTATGTGATTCCAATTATTGTGATTACAACCGAGGGATTATGATTCTATGAAGACAAAGGATTTGATAACATTCTTTATTGAGGTATTTCTTGGATAACCAGATAGTGTGGTGATGATTTTTTCTAATTTAGGTCTTATAGGGATAATAAGATAGAGTGAATCCTATTTTTATATTATGGTCTTACACTAGTGTGGGTAAGAATGAATTTTGTTGAAAGTATAAATAAAAGGACCTTTATCATAGGTTATTAGATATCCTTATATTTTGGTTTAAATAATCCAATATTCATTTACTAGTATAATTAAAATTTTTCATTTCCAATGTAATTATAATAAAAAGTGAATTCTTTTATATTCATTTTCATTTTATTTTCTATTTATGTTAATTTAATTTTTATGATATTTTTTATTACACCGTGAGTTATATATTTATGTTTATGGTTTAATCATCTACTCTAGTTAATATTCCTTAAGCATTAAGTTAGAATCATCTAATTGGTGATTTGTGTCCTTATAATAATAGCAGAATGAACCTAATTATGATATAATTATGATTAGACACAAGGCCCTGTCTGATTACTATTAAAATAAATAAGAGTCTGTGATAAATCCATTAGTTTATATTTTTTAAACTAAAATTTTTTAGAGTTAAAAACGAATGCTTTTAAACATACTATTCACCCCCCCACCTCTTGAAGTTTTCCATCCACATTTACTTTTCAATTAAACAATTATTATCTTAGCCAATTCCATATAATATTGATACTCAAATTTTTTATCAAAGGAGGCTTCCACTTAAAATACATTCTATGTTGTACTTATTTTTATTTTTTAGGTTAGTTATAGACATTTTGTTTATAAATTCATATTAAAATAATGTGTATTCTATAAAATGATTACTTGTATTAATTTAAATATTGCAAGATTAAATGTAGGTTCCATAGAAAACCTAAATCAAGCCAGACCTCGGATATTTGAAACTATTTATTTTGAATAATGGAAGGATAGAATGATTTATTTTATATTAAAAATTGTAGTTGATTATTTTTTAATTCTCGCTTGAGAATATAAAATTCTTTATAAGGATGTAAAATACTTTAAAAATCCAGAAAATAAGGAATATCATTTGAATTAAAAGGTGATAGACACACTATTATTCTATATTACTAAAACAATCTATAGTTAAATTAATTTATGTGAAGCTTACAATTATATATGGATTAAATTCGATATTACTCTCTTCGGAAAATAAAAATTAATTGAAACTGGAAGAGAAATTTTATTATTGATTATCAATATTCTGATTTTACTTTTGGTGAACCTGTTATAATGGTAAAATGACTATTTTGGATGATATTAAACAATTTAAATTCCATTGGAGGGGAAATTTTGGATAATGAAAATGATTTGGACAATATAATTTATATTATTCTGAATGAGTGGGAATCAAAGAGGACAACTATTTATGGCTCAAGAATGATTAACATGTTTAATCTTGATGATTTATTTGGAACTATTTTATAATATAAGGGAATATTAATAAGAGTTGTTAAGAAATTGAAAATAAGAATAATCGAGTTTCCTTCAATATTATTACGATTTCAATAAATTATCCAACACAATAAAGTATGGTCAAATATTATAGAAAGAAAAATGTTGTGATTCAATTTGATTATAATGATTGTGAATGTTCAAATAATTAATTCGCAAATATTTATAAAAGTATGAATAAGATTATAGGAAAAAATGAATTCCAGTATAATTACAATAAAGATAAAAAGGACATGAATGAAACCAAAGACATAAAGTCACTTGTTATAAATATTAGTATGTTGAACATATATGGCATGATTGTCCTATGTTCAATGAGAAAATAACAAATGGAATGAAATTCCGAAAGAAATCATAAAATACATAAAAAGAAACAACATGTGAAATGATTGAAAGATAATGATTCTTGGAGTGATAGTGGTGGTACTCCTTTTAAATAATTTTCAGATAATGAATATTAGGAACAGAGAAATATTTGTCACCATGCTAAAATACCTTTTGATAATTAATGTCTTATAGTTAAGGTACACACTTATGATCAAGAAAAAATATATCATTGATTGGAAACTATCCTAATAAGAAATATTTTATTCATTATGTTGAAGAAACTTTTTGAACAAATGATTATACAATACCTTCATATGAAGTAGTTACTAGATTTTATTAATTTTGTGAAAATAAAAATTTTATGTTTTGTGATAATGTTTAGCATGAAAATACTAGAATAAATTTTTTGATGGATGATGAACTAGATCATTCAAAAAATCTTGAAAATAAATATTTTATAATTAATTATTTTTCTAAAATATTTGAAAAAAATATTTCGATAATGTATTAGATTTATAACGATTTTGAAATTTTCATTTCATAGAAAAATAAATTTGAAACTAAACTGAAATATAAAACTAAAATTTTTAGGATTTTAATTTAGTTATGAAAGTAAAATCTGTTTTTTTTAAATAACCTCTTATCAATGTCTACCTATAGAGAAGAAAATTTTGAAAAGATATATTAAAAAATCTATCCTCATGGTAATTATTGAAGAATGTGTTACACTAATTCAAATATTATTTTTAATAATAATTATTTTGTTACATAAATTTCACCCTTTTGTACTAAATGTCAAAGTAGATTTCACCAGAATAGATATTTTTCATTAAATAAAATTCAACCCTCAAGGTTCCAAAAAGTCATATCTTCAAAAAAAAAATTGATTCCAAAAATTATATTTACTGAAATTTTCAATCCATGGAAAGCCTAGGTTCCAAAAGTCTAATAGTTTTTTTCATGAAAACAATGAATATTACAAAAATAATAATATGTAGTACATAGATAGTGATATTTCTTGATATATTAATGGTAACACATACATCATTGAAAATATTATCAAAATGAATGGTGAAAGAGTATCTTTCAGAGGTAATGCTCAAGGAAATACTATTGGTATATGTAGTATTGTTCTTCTTGGAAAAGATTAAATTTAAAAATTTTCATTTTTTAAAGCTCTTAATCACACCCTAATATGCAATATTAAATTCTATGATGAAGTAATCCTTGTGAATTTTAGAAATAAAAAATTTATAGAACACAATTAAGTGAATAAATAGTTTATCTCTACAAATTAGCATGAGAATTTTTATACACATAGCATAGAAGTCCTTAAGAACCATGAATTACAATGTATTAGTATAATGGAAGATCAATATTGGTTATGGATTAGATGATTACGAATCTTTAACATTAGGAACTCATATAAATTGACTATGAAAAATATTTTCAAGGATCTAGCAGACCTTATATTTGATTCTAAAATAGTATGTGACCCTTATCTATATTAAAATAAACATAATTTAACCATTTATTCAATTAGAGATGTATCAAATACTAATTATTTTCATTTAACATCACGTTACCTTGATCAGGTATGTTTTCCACATTTTATATATTCGCTTTTGGTTTTTTGGGTTAACTAAAGACCATAGAATTGGTACACGTTATATACTTGAGTACACATCATGTACAAGGTGATGGTTTTAGGTTGTCATTGGGGAGATTATTTTTTGATCTAGTACACATGATGTAGTGGTGAAATAGCGGGGTTTCAAAATATGTAGATGTGTTATTCGACACACATCTCCAATGTTGCATACATGTCGTGCCCACTGGGTATATGTCATGATGTGGCCTGCTTCCGGCCTAATTTAATGTGTTTGGTCATACCAATAGGTATATTATTCTAAAAAATCATTATGTGTGACATTAGACTCTACCTAGGAAATATTTAGAAGCTCCCCATCTCTATATCAATCTAATCGGCTTTTGACAATCAATTTTCTTGCAGTGCGATTCGTGGTTAAGTTCCCTCCCTTATTCTTCATGTTTCTCTCTATAGCCCTTCTTTCTTTTTCAATGAACCATCTAGGGATTGATGGATCTATTCCTTGTGGTATCGTATCATACTTCTATGATGATTTTCAAGATATCCATTACCTTTTTTCTCATTGATGGGAAATGTTGCGAGTGTCATTCTTCAGGAAAGAGGTCTGTGGTTCCTTTTCGATTTTTCCAAATAGGTGAAATTTATTTGGTTGTTTTATTTCAATGTTTTATTTAAATTCAATTACTAAAAACACTATTCAAATATTTGAAAAAACCAAATTCTAGTGAAATGGGATAATTTCAATGGTTATAGAACAAAAATTATGAAAATCCCCAATTCTTTTGAATTGGGGTGTTTTTATGAAAATTGGTCATTTTAAATTGTTGAGTTTAAATGATGCATTTTGATGGAAATGTTTTCAGTTATTGTTTTACTTTAATTTCTAAAATGAATTGAGAAAAAGATGGAATTCATTTTAAAGGTATTTCAAACTCATTAAAATGGATTAAATTGATTTGAAAGAATCATAGTGGTTTTATCTTATGAAAAGGAATTTTTTTCATAAAACATGTTTTTGCTTTCAAATGGAAAGAAATTGGAATTTTTTGGAATGGTATAATAAGATTGATATTATATTAAGATGACTTATAAAAATCTAACCATCATGTAAGTGCACATGCAAGTCTTTGGTAGTAATTGTGTCATTGGGATACAATCTACGGTATTAAAACGTTCAAAATCATACATGCAACAGTACACATCCCCGATCGGTTAGTGAAGAGTCTCATTTGGCCAGTGTAATAGGGACATGTGTATACACCTCTTGATGAGTTCAACAAGACAGTAAAAAATACTATAGCTAGTTAATACTATTGTACATTTTGTAACATGACCATGTTGCTTTATTGATTATTTATATTTCAGATATAAATATATTCTAATCTTGTTTGAACATCTTTATATGCATAGAACATTTATATAATCATTTTTATATAAATGTTTTATATTATCAATTATTTTTGAAATATTCCTTATCTTTTAATGTAAATCCAGTTCTTTTAATGTATTTTCCATCATTTTTAAAATGTTTAGCATGTTTTTATTAAATCTGTTTTTAAATATCCAAACCTATTTATTTTAAAACATTGAAATAAATTCCATGGATAATATTTTTGTGGAATATTTAATGGAATATTTGGCTCTATCTTACATGGATGATGCTCACACCCCACTATTGCATTTAGGTGTTTGTAGAACACTTCTTCCACACTCAAAAAAAGGGAAGGGATATCTTGGAGGTGGATCCGGGTGTTGAAAATTGGACTTGGTGAGTTGTTTCATTAGGGACATTGGGGATGTTTTTTTTTGTTTCTAAATTGGGTTGTAGTAATTTGGATTTTAATCCTCATTGTATTCTGGTACTTTTAATCTAATTGGTTATTTTCTATTAATATTCATATTGTATTTTATCGGTTACTTCCACATTCTTGTGAAAAAATCATTCCCACTTGTTTTTTGTATGATGGTAGGTGCTAGTTTCCAACCCATGGGGATCAGGAATGCCTTTTGGGTCATGTCTGGGCTGACATGGTTATCAATTTACAAGGGTACTTTGACTGGATCATTAACATTGTTATCAGAGGTGAGGTTGTTGATCTATTTCTCTTGAAGTCAGTATGAATTTTTGAAATATTAGTAGGACATGGGAGGTAGTTGTGATTGCGTTCCTGACCAGCTCTCACTACAATGAAACATAAGTCGCCAGGGGTGGTTAGTGAATTTTATCTGGTGGATTAGTTCATGTATTTTACCAATCTTTATTTGGATAGGTTGAAATAAAAATATTATTGTTCCTTTTGTAGATATTATTTTATCCTATTACTTAGTTTCAGAGTTAATCTAATGTTCCATTTTTTATGATGATGTTGTGCTGCATCACGCCTCTGAGAGGGCGTGAAAATCAGATATGGGAATAGGATGCTATTAAAACACAATAAGAAAATCTTATTTTTGAACTATATCTGTTAGAGATGATTGTGCGTACTATACATGCTATAGGACATGAACAACCTCGAGTTCCCACTTAGGATCACAGTTTGGTTTCTCATGGGGATGTTATTCTGATTTATTCCCAAGACTTCATCATCTAAAATCCAATAGTATTCAATGTCTCTGATGACCATTAACATTATGGTGAATGATTGAGAATGATAAAATGTTTGTTTTAATTCATGGATAAATCAAATACAATCAAGTTGATGTGTTCCACATTTTCACTAGAGAGACCAAGCGTGAGATGGTAGGACACAATTTTGAAAACAGAGAAGGACGAGGGATCCGAGTGGAAGGACATAAAGGTTAGTTTTACTAACAAATTCTCACCAGATTCAATGCTATAGGCTAGTGATTTGGAGTTTTTTCCGATTTAATAGGGCAAAAAAATCATGACAATGTTTTCAAATCACATTTCTGAGATGGTGTAGTTTTCATCAAATATAGTATCTTATGAGATGATGAAGGCTCGATGGTTTTAGTTGGGGCATATATTATACTTCCTCTGTTAGGTTATGGTGCTGATGTTTCCTACTTATGTTGATGTCCTAGATAGGGAGATGATCGTTGATATGGACTTGGATGTAATGTCAAGGTTAACAGGAGTGCATTTTTCTCGCTATGGTAGTGTTGGTTTGGTCAAAGGATATAAGATGTGTGATGATCCTCATGATTTTTATCAAGGAAAAAGTAATTCGAGACCTCCTAAAACTCCATGAGGATGTTCGTTGACTTTATATCATTGTGTAAATCCAAGGAATTCTAGTAGGGTTTTCACTAATGCACGCATGAACTGTAGTTCCTGCTAATTTCCATGGAACTTATAGAGGTTCTACCATAACCTCTCTACTCTTCGTAGTAGGACACAGTCATTATATCCTTATAAAACTACAGGCCCATAAAATTCCTTTATGATAAATGGGTTCCATCATCAGACATCTAGATCAAAGCTTCTTCACATACTAGAAGAGTCTCAAGAGGAAGATGTCATGGGTCCAGGGACCGTGAGATGTACCATTACCATTTCTTTTTCATTAGTGACTAATATTTTTAATAATAGTACATCTCACTCAATTATTTCAACCTATATTGTTATCCTTTTTAATCTTCATATTGCTTAAATATCTTGTGAAATGGATATTAATTCACCCCTTAGAATGAAATGAGAGTAAGGACTCTGTTGTCTATCTTGGTTCTTCTCTCGATCATATGCTGAGATATCATAGAGATTTATGGTCTTTAATATAAAATATTTTTAGGTCATATATTAGATAGATTACCTTATAAATATAAAATTATGAATTTATTGTTTTCTTCAACAGTATTAGTTTACTACTCCTAGTGAGGTGTAACTTGTTTTTTCAAGGAGAATGGAACCCAAGTTCGAGTCAAGTTGGACCTTCTTATCCAGAGTTGTGGAATGTTATATCAGTGTTTTCTTTTGACCATGATGGAGTTTCAATGGCTGGTGATCTTCCTCCAATCATCCTCATGTTTACTAACGTGTTTCCTATGGATTTATCTAGCTTTTCTATAGTAAGAGATTTTGAGTTTTCTATTGAATTAATGTCTAAAACTCAACCAGTCTTTATCCCCTCATACAGAATAGTTCTAGGTGAATAGAAACTGCCGATGTCTTATTTGGATAATCTTCCTGAGAAATGATTTATTATTCCATGTGGGTCACCTTGAGTAGGGTCGGTCATCTTTTCTAAGAATAAATTTGGATCTCTTCACTTATGTGATGACTATAGAAAGATCAATCGAGTTATGCTTAATAAAAATAATTTTCTTCTATAGAATGACGATATTTTAGATCATCGGATAGGGTGAAGTGGTTTTCAAATATTGACCTTTGATTTGGTTACCATTAGTTTAGGATAAAAGATTATGATATTCAAAAAACCTTCTTTTGGAGTCGGTATGGAAACTATTGGTACCTTGTTATGCCCTTTCGGTTAAAAAATTCACCTATAATTTCTATGGACATAACAGAAAATATTTGTCATGAGTATCTAAATTCCTTTGTGGTAGTCTCTATGGATAAAATTATTGTCTCCTCTATGTTTGAGGAGGTTCATGTTCATCATATTAGAATAGCTTTGAGTCGGTTGAGAATCTAAATGTATATGAAATTCATTCAAAATGTGATTTTTTTGATATAAGAAGTGAAATTATTGGGGCAGTTGTGTTTGAATATGGTGTATCAGTTGATCCAGAGAAGGTGAATTGTGTAATTACATGAGAGGAAACATAAAATTTCTTTGAAATCTAGAGATTTTTAGGATTATATAGATCTTAATACAATTTTCTGAGAGACGTATCAAATATGGATTCTCTAATGACTTCTCTAACATGAAAGGGGGTGATGTTTCCATGGGATGATAAATGTATGAGTTATTCTGTCGAGTTGAAACTCATATTGACTATGACGGCGTTGACTCATTTTGAAGCCAGACATAGCTGAGGAATTTTTTGATGCATTGAGTTTTGGCTTGGGATGCATTCTTAAGCAAGGTTATCATGTAGTAGAATATGGATCTCATCATCTTATCCCACTCTAGAAAAATTATCATAGCCATGATCTAGAACATGCAGCTATGATGTACACACTTATAATTTGTTGGTATTACCATTTTGGAGAATGTTTTATGGTGTAATAAGACAATAAAATCCTTAGTTATATATTCTATTAAAAAG
The DNA here is from genome assembly GCA_963277665.1 of Viscum album. Classification (NCBI taxonomy): domain Eukaryota; kingdom Viridiplantae; phylum Streptophyta; class Magnoliopsida; order Santalales; family Viscaceae; genus Viscum; species Viscum album. The sequence goes on from OY728159.1 coordinate 153,269,033, forward strand.
ATTTGAATCTTCATCATAGGCATTGGGTAGAGTATGTAAATTCTTTCGACATTGACATCACCTATACCATATAGAATGGGAATGTTGTTGCTGATTCATTAAGAATGAAACTTTCAACCTAGATAGTGAAAGAGTCATCATAATATTGTAATTTTTTATATCTATCTGCAATGATGAATATTTGAGTTCAGGAGGAAGGGGATGATGTTTCTTTAGGCAATGTTTAGTTGATGTTTTCTCTTCTCAAGATGATTCTTCATGATCCAGAGCTTGGTGATGAGTTTCCTAGCGTTAGATAATCCCTTTATGGTGGAGAGATATATTCCCAATGGACATTATATAAATAGGGGGTTCAATGATATCCTAACCATTTCATTGTGACATTAGAGACAATACATGTATTAATGGGGGATTTCCATAATTTATAGTTATCGGTGCCCCCAGGGACCAAAAAAATGTTCGATGTCATGAGGCGGTAGTTCAGGAGTCTAGGTATATGATGAGACATTACCGAGTTTGTCTCTCTTTTCTACATGTGAAAACATGTGGATGCTGAGAAAAAGAAACCATCAATTTTTCTTCATCCACTTCCAGTACCATAATTGATGTGGGACAATATCTATATAGATATTGTTATTTGGTTTACTTGTTCAATGAGAATGAAGAACAGAATATGGGTTATGATCAATAGGCAAACCAAGAGAGCTCTATTTTTACCCAATCATGATAAGATCAATGTTGAAGAGTTGGGAAATCTCTACAAAAAAGAGATTGTTCATTATCACAGAGTTCCATCTACTATAGTATCTAATAGTGATCCTTGGTTCACATATCTCTTTTGGAGAGGCCTTTATGAGGTGCTGGGATCTCAGGATCATTTGAGCATGGAATACAATCTATATTTTGATTTCTAGAAAGAAAGATTTATACAAATTCTTGAGGTTATGATGCAAGCCTATGTTCTCAACTTTAGAGGGGATTAGGATGAGCACATAGGGCTGGCCGAGTTTTCATACAAAAATAGTTACCAGTCTACGATTAGAATGACCCATTTTGAGGAACTATATGTTCATCCTTATAAATATAAATTATGATGGTTGGAGGTTGGTGAATGTTCCAAGGTTGGACCATGCTAGGTGTAAGAGAAAACATCAATGATTCAGCTGAAACATTAGAGGATGTTGACAGAACAAAAACAATATAAGTCCTAAGAAGATCGATGACGTAGAACATTTGAGATTTCAGTTGGTGATTTGGTGTTCTTAAAGGTTTCAATCTTATTGGTTCATTGACGGCTTGAGAGGCAAGGGATGATTTATCCTCACATTATAGGACATTATGAGGTAATTGAGGAGGTGGGAAAGGTTGTATACCATCTGGATCATCCACCATAGCTTACGTCGATACATAACATGTTCCACATATCACAACTAAAAAATTATTTATCTGAACCACCATCTGGATTGATCTGATATGCTTTCTGTCTTCCTTTTTCTTGATGTGTGATTCCCTGGTAAGTTCTCTCCCTTTTTCATCGACATTATATCATTCTACCCTCTAGTACATTCACTTGACCATATAGGTGTTGATGGATCTATTCCATGTGGTTTAGGATCTTGCATCTTGATTGACTTTCAAGATCACCACCACCTTCATTCTCATTAACTAGTGTCGTTGCTAGTGTTATTCATTTTGGAAGAGGTATGTGGTTCTGTTATGATTTTCGAAATTGGTTAAATTTTATTTTCTTGGTTATTTTTAATCACTGATTTAAATTCAATTGCTTTATGTTTCTTTGAATTTCATTGATAAAACCCAATTCCAGTGAATTGGGAGAATTAAATGGTTATTGAATAGAAAATTGGAAATCACCAATTCTATTGAATTGGGGTGTGGTTATGAAAATTGGTATATTTAAATTGTGGAATTTAAATGGTGGATTTTTGATGATTTTTTCAATTAAATTGTAGAGTTTAATGGTGAAAATGAATTATTAAAAGGATGGAATTGTTTTTGAATTGATATAAAACTCGAAAAAATTTATTATATTGATTTGATTTAAAACCAGTGGGTGTATATTTTGAAAAAAATATTTTTTTTGGAATAAAACATGGTTTTGATTTAAATGTAATAAAATTGTCATATTTGAAATGGAAGAATGGGATTTATTGTATATTAAGTAGTATTAGAATAGTCTGCCCATCATGTAAATGTGCATGAAATCCTTAGGTAGTTAGTGAGTTATTTAGATACAATATATTCTATTACAATATTCTAAGACATATATACAATTAGTCACATCCCAGATGGGTTGGTGATGAGTCTCCATTGGCTAGTGTCATAAGGACATGTGTATAAACATTTTGATGAGTTCACTATGAGAGTGTGAAATCCTATAACTGGTTAATGGTATCATAAGTACTGGAAGATGACCATTTTTCTAAATTTTTTATTTATATTTGTGATATAAAGGTATGAAAATGTTTTTTTAAATTCATAACATGCCTTTTACATGTATGTAAATTGTTTATTAATATTATTTTTACATAAAACCATTATTTTAGAAATATTCAATCTCTTGTAATGTAAAGAATGTTCTTTGAGTGTATTTTCCATAATTTTGAAAATTTATAGCATGTTTTGTTTAAATTTGTTGTTATATAACCAATCCTCATTGATTTGAAACATTTTTAACTTTTTTTGGGATAATAATTCATTTCTATCTATTGTGGAATCATTCGTGGTATCGTACATGGCTTAGGATCACAACCTACTTTTTCCATTTGTTGTCTGTAGACATTCATCTTCCAGGATCAGATTATTTGAAGGGATCTTTTGGAGCTGGATTCAGATGTTAATCTATGGACTTGGTTATTTGTGTCATTAGGGACCTTTGGGCTATTTTTCCAATTTTTACTTTGGGTTGTAGTACATTTTATTTTAGACCTCATTGTATTCTGGAAAGTTTACTCCTAGTGGAGTTTTTATATTGATATACGTAATAACTTTTATCATTTTATTCTGCATTCTTGTACAAAAATAACTCCGACATATATGTTGTAGGAAACCAGGTGCTAGTCTCATCCCTTGGGGATTGAGAGCTCCCTTCGGGTCATGTCAGGGAGAGATCAATTATCGGGTTAGCAAGGTACTAGGGCTGCCTCGTGACAATACAGATAGTGCACATGTATTTATTTGGTCCCACATATACTAGATTTATTGGAGGAAATTATTATTTATATGATTTAGTTAATTATTTTAGAAGATATACATGGGTTTATTTTTTATAAAATAAATACAAAGACTTTTTTATTTCAAAATTTTTTTAGCCAAATTTAAGAATAATAAAAACTATCTGTTGAAAAATTTTGATTGTAATCATTGTGTGGAATTTGTAAATCCTGATATCTAATCCATTATAGTAATAAATACTATACCCATAAGTTTTCACCTCCCATTACTCCTCATCAAATTGGTGTTGTTAAATGACTAAATCATATTCTTCAAGAAATAACGAAACTATTTTGATTGAATACTATGTTGCTAATTTTTTTTGGATAAAGCAGGTAGTACTGCTTGTATATTATTAATATAGTCTTAATTCAACCTTTTATAAATAAAACAAATTATTCATTATGGATAATTTTAACGCAAAAAAGTTTTACACTACAATCGATTTGGATGCAAAGAATTAATTTTGAATACAGAAGATAATTACCAAAAAAATTTCACCCAAATCCATTTTAAGTATATTTTTATGCTATTCAACTACTTCAAGGTAACATAGAGTTTAAAAAAAAATATTATATTATTGAATAAACCGTAGATGTTAAATTTGATGAAATCGAACCTTTTTAAAAAGAAAAATCATCAAACATCCTCTTATGTGTTTTATATAACTAAATATCAAAATATTTTGTATGATTTACCTCCTAAATAAATTACTCCATAATTTTTTATAATGTATTAACCCAATAATATTTTCAACCTTATGTTGATGAGTATTATTTATAAAACCTAAGGCATCTGTCTCTTAGAAATCACTATAGTGATAGTATCAATGTTTTGGTGAAACAACCTATAATTACTTGAAATTTACTAGAGAATCATATAGAACATTTTTCTTTTCATTCATAATTAAAATGTAAACGTTTTTATGAGGTTAGAGGTGATGAAGATTGGATTAAGTCTATGCAAGATAAAATAAATGAATTCAAAAGAAAAAATATTTGGACCTCAGTTGAAATTCCAAAAGAATCCGTTAAAATTGGTGTAAAATATTTCTTTAGAAAATAATGTGTGGAAAATGAAATAATCATTTGAAAGAAAGATTGAATTGTCCCTAAATTTTATTATCAACAAGAGGGAATATACTATAATGAATTATTTTCTCCGGTTGGTAGAATTTAATATATTTGTATTCTATTAGCCTTTACAATCTCTTATAATTTTACACTTTTTAAAATTGATGTAAAGTGTTATTTTATTAATTGATATGTTAAAGAGTAATTTTTTGAACAAACTACTAATTTGTAAGGAAACAATCATACTAAATATGTTTATTAACATACTGACGCTTCATATGGGCTTAAAGAAGCCCCTATTTCCTAGTATGATAGATTAAAAGGGTTTTTGTTACAAAACATTTATGTTGAGGGAACAAATAATCCAAATCTATTTATAAATAAGGTAAAAATAACATTATAATTGGTCAATTTTATGATTATGATATTATATTCTAATAAACTTCATAATCATTAATATATTATTTTGTTTATCTTATAAAATCTATTTTTTAAATGTGTATGATGGGAGAGTAACTATTTTTTCATTGTTTGGAGATTTCTGAAAAACCCAAAGGTGCTTCTATATCACAAAATAATTATATCAAATATATTCTTAAAATCTATGGATATGACAATTATAAAATTATTAGTACTGCAATTGGGGGCCCAAAAAAATTTTATAATGATGGAAGTGAGAAACGTGTTTATTAAAAAAATTATAGGTATGGAAGGATGTCTACAATACTTATCTACCAGTCAAATAAACTTCTTATTTTTGATTATATTATGAAAAAGTTATTAAAAAATAAAAATGATTCCTAAATGTTGTTAAATTATTTTATTCATTATTTTAAGGAAAATATTGTTTTATGAATTTTTAAGTCTTCTATAAATGATTTTGAATTAAAATGTTTTTTGGATTCTAAATTTAGTGGTCATGGAATGTGTAAGAAAATTAAATCTAGATAATGTCACTTATTTTGAGTTTCATTTGTTTTTTTGTCTTATTATAAAAACACTCAGTGGCATATTCCACTAGTAAATACGAATATATGGAAGCAGGATGTTGTTGTGCTCAGGTGTTGTGGATGAAATACACAATCACATTCTTTGGCACGAGTTTCAAGAAAACTAAAATATATTGAGATAACATAAGTTCCATTACCCTTAGTAAAAACCTTACAAACCACTCTCATTCAATGAACATAGATATTAGGAATCCCTATCTTACGGATCACACATAAAAAAGAGCTATCATTTTACAATTTATCGGAATGCAAGAATAACATCTGGTTCTTTTTACAAAACCATTATCTTTATATATATATTAAAATATTAAATAAATGCTATAATTGATAAATGATAATTAATAGTTCTTTTATACTTTTTTTAACCCATCCCATTATATTTAGACACTCCTTTACAAAGGGCAAGTACATTTGTTTGAGTTTTTATAAAATAATTAATTCTTTCAAAAAAATGATGTAGAAAATTTTTATATTCAATATTTTTGAATTATGTATTTTAATACTCAATTTATTATTATTAATAATTTTCATATTTAAAATATGCGTTCTAAAAATTTTAATACTCAAAATTATTAATACTTAATGTTTTTTTTCATATTTTTTATTAAAAATAATAACAAACTATTAAAACCAATAGATCTACTGTGTATCTTCGAATGATATAAATTTTTATTCCATAAACTATTTAAATTCTATTATAAATTCTGATAACTCATTTTTTTAAAATCATTATTGGATTCATGAGGATTATAATATGTTTTTATAACACCCAGACATTAATTTTTTATATTTTCTTTTATTCTTTTTTTTCAAACATCAAATCATTTTGATCTAATGCGAGTTTTAGAATCTGAACTATTGATATTATCTTCTTACATAAATGGGACCCCTGACCCTATACCATATATTTTTTTCATAAATGTTTCACTGAAGCATTGAATCTCATCATGTAGCTTTGTCTAGAAGTTTTATTTCACAGATAAATTTTTTGCATTAATGTCAGAATCCACCGTATCATATCCCAAATAATTCCCCCCTAAATATTTCTCAAATATTACTTCCCTCAATGAAAGGTTAGTAAAGAAATATTTTTTTTAGAATTATGATTTTTCATTGAAACGGGTTGTTAAATTTCATGGGTGGGAACCAATTTTTTTAAAAGAGACAAAGACTGAGCGTGATCATATTCATGTTTATGATGTTAGTGATTTTCGGTGTTCTGTTAATGTAGATATGTATTTGTAGATATCATTTTATAAATACCAAATATATTATATAATTTTTTTTAAAACTCCCCATTTCATTGGTATAATGTAAAAAATTGACACCTTTTCCCTCTCATATGTTATTGAAGGTCAAAGGTATATTGAATAAAAATAGAACTAAGGAATCACATTTTGAAATTCATAATGATAAAAGAAAAGTCACTTATATCTATTTTGATAATCATATTAATACCATATGGATAGAAGGCTTTTTTATTCCAGGAAATAGTGAATGGGAAAACCTAAAGGTTTCAGATATCATTATTGATGATTAATTGGTTTAAATGAGGATGTGGAACATTATGGTTTATTTATTTCTATCAATAAAAACCAAAATTTTTTAATCCATCAATTCTTAGTTTATAATTATTTTCGGTATATTATGTAAATTTATAACCAATGGTTTGAAAATTTTTAATCTTGAAATCAATTTAGTACTGAAAAAAATTATAATTTATCTTATTATTGATGATTCAATTAAGATGATGAAATTTCATTTTCATAAAGAATAAAAAATGTTTGTGAAAGATGATGGTGCTGAATATTCGTGGAATGGTGTTAAAGGTAGTAAAAAAATATCACAAAAAACTGAACCAATAGTTTCAGTAATGAAATGGAAAGTTGATTCCATTCCCCCTAAGAGTCAAAAGAAACAAATGAATGTTTTTGATGAAGTTGTTATTGAATAGAGAAAATAGAAAAATGAAAGGAAATAAGGTGATACTCAAATATTTCATTATCATTCTAAGACCATTTCTAAAAAATTTGGGGTGAGGAAACATTCGATAAAGAAGAGAATAAGAGAAAATAAAAAAACGTTAAATGTCATTGACATCATTATTTTGGTGAAAAGTGATGAAAAATAATGATTTGGAATTGTACCTAGGAAAAAAGTTAATATAGGTATGATTGTTATTCTATCCAAGATTAAGGAAAATATATGATAATAATTGTTGAATAAATTATTACACCAAAATTTAGTCAATAGAAATCCCCAGATGAAAAAAGAGAAAGTGTGATGAGACAAATATATAAGTTAGTTGTTTAAAAATAAGGAGGAAATGTAGAAGAAGATTAAGAGGAAGGGGAAGATCTAGTGGAATAGGTGGAGGATGACAATAATAAATAAGCATTTCAAAGTCATGAATATCATCCCAATAAATTACCCTTGATATATTTATATGAAAAATCATCCATGTTACTATCATTGGGAGTTCAGTTATAGAACAAATTTTCTCATAGAAAAAAACATAATTTCATTAAAATTTCAGATAAATATAAAGAGATCGAGTCCAATAAAAATATAAAATAGAATGTAAAAGATGTGGCTTTCAGAAATCATTATTATGACATTCATTATTTTGAAGAAGATAATGACTGGTCTAAAACAATATCAATAATAAAATTACAATATATTGTTCAATATTAAAATTGTATGAAAAAGAATATTCTATATTTTCAAAGGGCCAAGGAAAAAATTGATTTGGTTTATTAAAACTAAAATGAAAAATTTGATTCAGTAATATGTTTAATGGAAAAAATAATCATGCCTGAAACTAGTTTTCATTTTTTTAAAAGAGAGTTCTCAGGAACCCAAGAAGTCATTAAATAATGTTGTAATGTGCAATCATAATGATGATGAGAATATAATTTTTCATAAAGACACAATTATAGACATAAGGAAACTTGTTAATGAAGTTTCATTTAATTTTATCACGTTAGCCAGTGATACTATAAGATAATTAATATTTAAAAAAAATATTAGAACCTCAGATGATATATATTCCAAATAATTCAAAGAGTTAATTGGGATAATAAATTACATTCAATCAGAGGTGTTAAGACAAAATAATTAAAAATATGAAATAGTTTATTTGAAAAATTAAAATGTTTTTCCAAATAATAAAATCAATGCTCAAGAAAGGATCAATACATCTCTGCAAGAAATTTTTCTACATCATATTGATAAATTTCATACTCTAGAAGAGAAAAATAAATTCCTAGGACTTATAGTTTTATATTATAGATGAAAAGTTTAAATCATATGAATATTTGATTCAATTTCCAGATCAGTTGTTTTTATATCATGATGAAATTTTTTGAACCCATTATGTGTTTCTAAAAACTTAGAAGTATGATGGAAGATAAATGATTGTGTTAAATCACATTGAAATGATATGATTTCAATTTTAATTTTTTTTTTACATTTTTACAATTTAATTAAAAACACTTCTTCCTATTTATTCAAATTGATAGAATATCATCCTATTATTCTGGTTAAATATTCATTCATTTATGTTAGATGATAAATTAATTTATTTATTCATATATAATGTTTATCTAACACATTTTTAGTATTAAATGACATTCACATAGTATTTTGGAAAATCACAAAGGGGGGTATATTTATATAAAATGGTATAATTATTAAACGAAGGGAGGAATAAAAAATATTGAGAAGTGAATACAATCATTATGGTTGCTCTCATCCTAAGGTGTAGTTAGTCATATTCATTATTGTATTTAGATGGGTTATAAACTAAGGGGTGATAATTATACATGTTTATTTATGAATACAGAAGTTATTAAAAATAATATTGGACTTAAGTTTATCAATGATATTTTATACCCATGTATTGTGTTTTTTCCATTCCAAAAGTGGACTATTATTGATTCAAAATTCATGTTTTGACTTTTCCATTCATGGGTTTTAGAAAAAAATGAACTCTTTCTTAAATACTTAATTCATAATACTTTTATTTCCGTATTATATTAAAAATGTTATTATAGAAAATATACAACACTTTAGCATACATACATTTAGTATTTTATAATTACAAAAACAAATTTATAATTTCCCATTAAAATATTTATAATGAGTATGCATATGATAAATATCATACTCCTGAAAATTATTATATTATCAAATTTCATGATTATAGTACCAAGATTGGATAAAATTTATATTTTACACATCATTTTGAAACTGGTTATCATGCAATCTGTTTAGTATTTCATACTAAATATAATTTCCTAATAAAATTAAAAAAGATATCAATTTAAATCATACTGACACTTAAAAATAAAATAATATGAATCATTTTAATTTGTTTTTTATATGCTTACAGTTATTCATAATGACATAAGTGAATTTATCAGATTGACTTCTATTTTTATTAGAAATATGGAAAAATATTTTATTTTACTAGAAAAATTTTAATCTAAAATCTATAATGATATATTTATAAAATAATGGTGTGCATCTTGTTATAAGACATGTGAAACAAAGCGATGTAATTATTTCGGTTATAATATGACTATTGTAGTGTTCGATGTCTTGTTCCTCTATCAAGTATTGGATAAAATACGAATGTTGGAGATTAAGATGGCTATTAGGATATATTAGCATAAATTACCATTCACATGAAGAGCCTAGTACATATGATAGGGACACACACAATCAACCAGATGAGCGAGTAATAGGGGCACTGTGCCAGAGGACTGGTGATTTTACTACTGTGCATGAATGCAATGATGATTACACATGTAAACTTCTTCTTCCAATTCCTTGTAATCATAGAGTTGATTATTTTTTAGGAGATTCCTATAATTGTTATTACAGTTTGGGTCTTCAAATTCTATAAAGATATAGGATATGATCATTGTCTTGATCAAGGTCTTGGAGGGATAATATGGAAAAGGTTTTCCAGTCTTTTGCAAATTGAGGGATAGCAAGGATAGTAAGATAGATTGAAACCGATTTAAATATTATAGGATTACCCTGGGGTGGGTAAGACAGACATTATTGAAAGTATAACTCTAGGGAACATTACACTATATTTTTGGACACCCATTTATTTGGGTTAAAAAAATTCAATATTCATCCAATTGACTTATTATAAGTTTTTCATTTCCACAAAAAACTGTAATATGAATTGTATTATTCTATAATAATTTATCTATTTCCATTCGACTTATTATAATGACTTTGATTGTGATATTTTTGTATTAATATGATAATATGATTTCTGTTTTTACTATTACATCAATTACCATGATTATGTTTATGTACGGTTTAAGTTAGAATCATCTATTTTTTGACCTATAACATCATAATAATATTGAAATTAACCTGATTTTGATATCTTTAATATCGGATCTAAGGCCCAATATTATTACTATTTAAATAAATTATAGGATTTGTGAATTTAATTAGTTTATAATCTTTTAAAAGAAATTCTTTTATAGTTGAAAATGAATGCTTTTAAACATTCAATTCACCTACCTCTCGTATTTTTCCATCTGCATATACATTTTAATACAAAAAAAGTTCTCATTAGAATTCATTATATTCAATGAATGGATCCTGAAATAAAATGTTATCCTATTATATTAATTTTCAATGACATCATGCCCTTTTTTAGGGATCTTTGTTTTTTTTATTTTTATCAGCCTTATCAGGATCACTCACATTATTTAGATCTATAATTTTTATCACTATATATAATTATTTAAAATATTATTCAATGCCTAAATCAACATAGCTCACATATGTTATCATATGTAGAAACCAAGTTATGAGTAAATTTAGGAAAAATTTTTGTTTAAACATTAACTATTTAAAAGAAATTTTATTATTCATTCATAAAGCGTGGGTTTCATGTAGGTAATTTTCAAATGTTAAAGATCGGATGACCAAGATGAATTCTAGGGGGAATTAATTATGATGGGGTAGAATGTAACAACCTAAAATTTTGTGAAATATATTTTTTCTAATGAAATAAATATTTTCCAAATTTTATGTTACGTGAAACACTGAGTATTGATTGTATTGTAATGAACATAAAATTTATCTGGGATTACAAGAAATTATTATTTTCTTCAAAATCATTCCAGACATATGACACTAAGATTCAGTGAACCATGAAATAATAATATTTTAAATACAACCGTTATAAACTAGTCATTAAATTGGATGGTATGAATAGTGATAAATGATTTATTAAATACAAATATAAATTTAATACTTAATAATATTTAATTTTTAAATTCCTAGTAAATAATCAATAAATTTTTATTAAATTAATTATATTATTTAAAAATTTCTTTTCATTAGAAATTATATTTATTTGAGTTTTTGAAATAAATATATTAATTTATTTATTGATATTACATAATTTTATTTGAAAAAATAAATATCATATATATAATCATCGTATGGAAATTAAATTATGTTTGAATTTTGGGGTTTCTTGGAAAGTATTTTTATTTTAGTGAATAGTGAAAAATACAAATCTTCTTAAAACTATAGTTTATTTTAAATTAATTAATAAATTTATATTCCACATTATTTTTAAAGTGATTTTTTTATTATTTAGTAGTATTTATTCCACTTAATTTCTTTTGAATCATATTTATATTATATATGATAATATTTTATTACTGAGATTAAAAAATGGTTTGGATTGATTTTTATAATTCATAATGTTCTTCCATTTTAATTAATTACAACAAAACATATTGAGTAATTCTTTAAATTAAATATAATAAATATAATATAAATTATATTAATACAATTATTTTTATGTGATATGTAGTAAATATAAATTCAAATTTTCCTTAAAAAATATACTTCTCGAAAACCAGCTTCTTCATCGTATCTTGGTGTTTTGTCTTAAATTTGTTTTGAGTATTTTAGGAATTTGATTTGGGAAAATAAAAAATATTTTTTAAATAATCCGGAAAAAATTATATGAGGGTTATTTGTTTTATAATTTAATGAATTGATTAATTTATCTGGTGAATATTATAAAATACAGACTTTTAATTAAAATGGGAATTTTTAATTAAATTATTTATAAAGATAAATAATATTTCAAATTTTTATTAAATAAAAATTATTTAAATTAATTATATATTAATCAAATTATTTGATTTGAATCAATCTAATATTGAAAATATATATAATAAACATTGTAAATTTTTAATAAATTTGTCTTAAAAAAAATTCTCATCACATTTTTGGGATAAATTATAATATAAATCATACCAATTATAAAAATGTTTCTATGAAAAATAGTATAAATAGTATAAATATTTTAAATTATAATAATTTATTTTATTTAATAAGGTCAATATATTTTTTACCCAAATAAATAATTAAAACAGTAACAATTATTTACCATAGTTAAGGAAATAATGAGTTCTTGTGGGAGATGCGCCCGTAAGGGGCACCGATTTAGGGTTTCCTCCACCCATCATCGCCTTCCTCCCCCGTTGCAGATCAGATTATTATCGATGCTTCAACTTGATGATCTTGTGGCATGCAGCGTCTCTTCCATGGCTGCATTGACTTCTCATGGCGGCGCAGTGTGGGTTCGGTGAGGGTCCATTGTTCGAGATTCCGACTACTGTGATGAAAGTTGTCATCCCATTTCTGCATTGGTTGAGGGTGCGTTGGGAAGATCTAGTCTTCATATACGCTTGAAGGTGGTGACATGAATTGAGTTCTTCTTCCGGTTTAGTCTGGCATTAGGGTGATGATTTTTGGTGACTTGTTTTGTTGTTTGCTGAGTTTTTTTATCACGATTTTTTTATATTCTGGTTCGTGATTTGGATTCGGTTTTCTGGTTTACAGATGATCTTTCTAGCTTTTTGGAAACAGAATGATCCAACAGCAGAGGTGATTTTAGACTCGGGAGGCCCTCATTTCAGTTTTGGTTTATTTTTCTTTCTCTTCATTTTTTTGCTGTTGGTTTGTGTAGTGCAATGGATCGTCGTCACTGGTGATTTGCGCTAGTTCTGGTTGTTCTATTCGTGTGTGAGGGTTGCATAGTTGCTGATGGAGCAGGAGAATAATGGACAGGTTTGGGGAAGGGTCTCCTCTATGATGTTGGTTGCTGAATTTTCTGAATTTGTGGTGTTGGCCGCTTTATGCTGAGTCTGAGTCGAAGAAGGAAGAGGTATGAATGGTTCTATGAAGGATCTAATAGAGGTGCTTTGAATGGTCATTAAGGCTATGAAAATAGATTTATTGTAGGTATAATTTGGTGTTTTTGATAATTCTCTGTAATGATTTGAAACGGTGGAGTTAGTTGTTGATTTCATTGAGTTGGTGAAATGTTCATTGTGGCCATCTGGTTCATGGTTTGAGGGTCGCTACATCAATATTACATGGTTTTTCTCAAGATGAGGTTTTGAGTAGTTGGTTTTCGTCTGGTATTGGCTCTGGAATCAGATGTTTGAGAGGGTATAGCCTTTCCATCAGTTCCAAGCCCGTGCGCTAATACACGAGACAATTAGCCGACAACGAGGAGCAGATGAAGGTTGATCTTATTGTTTATGATGCTGGGTAGGGGATCTTCTATGTAGTCTTGGTGTTTTTTGGATTTAAATTTTTGTACTAGGGTTCTATGATTGTCTTTAGTCATGAAGTCATCTACAGTTTCTCACTTTTTCCTAAAATGTATTTGAATAATAAAAAATTTAATTTTCAGTAAAAAAATGAAATAATGAGTTTACTAAGGGGTGGACAGACTAAAATCATAAGTTTTAAAACAACATATATTTCTTGGACATATATTTTATCGATTTGATTAGATTCTACAATATCTAATTATTGATTATACTCTATATTGGATGCTTGTACCATGAGTAAAATGTGGGTATATCATTTTATATAAAAAATTATACATATTTACGACTCACCTCACATATAAAATTCCAAGGCCTATTATATATCTTTCACACATTACAACCCCATTGGATAAGAAAATACCTTAAAACGCATAAAAAACTAATCTAATTATATATTAGTTATTTCTGTTCTAAATTCAACATTAGAATGATTTTTTTGAAAACCTAAGGAGGTTACCTGAAAAAGTAGTAATGTTCTTAAATGAGATTTTTTATTTTATTTATTTCTACAAATCCATAAATTATTATAAAAACATTTTGATATAAAATAATTGTAGCATAAATATATATAGATGTAGTTATTTTAGTGGAATTATATACAAGTGTCTCCACATCCATCAAATTGGTTATAGAATCATTGATACTGTGTTTGACAAACTACCACATAGTGAACTTGTGTAATTTTTCTCCACTAACACCTATCATGTTTAGGTGTTATATTGTATATAAATTTTATACATGATATATATATATAAATTAAATTATTATACATATAGAGTCATTATATCATATATACATTTTTATATTCCATTCCTTGGTGGATATAATAGCGTCACTTAGGTGTACGACGGACTACCGCCTCACGAAACAATGGGATTCATTTTTTAACTAACTATTTACATGGAAAATATTAATGATAATATATTTGAGGTAAATGATATTATTATGACCTCAAATACACATTTATCATTCAAAAAAGTTAATAAATAATCTTATTTCATGAGTTTCACTCATTGAATGATGATAATGTTGTAGACGTATTTGTGGATAACTACCTTCACAAAGATACATTATTATATTTCCTTCACCACAACATATTGTTGATATGTATAATTTTATTTAAAAAACTAATATTGTATTTATGAAATGATTATAATGATTTATATATTAATTATTTCTTACAAGATTTACATTACAATCATTGAAAGATGGAAATGTTACTCATGTGTATGTACGACCTACCATAGCGATGATCGTAACGTAATTCATTTATAAATAGTATATTTCATTATATATATTATATGTATAATTTATTATTAATAATGGAAATTATTTCATTATTATTATTATTATAGATATGTTTTAACCATGATCAATTTGATATGATAAAAAATTACAAATCGGAATATATACGAAAAACATAACAGTTTTTACCCCAAAAATGATTTTAAAAGAAATTATTAATAAATGTGTAATAAAATATTATTAGTAAATTACATATGTTATGATGGTTTTTTTTAATTTTAATATGTTTTTAATAAGCATAAATTTATTATGCATGAGGTTCAAATTTATATGAAAGATGTTGAGACTTAAGGTAAGGTATTTCTGTCTCACTATTAACTTCCATGAGACAAACGTCATATTTAAGAACTTGTTCTTTTAGAAAGAGTATATACATACTATGAATTTATATTATTATTATTATCCACAAAACTATTGTGTTTTACATATCTTGTTGAGTATCACTCTTTCATGGATTTTACGGTTCAAATATTAACAAATCGGTTAGAGATATTTGTTTCACTTTGTCTTCTTTGAGACATAAGTTATTCTATCCACCTATAATCTTTTATGATTTGTATATAATTCCTATCAACATGTTATATCATGAATAAAAATATTTTTAGCATATTATATTTTTCATTTAACATTATAACATCATATGCCTCAAAAATCAATCATAATGAAGTGGTTAAAAATTTATGTCACAATCTCATCGTTTATTGGGATTGTTTATGATCATGTTATGAATGATGAATTATATGATCCATTTTTAAGTCTAACAATTGAAAAATGTCTACTATGGTTATTAATGATATTTTCAAGAAATATTACCATTTTCCACTCATTGGTACAAAAAATAATTGAGATTTTGTATGAATATAATTTTTTATTTCTCTCTTATATAGAAGACCTTTTTTATTCGAAAAATACATTTTATAAAAATATTATCAATTTTTTTAAAATATAAAAAAAAATATTACATAGATTTTTATTCATGATTTTTCTTCTTTATTTTATTTCAAACAAATATTCATATAATTTTATTAATAATTCATGTTTTAAATTTATCATAAAGTGGAAAAGATCATTGTTTTTATATACATGGAATGAATAGTTTTCCCATCTATTTTGAACAGTAAATAAGTTCAAGATTCCCATTAAAGTTTTCAATCATAATTTCAATTATATTTCTTTCTTATTATTTGGGAATTAATTTTATACTTTAAATGAAATATATCAATGTGAAATGGATTTTGAAGATGATTAATGCTCTAAAAGTTTTATTTCAAAGAGGAAATGATATTTTCCCCAAGAATTAGTTTAATTAATTTTTGTCACATCATTTATACGTATTCAAGGTTATTTTCAAATAAATTGATTTAAAAAAGATTATTTTTCAAAAATGTTACATTAAATAATATTTTTTATTCTTCTAGAAATGTTTAAAGTAATCTTTTAAAATCATTCTCGGTCTTTGATAACATCCATTGATGTTACTTATGATTTACTAAGGATATGAAACAGGGGAAACATTATTATTCATTATATGAATTTTTTATATTTTTGATGAAAATATCTTTATGGAATCTATTTATCTTTGACGGGTTATATTAGGATAAAATTTTTATAAAAATTGTTTCTTTTTCTATGGGATATGCTATGATAAAATGATGAAATTATTATGAATCCAATCTCTTTTCCACAGGTTATGGAATTATTAAATATTTATGAAACTCATTTAATTTCATGGTTTATGTTATGTTGATTTTTTAATGATATTTTGGCACACATATGTGTGATTTTCATTACATGATTGGTGGGAACTATATATTTCTGCAATGTATTGGGTACTGATTACTAAATCACGAGATATAAAGGATGGAATGGTTACTAAACCAAATGATATATGTGGATTTGTATTCGATGTTGTTATTGGGAGTTAAGGTAAACTACTATGATGGGTATTAGAGTGAATCCATTCTAATATGATAGTATTTTATATGATCCTAGACTAATATGGACATTATTTTCTATGCTTACGGGTATGCATCAATACTATATCATATGAAAATTTTATTCTCTCATGACTCATCTTCTTTGATTCCACTATTATTCTTGTATTATGAAATACCAACATATATGAATGACTCAGTATTATTTTCTTTTTTATACATGTTATTGTTTTCGATTTACATTCTCATGTTCTTATACCCTTATAATCATGTTAGGCTAATGTATCTCCCTTATTTCCCTTACCGAGAATCGTAGATCACCCCTTTATTATGTTTCCTTTCCCCATTTTATAATAAATGGTTTTTAAGTAGGAGAAGAAAAATGGAATATCATTATGGGTGAATTGAAGATATTTCATAAATTAATAACATATTATTCCATGCTTCCAAAAGAAAAAAAATACTATGTTTTTAGGCATGTGTTAGTATAATTAAATAAATATTAATATAAAAAGATATAATATACAGGTTTTAGAATACTATTTTTCATAACTCAACCAATTATAAAGATCCTAAAAAAATGAAAATATTGGATTTGATGTAAAATAAGGTCATGCCACACCTCTGACATGAAAGAGTTAGGGTTTATGAAAGTTGTCTATTTACCTCAATGGTTGGTAACTATTTTCATTTTGGTTTTCACCAGGTAAATGAGTTATTTATCATGTGTTATTTATAATTTAAGCAAAAATCAAATGAGTATTCTAAAATAATTTGGCATTAATTATTAAAAAAATGAAATCCCAATTAAAAAAATGTATTTCAATGTGTGCAAAATTAATTTTAACATATGTGCACATAACATATAATACCAGGTTTAATCATTAACCATGATAATATATTTTTTGATTTTTTAAGGTAATTATTATTAAAATAATAAATTCAATATATTAACAAATATAAATTATTTTTATTGAAAATATATAATCCATTTCTCTAAATTCATTTCATATACGTAGATGAATTTAATTTAAAAATAAACACCATAATATTTCAAAAAAATAGGTTTTGAAGACATTAATTTCCTAAGAATGAGAAGATATTATTTTATTGATAATAATAATAATTGTAATATTTATTAATGTTCATATGTTTAGATATAAAAACAATCGAATTAATTTAAATCTCTCACCATCAATGATTAATTTAATTAATATAAATGGTTATAAAATTTGCATTAAAAATATTTTCTAAAAAATATCACTTTTACTTCAAAATATTATTTTGTATTTATATCTAATTTATATTATATATAAATTTATTTTTAAATATTATAAAAATTAATTATAAATAAACATATTAAATTTTAAATATTAAATTTTCAATTATTCATAAAAGATTATTTCAAAGGAAAAATTTCAATGGATCATTCTAGTCTTATTTGACCATGTACGATCAAAATAAATATTTATCTTGTCATATAAGAATTTTTTTACAAGAAATATTAATATTTTCACTAAATTATAGATTCATTAAAATATAATGTTCCCATGTTATATTTTAATCTTAAGTATTACATTTTTTCCATAATCTGACATAAAAATTAATGACATAATTCCATTTCAATATTTATAAAATTGGATTTACTATATTCATTTTTCTAGGATAAATTATTTGATAATCAATATAATAGTTTTTTAAAATTATGTAATTTTCCATGTAAAATTTTTATGAAATTAAATTTCACTATATTTTTTATAACAATGTTATAAATATTTCACGAAATATTTTGTATTTTCATATCTATCTATTATCATAGGATTTTTTTATCATGAACTGATATTTAATCACCATATATATGATATTATGATATGGTTTATTTTGAAAAATTAGATTGTAGATATTTCATGGTTTCATAGAGTTAGTTATTGTGATATTTTAGAAACAATTAAAAAATCCATTCCTTTTTAATGGGTTTTTAATATGTGTTGATGTTTTATTTTAATTTGAAAAAATATATGTTAGGACGATGAAAGGTGTGTTACCATATATAACTATAATGAATTTGTTAATGTTTCTATCCAACGAGATAGTTAGGAACATATATAATGAGTTTTATTGACATATATTACATGATAATATTTCAAAAGAACATTATGGTAAACACCGTATTAAATACACAATACCAAGTTTATACAAAACAAAAAATATTATTGTTTAAATATGATTGATTTAAATTAATTAAATAATATAAACGTGTTAATATAAATTAATAAATTTTGAGAATATATAAAATAATTTATATAATACATTTATTAATAATAAATATGTACATAATTTTAAGTAAAATAATTGTATATTTTAGATAGAAATTTTATAAAAAAATTGGTTTTATTTGAATTTTTTTATGTAAAGTAAAATTAATGTCATATAATTTTAAAAAATTTATTTTATAAATTTATTTTCTAAAATCATCATATAAAATTTTACACTAGGTGATTTTGTTTGATTTTTCTGAATGGAATGATTTCTTAGTGAATAGTGATAAAAAATAATTCTTATTAACCATTATAAATGTCTTTCAATAATTCGAAATTTATATATATATTTTATAAATTTTTTCAGTTTATAATTTGTTCTATTATATATTGGATTATCCAAATATTGACATCTAAATAAATTTTAGTTTCAAATTTTTTATAAATTTTTTATCAACATATTTGTTTTTGTATAAAATGGTTTTCATTGTATTTTTCATTTTAATAATAAATTAAATTATAAATCATATAGAAATATAATCATGAAAATTGGATTCCATATTTCGATTTAGGAGATTAAAATATGGTAAATGGATCCATTTTATATTGTGTAGTTATGAATAGTAAACATAGTAGATATTTGTCTCAATGGTGAGTGTAAATTGAATAATTATGGTTAAAAAGAATATGGTAAAGACTAAAAAAATTAACATTAAAAATTAATTTATTTTATTTTATCTGTGTATCATGAAAATATTTTATCCTCTTATAGGGAAAATGGAAAAATATTGGAAAATTTATTTTATTTTTTACCTTTACAATATTAACGTACAAGACAATGTAAACCATTTTACTTTATTTCTTTTTAATATCTAATATATTTTATGATATATAAAAATATATTATATTCTAAATATATATTTTAATGATACAGATTTGTTACAATATTAATTTATTTATAATTTGTAATGCTTAAATAATTACCTTAATTTTATTCAAAATACACTATAGTATTATTCATTTAATATGAAACAAAAAAAAATGTTTTTTAAAATATTTATAAAATAAAATTTGGTTTCATTATTCTATTACATGAATTTATGATATTTTGAAGGATAGAATTTTTAATTTCGTTGTTTTCATGTTGTTTTAATTTCGAATTTATGTGAATTGTTGTTAAAATGACATTAATTATATATTATGAAAAGAATAAATTATTAAATCATTTAAATGTAATAAAATAATTTAAAGTGTAAAATTATAACGATAAATAATAAAAAAATACTTCAAATTTCTATTTATTAGATAATTGTAAACATATAATTCAAATTATAACCCTTTGCGATGTAAAAAGTCATTTCCATAGGTAAAATTAAAATTGGTTAACTAGTTGGTTAAACAAAAAGATATTGTTCAAAATGATATCTAAGTAATAAATTTTTTATTAATTGAATATTGTAAGACCATATATTCCATTTAATATTATCCATTTTATTTTTTTACCATATAACAAGAGTTATATGCATTGTATATTATAATACTTCATGTAATTATAATATTTATGTTAATATTATTTTATAATAAAATATATATTTTAAGGATTTAAAATTAAAAAAATGATATCATTGGGTATGTGATTGCGATATGGTTGAAATTATCAACCATGGTCCATTTATTTTACTATTTTCATTTTATAGTAACTATCTGGACCCCTAATGTGTGAAATCATTGATTATTGAGATAATTGTCAAATGGGTTAATGGGGGATAGATCAAATAGATTATGGTGGAAAATAACAAAAAAAATATTCATATTTTTTTGGATGAGATTTTTTTGATTCAATCTTATAATAATATATAATTATATATATTTTAATGCATTATATATTGAAATTGACATATATTAAATAATAATTAAAATAATGCATCTCTCCACAGTATAAATGGACACCCATATCCTCTATTTTTACAAAAAAAGAACTATTGGATCAGTCAATACCTAAAATATTACCTTAATAACTTCAATTAAGATGTTATATAGATCTTTATTTGGGTATAATATCATCCTTTAACTGATTTTGGTGGAAATGAATTACAGGTTTCTTAAGATGACATACAATTTTTTTTTTAAAAAAAGTAGATTTATTTATTCCTATTTATCCTAAATATATAATTCGAAAATGATGAAATTAAAAAATAAATATATTCTATATATTAATATTTTTTATGTTAATGGAATATCATATATCCATGTCATCTTCATTAAAATGGGAAATGAAAATTTCATTCAAGTGTATAGTTAAATACTACCTAGAGAACTAATTTTATTAATTTTCCATGACCACATATCACAGATGGTTATGATGACAGATTAAATGATTAATAATGATATTAATGAATTTTTTATCAATAAAAATATATAATATATGTAGATTAAACTATTATTTTATTATGTTTTATTTATAATAGTGTTTTTTAGATTTAAATTTTTTATACATAATTTTGTAAGAGATTAATTTTCACTTCAACAGTATGATCTTTATAAGTGATTTTGTGTCAATTTCCACTCCACTGAGACATTTTATTTATTATAAAAAAAATTTAAATTTTTATGGTTTATATACAAACAATTTATTTTATTTAACATGAATATAAATTTATTTATGATTATTAATAGTTCATTTTATGTTTTTATTTCGAGAGGAATGATTATAAAGAAATATGATGTTATTTTTCTTTTGGATAGAGTATATTTTTCATCCATGTCCATATTTTTTTAAATTTAAATAGAAAAGTAATTTTATCTACCCATATTATTTATTATGTTTATTTTATTTTGACCCTATAATTTTAATAGTTTGTAAAGGATCCATTTAAATGTTTCTCGAAAGGGTCATTTTCTAATTTCTTTACAAATTGTCAGAAGAATATATTTCTTAATGTATACAGTGTTAGAGATTTTTTCCACCACGCTAATCATTTTTCTATTTTGTTTT
Organism: Viscum album; assembly: GCA_963277665.1. Classification (NCBI taxonomy): domain Eukaryota; kingdom Viridiplantae; phylum Streptophyta; class Magnoliopsida; order Santalales; family Viscaceae; genus Viscum; species Viscum album. The sequence continues at coordinate 153,291,520 of OY728159.1, forward strand.
CATCTATATTTTTTAAATTGTTTTAAAAATAAAAATAATTAATAAAATCTATTTTAATATTTCACTTATATTTCACAAGAGGAATTGATTTTATTACAAAAACTATATATTTTAATGAATTCTTGATCATCATTTATCTCTTAATGGTTTTCTTGGTAGTTATATTTTTAACCATACAGGTTCTTAAGATAATATTTCAATATACATTATAGTTCTCTACAATGTATATCATGCTTATGTTTATTTAATAAAAAATATAACAATTCAATAACCAATGTTTCTTATTTAATTATCTTTGGATTATTTGGGAAATATAGATATATTTTATTATTTATCAAATACATAGATTTAAAAGTTATTAACATTTGTTTATGAATTAAATTGACCATTCAATAGATGAAAAATTCATTAAATACAAAATGACAAGTCATTCATGGTGTTATGAATCCCCTCATTGCATCAATAAGCCTTATGAGACAAATCATTTGGATAGAGTTATTAAATAGGGTTTTATTGTATACCGACCCATATTATAAATTTATTGTCAAAATACCTCAAAAGTATGTTTTATATGTATGGACTTATGTATTATGTTATTATTAAATTAGCTATTAATGTCCACATTCATTTTTTAATAATATATATAGATATGTTCCAAGCTCATGTGATTTTTTATATGCCATCATTTTATCTTAGTCTGCAGAATATATATTATTCGTTATTATTATAATATTATTTAGAAGGAATATATTTAATTTACTTATATTTCCTTATTTATTATTCAACGTTAAATCATGAAAGATTTAACTATTTGTAACCCTTACTGATCATTTATGATCACCCTTTAATTATTTTCCATTCGCCATGATATAAGGAAGAAATCATTGAATGGGTTAAAGGATATATAATATTTACATTCATTATGTTTTGTATTGTATGATTTCAAATGTAAAGTGATATTCATGTAAGTATCTTGTTTACCAAGACTACTAAACTATTCAATCCTTCAAGTCATATTTCTATATATATAGTGAAAATTATATAATGTGACCACTAGCTCTAGGATAATTTTTTTAGTGTTTTATGAGTGTGTAAAGAATGATTATAGAAGAATCATTTGGAACTATATGTAGGAAATAAAAATTTAGGGAACCAATAACTATGACCAATTTGAGGATATGGAAATTTATATAACACCATCTTAATGTTTTTGTATGGAAAATATCATATAGTTTTATTATATATGAATCCATGTTGAGATAATAATATTGGATATGGTTTTTGAATAGATATGGAATTGTGTAATAACCCTGGAATGATATATTTAAGTATATCTCCCCCATCATTCTTGTGCATGATGAATGTTACCTTACCACACATAGATTCTGACACTCATGGAGGATGTTCTTGGGTTAATTGAAATTTTCTTTATGAACCATTTTATTAATGGGATAATTTATCCTATGGAAATAAATGATATTCCATAAAGAGATGGGATAAACCCAATGTATCCTTGGATGATAAGTCTAAGATCGTTCATATATTTGATGTCATAGATATTGATTTTACAGTTTTCAGTTCTATGATTATGTGGTGATTTGAAACTTTTACTAGGTTTTAGGATAAATACTCTGTTTATGTTTTGATAAATCATTGGGTGAGTATGTGATGTTTTGTTATGTTTAATAACATATAATGGATCGTTTGATATAAATAATCAGAAAGGATAAAAAGTTATTTTTTTACATGATGGCATTTTCAAACATATTTAGGGTTATGCTAATTATTACCTTTAATGTTATAATATAAATTCGTGTCATGATATTTTTCTAATATTATAAACATTTTAATATTATAGAATTATTTTTTATACTAAATAAAGATATTTTCAGAGATTATTCATTGGGTTGAGGTATATATTTCCTTCAGTTTTAGCATGAATAATTATTTTAGATGTATATAATTAAATTTTTTGGAACATATGTTAAATTCTATTTGATCAAATTTGATGTTAAAACATTATTTAATGTTACAATTATTGAGGTTATTCTGAATATATTGATATTTTTTATTGAATTATCTACGGTAAACCATTCGTTTTATAATTAAATTTCATAGATTAACTTATTATTTATTCATATAAAGGTGTATTCATTTGGGTTATTATCTTAAATAGTGATAAAAATTTTGGTTATACTAAATAATAATGTAATACTATGATAATATTTGGAATATTATGTGATCCATTAGAAGTTGATTTTAGTTCTTCAAGAAATAAAATTTCATTATCAATTCTTAGTATTTGGGGTAGAATATATGATTGTAGCGGAAATTATATAAAGGATAATATTATACTTATTTTTTAAGTATATTTAATTATTTTTTACTATATTTTTTTAGTAATTTATTAACAATATGAGAATTAATTTTGAATAGATATTTGATCTAATTACATTCATTTCAAATTAATTAGAGTACTTTTCACTCCATATTGTTTTTTTGGTTTTCCATCATTAATATTCTCGTGAACATGTTACCAATCATTAGATATTTGTACTTAGATATTATTATTCGCTTCCATGTGTATATAATTTCATCACACTAGTGTCATACTACATGAAAACCTAGTTATGTGTCATTATTTTTTACCTTCACATTTTCTTTTCTCTCTTTTAATCAGATGTTTTATTGACACATTTCGTGATGTGTGTTTTCAATAATGGGGTTCCAAAATAGCTGAAACATGACTGCCATGAACATGATTAAATTTATAGTATTTAATTTATTTAATGAGTATAATTGAACACCCCACTATTTTATTAAAATCTTTTGTTTGATAGTCTATACAACACATAACACCAAGATTAGAAAAAAATAATTTTTTTATTAAAATACAACATTTAAAACCTTGACGTTGAATTTAAAGGTTTTAACAGAGTGAAAATCATTATGTAAATAATTATAAATAATTTTTATTAATGATTTATTAATAATAAACAAGTACTTAATTTGTAGTAATATAATTTTATACTTCAAAAATAAATTTTTTCAAAATGGATTTATTTTTTATTTTATTTTTAAGATATATAATTCAATTCATCTACTTTTAAAATTTAAATTTTACAAAATGAATAAATTTTTTTAGGTCATCATTTCAATATTATGTTTTAAAGGAATTTTTTTAATTTTATTATAATGATTGATTATCAAATGAGAAGAATAAATAAAACTTATTTTAAACATGTATTTTCTTCAAGCCTTTAAATTGTTATTTTTTTAATCAGATTCAATGTATAATCAGTTATGTTATATTATAAAAAATAAAATTATTTTTATTTGAATATATGTTATTTATGAATTTGGTATAAAAGCATTTTTTTACATAAAAATAATTTTCTCAAAAAAAAAATTCAATATTTGTAATGTTAATGGTAATTAAAATAATCTAGTTATAGAAATTAAATCATGAAAAATAGATTCTATATTTCTTTTATGTATAATGAAATATGGTAATTAGAACCATTATATTTTACGTTATTCAACCTATCATGTATAATAAAAAAAATGTTCAACACATTCTTCTATTTTTTAATTATGATATATGTTTAAACATATAAGATAAATAAGAACCCCTTAATATAGGAAAAATAATTAACATAATTATGGGAAAAATTGGTTAATAATTGGGTTAAAAAAAGGTAAGGTTTAGAATGATATATAATTCTATCAAAAGTTTATAAAACAAATATATTACGTCCATATATTATTTATTTATAATCTATTTCATTTGGGTCCCATTTATCATTAGTAAGACATATATTATATTATAATATTTTATGTACTACAAAAAATAATATTAATCATATTTTGTATTAATTAATTATATATTGACTGATTTAAAATTACTAAAAAAATATAATTTTTAAAATTTTATTTGATATGGTTTAAAATATAAATTAATTCCCATTTTTCTTCCATTGTCTCTATTATAGTGACAATATTGGACCCAAAAGAGTGACAAAGGTTGTTATTGTGGTAATTGTCAAAAGGGTTAACATGGGTAGGGGGAATAAAACTAAAAGATATGGGTGAACACATTACCTCAAAAATATAAAATTTATATTATGATATAATTTCAAATCATCATAATCATGCCTCTAAATTATATCAATTTAGACACAATTTAATATGAAAATCAATTTATATTAATACAATAATTTATGAAATTAAATGTATTTACATCTCCTCATTATTAAGCGACTCCACATCTCATCTTTTATTTACAAACAAGAACCATTTTTTTATAGTCAATAAAAATAAATTATATAAACGCATTATTATTTACTATAGGACTCATTTGGTTTTACCACTAAACTTATGGAGATGAAAGTGTATATTAACAGTGATTTTTAAGGAAGTGGTATGGATTTTAACCAACTATTATAGTATTATTTTTTCTTTTAACTCCATAAAATGAAATTAAAAATTTTGGAAATAAAATTTATAATATATTACATAAAATAATATATTTTAATATTTATGTAATTGTAACGGCCCGGACACTCCTGGTCCAGTACCTTCTTAAAACAAGGGTTCATCAAACAGTTCCACCAAAAATGGGGCACTAGTCATGGACCCATACCGAAATGGTGGCACTATGAGGGGGACACCATGACTATGGAACTGTGAAGGTGACACTGTGATGGTGGTACCATGTGGGTGGCACCATGAGGGTGGCACCGTGAGGGTTGCACCGTGAGGGTTGCACCGTGATGGTGGCACCATGAGGGTTACACCGTGACTGTGGCGTCGTGAGGGTGGCACCCTGATGGTGGCGTCATGAGGGTGGCACTCTGACGGTGGCCCTGTGAGGGAAACACAGTGACGGTGGCATCGTGAAGGTTGCACCGTGATGGTGGCACCGTGTCCTCACCAAGCGGTTTTCATTTTTTTTTCCAGTTCCAGACGTTTTCCGCTCCCACAACGTGTCTTTTGTCATAAAACGATATAATGCCCCATTTCAAATATATTTAATTCCCATAAATAATATCTAAAATCACACAAGATCTTGGTAACCCATAACATACCAAAACACATGGCTTTTCCTCGATGTCACAACCATTCCCCACACTACCATTTCAACCCATGATGCGCGATTTAAGGGAAACCAATTAAACGCACAACTGTTATAGCCTCCTCTCTGATGAGAATTTTTAAATTACAATTTATTCCATCGTGGAAAACCAGCCAAACATGTGGAAAACCACAATATGACTTCGAAATAGTTCAAAATTCCATATCTCACAACAATGAGATCTCATCTTATATCGTGTTATATTTTCTTATTTTTCTTCTTGGTCGGTCACCTTTTTTTCCTGTGTGTTTTGAGCCCCCCTTCTTGAGGAATGTGTTGTGCCTGTGCTGGATTCCATGTATCTCTTCCCCTGTAATTCGTACATCCACATAACTTAACGCAGATAGGAGAAACTTTGATCGTTGATCATCCAAGAAGGGTTTTTTTCCATCGCCTCCCTTTTACTGTGCATCATCCGGGGTGGGTATGCTACTATTTTTGTGGGGATGGATGAGACCAAGATTAATGAAGATAATAAACAGACCTTTAAAGAATGAAGGGGGGGGGGGGGGGTCCCGATGTTTCTACTATACTATTATCCTTGATTATGTGTTGTGAATTGTACGTTCTTCTGCCCACTGAAAATCATGGCCATTGGTGGTATTTTGTTGTGCACTATGGAACCTCTGTTTCTTGCAGGATAAATTATTTGAATAAAGGGTGTAACATGTAAATTTTTTAATCACATAAACTAGACCAATTAAATTGATGCCTAGTGAACATCGATCCTTGTGTGATCACCCCGGTTAAACAAAAAGTAAGGGGGAAACTAAATGAAGGATGTTTTTGAAACTGGAAACTTCCTTGCTCTGTCTTGGCAGTATGTGTGTTTGTTCTATGCTTATGGGGTGATATGGTTGGGGATGGGATCCCCAATTTTTGTGGTTTTTGGTGGACCTGAGGCCATGTGGGGATGTACATTGAGGCTTAGTTTGGTTCCAGTACTATAAGGGATCTCAAGGATCCCTTTTGTTGATGTGACTTTACAAGAGAACATGGTGTGAATGCTTAAATTGTTTTCTAGCTGTTTCTTTTTTTCCCTAGTTTTTTCCTCTTTTCCTGGGTTGCGATGAGTTCTCGTAATCGATACTTATATTCGTAGTTCGTATGTTTCTTATTTGTGCCCCACACATGTTGAGCACTTCGTGCCGAACACCCCCATTTCATGGTGGAGGGTGTTTTCCCCAAAACTCCCTTGAGTGGATATTTATTTTCTCCCTTTCTACTCCCTTTCCTAAGTTTCCCAAGATCCTTCGGGCATGCTGTGATGGCCTAAGGTCCATTATATCCTATGATTCTTTGGGAATGGTAGTTGTGGTGGTTGGCCTAGGTATGTGCACCCTGGTTGTCTCTCTGGTGTTTTCAGGATGAGGACTAGGTGTCTTCTGGTGTGGCAGTATTTGTTGTGGCTTAAGTGTTTTTAGGAAGGATGTGTAGTAGATATGGTCCATGTGTTTGCGGGCGGGACATGTGGTTGTGGTAGCCCATTTGTGTGCGGGTGGGGGTATGATAGTGGGACTGTAGAGAGAATGGTGGGAGAGGTCCGATGTATAGTATGTATTCTATAACTTGTGGTAAAGTGGCGTGGGGTACCCAAATATTAATGTTCTATTAAATTTACATTACCTGACTTGCGTTATTTGGTGATTGTGCATTGGAGAGGATTGGGTGGATAGTTTTCTTTGCAAGGTTCTCTGGTTATCTCATTTTCTAATGGGGAATTAGAATGCCTCCCCACTTGTTCAAGAGAGATTTTGGTTTTCACTACTGAGTATACTTGTATGCTCACCCTAAATATACAAAACTGCTTTCAGGTTTCCTGTAGTACTTCAGGGATCGTGCAGGATCGTACTAGTTCAGATCTTGGGATGGTTTCTATTGCTGTTTCTTTTCTTGGTACATTCATTTGGGGGTTTCCAGTACTTTTGTAGCCTTACTTTTGAAACATTCATATGGGAATGGGTTATTTTGGCTTTACTTGTACTTCCATTTTTAGTGTTATTTGTAATTATTATCTTATCTCTAGATCCTATAAAAATGAAAAAGGGGTAATTCCTTCCATCTTATGTGCGATTCTATACCCTTGGTGCTATTCTTTACTCCAGGACCTATTGAAGGAGGGTCTCAGGGGTCATTATCTCTCCTTCAACTAGATGAAGTAAGGATTTCAAAATATGTTGTCCCTTCCCTCATCTTTGTTAATTTGATTTGTGACAGAATGGTATCAGAGGAAGAAGGTTGAGAGATAAGATGGTGTTTGGAGTTTGGCACAATGAGGATTGCATGGAATTATAGGGAAACAGAGTTAGACAATCATGGTGAGTTATATAGGCCAGGGAAGACTAGCTAGGACACATGATTTTAGGGCACCCTATGATCTGATGCAAGGACTCTCAGCCTATGGAATGGAAAAATGAGGGTACACTGATTGCATGTTAGAGACCATGGGAAAGGTGCATGCATCATAATGACTTGTGTTCTTGTGTTTATTGTGTATTTTGGGGATTTAAAATGAATAATAAGTATATGAAAATTTGAATGAAATATTTTACACTACTGGGGCTTAGACATTCTTTGTTTACATTGCAGCTATGGCACCCAGACAATGACCAACGGTAGTGCGGGAGACCGAGGACGATGAGGTTGATATGGCTGATCGAAAGAGGGGTTAACGAGAGGAGGGGATTGATCAGTGGAAGAGAATGCTTCATGCCTTTCAGCGGCAGACCGTCGGGAAGTACGAGGGAAGAATCTCTGACGTGGAGACATAGAGCTGGCTAGAGGAGCTGGTGATAGCTTTCAGCTTGATCTGGGCTCCAACGAAGTACTGGGTTCCTCGTCCTGTAAGCCATATGCATGGAGTAATGCATCATTGGCAGATGCTTTATGTTGGGGAGAAGAGGGAGGCTGAGGTGACATGGACAGACTTCGAGAGGGAGTTCTGGGTGGAATTCTTCTCTTCGACGATGAAGGCTTATAAGAGGCCGGAACTACCCTCCCTCCAGCAGGGGGTATGTCAGTGAGATAGTTGGGGATCCAGTTCAAGTTTATCTTGCACTTTGATATGGACCTCTCTCCAGATGAGGAGTCTCGGGCGGGACGTTTATAGTAAGCACTATGACCTTCCCTTCAGTATCTGATTACCCCCTTCACCCGACCGATATACTTGGAGGTCCATAAGAAGGATGAAGTGGTGAAGAGGATGCACATGTTGGGAGGGTTGTCACGAGTGGGAATCCAATTGGGCTGGTCGAAGGGGATGACCGTCAGCAGCATGCCTCCAGTATCAGGGCCCTCTAGGTTTCGACTAGTAGGGAGCAAGCCTTATCATTTCTAGTTCTGATCACCCGGTCCTCACCCTTTTTTTTCAGGCCCAAGACCGAGATGCATCATCTATGGAAGCCGTGGGCACCTTCGGAATCTGTGTCTAGACCGAGTATAGTATAGTGGGGGCGGGCCGGTGTGGCAGCCACCTCAGCCGCATCAATTTCCAGCCGGGCCCATTCAGCTGCAGCAGCATGGACAGAGAGCCCCTGCTCTTCCAAGGGCAGACATTGCAGGAGGAGGCCAACCTCAGGGCACTCCTCAGGGAAGTCAAACAGGGCGCGGTCGAGGGTAGGGGGGGCTGACATCTGAGGGGCAGAGGAGCTGGGCGTGGGCAGTTACATGACGCAGAGGCATTATATCCAATAGGACCGGAAGTAGTTTGAGGTACGATCAGTTTTTTAGTACTCTTGTCTACACCTTGTTCGATAAAAAAGATTAACACTCTTTTTTTATACCCATTCTGGACTATTCTATGGGTTTATAAGATGATAGAATTTCAGTTCCCCTGGTGTTGAGTACACCAGTCGCAGGTCAGTCCCACTTGTATTATGTTTTCCAAGGGTGTAGACTAATGATAGGGCCACATCATTCTAGCAGGGATCTTCTACTGTTGCAGATACAACCATACGATGTCATCGTGGGAATTGGCTAGTTGTTATATGTATGTTCCATTATTGACTTCTTTTGAAGAAGGATTGTGTTTTCGGTTTTGGGCAGTCGACGTATGACTTTCGTCAGCAAGTGGAATTGTCAGTAGGTCATCCGGAGAGTGGAGCCCATCGTTTTCATATTAGCTGAGCTGTCAGTGGAGTCAGCATGCACATATATGGAAGAAGTCTCAGGGATCGTAAGTGATTTCATGGATGTCTTCCCTAAAGAGGTGGCGAATCTACCCCTACAGCGTGATGTTGAATTCGAGATAGACTTGCAACCTGGTGCTCATCTGATTTTGATGGCTCCCTACCAGATGGTACCGTTTGAGTTGCGGGAGTTGCAGATTCATATTGATGATATGGAGAAGAAGGGTTTTGTTCTGCCAACGGAATCTCCATGGTGTGCTTTGATCTTATTCGAAAAGAAGGAAGATGGTGGTCTCAGGCTATGCATAGACTACCAAAGACTGAACCAGGTAACGGTCAAGAACCGTTACCCTCTCCCGAGAACAAACAACCTTTTCAACTAGTTAAACGGGGAAGGGTAATTCTCCATGATTGACCTGCAGTCAGGATATGACTAGTTGAGGTTGAAGGAGGATTAGTTCTCGAATACATCCTTCAGGTGCAGATATGGGCACTTTGAGTTTGTGGTCATGTTGGTCAATGATAATAACACTCTAGATGTGTTCATGGGGATCATGAACTCCATTTTCTAGGAATACCTGGACCGGTTCATAGTTTTATTTGTTGACAACATCCTGATCTCTCAAGATGTGAGGAGGATCACGCTGAGCAACTGAGAATGGTTTTAGAGGTCCTCCTACAACACCAAATCTATGGGTAATTGTCCATGTGAATTTTATGAATGCGAGAAGAGCACTTCCTTGGGCACATGGTGTCTGGGAAGGGAATAGAGGTGGACCCATCAAAGGTCGAGGTGGTTGTTTCTTGGTAAACGCCCAATAAAATGTCATAGGTTTGTAGTGTCCTAGGCCTAGCAGGTTACTACTGGAGGTTTGTGCCCAACTTCCCATGATATGTAGCACCTCTGATAGCCTTGACTAAGAAAGATCAGGCTTTCGTGTGGAATTGGAAGTGCGGGGCGGCCTTCAGTTACCTGAAGGAAAGGTTGGTCAGCACTCTAGTGATCATATTTCTAGAAGAAGGGGTGTTGTTTGAGGTGTTTTGTAATGATTCTGGACATGGAATGGGGTGTGTGTTGATGTAACAATAAGGATGGATATCTTATGTGTCTAGGAAATTACATCCTCATGGGAATAACTATTCTACCCATGATCTGGAGCATTCAGTGGTCATGTTCTCACTAAATTTGTGGTGTCATTACCTCATTGGGAATCACTTTGTGGTCCTTACAGACCACAAGATCATGAATTATATGTTCTCCCAGCCGGACCTAAATTTGTAGCAGTGAAGGTGGATGGAGTTCCTTCAGGACTACAACTTTGAGATTTCCTACACCTTAGGAAAGGGTAATGTGGTGGTCGATGCTTTATGTAGGAATTCGTAGGAGGATTTGGTTTGAGAATCGGCAGATGCTTGGAAGAAATTGGAGGAGTTGGATGCCCTACACCTGGATGCAAGGATGGATGGTGGTAGAGGTTTCCTGTTTTAGATGACAGTGCATTCCTCTCTGTCGCAGTAGGTAGAGGAGTCTCAATGGGGAGACTCAGAGACTGAAGTAATGCGTGATCACATTTTCTTGGGAAATGCACCAGAATTATGGTTAGAGGATGGTCATAATCAGATTCTATTTCAAGGGAGGATGTTCTTTCCCAAAACAAAGTACTAGAGAGATCTTTTTGAGTTCTATAACTCACCCCTAGCAGTGCACCTGTGAGTTTCTAAGATGCATCAGGGTTTGAAGAGTGAGTTTCGGTGACATGGAGTGAAGAGGGCATTGGTAGAGTTCGTAAAAAAGTTCCTCATGTATCAGCAAGTGAAGGTTGAACACCGCATCCCAGGAGGTCTTTTACAACCTTTAAATGTCTCTGAGTGGATGGTGGATGACATATCGATGGATTTTGTCATGGGACTACCCAGAGTTCTAGGGGGGTCGCGATGTTATCTGGGTAGTCATGGACCGATTAACGGAATCAGCTCACTTCTTTGCAATCAAGGAGTTTGGTACAGGGGATTACCTAGATCATAGGTATGTGGATGAGGTGGTGTTGCAGCACAGGGTTCCGAGAACCATAGTCTCTGATCGGGATACCCATTTTACCTCACGGGTCTGGAAAGGGCTGAAACATGCTTTTGGCACCCAACTATGCCTCATCACTACTTTCCACCCTCAGAAAGATGGAAAAGAAAAACACACCATCCATACAATAGAAGATATGCTACGTGCCTGTGTGTTAGAGTTTGGGGGATCGTGGGTATCAAAATTGCCTCTGGTGGAGTTTTCCTATAACAACATCCATCACTCTACCATTGGAATGGATCCATTTGAATATTTTTAAATAAGGCTATGTCGCTCACCCATGTGCTTGACAGAGGTCGGGGACACAATTATTCTTGTCCGAGAGGTGGTACAGAGCATGATAGATAAGGTTCAGCTTATATGGGAGAGGATGCTGGTAGACCAGGACTAGAAAAAGTCATATGCCGATAATAGGAGGATACACTTGGAGTTCGAGGTTGGATACCATGTGTTCTTGAAGGTCTCCCCTCAGCATGGGAAACCGAGGTTTGGGAGGAGAAGTAATCTTTCTCCCAGGTTTGTCGGTCCATTCGATGTGCTGCAACGGGTCGTTGAAATGGATTATCAGTTAGATATACCACCGCCGCTACTGAGACAACACAATGTCCTACATGTGTCTCAGCTCCGACTGTATCTACATAGAGATTCAGAAATCCTTGACTGAGGAATGATTAATATCGATGCTGACGTAATGTTTATAGAAATACTGGTGAGGATCGGGGATCGTGCGAAGATGGTGCTCAATGGATGAACCATCCCATTGGTTTGTGTTTCATGGAGGCATAGTGGGATCGAGGAGAGTACCTAGGAATGAGAGGAACAAATGCATGCCTAGTACCAAGAGTTGTTTTGAGTTTTATTCCGTTTTGATTATAATTGTGGTTGATTAAGCATTTTACCTTTCAAACAATTTAATGGATTGTTCCCCTGTTCTATAGATGTGTGTGTGAAGAGTACTGACTATGGGGAAGAGAGGACATGATCCTTAATCAAGACTCATTAAGATGGATGATATTAAACCCATGCGGGAGAGTCAGTGCCACCCAAAGTGGATAATATCTTGACATGGAGGAAGTAACTCCCTAATCCCTATGTTTGGATGGTATGACACTTGAATATTGTTGTGCTTAATTTGGGGGAGAGGAGTGGAAGTGTATCCACAGTCGGTCGAAAGATGGATGAGGTTTACTTATGAGAGGTATCTTTGAGGTGGTAGTTCAGACCCCTCTTCTTTCTTCTGCTCTAGTTTTGATTCTTGAGGGCGATAATACGTTGAGATGTATCTGATTTAACGGCCCAGACCGTCCTGGTCTAGTACATTCCCAAAACATGGTTATATCAAATGGTTCCACCAAAAAGGTGGCACCAGTCACGACCCAATGCCGAAATGGTGGTACCGTGAGGGTGACAACTTGACGGTGGCACTGTGTGGGTGACACCATGATGGGGGCACCATGAGGGTGACACCGTGAAGGGGGAACCATGTGGGTGACACTGTGACGGAGCCACTGTGAGGGTGGCACCGTGATGGTGGCACCATGAGGGGGGGCACCCTGAAGGGGGCACCATGACGGCGGAACCGTGAGTGTGGCACTGTGACGGTGGTTCCATGAGGGTGGAGACATGACGGTGGCCTTGTAAGGATGGGACTGTGTCCTCACCATTCAGTCTTCATTCATTTTTGCAGTTGCAGACTTTTTCCGCTCCCACAACTTGCCTTTTGACATAAAATGATTTAATACTCCCATTTAAATCAATTTAAATCACATAAATAATATCAAAAATCCCCCAAGAGCTGGGAGACCATTAACTTACCAAAACATGTGGCTTTTATTTGGTGTCACACCCATTCCACATACTTCTAGTTCGTCCCCTTTTGCGTGTTTTAAGGGAACCCGTTTAAACACACAAATGTTATGGCCACCTCTCTGATGAGAATTATTAAATTACAATTGATTAGATCATCTGTAACCACCCAAATGCATGGAAAACCCTGATTCGACTTCAAAGCAGTTCAAAATTCCATATCCCGTAACAATGAGATCACATTTTATATCACGCTAGATTTTCTTATTCTTCTTCTTGGTCAGTATCCTTTTTCTTTCCCTATGTGTTTGGAGCCCCCCTTCCCGAGAAAATTGGTCCGCCTGTGCTGGAGCATTCTTACACTTTCTTGGAGTCCTTGGATCACTTCCCCTGTAAGTCCCACATCCCAATATCTTCACATATTGAGGAGAAACTTCGATCGTTGATCATCCATGTAGGTATTTTTCCCCCATATATGGTTTCTCCCACATTTACCCAAGTTCTATGGGTTATGTGGTCACTTGTAGTGTAGCATGGGTTGTCGAATCCTCAGAGACCTAAAAGATCATTAGACAAACAATAAAAAGTGATTTTTTATTGGATATGAAGTGGCTATCTTGGGTTGATTTTTATGTTCTTACAAGATCACATAGAGATCAATGTGAATTAAAATTATGAGAAAATTATTTGATCCTCAGTTATTTCTTAGGGTGGATTGGATGAATTATTTTTTTTACAATTTCAATTTCATTAACTTGAGAAGGGTTCATGAAATGAATTCAATCTAACCTCATCACATACTGAATAAATACATTCACAAATTCATGATAATAACCTATAAACATGTAGGATCATTGTCATAATCACTCCAAGGTAAAGGATCTAATTAGCTCATAAAAGTGTGTTGAATAACATCAATATGGAAGAGGAAGAGAGAAAATCATTGAATTAAAGAAACTCAAATAAATGAAATTAATAACATTTAAAGAGTGATAAATTAAAATCAATCCATTCCCTTACTACTCCCTTGGATAAAACCATAAAATATTTATACCTCCATTGAAGAAATTCTGTCAACGGAAGTGGGATGTAGACTTATGAGGGTGGAATTGAGGAAGTAAAAAAACAACAAAATAACAATCACTCTACCATTGTGTGAACAAAATCACAAGGTTTGGTGTGATAAAGTTGACAATATAAGGCAAAGGTATCAAGGTGATATGAAGAAAAATAGAATAATAGAAGAACAAGAACTTTTATTGAAAACTATGGTGATTCAAACAACTTACATGAGAAGGAAGAATGTTACAATGAAAAATTTCCACAATATCATTACAATGAAAATAATGCTCCAAGATCTCTAACACCTCCACCACTACTGCCTTAAATAGGAATTTAGGAAGCCTTTGGCCAAGCCCTCATCTTCCCTTGTGTATTTAATTAATTGTTGTGGTCCTAGGTGTGTGGACAATTAGTGTAGATGAAACTTTTCCACTCTTCCCCCGAAGTGGCAGCCAGCTTGCATCCACCGAAATGATGTGCCAAAAGGACCATCTAGATGTATATATTAATGTGATCCATAGAAGGATAAATTGTATCTCCCGTATGGATCCTAAAATCATCTGAACTTTCAGCCCAAAATAACTTGTGGTTTGTGAGATATGATAACAATGGTGGGATGTTTGTCTGGGTCTCTGTATATGGACCAGAATTGCATCATCAACTTGGGCTTCCGGGAACACCATTAAAACAACTGAATTAACTTGGGACACTCTTTAATGAAATGTCCCCCATAATAACCTATATCTTCAATTAAATTTTCAGAATCATTGGGATGGAATCTATTCCTATACATTACTTTTGTTGGGTTTCTATTCAAAACACTTCGCCCGGAATGTGGTTGGTTCAAAGCCCACTTTGGCGGTCTTAAAAATTGAATCTCCAAGTGCTCCAAAATAATGAATTGTTCATTATATAATGGGATAACTGAAAATAAAATATAAACATAAAATTAATATCATTATATGTTTTATGAGATGTTCAAGAAGGTACCACGTAATAGTGCATTTTAAGAAGGAACTACAATCATAATGTGAAATAATGTTCAAAGAGTAAAATGCAATAATAATGGTGTATATGATTTATAAATCACTTGAATATTATATTATAAACAATGAATATTAGCCTATTTTAGAGGCTAATCACACCCCCAACTTGTGTTTTTCTAGTCCCGAGAAAAATATATCTCAAAAATATGAAATTTGAATTCTATTTTCCAAAAACATTTTGATACACATTTATCACCCAAAGATTCCATACCAAAAAATTATTAAACCCCTCAAAATCTTTTAAAACAAGCTATGTCCACAAGAATCTCCCAATCCCAGGCCCATTTCTTTTTTCAAATTTATCTCTATATTTCATCCAATTTCAATTAAGCATGATGAAGTGTTGTGCATCACAATAGACATGGGGGGTCATTTTCATTCAAGGGAGAGAAGATGGGAGAAATATGAAGAATAAAAATAAAATATTAAGATGAGTATTCATTTTATTCCTTTTTTCCTTGTTTTTTGTATGTTTTTTTTTCAATTTTTCCATGGTAATTGAAATTGACCTCCATCAAGTCAATCCATGTAGAAATACATTCCCGATGTCTCCCAGGCTCTAAGACCATAGGGAACCAAGTGAAACCCACATACTCGGGAATCATCTCGAGTTAACTCAATAAAAAAAAATTCAAATTACAACAAATAGAGATAAAATTCCCAACTCTGGGCCATAAAACTATGGATTCACAATCCCCAAGTGCCGAAAACCACACATTAGGTCAATCTATTTCTCTATGTGAAATTTATTGTTTTGAATAGTCATGTTAAAATTAAAATGATCACCAACCCTATACAATTTATTATAGATTCCAAGAACTCAAACTAATACCCCATAATCAAGAGGGCATACATTGTGTTTTTTTAAAATAAATGGATGAAAATATAAACGGTTAAAAATCACACCGGACAACCGCTCTTTCCAAAAACTATGCACATGAACATAAACATGCATTAAAATCAGAATCAAGGCTTGAAAAATTATTTGAAATCCAATTTCAGATTTTGAAACGTGCATTATCATGTTCAAGGTTTATGAAAATTTTCCTTCCACAAATTTTATGATAAAAAAAATTCAATTCTTTTATTTCATCTCCCCCAACATAGAATAACAATGTCCCCAATGTTTAATGAAATAAAAACATAGATGGGGTAGGATAGAAGTTCAACAATGACATAGAAAATGAAAATTATGGAATTAAGTGACCTGGTGGTTGATGTTGAAAATGTATTCCCCAGTCTCCCTTCAGTTATGGTTCATGTCCCAACATCTTGGATGGTTGTGACAAGATTTTCCCAATGACGTACAACATTTCTTTAATTATTTTTTTATATATGATTTTTATAATTTTGTTTTAACCTAAAAAACATAAAAATGAAATAAAATAAACTGATGATACACTGTCTTGTCTTAAATTAATGGGTAAGGTATTACTTAAGGATCACACCACATGACAAAGATGAATATGGTGCTCTCATTTCATACCCTTCCTTACTCATGAAAGAATAACATGTCAACAATATAAATTATTATTATTTATTTTTTTCTTTTAACCTACAAAAACATAAAAATAATATAAACTGATAAAACATTGTCTTCTCTTAAATATCTGGGTAAGGTATTACTAAGGGAACAAACCACGTGACATGGATGAATATGGTGCTCCCCTTTAATACCCATCATCAATCATAAAAGAATAACAGTTCAATAGTATATGGATTTTTTTTGAATATTTCCTTTAACCTACAAACACATAGAAATAAAAGAAACTAATGATACATTGTCTTCTCTTAAATTTCTGGGTAAGGTATTACTCATGGATCATGCCACATGACAGAGATGAATATTGTGCTCCCCATTCATATCCATCCTTACTCATAATATAATAACATTTCAACAATTTGAGGTACTAATTAAATTAATCGAAAAATGAAATCCATGGGTTGCCTCCTGTGGAATGATTTTTTTGTTTCCATTAGCTCGACATAAACCCCTTACATTACCCAATACCATTTTTCAAAATTTTAAAGACCCTATATTTCTCCACATCCACTTTTTTAGATTTTTTCTCTGTTTAGAATTTGTGTCATGTACAACCCTATGTTATATGAGTGGGAAATCCATGGAATATCAGAAATTATTGATCTAGTTTCCATTATAGTCTTTCCAAAGACATTAATGATCATTCCATAATTTTTGGTTTCAAGATAAGATTGAATTCTAATTGAAGGATTATAATTATACCATATGAAGGGATAATTGGGTGGGGAAGGAAGGATAATAATTTTGAGCTTGGGTTGCATAGGACATTCAAACACAAGTTACGATTTTGAATCCAACTCAGTTTCATTTTCCAAATTTCTCAACAAAATCGTTTCTTTAGAATAGAATATTCAACCACAAAATTGGATATATTAGTGTCAAGAATGGTTATGGAATCAATGATTTTTTTTCAATCAAGGGTATAGTTATTTTTGTTTTCGAAAAATCATAAATAGAGTTATACTTGGGAAACTCAATCCATGATGTCAAATTTCCCTCTTTTGAATACATGAAATAAATTTCCTCCTGATTTAAAGACCCTTAAAAGCATTCTTCATTCACTTACCATACCCCTAATCCAAATTACGGTTTTTTAATAAATTCATGATAGGTTTGTGGGAAACTAGATCTCCACATATGATTTTGGAAAGTAAAATTGGTGTAGGGATGAGTTCCTCACAAGTATTAATGCGTTGTTGTTCTAATCTAAAAGATGATACCTCAGAACTCATTATATCCATTTGATTAAAAAAATTCAATTAGTTTTTGAGGAATATTATTTGAATGTGGTTTATCATCATAGAATTCCTCAAGATTCATCTCGTCAGCCGTCCTTGAGAGGTATGTAAATATATGATTTAAATATTCATCATCCTAGTGATTGTACATGTCACCAGGTGTGTGATTATTAATCAAGGGTTGATCAAAGAAATTTTATAATTTAGACACTTTACAATATTTATTTTCCATTTTATTCTAGAATGAGTTTGTGACATAGTAATTTGGAAGATACTCCATTGGAGAAGACATAAATTTGGATTCTAGATTCTCCGGACACACACAGATAGAAATGGATAAAAATAAGAGAGATTGGGGTGAGAATTGAGAATGTGGGGTTATAAGAGGATTATATTTTCTAAGATACTTACTTGGGTCCCCATCAATTGTGTGAAAATTTGGTTTCACCCAAATTTACCCATGTTCTAAGGGTTAAGAGGTCTCTTGTAGTGTAGCTTGGGTTGTCAAATCCTTAGAGACCTATGATCATTAGAGACACAATAAAAATAGACGGGTCTTTGGATATGAAGTGGCCATCTTGGGTGGATTTTATATGTTTTTTAAAAATTCTTAGAGATCTATGTGAATTCAAATTATGAGAAAATGAGTTGATCCTAGGTTATTGCTCAGGGTGGATTGGATGAATTATATTTTTTACAATTTCATTTTCATTACCTTGAGAAGGGTTCATGAAATGAATTCAAACTAACCTCACCACATAATGATTAAAAACCTTCACAGACACATGATAATCACTTATACACTTGTAGGATAATTTTTATGAGCACTCCTAGAAAAAGGATCTAATTATCTCATAAAAGTGGGGTGAATAACTTCAATAAGGAAGAGGAAGATAGAAAATCATTGAATGATAGAAACTAAAATAAAAGAACCTAATAAAATTTTGAGAGTGATAAATTACAACTAATCCACCCCTTTCTACTCCCATTTATTAACCCATGAAATATTTTTCCCTCCATTGAAGACATTTTGTCAACAGAAGCAGGAAGTAGACTTACGAGGGTGTTATTGAAGAAGTAAAAACAACAAAATAACAATCACTCCACCATTGGGTGAAAAAAATCACACGGTTTGGTGTGAAAAAGTTCACACCATGAGGCAACGGTATCAAGGTGAGATAAAAAAGAACATAATAATAGAATAAGAAGAACTTTTAATGAATGATAATGATATTTGAATAACTTACATGAGAAGGAAGAATGTTAGAATGAAAAATTGTCATAATAACATTACAATGAAACAAAGCTCCAAGATCCCTAAATTCCCCACCACCACTTCCTTAAATAGGGATTTTGTAAGCCTTTGGACGAACCCTCATCTTCCCATGTGTCTTTTATTAACTATGGTAGGCCTACGTGGGTGGAAACATAATGTAGAGGAAACTTTTCCCCTTTTCCCCTAAAGTGGAAGCCAGCTTGCATCCACCGAATAGATGTGATGAAAGGACCTTCAAGATGGACGAATTAGAGTGGGACATAGAAGGATAAAATTTATCCCCATATGTCTCCTAAAATCTTGAAAATTTCATCCCAAAATAATTTTTGGTTTGTGATATATGATTACAATGGTGGGGTATTTTTCTAGACCTCTATATCTGGCCTAGAATTTCATCATTAAATTGGGCCACCTAGAAAACCATTAAAAAACAAAATTATCTTGGTTGACAATTTAATAATATATTCCCCATAATACCCTCTATCTTTATTTAAAGATTCAGAATCATTATGCTGGAATCCTGTCCTCTACAATACTTTTATTGGGATGTTATCCAAAATAAAATATAAATATAAAATCAATACCATTAGGTGTTTTATGATATGTTCAAGAAGGTACCATGTAATAGTTCATTTTAAGAAGGAATTACAATCATAATGTGAAATAATTTTCAAAGTGTAAAATGCACTAATAATGGTGTCTATGATTACAAAAACATGAATATTTTATTATAAACAATGAATATTATCCTCTTTCAGATGCTAATCAGTATCTCTTTTACTGTGAATCATGCAGGGTGGGTATGCTATAGTTTCTGCAGGGTTGGATGAGACCATACTTAATGAAGATAATAAATATACCATTAGTGAATGGGGGGGTGCACGATGTTTCTGATGTACAAATATCATTGATTATGTGTTGTGAATTGTACGGGCTCCTTCCCACTGAAAATCATTGTCATTGGAGGTCATTTGTTGTGCAATAATGAACCTATGTTTCTTGATGGATAAATTATTTGAATAAATGATGTAAAAATAAAATTGGCTAATCATGTAAACTTGGATGACGAAATGGATTCCCTGTTAACAATGATCCTTGTGTGATCACCATGGTCAACCAAATAGTAAAGGGGAAAGAGAAATGAATGATGTACTTGAATCTGGAAACTTCCTTGAACTGTCTTGGCAGAATGTGTGTTTTTTGAATGCTTATGGGGTGATATAAATAGGGATGGGATTTTTTTTTGATGTTGTTGGTAGACCTAAGGTTGTGTGGGGCCATACGTTGAGTCTTTGATTGGTTCTGGTACCTTGAGGGATCTCAAGGATCCCTTTTTATGTGAATTTACAAGAGTACCATGTGTGAATGCTTAAATTGTTGTATGGATGTTTCCTCTTTCTCTAGGTGTTTCATCTTTACCTTGGTTGGGATGAGTTCATATTACATTTACATATAATATTCGTTCTTATGGTTCTTATTCGCACCCCACCCATGTCGAGAACACTGTGTCGAACACACCCATTTCATAGGGAGGTTGTTTTTCCAACACTCCTATGAGTGGCTGGTTATTAGCTTCCTTTATTCTCCCTTTCTTGAGTATCCCTAGATCCTTTGTGCTGACAATGACGGCCTAAGGTCCATTATAGCCCACGATTCTTCGGGCAGGGTAGTTGTGGGGGTTGGTCTAGGTGTGTGTGGTCGGGTTGTTTCCCATGTTTTTTCGGGATGAGGCCCATGTATCTTTGGGAGTGGTAGTATTTGTTTTGTCTTAGAAGTTTTTTTTGGTAGGATGTGTAGTAGAGATGCACCAGGTGTTTCTAGGTGGGATGTGTGGTTGTGGTAGCCCAGGTGCGTTTGGGCGGGGGTATGGCAGTGGGACTACGGTGAGAATGGCGGGAGAGGTCTGATGCGTAGGATGTCTTCAATAACCAGTGGGAAAGTGGTGCGGGGTACCCCAATATCGATTTTCAATTACTATTAAATTACATGACTTTATTTATTTGGGAAGTGTTCCTTGGTGAGGCTTGGGTGGATAGTTTTCCTTACTTGGTGTTCTGGTTATCTTCTTTTATCATGAGGTATTAGAATGACACCCCACTTGTGCATGAGAGCTTTTTGTTTTCCCTTCTTGAATATACTTTTATGCTCAACCTACGTATACAAAACTGCTTTCAGGTTTCCAGGAGGACATCAGGGATCATGCAGGATCGTAATAGTTTGGAAGTTGGGATGGTTATTGTTGTTGTTTCGTTTCATAGTACTTTCATTTGGGGTTTTCTTGTACTTTTGTAGCCTTAATTTTGAAACATGCATATGAGAATGGGTTGTTTTGGATTTTCGTGTACTTACAATTTCAGTGTTATTTTGAATTATAATCTTGTCTCAAGATCCTATCAGAATTAAAAAAAGGGTAATTCCATCCATATTATGTTTGATTCTATACCCTTGGTGCTAGTTACCACTCTATGACCTATTGAAGGTGGATCTCTAGAGTCCTTATATCTCCTTAATCTTGAAGAAGGAGGGTCTATAAATCTATTGTCCCTTCCCTCATCTTGGTGAAGGCGGGTCATGACAGTAATATCCTATATGATACTCTTATTCTATTGAATAAGAAATGATGTGTTCATTCACGTATACATTGGATTACCGCCTCATGAACCTATGTGATTCGTTTTAATTCACCACTTCTAATGGATGGCTATAAATATAGAATTACTTATAATATATGATATTAATGAGTTATTTATAACTTTTAATAGATTATATATCATCTAATTTCTTACCTTTTCCATCTATTAAAAATGAAAATATTTTTCTTGTGCATGTGTGGACTACCATATCTAAGAACGGATGTGGTTTATTTTACATAACCAAATCACATGGATGATATATATAATATTATTTAAAGAAATAATATGGTATTTCCTTGTAATTTTCATTCATGTAATAAAAATAATACTCATATTCTTTTCATAATCATTTTTTAAAAATGGAAATGTTAGCCTTCCGTACGCTTGGCCTATTAACTCCACGATTGAAATGTAGTTCATTTTTTAATCCCATAATTCAAAGTATATTTTAAAATTATCTTTTATATATATATATAAATGAGAATTAATTGATCATATGGGAATGTTTATATTTGTGATAGTAATGACAAAAAACACATATGTTATGAAATTAGTTTTAAATTATTATGATTATTCACACAAAATTTTGAAAATAGATAACAACTAAAAAATATAAATATCAAGAATAATTTTAAATGAAGTTTAAAAAATTATTATAAAAATTATTATTTATTAGAATTATATTAGAATGTTACAAGCATAGTAATAATTAAATATAAGTGTTTAATCAACTCAATTATATATTTTATTGATCATAACCATTATTTCTTGATTATAGCTGTCAAGTTTTATTAGATCGTACAATTACAAAATTTTCCATAGTATTTCCTATATTTATCTCTGAAAATTAATTCTCATCATCTGTAAAAATTTCCTTAAATATATTATTACTGAAATTAAACAATAACATATATAATAACAAAACACATTATTACCAATGAATCTCTTCATCCATATAAATTTTTTTGGAATAATTTTTTTTTCATTAAATAAATACAAATATGTTCTTCAATTAATAAGTCTATTATTACCATTTACAAATTTTTTGAACTAAATTTTTTTTATATTTATTTAATGGGGATTTTATTTAGAACAAACGAAAAATATAAATTATGGAATTTATTTTCGTTATTTTCCACGCAAGATAAATTATCTTTATTTTTTAAGGATACATTATTTGTAAATAAATAAATACTTTTTCAATTGATTTCTCATTTCCTTCTCAAAAATATTTTTGAAATTATAAATCACATAATATTTTATAAAAATGCTAAAAATTTAATGTGTCATATTTTATATTTTAACGACTAATTTTAGTCAATGTTTTATCTCAAATTAAGGGATTCATTACACACATTGTACATGTTATTATGAAATTATTTATTATAGAAAATGAGATTGGTTATATTCTAAAATAAATTGAGTTTATGTTCCGGGATTATTTTGAAATGATTTAAGAAATCCATTATTTTTTTGCATGGGGTCTTTATGATATGATGATGATTGATTTAAAGTGGACTTCATGTAACACCCTGAGATTTTTTTAATTATGTTTTTTGATTTAATTTAACCTTTTTGATATTTTTCATTTCACGCTACACTGAAGATGGTTAAAATTATATTAAGGAATTATGATTGACCTACATTATACAAAAATCAATTTCAATCTTTCACTATATGAAACATAAAAATTATCATTCGCTACACATAACGCCACGGTTATCTTGTATAAAAAGAAATATTGAATTTCACTGATGGATTTCATAACAAACAAAAATGAGTTTTACCGAACAATAGTATAATATTAAAATGTTATTTCATAATATAATGTGATATAACATAGATTTGAAATTAGTGGTTATGAATAATATTAAAAAATCTAAGAAACTTTATGGTTTACAAAAATATAATATCAATTTATAAAATTAAAAATAAATAGATATGAATAAGAATATCGATAAAATATGATTGATAATATTTTTATTGATATGGTCAGAAAGATATTTTACCATAATAAATACCATTAACTAAAATTAGTTAGTGAAATTAATTACATATATATGTTATTTGTTGAATAAATGAAATTTCATATTCATCAAAAATATTTCAGAGACATAAGATAGGAAAAACCCAAATATTATTCTTAAAAAATTCTATTTTTGTTAATGTATTTATTCCTTATTCTAACGGTGAACCCATATTAAATCCAATTTTTTTAAATATTATATATTTTTAATGTCAAAATAAAATTCTCATTTGGAATCAGAACAAAATAATTAGTTTAGGTTAAATATTTGGTATTTTTCTCTGATGTTGTAATTTATAATAAATAGTGAAACATATTGAATTTTAGTTCCAAACTCCTTTTTAATTGTTTTTTATAATGAAAAATTACATTTAAAATTTATTTAAATGTATAACTAGATAATATTATTATAAATTAATATATTTTAGGTCATTGAGATCAATTTAAATTGGAAATATGTTATAAAAACTTAGCAAACTTTTGAATGTTTATAGTTTAAACCCTCGCATTGTCGACTCGTCTATGGGATTAATTTTAAATTAATTTTTTCAACATATGTTATGTGAATTTAGAAAAATGGATTAAATATTTTGAATAAAAATAATTTATAATTTCTAATATTTTCATCATAGTTTTTGACCAAAAATATTATATAATGTATTTAAAATTAATTACATCGATTATGGTAAAATTAATATTGAGTAACAACTAAACATTAAATATAAGAACCAAAATAACTTATATAATTATTAAAACAATCTTTGATGGAAATATTTAGACACAATCCTCCCGTGGATCTATTTTTCACCATTATTGGGTCATCTCGCAGTAGACAAATGTAGGTGGGGTTTCCCTTTTCCAAAATATTACAGAAGTGCCACTCCTCCTACATTATAAAATGCCTCTTCTCCCCTCACTTCATGAAACCCCTAAAGACATTTTTGATCAATCGAATACTACAATAGTATCTATTATAAATCAGTAAATTCCTCCTTGGATCCTCCCTTGGTCATAATTACTTCCTATTAATCTCATTGGTGCAAACCAAAATGAGTTACCCGATTATGTGGTAACACCATCCCTCAAACTACTTTATTTAACTTATTTCTCCACTACCTAAAATCATATAATTAAAAGATTTGATAAAAACAAGTATAATAAATTTTTTATTATGTTTATAATCTATGTTTTATACCTAAAATTATACCCACTTTCATCTAATGGTAAACAAGAAAACTGTTTACACGTACGGTGAACTACCACCTCACTAAACAACTATTAATAATTTTTTCATTATTGCATATCATGGAAGAAATTATGATGGAAAATATTTTTATGTAATTTATATATTATATTTACTTTTTATTTACACTTTTTTAATTATTTTAAAATAGATATATTTATTCTTTCCATTCTTTGTTAATAGGATAATTCCGTTTGAGAAAGTGTGGACTACCGCCCCCTCAAAGCGATGTGATTTGTTCATTGACTATATGTAATGTATTTCCAAATGTTTTAGTGAATATATATGATATATCTGTGTCATAATAATGATAATATAATAATTATATATTTATACATATATTTCTTTTACTTAATTTCTTCCAACTTGACAATTAAACAGAAATAACATTCATTCCTATATATGACTACCATATCCATGAACGATGTTCTACATTTAATATTACTATTTTATATGGATTATCATAATAAAAATATTTTTAATATAAATTAAATTTAAATCAGGGTTTAAATTATTAATATTATGATATATATTTAATGAAAAAAGATAAAAAAAATTGTGACATATACCAAAAACAACGCGGATATTACCCGAAGTGAAACCTTAACATAGAATTTATTACAATTGATTTATATAAAACGATAATAAAAAAATTTAATTTATTATAAATAAGAATATTATTATTTAAAATATATATTAAAATATTAAATTTAATCTATTTTATTATTTTACGTGTATGACGAGTGTCAATGCACAATATAAGGTAATTTAATCTCACCCTTTATTTCTACGAGATTCATGCCTTATTCCAGACAAACTTCTTTTGTGTGGTGCATATAATTCCAATTAATATACTATAATCCTATGATAAATAAATAATGTAGCATTTCCATAAAAAAATTATTTCATTTCTATCATTGGGTTAATGATTCAAATGTTACCAAATTGTTGAAATAATTTTGTCTTAATTTTCCTTTATTGAGATACATGCTATGTTATACACCTATATTTTTATTTAAGGTGTGTAAAATAATATTGATCTTTTAAATCATGAATATATTTATTTTAATTATATTTTATTGTCCATATAATTCAATTCTCTTACATGTGGAGTATGATTCAATGTTACCATTTGGTAAGTGTATATTGAAACAATCTCACCATTTATCAACATTATTTATGATCACATATTTATTACGGAAATAATATGATACATATTTCAGTAACACTCATTAAATTTATTCTTTAATGGTTATTATTTATTTCTACATGTATTAGTACAATATTTTACACTCTCGTGTAATTAAGATAATTATGAAAATAGTTTTTAGAAAATAAGACCTTACATCTATTATTGGTTAGAAATATAGGTTCTTTAAAAAACATGACCTCCAATAAGGGATTAAACGAATATTATACTAATCCCCTTTGATAAATAAAGGTCATTTTTACAATTTTTTGATTTAGCAGTGTCTTCAAAATATTCTTATTTTTGATTTCCAAATAAATAATTTTCTAATCCTTTTACCATGAAAAGGGAATATTCATTTTACCTCATATGACATGTATATATTTACTTTCAATTATTTCTTTAATTTCTCATTTTCATGTTAAAAGGGTAAATTTTGAAGATTTTTTTAGAATAAACAATCAAAAAATGGTTTTCAAATCTTGTACAATATTTATTTATCTGTTTTCGAAGTATTATCCAATAAAAGTAGTTCTCAACTGGATTTTATTATTAATTTATATATTTTCAAGGGAAAATTGGTTTTAATATATTTTCATGATTGTTTACTAATTTTAAATGAAATAACACAATCAAAATTTTTTCAATGATTCATGTGTATGTTTTAACACTTATTTTCATGAAAATTATTTTATTAATTTTTTACATTTTAAAAAATAAATTTTCAATGAAGAAATATTTTTTACTCAGGAACTATTTTATAATATATATCAATGCAATTTTCCATATATTTTTGTATAGGTTGGTGTTATAGAAGAATTCCTAGTGATATAATTGAATATTTTATTCATTTTAATTCTTTGAATGATTTATGTTTTTATCGAATGATGTTTGTGAAATCCAAATCCATTTCAGAGGTTATATTCTATTAAAATATATTTCAATGATGATATATTCTTTTTATAAAATTATTATAAAGCCTGTATATTTTTCTAAAAGTTATGATATGACTACATGCTTATGAAACCCATTTTATTTCATGGGTTATGCTATGATTTGATACGATTTTGTGGCATATGTACGTATGATTTTAATATGATATTGGTGGAACTTATATCTCTCTTTAATGTATTGAGAAATATTTATATTTCAAGAGATATACTAATAAGGACTTGGTGGTGAACCTTGAATTATTAGATTTCCATGGATGTGAACCATAACTAACATGATGGTTTGATTAGTATTCCCATGCTACTAAGATGGCCACAGGAGTGAACCATGAATACCAAGATTGTATGGGGAGTGAACCCATAATACTAATATAGTCTTCGTAGTGATGCCTTAGTAACTATGTAAATCATATTATATAATTTTATGTTTCCCACAATTCCATGTTATATTCCCAAGTGATACTTTCATGGTTTAGTTTATTTATTTCCTTATGATTAATGTATTATAAACTATGAATCATTACAATGATTCATCTTTATAATCTTTGATAAGAAGGATATGGTTTTAAAATGTTTTGATCACATTCCCTAACTCATATTCACATGTTTATTCTTATATTCTTTTCCTTATTACCCTTATCAGGCATCTGATATCACTGCTTTTTAGAATTCCTTACCCAGGATTGGATAACATGTATTATTTATTTTGTTTCTTAGAAGGTTTCTAGTAAAGAAGAACGTAGTAGAAGAATAGGTAGCACTCTTAAGTATAAGTGTTCAGGATTCCCTATTTCCAAATGCACTAGAATAATTTGAATGTTGGGTGAATACTTTTTGAATAATATTTTATGTATTCTACAAAATTGATGTAATATATATGTATTTCAATATTCGGTTGTTATAAATAGTATGAGAGGAAACTTTTAGTTAACCATTAGATGTTATAATGAGGGACCCTTAGTGATAACCCTAAGGACATTCTTATGGATTTTACTAATGATAAAGATAGTCATAAAAAAATGGAAAGAATATTTGGTAATGTATAGAGTTAGTGGTGTCCAACCAATACACCCATGTCTGGATACTACAAGAAAATATGGATATAGGACATATATACCAAGGTGTAAAAACTCTGACAAGATGTTTCAGGCTTGACCTGAGGTATTTAAGTACATGACGACGGTCCTTACTACACACTTGGTTCGACACTCCTTTGGGATATTCTTTGGTAATTCAAAAAACAAATTATGAACCATCATGACGTATTTAAATATAATTTGGTTATGAATAACCTTGTATAGACGTAGGGTGAAATAGATTATTAAAGGTGTCATGTTTTATACATCATATAAGTAATTTTTTTCATGACTATGTGATTTCAAGATATGATAAGTAATTATCACAATATTACTATGGTATTAGTCAATGGTTGTAATGTGATGCAACTTGATTGATGATGAATGTGATGGATTATTTTCCGATGAGAATTCAATTGGGATGATCACTAGAGTGAAAGATGTTTTGATATTTCCTAATCTCTTTTCACATAACATGAATAACAAATTTTCACTTAATGAACTATTAGACTCCATAAGGAAGATGGAGAAGGACTTTAGTGAGTGTTCGGCTAATGGATTCCATATAGGAATGAAGATTCTTTTTACATTATGTCAAGAATGTGGAATGAATCACCAAAGTGAATTTCATAGAGGAATTAGAAGATGTTTTGACTTCACAAAATAATGACACAAATCTTGTGACTGTAAGAAAAAATGGAGTGTTTGGTTAAAAAATGGATTATAATATTGTCCTCCTTAAGTATTAATATAATGTTATGAGTTTTATTGGTGGAATAAATGGTCATTATGAAACTCAATGTCCTCATTGGAATGGTCCTAAATAGAATCAACAAGGTGGTGTGCGTAATGGTTTTATATCCAAAGATTATAATGTGGAAGGAGAGAGGTATTGTTTAATAAGATGATGTAGTATTGTTGATGTAATAATGATTAAGTGGAAAAATAAATGTTTTTTTGTAATTAGATTCAATAATAATGTTATATAAAACGTGAAATATATAATTATTGTCATGTTTATATTTTTTCTCTAATTATTTACATGAATAGGTTAAGTATATATGATGTAATATAAAAGTGATTTAATAGATAGGTAGTATCAATGGAAAAACACAATTATGGGAATAATAATTGTTATTATTTCACTTATGTCATGGTAATGTTGTTTGGATAAATATATTTTGGGTATATGAAAATTGGATGGTATTAATAAGCTAGAAACTAATAAATGAATTTTTGATAAGTAGTTTATGATATCATGGATTATGTTTACGACTTATTTGATTTATGGAATATATCCAGTATTCTCTAGAAAAAGGAATCATCGATGAATTATAGAATTTTTCTAGTAATTTAGTTTAGTACAATGATTCTATAGAATATATTAAGAGGGTTTTCCCATGGATTGAATTTTCCATCCAAGAGATACTTTGTGACATATAATGGAATCAGTGTTATGTTGATTTCAAGGATTTTATTATTTTTTTTTTAATTATTTAGAATGGTTATAAGGTTTTCTATTCTTGAATTTTTTATGTTAAACATTAGAGGAATTAAATATGGACTGCTTTGGTAATGAAAACATATTTAAAAGGATATTTAGTGATTAACCTAATTTCAAGGATTTCTATATTATTTATTTTGGGAATTATATTAGTGTGGTTTTTAATATTAAATCATGTATGTCATGTGAAAACCAAAATTTTTTGGATGGTCTATGGTTCTTCAACCCATGACTAAAGGATAATAAGTGTTTCATGCCTACCATCAGCCTACATAATTTCCAGGTTAATGGGTAATTATTTTATTTAATTATTATTAATGATAAACCAACAAAGACTATATTTTTTTTATTGATTAATCTATTATCCATATTGGATTTGAATAATTGATAGAGGTAATTTTTTGAATTTTCATTCTTTTAGGGGGATTAAGAACTACTAAATGGGTATTTTAGCACATTAGGTATCAAAATTTAATTTCTTGACATCAATATCTTGATGTAATGGATGAATTTGAAATAAGAAAATGTATAAACAAAGAATGATTTTTTTAAGAAATATATCAACTAATTATGTTTCCTTATATTCTTGATCAAAAAATAATTACTCAACATTACGATAATTATCAAAATAAAATGGGTTGTCCAAATACCTTAATTGTTTTGACCAATGTACATTTAAATAATCACAGATTTGTGACATTGAGTTCCTAATAATTTTTTTGATCATTCACTTGATTCTAATTGATGATCTCAATCACTCCATATAAATATTTATTCTTTTCTTATCTATCCACTAATCACTCCAAAACTATGTTCTATTATGTGTAATTCTAGATATATGTTACTTTGGTGAACTATTATTGTTCCATCTTTTTTTAATGAAGTTTTAGAATCCATTTTTGTGATGTGGGTTTCTATGAGTGAATCATTTCAGTATTAACCCTATGATAACCTAGATGAATTTAGAGGAAAAAATTCATATTATGAGGTGTATAATATAACACCCTGATATTTTTTGAATGATTTTTTTGGACTTTATTTAACCATTTTAATAATTTTCATTTCACACAACACTAAAGATAGTTTATTTCATATTAATGAACTATTTTGATTTAAATTATACAAAACACAATTTAAATCACGCACTACAAGAAAAATAAACATTATTTTTCTCTAAACAAAGCAATGGAATTATCTTGCATTACATGAAATAATGAATTTCCTCAATGGTTTGTACAACGGGCATGGAAGAGTTTTACTAAAAAATAATATATCAATAAAATGCTATTAAATATTATAATAAGATATAAAATATTTATTTTGTTTGTATTTATGAATTTTAATAACAAATTTATTAAAATATATTGTTTACACAAATTTTACATTAATTTATAGGTGATCAATTAATTTGAAAGGAATATAAAAATAGATTAAATATGAAGGGAAATATTATTATTTTTGTGGTCATAAAGATGTTTTACGCTAATAAATGAATTTAATTTCAATTAGTTAGTAATATTAATTTAATATCTATTTTATATTCCAAATAAAATAATATTAATATTCATGAAATTTATTTTACAGACATATGATAAGAACAAACCAAATTTTATGCATAAAAACTGATATTTTTATTAAGGTAATTTTACCACCTTTTAATTTGGATCCCATTTGAAATCAAATATTGTGAAATTTTATATATTAAATATGTTCAAATAAATTTCATATTTAAAATAAGATAATAATTATTAGGTTAATTTAAGTTTTTTATATTTATATGATGTTTTATTTTTTAATTGATATTGAAAAATATTTAATTTTATTTCAAATTTTTTTTTCATCAGATATATTTACAATGTTAAAATATAATTTCAATAGATTTAAAATATTAATTAAATAATATTTTTATCAGTTAATATTATTTTGTTCATTGGGATCAATTTCTATTTTAATGATGGGTATAAAAACATAGAAAACATTTGATTGTTTTAACTTTATAACATCGCATTGTCCACACTATTATGATATTAAGTTTAATTTAATTTATGATAATTTTTTTAAAGTAATTTAAAAAAATGGATTCCATAATTGAATAAATATAATTTATAATTTATAATAAGTTCAACGTTGTATTTAACGAAAAATATTAGTGAAGGTAATTAAAATTAATTACATCGATTAAAAATAATTCAATGTTTTACAATTATTGGATCCACAATCAATAAAAAAACGTGGGTGGGGTTTACCTCTTCCAAGATATTAAAATACTTCCACTTCTCCTCCATTATAAAAGCCCTATAATCTACCCACTTCCACACACATCTCCAGCCACCTAGTATCAAGCATAAGCTTTCCAAATATCTCCAAAAAACAAAAAAATGCTTCTTGAATCCTCTCTTGGAGAAAAATCTTTCCAAAGAACCCTTTGGTGAAAACCAAAAGGATTTTCTTGATTAAGAGGTAACAGCCTCCCTCAAACTCCATTAATTTATTTTCTTTCTCCACTCCATCATATATTTTTATTTTATGATTTTATAATAACACTAGAATACTAATTAACATAGTATTATTTTATTCTTGAGGTGTAACATACACTCTCACAAACTTTCATCTATTGTGTAATAGACATATAGTTTACGTCAATGGTGAAGTACCGCCTCACTAAATGATGATTGTTCACTTTTCATTTATCCCATATTATTGTGAAAATTATGTGGTAAACTATGTTTATATATGTTATATATTATATTAATTATGTTCATAATAATATAAATTTTTTTACTACAAATATCTTTATAATTTCTAATTTGTGTTAATACAAATATTTTGTTTCAAGAAGTCTAGACTACTGTTACCTCTAGGTGATGTGATTCATTTATACACTACAAGAAATGTAATAAGGATTGGTTTAGTGAATTTATATGATATATATTATATAATATATATAATTTAACAATATATATATATATTATTTCTTTCGTCCAATATAATAATTAAATAGAAATAGTATTCATGCGTACATACGACCTTCCATCTCCATGAACAGTGTAATTAGTTGCATAATCTTGTATTATATGGATTATTAGAAGACACCTATAATGAATATAAATGATAATAAAATAATTTTTTACATTATGGAAATCAAGATTTATGTATAAGGATGAATGTTATAACTAATTAAGAAACATGTGAAATATAAAACGGATATGACCCGAAGTGAAACCTTAACGTAGTGTTGTTAACAAGAATTTAATATAAAGTCCTTATAAAACCATATATGGTATTATATTTTATAATAATATTATTTAAAATATGTATAATGAACTCATATTTACTATATAAAAATATATTTTGAGTATGAACAGATTCAAAACACAAGTTAAGTGAATTTCATCTCTCCCTTTATTTCCGTGCTATACATGCTTTACTCCCTGCTCACTTATTGTGTGTGGTTCATTAATACCCATGAATTTATTCTATTCCATTTATAATTTAATATATTGGTATTTATATAACGATTTTATGATATAACTTCCATGGCGTTTATGTTTCTAAAGTCATCACATTAGTAAATTTATTGTGTCTTAATTTTCCTTATTTGAGACACATGTCATGGAATACACCAATATT
The DNA here is from genome assembly GCA_963277665.1 of Viscum album. Classification (NCBI taxonomy): domain Eukaryota; kingdom Viridiplantae; phylum Streptophyta; class Magnoliopsida; order Santalales; family Viscaceae; genus Viscum; species Viscum album. The sequence continues at coordinate 153,325,080 of OY728159.1, forward strand.
TATATATGAGTTGTATAAACTAAATATTATATTCTATATCATAAATCTCATTTTCAAATGATAATTTTAGTTCCATCTAATTTTATTCTTATAAATGGGGATTATGACTCAAGGTCACCATGTGGTAAGAGATTATTGAAACACTCTCACCGGTTATCGAGATTGTTTATTATCTTGTTTTTATTGATGAAATCATATGATTCATATTTTAAAAAAACTCATGTATTTTATTCTCATATAGTTTGTATTTATGTGTTCATGTATTATTACCATTTTTTTACTATTTGGTAATTAATATAATTAAGAAAATGTTTTTAAGAAAATACAAACTGAGATCTCTATTTAGTGGGAAATCTATGTTATTTCAAAACCATTATTTCTAAAAAGGGATTATAATAATATTATCATAATATTATATGATAAATAATGTACATTTTAATATTTTTTATGTTATGAGTGTTTTAAAATTATTTTCTTTCTTATTTATGAACAAATAATTTTCTATCCTTTTTCCGTAAAAATGGAATATATATTTTACCTTGAATGACTTGTATCGATTTAATCACCATCATTTGTATTATATTTTCTTTTTATTGTTTAAAAGGATAATTTTTAAAAATATTTTTTTAAAATAGACATTTATAAAATGGGTTTGAAATAATTTTTATGATTTCTCTATACATTTTCAATGTTTTTACATTGAATATGGTTAAGAAAAGGATTTGATGATTCTTTTATAAGGTTACAAAGAATGACTATTTTCAAAAGGTTTTCATGATCCTATACATGTCTTAAAATGGAAAAGTCTATTAATTTCCTTAATGCTTCTATTATATGTTCTCATGGATATTATAATGAAAATTATTTTCCACAAGTATAACATTTTAAATAAGAATTTTGTAATGAAGAATGATTATTTCCTCTTGAAATGTTATTAAAAGAACTTTCAAAATTATTTCCCATATATTATAACATCTATTAGTGTTACTCATGAATTTCTAGAGAAATGATTCAATGTTTCCATTTATATTATTTCATTTAATGGTTTATCTTCTGATAGAATTATGTAGGTGAAATATGATTCACTTTCATGATTTATATTCTTTAAAAACTATTTATTAGATGAAATAATTACAAAGCCTACATATATTTCCATAGGTTATGATTTGATTACATGTTTATGTCACCCATTTCATTTCATGGTCTATGATATTTTTGTTTATAATTATTTTTAACATGTACGTATGATTTCATTATGAAATGTGTGGGACCTATATCTACATCCAATGAATTGGGAAATGATATATATCAAATAAGATAGACTATGATGGTATCACTAGTGAACTATGACTACTATGTTGACTATGGGAGTGAATCTTGACTACCAAGACGGTATAAGAAGTAAAATCAAGCTACTATGATAGCTATGGAAGTGAACCATGTCAACCAAGATGTTATGGGGAGTGAACCCATATGACTAAGATCGTAATGAAAGTGATTCCATGGCTATTATAGATATCATATTAAATTCTATTGTGATTTCCATAAATTATGTTTTATTCTAATGTGATACTTCCATAGAATAAATTATTTATTTACCAATGATTTATTTCTTATGAATATTCAATATTCATTATATGATTCATGTTTATAATATTTGATATATAGGGTATGGTCTTCAAATGTTTTGATCATGTTCTCAAAGACTAATGCTCATATTTATACTTACATGTCTCCCTTGTTTACCATTACAGATTATTTGAGCTCACCCATTTTTTCCTAGGTTCTGAATATATGTATTATGTATGATGTGTCAAAAAGGGTGGAAATCAAGAAGAACCTAGTGGGGGATAATGTAGCTCACTTGTGTAATAGTGTTCATGACTTCATTTTTCCAAAGGCACTAGAATAATATGGTATTTGAGTGACTGTTTTTTTATATTGTGTTTAGTATTCCAAAAAGTGATGTAATGTCTATGTATATAAAGGATGGGTTGTGATATGAAATACGTAAGGATGATTATATATTGAGTCCTATATCACCGTAAAATTAATTGGCTATAGGTTTATATCTAATTTTATATTTAGTCTTGGAATTATTTGTTTATTAATAGTAGAATATTAATAACATGCTTTTTGATATTTTCATGTGTGGAAATAATGTGTTTTTTCACATATAGATTGGAATAATTATATTAATCATAAAGGGTTTGATATAGATTTTCTTATACCACATTCATAAGTCATTTATTTTTTAAAAAAATTCCAAGATGCATTTTGCTTTCATGATATGACATGAATTTATATTATGTATTATTTTTAAAATATTATACATTATTATGTCATGGTGTCACAAACTAACCATGGTCGAAAATAAAATATATAAATCAACAAAGGTTTGAGAATCATGAAATTAACGATTTTAAAATTAAAAAGGAAACTGCATGTGAATACCCAACATCAATGGATGGCCTAACCAAAGCTTTCAAACTCAAGAAGCATCATGCTAGCATGCACACACTACCACACATACAAACACACACACAAACACATATCCTTCACCCAATGCACATGTTCTCAATTACATAAAGGATCACACAAAAATATGTTATATATATTTATTAATATACATACCTAGGAATATTTGTGTGCTTCTTTGAAACTGATCGTAATTGCTAAAAATAAATCCCTGCGACTAAAAAACACAATGAATGAAGAAAATTAGAATAATACAAATAATGGAATCATGATAATATTAAAAAAACAATGAAATATTTATGAAAAGAAATGTTAAAAGAAAAACACTATTTTTAAATTACCATCTACATTTAAATTCACATCCATGTGTGCACTCAATGAACCCGTAGATGTTAGAAAATCCAATGAAACACATATATGGTATAATAAATCATCCATAAAACATTTTAAATAGTTACCAAATCCCTATAAAATAAATTACGTTATCTCACAATTAAAATATAAAAAAAATCAAAAAAAATCAGGAAATTCTTTCAAATGCATTTTACCAAAAACCACTATACCATAAAAACGAATTCAATCAGCTCACCAAGACTAAATCAAAATTTCAACCATGTTAACAAAACAAGAACACTGTAAAATGACACTAGAATTACTAATATTTATTTTAAATCATAATTATAATTTTAGAAAAAACCTTATGTGCATGTCTATTTAACAAATTTGAAAATAATCTTTAAAAAACCATTCCAACAATTCTTTTCAAAAATAAAAACTCCATTCAAAGCCTTATAAATATACCACAAAAATAAAAAAACAATATTATATTATTTAAAAAATCCACAAGTACCAATGGATGAATAAGTAATGAAAAATAATGGAAACACCTACCTCGGAGGTGTGAGAATGTGATATTCTTCATTGTAATGTAAATTAAGGACTCGAAGACTCATTACACACCCAAAAAACAAATAAAACAAATATTTTCATCAGACCTAAAATCTAGGGATCATACAAAGTAGAAACATCTACCCAAAAACCTAGAAATTGAGAGGATGATAGGGGAAGATGAGGACGATAACTCACCGAAAGAAACTGCAACAGTAGCCAAAGGGGGAAGGGGACGTACCGGCTGGGGGGATGTCACACAAGTGTAGGGCATTGTAGATAGGGGCACGTGATGGATCATGTTTTACAAGATAGGGGGATCGCTCACCGGGAGGGTCAGTAGGAGGAGGGGTATAATTGAGAGGGATGTGCTGGTGATCGGGGTTGTATATAAGGGTGGGTCACATAGGTTGTTCTGGGGGATATGGTGTGTCTCTTGGGAGAGGGGAGAAGGATATAGAGGGAACATAACCCGGGTTTCAAAAAAACTAAATAACCAATATAATAAAGTTATTAATACATTTATTAATAATATTGATAATAAAATAATGACAATAATAATAATATTATTTTTATTAACAATTTTTATAAGAGTATTATTATAATCCCCAACAGCAATAATATTAATATTACACTTAAAATAATAAATTTATTTTATTTTTTCATTTAATTTATTTATTTTAAATATCGGGAAACCCTAGGGTTCACTTGTAATTTGACATGCGGCTGAGCAAACCATACTCAATCCATTCGACCCGACACCTTCAACATAAAGTGCTGAGACACATGATGGTTGCATAGTTTAAGAATTTATGATCATGTCATTTACCACAATACATACCCTCTCGAGTACTGACTAGGGCACCACACAACTGCCACAAACAATTTGGCTAATAAGGCTACAAAATATATGATTCTATTCTTTTTTTAAATCAACTAACAAGAAAATGAATATTCAAAATAAAGACTAAAAGTTATTATGATAATTAATATAATTAATTACCAAGGTTGGGATTGTGACACATGGTCACCAGTTTTTGGATTAATGATATTATTTTAGAAATTTAATAACATTTATTATCACTTATTGATTGGTTTTTTGATTTGATATTGATATATCAGGTTTTATTATTATCACATATGGTCTTATGTTCTTATATTATGATATTTATCTTATCTATATATTCTTATTGAGGTTTACTATTTGATACATTGTGGTGAGTTTTCCATTATTGAGCCTCTAAATTCACTGATTTCTTATTTTTCCATTCCATAGTTTACGAATATGACAATGCATTGTTAGATTAATATAAATAAGTTATATAATATATTAATTATGATGAATTGTTTTCTAGTGTTGTAAAATAATATAATTTTTTATTTAATATCCAAGAAAATAAACCTTTTAATCCTTGGGTTGTGAAAATATTTTTTATATATATGATATAAATAATGAAATTAAATTATTATATAATTTATAATTATCATGTTTCACTTTGATAACTCTTCCAATAATATTTTAAAAAGGATAAGAAATTAATACTTTTATAGAAAAACTATTAAAAACCAAAAATTCCCAAAATAACATGAATTTTATTTATTATTTTTCAAAACCTAGTTATCTTATAAAGGAATCATGATGGAATGTAATTATTAGTATACTAGGGATGACTGATCGTACTTTATACATTAATAAAATAAATTTCTATTACTTTTGTAAAAGGTCAAAAATAACCAATACTAAATTTGTTATAAAGATTCTTTTTGTGGTCATTGTAATTAATGGAAAAAAGATGAGAAAGTTAAATTTATAAATATATTATAAATAAATAATAATATTTTTAGAACATAAAAAATAGCCGTTCATGGAAGAAAAATAATTTCTAGAAAAACGTTAAAATTGGATGTTTAAAAACAATGTCACACACCTCGAGTCTCGATTCATTTCATTTATATCATTACCCTCATGTTCAATGAAAATATATTATATTTATTCTTTATGAAGATCCTATTTATTCTAATTACATTTTAAATATTAATTTTATTTCTTATGTTACCATGTTTTCTTTATTTTTTAAAATGGTTATATTAATACAGGATGTTTTGAGGACATCCAGTTTATATGTTCATAATGACATTTTTAGTAATAATTTGGTCAATGGGATCATGGTTACCTAACCTCATGAAAATTAATGATGAAAATATTATTATATTTATACATTAAATATTGTTTTATAATGATCCATGAACGGTTTATGTGGAGAATAAAATACGACATATCATAGAGGCGGTGGATTACATGTACACATGTTCAACGTATGAATTATTATAGTTAGTGGAAAAAAAATAAAAATATTATATTTTACATATTCAGAATAATAATTATTTCATAAAATTTTTATTTTTTCATTAGAACATTAATTAGGAACAACCATGTGAGGAGATCATGAAAATAAAATTATGTTGCCTTAGAGAGGTGGTGTTCCATACATACACATGAGCGAAAAAATAATTATCCAATAGAAAGATAGTTTATAAAGGTTATTAATATATTTTACTTCTCAATTTATAAAAATTTCAAAAAAATTTATAAATTTATAAATGTAATTTTTAGAACCAAATTTTTAAAGTGGTGAGGGAAAATAAAACACATCAATTCATGGAGGGAGTTGTCCACACATACACAAATGTAATGTTTCAATTTCTAAAAGAATTGAAAATAGATAAAAAAGAGTAGATATATTAATATAATAACACATAATTTAATATAATATAGTAATTTCATTATTTTATATTTTTTGGTACAAACTTTATGGAGGTAGAAGAAGAACAAAACATAAAATAGGCCAGTTAGGGCCTCTAACTCCATATCAAATATCTTATTATGGATTATAAATTATTAAATCATGAATCATAATTTTAGAAGAAAATGACTTATAATATTTGGGGAGGATATTTGGGATGTTTTTTCTATAGGCATTGGCTGATAAAAGTGGCATAAAATATTTGTAGGGGTGATGAGTGTGGATTTCCTTTTATAAGTTAGGAAGAGGAAATCATGAAAATACTTTAAACTTTTAAATATAATATATGTATTTTTATGGTCTCATAAAACCAAATAGAAAAATTTAAGTGATAATATAGTATGAGGTAAAGATAAACACACTTAATAACAGTTATCCAAATTATATATATATTTTATGCATTATATTTTATTTTAATCCCCTATTAATCCATTTAATCTGTAGGAGGGTGATAACGTTTTTCCATGGTAACTATAAATTTGGACCAAAAATGGAAGTAACCACATTAATAAATTTAAAACCCTAAATTTAAAATATTAATTACATTTTTCATGATAAAAGTTTTATAAGTATAATAAATGGATTTCAATTAAGTACTCTAAATACAACAAAAAACAGTTTTTAGAAAAAATGTCATTTTAAAGATTAATGTTGATTTTATAACAAAATAATATATAAAAATAATTCCAATAGAATTATTTATATTATTTTTCACAAAATCGGTATTATTTCATGTTAATACGAATCAAAAAACAAAATTGTACTTTTAAATTTTAAAAATGAAACGAGTGTGTTTTTAAAAAATTTTATTTTCTATTATTCACTCAAAAATAATTATTTTTATAAAAATATCAAAACAATACCCAAGGATAATTTTTATGTTATAAACCCATGATAATATATTTTTATTATATTAAAACTCAAAAAATTTACAAATATATATTTTTAAATAAAATATTTAATTTCATGTAATACATTTCTTCCAGATTAGAACTATTTCATTTCCAATGGGAAAATCGAAAAAATATAGTAATATTTAAGAACGATCAATGTAATTTTATGAATATAAATAAGATATAAAATTGATTTATTATTAACATTACCTAGGTTATTACAATTTTCCATTATTATATAAATGTCAACCACAATGTTTTTTTGTTCATAAATAGTCAGGGGTATTTTCACCACATATAATTTTTTGTTCACATGTCGCTTCCCCAATCACTAGGTGTTTTCATAAATAATATATTATGTAAATTAAAATATTAAAAAACACTTTATCTTTAGTATTAAGATTATAAAATGGACATTTCACATATGTTTTATTCACCTATAATCATACAACATCATGGCTCAAAATAAGATGTTTATCAGAATTATACATCCTTATTAATGAAACATGAAACACATGATGTACTTGAGATTAAATAAAAGGTAATGGTACCAAATAATAACCAAATACAACTTTATCCAGAGAATTATTGAGTCTAATAATCAATATTCTCAACATCCATTTTTTTAAAAAATGGAGTAAACAAATCCGTGGATATGTTTTATAAAAAACATGGTCACCTACCATAAATGAAATATCATTCTTCTAGTTATCTATTAAAATATTTTCCAGATCTATTTTTCACTCATGTGTTTCTAATTTGTTTTACCTTTCCAACCATACCTTCTAACAAGTCTCATAACAAAACATTATTCCAACTATTTAAGTTTCAAAAAAATAAATTCTAGAACTACATTCCAAATAATGCCTCAAATGGTGTACTATATATACTATAATTAGAACTATTAGTATATGAAAATATTCATAATAATTGATTTTGATCCCAAATTCATTTATTTTTTTGGAAAATAATTGCATATCCTATTAATTTTTAATTTTATTCTTTGAGTTTCAATTAAATTTAGGATGAAAAGATTTATTGAAATATAATTCAATATCTATCAACTTATGAGATCCATTAAAAACATTTATTGTAAATATGGAATCATGATAATAAAATATATATATATTAGAACTCATTTTAACTTAAAAATATCTATATGATAAACTCTATAATGTTTATTTAAATTCATATTATCTTGAATTAGAAGAAAATTTAAAATTTTAAAAAAATGTTCAAAAATAAAAAAATTCATATTATTAAATTGATATAACTTTGGTAACCACACCATTAAATACAATTATACGTTTTCACATTTCTATTTTATCACTTGAAATGGATAAATTATCCTCTTCAGTATTAGTTATTCTGTTTTAACCAAATATCATGTAAAATGTTCCATTGTAAAATATTATATATCCATCTTTCCCCCCCCCCCAAAATATATTCTTATAGAATATTTACATATCATTGATAGTAACATGACTAGAAATAATATATTTATGAGCTTTAATTATTAAATATATTTTCAACTAGGTATTATTGTAAACATATAACCACCATCAAAAAAATAAAAAACCTTATTCATAAATATCAAACATTGTATATATACTGTTTTGAACAATATTAAACATTCATACAAAAACATTATATCACATCGTATTCCCCTTAATAATTTTCTTCAAAGATGACTGAATTGATAATTAATTACAAAAGGAAATAGTTTCTGTATACCAAATATATAGGGAAAAATTAGAAAAACCTTCAACTAAATGATCATGTTATAAACATGTCATAGTGAATGATTCATTATCTTTTCATCTCAAAAAATATTCCTTGTGATATTTACCTAGATGGTGGGGAATTGGGTAATAAAAAACCCTAATATTTTATATCCATATTATTTCCAAGATGTGTAACTCTTTTTGAGTGAATATACACTTTAAAAATTAATAATTGATATGTATTTCACATTTTTCCCTATATTGATATTTACATCAATTTTTTTAATGAAAAAACTACTATTACATGATAATGGTCATGTATAAGAATGTTTACTCGTTGGTTTTTAGTTAATGACATGTATACATGATAAAAAAACAATTCTTCATCAAGAAATAACTAAGGAAATTGGACTATACATCATTGTAAATAATAGAAATGTCATTTCAAGATGGAAAAGATAATTTTGTAGCATTAATAAATCCTAACTTAAATTATTATAAACATTATTCACATTCTATTTTATAAATAGTATTAACTCCTTTTCCATATAACATATATAGTGGGATAGATAAATAAGAACGGACATCAACAAAACATTAGTAGTAATATTATTATCCATATAAATTCAAAATCACCATTATATTTGTAAGTATTGACCACTCGATAACTACATTAGTCTTAAGAGAATCCACTATAATTCTATATGTAGAAGAAATATGTCTATGGATGGAAATCTATATTCACCAAAATTTATAATTACATCACATTGCATGAAACAAATTTTAATTTTAATGTTTCTACTACAATATTTAGTTGCTTCCCATAATCTGGTTAGATGTTATATTTTTCCAAAACATCATCAAAAAATTATACGATCATGGTTTTCCAAGGAGATATGAATCAACTAATTTTCAGATTAAATCACTTATTTTTTCTATGTGATACATTTAAATGTTTTAAGAAAGGTCATGGGAGTAAGCAAGTATTTTTTTGGAGCGTGTAGCTTTTTTTGATAACTAGTTTCATGTGAATGGAATGATAATGCTTAGTGATGACCATGATACTTGACCATGTGGACCAAATAGAAGACCTACAATTAGTTTAACTATACAAGGGTGGCCTTATCGATGTGAAGAACCTATAAAAAAATTATAGGATTATGTCACATGGTTGGCGCATGGGTTCTTATAATAATTAAATGGGGTAGATTTGTTGGATAATGGTAACGTAGGGGCTGTGTATGGTTTGATTAATATGTTCCCAACTGTGTGAGTGATGTTCCACCTTAGGTTGTGGGTGTGGATAGTGGTTTCATGGTTTGACCAAATGTGTTTCCAAAACCATGTGCCTTTTAAAAAGTGTTGAATTTCCATTTCCCCTATTAATTATTTAATTTATTAACAAAAATTTATTCTACCATTTCCCACATAATATTCACCCCCCTCATTTAGAGATCCATTATCCCTTCAGTTAGGATTTGGCCGTCTTCCCTCGTATTATGTTTAAATCAACAGCCATATATCACGTTGGAATCCCTTAAGTAATAATTTGACTCAATTACCTTACATTATTGATTTATCTCACCATCATTTTCATTATCTTTATATGATATAATATTCCCCTATTAGAGAGTTTTTCAACATCTTTAATTTCACTGATTATATCTCTAATTAGAGTTTGGTATTGTATGAGTAGTCAACTAACAACATAATGTATGTGATGTAGCCCTTTTTCACTAAATTTATTGTTGTCTAAATCACATTTTATTGTGATGTATGTTGTACCTTCTTCGTGACACCTATAAAAACTATAAAAAATTTAATTAAATATTTTGAATATGGATAGGTACCCCCATAGACCATTAATATTGTATTATTTTTTCTACCTCAACTAGTAACAAACTTTTTGACATTTTTATCATATACCCATGATACGTTATAAATTATTATGAGATTAAACCACATATTATGTTGGTATGTCTTCTTAATTGTGATTGAAAGCAAATAATTGATTAAATTAAAATATTAAAAGGGTCCAAATGAGAGGTGAATATAATAACCATGACACCTCAGTATTTTTTTAATTATAAAGTTCCATCATGTATATCATTATAATTGATTATAGTATATCATTGTTAATATAATGCTTTACTATAGTCACCACATGAATTACCCTTAATTTTTTTGAATTCCATAAGGGATACTTTCACTCATGTTGTTGTTTTCCTTGGATAGAGACACGAGATTCTGATGGATTTATTGATGACAATTCCAATTGAAATCGATGAATGTAATCTATATTATTTAAATATTATCAAATACCCATATTGTCAGAGTTTTGTCTATTTTTTTTAAAATAAAATTATTTCATTGGATTATTCTCCTTGGGTTCATCTTGATGTGACAGACCACCTATGATTTTCCATGGGATCCTTTTGAGTCACAGACCTGTGCTACCTAAGACATGATCTGATGGATCTCGTATAACTTTCTTATTGTTTGAACTACCCAGGGGTCACCAATATATAATTCACCCATTTAATAATAATTAAATTTCATGCAACTTGTGGAAACTTATAAGATTGTCATTATATAGGAGCATCATGGTTGTATACCTTGGGTCCCGAACATATAAAATTAATGAAAATTTAAAATAATCAATTTTATTTTTGAAATAGGTTAAAGAAGGAATTTTATGTTTCTAATTTTATATAGAATGGAAAAAAATAAGGTTTATATATTAATTTCCATTATTAATTTCACTTTAATAGTTCTCATTTTATATTCACAAACTGGATAGTTCTAGACACTAGTGGTTGTTATCTAATGAGTTTTACTCACAATTTTTTTAGGCCACTCAATGGTACCCGAATAGGTTTTATAGATGTAGGTAGGGAAAAATAAATGAACCTGAATATAGAATCATGATTCTAAGTACTAGGATATAGTACATGAGTTAAGGATAAAGGTTGTTGTCCTAATTCTTTTGGAGATAAAATGTATCGTGTTCAAATTTTTTATTGAAAATTCATTTTATATGTAATATATCATGTTTCCTTTGTACACCCATTTCTATATAGCATCATGAAATTGTTATTTTTTGTATTTTAATCTACTTGTATTTTGGCACTATTTTTTTATTTGGATGAATTATATTCCACTACTTCCTTATCAAATTTTCCATCTATCTATTTTTTCACTATTGTGTTACACTTTTATTTTGAGGGCACAATATCCCCACTATAATATTGATTAAAATTTCTAATAGTTTTCAACCTCTACTATATAGAGAATCATTATTTGGTGCATTCATCTCTCATTTTTAGTTCCTTATTAGTGAAAAAGACCTCGAACATCAAATGTGGTATCATAGCCTTGTTTTCCCTTATGTTTTTTTGGTTTTGTATGTATGAGATATGGTAATGTTATGATATAGTATTGATCATGTTTCTAGGGGTAAAAATCCCATGTATAGGGGTAATCCATGTTTCTTTGTATGGGAAATGATGTTCTAGATTTTTTAGGTTATAGTTGAATTAGTTCACCATTTGTGGATTCACATGATTTATTAATTTTATAATATTTGTGTTTTTAAACCTTTCCTAGTACATCTAACTGGTTTTTTAACATTTATAATTCTTATCAAGTAGAGATCTAATGTCCAAGTATTTTTCATCACGCTATTATTTTATGGAGGGAATTTACTTTTTCATGGTTTTTGTTCCTTGACGGTTATCTTTGTAATAGGACTAATGTTTCATAAAAGAAAAAGGAAAAATAGTTGGTTATATTATGTTAATATATTAAATTATATGGTGCTTTCCCACATTTCTGGATAGTGGAATTGCAATTAACGATATAATTAAATGTTCAAAAGAATTAATTATTTATTTATTAGGTGAAATGTTATTTCTTTATTATTAAATGAATTATAATTATAATATATTTAAATTGTTCATTTATAAATTTAAAATGATAATCCATACAATCAAATCATCTAATATGGGTTCTTAAAAACTCATACCAGATGTAAAAAACCTTGGTTGGTTTTATTTGATGCACTGATTATAAATTATATAGAATATTACTTTATAACATGTGAATAATATCTCATCTTACTAGACCTGGATACATATATATAAAACTGGTGAATTATAACTCATTACCAAAATTATTTCCTATAAATGGGTATTATAATTAAAATATGTAGATCAATTTCCACTATAATATTCAATTAAAACTCCATATGACATGCACTTTGTTATATGATATGATATATTAAACCAAAATAATTCTTATATAGTTGGTGTTGGGAGTGTATCTTTTATACCATCATAATTATCTATGTTAACTATACCTACCATTAGAAGTATGAATAAGTTTATTGAGACATATATAAGAATTAATTTTTACATTTCCAATTATATTATCTAAAATTGTTTTTTTTCTTAATCTCATGTTGATGCCTATGTCTGGAATTATTGATATATTCTACCATGCTAAACATTGGATGAATACAATATGGGGGTTGAAGAACATAATTTTATAGTAGTTTGGAATAACTCACTAAAATATAAAACTATGGAAAACTATATTATTCTTATTTTGGGCATCAATTCCCAACTTCGAGGGAATTTATTATAGTTAATACAGTCATACCAGTAATCTATATAACCTAATTTCACTATAATAGAACTAGTGAGAGACTTTCAGTAGTAGAAATATCCTACCATTTAAGTCTAAGGTGTTCCCTTTTATATTAGGTCAGGGATATAGACCATGAAATATATCATAAAGAACTAAGAGGCCCCTACAAAGATATGTGTAAATAAATAAACTTATAAAAATAGAAGGTCTACCAAATGATGGTTCAATATTGTGACCCAAGATTATCAGCCTCTAGTTATGGTTTAGAGGTATTTCAATACATCTGTAAAGGAATATTTATTTCTTATTATTTTAGTAAAGAACCATGTAATGATTTTATGCACTGGGATCATAAAACACTATCTGTTATGGACTTGTTTGTTAATTTTATCGAGAATAAGTATATTGATCATGATATCCTTATTGATATGTTTTCCAAGGATAGGGTATTTGAGGATGGTATCATGTATTTAATACCATTCAAAGTAAATGGGTTTTATATGATTACTAACACTAAGATTGTAAACCATACCCTCATCTTAGAGCATAACCATTGGTAAGATAAATGTGTGGGAAAATAGTTCTTTACCATAATTGGGTAGCATTTTTTATTGTGGAATGAAACATAATTTTTAACCTCATAATGAATTAAACGGTATTTAGAGTCTGTTCTGGGGTATCCATGTGATATGTTACCAATGTGGCAGGCTAAGACACATGAAAAACCAATGTAGTTAGGACTTAGATTAGTGTTAAGCCTATAGAAATATAATCTATATTGAGTTGTTTTATAAGTCCATTCCTCTCATGAATTGTTAGAGATGATCTACATTGAATCTTGGTTCTATAGTAGGATAAATAGCATCATATCCAAAATAAAGATATGGGTTTTTCTATTTTATCTATTCAAGGAGGAAATGGGTTCTTGGAATCTATAACTATGATATAAATGGCTAACTCCTTGTACATGTTCAGTTTAGTCAGGTTGTTGGTCAGGGCCACACATCATTCTAGTTATATGCAATATAGAATGACCTTGAGGGGAATATTTATATCCCATATATAGTTAGATATATAAATATATTATCCTCCACTTTAGTATCATCTTTATTTGACATATGAATATCAATATAAATTATATATATTTTTGTCATGGAAAAATTAGGATTAAAATTCTGTTTTTATTTATACTGATGAATCATGATGCACTGTTGGAAGTTTTATAAGGTATTTCATGAAAATTTATGAAATTAAACATTATTTTTGAATGATAAAATTTCTTTATGTCGCCTTTTCATCCTTCAGATGGTGATCTTTTTTATCCTATATTTGATGGATTGGTTGGTTCACTATCCGACCAATATTGACTTTTATCATTGGATAATGTATATTTTATCCCCATTGGGTGATATGTATGTTCAATAAGTTGAATGGGATGTCCAATAAACTTAATCTTTTCTTGAGTGTTATGTGTTTGGTGTAGTGATATCCTAGATTGGAAATATTTTTCTATGTGATGAGGGGAAATAGTAGATAGATTTCCCCCACGTGGTAGATTGTTTAACAAATTTCTCCCCATGAATATTCTCAGTTACCACTTAAGAGATTAGTGAGGGCTTTTTTATGGTCTTTTTAGGAGTGGAACCCATAATATTCCTCTATGTAGGGTGACACATATTGATTTTCAAGAACTCAAAATTTAGATAGATTACCTGGAAGCAAAACAGTTTATCCAATATACTACTACTCCCTGGGGTACACCTATTATATCCACCATGTGGTTGAACATAACCCTTAGTATTTCTGTGGATTACTGATGGTTCTATTAGCTATGGTTAACAACTATTACCCATTACATCTTATAGAATTCTTACTTGACGAACTCTAAGTTGTGTGGGTCTTCTCAATGACTGATTTGTGTTCGGTGAGGCAGTACGTCAAATTTAGGCACATAGATATAATATTTACTACTTTCTAAAATAGGTATGTCCTATATGAGTCTTTGAAAATTTTATTTGTTCTTATGAATTTCACCAATAGTTTTTATGGACGTTATGAATAAGGTTTTTACACCAATAGTTGAATAATATTGGTGTCATTTTTAGGGATGAAATATAACTATATTCATATACCTAACATAAACCTAGAAAACAAATTGAAATTATTGTTAATACACTGATAGAGAACCACATATATGCTACGAACACAACATTAATCTATTGGAATGATATTGTTCACTTCATGGGTCACATCATATGAAAATATTTTAAATCTAGAGTTCTTGAAAAGTTAATTTTTATTTCTTATCCGGATTATAAAAATAACAACCAATACATATAGAGTTTATTTAGGCTTGAACTATATTATTAGAAAATTAATTTTGGATGTTTCATTTTTTCTAGTACATATCATAGTATTGGTCATGAATTGTATTAAATTGTCATGGTATTATGAATGTAAAAATTTCCTTTTAGAGAGAAATGTAATATTTACCTTTATCACTAATCTTGATCTTACATTAACCTAATAGAGTTCATAGATTAAATTTTGATGATTCAAGTGTTAGATTGGGATATGTTTTGACGCAAGGGGATTGAGTCGGGGAATATATGCCTTGTCTATTAAGTCCTAAGGCACATAATTACCCAAAAAATGATATGGATAACCCCTTTAGGGTTCATTGATGGTTTTTAGAGGCATTAATTTTTGGGATATAAGATAGATATACACATGGTTAATAAATGAATCAAATACATATTCAATCCAATTTATTTAAATCTCATATATTAGAAAAATGTTTAATACCTAAAGAAATTTTATATTGGAATTCTTATATAGAAAGGAAATGAAATACAATGACTCATTATATGTTTATGGAGACTATTAAAATTATTTATGAGGAATTTAGTGGTGAATGATAGTTTATGGTACTCCTTTGTGAGATGCATCTAGAGATTCAAGATCACCATGAAAATTATTTAATTATAACATTATCTGTGAATTATTCACATTAGGATAGACTAACGATGAAATGGTTATTATATTTCATAGGATTGGACCTAGTGGAATGTGTTTTATGTGATGACTCACTACCTGGTTGGGTCATTTTTTGTGGATGAGATACTATGTATTGATAGAATGATATGTTTTCAAAAAGATGTGTGATTTGAGTTGATGTGAGAATATCTTGTCTATGTATGGTTATTAAGTCCTAATATTAACAAGATGTTTTGTGAAATACACCTTCATAATTTCTAGAAGGGGATGATAAAGGAAATATCTAGTTTTTGACTCAATGTTACACCTATTAGCTGATGAAGGTGGAGAAATAGTGAACTATTTTCTGGTTGTAGTTGTTACCTATCCCAAAGTGAAAATGTAATGATACCAAAACTGATTTTTTGATGGGTCTTCTAACATCATATCAATGTTGTGATGTGGTATGGGTGATCCTTAAAAGGTTGAAAAAGGTCACCAACTTTATGACTTTTAAGAGATAATATGAATTTATTATTTTGGGAGGTTCTCCATCTATGATATTATAAACCTCCAAAATGTTCTACATACGATCGTATTATACAATTATGCTCAGTTTATTTTGTGGTTGGTGTAGGTTTTCAGAAGGTTCATGATTTATAAGTTCTTATTAGTACATACCACCAATCCAAAAACAATAATAATCCCAAGAATATGAATTAGGTATTAGATAATATTAATTGATAACGTGTCATTGATTTTGAATGATATTGGGTGAACCACATACCAATAACTGATTTATCTAATAATAGAATCTTTCATGAAATTATATAGATGAATTATTATGATTCACTATATGGTAGGTCAGTCCATTCACCCATACATTGGTCAGAGTCAAGGGATGGAGCACTACTAGGACCACAAATTTTTATGGAGACATTAAAGTATGAAAAAGTTATAAAAAACTATATGGATACTGCTCAGTCTAGGAAAAGGGCATATGTTGATCATCATCGCTAACCTATAGAATTCAGGGTGGTAGATTGGGTGTTTATTCATTATTTCCCTAGCCTATAGAATTTATAGATTAGGTGAAAAGTACTGTTTTATCCTTGATTCATTATACACTTTGAGATCTATGGATGTGTTAGACTAGTGGATAATAAAATATATCATCATAAAATATATAATGCTATGTATAATGTGATTCAAATTTCTTAGTTATATATTTATTATTCAGACCAATCTCATTTCTATTATCATGATAAGGTTTTTTTGGATATCAATTTTACTTTTGAGGAGTATCTTATGTGAATCATGAATCACTGAAAAAAGGATCTCCATGGTTGGTTAGTTTTTCTAGTTCAGGTTCTATGATACAAACACTATGTATAGGATAATACATGGGAGTAAGAATTCGATATACATGATCAATGGCTAGAGTTATTCTAATATAATTCCCAACCAACAACACAGAATGTCCGAGGGTGCGTTATTTTATGGTGGGGAGGTTGTATGAGCCTTGTTTTTCATATAGTATAAAACCATTTAATTATTAGTTTATATTTTATCCATTTGAGAATTCAGATATTATTAATAAATTGTTCGGGTGTGTTCATCATTTTTTAAGAGCCTTAATCTCATGTTTTTTGAAAACCATATTGAGGGGCATAATTGGGGCATAGTTAGTGCTTACCATGTCACTAAACCACATGACTGAATTAGGATGTGAACAGATAGTTTTACCATGAATATAAGACAACATGGCCATGAGAAAAATGTAAAAAACTATAATTTTCTATCACAATATTACTTCTTTTTTCCCCCTAATTGTGTTTCTAAATGTCTGAGGGGGTTGAGTTATTATATAATTATCACACACTGTCAGTTCATAATATGACTAACCATACTCCCAATGATGTGTGTACCTGTGTGTGGGTGTGTGTGTGGGGGAAGGGGGGGCAGGGTTTACCTTATATAGTTTGTGTGTACAATTGGTTTATGTATTGATAAACCATGTGGAAGGAAAATTTTCCCTTAAAAAATAATGGCTGTGTACAATTCCTTTTATCTACTAATTTCTGTTAATATCTAACCCTCCATTATTCTCCCTTTTTATATAGAATTTTCTCTCCCATTGAGATCTCTCTTATCCCTCAATAATAGAATTGATCCTCCTCCATCATATGAAATCCAATTTAAGAAGAATTATTAAAATTTGATTTCCCTAAATAATCATTTAATTGTATTACCATCCTTTCACTATTTGTCTTTCCAAGTTATATTCTATCATTTTTCTAGATAATATGGCTGATCATATAGTCATTTGTTTGTTTCTTACTTTTCAATTATTCTAACCTAGGATAGAAGCCAAAAATATATGAATAATTTACCATCATCATATTGTAGGTGGTATATCTATTTTATATAAATTTAATGATCTCTATATCATGTTTTGTTGTGCTACATGTGGGACCAACCACATGATTCCTCCTAAATGTGAAATTACTTAAATTAAATGTTTTTAATGTAAAAATATAATCTTATACACCACTTATATTATCGATGGTAGTCATACTCAATTATTACAACCCCTTTGGGTGTGTTTATCATATTCCATTTACACATTATAAACTCATGTGAGGCCAATACACAGCTTATGTGGGTTTGGAATGTTTATTATGGTGATGTCAATTAATTGAATAAAATAAATTGAAAAATGGGTTTAAATGAGTGGTTAATTCCATGACCATGTCACCTCACTCTTTTTTTATTTACATGTTTTATCATTATTAGATTTATTATTGAGGAAACATGATTTTTTATCAAATAATTATATGCTATAGTCAAGTACTAGTATTTCCTTTAATAGATATGCATTCCATCTGTGAAAAAATTAATCACATTTTGGTTTTCCTTAGTTGTAATCAAATTCAACCAACCAAATAATTAATGTGTGTACCAAGTGAAATACAACCCTTAGATTTCGTGTCTATCATAGACTATGAATAAATCGTCATGGAACCATGGGTTTTAGATATTTTTAGAAATTAAAATGAATACATTTGATGATCCATGTAGTAATTAGATTGATGTTATAGAAAACATTGTATTATTTCTTGGTCTCCATTCAAGTATCATACTTAAGATACCAAGGTCTTGATCCTAGTTCTTGAGTAGAACATTCCTGTTAGGGTGATCTTCCAAGGGTAAACCCTTGTTAACCATACTCGACATATAAAACCTAGATGTCATAATAATTTTGTAACCATATATTATTATCATTATATATGGATGTCTTGGACGTATTCTTCATCAATAAACATTATAATAATGAATATAAATGTACAATTCCTCTATCCCTTTCCAACACATGCCAACATATTTCATTTCAGACTAAAATTCCATAGGGAATGCAGATTGAGACAGTTTATTTATTTATTAAATTTATTTATTTTACATCAAAAATGGTTATTTTATATTCATATTCTAGAAAATTCTAGAAAATATTTTTTGTGGCCTAAAGATATTAACTCACACCCTATTAGGGTCCCAAATTGGTACCTAGAATGACTTCATTGATGCATGTAGTGAAAAAGTTAATTTCCCAACTATGGTTTGTGGATTAAATTTACTATGGTGGAGTACGAGATAAGATTTATAGGATTGTATTCATAATGCTATAGTAGATATATTTTTTCCATTTTATATATTTTAATATCATGCACATGCCGTTATTATTATTACCATGTTTCCCTTGTACCCCATATTTTTTTATAGAACCAAAAAAACACTATTTTTGTATATGTTGCATAACCTATATTTTTTTACTTCATTATGTTTTTCCAATATTTAATTTTTTTTTCATTGATGTGTTCTACTCATATTACAATTGTAAAGTCACCGCAGTGTACCATTGTAGACCATCACTACTATTCAGTAGTTAATGGTTTATATGGAGGAATGCTAATGAAAATATGTCTTTATGGTTTTATTACTTATTAGTTATATATAAATAGTATGTTACTACAAACTATATTTTTAAATAAATATTAATTAAAACCGTTATTCACTAGATTTACAAATACATATAGTATATTTTTTAACCTAGTATGTGTAATAAATATCTTATAATGGCCATATATAGTCTCAAATTCCATCATTAAAATGTCATCTTTGATCATCGTTAGTTGATGGTTCCTAGACCTATGATTAATCTTACAAAAATATCATTTCTCCCTACAGATGTGTAATGAAGTCATTGATTTGAATAAATGTACACTTTATGTTGATAATATTTTTATTCAGTTCTCTATTTTGTATCTCCATATTTTTTCAGGTACATCCCACTTTATGTTTTCTCATTTGAGCACTGTTGATGAGTCTATTTGTAGATACAAAGTCTTTTTAGTCGAAATGACCTAAATTTCTGAGGATTTATGTTTCTTTTAATTAACGAACCCAAAGTGTAAATATGATAAATGGGTATATGAGGTGTTTTTAGGTTTTTAATAGATTTGGTACATTTTTGGTAATCTCAATAGGAAACAGGATAAAGGATGACTATTGAGAAATATCAAACTGTGATATTTTTTTACACAATGTGTAACTATTTGAAGGAAAAAACCATTATCATGGTTCATGAAATTAAATTAATACACACCATGAAGGAATTACATGTCGTGTAATGTTCAAAAAGTGTTAAAAATTTATCGAGGTGAAGAGGTTCTTGCAGACCCCTTTAAAATGTAATACATGATGTGTAAATGGATTTCCCAATCATGTATTTGATCACATGTAATTGGTTTTGGTTTGGTTTTCCCTTCTCTAATTTTTTTCTCCAACCTTTGTACTGTAATCTCTTGAGAGTGAGAATTTTTATGGTTTTCTAGATTTATTATGATATAGGAACCTTCTTGAAATCATATATACCTTCCTCATTTTTATTCACTATAAGAGTCGTTGTTTGAGCGTTAGCTAATGGTAGGGGAAAAAATCTAACCATATGGTTTAATTTTTACCATTAATGTGAAATATGGATAGTGTTACACCATATCCTGTCTTGAGTTAATAAAATAATGTTTTGGATTATTTCTTGCAGAACTATTGGAAACAATTGGTTTGACCTTGATTTGGGATACTGGTTGGGTGAGAGAACCATTGATAAAAAAGAATTAATGAACGGATTAATGTGTGTATAACAAGGCATGGAATTTGGGTTTTTGGTTGATTTAGATTCACCACGGATTGACCTAATTATTGATGTTAAAGTATCTTTGTTAGTTTATAACTCGATTATTATTGAAATAAATAAAAGGAACATAAATGGTAATTTTCATAATTAACCATTGATCCTTACTATGTGATATTGGGATATATTTTTTTGATATGACATATGTTCTGTTTTCTATGTTGTAATGAATATAAGGGGAAGTGGACCAATTTTAATGATGTAATCATTATATGGGGCATTTTCCATGATTACATACTAAAATAGTTTTATTCCAAAATATGCCTTGAGAAATTTTATAATGATTATATAGTGGGCTATGCCGAGTGATATGTAATGAAATGCATATATACTAGGATGTGCCTTGATATATACTAAAATGATTATATAATGGGATAATCCTTTACATATGTTGGAATTATTTTATTCTAATATCAACCCTGATTAAATACTAAAATGGTCATATATCACATTTTTACCTAGATTCGATTTATTTATACCTTGTTTACATGTTTAGGGTTCGCAGCATTGTGAAACAATATCAGAGACATTCATTTATGGTGAAGTGGTAGGATATAAATTATAATGGTAATATGGTTTTGGTTTTCATGGTTGTGAAAGAAGTTCTGTGATTTTCTTAATTGGTTCCATATTAAGATTTTGTGGTATTAATGTATTTTTTTAAAAATTTCATATAACACTATATTCCTTATTGAATTCACTTATTTTTATGATGGTTATGTTTAGACATGGTGGAGTAAACCTACTATGTAATAATCACACTCTATTCTGGTTTACAAATGTTACTCATGAGAATTATATGAAGGGATATTTGGAGAATGGAAAAGGACCTTTTAGTTTATTGTTTTATTTCTGGATAGGATATAGTTTGATGATGGGACCAACATTGGGTTTGGGACTGGGAACATATAAATAATTACTTTTCCCTCTAATTATTTTAATTATAATACATATATACTGAAATTTAGTTATATTCCAACATGACATTACATTTTTACAATATTATTTTATATGGGTTTCTAATAGTTTTTTGTTTTTTAACTTTATTATATCATTTTTATTATTTATTTAAAATGATATTTATCTATTAATTTTATATGACTATTATTTAATGTTGTAACTTAATAAAAGGGGTTTTAGTCTCCCAATATACATAGCAGACTTTTTTCTAGTTGATTTCCTTTGACATCGGGGGAGGAGATCTTGAGATCTCATAACCAAACACTGTTAGTGAGGTGAGAGAGTGCCAGGTCAAGGGATATTAAGAAGTGGCAACAAAGAAGGTTTCTTTTCTATTTCACTATAATTTGGGAAATTTTAAAAACATACTAGGATGTTGTGGGACTTGGTAATGAGTTTTTGTATTGGTGTAGCTAACCCATCTATTGGGAAAATCAAAGTGCACTTCGGTGGATTGTTGTATATACTATTTGTTGTAATATTTGAGGTTATATCACCCCAATTTAATAAAATGTTACGAGAGTTTATTAATTCATGATGATATTAATTCATTAGATATATACTCATTTCTCGATAAAGAATGAGATTAGTATTTATGCATTATTATAGGCACATTGGGATATATATTAACATGAATTGTTTTTGTTGGGACATATTCGTTCTATGTGATATATACATATCTAGTTGAGCTATAATACAAGATACCTATTACATCAGATAAACTAAATGAAAAATTGAACTGTTAAATCATTCAAAAGAAATAGAAATCAATTTTTAGAGAGACAATGAGTTTCTTTTTATCTATTTTAGTCATCAATTGTGGATGGATTTCAATACAGACATTGTATTAAAGAGAGTGTTTTTAATGTAATGAAATTACCTCCAAATCATCTTAATGTTGAGCTTCAGGAGTGTAGAAATTAGAATTTAGCTAATCCAAATCTTTTAATAGCTCATGAGGATTCGATGGATGATCTGCTTCATGAATGCTTCCTAAGGATCATGCGATCAATGGAAAAGGACACTATTAACATTGTTCCTTGGATGACTGAGCTAACATGATAGTTTTAGCTACATCATGAAGATAAGTTCATAGGTGATGGTGGCCCCATGAAATTAAGTTTTAGATCTATTATTTTGAGATGATCTTCATGGATATTGAGACACCCAAAGAGAAGAGGGTGAAACTTTGTGTATATATTCTTGGTGGACCAGATAATCATTGTTGGGAAATTCTGGAGTAGGCATGGAATCTAGAGGATCTATCCTATAATATCTTGAAGAGAAAGGTCTTAATCCAGTTCTATCCTAGGACCTTGAGGAATGAGATGTCTTGTGAGTTCATTCAACTGACACATGAGGTAATTCTAGTGCTTGACTATGTTCAATTTTTCACTAACCTTCAATGATTTTTCCTATCTTTTCAAGATGATGAATTCTCTAGGATGATATTATTAAATCACTGTATTTTCATTGATAGTAGTTTACAGGTGAAATTTTACAGAAAAGTGGTTTTTAGGATGTGAGGAATCAAGAAGTCATCATGAAATGAAATCTGAGAGAGAGGTATTGTGTACCTTCCTAACTATTTCACCTAGGAAAACTATGAACTCTTCATATACATTAATAATGTGTTGTTACGATCATTCTTATTGAGGATAAAATGGTTAGAGCAGTCAAGGATGTTGGAATCCATCTTAGGACAACGTTCTATTGTAGTGATACACATGTGGAGAAATGGGCCAAAAATATTCACAGTGTCTTCATAATGATTTTGATTATTTTTTTCATAGAAATTATTGGGCCATCTATAATGGTTTTAGAGGGGAATTCCATAGTATAGTTGTGGTATGGGAACATAAATATACCAGATTCTAACTAGGACTAAGCTACAACTTAGTATATAGTTATCCAGATTTCCATATGACATTATTGTGAGGGTAGACAATATGGTCCCCTCAGGAAGTAACAAATTTAAAATTCCAAGGGTATACCTCACGGGAGTCTGGACGGATCTTATGGTTGGGGAGTTTGTTAATATTACAATATAGAGATTACTCTAACTAGTGTGGATGATTGACCGTCTAATGTCAGAGGATGGATTCTTGTATCATCTACCCTTTTTAATGTTCTTAATTGATAAAGGAGATTAAAATTTTTTTTATGTGATTTTTTTAATGGGATTTGGATAACTTGTGAAAATAGTAGATAATGTTTTGACCATCAACACATTGTAGGGTGTTTGTTTAGAGAAAAACAAACATTTCATGGTGTGTTCACTAGATAATGGTTGTCACCATTTATTTTTTGAATCATTCATGATGGATGTTACCGAAATAAATTTTATTATTTTTATGGATTGGTTAGTTATTTACCATGTTGATATTGACTATTACCAGATGATATTTTCATCACTATCTCCATCAAGAGGAGGCGATTCTCACAAGGGTGAGTGAGATCTTCATGTTGGTTATGTAGGGAGAATGTAGTGAAGATTATATGTCATCATGTCTTTAAATGTTTGTATTTCTCTAAATGATGGTGGAATGAAATAATATTATTTCATTCTAGTGGTATGAAATTTTAATGAATTATTTCTTGATGAGTTTTATGGATTATCACCCAAGTGAGAGATCACATTTATGGTCGAGTTGGTGATGGGAGTGGAGATAATTTCCATCATTCCTTATAGAATGGATGGAGTAGAGCTTGAAGAGTTGAATATTCTATTTGATGATCTTGAATAAAAGGGTTTTATATGGAATAGTATATCTAATTGGGGCTCTTCAATTCTCTTTTATATTAAGGATAATTTCACATTGAGCATATATGTGTATTAATATAAGTATTATGGGACATTTCACTTATATATAGATTATCATATATTTCATTCCTTTTTTCTGTAATTTGCGGTTGTTTATTTTGATGATATCTTAGTATACTCCTATTTAGTTAATTATCATTCCAAACATCTTGAAAACATCTAGAGTGCATTGTGAGTAGAAGAAAATTAAACCAAGATAACCAAATTTTACTTCTGGATTGATAAAGTCCACTTTTTTGGGTCATGTCACCTTAGAGGAAGGAGTGAGAGTGGACCCAGTGAATGTTACTTCCATGGAATCTTAGGAGTATCCCATGAATGTGTCTAAAATTTCAAGATTTCAAGGTTTAGAAGGATATTAATATCCATTTATATAGGTCCTGTCACATCTTAAAAAACTACTATTATGTCTAACAAAAAGACGTGGCTGATTTTTATAGGGTAAAATTATTATGAGATTGATTTTCAAGATCATGAATGATGGAATACTTCGGCAACCATCATCACTTTATCTATGCTAGGTAAATTTTATACTATGTTATGTGATTCACCTAGAGTTGGACATGGAGGACTTCTAATCATATAGGGTTTATTGGTTTCATATAGAACTATAAATATGAGAAAACCTGATATTAATTATCCTACTAATGATTTAGAGTTAGATACTATATTACATGTTTTGATATATTGAGGGAATTATTCCATGAGACAGTGGTCTTTATAATACATAGATCACAAGTTCCTCACATAATTATTCTATTCTCTGGACCTAAAACATTGATAGTGGATGTGTGAAATGTATCTAAATTGTTTCAACTTTATATTGGGTTATTTAATGAGAAATAAAATTGTCATTGAGGATATGTTGAGATGAAATTTACATGAATAGAAAGTACTGAACTATTACATTGAGTGGAGGGTGATGGACCTCCTTACATAAATGAATCTAGATGTTTAGGAGACCCATGTCTGTGTAGATCTATAATAGAAATCAGTTATACATTTTCTTTGGATCGTATTGAAAACATTTAGTTTTACAAATTGAAGGGATAAATTTTGAGAGATTACATATATGGTTGGTGACTTAAGTATGGTATCTATGATGTGGAGATTCTCTAATATTCCCTGGAAATGTAAAAGTTAAAATTTATATGTTCAAGGAGACGTTAAGAGAGTTTACTTTTTCTAGATGGGTGGTACATCCCAATTTAACACATATATGTTGTGATCTTAATATAAGAAAATGGTGGTCATTAATGAATAATGAAGTGGAATTCTTTGTTGTATGATGTTTCACTTCTCACTGGGTTAAATAAGAGCATTAGAGGACATGTGGGATTTTGTAGCCATTTTCATTTCCTAAGTAAAAATGGGATGTTGTTGGTATGGATTTTTTGATAGTATTTCCCAGGACAAATATTATTAATGACTATGTATGGGTTATTATGGAATGAATGATGAATATTTCTCCCTTTTTTCTTATCAGGTAGACCTTAATAGTTGATTATTTGGGTAGACATTATGTGAATGAGATAGTTCTATTGAATGATGTTCGACAGAGTTTCATTTTGGGAAGATATCATCATTTATCATCTTATTTTAATAATTATCTTCAGAAGGATTTGTGATCTAGAGTTATATTGAGCAGAAACTCTCATCCTATGTCAGAATATTAATATGATAGGATTATTCATGTTTTTGTGGAAATGTTATCATCCTTTATTTGGATTTTTTAGGTTTATGGGAATAGTGTGTGTAGCGCATGGTGTTTTTATATAATAAAAACTTCGAGAAATGTATCAAAAAAGAAAAATTAGAGGCTTTGTAAGACAGGACATGAAGTTTTCATCTTTATTGGGTAAAGTTAGTTGAGTCGGTGATTAATGGGCTTAGTATCATATAAAAGACATGACTAAAGGTTTCGTTGATAAGGAAGTGGTTTTTTACCACACAGAGCCAGATGAAATCCTACACATACCATCGATGATGATCTCTAAATATCATGGTTATTCATCATGTTTCAATTTGAGTGCCTTTTAAAAAGTGGTAGCACCTTTTAAGAAACATGTAGTCCTATAACATTGGGTTTTCATGCCATTTTAGATAGTGTATATAGTCATAGTAGTGAAATACTTATTAGCCCTTCCAATTTACGGTAGTTCCATGCATGTTTTGATTCATGTTTCATAACATCAAAGATATTGTTCGTACGCTTATCATGTGATATAAATGGAAGATTTCAATATTATTGATATAAGTACTTTGAGGAAAATCTAAGAATGATAACAGAATAATTGAAAATTATCTAATGGCTAATATGATTCCTTTGGTTCATGTGTGTTGGATACATTGGTGAGTTTTGTAGAAGACTTGGTAGATGGACTGGGATACGAGATCATAGTGGCTTTACATTATCACTAGTACCCAACATATATTCTTGGATCATCTTGGGTAAGAGATAAAATATAGTGGTGATGTTGTAAGATCCTATTTTTTCCTTGAATATCCATCGTTGAGTTTTTCATTTGAGCATTGTGGTTGAGTATTGTTCAAATATGGAGAACCTTTGTTGTTGAAATGACATAATTCTTGGGATGTATATTTTTTTTTAAGTAATGAAGTCTAGTTACAACAATTATAAATGGGTTAATGAGGGTTTTTCATTATATAAAATACTTTGGTTGAATTTTATGTTCATTCCCTTAGAAAAAAGATGAATGGTGACTTTAAAGAAATTAAACACCATATAACTAAGTTAAATGTTGTGTAACTACTTCTAGGATCACATATTGATCCTTGTTCATTATGTGAAATAAATACCCACCGTGAAGGTATTACACGTCGTGTAATGTTTTGGATGTGTTAGAAATCATAGAAGTTGAATCCATTTTTGGAATATCCCACTAAAATAAAATACAAAATGTGTAACAAGATTACACCCTATTTAATTTCATAAGATGAAATTTTTATGGTTCTATGTGGATTTTTTTTCTCATTCTTTTTTGGAGCCTCTTATTGGTAAATTTAGGGAAGCTTTCAAGACATTTTGGTGATCCTCTCTTGATTCCGGATGTCCCAGTCACATATATAACCCATTTTAAATGATTTTAGTTTAGTTTTCCCTCCTCTCCCTTTGTTCTCCTGCTGTTTCATTTTAATCTATTGATTGTGAGTGTTATTGGGTTTTAGGTTGATTGGTTATTGTTTAGGAATTGTCTTACGATAATACACACCTTTTTTCTCATTAGAGATCACCAATTTATGCATTTTATGATCATTAGTTAGAGGTAGCGGGACTAAAAATTAACCATAGGGTTTGAAGTTTACATGTAATTGAAAAATTGAAATTTTACGCCCAGATTGGAAACCAAAAAAATTAAATAATGAATTTTATTATTCAGTAGAGCCCTTTTGGATCAAAATGGTTTTACATGTCTTATGTACACAGTTCAAGTGATAGAATGATTAATTACCAATGAATTTATTAAAATATTAATGTTTGTTTAGAATTAAATATATGTTGGGTATTTACATGATATAGATTAATATTTTTTTCATCTGATTTGTTGTTTTTTGGTATATGTCCAAGGATAAATGAAATGATTAATTAAAAGAAAATGGAAATTTTTAAAATTACCCTTTTATCCTTACGATGTGATCTTGTGATATCATTTTTTATTTAAATATATTGTTTTTAATATTCTTTAATGGTTATATAGGGTATTGGTGTAGTATGATTATTATTATGGTTATAAGGGGTGTTGTCCCTGTTTTTAAACTGAAATGTTTATATACTGGGCTAATTCTTGATACATGATGAAATAAACATATAGCGTCTATTCTTAGTGAAACATGGTAATATGGTTCTATAACAGTCATATATATACGACATTTTGAAATTATTATATACTGGGCTCTGCACTAACACATGATAACACACTTATATAACACACTCGGACCAGATAAAATGATAAAAATGTTGATATAGAGGGTTTGACCAAGATTTTTGTGATGTATACCATGGTTATAAGGTTATGGTTGGAATGGTTATCAAGACTTGCATAGAGATATTTCGACATAGTGCTGAGGGACATTATGTTTTATCATGGTTATATGGATTTTGTGTCCATGGTTGTGTGAAATGATTAGATATATTATATAATAGTTCCTAAGTAGGTTGATGTGGTATTAATTTATTAACATAAATAATTAATACACATATTTATTTCATTATTACGTATATTTATTATTATAATGGTTAGGTTCAATCACATTGGGTTCAACCTATTTAGTAATATTCACACAATATTAGGGAATAAATTTGGTACCCATGTAGATTACATGGATGTAGATTTGGACAAGGGACATGGAAAATATAGTTGATTGTTTTCATGCTGGATGTGATAGAGTATGGAGATAAGACCGCCATAGAGATTGGATCCAAGATATTTTGATTCATTCCCTTGGTCTTCTCATTTATAATTTTTTTTAATTATATAATGACAATTAGTTACATTCCATTAGGACATTATATTTTCCGTTATTATTTTATTTTTATGTTCTATTGGATTTTATTATTTTGTTTGCCACTATATTGTATCATTTACATTATTTACAAACTCTAATAGTTATTTTTATTGTTATATATTTATTACAATATGTTATATCTCTGTAACCAATGGGTATTTTCTCCCCACTATACATATCACTCCCCCGCTACTAGTCGGCAAGATCTGACATAGGAGAGGCCTACTTGAGGTCTCGTAACGATCCCATCTCAGCCACTTGAGTTATTTTTAGATCGGGGGGTATTGCATCTTTAATAAATGAAATGTCTCATTGAACTGTATTTCATTTAAAAAAATGTAGAGACACCCTTATGTGACATGCTATGTAAAATTAAACTATTACTATGAAAGTCCTATAACTTATTTTTCAGTTATAAAAAACTCACCTAAATCTATTCGACAAATAGGTTTTGAAATTGTAATAACACTATGAACTATGTAAACAAAAATATCCACCTCTCGATAAAGAATAATATAAGTAAAATAAATTGGAAATACATCCTTATATTAATTTACATATGAATCACAATTAATTTTAATAGATTTTTTGTGTTTATTAATTTTTAAATGAAATAATTCATGTTTATATTTAATCAATTTCTATTTTTTTTGATATATAATCTTATTAATAAAATAAGTAATATAGAAAAATTAATATTTACTTTATGGATTGAATATAAATTCGTTAGATATGAATTCCATCTTACCATGATGAACATAAAGAAAAAAATACCCAAAATAAAATCAAACCGCAGTAACGACAATAATGTTGTATTAGTAAGAGAAAATATATAAAATGTAATGATAATAAGGTTTTTATAAATCTCTATTTCTTTATTAATTCTACTAGTAATTTTTATGAAATGGTTTGTCTTTATTTGATGAGGTGATATTTCTATTTTACTAAACAAATTTAAAACAATGAATGTATAGATACCGAATCAAACACGACATTAGAATACTAATATTACAAAAGTAATGTACCTATCACAACTTCAATTGATGGCCTATGAATATTAAATTACATTACCTATACTTTTTCATATATTCCATGTAATAACTATCCTTTGATTTTTTTTGTGGGTGTAATTTCACATAATGGACCATCTCATTACAATTACGACATTTCTCTACCTAATTTTTACTAATAGTTTAACCATTACCATTGATAATTACATTA
This sequence comes from Viscum album, assembly GCA_963277665.1. Classification (NCBI taxonomy): domain Eukaryota; kingdom Viridiplantae; phylum Streptophyta; class Magnoliopsida; order Santalales; family Viscaceae; genus Viscum; species Viscum album. Next base: position 153,356,273 of record OY728159.1, read on the forward strand.
TATAAATTTTCAAAGTTGCCTAACATTCCAAATTATAAACACTTCCAAAATCTCATAATACATTACCTATAATTCTTCTAAACACTATTATTATGTTAAGGTAATTTAATTTTATACCCTTTTGGTGTATTTGATGAATTCTTCTCCATTTATTTCCTCTAGGATAACTTATTTCCCTTATTATTATAAAATTCAAGATAAATACATCTAAAATTTATTCTCACAATGAAATAGTTCATCATAACATCCAAAATATTGATATTCCATAGCCCTTTGTCATCATGGATTCAATCCTCAATAAAAATAAATAATATTACTGTCACGATACAAAATAAAACATGGTATTTACATTGATATTAAAGTAAATTTATCATGATAGGAGGAAACATAAGTTTCTACTATTTTCTTATACTATAGAAGTTTTCTTTTCCATTCAACACCCAAAAAATATAGTAAAATATTTTATAAAGAAGATATAATGTAATAATGTTGAGTTCATGGAATAAATTTCATCTTCTTGATTAGTGTTCATTATAATGACTACCATTGACCACCTTTGCCTTAAAAATAATAAATTATGAAGGCTTACCTTGTTGTGTTCTAAATAGTACAAAACATTAAATATATTCTCCATGTAATTAATGCATCCTTCACCTTCCACTGGGTCTAAGAAACCACCAAATTCTAGAGGGTGTGGTTTCATGAAATTATCTACTATCAACATTTTATTTTATAAATAATCTGGTCATTCCCTTGAATTGTTACTTACTTTAATAGTTTGTGTAAAATGAGATAACAACACTATAAACTACCCTATTGTAATTACAACCATTCTAGGTTACTAGTTTAGAATGATATTATTCAATTGATTCCATTAAACCCATGTGATTATATTAACTTTGTTGAAAAATATCCAAATGAATATAGATTTGACAAAGAAACGTATAAATCATCAAAATCCTTCTCATGATAATATCACCATAATGTATATTATTTGAAGTGAATGATTTAACATAATCCTAATATATAATGTTATCTAATGCATTTCTCTGATACCAAATATAAAAAACCTATCATAATCATCACCTAAATTACATAATTTATGAAATATAAATCATCAAATATGTTCCAATGAACTTTTTATGTTTATAGATTTTGAGAACTAGAAAATATATTACATTATAAGTTGTAAATTTACTTATACTATCAATTGTTGAAATAAATAAAAATCATTAAAAAAATACCCACAATCTTTGTCCAAGGTAAATACCATAACTAGAAATATAGTTTTAAATATATCTACTCATCCTTATGTCTTGTGAATTTTTTGAAAATATGGGTAGAAAAAAATCAGCAGTACGTGACACAGAATAATTTAAACCCAATATTGATTTTTAACCTAAAAATTACAAAATAAATTATTTATTTTCTGAATTTAAACATTTCAATCGAAATTTCCTTTTTATTCTCCTGGAAAACAAATTTATTTCCCAATAATAAAATTAATAAAAAATCACATATGTAATCATAATGTAAGAATCATATTCATAAGGGATTCTTGTAAAAAATATTAAGCCATTAATATTGTTCTTAGAAAGGAATCCTTAAACTGTTTTTAGTGAAGAAAAGTCAGGAATTTTTCTTCAAACGTATCTTTATTTTAATACAATTTAAATTAAAAACATTTACTTTATAAACCATTGAGTAAATATTATCTATATACCTTGGGAATGTATTCATTAAATAACCATTTAAATAACCATTACAATTGAACAAACTAACCAGATAATTCCCATCTCTATCTAGATTAACCAAACATCGATAAACTCCATAACGTTACCCAATGCATTATAGAGCTATATCAAGCTCACCTACCCACAGTTCGATATCAATATCTTGAACAATTTATATAAAACCTCAATAAAACAGAGAGTGAATAAAACACATATATATTTCAAATTAACTATAAAAATACATTGAATTATCAATGAATTCCATATAAAATAAAAACTTATCTTGTATTCTAACAATGAGAATAAATTTCCATTTCCTTAGAATATATTTAAAACAAATAATATACTATAAGAGTAAAACTATAATATTTTGTTTAAAATAATGCAATATAGATGAATGTTAAGAAATAATATAATCAATGACATCATGAATTGGTGGTCATTTTGTATATGTTTAAATTACATTATTTTAATATATACAGAAAAGTAAAAAATCAACCATATATTAAAAAATGTAAAGATCACTACTAGAAATTAAATCTACTCCAATACACCTATCCACATGGTTTCTCAAAACCATTGGGATATGGTTCCTATCTCAATTTTATTATTAAACTATAGGGATATGGATCTATGGAGAGTAAAAAATTCAAGGTATAACAACAGTTTTGTCAAAAAATATAATAAATCAACATATCCCAATGAGTATTCCAAACTGTTGGGATATGTCATAAAAAATGAGGGAATCACAATAGATTAAATAACTTTTGTGATGGGTATTCCTACTCATGTTTTTTTTCAATCCATTGGTAGATGGTACCCAAAATTAGTTCCCAATATTTTGTAAAACTTTTGTGATAGATTTCCCAAAAAATCATAGTTCCCAGCCTCCACACTCTAGAATAGATCGGGGCATATTTTTTCTAAATAATATCACATACCACCAATGTACCGTTATTCATAAATATTACCCTTCATTTTTTGGTCATTTATTTCATCCACTTAAAATTTTTATGTTATAACTGAGTTTTATCTTCTATCTCAATTTATATTTCATTTTTTTAATTTTTCTGTAATCTTATCACATTCTATTTTGTTTGTTTTATCCAAAAAAAATTATTAACCAATTATATAATTGTATTTTTAACTCATAATTCATAATATGTTATACACCTAAACATATCAATAATCCCTTTGGGTATAAATATATAAATTTTGAAAAATAGTCATGTAATAGATTAAGAAATGCATTAGAATCCATTTCAAAATACAATTTTGGTAATTATATTATTTAAGAACAATTATATACATTCTAGTGTGTATTCTATTTTTAAATTGTAATTTTTTTAATATTTTTTTTTGAAATTATAAAGACGGTGATGATAATTCCTGATATAGATTGTTTTTCACAAGAGAGGATGTGGTTGAATTCTTATAGGATATGTTAAGGGACAGATAATGGTGTATAAAAGATGGTTTTCATTATGTGATGGTTACGATTTAGTGATGTCTTAGAGATGAGATATGATGGTGGTTATTATAATCTCTATTTATGATTTTGTGGTGGTGTTTTTGTAGTTTCCTAGTGGAAATGATATATTATTAGTAATAATAAAATGTGAATGCCATCAATCGAAATTAAATAAGTTTGGGTTGGAATATAATAATCCATAATTGAATAACAAATTGAATGTTATTAAATTAGAATAAATGTGTTTGTAGAAAATGGGGGTTTTCAATAAATATGAAATTAAATAGATATTAAAGGGATATTGGATGATGAATTGGAAATGTAGAAATTGGATGAATCTGTAAATGAAAGAGAGGAATTATGGGTTGTGTGTGGTTTGTTTTTGTAGCAAGTTGAATTTTGTGGGGGGGGTGGATTATGATATTGTGGTGTGATGTAGTAATGATTAACAATGTATTTAATGATACATACATTCTAAGTTATTAATGGAATAAATATTTAATTTTTTTATCTCTTTAATACATTTTAGATCATGATAATATTATTTTATATTCATTTGAGTATAGTTTTGGTTGTATTGTGAAATGATTGATAGAAAATATAATGATAATATTGGATTTTTCATAACAATGATATAAGAACATCATCCACTAATATTGTATTTATATAATTAATTTCTATCACATCCATTATGATTAACAGAATATCCTAATTTATTCTATGTTATGATGACCCACTTAATAAACTAAATTGAAATTTACTAATTAGACACAATGAAAAGTAAATTGTATAAAAACAATCAGGTGTTATAAATAAGAAAATCCAATAACCTTACATCGCCTCCAAGATCCTTCCTGAAATCAAATTCCAATGATATTTCATTTTAATGAGTTACAATTATTTATTAAAAATCGATTATTGTTCAAAAAAAAATTTTACAATTTTTTAAAAATCAAGTTTTTTATATTTTATTATCACTTATAATTTTGTTATCTCACTTTTTATTTGTATAATTTCAATTTTATAATGATTAATTTTTTTTAAGTTAAAATTACAACACTTTTGCGACGTGCAATGTGAATTTTCTTTAAGGACCCTTTTCAGCATTTTGTTCCAAGTATTGTAAATTACTATGATAAAACCCTAATAGGAATGCACTAATTCAATAAAAATAAAATAACAAAACCCAACCAATATCATGTTATTATATTTTTAATTGAATTTAATATCATGGATTTATATTTATAATATTTTATTACATATATAGTATTTTGATACCTTTTATATTATGATTCTATTATTTTGTGTCAATTATGGGTCCATATTAAGGGATCAATTATCATTTAACTAGATATATTTTTGATAGATCTTCATTCTTACTAAACTATTTTTATTAAATGAATTACAATTCATTTATAGAATGGATAGAATTATTATATATGAAACCAATCATATGTCAAGTAATTTTCAAAAAATCTAGAGAGATTTTTGGATTTATATGTTTAAAATGCTTTAGATATTAGTAAAATACATTTCCCATGTAATAGTTTTGTTGGAAGACCTTGGTTGAATTTTGAGAAAGTTAGATACCATATATAAAAATATTTGTTTCAAACTAAATAATTAATGTGGTACCACAATAAAGAGATAATGGAATCCCAAAATACTAATGATCCAAATGAGAGGATTGGATTGTAGAATTTTTAATATGACCATTTTCTATGTATTTTTTAGTATGAGAATGAAGAGATTAAGACCCATGAAGTCTTTTATATGAGGTAAAAAGATGTTTTAAATGAAAATTATGATGATGATATGATGAAAAAATTTAATGACGTTTCCAATATTATAGTATATCAGAAATTTTGTAAAACGAAAAAGAATAAATTTATAATTCGATAGTTTCATGAGAAAACCATGTATGGGATTTCTAATACTACCATCCATTACATTTTTACCTTCTTGAAGGACTAACTTGTAGATGATGTATATATTTTTTTGAACCACTATATGTATTGGAAGATAGTTTATGAAATTGAATTTTTGAATAATAAAATTCATTATTTATAAAAATATTTTAGATTATTCTTGAGGAAACTATTGAAAATATGATTTTATAAAATGTGGGCAATCCTCATAGAATCCAAAAGTTGATGTAACACCACACTGTGTGCCAAAAAAAGTAATATAAAACATTACATTTTTTCCTAGACTTGAGAATCATTTCATTTATGATGAAATATCAATAAAACTCTGATAGAACGATACTGATAGAAGGAAAAATAATGATGAGATGGTTATACCTAGATATTTATTTTCATGTAATATATGTGATTCTCAATATCCTGGTTCTCTTATGAAATGCATAATGCGAGGCTGGGTATTTCATCTAATTGTGTTAATATTTTTTTATGGATTTTTGCTTCCCACATCACATGGCCATTTTTAATACACATTTATAACATTTCCCTATGATTGTCTATGAAAAACCCATTCTATTTAATTAGTATTCACATTTTTGTAACTTCTGATCATGGAAATTATATATACGTATACATAAAACCACTAAAAAGATAGTAAAATATTCATTGGGATGTGGGTGCATTCACAAATGAAGCATATTTTAAATACATTTTTAAAACACGTGTTGTGATTATATAAATAATTATTGATTTCATTACTTATGGAATTATAACAAGATGGGGAGTGATGGGAAAACAATCATGTCATATTTTAATGAATAATAAGTGATTTAGATGATTAAAACATCAACATAGTATTATTTTCATGGTATATCAACAAATATTGCTAATGTACCATTCATCAAGAAATTATCAATGATGGATTGAGAATACTGTGGAGACAGAAGATCCACCTCAATGAATTTATATACCTAACGTTCTTAATGAATTACAAGATTTTATTTTTTTCATTTGGGAAGGGTAAAAGGAAATTTAGAAAGATGAATATTGTTTCCACTAAAACCTGTTACTGTTGGAAGAAGACGAGTATCTTCATTCTATTTCCTTACTAGTCAAATAATTTTTTACATCATTTATTATACATAATTCACATTTAAAAGAATATATGTTAAATTTTACATTCGATTCATTTATATATATTGGGTATGAAAAAATATGACTTAAAATATTGGCCTGACTTGGTGGATTGGGGCATCAGACAAACATTTCATCATGTGTGTATTAGTGAAAATAAATGGAATGATCCAAGAGCATCATATGTTATAAAACCTGTAGAAAAAATCATGAAGTGCTAGAGTCTATTAATTTAACTGATGTATATTCAAGAAGCATATCAAAGTGGATCAATAGAAAATAATTTATGTGTAAATATTTGGTGACTCATGATTATCAAGTCCTTAATCATCAGTTGATTCCAAAAGAAATCTATCATATTTTCTCTTATAATATATGGGTAGATGTTATTTGACTGTTCTATTTTTTAGTGATATATATTAAACAATTTATCCAATGTATTTATAGAAAAATATGTTATTAGATGCACCCTTAATTTTGTGTGATTAATAGAAAATATTACCTTCATCATTTTTTACATGCAAGCTTCATCTGACTATCAATCACCGAACCAAAATAATTCTTCATGTACCTATTTATTTTTATTGGATGTATCAAACTGAAATTAAAATGTAAACATTTATGTATTATTTCTTGAATAGTAATCACCACGAAGGTCCTATCATGAATGGTTACTTAGATCAAGAATGTATTTATTTTTTCACAATACATTTGTCTGATATTACTACGAGAATGAACAAACCAATAATAAATGTAGAATAAAAATATGATAAAACTAAACCCAGTTTTCCATAACTTCCTTAGAAAAGAGGAATTCTCATATCATATACATTTACAACATTAATCCTTGAATATCAGGAGTTGGAACATTATTCATTTATGTTCAACTATGAATTGATCGATGACTACATCGTGTAAATAAATTAAAAATTTATATCTTATCTCATATCATGTAATATTACATATCTATCAAACTCATTCTATTTTTATCTATTGGGAACATTATGAAATGATAAAAAAGGAACGTTCTTTATATTTGAGAAGGAGAGAGGATTTTCAAAGAAAAGTGTTTTATCTTAGATTAAACTGAATGTACAAATATTATTGTAATATATTAATAAAATCAATATTTAATTAAGATTAATCTTCATTTATATTTTGGGAGTTACTGTTTTCTAAAAAAACATATCTTTGAAGAAATATGATCTTGTGTATTTGTCCTAATACCGTGGTTCGTGACTATAAATCCATTGTGATCAATGGGTACAAATTTACTATCATTAAACTAGAAAAGAACATGTGAATACCAAATTATAGTGTTATTGTATCTTCTATAGTGGATTTTTATTTTATTATATCAAAAATTAGACCACAATTTGGTAATGTATTATATTATAGAGTCATAGAAAAAATAATATTATAGGATTATTACCCTCATGTTGTAGTAAATATGATTAAATTCAAATTATTTGATTCAATTAAGTGGCATGTCTCATTTATTTGTGATTCTGGATTTTGAGTTGTTTAAATGACTCACAATCCTACTAAAAATGAACAATATGTATTGGAATAAATGATGAGGCTCTAATTTTTGTAAAATATCATATTCAACCAGATTTTTTTGTAAATATTGATGTCATTAAAATACATATTTTTTATGATGTTTATGACAGAATTGACACTATCCCTTCTCCCACTGGCCCTGATCCATTTATTTCATCTAATGAATTCAATAAATCAATTTTTAGAGTTGATTATGAACCAATTTTCATGGTGGAAAATATATATAATCATTTATTGAAGTTTTCATTTCTTTCGGGTTAGCTATATATGGGTTGTTGAGGTTAGTACTATTCAAATTAATACATTATTAATTACAAAATGTTAGTATCCAACTTGAACTTCATGTGCATTTTCACAATTTATTGGTTTTATTTTTCTTTTAGTTTCTTTTTCAAATATTATATTTAATTGGATAAAATTGAAAATAGAATAAAACTAAATCCTATATATGAAAAACATTTGAGTTTGTACGTAGTTTTTATTGTACAACATGTCTTTTGTTTTGATATTTTTCACACTAAATTTAATATTTTTCTTAATACATAAAGATGTATACTTTATTTGTATAATTTTTTATAGTCTGGGTTACACATTAGTTATCAATTTATAAATAATTATATATATATATATATATATATTTCAAATCAAGGAAATGAAAAATATTGAGGATATATAAAGAAAAATGATGACATATAAAAATCGTCAAATGAATGTGACAAGTGTTCCCCCATTAGTCATGTTGTGAGTTTTTTACTCAATATATATATATATAACATATAATTTAATGTGCATAATTGTTTTAAAAAAATTATTCAAGATCTACCCCATTGCGGCTGATTATTATCCAAGTAACCTAGTGGACCTATTACTTAAGTCGACGATACGAGGTGGTGGTTTTTGAACTAGGTTATCTAATCTTCATACATTATTAGACCATGTCCCTCCCACTAACATACCATCTAACAGACATTCTAATCCCATAGTTCCATTTCAAACAATAAAATATTTAGACCAACGTTGTTTTCCCAATCATTTACATTTGAGCCTCCCTATCCATCATTCCAATATTTGATGATGATTCCTACTAATTATCCATATAATGAATTTGTCTATCCATCCCTGACATATTATTTTCCTTCTACATACTTCACTATAACATTCTATATTCCTTATTCTTTGAATCATTTTCTATGAGTACATGGTGACGCTCCTTCAGTGTTTAGGGGGTTCCCCCAATAAGCAGACTTCTGGATGTATATTTAAAGAAAAATAATTTTTTTTTACAATCTTTTATTTTCATTTTAATATTAATTTATATAATATTTTTTTAATCTATAATTGTTATATATATTAATATGTGGCATTAGTGCACATGAATGTGTCTGGTTTGGAACTTCCGCGTGTAGTTGACGGTGTAATAAAATGTAGAAAACAAAATGGTAAAAAAAATGTGTTGGAATGTAGGAATTTAGAATTTTTTTTGATTCATGCCAAATACTCCAACACTATTCATGTCAATCCACTCTCATAGATATATAATCATAAGGAAGTGAAAAAAATTATCGGGCATAAATATAGGTAAAATTATTTTTTTAGGTTTTATAATATTTAATTATTTTATTTATATGCGTTAGTATTTTGGGGCCAGATTCGTTTTTATTTTCCTAATGGTGAGGGTTTGAGGTCAAAACATATCTTATAATTAGGTGAGATATGGAGAGTCTAGAAGAATGAGCCATATATTAGCTGGTTATCTAGTGTTCGCAAAGACAAAGAGGTGACACATAGTATGGAGTATTATTCAATGAAACATTATCCGTAAATTTTTACACATTGGATGAGTTATGTGTTCATGGTATTAATAAAAATTGAGGTTTTTATATGAAAATATTCATGTTTCTCCTTAAAAATTTACTCAATATTTTTCATTTTTTTGGAATCGCCTGAAAAATCATTGATTCTAGAAAAACATCCACACATAAGGATGGACTACAATACCATACCATGAAAGGATGCCAATATGAAAATAATTTATAATTTTTCATTATGAATATCAATTTATATTATGGTTTCATACATTAATTTTCATTTTAGAGAGTGGTATTGAATATTGAAGGACACATACCTTGAGAAAAATATTTTTCATTGGGAGAAAGAAAAAAGATGGGCGTGTGGTTAATGAACAGATAAAACATCAGATTCTAAGTTTTAATTTGTTGATTTCAAATTTGGATATATATTTTTCTACTTAATAGTGTATTTATATATTTACCATGATTTTTTGGAGTTTCTTGATTCCTATAAACCTGAAAACAATTGGCCAAATGATAACTTACATCATGTTTTGGGAGACGAGAACAATTGCAGTGTATGTTGATGACCTGGGATGTTTATAGCCTTGAGGAGGTATTGTACAACTTCATGTAGTTATTGTATTACCAATTAGTTTGAAAATTCTCATGAATTTGTATCATTGGTTGAGGATAAGGATGAAATGGACAAAAAAGGTCACACAAGTGGAAGAATAAGCTGAAAGGTAAAACATTTAATTTATGAAAATAAGAAATGATTTATGACCACCACTTCCATCAGATACCATTGTGGATTGTGATGAATATATTTTTTCAATGAATTCAATTTATAGTGAAATGGTTAGTATTCCTACTAGTGGTTTAAATGATGATATTCTTGGAAATGACTATGGAAATAAATATGGAAAGAAATAGGGCATGGACGAGGATGGGGACGAGGAAGGGGACAAGGATGAAGATGAGGATGAGAATTAGGATGAGGCTGATGATGAAAATAATGATATTTATAGTGATGAGGTAAAGTTTTATCTATTATATTTTGGACTAATACTAATAATATTTGATGTTTTAGGATATACTGTGATGATATATATGTGTGATATTTTTTATGTTTGTTATCATTTGATAACTACATTAATTAATTCGTTCTATTATCATTATTTATATATTGGGTTGTAATTATTTTAAGATGATATATTGGATGCATTAAATTTTTTTTTGTTGAGGATGTTTTGTTGGTTTCATTCAAGGTTGTGGATATTCTATTTGGGTTCTGATTGCAGTGGGTAGTTAGATTCTATATCTTATGTGTTTTTTTTATTCCTGGTAGTTCTGATTATTTTGATTTATGTTTTTTATTGAAAATTTATTTCATTGATTGTAGTTTTATTTGGAAGGTAGTGAAATATGTTCTGATTATAGCATGTTTTGAGTTTCATTGCAGGTGCTAGGTTTTCGATTTGCATTGCTATACAGTTAGTTCTTCATCACTCTGGGTTTGATGGAATTTTAATTTGAAACATTAGGTAATAATTCTCACCCAATATGTGTAAAAGGATATGGTGTTTGTGTTAGTATTAAATACTCTTTTGAAAATTTTATTATACCAATGACTAAGGTAGAATAAAATGACGAATATAATCCTTTCTGTATTTTCATTGGGGATTTATTAGTTAATTAATAAATTAGTGAATTATATCAAATAAACCATATTGTTTTTCCAAAATGTTGAGATTGTAACAACATGGGATAAAATGCCTTCAAATACATAGTTTTTTTCACAAGGTATAAATTATGAGTTAATTTTTTGGAGTTTAAAAATAGATACCTGGAACATGATTAGACGCCACTAAATTATAATCAGTATGTTAATATACAGTGGATGAAAAAATAGATTGAGAAATAGATTAAACTCCTTCAAAAGATAGAAAATACAACACTGGATTTTACTCAATACAAATATATTTAATTAATTTTATTCTGAAAAATAAATTATTTTAGGCTAAAATGATGAACACTATAGAATAGTGTTTCTGATATGTACCTTAATAAAATTAATGATCAATGATAAGATAAAATCTACCCTTGATAGAATAATATTCCTACAATTTTAATAAATTATATAAATTAACATAGATTGAAATTTTTATTACAGAATACTACCTTATATATTGTACGAACATTAATCAAACACTTCTCCATTTACCTAAACATTAATAAATCCCCATTATTTTATAATGAAATTTAAAAAATACATATTAGAGGTATTCCTTATGAAAAATTCATTAGGGAACCAATTGACCATGTGGAATGTGATCCTCTATTTTGATGAATAGATAACATTGACACAAAAAAACCTAGTCCATTTTGAAGTTCCATTAATAATAGTGTATATATTTTGAGACAACATATTTAGTTTCTGTGTAATTTTCCAAAAAACATAGTGATTTAAATTTATCATAAAATGTTATTAGAGATCCCAAAGAACCCATAATACTACAATGAGAGTCACTACATTAATAGATCCATAAACCTATTAGATAGATACACCATCAAAATAATAATAAATAAGTGAGTCAAAGGAATTATTATAGGGGTTTATACCTATACTATGTCCCACAAATGAATCAGAAAAATTATAATAATGTCTATTCTCAGTGTTGTTCTGATATTTAAGTGAGTAGTGGCTCAGCGATATTCTCATTCTAATGTGTATTTTTATATATTATTTAGTTTATTTTCCATGATTAGACAATTGGTATGCATGCCAATGGACACATTGTGTGACTAATTTTAATCACATATATAGGAAGGAAAAGTTAACACTATAGAAATTGGAAAGTGGAAAGGCACATAAGGGATTTTTAGGGAAAATGTTGTAAAGGGGAAATGACCAGGCCAATGTTACTTATGTAGAAAAAATTTTACTACAAGTTATCAGAAGATATTACATGAAGTACTATTACTTATTATTTGGAAGATCATTGTGTAATGGGAAGAGTATGTTGATGAGAATGATGATGTAGAATGGAAGATAAAATATTTAATGGGAAACCACATTGAGGACATGGTTTTATTTAGTGGAGATTAATTTTTCAAGAATCTTACATGTAGTTCAGAAAAGGGTGGATTCAAAGTTGGTTAGATCATGTGATGAATTGGGTAGCTCATTCATTGCATTTTATTGGGTAACTCTAGTGATTTTTTATTTTCTAGATCATGTTATTTGAGTTGTTCATGTGCCATGTTGAGTAATGTTGTTGATTCTGTGATGAACAAAAACTATGATATTAACTCACCCAATTGTTTCATATATACAAGGAACACATTTGGATACTTTATATCATTCATTTAATGAAATTATGATTCTAAAAAAATTAACAGTTTCATTATTGAATGATATCCCTACAATTAATGATTTAAATGTTTTGAATATTGTTTGGATGTATATTCTTAGACGTCCCCGCATATATAAATAATAAATGTGAATGATTAAAATTCATGATTAAAAAATAGTTAATACTATTATTTGATCATATTGAATGATTGTAGAAGAATATTATATTATTTCTATTGAGTGTAGATTATACTATTTACATTTATGTTGAGTTTTATTATATTTACATGATTTTATGATTATGATAGAAAGATTAAATTTTTGGGTGAAAAAATATATTTCCCATAGGTTTATAAAAAATTTGAAAAAGGTATACTATTATTGAAATTCAGAAACTATATATGTGTCTATAATGTTTTACTTTCCATATATAGGTATAAAATTTGAGCTCAAGTTTCATGTTGTGATTTCCAGTGTGGTATTTTTTATAATTATTACATGAATAATTGGATTCAAATTGAATTAAATAATTTAAATCCATCATACATAATTTAGTAAACTATTTGCATTAGTTTTTTTTGAATTTTTGTACAATGTGTTGTAGTGTATTTTTAGGTTTTGTATTAGTTTTCTAAAATCTGTACATGATATTATAGTTTTTTTTGTTTTTTTTTGGTATGTGAAAAAGAGAGGTGGCTAGTTTAAGCAATGTTGGAGGTTATGGGGGTCTTCTATCTTGAATTGTGGAGAGCAATTCAACAACATGTTATAAACTTTTGGTATATTTTCTAGAAACTATATCTATACTAATGGTTATCAAAAAACCATCTGTAGAAAACTATACCAATGGTTCATCAACCGTTGGTATTGTTTTATGTCCTATGACAAGTAACAACATTTTAAAATATTTTGTTAGATATCTATAGTATACTATTTGAACAATCCGTTGGTATAATGTTAATTTTAGTGGCCAATACCAGTAGTTGATGAATTACTATTGGTATAGGCCTATCCCTATGCCATAACAACCATCGATTTGAAATTTTTTATATGATATACCAATGGTTTAACATTCTATACCAAATGTTTGAAAAAATTGGTATAACATTTTTTCTAGTAAGTTATTCATTTACAATCATTTTAAAAGAAAATAAAATATATCAATACATTTCCATTATAAATCATTTAAGAATAAATAATAACAATTTTCAAAAAAAATATTATACAATATAAATATGAATAACTATTTCATGGAAAATATTAAATGATTCTTTTTAATATAAATCCCCGTACCCTAGGTCCAAATTTTTTTTTCATGTTACTACAATACTATGTATAAAAAATATATTAGTTTTCTAATTTCATAAAAAATGATTTCTTGTTCATTAAATTATCATTTTTCACTTTATTTTAGATGTTTCCATGTTTTATTTAGTTAGTAAAATATATATTTTCATGTTAGATGTTTTGAGGGTATTAATTTTATAACTTGAAAATGACTTCAGTAGGTTGACTAATGTTAAAGGGATCATGTTTCCATTATCTTTAGAATTTTAGTCATAAAAATGTTTTTATATTTATACAAATTTTTTTTAAAAACAACTATATATGACAAAAATTGGAAATTAAGTATGTAAAATTATTGAGGATTTAGTTCCAACATTGTTACACACCATGCTTCCACGTTATGTTTCCCTTTGAAAAACGAAATAGCTTGCGCAGTATGTAACTTCGAGATTCTAAGACACCACGACTAATCAAACTAGCCGTTATGAATAGTGAAACCCACATTTTAAAATGTTATATTTATTTTTCAAATTGGAATTCATTTTTGGAATTGGAATATCAAAATTAGTTTAGTTTTAATTTTTGGTACTCTTCTGAAAACATTAAATTTTTGATGAATAGAGAAAAATACTAAATTTTAATTAAAATCATCATTTTTAATCAAAATAATTAATATTGTTAAATTATACATTTTAATTACTTTTATTTATAATTAGATTATATTTTTTTCATTTAATATAATTTAGGTCATTGGATGTAATTTCACATTTAAATTGGACATAAACAAGTGTTAATCTTTTGAAAGTTATTATTTCTTAAAAACACGTTTTTTGTTTTGATAACGAGAATTAATTTTAAATTAATTTCTATCACTTCTATGTTTTGAATTTGGAAAAATAGATTCCATATTTGAAATTATGAGGTCCAAATTTTTTAATAGGATACATATATTTATATACATTATGAATAATTATTTTGGTAAATATTTTATTTACCATGGTTAAATAGGTAAATATGGTAAATAAGGGTAACAAATAATATTATAATATTATTAAATTACTATAACATGTGTACTAACCCTATTTAATAATACATGTCTTACCATGGGAATCCATGGGTCACTTTTGGGACCTCATGTATCCACTTAAGAGGGATACTGACACTTTATATTAAGTAATTTAATGTATAGAAAAAAATGACATAAACATATATCTTTTAGTAACAAAAAATTTACATGGGGTTATATAAGTTATATCTTTGACCATAAATGTTAATATGCAATCTAAAATAATTTCCTACATCATCTTATCTTTTTTTAATAATTTTTAGATATCAAATAAATAAAATTATTTATAACACAATAATAATGCAGTGTTTACCTCATTAATGAATGTTATAAATAAATGGGAGTATAAAAATAAAAAAATATCCACAACCTATCCAATTATTAATGGATGACATTATTTTGATCATGATTCATCTTATCTTATAATTTATTCTGTTATGGACATTTATAATCCGAAAATCATTATATAATAAAATAATATTTTCAAACATTCCTAAAGAGCCCCTCCTCCCCCTTATAAAAAGCCCTCACCTATAAACCATTTCTCCCACCTCTCAAGCCCCATGGCTCATCAAAAATATACCAAATTAAGCTACATGCATCCCTATCTTCCTTTTATAAGCCTTAACATATGATGAAAAAACTTCCAGGAAGACTTTTGGTTCAATCTAAAGGGAGTTACCCGAATTAAAGGTAACATCCCCTCTTAAATTTTTTTCCTTTATTTTACTTTTATAACCTCATAATCATTATTTATTACTTTATGTTTTAACAAAAACAGTATCCTAAATATACTAAGTTGTTTTTATGATATGTATTTGGACTACACATACACACACCACTATTTAATGGGTATAGAAATAATGTTTTTGTGGACGACGAACTACTGGCTCATAAAATGATGATTGTTCAATCATCTACTACCTCCTCTTGTGATGGCCATTACGATGGAACTATAATTATATATTATATAGATGATATTTATTTTATCTATGAGCTTATTTAAATCTCTTTTATAGAATACCATTATTTTTTAATGTTGTATATATACGATTATTTCATTTGAGGATGTACGGACTATCGCCCCCTCAAAGTGATAGGACTCGTTCATACCATAAATAGAATGTATAAACTATGGTGTTAATGAACTTATGTAACATATATAAAATATTATATTATACTTGAATAATAATATACCAATTTATCATTTTATTTTATTTCCTTTTAAAATAATATAATGAAATGGAAGTAGTATTCGTTCATATGTACGAATTACCGTCTCCACGAACTCAATGAGATTCACTCCTCATCGTAAAAATTCAAGAATAATTTTCATTTTACTATTAAAAATAATATTTAATAACATTAACTATTTATGTATTGGAATCAAATACATCATATCCATAACAAACATGACATATGTAACAAAACATATAAAGGAAAATGAATCTGTTAACACCCAAAACGATGATACTATACAAATATAATGAACATAAAAATATTATTTGTTCATGTATGATATCATATTAATGTATGTGGTTATTCTATAATTTAATAAAAAATATTTAACTATTATACAGGAGGATAACGTACCCTCGACCACAGAAAAGTACTATGTAATGGTTAATTTCACAATATCATTATTATTTGATGTTGTTTCTATGTAAGTATCTAGTGGGACCTATTTATCACCCAAATCCGTGTTTCAAAAAAATGTATTTCAAAACAATTTACTATTAACTAGACTATGGGTTAAAGATATTTATACCCTTTTTTTAATTTTTATAAAATTATTTGAAAGGAATCCTTCTATTGTTTTTCAAACAATGTACTTTACTACATTTTCGACAAAATAATGTAAGTAAGTTTTTTTAATGTATACGACGGGTGTGGTTATTCTCTACAATTAAAAAAACCATATTTGTTTCCCTTAAAATATTATAAGAATATTTTCAAAATAAATGTTTTCTTTTATAATTCAATGAATTATAATTGATTTTAAAATAGAAAGACAAATTCCTCTCAAATAAATTCGATTTCATATATGTCAACATCCTTTAAGGGATTTTATAATTGATTGAAGTTGATTTATTTTGATAAAAATATTCCATATTTTATTGAATGTTTTGTGATATGTTTGACTATGGATGTATTATTTTTATATCATTCATGTTTTATGGTTAACACATTAACATTTTTTATGTTAGTTTTAATACGAATATTTATGTATGGTTCAACCTTTTAATATGAGGAATGCATTGGACTTAGTAAGTGATGGGTGGAGCCTGCTATAGATCCTCGATGCATTAGTATGTCTCATGAGACAAACTAGTGTCTTGGCATAAGGGCTTGATAAAATATTATTTGTAGTCTTGTAATGAGGCCTCGACTATGTGGTTTTGATGACTGGCATTATGAATTCCATCATTATGAAATTAGAAATTGATATTGAATGTGATTATTCAACTAGTATAATATCAATTTGAATAAGTAAATTTAAATATTAGATTTTTATTTTTCATATAATGTTGATATTTATGTTTAAAAGTCTTATGTTTTAGTTTTATGAATTACCTTACTTGTTTAAGCTTATTTATGAATGTTTATGCTATATTGTTATCCATACTGAGCATTTAAGCACACCCTTTTATATGTTTTATTTTTCCCAGGATGTGAAGATGTATTTTATGGATGACATGTAGGGATATGATAAGTTAAATAATTGTGTTCAATGTGGAAAAATTATTGATGTTATTTTTATCTCATGATGTAATGTAAAACTTATGGATGTATCTAGTACTTCCTAGTCTAATAACTAATTAGTATTTCATGACATGATTCCTAGTATCACACCAATGTTATGAAATAATGCACTGAATCTGCATAACTAGGGTTAGGAAATTACAGTTTGTATCAGAGGATGTTTAGTAATATCCTTGAAAACTAGATTTAGATAAACTCTGATTAGAGCATATTACCCTAAGATATACTTTAAGGCTAAGTTTAGAATAACATCCTATAATTTTTGTAATGTAGAGATTTTTTGATTTTTCCAAGAAATACATCCCTGTTTGGATATTAGCAGGTTGAGGTAGCTTTGGCATAGATGTACCAAGGAGTGAAAACGCTGACAAGGAGTTTCGGGGTTGACCTAGGGCATCTGGGTAAACAACAATGGGCCTTGCTGCACATTGGGTTACGACACTCTTGAGGGATATTCATAGGATAATTAAATTTTTTTACGAACCATTTTAAAGGATTTATGAGTATATACCTCCTTATGGAAATAATTTTTATGATTATCGATTATATACATAAACTGTTCAATTTATTTTAAGTGTTTTACATGTTTAAAATTATGTATTGGGATTCATAAAATAATGTTGTGCATACCATTGAATAGAAATGTAGACTAGTGGAAAGAATGGATACCATATCAATGAATGTAATCCATGTAGGTATTTTCGTCATACTCAAGATAATTAGAGTGTAGGTGGTGATGCAACTGGTGCTGATCAGCTTATCACCATACTATGAAAACTCACTCGGGTTAAGAATGATAACTTTACCCATATGGAGCACCCTGAACCAAAACGAAGAGGATCAATGTTAGACCAATTCATGAAGCAAAAAACACTGAAATTCAATGGGAATACAAATACAAAAGTAGCTGAGAAATGAATAAGTTCCTTAGAGAAAATATATCATGCTTTGGGATGTAACAAAAGAGATAAAGTTGTCATGACAGTTTATCGCCTCATGGGAGATACAGATCAATGGGGGTCATTAATTAAAAACACACAAGAGGATAAAGAAGTAACAAATATATAATGTAGTGAGTTTAACGATCTTTTCATAGAAAAATCCTATTTCATGATCATCAAGCAGATATAGAAAGGCAATTTCTGAGTTAGAGGAAAAAGGATGATGACAATGTCGCACGGTATGAGGATAACATTACAAGGATAGAAATTAATGTTTCAGATTATATATGTAACCCAAGGATTATGATTTATTGATTATTTTATGGGTAAAAACCATGTCTCCATCAATCATTAGTCTCACAATCCTTCTCATCATTTGAAGATATTCTCTCATGTACTATCATAATAAAAAAGGAATTCTCTATTTCTTTTGACTTTAAAGCAAAGCATGAGAAGAATAGATGTGTTGAACACTCTAGAAATGAAAATAATGGGAATAATGGAAAATGTGAATATCCATCTTGCTGTAATTGTGGGAAGAAACACCCTTGTATATACCATAAGGAAATAGAAGTTTGTTACAAATGTGGTGAAAAAGGACACCATGATCGTGATTGCAAGGGAAAGAAAGAGGTTTTCAATGTTGAGTTTTAAAATTATAGAGAAATGGGGAATTATGAAAATGAATGTGTTAAGCTCCAAGGAAACATATCTCAAAAAGGTTAAGGGATCAAGGACACGATTATACGATCACTACTGCTACGGTTGCAGCTCTGAAAGATATTGTGGAAGGTAATTTAAAAGTTTTCTCAAGTTTATCCAATGGTTTATTTAATTACAAATCATCGTATTCTTTCATATCATTCATGTTTTCTAAGAAAATTAAATATTTCAAATTTTATTTAACTTGGGAGTTATTATTCAAAAATCCTAAGGGAAGTATCATTGCAACAATGTTTTGTGAATCTGTTCCGATTAGCACATATAAATTTTTTTTATCTACAGATCTCATCATCATAACCATGATTGAATTTGATATAATCCTTGGTATTGATTAGAATTTAGACCATTATGTGAAAATATATTTTAAGGAGAAGGGGGTTACAATTTTTGATGATGATAAAGAAGAACTTTATTTAGAGTAGAAACATCACTATTTGATTCTTATCTAGATCCACCCCTATAACTATTCTAAATTCTATTATTGGGGAGGAAGAGAGTGAAATAACTATGTTTGAGGAAATGAATATTAAAATAAAGGATGTACCTATTTTACATGAATATGTTAATGTATTTCATAGGAATTATTTGGACTTCCTCCAGAACAAGAAATTGATTTTCCACTGATTTAATTCCTAGTTCAAGTCCCATATAGAATACCCTTTATAGAATGGACACTATGGAAATAGTGAAAATAATGAAAAAACTAGTTTATTTTATTAATAAGGTAATTATTCATCCTAGTGTTTCTCTATGGGGAGCCCCTATTCTTTTTCTAAGAATTAAGATGAATCTATGAGGTTTTACATTGACTACAGGGAGATAAATTCTATAATAATAAAGAACAAGTTTACCCTATCTCACATTGAGAATTTATTCGACCAACTTCATTGAGCTCATCATTTTTCAAAGATAGACCTATGATCTGGATTTCAACATTAGTGTGTGATGAAGGAAGACATTCAGAAATCAAAATTTCAAACAAGGTATGGACATCACGCATTTACAAAAATGCCTTTGGACTGACTAATGAACTCTCTTTTTTCGTGGATATAATGAATAAAATATTCAAGTAATATCTTGATGTCTTTTTAGTAGTATTTATTGATGATATCATGGAATACTAGTAAATCTATTATGATCATGAAAATCACTTGCACATTATTCTGAAAACCCTTAGATAAAATAAATTATATGGGATGTTTAGCAAATGTGAATTCTGGCACCAGGAATGTTATTTCCTTGGAAAAATTGTCTATAAGGATGGAATCTTTTTTGATCCTTTAAAGACTAAAGAAATCGATGAATTTTCAGCACCGATGAGTATAACTGATGTACACAGTTTTATTGGATTGGCAGGTTATTATCAGCGCTTCGTCCAGAATATTTCCTGATTGGCTTACCCATTAACCAAGATCACATGTAATGTTGTTAAATTTGATTGGAAAAAAGCATTTGAAGAATATTTTGATAAACTGAAGAGAATATTAGTTAGTTCACCAATATTGACTCTAACATCGGGGAATGATGTGTTTTTCATTATTTATGATGTTTCAAAGAAAGGAATTTGATGTGTACTTATGCAGAATGATAGGGTTATTGCCTATGTATCATGACATCTAAAAATTCATGATCAAAACTACCCCACTCATTATATTGAGTTACCGGTTGTAATATTTTCATTGAAGATATGGAGACACTATCTCATGGTAAAAAATGTGATATTTATATGAATTGAAAATGTTTAAAGTATATTTTCTCAAAAAATAATTCAACATGAGGAAAATGAGATGGCTAGAACTACTCATGGATTAGGATTTCACCATACACTACCACATGATGAAAGAAAATAAGGTGGCATATGTTTTGAGCAGAAAGGATCATAGAGTTTTAAACAAGATGAGAGTTGAAATGGATCCTATGTTTATTGATCTAGTAAATAGAGATATGGGAATAATCATGGAAGGTGAAACATAAATTCTTTTTCAAATGGTTGATAAACAATCATTATGTGGAAGGATAAAAAGTTCTCAAACTGATGATGAGGAGTTTAAAAAGAAAATTAAATCTATGAATGATGGGAGATTGATCAACTTCATATATAAAGATGCAATTTTGAAATTTGGGAAGGGACTTTTTCTTCATACCATACCTGATCTAAAAAAAGGAATTGTTGGGTGGTGCTCATAGATCAAATTTCTCTATACATCATGGTAGTACTAAGATGTATAGTGATTTGAAGAAATGTTTTTTGGAAAAACACTCGGAGAGAGATTGATGATTATGTGTCACGATGTATGGGTTTTAAATAAGTGATTACTAGATAACAACATCCTAGAGTAGTCAAGAATCCTCTTCATATACCTGAGTGGAAAAGGGATGATATTACGATGGACTTTGTCATGGGGCTACCAATGACTTCTAGAACGAATGATGAAATATGGGTCATTGTAGATCGTATTATCATGTAAATCCATTTTAATTATATAAGTGTAGATTTACCACTTGAACTTTTAGAAAGACTATATATTAATGATTCTTTAAGACTTCATGGAGTACCCCTATTGATTGATTCTGATCGTGATCCCCATTTTACATAAAGATTCTGGAAAAGTCTTTAGAAGGCCTTGGATACTGATCTTCATTTGATCACTGAATACCACCCTCAAATGGATAGACAATCAGAATGGACTATTCAAATCGTATAAGACATGTTGAGATATTTCTCATTTGATTTTCAAGGTACATGGGATCAGTATTTACCTCTGGATAAATTTTATTATAACAATACCCTCCATTCAAGTATTCATATAGCACCATATGAAGTGTTAAATGGAAAGAGATGTTGCACACCAACTTATTTTGATGATGTTGGTGAAAAAAACTCATAGGCCCAGAGTATATTGAGGAAACAATGGAAAAGGTGAATGTTATCTAAACCCACATCAAAGCATCTCAGTGTAGGCCAAAGATATATGTCGATTAATAAAAAAAGGATTTAGAATTTAAAGTAGGAGATCATGATTTCATGAAGGTATCTCTATTGAAGGGTGTTATACGATTCAGTAAGAATGGAAAATTAAGACCCAGGTACATCAAACCTTTCGAAATTCTAGAACAAATTAGAGTTGTAGCTCATTATCTGGTAATGCCTCAATGTCTCTCCATTGTTAATGATGTGTTCTACCTATCATGGTTTAGAAAATACATGCATGAAAAAATGCATGTCCTCAACTATGATGAAATATAACTTGAACCTGATCTGTCATATTTCGAAGAGCCTATCAGAAATCATGATACCAGAGCACATGTGTTGAGAAATCGGATGACTCGTCTGGAGGATGTTCAATTGAGAAATCATAAGATGGAAATGGAAACAAGGGAACTGGATGATGATATGGTGAAGAACCACCAGAATATTTATAATTAGTAGTATTTAAGAAATTTGGAGGATGATATTTTTTAATGGAGGGTAGAATGTAACACCCCCAGCTTCCACAATATGTTTCACTTTGAATAATTAAATATCTTGCGCTATACGCATCTTTGAGATTCTAACACACTATGACCAATCAAACTAGATGTTAGGAATAGTAATACCTAATTTTTGTAATTTTATAATTTTGTTTTTTCAAAATTCACGTTATTTTTGGATTTATAATATCAAAATTAGATTAGTGTTAATTTTTGGAACTCTTCCAAAAAGATTCCATTTTTAATGAATAGTGAAAAATACTAAATTAAATTAAGAATAACATTTTATATAGAAAAAATTTATTATGTAAAATTATAAATTTGATTGGTTTTTAAGTTTTATTATATTTTTATTGATTCATTTAATATAATTTAGGTTGTTGGATGTAATTTTGAATTTGAAAAAGACATAAACAAGTGACAATCTTTTGATACTTATTATTTCTTAATAACACGCTTTTTATTCTGACAACGAGAATTAATTTTAAAATAATTTATGCCACTTTAGTGTTTTGAATTTGAAAAATGGATTCCATATTTAAAATAATGACGTCAGTATTGTGTGAATATTTAAATTTTATTTTAAAAAATTATTAATAATTACTTTGGTAAATTTTATATTTACCAGGGTTAAAGGGGTAAATCTCGTAAATAAGGGTTAAAAATAATATTAAATTACACTAACACATGTCACAACCATATTGATTGATACATGTCTGACCATGGGTTTCCATTGGTCAATATTGGGACCTCATGGAGCCACTTGAGAGTGATAGTGACAGAGTATATTAATTAATTTAAAGTAAATAAAAAATTACATAAACATGTATCTTTTAGTAAAATAATTTTTAAATGGAATTAAATAAGTTATCTTTTCAACTATAAAAATTCATTTGAAAGATATAAATATTTCCGATATCACGGTAATTTTTAATAATTTTTATACGTCAAATAAGTAAAATTATTTACGACACAATTTTGATGCAGTGTTTACCTCATTAAGGAATGATTTAAAAAAAAGATTAAAAAAATTTAAACAATATCCAAAACCAATCCAATTATAATTGTATGATTTTATTTCAAACATGAGTCATTTAATCTTCGACTTTAATGTTTATTGGACCTTTAGAAACCAAAAATCATTATATAATAATATAAAATTTTAAAACATTCATAAGGAGCCCCTCCACCCCCTTATAAAAAGACTACACCTCTAACCGATTTCTCACACATCTCAAGCCCCTTGGCTCATCCCAGCTATTCCCAATTAAGCTCCCAACATACCAATATTTCTTATAATAGCTTTATCTTAATCATAAGGAACTTAATGGAAGACTTTTGGTTCAATCCAAAGAGATTTACCCGATTTAAAGGTAAAATATCCTCTTAAATTATTTTCTTTTATTTTACTTCTCCACCCCCTAAAATCTCTTTATTACATTATTTTATGACAACACCAGTATCCTCAATATAATCTGTTGTTTTTATGAGATTAATTTTATCTACACTTACTCACACCTCTATCTAATGGGTATATTATATAATTTTTCCATGGATGCCGAACTACTTCCTCACGAAACGATGATTGTTCAATCATCTACTATCACGTCTTATGGTGGCCATTATGATGGAACCGTATTTATATATGAAATTTAGGATATTTATTTTATCTATAAGATTCTGTAATTATATTATATAGAATACATTTATTTTTTTCATGTTGTCTATATAGGATAATTTCAATTGAGGATGTGCGGACTACTGCCCCCTCAAAGTGATATGACTCTTTCATTCCATATATAGAATGTATAAAGGATGGTGTTAATGAACATAAGTAACATATTTAAAATATTATATTATACTGAAATAATAATATACCTAGGTATCAATTGGTTTTATTTCCTTTTAAAATAAAAAATAAAATAAATTGGAAGTAGTGTTCGTGCGTACGTACAGATTACTGTCTCCACGAATGTGATCAGATTCATTCCCTATAATAACCATTCGTGAATATTTTTCCTTTGATTTTAAAAAATAATATTTAATAACAAAGTATAATTATGGATATGAATCAAATATATTCTATCCATAATAGACATTTCTTACATAACAAAACATATAAAGGAAAATGAAACAGTTAATAACCAAAACAATGATACTAGTTGAATATTATTAAAAAAGAAATATTAGATGATCATTTATGATATCATATTTATGTATGGGGTTATTTAATAATATAATAAAAAGTATTTAACTATTATATATAAACTTAAAGTACCCTCGACCAAGTATAAGTACAAGGTATGTTTTAATTTCACAATCACTTTATTATCTGAGGTTGTTTTTTCATAAGTATCTAATGATACCTCTTTATCATCCACATCTATGTTTCATAAAAATGTATTTAAAAACATTTTTACAGTTTACAATACTATGTGTTGAAGTTATTTATTCCTTTTTTAACTTTTTATAAAAAGTTCATAGATGAATCTTCCTATCGTTTTCCAAACAAGTTACTTTATGAAATTTTTTATAAAATAAGGTAGGAATGTTTTTATACTTATACGGTTGGTGCAGTTATTCTCTCCCATTATAACACCTTTTAGGCTTCCTTTACAAGATTATAATAATACTTTCAAAATAAATTATTTTCTACTCTAATTAGATGACTTTTAAATTATTTCAAAATAGAATGAGATATTCGTCACAAATAATCCCGATTTCATCTATGTCAACATCCATTAATAAATTTTAGTATTTTTTGAAGTAGATTTATTATGATACACAACTTCCATATTGAATTCAAATTTTTTTGATATGTTTGACTGTGGATGTGTTATTTTTCTACCATTCAAGGTTTATAGTTAACGTATTAACATTTCTTATGCTAGTATTAATACGAATGTTTGTGTTATATTTATACCAACTCATATGAAGAATCCATTGGACTTTGTAAGTGACAGGTGGAGCCCGATATAACTCCTTGATGCATCAGTAGGTCTCATTAGACAAACTAGTGTTTGGTTACAATCCCTTGACAAAATATTATTTGTAGTCTTGGAATGGGGCCTTGACTATGTTGTCATGATATCTGGTGTTTTGCATTCCATAATAATGAAATTGGAAATTTATATTTCATGTGATTATTCGACTATTATAATATCCATGGGAATAATTAAAATGAATTTTTTTATTTATATTTCCCATATTATACTAATTTTTATGGTTAAAAGGCTAATGTTTTAGTTTTATACATTTCCTTAAATGTTTATTCTTATTTATAAAGGTTTCTACAATATTTTTATCCTTACTGAGCATCTGATCTCACCACATTCATTGATTTATTTTTCCCAGGATATGAATAAATATTTTACGGTTGACCTGTAGGGATAGGCTAAGAGATATAAGTGTAATCAAAAGGGGAAAAATGTTGTTGTGATTTTTATCTAATTATGTAATGTAATACTTTTGTATGTATCTAGTACATTTAAGGATAATAAACTAATCAATATTTCGGGACATGTTTCATTTTATCCTTACAATGTTATGAAATAATTCACCAACTCTAGGTAACTAGGGTCAGAGTGTTACACACATACACAAGAGAGAAAATTCCATTATTCTACAAATAGGAAATGCAATATTTTATTTTATTTTTTACTTTTAAAATTCATAATTATGTTGTACATGTAATATATTTTTATTCCATCCATTATTATGATCATCCATTTGAGGTGGTAAAGAAAAGTATATATTATCTCTTCATGGAGCTAAAATTACACATGTAAGCTAAAGTGTCATTATCCTTTTCCAATGGATGGAATGTGTTATAAGGGTTGTAATATATTATCATTCCCGAATAATAATAACATAAAATTATTATATATTAATCAATTATATCATTATAAGTAGTCATGATATATGGTTAATGAAAATAAATAACTTCCCTGTGTGGAGGGGGTAGTCAACATATACGAATAAGCGATGTTACAATTTTCCTTATGATGAAAAGGCGATAGAAAAGTTTTTTTTCATAAAAATCATATTATTTATGTATTGATAACATACCAATATCATTATTATATAATCTTTATAAAAGTTTGTATGTATTTGGAAGAGGAAATTAATATGAAATATTCTAATTAGGATTGATACCTCTTCCTAAGATAACTCTCTTTTTTCACACACCTTGATATATCTAGGGTTTATCATTTGAGAAAAATAATACCTCTATGATGTGAGGTGTAATATTTGGAATGGTGTTTTGTAGGTATAGTTGGAGGTATGTTTAAAAGAGGTTTTACATATTTAAGAGTGAATTTGACCTTTTATAATTTAGAGGAGTGACAATAATATAAATACTATTGTAGTTTTAATATAGTAATTGTATTTCTCATGTTCATGTGAAAAAATGGCCAAATATATATGAAAAGATATTGTATGTTTCCAATAACTTTATCAAATCACATAATTCAATGTTTTAGTGATATTTGACTCTAATATCTTAGTATAACCCCCATTAACCCCTTTAACTGTTATCGACGTGATAATGTTTTACCATGGTAACTATTTATTATGACTAAAAATTAAGGTATCCAAATTTAAAAATATTAACCCCATGATTAAAATTTTTATAACCATATTTGATGATTAAATAAAAATAAGTTTGAAAAAATAATTTCAATATTGGTTGTACAAAAAAAATTAAAAATAGTTTTATGAAAAATACCATTTTTATGTATCGAAGTAATTTTTAACCCATATAAAATATAACAACGATTCATTTGTAATTAATTAGAATATATATAATAGAAGGGGATATTTTACACATAAAAAATACAAAAACCAAATTATAATATAAAATTTCATTAATAGAAATGATATTCTTTAATATATATATATATATTAGTATTTACGCATAAAAATCATTACAGAAACACAAAAAATCATCATCACTTATTACATATATTTTGAATCCTAAAATGTGATTATTTTTATAAATTTATAACTCTAATATTTAAAATTTTCATTCAAAAATAAAACCCTTATTTATAGAAAACATTTCGGCTAGAATGAAACAATTTCATTTCCCGCTGAAAATAATATAAAATTACCATATTATATATGAATCCATAAAATATACTTATTTACATTAATAGTACATGAAATTGAGTTATTATTTACAATACATTGGTTTTAAAACCCATTATATGTAATGTTGTGATATTATATATATATAGTTAAAATAAAGTTAACATTTTAGATATTTTTCATTACACTGAACAATATTTTTTTAAAGAGTTACAGGAAACCGTGATCTTATCTTGTTTAACATTAAAAATTATGTTGATCATTCACTAAAACCACATTGGATCTGCTTTAATAACACATGACAAAAAAATTTAAATGAAAAACTATGTATTCGTAGTTTGTGTACTTAATTTAGAATATAATTTAATCACTTTGAGAAAATTTATTTGAAAATATAAGCTTAATTTTTAAACAATAATTTAAATTATATTTAGCTAAGTTTTTTCTGAAATGATTAAATTTTGGATTTTTAATTTAAACTACTCAATTTATATTGAAATTTTCATTTTCATTTAATTGATTTATAATGTTAAATAATATTTTAAAATTATATAAATGTATAATTATTTCTATTATAGAACTATTATTCAAATGTAGGTTATTGGAATGAATTTCATACTAATATTTATTATTATTACATTGTAATATTTTGATAATTTTTATATTAAAAACATGATATCTCATCATACTTGTGAGATTAATTTTTAAATAAAATTTTCCACTTATGTGAATTGAATTCGGAAAACATGATTTCGTATATAGAATAATCATAATATATAAATTCTAATAAGTTCAAATTAATTTAAAACCTTGATAAAGAGTAAAAATAGTAAAAACTCATTCACTAGGGTTAAGGTAAAAATAGATTTCCCTAGTTTTAAACAAGAATGAGAAGAGTGAAAATGAAAAACATTATAATAAATTCTTTTTATGAGTTTATTTCCACATTTTAAATAAAATTACCTATAATATATAATTTCCTTGCCATTTTTTTGCAATATGAAAAATATAATAAGTTGTATAAATAAAAATGTAAAAATGTTTCTTTTATTACGTTTAAAATCTATAATTTATTTGGATAAAGAGAGAAACAATTTATGGTCATTTAAATATATCATTCTAATAAATATAATAGTTTTTTATCATAATAATTTATCATCTAAATTTTATATATAATATAATTACTATAATATGTTATGAAATGATAACATAGTAATTATTTAGATATTGATTATATTAAATAAATGATATAAAAAACATAAAATGTCATTTAAATTGAATTTATTATTATATTACATTATTTTTTATAATAATATATCAATTTACACATATTTTAAATGAATATAATTTATTTTCATTATTTTATTCATATTTTAAATTCAATTTAAATATATAATATCAAAATAGTTTTTTATAGTAAATTAAACTGTATTAATTGGTTCCAAATTAATAACAATAAAATATTATGTCACGTTATCATAAAATAATAATAAAAGTATAACATGGCCTAATAATGGAATAAAATTTCTATTATAATGAAAATATTGATATATAAATACTAAAATGTTAGTTAGCATGATCACAATTAAAGTGGTGTTTACACGTGACTTGTGTTTGTGTTAAATTAATTTTCAAAAAATATAGTTTTTTATTTTATAAATTAGATATCTTATTTAGAATCAGTGGGTATAATTCTCATAATAATTATAAATTTAATTCGCTTCTAATAGGTAAATTACATATGTTAAAAACAAGTTAATGTAAGGAAATCCAAAAATGGAAAAATTGGGGAATGTGATATATTAAGAAATAAAATATTTAAAAAAAGTGAAAAAATGTTTTTATGAGGGGTTTAAAAACCATAACATTTCTCCAAACCTCAAATTATCATATTTTTATCCACCTTAGGTACTGTAGACCTTCTAATAGACAATACATTTGAGTATTTACATGAATGCTGCTCCCCCATAACATTAAAATGGGACTCTCTCTCCACACATATATAAACCTCTCAATAAATTGGTATCAACAAATATCTACCAAAATAACTAATAAAATTCAATCTACACATCAAAGAATCATTATATGTGAAAAAAAATATAATGAATAAGTGATTTATTGAAAAACTAAGGAGGATACAGGATTGTAGACGCCGGAAAAGTCCGTTGTTCCCAAATGAAGCTCCGGATGCGGAAAGCGAAGTGATATTTGGAGTCAGAGGCACGTTCCGGAGGGCCCGGAGGACTTGCGCGAAATTTCAGAGTCCCGCGCGCAAAGTTGAGTCTCGGCGCGCAATCCTCCCGGGATGCGCGCAATGCACTGGGCCGGCGCGCTATTTTGCGCGCCCGTGGCCTGCGCGGCTCCCTTGCGCGCCGGGTCCTGATTCCGCGCCCGCGAAGGGAATTCCGCGCCCGAGACCGGATTCTGCGCCCGGGGTTGCCTATAAATATAAGGCGACCCCCGACGTTTTGAAGGTTGCCAGAATCCGAAGCGTCGCTCGTTCGCGCAATCCAACCCCTTCCGCGCGCAATGCCGATCTTCAGGTAACCTCCTTTCTTTCGCGCAATAGAGCCTTGGGGTTCCCCTTCGCGCGCAATCCCCTTGGCTCATTTCCTTTGAATAACCCTTAACCCGAAGGTCTTTGCGCGCAAAAGAAGCCTCTTGCGCGCAATTGCCCCCGGGTGCGCGCAATCCAGCCCGATTGGGCGCACCCCCCATTTTGAAAGTGGTCATTCATTAGAGAATGGGTCGTTCCCCCCGCGAGCTGTCCGAAGCCCGGTGCGCGCAATCTCAATCATCCGCGCGCAAAGGGCTGGCCCGATTGCGCGCCAGCCTGCCATTTTGCGCGCCGACCTACTGTTTTGCGCGCAAAGCTCCTCTTTTGCGCGCAATCCGCCAGGGTCTCCCCCCTGACCCCCTGAGGGTACCCGCCTGCGTGGCGCCCGATGATTTTCATCCTGGGTGCCCGCACCGTGCGTTGTCTTCCCGTGCGGCCCTCCAGGCTCGCGCGAAGTGACACGAACCCATCAGCGGCAATCCATCGTCCCGCATGACGTTAAACTGCACATACGTCCAGCATGACGTTAAACTGCACATACGTCCCGCATGATGCTAAACTGCATCCGTCCAACATGACGTTAAACTGTACTACGTCCAAGCTGCACGACGCTAAACTGCCTAGCCCCTATCGTCCGTGCTGCAAGACGTTAAACTGCCAAGCACCTTCGTCCTCAACACACGACGTTAAACTGTACTTCGTCCGGCAAGACGTTAAACCGTCCGCTTCGTCCTCAGCACACGACGTTAAACTGTACTTCGTCCGGCAAGACGTTAAACCGTCCGCTTCGTCCTCAGCACACGACGTTAAACTGTACTTCGTCCGGCAAGACGTTAAACCGTATGCTTCATCCTCAACACACGACGTTAAACTGTACTTCGTCCGGCAAGACGCTAAACCGTCCGCATCACCCGATCTCGTGTCTCGCACGCAGGGTCCCCCCCCCGGTTTGGATGTGGCCCCCACCCGCTCGTCTCTGCAGGGATGTCGGGATTGCCCCTCTTTAGGGACTATTTAATGGGAGCGGCTTTTCCCCACGGGGGGTAGGGTATTACAAACCCCTAGTTTCATGTGGGGAGCTGCACATGTGTATCTCCATTGCGCTCCCCCACTGCCGAAGCCAGTAGAGGGTATGACTGGGATCGAGGTGTCTCCTACATTCGGTCCAAGTCCCTTCCAACTGAGTTTTTCCGCATCCGGGATGCCTCAAGTGCGTAAGTCCTGACAGAATGAACTATGTGGACTTTGATCCCTGTCTTCTAAACAGGGTACGTAGGAAGCCTCCCTGAGGTTCAAGCCCACCACCTGGTCGTCCCGGTCGTATTCACGTCGGTTCGTCCATCAGTGGACCCCTCTAGGGTTCACGCTTGCGTCGATTCACCTATGAATCTGCCCCTGTGGGAGACTGCCCGTGTGTATCTCCACTGTGCCTCCCCACAGCCCCTTTTTCCATCTCTCCTTTTATCGTCCAGCATGACGTGAAACTATGATCCACCCGGCCGTTCCATCCCCCTCTGTGCGAGGTGGTTCGGTTCAATCCTCCGCCCGGCGGCCTCGACCCCTTCGTGAGTAGGCTTGCCGACGTCCAGCATGACGTTAAACTGTATACCCGAACAACGTTGACTTTGATCTGTGCTAACGCGCGGTACGTAGGAAGCCCCTACGGGGTCCAAGCTCTTCACTCCATCATCCATCCTGATCCTTACCCGGGCCGCCACATCCCGGTGGGGTCATGCCACTTCACTCCACTCCATATCACTTGGGAAGCCGCCCATGCGCTGGCCCCAGTGTCGGAGGTTCCCCGCAAGGGGTTCTGTCATCTGATCCACTTTTCGTGTTGATCAGTCTGATGCCGTCCCCGCTGGACGTTAAACTCGCGGCATACCCCGTGTTAAACATGGGAAGTTGAGGAAAACCTCAGGGGACACAGTTCCCCGCACCCAGTGCGGGATGCCTCAGGCCATCATGCCTTCGAGAAGCCCTATTAGGGACGGAAGACAGGCGTGCAGAGCCGCAGTGTTACGACACGCCCCCAGCACCCAGAGCCACCCGGCCTCCTCACCGCAGGTTGCTGCCCCGACCAGACTCCTTGGAGCGTCCGGGTGGAAGCAGCGTAATTAACCGGTGTCCATGAAGATATGGAGCCGGGAACGAGATTCACGAGCATGTCTTAAGTCTATGAGGGAGACCCGGATTAGGCGACGAGTTCCAAGGAGACGTCCAAGGAAGGAGGAGCTGTCATCCCATCATCCCGGTTTCGATCAAGGAGAAGACGCCCCTGAATAAGGGACGGATGCCGCCCGCCTTTGGAAAGCGGGACTGCGGGACCACAAGCCGCGCGCCCATCCCCTCGGGTTGACAGGTGCACGCGCGAACGCGTCCTGGCGGAACAGCGTAACCCGACGCACATCCGCACCGAAACAGAAAAATGGTGAACCCGACGTGAATCTCTTCTCCTCGATACGAAGACCGATGGCTCTCAGAGGTGTTGGAAGACCGGCATGTTGCCCGGCCAAGCATTCAGTCTTACCCGCCAGGGGCTGGGGAAGGGACATCGGGCACTCCGTCTCGCAACGTCGAGGGCCTGGGTTCCCCCCACGGAAGGCGTCGTGGCGCTAATGGTTGGTTGTCGATTCCTTTTTCCTGTCAGTGTTAATGGGTCCTTCTCCCTGCTTTCAGAAATCAGGTCGCCCGATCCAGTGCCCGATCACCACCCGCCCACTGGCGCAGGGTTAGGGGAAACACCGACCCGGCTCCTCCGCGCGGTCCCGCCCGTTCCACAGCCGTCCCAGCAGCCGCAATTGCGGGACGACCACGCCCTCTCTCCCCCTCGGAGGTCATCCAGAGAAGGGTGATCAACACCCTGGTGCGGAGATATGAGGAAGAGGGAGTCATCCCCACTAGGGACATGGCTCGCCTGGACCTTGAGGAGGCTGCACCTCGCCACCACCGCCGCCCCCGAGGGCCGCACAAGGAGGCACCGCTGCCTACCCTAACGTCCAACCGCTTCGGGAGCTTATCCCCGGAGCGCTCTGACAGTTCCCTTCTTTATGCGGATGAGGTGGAAGATGTCCGGGATCACCCTATCCGGGATTCGCTCCAGGGATCTACGGTAAGGGCTCCCGCCAGGCCACGGCGACACCGCCGCCAGGCCTCTCAAATCGAAGAGCGGACTCTCCACCTGCCCGCGCCGCTCATCCCGACTCGTTTGTCCCGACGCCAACGTCGGGCACGAGCGGAGGAGGATGCCCACCTTGGGGCCCTAGCAACAGCGGCCGCATTGGCCCAAGCCACTGTTGGCTTCAGTCGCCAGGCCCCTGCGCATCCTGAGCAGGGGAACTTCTATGCCCGACCTGGATCGAGGCCCCGACCGCCCCAAAGGTAGGTTGGGTTGACTCTCCCGGTTGCTGGTACAGGCAGTAGCCACCGCGGACCACCTCGCGGTAGCGCTATTCACCAGCGGGATCCACTCCGTGTGGCCGATCCAGGAGGCATGGGTCATCCCACCTTCCGATCCCGGCCCGGAGGCCTGCCCGGAATCATCTCTCCCCGCGTCCCCTTTGATATCTGTCCCGGTGCCCCTCGCACCTTGGTTTCCAGTCCTCTTGGCCCCAGCACCAGTGCGGCCGGAGGACGCCAGGACAGAGATCATCCTTGCTCCGAAGAACCACCCAGGGGCAGGAAGGCAAGGCGTCGACGCCGAGGGAAGAATGTTACGGAATTCCGGACAGAGATCCGACCGGTTCGCTTCTCTGATTCAGAGGCGGAGTACGATTCGGTGAGAGAGCCCTTTCCCCAATCCCGCCAGTCAAGGGCAGGGGTAGGAATGCGGCACGTCAGCCTCGTGCTCCCCGAGAGCGAGATCGATGTGATCCCCGCTTCTCTCCGAAGGTATATCCGGAGTAATGAGGGCCTGGTATACCCCCAAGGATCAAGCTTTCGGTTGGTACCGGCCCCTCCGGAAGTGCCTTCCATCTCGATCGGAGAAGCCGGAGACTTTTTCTGGGGACCAACGGTCGAACCACGATCTAGTGCACCCTCGGCGAGCACCGATGCTACGGCAGGATGTTCGCTCGCTGGTCTGTCCTATCGTGATGTGGTAGCCAGGGCACCGCCACCCTCAGATGGCGGCCCGGGATATGGAGGCCAATCGGCCTGTTCGCCGTATTCACCGCCGGCCAGCCCGTCAGCCCGGCGGCCCACCTCGGCACCACTGCCGGTTCCCCGTCTGTTCCCAGCCATTGAAGAGGACCAAGGAGATCTGGGTCCCGAGTTTGAGTCGTGGAGCTTCTGGACCGTCCTTGCAGAGGGCCACTTCCCTGAGAAGTTTTGGCCAGTCGCAGGACCGGGCTTTGATGCACCCGAATCGCTCACCCCGGATGAGTTTGAATGCTTCCGCCGAACTCTCCGGGAGACTCGCTCCTGTCTTCACCACCTACAAATGCCATACCCTGGGAGTCAAGCGCACCTGGAGGATATTGGTGAGCAGTTCCATCAAATTGACCTGGCCATGCTCCCCGCGGTTCGGCACCCCGGGTCATTTGAGCACCACGAGGCCCTCCAACAACGATGCGTTGAGTGTTTTCAAGTAATCCGCAAAGTTATCGAGGAAGCCACTCCCCACGTGTATATCCGTGGATGGGGGCAGTACGCTGCCCTACGCTTCAGTGTGATTCGCCGACAGCCCGATTCACTGGGCGGCCCTGAGGGTATATCCACAGGGACGGAGACAGTCAATATGGCTGACCTGTCGGGAGAGGGGAACGACTTGGAAATTCTCGACGGGGGCTTCCCCCCCGAAGACAAGCCATCATCAGAGCCATCGGTGAGAGTTACTCGTCATCAGAGGAACCTCTTGGGGCTCCCCGCACCCACTGAAGCAATGACGTTGAGCCGAAATGTCAGTAAAGGAAAAGAGCACAGCGAGGCTGTAAAGCCCGCCGACCCATCTGCCTCCATGCAGAGGGCAGAGGAGGATCCCGAGAAGGCTACGCTACGTCAGCAGCTCGCCGAACAGAAGAAGCTGGTTGACCAGCTCCTCGCCGAGCGCGCTGCAGAACGGCGGCCTGACTACGGTGATCCTAGGCCAGGACAGCAGGGACCGGAACAACCGCTCCCCGATGAGACTCTCCCGGGCAACCGTGATTACGCCGTGTTCGCCGATAGGAGAGAGGCCATTGCCTACGGCAAGAGGGCGCGGTATGTTTCGCCACACCCTCCTGAGCGGCGTGACTACCTGAGAGACCCCGCTCGGATTCCTCCCGCTGCCCCAAGGGCCGCTCCGCCCGCCATCCCACGAGCTGCCGAGTTCGACGACCCGGTCGACGACCCGATTGAAGGGCCATGCAATGCGCTCGTGGTTAGAGATCCTCATCAGGACTGGAACCCATGTCCGGACGATCCGATGGCGGCACTCATTGCCCGCTTGGAGGCCTTGGAGACTCGGCAGGTGGCGATCCCACCGGATGGCAAGCCCTACCCAGCATGGGTGGATGACATGCCGGCGCCTCCGGGATTCGGTAATCCCACTTTCGCTCCCTTCAACGGGACTGGAGATCCGCCACAGCATTTAGCCCACTTCAACTCGAGGTGCGGGCCTATGTTGGGGACTCCGGCGCAGCAAGAGGCCGCTAAGCTTCGCTGCTTTGTTCAGACATTGGAAGGGCCAGCATTTGTCTGGTACAGCCAGCTCCCCGTCGGGTCGGTAACCAGCTGGGAGGACCTCCGTAGACAGTTCCTCTACCAGTTCAGTTCCACGACCCGGAAGACAAGTATCGCAGACCTCTTCAAGTGCAAGCAGAGGCCTGATGAGCGAGTCGCGGACTTCGTCGCCCGATGGAAGGGTCTCACGTATTCCCTTGACATGCCATTGACTCCGGAGCAGTTGCTGACAATGTGCGTCGGGAACGTCAAGACCGAGCTGGTCCCTTCCCTGATCACTCACAATTACCCCGGAGGGTTCAGGGACTTCTCAGACAAAGCTCAACGTCTTGAGGAAGCCCTGCAATAGGCCAGCCAGGCACACCCGCTGCCTCCTATGATTCCTGCAAGGAGAGTCAGCAGGGCTGAGCCCGCTGCTGTTGCCCAGATAGAGGCCCCCAGGCCGTTGGAGCTGCTGCCGGCGAGGCCAGCTCCACAGCCTCACAGGAACCCGCCTCCACGGGCTCAGATCCCGGCCCAGCAGCGGCAGCCTCAGAACCGGTCGGCCCCTCCGCGTAATGTACCGCCGCAACCCAGGCGAGATAATCAGGGTCCACCTCCTCGGCCGGCCCCTCCAGCCCCTCGTCAAGACCACGCTCCCAGGGGCCCGCGATACCTGACTTACTCATTCCATGAGGATCAGGTCCCCGGTTATTTCCAGAGCGCCCTGGAGCAGAGGATTGTGCGACTGCCTGAGTGTTGGAAGCCAGAGGTGGCACATCTTACGAATAACCCCCGCTACTGCCCCTACCATCGGGCCCTGGGGCACACCATCCAGCGGTGCTATGTGTTTAAGGATTGGCTCCAAGACCAGATTAACAATAATGTAATCAGGTTGGGCCCAGCTCTAGCACAAGTGGCGGGCGTGTTCGTGGGATCAGATGACGATAGTGGCAACGAGGACGAATGGCAGCTGGTCTCCAACCGCAGATCCCAGAAGTATAATAACTGGATGGCCCGCAAGACGACCATTCGCGCCCACGGAATCATCCGTGCGCGCTTGAATCAGCCTGAGCCCCCAGAATCTGCGGGTGCCGCTTCGGCATCGTCATCCCAGCTTGCCTCTTCCAAGAGGATCAAACGGCGGCAGCGCAAGAAGGAAGAGCGCGCCCCGCCGGTTCCGCCACTATCCCGCACTCTCGGCGATTTCATGCCCCCGGAAATGGGGGTCCCTCCTCGGATCCGCCCGGTGACGGATGATTCGTCCGATGACGGTATTGGGTACGCTTCGGTTAACACCGCCGAGCTGGTAAATCCCTTTTCGGTTCCCGACGTTGAAGAACACCAGGTGGACCTCCCTAGTGTCCCCGGTCGTCGCCACCGTCGGAAGAACCGCAGCAGCAGGAGTCGTCGGGGCACAGCCGTTGGCACCTCCAGCCAGGTTGTGCACGCCACTGAGACTAGGCAGCAGGCTCAAAACCGAGCACAACGTGCGCCGCCCCCCCATTCAGGGATGACGGATTCGCCCCCGCCGCTGTTTGTGGTGTGGGACCAGGCAGAGCCGCCTCAGCCGCGTCGCGACCAGCTCCGCCCTGTCACGAGTCCATCCCGGCCTCCTGACCCCAGTACGGTGACCATTTCCCGGACTGCAGCTAGTGAACAGCGAGATGCGCCAAGTACCAGTCGGCCGCCGATCCAACCGGCAAGGCCCATCATGCTTCCAACCGCAGAGCAACCTCCTGCAACCAGGGGCTCGCGCTTGGCCAAAAAGTATGATGTCCTGAAGCACTTGGCCGACATCCCAGTAAGGCTCTCCATCCTTGAGGCTCTGCGCATGTCATCTGAGATGCGCGAGGCACTCGCTGAAGCCCTGAAAAGCCCCCTCCAGTTTGAGACAGAGGTTGCGGCTGCAGAGGCCTTTCACGCCGAAACGATCGAGGACGCCGAATGCCAGGCAGTTATCTCGTTCTCTGGTAAGGATGAAGACCCTCCTATACAGGGACATATTCGTCCGCTGTATGTCACCGGCCAGTTCAATGGCCTTGAAGTCCAGCGCTGTCTTGTCGACACGGGGTCCGGGATTAACCTGATTCCAACTCGGACGCTCCAGAGATTGGGGTTGTCTGAGGATGACTTGATTCCCTCCGACCTCAGGATCCAGGGGTACGACCGCACCGAGCAAACCCCGGTCGGCAAGATACGCTTGAAGACCCAGTTCGGTGACTTGGTTGCCAACACCGAATTTATGGTGGTCTCTCAGGACACTGCGTACAACGCATTGATGGGCAGGCCATGGCTCCACCTTCACGCGGCGGTTCCCTCGTCATACCACCAATGCCTCAAATACTCCCTTAATGGTCGAGTAGGCGTGCTTCAAGGAGATGCCTCTCCTTTTGCCTCGTGTGAAGCCCGCTATCTGGACGCGGACTATTACAAGAGCAAGGATAAGCAGATCCTGGCAGGTGAGGTTGAGCCTGTCACTGTTTCAAGTGATCCCTGGGCAAGTCTGGATGACGCTTACGTCCTCCCGATTCACCGGTTGGACGTCGCCATGGTCTCGACGGCCTGCGAGTCTCCTAATGAGATGACCGCGACCGCCCGTGCCAGCACCAGTGGCCCAGCAGGATCTGGTAGCCCCAATGCAGTTTCCAACGCAGTCTCTCCCATGGACGATCCCTCCCCGAGTGGAGAGGACGTGGAAGACGCACCCCCAGCCTTTGAGGAGGGCGTCCCCGCCACGGTCGATGAGTTAATACAGGTGAACCTTGGAACCGAGGCCGATCCAAGACCCACATTGGTCAGTGCCGCCATGCCCTCTGAGGAGCGGCAGCAGTACGTGGACTTTCTCAGGAAGCACCGTGATGTGTTCGCTTGGGGCTATGACGAGATGCCGGGGCTAGATCCTCAGGTAGCCATCCACCGCCTTGGTCTCCCGGCGAACCATCGCGGGTTCAAGCAGCCTCCCAGGAAGATGCACCCATCCCACGGTGCCATGGTTGAGGCCGATGTTGACAAGCTTATCAAAGCCAACTTCGTGAGGGAAGTTCAGTACCCCAAATGGCTGGCCAACATTGTGCCGGTCCGGAAGAAGAACGGGCATATCAGAGTCTGCATCGACTTCCGCGATCTCAACCGCCACTGTCCGAAGGATGATTTTCCCCTTCCAGTGACAGAGCTGTTGATTGACGCCACAGCAGGGTTCCAAGCCCTCTCTTTCATGGATGGATACTCCGGATATAACCAAATTCGGATGGCCCCTGAGGATGAGGAGTTCACTGCCTTCAGGGCCCCCCAAGGTACCTTTTTCTACCGGGTCATGCCCTTCGGCCTGAAGAATGCAGGTGCCACCTATCAACGGGTGATGCACCACATATTCAAGCCAATCCTCGGCACACTGGTGGAATGCTACGTCTACGACTTGGTTGTCAAATCGCGCCAGTGTCAGGACCATCTCAAAGATCTTGAGAAAGTGTTCGGCTTCCTCCGGTCTCGCTGCCTGAAGATGAACCCGTTGAAGTGTGCCTTTGGGGTCACCTCCGGAAAGTTCCTTGGATTTGTGGTAAGATACCGGGGTATTGAGATCGACCCAGAGAAAATCAGGGCGATTAGCCAGATGCCTCCCCCGGGTACCATCCGGGAACTGCAAGGGTTCCAAGGCCACTTAGCCTATATACGCCGATTCATCGCGAATCTGGCCGGAAAGTGTAAGCCCTTTTCTCGGCTCATGAAGAAAGGTGCCACCTATGTATGGGATAAAGAGTGTCAGACCGCTTTCGAGGAAATCAAGCAGTACCTGCTTCAACCTCCGGTTCCGATGTCGCCCGTATCCGGAAAGCCGCTGGTCCTTTATGTGACCGCCCTGGAACGGTCCCTGGGTTCCCTTCTCGCCCAGAAGAACAACGAGGGAACGGAGAATAGCCTCTATTACCTCAGTCGCATGCTCCTCGATGCGGAAGTTAGGTATTCCCCCATCGAGAAGAGCTGCCTGGCACTCGTATTTGCCGTACAGAAACTACGGCACTACTTGCAGCACCATGAGGTACAGTTGGTCTCTCGGGTAGACCCGTTAAAATATATCCTGAGCCGACCTATGTTGACTGGCCGTCTAGCACGGTGGGCTGTGATTCTCCAGCAGTTCGACATCAGGTATGTGTCTCAGAAGGCCATCAAAGGGCAAGCATTGGCATACTTTCTGGCAGCTCACCCGACCTCCGCGGATCAGCCGCTAGATCTAGGCTTTCCTGATGAGACCATTCTCTCGGTTGATCGAGCCGATCCATGCTGGCAGATGAACTTTGACGGTGCCTCCCGGAGCCCCACCGGTAGAAGACTCGATAATCCTAAGCTCAACAGAGTGGGCTTGGGCATCGTCTTCATTACCCCGGAGCGAGCCGTGCTGCCATACTCTTTCCTGTTGTCAGAGGGCTGTACCAACAATGAGGCGGAATACCATGCCCTCATCACCGGCCTCGAGTTGGCTCTCGAGATCGACGTGCCCCATCTGTGCGTGAAAGGGGACTCCGAGATGGTCGTTAAGCAGATCAATGGCGACTATGTTGTCAGGAAGCCGGAACTTGTGCCATTGTTGGAGTGCACCCTCCTTCTGATGGCTCGATTCCCTTCTCGGCCAGAAATTGTCCATATTCCCCGGTCGCAGAACGGTCTAGCAGATGCTTTGGCCAGCCTTGCTGCGTCACTTGCGGAGCCTGAACAGGACAACCTGATCGTCCGCGTGACGCGCCGCAGGCTCATCGCTCCCGTTATCCCGGACGAAGATCGCGGCCCGTTGGTAAGTAGTCTCACCACGGTTGCCCCTATGCCCGGAGGCCAGAGTACCCCAGATATGACAGTCGGATCAGCCCCTGATTGGAGGACGCCTTTGGTTGAGTACCTCCAACATGGCATTCTTCCATCGGATCGGGCCGAGCGTGAGCGAGTTCGACGCTGCGCATCGCAGTTTGTCCTCCAGAGCAGCCCCGGCCTGGAGCAGATCCTCTACAAACGCGGATTTGATGGTGTTCTCCTCCGTTGCCTTCAGGGAGTTGAGATCCCATGAGTCATGCAAGAGGTTCATGCTGGTTCATGTGGCGCCCACCAAACTGGACCGAAGCTGTCCCACCAGATTCGGAGGGTGGGATACTTCTGGCCCTCCATGATCCATGACTGCATCGAGTATGCCAGAAGGTGCCATGCGTGCCAGGTTCATGCGAACTTTGTGAATCGGCCACCGGAACCTCTCCATACCATTAGGTATTCCTGGCCCTTTGCAGTCTGGGTATGGACGTTGTGGGACCCTACCCGCCGGCGACAGCTCGCCAGTGCCGGTTCATTCTGACCGCCACAGACTTTTTCTCCAAATGGGCGGAGGCGATTCCGCTCAGAGAGGTCAAATCCTGTTCGATCGCTGACTTCGTGACCTCCAACATCATTCATCGATTTGGAGTGCCTCACGCTATCCTCACGGATAACAGAACCAATTTCCAGGCAGCCGAGTTGAAGAAGTTGTACGCCAAGTATAACATTCGCTCGAACCATACATCTCGCTATCACGCACAGGCGAATGGACAGATCGAGGCGTTTAACAAAACCCTATCTAACATTCTGCAAAAGATGGTTGGTCAGAACAAGAAGAGTTGGCCGGACAAGCTCCCCAACGCCCTCTGGGCTTATCGGACGACGACTCGCAATTCCACCCAGATGACCCCTTATTCCCTGGTGTATGGAGCTGAGGCCGTCCTGCCCATCGAGATCCAGTTACCGTCCTTGCGCACTACGGTCTACGACCAGCAAGCGCCAGACAGAGTTGCTGAAGCCCGTCTAGTCGAGTTGGAAGCACTGGATGAGAATAGACTTCACGCTTTGCACAACTTGGAGAGGCATCAAAGCAGAATGGCTCGAGCTTTCAATAAGAAGGTTCGCCTCCGCTCCTTCCTGCAGGGTGATCTAGTGCTAGCCCTAAGAGCACCGATGATCCCCGGCCGGAAGCCGCCCAAGTTGGAGCCCAAGTGGGAGGGACCTTTTGTTGTCCACAAGGTCTATCCCAATGGCGCGTACTCCCTAGAGACTATGGATGGTGAGCATGTCACTCCTCCCACCAACGCTAGGTTTCTCAAGCAGTACTTTGTCTGAGTGTACCAACGTCCAGCATGACGTTAAACTGCACATTTGTCCAGCATGACGTTAAACTGCACATTCGTCCCGCATGACGCTAAACTGCATACGTCCTGCACGACGTTAAACTGCATACATCCAAGCTGCACGACGTTAAACTGCCTAGCGTATCGTCCGCGCTGCAAGACGTTAAACTGCCAAGTGCTTCGTCCAACATGACGTTAAACTGTACAACGTCCTGCACGACGTTAAACTGCACTACGTCCAGGCTACAAGACGTTAAACTGTTCAGCATTCGTCCGCGCTGCAAGACGTTAAACTGCCAAGTGCCTCATCCTGCATGACGCTAAACTGCACTACGTCCAAGCTGCACGACGTTAAACTGCCCAGCGTGTCGTCCTGCATGACGTTAAACTGCTCGTCAAGAACTACGTGCGGCTTGATTCCCATCCTTATGGGATACGTAGGACCGCCTGAAAATTCATGTTTCAGGCCCAGCCCCATCCTTTGGAAACATCCATCCCATCTCGGGCCCTTGGCCCAGTTGCCTCCGGGTGTGCGGCGTATGGTGTGAACGTGGGGCTATGCCCTCATTCACGTCGGTTTGCTCGCCACGCTGTACGCCCCCCACGTTTGGGGATGCCTTCTGCTCCCCCCTTCTTTTCTCGTCCTGCATGACGTTAAACTGCACTTCAAGAACTACGTACGGCTTGATTCCCATCCTTATGGGATACGTAGGACCGCCTGGACATTCATGTTTCAGGCCCAGCCCCATTTCCCGTGAATCTCTATCCCGCGTCGGGCCTCTGGCCCAAGTTCCCCTCCTTTTGTGCGAGGCGTATCGCGTGAGCGGGGGATTATGTCCTCATTCGCGTTGGTCTACTGGCCACGCCGTACGCCTCCCCCCATGT
Organism: Viscum album; assembly: GCA_963277665.1. NCBI lineage: Eukaryota > Viridiplantae > Streptophyta > Magnoliopsida > Santalales > Viscaceae > Viscum > Viscum album. The sequence goes on from OY728159.1 coordinate 153,399,805, forward strand.
GTGGGACCACCTCACACCTCTCATCGTCCTGCATGACGTTAAACTTCCTCTCAAGAACTACGTATGGCTTGATTCCCATCCTTATGGGATACGTAGGACCGCCTGGACGCTTGTGTTTCAGGTCCAGCCCCGTCTCTTGGTTGATCACGGGGATCTGCCCTCTTTTGGTTGCTCTCAGGGTGAGTCCTCCGACCCTTTGCGGTGATCTGTTAACATGTTTTGGGTACTTCGGTCTATGACTCGTAGTGTCAGATTCAATCCCGACAAGTCCTGTGTTGCTTGTCAGGCCTCGCGCTTCCTCTTGTTCGAGCCTTCACTCAAAGGGATCCTCGTTAGCGGTCTGGGTACGATGCCTCAGAGCTCTCCTACCGCTCCGGGTCGATTTACCGGCGGGTCTTGGGCCGCAAATCGATATGAATCCTGCGATTGAGCAGTCGATGCTCGTTTGCTTGCCCCGTCTTAGGCTGACGCGATTGGATGTTGTGTTGCGAATATGGTCAGCAACATCCTTGATCGCCACGTCGGCTCTTTCAGGCTCTGAACATTGGTTGCGCAGTCCTCATCACACTCCGCCTTTGTGCGTTGTAGTGGAATCTCGACACTCTCTTCATACTGACCTTCAGTACACCTCTACACGTTAGGCAGACCAACCAGGGTAATGATGTCGTTCGAGGCTCCCATGATCTGAGCACCGAGGATATATGCGGATGTCCTCCCTAAGGGCCATGCGTAGCTGGACCCTCGTCCCCATAAGGAGGAAGGAGTCGCCCGAACAATCGCGTTCTGGGCCCAGTATATCTGGAGGCTAGCATCTCTGCCCCTCAGGTGATGGACATACGCAGACCCCTATCCCAAGACTCTTCTCCTGGAATCGTGCGTGACCGCAGGGCTGGGTATGTTCCCACCTCCGCCGTGTCTGCCGTACCGCGATAAGCGGATTCCTCCATGGTCCGAACCACACGACCTTAAACTGTGTTGTCTGGTCCTACCACACGACCGTAAACTGTGATCGTCTTGGCCGCCCGACGAGAAACGGCACTGCATCGTGATGTTCCCCTCAGGGGGCACTCATGTTGGGCGCTGGTTAATAACCACGCCATTCATCAATGCCTTCCGTGGCTTGATTATTGTGGCGACGCCAGAGATTTCTCAATCACAGGCATGTCGCCGCACGAAGAAAAACCATTCATCTTTAAGGACAAACAAGAAATATCAAATGCCGCTCCTTCTGTGTGCGAGGGTCAGACCTGCACTCTTCCCCGCGCTGGTGCCCGATTGTGTTGCGCCGCGCTTCAAGAACAACGTGTGGCTTGATTCCCATCCTTATGGGATACGTAGGAACGCCCGGATGTTTGAAACTTCGGGTCTAGCCCCCCACCTCTTAGAGATTCCCCCTTCTCTGGGGAATCCGCCGCCTTCAGGTCACCCTCAAGGCGTGTTCCCCGACCCCTTGCAGTGGTCCACCGGTGTCAAGAGTACTCTGGTTTGTTGCCAGGAGGGTCAGGATCCTCTTGGCCAGGTTTCCTCCACTTTTCAGGCTTCGTGCTCCCTTTCATTCGGACCCATCGTCTACGCCCTGGGTGGAGCCCCCGTGAACGGTTCGGACACAATGCCTTAGTGCTCTCCCACCGACTCGGGCCGGTACCCCCAATGGCCTCGGGCAGCAAATCGATATGAATCCTGCGATTGAGCGGTCGATGCTCGTTTGCTGCCTCATTCCACCAACGGTTAGTACGATATTGATGCTGCTTTTCCGCCACGTTCGGCAGTACTCCCATATCGTTACTCCGGTGCCCCCAGTCCTTGAGTGAATGGCCGCATGATTCACATTTTCCACCTCCCATTCTGACCAGGCGAAACCTCGACACTCTTGACACTATCCCTCAGTGCATCTTCGCATACCCAGGGGATAGGACCACGATGTGGCGTACTTTGAGGTTCTTATGGTCCGAGCTCTAAGACCTTAAACTAAGATCTCCCCTTATGGTCCGAGCTCTAAGACCTTAAACTAAGATCTCTCTTTATGGTCCGAGCTCTAAAGACCTTAAACTAAGATCTCTCTTTATGGTCCGAGCTCCAAGACCTTAAACTAAGATCTCCCCTTATGGTCCGAGCTCTAAGACCTTAAACTAAGATCTCCCCTTATGGTCCGAGCTCTAAGACCTTAAACTAAGATCTAGCCCTATGGTCCGAGCTCTAAGACCTTAAACTAAGATCTCCCCCTATGGTCCGAGCTCTACGACCTTAAACTAAGATCTCCCTAAACGGGATTCTACGTCCTGCATGACATTAAACTGCACTTTTAGAACTACGTGTGGCTTGATCTCCAGCCTGATGGAGTACGTAGGAACGCCCGGGCATTTCGACTCGGGTCCAGCCTCAGGGATCGTTAATTCCCGCCCCTCCTCGTCGCCGGCCGTCTGGCCTGACTTCGGGTAGAGTGGTGCAGTTGTGATATTCCCCCCGATTCAGCTCGGGATGCCCCATTGCAATGATGGGAAGTGACGGTTTCCTCGTCAAAGAGGTGTTGTCTGAGAATTGGGGTGATTCACGGCCAGATTAGTGCATCCGCCTAATACGCTTTCCCCACAGTGGCGCAATTCTGAGAGCGTTGGATTCTGTCCGAACAATCGTCACTTCGCCCCACGCTTCGCATGCCCTGTTGATCTGGATTTCCACCCTTGTGTCTGAAGGAACCCCCAAAGCGGTATTCATGATGACGTGTGGTCCGCCTCCTGCAATATGAATGATGACCTTCGGTCCATATATTGCAGTTGTTATGGTCGATCCACTGTCCGCCTACCGTCTTGGGCATTTCCTGGAAGGCCGACCGTTGTGGATGTCAGGATTCGGGACACGCGATTCACCCTTTCTCATTTCCCTATGTTCGGATAAAATCTCAACGCCCCTCGCATTGTCCTGCTCGTGTGTTGGAACAAGTTTGGGGGATGATACATTGATTAGGCTTGAGGTCTCCTTTCCTAGGAATGACCTCCCTCTTTTCTCCAGCAATCCAGGCCCAACTATGGATGCCTGATGCTTGGTTAACGCTCCCGCAAGACAACGAATTGTGGTTGAGCATGTTAAGCCAAAAGATGCAGATAAAAATATTGATTCATACAAATGGATCAAAGTAGCGGAAGCAAATGTTTTGGGAACGGCAAAACAAATCCCTTAGGGAATAGCGTGCTGAATGAGTCTTTCTAATGCCGCTACCCTTTGGCTGGTGGCCTCCAGAGCTGCTTCTCGCTCTCTGCGTGCCCTCTCTTCGTCGGCGGTCGCAGCACGCAGTTCGTCGATTCTGGCCTGTGCACGCTCCCGCTCGACCTGAATTGTGACCATTTGTTGGCCCGCCTCCGTCAGCTGTACCTGGGCGTCAACCAGTTGGGCCGCTAGTTGCTCCACAAGCTCGGTACACGCTGCGACGAAGGCCTCCTTCTCTGCCGCCTGCCCTTCGAGACGCCGGACTTCCTGCTCCGCCGCGAGGAGCGCCCGCGTGCTCTCCGACATGTCCCGACTTTGTGTGACGTCGGCACGCCGGCAGCTCTCGCGCATCTTTTCGGCCATGAAATCACGGACCGTCAGATGGAGGCGTTGAGCATCAGCTCCCCCGGCACACAGGAAGCGCAGCCAGGTTTGAAGTGATCCCATGCACCCTAGCCACTCCGATGGGTCTCGCTTGAGGAAGCGCTGGATGCACTTCCACCCCCTGCGGCGCGTTATCCGGCTCTCCTCGACCGCCTCCGCGTCCGAGTCGTCCATCTCCTCGGGGTCGGCAGGCCGGTAGGCCGGGAAGGCAGCCAGCAGGTCTGCTGCAGGGTCCGCCCCTGGGAGGTCCTCATGAGGGATGGGTTCCCCAACATCCGGGCGAACTTCTTCTCTCTCCCCAGCGACGCTGACACCCTCGTCAGCCCACGACCTCTCTCCGATGTCAGCACCGCCGGCGTCCGCAGCCCCCTGATCAGCAGTTGGTGGGGCCGGCTCGGTTTGGGAAGTCTGTTCCGGAGCAGGCGGCATGTCCACCACTGGTCCACTCCTAGATGGCCCGGGTTCGGCAACCCGACGAGCCTCCAGTGTTGAGATCACTGCGTGGGGCATGCCATGGTTAGTCACGGATCGTCAACGGCAGGCACCAGCAGTAAAGCAAGGAGACTTACGGGAGGTCAGAGCATCATCTTCCGCTATCCCGGCCGCCGCAGGAACAGTTGCAGCAGGGGGCCCTTCCGCGCTTGTCAATTCGATAATGGGTGCCTGGCCCTCGCCTTGTCCTACTGGCGCCCCTCCTACTCCCGTTGAGGACGCCTGACCAACATCCATGCGCTCCTGAGAAAGATGGAGAAATGGGTTAGAAGCCGCATAAGAGAATGGATGAAGCAGATTGAGTAGGGATAGAAGCGGACCTCGAGGAGCTCAGTGACATCAACATTGTCAGAGCCGACCACCTCGCCGCTCTCCCGCGGACTCCCCTGATGGGATCTTCCCTCGGAGCCTTCATCCTCCCCCATTTCCTCCTCTTCCTCGGAGTCGCTGCCACTTTCATCTTCTTCCGGCGGCATCTGTTCTGGAGCGGGCTCTAGACCGAGCATCACCTTCACCAGAAGGGATGGCTCCGCACGCTGACCACGTTGGCGCGCGTAATCGTCCATGGCCGTCAGATACGCATACTGCCGGTTGAAGTCTACCCTGTCGGCAATATGGAGGCGCCCGACCTCTGGCAGATGGATTCCTTCTCTGAGAATCTTTCGCCAGATGGCGTCGGTCCCCAGTGACTGCCGCAGGGTCATCCAGGCCGACCACAGCGCCGGGAAGACTGCATCGTGGGAGGGTTCGAGCAGACGTCTCACCTGCTTCCCGGGCCGCTCTTCGACCACCGCGCGTTCCCCCTCTCTGGGCGCCGAGGTCGTGGCGGCAGCTCGTGATGTGCCCGCCGCCGAAGTCCCTGCCCGCGCCGGCTCCGCTTCTTGGCGCGCCTCCGTTCTCCCCCGTGTGGCGGCGCCTCGCCTCCTTCCATGACGCCCGGTCTCCGCACGGGTAACCTCGAGCCGCCGAACTGGCTTCCGTAGAATCCCCTCGGGGTACGCGATGGCCCATTGTTCGGCGTACTCGGTTGCCAAGCCTACGTCAACCCCGGTAGGAGGGAGAGTGATGACGTCGCCAGAGCCGAAAGCGGCAAACATCAGCCACATCTGGCGAAGGACGCAAGGGTTCGTCTCCTCCCGGACAGCAGTGAATACCCTCTTCGGCATCCGCTGAAGGCACCCGAACTGCCTGGCGAACCGGGTTGGCACGTAAGGCTCGCAGATCACCTTCCCGTCGATCCGAGCCACGAGCACCCCGCCCCGCATGTTCAGGAAGTATTCATGCTGCTCCAGCGGACCTTGCCCATTGTCGATCATCTGGCCAACGGGAGTGGGGAACGGACTGAAGTTGAAATTGGCATGATTTCCAATCCGAATCCTCACGCCCTCCTCACTTAGGGTCATCGGAGCGACCCCCGCGATGTTCAGCAGGGAGGGTCGCAGGCCGTTGCCCGGAGGAATGATGGCGTTCGGAAACGTGTAGCCACCGAGGTGAGCAGCCACCCAGCCGTGGAAGAACTGAAAGGGCCCACAGATCCTTCGTGGCGACCCCCCTCGTGAGATGTGTCCCAGGATGGCATACAGCCTCGCCAGCACTGGGACCCCGAGGTTGTATCTTTTGTTGGCGGCCATAGCGCCCGCCACCCCAGTGTCGCCGGGCGAATGCCCATTCTCGCGTCCCGCACTGGCAGGAGCCACCCACTCAGAAAGGCGGCCAGGAACGCCGCGTACCGGACATTTGGGTCCCCGGCCTCGATGACGCAGTACCCCCATGAGCGGTAGTCACCCGTCTCCAGGACCCGCCAGTACGACCCGTTCCGGCTCCTCTGAGCTGCGGCCGGGCACCGCTTCCCCCTGCCTGGCATCTTGACCGTCGGGTCATGCTCCAAGAACTGGCCGAACCACTCCTTGTAGGCTATGTCCTTTTGGAAGTCCTTGATCCCGAGCCGCTGCGTAGCCAGGTCAAGCAGATGCCAGGTCAGAATAGGAGTCCGTGACCTGTCTTCCCAGGTGTTCTTCGGTGGCAGGAACTCATCGTATTGGTAGCCCTCCAACGGGATACCTCCGATGCAGTGGATGTCCCAGAGACCGATGCCGACCTCCCCATGGTGAAGATGGAAGGTGTTGGTATCCGGAGACCAGCGGGTGAACAGCTCCGGCCCGAGCTCGGACTGCTGGTAGAAGTGGAACTGCGACGTCCACACCGCCTCAAATAGGCCGATGTACCGCAGCTCCTCTGCGAAGTGATCGCAAGTGTGGCGTACCCAGAACGCCCAGGCCCACTCGCTGGTGAAATTGCCCCCAGACCGCAAGTCCCAGTCCTTCAGCCAGCCCTTGGTGTCGTCAGTGACACTCTGGCGATATGTGCTCGAGTAGAGGGCTGGAGAATTCTCCGCAGTAGGCTCACCTCTGTCAATGGTTCGCGTCCTCGGGTTCAGGACATAGACGTCCAAGTGCCTGGTCTCCCTGGCAGGATGCCCATTGTTGGTGATGTTATAGTGGGGAAGCTCGTCCTCCCGAGTCACCCAGGTCCGTGGTGCATCAACCTCGAACCCTGGCACCGGAACCTCATCTAGGATGCCGAAGTTCCAGAGCGGCAGGTTGTCCGACAGTGGATATGTCTTCTGGGCCGGCGTCAGTAAGTCGAACAGGGATTGATTGTTGGAAACAATCTCCTTGGCTCCGTAAACCTCCTCGTTCGTCGCCATCTCAGCTATGCGAGTGGCGGCATCCCCCTCATTTCCTTGATGCGCGGCCATCTCAGAAGTTTCGGGAGTCGTGCGGGTTAAGGGATGAAGCGTGCGGGATCGGACGAGGCTGGTAGAGAAGTTTGAAGGTTGGCGCGCAATCCAAGTGGACGGCGCACAATTGGGAAGAATGTCACGCAATGTTCCGGGTTTTCGCGCAAAGGCAGGCGAATTCCGGATGGTTTTGCGCGCCGATCAGGCGAATTTCGCGACCGGAAAAGGCAATTTCGCGCACGAGAGCGTTGAAGCTTATCGCGCGGAAGGCCTGTGTACGGAACGCGGAACCCTGGACCCCTATTTATAGACGAGGCCGGGATTCCGCGCCGCGCGGAACGCTCGATTGCGCGACCGCGGCTGCGAATTGCGCGCCCGGCGCCCCTTTTTGCGCGCCTAAGTCCCGCGCAGCCCAGGACTTCGGCATTCCGGCGTCTCCCTCGGAACCCGATCGTTGCGACCTCTCGCCGATCCGATTCCGAGGGGGGGCTTTTGTAGATGCCGGAAAAGTCCGTTGTTCCCAAACGAAGCTCCGGATGCGGAAAGCGAAGTGATATTTGGAGTCAGAGGCACGTTCCGGAGGGCCCATAGGACTTGCGCGAAATTTCAGAGTCCCACGCGCAAAGTTGAGTCTCGGCGCGCAATCCTCCCGGGATGCGCGCAATGCGCTGGTCCGGCGCGCTATTTTGCGCGCCCGTGGCCTGCGCGGCTCCCTTGCGCGCCGGGTCCTGATTCCGCGCCCGCGAAGGGAATTCCGCGCCCGAGACCGGATTCCGCGCCCGGGGTTGCCTATAAATATAAGGCGACCCCCGACGTTTTGAAGGTTTCCAGAATCCGAAGCGTCGCTCGTTCGCGCAATCCAACCCCTTCCGCGCGCAATGCCGATCTTCAGGTAACCTCCTTTATTTCGCGCAATAGAGCCTTGGGGTTCGCCTTCGCGCGCAATCCCCTTGGCTCATTTCCTTTGAATAATCCTTAACCCGAAGGTCTTTGCGCGCAAAAGAAGCCTCTTGCGCGCAATTGCCCCCGGGTGCGCGCAATCCAGCCCAATTGCGCGCACCCCCCATTTTCAAAGTGGCCATTCGTTAGAGAATGAGCCGTTGCCCCCACGAGCTGTCCGAAGCCCGGTGCGCGCAATCTCAATCATCCGCGCGCAAAGGGCTGGCCCGATTGCGCGCCAGCCCGCCATTTTGCGCGCCGACCTGCTGTTTTGCGCGCAAAGCTCCTCTTTTGCGCGCAATCCGCCAGGGTCACCCCCCCTGACCCCCTGAGGGTACCCGCCTGCGTGGCGCCCGATGATTTTCATCCTGGGTGCCCGCACCGTGCGTTTTCTTCCCGTGCGGCCCTCCAGGCTCGCGCGAAGTGACACGGACCCATCAGCGGCAATCCATCGTCCCGCATGACGTTAAACTGCACATACGTCCAGCATGACGTTAAACTGCACATACGTCCCGCATGACGCTAAACTGCATCCGTCCAACATGACGTTAAACTGTACTACGTCCAAGCTGCACGACGCTAAACTGCCTAGCCCCTATCGTCCGTGCTGCAAGACGTTAAACTGCCAAGCACCTTCATCCTCAACACACGACGTTAAACTGTACTTCGTCCGGCAAGACGTTAAACCGTCCGCTTCGTCCTCAGCACACGACGTTAAACTGTACTTCGTCCGGCAAGACGTTAAACCGTCCGCTTCGTCCTCAGCACACGACGTTAAACTGTACTTCGTCCGGCAAGACGTTAAACCGTCCGCTTCGTCCTCACCACACGACGTTAAACTGTACTTCGTCCGGCAAGACGCTAAATCGTCCGCATCACCCGATCACGTGCCTCGCACGCAGGGTCCCCCCCGGGTTTGGATGTGGCCCCCACCCGCTCGTCTCTGCAGGGATGTCGGGATTGCCCCTCTTTAGGGACGATTTAATGGGAGCGGCTTTTCCCCACGGGGGGTAGGGTATTACAAACCCCTAGTTTCTTGTGGGGAGCTGCACATGTGTATCTCCATTGCGCTCCCCCACTGCCGAAGCCAGTAGAGGGTATGACTGGGATCAAGGTGTCTCCTACTTTCGGTCCAAGTCCCTTCCAACTGAGTTTTGCCGCATCCGGGCTGCCTCAAGTGCGTAAGTCCTGACAGAATGAACTACGTGGACTTTGATCCCTGTCTTCTAAACATGGTACGTAGGAAGCCTCCCTGAGGTTCAAGCCCACCACCTGGTCGTCCCGGTCGTATTCACGTCGGTTCGTCCATCAGTGGACCCCTCCAGGGTTCACGCTTGCGTCGATTCACCTATGAATCCGCCCCTGTGGGAGACTGCCCGTGTGTATCTCCACTGTGCCTCCCCACAGCCCCTTTTTCCATCTCTCCTTTTATCGTCCAGCATGACGTGAAACTGTGATCCACCCGGCCGTTCCATCCCCCTCTGTGCGAGGTGGTTCGGTTCAATCCTCCGCCCGGCAGCCTCGACCCCTTCGTGAGTCGGCTTGCCGACGTCCAGCATGACGTTAAACTGTATACCCGAACTACGTTGACTTTGATCTGTGCTAATGCGCGGTACGTAGGAAGCCCCTACGGGGTCCAAGATTTTCACTCCATCATCCATCCTGATCCTTACCCGGGCCGCCACATCCCGGTGGGGTCATGCCACTTCACTCCACTCCATATCACTTGGGAAGCCGCCCATGCTCTGGCCCCAGTGTCGGAGGTTCCCCGCAAGGGGTTCTGTCATCTGATCCACTTTTCGTGTTGATCAGTCCGATGCCGTCCCCGCTGGACGTTAAACTCGCGGCATACCCCGTGTTAAACATGGGAAGCTGAGGAAAACCTCAAGGGACATAGTTCCCCGCACCCAGTGCGGGATGCCTCAGGCTATCATGCCTTCGAGAAGCCCTATTAGGGACGGAAGACAGACGTGCAGAGCCGCAGTGTTACGACACGCCCCCAGCACCCAGAGCCACCCGGCCTCCTCACCGCAGGTTGCTGCCCCGACCAGACTCCTTGGAGCGTCCGGGCGGAAGTAGCATAATTAACCGGTGTCCATGAAGATATGGCGCCGGGAACGAGATTCACGAGCATGTCTTAAGTCTATGAGGGAGACCCGGATTAGGCGACGAGTTCCAAGGAGACGTCCAAGGAAGGAGGAGCCGACATCCCATCATCCCGGTTTCGATCAAGGAGCAGACGCCCCTGAATAAGGGACGGATGCCGCCCGCCTTTGGAAAGCGGGACTGCGGGACCACAAGCCGCGCGCCCATCCCCTCGGGTTGACGGGTGCATGCGCGAACGCGTCCTGGCGGAACAGCGTAACCCGACGCACATCCGCACCGAAACAGTGATGAAAAGGAAACATTAATCAATGGCCATTTTCTTCATATTTTTTTCCCCACCTCCTCCCATTATTATTAGACCATAATAATAAAATAACATCATGATCATCCAAACAATTATAGATTTTTATGTTAAATTTATAACTGACAACCACACACACACACACTTCTAAAAAATGTGTTAATAAATCATCGTTTATGTGTATGGTGGAAAACCACCACATGAACTGATATCGTCAATTTTTCAATTTCCACATATCAAGTATTATAATAATTATTCAATTATTATTTATAAATTATATTTATGATATTATTATTATTATAATGATTTTGGAAATATTTTATCATACAAACCATAATTCATGGAATTTTTTGGGAATATAATAACACAGTTTTTTGTATAGTGGACTACATCCTCCCGATATGATGTGACTAATTCATGATTTACATGGAATTTATTAAGGACACTAATAATAATCAAATAATATATATATGAAATAAAAATTTTTCCATAATGATATTATATCACTTACTTTAATTTATTTTAAACAAATAAAAAATTTAAAACAATTTTCATGCATTTGTAAGACTTATCATCTCCATAAATAGTGAACTACATTTCCTATCCCTAAATTTTCTAGATTAATGTAAATACATATATACAGAATATATGTGATATTTATTTCATGGATTACATTATAGATAAGATAAATTATTGATCAATGTAAAAGGACCAAAAATAAAAATTGAAAATATTCTTTAAGTTGATGTATTTTTTCCCTAATCATAGAATTAACATAGAACTCCAAATAAATAAGGAATATTAATTCATTATATAATCAGATAGGATAAAATATAAATGAATACAGTTTTGTGATATATTTAAAATTAAATTAAATATATTTTACCTAATAATTGAATGAATATGATGGTTGTAAAGCCTTATTCTTGTAACATCCCAGTCCTACTCACTAAGAAACAAGTAGCTAGACAAGTCACCACATAGCCTAAAGTGTTCCTCCATGTATGATAGAGCATGTCGAGTAACAATGAATTTCCAATGGATGTATGGTGGGGATACTAAAACAAAATTATTAATGTCACGAAATGGTATAATAAGAATAAATCAATAGAAAACATAGGAATAATTATAAAAAATATTACATGAAATTGAAAATAAATCTAATAACAAATACTAATTAGAAGTGACCAACACCAAATATCCATATATAGATTTATGTCCACATGATGATACAAAATAAAAAGTAGAAAGAACTTGAATAGGGAATAAAAAACAAGACTATACATATGAAGTGAAATTATAAAAATTCCAATAGTCGATATCTAATATCATATTCTATAATATCTTAGTCCCATGTTCCAAACACCCATGTAGAATACACCACATAAGACACAATACGTGGACCTGTGAACTTGAGGAATACTTGGGGACCAATGTTGGGCCGAGTTAGGTGTGAGATATACTTAGTAGTCCACCTAAAATCAAGTCTATAGAATAATATTGATCATTTTTATAAAATAAAATAGTGATAAGGTATAATAGATAATAAGGGATCCTAAAAAGTAAATACCAATTACATCAGGTTCATAAAGAAACATGGAAATCTCTACCTTCTTTGGTGTTGGCTTAAATTTGTGTGATCGTTTTACCACATATATATATATTTATGATATATTAATATTTGAATAATATCTAAATTTCAATATAAACTATATATGTGCATAAATATAGAGGCGAATACATTGATAATATGAGTTAGCTTGATCGATGGAATATCTCAAGAATCTATAAGAAGCATATAGATCAAAAGTCTTTAGTGAGGGTTATTTCCATGAATATAATATGAATCTAATATTTCATAATCATCAGTTAAGATGGGGGTGAGGATTCATTCTAAACACAGCATGATATTAAACATGGATCATCATGCCAAACATCCAAATAATATAAATAGTGTGTGTCCCCATTCCCAACACCCAACACAGTGGAGCATGAAATCTCATGCTCAATATAAAATTAACTATTTCCCACCAACCACTATTAATTGAAACCTAAAAAAATAATATATATCAGAGATTTAATCAAAGGATATATTATAATTATACCAAATATAATTAGGAGTATATCAATCCAGAATATTCAAATTTATAATTTTGTAGAATGTGGTTTCTACTTTTCACCCACTTCCGTTCAGTTAAATTGAACAAATTAAATTTATAATAAAAAAATATATTTAAAAAAAGATAGGACATGATCATAGAATCTCATCTAAATGAACAAACTAAAATGAAGGATATTGGAAAACCCATCTCAAAAGACCATGAATCATATAAAACATTAACATTTTCCTTTTTTATTTTAAGAAGAAATTGATCCTCAAAATGTGGATTTATTATAAAACAGGATATTGTTATCAAATGTTTGGTTAATTTAATCTAGTCGTTCCCTTCCTATAAAATTAAGAAACCAACCAAAAAAAGTTATTTATAGGAGGCATAAGAAATTAATTATAAATTGGGGAATTATAAAAACAAACATGGAGGGTGTTTTAATCACCAAAACAAGACATGGGACATAGAACATAAGTGATACAACCCATAGAGATATATTATGTATAGGTTATCAACTACTAATAGTTATATTATAATCCCATCATGTATACAATTTAAATAAATTGTTCTTACATAGATAATTTCAAATTTTAGGGGAAACACACATGGAATCTGACATTCAACACAATGACATAAATTATCGACATGAAAGACATTACATATAAATCAGTGGACTAACTAACTTATTCCTTGGACATTCTACTCATCCAATATGATTGTTTAAATCAAGAAAATTTGATATAAATAGAATAAACTCCAAAAACATATTGATTTATATTTCCCCAAATTAAAATAACAAAAAAAAGTTAAACAAATATAGATTAAGGTGGAATAAAGAACAAACTCTCCAGCATCTAATGAGACTGACAGTTTTCAATTCCAGTCTAAGATGAAGGAAAGGCCATCATGCCTTAGTGGAGAGGAAAGGGATGTCTCGATTTGATATTGCATGTAGATAAAGAAAAGTAAAATAGGTTTTTGGAGGAAATAAAAATGGTATAGGAAGAAATTTATTTTCGACGCATTAAATCTAGCACATGGTTTGGATGCACAATTTCCCAAACCATGCACCATATTTTCTTGAGACTCTTCCAATGTAAATGAGATACAAGGATGATGCATACAATTTTTGAAAAAATTCAGAAATAAAATTATTTCATATGGTTTTGACACATGTCGAAACCACATGAATATGAGAAATTGTGTTCCTGACTAGTACTAATTGTGTCATACCGTCATTCCCTCTAATATAGAGTCATAGTTTCTCTTAGAGGGCCTCCCAATTTTAGAAAAACTATGTTCCCTTATCATCTGGCTGTGGATATGATGTTTTTGGGTCCTACTACACCAATATTTAGCGAAACACTTGATTAACCTATACATTTTTAAAAATAGTATAAAATTAGATACAAATATATTATATTCATTTCTAATCTCTTTTTATAATTCGGTCTATCCACAAAAACGAAAATACTATTTTTTTGGAATATTTTATCCAATCCAAAATCATAGGTCATTATAAACATCCAAACAAAAAACATCTCATCGATGAATAGTATTTTAGCAATATGGAAAAACCCCACCAAAATGGTCCATGATGTTTCATTCAGTGTTCGAGTTGTTTTTCATTCAATGGACCACCCATAACCAGTTAATCATACGGTAAATTACCTTTTAAAACATGATCCGATGGTCATTTTAAACACTAAACATTGAGATAGAGTTTTCTTGGGCACTTCTAACTAGAGACATGTTCACATAAGCATCTATTTCATTATTCTTCCTATGAATATTTCCACAAACTGTTTCGAATTTAATAGAAAATTATTATTTGATGTACACTCCACCATTAGAAATGAATATTTTAACATTCCCCATTCATTGAAATGATTATCAAGGCAAGCTCCTTATCTTAAACAAACAACTGACTCCCAATCAATTTTCTTTATCATGATATAGTTGGATTTTCATGAAATGAATGATCCAAAAAAACTACACTCACCTCAACTACAGACATTCCATGAATGGTTTCTCACCGACCGTAGTTAACATATCTAGAACAATCATGCTGGGACACATCTAGATGAATATTCTAAAAAATTAACAATATAGAAGGTTTTATGATCACCTCCCAAAACAAAACATCTTCACCTAAGCGACCATGAAATTACCTCGTGAAAATCCACCAAATACCATAATTATCTTTTGATGATTTCACCTGGATGAGAAGCTCATTTAATTTTTCATGGTACAACATGACCATGGGTGATCCCCAACACTTGTACTTTCACCTTTAAAACATCTCATATATGCCTAAATAAATTGTAGGGTAACATCAAAATCATCAAATGGAGCATAAAGATTGTATCAAATGAAATATATACTCTAGGGATTATATGTGATACGATGGTATAGAGAATAAAAAACAACATATTAGAACACTGACTGAACCTAGCGACAATCACGAAATGAATGAGTTAGTATTTTTTAGTAAATATGAGGCATTACTATATATGAATTAGGGTATCAATTAAAAGTAACAATTCCATTAAAATCACCATAGTACTAAATAATAAATTCTATAGATTCTACTTACAATGTACAATGTTGTTTAAAAGAAGTTCATCATATAACTAATGCTCTCTTAGTGCACCAAGACAATTTAATGATAGGGGACATGATGTTCATTTTTCATAATGTACACTACGATTATTTAAATAATTTAAAAAAATGACCCATGATATTACTACCACATTATAGATGATGAACTCGAAATGGGTTTGAACCAACTATCACCATCTGCACATAGAAACGACATTTAAAACATCCCAAGATATATATTTTGAGTCTCTCAACTGTAGCTTCTAACGAATCATCATAACATGAAAATGTTTCCATTACTACTTAGTAATGATGTGATTAGTCATGAAAAACCATATTCCATCCATGAATAATGATGTTTTTCAAGGGTAGCATATATATCAAACCATTTAAATTATCTATTACCTTCAATGAAATGAAAAATGGTAAATCCTACCATCCTCATTGGTGATAAAAAACCATAACCACTTTTAAATGGTTTTTTATAGTTGTGTTATTTATAATTGTAAAGAAATTTTTTTTCTAATGACTCCCATGACAATCCCCAACATACGATTACCATATCCACCATAATCAATATAAAAGGAAACCCATCCCATGGAATATGATCCATAGGCCCAGAATAAATGTTTATAGATGTGTTTGAAATGATTTAAAAATAATTAAACATGAATATATTATGACTATCCACTCAAAATCATGCAAGGATGAATACTTTTTATAATTATGTGTGAAACTCCTCCTGAGATACATCCATGAGCACCAATGAAATTACTCTTAAATTAAAAATCAAACTTCCATATGTGTCGAGAAACTCAATCCATTTTATGATGAAATCATTAGGATTGTGATCATTCTAATGATTCATAATTATTAGAACACTCTACATCAGATATGATCAATGAATATTTCCTAATACATTAATGAATGAATAATTACCTCCACACTTATACGATTAGTTGTACCATTATTGAATCTATGGGTATTGATTGTATCAACGCATAAAAACCATTATTCCATAAGAAAAACAAGACATCATTGATTATTTCCATATTATTATTTTCCCCCTATATTGCATTATACAAAGGAAAGATAAAATAATATGTGAAAACTCATATTATTACATATGAATATAATTTGGTTGATAAAGTACCGAGTCATCCAATATCGAAGATGAAAAAAAGAAGAGGTTGGGTCACATGACCAACTAAGTGGTAGACCATGAACTATGACTGTCTATACTACTAAAAAATCATTATATAAAATCTCATTCTCATAATGAGGGTCATACTACTACTCGAAAACCCATCCATCCAATGTTTCATTTTAGAACTAATATTCTTAATTCGGAAAACCAGCACTAGAACATCATCTCATGTCAAAAATATCCTCTATGAATCTATAAATTCATTATTGATCTAAGTGTGATACCTATTATGGTATATCCCTTGGTAAAATAGAAAAGTGGCACCCTACAATAGGTTCATGCTATGATATTCACGATGCCATACCACCTTTCATACCGGGTCCATCTATACTAGAAGAGGCCTTAGAAAAATTATCAAATCTCAACTCTAAGGAAACAGTCATGATATATATACAACTACCCTTACATAAGTCTCAAAACTAGGAACATCCATAAATGTTTAATTTCGAGGCATTATAATGACTCATATTTATCTATTTAAATGTTTCAATGCTCAACTCCAAAATAGATCCTTGAATAAGTCATATAGAAAAATTGTTTTTTAATTTACCTAACTAACGTCATATTGAAACTTAAGAAGGTTATGATGAACATACATTTATACAATTTTAATTTAAATTAAATTGTAGAAAAATTTAATAAATTTATATCGTAAATTACATTATCCATTTTTTTGTCCCCATGGATTCTTTATTGAATTAGTTAAAAAAATATGAGTTGAAATATATAATGGAAAAGAACCTTTAGGTTGTAATTTTCTTTTTAGTAAACTAATTCCTCATATAAATATATCCAAAATTTTGATAAATATTTTGATAAAAATTTAAGAGGGGATATGTCAAGTAATGTTCCATCTTATGTCCAAATGTTATCCGATATACATGGATACAAACAAAATAAAATACTGTCACTATATACATAAGTGTACCCCTTGGTGTTAAATATTAATCATAAGAGATAAAGAGACCTTAATATGTATATTTAATCCACGCATTGACTATAAACCAAAAAAATCCATTACGGTTAATGTATCTAACACCCTTAATAGATTATCTCCTAAAATGCACACCCCACCAAACCATCTTGGGTCCAGTTGTGAATCAGAGAATTTAGTAATATGTGTCATCATGACCTTGTAATAGAATATAAATTCATTATAGGATAAACCATTTAAAATAATAATCTATGTTTTTATCTAACAAATATAATATACATGTTTAGATATAGAAATCATTATTCCCTAGTTATAATTGTACATTCACTTATAAATTATAATTCACATTCATAGAATTTCAACTAAGTTTTTGGATTTTATTTTAGAATATCATAAGTTTGTATGTAATGTATTGATTAAATAGTTTACCCTTAATAATTTATAAGAGCCTAGACACCTCATCGATTACTATTGGTTCACAATTTATTCACAACCATAAATGTTTCTACCCATGAAACCAATGGACCATGGCTCAAACAAAACCAAATTCGTTGGTTTAGGTGTCACCCTTAGTGAAAGTAGAATAAAAATATTTATGTGGATGATATAGAATTAATAATAAACTAAATATTAATATTATATTTATGAATGATAAAGAAAAAAATAAATACTTGTAAACAACCCATATAATAACAAAATCAGGCTTTATAAGAAAACATTCTATGTAAATCCCAGATCATGTTACTCAAAAAGAATGAAAATAAAAAAACAAAGAATGTATTAATGATAATAAAGTTACTATAATATCTAAGATTTTATATCAAAGACATGATAATAAACATGCAATTAGCATAAAAAATTCTCAATAGCATCAAAATGAAATCTACAGGGCATGTCATATCCATGGTATTTGGATCACTATATCCCTATAATGATGCATGAAATTATACATACGTGTCATATTTGGAGAATGTTAAAATTAAAAAATCTCATAAATATGTAAGATGTGAAATATTAATCAATTGTGGTCATTATGAATGTGTTTATGTAATATAATGAATATTCATAAAAATTTTATTAATATCAATGCATATTATTCCTAGGTCTCTATAGTTGGAATCCTAAAAATGTTTTACTTATTATTTGAAAACTATGATTAGAAAACATTAGTGAGATACCGTGGGATATTTTAAGGATATATAAAGGGAAGTCTCAATGGATAAGATGATGGATGAGGTAAGGTATAGGAAATTTTACAAGGTTACTTTAAAGAGTATAGTGAGGGGTTTTGAAGTAGCCACATCCATATATGGAAATTATATGTCTATTTTGATGAATAATATCTATACATAGGGGTAACTTCCTAAAATTAACTTTATTAAGTTATAATTGATGTGGAAATGGTGAATTAAAATTTTTCTTGCGGTACAGTTGGATTGAAACGTCTGAGAGAAATCTAATGGAAATTTAAAAAAAAATAACTATGAAATATCATCGAGTATTTTAATAGATGGTGAATGTGAATTAAAAAGGATACACCTAAGGTGTCATAGATTAAAAATTAGTTGAATTGATTCATACCACCAAAATTCACTTCAGACTATATGATTTTCAATTATGATTAATCATTCCTATACATTTTTTTATGGTTTTAGTCAACGGACACAAACATAACGAATCATGATGGCAATCAATGTGATGTACAATTTAGTGAATAAGATAAAAAAAGTAGGATTATGATTAGAAAAAAGTATATTATGGTTTTGCATATATTTTGTATCATAGTATATTTTTACAAAGATCAATTTGGTGACATTCCAAACACATAGATATGAATATGATGGGATTTTATGAGTGTTTACGTGTAAATTAACATAAAGAAAATAATATTCAACATCAAAAAAATCCACAATGTGTAATGAAAAACCTATAATAATATCTCAAATGTAGGGGAAGTTGTTATTTGTGTTGAAAAAGAGTTTATATAGTTAATGATTATTGAGTAGTTCAATGTTGTAATTATGTAGAACATGAGAAATAAACAAATTGATAACACGACACAAGAATTAAATGTTAGATCCAAGAGATACATATTCCATTCAAATCATTTAATTCAAGGAAATGAATTATTTATAAATTTGGACTTAGGATGTATGAATTTTAAAATATAAAATTAATTGTCTATATATGATTTTTGTAAATGATATGAAATAGAATATTGAATGATGATTATAAACAATAAATTATATTTAATGGAAAGATGGTATTCCTATAAAAATAATGATTATGTGAAATATAACCTATAAAATGTTCCAGATGTTGTTGTAATGATTCTCTGATAAAGTTAAGATTGTATTGAAAATAGTAAATTCAATCGTATTGATGCCCTTAAAGATAATGAAGGATTTATTGAAAAAGTGGAATAAGTTTTCGTTGATTTAGTTTTCAACATTTTTAATATATGGAATATATTAAATAATATATATTTTTTGTATGGATTGTGTAATAATTTATGTTTCTAATAAGGTTTTACAATAATTAAATTTTTTAACATGTTATATGTGAATACATGATAAATATATTCTCATATTTGGTATATGATAATAAAGAGAGACATTTAGGTGTATAATGTATTAATGTTAATTCATTTTGTAAATATTGTGACATTTTTTCAAAATTAATGGATTTAAATCATTGTAAAGGTTCATAAAGTAAACATTTATTAAATGATTTATGCTAGAAATTGATTATTAATTCAATAAATAAAATATTACTACAACATAAGAAAATTTATCATTATTGGAAATCCTTCACTAACCATGATTCTATGATAACTAAAGATAGAAAAAATTAATTGTCCTTATATATATGGATCTTAAGATCAATTAATTCTTTAGGAACAATAAAATAACCTTTTTTAGTAGTGTAAGAGAGAAAGTGGAAATTGGTCAAGGAATAAACAATGCATGGGATAGTTCTTAAGAAATAGAATTAAATTAAGTATATATATCCTCTTGTTAAAATTCATCCACATTAGGGAAATGAGAAAGAGAAATTTGTTTATCTAAGTACCATAATTTCAAATGAATCAAATATTCTCTAAAAGCATCATAGATTTCGGGTATTTTCATCTTTAAATTTCTCTATATTACCATATTTCTATTGATAAGTGTTAATTGTCAACATCATTAATTATTTAATCATTTCTTCCATGCCCAAATATTTTCTCCCCACTTATGTTCAGAGAAAATTGAAAATCATATATGAGTTACTTTTGGTATCCATTATGATTGCAATATTCCTTTATAAAATTAAGTTTTATTATTAATTTTAATAATGAGGTCTTATATGAATTAAATTATAAAAGCTAAACCTTTGATAAATGAGATTAATTTTGAGGGTAAAATTAATTTTAAGGGGGTAGAATGTTACACCCTTAGATTTTGTGAAATATATTTTTCTAAATTAATTGTATCTCAAGGATAATATTTTTTGAATGAAACAATATTATCATCTTGAGTAACTCAAAATATATATTTTATATTTAAAAACCAGTAACACCATGTTTATCATGTGTTGTGTGCAACACTGGGTTATTTGGGGTGACACACTATAGAGGGTTTAACAAAATAATGAATTTTCAAACATTGAAAAATTAATTCAAATTTTTTTCCAATTTTAGAATATATATATCATAATATATATTTAATATTTGAGATAATAATATTTATATTAACATAGGGTGAGTTTATAATTTTTTTGGAAACATTATATTTTATAACGAATAGTAAGTATACTAAATTTTAATCAAAAATGGCAGTTTCATTACATTTTTTAAAATTAAAATAATATTTTTAACTTATGTTAAAGTATAATTAGTTAAATAATAAATATAATAATAAAATTTAGTTTATTCCAGTCAATTAAATAACAAAATTTGATATAAAACTTTTTTTTAAAATTTTAACCATTTTCACTATAAAACCCAACTTTTTCGTCACGTCCGTGGGATTAATATTTATTTTATATTTTCCAATATATGGAATGGGATTTATAAAAATGGATTCCATATTTATAATCATCATAATTTATAATTTAATATATGTTAAGGTAAAATTTTCACCATGATTATTAGTAAAATATGTAAATACTTATTTACCACGATTAAGGTAAAAATGGATTTTCCATGGGGTTAATCTAGAATGATAAAAGTGAAAAAGACATAAAATAATTTCTAAATTTTATTTAAAGAGTTTATTTGGTCTTTGGAAATCAAATTATATGAAACATATAAATTCATTTCCACTTTCATTTGAATATGACCCATAGAATATGTTTTGTAAATAGAAAGACAACAAACGGTACTTTACTTTATTTTTATATCTATAAATCATTGGGAATGAAAAAACAACATATGGTAATTCATATATATAAATTTGAAATAAATAATTTATTTTTATCATAATAAGATATATTTAATTATATGATATAAAATAATGAAATTAAATTGTCAAGAAACTCCTACACAATAATTATTTGGTTAAGAATAATACAAATTAAATGATACTCAAAATATTATAATTAATGTAAATTTAATGATTTATTATGTATAATTATTTTTTGTATGAATATATCATGTCATTTATTTTTAAATATAATAAATTCCAACTGAATTATTTTTCTAAAATCATTAAATTCAAGTTGAATAAATAATGTCAAAATTTTCATTAATGTCATTTTATAAAAAATGATATTTTATTAATTGATATAAAATTTCTAAAAATGTATATTATAGATAGTGATTTAAATATATTATTATATTTCATATATTTTCCATGAATGGATATGTTTTTTTTCTAATGACTATATTTACCATTAAATAGTAAATACACGGTTATCGTTGTTCTAGTTAATGATGTGTTTTGCACATTACTTGTGCTTCTGTTAAATCAATTATCAACACATATAATATTAGATTTTATAAATTAGATATTATATTTATAATAATTGGGTAATAAGTGTATTAAAAGTCTCATTTTAATTTAGTCTTGAAGGATAAATTACCCATGTTAGAAAACTAGTTATCGTAGTGAAATCCCAAAATAGAAAATGTTGTGAAATAATGGTTTTAATGAATAAAATGTCTAAAACTTTTGTTACAATGTCTATAAAATGTACATATAAACCATATCATACCTCAATTCCATTAATTATCATATATGGATCCACTTTAGGTAATATTGACCTCTCAATAGTGAATATTTTTAGTATTTATATGAATGAAAATCCTCCTCAATTATAAAAGGGCACTCACTCTACCCACATCTTCACACATATAAATCCATTTAAATCAACCAATATAATCCCAAATTACATATAAATTTCTATCCACTCATCCTGTAAACATTAATTTATACATAAATCCAAATAAGCAAGGAAATATTTCAAACCTATAGAGGATACTTAAATAAGAAGTTACACGCATCTACGAGCATTTTTATTTTATTTATTTTTCCACATCACTAAATTATAATTATACCATGATTATATATTAAAATTATTATCTT
Source organism: Viscum album (assembly GCA_963277665.1). Lineage (NCBI taxonomy): Eukaryota > Viridiplantae > Streptophyta > Magnoliopsida > Santalales > Viscaceae > Viscum > Viscum album. Next base: position 153,422,391 of record OY728159.1, read on the forward strand.
ACTTATAATTTTATATTTTTTATGTAATGGGTATTACCTATAACCACACGCACAATCCATTAATTGTGTTCTAAAATTGTCATTCATCACTACGATGAACTACTGCCCCGCTAACTGATCTCATTCATTTTTCTGTAAACACCGCTCAAGGTTGGTAATAATGATGAAAATAGTATTTATAAAAGATATATAGGATATTTATTACATTATTATTCTTATTTAATTGTTATATCACACATCCTTAGTTGATTTCCATTTTATGGGAATAGTATAATGTCATTTATGTGTATGGATAACTATCACCCTATGAAGCGATGTGACTCATTCATGATTTAGAAGAATATATAAATGATGGGTTAAATAAAAATATATGATACTTAAGAAATAAAAATGTTTCACCAATGATAATAAATAATTTATTCTTCATTCATTTTTACTAAAAAATTAAAACTGAAAAAAAATTCTTTTGTACTTACAACCTAACATCTTCATGAATGGTGTATTTTATTTCATATAACTAAATTTTATATATTAATCTAAATATATATATTGAATATATTTTATATTTATATTCTTTTTTAAAATAATTAAATGATTAAATATTGTTAAATTTCTGAGAAATAATATAACCACCCAAAACCTAATCAAAAAACGAATTAGTTATTTCCAAAATGATAAAATTAACATGGAATTGATAATATATTGCAAATATAATGTCATAAAAAATAATATATAGATTGATATATAAGTTGTTATAGAAGTATAATAAACATATATTAATAATTAAATATTCATGAATGTATATGACTGAAGTGAATACGTAATGTAAGGGGATTTCTAGTCCCACTTTTTTTAGAGAGAATTATTCCATATTCACCACTACTTTATTTTGTTTGGTGTTTATAATTACATATAAAATTATATATCATGAATCAACATCATTATATGAATATTAATTTTTTTGTTGATGTTATTATTTCATGGGATATATGATTCAAAAATTACTCATGTAGAAAGAGATTTCCACCTCACATTTTTTCATTTCATAGATAAATTTCATATTAACAAAATCATTCATTCGAGTGGTCTATATACTACCTATGAATATACATTATGATTCTTGATATAAAAAATATTTTATTTTATATATGATACCATTTTTCTCTATTTTATTATTTTTTTATCTAGAAAAATTAAAAAATAGGTTACACATTTTTTTCTCAATTTGGATTCCTTTAAAAATACTTATTATAAAAGAATATTTATAATTTGAAAATGTGTACATAAATTCCATTTGACATGTAATTTCCTGAATTTATTTATCCTTAATATATTTTATGACCCACTTTATTTTACTTCTTCTTGGGACATTTGATTAAACATTAATAAAGTATTAATGATTTTATTTCACAATACCATCATTTATCCGGATTGGTTATAACTAGGTATAGAATGCCGAAATATCGCGATCTGCCATTAAATAATTCTCACGAGTTTTTTATACTCTTTTTATTAATTATATTTTTCTATTCTAGTAACATATTCCCACTCTTAGGTACATAAAATTATTATGAAAATGGTTTTCAAGAAATAAGAACTTATTTTTCTTGTTAGTTGGAAGAAACATTATTTGAAAATAATGTTTTAGTTTTCTTTCTAAAACGATTTTACTGCATTATTATGATTTGTAATAGAAACTTTTATCCATTGTGACTATTAAAAAAATATAATAGAATATTCATATCTTTTTCTGAATAATATTTGTTTTTATTTTACCAAATATATGAAAATAATATATATTTTTAACATGCATAATCAACAAAATATTTCCCATTTTCCTAACTAATAAATCATTTTAAGATTAACTTTTATTTAAATTCTTTTTAAAAAAATTCATTATTATTTGGAAAATTTTTATATTTTAAATAAATTATTTCAAAGGAAACTAATTTTTTAAGATTTTATGATTTTAAAAACTTCTTTTCAAAGAAGAAAGAATATTTTCCCAATAAAATGTATAAAATGTTAATTAAAAATTATGGCCCAACTAATATGACATTTGGTGGTGTAACATATGACATACCATGGATATAATCCAGTGATGATGTTTATATTCTTTAATTGAATAGATTATGTTTTGATGAATTGATTTTAACGAAACTACTCTATCTTCTACATGTTATACCTTCATAAAATGCATTTTCTACATGATTTATCTAAATGGTTATTTTTGATGAAATTATTATGAAACATATATATTTTCCATAATTTATGATGTTATGAAATATTTAAAAAAACCATTTTTTCATAATAAATGATATGATGTATGTTTATGATATATTAGTACACATAAACATAGATTTAATTATATGATGGGTGGATACTATATCTCCCTATAATGTATTTGGTAATGATTTATATATATATAGAGATATAAATTAATATAAAAGGAAGTGATCATAGTATTGATAGAAAAGGGTTGAATATAAAGTGTACTAATTACATTAAGACAGTTTACGAATTGGGATTGAACCCCATAAAATATGTTGCTTTGTCTATAATGATAGCCTTGGCACTAAGCCCTGTCAAACATTGAAATTATTTTATATTATTATAATTGTGAAACAAATTTGATGCCTTATAGAATGTTTATTCTATAATGGATCTTGTTATTTTATTTGATTATATTCATGTCGTATAATCTTCAAATATTAATCCAATGAATCGTGATTATGATATTTGATAATAGGGTATTCTCTTAAAAAATTATTACCAAGATCTTATACCCTCATGCACATGTTATTCTTATATATATAAATTTTTACCCTTACTGAGCCTATAAACTATCCATTTATTATTTTTTATTTCCTATTATTATTATGAAATGTATAATTATTGATATATCTAGGAAGGGAAATAGATGCGATGAATGTAGATTGAGATAACATAGGTCACTTATGGACTGTTTTTATGTTTCCATGTCTCGAAATACTCTAAAATTTTATGGTCCGCTTGTGTGTTTTTTTAATTTGATGAATATTCATAAAAAATGATTTAATATGTAGGTATGTTAAAAATAAGTCCTTATAGTCTACCATTTAAAAAGTGGAAATGAAAATTTTAAATTTTAAAACCAAAATATTTATTAATATCTAACTATGGTAACATTAAGAAATGTTTTATTATTGGAGTAGCGGGAATGTTTTGGTTGAATATTAACTCATGTGGTAGGAATGAGTCGTATTTAAGACTAAGAGTAAGCCCTCATGTTTTATTTACTGTGTTAAAAATGGATGAGGTAATTACCATACCATGTATTATTATAAATTGTTAATATTGTAAGGAGAATATTTGAGATTTTTTATTATTCTCAAATAATTAATGTTAAATGTGCAAATTTCATCCTTAAGGCTCCCAAAATAAATTTTTGATTATTAGTAGTCTAATAAATTATTCAAAAGTGTAATAATAGTATGAATTTAAAATTAAAATTTACTCAGTATAATTACTCAAAAATCATATTTTTTGTGATATCCAAAGAGTTTATGACTATTAAATAAAATTACATGGACATTTGGGAATATTCCAATAAATTGAAATATATTGTTCATTTTTCTTTTTAGATGGTATATAATAAGGTAAAATGATTACTTATTTGATATACATCTCATACCAAACATATTATACCATGAAATTATATAAAATCATAAAATTTATGAAAAATTAAAGAAGCCTGATTTAATGGCTGAAATTATCCCTTTTATGATGCACATGATTCATGAAACCACTACTATCCATGGGTTTAGTTAAGGTTTTCTTCCATAATAATATATTTAGCTGGATAACTATATGAGAGGTTGTACTAGTGAATCGTGTGACTTCTATCAAGTGGATTCTTTCACCCCAATGGGAATATGGGTGCCTATTTTATAAAAATGTTGATAATATTTCCATATATAGACCTAATGAATAGAAACTATATAAAATTACCATACTCATGGGTGTGAAAAAAACCTCCAGAGGATCTATAGAATAAATCCTCCTGTGATGAATGGAATTTTTTCTTCACCCAAAAGGTATATCGAGTGTAGTATAATGTGTTTACATAACAAAGGAACCACCCTCCTGGATTTTTTTGCATAATAGAATCATTACCTGGGAAGAATAAATTTAGTAATAATAATTAGGCTAGTGGTTGGAACTAGTATCATCCATGGATATTTTTTATTTTGATACCAACTCTTTTGACTCAATTATTTTTGTTAGTTTTAATAAATTATTGAGTCTTCGTTTAGATATTATAATTTATCTTACTGTGGTATAAGATCCTCTAAAACAGAATACATATTTTGGAATTTTTGGTTCCTAGTATATCATATCAATATATAAGGTAGAAATATATTTTGATTTACTAATTATTTAATTGGACTATTTTGATTTAATATTTGGGATGTATTAGATGATAAATTTAAATTTTATACCATCTACTATCACTGAAGTGGGTATTTCATCTCCCATAATATTATTAATCATTTATTTCAAGTGGAATAAGTCTTTAATTACACAAAATCGTAACATCCACTTCCTAGTATTGGAATGATTAAATGTTTAGAATCATCCTTCTTGTTATTAGATGAAAATGGATTTTTTTGGAATTGATCTATTCCTAGTTATTCATGAAAACCAAGTGGTATTACATGATGACATATTTGGGTTACCTACTAAGAATTAAATTTATTATTTTATTGATTTGATTTCAAGAATGTTGCCAATATCCTTTCCTTCACATCTAAAAGAACCACATTGATTGAAATACATTATTATTAAATGAAATGTCTTGGATTATAAGTGATTTAATCTATATTTTTTGTTTATATGGGATTCCAATATGTGGTTTTGAAAATAAATATGTAAACCTCAAGATTATTATTGATTATGGAATAATAAATTGGGATACAATCATGAATACGAATACTTTTTCCCTCAATGGTGGCCTTTTTTACATGAATAATAATGAAATGTGGTTATCTACAATTTTTATTCATTCGTGTTATCATCTAACCAAATTAATTGAATAAGATATTTTTTTGACTTATTTCAAAATTAGTCCTCAACAATATGAATATCTCATTATTCTTTTTGAGATATCAATTCTTTCTTTACATAAATCTAACTGATAGACCAAAAATTTCTTCGACACCATGATATAGTTTTAATTGTCTTTTTGAATTATCTTTTTGTATATTATAAGTGTGATGGTCTGTTTGAATGATATATGATATTTTTATAGTAACTATATAAGATAATAAGTCATATTATAAATGATCTAAATTTAGTATTGTTATATGAGAATAATGTTCTAATGGAATTTGGAGTATGATCATAGAATTTCTCTTTATAATTAGATTATTAAGGCCATTATGTATCGGGATGTTCCAAATAATGTCATTGAGATTGAATAATTTTTTTATTTTCATGTTAATATAATTGTTTCGTTTGTATTTCTTATAATCATTCATATAAATGGAAATAAATCATGTATAAAAAGCGATGTTTTCATGAAGCCTGTATTATCAAGATTCGTTTCATGAGAGGATGTGAAGGTTGAAATCGACCCTTATCTAGATCATAGAAGAGTATATCCTAGGAAATGTGGTATTTAATAATTCATTATGTATAATAATTTTTAATTTGGAATCAAATATGTTCTTATGTATGTCTATGACTCCAGAAAAATCTATCCAAATGAGTAAAATATTCCCCCGAAATATAATTGGATCTTGTTATGAATTCCCTAAAATATTGGATACATTAATTTTTTTATGTGAGAATTATTATATTCCTTGATCAAAAAATATGATCTATATATCTATTCAAAAGGACTTAAAACTAGTGAAGCTGATATGGGTATAGAACTTCTATATTTTTAATTTCAATCTTAATTATGTGATATGTGAGGAATTTTTTTTCAGTGATGCTCTAACCATGAAACTATCTTCCCAAGATCTTAAGAAGTCTAATGAGTAACATAACATTATATTAATTTTTACAAATATCCATTTCAATTAATCAACGGGGAAGAGAGTTTGTATCAAATAATAGTTAGATGCAACTCGGAGTATATAAAAATAATATGTATATTTAAATAATTATCTCTTGTATAATCCTATTAGTGATTGGTTTTTTCCATGGAATCACACCAATTATTTCACCATGAAATGTGGATGTGGGTGAATCATTCCATGAGGAATACAAGTTTCTTAATGACTATGAAATTAACATTAAAGGATTCATATCAACTATACCTAAAACCCTACATTATGTTTTATAGTATTTTTATGTCTCTTATTAATATATGTATCAACTTGACCTGTCACATATATGAATTGGGAACATAATACTGTGACTCTTGATATAAATATATGGACCCTAAATTATATAATTAATAGAATATAAAAGATATCTCACCATGTAAGATCAACTAATTTGTAAATTATTGTAAAATAATATATAGACATGGTTCCTATATTACATTATACATTTAAAACATGGAATAAGAATCATTCTTATATCCCTAAAGTCATTTATAATATCAATGATCAAGGAAAAGAAATATAGTTTGATTCAGATACCATGTAATTGTTATATAAAAGAAAAAAATCATGTGTATATAAGGTATAATGAATATATAATTATGGATACTCAAAACACTTGGAATTTAATAAACTACCTGAGTTCAAAGAGCATCCATGGATAAAATCAACATGATAATAACATGGATAATGAAAACTGGATTTCTAATAATGGAAATAAATAAATACAAAAATCATTTCAGATTAAAAGAATGCCACAATAATGTTTTCATGAATATCATCATTAAGGGCTCTCAAACATGATTTAATTTTTTAAAAATGGTATGTGTGAACCAAATAACCAAATAATATTTAATATAAAGTATTTTATTTGATGGAATCTAATGATTCATCTGAGGGATATCTGGAATTGGGCCCCACACATCACATTCATTCCCTATGAATCCATGATATTTTTAATTGTCAACAGAGTAAATATTAAAAAGATTTTTAAATGTAAATATTTTTCAAAATTGAATCAATATTATAGAACATAAAATATTTAACATTTAAATACAATAAATTACATAAAAATATTCCCTAATCGGATAGAATAAAAAGAAAATTAATACAACTGAAGCGTCATCAATGTTATAAAAAGTGTTTTCAATTCTTCCTTGACAATGAATAATTGGAAATTATGGGGACAAATATATTCCAATGAATAATGTAGAGTGATAGAAAATAGGATCCTAAGAAATTGAATGATCTAAAAATTAGTTATTTTACAGTATTAGTAAATTATGATAGAATACCATTCATTCATATGAAATGATTATTTTTTTTGTAAAAAAATTGTTTATAATAGAAAAATGAAAAAAATAAATTAATCATAAATTACATATAACATAATTTAATAAAAAAATATTAAATCCCTTTTCAAAATTCATTTCATTTTTAAAAAAATAAAACGCTTATCTTATAATATTTTTTAAATAAAAACTCCCAAATTTTTAAAAAAATAACAACCTTTTAAAATATTTAGGGGCAATTATAATGAACTATTCAATGAAAACAACATTTGTGATGAATGGAGACATTTTTCATTTAGTGTATGAAAAACCATGATTACCTTCACAATTCTTTTAATAGTATAAAATTTTAAAATGACCAAAAGATTCACTTTAAACATTTTATATAAGGTATAACAAGGGTAAAAATAAATTATAATTATTTTGAGAATAATAAAAATAAAATAATTTTTTTAATGAAAATGTGGACATATAGGTCAAATAGTTTGATTTAATAAATAAATAAAATATTAATAAAAGGATGTTCATTACTTATAACTTATGGATTTTTAATCTAATAAAAAACGAAATGGAAAGTTAAACACCTAAAACCCATAACTAAAATTTTCAAGAAAATTAATATGTTTTTAGATATCAGGATCATATCATTTTCTAAATTGAAATATATGTATAAAAATCAAAAAAATATAATGAGATTGTAATAGATATATGTTAGCTTGGGTATCCTCATAGTTGTATACATTTGGAACCCTATATAATGAATTTAAATTAACAAATACTTTATTGAGACATGTGCTCATCATTATTCCAAATATTTATGTCCTTTTATAATATTTTTATATCTACTTGTTGAATAATTATTTTGTAATGTCAAACTATTAATGGATGTGGAGTCATTTTTTCCAAAATTGCATTGGCATAATATCCATGGGTAAAGGAATTATGAAATAGTTCCATTATGCATAGAATTTTATCAATTCTGCGAATATAATTTCATATAATATATATAATTTTATAATCATCAATGAATAATTTTAATCTTATATTGAATAATTTCACCACATGGTAGTGTTAATCAATATATAGGCCCGAGTGATGTTATGTCTTCCATACATGTATAAGGTTTAAAACATCACTGGTAATTTCATTTAAATCATTCTAATGTAATAGATATCATTTATATTTTATCAATTAAAAATTAATAAACATCCAAGAAATGTTTTGAAAAATAAATAACTATACCCCTATGTGGAGATAATAAGCCGTACATATGCATGAGTGATGTATTTGTTTTGAATAAGATGAAATTGAGGGGAAAATGGATGTCCTGAAATAATTTTATACTAAAATATTATTAATGATACTAGATTAATTATGTTATTTTTGATAAAAAATTTACTACAATTACATTACCAAATAATCTTTGATTGAGAAAGGTAAGACAATTACATCATCTTTGAGAGACCTCAGTTGGATTAGAAATAATTCCTTATTAGATTGATATTCAGGTAATATAAGGAGATGATGATTTTAGTGGAGGAAAATATGATGTTTTTTGGTAGGTAAGGTATGATCATTGGGGATTAATTTTTTTTAATAATGTAGAGAAGAGGTTTCATTTTTATATGGGGGGGACAAACACACATAAAATTACTTATATGATTTTTATAATATAATGAAATATTCATTAAAAGTGGATAAATATAGTCATATCATAGAATATGATAAATTTATGGTCTCTAAGAAATAAACTAATTAGTTTTAATAATTTTATTTATTTTTTCAGGAAGCCTTATTTGTTTATTTTTAACTCTTCTTTCCATTCTTATCGTTGTCCTATGTGATAAATATTTATCATGAGCTATATTCCTGTGGAAAAATATAATTTGACCACATTACATAGTATAAATTATTATTAAATAGATTTAATTCATTTTACATGATTGAACAATTATATTTTTAATAATTTAATATTAAAATAAGCTTACAAAACACAATGAAAACCAGTTTTATAAGAAGGTTTATTTTAAGGATAAATTTTTTTACCACAAAATAATGTATAATTTTTTCTACAATGGGATTAATTGGATTATGTTAAATAAAATGGTAAAACAATTTCATTAAAATGAAAACAAATAAGATGAAACCCTATATGTACATTATTAAAAGAAAAATAATAAATATAGTTTTTATTTTAAATAAAATCATTATATATATTTCCAAAATGTTAAAAATATTTTAATTAGAAAAAATATTATTTCAAAGTAAATTATATTAACTATATGATATATTTTTATATAGAAAATTGTTTTTCTAAAAATTAACATTATTATATTTTCACAAAAGTAATAATCCTATAAAATCATTATCGTTGCTATCGATATAAAAATAAACTATTTTGAAAAATTTATAAATTTTTATCCAAAGGAAATATTAATATAATATATTAAATTTTCTTAATGGTTTCAAGTTAGATTTATTATATTTTTTAATATATGTTTCATTTTATTTGTTGAATAATAATTTCTGTATTATGTTATAGTTTCATTTGAATGAAGGGATTACTTATTATAATAAAATCTCAGTTGTTACATTCTTTTATCATTCAAAATTTTCAACTTAATGATTTATATAATTTCATATCATGAACATATGTGGGTACATATTCATCTTATCTTCATTAAGTTTCTATATTTCATCTTCTATTTTATTATTTCTACAAATTACCATAACCAATATATTTTTTTGATTCCAAAAAACATGTTATCCTATGTCATAAATCTAAATAATATTTTCCAATTTAGATGATTAGTTTCTAGTTCTATTTATAGAATAGGTGGGAATGTTTTATGGGTACAAAATATACATCCAAAACATGGATTTATGGAACACACCATAATGTTTATAATTTCTAAGGTGAATTTACAAATTGTAAACAAAAATTCAATTCATTTTATAATTTTCAAAATACAAATGTAGCTAGGTCCTAGTTTCTATTTTTGGATGAACCTTATAACCCCATTCCATTGACATATTTTTATGAGAATATGATTCATTACCTGAAACATTAGATCATTCATTCAGTTATTTTCTATAATATTTTCCCTTATCTAAGTTTCATGAATATGTCTATGTGTTTTGATCAATTTAACTATTTTATCCGCATAATATTCTAGGATGAAATGTTTAGTTTCCCAAAATTCATCCAAATAATAAGGTTTAAGATATCACTTCCCACGTGATGCTTCATATGATTCCATTTTATTTTTGAATGGAACTTATTATTTTATGAAAAGAAAAGGTAAATATTGATCCCACATACTATGAAAGTCATGTGATAGTGGCCACAAAAAGCATTCAAATGTTTTACTAGTCCTTTTTGACAATATATATATTTGAGGTAGATTTAATCTACTAAAATGTTATTCATTATTGAGTGCCTTCTAAATAATTTTTGAAAATTTTCAATTAAAATACGGTTCACAGTAAGATATAAATAGAATAAATGTACTATGGAGTCTCACAAATACATTATTATAGAGTCATGCAGGGTGCTCATACAGTATTTCATTTCTTAAAATGAGAAAATATTCAAACATGGTGAGGATATATATAATAGATGATATATAAACTTCCTCTCTTAGAATCACTCACAATCTAGTGAAAATATACAGATTAATATCATACCATTCCAATATAGAAATAAGTATATGTTTCTTAAATCTTATAGATTTTTGTCTCTCAAACATTACATATGGGTAAACCAAACATCATAAAACATTGTCTATAAATTGAAATTTTATATTATTGGACAAAAAAAATTCCTTAAAATCCAAATACATTTTTTTACTACCATATTGTTTATAAAAATATATTTTGAGATTCATCTAATAATTTTTTAGATAAATTAGAAATTAAACACATATCCAATTCTAAAATTTTAATATACCATATTCATATATTATTTCAATAAAATTCCCATCATTCATATTCTTGAATTTCTCTTTAATATTCTTATCATAGAGCTGGGAAATATTTATTTTATCTAAAAATTAAGATTTAGAAATCATTTGGATGATATGTGATGTTTCCATTTCTGTAATTATTCCTATATCCAAAATCACAAAATCTATTTTTATATGTCATTTTTTAAGAATTATTATAGTCAATATATTAGTAGATTTCCCAATTAATACATCATAAAACATATTGACCTTATAAGGGTTGTTGTGAATTAAGAAACCATAATCTTCTATTTGTACTAGTGAACCCCTATTCCTCATGTTGATATATTTTCTCGAGAATATGTGTTTAAATTTAATGTGATACATAATGTTTTCAATATTTTCACCATATTAGAAATTTTTCAATATATTCAATGAAATCATGAGTTCTGATAACTAAATATCATGGTTTGGATTAAAATAATCAATAATATTTTACTAAATTTATATATCGGTAATAAGGATACATCAATGTCCCTTCATTGAGGAATAACTATATATATCACAAGTACTTCTATTATTAATTCTAAAGTAAAACTAGGGTATTGACCGGTCCCCGATTTAATTAATTATGACATTAGTCAGAGTATTATGACCATATAAATATAACCCATTTAAATTTTTAAAATTCTAATAAGCCAGCTTATTGATAATTTTGTTGAATAAATCATTGATAATATCATACTATTCATAGGAAACTATGATCCTCTATTATATTAATTGGAATTTTACCATCCATTTCTACATTTATCATTGATTAAATAACTATTATTCCATCCATATAGACAATATGTCCAATAAAATAATATTATTGAATTCTTAATTCACATTTTCTATATTTTTTATAATGTTCCTTTTCTCTTGGATAATTAATATTTAAAAATTACTATTATAGTCATTATAGATTTTATAGTATATCAAGATATCATCAATAAATACAACTATGAATTTATTGAGATATTCTATGAATATTATTTTCATCATAAGCATAATAATAGTTTTTTATGAGTCAGTTGAAAGGGAAATACTATAAATTTGTACTGGACATTCCTTATATGAAATATTGTGTTTAGAATATATTCTTTCCTTTCATTTGGAGATACCCAGAAAAAAGATCAATGTTTGAAAAATATTGAGGTCCATAATATTGATAAAACTATTAACGAATATTGGAAATAAGGTTCTTCTATTTTAGATTAATTTAATTTTTTCCATATAATCGATGCACAACCTCAAAGACCCATTTTTATTGTAAAATAATTGTACAATAGATCCCCATACTGAAAAAATATAGTTTAAAAAAATTCATCACAAAAATCAATATTTTTAAAATTAGTTCATGGATTTCAAAAAATTATATCATATAGGGATTCCGAAATATTGTTTTTCATTAGGAATGAGAATAATAGAAAAAACAACTTCTGGATCAAGTGGATGTCTATGTAGATCACTATGAAACACTTCAACATATTATTTCATAATAGGAATAAATCCTATTATATATATTCATTTCCAATTCATAGATTCTATATACTCTAATTCTCGTATAATTTCACTACGATGTGATATAATATGTGGAATTATTTATGATTTTGATGATTTATTCTCCCAACCGAAGATAAGGGATTCCAAATTTCTATCTAAATTAGTAATATGTATCTCTTGGTAATAAATTATTTAATTATAATTTGAAAAACAAAATCATATTATGGATTATGTAAAATTATACTGTAGGTATAATAATATTGTATTCTAATAGGGTATGTATATGTATCTTAGAGGGAACTGATAGACAGAACCTTGTTATAATAATATTTCTATATGGATTCTTATTCGACAACATCCTTCTTAATGTTATTGAGAAATTTAATTTTTTTATATAAAAATATTGATGATATAAAAGGGATATGAGATCCAGAATAAAATATATAATTATCAAAATATTAATTTTTAATCTCTTTACCTACCACAAATACATTAATTACTGTATCCTCAAGTATAGTAATTTCATAAGCCTACAATTATCCCCTTCCCCTATAAAAAGGTAGGCTCTTTTAAGGAATGATTAATTTAGTTGAATAATTACCTATCTATTTATACCTAAAGCAATAATCCCTTTAGATTTAAATTAAAAAAATGACACTCCCATTAGGAAAGATCTATGTTATTTCATTCCATAATTGTCACATATTAGATGCACCATATTTCCTTTTTTATTCTTTAGGAAATTTTATTTTTATTTGTGATAAACCAGACTCATCATTTATTTATTTACCTAGATGATATGTGAATTTGAAAAAAATATACATTAGAATGAAACATAATACTATATCATAATATGATGAAAGTGATTGAGAATTTAGTAAACTTTGAAGACTAAACATCATCCTTTCAATGAAACATACAATCATTATAGACAAATTAAATATAATTTCTATTGAATGTATTAATAGTCATGTAATGAAATCCTCATACTATAAAAACATTCTTCTTTATTATTAATTATATTGAGTAACATATTAAACATTTCAATGCATTTATCTTAATGAAATTAGTTCTAGAATAATATCACATTAAATGTTATTCATTCCAGACATTAGATTTCATCACAATCTTTAGTTATATGGATAAATTTCCACCACTGATCAATATATAGATTTGGAATGTAAACAATCATAATGATATATTCCCTTACAATACATCTCCATGGTATAAATATATTTTCATGTGACTAAATTGACTATTCAACTACCAATGGATAAATTGTTATAATAATAAATAAGGCATTGTGTGAATGGAGTTATCAAACTTTAGTGAGTTGGGATATAGAAAAATAGTTTTTTCACATGATAAAGGTTATTCATTATATATTAATTCATCATCCATAATATGGTCATTATCTACTCAGTTTTGATACTTGATGTATTGGATTTCTCAACAGGGCTATCCCTAGATTTATTACGATTTTTTATTTTCTTTATTCAAATATTTGATATCTATAAATAATGTTAACTAGGGTCTTTCCTTATAATCATAATAAATATTGATCCATAAAATAAAAATATTTAAAATACCTATGATTCTCTAATACACTAAGGATTTTCAATAATTCTCTTGTTAGATATTTTTATTTAAAATATGTCCCAAGGTAAAAAATAAACATGATTTGATAGCATATATAAATTAATTGATATTTAATGATAATAATGGTGTTTACATAATTATATTGACACAAAATACTAAGAATCAAATGATGGTTGATCAATTATTTTATCACTCTTAAAAAATATATCCCAATATGATTTCTATATAAAATTAAAAATATAAAATCATAGAATTAAAATAGTTCAGGTATCCTGGAAATCATTAATAATATACTAATTCATTTCTTTGGAAATGGAAAAAATAAATGGTGAGGTCGTATTCCATGCAAGGGTTACATACACTTCAAATAATCATTATTAAATAAAGCGTAATCACTAATGAAGATTTTATAATTATGACACATCTCATTCAATTAAAAAGTTATGTTTGATAAACATACTTGGATAGTATAAATTTATAAATCAGATGGATAATGGAAACATGATTCTTAATAAAGTAAATTTATATATTCAACTTTTTATTGACATTCTACAATGTCTATAACAAATTTATCATCAATATTACCATCATATAATCTCCAATAAATACATTATTATTAATTTATTAGTTGGTTTATAATAAAGACCTATCTAGTATTCCATGCCAACAGTTTTATCTAATGAGACCCATCTATGCATCGAGGTTGTATATATATATCTAGTCCCCATCCATTAAATTAACAGCCTATAAATTACTCATATTTTAATTGATCAACATAATTAATTATCACTATATAATTTAATTCAATAATAAGAAATATTTATTTAAGAATAATGAACATCAATATTTCCCAAGTAAATGAAATATATTTCAGAATAATATTAATCAACTAATGTTCTATATGTAAATAGTATGTTTTTAAAATTTCATCAATGTAATATAAATTATTTTGAATTAAAATATGATATTTAAAATATAGACATGATGTTGAAAAATAATATCTAATGAATATTAAAGTGACATAGAAAACACGATTAGAAAAAACTGAATGATATCAAAATAATGTATAATTTATTATCTTTAGTAGATGATTAAAGATCATTTATTCCTAAAAAATTTATTGTTTTATAGTAAAACACTTACAACGAAAATAATAATATAATTAATAATTAAAAAATTAAATCCATGTATCATAAGATCATAGTTATATATCACATTTTAGAATAAATTTCATTCATTAAAAAGTTACAACCCTTTCTTTTTGATATCATTTTTAACATAACTTCCAAAAAAATAGTGTTAAAAATATTTTACTTGAAAATAACCTTGGAAAAATATAAATGAAGATTCAATGAAAATATTGGTCATCATGGTGAGAAAATTCTTTATATCATTGTTTGTTAAAATAAATATCGTATTCACAGATTTGGTAATAAGGTCCTCATTCAGAAAATGCCAGGATTATTAATTTTAAAACATTTTATAAAATATAAAAGATCCATACATATGAATTTGATAAATATTTAATTAATAATGAAACATTTCATTAAAAATTTCCAAATAACTTATTATGATAGAGGAAAAGGTGTGTTAAATAAAACAACAAATATTTATGTTAAACAATGATCCATGGATGTAACTTACTAATTAATCATGATAAAAAAGGTGTAAAATTGAGAAAAAATTTAAATCCAAACAAAATTAGTGGATATTAAAATAGACTATTTTTTAGATATTTGGATCATATAATTTTTCCCAAAAATTCTGATCATAATAAATCTTGAAATAAAATGAGACTGTGATAAAAAAATATATCACATAAGGTCTATTATTAGCCATATCTCATTGGACATCCAGTGAAATTAATTCATATTTTACTACATAATTATTATTTTTTTTAATATTATTACATATATATTTCACTTTTATATTCATTTTATATCTATTTATTGAATAGATATTTCTTATGTAGAGTACTCTACATTTTCTGAGTAGATTTTTAAAGAATAATTATGATATATTTTTAGTGGTTAGAGGTTATTTGAAGTGGTTTAATCATTTATAGATCATTAATAATGTGATTATTACTTTTTATTCATTATGTTAAATTTTATAATCATCCATGCATTGTGTTAATAGAGTTTCAAATGACACTTCCACATAAAAAAGGGGTCCACACATTTGGGTGAGCGATGTTTTAATTTTACAATGTATGTAAGGGTATGAAGTGATATGATATATTATATTTGAAGAATAAATATTATTTTATACATATAATATATATTTTATTAATTACACATTTGAAACCATATATGTAAATCAAATTTGATAAACATATTATATCACTACATGGGGAGGGTGGGCTATACAAATGAATGAGGTATGTTTTAATTTTTTTGGTATGGAATTTTTTTTATGATGGTTTCCACAAGATCATAATAACATCTCATTATATTGGTGATATTTAATTCAATATATAAATATGGATAAAAAATATTTTTAGGATTTAAAAGATGAAATTAAAATTGAAAGGGTAGATTAAGATGATTATGACTTCATTCAGAGATCTCCTTTTGCTTACACCACAAGGAATTATTTTACATTGTCAAGTTAATAACAGTATCTTGAGAAATAATGTTTCGAATTTAGGAAATATTTTATATTGATATTGGATAAAATAGATTTATCATTGTTTGTGAACAAGGGAGGTGTATATATTCTCTTTTATACATGAGGGGAAGAAGTCAAATGAATTTCATAAAATGATTTAACAATATATTTTATTCTAAATGATGGAAAAAATTTAATTTCATAGAATATGTTAATGTTATGTTTTAAATAAAACGAACCAATTTGGTTTAATAAAGTACTTTTTATCCTGGAAGCCTTATTTATTTATTTTTAGACTTGTAATCAAATTAAAATATAAGCTAAGGTGATACTATTTATTATGGTTGGAAATTAATTATACATTATTAACGTAAATTTATTATTATGATTTAAAATAATGAATCAAATTTATGTAATTATATTCTTATATGTGGAAAAAATGCCTTTTAATATATGTTCACAAATATGTAATGAAAACTATTTTTTGAGAATTTTTTTAAGCGTAAAAATTAATTTTTTATAAAAATCAATAATAATTTATATTCTTATAGAGTTTATTTGAATAAAATAAATAAAAATAAGATTATTATTATTTAAAAAAACAGAAACCAAATGTATCCTTTTAAATAAATTTTTAAAAGAAAATAATAAAAAACGATTTTAGTTGATCAAAATTAATACATTGATTTCCGAAATGTTATGATTATCTATATACGTTCAACATTAAATATTTATATTATATATATTTATTATATATAAATATATATATGGTTTATTAAAAAGTTTTGAACACATTAGATTTTTTATAATCTCATAAAAATGCGCATTTTATAAATTTTTTATTTTCATTTTTCACATAAATATAATTGATTTTTGGAAAATATCTAAAATTCATCAAAATATAAATTTGAAATGATGAAATATTAAATTAACGTAATTTATTATAAAACAATGTATAAAATTTGGTAATTCATTTTTTAATTACATTCTTAATTAAATCCACGAGCATTACGATATAGATTATTTAGAAATAATATATTAAATTTTGTTCCTGGGAGTCCGCTTTCAGAGCGAACCTTTACCACGGGATCCACCCATCTTTTCAGGTTTCTCGATGTCAACTGGGCAGAAAAATGAGGTGTGACCCAATGTGATGATGAATTTCTTGGACGAACCATCGCTGATTGGGCTGTCACCCTCTGGGACTCTCTGCCATCTCGGTTGGCAACAACTCCTTCCCTGGATGAGGCATTACCTCAGGGCAGTGACCCTTTCGTGGGGGAGGGGGTTACCATGTGTGTAGGGTTTCCACACATGGGAATTCCCTTTTGAAAGAGAAAGACAAAATATATTATACACTGTAACAGAATCATTGACATTACATGGAAGAATTATAATTGGATCTAGATTTATCAATAAGCTATCAACTATATAGGAGTATCAACACCCATAAATTGATGATATGTTTACAGGTCATCACATTACTCTTTATCTTGTGGGAAAATGTGGGTGACTATAAGGAGACTTTTTGTCATGAATCATTCAATAGGGATTATTGGCCTTATGTATTTTTAGATAAATCAGTTGATTAAATTTATAGTTGATTAAATTGTTATTGTTGGCAAAATTATAACAACCCCTAGTTGAGTAATTCATATATTTAATTTTTAATTTTATTAATTATTTTTTATTATTATTTTATTTCATAGAGATTCTATGTTAGTTTTAGGGGTGTGAGGTTTAATATTGTTGACCTTTTATATTTTTTATAGGGGTGACACACCGTGAAAATGAAACCACATGTCTTCATTTCCTAAATGAATGCTGATTTTGATTTTAATTCAAGAACATGGAAGGAGGCTTGTAGAAATTAAGTCACCCTATCATGAGGGAAAGTTCAAAAGGCATTGACTATTGGTCCGTAACAAAACATTAGCCATTAAAGGTGATGTATAGAAGGATAGGGGTTAGAATCTTACTTACAGAAGGCTATCATGATACAGTTGGGGGTTCCCTAATTTTATTTAAATTAAAATTTACTTTTCATGAATAACCATATACTGATTAATTATTCTTAAACTCCATTTCCAAATTTTAAAGTACATTCCCCCCTTCTTGAGACACAATGTAACGCCCAGACCCACATTACCTAGAGTCGGTGAATTATATTATTACATTGTAATGATTACAAGGAATGATGTACCGAAATACCGATTGGTTTTTTAGTCTTGTAAACATGAAACATACATAAGTTCAACATTACAACATGAAATGAAAAACAACACTAATATTTTCCATTAAATCATCCATGAATCAAAGATTTTTCTTGAAAGTAACTCATAACTAACTCTTTTGTATCATGGGAAATTGAAACATAATAAAGGGGTGAGCTCAAATTCATAGTAAGTGTAAGAAATACTGTGGAAGATAACAATAATATTAAGCATGGTTAAAAATTGAAAACACATGCCTTAACGAATAGAAAACATATGCACTTTATGGAAGGAATATGAGATGAGTAAATAATTCCATAATAAAGAATAGTCATGTGTGTTCAACTATTTGAATAACCGCATGAAATATCACTATCTATTCTCATAATGATGTAATGCATAATGCCGGAAATCATAATCACATAGTGAAGGCCTCGTGCCAATACTACAAATAATATTTTGTCATGGAATTGTGCCAAGACACTTGTTTGTCTCATGAGACCTACCAATGTATAGATGAGCTATATTTTTCTCCACCCGTCACTTACTATGTCCAATGCATTACTCATATGAAAATTTTGAAACATAACATTAAGGTTTATATTAAAACTAGCATATGAAATGTAAATACTTTATCAACAAACCATGAATGGTATAAAAATATCACATCCACATTCAAAAATAACCCAATTAATATAATATATAAGATTTTATTGTAAGTGATTAACCTCAATCGATAACAATGAAGGATATTTACATAGATGAAAATAATAATCAAAACTATTTAATAGAAATATCCCCTTTTTTTTAGAACATTTAAAATTAACACTATTTGTCAAGAAGCCATTTAAAAATAGATTTTTGAATCAAAGTGTCCCATAACACATTGAAAATATTAAAAGAAATGATAAATTTAGAACATTAATTTATATATAAATAAATCCTTAAAACCATTTTTAAAGCATGGACATTAATGAGAAATATTTAGAATAATAAATATTTAAAACATATAAAATGATATTTTAGTTAGAGTTTCTAACCAAAATAGAGACACATAAATAAAAAATAATTGAGGTAATAAAAACATTATAATATCATGAGATTAAAGGGATTCATGATATACTATGTCAAAGTACATTATATACACCATAAAAAAGTGAATTGGTGTATAACAACAAAGATGTTTCAATGGAATGATGATTGAGATGAAATCACTTATAAAGACCGTATCCTTAGGTTAAGCATAAATAAACTACATAATTATGTGTGAAAAATATAAATAAACACAATATGATTGGATATTCATTGTAAACCAATCATAGGACATTCAGACATATTCTTGTAAAAACAACACCAATGAATTGGATGTTTAACTCAATAAATAGAGATTGAGTTTATATTACTTGTATCAAGATCATTTCGATGACTTGAGAATTTATCATTGTATTTATTATGAGTATCAAATGTATATAAAATTAAAGGGTATTGGAAATTATAACATAAATAATAAATAGTGATTCCACACATAATCATGGAGTAAAATAATCAGTGAAGAATTTCTAAAACCAAATGAGTGGAAGCTGAAATTTGAAATTCCCTTAACAATTTCGTAAATTATGAAACATACATCCCATGAAATAAGGATCATAAAATTAAGATGAAAATAACCATAAATTAAAGTATATTACACAAATAATACAATAATTGGGCTATACATACACCACACCAAAAGAAATAGTGGCAATATAGCATGTTTCTCATGGGGATAGGAAGTGAGATGAAAACTTTTTACCATGTTGTAATAAATCAAGTCATGTGACAAAATGTTAATAACCTCCAAATGAATCATAGAATAACATGAATATAAGGATAATAATGATAATATATATCAATTTTAAGTACACAATACACAATATGCAATAAATAAGTGGCAAATAATGGAAATATCACAGAATTTAAAGTGGGATAAAAACCCATTACTTTTTACTTTTACTTTGTCGAGGGTAGGTTAACCTCTGGTATAATGGTGAAATAATTATTATTAAATTATAAAATAAACTTATACATTAATATGGTTTCATTTATGATCTTTTATGTCACGACCCATCCTCAGGGCCCATGCCGTGACTATCCCAAGCCTGCCTTCCATAGGCCAGGGGATGGAGACTACCACTAAAGGCGTAAATCCCATTAAAAAGGGAAGGCATTGCCTTTATACAAGTAAACAACAAAACAAAGTATGCAAGGTAAAGTAAACACCTAGTAAACTGAGTACAAAAGTAATGCTAAAAAGTAAATGGGCCAGAATACAAACCCAACTGAAAGTACAATACAACTGAAAAGAATGTATATCAATAGTAAAGTAAATCAGCAACCAATGAGTCTTCCTCCGGCTATCCCACCTGAAGGGTGGTACAGATGGTCTCCTCTGCTCCTCGGGTCCGGCCATGTGCTCCATGTACGTCTCGCCTGATAGTCCACCTCCACGTACTGTCCCTCTCTACAATCCTCAACCACGATCAGCATTGTCCATTGTCTGAAACCAACACAACATAGTGCGGGCAAATCCCGTGCAGGGGTGAGTATACGATCCTCAGTAGGGACCCTGTGACCCCGTAGGTCTCCCAGAATACACAAAAGATAAACCAAAAAGGAAATATACAAAATGATGTATCAACCAACCCTACTTTGGTATATGCCCGTATATATACCTAAGTCATCAATTACTGTTCAGTTCCAACTCACGATCCCATGTACAACCCAATCCACACAGGAAAGTACAACCTAGTCCACACAGGAAAGCACATCCCAATCCACACACGAAAGCACATCAATATTATCGTTTGATAATGATTGAAAGTCAAGACATAGCTTACACAGGTATACTACTCACTAAGAGGGGTGGAGATGATAGATGTAGCTTCTGAATCATCTCCCCTGCCAAACCCACGTAGGATTCTAGTAAAGTAACAATCGCTGTCGAACCCACGTAAGATCCAAGTACAGTCTTCATCATTTTCGAACCCATTGAGGATCCATGTACAGTCATCCTCACTGCCGAACCCACGTAGGATCCAACTACCGTCGTCATCGTCATGACTATCGCAACCAGATCTAGGGTTCCCACACACAACACACTCGATTCTGGGAGGGTCAGCTCCTCTAGTCAATGTTGTGGATACATCAATCGTCATGAAGACCAGAGATGATGTATCCCAATGTTATGTCCCACATCATAGGGGAAAACCAAGAAAAATGTTCCCAAGTCATGGGGAACAAGACAACCAAGACACTTTCTTAAAGTATAGGGCATGTAGGTAATCAATACACGCCATGTCATCAGTCACTGGGTACTGCCTGAGTGAAACGGCCTGTATCATGGGGCTGGTCGTGTAAAAAGTAATTACATGGCATGTGGTATGGTTACATTCCATGTCTTCAGTCCACAGGTACTGTCCGTGTATCAAAGCTCGTGTCGAAGCGTTGTTCGTGTAAAAAGTAAATACACGGTGCCTGGTATGGTTACACGCCGTGTCCATACTTCTGGGGTCAGCTCCATGTACGTTGATCATTTCTGGCTGTGTGGTGGAGTACCTACTCGTGTACCCAACCTCTTTTCCGTGTATTCCTGGAATACACGCCGAGTCATCATAAAGCCGCTTTTGTCAAGGTGAAGGTAGTACACACCATGCCTCTTGTCTATGTGATTCTGCCCGTGTCTGTGTATCTCTTGAATTACACAACGAGCCTCCTGAAGCTGCTTCTGCCTTAGAGAAGGTAGTACATGTCATGCCTATTGGTTGTGTGGTTCTACCTGTGTCCTTGTAACTCCTAAATTACACGCCGAGCCTCACGAACCCGCTTATGCCTTAGTGAAGGAAGTACACACTGTGTGTCTATAGTCACATGAAGTTTGTAACTTTTCTATCATTCAAAACGGAAGCCACAATATAATTTTACTACACGGCATGTGCTCCTAGTGTACATGGTGTGTATTTGAGAATTTTCCAGAAATGACACCCCTGGCCAGCACGCCTCTAGAGGGGTCCGTTCTTTATTTCGATGATCTGATTTCTACATAAAATCCACTTCTAGGTCGCCCCGATGATCTGAGGCCGATTATGATGTATTCGGGGATCTGATTGGATCCGAAAACATAACTTGATTCACCGCTCAAGAACGATTTAAGAACACCACAAATTCATAAGAACGGCGGAGGAATCAGTCCGTGTTAGTTTGGTCCAGTCCCTTCCGCATTAGTCCGATAACAATTGGATTTAAGAGGAACAACAACATTGAAGGAAAACCAATATTTCTCAATTCAATACACACCCCTACCTCGTAGTATGTTCATGGTTGTCATGCGCCGCTGATGATGTCGTCATTCCCATCGTCATCAGTGTGCACCCGAGGAAACATCGTCTTCTCTTTTATCATGGAGATAGATGATAATTGCGTGACAGTCCCCGACTCATTCTTCTCTTGAATAGATGACGTTCTTCATGGGAGGATTTAATTTATTCATTGTAGGATGAAGTTTTTCCAATGAGAAAAGATCTCTCTCCACAAATTCCTCACACAACAAAACTAACCACATAAAATATGGCCTCCCCTTATTTTATTATTTTGCCAAGCATTTCAAATTTCCATAATTCAAACACATAATTAAAATAATTAAAGAGGTTCAATTAATTAAATTAATGTGTGTTGGCATTATTAAAGTGGAAGAGGAGAAGTCACATTAATAAGTACAAAGGGGGTTTAATAGAGAGTTTACAGAGTAATGGGGAATGTGAAGGGTTGGGGCTCATGCAGGCCCCACCTCACACTTATCCTCAAAAGGGTAGTTAGGGTGATAGTGGGTCCCATAAAAACATCCCCATGTAGGATAAAAACACATTGGTTAGGAATACAATATGTACCATAAATTTTATTCAATTCAATTCTTTATTAATCCCCAAATTTTAACAACTCTTCCAAAGAAAACGCACCATTGGTAAAGGTCCTCTTAAGTGATTACTGGTGCTATGGTTCCATCAGTGCCCTTGGATTTCAGTTCCAATCTCTGGTTCAAAAGATAGAAAAAACCCACTCATTCGTTCATTGAACCTACCCATGCTAAACATCGGAAATTGATTCTGGGCACTCTGGGCCTTGGAATCAGGTGCCGCCAAAAACTACGTACTCATAAAATTTCAAATAATTTAATAAATAAATTTCCTTGAAATTTACAGGTCTTTAAATTACTCCTACCTCAGGTATTTACATCACAGTAAAGCTACATCATAATCTAGGGAAACAAATGGGGGTACTGTGCACGCATATGAGCCTACTGCTCCTAAGTTCTCTCCTTGAGGATCCCGTGCTTCCACCTGATGCAAACTAGAGGAATCGACCATCCATATAGGACTGGATCCTGTCGATTATCGATATCCACCAGGACCTCCACAAATGTCACCCCGTCATCGATGTCTAGCTCCCCATCGTCAATGATATGCGTCAGGTCGTGCACGTATCTCCTCAGCTGAGATGCATGGAAGATGTTGTGCACCTGATGCAACTAAGGTGGAAGAGCCAGGCGATAATCCACCTCGCATATCCTGCTGAGAACCTGGAATGGTCCGATGAAGTGTGGGGATAACTTGCTGCCCCTGCCAAATCTCCAAAATCCTCGTCGAGGTGAGAGCTGTATGAAAATGTGGTAACCATACTCAAACTCTAGTGGTCTCCGCCTCGTGTCTGCATAGGACTTCTGTCGACTCTGAGCAATCCTCATCCACTCCTGGATGATCTATACCTTCTATGTCGTGGCCTGGACCATCTCTGGTCCTACAAATGCGGACTCCCCAGGGTCTGTCCATCATAAAGGTGATTTCCCAGGTTGGTCGTACAATGCCTTATATGGTGCCATCCTGATGGTGGAGTGGTAGTTGTTGTGGTACAGAAACTCCATCAAAGGTAGTTGATCCTCCCAGCTACGAGAAAAGTCGAGGACCCATGCACGGAGCATGTCCTCGAGAGTCTGAATGGTCCTCTCCATCTGGGCATCCTTCTGAGGGTGAAAGGAGGTGCTCATGCGTAGCAGCGTCCCAAATGCCTCCTAAAACCCCTTAAAAAGCAGGGAAGTAGAACGAGAATCTCGATCGAAGACGATAGATGATGGCACACAATAAAGCCATACGATCTCCTGAACATAGAGGTGTCTGAACTCTCTACTGAGCACTGCTATCTTATGTGTAAGAAGTGGGATGACTTGGTGAGTTGGGCGAAAATCACCTAGATGGAGTCATGTCCTCTTGAAGTAATTGGAATACTTGTAATGAAATCTATAGATATCCCATCCCACTTCCACTCCGCGACCTCTAAGGGATGTACCAAGCCTGCTGGTACCAGGTGCTCTGTCGTCACCTGCTGGCAGGTGAGGCATCGCGAAACAAACTTTGCCAAAAACTTATTTATACCCATCCACTAGTGCCGTCGTCTGAGATCCAAATACATCATCTCTACTTCTGGTTATACCGCCAAGGGGGAAGTGTGAAACTCCCTCAACACCTCCTCTCGTAATGCAGCTGGTACCATGGTACATCCCCTGAAAAGGATTACGTACTCTCCTCCTATAGAAAATCCATCAGGTGCCTGTCCTGAGGATATCCATGCACATCGCGTATCATAGTCAATTTCCCCACATTGTGCCTCTCTGACAAGATGAAGTAGTGGAGGAGTGACTGTGAGTGACTGTAGAAAGCCTTCTCCATCTCTATCTAGGAAGGATATCTGCCACGCGGCTAGCTGCTCCGTCGCCTCTCCAAGTAGTTGGATGCCCGACCTCCTTCTGAGAGTATCACCTACTACATTCCCCCTTCCCAATGGTAAAGCCTATATCAAAGTCATAGTCCTAGAGGAACTCGATCCATCGCCACTATCTTAGGTTTAGGTCCTTCTGCGAGAAGATATACCTGAGACTCTTGTGGTCAGAGTAGACAGTAAAACGCTCTCCCATCCGATAGTGCTACCACATCATCAAGGTGATAACCACTGCTGCTAACTCCAGGTCATGGGTAGCGTAGTTCTACTTGTGTTTCCTCAACGGTCGTGAACCATAAGCGATCACTGCCCACTCCTGTATCAGGACACACCCAATTCCGGTCCCTAATGCATCGTAGTAAACTATGTACCCTAAGCCCCCCTCTGGTAGCCTCAAGATGGGTGCACTGGACAATCTCTGTCTCAGCTTCTGGAAGCTCTCCTGACATCTATCTGACCACACGAAGGGTTTCCCCTTCTTCGTCAAACCTGAAAGCGGTGGTACAACTCTGGAGAAGTCTAGCACAAATCTCCGATTGTACCCAGATAGACCTATGAATCTCCGCACCTCCGCAGTGCTCCTGGGTGGCTCCCAGGCTAGCATTGCCTCAATCTTCGTAGGATCCACTGCAAATCCCACCTCAGAGATGATGTTACCCAAGAAGTCGACCTCTCGTATCCAGAATTGAAACTTCTAGAGCTTACCATAAAGCTGGTGCTCTCTGAGTGTATCTAGTACAACCCGCAAGTGGTAGGCGTGCTCCTCCTCAGTAGTCGAGTAAATCAACATGTCGTCAATGAAGACTAAAACAAATCGATCAAGGTATGGCTAGAAGATCTTGTTAATGAGACTCATGAACAATACTAGAGTGATGGTTATGCAAAAAGGCATAACCAAGAACTCATAGTGGCCATACCGACACCTGAAGGTCGTCTTCTGCACATCCTTGTCTTGAACTCAGAGCTGATGATAGCCTGACCTACGGTCGATCTTCGAGAACCAGCATGCTCCCTTGAGCTGATCGAAGAGATCATCTATCCTTGTAAGTGGATACTTGTTCTTCACGGTCACATTGTTCATGCGACGGTAGTCGACACACAGACACAAGCTCCTGTACGCCTTCTTGGCGAACAAGATCGGGGATTCCTAGGGTGAAACACTGGGTCAGATGAGTCCCTTTCCCTGCAAGTCCTCCAGCTGTACCCGTAGCTCTCGAAGCTCAGCGGGATCCATCCGATATGCTGGTGTAGATATCGGGGTTTTCCCGGGGTACAGATCAATATAGAAGTCTACCTCTCTGTGAGGACGTAGTCCTGGAACGTTGTCATGAAAAACGTCCGCATACTGATCCACCAATACAGGAAAACTCAGACTCCTCACATCATCTGCTCCTAGGATGAGACTAGCCAACTGATGAGTGATTGGTTGTCCTCTCCTCTATTTGAGTCCATCCTATGCTGAAAAGTCTCCCTTGTCTCCGGTGAAGTTGAACCTACTCCCATCGGTGCGGACACACCGCACCTTGTGCCTAATACAATCGATTTGTGCATGGACTGTAGATAACCAATCCATGACCAAGATGACGTCGTAAGGCCTCGACGATGCTACAAGAAGATCCCATCCGAAGCTCTCGCCTCATAGAGTAAGCTCATACTACCGGCACTAGTGCATAATTGTCGACTCTGCTCGCGTAAGAGTCTCTTGCCATAAGGATCGGGCCAACAGCACTGTCAGAATCTCAAAGCTCCGAACAAGGGAAGCATCAATGAAAGATTTACTCTCTCTTGTATCTATTAGAACTGCAGCAAGGGTGGAGTAGAAATAGATAGTACCTCGAATAATCTCAGGTGAGCTGTGGTTGAAGGCCTCCACTACCTAAAGATAAGCCTACCTTTGCCCGCCAGCTCCCTGTGGTCGGGGTGGAGCTCCTGGTGGTGGTGGTGGTAGAGCCTCGAAGCATCGTCCCCTTCCTGCTGCTCGGCCAGCTCCCCTACCTCATCCGCCTGCTCCTTGCGGACCACCACAGTCGAACCTTTGCCTCTTCCTGGGTGGTCCCTCAACCGTCTGATGCACCTATGCATGGCGGGTGGGGCAGTCACTGGCCATGTGGCCTTGCCTGCCGCATGTATAGCACTGTCCGCCTATCGAATTACTGGCTTTACTGTGTGTACCCCACACCTCCGAACCAGTATCCTGATGTCATCCACCTAATGTTATTGTCCTCTTGGACTTCTGTGACGTCATTCTACTGCCGTTTGTATAATACTATGCTACGATCCACCCTGTGGTAGGTCTCGCTGCTAGTGAAGGCTCAGCAAGAAATCTCTCCACAAGACGGGCTTGCTCCAGTACTCCTGCCTACGTCGGATTACTAAGGGAGATCATCGATGCCCTGATCTCATTCCTCATTCCCTGCTCGATGGTCCAGGCCTCGAAGGATGGGTCTCATACTATGTTCGTGGAGTAGCGCGAGAGATCGGTAAACCTCGCCGAGTAGTAGGCTACTTTCATGCCGCCCTACTACAGCTGTAGCAACTCTTGAACGCGTACCACACAGAGGGTGGCTGAAACGAACATCGTGCGGTAGAGGATCTCGAAGTCCAACCAAAGAAGAGATTCCTCGTCATGCACCTGAAGCATCAGGCTCCACCATCTACCTACTACTGCGTTCAAGAGACTCGCCGCAAGGATCACCATGAGTTCAGCTGGTGTCCCCACTATTCAGAAAACTCGAACAACTACCTCCAGCCAGTCCTCGGCTGCCTAAGGGTCCATCTCCCCATGTAATCTCAGTGTTCATTGATGTTGAATATTATGAAGTGCACTCAGGCGAAATGCACTCTGAGTTTCTAGGGATGGTGGCATCGGTGGCTCAGAGGGTAGAGGTACCTCCGGTGCCTCCGCTATAATGGGGCCCCACACCGAGGCCTCGTCACTCGGTGGGCTTCCGTTTCGCACAGAGCACGGATCTCTAGCTGGCTACCATCATGGGGCCATCCTGAAAAGAAACAGGTGTTCCATAGTTAATACAGTACACCTAGTGAGCTGACCCAAAGTAATCACAAAGAAAACTTTTGAAACACACATGCAATCAATGTTTTCATTCATTGAGTCGGAAATCAGAAGTTATGGTCCTGGTGTATAGATATGACAGCCGCCACACCAACACTGGACTCGCTGGACTGATAACCACCCTCAATACCCTAAACACTATCACTTCACACAGAAGAATATATATGAGTCCTGAGTTCTGCGGTAGAACTGACTCCTCTGATACCAATTTGTCACGGCTCGTGCTCGGGGCCCATGTCGTGACTACCCCCAGCCCGCCTTCTATAGGCCAGGGGCTGGAGACTAGCACCAAAGTCATAAATCCCTATAAAAAAGGAAGGAATATCCTTTATACAAGTAATCAACACAACAGAGTATGCAAGATGAAGTAAACACTAAGTAAACATAGTATAATAGTAATGTTGAAAAGTAAATGGGCCAGAATACATACCCAAATGAAAGTACAATACAACTTGAAATAATGTACAAAAACAGTAAAGTAAATCAGAAACCATTGAGTCATCCTCCGGCTATCCCATCTGAAGGTTGGGTACAGATGGTCTCCTTAGCTCCCCGAGTCCTGCCGTCCACTCCGTGTATGTCCCGCCTGATAGTCCACCTTCGGGTACCATCCCACTCTACAATCCACAACCATGATCAGTGATATCCATCGTCTGTATCCAACACAATATAGTGCGGGCATTTCCTGTGCAGGGGTGAGTATACGATACTTAGTAGGGACCCTGTGACCCACGTTGGTCTCCTTGAATCCACAATGGATAAACCACAAAGGAAAGATACAAACACAAATTTTCAACCAACTCTACTTAGGTATATGCCCATACATATACCTATGTCATCAATTACTGTTCGGCTCCAACTCACGAGACCAAGTACAACCCAGTCCACACAGGAAAGTACAACCCAGTCCACACTTGAAAGCATATCCCAATCCACACAGGAAATCACATCAATCTTATCAAGTGATAATGCTTGATATTTAAGGCTCAACTCACATGGGTATACTAATCACGAAGAGGGGTGGAGATGATAGATGTATCCTCTAAATCATCTCCCCTGCCGAACCCATGTGGGATCCAAGTACAGAAGTCATCGCTGCCAAACCAACGTAGGATCCTAGTACAGTCGTCATCGCTGCTGAACCCACAGAGGATCCAAGTACAACCTTCATCACTGCCGAACCCACGTAGGATACAAGTACAGTCGCCATCGTCATCACAATCACAGCCATCTCTAGGGTCCCCGCACACAGCACACTCGATTCCGGGAGGGTATGCTCTTCGAGTCAAAGGGGTGGATAGATCAACCATCTCGAAGACTAGAGATGACGTATCCCAACAATCCATCCCACTTCAGAGGGGAAAACTAAGAAAAATGTTCCCGATTCATGGAGAACAAGACAACCAAGCCATTTTCCTAAAGTACACATCGTGTAGGTAATCAATAGACTCTGTGTCATAAGACACAGGGTACTGCCCGGGTGAAACAGCCCATGTCATGGGGCTGGTTGTGTAATAATAATTTATATAGACTGTGGTATGGTTCCCACAATGTCTTCAGTCCAATAGTATTGTCTGTGTACCACAGCCTATGTTCCAGGGTTGTTCATGTAAAAAGTAAATACACTACATGTGGTATTGTTACACATCATGTCCAAACATCCGGGGTCAGCTCCGTGTATGCTGACCATGCCTGGCCATGTGGTAGAGTACTTTCCCATGTACTACACCGCGTGTCCGTGTATTCCCGGAATACACACCGAGTCATCACAAACCCGCTTTTTCCATGGTGAAGGTAGTACAGGCCGTGGCTCTTGGTTCTCTGGTTCTGCCCATGTCTGTGTATCTCCCAAA
Organism: Viscum album; assembly: GCA_963277665.1. Lineage (NCBI taxonomy): Eukaryota > Viridiplantae > Streptophyta > Magnoliopsida > Santalales > Viscaceae > Viscum > Viscum album. Next base: position 153,453,416 of record OY728159.1, read on the forward strand.
TTACATGTCGAGCCTCACAAAGCCGCTTCTGCCTTAGAGAAGGTAGTAAATGTCGTGCCTCTTGGTCGTGTGGTTCTTCCCGTGTCTGTGTATCTCCTAGATTTCAAGCCGAGCCTCGCGAAGCCACTTCTGCATTCGTAAAGGAATTACACACCGTGTGTATAGAGTCACACACCATGTGTTACATTTCTAACATCTGAAATGGAATCCATAGTATGCTTTTACTACATGGCATATGCTTCTGAAGGACACACAGTGTATTCTAGAATTTTCAAGAAATGATGCATCTGGCCAGCACACCTCCTAAGGCGTCTGTTCTTCATTCCGAGGATCCGATTTCTATGAAACTTCCGCTTCTAGGTCGCCCAAATGATTTGAGGCCAATTACGATGTTTTCGGGCCTCTGATCGGCTACAAAAACCTAACTTGATTCACCGCTCAAGAACTCTTGATGAAAGCCACAGATTCATAAGAACGTCGAAGGAATCGGTCCGGTCCCATCCACAATAGTCTGATAAAAATTGGTTTTAAGAGGAACATCATCATGGAAGGAAAACCAATATATCTCAATTAAAAACACACCCCAACCTCATAGGAAGCTTGCAGTTATCATGTGCTACGGATGATGGCGTCGTTACTATCATCGTCGGTGTGCACCTGTAGAAACGTCGTCTTCTCTTTTATCATGTAGAGAAGTTGCTGATTGCACGACAGCCGCCGAGTCATTCTTTGCTTGAAGAGATGGCGTTCTTCATGGGAAGATTGATTTTCTTCGTAGGAGGATGAGGTTCTTCCAATGGGAGAAGAGCCCTCTCCCCAAATTCCTATCACAACAAAACTAACCTAATAAAATAAGGCATATTCTTATTTTATTATTTTTCCATGCATTTCAAATTTTCAAAATTCGAACACATAATTCAATTAATTAATGAGGTTCAATTAATTAAATTAATGTGTGTTGGCTTTATTAAAGTGGAAGAGGAGATGTCACATAATTAAATATAGGGGGGGTTAATGGAGATTTTAGGAGTTATGGGGAATGTGAAGGGTTGGGGATCGTGCGGGCCGCACCTCACATTTATCCTCACATTGGTTGTTAGGGTGACAGTGGGTCCCACCCTAACTTCCCCATGTAGAATAAAACCACTTAGGTTACGAATAAAATTTGTACCACAAATTTTATTCAATTCAATTCTTTATTAATCCCAAAATATTAACAACTCCTACTGAGAAAATGTACCTTTGGTAAACTTCATCAAAATAAATTACCGGTGTTGTGGTTCCATCAGTGCCCTTGGATTTCTATTTTGAGTTGCAGTTCAAAATATATAAAAGCACACTCATTCGTTCACTGAATGCACCCGAGATAAACTTCGTAAATTGATTCCGGCCACCCCGGGCCTTGGAATTAGGTTCCGTCAGAAACTGCGTACTTGTAAAATTCCAATTAATTTATGAAAAAAATTTCTTTCAATTTACGGGTCATTACATTTTAATATTTCTTTGTTAATTCTAATTTAGTAGTATCATCGCTTCTGGTGTTAACTGATTCGTTTTCCATTATATGAATTGTTATGTAAGTAATGTTTTTTAAGGATACATTGCATATTATTAATATTTATAATGATATTATATCTTTAGACATTATTTTTAATCATCAAATGATAATTATTCTTGAATGGATACGATGGGGAATGAATCTCATCGCATTCGTGGATATGGTAATCCGTACGTACGCACAAGGGATAGTTTCAGTATTTTGATATTAAAATCATATATAATTGGATAGTATATCATATAAAGAGAATCATTATCATGTTATATTTATTATTTAAATCATTTATACTGATTATTATACTCATTCAAATGATGATGTATTTGAATAACAAACCACACTACGACGTGGAGACGTTAATCCATAGGCATGCACGTGTGGTGACTTTGTCATTAAGGGACGGATATAATAATTAATATGGTTGTAATATTTTTATAATAACATCACAGTACATATAAGATACATGACTTATTATTTTATAATGGAAACAACAAGGAATGAATATGTGGAAGAAGAAAAGAACTTGAAAGAGGTGATGAAATATTTACCTCTTCTTCGGGTTATTCATTTGGATTTAATCAAAAGGGATTTGTAGGTTGGCTTTCTAACTAAAGGAAGGCCTATAATATGAATTTAGGATAGTTCAGAGTGTATTTGGGCAGGGGTTGGCCAAGACAAAAGGCTTTGAAGATGTGAATTTTTGGGAAGGGGGATTTTCGTTTTATAAGAGGGGTGGGGCACCTTTGGAAATGCTAGAAATATTATTTTATAATAAAATCATTTTCAGTTTCTAATTTTGCTAAAATGAATTAATTAATGGATAAGGTGGGGATGGGTCAAAATCCAATCAACCAATATATTTTACACAAGTTTGTGTCACTATATTAAATTTATCTTTTAAATTTAACTCTTAGTAAAATATTTTGACATTTACAATGCCTCTTTGTATTATTATATTATATGGTAAATAAACATACTATAAAGATCAATAAAAACCCCAAGTGGTTCATTAATTACATATATAATATTATTTAACACCTTTTTCCATCCTTATATTTTTAGAAATAGAATATCAATTAATAATATAATATTTTTTTAAAATTATTTTTTTTTCAATTTTGACACTATTTGGTATTTTGTTTTTGTTAAATTCATAAAAACCTTGTTACCTAGAAAAAAATTCATCTAACAAACCCTAAAAAGTAATATTAACACATAAAATTAGTGTAATTCATCAAAATTATCAAATTACATTTATTTGGATATTTATAATATCAAATATTTTAATCATTCAGTAATACGGTAATTATTGCATCATCATTGTGTCATAAATAAATTTAATTATATAATGTCTAAAAATTATAAATAAAATACAATTGTTTTGGAAATATTTTCATCTTTATAATAAATATTTATAGTGTTATTTATATTATGAATAACCCTATAGAAAACAAGTTTTAGTTATTAAACATTTATTCTAACTATTTTAACTCTTCTTTGAATAAAATAATAATAAATGTCCAAATATAATCTAAGTGGACCTAAAAGATCATATTTTATTCCAATGTTTTTTGGGTCAAATTACACTTATCCAATAGAATTAGGACATGTGTTAGTGTAATAAAAATATCATTTTTACCCTTAATTATCCTATTTAATTTTAAACACTGTAAACAAAAGTAAAAAGTAATTATTCAACAAAAATTATTTTCATCTTATTAAACCAAAGATTACTTATTGATATCAACCGTGTCTATCAGATTTTTGAAATTCAACTAACAGATGTGGTAAAATTATGTTTTATGGGAATTTTCAAATACTCATAGGAGGTAGGTAAAAGACGGTAAAAAGTTCAATAAAAATTATTATATATATAAAATTATTATAATCTAACTCCAACAAATAACATTTAACTTATATAGGTTTTATGTATCTATTTTGGCCTATAATAAATTTAAATAAAATAAATAATTTTTTAAATAATTTTTTAACTATAACTTAGTGTTTTTCAATATTCATAAAAAATTGAATGTTTTCAAAGAAATACCAAATATTCACCCTAAGGCAATTTCAATATTTCAAATCCAAAAATGAAGTTCATTTTTAATGATAAAAGTCATAATATTTCACAAAGTGTGTACTACTATTCATAACGACTATGTTGATTGGTTGTGGTGTGTTAGAACTCGAAGTTGGTTTCAATGCAAGCTATTACATTATTCAAAGGTAAACCTACCATGGATGCTTGGGGTGTTACATTCTTCCCCCTTTTGGAAATTTTGTCCTTGAAATTTTTAAAATTGGGCTTGGGAACATAATTGAAAGTCCCACATCAAAAAAAGATTCAATAAAACTATCACATTAAAAGAATGAAAGAGAAGTACAATGGTCCCCAAAGATAACCCATACTGGGATTTCATGTAGGAAAACATGGATATGGATGATAATATATGTGTCATGTTCTTGATGGAGAGGGATAGAAAACATGATCAGGAAAAAGTTATCAACAAGAAAACCACAAACTAGTGATGGGACAAAAATTCATTAGTTTCCCAGTATGAAAAGTAAACGTTCGACATTTTTTTGTTTTAAGTTACATTTCACAAAGGTGAGGAATTTATTTATGAGATTAAATCAGAAAATTAAGAGATATAATTACTTTTTATGTAGAGTTTCATTCTTTAATAAATTTCTACCATAAAATTATATTTTTTTCAAACGATTGGTATTCAAGATGACTTGGTCACAGAAGAAGAGCTTGAATCAACGTCAAGAGAATCACATGATCCACAAAAGAATAAAATATATATTTACCTTGTCTCTAGAGATTAATCAAAACCAAAATCGATAGTACATGATCAGATGATCCCCTAATTGGATAATCTATTATAGAAATAAACAATAATTTTAATTTCTAAAATTAATCCAACTATACCCCAGTGAAAAATAAATAACATTGAATAAACAATTGTCACTTAAATCATTCGATATAATCCAAACTAATATTGAAACCCAAAACATAGAATAATTTGGTTATGTAATCTTCCATGTTAAATTGTATCTCCAAATGACATCGACTATTCTTAATGTCACACACTTAAAAGTAATTCAACTAATCACGTATTCCTTATTAAAGGTTAATCATTTCCCTAAATAACCAAAATCACTATAATTCTATAATAAAAACATAGATAAAAATCCAACATTACTCCTCAAATGAAATCCCATAGTATTCTATTTTCTTTAGGCATATAGTGTTCCCAATAGAGCAAACGTCTTCCAAAATAACATTTATCACTTAATCACCAAATCATTCTACAATACTAAGGGTATTCATTTTATAAGACATAAGATCCAAAATCAACATATTATTGATCAATAAAATAATTTAACTAAAAATAATTAGTCTCACTAACCAGGGACTTCACATAGTCCAGTGGTAGGTAATAAATCCCAATCGCACTCTAGTTGTGGGTTAGATTACCAAATCTTTGTCAAATGTGACGGGTTGTCACACAGTCTGCATGTTGTACTTATTAAAAAAATATTTTATAACATTAAAAAAAGTAGATAAATTCCCCAAAATTACCCAAATATAATTTAACCACAAATGTTATCTCATACTTTGAAAAATCATCCCAAAATATAATAACTTGTAATTGCCACAAAATCAATGATTATATAAAACCAAATGGTTTTTTATAACTATATCCACAATAGAAAAGGTAATTCTTCCTTGAATATCATTTTCTCATTACATACAACTGGGTTAGAAATACAAGAAAAATTATTACAAAGTAATCTCATCAACAAAGAGAACTAATACTTTTAAACATTTCTCAAATCATTTATATCCACATAACATCCTCTTTGACCAAGAAAATATCCTATAGAATAGGTCATTCACTCTGTAAATGGCCAGGCCCCATATATTTATGGAAAATGACTATAAATAGATTCTTGGGACCATTTTTATTTTTATCTATAGTACTCTTCATTTTTCATCAGCAATTCTTTACTCTTTGTTCCTCATTCCCACACGTAAAGCATTTCTATGCTCCATTGAGACACTTTCATGGGTGTCTCCTTCCACATTTCCTACATGATGGAAGTTATGGATTCTTTTCTCCATGGTCTCCACTACTGGAGCTCTTATAATTCAGAACCTTTCTCTTCTTTGTTGAGTCTGGGGGTTGGTTAATATATATGTTGTTGACCAAATTTATTGAAAACTGATTTGGCATGAACAAGATATCTTTTACAGCTATCAACATTCTATTTTGTTTCCCATTTCCACCACTGTTCTCACCTTGTACATCATGATTAAACTTACTATGACTTCCTTGAAATCCAGCCATTTACTAAAACTAGAAATCATTGTGTGAGTAAAAAAAGTCATAAAATCATTTATAGAATATCATGACACCATATTTTCAATTTTAATCACCTTAGGATTAACGAAGGTCATTTATTATCATCTTATTTTCAAATCCTTTAATTCAGTTTGTAAAGAAAATGATAATTATCCTACCCATATCCCCTGAGAGTGTCGTAACCAAGAGTGCAGCAAGGCCCATTGTCACCCACCAGTTCACGTTCGAGTCTTGCTCAAAGCGGTGTTTTCGGGTTTTACCCCTAGGTACATTTGTGCCAGAGTCGCCTCTACCTGCTCGTATCTAGATGGGGATGTATTTCTTGGAAAACTCAAAAATTCTCTACAATACCAAAATTTAGGATGTTCTTATATACTAATCCTCAATATTAGGGATATGTTCTATAATTAGAGTTTATCTAAATCTAGTTTCTATGGATTTTACTAAGCATCATCTGATACCAACTATAACACCCTGACCCTAGATACCCAGAGTTGGTGGATTATTTTAATACATTGGCATGATTACAAGGAATAATGTTCCGAAGGACCAACTAGTATATTAGTCCTGGAAACAAGATAAATACATAAATTCAACATTACCACATTAAAAAACACTAAATTATTTCATTAGAAACATCAAAGCCTCATAGATTATGCCTGCAAGTCACTCATATCTAACTCCTTCATAACCTGGGAAAATGAACCATAAAAAAGGGGTGAGCTCAAATGCTCTGTATGGGTAAGAAATACAGTGGAAGATAACATAAATTTTAAATATGGTAATAATTTAAAACACATGCCTTAACGAATAATAAACATGATAAATTTATGGAATGAATATGAGGTGAGTAAAAAATTCCATATTAAATCAAATTCATTGGTGTTCTACTAGTCAAATAACCAAATGAAATATCAATAGATAATTTCATAATTATGTAATGCATAATGTCGGATATCATAATCACATAACAAAGGCCTAGTTCCAAGACTACAAATAATATTTTGTCAACTCCTTGTGCCAATACACTAGTTTCTCTTATTAGACCTACCAATGCATCGAGGAGATATAGAGGGATCCACCTGTCACTAACTAAGTCCAATGCATTCTTCATATAAAATGTTTGAAACATAACATAAACATTTGTATTAAAACTAGTATACAAAATGTAAATACTTCATCTACAAACCATGAATGGTATAAAAATAGCACATCCAATTTCAAACATAACACATTCAACACAATAAGGAATATTTTGTTGTAACATATTAACCTCAATCGATAATAATGAAGGATATTGACATAGATGAAAATAATCATCAAAAACATTAGAGAGAAATATCCCCGTTTTTCTTGAAAACATTTAAAAGTCACACTATTTGTTAAGAAGCCGTTTAAAAATAGATTTTGAATCAAAGTGTCTCATACCACTTTGAAACTTTTAAAATTAATTTAAATTTAATAAATTAATTTCCATATAAATAAATACTTAAAACCATTTTAAAAAAGGAAATTAAAGAGAATTATTTCGAATAATAAATCTTTAAAACATTTAAAATGATATTTTAGTTACAGTTCCTAACCAAAAGAGAGACACTTGAATACAAATAATTGAGGTAATCAAAACTTTATAATATCATGATAATAAAGGGATTCATGATATACTATGTCAAAGTACATTATATACACCATATAAAAGTGAATTGGTGTATAACAACAAAAAAGTCCCAATGGAATGTAAATAGAGATGAAATATCTTATAAAGACAATATCATTAGGTTAAGGATAAATCAACAACATAATTATGTGTAAATAATATAACTACACTCAATATGATTAGATATTCAGTATAAACCAATCATAGGACATTCACACTTATTCTTGTAAGAACAACACCAATGAATTTGATGTTTAACTCAATATATGGATATTGAGTTAAAATTACTCATATCAACTTCATTTCGATGACTTGAGAATTTTTAATGGAGTTATTATGTGTATAAAAAGTATATCCAAAGAATTTTTTTTGTATATTACTACATAAATAATAAATAGTTATTCCACACATAATCTTGGAGTCAAATAATTAATGAAGTATGCATAAAACTGAATGAGTGGAAATTGAAATTTGGAATTACCTTAAAAATTTGGTAACTTAAGAAACATACATACCATGAAAGAATGATCATAAAATGAACATTTAAATACCCATAAATTAAAGTATATTACACAAATAATACAATCATTGGGATATACATATACCGCACAAAAGGAAATAATGGAAATATAGCATGAATCTCACGGGAATAGGAAGTGAGATGAAAACTTCTTACCATGTTGTAATCAATCGAGTAATGTGACCAAAAGTTAATAACCATAAAATTAATGACATAATACCACGAATATAGGGTTAATAATGATAATATATATCAATTCTAAATACACAATACAACACATTAAAAAAATAAGTGGCCAACAATGGAAATCTCACGAAATTAAAAGTGAGATTAGAAACCCCTTACTTTGTACTTTTAATTGGCCGAGGGTAGGTTAACCTCATGTATAATGGTGAAATAATTATTATCAAATTATAAAAGAGCCATATACAATAATATGATATCATATATGATCTTCTTAACATTGATTTGTTTATGATATTTTAGTAGTATCATCGTTTCGGGTGTTAACTGATTCGTTTTCCTTTATGTGCTTTGTTATGTAAGTATTGTTTGTTACGGATAGGATGTATATTATTCATATTCATAATGATAATAAGTATTTATACATTATTTTTAATCATTAAATGAAAATTATTCTTGAATGGAAACTATGGGGAATGAATCTTATCGCGTTCGTGGAGACAGTAATCCGTACGTACGCACGAGCGACAATATCATTTTTTGATATTAAAATGACATATAATTTGATTGTATAACATATAAAAAGATAATTGTCATGATATATTTATTATTTACATAATTTATACTAGTATTATACCCATACAAATGGTTATGTATTTGAATAACAAAGCACACCACGACGTGGAGACGGTAATACGTACGTACGCACATATGGTTACTTTTTCATTTATAAGATGGATAGAATAATGAACATGGTTGTGAAATTTTTATAATAACATCATTGTATATATAAGATTCAGCATTTATTATTTTATAATGTAAACAACAAGGAATGAAGAAGTGAAAGAAGAATGGAACTTGAAAGAGGTGATGAAATATTTACCTATTTTTCGGGTTATTTCTTTTGATTTGATCAAAAGGCATCCTTAAGATAAATTTATAACTAAATGAATGCCTCTATGATGAAGGTAAGAAATTTTAGAGGGTATTTGGGTAGAGTTTGTCTGAGCCAAAAAATATTTTAATATTCGAATTTGATGGAAGGGGTGTCTTTTTATAATCGGGGCGAGGGGCACCTTAGGAAAAGCTAGAAATGTTATTTTATAATAAAACCACTTTCGGTTAATAATGCCTCCAAATTGAATCATTTAAAGAATAAGGTGGTTTTGGGTATAAAACCACTCAACAAATAGGTTTTAGATAGTTTTGGGTCACTATATTAACTTTATCTTTTACATTTAACTCTTAGTTGAAAAGTTTTACATTTACCATGTCTCTTTGTTTTTTTATATTATATGGTTAATAAACATACTATAAACTAACAAGTAAACCCCAAGTGGTTCATTAATGAAATATATAATATTATTTAACACCTTTGATAGAACCTTAAAATTTTAAAAATATAATATTAGTTAATAATATAATATTTGTTTTAAAAACAGTTTTATGTCAATTTTGACACTATTTGGTAGTTTGTTTTTTCTAAATTTATAACACCATTATTACTTCAATAAAATTCATCTAACAAACCATAACATGTCATATTAACCTAGAAAATTATTTTAATTCATAAAAAGTTTCAAATTAAATTTATTTGTTTGTTTATAATATAAATTATATTAATATTTCATTAATACGGTAATTACAGCATCATCATTGTGTCATAAATAAATTTAATTATTTAATGTATAAAAATATTAAATAAAATAAAATTATGTAGTAAATATGTTTATATTTCTAGTGAATATTTATATTGAATGTATATTTTTTATAACCCTATATAAAAAATGATTATTTATTAAATATTGATTTTAACTCTTTTAACTCTTCTTTAAATAAAATAATAATAAATGTTATAATCTAATCCAAGTTGACCTAAAGGATAATATTTTATTCCTAAGGTTTTTGGACTAATTACACTTATCCAATAGAATTATGAAATGTGTAATGGTAATAATAATATCATTTTTACCCTTAATTGACCTATTTACTTTTAACCATGGTAAATAAATGTAAAAAGTTACTATTCATAAAAAATTATTTTCATCATATTGAACCACATTTTACTTAATAATATCAACCATTTAATTTGGATTTTTTAAATTCAAAACACAGAAGCGGTGAAATTATGTTTTGTGTGAATTCGCAAATGCTCCCAGGATGTGGGTAAAAGACGGTAAAAAGTTCAATAAAATATTTATATATTTAAAATTATTATAAAATAACTTCAATGAAATATATTGAAATTATATAGGTATTATTTATCTATTTTGTCCTAAAATAAATTTAAATAATGTAAATAATTATTTAAATTAAAATTCTTTTTTAAACTATAACTTAGTGTTTTTCACTATTCATCAAAAATTGAATGTTTTCAGAAGAATACCAAAAATTCACCCTAATCTAATTTCGATATTCTGGATCCAAAAATGAAGTCCATTTTGAAAGATAAAATTTATATAATTTCAAAAACTGGGTATTACTATTCATAACGACTAGTTTTATTGGGTGTGGTGTGTTAGAACTCAAAGTTGCATACATTGCAAGATATTACATTATTTAAAGAGAAACATACCATAGAAGGATGGTGTCTTACACACAATCTTTTCTTCTTCAATTTAATACAAATTAATTGTGATATCTCACTAGTAAATTCCTAAAAAGATTAATGAAATTTGTGCATACACCCTTGTTTATTTATAATATCAGTTACCTTTGATTTTTTATATCCATATGTTTACGGTTGAATAGGGTTTTATGACATGATTTTATTGATGGTTTTGTATATTTTGGTATCCTAATTAATGTTTTTTGAATTTTCCCCATTTTACTAGTGGATTCATCTTAGTTGATAGGGGCTTTATCTTATTATGGTATTTAGATATAATCACATCCATTATTTATATATAATTTTATTCATGATTTCTAAAAATACTTTTCTACTTAGTTTTATTTGTAAAAAATTATATATTTTGGATTTCTATATATATTGATAATTTTTTTAGTTTTAAAAGTATCACGAATGTTTAAAATTATTGAAAAATAATATATAGATAAAAATAATTATTTTTAAAATTATAAAACATTCATTGAAAGTTATCAGTTCATGGGGAAGGGATCTTAGTACAGTTATTTTTTAGACACAACTTATATTAATTTAGAGTGCTTCCATAAATAGTGAAGTAATATTACCATCTATTATTCTAATATATCTAAAACATTACATAACATTGTTGATTATGGTTATGTTGAGGGTCTTAAAATTCAATTTCCTAGATACTATATGTTTCGTCCTATATTTATTCACATTATTAGTTGTTTTATTTTCCATATTTCATTAATTTTAATTACATTATAAAAATGAGAAAAAAGTTATTTCGGTTGTCATTAAAATAATTTAAATGGTTATCTTCATATATACATTTTCAAAAGTGAATAGAAGTACAATTTCTAAAAATGGATTCTCATGAGACACTAGGTGGGATCTTATCTGGATGTAACACTAACAAACCTATATATAAAAAATGTGTGTATGTTCACATAGTTTACAAAAGTCTGTGTAAAAATAAGGGACCAAAACAAGTGGTTGTATTTTATTGATAGATACATATGGAATGATATAGGTGACATTGGTGGGTAACCCTTATTTCACACTTATATGGGTATAATATTTTTTTATGTTTTTATGTTTGAGTTTATTTTTTTTGACACTAGGTTACCGATTTGGATTCTAGTATTGTTTCATTCATTTATTGATCATCATACATGTATATTTTATAATAATTTGAGGAATAATATAAATATGATTTATAATAATTTTATTTACATTATTCTATTAAAATTATATGTTTATTTTTATTTTCATAATTTAGTACATGACTGGAAATGTAACAAAATCATCTGCTAGATTCTATATTAGTACATGTAGGTTTTACTTCTAGGGGAAACCATTCTCAAATAGTATTCTTATTTAACATAAACCTTCTTAAAGTGGAGGGATATAGAAAATTTTATTTGGGTATTTACATATACTAGATCGAGTGTGTGAGATTAGTAAAACCCATACAGTTTCCAGATAGATTCAAATCTATATGTGATAAATTCCATAACAAAAATGATATCAACATCGAAGAAGAAATTCCAATTCATTTTCAAATAGTTGAAATTGGATTTAGAGAAACAAATATATATATTACCTTAATAAACCCCTTAGGCTGTCTTTCCCATTCATTTGTATCATCATCTAAAAATAAATCAATGGACCTATGATTAGAAAAAATTTATTATTCCGATGAAGATTTACTAAACAGAAGAATAAACTATCTTAATTATATAAAATAGTTAGGGGAGGGGATATCTCTCATTCAATTTCACTATATACGGAATCTCACACATTTTATTAAATGAGATCTTTCATATTTGAGAGTCATGGTCGTTCCATTAACATCATAATGAATTCAATAATTGGAACACTTATCCAAGAATGATTATAAGAGAAATAAAAGTGATTTTAAATTACCTTGTTAAATATATGTGTGTACTCCACATCCTCTAGATACGTTCTCTGTGACATGTTCCACGTAGGTTTTTAAAAATTATTATAGTTATAAAAAAATACACTATTATTAAATATATACATTGAGAGATCCTATTCTTCAATAGGTGATTTTAAACCATTTATTCATGCCTAAGAAGAATTAGTCATTTTCTAGGAGAGTTACCTCATATAAAAATGAATCCTAGAAGGGTTACTAATCCTCCTCCATATCCTCCCATTTATTTTTCTTCATATTCATGTACTCCACTACTTTACCCACCTCATAGTCCTCATTTTGCTTCTATAATAGTTCAAATTTCATTCTCTTCTAAAAAAATTATTGAAATTACTTATATTAATTCTAATGGAACTTGTTCCGTTATGAGTCTTGAATATGATCTTGATAATACTCATTGAGACCTGGATAATAGTATTATCCAATCTATCTAGTGTGGTAATTAGTTAATGAAAAAGGGGTATCCTATTTTCACGACTATAAATTATGTTCTAATGATATAATTAATATACTAAAATCCATTTTCATTTAGAGATTATTTTTTGAAACTAAATAATCATAACTATTTTTAAGGGATATAATACTTTAAAACTCACATAAAATAGAATTATATTTACCTAAATTCTCCAGGTCTATAATGTAATGGAATTGTGCATTTAAGTCCCATTCAAGAATTATGTGGGATATAGATCATGGGATCCCCAAAATATTATGACATTGAATTAAAAAATCATTTTAATGACTAATATACCAATCCACCATAATTGATCAATCATGATGTTCATGGTCATTTTCTATCATACATTGTTACTTTTTTGATTTAGAAAAATTGGCAGAAATTAATGCATCAATTTCAATAGTTTATTGTAATTCTATCTTTATAGTTTAATGAGTCACTTTCTCATCACAAAATTAGTAATTCATTGGATTCTTTTATAATAGAGAAATTTTGTGGCTCAGTCAATGATGGATTATTTAATAGTTTGATAAGATTCATGGAAAACCACATGTTTATAAATATAATGGACCCCATTTTATATCTATATTATACACAAAGGATAATTTAATATTCCTTTTTTAATAACTAGTAAATATTTAATAAAATTATATAATGATATTTTCATTTAATCATTAAAAAAGAATAATTTTGGTATTTTCGAATGATATGAATTATAGATGGGGTTTTTAAAGGGTGAGGGAGGAATTGAGATCTCAAAATAAACATCTAATGTGGTTGTTGGGGGTCGTGTAACATACCAAATTTTATCAAAGGTAAAACTGTTTTATTTCATATTAAATTCCGTATTATGGACAAATTAATGTCTCCTAACTATGTCATGAAGTTCACAATTGAGTCCTATGATTAATTAGATCCTAGATCCCTGAAAATTGGTGAACCGGAGTAGGTCTGACAGTTATGGGAAAATGTTCCTCATCGCCCTCTTAGTTTTCCAATCTATATAGAGTTGTAGAATAGGTGATAAGGGGGACACACCATTTTATACAACCTTGAGATTCTATATTCACACAAAAGTAAGGGTAAAGATAATTTTTATGATGTATTATACACAGATTTTTCACAGTTAACCAAACTGTGCACTTATGATGTGTGTCTTCCCTCTTTAAGTATAATAGGGTTCATAATCGGAACACATTTTTGCCAACCACAAACCCAAACTGTGCGGACCAGTAAGGGAATGGTAAATTACTATTTCAACCGAAAATAATTATATTATCGAATTTTATTTTCCTCATTATTTTTTCTATGTTAAGAGATTCTTGAGAGAACCCCTTAATCTTATCCTAGTATTTTTTATATCTTTCATGTCCAAACCCCAAATCCATTTCCATCAGATGCATGAAAAAAAAGTGATAAGATCCAAAATCTTGTTTCTTTACTTCCAAGTTTATCACCATCTCTTTTGTGCTGTTTTGGTGTGACCACATTCTCCTTATTATTAATGAATTTGTTAATTTAATATATATATATAATTCTAGATTGATTTAATGGAATAAAATGGTTGAGTAATCTTCTTTGATCCAATGGTAGGTGGTCTAGATTATTTCTCAATTTTCCTTTCCTTTATTTATATTGAACCATTGTTCCATTCACTATATCCTTTTTGAGATGCTTTAAAATTGATAAATTATTTTATTTGAGATACTTACCATGAATGATGCAACCATAATGAGTTGAAAACATAGTCTTCAGTTGATTTAATTATCTTAAGAGACCCAACTAGGTGTGACTTTACCTTGATAGCCTAGCTACCACTATTCAAATTTGTTAATCGCTACATGAGGATTGATTCCCCTTTAATATTTATATTGAACAAAAAAATTGAACATGTAAGAGTGATAGGACCTGAGTTAGGCCATTATAGATCATTCAATAATTGGATGTGTGAACTAAATGAAATGGTTAAATGGTTATGAATCCTATAGGTTTTTTTTACAAAATGGTATTGTTTTTCTAACCATGCCATAGGCTTAGAATGTGAAGAGGGAAATGAACGATGTTTCACCAACATGAAACTTTGTTTTGGCTCATAATAGCTTATATATAAATTTTTAATAACCAGTAAATACAAAATTGTTGATAGTAGAAATTCTTGGGATGTGCTCTCTGTGAAGTATCAGATTCATATCTAGATGTTTGACACTAGTTTTCTATGGAAGACACCATAGAAGGGATCAATGGAATGATGGTAGTAAAATGACACAAGAGAGTCTCTGACCACAATATGTGATACTAGGGACATACTTAGAGTTTTTTATTTTCAAATTCACACTATTAATATAGTGAAACTTGAGATATTGTTCATGGGTTTCCTTGGATGGACTCCCATGAAATTTTAAATATTTAGATCCCCTAGAGAGATACATGTGATTCTATTGGGATCACCTTGGATGGTATCTAGTTTCCCTTTATATATTTAAAAATATGTTATTTAAAATAAGGAGTGATATGGTTGACTCAAAAATCCAAGGATTCTCCCACCATGAAAATCGTGTTCCTGGGGAATGTCCAGTCCTTGTCAAATTAATTTGATACTGTTCCCATATTTCCAGAATAAATAGGTTATCTTAGGTCATAGATAACTGGATTAGGTCGATGTATGTTTTTATTAGATGGGTTTCCCAGGTGGAACCAAATCTGGTATATAAAAATTAATTATATAATAGAAAATATTATTGATTGACACAATATTCAATTTATATTTCAAGAAATGATTTTACATATACACCATTAGTGGTCTCTAAATTTGTATATCCCACACCCATCATTCACTACCCTTGGTTCCCAATAAAAAATATTAATGCTGTTATGGATAATGTGAATTATTCGGCTTCCGATTCATAATTACTTGTACATGGATGTAGTAAGATAGAATATGGACCCGAAAATCCTCATCATGCTATTAGTAACAGTTTTTCGGTATTTTTTTTCTTTTATAGAATGCAATATATGCATTCTCCCCAATATCATTATTCATTCATTTCCTAAAAAAACATGAAATAATGATCATCACTAATTTATTAGTATCTAGGATTTATTTATCTTATATTGTTATGTTATGTTGTAGGGTTTATTATTGTTATTCCGATAATGTATGCCTATTGTTACTGCTTGGGTTCCAAGTTCCGTTGTTATTATGTCATATTCCTCTATAACTTATCTTATATATGTATATTCATCTATTATTTACTATGATATATGAGGGAATATTCTTCACACAGAAACACCATAGAACCTCATTACTAGTAAGTATCCTCTTGTATATGGGAAGGTTCAAATGAGGTTTTGTGACCCACCATCTCATGGCACCGCTAATTGGAATACATTGATGGGTTCTATGAAGAGGTTTGAGAGGTTTCATTACCATTATTCATACTATTGTTTGTATTAAAATAGATACTAGGATATTTTAATTTTGTAATTATCCTATTATATGGAGTAGATAACCCTCGTAAAGGGTAATCCCAAAATACATAGGAAGGATAAATTATTTTATTGGATTCATTTTTTACATTTTCATGGATTTTACCATTCGATTCTATTGTTGTCTTGTTCTATTACTACAATTTATAAACATATCAATATTATGGGTTGATTTTCCCTGGCCTGAGTAGATAATGGAATATTAAAAATTATGCACCATAATAGAAACCATTGAATTTACATTTATTTCATTATTCCATACAAACATAATGTTATTCACATTTTCTACACACATATTATTATTGAAATGATAATTATATATTGAAATGTGATGAAACTCTTTACAAGGATAAAAAAGAATTGAAACTAATTATTTCTATGTTTAACTGACAATATTGTTCTTCATTTGTTTTAAAAGATGACTTATGTAGTTATTTATGAATCATTGATCCATGGAACATTGTTTTCATGGGATGGAACATGTAATGGTTAGGGTTATGTGAAGCCACAATCCAATTTAAAAGGTGTATGTGAGCTTATAAGTTGAAAATTATGATCCATCTAATTCAACCATCTAAAAAGATTTAAAATTTTTAATAAGTATGAATTTAAAATAATTCTATCACTTATAATGAAATTTTAATCTTATATATATAACTCAAGACCTTAACTCTGGCCCAACCATAGTAGTAGGAAATAGGATGTGTCTCTTAATCTATCTACAACTCATTCTTTGTCACCTAGACCTAGATATAGAAGTATGTAGGGAGGTGTAATCGGTTCTTTGAATGTTCTTGTTCATATTCGTTAATTTATCTCTTTTCATTATCTATTATAAATAATATTTGCAGAGTGATTTGGTAATTATATAACTATTCCACCATGATATCCTCATGTCACACTCTAAGAATGTGGTGATAATAAATCTATATTGGTGGTGGCCCCTAATAAACCAATGATAGCCCTATGGTTCCACATGAGGCACCTCTTTTTGATCTACCACATGGTATAGATTCCTAGTTCCATCATAGTTTCATCCAGTTCATGATGTCAGTAGAGTGTTATCCTCGATCTACCCCTACCAATGTATAGATAGCCTATGATTAATGTCAGTTATATACTCCCACCTTTTTATGGGATGGTGGTTCCTAGTATATTATGACATTGTAGTGGATATGTTATCTGTCTTTGAGAAAATTGAGATGAATCTATAGTGTAATCTCAGGATCACTACCTATATTCTACATGACATTGCCAAGCATTGGGCGGATGACCTTACCTAGACTGGTCGACATTAGGGTATTTTCTGTGTGAAACTTCTATATATAAACTATCTTAGTTTTTCCTTCCTCAGACATTATGATATAACCACAATCGAGTGTTAATGCTCCACCTACAATGTAAAACATAGGTGATTGAATATTTGGATCTCTTTACTTAATTACAGTGTTTTTCACTATCCTTTACCGGTGATGAGTTGACTATTATGAGGTGGTTCAAATATGGGCTCACATATGACTTTTCATCACACATTAACATCATTTATATAATGAAAAGTTCATATATAATAATCATTTCATTCATCATTGAGAATAATCCTAGGAAATACGAAAATTTGAGAAAGGGTGGTTCAAATTTTAGGTAGGGAATTGGTTTATTTTGATACATGAAATATCAATTTGAAGGAACAAGTGAGGGCAGTAGAAGCCATATGTCAGGATCTAAAAGCAATATGGTGGGTCACTAGTGTGGCAGTTTAGTCCTTAGAAAGCCTTAGTGTATGAGGAACCCGATCAGGTGCTAATTTTGTGCCATGATGGTTCACCTCTTTCTTTTATTTTGATATTTAACACTAGTACCTAGAGTAAGGGGATTCGTAAGGAAGTGGATTTTAGGTACATGATCAATGACTCGACATCAGGCTATGATTAGGACTTCTATAATCCAAACAGGCCATGTAGGTGGTCTAGGTAGGGGTAGTCAAGATTCAGAGGTTCATCTCCAATATAGTGAACCCTCCTAGGATAGTTGGGATGAATATCAGGGTTGTGGTTTGGACATTGTATATGTAGTACACATAATTCATAAAGAGTACTATCTAAGTCTATTAGCATTTTCACATACTATTTTAGTCTCTTCAACATTGGTTTTCTAACTTTTTGATTCATGTTCATGAAACTCTTTTATATGTTCTATTATTTCGGAATGTTTGGATCAACAAATGTAGTACTTCGTCAACATTATATATCTTGGTACACCATAAATGTATGATGAAAGGGAAAACACCAGTTCCTGGAGGGTCTCCTTGAAATAGTTTGGTAACTTTTCTTGTGGAATATATTTTTCCTCAAGATGACCATCTTATATATCAATCTTGGTATGAAATGTCTTGTTCCATATCATCCATGTGGATTACTATTGGTAGTGGTTGTCATTTACATAATTATAGGGAATAATGTATATCCATAAAGAAGATGGTATAATTAGTCTGGATGGGATAGACATGAACATCAAGGGATAAGCATGGTGATATATTAGAAATAATGTATCTTCATGAGTGATCCTAGAAAGAAAAAGATGCTATTCCATCCTATTTTGGATCATTACATGGAATTATTCGTTGATGATTTTTTTGGATTGCCTATTGTGAAATAGGTATATTTCACAATCGATCTTATGGCTGGTTCAACATCAGTGTCATTTCCTATTTATCAGAAAACACATACCATTCTATGGTAACTCAACAAGTACATATAATATCTTGAGAAAATGGTTTCCTCTAACACAAAACAACACATTGGGGTTCACCCTACCATTTTTTCAAGAAAGTGTATGGTACCCACTATTTTTTCATGGATTATGGCCTATAATGAAAGCTTATAGTGAATAATTGATGTCTACTACCTCGAAAATAATACTTATTTGAATATCTACAAGATGTTATAGAATTATCTAAGATATATTTGATGTTTGAAAACCATTAGGAACTTGTGAGTAAATCAGTCATTCTATGTACATCATTTTTTTAGCAGGTACGACATGTTTGAGTATCCGGTCATGCCTTGGAGTAAAGAAAATCTTTAATGGTCTTTATCACTCTAAAAAATCGGGGATTTTACCCACACATAGATTCATTTGTGGGGGGTATTCATAGATGAAATTTTAGAGTATTATCCAACTTTAAACAACCATTCCAACCCTATTGAGATCATTTTATATACATTAAGAGAGAAATATATATAACCATAGATCATCAATTTCTACTTTTAGATTAGTGATCTTCACTTTTTGTGTAATATTATTTCAGAGGAATGAATATATATTTACTATGTGAAGGTGAGCAGCGTTGTTTCTTGGGAGCCTCCCAATAATGTGATTAAACTATATAGTTTGTTTGGGCTAGGTGGTTCATTCAAGATATGTCCCTCTTTGTGGTTTCTCTTATGTTGATGTCAAAAAAGGGATTTATGATCATTAGTTTTGAAGCTATGGAAAAGATATCCAGGAGTTTAAGGGAATAACGGCATCAGCGCCATTCCTGAATCTTCATGATCCTAAAAGAGGTTATTTTGTATACTAGGATGCTTTTGGGATCATTCATGGAGTTTTTTTAAAGTAGTTTGATCATGTTATAATGTATGAGTCCCTCTTACAATGTCTTCATGAGTATAAATACCATAAGCATGACCATGATTCTGAAGTTATGCTTAATGCCTTACAAAATTGCAGTATATTGTTATTGGGTGATCAGTTCTCAATCTACATAGTCTATACAAGTCTCTAATATATCTCCGAACAGTGGGGAAAAAATCTCAGGCAGTGGAGGTGGGTTGATTACTTACAGTCTGTTAACACTGAGCTTGATTATACACCTATTATGTGTAATGGTGTGAAAAATTATAAAAGCTGATAGACTATGAAATATTCAATCTAATAGGCCAAAATGATTAGAAGTTTATGGAAATATTTGCGAGATATACATAGAGGTTATGAAGTAGAACGAGAATCTTATTTTAACATCTCTTATACTTAAATCATCTTGTATGGAACATATATGGATGTGGACTCCAATTATTTAATAGGGACTTATCTTGAGGGAGAGTTTCATAGGTGAAAAAATCCATCATGATTATGTTGTGGATGATATTGAAGCCCTAATCTAGCATGGTCTTGTATGAGAGACTACTGATATATGGGAAGTGTTGATGAGGGAGTCTCATTCTATTATTTTAGATGTAAACCTTAATATTACCAATAATTATAAAAACATTATTCCTCAGTATTGATGTAATATTATGAAAAATATTATTTTAGGTCCGTCCTGAGGTTTTACACCAACAAAATGGGGAAGTAATAACATTGATGACTTGATAGACTTATATGACCCTTAACCATTCTCGAGTTTAAATGGAATGTTGTCACCATGGATTTCATGATTGGATTTAAAATATCCACTTGAGATGAAATGAAATATTGGTGGTATTTGACTGGTTGACCAATGTCTCACACATGTTACCAACTATCGATACCTTCTTAGTTGATCACCATGGGTGGATTTATAATCAAGAGATTGTTCACAGACTTGATATTCCCCATTATATCATTTTGGAATAAGACACCAATTTTACATCAACATTATACAAATGGTTATATAAGGCACTAGAATCTCAATTACTATTGAATATAGAATATCACCCTCAAACTGACCTATAGTCTAAGCGTACGATTTAGTTATCGTTGGAAATGCTATGGGAATATATCATTGATATATGAGGTTCATGGGAATATAAAAAAACCTCTTATGTTGTGTTACAAAAACAATAGATTATTGGAAACTATTAAGATGGATACTTATGTGGTTCTTTAGAATAGGACGTTCTGTTCACCACAATGCTAGTTAGAGGTAGGTGACGCTACACTATTGCATCCACATATAGTTGAGGAGACTTCTAAGCAATGTATAGCCAATTCGGAATTATATGGATATAGCTCAATCGAGAAGGAACACTTATAATGATCATCACTATAAAACATTAGAGATGAAGGTTGGACATTGGGATTTTCTACAAGTATCTCTATGATGGGTTCCTAGAAAAATTTTATGATATGTTAAGTTTGGACCTTGATGTGATAACATACTTGAGTTCATGGATAGAATTAGATTTGTATACTATCTATTATATTTAACTCATATGTTTCATAACATGAAAAAAATCTATGATAAATCAAATCTTTATTGTTATCATGTTGATACGTCTATTAATTTTACCCCCAGAATATTGAGACTGAGGTGGAAGCATCCTTTGAGGATCATGAGATTCATATAGTCGATCAGAACATGAAGGTTATCCAAAAAAGTTCATTCTACTGGTATATGTACTATAGAATCATGGATCCAGTAAGGGTGAGAGTTGGGAGTGGGAGGAAAATTTATGTGCATAATGGCTAAAAAAGATGTATCAATTTTTATTGTTTCTATAATATTTCTCCTTCAGGTTACATTAAATATTCATTATTATATGATGAAATAATAAATCTAGAATCCTTCATATACTATTATATTATTTGGTTAATATAATGGCCTAAATCCATCTACAATTCCACTAATTGGGAATGGAATTAATCGTTCGTTCTTACAAATGAACTATCACCTCCATGAACTAATCTAATTAATTTTGCATATCCATCCCCCATGACTGGTTATAATAATGGATTTAATGTTTATATATGACATTAATTAAATATTTATCACTATGAACGAATAATATTTCCATTATTTTCTAATATTCCAAACATGTAATTAATTCGTGCGTACGTTTGAACTATCACCTCCACGAAGCAATGAAAACCATTTTTAGTTACTACATAACTTGTATGATATATACAAGTAAATTTAAATTTCTATTACGATCCTAATAATATTACAATATATATTGAAATATAAAATAATAATTACCTTATTTTTATTATGATCATTGGAAAATGGAAACTGTTACTCATGCATTTGTATGACCAACCCTTTCCTTGAATATAACATTGTTCATTTTTAATAAACATAATTAATAGTTTGAATTAAAAAGTATGATCAATGAATAAAATTGATGATTATTTCATGAATAATAGTTTGGATATGATTTAATTATGAATGCAAAGACAATTTACATGATCACAATTTTTTTAATTAAGTACAGAATATCGACATAACATCTAACATGAACATAAACAATCATGTTAGTTTTATAACATGATTAGAAGTGATAAAATGGGATAATAAAATTGAAAAAGGTACTCATCCAAGTATAAATTCAACTAATCTTGTTATTTAGGTATATAATGATTGTACGTGATGATTCAAAGTCAAGGTAAGTGACTTCAACTCAATCTCATTTAATTGAGGAATATTTTGATATTATACACCACCTTATTTTATAAAGTGTATAATTAAAACATTTGACTAGAATTTAATTCAATGGTTTTTGAAATGAATATTTTTCAATGAAGTTATTTACTAAACGACGAAGGAAATGTTTTTTTTAATGTTAGTGGTGATAATGACCTTTCCACCATCATAGTCATTATTTTATATATGGCTTCATCTACTTGTTGTAATGGTTTTAAAAGGAATATAAATACCATATTACATTTTTAGGTATTTTGGTATAGAAAATTGTTTTGAGAAGGGATTTATTATGTCAATCTCTGAAAATGATATCTTGTGATTTCAATGTGAAAATGTTATTTTTAAATTTATGATTGTTAGTATGTAATTATTATATTATGTTTTATGGAAATTTAAAATGTATATGGGGGGTTCCATGATAAAATAAGTGTGGTTGAGTATATTATATCTCTCCGCTATATGGGATAATGATACATAGTTAATAAATAAGGACTATCCTAAAATATTTAGGGAATATACTGTGATGGTTTTTTCAAATGTATCATAAAAGGATACTCTCTATATAGCTATAAAATATATAATGTAATTATGATATGGATTCCACAAGTTACCATTATTATTTGTGATTGCAAATATTTTTTTAGTGAATTTTATGACATCATGAGTTATATTAAAGAGATTATAATTTAATGGTGAAAATAGCGATTTCTTGGTTTTATTAGTACTAATAGACTAATTTTTTCTTTCCTTATCTTATTTCCCTTAAAGATATTATTATTATTCTCCGATGTTTTTAAATTTTTTTATAGGGTGAAAGGATTGTAAAGAGAAATGTGGATTAAAATATGAATTATATGAATATTTTTATCAGGAAAAAGAAATATGGTTTTATTTTAAAGTTTTTTATTTTGTGATATAAATTATAATTAGTAGAAGTGTCTACATTGTAATATTTGAGTTCCTATCTAATAGTTATAACATAATTCCCTAAAACTATAAACCTGAAAAATCTTAAATTTTAATGAATGTAAATTATTAACATAACTAATTATTATATAAACTTTAAGGTAGGGGACATAAACATTTTATGCATCAGTTTTCTTCAGAACATGGGTAAATTTAAATATAAGTGAAGGTTAAGATTGGATATCCTTTTATGGTAAACAAAATAGATACCATTAAAAGATCCTAAGTGTGAATAAGGTGATCGTATGTGTATAATAAAGGATCATAATAAAGGTTAGATATATAACTATTAGTTCAGTAGTTATTGTACAAGTCATTAAATAATCTAAATTAGAGGAATATTTTAAAATATACATAGATACATGGAATGTAACATAACCTAAAAAATGAATCAAATAAATATTTCATATTAATAAGAATTAAAAAAACATTCTCAGAAATCTCATTATTCTCATTCTTATGTGATTAAATTCATTAGGAAAAATCGTAAAATAATTATTAAACTCGTTATTTGTAACGCCCCGACCCTAGTTACCTAGAGTCGGTGCTTTATTACATAACATTGGCATGATCATAAGAATGATCAATTCTCTAATGACAGATTGGTTTAGTAGACTTGGAAACACTAGATATATTCCTAAAGTTTTACATTACATCATAAAGTGAAAAACTACTACAAGAACATATTGTCTCCATATCCCACACTATTAACCCCTCATAATATCACTGCAGGTAATTCATAATTTACTTCTTCACATCCTGGGAAAATAAAACATAGAAAAGGGGTGAGCTCAAATGCCCAGTAAGGATAACAAAATAGCGGAAACTTTCATAAATTAGAATAAACATTTAAGGCAGTGTATAACTAAAACAAAAGCCTTTTAATCTTGAACTTAAACATAGTATGGGAAAAATAAAATGAAATAATGCCATTTACTTATTCACATGGATCTTCTACTAATCTAATAATCACATGAAATATCAATAACCACTTCCATAATGATGGAATGCATAATGCCAGACTATCATAACCACATAGCCAGGCCTCGTGCCAAGACTGCAGATAAGATTTTGTCAAGGCCTTGTGCCAAGACACTAGTTTGTCTCATTAGACCTACCGATGCATCGAGGAGCTATAGCGGGCTCCACCCGTCACATATTAAGTCCAATGCATTCCCATATGAAAAGTTTTAATCATAATATAAACATTCATATTAAAACTAGCATACGAATTGTCAATACTTTCACCATAAACAATGAATGGTATAAAAATAGCACATTCACAGTCAAACATACCACAAAACCTTAAATACAACATAGAAGTTTTGTATCATAATAAATCAATTTCACATAAGCATAAAATCCATCAAAGGATGTTGACATAGATGAAATCAAAACTCTTTTTAGAGAAATATCTCTTTTTATTTTGAAATTATTTATGATCCATATAAAATAAAACTTTTTCTTTGAAAATATTCTTATAAGCTTGTAAGGTAATCTTTGATGATTTTATAACGGCGAAAAATATCCGCACCTGCTGTATAAGTTAAGAAAACATTCTTACCTTCTTTTTTTCGAAAAGGTTAAAAAGCACCTTGTTTGGAAAACGACAGAAATATTCCTTTATAAACCTCTTATAAAAAGTCAAACAATGGTATAAATGACTTTAACCCATATTCTTTTAAATAGTAATTTTTTTTTGAAATACATTTTAAGTAACATGGATGTGGATGATAAAGAGATCCCAGTAGATTATTATGTATAAGCAACCTCGGATAATGAAGAGATTGCGAAATAACCCTTACCTTGTACTTTTCCTTGGTTGGGGTAGGTTAACCTCCTGTATAATTGTGAAATAATTGTTATTAAATTATACAATAATCATATACATTAATATGATATCATATATGAACTTTTAACATTGATTTGTTAATAATATCTTAGTATTATCGTTGTTTCGGGTGTTAACTTACTCATTTTCTTTTATATGTTTTGTTATGTATGCCAGGTTTGTAATGGATAGGTTGTATCTTAATCATATATTGAATTATATAAAGTCCTTATATACTATTATTAATCATAATATGAGAATTATACTTGAATGGATACGATAGAGAATGAATCTCATCGCGTTCGTGGAGACGGTAGTCCGTACGTACGCACGAGCGATAATATCATTATTTTGATTAAAATAATATATAAATTGATGGTATATCATATATACAGAATCATTAACATGTTATATTTATTATTTACACGAGTTACACATCATTACTATACCCATCCAAATAATAATATATTGAATAACAATTACACCACGACGTGGAGACGGTAAGCCGTACGTACGCATGTATGGTGACGTATTATTCAAAGGGTGGATAGAATATTGAATATTGTTGTACCATATTTATAATAACATCACAGTATATATAAGATATTGGAGTTATTATTTTAGAATGGTAGAATCAAATAAAGAAGATGTGAAAAAAGAAAGGAACTTGAAAAGGGGTGGTGAAAACATTACCTCTTCTTCGGGTTCTTCATTTTGATTTGATCAAAAGGGCTCCATAGGTTGGCTTTATGATCAAAATAAGGCCTCTAAGTTGTAGTGAGGGAATTTGGGAGAGTATTTGGGCAGAGTTTGGCCGAACGAAAAGGATTTGAAGGTGTGAAGAAATGAGAAGGAGTAGTGCCCTTTTATAAGAGGGGTGAGGGGGCACCTTTGGAAACTCTAGAAATATTAATTTATAATAAATTTATATTCGATTTATAATGGCTCCAAAGATGATTATTCAAAGGTTAAGGTGGGGATAGGTCTCAAAAACCACTCAACCAATAGAATTTAGACAGGTTTGGGTACTTATGTTAACCTTATCATTAAGTATAAACTCTAAGTTAATTAGTTTCACTTTTACAATGTCTCTTTGTATTTTTATATTATATGGTTAATAAACTTACTATACACATCCAAGCGACCACCAAGTGGTCCATTAATAATACACCAATTATGAGATAAGTCTCTTGGCCGATCCTTAGATTTTTAGGAATTTAATATCAATTAATAATATAATATTTGTTTTAAAAAACTCTTTTATGTCAATTTTGACACTATTCAATAATTGATTTTTGTGAAACTCATAACTGAATGATTACTTCAACCAAAGTTAATTAAAGCAATCCTAACATGTCATATTAGCCTAGAAAAGTATTGTAATTCATTAAAAGTCTCAAATTATATTTATTTGGGAATTTATAATATCAATTATTTTAAATTGTCGCAATTATGGTAATTACTGCACCATCATTGTGTCATAAATAAATTAACTTATTTAAAGTCTAAAAATCATAAATAAAATATCATTATGTAGTAAATCTGTTTATCTTTCTAATGAATATTTATAGTCGAAAATAAAACATATATAGCCATATGTAAAATTGGTTTTCTAAAAGATATATGCTTGTGTCATTTTTGTATTTATTTTAGCAAAATTAAAACAAAGTGTCCCTATCACCTACAAGTGGATCCATGGGGTACCAAAATCGACCAAAAGATGCCTATGGTCGAACATGTATCAACCAATAAGTCTAGGACACGTTTTAGGGTAATTTAGTATTATTATAATATTATTTTTTAACCCTTATTTACCAGATTTGCCCTTAACCCTGGTAAATAAAATATTTACCGCAGTAATTATTCAAAATGTCTAAAAATAAAAGTTACCAATTTACACAATTTAAACATCCTGATTCCAAATATGGAATCCATTTTTCAAAATTCAAAACACATAAGTGGCAGAAATTAATTCAAAATTAATTCCTATTGTTAAAACAAAAAAGCGTGTTTTTAAGAGATAATAACTATCAAAAGATTGACACTTGTTTATGTCCGGTTTAATTGTAAAATTATTTCAAATGAACAAAATTGTATTAAATGGTAAAAATAAATTCTAAATATACTTTAAAACTACTCAATAATATAATTTAGCACTATAAATTATTTTGATTAAAAAAGTTGTTTTTAAGTATTTTTCATTATTCATAAAATTGGAAGTTCTCAGAAAAATACCAAAAATTCAACTTAGGATAATTTCGATATTCCGAATCAAAAAATGAAGTCCATTTTGAAATATAATATATATATAATTTCAAAAAGTAGGTATTACTATTCATAACGGCTAGTTTGATTGGTTGTGGTGTGTTAGAACTCGATGTTGCGTACAACACATGCTATCGCATTATTCAACGAGAAGTGTACCGTAGAAGCTTGGGGTGTTACATTCTCCCATCCTTCAAATAATTTCATCCTCGAAATTTCTAGAATAGTTATCACATGAAAAGAATCGGGTGGTTCTTCATCATAAGTTCCTCGGGTTCCCACGTTGCCTCTTCCATCTTATGGTTTCTCCACAAAACTTTTACCAGACGCGTCGTCCGGTTTCTCAGTACGTGTTCTCTCGTATCAAGAATCCCGACGGGCTCTTCACAATAGGACAGATCGGGTTCAAGTTCTAATTCTTCATAGGTGAGTACATGCATTGGGTCAAGCATGTATTTCCTCAACAAAGATACGTGGAACACATCGTGAACTTTGGAGAGACTTGGCGGCATTGCCAATCGGTAAGCTACAGCCCAAATTCGTTCTAGAATTTCAAAGGGTCCGATGTACCTGGGACTCAATTTACATTTCTTACCAAAACGTAAGACTCCCTTCCATTGAGATACCATCAGGAAAAAATGATCACCGACTTGAAATTCCAAATCCTTCCTTCGATTATCGGCATAGCTCTTCTGCCTACTTTGAGCTGCTTTGATGTGATTTTGGATTACCTTCACCTTTTCCACCGTTTCCTCCACCAGTTCTGGGCCTACAAGTTTTCTTTCACCAACGGCATCCCAACAGGTTGGTGTACGACATCTCTTTCCATATAATGTTTCATATGGTCCCATCTGAATACTCGAATGGAAGCTATTGTTATAGGAATATTCTACCAGAGGTAAATATTGTTCCCACATAGCCTGAAAGTCAAGTGAGCAAGATCTCAACATGTCTTCTAAGGATTGAATAGTCCTTTCTGATTGTCCGTCTGTCTGAGGGTGGTAAGCAGTGCTCAAATGAAGTTCAGTATCCATGGATTTCTGAAGACTTTTCCAGAATCTTGAATTAAAATGGGGATCACGATCAGAAACAATCGATAGGGGTACTCCATGAAGTCTCACAATTTCATTAATATATAGTCTTTCTAGACGTTCCAGGGGTAGATCTTCTCTTATAGCAAGAAAATGTGCTGAATTGGTAAGACGAACACCAATAACCCATATTTCATCGTTCCTTCTTGGAGTCTTTGGTAGCCCCATGGAAATGTCCATCGTAATATTGTCCCATTTCCACTCCGGTATGGGAAGAGGTTGCATGACTCCTCCAGGCTGTTGCCTTCCAGCTTTCACTTGTTGAAAAACAATACATCGTGACACAAAATCAGCAATCTCCCTCTTCATGTTGTCCCACCAAAAATGTTCCTTCAAATCTCTATACATTTTGGGGCTCCTAGGGTGTATAGAGAAATTGTAACTATGAGCATCATCCAGCAATTCCCTTTTTAGATCAGGTATATCGGGAACACAAAGTCTCTTCCCAAATTTCAAAATTCCATCTTCATACACAAAGTCTCCCAGTCTCCCATCATTCACAGCTTTAATCTTCTTTTGAAAATCTTCATCATCGGTCTGAGAACTCTTAATCCTTTCTAGTAAAGATGGTTTGGCAACCATTTGAAAAAGCATTGATGTTTCACCTTCCCTGGTTATTCCCATGTCCATCTTCACTAGATCCATCAAAATTGGATCCCTTTAAATTCTCATCACGTTCAAAACTCCATGGTCTTTTCTGCTTAAAGCATCTGCCACCTTTTTTGCTTTCCCCGAGTGGTAGTGTATCGTACAATCATAATCCTTGAGTAATTCAAGCCATCTCCTTTGCCTCATGTTGAGTTCTTTTTGTGAGAAAATATACTTCAAACACTTGTGATCAGTATAAATCTCACATTTTTCACCATAGAGGTAGTGCCTCCATATATTCAAAGCAAAGATCATAGCTGCTAACTCGAGATCATGAGTAGGATAGTTTTGTTCATTAATTTTCAACTTTCGTGATGCATAGGCAATAAATCTATCATTCTGCATAAGGACACAACCAAGTCCTTTCTTTGATGCATCACTATAAATAACGAACCCATCATTCCCCGATGGTAGAGTCAATATAGGAGCATTGACTAATCTTCTCTTCAGTTCTTCGAAACATTCTTCACACTCTTTTGGCCAAACAAATTTAACCCCTTTACGTGTGAGCTTCGTTAATAGGTTAGCCAATCGGGCAAAATTCTGGACGAATCGTCGATAATAACCTGCCAAACCAATAAAACTACGTACCTCAGTTATACTCGCAGGTGTTGTACATTCATGGATCGCCTTGGTCTTAGAAGGATCAACAGAGATTCCATATTTAGAGACAATATGGCCAAGAAAAGAAATCTCATGAAGCTAGAATTCACACTTGCTAAACTTCCCATATAATTCATGTCTTCTCAGAGTCTACAAGATAATGCACAAGTGATTTTCATGATCTTCATAGATTTTAGAGTATACTAAGATATCATCAATAAATACCACCACAAATTCAACGAGATACTCCATGAAAACTCTATTCATCAGATCCATGAATATAGAGGGTGCATTAGTCAATCCAAAAGGCATTACAGTAAACTCGTAATGCTCGTACCTGGTTCGAAATGTTGTCTTCGGAATGTCTTCCTTCTTCACACACAACTGATGGTATCCAGATCGAAGGTCAATCATTGAAAAGTATTGAGCTCCATGAAGTTGGTCAAATAAATCATCAATGCGTGGTAGGGGATACTTGTTTTTTATTGTTATAGCGTTGATCTCCATGTAGTCGATACATAACCTCATAGAGCCGTCTTTCTTTTTAAAAAAAGAACAGGGGCTCCCCATGGAGAAACACTAGGGCGAATAAATCCCTTATTACTCAATTCCTATAGTTATTTCTTTAGTTCAACTAATTCTAAAGTGGCCATTCTATAAGGGGTCTATGATATAGGTCTTGATCTAGGAATTAAATCAATGGAAAACTCAACTTCTCATTCTGGAGGATGTCTAGGTAAATCTTCCGGAAATACATCTACAAATTCTTTCACAATAGGTACATCCTCTATTTGAACATTCCTTTCCTCACCGACAGTTATTTCATTCTCTTCCTCCCTAATAATTGAATTTAGTTGAGCTACTGGGGGTGGATCTAAATAAGAATTAGGTGGTGACGATTCTGCTCTAAAGATAAGGTGTTCCGTATCATTATCATCAAGAATCGTAACCTCTTTCTTCTTATAATAAATATTCGCATCATAGTCTGAAAGCCAGTCCATACTGGGGATTATATCAAACTCAATCATAGTTATGACGATGAGATCAGCAGATAAAGAACATTTATGTGCTCTAATGGGGACTGATTCACAAAACATTGTTGCAATGATACTTCCCTTATGAGTTTTAACTGACAACTCCCTTATTAAATCAAATTTGAAATATCTAATTTTCTTATCAAACTCGGAAGATATGAAATAATGCGATGATCCAGAATCAAATAATGCATTTGCTAAACTTGAGGAAACCATTAAATTACCTGCCACCACATCTTTCGGAGCTTCTACCTCAGTAGTAGTGATAGAATAAGCCTGGCCTTGATCCCTTGGCATTTTCTGAGGTAAGTTATCCTGACGCTTAGGAAATTCATTTGCATAATTCCCCATCTCCCTGCAATTGTAGCACTGAACATTGGTAGCTTCCTTCTTCCCTTTTCAATCACGAGCTTGGTGGCCTTTTTCACCACATTTGTAACAGACTCCTATTCCCTTCAAGCAAGTACCGGGGTGTTTCTTCCCACATTTACCACATGATGGATATTCACCCTTTCCTTTCTTCCCCTTATTTCCATTCCCAGATTGATCAGCAGGCCTCTTCTTCTCTTGCTTTGCTTTAATGACATAAGACTTAGAGAATTCCTTTTCGGTCTTGATAGCACGTGAGACAATGTCTTCGTATAACGAGAAGGATTGTGATACTAATTATTGACGGAGAAATAGTTTTAACCCATCAAAGAAACGATCAATCTTACTTCTTGGGTTACGTATATAATCACCAGCATACCTTTCTAACCTTGTAAAGTTAGCCTCATACTTTGTGACATTCTCATCCTCCTTCTATCTCAGACTTAGAAATTGTGTTTCCATATCTGCTCGATGGTCGCAAGGAAAGTATTTTTCTAAAAAAAGATCTTTGAAATCCCTCCATTACATATTTGATACTTCATCATCTTCCTTCGTATTTTGAATCAATGACCACCATTGATCAGCATCTCCAGTGAGGCGGTAAACTGCCATGATAACTTTTTCCCTTTCACTACTCCTCAAATCCTGAAATATTTTCTCTAGGGAAAATATCCATTGCTCAGCTACTAAGGGATTTGTACTCCCATTAAACATTGGTGGTTGTTTCCTCATGAATCGATTTAACATTGATCCTCCATGCTGTGGTTCAGGGTGCTCCATACGGGTAAGGTTATTATTCATAACCTGAGTGAGTTTTCCCAGTATGGTGATTAGCTGATCGGAACCAGTTGCATCACCAGCTCCACTATAATTATCTTGAGCAGGAGGGAAATCCCTACATGGTGTGCGTTCATTGATATGGTTTCCATTTCTTCCACTAGGTGCCATTTCTAAACACTGTCATAAATTAGATCAGTTTATGAATCAGATTACATAATCCTATACTTATAAATCACTTAAAATAAATTGAAATATTTATGGATATAATCCATAAAAATATTTTATTTGAGGAAGTATATACTCATAAACCCTTCATAACGATTTGTAAATAAAATGAGAGTTATCCTAAGCATATCCCCCGGGAGTGTCGTAACCAAGAGTGCAGCAAGGCCCGTTGTCGTGCACCAGTTCCCGTTCGAGTCTAGCTCAAAGCGGTGTTTTCGGGTTTTACCCCAAGGTACATCTGTGCCAGAGCCTCCTATACCTGCTCGTATCTAGACAGGGATGTATTTCTCAGAAAACTCACAAAATATCTACAATACCAAAATTCTAGGAAGTTCTTCTATACTAATCCTCAATGTTCATCTTAGGTCTACGTTCTCTAATCAGAGTTTATCTAAATCTAGCTTCCAAGGTTTTTAATAAACTTCCTCTGATACCAACTGTAACTCCCTGACCCTAGTTACCTAGAGTAGGTGCATTATTACATAACATTGGCATGATCACAAGAAAGATCAATTCTCGAAAGACCGATTGGTTTAATAGCCTTGGAAACACCAGATATATTCATAATGTTTTACATTACATCATAAAGTGAAAAAATACTACAAGAACATATTGTCTCCATATCCCACACTATTAACCCCTCATAATATCCCTGTAGGTCATTCATAATTTACTTCTTCACATCCTGGGAAAATAAAACATAGAAAAGGGGTGAGCTCAAATGCCCAGTAAGGATAACAAAATAGCAGAAACTTTCATAAATTAGAATAAACATTTAAGGTAGTGTATAACTAAAACAAAAGCCTTTTAAACTTGAAATTCACCATAGTATGGAAAAAATAAAATGAAATAATTCCATTTACTTATTCACATGGATATTCTACTAATCAAATAATCACATGCAATATCAATAACCACTTTCATAATGATAGAATGCATAATGCCAGACTATCATAACCACAAAGCCAAGGCCTCATGCCAAGACTACATATAAGATTTTGTCAAGGCCTTGTGCCAAGACACTAGTTTGTCTCATTAGACCTACCGATGCATCGAGGAGCTATAGCGGGCTCCACCCGTCACATATTAAGTCCAATGCATTCACATATGAAAAGGTTTAAACATAATATAAACATTCGTATTAAAACTAGCAAACGAAATTTCAATACTTTCACCATAAACCATGAATGGTATAAAAATAGCACATCCACAGCCAAACATTCCACAAAACCTTAAATAAAACATAGAATTTTTGTATCATAATAAATCAATTTCACATAAGCATAAAATCCATCAAAGGATGTTGACATAGATGAAATCAAAACTCTTTTTAGAGAAATATCTCTTTTTATTTTGAAATAAATTAAGAGCCATGTAAAATAAAAAAATTTCTTTGAAAATATTCTTATATTATTTTAAAGGAAGCTTCGACGATTTTATAACAGCAGAAAATAGCCGCACCCGCCGTATATGTTAAAAAAACATTCTTACCTTAATTTTGTCGAAAAGGTTAAAAAACACCTTGTTTGGAAAACGATGGAAACATTCCATTATAATCCTCTTATAAAAATTCAAACAAGGGTATAAATGACTTTAACCCATATTCTTGTAAATAGTTAAAATGTTTTGAAATACATTTTAAGAAACATGGATGTGGATGATAAAGAGATCCCAGTAGATTATTACGTATAAACAACCTCGGATAATGAAGAGATTGCGAAATAACACTCACCTTGTACTTTTCACGGTTGGGGTAGGTTAACCTCCTGTATAATGGTGACATAATTGTTATTAAATTATACAATAATCATATACATTATTATGATATCATATATGATCTTTTAACATGGATTTGTTAATAATATATTAGTATTATCGTTGTTTCGGGTGTTAACTTACTCATTTTCTTTTATATGTTTTGTTACGTATGCCATGATTGTAATGGATAGGTTGTATCTTAATCATATCCAGAATGATATAAAGTCCTTAGATACTATTATTAATCATAGAATAGGAATTATACATGAATGGATACGATAGAGAATGAATCTCATCGCGTTTGTGGAGACGGTAGTCCGTACGTACACACGAGTGACAATATCATTATTTTGATTAACATAATATACAAATGGATGTTATATCATATATAAAGAATTATTAACATGTTATATTTATTATTTATATGAGTTACACATCATTATTATCCCCATCCAAATAATAATATATTGAATAACAATTACACCACGACGTGGAGACGGTAAGCCGTACGTACGCACGTATGGTGACATATTATTCAAAGGGGGGATAGAATACTGAATATGGTTGTACCATATTTATAATAAAATAACAGTATATATAAGATACTGGAGTTATTATTTTATAATTGTAGTAACACATAAATAAGAAGTGGAAGAAGAAAGGAACTTGAAAAGTGGTGGTGAAAACATTATCTCTTCTTCGGGTTCTTCCTTTTGATTTGATCAAAATGGCTCCTTAGGATGGATTTCTGATCCAAATAAGGCCTCTAGGTTGTATTGAGAAAAGTTGGGAGAGTATTTGGGCAGATTTTGGTCGAACCAAATGGCTTTTATGGTGTGAAGAAATGAGAAGGAGGAATGCCTTTTTATAAGATGGGTGAGGGGAACCTTTGGAAAATCTAGATATATTAATTTATAATAAATTCATATTCGGTTTCTAATGGCTCAAAAGATGATTATTCAAACTTTAAGGTGGGTATAGGTCGAAAACCACTCAACTAATAGAATTTAGACAGGTTTGGGTACTTATATTAACCTTATCTTTAAGTATTAACTCTAAGTTAATTAGTTTCACTTTTACAATGTCTCTTTGTATTTTTATATTATATGGTTAATAAACATACTATATACATCCAAGAGACCCCCAAGTGGTCCATTTATAATACACCTATTATGAGATAAGTCTCTTTGTCGATCCTTATATTTTTAGGAATTTAATATCAATTAATAATATAATATTTGTTTTGAAGAACTCTTTTATGTCAATTTTGACACTATTCAATAATTGATTTTTGTGAAACTCATAACAGAATGATTACATTGAAAAAAGTTAATTAAATCAATCCTAACATGTTATATTAGCCTTGAGAATTATTTTAATTCATTAAAAGTCTCAAATTATATTTATTTGGGAATTTATAATATCAATTATTTTAATATGTCACAATTATGGTAATTACTGCATCATCATTGTGTCATAAATAAATTAAATTATTTAAAGTCTAAAAATTATAAATAAAATATAATTATGTAATAAATCTCTTTATATTTCTAATGAATATTTATAGTATAAAATACAACATATATAACCCTATGTAAAAAGTGTTTTTCTAAAAGATATATGCTTGTGTCATTTTTGTATTCATTTTAACTTAATTAAAATAAAGTGTCCCTATCACCTACAAGTGGCTCCATGGGGTCCCAAAATCGACCCAAAGATGCCTATGGTAGAACATGTATCAACCAATAAGGTTAGGACACATTTTAGGGTAATTTAGTATTATTATAATATTATTTTCTAACCCTTATTTACCAGATTTACCCTTAACCATTGTAAATAAAATATTTACCGCAGTAATTATTCAAAATGTCTAAAAATAAAAGTTACCTATTTACACAATTTGAACATCCTGATTCCAAATATGGAATCCATTTTTCAAAATTCAAAACACAGAAGTGGCAGAAATTAATTTAAAATTAATTTCCATTGTTAAAACAAAAAGCGGGTTTTTAAGAGATAATAACTATCAAAAGATTGACACTTGTTTATGTCCGGTATAATTGTAAAATTATGTCCAATGACCAAAATTGTATTAAATGGTAAAAATATATTCTAAATATGCTTTAAAACCACTCAATAATATAATTTATCACTATAAAGTATTTTTATTAAAAAAGATGTTTTTAAGTATTTTTCACTATTCATAAAAATTGGATGTTCTGAGAAAAATACCAAAAATTCAACTTAGGATAATTTCGATATTCCGAATCCAAAAATGAAGTCCATTTTAAAATATAATATATATAAAATTTCAAAAATTTGCTATTACTATTCATAACGGCTAGTTTGATTGGTTGTGGTGTGTTAGAACTCGATGTTGCGTACAACACACGCTATCTCATTATTCAAAGAGAAGTGTACCGTAGAAGCTTGGGGTGTTACATTATTCCAATTCCCATGTATAAAACATTGAATATACATTAATAAATATTATATGAGACATAAACATAAAATAATTTATCAGAAAATTTATACATCCCCACTAATAATCATTTTTATTTTTGTGTTCCACCTAAAACCATTCATCTTCAAATCATAGAAAAAATATAAAATGAAAAATGGGTTTCATGAATTTTAAATTGGATTAACATAAGAAATAAAATCTATATTATATCACTAATAAGAACAATATATACACTATGAAAATAATTGTTTATAAATGTTAGTTATTATCTTTAATGGTAAATAAAATTGAATTATGATAACAGAGAATATGTTATAAAAAACATATAAATAAAGGGCATATTCACATGTCAATAAGTCCTACAAAAAATTTATGTATGAAATCTATATGAACACCTTTAAAGAAAACAAATAGAAAACCCATTATAGAAAAAATTAAATGAGTTAAAAGAAAATATATTCATATTCATAGTATATGATTATGAAAAATGAAATAAGTTATGGATAATATAATTCATAGAATACAACATTACATAACCATCCAAAATGTGTGGAATGATGGTTTAATTTTAATAATATCTTCGAATAAGCATTGGATATTCCAAAAGACAATTACTATGATGGAATGTTGTTTTATTGGGTTTTTGATAAATAAATTTGGAAATAAAAAATATTCATATACTTTTTTAAGATTATTACAATAATTAAATTATTAAACATGGTGAAAAAAATATTTTTAATATACAATGAAGATATTCAAGGAACGGTTTCTACAAAATTAATGTTTTAAAAATATATACTCACATCGAAATTAAAAATTGTATCTTTTAAGAAAATTGACACATATAGAAAACATTAAATTTATTTTATTTTAATATTTTTAGAAATAGATGGTAGGACTATATACCAATTTTTAATTTTTAGAAAAAGTGTAGGTGTATAGAAAAAAATTGGAGTCAATGATATAATCGATGGAAAATAATTTATTTTTTATTATTTTTATATACTTTTATTGGAAAACCCATCACATAAAAATTATATTATTAGTAATTTAAAACCCTATAAAAAGATTAAAATATCACAAAGTATAACCATATGGCAATAAAATTATTTTAATATTAGAATGAAATACTGCAAAAATTCCATAGATGATTTATCACATTTTCGAGATATTGATTTCGAAATGATATAGAGAAAAAGAAAACTAATTACTTGAGTAAATTTAAATAAAACCCATAATGAAAATAATGTTTAAATTTAACTTCATATAAAAATAATAATAAATAATTCATGATATAATATTAAAAATAATTTATATATAGACTATATTTATGTAAATTAGTTCATAAAAATAACAATTTTCCATGAATGTGGAAATGAGAGAAAGAAACCCTAATCAAGTGGCATACTCATTGAGGCATGAATCGCCTAATAATGAATATTATGTAAGAAATGTAAAACCCAACAAAAATAATGATAAAATTAATCATATATTTTTTTATTATTAATAATAAATTAATCATAGTAGATAATTTTTGAATACGAAATCTTATAACTCAATGGAAGGATATTGAGTTAGGGAAAAACCTTATATAATGTGTAGCATAAGAATCAATGTACCATGAGAGTTAGATTGTGAAATGAAAATTTTATTCTCTAATAATGAATTATATTTTCATACATGAAATAAATAGGATAACTATTACACTATATAAATGAAATTATTAGGTTCCATATCAGTCATGTCTCTTAGAGTTGAAAATTGCGCAAAGAAATATTATGAAATTAGATATATTCAAATGAAACACAAAAATGATATTATTAATTATGAATCATTAAATAACATGAAAAAAAAATTATTAGGATAAAAATATTAATGGTATAGTTGATAGGCCATTACTAGTGAAAGGCTTTGTATAATATGAAAAATGTTTGATGGGGTGACAATATAGATATGAACCCATTAACAATAAATCAATTTTTTAGTAATCAAATAATACATTGTATAAAACCATAAATATATTAATATTTAATTTATGAACCTTAATCATATAAAAATATATTACATACTTCATTTATTAAAATTTATTTTGAATATATTAGTTTTTTATAGTCCATATTTTCCATCCAATGTTAGTAACTTTTATTGGTTTATGCCTTCTTTATAATGTCAATTTAGGTACCCATTAAATGATAAAAGGATCATTATTACCAGAAAATAAATTGTATTTTAAATATTAATAAATATTGATTACCAAAAATATTATCTCATTCAACATGTTTTTTAGTTATTTCCTATAAAATTGGAACTGGGGTTATACTATTTCAATAATTATAACGATCAATTATGGTATTTAAAAAAAATATTAAATAAAAAATATACAAATTTTAAAACCATAAAACAACCATTATCTTACTGCTAAATTTTTTAATCAATATTATTTATGTTCACATACCCAGACATGATATATTTTAATATAAATTTTAATGTATATGGTTAGTCTGGCCAACACATGAGAATACCAAAGTTAACAGAGGATTGTGGTTATAAACCTGGTTTACTTCTTTGTAATATATCACCATTATATGACCATAAATATTTTTTATATATATTTCCAAGGGTGTGAATCATATTTCATTATTTTTTTATAAAAAATAAAACTCATATTGAAAAATGAAATAACATTATTTCATAGAGG
The DNA here is from genome assembly GCA_963277665.1 of Viscum album. Lineage (NCBI taxonomy): Eukaryota > Viridiplantae > Streptophyta > Magnoliopsida > Santalales > Viscaceae > Viscum > Viscum album. Next base: position 153,493,332 of record OY728159.1, read on the forward strand.
CTATATTATGCACAATTAATGTTTATCGTTTTCATTGTCATATGGTATAGACGATATGAAGGTTGATGGTAATTAAAAAAATTAATAAACGTAATTATAATATTTTTTTCAATTGAATTCCTCAGTAAAATTATTATAACTGGTGAAGTGAGGGGGTGGTGAAAAAGGTATATTTCTAATCAAGGAGGTAGTGGTCTGCAAAAAAATTCATGATAAATGTTCTATTGTTTTTCTACAAAGAAGGGAAAGAATAATAAAGGCTTCTGTAGTAATATTGTAAAACAGACATATTTAAATTATACTGAGGACAATATAATATTATGATTAGGTTTTTTTGTAAATAATTTATTTAAAAGATGATATTAAGGAATTAGTAATACTCATGTGGGGTCCTCAATCTTTATATAGAGTGTATCCTTGGAAATAATGTGATTTACCAAATAGATAGTGACTATGTTATTCAGTAAATGAAATGTACATATAGTAGAGTACAATTTGATAATTTTTAAATAAAATTTCTAATGGAATGTTGACCATTTAATTGGTTGATGTGATCCCATTTTATTTGCAAGGGAAAAGTCACTTTTGTGAATTCCCAATTTGTTTAATTTATAGAATAAAACTAATCATTATTAAATGGATCATAAAGTGAGAACTAATTGATTTAAAGGTTAGATATGGTTGGTAAAAAATCTACCACCAATTGTAACTCTTTATTGATTCATGTTTCTTGCCATTTACAATATGTCGTTTAGATTATAACGTTTTGTTTTCTACAACAGTAACTATATTTCGTAATGTTATATATATTTTATTAAAATTATAATGTTATAATAAATTACCAATTGGTATTTATTCACATATATTTTTTCTCCAAAAAATTATTTCAATTAATAAATAAGATAAAATTAAAATTATTAATTAAATATTAAATATATAGTGAAACTATTTTGTTGAAATACTTTCTTAAAAAAATTATTTTTTTAATATAAATATTTACAATTAATTTTTTATTTAATGAGTTCTAATTTATTTAATACATATTTCAAAATAATAAAAAATGTAATATATAAAATAAATCAAGTAAATTTTGATGATACAAATTTAACAACACTAAAAGTAATTCGTTCAAATTAACCTTCTATCACTATTAAATCCATTATAATTAATATCGATAATAATATAGTTATGAATAAAAATAAAAGAATCCATATTTTATATATTGAAAAAAATCTTCTAAAATATGAAATATTTTTTTATATATTTAGTTTCTAAAAGTGATTAAATATAAAATTTTACATAATAAAAAATATATTTTTTAGAGTTAAATATTACACTTGTTTCTAAAATGTTAAATATGGATTGTATAAATTCATAATAATTTAAATATATATTTCAATTTGAAAATATATATTTTAGATAAAATTGATTTCCAAAAATATTAAGTCATTCTTATATTATGAAAATTCCATTAAAATAAAGGAATTAACAAAATATGTATTTTTATATTTTCACCTTTAAAAAATTATTTTTCATAAAAATCAATATTTAATTCTAGGATAAAAATTAAATTCTAAATATAAATTAAATTTTGTTTTTGAAAATGAAAATTCGGATTTTTATAAAATTATATTTTAAATTAAAATAAAAACATAAATGTAAATTTCTTTTATTATTGTAATGAACTTTTAAAAAAATTTGTTTCCTTAATCATATTTAACATAAATATATAAATAATTTATTATTGACATATTTGTTTCTAAATCTATATATTACTATTTATTTGGACAATTTTACTATTGTAGTTTTTTTATACTGAAATTCAACACATTGTTTTTCAATGATACATAGAAAGACAACATTTTGACAATATTAATAAAGGAATAATTATAATATATAATTTTTTTAATTGATTTTTATTTATTTATCGATTAATAAATATATTAATCATGTCATTTCAATATTTCATAGTATAGTTTACTTGGGTGTTTCATTAGTTTATTGTGGATTGTGACACAAGGTGTTGATTATTGTATTTATTTAGTGATTCTAAAATATAAGGTCATTATATCCAGCCCCAACAAATAAATTATTACCTCAAATATTTAGTGATTAATCACTAATATATTTAGGTGGGCATATTTTTACCATATTTGTCATTCAAGTTATAAGTTATAAATTAATATGTGCCTTACTATCTTCGGCTATATCAAGCTTAATATATTTCTAGAGACAACAATAATCATCCCAATAATAATGCACCCTAGTATGTATAAAACCTATCCATATATTCACCATTACATAATATTCCCCAAACCATTTAAATATAAAACAAATTAAACACTATAAAATTATTTATTATTCAAAAAATGGACTATATGGGAAATCATCCTATTATATTAACGACTAGTTTTTTAATTTTCACAATGTCTAATATATATCATATTCCCAAAAAGAGATAAACCTCACCAAAAATATCATGCATCACTTTTCAGTTAAATAAATAATCAACTCCAATGTTATCAACACAATGTAACTCATATTTTTTAAAATTCAACAACTCTTTATTGCATAAAAATAAATCATATATTAAACATAAGAGTTATGCATACATCAATATCATGTTATATAATAGATATCCCCAATATAAAATCTATTCATAGAATCACCTCTCATTGTTATTAATACAATTTAATACATGTTTCAAAAAACATTATGAAAATATTCTGAAACAATCATCAAATGATTCAAATAATCCTAATAATTTATTAATATACATGAATATCATCGATGAAAATCACTTAGTAACAGAAATATCCAAGATTACCATGATTTATATCCTATTGTGATATTTACATCACTATATATGATAAGACTTGGATGATCATGTTTTTTATCATAATAACAATACATTATTAATATCAATCATTTATTTATTCTCCATTATTCACATATAGTAAAAAGTTATTTCTAGATACATATATTTCTCAAATTCATCTACATGATCTAGTATACACCAAATACCAAAACCAATAATATTTTTCAACAAAATTATATTAAATTATAACATGAATTTGAAAAAAAAAATCATAATATTCCTTATCTAATGAATCATTAATTTTACCCTTCAATACAATCAATTCAATATATGTTGATTTATTTTTTGTTTTTTATATATCTTATTCTAATTGAATAAATAAATACCACTAAATATGTAGTAACTATCATACAATATTCTAATCTCGATTGTCATTGAAAGAGAAAATCTCAGAAATTGAGTTAGAATTTACTCAAAAGGGAATATAATAAATAATATATACCATAACTCATTAATATTTTAATTCTATCTATGTTTGTCAAACATATTTCATATTAGGATATATCACCTAGTGACATTGAAATACCATATAATGGTTCATAAAATAATTTGAATTATCCAAATCATATACCCTAGTAGTTTCTATCATCATATGTAGTCTTATTCAATCCCAACCCCCTCCATCTAAATATGCCCCTCTAGGATTGGAAATTTAGAAGTGGAGATAATAACCCTCGAGACCCATCTATAGTAGGCCATGGGTGGCGACCATCATAAAGGGTATACAGTCCCACATAATGGGAGGCATTTCCCCTCTTAAGAAACAATATTTGGAGATAATATGGTTCATTCCAAATAAATCCAACATATATATATGTGTGTGTGTGTGTTTTATATATATATATATATATATTATAAATCCCAAATCCATCCCACGTCAATGTTTACCCCATGGGATGATCTGTCATCTTATCTGGAAACAGCTCCTTCCCAACTGGGGAATAATGACCTATTCCTGAGGATTGGGGTTCCTTTGGAGTGGTGGGTTCGAAAAGGCCACTCCCATGGGATTCAACATCAAATAAAGGTAATTTTTAATATATAATTATTACAAATACAATAAAATCTCTGAAGTAAATACAAAAAATAATGATAAGAAGTGATATTTCCACTATCTTAAAGTCTGATATAGTAATTCCCAAAACAATCCACATAGTCCTCCTAGAAACATGAATGAATATTTTTATACATAGGGTGAGTATACAAGTAAACCCGGTAGGAAAATCCAAATTCCCCTGTGAATAAATGGTGGAAGCATACTAATACCCTCTGGTAAAAGAGCAGAAACAAACAACACCTAACAAGGTATATGAGACACCAAACCTCACCATGGAATTCCCACAAAATAAAGAACGTGAAGTAATATAATATAATGTACATCAATAGTAGGATACTCTAAAAATCCTTCCCACTAATTATCTGCTCTAACTCCCGAATGGAAAATGTCCTAGTGCTACCACCACTTTCTACAGAACCACATCACAAACCGCACACACACACTTGGGACTCAAACCACAACCTTAACACAAAAACATAGTACTCAAAACCACATCACATACTACCCACATACATTAGGGAAGAACACCACATCACATCCATAAAATGCCGAGGAAGTACAACACATCTCATCCGGAAGACAAATGGGAAAACCCAACCCATCTTATCCAAAATACACCTGGGAAAATAGAACTCACCCACACACACCAGGGCCCCACAAACCAGAACGTACTTGATGAATATTGGGTTATACATGCCTGGAAGAGGGAGTAGAAAACAATGGGTGTCTAGCCATCCATCCTCCCAACATGATGTTAAGAAAATACACCCTCCCCTATGATGATGGCTTTGTTCAGTAGATTGTACTAAACAATGGTTGATTGAGAATATAAAGCACAATATAAATTACATATATATAATACAAACCACTCAAGCCAAAACAATGGGTTTTAACCAATAAACAACTCACAATCCCACCTTTTCTGCTACATCTAATTTGAAAACAACTCAACAAGTCACAGATCAATACATACCCCCATCCAATTACATTATCCAATTCATGTTCATTTTTAAACAATTTATTTATTACATTACTATATGGGAAACAACAACAAATAGAACATAAAAAGACACACAATAATATTCACACAAAAGAAGGAATAACCATGGTATATTAACCCACATTACATTTAATCTCTATTTAACAACCATTAATATCATAAAAACTCGATCCCCAAAACATGGAGTGAAGAATTGGAAATGAAACTCATGGAGAAACAATAAGACAATTAACCATACCAACCACTACCATCACCATTCTTCACTATCACTCTTTCCAAAAATTCTCTCATCAGATCATCCACCACAAATGAAAACCACACCCAGTAACACATCCCATCTGAACCATTCTCACCAGCTCCACCACATATCCACACAAAACCCATAAACCAAAAAATGCATATCCTAATTTCATAAAATCTTTATAATAAATCCATCAAGTATTCCCAAAACCAAAAAACATAATGTGTTTCATGTATCACAACCATAAAAAAATTTATTTAGTTTTCCCAATGGGATATTGTTCAATTCCACATCTTATATTATGGGTGTGATCACAGAAGCCATAAGATCCCATGGAATACATTTATATTAACATAATATACATGATTAACTAATTCAATGAATTTATTTAATGAGAATCAAACAAACATGATTTCATAATCATTCTGTATTCAACCAATGACTATAAATAATTACAATTTTTAGTAGGCACATATCACATACTATTCACAGCATCAATGTATATCAAATAAAGACATAATTCTATTTTCCCGGCACCATTTTATGATTCAAAAACAATGAAATTATAATTATTTATTTATTATTCTATTATCATCACAGGGGAGACATTCGTACACCCACGTTGTAGGATACACAAATAAAAGCGAGATGAAGGAATCCATAAATCAATGAACAAGCCATCAACCATTCCATATTAGACCAAAAATGTTGTTGAACCTGTCGTAGCAACCCTCAAGGGAAAAAAGAACAAATGATTATAGCACAAAATCATTGTCGAATAATGGTTTTAGAGAAGATCAGTACCAAAAAATTTAAGTGTAATGGAATGAAACGTTCTCATGTTTAGAAAGGAAAAATATTAAATCAATGGGAGAAATGGACATGAAAATCCATTAATGTCAGATCAAGACCGAAATTATGTTGTATAAAGGTCAATGGAATCACTAGGTTTTTATGACAAAATATATATTATTCAAATAATCTCAATAAACCACTAAATTTGGTATTATTCTCATTTAACATCAAAGGAAATTATAATGTGATGAAACTATATAAATTACTGGACACTAAAATTTTAAGATACAAATGAAAAATGAGTTAATGGTGAGAGATACTGGTGTGAGTCATTGTGGTGAACAACCCTTTAGAGTCACATCTGTGATTTATCATTGGAAGAGTCACTTGTTCATGCAACTGATGGTTGACACATAGTCTCATGTCACCCTCGCAACACACCACTTGCAACAAACATATTCAATTCACCATTACTACTCACCATCACATGTTACAGTCATGAGTCACCACTGCTGACCTACAAGTGTGAGTCACTATTGTGACTCACAATTGGGAGTCACTATTGTGACTCCTTGTTACATCCAACCATCTCCGAAACATTTTGGAAAACTAGAAATTCTGTAATGTGTTGGATAAAGTCACCCTAACCTCCTTAAACACCTCAAAAACCATATTTTTAATATGTAATGGACTAGGGAGGTCTTGTCCATTACAACAGATATCTCTCACACTATTCTCATCCTCGATAATTCAAAACCCATCCCAGAAGGGAAGGGAGGGGTTCAAAAAACCACCCCTTAAGATACCACACAATGATCGTTATATAATTTAAATATATATACTGATATTAATTTCCAATGATAAACCACACCATTTTGTTCAAAATATAGTGTGGAAACATCATCATCCAATAACAACTCCTCTGAAATCTACTAACCCAACCGACTAGAAGGAACACCATATAAGAACAATAAACATTCCATCATGAACACACAATATAAGGTATTACATTTTCCATGTCATGATAATATACACTCTGGGAGGTAGTGTGTCACCCGCAAGGGTTCAATCACATCACAATTACTATGTCTCGATTAAGAGTATTGTCCTCCCCTTTTTCATATGTCAGAAATTTAGAAAACATCACTGATCAAGGATAGAACTCATTTAATAACAATCATTGATCAAACATTACATCATAAGGGAAAATAAACCTAGAATAACTCAAAACAACTCGGGGTACTAGGAACACATCACCGCTTCTCACTCCCAATTACTCTCTCCCAAGCCACCGTCCCACCACAACACACGAATGAAAGGAATTTATGTCCACACAACATAATCTCATGACGATCTTGGATCTATTCATACTGTTCAACATACATTGCATCATATTCAATGTGAAACTATCCCTAGTTAGTCACATCATATTTAACATGATGATACCTATGATGTTGGTAGTCATGGAAGACATCGTGGATTCTCTCCAAATATAGTGGAAATTTAAACTAATATTCCCCATTTTCATCATGATGATACCCCTAGTGTGTGACCGCTATGAATTTTTCTTAGTGGAAATAGGTAGAGTATCCTAAAGTCCAAGGTAAGAATCTAGAAACAAGACATGGTACCCATATAAAAATAATTCAGTATCATAATGTCATGTTACCACATATGAACACTTACCATGAAATATAATCCCTTTTTCTCAATATCTCTACTCAAGTGGGATTCAAACACGTTCTATAAACCCATGTTACTGATTTATCATTCATCAACTTCAAAAATTGTTAAATTTCCTATGAAACACCATAGAAATATAGTTATTTTGATATATAATTTTTATAAAAGGTCATGAGATATCATCTTCCATTATGGAAAAAATGGTCAAATAGTTTAATGCATTATTCATTAATGCAATATTACTTGTGGTGCACCGAACAAATCCACACTTTCCATGAACATATCCCATCACGGGTTTCACTAATACATTTATGTGTGAGAGTCATAATACCAATTAATAATATTTTTAATATCTAAAGACCAATATATATTTATGTACAATGAAACATCCAATGTAACTTATGAATGTGGATTTCATAATAGCAGGTCTCGTTCTCGTAATATCCTTTGGGATATTACCAAGGTCATACACCATGACAAGGTTACTGAATTTACTACGAGTATCCACCCATCGTTATCATATATCAATTTTTCCTTTAAAATGATATCATCTAAATATAGAACATATGTTCAAGAATAGTTTCATGGAACTTCAGGGTTCCCATCAATATAGTGATCCACTATGGCTTTTAGTGAGATAGTTATTCTTAGGACATTATAATATTCCATTTCATGACTAATAACAGTCATGATGTGATAATGTGTTTATTAATATCCATTTAATTCATATTTTTTTATCATTAGGTACAAATGATGTAGGTTCTAGGGAAGAAACACCAAAAGACACCCACTAGAACTAGATCTGGATACTAATTACCTTCAATATGCTAACACTTATATGATATAAATTATTTTTCTAAGATAATCCTTTAGTGAAGAGGTCCACAACATTATCTTTTTTGGATACACTACTTTCTGCATCTTAACTCATTTGATAAAAATCCATCAAGATGTGATATTTCAAGAAGTATGTTCTTTTCACGTTGTTGTGACCTTGGTTCTTTTTCAAGTGCCACTTCTATAGTATTATCACAATATAAAGTGATAGAGTATTTAATATCATGTTCCACATAAATATATTGGAGAGGGTTAGGAATATAGAGGTCTTCCTTGGATACATCATAAGTTGGTATATACATGGACTCCGCTCTAGAATCAGCTACAACTGTCTGCATTGAACTCATCTAGGTCCAATCATCTCTATTGAGAAAAAAACATATCCTGATTGTTAAATTAGATAATTATGATATATCTAAAAACTACCATTAGAATACCAACTAATGATAATCTTCACATATCCTCCATACAAATGTAACATATCCTTAGTTCTCCTTTGATATTAAGTATAGTTAGAACAACATTACAATGATATTCTATGTGATCATCATGGAATATTCCTACGATTCTCAGTGCATAGGAGGAATCAAGTCTAGTTCATAACATGGAATACATGATATATCCTATGATGGAATAGTATTTGATCTTACTCATTTTATCATTCTCATTTTGTGTCTAGGGACACATTTTCTTATATTGATGTAATCCAAGTGACACTGGATCTATTTCTTTCTTGGATTGTTCCATACTAAATCCATTTAATATCTGATCAATATAAGTACGTGGAACAAGTCCAACAAGTTGCTTCGATCTATCGAGATTGTTCATGATCTCAAGAATATAGGATACTTTTCCTAAGTCTTTCTTAAGGAATAACTTGTTAACTAGTCTTTAACAGCTTTCAAGACTGGTATATCATTTCTAATAAGTAATATGTCATCAAAATATATTACTAGGATAATTTCCCCATTACCCTTAATATTTTTGTAAACACATGACTCAAATAAAATTTTAATGAAACTTAATTCATTAATGGATTCATAAAATTTAATGTTCAATGATCTAGATGTTTTATTCTATCAATAAATGGATTTATACAACATGAAAAATCCTATTGGCATTACTTGATGTCCCAAAACATTCTGGTTGTCTCATATTGACATCTTCCGGATGGTTCTTGTTAAGGAATGTAGTTTTGACATTCATCTGCCAAAAATCACAGTCATGGAAAGATAATATAGAAAATATGATTTCATATATTTAAACATTGAAACTGGTGAAAATGATTCATCGAAGTCAATTCATTGACACAGTTTAAACCCGTTAGCTACAAGACTTGCTTTATAGGTATTAACATTACCTTCTATGTCATGTTTCTTATTGAATATCCATTTACACCAAACAAGCATCACATTAACTGGTGCATTTAGTAGAACCCCGACATGGTTTTGACACATGGAATACATCTTTGAATCCAAAGATTCTAGACATCCGGATTATTCTAATAACTCTACTTCCTCTATATACGTGATAGCTTCATTATTGTCCAACAATAATGATTCACCATCCTTGGTGACTAGAAAACCATATCTCTATGGTTCCCAATCCTCTCTTACACCCCTACACAATACAAGTGTTTTAATAACCACTTCATCCATGGGGACCTGTGGAACTTGTTCCTTTAACAACTCATGTGTAACTTGAGTATCAACTTCATCAAAGAAAATCTTCCTCCCACTATATTTTTTTGATGATGTTCTCCCCCTCAAGAAACATTGATTTTCTGAGAATTTGTTTTTTTGTCTGGGTGTGTATATGTAGAACCCCTTTGTTTCATTGGGATACCCTATAAAGATACACCTTATTCCTAGGGGTCGTTGTTTGTGTCATAAGAATGCCTTCACAAATTCCACACATCCCCTTACACGTGTATGCGACAAAGTTGGTTATTTCCACTCTATAACTTGAAAATAATTACAGTTTCCCCATTATTGGGAACTCATTTTAATGTGTATGTCATATTTTTGAATGAATATCCAAAAAATTATAATTGAAGATCTATATGAATCATCATTGACCTTACTATGTCCAACAATTTATAGTTTTTCCATTTAATAAAACCATTCCATTATAGTGTATATGGTGGATTGAGTTGATATTGAATTCCAAATCCAAGTAAAAAGTTTATGAACACATGGTTAAGATAATACCTAACTCAATCTTATCAATTATTCTTTATCTTTATACCACAATTATTCTCTACATCATTATTGAATTCCTTGAATTTCTCAAAGGACTTGGTCTTAAAACTCATCATGTAAATATATCAATATCTACTCAAGTCATCAGTAAATGTTATGAAGTAATATGATCCAACAATATCATCTAATATGGATGGTCTATACACATTATTGTTTACCAATCATAGATGAACAATGTCCATTTCACCCTTTCCAAAAAATGTTGTTTTGGTTATTTTCGTCTATAAACAAGTGTGAACATTGTCCAGTGGTTTTAGATCTGTTGTTTTTATATAAACAAATTGACAGAGCTTCCTCAGGAACTTATTATTCAAAGCAACTTGATGGTGATGAAAAAACTGGGTGTTATATGAGTCAGGTGAACATGATTCATATCTATTTACAACACATGTGTTTTGATATATACTAAATATATACCATTATTTAAATGTTCCATATCATAACTTATTATTTCCTTATAAATGAAACAACTTTTGTTACTCAATTTGAAGATAATCCCATATATATCCAAACATGATATATAATTTATTTTATTTTTATCACTATGTACCTAATAAGATCCATATAAAACCATGATCATTTCCACTACTAATGTGAGGTGGTAGTAGTCATCATTGGAAGGAGTAGTATTCCACTCAACATTGGTTGCTCATAGATCCATCTAACATATGAAAATTTTCTAGAATCTACTTTGTTTTTGTATATGAATATATATGTGAGCACCAATGTTTGTATCTAATACTTAATTGGTAAAAATGGAAAGATTTCACTCAATAAAAAACACACCTTTGGGGTCCTTTTACCACTGGGTAAAAATACACTTCTAGTGGCCTTACACTACTGGAATAACGGCCTATACCCACGGTTCAAAACCGTGGGTATAGCCCCCAAAACCGTGGGTATAGCCTATACCCACGGTTTTGGGAACCATGGGCTGGAACGCCGTCGGTATAGGTCCCCAGCCTATACCCACGGTTTTGGAAAACCATGGGTATAGGTGTCCTGCCACCGTGTCACCGAAACATAGACAATTTCCACGGTGTCAACGACCTATACCCACGGTTTCAAAACCATGGGTATAGGTCCTAAAAAAATGCAGGCGCCGAGTTTCGATCCCGCAACCACTTCGCTATAAACACCGCGTCTAACCACTACCCTAACTTCACATATATGTATATATATATATATTTAGTTAAATATAGTTATAAAAACCGTGGGTATAGAGGGAAGAACCGTGGGTATAGGGTTCCCTCCAAAAAAAAATTCCTTCCCGCGGAAAAAAAAATTTCCCGCGCACACAAAATTGACCTATATCCACGGTTTTCCCCAAAACCGTGGGGATAGACCCCCCCTATACCCACGGTTTTGGAAAACCGTGGGTATAGGTGAATTTTCATGACCTATACCCACGGTTTTCCAAAACCGTGGGTATAGGGGGGGTCTATCCCCACGGTTTTGGGGAAAACCGTGGGGATAGGTACATTTTCCAGTAGTGTTAATCGGAAAATGCAAAGAATACACCTTCATTTTCATTGCCTTTCCATTGGATCTTCTTCTTCTGGGTCTGAGGGTAATTAGGGGCTTTGAACTATTTATAAATATTAGCTGCCTTTTCCTTTTACTTCCTCTTCCTATTCACTATATGAACTGAGGGTTTTTCATGCCTCATTCCCTTATCCACATGTAGAATTAATGTTATTAGTTTTGATAGACTATTCTCATTATTTATAATATTATAATTCTGAATAAAACTCTAGAATGTATTAGGAAGTGAAGAAAATTTGAGATATAAACACAACCAATTCATGAATTTAATATTGAAGATGTCCAAATGCTCAATGCATCCTATAAGCATGACTACATGTGGACGGGATATCATAGACACGTTATGTATTATAGTGAACTAAGTGTTCGATAACTCATACTACACCAGTCTCGACATCTCTTGATAGTAATCCATAATGAGGCACATAATACTATAAGCATCCATTTCCACATGTTTCTTCAAAATCCAATTGGTCATGGATGATATCATGATGCACTGGACACCCCTAGCATCATTTAGATGTTTCTCATAGGTAGAGAGATCCTCATCACTCACCTCATTCCTAGGTGTAATTAGTAAAGTTGTTCAAGAACATATAGATTACATTCAATGGAAAAGATGACTCGAAGGACCATTTTCCACACTATGAAATTATTTCTAGTGAGAAGGTTTCCCTTCTATATTATAGATCAAAATGATATGCTTGATGACATTTTTTTTTCATTTCTAAAAATTAGATGAACTGATACTTAGTAAATTATATTAAAAAAATTAATACAAATAAATTAATAAATATTCATTATTCTCCCACTATATTATTGAACCACAATATCCCTCACCAAGGGAATATGAATATAATGTTACTTGAACTTTTGATTATCAAAGAACCATATTTCCCTTCATATTACCCCAAATTTGGTTGGTCAATCTATTGTAATGGTTTTAGGTAGTAATTACAAATTCCAACTGCATTAACTCAAAGCTCCATGATCCTTCGAGTGGACTCCCCAATCCTGAAATACTTAATTTTGGATTTCCTCAATCATTTCCTCTTAGATACACCATGTATAGCACTGGAAGTCAGCCCTCAATGTAAACCAAGTCATGTCAACCCAAAAACCTCAAATTTGAATTACCTAATAATTAAAACCACCCCAACATTGGATGGTTAAGAAATATGAACTATGGTTCGATTATTACCAAAGTAATGAAAGGAAATTCCAACATCATATTTTATTGAGTTATTTTGTCCTTTTCACATATATTTACATTTGTTATATTTTTACATGTTTGTTAAATTTATATGGGATGAGCTTATGTGATTAACCTTATATTAGATAATATTTACATATAATCCAGTTTATTTTAGTTCTATCTAGTATGATTGTTAATTCATTAATTATGCGATCATGAAAAAATATCCGTAATGAATATCCATAAAAATAAAAGTAATAAATTAAAGGGTATTCTCATGAACTTGTTCTTTGCTTGGTTTATCTATCAGTTGATAAACTAGCTACTAACCTAGGAGAGAATCACATTGAACCAATTATGTTTGTGTTTACAACATTCCACTTTTCCACCTTTGTATCTCAACATATTAGTTTCACCTAATCTCTTATTTTGAATTTCCCATAGTATTTTGGGATCTCCATTTATTACATATTTTCATACTCACATTCAAATGTGGGGAAAAAAGGGGTTTACAAAAAAACCACGAGCATGTATGACATACATATTAATGAGGAGAGAGGGAATATAAGCCAAAAATATTATTTAATAATAAATTAAAAGGAAACCAATCACATACAAAGGTCAAGTCTACCTCATTATCATCCACGGGAATAAAATGGATTATTCATTTAATAAATCTTTAGTTCAATTCATTAATCATTTTTATATTAGAAAAATAATGATTTACTCGATTAATTATTATCATTCATTAATAAATCCTTTTATATTAATCCTTTTAGAAAATTCCTTTATATTATATTCCTTTATAATTTTAATCAAATTATAATTCATTTAGAATTAACCCTATATATATCATTTATCCTAGTGGAATCCCAGTGAATACTGGTCCAAAAAAACTCAACATGTATTATACCTATATATACTTTATTCTTTCTATCATGTAGCATGAACACAAACTTATTATTTTAAGATAACACATACATGATGTGCTGAACATTAAATATTATGAATATATTAATAAAAAAATTATATATATCAAACACTTATATCATGTTTTGTACCTTCATAACACCCACACAATGGTACATGTTTCAAGGGTTACATAAAATAATTATAAATTCTAAATCATTATAATCCGGAAAAAGTACACGATGTGTAGATCTGACTACATGGCATATACCCTCATCACCGTCTATTATATGTACATGCATGGGGAAACAGCGCATGAGGTGTACTTATGAAATCATCATAGTACACAGTGTCTCTATTGGGCTATACTATATAGACTCCGCATTACACAGTCACTAGTCTGGAAATCCATGTGTAGTGTACACCACTCGCCGCATAAACAGACTACACACCATGTCTGGTGGGCCACGTGGTGTGTAGTCTAGTTTCCATGTGCCAGTAAATCATGGTCTATGCTGTATGGAATGTTTTTCATTAATATTGTCATTAATTCCTAATTAACCCAATATCTCAAATTGATTACTGAACAAATCATGATGTGTTTAACATTACTACATGGTATGTAATTAGGATTACATGGATTATAGTCTAGTGTTGAATGACCAAGATCCAAGGAACCTTTAGATGAGTTCCTTGATTTTATTTTTAATCCTAAAATTAAAAATTTCTATTATATTATGAGAAATGATAGATGAAGAATAGATCTTGTAATTCAGATTAAAAAATGAATGATTTAAACATGAATTAAAACAATAAATTATTAAATTATAAGCCACCAATGAATTTTGTAAATATACAAAAACAATAATATTCCTGCTCTGATACCACTTATAGGTAATGGGAATAATGGATGTGTAAAGAAAAATATTTTTTTATGTAATTTTTTAATTATATGGTAATATTACGAGTTCGCAAAAATTAATGCCACAATATTTCAAGGCCCGGTGTGCCCATAATGAATTTCGGAACTATTTTTAGGTATGTTTATTAAACCCATGAACTGTGTTTTGTATGTTTTGAAAAAGATCTCGGAATAATAATCTAAGGACACCGTTGAACTCACAACAACAATATTTTCATAAGGAGACTTTTAACTCGACTGCAGTAGGTCGAGGGTGGAAGTAAGTTTTTTAGATTTTCTTGGGAGAATTAAAATAATAGAATTAAAATATTACAACAACTTTTATTTTATTTTCATGAAACCTCAATTTTGAATACATGGTGGTGGGGACCAACCGTACTCCCCTTTAAAGTGAGTTAACCTTTGTAATTCCCCAATTAATGTTCCAACATTAATTTAATTAATGTTCAAACTTTTATTGAATTAATAATTTTAACACATTTTAAGGTGGATCCTCACCCTTTTTGTTGGGATCATTATAAAATGGGAGATCTTGTGAAATCTTAGAAGGATATCCTCCAATGATGAACGAACCTATGATATGGACGACTCTAGAGCCGTATCGGAAGCCTCTTACGAGAGCAACGAACGTCGATGTCACCATCATCATCTTCCCCCTGATAACACCTCCAATAGAAGATTATGGTTGGGGTTTTGATTTGAAGTATTATTGAATCTATTTTTTGATTATTCATATTATTTATTTAAAAAAACTATGGCCAAACAAACATATACATCATTCCGTACTTATACCATAACCCTTTTCTTACATTCATCACTCATTCTTCGAAGCCAAATATTTACGCAAACTGAAAACACAATGTATCATTTAGCGCGATGTATGGACAAGGAGATCATGATATGAGGATTGTGAAAATGTGGACGTCATAATATTCAGGATTGAAATGAAGCTTCAATGACGCGTTTAAGATGGGCGGCACATGTCTGCTCTGCTGGTAGAGGAGGCGGCCGTAGCTGTCAAGCCATGATGGCGCACTGGTGGGTGTCTGGAACCCGAGCAGCCATGGCTTGAGCAGGCGACACACCAGTGGGAGGATGCCACATTTCCAACTCTTGTTTGAACAAGCAGCGCACTAGAGGGTGGATGGCACCCAACTGGTCATGGCATGAGTGAGCAGCACACCTGGGGAGTGGCTGTCACTCGGCCGACTGCGGGTGGAAAATACGATCATCATGCTTCTGGGAGGAGAACTAGTCATGAATCTGGCTGGCTATGATGCAACGAGTTGTACCCCCTCCTACAGGTCCCGCAATCCAGTGAGTCGAACGGTCCGTTGGACCGTTCAAGAATTCTGGCGGGCACCTCCTCCTAGGTGGCGGCTAGGGCGGATCGCACCTAGCCGGGTGGACTGCACCGAGCAGAGTGGGCCGCACATAGTGGTCTGAGCCCACCATACACCCCCCCCCAAATGGCCAGATTGAACCGAACCGGGTCGTGCCGGACTAGCCCGATCTGGTCGGACTGGACACAAGCCCATCCAGACCCAATTTCTCCTTTTTTCATATCTTTAGAAATAATCATTCATTTGATGAACAATCTACGGTGCCAGGATCCTTGGATCAAGATGGTTCTTTTGGTATACTCCACATGAGATTTGGATAAATATGGAGTACGGATGGGTTTTATCGAACCCGATTCCATTCAGGCCCTCTGAACTAAAACACAAATAACATACAGACCAGGCATTCGTTTGACTTTTCGTTAGTCATGTTGGGTCCTTTTTAATGTGATGGACCTTTTTTATGCTTCTTCATGGGACCTTGTGGAAGTTGATGTATCGACCAAATTATTATAGAGAGGAACCTCCCGAAATCAAGAATTCTTAGTGCAAGAACCATGTGGCTGGATCCACTTGATGAATCTTCAGACCATGTGTGGTTCATCTTTAGATCATGTGTGGGTAAGCGCATAGAGATCATGTGTGGGTCAGTGCTCAGCGATCCTATGTGGGTCAGCGCATACTGATCCTGTATGGGTCAGGGCTTTGTGATCCTGTGTGGGTCAACGCATATCAATCTTGTGTGGGACATCTCCAGATCCTGTGTGGGTCATCTTCAGATCCCATGTGGGTCATCTTAGATCCTTTGTGGGTCCGCAATAGTGCTTCTGGATGAAGTAAGATGATCTTGCAACACATCTAACCATCTATTCATCCTTACATAAGTTATACTTGGTGTGAGCTGAGTCATTACCTTTT
This sequence comes from Viscum album, assembly GCA_963277665.1. Classification (NCBI taxonomy): domain Eukaryota; kingdom Viridiplantae; phylum Streptophyta; class Magnoliopsida; order Santalales; family Viscaceae; genus Viscum; species Viscum album. Next base: position 153,510,913 of record OY728159.1, read on the forward strand.
TGGTACATACCTTTGTGGTATTATTCTATTTGGCATTACCTATTTGGTACTTATCTTCGTGGTGTTACCTACGTGGTATTTTTTTCGACATGGAATAGTTGTATTTCTGGCTAAAGAATTTGGCCTTGTGTTTCCTCATAAATGAGAAGGGTATACTTGATAACTTAGGTATATGTATGGGAATATACCTATGTTGGGTTGACTGTTGTTTTCATGATTTTTGTTTTATCGTTCATGGATTCTAAGAGACCTTATGAGGTCTTGGGGTCCCTACGAAGTATTGTTAGACTCACCCCCGCACGAGCTACCACCACACCTTTCTATGTCTTGTCCAGATGATAGAGAGTGTTGATCGAGGTCGATGGTACTATAGTAGAGGCTTCTCAGAGGCTCACATTAGACAAGACAATCTGTAGGGATGACCATTCGAGAGTTGAACCTACCCATCAGGTTGGGTCCTTGGCGGGTGTTCACATCAACTTTTTTTTTCCAGTTTTACATGTACTTTGTAGATAGGATTTTATTATTCCCCCTTTAGTTATTATAAACACTCTTTTTTACTATACTATTTACATTGTTCTCGTATCTTATTGTGAGATTGGTTGTGTGATTTAAAATGTTATAAAGGCAATTACTTCCCAATTTTAGGGATATGCCTTTCCAGAGCTAGTTGGCAGCCCCGGGCCTTTGATAAGTGGGCTTGGGGTAGTCACAACACTATCCTTGAGGGACGGGTCTTAAAAAATTGGTATTAGAGGAGTTTGGTTCTACTGAAGAACTTGGGCTCTGATATTTTAATCTGTAACATTGTGAATAGTTATGAGAGTATATTTCAGTTCGGGGAATTCAGTGTTGGTGCGCCGACCGATGTATCCATACTCCGGGACCCTGACTTCTGATTTCTGACTCATTGCATGAAAGCACATATTGTGTGGGTGTTTTAGAAATGTTTTCTTTGTGAGAAATTTGAGTCATCTCACCATTTAATATCTGAATTATTGTGGCACACATGTTTCTTTTTTGGATCTCTCCACGCAGCCAGCTAGCCAGAGTTCTAGGTAGAGTATGGGATGTCATCCCACTGAACAGTGATAATTCGGTGCATGGACCCCTTACGGGAGTATTACCACCAGGGGGTGTACCAGAAGCACCACTACCTATTGGGAAGCCGATGAAACTAGCCCCAGAAAAATATTGTTCACTCTGCTTGAGGGTTTTTCATGATTTCCAGTGCCAGAGGCCATAGAGGTTCCAGGATGAGATGGATCCCAGCCGGATGAGGACTTCCTAGATTCCATGGTTAGAGTTTTTTGACTAGTAGGGACCCAACTAATCTCATAGTGAGCCTAGTCGCCAGTCATATTTAGGCCATACCAGACTGATGGTTGATTTTGATGCTCTAGGTACATTATGAGGTCACTCTCATTTGGGCGGACTTCAAGAGCCTTTTTAGGGCAGAGTTCATCCCAGCGACCTTATGATCTATGCATATATAGGATCCTCTCCACTATCATTAGGGCAGCATGACTGTGGCTCAGTATTCAGCGAGGTTAACAGAACTCTCATGCTACACCACTGACATGGTGAGAGATCCTTTAATTAGTGCCCATACATTCAAGAAGGGGATCAGATTGGAGATTAGAGATTCGATGATTTCTCTCAGCATCCCGAAACATGCGAGGGTGTTAGAGAGAGCACTATTAGTGGAGATCTTCTTTAATGACTAGTCACTTGTTGCGAGACCCAACAATGGACACTATGTAGCAGAGACATGTACAGTTTTAAGTAGATAGATAACATAGAGGTCCAAGAGGAGCAGACCTGTTAGAGAACGACCACTAGATATAGGGTAGGTTGTGTGGGTATCAAAATATTGAGTAGGAAAGGCGAGGAGCAGGAAATGTTAATTGTGCGGCGGGCATTATTACATGGATCGAATCTACCCGAATTGCCATGTGGATGACCAGAAGACTGTCGAAAGATTGCCTGGGAAAATGAGAAGATTTTATCGAGGAAGTATGAAGGTATCTAGAGGACGTGGCAGAGGAGTTGGCTATACATCATGTAGTGGGCAGTGATTTGAGGTTCTTCTGCCACCACCTCTTGGTGTTCCACCCCGACCACAGGGAGCAGGTGGATAGGGATAATATCATCTCCAGGTAGCTAAAGCCCATGAAAATGGAACTCGAAGATGATACAAGGTATGGAATTTTTCTACAACACCTTAGATGTAGTACTAATAAACACTGGTGCGAGTCACTCATTTATTTCCATGACCCTCATACAAATCTCGAAGATTCTGGTGGAGCTGTTTCCTTGATCCTTGTGCCAAGAAACTTGTATGTGATCTAATTCGATGATTACACACTCATTCTTGTAGTGAGAGATTACTCTAAGAGGTGATAGCTTAGGCTGGGATATTCTAGTAGTAGCGTCGAGGCTTTAAGACTTCATCTTAGGTATGGAATGCTTATCCAAATTCGATTCTCAAATGCACCGTATTAGCCGCAAAGTGCGGTGTTCCCGCAAGGATGGGACCATGTTTTCCTTCACAGGTGATAAGGGAACCATTACAGTAAATAATTGACTTAATCAGATGAGGGTGCAGTAGATCACACATCAATTTTCTAGCCTTACCCTCGGAGTAGTTGATGTTGACAGTCTGAGATGTCCTCTAGTGGTGGACTAGTAAACTTATGTTTTCCCTGATGATGTTCTAAGTTTACCACCTCGCAATGAGGTGGAAATCTACATTGTCTTGTACCCCATGACATCAAAAATATGTACTCCATCATATCAAATGGCTCTCATGGAGATTCAAGAGCTTTGAGTACAGCTGGAGGAATTACAAAGCAAGGGGTTCATTCGGCCCAGTGTTTCTCCTTGGGCAGCCCCGATATTGTTTTCCAAGAATTTGGATTGGTGTTTGAGACTCTGTGTGGACTATCAACACCTAAACCAGATTATTGTGGATAACAATTATCCACTCCCGAGTATTGAATATCTCTTTATCAACTAAATGGAGCATAGTTTTTTTAAAGATAGATTTCATATTAGGCTATCACCAGCTCAGAATACGAGACAAGGATGTGCAGAAAATGACCATCAAATGTTGGTATGGCCTTTATGAGTTCTTGGTTATTCCATTCAGTGTTACAAATGACCCACCATTGTTCATGTGACTCAAGAACATGATATTACACCTATAACTTGATCCCTTCATGGTAGTCTTCATCGATGACATCCTGATATACTAAGCTACGGAGGAAGAGAATGCCTATCATCTACAAATAGTTCTGGACACACTCCATGATTACAACTTTTATTGTAAGATCTCTAGGTGTTAGTTCTGAATTCGAGAGGTTCACTTCCTAGGTCATGTCATCTCAGATGCTAGAGATGTGGTGGATCTTGTGAATATTGAGGTTGTTCTTTCTTGGGATCCACTCAGAAGATTGACGGAAGTGCATATTTTCTTGGGATTCGCGGGTTACTACCAGTGGTTTGTGCCTGAATTTTCCAGAGTTGTAGAACCCTTTAACAACATTGAAAAAGAAGGGGCTACCAATAGTTTTGTTCGAGAGATTCCAGTGGAGTTCCCAGAAGCTGAGACAGATACTGACGAGTGCCCCCATCATGAGGCTACCAGAGGAGGGTGTAGAGTACATAGTCTACTGCGACGCATCAAGGACCGATCTCAGATGTGTCCTGATATAGGAGAGAGCAGTAATCACATATAGTTCTCGAAATCTGAGATATCATGAGCATAACTACGGTGACCCTGACCTAGAGTTTGTAGAAGTGATCTTCCCCTTGAATATGTGTCCATGTTACTTGATGGGGAACGTTTTATAGTCAAATATGATCAAAGTAATCTCAGGTATATCTTCTCTAAAAATAACATGAACATGAGACAGTGTCGTTGGCTTGAGATCCTCCAAGACTATGACTTCGAGATTGTCTATACTCTTGGGAAGGGGAGCGTAGCTGCAGATGAACACATTGAGAGATCTGGTATACAATTGATGACTGAGGCAATAGAGAAGCTATCTACTTTGCAGATATCCTACGTGGATCAACATGGAGAATCTTATCTTCAATATCTGATAGTCACTCCCTCATTCCATTAGTGATTCAGGGAGGTTCATCTTCAAGACACTGACTGCGATGCTCGACGTGCTCAGATATCCACCGGACATGCTCCTGGTAGATTTTCCTATATGTGGGGAGTACGCCCTTCTTTTCAAATGGCGTACTATGATACATGTGGCTCTACATGAGTCTTTGTTGAGGTAGTTCATTATTTCCCCTCTAGAAGTACATCCAAGAGTGGAGAATATGTTTTGGGACCTTCGGTGTTAGCACAGGTGGAAGAGAATGAAGAATGTTGTAGCATAGTTTTTCTCACGATGCCTAACTTTTCTGAATGTGGAGGTAGAGAATTATGTTTGAGCTATCTTAGTTAAACCACTAGAGGTTCCACAGTGGAAGAGGGAGGGAATTTCTATGGACTTCATGAAATGACATCCAAACTCGTCCAAGGGACATGATTTCTTATGGGTGATCATTGACCGACTCACCAAGTCGGCCTACTTCCTACATATCAGATAACAGGTGTCAGTAGAAAACATCAGACACCACTACGTAAATGAGATGGTGCAGCTTCATGGGGTTCCATCTATGATTTTCTCCTATCATGATGCAAATTTTTCTTTTTTGTTATTGAAATGATTGCCTGAGGCATTCAAGACACAACATCGGTTGAGCACCGCCTTCCATCCTCAGAAGGATGGTCAGACAGAGAAAACCATTCAGACCCTTGAGGACATGTTGCGATCTTGCATACTTGATTTTGGCCACAACTGCGAGGATGAATTTCCCTTGGTGGAGTTTGCGCACAACAACATGTATCACTCCATATCAGTATGGCGCCATTCAAGTCATTGTATGGCCGACCATGCTGGCCACCCCTATGATCGAATGACAAAGGGGAGTCTGCACTCGTGGGACCAGAGATGGTATGGGATACTATGGAGAAGGTTAATATCATCTAGGAATGGAAGAAGACTGCCCAGTGCAGGTATAAATCTTATGCTGACAGGATACGGAGACCTCTGAAGTTTGAAGATGGTGACTATGTCATTCTACGGGTATCACCTAGATGATGTTTGTAGAGATTTGGCTGGGGCGACAAGTTATCATCGAGGTTCATCATACCCTTTCAGGTCCTCAGTAGATTTGGTGAGGTGGCATACCCCTTAGATCTTCTCCCTCAGTTGCACCAGGTGCATGAATTTTTACACGTATCCCCGGTGAGGAGATTGGTACATGATCCTTCACACATTATTGACTGGGTAGAGCTGGACATCGATGATGGGACGATGTTTTTGAGGTTCTAGTGGAATTTAGGATCAACATGAGAGTGTCCTATGTGGGTGGTCAATACATCTGGTGTGCGTACATGGGAAACATGGGAACCTCTTGGAGGGAACATGTGTGCAGGAGGCTCAAATTTGTGCTCAGTACCCCCACTTGTTTTCCTAGTTTATATTGTGGATTTTGGCGATGCAAAGCCATGAGGTGGGGAGAATGTAATGATCTGGATTTTTCGATGTAAAATTTTTAAGTCAATGGGAATATTACGAGTCTGCGAAAATTGAAGGCGCATGATTTTGTGGCTCGGTGTGCCCAAAATAAATTTCTGATCATTTTTTAGGTATATTCAGTCAACGTGCAAGCGGTGTTGTGTAACTATTGAAATGGTTCTCAGAATTGAAATCAAATGCCTCCATCGTACTCGTAGCATCGATATTCTGTTAAGGAGACCTTCACCTCGACCATTATCAGCCTAGAGTGGATGTTATTTTTCCTGATTTTCATGAGAGAGTTAAATGAAGAAAAATAAAATAGAACACAAACATTTATTTTATTTTTTTGAAACCTCTGTTTAGAATACTTGGTGGTGAGGACCACCCTAAATCCTCTATAAGGTGAGTTAACCCTGTGAAATCTCCCAATTAATGTGACAACATTAATTTAATTAACATGACAACCTTAATTTAATTAATGTGACAACTTCTATTGAATTTATAATCTAAACTGAATTAATGTTTACCCTCCCCCTATTGGTTGGGATCATTGGAAAATATGGGATCTTGGGAGAACTCAGAAGGAGATCCTCCTAATAATAATGAACCTCTGACGTGGATGATGGTCGATCCATATTGGAAGCATTTTGCGGAAGCGGCAAACACCGACGTCACCATCATTATCTTCCTTCTCACGACTCCTCCAAAAGATGATCGAGGTAGGGGTTTTAATTTAAAGTATGATTAAATATATTTGTTGATTCACCATATTCTTGATTCGTAGAGATGATGGTCAAACAAACATGAAAATCATTCCACAATTATACCTTGTCCACTTTCTTACGTTCTTCGCACGTTCTTCATGCATTATTCAACGCCAAATAATTATGTGCGCTGAAAACACAATGTCTCATTCATCGCGGCATATGGACTCGATAATCATGACCCGAGGATCATGAATATGAAGAAATCATAATTTTAGGTCTTGGAACAAAGGTAAAATGATGCATGGAAGATGGGGGGTGCTCGTATGCGTTGTTTCTAGAGGAGGAGGCTATGGTTCGAGTAGGCAGTGCACCGGAGGGCGGGAGGCACCCGGCCGGCCGCGGTTCAAGCATGCGGCGCACCAAAAGGCGTTCGACACCCTGCAATCTGTAGTTCGAGAAGGAAACACACCAGAGGGATTTCAGTACTTGTCCAGCCGCGGCCTGACCAAGTTATGTACTTGGGTAGTAGCCGACACCTGGCATGCTACAGGAGGATATCAGCATCGTTGCACCGTTGGGAGGAGAACCAACCAAGAATCATATCGGCCATGACCCACTGAGCTGGACCCGCTCCAGCGGGTCCCGTATGCCAGCAGGACGAATGGTTCATTGGACTGTTTGGGAATTTTGGGGGAGCCACCCTCTAGTTGGTGGCTAGGGCGTACCACACCCAGTCGAGCGGTCTGCACCGCAGCGGGCCATGCTAGTGGGCCGACCCTAGCTGGTCGTGCCAAGTGGGCCGGGTGCACCATGTCCATGCCCAACCGGTCCAGATGCAATTCAATCCGAGTCAACCCGAACTCAGTCGTTTTGGGTCAGCCCTGGCCAGGTCGGTTTGGGTTGGAACGAACCTATGCCCAGCTGGACCTTGTTTACCATTTTTTGGTCATATCATGAGAACTAGGTGTCCATTTGATGAACCGTATGTGGCGCTGGGATCCTTGGATCGAGAGAGGCCTTTTTTATTGTCTTTTTGAGTTTTGTATAATGTTTTGTTACATTGGGGTTGGATCGAACCCGAATCAAACCATGATTTAGAAACAAAAATTCTAATAACTTATAGACCGGGCGTCTGATTGACCCGCTGTCAGTCTCTTTGGGTCCATTTAGACATGAAGGAATATTGGTATGCTTCTTTGTGGGACCTTGAGGAAGTTTAACTACCTACCAATGGCTTTGGGAGCAGAACCCCCTCGAATCAAGCATGCTTAGTCTGGGAACCCTGTGGATGGATGTACTTGATAAATCTATCGATCCTGTGAGGGTCATCATCAGATATTGTGGGGGTTAGTGCACAACGATAATGTGTGGGTTAGTGCATAATGATATTATATGGGTCAACACTCAGCGATCATATGTGGGTTAGCGCACACCAATCATGTATGAGTCAGTGCTCAGCGATCCCGTGTGGGTCTATGCATATCGATCTTATGTGCGTCATCTCCATATCCAGTGTGGGTCATCTTCACATCCTATGTGGGTCATCTTCAATCCTATGTATGTCTAGAACAGTGATTCTTGATGAATTAAGATGATATATCAATACAGCTAATGATCTATAATTCCGTACATTAGTTATACCTGGTGTGAGATGAGTCTTTACCTTTGGGGTACTTACCTTTTTGGTATTCCATTGTGTGGTGTTACCTTTGTTGTACTTAACTTTGTTCTGATATCTTTGTGGTATTCTTTCCTACGGGAAACATTTGTATTTATAGCTACAGAATTGGGCCTTGTGTTACCTCATGAATGAGATGGGTATACTTGATAACTTTGGTATATGTATGGGCATATAGCTAAGTAGGGTTGACTATTGTTTTCATGCTTTGTGGTTTATCATTCATGGATTATTGGAGACCTTATGTGGTCTTGGGGTCCCTACTGAGTATCATTATACTCATCCCGGCACGGGCTACTTTCTCACCATGCTGTATCTTGTCCAGATGATGGAAATTGCTGATTGAGGTCAAGGTTACTAGATTGGAGGTTGCTTAGGGGTGGACCTTAGGTGATACAAACCGCAGGGATGACCGTTCAAGAGATGTACCTACCCTTCAGGTTGAGTCCTTGGCAGGTGTTCATATGAAGTGTGTTTTTTCAGTTTTACATGTACTTTCATGTTGGGATTGTATTCTGGCCCATTTACTTACAACACGCACTCTTTTTACTATACAGTTTACTTTGGGATCATATCATGCGGTGAGCTTGGTTTTGTGAGATTACAGTTTATAAAGGCAATGACTTCCTAGTTTTAGGGATATCCCTTTCTAGTGCTAGTCGCTATCCTGTGGCCAATGTAAGATGGGATTGGGGTTGTCACGGCATGGGCCTCGAGGGACAGGAAATGACAGGAAGTACAGGAGGCCCAGTGCCGAACATTTATTTTTTCCATAATCAATGATCATTCTGGGATCAATAAGACGATGAACACCATTGTCCACATAATTGTCTCAAGGATTTAGAAAAAGAAAAATGTACCCTATAAACATGAAATAAGATCAAAATATTTTCATTATAAATAATTTAATTTAATTAAATAATTACCTCCAAGGTGATTTTTATTTGTGGATGTGCTCTCCCATAGATCTTCAGTGTGCCTTTTTATTATCGTAGAAATGTCGGGTAAATATTCTCTAGGGTCGATCCACACAGGTTTTCCATATATCTGGACATCGCTGAAGGAGTCTCTGGATGCTATCATGAATAATCCTTAAGCATTCAATGCCAGCCTTTGATCACCTGGAGAACTACTTCCAAAGACTTCTCCTTTATCCATTGGAGGAGGATCTGAAATATTCATGAATGAATTAATGGTTAGGGATGAACTCTCTAGTCTTGAGATTTGTTCTTTAATTAATTATGCAAAACCATAAATGTTTCATGGACAGTGATTTGATAATAAGAGAATAATATAAAATGGTTTTTAATTCACTAGTTTAATAATAAATAATTTTTACATGTGACTTAATTATTTTATAAATCACAGTGAACCCCCGATGTCAATTAATGAAAGAAAAATTATTATTTCCTCACATTTCCTTATCATTCCTGTTATAATTAAATATTATTTAATCGAACAATATACTATATTATTATTTCTCACTCGACCATTAAATCGGTCTGAAAATCATCAACACTATCTATTGAACCATTAATAATTACTATTTATTAATTAAATAAATGTCACTGCATTATTCTCTAATAAATATATAAATATTATATTCAATAAATTGAAAATAAATATTTATCAATTATTACACCCATAATATAATCTTTCAAATAACTAGTGTTGAAATAAATGCGATTAAAAATCCATGGATAATTATCAAACCACAATCATGAGTAATCTTTATTAAACTAGTTAAATAAAAAATAATATATATTATTTAATTGAGATACTGGATACACATAGTGTGTGACCCTATAGGCCTATTTCTCATTGGTATTAGCTGAAGTAGCCTAAAGTACAAGATTAGAAACTAAAAACACAACAAGGAACCCATAGAGAAAGAAGTTAATGTCAAATTGACAAGTCACCTCATAAAAATTCTTATTGTGTAATATAATCTCTTTGTCTCGATATCTCCAATCAACCAGGTTGCATGCAAGTTCCATTAACACATGTTTTGGATTTATCATTCTTTGACTTACCAAAAATTGAACATGCCAATAGAACTCCATGTACATGGATTTATTTGTACTATAACATTCTTAGAAAGGGTCGGAGATATAAAATTCCATTATGGTAGAGAAGTTAAAAATTATTTCTTGCATTATTCATTAATTATGTAATAATTTTGATAGAAAGAACATATTCTACCACACCACCAACTTATGTCATCATGGTTTTGGAAAATACATCTAACTGTGCGAGTCATAATACCCATTAAGAATAAACATAATGTCTATGAAATAATAAAAAATTCTCATATTGGAACATCCAATGGCACTCATGAATGTGGATTTCCTACCAGGGATCTCATTCTCAAATTATCCTCCTAGAAATTACCAAGGGATTACACAATGAAATGATGCATCAATGTCATTTGAGTCTCCACACCTATTATCATGTATCATTTATATACCTTCAAATGATATAATCCATTTATAGAACATATGATCAAGAATAGTTTCATGGAACTTTCGGGTTCTCATCAATGCCATGATCTACTATGACCCTTTAGTTCTATAGCTACTCTTACGACATTATTAGATACAGTGTCATGAAGAAGAAAAATCATGATGTGATAAAGAGTTTATTCATATCCCATATAATGAATATATTTATATCATATATTTAAATATAATTTTGTTCAAGGGAACCAACTCAAACATCACAAAAAATCTGACCCTTCACAATCGTGTTCTACACTACCTCGGGACCAAGAATATCTATATTTCAAAAAACTATCTAGAACAATGTTGAACAACAAGGACTTCCATACAAATCATTGAATTGTTTAATTACAATGGACTAGTATTAGATATTATATTATGTAAACTCTACCAAGGGAATGTCTTATTAACATGATCCACTAACTATTGATACAAATGCTCGCAACATTTCCTCCAATGTTTTCTTAGACTGTTATTTCTGCGGGTGGAAAGCAGAGATGAGGTGTAACTGATTTCGAAAATAGTGATGTAATCTCCACTAGACCCATGAGGTAAAAAATATATCACCATCCTTGAAAATGGTTCAAGGAACACCATGAATCCACAATACATCATCCAAATACCTCTTTTCCAACGCCTCCATTGTTCCCAACTCCTTGATTGTTAATAAGTGAGGCGATTTTTTCACCTGATCCCCTAATACATAGATAGAATATTAGACTACCAAATCTCTAGGTATGACTTTGAATAAATCCATTTATATGTCCTCCAACATCCACTCATGGAAATCGTAGGGATTCAGCAAACCACTGGGAATAATGTGCTCAACCTTCTCTTATAGACACACTATTCACTTAGCCAAAAACTCTACAACATTATGCTTCTTTGTTGGTCATCAAAACTGTATCCTCATGCCATGTTATGTCTTGGAAATTCCTAGGTGTACCACTAATGGTGTGTTATAAAAATCCTGGGTTTCTCTATTACGCATATCCACCGGAATAAGAAGCCTTTAATGAAATAACATACGATTATGAATATCCTACGACCATCCCTCTTGAGTATCTCCATGGTCAGCACAATCATGAATCACCTATTCTTCTAAGTCTCCCCACTAATACTGCTCCAGCTTATATATCATTGAAGAGTGATTAATCATATGAATCAAATAACTTCTACAATTTTCCAACATTGGATCAACATACAAGGTTTCAAACTCCTCCATTGCATTCCATGCATCCAAATATTCCTGAACAATTACTTTTTACAACATCCTACTCAATGTGTTGGCCATTAACTTTCCATTTCATAAAGTATAGGAGATCTAAAAATCATATTACTAAATAAAATATATATTCCTATACTACCAAAAGTTAATATATCACCAGGAAAAGATATACTTAAAAATATTGTGATTTGTGAAGACCATCAAGAACCACCAAATGTGGTAATGCCATGAATATTTCAGTACAAACACAACCGCAACTAGATCCAGATAATATGTGGCATAGTCTAGTTTGCGAGTACAAAAATAACAATCCCCATAAGAGATCACTGCTAACAACTGCCTCAAGACTTATCATAGGCCCAAAAGGGAAGCATTAAAAAACCCCTTTAACATCACACCATCTTATACCATCCATATCACTAACTAAAATTCCTTTCAAATAGCCAAATGCTACTTGGAATTTCTCTCTCCACAAAAATGTTCTATCTTTTTTTGTCACAATTATCAACAGAGGTACAAATCGAGTGAAATAGAGTACAAATATACATTAATAGCCTTCCAAAATGAGAAAACTATGAACCTATGAGACATTCTTAGTTAATTCACAAGAAACAACACCCTTGACCCTTGATGGGTTCACTTATACACCCTATAGTGATATCCCATGCCTAGGGAAATGAATCCCTCATATCCAAAACATGCACTTGGACAACTTTCCAAAGAGCTAGTGGCATTGGAGGATTGAAATACATTCATGAAATTCTCATTATGCTACTCCACTAACATTGAGTAGATTAATATATAATCATGAATAATATGAAAAAATGATCTAGGACATTAGAGAATCTGGAGGCTATAATCCCCATGAACCCAGTTGGTGGGTTAGTAACATTGAACGACAAGACTATGAACTCGATGTTCCCTTAAATGCATCTAAAATATGTCTTCAAGATATCTCCCTATTTAACCCTTAACTTGTGATACCCAGACTACATAAAATTATTAGAAGACATCTAGTTAAAAAGATAATTTACCCTTATAAGGGGGTAATGATTCCTGACAATCACCTGATTTAGCCAATTGTGGTCTATGAAATACCGTAAAACACCATCCACCTTATTTTAGAACTACACTGGAGCACACCATGATGACACATTGGGCAGGACAGAGCCATTATTCATCATTTCATCAAATATATTTACATAGCTCCTACCACTAAAATGGTTCAATACGATAAGGATCCATCGAAATAAGACAAACACTAGATTGTAAGTCTATACATATCTCAACATCATGTCGAGGGGGAAGATTAAAAACCTCCTTAAGAAATAATCCAAGAATGCATTAAAATATATGGAAACTTTTACCATCTCAGTGTCCACTGATTCCACTAATAGCATTGCAGACATGCAATGGAGAGGCTCTATACACTGACTGCCCACCTGACAGCTCTGCTCACCAACGAAAATCATAGTCTAGTCATCCCTGTCCGAAAACAAAACACTACTCTATAAGTCATCGATAACAGTACAAATATAATATAAGTAGTCAATGCTTAGAATGATATCATATGGTTGCATCGATATTAATTAAATATCCCTATAGGATTGATGGGGTCCCATCACCAGTATACATCCTCATCACACATCATCTATATTGGTCTGACATCTGACTAGTGCACTCAACACCTGGGGAATGAGAATCCTCTCGATTCTTTATCCTATAGAATGTGCTACATTGGTTGAAACAAAGTAGTGAGAATAAACTGGATCAAATAAAGTACAATAATGGGTAATAAACACACTAATTTTACCTGAAACAATCAATGGCCTTGTCAAAACTACCTCCTCTACATTGTGCAACTGACCACACCTATATCTTCTTCCCATAGAAAACAAACGACACCATGGACATGCTCATGTGGAGGTCCCTAAGGAACACCATGAGGTCAGCCACTACCCACTCCATCTCCCCTCCTTGGAGTGTGATCCTACTATCCATACTGTTGAAAAAACCTAGCTAGAAACTACTCTCAAGGCTAGCACGGAACTTGTCAACCTCTTCCATAATAAGATCGAATGGCATCTGGAAACTAGTTATAAAGATGCATACAAACTATATAGATGAAACAAATCCTCCAAAAACCCACAAAAAAAGGCACGAGGAGATAATGGTCAATCAGAAACTACTGTGGTCGATTCCCCAACTATTGAAACCTAGAAGGCCCTATAGCCTGATACCTACTACTTCTAGAAGTTTTCCAATTTAAAAAACTATTTTTACTCCTGTATCATTGTATAACTCTTCGTGATTTCATCTACTCAATCAGTTCCTCCTTCTTATGAACCTCTATGTACGTCGACAATATAAAGTGTGTAACCACGTACTTGATATAAAGGTCAAGTGACTTTAATAAGAGTCTATCTTGAGAATCCTCATTCGAAAATAGATCTACGGCGAAGATATAGAGATCATATAAATTAATACCCATATCTCATACTAAGATACTCTTCTATAATAGGGAAAGTATCTTTTGCCTCTTTTGAGCCTTCATGGTAGAGAAAACGAATTATACTCTGAATTACTTCTCAAAATCAACCAACAGAATGTAATTCTCCTTCATCTCCCGTAGGTACAACATCCAGTACTAATGCATAGCTCCCAACATCTAACTATCTACTAACGAAACCTAGTACTTCATCAATGATGGGATCAAATAGATGGTGATATCAAGATCCATGAGTCGTGTCCCTATCATTATGTATGAAACTCTTCCCTCAAACATTCCCTAGGAATACCGCTAGAAATCACATAATTTTTTATGCCACATGTCATCCTCCTATACTGGATGAACCATACACTAGTCATGTAGATCAAATTACTGGATATCTACTCTCATGCCACACATAGTGGATGATTTGGTTCCATAGCTAAAAAAGGTAAACAAGAAATTCCTTTTCTTGTGTACTGTGGAATTTTATTTATGATTCATTTTAAAATAATTAATAATTTTGTAATCCAGTACAAATTCAAATAACATCTTAATTCAGATTAGAACACAATTCATTATAATGGATGAACATTTATTAGGGTCTCTACCATGCAAATGGTGTTTCTTCACTTGGTCATTTAGTTGGTTTAGAGTTCTTGCATCAGATCATATGAGCCCTAAAATCATTTTTTCTGGTCGATATTCTCAGTCCAATGTCACACAAAAAGATCACCTGACACAATTTCCCTACAAAATCATGAAATAATCCTTGTTCCTAACCCAAAAAACCATCCTACCTATAATATGATTCTTTCACGACCCCTCCCTCTAAATATTCCTCTAAATGACTTGTAATGAAGAGAGGGAGATAATGACATCTAAATCCAACCACCAGTAGTCCCTAGGGTGGAGACCAGCCACAAGGGTGTACAATCTCACATAAATGGGAGGCATTTATCATGTTAAGAAAAACATATTAGGATATAAGATGGTCCATCCCAAACAACTCCATGATATATATTTAAAAGAAGTCCATAACCCAACCCATAGTCATGTTAAGAATAAAACATTTACAAATATAATAAACCCTCCAAAGTAAAAAACCAAAAAACAAGGATAAGAAGTGACACTACATCTTTCAACGTATGATATAAAAATTCCCAACATTGACCACATAGTCTTCCTAGAAACCTGAACAAAATTTATTATTTTTATTGAGAGTATACAAGTATACATAGTTGAAAAAACCAAATATTCTCATGCACAAGTGTACAAATCATACTAATTCACATGTGAGAAAACAATAGAAACCTATAACACCTAAAAAGGAATACTATATACCCCAAACTCATCAAGTAACACACACTAAATAATGAATTTCATGTAATATTATATAATTCACATTGATATTAGGGTACCCTGCACTGTTTTCTCCAGGATTATCCACTCTCACACCCAAACAGAAAACGTCAAGGTGCTCCCACATCTTCCAAAAGAATCATGTCATAACCCACGCACACACACATTGGCCTCACATAAAGTCATGTCACCAGTGAAAACAAAGTTCATCACATTTCTCCCACACACACATATGCCAAATAATAGAACCCACCTGTAAACACCTGGGACTCACAACCACATCCAATTTCGCATGTAAACACTTGGTCTATGTACCATGTCACATAATGAAAACATCTAGGAATTAGAATACATATCATCTTAAAGATACTTTGGAAAACAAAAATCCTCATTAAACACTTAGACCCATAGACCACAACATTACTGAAGAATCATGGGCTATCACCACCTAGAAGAGGGTTTAGGGAAGAGCGGATGGAAAACTATCCATCAACCTATATAGATGTTTGGAAATACAACCTCGCCCATGATGATGGGTGTATTCAGTATATATTTCTAAACTATGGTGGGGTGTATATAGAAGTCACAATGGAATATATATATATATATATATATGATATAGAAAACACAATCCCGACCTATATGGTTTTACCCAAAACCAACTCAAAAAATCCCCCTTGCTGATACATCTTAATTCACAACCAAACCACATGTCACAAATCAATTGATACCCTCAGCTATTTCCATTTCATTATTAATCAATTAATCTATTCTATTTCTATCCTTGAAACTAAAAAACACAACAAATAACAATCCATAGAGTAAAATTCACACCAAGGAACAAGAACCATTGTTTATTAACCAACTACACAATTTTTCTAAATATAACACTCATTCATGTCATAAATAAACTGATACTGGAGCAAAGAGTGAAGCTTTATGCATCCTACTAATAGATAAAATCTAGGTGAATTACTCATACCAACCACTTCCATCATTATTCATTGATATCATGGTGCCCCAACTGTCCTCTCATTAGAATGAACCCCCAACATACAGGCACAACCAGCGAGACATCACATCATAACCATTATCGATAACCCCACAATATATCCCTACCACACCCTTCATCACATAACCACACATCCAGATGACTACCCCTTTCGATTACACTTCCATATACTTTTCCCTAAATCTTGAAACCCACTGCAAGCCATGAATCAAAATCATAAAAAAAACTTATTTAGCTTTCACAATGTAGACATTGTTCAATTCCAATTTATAAATTAACGGTGTTATCATAGAAACCAAAGATCCAATGGCATCCTTTTATTTTAGAATAATATACCTGATTAACAAATTTCATGTATTTTTTTAATGAGTAGAAAAAACATGAGTTCATAAACATTATGTGTTCATCCAATAATGATCAATGACCACAAATTTCATTAGGAATATAGCCCACTAAAATCACAACATCAAATCATAATAATTCAAAATATAAATCACTTTTCTCAGCCTCACATCTTGATGTTAAAACGATTCAATTGTATTTATTTATTTGGTATTATTTTAACATCACAGGAGAGAAAGCGATGAACCCACCTTGTATGATACACAAATAAAAGAGAGATGAAGGAATCCCTAACTCAAAGATGAAGAGATCAACCATTATTTGTTGCACAAACCAGGGGGTGTACCTGAAGAAACAATCTATATATAAAACAGGAACCAAAGGATACTGTATGAACTCCTCAAGGAAGAAATTTTTCATGGACGTTTTGTACGAAGTGGAAAAGGAAATGTAAAGGTAATATAAGATCTCAAGTTTAGAAAGTCAAGATTCATAGTCAATGGGAGAAATGGTTTTTAATTCCATTAATATCAAAACTTGACCAAGATCAGGTACTTTGGATATAAAAGGAAGGTTTAGATTTTTATATGATATATACAATTACAAAGGGATACAAAAACCATTAAATATATAATTAAACACATTTAATGCAAAGGAAATGTTAATGGATAAAAAATGGTAAAACTGGAGAAAACTAGAATTTTTAAAAGGTTTTGTAGAATGATTCACCTATGGATAAGTCGCCAGTGTGGGCTATCGATGGATGCATTGTCATCACAAGTCACCATTGAAAATAACCACTGGTGACCTACCGGTGTGAGTTAGTATTGTGACTCACTGTAATAATCTATCATCACAACTCACTATTGATGACCTAAAGATGTGAGTAACCATTTGGAGTAACCTTCATGACTCACCATTTTGACCTATCATTACCACAACCATTTAAAAAACTAGATATCTTGAAATACATTGGATTATGTCAACTTGACCTCCTAGAAAAACTCAAACACCATATTTTCACAAATTAATTAAACATAGAGGTCCAAGACCTTACACATTCCAAATCATAATGTACCTATATTATAATTCAATTATTACTCAAACATCATTTTTCTAGGTGATTTCCCCTATGTGTATCTATTGCATAATTACATCCACATTCTAGCATACAAAAAATAGATGAAATTTCATAGAGAATAAAACATATCCACCAAAAAGTAATGATTTGTTCTAAAATACTCTAACTTATTCCACTAAATTATCCATAGTGTTTTTAATAAATTTATCTTATTATAATCCCTAAATATTCATGATTATATCAACTATCATATAAGGTTTTTTGTACAATTAAAATTATGATGAACCATAACTTATCATCTCTAAAATTATCCTCAACTAGAATCATAACCGATGATGACTTCTAATAACATATCTAATACCAAAAATGATTACAGGGAAATTATAATATCAATTACATGAATTTAAATAAATTAATTCATTATAATACATTCAAATGAATTTTAATTGTCATGTCATTAAGAAATAGAAAAAAATATCAATTAAAACACATTTATTTTAAAACTAATATGAAATTTTCAACTATATAATAAAATAATTAATCCATATAAAATCTTCAATATCTCCTAAAAATTCACCATATAATATATTCTTCTAGTCACATATTATATATTACTGTACTTTATAACACGGGAAAATTAAAACATATGGAAGGGGTTGGATCAAATGACTGTTAATGTTTAACTTAATTGATAAAAAACATAGGTCATAATTGATAGTAATATGATAACATGGGTATCATCACGATAAAAAAGTAATTTATACATAAAAAATCATAAATTATATATCATTGAATAAGTAATGGAATAATATTAATTAACATAATATCATAACGAAGAGTCATAAAAATTGAATATAACCTAACTTGAAAAGAAATGAAACATACATATGTTGAATGGACATAAGAATAAGAAAATTGTGTGAGAAAAATCATTATGGACACACTTATATACACAAACACAGACATAAAATTTAACAAAACTCATTATTCTCTTGACAATGTGAACATACTCATTTCTCCCATGCCTAACATTTTATTGATATCGAAAAATAAACTTATTAATTAGGGAGAAATAAAGAACTATACTTGTATGTTTTCCTTACATATGAGTTCAAAATAAAATCCCTCATCTTTATATCAAAAAAAATTAATAAAATGAAAATGTGTTTCATGTAATATATATAGATTTTAAAGAACTCTATTCTAAATAGTTTATATGATACCCAATGTTGACCCTAAACGAACCATAAAATATTATAATTTAAATATAAACACTAAAACCAATCTATTAAATTTGTGGGTATTAATAGTGTTAAATAATTTATGAAATATAAATAAAGCTTCTCATTAATAAAATTTAATTGATTAATTATTCTAAAATAAGCACCAAATATTTTTGTAAATCCATTTGATTAGAAAAAAGATATTTTTGAATCTTAAAGGGGTTTTATGTCTTTTTGAGAGATAATAATATAATAAAATTCCTAAAATTTTGATATTTTTTTTAAAATTAAATATATTACTTAAAATCAGTATACCCATGTTATGCTATGGTGAAATTTTAAACTTTTTCTAAATTTTATTCATTTTTAATTAATAGGAAAATGTGTTAATTTTTATTTGAAATATATATTTTATTTTCATGTATTTATAATGGGAAAATATTTTTATAGAATTAGTTTTAAAATTTCATTATGTTTTATTAAGAATATTAAAATTATTTCATTATTAATGAATTTTATAAATTAAATGTTTCTAAATATATTTTATACAGAAAAAATCAATGTTCTGAAACAACTATTTTCATCTCATTTTTCTAGTAAAATTTAAATTAAATAATTCAACAACTATTTTGGGAATCATAAATAATGAATAAAATATTTGGACTATAGGGGTCAAAATGTTATCAATAAGACAAATTTCTTATCACCATTGTGACTAGTAACCATTGTAGTTTTTTTACCATGTTAATGGGTAAATCTGGTAACAACGTTTAAAAATAAAATGTTATAGAGAGAACAAATAACCCTCACACATTACTTTATTTTATTGTATGAATATATATTGTACATTATAATCAATAAGTCTAGTATATGTCCTTTTTCTTCCTTTTGGATTTTATTTTGAAATTTATATTATTTTATATAAAGGAATGCTAAAAAATTTCATTCTCTTTGTCTTATTATCTATAGTTGTTTTATATATTATAAAATTAACGATATTTATTCATTAAAATTATTATTTAAACGATTTATTTTTTTCATGTAAACTTATTTATAATTTTTAAAATTAAATAATTACATCCAATTCTTATGTAACACTCATACTTTTCTTTTTAAAGATATAAGAAAATTAATAAAAGGACATAAAAACATTTCTAATATTATTTTTGATTGATTTTTAATGGTTCAGGATTTTTTTTATAGAAATGACATATTAGAGTGGTAATAATTAATTGTATTAAAAATAAATTATTAATTGTAGTTTTAAATGTCAATTTAAAGGTGTAGTTCCAAAATTAATATTAGTTAATGTTATTTTATAATAAATAATTTTTAATAAATTGATTTTAAAATCAAAAAATCTTCTGTTCCACAAAGTCAATTTAATATGACATAAAATATAAACTATGGAAAATTTATTATTCATTTTCCCATTTTTAGTATCATCTTTATCCCCTAATAATTAAAATCATTAATACTGCAGTAGTATCCAATTATGGTTAAAATGAGTTTATAAAATAAGGGTGATTTCATCACCTAAACATATATATTTTTATTATATGATAATATTAATTATAACAATATAATAATTTTAATCATATCAATTTTCAAACAATTTATTGTATCATTTAATTTATATTAATTTAATATTTAATAAATTCTATTGTTTACCCTCTACTATATTAGAAATGGAAAGCTCCTCTCCTATTTTCATCACAATTTTTTTTTCTGTTCAAGATATAAAAAATATATTCTTTTAATCCCTCACCACATTTTAGTTATTTTATTTTTTTAATAATAATAACATTAGAGTACACAAGGGGTAAATAAATGGTGGTTGTTCGAAGAAGGGGTATATTTCATGTCCGATAATTTTTTTTTTATTCATACACCTACTTCAAATATAATAAAAACATGATTATATAATATCATAAATATATTAAATATACTATAATGTAATAATGTTATTTTTAAAACCAATATCCAACTCCAACCCCAGTCATATGGTAGGGAAATTCATTATTTCTGTGTGTGATGGATTACTATCTCATAATCAAATGTTATTTTTTCTATAATATCCTCTTATGTAATGTAATAATAATTTATTTACTGTATATCTATTATATTAATGAAATATTTTCAATTCTTTCAAGATAATATATCATTTACCTTCTTACCTCTCAATTCACAAAATAATGATTACATCATTCATGTGTACTTGTGGACTATAACCTATACAATGCGATGTGAATCATTTTCCATGACCACATCATGAATAAAATACATATAATTACATTTTACAATATAAAATAGTATTTAGAATTAAATGATAAGTCATAATATATTAAATAATACTTACTTACTTTGGATAATGATCGTTGAGATATGGAAATGTTACCCATGCGTACATAGAGTCTTCCATCTCTATAATTATAGTGTATATCATTTTAAATAACCATCATTCAAGGATGGTTTCAAATTTTTGTTTCATCTACATAAATTATAATTAGTTTAAAATTATTATTCAATAATTTATTGAACAATTTCCCTTTCGAATAGTATCTAGACACCAAATATGTTTTGAAATTATAGAGAAAACATTCCAAAAGTACCTGATGTGCACATAACTTATTAAATAATTAACTATGAAATTAAAATTAATTAATTAATTATTAGTTATTAATATAATAAAACAATCCTAATCAATCAGATTATATATATATATATTTTAATAAACATGTGATAAATTACATATATAAATATTTTAAGACTACAGGTAAATGATTTCATCTTAATTTCCATTATTTGAGGAATATTTTAATGTTATAAACATAATTTTTTTATGAGGAGCATATACTAAGGCATTGAAATTTTATATAATGAGTCCTTAATAATTCATGGTACATTAATATTCAATCTAAATGTCATCATACAATTGTATTTTTCATGAATGTTACCTAGTGGCATGAGTTTCTTAACTCTATTTAATTTCATTTGTTATACAACTTATTCATTTATTATATTGTTCCATTTTTATTTTTGAAATGAATTTTTTATTTATGTTTGATTTCCACTTGTATTGTGTTTATTTAAATATATTAAACATAATCTCTCTATTTATTAATTCTTAATTCAATGATTTGTTTTTTGTATGGGCTATTCATCTGAAATTACCTTTCCATGGGATATACATTTATAATATTCACATAGATTATTTGATGAGTTGATTATACTTCTCATTGACATTTTATATCATTAATATGATTATATATATGATATTTAATGTTTCATTTGAAGTAATTATACGTTGAGATTATGATTATAATGATACCAATGTGGTAAAGGGTTTACATTATAATTTCTTTTCTGTCCAAGAGTGTTTATAATAAATTTTATTTTGGAAGAAATAAAACTATATTATATTATTAAACAATATATATTTTCACCTAATCTTGTGATGAATGTGTATTATGTGTTAAATTTTGATTTCATTCTTTATTAGTTTAATAAAAATATTTTGAATTGATAATGAACTCATATCGTCCATTATATCAAGAATCCTTTTGTTATATATCTATGTTTTCAAAAATGTATTCAATAATATTAATTTACAAAATTGGATGAATTATTAAATTTATTTTAATTGATATTTAACCATAATTGAAAAACTATTTTAATGTAAATTTCTTATCATTTTATATATCTCTCACTTTTGACTATATTGATAAAAATTCATTGAAATAAAGTTTCTTTTAGACATCATCGACATGCATGTAATTTACCAAAATTGTTAATATATATTTTTTAGAATCATTCATTATATATTTCTGAGGATTCATTCAAATATAATTATATTTATAAAATTTTATATTTCTTTAGTTTTTAAAAGTTATTTTCATATTTAATAAGGCCATTTTAATTAAAAATGTTTTTAATTTTGTTTTTAATGATTTTTTATTAACAAATAATAATGACCCTTGATGTAGCATATGATCCTATAAGAAAATATTTTAATGATATCATCTTTATTATTTCTGTGGATTAATAATTATGATTTCAAAGAGATTATCATGGATCATGTTTCTTTTCCTCGTGTTAATCCTATTTTGTAAGTAATAATAGTTATTACCATGAATATTATGTAGAAATGAATGATAAATAAACATTATTAAAGCTATTATTACTGGAAATTTTATATGATGATGGGTGGTTCAGTTATAAACAATGTATTTCTAGTTCCATTGTAATCCAAGAATAGGTTATAACATTATAAACAAATGATATGTGGGTCCTTAATTGCGATCAATTGGATTGAGTATGAAATTAGAACATAGAGTTGTTCCAATTCTATGGGTTATTGTATGTTTTGTATGATGATAATTATTCTAAATGTCATCACAAAAATTTCATGCTTTATTTGGGTTATATTTGTTTCCTTTAACGAATATTGGTATCACATAGATCATGATTATAGATTCATATAACTATTACCATTGATAAAACATTATTAAATGATTTAGTTTTTATGATCCATGTATTCATGGGAATAAGTTATTTTATTTATGTCCATAAAAATTAATGATTTTAACAATACCATATTCCTATAATATGGTTATTGTTTATATTGAATTATGAATGATTAATTTATCCATACTAAGCATTTGAGATCACCCTTATTATAATTCTCTTTCACTAGGTTATGAGGAATGATGATAAATGATTTCAATATAGAAATTTTATTTCATTTTAATAAGTTATTATGATATATTCAAGATACAACATGGAATTTGAAGAGATTGGTATAAAGGAAAAATACTATCTTTATGTTATGATTATTGTTTATGTAATATTTTTTCTGAAATCACTCAATATCTAAAAAAATGACCTCGGGTATATAATTTATCAAATATTTTATTTTTATGTATAATTACTTTATGGAATAAATTTGGTCACAATCATTATTATTAATAAAGAAAAGAAATGTTTATGTTTAGTACTAAATTTGGGTGTGTGGGTTTAAGGCTATTATAGTTAGTATGAGATAATTGATTAGATAGGTTTAGAGATTATGATATTTTAAAGACAGTTTGTTTTAAGATTTTTCTATATACTCATATATATATTTTTTTGTATATGTTTATTCATATGATCAATGCTCTATAGAACAAGTTTATGATTTAATTGATTGAATCATAAGAGGACTAATGATATTTTTGGAGCCATATTATTTGGTTGATGTATATGTAACCCTCTGTTTTAACATGATGTTTTATTTGAGGTGTCAAGGTTGAATTATATTTTGGAATAATATATGATCGTAATATGTATTTATGGTGATTCATTTTTAAATGTAAATTATTTAAATATTTATGATATTATATGATTAGGGAATATACATTTTTGGTACCTGACATTACGAGTTTTTAATGTTAATTAAAGATAATTTAAAAAGTTATGATGGTTGAATATTTGATCAAACCCATCTAATTTATTGGTTTCTATTTTTTTGATAATATTATTATGGATATAATTAATATTTATTTATGGAATGATTAACTTGGAATAATGGTTATTACTATTGAGTTTTTTATATTAATATATTATTACTTCATTTGAAGGATTATACATATTGGGAACTATCTCAGCATATTATAATCATTTTAGTTTTAGTTAATATGTAATTAACTAAGGATTAAATTTTTACTATTTTATATAATTACTTGATTAATTGGAATATGATTTTATTTTTTTGTGAATGAAAAAATCATCATTAATACTCATTATATATGAAAAAAATATGATTCTGCTGGAAATTTATTAAAGGATAAAAATATAATCATAATGTAAGTATATTTACATTTTTTTTATTATTGATATTTAAATAATCCCAAAATTTATGTAAAATATATACGAAACAATTATGTTATCCTATTACTTATATTTAAGATGAATAAATTATCACCTATCCTGTAGTATATTTAGGATTTCATGGTTGTTAACATTACCGTAACCATGTTCCATAAAAATTTATATAATTCCTTCACCATTAATTTTCTCTTCTAATGTTCATATTGTAACTTACCAATAATTATCTCCAATTATGAAACCAAGTATTAGGTTATCTCAGATGACACTATTATTTCTATTTCCATCTTTTTTAGGAATATGTTTTGTTAACAATTTTTTTGATGAGGGTATCCAGAAATAAAAGTTTATATCTCAAATCACTGATTATCAAGAAGATGGAGAAAATTTGAGTAAATAATTTATTATGTGGGACTGGAATGTAATATTATTATATTTTAAAAAATAATATATACTATATGATACACGGCATGCAATGCCTTGCATAAACAACCATAACATTTTATTATTTAAAAATGGTCGTTATAAAATAGCCATATAATTGGAATTTATGGAAACTTATTAATACTAAATTAAATATATTTAGGTTATAATCCTTAAAACAATATTTATTAATAAAATGAAAATTGGAACATATGTTTTAGAAAAATTCATTTTGGTATGTAAAGATATATTACATTCAGTTTTATTGCTTTTATTGAGATAATGGTATAATTAATCTATATATATTTTACAAATTTTATTATATAAAATAAATATAATTTTATAAAAAAATTAAAAAAAGTAACCTAATGTGAAATTATGTATATTATCTAGAATGCTTGATATGTCAACATATTCAAAAAAAATTAACTTTTTTGAATACAATAATTTCATTTTAAATATTAATAATGTAAATAAGTATTTTTTTTATTAGTTTTATAAAGTTATTATATTAATTTAATATACAATAATAAAATTATATTCTTTTTAATTAATTGTATTCTATATTTTTTATAAAAACATTGTTATACTATAGAAGTTAATTTCATTAAAAAAATGTTCTTCGCCGCATTTTTCTGGTATAATTTAAAATTAAAATTTTACATTTTTCTGAATCATGTAAATAAATAGAATATTTTTAATCATGAGGTGTAATTTTTATAAATAGTTCCTTTTTATTTTTTGTCATTAGGAATAATAACCTTATTAACATTTGATACCGAAAAAATGGAAAATAAGATAATTTAATTTAAAAATATAATGATTAGAACTAAAATAATGGTCATATTACATTCATTAATTTAATTTCAATATTATATATCATTCATAATAATCTAAGATCCAAATTTATGTCATTTTGTTTCAATTATTCTAGTATTTTGAAAATTATATTATTTTATACAAAGAAAAGAAAAAAATATTTTTATCATTGATTTATTAACTCTATAATTAAGAAATAGGAATCAAAATAGGATATGGTCTGTTTAAAATATCCTTTTTAAATATTCCTTTTTTTCATCATTGTAATATATTAAACATTTTTTGAAATGAAATTTTATATTAAATTTTTATCCAACACTGACATAATTATTGTGAATGTAATAATAAAATCAATAATAAGATTTAAAAATCATTAAAAATAACATTATTTGGGTGAATTTTTCAATGTTTATATTTTATATAAATGGAAAATTAAAGATGTGTCAACTCAATATATTTTAATTTAATTTTTTATGCAGTTTTTATTGTCAAATAAAATCAATAGTTGAATAGTTAATATTAATGTTATTTAATGAAAAATAATATTTCTTAAATGATTTATTATTTTAAAAAATCCCCTTTTATGACTATATATTAGAATATGATTGAAAATATCATCCATTCTCCATTAATGGTGAAATTATAATTTTATAGTTTACTTCTCTTTTGCTATAGTGTAAAATACGCAATAATGCGGTAATTTTCACAGAGGTTTAAAACAAGTTAAAAAAATTCCATCGTTAAATAAATTAATATAAAATTGTAAAATTATTATTTTATGAGATTATATAGACTTAATAAAATCTCATATTGGGATACTAAAAATTTTAAGCCATTTTAATTCGATAAATAAGTTTCAATTACTTATTATATTATGAAATTCCATAAGTGACCCTCCCAAATCATATAATTGGGAACATCCTCAATTATTTAATTCACAAATAAAAAAACTGGAATAGAAAATGACAACCCAAATAAATTTATATTATTCCTCCCCACATTTTATATGTCTTATATTGGGTACAATTCCATCCATCTATGGATTAAGGTGTAATGAAAATGATATTTTTTAAAGAAGAGGTATAGTTCTTAACCAAGCATGTTTGTTTTAATTTTTTGATAAATAATTAAAATATTCTTAAAACATGATAAGATAATAACAAAATTATGTTAAATAAAATGTTACTTTATTATTACAGTTTCATAACCTATCTATGTCTTCGAACTCCATCAAATTGGAAAGGAATTCAACATTCGTGTGTACAACGAACTACTACCTCATGAAATGATGTAATTTTTTCCCATCACCTCCTCTTATTACAGGTACTAATAATGTATTATATATATATATCAGTGTATATTATATTTATAAAATATATATAACTCTAAAAAGATAAAATATCATTTACATTCACACTGTTCCATAGAATAGAAAATTATATAGTTATTCTTGTGTACTTTTGAACTACCACCTTTAAAATGAGATGTTAATCATTTTTCATCACCATATCCCATTTATAATACGTATATGATTATTTTAAAAATAATATGGTAGTTTTTATTTAATTTAAAATATGGATATATTAATCAATATATACTATCATACAATAATTATCGTTGAAAAATACAAATTTTCCTCATTAATATGTATGTCATACCATCTCCATGATTATACCAGGGTTCATCATTCATAAAAATATATCATGGTTTATGATAAAATTATAATTTATTTTTCATAATTATAATTATTTCATGAATATTATTCTAGAAATGATAGGAAATTGACCCCTTTGATGATGTTAAACTTCCCAATCTTGTTTTAACATTATAGATGTAATGTCCTCATCATATAGAACTTGAAAATAACTGATTATGTTATAAAATAATTCATAAAAATTAATTGTTTTCAAAAAGGTTACCAAACCAATTAAATTTTCATAAGGAATAAAAAAGTTTATTTAATTTTATTATATATGTTTAAAAGATATGAATTAAAACTACATACTATAGGTTAGGGATATCATATAAACATTCTATTAATGGATCTGTACAATAATATAATTCACATTTTTTATTTCATGTGGTGAATCTACATCGAAATTTACATTTTATATATTTAATAATTAATAAGTTAAGGTATTTTTTGTTGTAATTCGAATTATTTCATCCAAGGGGATTTAACATAATACATACCATGTAGAAGGTGTTTCTTAACTCAGTTTCTTTCCATTAAGTTTTATCTCATATTTTTTTATTATATTATTCCAAGATTATAGATGAAATGAACACTAGGTGATTTATTTTTTATTGATACATGTATTATTATAACATCCTTCCACCCCTCCTCGTTGGCCTATGTTGAAGAAGAGATACATGGCCTTATGAAATATCCCAAAGGTTACAATGGATGGAAATAAATGTGGATAGAATCGTGAATGGTTTGGGATGATTTTACCTTAGATATGAAAAAAACCAAGCAAACAAGCCTCTACAAAAAAAATATTCGTGTAGAAAATTTATCACAATTCAACAAAAGATCAATGACAACAATAAAAACCTTACCAAAAACAGCTCAGTGAAATGAGAAGTAGAGTAAAACAAAAAATATCAAGATAAAAAAATTTAACTCCATAGCTCCCGACCAAGGTCCAAGATCCACCACCATGAGACTAGCCAATCATCACAATGGACCCCCAAATAAATGAGTTTATTTTGTTTGACCTATGTCTCAGAATACCTCATCCGAAAAAGAATCCATGTTCCAAAGTAAGGTGTGAGTAATACTGGTCATTATGTCTTCCATAAATTACTTCTATACTCATTCTACTTATATAGAATATGTTATAACAATTATAAAAAATAATTTATATAAAACAATTAACAATGAAAAAAATCAATAATAAAAACACACCCTTAAAAAAATATTTTACCCAGTCCACACATTATCAAGGAAAGAAACTAAACAGGTCATCAATCATTTTACCATTAAAAATTATCATACCCCATTCTATTATTGCATGGACGCACACATATTTTATCTGTACACACAATTTGAATGCATAAGATTAGTGTTACGATATACGATGTAACATCATATCCAAACCTATCCCATTATTATTATTGTATTTCACACCACATATAAATACATTGATGGTGGTACATCTATTCCACTATCCATCTAACCATGATCATGCTTAATCACTTTATCCACAACTATCAAATCAACACTTACCACCCACATATCAACCAATATTTTTTAGAACCCATTTCTAACACACATTCCAAAACCATTTCAATAAAATGTAATATTATTTGAAAATTTCGTTATGTTATTAAAAATCCATATATATAAAACAATTTATTTTTATCAATTTTTTTTCATATACTCTTTTCCATAAATCCCACCATGAAAATGATTTAAAAATAACCATTTTTTAAATCCAATAACAAATCAAATTACATGAGAATATCATATTATTCTAAATCCATAAATCAACAATAAAGGTATTTCATACCTGTTTCACACATCTATTCCAAAACAAATTAAAATAAACCCAATTAACATTAAAATAATCCTTTTAGTTCTATTAATATAATTTGAGATTGAAGACACCTACCTCAAGGGTTTCATATAAATTACCAACACTACAAAAAAACTCCCCAATATAGGTTAAAACTCATTAAAACCACCTTAGTTCCCTTTCACTAAATTAATAAGTATAAAACTCACAATTATTGGCAAAAACCCCAATATTTATCTGAAACAGATCTATATCTAAGAATCCTAGAGAGTGGGAGAATTATATCTAAGTAAAACAACAAAACTACCAAGAGAGTAGACATACTAAGCGATATACAATTTTAAAATACCAAGAAGACCCTTCAAATCACTTACAAAATAAGTGGAAGAGGTTCCTAAACCGTGGATAAGAAGAAAAAATGCCTAAAGTTAGAAATGGTATTCAAATGTGGTATTTAGGGTTAAATATTTCTTTCTCCTGTTTAAATGTATCCCACTGAATCTGAACATGTTTGAACAAAACCCACACTATAAAGATTCTCATTCAAAAAATGAATTTATATTTACTATCCATAATCTTCACTGGAATGTACATAAAATAAGCTTCTGAATTTTTTTCAACATGATCACATCAGATCTCATAATCATGATCCATATAATAATTCTTTATCTGAGATACATGAAATACATTGTTCACCAGACATAATCATGGAAGAGAATCCATTAGATAATCCACCTCTAAAAACCACACATTTATCAATAAGTCCAAATATATATCGTAGATTTCTTTCCCTTCATCCCAAAATGATGATGTCTTAACCATAGATAGATTACCAAGAATCATGATCACCCCCCTTGAATGGCCATGACAGTCGATGATGGTTTGTATATGATCTTTGATTTATATGTTCCATCTATATTCATTTAATGATCTACATAATCATATACATAGTCTGTTGGAAATGTCTTGGTCCAACCGTCGATGTCGTACACACCTCCACATTACAAATTGAATAATGGCACATATTCCACACAATGCTTCAAATAGAGGTATATGTATTGACACTTGTTAACTATTATTGTATAAAAATTTAAATAATGGTAATGGATCCTATCATGAGCCCCAAAAATCCATCAAACAAGCACCCAACATGTCATTCAACAATTGTATCGTAATCTCATATTTCCCATCCATATAAGGATGACACTCCATATTGATTGTAAAATGATTTCCAAGGGATTGTAGTAAGGATTTACCAAAACTAGACGTTAACCTTTGAACTATTTCTAATAAAATTGAAAATATAACACCATTCCTATTTACCACCACACACATATATATTTTTGATTGTTTCTCCACCATATGAGGTTCATA
This sequence comes from Viscum album, assembly GCA_963277665.1. Lineage (NCBI taxonomy): Eukaryota > Viridiplantae > Streptophyta > Magnoliopsida > Santalales > Viscaceae > Viscum > Viscum album. Next base: position 153,542,122 of record OY728159.1, read on the forward strand.
AATAGGGATTATATGAGTGGACATTGTGAGAGGATCCATAATCACCCATTAAGCATCGTGTGTCCGAACTATTCTTGGGAACCATGTAAAATATTTGTAGCTATTTTCTACCATTTCCACAAAGGGCAAGGAAGATTAGAGGGTTAGGCTATTCTTCCCCCCCCCCCCCCCCAATTTATAAATAAAGAGACAACAGACAAGGGAGGGGAGGGATCAAAATACCCACACCCAAAAACCCTTTACAACCCCAACCGAAAGACCCAAAAAAAGAAAAATAAAAAAAACATAGAAAGAAAGAAAAACAGATTAGTTGACATCACCACCAATGTCCGAAATCGAAACCACACCATAAGGATCACCATTATCACAATATCCAGAGGCAGTATCATCAATGAAAGAGTCTGATTCATCCCATCCTGACTCATAATCCTCATTGATGTTGAGGTGCGTCAGAAACTTCTCCCTCTATTTATTTTGTTCCAAGGACAATGGTTGCTATCAATTATTAACCTTGAATTTCAGATTAACCACCTTTGAAGAAGCCCGAGTAACCATGGGTTGGGGGAGAATGGAGTAGTCCCGCCTCTGCCTCCTCTCTGAGGAGATCGAGGCGGGACCATCATCTATCCCATTGACCTGCTTGATCTCAAAAGAGCGCACCTCCGCTTCCATTCCATGCACTTGATCTGGGATAGAGGAAGCTTCCTGATTAAGGGAGCACTCACCAAAAGCTTAATCCTGAGGCAAGATTATAGCCACTAAGGAAGGTATTTCTGAAATCCCTTAGACAACAACCAAAGGCCATTACCCATCCCCCCCAGGACGGACCGTCCCCTCATCATCATGCCTGGCCAAGTAGTTAGGCTTATCAACTAGCTGCAAAATACCCTCCTCCCATGGAACTGCCTCCTACACAGTGGAACCCCTATGTACAGGGGCGTCCACCATCCCATGTCCCTTACCCTTCCCACACCTCGCTCCTGATTCAGGTGCGCCCTCTTGAGAAGCTTCCCCCTCCATGTTATCCACTACCCCTGAACATTCACCTCCTCCAGCGTACTCTCTGGAACCTTCACCTACACGTCCCCCTGCTCGGACACATGGCATGGATGAATTCTAGCCACCCTCTCCATCCCCACCACATACACATTCGAAACCAGTCCTGTGGACCAGCAAACTGCTACACCTTTAGAGCCATCCTCCCCAACCGCCCCCTTGCTGCTACCTCCCCTTCTGCCACTTCCTATCCAGAAAGCTCAACATTGTCACTGGACACATTTCCAAGTAGGAGGAAATGCACATCAAAGCCCATGAACACCTTCTCATTTCCAACAGGAGGTGCCCCCACCTGCACCTCCTTTCCCATAATCTCACAAGCAGCTTCCTGAATCCCAAGGCAGGTATTCTTCCCTTCTTGATAAACAAAGCCACCAGTAGGTTCCTCTTCATTACCAACAGAAGGCACCACCACCTGCAGGCCCTTGCCCATATCATCAAAAACATCTCCTCGGGGGCCAGTGTAGATATTTTTCTCATCTTGCCCATCAAAATCACCAGCCAAATTTACATGGATAGTGTGATGGTCTTGAATCAGCTCCTCCGAATCCAAGACATCAAACATATTGCACAAGGGGACACCCTCAACTTCCTTATTCGCTAACAAAGGTTCACCAGAGGCCCCATCCACCTCCAGTCCCCTAGGAGATGATCCAGGAAACACCATGACTCCTTCTGCAGGTTTCACCACTCCCAAACATTTCACTATTCTAAGATCATTTTTCAACCTGTCAAAGACATCAAAAATCCTTGGGTTGGAGTGGGGCTACGGACCGGCCTTCATCAGAACATCCCCGACCACAAAAAATTCATGCTCTGCTGGCAGAGGCTGAACAACTATTCCAGTGGGAAGGACCTCATTTTTCACTCCAGATTCCACCCCCCCCCCCAGGACGCACAATTTCTATAAAACCATCATATGGATCAAACTTGAAAAAGGAAGCAGTCCTACAAGAAGAGGCATAGTGGCCCAGCCATTGACAGGACAAGCAGAACGAAACCCAGGATTCAAAACATACATCCTGATGCCACCTTATCTCACTTTCAATCTTAACACAGAAAGTATTAATCGGAGAAATGGACACATACACCTCAACACAAATCCTCAGTGCAGTCGGGTGATAAACAGCACTTGTCTGAGCATCCATAAAAATAAATCGACCAATGAGGTTACTAATGATACGGAGGATGGCTGTATTTTGGAAAGGCATGCCAAGACCAGGAAGGGTAATCCACAAAGACACACTTTGGGGATCACGATGCAAGTGAAAATTAAAATTACAGTGGAATAAATAAAAAATAAGGCCATCAAAAGCTCAAGGAGAAAACCCCAGGCAGAGACAAGATCATCTTCATTCCTAAAGCGAATCAAAAAGAGATGATCATCTAGAAAGCCTACAACCACCTGATCTCGGAGATTCCAAGATCATCTCATTCATCGCATTATTACCGCATTTCAGCTATGAACGACATCAACTAACTATGATCGGAAGATTCATTTCTCACATGAACATATAACTTTATGCCTAATGCATCTACCACAGAATTGACTTTACCCAGTGTGTATATTAGCTCAAAGTCAATCATTTATAGATAATCAATACATTTCATTTTCTCAATATTGGATCTCTTTATGATAAAATATTCATCAAACTGTTATAATGGATAAACACTTAAAATTAGTCACTGAAGATATAATGACGCCGTGTTTTTAATGAATTCCCCCCAACAGCTAACTCAAAATCATGTCTTGGAATCTTATTATAATGAAACCACAAATACAATGATCTATATGAAATAATGTGGCACCCTATAATGAGAACAGTCGCCAAATAGTATCATGAGATATCACAACACCCCATGTACCCTTTTCCTAGTCCCAGAAAAACAAAGACCGATGTTGATATAAGATGACCCTTAAGATCTTAAAAAGTCTTATGAGATTCTTTAGTCTATTGAAACTGGTCAATATTATTATACAAAAATTTCATCATTGAATCTAATCATGTTATGTCATGAATGAAAATCCTATAATTCCCTTCTAGTTTATGGAAGCTCCATATTTAAAAACTATTATTTGGTGATTTCCATGAAATGCATGCCTCTTTCTTAACTAGATCCATTGATACACCCATTAAGAAAATAACAAGGCCAAGAAAGAATAACTCTTGTATCCAAAAATAATAGTTTTATTAATTATCATACTACTCATGGTCTTTCCAGATTCCCAACACTATATCCCAATGTTATTCATGATAAACCCTTGTTTAGGAAGACACTAGAATATCATCAATAAAAACCACCAATAAATAATCTAGATATTCTTGAAATATTAAATTAATCATTTATAAGATGACCTCTGGTGTATTTTTAAAAATAAATTTGATAATCTTATAATTATAATGGTCATATATACTTATGAAATTTATTTTTGAAATATCCACCTACAGCACTTGCAACTAATGATATCTTAATTTCCAGTAAATTTTGGAGAACCACTGAGCCCCATTTAATTGATTTAATAGACCATCAATGTGTTGGAGTGGATATAGATTCATTATCGAAACTTGGTTAAGAATATGATAACCCACACAGAACCATATTGTTATATCTCCCATTTTAACAAATAAAACTGAGGCTACCCATGTAGATATTATAGGTGGGATGCACCCATTTTTTATAGATATTCCAATTGAAATTAAAATCTATCAATTCTAATGGATTGTTCTTTTATGATGGATGTGAGAAAGTAATATTCCTTATGAGTATATCAATCATAAAAAAAACTTCAATTATGGGTGTAAAACAAGTGAAATCATCATTAATGGAATCTAAAAATAGATCATCAATAGCTAGAAAAATATTTCTCCAAATTTAGTCCATAAATTCCAAAACAAATTCACCAATTTATATGATATTATCTCATCTTCATGTTGTAAGGATTCATTTGAACCCAAATTTTCATTCATATCCCTTATAAATATTTTCATGACACCATTCTTATCGAGAAATAGTACATTGACAAATAATAGTAAATATGGGCCATAAAAAATTACCAACTAATCCATACCCATTATTACATAACACCCTTCAATATTAGGCCCTGAGAAGTCACATATCAACTCAATCCCATCGAAAACTATATGGAAACATTACAGATAATTCCTCAATAGTCTCTTTTATCTAGAGGAGTATGATCTTTCAAAATAAAAGTCCTAATTTGTACATTATTGACAACAATTTTAAAAAATGAGAAGCATTGAAATATTGAGACACACCTATATCAAATAAAACATTCATATAGGTATAATTAAAAATAGTTATACCTCTCACCATTCATGGTCACATATGATCATCCTCCAAAACATTATCAGCTCCAATTAACTATTTAGTGGAAAAAATTTCATTTTATTACTGTAAATAACTACACCTAATAGGTAATCATGGTGTTCCTAGAATCTCTGTGGATATATTTCTTTTTTTGATGAATGGTATGATGATTATCTCATCTTGTGGAAGTATAAGACCACTGAGACACCTAAGATATTTCAAGAGCATGCCTAATCAAAACATTATGATAGTAACACAAAATATTCCCCAACTAATTTTACTTATGGCATGACTGTGGTGGTGGTATAAAATCTTTATCTTTGGGGGTTATTTAACCACACTAGAAACATCAAAGCTGAATCTGAGGCTTCATAGTAAGATTTACTGATCCTACCTGATGCCTGATTAAAAAATGCATGTCTTTAAATATGCACTATATGAAATATTAGTTGTGAAAAAGACTAAGTTCATGAAATTAGTCCCATTTTTTATCCTCATAGGGTTCTCCTATTTAATTCTTACAAAATATGTTTTTTAGTTCTAAACATGGGAGTACATAATTTTTTGTTAAACAATTCCATGAAATCCTCCCTTAAAATTACTCAGGCCACATTATCAAGGATGAGTAACTTCCACCACTAAAATTAAATATCATGAAACATGTATGTCACTAACTTGACATTAAAATCCATCAGAGAGCATATGAAATCAAAGATATAATTCATCCAATTCAACTAAGCCTTCAAATTTTCTAGTTCCAAATACCCATGAAAAATGGGTTGATTCAATATCAAAAACTAATCTTAATGATTCATATTCCTCAATTAATCTTCTAGGGTCCCTCTATTTTCATTTGAAAATCATTCAGTATATAATGAACCAACTACTAGTTCACCTAGGGATTTTGTGCAACAACATTTTTAGAAGCATTATTTGGGTGGTCTCTACAATGCCTACCTATTTCCATTTCCATAAACATATAATAACCACTAGAAGTATCACACTCTATTAATTGAGTGGTTAAAATTCGAATTTCTTTTAAATTGTATCAATCAAAATCATGTTTTAAAAAATAAAAAAATTTCATGTTCAATAATTTTTTGAAATATCCACTATGTTTTGAAAATACATCCCTTTCCAATATATCATAAACATTTCGTCATAGAAATTACACTTTTGAAAGTAATTTTCTTATTTTTTTCAAAAAGAAAAAAATCATATTGAAACATGAATCATTACTCCATGTGAGATATGTAATCATAGTATGATGTCCTTTTATACCAGACATTACATGTTATTATCACTGGATTACTCAAAGATTCACTAAGAATATATGTACCCAAATAACTAGTAAGATGATGTTTAACATAAAAAGGTTAGCTACATATTTTTCTTCAATAAATTTCAATTTCTAATAATCATACCACTTTATAGAATATAAATATAAGAAATAAAACCTGAATGAGTTCCATATCCAAGATTGAAAAGAAATTCCAAATGACCAAAGAAGATTTATTTCACATGTATGTCAGTGACTAAAAAAACTATTACTACTTGTAACATGTGACCCTTCCTCATTAGATTGAGTAGATAAAGACTTGATATTTGGCCTTAAGTTACCTCCCCAAGGTGCCAGTGGATGGAAATAAATGCTGATGGAATCATGAATTATGGGTGATTATTTTCCTTTTCAAATCAAACCATCCATGTAAACATGACATTACAAAAAACCCGATACATGTCGACAATGTATCACAATTCAAAAACATTCCATCAAAAACAATATATTCCATACATGTACCAAATTCTAGTAACAGGAAGAATAGTAAAACAAAAATATTTCAAGGAACAACAATATAACTACACATCTCGACAATGTGCTCCAAGCTCTACTACCACAATATCGTCAAAGCTTCACGAAAAACCACTGAAGAAATGACAAGATTTTCTTTTAGCTATTTCCTGGAATACCGAATCATCAATAAATAACATGTTACAAATTAGGGGGTGAGTAATACTACTCAGTAGTTCATCCCAAAATTACATCACTACTCACGGAACTGGTATAAAACCAATGAAATTTATATAAAACCCTTAACAGTGAAAAAATTACATCAATCCAAACACACCAATACTAAAAAACATTCCCAAACCACACATTTTCAATGAGTAAAACCAAAAAACATGTCAACCATTTTCCAATTTCACATTGGCATACCCCATAGTATATTTTCATAGAAACATTCATATTTCATCCATATACACAATTCCACGACACATGAACAGTGATACCATTGATGATGTATCTTCACATCCAAACCCAACCCATTTTTATTATAGTACATCACACCACATTCCAATCATTTTATGGTGGTACTTACCACTCACTATCCATCCCTCCATACTCATGAATAATCACATAATAGCATAACCATAAAATCAACATTTATTGATAACATATGAAGTAAAAATTTTCAAAACACATTTCTAACACACATGCCAATAAAATTTCAATAAAATCAATAATTTATTAAAAACACCGTTAAACCACTTCTATTCCAAATCCATTTCAATAAAAAAAAATTATTGAAAAAATATTCACCAAATACTTTCCATAAATCCCACCATGAAACCAATTTTAAAAATAACTTTTTAACATATAAAAACAACTAACAATGCATGAAAATTTCATATTTCATTAAAATCTATATATCAAGACTGATCAAATTTCATATTATCCTCTCACATTAGTTTCACAACCAATTTCATGAAAACTGAATAATTTTAAATTTATCGTTCTAGTTCTGTATGAGGAGTCTAGAGTGAGTCCACTTACATCAAGGGTTTTGATTTAGATGACCAAGAACAAAAAATTCTCACAAATCCAAAATGTAAGTAGATTTAATAAATAGGGAGATTAGAATATGTAGACCTATAGAAGGCCAGATAACTATAAAAAACTAAGACATACATTGGGAGATCCACCTTTTAACCACCATGAAAACTCTTTGAATCACATCCAAAATGAGTGGGAGAGGCTTCCATACCTTTTAGTAGAATAAATGAAGAGTGATGATCTAAATGGGGCTCAAATGGGGTTCATAGGATTAAAAACTCTAGTAATCTAAATTTTAAAAAATTATTTTCTAATCCATGAATGGTTTAACAACAAGGTAATACAAAATGTGAACTAACCAGGAGCTTAGGACTACTAGAAGAGGGGAATCACTTGGTTGTCCCACATAGTTATACAAACCATTCACCTACCAAGAATATTATCTCTATATCATGATTAACTATTTACCTAGGGAGTCCACGCGGTTTGGAAAACTGTGTGCCTTAACCATGTGCCAATTACCTTGCCTCTACCTCCAAATCAATGGTTTCCGAGAAGTGTCTCACAATTATGACTAACTATGTACCCATATGAAATACCCAAAACCTTCCCAAAAATAATAACAAATCTTATAAACCTTACCCCAAAACCATATGTAAAAAATCATTAAAATGATTTACATACCTCATATTAAGGGTGATAAAATTATTTTCTATTAATTTGGTTTACATAATTTTTCTATGGATTAATTATCATCTTAATGATATTATAATTTTAATGTTTAATAAAATAAAATTACATTTCATTGATACATATGTTATAGATATAGACATAACTTCTATTATGTGGTTCATATACATACCATTTTAAATGTCCTATTAGAAAATTCATTATTTTTATGATATATAATGTTTTTTGTAGTTATTTATCCTAGTTTGTGATTGAAAAGTTACCATAGGGACATTAGATTTGTGATATAATATCTGTACATTCAAAAAAAAATTGTGTTGAATGTCAATTTGGAGTCAATATTATTATATTATTATCATGATACCCATCTTTTTTATTTCCCCTCGTTATGAAATTATTTCACGTGTTTAATGTACATTTACTCCAATATTTTATGAATAAATATCAAAAAAATTGTTTTCAGGTGATTCCAATGTTGTATCATTATTTAGACCAGGATACATCCATATCCAAGTTTTGTAAAAAGTTTTCAATGAAATTACTCTCTAAATAGAAACGATTTACAATGATATTTTATAATATATTTAAACTTATTTTAAAAATGTTTTAAAATGATTTTTCAAATTGTTTTTTGAATTTGTCACTTTGGAATCTCCTAATAAAATTAATTCAAATAATGACCATTTTAAATGTTAAATAAATGAATGTATATTACCACCATAAAGATGAATTTTTATTAAGGTTAATTTATCTGTGTCCAAGGTAATTTTAAATGAAATTTAATTTTCAAAATTTTATAATTTTCTTATAAGAGATTTTCAAAATTTAATGGATTATCTACCCAAAAAATATTTTTATTGATCATTTTAACGATTTTTACATATATTAATGAAAACAACCCTTGATGTAACATATATTTGACATGAGAAATGTTTTAATGGAATCAAAATTGATCTTTCACGAGATAAATTTTGATTGTTTCAAATAAACATACATAAATCTCATTTTTTATCCATGGGGATATCATGTAATGGAAGGAATAATGGTCTTTTCTATGAATATTATGAAAAAACTACATATAAAAGAACTTTAATGATTATATGGTTTATATAAATTATTTTTTATTATGTTTTATTCAATTATAAACCTTGTAGGGATGGTTCCATTATAAATGATGGATGGATGGTTATTATTTAAACCAAGGATGGGGGGTCTATGATATCAATCCAATGCAATGGTTGTTTATGACAACTCTATGGTTGTTACAATTATAAGGGTTCTTGTATGGGTTCAATGATGTCAAATTACCAAGACACCATCATGTTTTATTTATTGTTTATATGGGTAATAAATGATTCATTTTTTATCATTGACATCACATGGCTCATTATTATTGATTATTACTAATATTTTCTATATTAATGAATTATGAATGGTTTAATTTTTTTATGATCCCTCTATTTTTCGGTACAAATTATATGATGTTATGATATTGATATATTATTAAATCCACATACCCAAATTCCCATAAAATGTTTTATAAGTATATTAATTTTTTAATGATTATGTTTTCCATTATTGGTCATTTTACCCCACACATATTATGTTTCATTTTCCCTATATTACATTGAATAATGATAAATTATTGGTGTCTAGAATGATATAATATGTGATAAATATTGAGGAATATAATTTTCACTTAATGAAAATATATAAACCTTGGTATAGTGGTAAAATAATCTCTTGATTTCTAGAGTGTTGTTTATGTAAGTGTATTTCCTATTTCGATAAAATTTAAAACCAGAAAATGTCTTTGGAAATATAAGTATAACGAACCTTCCATAAAAATTACATATTGATGAGTTATTTGATGTATTTCCCATTATTTAACATTGAGTATATTTTTAGGTTTAAATATTTAAAGAATTTTGAAATAACTATCACTTACCAAAACCATAAATATAAAAAGTATAAAATTCTAACAGTATCTATTTCATTCAAAAAAACATTTGAAAAAGATAATAAAGGTAAGAATACTCCAACCAATCTAAAAAAATAGTATTCACAATGAAAATGCATTATTAGAAAATGGATTCCTATTTATAGTGGATGGGTTGACAAAGAATATATATTAATAATATTTAAAAAAGATAATATACCATTTTAAAAACCATAAACCAATAATTATATTCTTATTAACATCTTGAAATATTTTTATTCATGTTTCTATTATCCTACAATATTTTTTTTCAGCATTGTTCAATTAGAAGGTTGAACTAACCCTACCATGAACCAACCATTATTAATGGATGATAATAGTTATGAATGTGGTTTCATTGAGGAAAAATATCATTATTATAATAAAATAATTATATTATTTTGATATTTTCTAGGTGGTGAATCATATTGTAAGTGGTTTTTCATAATAAATGAAATTAATAATGTTAAAAAAATTATGTTATTTGATGAAGGCGATAGTCTACAAAATACATGGTTAACGATTTCAACTCCCAAATAATGGCAGGGAATGAATTTTGATTAAAATTTTGTCTAAAATAAAAATAATAATATATTTTTCAAATTAAATATTTAATTACATCTTTATAGATTGGGAATATAAGAGAAAGTGAAAAATAGAGGATGTCGCTTCATGGAGGTGGTAGTCTGCCAAAAATCATGATTGGAATTGTATTGGTTTTCTAAAAAAGTAGAACATAATAAATAATTATTAAACCATTGATAACATAATGAATTACTATGATAATTATGTTAACATATTCATATTACTATTGATTTCTTATTTTTTATTCAAAATAATTGAAAAAGAATTTATAATTATTATGTAATACTAACACTGGGACCTTATAATTTCTCATGAATGTATCCTTGGAAATGAAGGGATTTGTTTCAAATATTGTAACTAAGGGATTTAATAAGTTCAAGGGACTTAAAAGAGATAAAAATTGGTTATGTGATTGAGTAAATTTATATATAATGTTTAAAAAACAAAAATAATTATAGATGATATTCCATTATAAAAGATGAAAACCTTATTATTTAGTGTTGTTATAGTAAACACATGCACTATATTTCTTTTAGACTGTTAAAAATAATTTCATATTTTATATGGGTGTTTAAATACCACTATATATCAAACCCTTGGATAATATAGACATTAAATATTTATAAATAATATTAGTATTTATAAAGGGTTATGATAATTTTTTTGACCTAATAGGTATGAGTGATGGAGTCGAACAATATGGTTATACTCTAAGAAAAACCTTTTTCAGATCATCCAATGTAAATAGAATAACTAGAATTTTATGTTAAACAATATTATATAGATATTAAATGACAGAAACATGATCGAAACTATTTATTGAATAATATCAATCATATAAGTATCATTGTCCAAACAATGTAAACTGAACCGCCCCATGATTAGACCACCAACAAACATGTTGACCTTAATGAGTATTATATTGTAATGAGCTGTTATGATTCTAGACACTAGTAGTATGAATATTATATTTTAATTTTTTATATGATAAATATTACATATATTGATTTTAATTGTTTCTTTATAGACATATTCATTTAATAAATTTAACAAAAACTGGATTTTGATATGAAGAAATAGGAATTGTATTTTTTTAATATATATTATTAAAATTCAAACTCACTTTTTTATATTATTTTGAATCATTAAATAATTTATTGTTTCATAAAAATATTTTTTATAATAAATACCATTTAATTATAAATGAAAAAACAATTTAATAAACTCCAACTTAATTTTCATAAGTTTTATATTGTTTTTAGTTTCATAGAAAGTAGTAATTTCTATTAAAATTTTATTTTAATTTAAAATCATAAATTAAAATATATGAAAAAAAATAAAAATATAATACTTTTCAAATAAGAACACTATAGCTTTCTGATGTAGTGTTTTTAAAAATTTAGGATATAGGTAATTTTTGGTGTAAAAATAAACTAATTTTTAAATATGTTGTTTGTATTATGAAATAATAGTATCCTAAATATCATGTTATAAATACTATAATATAAAACCATGACCCATAATATTTTACCCCTTAAAAATAATGTGTTTTTGAATTCATTTGAATAGTTTAATTACAGAATAGTTAATCCTTTAAAATAAAAAATATAACTCAATGTTTTAAAAAACATTTTTCATGAACATTACTCACTTAAACATGAATAAATATAGTGTTTTAAGTCTTTCAATTATCAAAGAAGGAAACTATTGAAAACCAATCTTATATAAAAAAATAAATGAACAAAACATGGTAAGATTGTTTTTTATTATTGTATAAAATTGATTCCAAAAACTATGTTTTCTATTAATTAATAACTCCTCAATATATATCTTTAAATACCCAACCAACCTATCTTTTAGCTTCAATTAAAACCAATTGGTCATGATCTTACAACCCCTATAAATATTTATATCCATTCTAATATGTGACAAAGAACTTAATAATTCCATACCACACATTTATAATCACTATCTCAATGTAAGGGATCTCAGTCACTCTATTTATATCAATACAAGATCCTTCTTTGTATTTAGCCTTTTAAATATATTTTTTATAGGTTTTCATTTGTTTATAAATATCCATTTATTATCCAATTTTTGTTTAATACATGGGATATTATTTATCCCCTCCCATTATATCCTTTAAATAAAATGTTTTTATGCGAAAAGGTAATATTTTCCTCCCCCTCTTTATTTATGACCATTCTTGATATTAAGACTTTTGAATTCTATTTTTTCATAATGAAATATTTTATTTCAAATACTTTTATTACACTTATGATTCCCATGTAATGAAATACAACAATTAACTCTTATTTAAAAATTCTAAAAACTATTATATTCAACTCTTATGTTATAGAAAATACCTGATGATATTCTATGAATAACTTTTGAGTTGTAAATACTCATCCCCATTTAAACTAAATGTAATTAACCTAAATAATATTATCCTTCCCTTATTGGGAAATTCCGTCAATGTATCCAAAAATCCTCAATTGTGGATTTAGAGTTATTAATGATGTTTTTATTTTGTATGATATATGTGATAGAAAAAATCATATACATGATATTAATGTGATTGGTGGAGCAAGTATTATATATCCATCTACTTAATTGGGTATTATTTATATCATGATATAACATGTATAGTACACATTCACTTTTCATAATAATATCCTTCTCTGATTTTTCCATAGTCATCCTCAACAAGTTCTTGTGATGTAATGTTTTATGTTGTTTCCGCATTACTATGATTCCATGATGATATCATTTTATATCATTGCTTAATATTCAAAAATTTTATTTCCACTTTTTTATATAACCATGTTATGTAACTTGAATTACATAAACCTCTTAACTTCATTTAATGGTTTTAATATTCTCGTTACTGGGATTTATATCTCACCTATTTCTTGTATATTTCCCCTATTTATCCAATGAAATATTATATGATCAATGCAATTTTAGAGAATAATATGGAATTTTATGTATGTTCATTTGATCCCTATTTCATTTTATATTGATATGTAACTAATTAATCAAATCCTCTAGGCCTATCTATCAAATGGGATAGTATTATTTTTATCTTTATATATTAATTCATTATTGATTATTTAAAAATTATTAGTTGGAATAATCTTTATATTAGAATGGTATAGTAATTTTTCGTGAATTGGATGTGAAAGCCTTTGTGAAACCCTTTAGGATAAGATAAAAATAGTGGAAAATACCCATATTTTGGTGTATTATAGAGAAAGATATTTTGAAGGATAAAAATCCATGTTCAGATGTTAAATGTTTATGTGGATCATTCAAAGATTTACCTAGGGTTAATAACACACAAAATGGGTCATTGGGTATTAACTCACCATGCACTTGGTGCATGAAAGGTTTTCCATAATGAAAACATGGTTTCACAATACAGAGGGATATGGTTAGGTAAATTCACATGCAATTTAAGAAACAATATGAAGGTAAAAAATTCCAATGAAATTTATTTATAATAAATATAATGTGGATAACATAAATTTAGATAAAAAATTCATAGTTTGGGGAGTATATTTTATTTTATGGGTTTCCTCTTTAATGTCCATATCTTCACTTTGTATTCTTAATATACCAGAAATTCTCAACTATATGTTTATTTTAGATAATATAAAGGATTAGTTTTAAAATTTAATAGTGAAAGGATGGGTTTTCATCCACTCATGACCTTTAAAGGATCAATCAGAAAATAGTTATACACAATCCTTCATATCTTTAATGATTACTAAAACTATTCCATCACAAAATAAAAACATCAAACTAATGGTATCAATAAAAATAAAAAACATGTTGATTATTTGAATAAAATAATATAAATTTTCCCTATATATATTTTTGGGATAAATTTCCCATAAAATTATGTGATTCTCCCTTAAACGGAATTTGATATTTTCTATGTATTCATTAGGATTACTTGTATTTTACCAGAAAAAATTCCGAAGAGAAGAAAATCAACCAACATATTGTGAATTCCCATTAAATAATTGTTTAGAATATGACACATCTTTATTGGCAGCGTCATCTTATGAATTGATAATCATTCTTAATGAGAAATTTTATCTAGGTAGAATGATTGAGATAATGGAACTGATAATCATTGATGGAATTCCCATTATAAGAGAATAAACTGACATATTCCTTTAAATGTTTTCTAGACATCCATCCAGACAAGATGTTGAGTTAAACATAAATCATATACACAATTGTTTTCAATTTATGAGAAACCATATATTATTAACACTGTTGAACGTGATGATTTGAAGAAGAAACTATAGGAGAATTTGGATAAATGGTTTATATGCCTAAGTGATTCACTATGGGAGGCGGTGCATTAGTCTTTTCTATCATGAAAAATGAGGATTTAATGCACCTTTACATTGATTATAATCAACTCCCTAAAATAATGATACTGAATAATTATCTAATTCCATAAATTAATAACTTTTTGAATTGTTATATGAAGATCAATAATTTTATTTTTCAAATATTTGGTTAGGATATTAGAATGTAATAGTAACGAAATAAAATACTACTAAGACTTGTTTTAGTACAATGTATTAGCATTAGAAGGTATGAGAACTACATATTCATTCATGGGGTATGTAATCACCTTAAATGATATATCCTTTCATCTATTAAAGATATAATAAATTTATGGATGGCACAGACTAAAATGAGTTGTGATATTTTATATATTCTTTTGATTATATAGGAAATATCATTAAGTTGTGAGAGGATTATCATGATTTCAAATCCATCTAACCAAACTAACTGAAAAGTGTGTGACATTTTTATGGACTGATGAATGTGAGTATATATTTTCAAAGTCATGGAAGAAGATAATCCCTACAAATATGCTCAAATTACCTAATAAAATAAAAATTAATTGTGATCAATAACGATTCATCCAAAAATATTTGGGTTGTAAAATCATACAAAGAGTAAAAGTGATAACCTTTTACAACTCTAATTAATCATACATGAGAAGAACTAGCCAACACAAGATCCAAAATTGGGTTAATTTATCCTAACTTTAAATATTTCATGAAATTATCTATATTGCGTGATTTTTTAAAAATATATTTGGATCAAAAAATATTCAAGCATATATTCCAACAATAAGAGATTAATATTCACCAACAAAATATGGTTAAAAATAATCAAGGATTATGACTATTAAATCAATAATAATTCTTTAAAATATATCCAATTGGAATATTCTCATAATAGATATGATGCCACAACTCTATCCATAAATAGGATTTAATGGGACCAAAAAATAAGATGAATACCAAAGAAGGATATGGGGATAAAAAGAAACATTATTCTACATTTTTTAACTAACTACAAATACATATATTTTTTATTGGGTAAAGGTGACTTGAAAAAATTATATGGATCTATAGGAAAAGGAATGGAATATTTTATATTATCAATTTCCTAAATATGGAGTTATATGTTTTGGAATCCTGGTGTATATCCCATCAAAAATATAATTGAAGAGGGAACTTATCGATGATACCCATATCTCATCCTTCACTATTCATCCAAGAATAACTATACGTACATTGTTTTGATGAAGAAATATGATGGACTACATTAAAATTTATATTTTAGAATTTATATCTCGATTCTTAATATGCCAATATCTCAGAGATTAAACATACATGCATATGGTTATGATGAAACCATTTCCATACAAGTATGATTCTAGGGAAACAAACCATTGATTCCAAATTATAATCACAATAATATTTAAAATAAGTAACACTTCTTTGGTTCTAGTAGATGACCATAATAGTTAGTTCAATTAATTTCTATCAAGAAATATTTCTTTTTTGACCAACTCACTAAGACAAAAATAACATAAGTGAAAAAACATCATGAAACAGATCTCTCTATTATATTTGATTGAGATATGAGGTTTTTTATAATGTTATAGAGAATCCTTCAGTAATAATTTGATATATATATATATATATAATTTTTAATACTTGTTATCACACTCATAAACATGTTATTCCTATAAGAACTATTATATATCTAGATAATATACTCAGATCATGTTCAATGAATTTACAAGGATGTTTGGATCAATACCTTATCCAAGAGGATTTATCAAATAACAACATTTCTAGATATAGAATTAAAATTCCACATTACAAGGAACTATATTAGAAAAGGTCTCACACTCAAATATAGTGGGATTAATCTGGAGAATAGAAGCTGAAGGAAAAGGAACTTATCCAAGAAATAAATGAGATGGTTAAAATAATTTACAGTAATATAAATATTTTTAATGTATATATATATATTTGTTTTGTAGATAATAATTTATAAAAATATAACTTGAGGATAAATTGAAGGTTTTTTTATATAATAGTTTTTATGATATTGATGAGGTTTTTGGAAGAATGGAAGTATTTTTCTTAGATACATCACCCCTTGCAGACCATTCATTACATCAGATATATGTTATTCTTCCTAGAACTTCCACCTAACCTATCTCATGTAAATTATGTACTCTATATATCATAATTAATGATGTAAAAAAATCACATGAATTGAATCCAAATTCAGTATATTTGGAAAATTATATTTCATATTTGAAGTACACAGTGATAATATTAGACCATATACACAATGTATTATGAGATAAGATAACTCATCTGGTCAATATGCTACTGTAGAACAAAAAGTATTAGTTAAAAAATTGAAATTAGAGAGGTGATGGAATATAAGTACCTACATCATTTTTATTATGTTAAATGAAATATTAAGGGAAAATGTTTTGAATGTGGAAAAATTTAATGACCCAATCTTTTAAAATTGAAATTATCTTCAAAATAAATAAAATAAAAAATAATTAATGATGTTATATAAAACACAAACACTGTATATATTTTGATATTTTATAATGTATAATCATAAATGTATGATGTGATTAAAAAAAATCATAATTGAGGATGATATTTTAATTATACAGTGATCATTAAGGATAGTATATAATAAAATTCATAATAATAGTTAATTGATAATGAACTATGGAGTGATACCCTCAACAAGTATTATTATACACAATGATGTCCATTTAATGGAGATTATGAGAGATATGACATTTGTAGAATTTTTTAATTCTAATCCCAATGTGAAATTCAGAATCTAAAACATGGAAGAAACTATTTATCAGAGATGTTCCTGGTTATTGAGAAAACAAATTTATATGAAGAAACAAAAACAATATTTCTAGACAATATTTAATTCCAATTAAAATATAATTTTATAAATTTATTTATTTTTTAATTAATTGATATTTTAATGATAGATTATTTCTAAATATTATTTTTAAAATAGAAATGATAATATAATTTAGATAATTATACTAAAAAACATTTTGGGTCTGAATGATGGTAGTGTTGTAAAAACTAGTATTTTAGAGTAAATAAGGATTTTTATTTTAATCTATGAATTTTCATATTTATAAATCTATTTTAGTTATTTAAATAATATTTCTATATAGAACAATATATATTATCCAATGGTAAATTTTTCATAATCTTATATGGTAGCCAATTTTTTCAGTAAAAATTAAAAAGATATAAATTTTTTCAATATGTATTATGACATTACAATATCCAAAAAGTATTGTTAAAAATAATTACTGAACAATCCATGACCAAAAAATATATATCCCATTTATAGTTATTTATTTTTCATATTATTAGATTAATTATACAAAGTAATAATGATTCCTTAAAAACTATATTATATTTGAATATTTTTTTTAAAAATAATTAAGGACCACGACCCACATACACATCATGAATGAAATTATTTTAATGGGTTGTGTTAATATCCTAATAAAATATTTATAAGTACTCATATTTGGGAGAAAATATTGGAAAAAATAGTTTTTTATTGGGGTTATTATTAATTTTTATATATAATCTAAAACCAATTTTTATAAATTAATAAATAATTTATTTATATTTGAATACAAATACAAACCCAATAACACATTCCTATTGAATAAAAACCGATTGAAAATTCTTTCATTCTCCATATACTAATTTTAATCCCTTATAAGTGGTTATCATGATATTAAGAAGCTATTACAAAGCATTTAAGATATCTCCCTATTATTATGGGACTTTTAGCTCTCCCTTATTTTACATTCATGCACTTTATTTTTATTTATTCTTTTTAGTCATAGTGGATTTTTTCACGTACATATAATTATCTATTTAAAATAAAATTTATTTTCATTGAATTTTAAATTATTTATCCTATATCATAATAACCCCAACATAATATGTAACAATTTTTAAGTATGTTATTCTTATACATATCATATTTAATCATTTAGATTCAATATAATAGTCTTTTTAGTTACTAATTTTTCATGCTGATATTTCTTCTTCAAATAAAATTACCAACATTTTGATTCCCATGTAATTATATCCCACCTATAACTCTAATTAAAAAATTCCATGTACATTTATTTACACCCCTTTTGCAATCAAAATTATCATATGATTTTCCAAGACAATATTTTGAGTTTTGAATACCCATCCCCATTTACACAATTTATTAATCACCAACAAAATAATTGAATTATATAAATACAGACTTAATATTTGTAATGTGTAGTCCATATTAATGGTAATAAAATCTATTGAATATGATTTTATGTTTTATGGTATATGTTGCACAAAATCACATAGACATGGTTTGGATGTGATAGTTTGGCCAATAATTTTATCTCTCTAATGAATTGGTCTATAGTTTTATCTCAAATAACACCATGTATGGTGTATGTGTTGTTATCCAAAGAACACAATGTTTGGATTTCATAATATTTATCCTTTATTTATTCTTATGATGTCAGGTTTTATGTAATTTTGATATTCTTATGATGCCTTTATGTTATCATCTTATATTATGATTTGATATTCATGATTATAATTATCAACTTGTTTTTCACGATGTTATCCCCCATAACTATAATGTACATATTTACTTAATTTTATGAATTTAATATACCCTTAAAGATATTTATAACTCAACCCTTTTATATCTATGTCCCCAGGTAATCACTTAAAGTATTACAAAATCAATGAATTTATTGTCAATATATAATGATTTAAATAACTCCATTGTATCCCAATTATAAATAATTATTATATGTATCTAATTAAACACATAATAAATGTATACCATTATTTTATAATTTTATAATGTCTATATTAATTCGATATTTCATGATGTAATGTTTATAAAAGAACAGGTTTTTAGAAATATAGTGAATAAGAAGGGTGGAAGTTATCCCCAATTATAAATGACACTATTAGACTATAAATGGATCCAAAAGAGAGATATAATGGAGTCTTACGTGATATAAGGTTGAGATAGAATAGAAAATTTCTTTTGATTCATCGTATAAACATAATTTAGTTATTTTTTTAAATTTGATGAGTTTTTTACATTAAATAATTTGTCCTACCGATGTATTCTATATATTATTAGAAAAATAATATTACCCTTAATTTTAATTTTATATGTTATTATAAAAAAAAATTTCTATATAACTCACTTTAATTACTAAATAAGACAATCATAACATTTTATTTAAAAGATGTATTATATAGAAAAGTAATTTTTTATTAAAATTTTTTTTATCATTTTAGTGTTCATAATATTATTTAGTATTGATGGAAATTTCAGTAAATATTATTTATTTTTAAACATATGTTAAAAATACAAATTGTTTTTAAAATAGATCAATTAAAATAATTAGATATAAATCTAATACTATTTAAAAATTAATTTTAAATAACCCTTTTACTATTATCATGGTCATTAATGTCAATCTTTTAACTAATATTTTATGGATAAAATAAAGATTACCATGTCAAATAATATAATGATAATGAACAAAATGAATTATAATTTTTTTAGAATTTGCAGAGTATCTGAACACAACAGCATAAAGCTAGTTCCTTCTACCATCACATTGGCATAAGATACCTGATATTTCTTCCCAAAGGGACAATCATTTTAGTAGTAATTATAAGATAGATATATACTTAAGTCATATGTTTAATTTAAACACATAAATTAGAAAAAAAATTTATCATTAAAGAATTACATTATTCTATATAGAATATCTCTACATATCATCCATAATAAACATAAAGTAATCCAAGAGAAATGAACAAAAAAAGTGTTTTCTTATATTTTTAGTAATGATTATGTACAGATGATACTATCTGGATTTAATAGATATAATCAATATAGAAACATTAATAATAAACAGAAATTTTATTTAAAAAAATGATTATCATTGTATGATATGGTATAACCAATAATGAAATGTTAATAATTGAGAAAAAATTCTGTTAATCATTAAGTTGAGAATGAAATAAATCCATAGATTATAAAAATTAGAAAATCTCATAAATAATAATAATTTAATTTTCAATGTTGAAAATTCCTAATCATATAATGTCATGTTTCCCAAGAACATGGTACATAGACCATCAAGTCCTTTCTATGTTTGGTTTATTACATAATGGGTAGAAATGATTGTACTGTCAATACCTTTCATAAGAAAGTTTTAATGTACATAGTTACAAATGTGATTTGTTTGTGGATAAATAATTTCATTCAATGTATCAACTGATTTATTAATGGGATTTAATTATACTATCCCACAACCATTTATTTGAAGTACAAAAAATTCCACACATATGTAATAATTGATTTAATTCGAAAACATTGTTCCTTATAAAATATTCTTACTAAGTAAATGATACATATTTATCAATATGTCTTGAATAATTAAAATAAATTTATATATACAATATATATATATATAAATAGAAAATTATTTAGAAAATAATAATATCCAATATATAAGTATAAGTATATTTAAATGAAATATATTTTCCATGGAAAAATTATTAAAATAAAATTATTTTATCATGATAATGATAATACTTAAAAAAAATGAGGTGGTTAGATAATTTTACCACATGCTTATTTTTAATTCAAATTCCCATGGATGAGACAATTCCTTGTAAAACATTAAATAAAATGATTTTTGATTTAATATGATGATACATGTCATTTTAAAATCATTTAAACCATATAAATGTTAACTTGTGCCTAAAAACAAATAAATATTAATTGATTGTAAATTGAGCTGAATTCCTCTAACTCACATTTACTTTTTGATCGTACATTATTTATACACTAATTGAGTAGTTATTAAATAGTGATTAACAAATAATAGAACCATATTAATATTTAAATTATCATATGTGATTCTTTTATAACATCTTATTACCTATTAATTAATAGTATTTTATTATTTTTATTATTTTGTGTATTAATTGTCTCATTTTCATATGTGTGTTTTCACATTAAAAATAATTAACTAAAACATATATTAGAGATCCATAATCTAAAAATAATAATTATCAATTAATTATCACATAACATCTTTAATTATACTTATCTATCATCCATTTTGTGTGTTGATGATAATAGAGTCAAATGGATTATTGAAAGTTACAGTCCACATGTACTCGAATGACATTATCACCATTAGCTAAGTGAACATTAAAGAATGAAAATTATATATATGTAATTTTCAAAGAATGATACATATATTATTAATATTATAATTTTGTCACATATATCACATGTAATAATTTCCTTTATATTTATCACCATCCATGGGAAGCGTTAGTGAAAGATGATTCATATCACTTCGTGATGTGATAGTCCCTTGTCCACATGATTGATGTTATTGTATCTCTTATGGATTGGAAAGAGGATATATATATATATGATATAGTCTTTACAATGGTTTAATTATGTTATAAATATCATATATTTAATTTGTACCTAATAATATATCAATCATTGAGAAGTGGTAATAGATAAAAGAATGACATCGGTTCACGATGATGTAGTCCACTGTACACATGAATAATGACATAATAACCCATATGATAGATTTGGAGATGAGTTAGTGTCATAATATTATAAAAAATATCCTATTTAATGGCTAATACTGATGTTATTATGCCATCATGGTTAAATTACAATAGATGAAGGTCATGGAATAAATAATACAAATATTATTATTAAAGAATATTAAATATTCTTCGTGTATATTCCTTAGGATTCAACTAAAACCTTCCATGATTTTATTTATTCAAAAATAATGAATTAAAGAGGAGGTGAGGTTTTTTTCAATGTCATTTGGGAAAATTATGGATGTGGAAAATTGGTTGAGAGTTGTGGACAATTGAGGAGATTGAGTTCCCTTTTATATCTTTGGGGGAGTGGTATTCATGTAAATAATCAAATGTTTTTAACATTGGGAGGTCTCATATTTCTCTTGTGGATCTAAAATTGAATTATACTAAATGAAAGGATTTATTTTGTCCATAAAAATCTCCAAGACAAAAAAATAAACACATTTTTCCAATTATTCCCTAGTCATTATGTTCAATCATGTTTACACTTCTAGTTTTTACCAAAGTATCTAGTATATTTTTTTACCTAGGAAGTTTACCCTTTTAAAATAAAATTAAAATGTTTCTAATTATATAATTTTCATATATTTATTTTATATACGAAATTAAATTCAATAAATACAAAACATATAAATTTGTTAAATCAATTTAAATTAAAATGCATGTAATGTGAAAAATATCATTTAACATTAATTAGAATAATTAAATTTAACAATTTTAACTAATAATTTTTTTTAAAAAATAATTTTAAGTTATTATAAAATATTAATTATTATTAATAAACATTTAGATACAATTTTTAAAAATTCCATTAAAATAAGTTGTAGAATTTAATTTAAAATTAATCCTACAAGCATGATAAGATATCAGGTTTTGTAAAAGAATGTGTTAAAAAATTATAATTTTTTTATCTAAATTCGATGTAAAAACGATTCAGATGAATTAAATTATATTAAATGATATAAAATAGAATTAATTTTACATTAAAACCCACTCAAAATATAACCATACAATTAACGCTATTTGAACGAAAATAAATCAAATAATATTCATTACTTTTTACTATTCATTAAAACTGAAAATTCAAAGAAAAATACAATATAATTTAACTTAATATTTATATAAAAAAATTAAAATTAAAATTTTATTTTTCCAATTTATTTCTAAAATTCATATTGATTAATTTTAAATAATGTGCAAAAACCTCGACTATATCATCTTTTTGATTAAAAAACTATTGTTCTGAAATCATTTCATTGTATATTAAATTATAATTATATTATTGTATATCAATAGATAATTATTAAACATGTGTAAAATATATATATTCATAATTATGTAAATCTTATTAATATTCTCCAATTTAACATCTATTTTATAACTATTATATTACATAATTATACATTATAAATATTTTGTTCTTTAGTAAAGTTCAGGCTTATGTATAACAAAAGATATCAAAGAAACTTGATGTTTCATATAATTAATGAAAAATTTATATTTCATGACATGTTAAATGAATATAAATTTGTCTGTAATGCAATAATTCAATATAAAAATATTATAAATTATTAGGTTATTATATTTTAATCTAAACATGGTTTTTTGTGTTTCACGAAAAATCAAATACAATGATAATATTTTAAAATATATGGTGGCTATTCACTCCCAAATTAATGAAATTTTATTTTCAAAATTTAATAATAAACTCTATAATAAGGTATTTTAAATTTTATAACACATTTATTGAAAATTACCCATATTAGAAAGAGTTAATAAAAAAATCCTCTTTATAAGAGAGAGAGAGGGAAGTAAACACATCATAAATATTTAGCAGATTTTTATATAGGGGATCATTTTTGGGAAGTGAATATTTTGACATGGAAGAAAATTATTAGCGATTATAGATAGAGATTGAGTTTACTAATAATGATAATGTGAATTATCAATGGAATGTTTGGGGTCTGAAAACCATAAATTTTTTATGTCCTAAAAATCCTTCCGATTTATTGGATATGTAGGTAATAGTGTAATATATTTTATCTAAAGATCATTTTTTAAATTTTAAGGAATTAATTTACTACACTAGAATATAAGGAAATATACATACAAGATATTTTCCATTTCATAAACAATGTTTCACCATATGGTTGTGCTTCTATCGATTACTCAATGGAATGAATATGGAAAAATTATATTTATGCCCAAATCACTAAAATTCACTTGTAAGGGATTGTAATATCTATGATAAAATTATTCATGTTTTTCTATAAATATTTTCATTGACCAATATGGTTAGTACATGTTATCCAATATAATAATATAATACATAATCCTCAAATGTGACACCACTCCTTCATAATGAATATTTATTTATCAAACTGTTGAGCCAAAAACAAAAAACTATAAACAAAGACATCATGTAGGCAAGTGGATGACATACATTACCTATCTTTCTTTGGGCATGGGTTATATTCACACCATTTTCTAGATTTTATGAGTTATTTCATAACATACAAGTGGTTCTTTTTGTAAATTATTTTTATATAATTCATATAACGTTCTAGAAAATATGATTGAAAAACATGAAATAAAATTATTCATTATATATCGTTTTCACATTTTCATACAATATTTATTTTTTACAATGTTTAATAGTATTATTTTATGATTATTAAAATTTTATTAATCATCATATTAACTCTTATGGTTATAAACACAATTAATTATATGTCTATAAAATGTAATGGTATTATTAATTAAATAAAATTTTAACTAAAACATATAATTACACTAAATTTTTCTAAAATTTTGTTAATATTTGTAGAATTTCATTACCTATAACAAAAAAATAGATGTTTAATAGATTTATCATATGATCAATCTTCATCTCATTAACCAATTAAGGTATCCTTAATTATTACATTAATTAAATCATATATATTCTCACATAATCCAATGATGTTTCATGATTCTTGTATCTAATATACCATTGGTAAAAATTACTTCTAAAAGGTAATTTCATAGAAAAAATATTTATAAGTACCTATTAAATTTTATTTACACATACAGACTCCCTTGGTGTAGGTTTTATCCTTGTCCATTAATTACTGATGGCCAAAAATCCCTCAAGGTATCATTGAATCATTTTTGGGGTGATTGTGTTTTTTGAAAAAGTGGACATCTGTGTTGTGATTGTTGACAAAGAAAACCATGACATAAAAATTAGTTAACAAAGGGGTTTTCATGGAGGCATGTCGAGTTCAGGAACTATGGTCAACAATATACATTTGATTCAAGAACATCAACAAAGGAATAGATGATCTAGAGAAGGTAAAAAAAGAGACGATACAAGGGGGCACCATTTTCTAGTTTCTGCCATATTTTTGAGCCTGAAAATCATACAATGATGAAAAGAGGTTTTTCGAAAAGGTACTTGCGTGCCATGTACTTGATGTAGAAGAAACATGCACGCATAATGTTTTTCAGGATCAGAACATAAAAATATGGAAAAGGGATATGGGTCGCCCAAGTTTTGGGTTAGGTCACACAAGTGACTAGCGCGGTAGAGACAAGGGGCAGAGACTTGCGCGCCGAGACGTGCACACCAAGGGGAGAATTTCAAGCCATCACGCAGGATGTTCAAATGCATATAAATACAGTTCTAACCCTCCTCATTAGGTGGAGATTTCAACACTTAGAAAAAATAGAGCTCCAATCGCGCAGGTGTGGTGGTCGCGCAATTGGTGTGTGGTCGTGCAAGTGTATGTTGTGCTCCAGATTCGAAGAAGCGTGAAAGTTGTTGGTTGAATGCCTAAGGTGGTTTTGGGGATAAAGGAAGTGTGTCGCTCAATTTTGGAGTTGGATAATCTTGTGTCGCACAAGTGGTTTAGGTGGACTTGCGAGCCAGTATTGAATTGAATGTTGAGACTTGTGTGCCGGCTTAGAGAAGGACCCCAAGTAAGGTTGATTCATGGCAGTGATTCAGGGCCGCGTAGAAGCTGGAAGATTACCTGATTCATTCGGTGCAAAGTGATATTCATCTATGGGAGAATGTTGAACTTCAACATAGCATCTACATACAATGGGGGATGAATTAATTAGTGATAATTAATAGACCTACAGGTATATAAACTGTGAATGGATCCTTTCGAGTGCATTGAGAAAAGGAAGAGGAAGAAGGTGATCCTCTCAACCGGCAGTGAGCCAGAGAGAGAGAAACAGGGAGTGACCCTTGGGAATGTAGTGGGATGACCCTAATATTTGTAAAGGAAATGAGCCTGGGAATAGAAGTGATCTATCCCGAACCTTGTAAACAGAAAGGTTCTTTAGTGAATTTGGTACATCAGCAAATCGCCAGTGTATACCTCTTAGACGTAGCCCAGTGAGGGTCAACTGAGTAAAACTTGTTGTGACATGTGCATACTTTACATTCTATTTATGTTGTGCATTGGGAAAGAGAGAGAATAGTTTTTTTCTTAATTGTGAAACACGATCAGAACGAGCATCAATTTTAAATTAGTCATACCCTGATTCACCCTCACCCCTCTCAGGGTATTTTTCCTTGTGGACCTAACAATTATTATTATCTTTCAAAATATTTCAAAATAGTTTGTAAAATTTTTTTAATTATACAAAAATATCCCACAGGAGTGTCAAATATAGTGCGCAATAATTCCTATTTCATAATGCATGTAATGCTCGAATCATGATTGTTGTTCCTTTTTTGATTAATTGCTGCTAGGAACATCTATAAAAAACCATGTACACTTATATAATCCATTCATGGATGTATTTAAATTTAATGAAACAAAATCTATGTCATAATAAAATCATTAAAATATTTTTATATACACATCCTCAAATTCAATCATAGTGTTATGTTCTCTAATATATGTTTCCCAAAATCTCGTTCCCAATGATTTTTCGAAACATATTCAAATACAAAATATAGTGATGGGTTTTCACCTAACATAAGAGTTATTCTTTTGGAAAAGTATATTTATATAGTTTTTATAAGATTCCAAAATATATGATGGAAATCACTGAAATAAAACTAATCATTAAATAGTATTTTTAATATAGTTTTCAATACATTTTATTTGTTTGTCGAATTCAAATAATAATATTTTTTATTATTATAATTACATTAATGATTAAATAAACCCTATTGGTTATTAATAACTTTAAACTAATATATGTAAAATATATAGGAATTATTCCTCAAAAAAATTTACACTATGAAATATACATTCACTTAATTTATGTAAAACTAAGATATTCTTGGTAGACTCTCATTACCTAAAAACAAAAAAAATTGGTGATTAATAATTTTATCATATGATCAATATTAAATTCATTAACCCCTTATCGAATCCCAAAAACCTAGATTAATGAGGTTATATATGAATATAACAAAATTAAAATAAGTTTTTGTATTCTTATAAGAAAAATAAAATTAGTAAAAAATATGTCTACAATTTACTATATTTTATCCCAATGAATGTCACATATTATGTTTTAATTTCAACATAAGTCCTTCATAGATATGGGGTTCATCATTTGTCATTAATTTCCATTATCTGTTCAATTATGTTATAATTTTTTATAAATAAAATTTGGATTATCCAAAGGATATATCCTAGGAGTATCTACCCAGGGGAACAATAAATTCTTTTTTCATGAATCAAATAATGCTCGAATCATGTCTGATATGACCTAGAGTATTAAATACTCAAATGAATAAATTTTATAGAACCAATCCCACTTTTATTATCCTATATGGGATTTATATCAAGGAAAACTCTATAATATCTATCGTAGAAATCCAGATGATCTTCTATCCATATCCTCAAATAATATGATAGTGTTTTGTTCCATAATCTATGTTCTTCTAAATCCATTTCCCAAGGATTCTGCTTAACATCCTCTGATAACAACTATAGATTCCCTAAGCCCAACATCTCAGATGCAGTACCGACTAATATTAAATTGGAATATGATACAAAAAAATTGCATCCCAAAGGATCGAATAGTTTAGTAGTATTGTTAAACTAGATAATTAATTATGTCCTAAATAACATTTGAATATATATATTTAAAAAAATAGTATCATTAAATTTAAGGAATAAAATAATTCCATATAGAATATCATTGTATATTAGTTAATGTAAATTTCAAGAATTCTGGGAGAAATGAATCAAAACTTGGGTTATATTGAATTATCATTAAAGGTTAGTACATCATAATCTATCAAAAATAAATAATCAATGTCAATAAGTAAATGAAATTAAATGAATACATGTTCCTTTTAAAAAAAACATGATTATAAAGGTAAGATAATTAAGAGTTAATATATTAAAGTAAAATCTGAGAATAAATTACATTTAATCAAAAATCATATTACGAAATTAATGCATAGATTATAACACAAAAAAATCCAATGGAGAATAAATACTAAATAATGAATTAAGGATACTATTAGTTATTTTTTTTCATGATTCCTATTAACATGATACATATACTATTAATAAAATTAAAAATATGGTTTATAAAATACTAGACGAAAACCAACTATACTATCATGACATTCCACAAGATAGTTTATATCTACTTGGTTACTAACATAAAGGGTTTGTTTCTAGCTGATTTCATCCATTAAGACTAATGATTCATCAAGGGGATTTCAAAAAATGGTCCCCAACCCTTGTATTTTTTTCCAATTCATTCTTAAAATATAAAATAATATATCTTATTCAATAACTATGTTACTTATCTAATATATATTGAGTATTGAAAACAAATTTATGAACATTTCCCCTATAAATAAATAAAATTCAAGAAAAACCATATATAAATACGGTATATGATTTTAAAAAAAAATTCCTCATACAATAATTTGTACATTTAATAAATATATACGATACATGGAAATTGAATACATTAAGATTGTTAATTTAATATAACATTTAAAATCACAAAAATAATGTGATTGTATGATAAATTTTAATACTTGGTCATTTTCATATAAAATAACCATTCATGAGTTAATTATAATTTAAAAATAAAATACAAAGAATTTTGTATAAATAATTTCATTACATGTCAAGGGGGAAGTATATATACCATATAAAAGTGAAAAGGAGCATAAAAATGAATAATTCTAAATGGAATGTGAATTGAGATGATATACATTACCTCATGCATTCTTCACATATTATGTTCATACCCTCATTTATATTAATTTTATATAGGTTATTAAATTATATAAAAACCATATTAATATTATAAATATAAAATATTATCCTTTTATAAAAAATTATTACTCATTCATTAAATATCATTCGCTAATTTCAGTGATTCAACTGTTAATTGTGTTGTTTTTTTATGCGTGTTTTGTCATTAAATATCACTTCATTCTAATATAATATAGTTTCACTATAAAATGATTAATAATCATGTCTTGTATGTCATATAAATTTATTAATTATACATATAATTCTTCGATTTAGTGTGGTGATGAATATAGTGTCACATCGCTTTGTGAATGCGGTACTCTACACGTACATGAATAATGTTATCACTATTATATTAGAAAAAAAGAAAAGATTTAAAATTATATAAATTTTCATTCTAGAAGGATAAATATTTAATAAATATCATAATTATTTCATTTATATCACATATAATAGTATTCATTATCTTTCTCACCATCCATGTGATGTGTTAGTGGAAGATGAATCACATCGCATCACGAAGCGGTAGTCCATCATTCACAAGAGCAATGGTATCATATCTCATATGGAATTGATGGTGAATATATATATATATATATGAATTAGTTTCTCTATTGGAATAATTATGAAATAAATTTCACATATAAAAATTTTATCCAAAATCATACTCAACCATGAGTGGTGGTAATGGAAGAACAAAGAACATCATTTAGCAAGGTGGTAGTCCACCATACTCAAGAAAGATTATTTCATAACCCATTTATTGAAAGTGGAGATGATTTTAGGTAATAGAAATAATATAAAAATACAATACTATATTTATGATATTGTTTTTATTTTATAATAATGGGATAATAATAATTAAGGGACATAGAGGAATAAATAACGTAAGAAATCCTATTAAGAACATTATTTCTTCATTATGTATCCTCAAATTATTTCACTAAATCAATCCTAGAAATGATTTATGAAAATTATAAATTCTATATAAATATGGGAGTGAATTTTGGAAGATATTTTTGTATAGTTTTTCATGAAAAAAGGGTCTAGATTTGTGAGGAAGGTAAGAGATCAAGGTCCATTATTTTGCTGAGTAGGAGTGAAATTCTTGTATGTACTCAAAAGTATTCACTACATGGAGGTCTCAATTAACATGTGTGGTTAAAAAACCTAAAAATAATTGTTATTAAGGTTTATTTGGTAGAAAAAAACCTCCAAAATGAAATGAACACGTTTTTGTCATGTTATTTTTAGTCATTATGCATACTAAATTTTTCCATCATAGTATTTATGTTTGTTAATTGTATTATTTTAATTAAATATATAATTTATCCCTTAATAATATAATTAAAATGAATTTTAAATTATAATTTATTCTTTATTATTCTAAATATGAAAAAATTTATTAAATAAAAATACTATGTCTGTCTAAAATTAATTAAAATACAAATCACATGTATTGCTCAAAACCTCATTTTAACCATACTTGCTGTAAATTATAGTCAAGACCCATCCAAGTGGGGCCAATGTCGTGACTCCTCAAGACCACATCCAATAGGAAAAATGATTTCGACTAGCAACAATTAGAAATATAACTAACATGGGAGGGATTTCCTATTTACATTTACACACACACACATCTCCAAGACCATAATACTGAAACATAAAAAACAGAAAGGAAAAAATTTCATGCATACAACTAAACACCACCAACAATGTACAATATAAAGTAATTTTTGGAAAAGGAAATTCGGCCAGAATAAAATCCCACCAAATGAAAGAGTCTACAAGCTTCAAATCCCAACAACTAAGTAATAAAAGTAGTCAGAATACTTCTTGATACCAAAAGAACACCTCAGCTTGTTGGAAAACTCACAACCCTCGGTCCAGTCCTGGTCCACCCTAGACACCATCAAAAGGTCACCAATCCGTACAAGACATGACATGTGATGGAAAATCTGATGCATTTGTGAGTACAACAATACTTTTTAGGACACCCTAAAATCCACAATGAAGTACATAATGTAAAGGATTAGTCAAATCTATTTTTTATATTTCTATAGAAAATATAACAAGTGAAAATAACCATAAATACTTGAAACCCATACCCATAGTCTCGGGGTAAATTATCAATGACAACATACAAGGTTAGGGATTATGGTCGAAGATTCCATGAAGTAATCATCCAGGAGAACTCAATTTATTATTTTCATAGCTTTGATGATAACCTTCTGAGAAGTATTGTTCATCTGGAAAATTCATGAGATGGATATATGCATAGATAGATCTTAAGAGATAACAAATACACTCAATCTTTGAGAACACAGTCTTGAGTGGGGAAAGATCATGATGCATGAATGAGGATCACTCTAGAGACTTAGTGTATACCAAGACTCATCTGGATTGATCATACTAAGTATAGGATGGATTAAAGGTAGGATTGGTCATGATGATAACATGAATCTATATAGTGTACAATAATAGATAAAGGATCTCACTCAGGGCATCTTGGAGGGACTCTGACTCTATCCGATGAAGGGATTATACTCATGTTTATAGGATATAATGCCACTGAACATTAGGGGAATGAGAAAAGAAGAACTAACCTTAATGAAACCTATCCAGGATTTTGTGGACAATATTATTAACCGTTGGAGAGGGGAGTACACGACGTGTAGAAGGTTTACACATTGTGTCCCCTGATTGCGGGTACTACCCATGTGGAAAGGACTGTGTCAAAAAACGTATCATGTAGAAATGAATATAAACAATATATAAGAGTGTGACACACCATGTCCTACTAATCAAGGGATACTCTGTGTACACTGGCCATGTTCCCATACATGGCTTCAGCCCGTGTCTACTAAACAATGTACCGGTACATGGGGTAACATATGTAACTGGCCGAGTCTAGCCATGTGGTGGAGTACATGTCTTGTACAATACCCTATGTAGGTGTATCATCATAGATACATTCCATGATCCATGATAAGACCCACTCTCCATGTGAAAGGGGTAACATGGTGTGTCATCATATTCTGTAATGTGGAACCCTAGATTCCATTGATCTATTCCCACATGTTGTGTTCTTTAGAGAACACGATGTGTTCTTCAATATTTTATAGAATCATTTCTTCTTCATCCAATTCATCAATTGATCCTCTGATTCATTATAAAACCATTATTTTTCCCTGAATATTGAGATCCCATGTCCCCCCTCTATGGTAACACCAATTATATAGTTTTCAAGTGGTAGATAAGCCCCAAAAAATTGTTTGCATCATCCACATAAAGAACAATTGAAGAACGATTTCTCCTGATGCATGTTGGTTCATAAACCTCCATTTTTTGCACCTTTTGTTGGTCCTCATGATGTCAGATCTACATTTTGATACTGTTTAACTATGAAATGGATGAGCAATGAACTATTGTTCATAACCCCCAAAATAATAAATAACGTGTAGGGTTAAAGGGGAGAAAAAAAATCATATAATAAATTGAGGAATGAACCTCCTCCATTGTTCATTATGGAATATATCCAATCTACTCAGAATTATCAATTAAAATGAACCAAATATGAAATATATTTCATAATTTAAAACCTGATAATAAGACCCTCCCATGAGAACAAACAATTTGTGGGTCTACCTGCCTATGGGTTGATCCACGTTCACCATTTGTGTCCATGAATGGGGAAAAACATAATCACAATAACAACCCTACCTCGATCATTGAAAAAGTGTATATTTTTTATTGTACTTGTTGAGACATGATCTTGATACGCAAGGATCCACATGTTGTCATACATCATCATTCATTGAGATTTCTCCAGTGGCAGCTCCTCTCTAAATCTCCTGAGGATCCAAGGCAATTTTACATGGTAATGATCGTATCCCTCAACTACGGGTTATTTTAATCTATAATTTTCATTGATTTTTCATTAAAACTCATAAAATAAACAAAATTAATAATTTATTTTATTTCTTTTAAAATTTCCAAACATTAAACATTGATGTAGACCTGCACCATTCAAAGTTAGTAATTTCCTATAGTAAAGTCTCTTCTATGAACACAATTGTTTCCTTATATTTTTGATCCATTATCCTTATTAAATGTCATTTCATTTTTTCTGGAAAACCATTAAAATAAAGTATTTAAATGGATAATTTATTTTAATCATTTATTCTTTCAACCCATGGCCTAAGAATCACCCACCATCACCAAGCCCAATCAATAAACAATTCAATATATTATCTATAAATAATACAAAAAAATTCCAAGGCATTACATTATCCAACCCTCATAGGGTTTTATGTCCAAAAAAAGAAAATACAAAAATATACTCAAATAGATGTGGATACTATACATAAATCTTAAGATGCTACTCCCAAAGACTCCCCAGAATATTCCTGTGAGGCCACTGGACACACACTAAGGGAATCACTCTCCAAGAAAAGATCCTCTTCTGTAAATCATAAATCTCCAAAGGGTATAAAAAAAAGTTCACTCCCTCCTCGATTTCCAGTTCACCCTAGCTTACGATGTGTGATAGATTAGGTAAAAACGTCCTTAGTTGCGACACGTGGAGGAAATCATGTACCCGTTGAACCTGCAGTGGTGGTGCTAGATGAAATGTCACCTCAGTGACCTTACATAGTATCTGGAAAGGGATGCTGAACCTTTGAGACAACATGCCACACCAGTCAAATCTCTTTGTCCCTTATTTAGTTTAGAATTGAAGGAAGGCATGGTCACCCCCCTAGAACACCATAGGTCTCCGTTGTAGGTCAACATAACTCTTTTACTAAAATTTTTCACTCTTTATATGATCTTGGATGATCTTTAAATTCTCAGTAGTAGACCTCACCAATTCTAGACCCATGAGTGATGAATCTTTTGGGTCAGTCCAGTAAAGTGGTGATAATTGGGGTCACCAATATAAATCTTCAAAATGTTCCATACCAATGGTGGAGTTGTCACTGTTATTATATAGAAACTCCAAAAGTGGTAGGTGGTCCTCCCAACTATAGCCAAAGTCTATGATAACATCCGACATCATATCCCCTTGGACATAAATGGTCCTCTTTATCTATACATCCCTCTATTTATGAAATGTTGTGAAAATGTGTAACTGAGTCCCAAATTACCCCTTCAATCCCCTCAATAAATTGGATATGTAGAGTGCATCATGATATGAAACTATCATCCATGGGACTCTATGAAGTTGAACTATCTCTTCCGCATAGAGGCATCTCAGGAAATCTACTGAAATCTCCTTCCTAATAGCTTTGAAGTGGTTTGACTTGTTGAGTTGGTAAACAATAAAATATATAGAATCAGGTCCTGTGGATGTTCTTGGAAAAAATTTCATGAAGTCCATTGATATTCCATCCAACTTCCACTATTTAACATCTTGAGGGTGACCTAATCTTGCTGGAACCTGGTTCTCAACCTTCAATTGCTGAAATATAAGGCTTCTAGAACTGAACACTCCCACTACATTATTCATTCAATCGCACCAAAACTAACTTCCTAGGTCCTGGTACACTGTCACCACTCCAGGATATACATCCCATTGAGGTGTATTAAACTCCCTCATTACCTCCTCTAGCAACACCAGATCTATAACTATGCTTCCTATGAAAATAATGATGTTCTTCTTACCTTGATAATATATATTTAGAACAATTTTTATGGATATATGAGCATGTGATGCTTTGAATTTAACATCCCCTAGTTGTGCCTCACTTAATCGACATAAGAATGAAGGTGTGACAACCATCTTCCAAATGCAACAAGAATCATCTTCATCCTAAAATGATATCTATAGCGATGAAAAATTCTATGATTCTAATCTCAGAAGCTGTGAAGGAGATCACTAACCCTGATCATCAAACACAACATTTCCCATCCCATGAGATTTGATGATATTGGATTCATAATCCTAGAAGAACTCCAGAAATCACATCTACCTAAGATTTAAATCCTTATATGAGAATATTCACTTGATGATCTTGTGGTTATAATTGATGATACATTACTCGCCCATCAGTTAGTTTCACCAAATCTTTATCATGAAGACTACCACTACCAACTCAAGACCATGGGTCACATAGTTCGTCTTATATGGACTCAGTTGGAAAAAACCATAACATATCCCTTCTGGTATCATCATCAAAACAAATCATATAATGACGCCTAATATGTCATTGTAAAAAACTTACTTGACAAGCTCCTCTAGAAATCTCAATATTGAGGTGCTCAACAAACTATGTATCAACTTTTTGAATGTCTACTGGCACTTCTTCGTCAATATAAATGGATGACCCTTTCTGGTCAAAGATTTCATTAGGGCTGATATTTGAGAGAAATCATGAATTAATCTTTGATAATATCTTCAAATCACAATGAATATCCACACCTCTGACACACTCCTGAGTATATCCATTTAATAAAAGACTTCGACATTGGTTGGATCCACCGCTACTCCATCGATTGAGATAACATTACCTATAAAGTGGGCCTCATGAATTATCTACTAGAACATCTAGAGATTCCCAAAAAGATAGTTCTCTCATTTTACATTCAAGACCATCCTCCAGGGTCTTCCATGCTCCTCCTCTGACTCTGAGTACACATGGATATCATCGATGAAGACTATTATGAGCTGATCTAAGTATGGATGGATTATTTGGTTAATGAGTCAAGTGAAGACACTTGAGGAATTTATCACAATTAATGTTATCAATGATTACTCACAATGATTATAGCAACATCTGAAATCCATTTTTGATATATCATCTTCTATTACATGTTACTGGTGGAAATCGGATCCATGTTCAACATTTGAGAACCATCATGCCTCTCTTTACATATTGAAGAGGTTGTTGATCCTCGGAAGTGGATATTTATTCTTCTCCATTACTTGGATCACGAACCGATAATCCATTCACAACCTCAAACACCCATATTCCTTCTTGTAAAACAAAACTAAGGCCACCCAGGCTGAAACACTATGTTTTATTAAGGCATTACTCTACAAATCCTACAACTTCAACCTCATTTCATAAAGCATTACAGGATCCAGCCAATATGATGATGAGAATATGCACACCATTTACAGGTGAATATCAATGTAGATCATGATCTCTAGGATGGGAGGTTGCCTTGACATAACTTCTGGAAAGACATCCTTGTACGCTTCCACTGCTAATACGAAATGATATCTCAAAACATCTACTGCTCTGAGGGTAAGGCCAGCCAATTCATGAGTAATTGGTTTCACCCACATGCGCATGGTTTCCGCATGTGCTTCTGAGTTCTCATTTTCTATGAAAAATGAATGTTTCATTCCTTCACTATGGACACACCACACCCTTTACATAAAGAGTGCATTCTGTGAATGGTCATAAGAAAACTAATCAATACATAGAATGACGTCAAAATTCATTGAGGATGCCACTAAATGTTACAACCAAATCTCTAATCTCAAAGGGTATGATCAAACTGTCGGCAACGATTCGTGATTGTTGACTCTATACCTATAGGTGTTTCCAAGAATAAAGGTGAATCCAAAAACTCTACCAAAATCTCAAGGATAGGAATAATGCATGTGTGAAGGAAATAATTACTGGAACTTATATTTATAAGTTTGGAAAATAGTTTGAAGAAGTCACACGTTGCACCTTAGATCATCCGTGGAGTTCCTGGGTCATACACCTCGACCACATATAGTGTCCCCCACCCATGTCCCCCTGAATCCCTAAGCCTAGTGTGGACCACCTGGTCGTGGTGATGGATGAATGTCAAAGCATCTGCCACCACCTACAGCTCTTGATGCTCCTTTACCATGCCCAACTTCCTGTGGGTCTGCCTACTCAACTCCACGCCTCTGCATTGGTTGTCCATCCACTACATACCTATAAAGAACATGATGGGTTTGATATTTCATGTAAAGATGACATCTATCATATCATGAGTATAATCACCTCTCCATTGGATGATTGGATCATGTTTGAGAGCCAAAGACTAATGATCTCCTGTCTTTGTTCCTCTTATGATTTCTCCCATATCCCGATACATGTTCCTGACATCAGCTCTAGTATTCTGAGGTCATTGTACTATTATGACAACTGCTAACTGCCAACAGCTATTTATGCTCATCCAATAATCTCTCTACTACCAAGGCTCACTCAATCACTCTAACATATTTCAGAATCCATAGAGCCACAATGCTAGCTCAGAT
Source organism: Viscum album (assembly GCA_963277665.1). NCBI lineage: Eukaryota > Viridiplantae > Streptophyta > Magnoliopsida > Santalales > Viscaceae > Viscum > Viscum album. The sequence goes on from OY728159.1 coordinate 153,580,169, forward strand.
GTACCATCATAAACACCGTTCAAAATTTTGAGATATGAAGTACTGATCGATGACCATATCCATCAAGTACCTTGAGAGTTTAGTGATACTAGAATAATAATCATCCACCAAATAACATCCCAGATAGAAGAGAAGTATATCCTAGATACAAACTTCACTTAGTGTAACTAGAGAGAAATTCTCCCTAATGAGTCGCTCTAACTCCTTCCATAAAATTGATGCGTCGCAATGAATCTGCTTGGTCAAACTCCATCATCATCCAATCAAAAACTAATGGAGGAATTATCCTATGATCATTATCTAGTCTGCTAATATCCTCACTAGATGTAAAAATCATGTCACCTTTTCAAGATATTCCTCAACCATTTTTGGGTCATGTGTGGCTCAGATCCTAAGAGGTATTTATTATTGAAACTCAGTGATAATGCTCAAAATGAGCTACTTGTATATTGGTACTACATTTACCACGTGCTTCTCCACTGGTTGTGGAATAATAGTGAACCACATGTAGGTAACATATGTGGAACTAGCCCCTGAATCGAAGCCTCATCAATGAGGGGGTCATCCTCATGATTGAGCTATGGAATCCTTACTGGTATTCATCACGGAGGCATCCTATATATAAAAAAGGTGTACCATGGTCAAAGAGAATAACTGTATAGCTGATAAAAAAGTACATGGATCCCAAAACCAATTAATATATGATTCATGTTTTTTTATTATCAAAAACAAGTTTTCTCACGTATTTAGTAACAAATCAGTTTATCAGAGTCCTATTGTATGGATACGTTGTCCAACCAGACCAACAATGGAGTCCCTGGCCAAAAATCTAAACTCAAGACACATAACACTATTTCCCCAAAAAAAAATATCATATAATATTAGTCCAATAGTAGAATTGACCACCTATGATACCACTCTAACATGACCCGTCCCAATGGGGATTATTCCATTACTCCCTAAGACTGCCACTAATAGGCCAGGGGATGGTGAGTAGCCCCATGTAGGCACATCACTAACATGGGTGGCCTTGCCTATCAACTTATATACACACACATATCCAATCCCACAATGATGAAATATAAAACCAACTACGTAACACAATGAATGAATTCAACTAAACACCACTGACATAGTATAGTGGAATGTAAAGTGTCGAAAAGTAAACTGTGCCAGAATAGAATCCCACCAAAAAAAATCTACAAAATTCAATGTCAATCCTATAAAAAAGTAACATACTGTGATCGTTTCATGATGCCGAAGGAATAGTTTTTCCTATTCAGAAAGTCAAAACACTCGGTCCGATCTTGGTCTACCCTGAACTTTGTCAAAAGGATTTTCTTCTGCACTAGACAAGTCATGTATGTCAAAATCCCGAGTAGTGGTGAGTATAATAATACTCAGTAGGACACCTATAAAAACACAAAGAAATATACGATGAAATTGTACATTCATATCAACAAAATATATTCCTAAAGAACATTTAACAATATAAAATAACCATATATAATCAAATCTTGGATCTTTAGTCTTGGGGTAAGTCACAATGACCACATACACATACTAGTAATTCTGTTCGAAGGTTCGATGGGGAAATTGTGTAGGAGAACTCACACCACATGTTTGATAGCTATTATGGAATCCTTCAAAGATGTATTGTTCTTGGGAAAATACATGAGATGGATAGATGCATAGATAGATCTTATGAGAGAATAGATTCTCTCATTCCAGGAGAACTCATTTATGAATGGGGAAATATCACACTATAATGATTGGTATAACTGTTAGGGCCTTGGTGTATACCACAACTAATATGTCTTCCAAACTGCTAAGTAGAGGACCTGTGTTAGTTTGGATTGGTTGTGCTAATAACCAGACTCTTTGTAGGGTACAAAAATTGATATAAGATCTCACTCCAGGCCTCTAAGAAGGACCCCCATCTCTATCCATGAACGTTCAAATTAAGGGGGCATACATCTGTGGATAGGAAATGATGCTAGTGAAATTTAGGAGAATGAGAAAAGAAACACTAACCGAAATGAAACATGTATCAGATATGGTGGAAAAGAATATAAATAAATGTATATGTTAGTTCATGATGTGTATAAGCATCACACACTTTGTCCCATGACTCTGAGTACTACCTGTGTGCAACTGACTGGGTCAAAAAGCATGTCATGTAGAAATGAATATAAACGGAATGTAGGAGTAAGAAACACCATATCCAACTAACTACGGGCCACTTCATGCACATTATCTATGTTCCCATAAATGGATTTAACTCATGTCTTCATACCCATGTACCAATACATGGGGTAACTAGCATAACTGGCCTCGTCTACCTGTATGGTGGAGCACATGCTGTGTACTCCACCCCGTGTTCGTGTATCATCCAAGATAAATGTCGAGTCTTACGTTAGGACCTACAAGCCACGTAATAGGTTTCACAGGTTTGTTCATTATATATTTTTGTATAACCCTAGTCTTAAGCCAAGCATACCCCACACGTCAATTTCTTTAGAGAACATGATGTGTTCTTAAAAATTTTCCAGAATCATTTTCTCATTGTATAACACATCAGTTGATCCCCAAATTCTTGATCCATTCATTTTTTTTCCTTGAAAATGAATATTTGAAGTCAACCCATTATGTATCCGAATAATTGATTGGTTTGTAGTGGTCGATCAGTCCCAGAAACCCATTTAGATCATCTGCATGACCAATGGTTGAAGAATGAATTCTCCCAAGCTGTGTGAATGATTCTTCCACCATCATTGCCGCACTTCCACAAGTCCTTCGTGATATCCAATCTACATTTTTAGATCAATGAACATCAAAATGGATGCACAATGATCTGTTGTTCATATCCCTATGTTGAACGAAGAATGTGCAGGGTTAAAGGGTAGAAACAATTCATATAAAAATCGAGGAATGAGCATCCACTTTTTTCAATTTGGAATTGATCCACTCTCATTAGAAGGATATTGTTGAATGAAAACATTATTAAATAGAATCTTCAAAATAAAACATATTATTTTGACCCTCCCGTAAGATTGAAATATCCACGGGTCAACTTATTCATGGGTTGATCTGCATTTTTCATTTAATTCCAATAATGGGGGAAACAGAATCAAAATAGAAAACAATACCTAGATCATTGATGAAGTGTAGATTATCTTCCATCTTTAATGAGGTTCGATCATGATTCATATATATTAACCTATTTTATTTCATCAAGAGTTCTCTAATGGTGGATCTTCATGAAATCTCAAGAGCATCCACAAGTGGTTTCTAGGGTTATGATCCTAACCTTGTGCTCATGGTTATTTGAAAAAATAAAACGTTTCTTTGTGTCGTTAAAATGGTTAAAATAAAATAATTTCTGAATATATTTTATTTCCATTAAAATGTTCAAAAAATATCTTTTTAATTCGACCCATGTTAATCAATGTTATGCCTCTTCTAAGGTAAATTCACTGGTTTAAATAAAACCAGGCCATCATATTTCTAATATAAGCAGCTGTAGAAATGTTATTCCACATTTTCAAGATAACTATTCATACATGCTATTTAAAAGTTAATTTATTGAAAAAAAATTATTCTATGCATCCCCAGCCTTAGAATCACACACAATTACAATGCATGTTATTAAAATAACTTTATATAATATATAAAAATAATACACAAAAAATCCAATGCATTACATTTATTTTTAATATTTTCAAAAATAAATATATTAAAAAATTATGTTGACCTCATTAGATAATATAAATTATTATGATTTAAAATATATATATCATTTTACCAATTCTAATAATATATTCGGAAGAGTACAATTTAAAATTAATCCCGCATTCACGATGAGAATGGTTGCTTTTAATAGAAAATGTTCTAATATATAAAATGTATGTATAGAGAATTTTAATGTGAAAATATTTGTAATATAAGAAATTAAATTAATTGATATAAATTGTAATAATAATAATTAAAAACTAATTTAAAATTTAATTTAACATTACATATTATTTAAATGAAAAGACATGTTTCAATTAAAATTCATTATTTCTCACTATTAATCAAACAATGAATCTTTCTAGAAAAATGCCAAGAATTAAACATACGATAATTTCAATAGTTATAGTTAAAAACAACATTTCATTATATAACTGTCCCAGAATTTATAAAATTAATTTTAAACCATGTTCAGAAAGCATGATTAAATAATCTATTTTAGAAAAATAATATTTTTCAAAAATTACTTGATTTATTTTAAATGATACATATTTAATTATAAATAATGTGAAAATTAAAAAACATGGGTAAAATATATATATTCATTATTTAGTTAATACACTTCATACACACAAATTGAATGGCTAGGTTAAAATTATTATAATAAATAATAATATTTTTGGATAAAAATAGCGATTTTTTGTAAAAGTGGCTATCAAAGAAACTTGTTGTTGCGTATAATGTAAGTTAAATCAATATTGGATGTAACATATATCAAACCCATCAATGAATGTAATTTGATTTAATGAATATAAATATATCATGAAGTCTTGCTGTTATATATTCTACAGTGATTTATGTTGTGTGTTGCACACGATATTGAATACAATGATATATTTTATAGAATTTGAGGGAGTTTCAGATTTAATTTCATCCATATATGAGATATATAATCTAAAATAACTGAATAAAAATATATTCTAGGGTAAAATATTACATGTGATTCCAAAAAATTTAAATTGGATTTTATAAATTCAATATCATATATTGAAATAATTTATTTTAATTGAAAAATATATTGGGCCATAGAAAATGTTTCAGACATAGATATATAATTATTATATTATGATCATATAATAAAAGATAAAATATTAGAAAATTTATTATCTTTCACTATTCACCTAAAAATAAAATATATAAAAAAATTCCAAGGATAAAATTAGTTATGTAATTCTAAAATATAATTTGATATTACCAAAATCAAATTATAAAATTAATAAATTTATAATTAAAAGTGAAATATATTATATGATAAAAAATTTGTTTTATTAAAAAATGACCATTTAAAACAAGAAATGTGTAGTTTTTGTTTGGAATAGTGGTGTCTGCCAAATAATACTACCTCAAACGATTATGGTTCAAAACCCATGTAGAGTAGGTTGTTTTAGAAGAACAGTTGTGGTACTAAAGCAAAATTGTAGCAATGTAATAACTGTAGCACCGAAAACACTATAGCGATGGCACAAATTGTAGTAGTCACCATAGTAGTAGAATCTCTATTGCAGCCCGGGTACTATAGCAGTACTATTCTATGAAGGGACTTTGGCCATAAAATTATCCCTTTAAGTCTATTTATTGGAATTTTATTCCCACTAGGCCTATATTTTTTTAATGGGTATCCTCTAAATAAAAAAGTGGTTATTTCATTTGTTTCAATAATAACGAGGATTCATCCATAACTAGAAAAACATCAAATGTATAAAATATTATTTCATATAATTTTCTAAATAATGTAATATTGACATATTATATTACAAATCTTAATATTATATGTCTAAATAAACTATTAACTATGAAAATTTTATTTTTTTAAGGAAAAATTAAAAACCTTTATGAAATGGTTCATTAAAACATGTAATATTAAAATATTAATAAAAAAATAAAATAACATGTAATTAATGATATTGATTATGATATTTTTTTCTATTAATTTTTACATTAATCATGTAATTTTAATATTAGATTATTCAATTTATCTGGATTTTGGGCCACTATACTATCTCATGTGACATAATATATTTATTGTTATATTTATTTAATGTGTAAAAAATAATTGTTCATTAAAATCATAACCATATTGGTTCAATAATATTCTAATCTATATTCTCTTCAATACTACCCAACTCTTACCACACATGTTGATAATAAATACAAATTAAATTACTAAAAGAATTGAAATCAATATTATCAAGGAAAAGATCTATAAACTATGTACTATAAGATGAAATGGTCTAGTATGGTAATGAAAAAATTGTGATCAAATAAAACCTCAAATAAATCTTTAATAAGATCATGCCAAAAATTTCAATTATCAAAATTGTGTATGAGCAGAAAAACATTATTTTAAAACCACATTCATGGATTCTTGTCGGAAACAAATTGAAATAACTCATAAACACGGTGAGAATTTATCCCCACAATAGTATACATATCCAAATTATATTATTATTTAATAATAAAATGAGTGCAAGAAACAAATAAAATTACACAAAATTGTCTTGGAATGTGGTATGAAATCCATTTTGTATATTTATATTCTTAAACAACTCCATTTTATGTGGATGAGTGAGAATATAAGTTTTCAATTCCATGGGGGTAGAAAATAATAATTTCAAATTTCAATATCCATATATTATATCAAAAAATGGAATATAATAATAATGAGTAAGGATTTGGAATGATTAAATTAATTTTTATATAGATTAATAGAACATTTATTATCATAATCACTAAAAAACAATACTTAACTAATCATTCAGATCCACTGGTAGGGTTATCATCCAAATCATTTGAGATGCTTAATAAGCTTCATGAACATATTCATGATACATTGAACTTAGCAATTTTTATTATTTAATCATTTAATACCATTAATCAATTTATATGCCAATGAAATTTTATCCAAAAGATTATGACATCTTATCAACAACTCCACCTACACAATAATAACCTATAAACAAAATCACTTCGAACTCAACATCGATTTAATATGATAGGAACGAATTGGAATTGTTTGAAATATATCTATTGAATATTTTTTATATTATAAAATTTATTATTATTAAGGATTAGATTGATATCGAGCACAAGGAGTAAGAGTATAAAAAATATTAATCGTACATGATTTTAGGTATCGAATGATAAGAATAAATCATTGGAATCCATTATTATTTATTATTTTACCTCTACCATCATTGCTCAATTATATTCCAACATGAATTGGTGTGAATATTACCCATGATTAATATATTACAAATATATTCAAATTATCCATAGAATATTTTTTAAAATACTAACATGGACTTAGAAACATGGGTAATATTAAAAAAAGAAAAAATTATGTTTTTATGAATATAAATTCTAAATATTTCATTCACATACAAGGATAAATATTCAATCATTCTTTCCACTTCACTAAAACACCACATTTGGTTATTGATACAAGAATAAATCCTATAACATCATGGGAAGTTCATACAAAGCATGTTTAAGGAGGCATAAAATAATGAAGACCTAGTTGGTCCCTCTAATATTGTTCACAAATTCCGGATTCATTTATTGAGAGCTAGAAATAGAAAATAAGTTGGTACCTTGATCAGCCGCTACCATATATAAAAAATAATTAACATTATTTCACCAGAATGATTCACTAGTAGAAATTTTATTAATGGAGAATAATATTTCTCATATGTTATTATATTAGTTGCATTGAAAATTAAACTTGCATGTTTTTCATTTTAGTTATTTGATAATCTATATAGATATTATTATCCATATATATTATTAAATAGTTGATGTCAATGGTATTTAAAATCATAATAATGAATTTGGAATAGTCATTTTGGTTTCACCCATTCACATTATATCATTATGTTTTCTCTAATATAGTGAACCAAAAATCATCTATAACTAATTTGGTGGCATCAAGTATCTTCATTCTATTATCTAATTTCCATGAATATTTTTCAATTTCCATACGGCACAATATTACACCTTCACCCACAATAGGGTATTTATTTTTATCTCTTTATATATTTTTCTTATTATTGTCTACTTCTAAAAATTCCCTCTTATAATTTCATTTTAATGTTTCAGTTTAATGTCTCAATTTTTTTTGAATCCAAGGTTTTTTAATTTTTATTTAAACTTCCAATTTTTCAATTAATGTTTTCTTATCTTATCTATTTTTATTTTATGTTTTAATTATTTGCACATCTAGGGAACTTTTAATTTTGAATGGTTTTTTATATTGAGGGTTACCTTAATGTAAATTTTATGAGTGAGGGTTATATATTATAATTATTTTTTAATTAATGTGTTTCTAAGGTATATATTTTTCATCATCATTGATGGGTGTTTAGATGATCATTATTATTACATGAAATTGTTTTCATTTTTTAATTTAAGAATAACAAGTAAATATGTTTCATGTGATAAATTGTTATCAAATATATTGTTATAAATTTACTTGTAAAATAATTTATTTTATTTATTATTTTTAGTTAGAAATATAAAATATAAATTATATGATGAAATGTGGTAAATTATTTTCAACTAATGATATTTTTATAGGAAATAATGAGTTGGTGTTGGATATCTGAACATCAATGATGTTATGAAAATGAGTAAATTTTCAAATATTTTTAAAATTTTATAAAGAAATGTTACAAAAAATAACTTACATTTTTTCAAGCATAAAATCATTAAATATAATAAATTGTAGATATCCTAGATACTTTAGTTTTTTAAGGCATTAATGTGAGGTAGAACCAATTGAATATTTAGGAAGAATATGTAAAATATTTAAGAAATTGTTTTGTCAATGATATTTAATATGAAAAGTCAGATAATATTGAATTAATGATTCAGGGTATTGAATTATAATATACTGATAAAAGAAAAATAATTAGGCATTTATTTGGTGATTCAAAAAAAGTTATATCAAAATTTATGATTTATCCATGTTTTTATTATTGATTGACTTTAATGAAAAAAATTGATAGAGTGACAATGTTTTTAAAGTGTTTTTATAACTATTTAATGACATATTTCGTTCTAAGATAATTCATACAAATTCACATTATAATATGTAAAATTATTCTTCCTGATGGATTTATGGATATAGAATATATTTTATTTTTTGAGTGATTCTGTGTAATATAAGATTGAATATGATAGTTTTTTACAGTTTTCTAAATGTAGGGCAATGTGAGGAGGAATATTTTCATCTTCCAATAATTCCAAATTCAAAACATCTATTTGAATCATTAAATGTAGTAGAATAATTAATATTTCATGTAAATGACTATATATCTGATAGAAAATTACATCATCCAACTAATCTTCCATAGAGGTAAAAATAGATCATCAATTTCGTATATTTGTAAATAATGTCAAAAATATCGTACATGGATTGTGTATAGATTGGATGAATTTGTCTTAAAGAAATAATAATATCTATAGTTCATGTCATATTTTATTTTAAATTTTCTAACTTTTTTCTTGAATTTTATTTGAAGCATAAATATTTCATTTTGAGTTAATTTGTTTTAGATCTGAATAGAATGGAAATTATATTATTGTTTTTTTCTATATTATTTTTTTATTTTAATCTAGTATGTCATAAATGTAATAGTGTGCATGATTCTCAAAAAGTGAAATATTCTATACCGCAAATAATGAGTATGTTCACTGTAAAATAATTTTCATTTGATAGAAATTGATCATAATACAATGTTAAAGGCTATAAATATTTTCAAATTTTTAGAAAATAGAATTTATATTATCAAATAAAACATGGAAAAAAACATTCTACTTGGTTCCTCATAAGTAATTTTATAGGGATAAATATTATAAATGTTTAAAAATGTAAATCAAAGGTATAGAATAATTATATATTTCTACAAAAACATTTTCTACCTTTTACTATTTTGAGAGGGTAAAAAACATTTTTGTCTTATTTTTTGAATACACGTTGATCTAATAATGATATAAAAAATGTTATGAATCGATAAAATAGATTTTAATATTTAATATTGGAGATATAATGGGTTGGATAATAATATTGATTTAATTAATATGGAGAACAATAACAATGAATCATTGGTTAAACTTGCTAGGTATTAAATGAAATAATAATGATGCACTGAATAAAAGATTGAATTTACTCTAATTGGGAATTTGTTTGGATTTATCACTCACTCTAAATAGAATATCAACATAACAACCTTAGGCCTTTTATATATAATCCAACATGGAGAAAATATTTTTTAAAATATATGCATATATCTATGTGCCAATATTTTTTTCAAAAAATTTAAAAAAAGTGCATCATTATATGATTTAAATTTGACATTCCAGAAATCTCATGATTGTTACATCATGAAAAAAATCAAATAGTTATATTTTATGGAATGCCTGACATTCATATTTGAATAAATATCAGAATGATGTGTTATTTTTTTAATTTCCATTTGTAATAATGTTGTTGATTTTAATTCAAAGAAGAATTTAGATAATGATATTAATTTTTTACTTTGTAAACAAGAAATGTATTTTCCTCCATATTGATTTATATCATGGTATATTTGGGGTGAGTGATAAATATTTTAAGACATTAATATCATTATTGGATGTATCATATTAAAATTTATATGATTTATTGGAAGTGTAATGTCAATAATCCTTATAGACCTAAATCATCCATTGATTAGAATTATATTTATGAGGAGGTTGCAGTGTTTTGTAAATTCTAGTTTTCTACAGTGTATCACAACTGTTTTCCAACCATGACTATTTCAATTATCGGGGAAATATGACCAGTGGATTTAATGACAAATCATATATAGGTGGATAGATAATGAATTAATAGTTATATATATTTAATAACATAGAATATTTATATAATTGTATTACATTCCATATTAACGTGTTCATATAACAGTTTCCATAGAAGAAGATATGTGAATTTTGAATGAGCAGAACAATTTTTTGTCATATTTTAATGATACAAGGAAGGATAGATCAAATCAATCATAAAATAATGTATTGAATTTGGGTAACTAGGGTCACAACATTACTTCTGTTATCTAAGAATGTTTAGAAATAACCTTAGAAATAGATTTAGATAATGTCTGATTATGAACCATTACACAAAGAAGGCTTTGGGGATTAGTATAGAAAGCTTCCAAGATTTGGGTAATGTAGAAATTTTTTAAATTTTCCAAGAAATACATCCATGTATGGATATGAGCTAGTATAGGCGGCTCTAGCACATATGTATCTAGAATTAAAACCCAAAACAACTCTTTGATCTAGACTCAAACAAGAACTGGTGCACGACAATGGGCCTTGATGCACCATTCATTACAACACTACCCAGGATATGCTTAGGATTATTCAAATTTTATTTATAATAAATTATAAAGGATTTATGAGTAAATATATTAGAAAAGACACCATTTTTATTATTAGGATACTAGATGTGTAAAAAAATTCAATTAATAAAGAAATTTTATCCATTTTTTGGATTCAAAATTAGGATATGATTTAAGATAGCTTATATATCCATTTAGAAATGGCCCCCAGTAGAAGGAATGAAAAATTTAGAAATACACATTATCCAAAGAGTATGAAGGGTCATATCTTTCATGGGCTGAAGCCAATATTTCGATTCAAAATAGTCTCCCAGGTATTCTCATCCTATGAATAAAAAATATCATGTGTTAATAAGAAAATTAATGAATTCTCTAAACCCTATGGATTTAAATGAATGAAAGATATGAGAAGGAAGAAAGAGAAAACGACGGATAAAATGAACAAGGTAAAGAAGAATTTTCCCATATGTGATAATTGTGGATTGAATCACCATGGTAAATCATTGAAGGGAATGTGAGTTTGTTATTTGTTTAGGAATAAAGGACACCATGTATGTGATTGTTAGGGTAAGAAAATTCAAATGTACAATGCTTAATCTACAAGTATTTCAGACACTACGGGAATCAATGTCTTAATCATCAAAGTATACCCTCAATGATGATATTTGATAATAATAAAGTTATGATACTACCACAGATGAATACGAATGATTACTGTTCTTATGATTTTTTTATTTTTATTGTCTCATTTTAGTATTGTATTAATTATGTACAAGTTATAAGAATAATAGTGTATATAAATATTTTAATATAATACTATTCCATTAAGGATTTGAGATTTTATGGTACCAATTAATGTGACATTGTATCTAGATTTTTTTTGGAATATATATGTTTGGGGGAAATATAACCATTAATATTTTTCTTAAACTAAGATAGTGATTTCATAAAAGTACATAATTGATTTGGATAATATATATTAGATTTTATGGACTACTATAGACCTAATTTATTGTTTGTTTATTCCATAATAGTTATAGTTTACAACATTTTTGGATTTAAGGAGTATATCTGGTGTTATATAAAAAATAAGGGAGAATGAACGTATCCAATAAATTTTTATGGAAATTAAGTGTTTTACCATGTTTTAAGAGAATATATGATGAAGGTAGTCAAATGTTGTTATGTGGAAAATGAGATCTTCAATATGATTACCTTCCTTATAAATTTTAGACTGTGAGTTTAGATAAAAGTATTTTGGATAATTCTAATGGTTAGAATGAATTGTGTTGGACATTTTATACTATAGTTTAGGGGTTAAAAATTTTCTTAAGAATATATTTGGATTGTTATTAAAATGACAACTCTGAGGTCGGGTGACAACCCGTCGCGTCAGGCAAGGCTTTGAGATATGAACCTGCAACCGAAGGGTAATAAAGGTGCATTAACTACCACTGGCCTATGTGATGTCCTAGTTTTTATAAATGAGTTTTTAATTGTTCTTACAAATAAATTATAAATTCATTTTTTGGAACTATAAAATATTTTGATAAATATAATATATTTGAGTTCTAATATCATTCGGAATAAAAGACTAGTTTGAGGTAGAAATTATTTAAAGGAAGGAACTCTACTTATCAAGTGTTTTTTTTCTTATTCAATGAATAAAATAATTATGAAACTTTTTGGAATGTATCTTTATCCCCAAATTTCTTTATCATAATTCCTTACGTTTTTTTAACTGGTGATATTTTGAATCATCATAGATTTATGGCTTTGTTGCTCTCAATTTTACATTTATTTTTCACTTGTCTGTGATTTATGACTTCAATCACTCCATATAAATATTTACATTTTTCCCAATTATTTGTCTCTAATTGCAACCAATATTATTCTATTATAAATCTTAATTTGGTTTTGACTTTTTCATTTCCTTTTCCCCCTTATTAAGATTAAATTTTAGTAACCCAATTTCCAATGTGGGGTTTCCACAAAGGTATTTTCTATTTTGATCCTTTTATTTTTGATGAACAAAGTCAAATTGCAAAAAAGAAATTTATTGAAAGAGTGGATATTTTAATACCCTACGATTTCATAAAATATTTACTTTTTAAACTAATTCAATAGCTTGCACCACACACAACACTGAGTTTGAGCGCACAACGACTTACCAAACTAGTCGTTTCAAAAGTGGTTATGAATAGTATTAACTAATTTTTTAATTTTGTATACTACATATAATTTAAAATTACATACTTTGTGTGTTTAGACAAAATATAAGTACAAATCCAATTTTTCATATAAAATAAGTGTTTTTCAAAAATTAAATTTTTACCAACTTTTAATGGAAAACACTTTTTAAATCCAATATTTGAAAATTTTATATATTCAATTTGACAATATAAAAATATTCTTCGGAAAAGAGGCAGAAAAATTTATTTTTGATAAATTTTCTGTGTTTTTATGATTAATTTTATATTTTAATGAATAGTAAAAAATACAAAATTTTAATTGAATATATCATCTTTTAAAAAATTAATTTATATTGTTAAAATATAAATTTAAATGTTTTGATGTATTATTATATTGTATTTTTATCATTTAATCTGATGTTGTCGAATGGAATTTATTTAACATTTAAATTTGACATAAACACATATCAATCATTTGCTAGTTTTTACATCTCAAAAAATGCATTTCGTTTTTGACAATGGGAATTATTATTAAATTAATTAATTAAACTTATAGTTTTTGAATTTGGTAAAATATAAAACATTTTTGAATTTTGAATATCATAATTTTATTTAGGCTATTTTTTTTTACTTTTCCGAAAACATTTAGTTTTTGATTAATCGTGAAAAACATTGTGTTGTTGATAAAAATTGACTTTTTATTTTAAATATTTATTTTTAAAATTATCTTATAGTAGAAAATAGATAAATTATTCATATATTAGTACAGTTTAATTCATTAGAGTAATTTTTTAATAATATTAGGTATATAATTATTTTTGAAACTTTTTAACGTCTTTTTACCAACCTTCTTGGGTCATTTACCCACCTTCTAGAATTCAAATGATTCACTTCAACAAATTGTAGCTATCCTAATAACCATATCTTCTTATACCATATACTCTTCATTATCCCCTAATATCAAGAAATAATTTAAATATAAAAATTACTTGATTTTTAATGGATCGATATTTCCTAAATAATATATTATTAAAACTACAATGAAATTAATCGTTTCATACTCAATAAAATATTTAAAATAACATGAATTCCCACCATGGAAACACAAAATATTTAATTATATACCACATCAACCTAATATCATCTCATAGAATATCTCCTTTGCATATGGTTATCACTAAAATTCTATATCAAACTCTAGATGGTACTTCAGTCTCTTACAGTTTAAACAATAATCATATCTTGTTATAATATCTATTCCCATGTAGAATTTGTTCTCTTCATCATTTAATTTACATCTTCTTAATATTTCAGTATGTCAATCACATCAATTTTTTATGTAAATGAATCATAAAAAATATAGTGAATGACTCTTTATATCTCATTAAATGAATCATAAATTTATACGTTATAATTAATTTCCCTAATTATTTTCCTCTTAAAAATCAATTTCATTAGACCTAAATGTATCTCATTTGTTTCCATGAGACTCTTATGGAAATAATTTTTATGAAACTGAGTGATTTCTACGATGTTATAGACCATATTTTTAGTAAAATGGGTCTTATGGAGTTTATAAAGATCCTTATGGAATAGTCCTGAATACGCTTATTGAGTTCATTGAGTGACATTACATCATCATATTTTCCACACCAAAAGTATAAATCAGTATTATAGAATGGTATTTGTTGGTTTTGTGTGAAGATGATGTGACAATTGTTGTTTTAATAGTATACTATATGTTACCATAGAGTTTACTAAAACCCCAATTGAGGATATTATCACATTAACATTATAATTAATTTACTTAATATCAAATGATTTTATTTACAGTAGATCATGATCCTTTTTTTTATTTATATGTTGATCATAAAAATAAATTTTATAAAGAAAAGAATCAATTATAATACATATTTCTTTTGATTTATCATCTTTTAATATTAATGGAATATCTATTTCATTTACCATTCTTGAGAGAAAGGGAGAGAAATAAGAATTTGAGAGAGAAATCCATTTTGGACAACATTGATTACATTCCTGATGGGCCCCACACAATAGGCATAAGAATAAATTTATAAATATAGAGATTTTGTTACTATATTATTGAATAACAAACCAACACTTAAATAATATTATATTCATTATAATACCCGATTAGGAATATTAATAAAAAAATTATTTTTGGCGAGTGTGCTGACTTACAAAATAAAAATATTATTTTACTATATTTTAAATTAATTATTATCCATTTTCACCATCATGATCTATTTTAACTCAACAATTATTGAATAACCAAATATATATTTTGTAATTAATCAATTTTTAAAATACAAACACCAATGAAAAAATATTTAACTAATATTAAATAAATAAATATATACATTTTATTCACAATTTGGAGAATAAATATCCATATAAATTACATGATGAATAAATGTTGAATTACATTATTTCTCATCCTTGAGAATAATATTAATTACATTAATTAATTTCCAATATAATTTAATCTAGTTTAAGGGAAATAATTAGACTGTGGCCCTCAAGGATTATTTCTCATTAGAATTAGGTGGGTATAACTATGTTCCTTGATTACTGTCTAGAAACACATCAAAGAAACCAATAGAAATAGTTAATGTCATATTTTTTATGCCCATATTTGAACACTCACTGTTTAATATAATCCATTAGTCTCATTATCTTAGAATAATGATAACACATCAAATCATCTTCCTATGTAATTTATATGTCTTTAACTTTAATATATAAAATAAATATAGTTAAAATATTTTAGTAGATATTATTTTAAAGAAATATTTTAATCCATGTTCATTGATATCAAATTATATAATTTTGAAGTGAATAATCATTCTTAAACATATCTATTAAAATCATATCATCCATGATGCGCCCAAAATACAATAATTCTAGACAACATATAGTGTGCTAGATTTTTTTGAAAATATTAACACGAGAATTATGAAATGATTTAGTAAAAATATTAATGTATAAGGTTTTTTACAAATTTATATTGATATCAACATCTGATGAAACCAAAACATACATAATTTCTACTATGAATTTTATTTTGATAATCTTCCATATTAAAGATTACCAACTGCATAATTCCTGATTAGAATCCTTAATGGCCAAAAAATAATCTCACCAAATAGTTTATTTACTATATTTCCCATCATAGTACGTTATCAAACAACAAAATTTTATCTAAGAATATGATCTTGGTAATTCATGGTACACATCGTAGCATAGAACTAATATATCATTGGGAATGTAAAAAATAATCTAGAACATTATAACATCATTGCTTTGATAATGAACAATAAATATGAGATAAAAATATATATATTCATATTAACATTATTAAATATAAATGTGATCTAAAGATGAAACAAGATAGTTACATAGAACCAAATCAAAAAAGCTCTCATAGAAAATATATACCACTATTAATGCCCGATCGGTTATCATATATTAAAAATTTATTCTACATAGAATGGATACTGTTGGTTTGGTTTTCACTTTTCCAGGGATACAGTTGGAAAATATACATATATTTTTGTAAATTAAATTTTCCTAAAAATTATTATGTTGATAAAATCTATCATGTTGTGAAATAATAGAATATCCAACACCTTTTCAAAGGTCATAATCCAAAAATCATAACAAGAATAATATTCAAAATTTAACATAATTTTTATATATATTTGTGTTTGTATAAATTAAAATCTGAAAAAGACCTTTCTCGACCAATTATAAAGTTATATTAGAATCCACAACATAAGTTAATATTCTATGTACGGAAATAATTTAATTTAATTGTTTTTCCTGAATTTTACCTTATCCATTTATAAGATACAAGAAAAATTTTACTAAAATAAGAGAAGTGATAATTTCACTTGATCAAAAGTATTTCATCTTTTTTAGAATCCATGAACTCATTCATCTCTACATTCCAATGTACTATTAGATATTTATAACATCTAGTCAATGAAGTAATGTTTGATCTATTTGAGATTCATATAAAATGAATAATGAATTACTAAAATCAAATATCCATACATATCATGGTATATGAGAAAAATTCCGAGAACATAATGTTTTGATATTATATTTATCATAATATTCCATTCCTATGATTAGGCTTTCTTTCCTATAAATAATATATGAAAATAACAATTCAGTCTTGAATTGACAAAACTTTTATTTTGAAATTTATTATTATTATAGATATTATTACCATATTTATAAAACTCATAGATCATTTTTTAGATATCAATCCATAGAAACAATTACTATATGAAGCAATATTTTGAAAAATATCATCCATATTTTTAAAAAACCTATAAGATAGATTTTTTCCCATTTTTTCAATATTATTATCTTTAAAACGTATAGAAATAACACTAACCAAATAGGGGCTATGTCAGTCAATCAATGTCATGACCCCCCCCCCTCAAATGATTCCCCTCTTGAGATGTAAATAATGAAAGGGAAATACTAACCCTAGATTTCCACCTCTAGTATTCCCTGGGGTGGAAACAAACACCATGGTTATAAAAGTCTAACGAAATTTAAGGCATTTCTATTTTTTAAGAAATAATATCCAGTGAAATGTTGTTTCTTCCCAAAAAATGCCATGATATATTTATAAATTAAATTCAAACACATACTACATGAATTTTTAAAATTTAACTGATATAAATCCAAATTTCATAAATAATGTACCAAAATAGATGTTGTGTAGAGATGCATCAATTGTAATTTTTTACGCTAGTAATGTTCAACATAGTCCATGAAGTCTAAATTGAAACATAAAAATAGTTTTATTTATGTAGGGTGAGCTTGATGGTATAATCAATAGGGAAACCAAAGTCTCTCATGCACATTTTAATGAGTATACCAATGCCTATATGAGAAAACAGTAAAACCAAAAAAACCTAACAGGTATACTAACCACCCCAACCTCACCAAGGAACGCTCACCAAATAAAACATGTCATGAGAATTAATATAGTACATATCAATAATAGGTTACCTCATTGCACATTACCAATGTTTATCTACTCTCTCACCATAACAACAAATGTACTGGTGTTCTTACCTCTTCAGAATACACCAGATCACAACCCACCCGACCACACCATGGCCCCCCAACCACACCTCATTGTATCTCTAAGAAAACAAGTCACACTAGATATCACCCAGAGACACCTAGGCCCTATAGTAATCACATCCTGCCCATATATACCAATTCCCCATACCACATCACTTGTCACCAACAAACACATGGTCCACATACTATGCCACCTCTTGAAAAATCCTAGGAAATCACAACACATATTATCTCAATGACACCTAAAAAACACATCTCATCCAAAAAACACATGGAGAAACAAAATTTACCTCACCCCAAAGACAAAATTGAAAAAAAAACTCACCTGCACACATCTGGGCCCCACAAACCATAACATTACTAAAATAATTCGGTCTAATGCTTCCTAGAAGGATTTAGAAAGTGAGGGTGTCTAACCATCTGTCCTCCTATTAAGATGTTTGGGAAACACACCCTCCCACGTGATGATGGTTGTGTTCAACATATTGTTCTCATATATGGTGGGGTACATAAATAATTCACAAGGAAATTAAAATTATTTATACATATGATACCAAAAACTCATGGATGTCATATGTGTTCTCAAACAACTTACCTTCTATCAAGACTACCAACTGGGAAACTATCAATAAATAAAATCACCACCGAACAAGCCCAAAAATTACTACAATTCCAAACCAATTTTGTTAAACCATTAAAATTATTCAATCATAATTCATTTATTAATTCATCTAATTATACCAAACCAATCTAGAAAAAAATTAATAATCAATTTTTTATTCATATATTCCATTAAAATCTATGAAAATACCTCGTAAAATACATAACAAGTATCAAAACAAAAGAAAACATGGATAAAATCCAAGAGAATTATTCATACCAACAATAAAAAGTCACCAACTCTCCATAAAATATACTGAAAAAATTCACATCATTATTGTAGAGCCACTACTAAACACATCTCATCCATTAAGAAACCAATCAATATAACAACATGATATTCTATAAAACCATCCAAACCATCCAACATTACACAACCAAGAAACCCATAGACAACACACAATTGTGCTTACAATTGTATCACTGAAAAAACTAAATACAAATATAAATTATATATTTAATAAGGAATCCATTATTTAGTTAAAATTTTAAATTCAAGGGTGATGATATAAAATGTACAATCTAGGGTAATCCATTCATTATCCTGGTGTACATGATTGACTAATTTCAATTTAGGGTTATATAATAAATTCCACAACTAATAAAGCACAAACCAGGTATATAAACAGTAAAAATAAAGATACCAATGAAAATAATTATTGGGTCATTCATCCCATACAATCATAATATCATAATCAATTTCAAACTGTAATAACAAGAGAACAAACCCCATAACCCCTTTCAATTCAATTAGCTAGTTATTTATCAATAATTAAGCTGGAATAACCAGAATAAAATGGTAACAAAATAAAAATAGCTCCGACATGATGCAGAAATAAAGAGAAACAAGAGAATCTCTACTATGAAGGGTTGTCAAAGTTATTTACATAAAAATATATCATGTAATAGTCCTCTGATCACTTATTCTTCATGGAATGTATATATATATATGGATGTTGGGACACCACCTCACCATCAAAAAATTGAGAGAGACCACATTAGGTATCATTCATAAGAACAATGTGTAATCCACTTTAACGTTGTGAAATCCCTCAAGGGTAACTAATTCTGAAAAACCCATCACCTGTCAATTTATATCATTTATCAAACACTAAAATACAACATGTTGTGAATCCCCCATTCATGAAATGTCAATGTCTACATGTCATAAATCATTTTATAACAAACCCCGAAACAAAACATCACACTATGAAATCAATTTACACATTGTTTATCTCCCTGATTCTAGAATATAACAACTAAACTTCTCAAAACTCACTCTAAGACACCACTAAGAACATTAAACAACTAAACACTAAATGTAACAAACCATGGAGGAAAAAACGTAACATTATATACCTTCCAAATTATTCTTATTCTCATGAATCCAAAATTAAGAATAGGAAAAAAATTGAGTTAGAATAACCACCATGTGAGATACATCTCAAAGATATTTCTACATTTGAAACACCACTGAAATCCAAACACATAAAAATTAAAATATAAAAAAACCTACGTTGTAAAAAAGTTAGAGTGGAATCCACTACATCCAATAATATCTCATTTTACATATTCAAACCCTATAGACCACAAAACACACCACATGAGCACAACAACTGTGTCTTATCAAACACACGAATCTAGGAATCATGTTATCCTTGTTAAAATAATGTCATCTATAGATGGAACTGAATCTCCCCAATGAGTTTAATTGCATCGTAGTTAACAAAACTCCATTATGAATTTGGTATTCTCTTATTAACATTTAAATTTTTTATCACACTTCACACCACTAAATTGGTTGGAAAGAACATGTAAAAACTAGTAATGGAGATTTCAAAAAACTTTGGGAACTGGGCACACATCTATATCTCTCGCTCACATGTACTCTCCTCCAGTCAACTATGCCTCCACAACATGAAAAAATTGAATGTTCTATCCACACAACACCTTTTACCAATGAACATGGAACTCTGTGGTCCACTCCATGTATGTCACGTTGTCCTGGATATCCAACTCTCCCTAGTGAAGGAAATGGTATTTATCATGATGTTACCAATGAATTTTAGAGACGTGTAAGATGTCATGGATCTTCTCCAACTATGGTTGCAATGGAAACTAGTACTACACATTTTCAACTCATCTTAACAACTCGAAGGGTCCAGAAAAACTGAGAGAAACATTTCTCCATCTACCAAACCTCTTTTTCCCACATAGAGGGGAAATCGTCATGAACACGTGGTCCCAAACCACTAACTCCAGGGGCCTCCTCCTATGATCGACATAAGTCTTCTTCTAATCAAGTATCACATTCATCCTCACACAAATTATCTGAACCTTCTCTATCATGTTATATACTACCTCAAGACCAATAATAACTAAATCCCCAACATCTATCTATCACAAAGTAGAACGCAACGATATTTCACACAAATCATAAAATGTATCCATTACAATGGAAGAGTTAAGCTATTAATATAATAATAATACACAAAATATGTCCCACCCAATATCATCAAATGTCCAAGATGCATTCCCAAAACATATCCTACAGGTATTGGATAGTCCATCATCTCTCCTTATCTATATGAGGACAAAAGACATTACTGAGGCATAATGGGTTTCCAAAATCATGTTGCAATACACTCTAGATTCTTAGGTTAAAACGGTTGTCTCGATATGATAAATTGAACCTCAGAACAACATGAAAACACACCACCATATCCACATACCTATTAGAAAATTATCAAATATTCCCAACACCTTGATCGCTAAGATGTGGGCTGATTTCATCAATTGATCCACTAAAACAAAAATAGCATCGCAACCTCATTGAGAAATGGTTAACCATGTGATTAAATCAACCATTATTACATCCCACTTCCACTCGGAGATATCCATGTCACACACCAATCCACCTTGAATATGATGCACAATATTTACAAACTGGAAAACAATATACTTCTCTATAATCCCAGCCACAACCCCTTTTATCCCAAGCCACAAATATTATATTCTCAAGATTCAGTACCTCTTAGATTTGTATTGGTGTACCCCTAAAGGTGAGATATGATACTCACAATGCAATTCCACACACATCTCTACCTCAACAAACATATTCCCTTGAAAAAATATCATGTTTTGACCATACCACAACCGTCCTTCTAGAGCATCACCATGGCCCTCACAATCATGCAACAATTATGAATCTGAGTCTCCACACGGAGACAACTCCACCAGATACATAATAGAATACTAAATTGTCATCTAAAACAAATAGCCTCTAATATAATCCATTTCTATATCTAAGAGGATGGATTCTAACTCCTCAATCACATCCCAATTATTTATAGTTTCCCCAAAAACCACCTTCTATAAAATGATACCCATAGATTCATCCATGATATCTCCCTTTCCTAAGTGGTAGGAGATATCAATATTATACTACAAAATAAAAACATCACCATTCTTGGTCATAGATTCAGATATCACTGAAAAAAGATATAACTCAAACACTTTAAATCTAAGAAGATCATGAAGAACTCTCAAATGTGGTAATTCTACATCATCTTTGGTGTGAAACCCACTCATTCCAAATCTAGATCATGGGTGGCATAGTAATACTCATGGGGATAGTACTTCCTAGACCCATAAGATATCACCCCTCATTGATTCATTAGTTTACATCCTAAACCTATATGGGAAGCATCACAAACCCCCTTAATCATTACCCCTTGCTGATGAAACTAGAACAATTATGTTATAACCATCCTCCCCTGCATGTAACCAAATGATGCCTAACTCTGACCACTCCACATAAATCTTTCTCTTTTAGTTTAAAAATGTAAACGAGGATACAACATAAGAGAAATTTGGTAGAAACCACTGATAATAGATGGAAGGTCCAATAAAAATAGGAAATATTGCCACATTATTGGGTGTTTATCTAAAATCACATACATTATACTTCGACAGGTCAAATTTTACGCACTAATAAGACACCACTTGTTCAAAAAAAACACACCTCTTTTGTCCATAGCATGTACTTTGATTTGTTTAAGTAGGGATGGTGGCATTGACTAGCTTGTAAGATGGTTCTGAGATGTTCGAAATGCTAGTCCCATGAGTTTGAGTAGATCAAGATGTCATCAATAATGGAAACAAAAAATCGGTCCATGAATTCACAAAAACATAGAGTTCATAAGTCCCATGAACATGGTTGGTGCGTTCGTAAGACCAAAAAACATGACTACAAATTCGAGTTGGCCATATATCCATCAAAAAATAATACATAATGATATCACCATCCTTCACCCTCAACTTGTAATACCTAGACAATAATTTCGGATTAGAAAACAAATTCTCCCCTATCAGCTAGAATAAATGATCCTGTTGAAATAGGGTAATAGTTCTTGATTGTCACTAAATTCATCCTCTTGTAAGCTATACACATACTTATACCACCATCGTCAAACATTGTGTACCTAAATAGAAAATACTATGGTGACAAACATAGATAGATAAAAAACTTTTTCATCTGATATTCTACTTGAATGCACATCTCATACAGCTCATAAGCTTCCATTTGATAAGGAGTGATCAAATTTAGAGAAGCACCGCACTACATCTCTACCCAAAACTCAACATCACATCGAGGGGATAGAGTCACAAACTCCTTATGTAAAATTGAAAAGATATCCCCCATGACACTAGGAACATCCAAAGTCTCATAATCCAATAATTCTAACGATATCTTAGAAAAAAAGAAGAGGCTCCACACAAAAAATTCCCACATGACTTCTCCTCTCACTAATTAAAACCACACCCAGATCATCCATGATTAAAAACCATACTTTTCATCAGAACCATTTGATAAAATCATTCACATAAAAAAATTCTATTTATATAATTATATCATATGGCTTCATCTATAGTAGTAAATGATCCTTACGGGACTAATGTTGTACCATCATTAGCCTACATCCCCAACACACATCAAGCAATTTGGTTTGACCATCAACTCATGTACTCAACACTAGGAAAATGAGAATCTGTTATATATCTACCCTCAAAGTAATGGATAGACTGCGTGTAACAAAAGAGTGGAAATTTTTGGAATCAAATAAAGCATAGGGAAGGGTACTAAAAAACTGATCATAAATATGATGATCATTAGCCTTGCTGGAACTACTACCTATGTGGAGTGAAATTGACCACACCCAAATCCTCTTCCACTTTGATGAAAACAATCTCCTTAATCATGATTAGGTAGAAGTCTATGAGTGTGAGGGACATATTTAGGTTGGTCTCTAACTGCTCCAACTCCCATCAGGGAAGAAAAGTCTTACTATCCCTACTAATGAAACTGTCTCACCAATTTCTAATTCTAGGGATGACATCGATCTTGTCCTCTTCCACCAAAATAATATTGAGAAGCTACTACTTATTTCCTCCAAAGATGGTCACATACCCATAAAAGAAAAACCTCGACCTTAAGCCCACAAAAATTTCAAAAGAACCATTAGCACCATATGTCTGAAAAAAAATTCTAAGGTATAATCCCTGGTGGCTAAAACCTTGAATGTCCTGACACTAAGATCTTACTACTGAAAACCCTGACACTCTTTGATCTCTAGTAGATCCCTTCTCAAAACATAACTCCTCACGAGGGAATCCTTTCAATCACCTCCAAATTATTATGAACATCCATATTTTTTTTCATTGTAAAAGGAATGAAAACATTCTAGATCAAAGGATACTGTTCCTCCATAATATGTCTTAGGCAAGACATCTCATCTAGAAAAATAACAGTGGAAAAGTGAATAAGATCATTGAACTTGATCCCAAGTTCAAACAATGACTACACCCTTCTTAAGGGAGAGTATCCCCTTCCTATTTTCATCCTTCATAGTCAATAAAAGGAACTCCGTCTGGAAATCCTTTAGAATGCTGACCAACAACACATCAACCTCTTTTCTCTAACCAATATAATGCATCCACCACTAATGACTAACGCCTTGCATCTGACTAACTTCCAAAGTTACATCATACTCTATAAGGAAGCATTAAAAATTGATGGTGATATCGAGATCCACGAGCCATCACTCCATATCTATGTCTAAAACACAATGTTCATACATTCCCAATATTTCCACTAAAAAACATAGAATTTATCCTATTTGTGGTCATTCCTGTCGATAGGATCAACCCTCCACTAGTAAAACGGATATGCCTGCTGAGCCTTAACCACTAGAGCCACACATGGATGTTGACAGGGTTCCATAGCTAAATAGTAAAAAAGAAATTCCTAAGCCTTAATAGTATGTAATTTTAAAAATATTAAATCATAATTACTTATTTTCATCATATCCAATTTAGCCATAAAAACCCAATTCAAAAAAAATAAAACACGTCATTAAAATGAATGTATCATTCCTAGGTCTCTACCCTAGAAATTGGGTATCCTCTCAAAGTCATTTGAAAGCCTCATATTGCATTCATCGGATCACGGGGGCCCAAATATTTCATCTCTTAATCTGTCTTCCCTGGCCTATGTCCTAATCAAAAAGTTGATAACATTGTTTCCCTACCAACCAATTCCATCACCTATTTATCTAAAACCAAATTATGTCATATCTCTCAACAATAACCTATGATACCATTCTGTCATGACCACCTACCTCCATAGATTCTCTTCTTGGGCTGACAAAATATAAAGGGAGATAATGACCCTCGAGTTCCACCAGTAGTAGTCCATAGGGTGGTGACTAGCACCACAGGTACACAAGTCTTACAAAATGGGAGGAATTTCAAATTTAAATGAAAAAATATCAGGACATAATATGTTTAATCCCAAAACAACTCCAATATATATATATATATATATAAGAAATAAAAACACATCTGACATGCATGCTTAAAATAGATCTAATAAAAAATAATGTTCTCTAAAGTATGTACTAAAATTATATCTAGGAAGCAACACAACAAATGTCAATTTATAAGCTAGTAATGTCCATGAATGGTACATGAAGTACTCCAAGAAAACATAAAATAGTTTTATATATGTATGGTGGCCATATATTTATACTCATTAGGAAAACTAAAGTCTCTATTTAACATATGAAATGATCCAAATAACAACCCTATGAGAAAACAACAGAAAAATATTTCTCTCTCAGGTATACTAACAACCCCACCAACACCAAGGAATTCTCACCAAATAACGCAAGTAATGTAATGTAATATAATTGACCTTGATAATAGGTTACCATGTACTACATTAATAATTATTATCAACTCTCAAACCATAATAGATGATTTTATAGCGCTCCGACCTCTTTTGAACACACCACATCACAACCCGGCTGAACACACCTGGGACTTACAACGACACCTCATCTCATTATTTTGGCCACGAGCCACATAACACCTCGCCTAAAATATACGGGGCCCCATACCACATCACATCCCTACCACAAACCCTTGGGCCACATGCTATGTCACATCCCACCTTCATACACCTGGGCTATATCCCATGTCACATCCCTATAACACTGGAGAAAGCACATCACATATTTTCTTGAGGACTCCTAGGAAAACACACCACATCTTAACCCGAAGAAACATTGGAAAAAAATCATATCAACCCAAACAAACCAGGGAAAACACAACTCACCTTTAAAAACATGGTCCCCAAAAACCACAACCTTCTCAATGAATATAGGGATACCACTAATTGGATGATAGTGTAGGGAATAGCGGGTGGCCAGGAATCCATCCACCCACAAGGATGTTTGGGAATGACACCCTCTCCCATGACTATTGGGGCTTTCGTCACATCATCCACAAATGTGGTGGGGTGCGTATATAAATCATAAGGAAATAATAGTGTATACATATACTATACCAAACACTAATTCCCATACAATGTGTTCTCAAACAACCAACCAGATCACAAAAGGTACAACCTTGATGTTACCTCAATGAGAAATCACCACACAACATGCCACAATTTCATTACAATTTCCTACAATTTTTAAAACCATTTCCATTCTTCATTTACAATTTATTTATTCATTCCTTAACCAAATAACCCAAATCCATTTCACAATTTTTATTAATCTTTTATTTATATGCCTATTCAGTTACAATCTGGGAAACTACGAAGCACAAAACCCAATAAGAAACATAATCAATGAAAAATATAAAACAACATTGGGATAATTATCCATACAAACCAAAACATGTCCTTATGTCTCAAAAAAATCTAGTAACACAAACAAATAATATTCTGATTGAAGTAGTACTACATAATAATTCTCATCCATTCCATAAAAATTAAATCTCTAAACCTGATATTCTAGTACACCTTTTGATCCATCCCATTGTACACAACCATGAATCCCAAAAACAACACACAACCATGTCTACAACCATATCCCCACACAAACAAAACAAAAATATAAATTCCATATTTAATAAGATGTCCCTTATTTATTTATTCTTGTTAATTCATGGGTGATCATTAAATATTTACAATATAGGGGCATCCATTTATTAGTCGGCTATACGAGGTTTATAGTTTCAATTTAGGGTGATACCACAAAATCCAAAACCAAATAACCACACACATCATATAAAACACATGCAAAAAAATTCACCAACATCCATAATTTTTAGTGGGGCGTTCATCTCATAATTCCTCAATATCATAATCAATGTCAAACATGAATAACAAGGGGAAACCCCGCATTACCCCTTTAAACTGAATTATCCAATTACTTATCTTTCATTAAGCAATCATAACCATAATATAAGGGTAAAAAATATAATCCCCCCTTCATGATTATGATATAAATTGAAACAAGGTAATAATTAACTTGAAGGGGTGTTAACATTCATCACATTAGAACAGTTCATGTAACAGTCCTCTAAAAACATATATCGCAATGTATGCATCCATCAGAGGATGTCACGACACCACCGCACATACCAAAACCAAGAGATAACCCATTAAGAATCATAAATTATCACCCTCTAGGATATAGTGAGGATATATATATGAGAACAATAACCAACTAAGGGAAAATACTAGAAAATGATGGCGGAAAGCACAATGGATCACGAATTATTTTATGAATGATCACAAAGATCAATAGATTGAAAAGAGAGGATGAGGTTTTGAAGAACACCTAGGGGTACCTTTTGATTGATTAGAAGAAGATAGATTTTATCAGCCATAACATTCTTTAAAATATGAGTAGCTAGAATGTTTTATAAAATTACAGCATTAGGGGATTACATGACTTCTAATCCCCTTTCATGTGGTGAAATCCCCCATGGTACTCTTCTACTGAAAAAACCTTCTCCTCTTAGTTTCATTCATTCTTCATACCCAAAAATATTGAACTTCTTGAATCCATATTTCACCTCATGTAAAATTCATCATGCTGTGAAGCATTTTAGGATAATCGATGATACCAAGATTCACATCATGAAATCATGTTACACAACATGTAACCTCCCTACATCTAGCTTTTATCAACTAGTCTTCTCTAAACTCTCTATAAGACTCCTCCAATTACATTGAATGTCTAAATATGTAATGTAATGGACTAGGATGGAACAAAATGTTACAATATTTTCCAAATTAATATTCAATGACCACTATTATATATTTATTCATCAATTAATCTATGTTATCTTTCAATATTAGGTGTGTTTATTGATGTCATTGTCACTTTTAAGTAATAGATAGTTGACATATACCATAGGGTATCCTAATGTTCATGTCATATAGGAATCACCCATTATTATTACTCTAAATGAAGAATCTTTTTCTATTTATTTATTTATATAATGATCATTGATATATTCTTTTGAAAAGTATATTTCAAAATAATCTTTTTTATGATGAATGGACAATATATTTATTCATTTACTAATCATTTAAAATTAGAATCATGCCATTTGGTATTGTATTGTATCATCCATTTCTAGTTTGTATTGAATAATCATGAGAAATATCATGTCTTTGAAAAATTCAAAATATTTATTCTCTAAAAAATGATACATAGAATCCATTAAATTAATATATACCTATATTTCAATCCCAATATATTATTTCATTTTATTTTTTTATCATATGAGTATTTATTATAAAAGGATAATACATATACTTCCCACCACCATGAATATAAACCACCTCATTAGTCATAAATTCTAACACAATATGGGTCTATGGAATAACTCCTCTCACTAAGCTTAGTAGAGACTAGTATTCAAATGAAAAAATATGGGCATCAAAATCCCATAAATTTTATAAGATATGTTTTATCGCTCTATCATCGAAGAGATATTCTACTATAAATGGAATTATTGATGGTATTGACTAGACATTAATATCCAAAATTTTAATAGTAATATTTTCATAAATTCACTATAATGTTTTGATATTTTTTGTATCCAAGAAACCAATATTTACAATATTAATTACAAAAAAAATTATGATTTTTTCTTAATAATTTATTTTTATATAGAAATTAACATAATATCTATCAAAAAATATACTAGGAATATGGATTTGTTTTTTCGATTCTATATCATAAATATTCATTAGAAGGAATAATGTAATAGTTTAAATATAATAAAGAATCATAACTAACCATCCATTTACTACAATCATTATATTGATGTATAAAAGTAAATGAGAGTAAGGGATAAACACTAATACATATAAATTTTCAATGACTTTATGTATATGATATTTTTCTAATATGACATCTCAAATATTATTTATTCACTAATATGTTTACTCATTTATGTCAGTAATCATATATGAAATTTATTAATATAATAACATGATGTATATGATTTCACCTTTACATTTAGAATGTTCCATGGGGCTATGTTGAATAAACATGAAGGGATTTTGTGATGTAGTAATTTTTAAATTGTTTCATCATCTTTAACATGATAAGTTGTTTGATTTAATTTCTAGTGTCCTTGTCAAATTATGACAAAAAACATTAATTGTATTAAATAGGATAACTACATTCATATTTATTTGATAAATAATTATATTTTCACGAGTTGGTAAAAGTATAAAACGTTATATTCATCATTTATTTCGTATGATATTTTTCATTTAATATTTAAAAAAATGTACCTTAGCCTTATAGTTCCATAAAAAAATTATTCCAAAATAAAATAATGATTCATTATGTGAAGCCGAACAACGAGATAATTGTTTTGGTGACACTTATTTCAAAAATTAATCAATTCATTTGGAAATGAAAAATAGTGAACTACCCTTGGATGAGTTAATAATAAAAATTTCCCAACTCTTTGTTAGTTCACTCTAAAACCATTATTTTCATTATAATTTATTTTACATAAATATAATTATTTTGTAAGAATATTTTTATTTAATAAACAATTAGAGAATTGAAACATTATGATTATACAAATTGTAGATTCAATGGTTTAATTATTTAATTCATTTATATTTCTTTTCTAATTTCTGATTATTTCTTTATGGGAAGAAATTAGCCTCCTGTGTATTTTCATATCAATGAATATTTTGTCTCTTTGAAGAAATATATAAAAGGGTTTTTGGATTTTTATTATCCATGGGATATCCATCTGTATCTTTTAGAATATTAACAATAATGGGTGTCGATATGGGTATCAATAATTCATAACAAAATAGTTAGTTATGGAAAAATGTTTCATGAGAAAATTATATATTCACCTTTTCTATGTTCAAAGACCTGTTTTTTAGACCAAACAAAAATATGATGGAATTGGAATTTTTGTGTTAGATGTGAAGGTATTTTTGAAAACTTTTTTTCAAAACAAAATTCTACGAGATAAAACACTTATATGTCTTTTTTTTATACATGGCTATATTCTTGAGGTATTCCATAGGTGTCTCGTTGAGTTTCAAGAGCAACAAGACCCAAAATCAAAGTTTTGGAGGTTCTGCATAGGGTGAACAATTATTTTGAAACCATGTGCCCCTAGCAGAATACCATGCATCCTATATCATAGGAAAAGAACTTCCCCACAAGGGCTTCAAATGGTTTTCCCAAATAATATATAAATCCTAGATTGTTATTTTCACTTCGGATATATCCTCAAACTATTGATTCGTACAAGGATATTGTAACTAAGTATGACAATCACGTGAAGAGGTTTTTTAAGTAATGGTTGTCACACAGTTGGCACACAGTTTGGCCAAACCTTTTGGCCTTATTTTTAGTTATAAATATACCAATACATCACTTATTTGTCTTTATTATTCCCTTTATTATTCTTCTTCATCCTAAAACTGTTTTTCTATCTCTCATGGAACCATTGGTTCTTCATCATGCAAATTATCTGCATGGATATATCTTCTCTTTCTATTTTCTGAACCGACCACTCTTAGTATCTATGGATCTATAATGGAATGCTATAAATTAAATTTTATCCTATCTTCATTTAATCATATATTGATAAGGTTTTTAAGGATCAAGCACATCTTCTATTTATAGTGAGACGTTCATTTTATTATATTTCATCCAAAGTGGAACAAATTTGACGGTGATATTTAGTGAGTATATATTAATTAGAATGAGGTAGGTCTTCTTTGACTTTTTATTCAAATTTCAATCATTTTATAAATAGCAATGGTTCATGGAATGCCAGATTTTTCCATGTGTTTCCTTTTAACTGAGTTCATCATATAAAATAAATCATTTCATCTTGATATATATCTTTTGATCCATGTCTTGGAATTTGGAGGATGTGAACCCTAAAAATAGAATCACCATAGTTATGTCATGTCAAAATGATCCTTAATAATAAATCATTTAAATTTCTTTAACACCTTCTAAGAATTTTTCTTGTATTAATATTATGAGTTTCC
This sequence comes from Viscum album, assembly GCA_963277665.1. Classification (NCBI taxonomy): domain Eukaryota; kingdom Viridiplantae; phylum Streptophyta; class Magnoliopsida; order Santalales; family Viscaceae; genus Viscum; species Viscum album. The sequence continues at coordinate 153,612,232 of OY728159.1, forward strand.
CTGATAGGAAATGACCTAATTTAGAATGGAACCTTTGAGGTGAAATGTTGATCCTTGTAAATTAGTTTCCATTTTTGGTGGCTTCTGAAATCTTTACCAAGGTGATTTGAGTTTCATTTCATGAATTAAACTTTATGTTATGATTAAAATAATTGTTTATGAACAATTCCATCATTTAATAAAACAAACCCTTCAATGAGGTGTACTATATTAAAATATGAAATTGATGTTTATTGAATTGCATATTTCTTTGAATTATGGAATTGAAGTGTTATTATGCTTTTGATAATGTTATAAACATATGGTATGTTTAGTTACATAGAATCTATTGTTTTTATAAAAGGAAATTTCAATCTATGTAATTTTTTATGTGACTATGACACTATATTTTATGTGCCTCCTTGAAAGGTATAAGACAAATTAGTGCTCCATTTAATATAAATTTAAAAGGTTATATAGAAACATCTATGTGCGTGGTTTGTAGTGATATATTTAATGTCATTATTATTAAATAGGACATCCCATAAATGTAAATCCCAAAATGATATATAACAATTTCTAAGTGTCTCTTGAATGTTTTAAAATGAATTTCCATGTTAGTGTTGATTAAATGGAGTGTATTAAAATGGAATGAAAAGTTCATGATGGATTTACATTCTTAAATATATTATATTTATCAATTAATGAAATTTCTTATGGTGGTATGACCATGTGACTTGATTATATTAAATAGCTTATATGAATTGTTATAATTTTTGTGCCTTAATATAATAGCTTAATAATTAAAGAGAATGAGATGTAAGGACTCATGGATGAAATAATAATTATTTTTATATGATTATGCCTTCTATTTGATGTGGAATGTTGGTATGTGATCTCTGGAATAAAATTTCACTCCCTTAAATCGATTTTTGAGTTATGGCATCTCACACCATTGATACTATATAGGATATTGGGATGAGGTATCACCATCCCTCTTTAGAGTGTTGACATGATGGATCCCTCACCATCACAGCTGTCATTATATATTTCTCATAATATATTTCCATGTAGAGAATATACCCTATTTCTTGGGTTTATATGATCGTTAAGAATGGTTATGGATGACTGAGTTACACCCAGTCCAGCCATCAACTAGTATTCCAATAATTTTTCCTCTAACATACCTATGTACTATGTCCATACAAGAGGATGAAATATATAACAATACTATATAAATAATTATTAATTAATATTTTTATAGTTACATGTCATAAATCCCTTTTTAGCCACGATCTGAAGAATTTATATCCACCATGTGTCCTTTAGGAACCTGAGCAGGCTGGTTGTTATTTTTTTATTCAATTGTTTGCTTATTCATATTACCTATATAAAAAATTAATTATTATTCAAAAAATGTTTTCATTTGTATACACAATGGTTATTAACCTACTGATATTTATATATCACACCCTAATCCGGCCACCATTTAACATGGGCACTCGTGTAGACCTTACATTCATAGGATATGTATTTTTATTATACTAGGGAGTTAAGGGCGTTGCACTAAGATTTAGGTCGGGGTGCACCTACAGATCACCCTTGGAGATTTCATTTCATTTATTTATTCATGTACTATAATAAATCATGTACAATGTTGTATTTATACTATTTTATACTATGTATCATCATTAGAAATTGCATGAATTATTTTTACAGTAGTTGACTATATTTTATTATTCATTTTGTATTATTCTTTCGTTGTACAGTATTTATATTATTATTGCATCTAGTGTTTAATGCTATTTATTTTTGATACACCACTATGACACTAATATTTGAGTCTATATTCTCTCTGATATCATTTTCATGGACCCTCACTGCCAGTTGATAACTATTGGTGTATATGGAGGCATGTGTGAGGTTATGGGATCCACTAAACAAGTGACCAACCTAGTGGTCAGTTATGCTGATAACTTACAAATTTGTTTTAGAGCATTATTTTTCCTTTTTCTTTATATTTTTATCTAGTAGAGATGACACTATGAATGTCATCTCTTTGTATATAGTCATACGTGGGAGTGATCAACCCTTGTATAGGAAAATTTCATAGCCACCATGGATGATATTTGTTGTATATAATATTTGATGTAACATTTTATTATAATTCCAACTAGATGGATTTTCATTCATTATACTTCTAATTGATTTATAAAGTTCATAATATTACTCTTTCCCTATTATGTCATAGATGAATTATATTATTCAATATATTAGGTAGAGAATAACTCACATGCAATTCATATTCCATTCCATATAGTTTCATATTTGGGAAATATGCTGATTTTGATTTAGATCTTTATGTTTTATGCCATTATTATTTATATTAAACATTAATGTTTATACCATGATTAGTTGATTTAGTTAATTATTCCCACTTATTGTTCTTGACATAACAATGTATCATGAATCCAATTTTTATTAGCATTATTTTTTTTCTATCTACTACTTGTGATAAGATACTAGTATGATTTTGATATACAGACAATTTCATGGAATGAATTTACTGTTTGAAATTAATTGGAAACTATTTTTTGATTGGAATAGTTAACCAGTATAATCTAACTATCCTTTGATCATAGTATGTATATCTCAGAACAACTATTAAAATTTAACAGGATGATAAAGTGTGAGTTTAAACTGAATCATTTTCAATGAATGGGAGCCAAATTAAAAACTATGAAGTATATGGGAATTTTATTGATTGGTATATTAACACCCTTATAATCAATCCATTATATATGACTATGTTATATTTTGAAATTGTAAAAATATAAAGGATATTTAATTTTTTTCAATAATTATTTCGTTACCTCAGTAATGACAAGTGATTATATAAATCATTTATAATGAACATATGTTTAATCTAATTAATTCACAATCAGAACCTAGTAGGTCATTTTGGTCATGTTTCTTATCCGATAACATTATATGGTTGTTTTATACTTTTTTTAATTAAGAATGTAACATTGGGTTGCATTATGATGATCCCAGGTTTTCATAATGAGGAAATCATAGGTCACCCTATCTCTTTAAAAATAATTTATATGAAAAATTACCTAATTATGGTGGAATGATAATAAATATTTAATGTTTAAAATGGATTTTTGGTAAAACATACATATCATTCCAAGATATGTTAGTTAAATGATGTAAAAAGTGATTTTTTAATAAATGATACTTGATGATCATTATTAAATTGTTAAAATGTTTAATGATTGAATGTATGTTAATAATATTTGTGAAATGGAACATCATTTGGTGTCATTTCTTAGAGCCATGAATAATTTTATTTTAATATTTTCTTTTAGTTTTCATGGAATAGAGACAATATTGTTTTTCATTGGACTCTTATTTCCCTTTTAGCAATGTTTTCAAGAAGGGATCATGAGCATAGTAACATTATTTTTAGAATGACATAATTATAGGGTAGAAATGTTTCTTTATAAGGGGAAATATCATTATAGGTATCACACGTAGATCTTAATGACCTTCCTTAACACAAATATCATTCTAATGTTAGATGATGTTAGTGTAACATTGTCTATAGTTGGAATCCATTATTCAAAATCAGATCCATGTTTGTATGGGTGATCATTGTATCCATGGCCATTTTTATTAGATTTAACATCCGTTAATTCTTGGATTCATCATTTTAGATAGGTTCAGTACATGTTTGGAAACTTAGTAGGTGTAGTGACACTAATTATCTTTTTCTGGGTGACTCTAGAGGACATATGACTATTTTACAATCATTTGAGATAGAATGAATATGGGCCAATTTTTTACATGATTTATGTAATAAATATATTCATAGGCGAACAACATCCGAATAGTATTTTAGATTTTTCAATTTATCATGAAATAATGGCGTAATTAGAACTGATATACATCATACCCATCACTTCTCTAAATGATGGTAAAAACTAGTAGATTTCAATTAGATAATTGAACCTTATATTGTAGAGTATGTACACGGGTCATCTCTATAGTAGGGTGAACATTGATTTAATGGAATCAATTATTCTAAATGATCAGGATGTTGATTAATGATAATCAGTTTTTTTGACACACTGACGAGCTTGGTTTTGGTTTTCATACCAAATGCGTAAACATTTGTGTTTATGAAAATTTTGAGCTTTCAAGCTTGTGAGTGAATTGAATTTCTCTCTTTTGTCAAGGTCCATGAAACTACATATATAGGGATCTTGGCATTAGATTTATTGGATATGTCCCCTTATTCTTATAAGGGACACTACCGAAAATACCCATTAAAATTGATGGACTTGCTTGTAAGCCATCATGGATTTTATGTTTAAAGTCATGTTAGTACTTTCTCAGATGAACAATGTTGAAATGGTTGGAAGTTTATGAAACCCTTGAGAAAAATAGTTTCCTTTGTATGAGTATCAGTGGTAAAGCTTGAATGATCATATAATTCCTTAGGTGGTAGATGAAACATGGTTCAGTTAATGGTGATATGTCTGGAAGTGGTGACGAAATTATTTCAAGAAGTAGATCAGTAGTGGTATTACTATTATTATATTTTATTTCATGGTATGCTGGAAACAATTAAAATAATGATATTATATTCTTCTATAAATGGAGACAATGTCTATTATTTTGACTCCATCCTAGATACGCAAAGATAATATCATAATGACACCACACATATGTTTTAATATACTTTGGGCATACTAAGTGATCTATTTCATAGTTTCACGATGAATGAATGGTTTTTATAGAGGTGTTCCTGGTATATAGTGAATCATGGGTTCACCTATAAAAGCACCATCGATTGACTATTCAACACTATACAATTTCATTTGACATGATCATCGGGTGGATGGAGCTCTAGGATCATTAAATGATTAGTTGTGGATGTTTTTTCCTTCTACCAACATATCACATGTAAATAAGAAGTACACAATACCCTGGTTAGTTCCATGGAAAATATATTATTTAATATGTGGTTACCAATTCCATTTTTCAGGCTCAGATGAGATATTTTAATGGGTAATAATTCTACCAGGCTATATCTGGGTTACAACTATGTTCATGTAAGGGAATGAAAGTTTAAATGGTTAGGTGATGACATGAATAGGGGATTTCACTATAATTTAAGTATAAAATTTGGTGAACTTGCTTGTTGTATGTGCCAGAATCCATAGTACAAGGTGTTTTGTTTTATTTTATAATATATTGACCTTCTAAATTGGGAATATTGAGTATGGTCAGGTAAAGGTGGCCTGAATTATTATTAATCTTATTTAATTTATATGATCAATTTTAAACTATTCTATGAACTTTTTTTGGGTAAGGCATGTGTGGTGTGATGGTCGGCAATGTCTTATGGGAAATTTTGTGTGAACAGTTTCGGTTTAGTCGATCAAGATTTGACTGTTTCATTAAAATTTGGTTTCTGTAATATACGTTGATGCAATCAGGTTCTCCTAGTTAAATAAATCATTATTGTAGAATATATCGAATTTTTAAAGACATTATTTGTAATTAAATTCTTAAGATAGATGTACCATGGCTTGGAATTGGATCATTTCCATGTTAAAGACCACGGTTGTGGGGGGGGGGATCCATTGCCCAAATTTTTAATGTGATGAAGATGTAAACATGAATCTATATAAATGTGTTTTTATAAGCTCGGTTTAGGTATTTATTTTGGAAAATGTACATTGGGTTAGACTTGATGGCTTATGATTTGTTTAAATGTTAATTTACCACCTTATAGTTTTTGATGTCTTAGTTGAATAAAGAATTTGGGAATGAAAAGTGACTATTTAAACAAGACATTATTTTACCCTATACATTAGGTGATGATTAAATTGTTTTATAATGATTCTCATTGATGATATGTTCTATGGTGTGTAGATTTTAATGAATGATGGTTTGAGAAAATGAAAAATTCAACAAGAATTTGAATTTTTCTTTTAGTGGATGGTTCTTTATTCAAAATGAGCAGTAGAATGTATTTATGAATGCTGGAACACTTCTATGTGTTTTTATACACATGGATAAAATCCTGATGAATTCCTCGAGTGTCTCTTTGTGATCCGTGAACATCAGGCCTCTAAAATAAATATTTTGGAGGGTCTTCATAGGGTGCACAATTATTTTGAAACCATGGGGCCCCCAGTAACAAGCAGTTTGACCAGTATCCGAGGTGCCGAACATACCCAAGTGGGTTGCGAATGGTTTTACCAAACTATTCACCTAGCCCTCATAGTTATTTTCCCATATGTAGTAACCTCAAACTTTTTGTCAGACAGTTTACCCATGGATTGGTTTACAATGGGGGACAACCAATGAATCCCGATGTAGTGGTAAATTTACCAAAATTCCCTTAATGATCATTATGTTTATTTATCTAGTTTGATCCTCCTCCTCTAGCAGTGTGATCCAACTACTATAGAAACAATGATTCTACATCAATTAACTTCAATTGATGTAGATTTATTCTACATCAATTGTCTGAATAAATCGATGTTGATATATATGGATCCACATTATTATGATCTCAATTCCTTAATTCTCTTGACAATGTTATTGACGTGAAATATTATTTTCCTTATTTTCTAGGAGAATTAATATTTAATATATTTCATACAAATTATACTGAATTATACCTAAATTTTGGATGTTTTGATCTCCCTATGAATAAGTTAGGTGTCTATAAAATTTTCTTCTTAGTTTTGTCATTTTATAAATTATGTGATCAAACCACATGACTTCCTTTCCCACACATTGAAATTAAAATTAATTATTCATATTAAATTGATCATTTCACCATGATATAAATACCTTTTACATATTTATGAATTATGATTATGGGAACCCTATTTATGGACACCTCATGGGCGTGAAAATTTAAATTGTTCTTTTATAGTAAATATTTTAAATGATCAAAATGAATTCTTTGAGTTCGACTTGGATTTATATTGGGATTTACACTTTTATGAAATGACCCAACTGATAATGGAACCACTTTATAGAAATGTTGATCCTTGTAATTTCCTTCTCATATTTGGTAGAAACCTAAATCTTTTTTATAATTTGAGTAATGTTACATGAATTGAATGATATATTACGAATAAATGAATTTTTTATGAATAATGTCACATTTTAATAATAAACCCCCCCAAATGAGGTTTGTTGTCTTCAACATTCAATGTGATGTTTGGTGATTTTCATCTTTATTGGCCTTACTCTGTTGAGGTGTTATTATCATTTTGATAATGTTAGACATGGAATGTATATTTACGCATATGTCATTTCTTGTTGTTCTATATGTAATTTCCCATGTATGAAATTTCCTAAGTGGTTATATAACCCCATTTTATGGACCTCCATGAACCTTATAAAATGAATTAGACCCCCTTTTTATATGAATATCAAATTTACCTGAGAACATTATATGTTATTGGTTGGTTGTAATAATTTTAATGGCATGGTTATTAAATTGGATTTCCCATGTAGTTAAATACCAAATTGATTAATGAGACCTTTTAAGTGTCTCTTCAATATTGTAAAATGAATTTCTGTGTTTGAGTGGACGAAATGGAATCTATTAAATTGATTGTACTGATATTGATGTATTTCATTCCATCAATTTATTATAAGTTTTAATTAATGAAAATTTTTTGGGTGGTTTTTCCACACCTCTTGTTTATCTTAAAAAAATTATAAAAATAATTATAATGGTTAAACAAGATATAATGGATTAATATATGTCTAGAATGAGTGGGAATTCTACATGGATAAAATTATTATTAATTTTATATGATTATGCCCTAAATTAGATGTGGAATGATTGAAAGGGATCTATTGAGTATGGTGGAAAATCATTCTCCTTCATCAAGGGCTGAGTCACGGTGTCTCGCACCATTGAAACAACATAGGATGTTGGGATGAGGTACAAAACATCCAATTTAGAGTGTTGACATGATAGATTACTCACCATATTGAGTGTAATGATTTAAATCTCACAATCAATTTGGATGTACGTTATATACACCATTTCTTGAGCTTATATTCTTATTAATAATACTTATTGATGATTGTGTTATGAATGGTCTATCCAACACCTATTATTCTATGTATATGGACACCAATGTCCAAAAATGAATGGTACATATATGTGGATGAAATATCTAAAAAAACTATATATATAATTATGAATATATATATTGTTAATAGTCAAAAATAAATTCCCAAAATCAGATGAAGCACATAGAGCCTCCATGTTTCATTTTGGAACCTATGTGGGATGGTTGTTATTTATTTATTATATTTTTTTATTTATTCACATTACCTAAAAATATATTTAATTATTAATCATTGAATGGATTTAGTTGTTCACACTGTGGATGGTAACCTACTGAGTTTATATGTCACACAATTTTCAGGCAGCAATTGCACTAGGGTACTCGAGTTGGCCTATTGTTCACAGGGCCATAGATTTTCTTTGCAACTGGGATTTAGGAACAAAGGACCATTTTAGAGATCGAGATGCTCCTGTATATAACCGTAGGGTCTTTTAATTTAATTTCATTTCCCTTTTACTATATTGTATATTGTATCATTATATATGTCTGTTGTTTTGGATTTTGTATAATAATAGGGACATGCATGCATTGATGTATATAGAAATTGACAATTTTTTATTATTCAGGTAAAATTATTCATCCACTGCACTATTTTTATTTTATTACTACTTCCAGTATTTTTTTTATATTTATTTATGATACACCAATGTGATACTATTATATTTGGTTATATTCTCTTCATTGTCACCACTATAGACCGTCTATACTAGTCTGTTGCCTTTGTCATATAGGGAGGTTCCCTTGAGGCCATGTGACCCACCAGTCTGGCGACAGTTCTAGTGGCCAGTCAGGCCGAGATGTTATACCGATATTGGATAGTTATTTATAATCATACTTGTATGGATAATAAAGTAAATTTATTTAAAATTTTATTATCTAATTGGAAACCCAATTTTACTAACTCGTCAATCTTACTCTTCATTTTTTAAGCATGATTAGATGCTATATTTCCATTTTTCAATTTACCTATATTTGATGCATTTCCAATCATATTTATTAAAAGAATTTCACATCATTTTCTCAATAAATTAGGTGACATATTATGGTTTAATAGTCAATATGTTCATGTTGTATCATCAAGTATATATACATAGTAAATAATATTATACAACAACTACATGTATCATTGTATAAAAAAATATAGTAGGAATCATTTTCACCTTCACTCAGTTTTTGGGAAACAAAACATGAATAAGGGGTTCTAACACATAATTCAATATTTATTATACTAATACATTGCATAAATAATTGTAAAATATCTATAATTTTTTATTTGTAAGGACATTATCTTATTTGATAAATGAAGGCACTATAATTTTTATTTTCTATTTAATTTTGTATAATTTTTAAAATAAATTATTAATTTTTGATATAAAAAATTATGCCTGAATTAATAAAATTTAAATTATTATTATATCTCAAACTATTTTATCATGTCTCAATACCACTCACTATTAATATTTCAATGATTAGTTTTTTTGAAAAATAACTACAAGGTTCCACATTTTCCTTTACAAAATCCCACAAAGTGATGGGTAAGATACTTGAAAGTTTTTATGTAGGATGTCTTTTCCATATACAGGCTTATTATCTATGGTATACTGGTTGAATTTTCCCCTATAAGAATCCTGAATTTTTTCCTCAATACATGTGTCAAAATTATACAATCTCTAGAAAAGGATACTTTTTTTGGTGTAAAATGGTTAAGTCAACAATAAACCAACGGAAAATCTACCCACATAAAAGTAGGTTTCCCCAAAAGGGTTATTCAATCACATAGTTCTGTTGACTATCATTCATAATAAATTAACGAAAGGTCACACCAGGCTTAATATTTATTTTTCGGATTTTACTTAATTATACATAAATTTTACCTTTTTCATACTTTACACAACATTTTAATATTAAGTATATTTTTTATAATAAAATAACCATTTTGGGTAAAAAATTTATGTATAATATATTTATTTAATTTATTAATTTTTTTATTACTTCATTATTCATGTGAAATAGATGTTTAAAACATTAAATAAGAAAAAGTACTAGAATCTAGGAAAATATCGCCTTAAAATTTATTAATAAAAAGTAAACTACAACAGTCTGACATTATAATTGAATTTACAAAGTCTAGATTGAACCAAACCACACAAGTTATCATCCAAAAATTATGTAATATAATTCGGTGATCTATAGGACCAAACTGTGTCAATTTACATGACCTCTCAATTTGAAAATGTATCATACACCTGGTATAATTCCCTATAAGCATGTGAAACAATTATATTGAGCAGACAATGATGATTATTAAACTCAATCCAATATTAGAGAAGAATCAAGGGGAAATTCAATGTCTGCATAATCAAATATTAAGAAAAAAAAACATCAGAGTAAGATTCAATCCACATGGTATCCCATTTTTTTCTAAGCATCCCAATTAATAGAAACCATCACCACCCATAAATTAGCATCAAATACAGTACCAGTTGTGAAATCCTATGTAAATAAAGGATATTATATTTTTATATTTATTAATACTTTTAAATTAAATACAAAATTTTCTTTAAATGTTATGCTATGTTCCATGGCGTACCCAACACACAACAATGGGTTTCATTGAAATCTCATGTTGCACACGAGGCAGAGTCATACTGAAAAAAATAATATAATAGTGTTTTAAATGTTAGTTAACTCCTAGCCATTGTATTTTAATAAATAAAAATCACTAACTAAAATATGATTTTTATATATAATTTAAATGGCTTTACCTTTATCCAATAATATTTAGAGGCTTAAAATGTGAATGAATAGGATTTTAAGCATGAAAAACTCTAATATTTTTAAAAGGTCGTTTTACCACTTCTTGATAGAAAACACCTTTTAAATCTCTTTTTTATCACTTCTATATGTTCCATATAATAAAATAACCAACTTTTGAAATGGTACAAAAAAATTTAATATTGGTAATTTTATTGTATTTTTTGGATAACGGTCAAATTTTATTGAATTTTGAAAAATACTACATTTTAAGTCAAAAATGTCTTTTCATACGATTCATTTATAATGTAATATTATTATTTTAATTGGTTTTAATGAGTAATTTTATTATTTATTTACCATTTAATCCAATATTGGTTATTTTATGTAATTTCAATTTGAAATTGGACATCGAAAAATGCCAATTGTTTGATAGTTATTATTTCTTAAACACACACTTTTTTATTTTAACAATGGAAATTAATTTTAAATTAAAATTTGAAGCATATGTGTATTGAAATTGGAATAATTATTCCATATATGAAATCAAGAGGTCCAAAATTTTTAAATAGGTAACATTTTTATATATATTATGAATATTAAATTCAATAAATAATTTATTTACCATGGTTAAAAGTTTGATCTTGTAATTATGAGTAAAAAATAATATTATAATAATGTTAAACTACCATAACATGTGTCCTAAACCTATTTTGATGATATATGTCCTAAAATTGGCATCTTTATGTCCATTTTGGGACCCCATGGAGCCATATGTATTGGAAAAAGACAATTTATTAAAATTAATTTAATTTTAAGAGAAATGTAACGTAAACATATATCTTTCAGTAAATAAATTATTATATAGGATTTTATAAGTTATATTTTAAACTATAAATATTAATTAGTAATCTAAAAATATTTCTTACATCATGGAATTTTATTGATAATTTTTAGACATCAAATTAATAAATTTATTTATGACACAATAATTATGTAATAATTACCTCATTAATATGTGTTTTAAATAAATGAGATTATAAATAATAAAATAAATCTATTTATAAACTTTTTAGGAAATACACAAATTTTAGAGATTCATATTACTTGTAATATTTGAATTAGTGGAGGGTTTTATAAATAATCCAATTGGTTTGGATTTTTTAATAAGTCATTATATGAATCGTATAAAAATTGACAAAGATGAGTTATTAAATCAATCAATATTTTATTAAATGATAAAATAGTCTTCAAAATATGTTATTAGGAAGAATAACATATATATGTTTTATAATTTCATTAATGAACAACTTGTGGTTATATTGGCATTTGATGGTAACGTTATAAAACATATAATGTTAATATACAAGAATACATGGTAAGAGTTAAATTGGTTAACTAAGGGTTAATGCTAAATGATATGGTTAAAAATGAAAACTAAACGTGTTTAAAATTTATTTGTTGAGAGGATTTAGATTAATAGTAATCTTATCTTCTAATGTAAGGAGTTTGGAACCTTTTGAAATCTAAATTCAGTTTATAATAAAATAATATTATCAAACATTCTTAAAGAGCCCCTCCTCCCACATATGAAAGGACACCACCTATAACCCTTTACTCTATCATCTCAAGCCCCTTGGACCGTCAACAAATTATAGCAATAATCTCCCAACATTCCTCTCTTATAACTATAATCATTACATTGGGCAGAAGGCAATTCAGTAATGCATTTTGGTTAAAACTAAAGAGAGTTACCCAAATTTAAAGGTAACATCTTCTCCCACGTTCTAATCCATTATTTTTTTCTCCAACCCCCTAAAATATCTTTAATCTATTGTTTTAAAAAAAACCATTATATTAAATATATTAGTTTATATTTATGATAAGGATACTAAATACACTTCCACACACCTCCATCTAATGGATACAAACATACAGTTTCTGTGGACAACGAAGTACTGCCTCACAAAATGATGATTGTTCAATTATCTCCTACCACTTTTCATTGGGGTAATTATGATAACACTATATTTATATGTGATATATTGTCATTATGATTCTTTTTTTTCATTTATAACATACTCTTATGTTTTCTAAAATATGATAATATGATAATTTTATTTGAGGAAGTGCAGACTACAACACCCTCAAAATGATTTGACTCGTTCATGCCATACATGGAACAAATAAAGGATGGTGATAAAAAATTATATTTGATATTATATTTTTATAATAATATACCCATGTATCATTTGTGTTTCATTCTTTTAAAATTCAAAAAACTAAAATGAAAAGAGCATTCATTCATACGTTCGACTTATCCTCTCTATGAACTGTGCATTTTAATTTCCTATATCCAAATGATATAGACTATTCTAAATAACTATATTCAAGATATATATATTATATATATGATATCTATATAAAGAATATAATTCTTGATATAATATAATTTTTACCCCATTGATAATTTTTGTTAATAATAATTTCATTTTTGACTCATGTACGAAATATCAACCGAACAACCATTATTTACTTAAATTATTAAGTAATGTTTATAATTTAGTAATAAGTGACATCAAAGGAATAATAAAATTGAAATATGTGATGAATAAAATTTAAATTAGATTTAGTTTATTATTTAGGAGATTAACGAATGAATGAGACAAGTCAGAGACAAGGTAAGGTAACTTTTTAACCCAATTTCCATTCATTTGGTTAATCTTATAAATCATGATTATTTTATGCTATGACTATGATTTAATTACCGATGAATATTTTACACTTAATATAAAAATATATTGGTTGTATTTATATTTTTCAAACAAAATTATTTCATTGGTTTATACCTAATGTAATGATATGATCTTTTTAAGGGACTTCATCTCAATCACCTTTCATTGAGGAATATCTTGATGTTATGAAACTTTATTATCCTATATGGTGTATATAAAACCATTTTTAAATCTCATGTCAGGAATTATTATATTCTCATTATTATAAATGATCTGTTTTATGTTATTCCATAATGGTTTTTTAAGTGTCTATCAAGTGGTAAGAGACTCTTTAACTAAAACATAGTTTTAAATGTTATAATGATTCATCCCTTTAAATTCTTCTATTTTATGTCCAGGCCTTCAAAATGTGTTTTAAAAAATTATTTATATGGACACTAGTGTTTTAAAGTACAAATTCCTCTCAAAAGATTCAAAGTGGTAGGTGATACATTGATTCCAAAATACTATTTTTAAATGTTTTAAATGTATCATTTAAAATATATTGATTTTGTCAACATCTTGAACTGTTATCTTGTGATTGCAATATGGAGATGATATATTTTCTTTATTCTTGTTTATGTGTTATGATTATGTTATGGTTCATGGTCATTGTGTGTGTATATAGGTGAATTTTTGATAGACATAGGGTGGGTGAGCCTAAGATAGATCTCCAATGTATTGGGTAATGTGACAGATGTAAATGTTAATGTTTCTCCTAATAGATTTACGGAATATAGTGTCGTGGTAATTTCAAATTTAACATCATACATACCTATGAATTCTACAACATATGTATGTTAGAGATTCCATAAGTTAATTTTATGATTTTTGATTTCTAGGTGTTATTCATAAATTTTATGATTTCATTATGTATGAGCTTATGTTATGTATTTATTCCCGGACTAATGTTTTCTTCCCTTAATTTATATCCATTACTGATATTTTTTTGGTCATCCCACATTTTGAAAATGTTTTTCATAGGGTATAGAGAAGGGTAAGATAAAGGAATAATTCAGGATTACTTATTTCAAGAAAAGAATTCATATTTTCTTTTAATAGTTTTTTTAGAAAAAATGGATACTGAGTAGAAGAGTTTTAATTTTAATATTTTATATTTAAATTATTAGTTATGGCCTAATTATTTAAACTTTAAACCTTAAAATATCCTCAATGTGAATTATTAACCTAATTCCTTGTAATGTAATGTTTAAGGTTGTGGCTTTACAATTGGTATCAAAAGTCAGTTTAAACAACATTAAGAGTTAGGATATTGTTAAATAAATATCCATTATATTATTTATGGTAAAATTGAAATGATATATCATTTAAAGATTACCATGATTCATCACCTATGATATTTATGTCTTCGGAATGTGTTTTCATAGAGGAAATAGTGTAGTTTTGTTTCGAAGGAATAAAGAGTGAAATGACCATCCAAATCACCATCCTGAGATGGTTAGAATTCTAATTGAATAGTTTGTTGTAGTGATGGATGGATTGAATCATGTGATAAATGGTGGTTGTTTTTATTGATGATACATTGGTTTATTCCAAATGTATATAGGAACCTAAAAGTTATATAAGGTTTGTATTGAAAACTATAAAAGAAAATAATTTGTATGGGAAATTTAGAAACTGTGAGTTTTGGTTACAACAAATTTTATCCCTTATCACATAGTTTCAAAAAAAGGGATAATTTTTTATTCTTCAAAAAAAGGTTGTTGAGGAATGTCCAAGACTCACAAATATAATAGAGATATATAGTTTTCTTGGTTTTGTGGGATATTATAGAAGTTTTGTTGAGAATTTTTCACAGTTATCTATCCCACTGATTATGTTAACTCAAAAAGGTATTATGCTCATTTGGACAAAAGAATCTAAGGATTGTTTTCTGGAACTAAAAAAACGATTCGTGAATGCTTCTGTTCTGGGACTGCCTTCGAAAATGGTGAGTTTTTTATCTATAGTTAATCTTCATTGAAAATTCATGGTTTTGTTGTTATGCATATTAATCATGTAATTACTTATACATCATTTTAGTTAAAACAACTGAGTAAAATTACCCTAAACATGATTTTGAATTATATGTTGTTTTTTTTATTTAAAAATTTGGAGTCATCATCTTTATAGAGTAAAATGTGATATAAAAAATGTCTAAAAAATGTGATGGATATATTCACTCCAAAATAATTGAACATGCGTTAGAGGAGATAGTTGGAATTAATAAAAGATTATGATTGCATGATTCATTACAATATTGGAAAGTAAAATAAATTGGATGATGTTATGAGTTGAAAAAAGTAATGATACATTAACCATGATACATTTAGAAGAAGATATTTTGATTAATTATTTAATGAACTTTGGCATAGAAGTTGTTGGTTTAGAAAATTCCTCTGTATTGTTTCAGGTATTGGTGAAATCATCCCTAGAAGACAGAATTAAACAAATGCAGAAGGAATAAAGTGAGTTGAAAAAAATGAAGGGTTGGTTTAGAAGGGTATGTTACCTAATTTTAATATTGATAGAGACTATGTTTTGAGGTTTGGAAAGGGATTATGAGTGCCTTGTTATTCACAGTTGAAGAATTATTTTTTATGTAAAGCTCATATTTCTCTGTTTCTAGTTCATCTTGGATGTACTAAAATATACAGGGTTTATTGAGAGTATTACTATTGGGATGGAAGGAGACAAGATATTTCAAACATTACCGTGACGTTTTTGTTTTTCCAACAGGTTAAAGTAGAGTTGAAGTTGATGAAAAAGATGTTTCAGACTTTACCAAAACTAATGTTGAAATTGGAAAATGTGTCCATTGACATCATTGTGAGGTTTCATAGATATCTTGATGTAATAATGCAATCTCAGTTATTGCTGATCTATTGACTAAATGGACTCATTTTGTACCTAGTTGAGATAAGCTATCTCTAGATCAACTTTCATGGAAGTATATTAATTATATAGATAGGTTTCATTAATTTCCCCTCTCTATTGTATCTAATCGTGATCCAAAGTTTACTTTTAACTTCTGGTAAGGCCTTCTAATATCATTCTGTACTGAATTAACTTTCAGTACATCTTTTCATTGTTAATAAGATGGTTAGTTAGAAAAAAATACTCATACCATGGAAGATATATTACATGCTTTTTCAATGGATAAACTAGGAATTTGGTACCAAAATCATTCGTTGGTTTATTTTTCAGATAATAACAGTTTTATTCCAGCATATAAATGGATCCATTTGAAGAATCATATGAGAAGTGTTGTTGAAAACCATCATTTTGGGATGAAGTAGGTGAAAGGAAAATGATGATACCCGAATTGGTAGAATAGATGGTAGAAAACATTCAGTTGATTAAGAATAAAATTATAATAGCATTGAGTAGGCAGAAAAGTTATGCGGATAACACGAGGAATGATCTTTATATTGAGGTAGGGGATCATGCCGTTCTCAATGTTTCTCCATGGAATTGTGTGATGTGTTTTTATAGGAAAAAAAGATGAATATGAGGTTCATTAGACCCTATGAAATCCTAGATAATGTTGGAACGGTTTTCTATAGAGTAGATTTACCTCTATGTTTTTCCCAAGTACCAATTGTTTTTATTTTATTAAGGTAATGAATGTATATTTCGGATCCATTGCATGTTTTGAGTCCAGAGATATATCAGTTGGAAGAGAGAATCTTTTCTTATAATGAACAACCATTCCATATTCTTTACCATAGAGAGCAAGTGTTGTGGAATAAGTAATTTATAATTTAATGGTTTCTTGGAGAAATGATGTGGTGGAAGAGGCAACATGGGAATCTGATAATGTGATGAGGGATAAATACCTGTACTTATTTGATAAGTGAATAAAAATTGTGAGAACACAATTTCAAAAGGGGGAAGGATGTAACTTTCAAGGTAAATAATGGATATGTAAGTTTCATATTTATTAATATTTTTTAACTAAATACTAATTTTTATTTAAAGGGTATTCTATGTTCGATGTCTTACCAGACACAAAATAATGTGTTTCTCTAAAATCTCATGATGCACATAAGGATGAGTCATACTAAAAAATATATAATATTATTTTAAATGGTAGTTAACGCCTAATTTTTGTATTGGAATGAGTGAAAAGAACAAAATACAATATTATTATATATGTTTGTGAAATGTATTTACATTTATCCAATAAAATTTAGAGGCATAAAAAGAATATGAATCTGATTTTAATCCTGAATAACACTAATATTTTTAAAATGCCAATTTACCGCCTTTTGACAGAGAACCCATTTTAAATATATTTCATTTAAATTTTATATGTTAAAATAAAAAAAATGTATTCCTTAGATGTGGGAAAAAAAATTTACATTGGGTGTATTTTTGGTCCTTTTCAGCTAATGTTTTTTTAATGAATACTGAAAAATACTGCATTTTATGTCAAAACATTCTTCTAATCTGATTTATTTTTATAGTTATATTTCATTTTTAATTGGTTGTGAATTTCAATTGGATTATATTTTTACTATTCAATCCAATTTTGTTTAATTAAATTAGTTTCAATTTGAAATTGGATATACACAAATGTTAATCTTTTGATAGTTATTATTTATTAAAAACATGCTTTTTTTGGTTTTCACAACAGGAATTAATATTATATTAATTTCTGAAACTTCTGTATTTTGAATATGGAAAAATGGATTCCATATATGGAATCATGATGTCGAAATTTTTTAAATATGTAACTTTTATTTTTACACATTAAGAATATTAACATATGCAAATATTAAATTTACCATGGTTAAAGGGTATATCTGGTAAATAAGGGATAAAATAATATAATAATAACATTAAATTACCCAAACACATGTCTAAAACCTATTTTTCTGATACATGTATGCTCATATGCATCCGTGGGATGATTTTGGGACCCCATGGAGACACTTGTAAGTGAAACTGACATTTTATAAAATGTATTTTAAAGGTTAGGAAAATGCAACATAAACATTAATGTTTTTGTAAAACTATATTTATATGATGTTATATAAGTGATATTTTAAACTATAAA
This sequence comes from Viscum album, assembly GCA_963277665.1. Lineage (NCBI taxonomy): Eukaryota > Viridiplantae > Streptophyta > Magnoliopsida > Santalales > Viscaceae > Viscum > Viscum album. The sequence goes on from OY728159.1 coordinate 153,630,981, forward strand.
TATTAATTAGAAAGATAAAACCATTTCCTATATAACGGATATTTATTTATAAATTTTATACTTCATATAAATAAATTTATTGATGACATAATGATGTTGTAACGATTACCTCATTAATGAATGTTTTAAATAAATGAGATTATAAATATTAACATAAATTTATTTTTAATCTGTTTATGCCTTACGAGAATATTATTGACAAGGATGACTTGTTATCTTTGAATTAATGAAGTTTTTAAGAATGAATAATGTTGGTTTGGATTTTTTATAAGTCACGATATGAATCGTATAAAAATTGACTTAAATGAGTTTTTAAATCAATCACTATTTTATTAAATGATACAATAGTCCTAAAAACATAATATTTAGTAAAATGACTTAAATAAGGTTGATAATGTCAATGATTAACCTCTTGTGGTTCTATTTTCATTTTATGGTAACTACATTAACCATATAGTATGAAAATACAAGAATACATTTTTAGAGTAAATATAGTTAACTAAAGGTTAAAGATAAATGATAAGGTTAAAAATGAATCCAAAACTTGTATAAAACATATTGGTTGAGATTATTTAGAATAATATACATGTTAGTTTCTAATTTAAATAGATTGGGAAATTTTGAAATAGATATTCGGTTTATAATAAAATAATATTTTCAAACATTCATAAAAAGCCCATCCTCCCTCTAATAAAAGGGCACCAGCTATAACCAATTTCTTAGACCTCTAAAGCTATGTGGCTCTTCTAAAGTATGCTCCAATTATATCCCAACATCCTTCTATTCCACACAGAAGCCTTACATTATGCATAACTTTGTTCAATAATGTTGTTTGTTTCAAACCTTAAGAGAGTTACCCGATTTAAAGGTAACATATTCTCTCATGTTCTTTAATTTTATTTTCCTCCCCCAAACACCAAAACTCTATTTATTACATTTTTTTATAAAAAAAATATCTTAAATATACTAGGATCTTTTTTGAGATGGATTCAAACTACACTTCCACACACCTCCTTCTAATGGATACTAACATACTGTTTTCGTGGATGGAGAACTACTACCTCATGAAATGATGATTGTCCAATTATCTCCTACCATCATTGATGGTGGCCATTTTTATGGGAAAATATTTATATGTGATATATTGTCTCTGTGTTTCTATATTTTTTAAATATATCATACCTCTATGGTTTCCATAATGGGTAAATATGATAATTTCATTTGAGGAAGCGCTGACTATAGCCCCCTCAAAGTGATACGACTCGTACATTCTATATGTAGAATGAATAATGGGTAGATATTATAAAATTATATATTATTTTATACTAGAATTATAATAAACCTATGTATTATTTGGTTTTCATTCCTTTAAAAAAGAAAAAAAGTAATGAAAATAGCGTTCATGCGTACGTATGACTTACCGTCTCCATGAACGGTGCATTTCATTTTCATATATCAAAATGATAGAGTATTATAAATACATATCTACTGGACATATTTGATATATATGATATCTAAATCATTACTATAATTCTGGAGATAATGGAAATTTTACCACATGGTTAATTTTTAATTATAAGAAGTTCATTTTTGACTCCAGAACCAAATATCAATAAAACGTCCATTATTAAGTTAAATTATTATGTAATGTTTATAATGTGGTAATATGTGACATAAAAGGAATAATAAACTTGGAAAAGGTTTTGAATAAAGTGTGAATTAACATTAGTTTGTTATTCATGAGATTAAAGAACGAACAAGACAAGTCAGACACGAGGTATGGTAACTTCTTTACCAAATTTGCATTCATTGGATTAATCATCCACATGATGATTATATCGTGCTATGAATATGTGAGAAAGACCATTGACTATTTTTCACATAATATATACTTATAATGGGTGTATTTATTTTTTTCACACAAAACTATTTCACTAGTTTATCGTTAATGTAATTATATGATCTTTGTAAGGGACTTTGTCTCAATCTCCATTCATTGAGGCATATCTTGATGTTATGAAACTTTTTTTAATGAAGAGATGATACCATTACCAGAAAAGGAATTGTTGTTTATTATTAAAAATGGATAAATTTACATAATTTGAAAATAAATATTTACCTTGATCCTTCCGCAACAAAGGAAAATTGATCATTAGGTAGCTGATCATTCCATAAGAAAGTATCGTCATTGACACAATTATTTCCAAGACCATACACCACTTCATTGGAATACTTGTAAACATGTGTGATAATATATTCCATAGAAGATACAAAATACATGATGTTTATCTATCTGTTGGGGAGATTCCATGACATATGAGATGATCTTATCCTGATGGAAGACACAATATTGGTAGAGAAACTTTTAAGACATTTGTTGTTCCATACTTGATTATGGTCCTATTAGACAACAATGATAATGCCCATAATCTATACCTTTATCGAGGATGATATATTTCAAGAACCCGAAATGAATTCATGGACCTCTCTTTGATGGTTCCTAAACACATCACCATAACCAGAGGGCCATGGGTTTACTTTTGAGGCGCCATCAGAATTGACCTTGATCCAACCAAAATATTGTTCCCTCCATAAGACATCAAAAGTACGAAGATGGGGTTTAAAATCCCTTTTACCACCAACTCATCCTAGGGAAGACAAATCATGCACTGAATTGAAATAAATAGCATTTATTCGAAGTGAAATACTCATGAACAACAACTAAAATCAGTTAATCTGCATCAATATCATTGAATGCATACATTTCATGGATAAATTTATTCATATCATGCGAGATAATTTGGAAAAATCAACTACAACAACATGAAAAATATCCACATGCTGGGGAGACCACACTGGACTATTAATTCGTGGAGAAACACTCATATGGAATCCATTAGAGTTAAAATAATTTAAAATATATCTAAAACAACCTTCCACATTGATGAAATAGAAACACAAATAAGATATATGTGATCCACATCCTCCCTGTATTGATCACAAAGAACACAAATGGAACACAAAAAAATACTACAAGATTGAAGATAACAATCCGTTGGTAGCATCCTATGATCCACAATCCAATAAAGAATATACTGAGAGGGCCTAATGAATCTCATGTGAAAATCTCCTATCCACTGAGCATCAATGATACAATTCAGATAGTGCCTGTATAACAATTTAGAATACAAATCCCTTTGACAGAAGGTTCCCATACCGAAAAATCATCTTGATTAGAAAAATAATGAAAATTAACAGCGTTGATGATATGGATAGGGAGACTCTCCATATTTTCAAGTTGGTCTTTGATCGTAATATCCAGATCCAATGTACTCACCCCATCTACTAGTGATTCCACAAGGGGATGACCAGATCAATTATCATTCCGAAAAGGGATAGAATAATTTATAGAGACCAACCACATGGATTTAGAAATAATTGTATCATAATTGGATTTAAAAGGACTACATACAAAGGAATTAATATAATCATAAATTCCATTCTTGAGCTGATGAATGAACTTAGAATGAAGGAAGTCGAGAGCCTCAAAATCACAATTGACAAGTCCCCATATAAACGCAGCAGGCATGGAATTATTGAAGGATTCCAGGCTCTTAATGCCCAGGCCCCATTCATCATAAGGTTTACAAAATGCCCTTAAGGATACCATTGCTAACATCCTCTCTAGAATGTTTCCACTCCAGATGAAATTCCTAATAGACACATTGATTCTCTTAATGAGAGAAATTGGCCAATTATACACCATAAAGGATTAAACCAACATGGAAATAATAATGGAGTAAAAAAAATTGTAAATTAAATTCAAATCTTTCAAAGTTGTATGAGACACTTTGATTCAAAAATAATATTTTTAAATGTTTTAAATGTTTCTTTTAAAATGGATTGATTATGTAAATATCTTGAACTGATTTATTATGATTAAAATAAAGAAATGTCAGCATTGTTAATAAATGATCATGTGTTATGATTATGTTATTATTCTTGGGCATTGATAACATATATGGGTCGTTCCTTGATAAACCTAGGGCAGGTTAGCTGGAGATAGCTCTCTAATGTATTAGGTAACGTGATAAAGATAAACATTAATGTTTCTACTAAGAGATTTAGGAAATAAATTATGATAGGTATTACAAATTTTACTACCTACATAGATTTGAATGCTATAATACAAGAATTTTTTGGATGCCACGTCTTACATTTATGATTTATTATTTCTATGTGTTAATAAAAAATGTTATGATTTCATGAGGTATGATCTTAAGTTTTGTATATATTCATGGACTACTATTTTCGTCCCACATTTTATACCCCGTACTAATATTTTTATGCTCATCCCAGGTTTATGAAATGTTTTTTAAAGGGTATAAGATAGGGTAAGAGAACAGAATAATTAAATTATATTGATATCAAGAAACGAAATTTTGTTTTCTTTTAAGAGTTATTATTTTTTTGAAAAAATGGATACTTCGTAGAAGAGTCTAATTTGTAATATTTGAGATGTAATTATTATTTATTATCTAATTATCTAATACTAAAGAACGGAAAAGATCCTCAATGTTAATTATTAAGTTAATTCATGATTATGTAATGTTTAAGGCCGGGGCCTTACACTAGTTCCAATGTACTGATATAAAAAACAACTAAAAACCCCATCACAGTTTCAAAAAATACATCCACAATAAAAATTTCTATGTATTCTAGAGGCTACAACATAAAAATTTTCCTTGATATGAAAATATATCATAATAATCAATAAGATGGTTTTAGGAACCATTCGTTGTTGGGTTTTCTTGGATCTCCAACAAAATTCAAGATTTTTAGATCATTTATACTGTTATTAACTGAGTTTTTTTTCTTTTTAAGAATCCTATACTTACCCATGAAAGGAAATAAATTCAATATGAATGGATGGAATTTGGTTGTAAAATTTATCTCCATTTCATTACCTCCAGATCCAAGAAACAATTGATGACACTTAATGTATTTTATGGTATATAATTGATCAGAAAAGTGACTTGATCTACTCATATATATCATGTGCTCATTCAATTTTATTCACAATTTTCTCATAAAATAAAACAAGTGCCCTAAATATTTCGAAATTGTTTTTTCATACTCAATGCTAATAAAAAGGAACTATGAATTTTCACCATCCTTGAAACATAAGTTGAAAGAATAAATATTTCTTTTGTACATACTTATGGAGTAGATCTTGGGTTGAAATACTATGTTTCAAAATTATTATGATAATAAATATAGAGGGTTGAATGAAGTATATGATAATTTTTGATATCCATGTTTGTAGTGTATTGATGATCTCCATTTCTATCATGTAGTATTCATTAATAGTGAATTTCCCATATTGGTAGGCCCCCATACTTGTGTGTCAATATCCATGATATAATATTTTTGAATATCCATTACATCTTTCAGAGAATCAAATTATGTACTGGTATATTGTGTCTTGATATCATATATAGTCATCATAAGTCTATCTTGTTTAATGGTATTACTTTTATTAATAGATCTATCAAGTCAAAAGTATCCCATATGTTGAGAATGGATTGTCCACTAACCAGCCAAGGGGTATTCTACATAATACCACTATAGGTTTTATTGATTTTGATCCACATTTCTTATTCATGGTAAGGTGAATACCCATACAATTGTCTTCCTTTGATCCTTATTTATAACATGCCCAATGAAGGATCAATTATTGCGATTAAATTTCCTATGAAATTACTATCAGGGCCACTATTGAAAATTTTGATATATTTCACTCTAAGGCCCACATTTTTATTGGTTTAATAAATTCTTTCTATTAGAAAATTATCATTTTACTTTTCATGACTGACCCAGTCAAAATAAAACTGTTGATCACACATTGATTCTCTTTAATGAGAATTTCATTACATATGTAGAGAGAGAAGTAGAAAAACATTTATGTCTGCACTGAGTTGACAAGACACACCCTCCTAGCTTGATACATGGTTTTCCATTCCCATCGACCAGTTTAACTAAAAATGGAAACATTTATTCCTCTAATAAATTGTATACTGAGGTTTTCATAAGATAGGGGAACACTATGGTATTTGATGTGAAGTGAGAACCATTTCACTCTATCTCTTCTATATGTCCTATATTTTTCAATAGAAATTCGTTCATCAAGCAAAATAAAATATCTACCCCAAAATATATACTATCTATACACCAATTCATTGTATGTGAAAGAATCATTGGTAGACTGTGTGGTTTTAGTTAAGGCTTTACCAGATATACTAAAGTCATCTATATATGATGGGAGTGATGTATTAAATGATCCTCTAAAAGCTTAATTTTTTTTGTACATAACAACCTAAGGAAGGTCATTAATGAACCTACATAGATAATCTTCAATAGTTATAAAGATATTCTTGAGAGTAGATCTCCCTAGTCGATAAACCCTTTGAATTGGATGATTCTTCTGGGGAAACCATTTAAAAGAAAATGTAGTATTGCATATGAGAGATTGTTGTTAATTAATATAATTATTTTTCTAAAAAAACAGACATCCTTAATATGTTTAATTAGAAACTCTATTTTAGAGTTTTATATGACTTTTAGATATCAATTTTAAGAAAAAATATATCTTCCTTTGACTTACTATTCATTATATTAATGATTTCTAAGGCTGTGAATAAATAGTTCTAAAAACATATTCTAGGAAGAAAATATAAAATTTTTGAGATGATGTAATCTTTAACTATTCATCCTAATAATATCAACATAAATTCACAAAAAAAATTAGGAAATATATTCCCAAGATAAAATAGTCTAAATTCTTTAATTTCAACTGCATTTGTCTTCCTATAGTAATTGGTAATGAAATTGGAATATATTGAATAGGGAATAGATGGATATGTGAAGAATTACATTTTGGAATTCAAAAAATCATCTTATATATTATACTAATAGAATTTGAATATTTTATTTTCAAATACATAGGGTCCAGCTATACTCTCTTTATTAATAGATAATAGAATTTTCTAGGTATCACCATTATCATCTTCCATGATAAGAACTCAGTTTTGATTCTCTTCAAAGAATTGAAAGATATTATTAATCATCATGGAGGTATTTTCCATCCCATAAGAAAAATAAAAAGTCATAAATTTATCAACCACTACCATTGATATGTTATTATCTTAGATGTGTAGTTTTTCATTAATATTGATAGACTTATTTCCTCCCATTACCATATTCACCATATGTATAATAGGGAATATTTTTGTTTCATTCTTCTATTCTCTCACACATTTTACATTCATTTTATTTCTATATTGAATTTATTTTATGCTTATAATATCATCCAATATAGTTGGGGTTCAGATTTCCTCCAATGAGGGGTTTCTCTAGTATTTTTTTCTTACTTGGAATCTTGGTTGCCGATGTTCATCAACATTTATTTCAATATCAATTGTTGAAAAGGATTTCTCACTCAATTAATATTGTAACCCTATTGTTTGTTTTATCATTCCAAAATGTATCCATAGTGTAAATCTCATTACATCTAACTATAAAGCCTCCAAAATAATCACCCTCAATCCAAGAATAAGAACCCATCCACTACTAAAATGAAAGGGATGAGGGGATGATATTGTTGTGATTGGAAGATCCAAAATTATTAGATTATCTTTTAAATGGTACATTGGAAAAATGTAACCTGAAACTCCATTTTCCACACTTAATTATTCCATTTTTACAATTAACATTTCTAGATGGCCTGTATATTTTTCACTTAAATTATACATGACCCATTTAAAAAAATCCACATCAATATTGACATAAAAATGGTTGCACTGATCAATGATTTAAAAGGATTCATGATATTCTTTCATGTTAAATCTAGATCCAATTTTTTTCTTTAGGTATCAATGAAGAGTTAAAATCCCCCATAACCACCCATTTGTGTACTACATTTTCCGAGGTTGAAATACACCTGCTCCCTAATTAAATTCATTTGATATATGATGTAGATGCGTACAAAAAATAAAGAGTATTGTAAGTTGATATATTAATGAAGGAAGTAATTCTTTGAGAATGCTCAGTGCACTTAACAATTTTAATGATTTCAAACAAAAATATTCATAACATAACCATGTTAATAATGCGAAGATTCATAGAAATAAAACTATTCCAAATGGAGGATCATTTGAAGGCATGCCACCTATCAAAATCAATATTTGGTTATGAAATTCCAATAATCACTAGTTTGATTCATGATAAAATAAAAAAGGGCTATAGTCATGAGGGTGTTCTCTAAACCTTGTAAATATTTATAGAATACCTTTATTATTGAAGGGTTTTTTTAATGCCACAAGAACCATTCTTATACCATCCTTGAATGTAGTTTCTCATTTCTACTTTAAACGTTTTTTTATTTTCATCACTAGTACCGAGTTCCAATTTGGATTCCTCTATGTTCTCATATTCCCCTAAAACTATATGGCTAGAAACATTATGACATTACTCAATGATCCCATTCCGCACATGGGACTATGGTTTCTCAATCTCATCATCCAAAAATATATAGCATAATGAAGTGAATATATTGATTATATTTATTGGTTTAGATGATTGGTTCTTAGATTCATGTCTTCTGAAATCCATGGTAGTAGGAAGTTGTGTAATGAAAACATCTATGTTTTCATCACCAATATGATTGGTGGAGTGATTTGGATGTTATCCTTAAATGATGGATTTATCCTTTCTTAACATCTATAAATATCCTAAATTGATTTATGTATGAATTCCTCAATTTAAATATTCTTTTTATAAATATCCCTCTCATATAAGAGTCATAGGGTTATGAATAGGGGATATTCCTCACCCCCGATCTCCATAATAGGTAAATGTTATAGGGTTATCCTATAAATTACCATAAATATCATAACATAAAACTCCATAATTGGTGTCTTCTAAATCAATGGAGTTTCAAATCTATTAAGAATTTGGGAAACCACTCATTGCTAATTCTTATTAGTTAACTACAAGTATGCTTATAAATCAACCATCTTCAATAGAATGTTACAGTGAGGCATCTTCATTTTTGTCCCTTGGGGTTCCATCAAGGGTAATACCTCAATTACCCTTCCCATGATCTATATTTGATTTCCCCTTGGAAATATCATGAATTATTTCCTCTGATGATTCAACATTATTGACTTATTGATAGTCTACATCCTACTATTTTTTTATTTCCCTACTTTAGTACTTCCAATTTGGGTGGGGGAAATCCTAAGAGGGGTGGATCATAAAAATATTTCCTCTATATTCCAATTCTTGATTCATAATAATCAGTTACCCTATGTTTTATACATTAGAGGTCCTAGAATATTTGTTACCATTGGATTCTAGAGGTAATGTTTCATTATTTCTATTAATCCTCTTATAGTTAGAAACATCATGAAAACTCCTATTATAGAAAGTTCATTTTTTTGTCCCTACTAAAATAAGATATGAGACGTCCAAGAAAATTTTTATTCATGAAAAAATAAAGATTTTATTCATATTTAATTACAATTTTTATTTTATCATCTCTTGTGGTTAGAAATACTTTCTACACGAATGTGGAAGATGTATTAATTTCTAATATGATCCTATTATATTGTTAAAACCACATATATTTAGTTTTTATGTCCATACCAATAGAATTACCCACAATAAAAGCTCTTTCCTAAATAATTTGAAGGTCAAAATATATCCATTTAATTTTGGAAATCTGAATCCCAACTTGTGGGTAAGTATTCCATAAAATATCTGAACCAAAGATTATATCTCACTCCTATATTTAATGGATACCAAGGCCTAATAAAATTGATCTAAAGTTCAAATCTCATTTCTTTTTTTGTTCAGAATGGAGAACATCATGATTATATCCACGACCCATTTTTGTCTTTTTAAATCAAAAAAACCAAAATATAGAAAAGATTTCAAGTGATAATATTTATTTACGAATGCCTCCCTCCCTTATAAACCAAGAGCCTCTTGATTATATATTACCTACAAGGAATTTATCTTTCTTCCATTAACACTTTATGATTCTATACATGAGCTACCTTACCATTTTTAATAACAATTCTTAGAGGAGGTGTATTAGTGTATGAGAAAGTAGGATTGGAAGTATATTTGTCTATCAATGTGATGTATTTATTCAAGACAACCAAATCTATTAGAGTACAAAATTTATATCCTGACCAACCTACCACAAGATGAAGCATTTCATTATTCCGGACACGATCCCCCATGGTAAATGATCATTCATTTTTTATATGCATTTTCATATCGAAAACATTGATATTTTTATGAAATTTCCCCAATTTCCCATTAATCACCCTTCATAAATTAATTAAATAATTTATAAAATTTAAATAAATAAATAATTAGATGAAATGATCATGAGCATATATACCAGTTGATTTATTTGAGGGACAATAAATAAACAATTTACCTAGGTGAATTTTTTTTATGTAGTCGTTTCATGAGTTGAAACGTTTCTCATATAAAATAATTTATCACCTTAGTTGGGATCATAATTGTTCTATAATTGGATTTACAATAAATAAACAATTGACCTAGGTGATTTTTTTTCTCTAGTCTATTTTTGAGTTGAAAAGATTCACATATAAACTAATGTTGTCACAACCCATCCTCGGGGCCCTTGCGTGACTACCCCCACACCCGCCTTCCATAGGCCAGGGGCTGGAGACTAGCACCAAGGAGTAATTACGAGTAAAAAGGGAAGTAATTTCCATTGTAAAGTAAACAAACACCATAGAGAAAGAAAGCAGTAGAAGTAAACACTAAGTAAAAACTGGGTACAACAGTATGTGCGGAAATGTAAGTGGGCCAGAATAAAAACCCAAACTGAAAGTAAAGTACAACTGGAAAGTGTAAACAACAACTGAAAGTAAATCCACAGACTCGAGCCATCCACTGGAAGTCCCACCTGATGGGTGGGTACAGATATCCTCCACAACTCCTTGGGACCAGCCGTCCGCTCTGTGTACGTCCCGCCCAATGGTCCACCTCCAGGTACCGACCTGCTCCGCAAGCCTCAACCACGAATAGCGTTGTCTGTCGTCTGCAACCAGCACAACGTGGTGCATGCAAAGCCCATGCATGGGTGAGTATAAGCTACTCAGTAGGGACCCCGAGACCCCCGAAGGTCTCCCAGAATCCACAAAGGATAATCCACAAAGGAAAGATACAATCACAAAGTAACATCCGACTCTACTTAGGTATATGCCCATACTTATACCTAAGTCATCAATTCCAGTTCTCCCTAACATCTGAGCCCATGTTCGATCACATCCACAGAGAAAATCAATAACCGGTCCACACAAAAAAACAAAATGTAATCCACATAGGAAAGAAAGTCAAGATTCAGCTCACACAGGTATACTTATTGGTAAGAAGATAGAGATGATCAGATATTTCCACTGATTCATCTAAGCCATCGGACCCACATAGGATCGATAGGTACTAACCCCCACAATGACCCACAAAGGATCTTACCCACACAGGATCGATAGGTAACTAACCCCTGAAATGACCCACAAAGGATCTGACCAACATAGTATTGATAGGAAACTAACCCCCGTAAAGACCCACACAGGATCAGAACCACACAGGATCTGTAGGTGCTGGCCCACACAGGACCGCTGAGCACTGACCCCTACTGGATCTGACCCACACAGGATCGGTAGCACTGATCCACTTAGGATCAATGAGTGTTGTAGTCGTCGTCGTCGAATCCACGGAGGATTTCTCCACAGTCGTCATCATCGTCGCAGTCGCAGCCAGCTCTAGGGTTCCCGCACACAGCAAGCTCATTTCAGAGGGCCCTCTCCACGAGCCGAGGGGCTGATACATCAACTAACTCAATTTCCGAAGTTGATGTATCCAAATGTTCCAAATCGTCAACAGGGACACAACGTCACAGACGACCCGTCAATCGGACGCCCTGTTTGAGAGTTATTAGCTTTTTCATCCCAGGGGATCGGTTGGTTCTTAAGTCAAAACTGACCAGAACATACTCCAAATTCTTCCAAACCTCGATCGGAGTAAGCCAAAAGGTCTTCCTCACTTAGAGGAATACAACAAAGTTGACGGCACGTCAATCGGACATCCGGAGCTCAAGTTATAAGTGTTTCCGCTCCAAGTGCCAGGTTGGTTTCGTGTATGAACAAACCCAGCTGAACCCAAAGTTCTCCGAAACCCTGAGTGTAATATACCAAAACGACCATCTCGATCCAAGTATCTATACGCAACTGACGGTGCATCGATCGGAGGCTCATAGCTCATGTTATGGACAACAGACCGAAAGGTCTGGTATTAGGGGGTTCGGGCCCGATCCGACCCGGCCCAATACCCCCTGGGTCGGCCCGAACCGCGCAGACCCGACCCGGGTCCGGGTCCGGCCCACTTGGGCGCGGCCCGGCCTAGCGGTCTGGTCTGGCCGTGGGGCGCGCTGGCGCACCGACCAGGAGGCTGGGCCAAAATGGACGAGCGTTGAGACGCGGGGGGGGGGGGGGGGGGGGCGCTCCTTGCCAACGGACGCAGCTGATCGCCTCGTCCCGCCTCCTCCGGTCCCACGTGGTTGCAGGACTAGCGGCCTGCCGCCACGGCTTCAGCCGCGTCGGCCATTCCCAGCCGCGTGTCGAGATTACATTCCGCGGACCACCGGACGAGCTCCGGTGGTCGGATTTGCCTGTTCTCTTCGCCAACGGCCCTTCCGGGACCGGTTCTTCACTGCGAAGACCTCAGTACGCCCATGTGACTGGTTTCATCATCGCCCGCCGATCTGCACACCAAGAACAAAGGGACAGTGGGTTCGGACTTGTTCGTTGGTCCGCAACCACTGCGTTAGCAGTTTAAAAAGGCTTCCGAAAAATATTTAAACATATACCATGGGTATAAATCACAAATATTTAATTGAATCGAAACCCTTGCCTCAAGCATCATCGAGCGAGGGTTCATCGCGGAAAAGAACATCGCGAAAGAAGGCGTCGCGGAAGGGGGATCATCGCGTTGTGGAAGAAGTGTCGCAGAATATGCGTCGCGGAAGAAGCGTCGCGGAAGAAGAGTCGTTGATTTCAGAGGATCCGGTGTTCTTTGCATTCTTCGCGTTCTTTGCGAGGAAGAGAAGATCTTAAAGAGCCTGAGTGAAATATCCTTAGCCTCTCAACACCAGCAGCCTAATAAAAATAACATTTTTCTTATTTTTATTTCACAATTCTTGCGTTTTAAAATTCAAAAATGAAAGAAACAATTAATTAAATTAATTTCAATTCTTAAACTGCCACATTAATGAGGCGTTTCTTAACCAGAATAAACGCAAGGGATGACTTCAGTAATAGGTGGGGTGTGGGTGCGTTACTTAATTAAAGGAGGGGGGTTGAAAAGGTGATAGAAATGGTGGGGCTCGTGTGGGCCCCACCTCACAAATATCCTACCAAGTGGGTAGGATATTGTGGGTCCCAAATCATCCACTTAACATAGGATAAGCAACTTAAAATAAAATAAATTGGTGGCACCATTTTATTTTATTTATTTACATAACCCGAAATATTAAAAACCACACCTGAGAAAACGCAACTTTGGAAAAGGTGTTTCTAAGGAATTATCGGTTCTGCGATTCCATCGGTGCCCTCAGAATTCAATTCCAAGCAACGGTTCAAAAGTTAGAAAAACCCGCTTGTTTGTTCACTGAACGTACCCGAGCTACACTTCGGAAAATGATTTCGGGCACACCGGGCCTCGGAATCAGGTGGTGTCACAAACCGAGTTCTTGTAAAATTCCAAAGAATATTAAGAAAAAAAATTTGCTTGAATTTTTCAGGTCTTTACATCACTCCCACCTCAGGGTTTTATTTATTCGTAAAGATACATCATAAACTAGGGAAACAAAAGTGGGTACTGAGCACGCATCTAAGCCTCCTTCTCCCAAGTGCTCTCCTGGAGGTTCACATACTGCCATATGATGCGCATTAAAGGAATCGATCATCCATGTAGGACCCACTCCTATCGATCCTCGATCTCTACTGGGTCCTCCGAAAAAGTCTCCACATCATCAACATCCATCTCCCCATGTTCAATGATATATGTCGGGTCGTGCACGTATCTCATCAGATAAGATATGTGGAAGACGTCATGCACCCGGTGCAACTGAGGTGGTAGAGCCAGGCGATACGCCTCCTCGCCAATCCTACTGAGGACCTAGAAATGTCAAATGAATTGTGGAGATAACTTGTCGCCTTGGCCAAATATCTATAATCCACGTCGAGGTGAGACCCACAAGAAGATGTGGTCGCCATCCTTGAACTCCAGTGGCCTCCGCCTCCTGTCAGCATAAGACTTCTGTCGGCTCTGAGCTGTCCTCATCCGCTCCTGGATGACCTGGACCTTCTCTGTCATGGCCTGGACCATCTCCGGTCCCACAAGTGCTGACTCCCCAGGGTTTGTCCAGCATAGAGGTGATCTGCAAGGTCGGTCGTACAACTCCTTGTATGGTGCCATCTCGATGGTGGAGTGGTAGCTGTTGTTGTAAGCGAACTCCACCAAGGGTAGGTGGTCCTCCCAGCAGCGACCGAAGTCGAGGACAAATGCGTGGAGCATGTCCTTGAGATTTTGATTGGCCTTCTCCATCTGACCATCTGTCTAAGGGTGAATGGTGGTGCTCATATGTAGTTGTGTCCCGAACACCTCCTGAAACCCCTTCCAAATCAGGGAAGTAAAGCGAGCATCTAGATCGAAGATGAGAGATGATGGCACACCGTGAAGCCATACAATCTCCTAAACATAGAGACGTCCCAAGCTCTCCACTGAGCCCTGCTCTCTGATGGGTAAGAAGTGAGACGAGTTGGTGAGTCGGTCTACAATCACACAAATGGAGTCGTGACCTCTGGAAGTGCGTGGAATTCCAGTCACGAAGTCCATAGACATCCCATCCCACTTCCACTCCGGGACCTCCAAGGGTTGTACCAAGCCTTCTGGTACCTGGTGCTCTACCTTCACCTTCTGGAAGGTGAGGCATCGAGAAACGAACTCTCCCATAGCCTTCTTCATGACCGACCACCAGTGCTGTCATCTGAGATCCTGGAAAATCTTCGCCACTCCAGGATGTACCGCCAAAGGGGAAGTGTGAAACTCTCTCAGCACCTCCTCTTTTAAAGAAACTGGTACCAAGGTACGTCCTCTGAAAAGGACATTGTGCACTCCTCCAAAGGATAAACCATCAGGTGACCGTCTTGAGAATATCTGCACATTCTAAGTCTCACAGTCGGCGTCCCCACACTATGCCTCTCCAATCCGCTGCAGTAGTGGTGGAGTGACTGATGGAAGGATGCTCCATCTCTATTCACAAAGGATATCCACAAAGCGGCTGGCTACTCTTTCGCCTCCCCAAGTAGTTGAATGGCCATCCTCCTTCTGAGTGAATCGGCTACTACATTCTCCTTCCCATGAGTATAGACTATCTCAAAGTCATAATCTAGGAGGAACTCGAGCCATCGCCGCTGTCTCATGTTCAGGACCTTCTGAGAGAAGATGTACCTGAGACTATAATGGTCAGAATAGACTGTAATGCGCTCGCCGATCAGATAGTGTCACCAAATATTCAGAGCGAAGACCACTGCTGCTAACTCCAGGGCATGGGTAGCGTAGTTCCACTCATGTTTCCTCAACTGGAATGACCCATTGGAGATCATTTCCCACTCCTGCATCAGTACACATTTGAGTCTGATCCCTGATGAATCGCAGTATACTACATACCCTACCCCCTCTTCTGGTAGCCTTAAGATAGGTGTGCTGGTCAATCTCTGTCTCAGCTCCTAGAAGCTCTACTGACATTTTTCTGACCACAAAAAGGGTTTCCCCTTCTCCATCAAAGCTGAGAGTGGTGCTGCAACTCTAGAGAAGTCTGGCACAAATCTCTGGTAGTATCCAGCTAGTCCCAAGAAACTCCGCACCTCTGACACGCTCCTCGGTGGCTCCCAAACTAGCACTGCCTTGATCTTCACAGGATTCACCGCAAATCCCGCCTCAGAGATGACGTGTCCCATGAAGTGAACCTCACGTATCCAGAACAGACACTTCGAGAGCTTTCCCTAAAGTTGGTGCTCTCTGAGCGTGTCTAGTACAACCCGCAAGTGGTAGGCGTGCTCCTCCTCAGTGGTCGATTATATCAAAATGTTGTCGATGAAGACCATGACAAATCGATCGAGGTATGGATGAATGATCCTGTTCATGAGGCCCATGAACACTATTGGAGCATTGGTCACGCCGAAGGGAATAACCAAGAACTCATAATGGCCATACCGACAACTGAAGGCCGCCTTCTGCACGTCCTCGTCCCGAACTCTGAGCTGATGATAGCATGACCTGAAGTCTATCTTTGAGAACCGTCGTGCTCCCTTGAGCTGATCGAAGAGGTCATCAATCCATGGTAGCTGATACTTGTTACTCACTGTCACCTGGTTCAGGCGACGATAGTCGACACAAAGTCACAAGCTCCCGTCTGCCTTATTGTCGAACAATATTAGGGAAGCCCAGGGTAAAACACTAGGTCGGATGAATCCCTTTCCATGGAAGTCCTCCAATTGTACCTGTAGTTCTCGAAGCTCGGTGGGAGCCATCTGATATGCTGGGTGGATATCGAGGCTGTCCCGGGGTACAGATCAATATAAAAGTCTACCTCTTTGCGAGGAGGTAGTCCTAGAACGTCGTTAGGGAAAACGACCACATATTGATCCACCACTACAGTAAAACAAGGACTTCGCACATCAACCGCTCCAAGGACGAGGCTAGCCAAATGATGAGTGATGGGTTGTCCTCTCCTTTGCGAGAGTCCATCCTGTGCTGCGAAGCCTCCCTTCTCTCCGGTGAAGGTGAACATGCTCCCGTCGGTGCGTACACACCGTACCTTGCGCCTAATACAGTCAATCTGATCATGGACTGTAGATAACCAATCCATTCCCAAGATGACGTTGTAAGTCCTCGATGCCGCTACAAGAAGATCCCAGCCGAAGCTCTTGCCTACTAGAGTAAGCTCACACTACCGGTACCAGTGCGTAATCGTCGAGTCTGCTCCCGTAGGAGTCTCCTCCGTGAGGATCGAGCCAATGACTTTGTCGGAATCTCCGAGCTCCGAACAAGGGCAGTGACTATGAAATAATGACTCGCTCCTGTGTCTATAAGAACTGCAGTAGGGGTGGAATAGACACAGATAGTACGGAGAATCATCTCGGGTGCGACGTGGTCATAGGCCTCTACTGCCTGGAGTTGTGCCTGTCTCTTCCTGCCAGCTCCCTATGGTTGGGGTGGACCTTTTGGTTTTGGTGGTGGTAGAGCCTCAAAGCGTCTCCCCCCACCTACTGCTCGGCCAGCTCCTCTGCCTCGTCCGCGTGCTCCCTGCGGACCACCACAGTCGACCCTCTGCCTCTGCCTAGGTGGCCCCTCAACTGTCTGCTGCTCCTCGGCATGGCGGGTCGAGAATCCACGAGCCATGTGGCCCTGCCCACCGCATGCGTAGCACTGTCTGCCTCTCGAAATACTGGCTCTGCGCTATGTTCCCCACACTACTGAGAAAATTTCCTGAGGTCGTATGCCTGAGGGTCTTGTCTTCCTGGACCCATGAGTCATCTGTCGACTGCCTACTGCAGAAGAATCTTCTACGTGCCGCCCTACGGTAGGTCTCGCTACTGAAGTAGCCTCAGCAAGGAAGCTCTCGATGAGAAGGGATCGCCCTAGTACCCCTGCCTGAGTCATAATACTGAGGGAGATCAGTGATTCCCTGATCTCATGCCTCAATCCCTGCTCAAAGGTCCGGGCCCGGAAGAATGGGTCTCGTACCATGTCTGTCGAGTAGTGCGAGAGATCTGTAAATCTCGCCGAGCACTGGACGACCGTCAAGCTGCCCTGCTGCAGCTGTAGAAGCTCATAGATGCGCACCGCACGAACGGTGGCTGGGATGAACTCTGAGCATAAGAGGCTGTCAAAGTCCGTACAGAGGAGAGATTCCTCATCGTGCACCTGGAGAATCAAGCTCCACCATCTGCCTGCTACATCCTAAAGGAGGCTCATTGCGAGGATCACTATGAGGTATGATGGTGTCCTCACTAACCTGAAAACCCATACAACCTCCTCCAGCCAATCCTCGGCTTCTTGAGGGTCTACCTCCGCATGGAACCTGGGAGGTCTCTAGCACTGAAACTCATGCAGTGCACTAAGGCGACGTGCATCGTCAGCGGCTGGGGCTAGTAGAATCGGTGGCTCGGCGGGAGAGGTACTGTCGGTGCCTCTGCTGTCAAAGGGCCCTGTACCAAGGCCTCGTCGCTCGGTGGACTGTCATCACGCACAACGCTAGGATCCCTAGCTGGCAGCCATCGTGGGTCCATCCTGAAAAGAAATAGGTGTTCCACAGTCAAACAATATACCTGGTGAACTGACACAAAGTAATCACAATGAAAACGTGAAATAGACATGCAATCAATGTTTTCATGCATTATGTCGGAAATCAGAAGTCTGGGTCCTGTTGTACAGATATGTCGGCCGCTGCACCAACATTGGAATCCCTGGACTGATAACCACACTCAATACTCTTAACACTATTGCTTAACATAGAAAGAGATCAGATTCCAAAGTTCTTCAGTAGAACCGAACTCCTCTAATACCAGTTTTTCATGACCCTTCCTCGGGGCCAGTGCCGTGACTACCCCAAGCCTGCCTTCCATAGGCCAGGGGCTAGCGACTAGACCAAGGCATAACTACCGGTAAAAAGGGAAGGCATTGACTTTGTAAAGTAAACAAACACCACAGAGAAAGGAAGCAGTAGAACTAAACACTAAGTAAAAACTACATACATAAGTAAGTGAGGAAAAGTAAGTGGTCCAGAATACAAACCCAAACTAAGAGTAAAGTACAACTGGAATGGTAAAACAACAACTAAAAGTAAAGCTGCAACCTCGAGCCATCCACTAGAAGTCCAACCTGAAGGGTGGGTACAGATAGTCTCCACAGCTCCTCGGGTCCAGCTGTCCGCTCCGTGTACGTCCCGCCCTATGGTCCACCTCCAGGTACTGATCTGCTCTGCAAGCCTCAACTACAATCATCATTGTCCTTCGTCTGCAACCAACACAACATGGTGCGGGAAAAGCCCGTGCAGGGGTGAGTATAAGCTACTCAGTGGGGACCCCGAGACCCCCAATGGTCTCCCAGAATCCACAAAGGATAATCCACAAAGCAAAGATACAATCACAAAGTAACTTCTGACTCTACTAAGGTATATTCCCATACATATACCTAAGTCATCAATTCCAGTTCGCTCCAACATTTTAGCCCATGTTCGATCACATCCACACTGGAAATCACAACCTGATCCACACAAGAAAGCATAACGTAATCCGCATAGGAAAGAAAGTCATGATTCAGCTCACACAGGTATACTTCTTCGTAAGACGATAGAGATGATCAGATATTTCCACTGATTCATCTAAGTCGTTGGACCCACAGAGGATCGATAGGTACTAACCCCCATAGTGACCCAAAAAGGATCTGACCCACACGGGATCAATGGGTAACTAACCCCCACAATGACCCACAAAGGATCTGACCCACACATGAGCGATAGGTAACAAACCCCCGCAATGACCCACACAGGATCTGTAGGCACTGGCCCACATAGGACCGCTGAGCGCTGACCCACACAGGATCTGACCCACACAGGATCGGTACCACTAATCCATGTAGGATCATTGAGTGATGTAGTCATCGCCATCAAATCCACGGAGGATTTCTGTATAGTCATCATCATCGTTGCAGTCGCAGTCAGCTCTAGGGTTCCCGCACACAGAAAGCTCGTTCCAGAGGGTCCGCTTCACAAGATGGGGGGATGATACATCAACTAATAGAAATTCTGGAGTTGATGTATCCAAAAGATCTGTATCTTCAACAGGAACTCAACGTCACAGACGGCGTGTCAATCGGACGCCTGGTCTTAGAGTTATTGGCTTTTTCATCCTAGGGGCCCAGTTGGTTTTTATGTTAAAACCGACCCGACCATACTCCAACTAAGCCCAAACCTCGAGTAGAGTAAGCCAAAACGTCTGTCTCACTTAGATGAATCCCCAATGTCGACGACACGTCAATCGAACGTCCGGAGCTCAATTTATAAGCATTTCCGCTACGAGGGCCCGGTTGGTTTCGTGTACGAACCAACCCAGCTGAACTAAAAGTTCTACAAACCCCTATGTGTAATATAACGAAACGTCCGTCTCGATCCAGGGATTGCTACGCAACTGACGGTGTGTCGATCGGAGGCCCTTAGCTCATGTTATGGGCAACAGACCAAAATGTCCGGTATTAGGGAGTTCGGGCCCGGTCCGACCCGGCCCGGTACCCCCGGGGTCGGCCCGAACCAGGACGACCCGGCCCGGGTCCGGGTCCATCCCGCTTGGTCGCGTCCTGGCCCAGCGGGCATGGCATGGTGGCACACCGGCCAGGAGGCTCGACCTAAACGACCGAGCGTTAAGACGCGGGGGGGGGGGGGGGGGGGGATCCCCACGCTTGATTTGCTAACTGCGGCCCCACAAGTGGGGTGCTCCTTTCCAACAGACGCGACTGAGCACCGCATCCCGCCTCCTCCAGTCCCGCGCTGTCGCGGTGTCACGACCCGCCCTCGGGGCCCGTGCCGTGACTACCCCAAGCCCGCCTTCCACATGCCAGGGACTGGCGACTAGCACCAAAGGCGTAAAATCCTGATAACTGGGAAGGCATTGCCTTTATAAAAGAAAACAAGCACTACAGAGTACAAGCGGAAGCAAAACACTAAGTACAAAAGAAATGCTGAAAAGTAAATGGGCCAGAATACAAAACTAAAAGAAATTTCGACTACAACTGAACAAGGTACAACAAAAAAAAGAAAACAGCTGGAAGTAGGATGCAGCTCCGGGGTCGTCCTCCTCGGATCCTACCTAAAGGGTAGGTATAGATAGCGCAGCTCCTGGTCGTCCATCATGGATCCTACCTGAAGGGTAGGTATAGATAGCTTCCTCCACGCTCTCGTCCGTCAACCTCCTCTCTGAGTCGTCACGTCGTGTAGTCCACCTCCGGGTACTGACTTGTCATGATCATCACACACTCTCAAATCTCACGCTCATGCGTCGGAAGGAAGAAGGGTTCTAGTCGTTGGTGGACGAGCGTTCGGAGGTGATGTCGTTGTTGACGAAGTTCTTCACAGGTGACATCATCTCCTTTGACGCGGATGAAGGTCATTGGATATTTCATGGGCATCGCTTCCCTTTCCTTTCCTCGGTTGAAGAACGACGAAGAAAATGGCGTCGTCGTGCTTCAGTGGCGGAGGAGACGTTCTTCGTGTTCTTCGTCGTAGAGAAAGAAGGACTCAGGATTTCCTATGATTTTTCTTCCAAGGCTCCCAATCTCACTTAACCAAGCAACCTAATAAAATAATCCCTCCCATTATTTTATTAACACATGCCAAGCTATTCAAATTCCAAAATTCAAATAACATCATTAATTTAAAATGTGTTGGCATGCACTTAAGAGGTGGAGAAGTTCAAGAGTTAAACGGAGATTAAATGAGGGGTTTAGAGGGGTTAGTAAAGTTAAGGAATTTGATGAGGTGGGGAGGGGTTCATGTGGGCCCCACCCTTTCAAATATCCACACATGGGAAGTTGGATGGATGTGAGCCCACCACCAACTTCCCATGGGAGAAGATAACAACTTAACATGAAATAAGTGGCTCCACCACCTGCCTGCTGCTGCCTGAAGGAGGCTGGTAGCAAAGATCACCATGAAATCTGCCGGCGTCCCCACTAGCCTGAAGAATCTCACCACAGCCTCCAGCCAAACCTCAGCAACCTATGGGTCCGTCTCTCCCCGGAACCTGGGTGGCCTCTGGCACTGGAACTCGTGCAGCGCGCTCAAGCATCGTGCATCGCCTACTGCTGGGGCTGGTGGCATCGGTGGACCAACGAGTAGCAGTACCGCTGGTGCCTCCGCTGGTGCCTCAACTGCAAGAGGGCCCTGTACCGAAACCTCGTCGATCAACAGGCTATCAGCACACACATCCCTCTAGGCTCTAGTTGGTCGTCCGTGAAAAGGCATCCTGAATGAAACATCGAGACATGGTCAAACGTTTATACCTGGTGATACTGCGGTGAATGGGTCAAGCGGTAAACCACCCCGCCTACCCAGCTGAGGACATAAGAAGGTCCTCTAAACCTCAGAGATAACTTGGTGCCTTGGCCACATCTCTGTAAACCTCGTCGAGGTGAGACCCGTATAAGGACGTGATCGTCATCCTCGAACTTCAGAGGTCTCCATTTCCTGTTAGAACTGAAACTAAAAAGGATGCTGCCACGAGGGTACGGTTGACTGACTCAAGAGTGATCGGTCGCACCCTCCTGTGAAAGAGTTTATCTTGTGCTTCCTGGGGTTTCCTTTTCGCCGACCAAGGAAAACCCATCCCGACGTTTACCTAAAACCGTTAATTTGAGTATTAACAGTTATTGCCCATTCCATACTCAAACTAACGTCGTAAGGCCTCGACGCTGTCACCAAGAGATTCCAACCAGAAACTCCTGGTCTGGAACAATATTTGTGAAATCAAGGAATGATTCACATCGACTTCTATTACTACAGCAGCTAGTAGTGGACACAGACTGTCCCTTGAATCATTTCTAGAGCCATTGGGTCACACTCCTTGACCGCATGCAGCCGCACTCTTCCTCCGCCCTCAAGCTTCCTGAGCCTGGCAGGAATAACTAAGGCAGGTGGTTGTACAATGTTAGGATGTACACCACCTCATGCTGCTCTCCTAGCTCTGCCTCCACGTCTGATGCTTCGTAGACTCATTTTTCCTTTTTGTACTTCTCTTTGTACTTAGTATTTACTTTCACTTATACTCTGTCGTGTTTGTTTACTTTTATAAAGGCAATGCCTTCCCAGTTATCGGGATATACGCCTTTGGTGCTAGTCTCCAGCCCCTGGCCTATGGAAGGCGGGTTTGGGGTAGTCACGGCACGGGCCCCGAGGACGGGTCGTGACACGCGGGACTAACAGCCGGCCACCGTGACATCAGTCGTGGCGGGCTTTCCCGGGGGCGCGCCGGGCGCCGCTGTCTCCTGGCGGCCGGCCGGTGCCGGCTGGCAAGGCTCGCCGGCGGTGCGTTCCGTGGACCAGTGGATGAGCTCTGGAGGTTGGATTTGCCTCCCATCTTCGCCAACGGCCTTTCCGAGACCGGTTCTTCACTGCGAAGTCCTCAAAACGCCCGTGCGGCCTGTTTCATCGTCACCTGTCGATCTGCAAACCAAGAACGAAGGGACGTTGGGTTCGGACTTGTTCGTTGGTCTGCACCCACCGAGTTAGCGGTTTAAAAAGGCCTCCGAAAAATATTTAAACATATTTTGTGGGTAAAAATCACAAAGATTTAATTAAATCCAAACCCCTACCTCAAGCGTTGTCGAGCGAGGGTTCTTCGCGGAAAAGCAAATCGCGGAAGAAGGCGTCGCGAAAGGGGGATCGTCTCGTCGCGGAAGAAGCATCGCGGAAGAAGCATTGCGGAAGAAGGGTCGTTGATTTTCAAGGATCCTGCATTCTTCGCGTTCTTCACGAGGAAGAGAAGATCTTCAAGAGCTTGAGTGAAATATCCCTTGCCTCTCAACACCACGAGCCTAATAAAAATAAGAGTTGTCTTATTTTTATTTCACTGGTCTTTCATTTTAAAGTTCAAATATGAAAGAAACAATAGGGGGTGCGGGTGCATTAATTAATTAAAGTAATGGGGTTGAAAAAGGTGAAAGAAACAGTGGGGCTCTTGTGGGCCCCACCTCACAAATTTCCTACCAAGTGCGTAGGATATTGTGGGTCCCACGTCATCCACTTAACATAGGTTAAGCGACTTAAAATAAAATAAATTGGTCGCAAAATTTTATTTAATTCATTTACTTAACCTGAAAAATTAAAAAACAGACCTGAGAAAATGCAACATTGAAAAAGGTGTTTCTAAGCAATTACAGGCTCCATGATTCCTTCGCTACCCTCAGAATTCGATTCCGAGCACCGGTTCAAAAGATAGAAAACCCGCTCGTTCGTTCACTGAACGTAACCAAGCTAAACTTCGGAAAAAGATTCCGGGCACACCGGGTCTCGGAATCAGGTGCCGTCAAAAACTGTGTTCTTGTAAAATTCCCAAGAAAATTAAGAAAAATAAATTCCATGAATTTTTTGGGTCTTTAAAAATGAATCATGGTCAAGCTCTTGATAGATGAATCATGCTACAAATATGGAGGAATAAATAAATTAAATTAATTTCATATTCATTATTAATTATTATGTTTA
The DNA here is from genome assembly GCA_963277665.1 of Viscum album. Lineage (NCBI taxonomy): Eukaryota > Viridiplantae > Streptophyta > Magnoliopsida > Santalales > Viscaceae > Viscum > Viscum album. The sequence goes on from OY728159.1 coordinate 153,655,402, forward strand.
ATATTAATAGAGTAATTAATTAATTAATTAATTAATTAATACCCATTAATCTTAATGACAATAATATTATTTGTGAGACAAACATATTTATGTAATTCACCAAAAAAATATATAATAGAACACGTTATTTATTATTATAATAATAAATTAATTGAGCATAGGAAATTCATGAAAAAAATTTTAAAATATTTAAAAGTGTTGGCTTCCAATTAATAAAATATAATTTTAATGCTATATTCTTTAATTTAATGTCATTTAATTATATTATTTTTTGGGATACTACCGAGAATATACCTACATTTAACACGCCATGTATATAATTTTCCACGTAGACGAGTTTTACACTTGGCACTACAGAATGTATCTCGACTATACTACATGTTGTGCAGAAGCTAGTTACACCCCATGTATCTCTCTTAACATGTGAACACACACCACATATATGAAATCATCTTGTTTGTATGATGTGACAACATGATAAGTACATGAAATGAATACATCATGTATCGATTACTTCATGTTTCTACATAAATGAGTGAGGAAGTCTTCATGAATTTCAATCAGGATAAATATTAAAACTCATGATGTGTACAAGCCAACTACATATCGTCTATATCATTATTTATAAAATATATATGTCTCACATGGTTTGAACATGTTTATTACAACACATGATTTATTATTTACTCTACTAAATAGTGTAGAGTACATGACATATACAATAGATACACACCATGTAATCAGAAAAACAGTGTGTCTGACGGGCCTGATCTATATGAGATGTAAAATTAATGCAGTACCGATAGTTAACGTTTTCCATTATATATATCTTTTGATAATTCAATATAAATTTTATATGGTAGAAAAAATTTATACTAGCTACATGGCGTGTAACCCAGTCTTAATGACAATTTTATTGGCACATCTAAATGGCATCTCAGATCATTATTCATCTTTTCCTAGACCTTTAATAAAATAAAAATTTAAATGATCATGATTAATATACCAAGAACATGTTTTTTGGAAACTAATAAAATAAATAATAATAATTAATTAATATTTTACTCATATTTTTAATATATTAAAAATGAAATAAGTAATTATTAATGTGAAATATGCTCGCTTTAATAAAACTTTTCTGTTATGGGTGTAGAAGAAAAAAATTTGGTGATCATAATATTATTTTTTATTTTAACATAGATATTCCCTAAACCACATAATACGATATTTACATGTTAAATTAATTGTTTATATATTCAATATTGGAAGAAATTATTTACCATGTTGTACGATCTTTTCTACAATTTAGATTTTGAAAATAAAAAAAATGCATTCGGTGATTACCTTCATTGGACTATATGCATCCAAGTGTAGAACCCCTCTAACCCTGATTCAAATGTTCTTCTATGATCTCAAGGAAACAAAAATATATTTCTCTATCCTAGAATGGAAACTAGATTTTCATTAATCATTCATATTGACCATTCATCATTCAATCTTAATGAAATCTATTTTTTTTGTTTATTATTCTTGCGTGGGGTAGATATAGAATGATTAATTCAATATAAACATCTATTATGCGCTAAAATGATCAATTTCTCAATGAATCCTACACAATATACATATCAATATAATAATAAATCTAGGATTATGATGAAATGTTTTTTAATTTCATACAATCCTTTAAATAACATTATTATCATTATGTAAACCCATGTCACGTAATAATAATAATATTATTTCATTCTACACAATAACTTGAACAATAAAAAATATTAGTTTATGGACTTGTAAATTAATATTTATCACCAAATAAGGTCTTTTTATGTTTCAAATAATTAGTATTTTTTGAATACCTTAGTAAGAATTTTATTCATTGAAAAATATTGTGATCCAAAAATTAGATTATATATATATATAAATGAAATAGTCAATAAAATAAAAAATATATGTTTTTCACAATCTGGTGAATAATTATTTATATAAGTTATGAGTTCTATAAAACCGAAATAAAATAATATATCTTCCTTGAGAATAAAATTAATTTCACTAATTATATACATATAGAATTTAATCAATATCCACAAAATATACTTTGTGTGTGACCTTATTAGATTCATTCTCACAGTCATTTGTTGAGTACACCAAAATTATAAGATTATATTCTAGTAATGACAAACAGTACCCAAATGAAATGACTTAATGGATAAATTTCTACAACCAAATAAGAATGATCATTTTATAATATAATCCCTTTGTCAAAATATATAATCAAGTACGTTTCACATCTATGTCATCAACATATATGATCCAATGTGTTTCTTTGACTATCTAAAATAAACAGTATTACACCATGGCCATAGAATTTATGTAATAGATATATTTTAATAAATGGTGTGATATATCAAATTCCATAAATACAGAAGGGAAAAATAATTCATTAACTTATACAATAATAACATGCCATTCATGACAAACCAAATGTCCCCAACTTCCTTCCAACATATGGAGTAATGGTCAATTTTAGTAAATATAAGTATACATATCATGAAATGCATTAATGATAATATTTATTTCCAAGGACCATTACACATTATTTTATATTATAAAATCCATTAAAACCAAACATATATTAGTCCTAACATTTCGTTTATTTTCAAAATCGCATGTCTTGGAAATTACCAAGGGTGAATTTCATGAGAATAATCCTCATCCAAATATGATTTCTCACACCCGATAAGCTATGTACTATGTGTATAATCCTAATACGCTATTAAAATTATAAACTAAAGTTAAAATAATAATTATGTTATTTTGAGTCTCTAATCATAAAGAAGATCCTCTATGGACTTATTAATGTGTAATTTAATTAACACATTATCACATAAATGGTATACAAAAGTAAAATCAATAGGTGATAAAAAATGAAATTAATATTAAAACCATTGAATATAAAAATAATCTCAATAAAATGTATTTGATTATTAGGCACCAACCCTAATATTAATTACCCTTAAAATAGTGTTAATAACTTTTCAATATAATTATTCACTTGATGAAATGAATATTATTTAAATGTTTTAATCTTCCATTTTTATTATTTCAATAAATTTTTTCATCATTAACTATATTTGGAATATCTGAATATCAACCCAAAGAATCTAAACCACATCAAAAAAATTTGAAATATTATCCAATGGATATCTGTCAATAGATATATCAATTATTATAGTTAATTTACATAAAAAAGACTCCCAAACATCCATCCATATTTGTATTCATTTAACAATATCACCAAATATGTTTATTTGTCAACCTTTCCCAAAATAACAAATAATATTTTGTAACACATGAATTTATCTTTATTCAATGCATGGAATGTATTAAATTCAAAAAATATTTACAATCATTTTATTTAAAAAATTATTGAAAAAATAAATCATCATATTCCTCTTAGTTCTATATCCAGTGTTAGATAATACCAACCAATCAATACATAATTAATTTTGAAAAGTAATTTCGATAAAAAAAATTCAAAAATCATATTGTTTCACCAGAAATCATTGGTCCCAAATTAAGAGTAAATAATTCTTATGGGTTTGGAGAAGTGTATAGTTTTAATATTGTGAATGGGGTTATGTAGTTTGGATTGTTTTATTGGGATTCCATATTTTAATTGAAGGTGTTATGGTTGAATAAACGGCAGATTGTAGGCACTTGAATGCTGTGAAATCATTGATGTTAGATATCATGTCTTTACATAGTCTTTAACTGGTTTTTTCATAGATAAAATAAAATGCAACAGCTCTAATATCCATTATTTACAGTTTTACATTCTAATGGAAGGTTATAATTGGGTAACTTTGCCAATGACACATGTGAACATACATTGGTTGAGAAAATGGGTAATTGTGATCGTCACTCTATTTTGGGGGTAATTATTATTTTTTTGGGCTCTATTAAATATTTAATAATTTTCCATATGTTTAATAATAATTTTATAATTCCCAATTACGTATCCAAAGATTACCCCAAGATCAGGATAGATCTTGAATACGCATGGGTTCAGAATCATCTATATGTATCAAAGGTCCCCCATCACTGTTACCATTTTATGGACAAAATCAGGATTTTTTGAATATTCACTATAAAAATAATTGTTTTAATACACATTGGATGAAATTATAGATACTATCTTCATATAGGTGGGATATGATCAATTGTGGTGTCAAGATTGATCCCATATAATTTTTTTCATACATATTCTCATTGGATGAATTAGAACCCACATACATCGTTTTGTTCAAAACTGGACTCATAAAATTCAATGGTCTTGTTTTCCGGACCCAACCATGAAATTTAACATCAAATGGAAAGGAAATTCAATTGACCTATTTCCATGTTAAGGATGGTGAGAGACATACACTTGGGTATCCCTAAAGAACCCGTAAGAGTTTTGGTTTCTCGATTTGAATGTGAACCGACTAGGAATACAACATAGAAAATGTTAGGGTGGATCGAATTGTCCGGTTAGGGCCTATAAAAAGATTCTAATTGATAATAGTTAGTTGTGAATAAAAGACCTCATAGATCAACTTTTTTGGGACATTCACCTTAGAAGAGGCCCATCAATGGAGGTATTATTTGGTCTTACACATGGATGATTCCCATTTTATGGAATTTTATTTTTCCTTATACTGAATTGGAAGCCCATTTTCATTAATATTGGGGATTACATCTATTCAAAAGTCTTATGTGGTTGGTTTTGGAATTATACAGATTCCAGGATCATGACCCACCCCTAAGCCCACATGATTCATGCATGGACTGATAAAATATAGGAGGCAGTAGATCTGATGAATGCACTTTCTGTTTACTCCACTGAAGGATGTTAATGGATCCTATAGAGGGGAGAGTGATAGAAATGGAGAGAGAAGAATTTAAGTTGGATGGTTTCATCTCTGGTTTTGATAACCATGAAAGTCATCATTGGGGATCTACCCCATACATCCTGGGATAAAGCAAAGAGTGTCAAGAGTTTCACCTCCTGTAAGAATGTTTAGTAGAATACCAGAGGAGTAGTGCACATCATGATGGTTCCAAGTGAAAAATAAATTTTTTACATTGTTCATCACTGAAGGGAAAGTCCAGTGACTCAATTATATCCCTATAAGGGTGGGGTTCATGTGGGTATCCCATGCTTAAAACATGAATTTCCTTTTTAATAGAAACATGGTGGAATTCAAGGGTTCTCCTCTCGATGAATATTACACATGATATTACTCTTTCCATGGGTATCTAAACATAAATTGACACATAGATGATCCTGATGGATTTATCATAAATGCTTCGTGGCTTTGAAATTGGCATTGGCCTAATGGTGTTGTTCCGGTTCATGGAGGGTCCACTAAATGAACTAATTTTTTGACAGAAGTGGGTGATTGGATCTTGAGAGTGGATCAACCTAGGATAAACCCCTATACATAGAATGTTCTCAAATGGGATGAGATTTCTTAATTTTAGTGTGTGCATTTAGGGTAAGGGGATCGTATAAATATCATTGTTGTTTGCTGACATGACTTTGGTCTGCATAGTGTTTTTCTATGTGGGGATATCTTCCATCATAATATCATGTCGCTTTACGAGATCAAATTACATCATCATAATAATTTTCTACATGGTTAATTGTTCCAGACACATAAAATGATACTGTATAGGATCGAGCCCTTTATGCGTACTGACTTTTCACAAGGTTTGGGGTGTCACCCACATAGCTTTTTTCTATGTAGGAAACCAAAGTGTAAAGGTTCTATTGGTTGTGTTCAATTTAGGAAGTATGTTCACATTTTATGTTGAGTTCAGAGACTACCAATTGATTTATTTCACCCTCGTTAATGTTATGCTATATGTTTTACATTTGATAACCATCAAAGGATTTCATTATTTTCAAAGCTACTGATATATCATTATGTTGATATATTGATTCATATATATTTTGACTGATTCTCATTGAATTCAATTAATTGATAAGTTAAGGGAATAGATAACATCTTGCTCATTCTTCTATGATGAGACAATGATCCTTTATTTTTTAGACGTCCACAAAAGATACCTAGCCCGCATATGACATAGTTAGTGGGGGAACAATGTGGTCGTTTGGGGGTCACAATTCAAACCCTCCATCCCAGAAAAGAATTTGTTTCATTAATGGGGATTAATTGTTACTATCTTACCCTAGAACCATTTTATTTCATGAGAGACCATCTTTTATGAGGAATAATTCTACACATTCTTCTAAAATATGTTTTTGTTTCATTTGTTGAAGCTAGAACTGACATCTCTATCTCTTATACTATTTAATTAGTGGGCTCCTCGTGAAGTGGATTGTCATGTGAAGTGGTGACCCATGATGTATTTATGCTTTGTAGAGCCCTTTATTCCTTCTCTATTCTCCCCTTTAAACTATTTTTCCTTCAATACGACATCAAATTTTCACTTCCTTTTCCAATTTTAACAAGTTATTTTAATTTCTTTTCTATGTTTTACAAAACCAAAAAAATCTTCTAATGGAATGAGTTCTACTTAGAAGATGAAGAGGAGTCTATTCTAATGTAAAAAACTTTCCTATTCTGAATCGTTTTGTGTTATGATAGTGGATGTATATGAGGAGACCAATCCAATATACAGGGGTTTGATATCATTTTTATTTTACCATGTTTTCTAGAGAAATCATTACTTCTGCAAATCTATCTCGATTTCCATGAATGTCATACATCATCATTTGTGGACCAACATATATTTTTACTGAGATATTACACCAACAAAATAAAATAATTAATCAGTGAACTATGAGTTAAATCATCCACAAATTGAGAAGTGGTTCATGGATTGATCGATCTATGAACTGTTTATTTACAGAACAATGCTTCATGGACCAGTGCATCAAGGAATACTATGAAATGTTGTTCTGTAGTCGATGTGTTCTTGATCTATTAGTTTGTTGGACTTGTTTTTATTGTTGAACATGAGAGTATAATTACTTGGTTTATAGATATTTAATAACTAAAACGTGATAGAACCTTCACATGATACATCTGCTACCACTAATAGTGCTATTTCCCTCTCAACTGTTGATTAAAGGTTTAAGGCCATGATAGACTCCATTGACAAAAAAATCGAACTCATTAAATTTCACCAATATTTAGCATAACTTATTAGTTATGGTCATATAGAATATCAAATTTCCAATGGGTTTCCTATTTTTAGATTTGTTCAAACATCTGAAACTGCGATTCCAACAACGTGATGGTCTAACCATCCTATAACATGGATAATTGACAATTGAATCATTCATTGGGGCCTCATCTTGGGAATTTGGATATTTTTACAAAAACGATACACTGCTAGGTATCATTATAATTGTACACCCCATTCACTAGAGGAAACTTTGAAGGACATAGATGAATAGGTTAATTTCTACAATAGAATTTCATGTATGTGTATAATGAATAAACGACCTGGATGGTCATAAAAATGGTCTTTATGCCCAGAAGGCTAATTCTGATTTCCCTAGGAGGTCGCCTCTCTCATTTTTATAGATTTGTGAGGAATTTATCGGCATGATATAGGTTATTGGACTATATAACGTAGTTTGGATGTCTCAAACATATTCTCATTGAAACAAATCTCTCATGCCACATATATTTAGTAAGTGGATCTCGAACACCATTTTCATCCATTTGGTTCACTAGGAGGTTAGCATCATCCATTGGTATGTCTAATAGAATTCAAGGGTGCCCATTGTCTGAGACATGTATGATGAATTTCCAACACCATCTTCTACTAGGGATAATGAGTAGTGGACTCCTAGACATGTAATGAAAATCTATATCAAGGATGAATCCATTTAAAATGATAATTACCCTCATCCAATGTACGAAATTACATTTTATGATAAGATTAATGTATTTTAATGTGATTCTGTCAACATACCCATGCACGAAGACCACCGACTAGCTCAAACATCGAAACTCGAAGGTGATGAATTTTCTACATACCTATCCTAGAGGCAGGTCGATTCAATTAATGTGGATGGAATCTCATCTCTTGTGATGAAAAATTTTCCAATTAGAAACATTCTTATCTATGATTCTAAGTGGTTGAATTTTACCAGTGGGAGATTCTATCATCGATGTTAGAATCACATCCTTTTTAATTTTGGATCAATTGGACAGTAGAAAAAATATCCACTTGTTTGTTCTGCATAGAGAATATATATCATTTATTTGGAGGGATCAGTGATGGTAAGCCACCACACAAGCTAGTTTTTCCTCTTACAAATATTTTGGGGTTTGGAGAGATCTAATATTAAAGGAAATACATTGATCAATACACATATGATTCTATGTTCTATTATTTGGACACACCTTCAAATAAAATGTGGGAAACACTAACAGAACGGGATGAGAATAATGAGTAGGACCAGCATGAATTAATGTTCTAACTCAATAGTAATGACTACATCACTTATGATCCATAATATTTCATTAATATAATTTTGGTGAACGATGAAGGATAGGATTTTGATAAGTGAGGAATCCTTATTTCCTAGATACAGGAAATCATAGTTGATCAAATTATAGGAGAAATTATTTGTGAGGGATACATGCCTTGTAGATTCAAAGTTCATTTCAATTATATTTTGATGATGCCCCACCCCCTTATATACACTTTCAAGAAAAAATATTTATTTATATATCAACATTATTGGTTAATGTTTACCCTATGAGATACCCAATTATGTGGGATTATAGGCTGACCTCACAAGAGGCTATATTGTTAATTGAATTCAACCATATCTATATGATCAAATAGTATAACCAGAACCCATTTTAGTGTCCCCTAAAAAATTTGAGACTAAAGGGAAACAAAAATAAATCCATTGGGAATTATAGTGATGGAAATTATCAATATAAAATCCTTTCTTCTAAAACCCTATGGAAGGATTTTAGAGCATAGTGTTCAACCTATCATGATTCTAGTTCATATATTGATGTCAAAATGTCTTTCAATTTGGATGATACCATTCCCATGGCCCGAAAACAAAGGTATTGTTTAAGAATTTATAATTAATATCAATTTTAGAGCCCTTGTTCTTTGTGGATCTTTATTTATGAGAAATATGTCTCTCTAACTAGGATTATTAATATTCCATCTAATTTTAACATTTCTTATGATGATGACCCTAAAAACATTAATATGTACCTTTAGATGCATAAATCCTAGATTCATGCTCTTTAAAATAGTTGTAAGTATTATTTTCGAGTACATTACATGAATAGGTCTGAATATAATGATGATTAAGATGATTATGGCCCTACCTCAGAGGTGAAGATATCAAGAACCTTCTAGTTGTGACTAGAAAATGAGAGATTCCTCTCTTACTCTAGGAACCTCTCTAGAGTCAATCCTATAAGGGATATAGGGTGGCAGAGGAACATAAAAATAAACTATTATTAAAGAAGCTCGTTTAACATCCCTTGATAGATCCTCAAAAATTATCCATAACTATCACCATATAAGTCTATGAGTATTGGATGTCTTGTGATACCTTACGTGAATACACATCTAATGAAGGTTTCTTTGAAATGATTAAATAAGAACCCTTTGAGCATCACTGGTCTGGATTTGGCATTACTCTGATATTGATTTATGTCCACGAATATCTATGTAAGGTAGCCATATATCTATATGATATAGTTATATTCCACCATTCATCCATGGAATGACCTTATTAGTTTGATCCAATAGCATATATGGAAATAATCATAGATCCAGATGATACTGATGAAGATATAGTTATATTTCATAACCAAACCCGTACATTTTCTTATCGTTTTCAACCTAAACCCTAATAAGTATTCATGTATAAGACATTAAAAGCATGGGAGACAAAAATTTATAATGTATACATGCTTAGGAGTACTGTAGCTGGGCAACATGATCCTTCATATTTGGGGGTTTTGTGGAGGGTTCTCTTAGAGCTACATAGTATATGAATGCAATCCTTGTGGATCCCACTAGAGATTTTCCATATCTTGTTTCATATACCACTCCTAAAAGAGGTTCATCGCGATGGAATACATTAAAACATTGATATGGATCACAATTTCCACTGTGTATAATAATAGGGATTATAGATAAAAGTTGTATCTATTTGTTAGGTTGACATTCTACGTCCCTTCATCTATTGACTAATTACCATCCACATAACATGGTGTATATTTGATGATAAACCATGTAGTAATCTCATAGATATCTATTTCTCTAAGTCATTATGAGGTGCTGTTTTTGATGCTAAAAGATACAAATGATAAAAAATAGGATGTTTGGCCATCTATTGTTAGAGGAGGAGTTCTGTGCCTCATGAGGTAATCTATTCAACACCGAAAAACATAGGTCCCAATGGTGGGATAGTCTTTAGAATTTGACACATTAACAGTGCATGTCACTCCTATTACTCTTAAGATGATTGTGAGGACATCAATAGTGGAAATTTGACTAGATGAGGGGGGCCAATCAACATAGGACATTAGTAATATATTAAGTCCCATGATGTTGGAAAATCATGATCAAGTGTCTTTTGTCCATATGGATGGGGGTGTTTTCAAGAGTTAAAATTCCTATAGATCATACTACATATTCTTCTAGAGGGAATATAGACATAGAGGAGGGAGAAATTTTATATTAAGAAAGATTAAAATTTTCTATCATCCATAGATCAATGATAATTATTCATAGAGTTACAATTACTATATCAGAACATATGGACTCTATAAATCTGGATGAGCATAGTCCATCTCCATATGTGCCTTTAGATGAAACCATTTTCCATTTGGGGGTTGAGGATGTAGTACACACTTTTATGGTTTTTGATGACATAATGGAATCCATAGAAGTTAACATTCAAACAATTTGACAATATTTTTCCTCCTCCTTGAATGTTTTATTTTACATTCTGGATTTAGATACCAAATTTTTTCAATATTTTGATTTTAGGATCAAAACCATCTGCACGTTTAATTATGGTTGTTCCTCTATTCATGCCTCATAACAATAGTAAAAGGCAATCTTTTTATAATGGGTTGATCTACATTGAGTTTATTTAATAAATAACTTCCATGGTTGAATCTATTCCTGAATAGGTTCTTCCCTCTGAGACTGATTATGATGAACACTAGGATAGCCTGGATATCCATCATCCATCTCTCCAAAAATTTTGGAGAAACATATGGAAGCAGATTTCTAAAACCCATCTTGCAAGCATTCCAATGATGCATCCTAGATTTTTCCATATGTTTCAGGTTATCAGGTATATAAGCCTTGATTTTCACTATATATATAATATTGTGAAGTATGTGGTTATTTCTAGTGAAAGAACTATAATACTATATTCAAATCATTGTACTGTGGAGACTAAAACTCCTCTTTTCATAGCCAAGTAAATATTTCTTTTCAAATCCACTAAATATAATGGGATGGTTTCTAATTGATAAGTTGAAATTTTGGAGTAGGGGAATACATTGGAATGGAATCATCATGATATAAATATACTAAACTATGAATTTTAATGAATTTAGAATAATTTTATGAGCACTATGTTGGGAGTCATATAATATCAGCAGTTGGCAGTGGAGGATGAAAAATCATAATTTGATGTAGAAGAGAAAGTGAAGATGTTGTAGGATGGTGTAGCTACTAAGACTGCTTCCATGTAAGATATTTTATATTCCATATGTGACATGAACATGCACTAATAAAAGAATGGGGATCTATTGAGAATTTCATGTAAGTACTATGTCCCGCTCGTATGGAGAGGCTAGAGATTCCAAATTGTCCTTTATTCAGGTATACTGAATTGAAAACATCACAATATCCAATGCTTTTCAATCTATTCTTACAATACTGTAAAATTATAGTTGACCACATAATGGATCCTAATATCTAAGAGATATTGGATTATGTCAATATATTGGATAAATATATTGAAATGATCAAATCTTTCTTTATTTTTTCTATGAGTCGTGAGACTCAATGAGTGTAGCTTGATTATTTTAGGGTCATATGTGAAACCCTTCAAACTGTGTATTATTTCTTGTTATCACCCAATTTTTCTCCTAATATATAATGATAAGTCCTATGTACCCATAAACTGATTTTTTTCTTAAGCTGCACTTTTCATTTTTTTAACATAATATGATTTATATCCTTTTTATTTTTAATTCGTCGATATTTTGGCCAAACCATTAAAAGTGTAGGACTAGCAAGGTGATACATATATTTTTTCTAGAATTCCTTTTTTGTGTTTTCAACCTATCATGGTTCACATAACATTTCATGGGATGTTTAATGTCATTAACACCAAACAATCATTAATGATGTTGTATGTCAAAAAACGTTGACCATGATTTGTAAGAACGGGGCCCCAATAGTGTTTTTTGGATGTGAATGTACTGACAGTTTTTGATAGAAAAAATGAGGTATATTTCTAAACCCTAGTCTTATGAGATCTAGATTCAAAACATGATATATTTATTTAAATCTATTGAGGGTTATGGAGGTTGTAATATCCTTACACGAGGAAACATTTTTCTCTGGTTGATATGCCCCTTTTTTCGGCCAAAATCATCATATCAACCATGGAATATTGCTCATAGTCAAAAAAATGTTTCTCTAGGACTATGACCCTCCATTTCTATTGGCCATGTGATTTTATGGGAGGGTATTATTTTTTTAAAAGAGCTTAGAAGGTGATTCAGAAGAGATTTATGAAAACCATGAGGGAATATGTAACATAATTGGATAGGAAAACATCAATAAATGGATTTTACTTATGTAATAGATATCGAAAACACAGTTTTTTTTATCATCATGGAACTAGTTAATTGGTGGTGATGTTTAATGTCTTACAGCTAAGACATTTAGGTTTTACCACTCTCCTGCAAATAAAGGGGTAAACGATTCTTTATTTCATAGTAATATGATCGAAGGTGTTTTATCATATGCATTCCTAAAGGGGAATAAATTTTGTGAACTATAATTTATTGGGATTATGAATCAAATGGATTATATGAGATTTAAATGTAATATAGTGTTCATAGGTGGGAAAATCCTCTCATGAGAATGAATTTACATTTGGTTGACATGCCTTTTTTATTGAAAACATATGCAGATCAATCAGGGGATATTTGTAATTTTCAAACAAAGGTGTACCCAAGATAATAGCCCCCAATCTCTGATTGATGGGGATTGTTATGAGGATTATGTCATTTTTGGATGCTTATTTTTGGTATGTGAATGGAGGGTACTTGAGCATGGAGGGGAATTTTCAAGACACAATTTTATGATAAATTGATAGAGATGTTTCCCATATATAGGTGTGAATGTGCTTCATATGAATGTCTATCCCATGAATAGTGAATGAAAATTAGACATGTAATTTAACATCATTCCCTGAGGACATTCTTATGATAGTAAGAATCAAGCCACACATAGTTTTTATAGGGGTAATTCATGTATAGATCTGATTCATGCATATGGGTTGATAATTTGTATATTTTATACAATTTCACTAATGGGTTGAGAATCATATAAAACATTCATTTCTAGATTTATTTCTTTCATATTAACAGGGAAAAGCATTCTTTTCAGTGTTCATAAATTTCCCATGTCGGTGTCGACCATACACCAAAAATGTGCATTTTTTGGTGCATCATGGTAGGTGAGAGATATCAAGAGAAACATCACATGGGATGAGGCATAATTATGGTTCAATGTATTTTATCTTCATACAGATAGGATTGTGGTAGAATAGTTTAATTTCATGTTGTGAGGATTAAGTGAATGTGTTCCAATGGGAGGTTTATGGCACGTCTTATATGACCGGACAAAAATTAGGTCATAAGTGGACCTATGACCTATGAGACACTCCTAATGAAAACTCAGACCAAGTGGCCATAAGCATGAATGGATTTTTAACTAGTCTAAAATATGAAATGACTAGATTTTTCTCTGTATCTCATAACAGTGTGAGAAAATCCATAATTAGTTCGTGCGAAAAATCCTTTAATAGGTTTGGTCTAACTATATAGAGAGGGTCATTTTTAAATGGGTGATGGGTGGACCAGGATATAGAATATGAGAATCACTACATATCTTGTGTTGATAAGAATAAAACTATACATATTTCATGAGTAATCATATTGTTTACTGTAATGTGTTGATGTATTTTTATCATATTGTTTAATGTCATGAAATTAAGACAATTTACATGAATTTTATTTTCATGTAGTTAGGATATTTTCTTGTACGGATGATGATTGAAATGGAGGAAAATAATGATAGGATGGTCAATCATAATCCGTATTGTAAGGGTAAATATAGTGTCAAACATGACCTGGGGATTCATGGATCATGATGAACGGTTCGGGTTGTGGAATTCATTGGGAAATACTAAGGTAGTAAAAGACTCCCTAGAAGAAGAATTTTCATTTGGATGATAGTCTGTTTTTGCGATAAACATATACAAAACCACCGGGGCATATTATGTATAGTCAAACAATGATGTCCTTAGCACACTGACCTTCCACTTCTGATAGTCATTGGTTTTTTTCGATGATACAAAATTACTAGGGTAATAGTGATTTATAGATGGAAAGGATGTGTCCAGATAGACATGAAATATCCAATACATAATTTTACATGAGGTGTGAATCATCATATATAGATTTGATTCATATGTAGGAGGATTTTGATTCCATGAGAGATCCCTAATGTGGAAACCATATTTCAATATTTTTTCATAGATATGTATTTATACATAGAATATGTGAGAATTGTTTTCCCACCATGACTAGAATATAGATTCAAGTCCTTGGAATCATTACATATCTTGTCAAAATTTGAATCAATCCACATATAGTGATTGATGTACCAAGAAGTTTAATGTCATTCAGTAATGAATTTGGTTTTCCATTTTGGTCTTCTTACAAAGACCAAAGAAACCCCACTACAGATTGATGTCTTTATCATGTTGGCAATCTATATTTGAAATTACTTAGTGCACATGAGCTGTACAGGGTGTCAAATAAAAGAGTCCTCAAAGGCTTATTAAAAAATACAGCGGTGACATAAAAAAGGATGGATGCATTTAATATTGTGGAAAATGGGCTCAAGATTTATGATATGGATGTCACTATGTACCTTATTGGGATGAGGATCAATCCATGTATAGTTTATAGAAATTTTCCTATGCATATCTAGTTCCTACACAGGGGGAATTTTTTCATCCTTTTTTGTAGCTGGATCATGATATAGAATATAGGTTTTAATACATATCTTGTGAGATAAAGAAACATGACACATGTAGTTTTGAATGGGAATGCATCCGGCATAGGTCATGTAAATACACGAGGTATGGGACATTTTATTCATGAGGTGGTCTAAGAAATAGTTTATATTTAAAAAATACCTACATTGGCACGCTTTTATGAAGGTGAGGGGTATTAATTTTGTTTCATAGATAGGCCTGATGTATAGGATATGAATGTCACTATGTATCCCATAGAATGAGAATAAAAACACATGTAGTTCATTAATATAATTCTCCCTACGTAGGTATATCTCATACTCAGAAATGGGTAATTTTTTCCCTTATGAGATGGTTAGAACATGATGTTATATCCAAGCATCACTATGTATTCTATATGGATAGGAATCATGATGTATGTAGTTATCAATCATCCCTACGTCGGTCTGACCCTTGCACAATGGGAAGGTTGAAATTTTAAAAACTCTTTGGGGTTGGAAAGACCCGGATGTTACAGCCAAGAATCATAACATATCTCGTGAGGGTAAGAATCAATCCACCAATTGTTTTTGAATAGTTTCAACCTATATGGATCAAGATCTCATTCAGGAGTGATGGAATTTCAATTTTCTCCCACACATATCATGATCATGTGCATGAAATTTTGGATAGATGTAATGACCACTATGTAGTTTAATGTCATTAAACTATGAATATTTATCCTCTAGTTTAATGAAATGAGATAAATATGTTTGAAGAATAGGTTAAATTCATGATGGGGGGATGTAATCCATACATTTTATCATGATGAATTCAGTATGATAGAAATACAGTTTAATATCTTGTGGGTAGGGAGTTTGTGACATATTTTAATTTCATGTTGTAGAGAAAAAATCCATACAATTTAATGTAAATCATTCAAGATGTTGGAGGTTTTGTAGTTTAACATCATTCACTGAGGACATTACATCCTATATTTTATCATCATGAGAACATGACATTAGTAGAATATTTATATGTCATGTTGCTTGGAAAACATCAATATAGTTTTTGATCTTGTTGTGAGGACATTAGCCGTGCAATTTAACATCTTACTATTAGGTCATTTATCAACCTTCAGGAAGATATGTGGAATAATATATCCAACATTTCACCTTTATGTGATCATAATGATTTCCGAGAACCTTATTGTTGTGGGGTTATTAATAACCAGTGTGTAGTTGCACAAAATATTTCATTAGGGAAATTTTTTCGTGAGAGTTGTAGTGATCATTTAATCCATTAAAATCAATGAAAAAGGAACCAAAATATTGAAAATAATTTATAGAATATATTGATGCCTATTTTGGATCCATCTATAGAGTTTTCTATCAGATTATCATCATTGTTCTGAGAACCAAGACCATTTCTCCTTCCAGGAATGAAAATAAAATAACATTGTTCTAAAAAGCATCTACAATCCAATTTGGATAAACCTCTAAATGATGCATGGTATGCAATCTATTTTGATTTAGTCTCTCCAATTCATATGCCTATTTATGGGATTGATCACCCATGGATAGCTGATCAATATGGAAAAACATATTTAATGGATTTAATCATTGAAGTGGATGACCACACCAGTCCCATACAATAAAGTGTAAGGGGTTTCTTGAGTGGCAGTAAAGGACATGGCCTAGTAGTCTGATAGAGCATGGAAGAGTTTTCCCAGCCATGGATTCTTATCCTTATATACCATTTTAAAGAGTATACTGGTTAGGTTATTATTGAAGTCATCTATTTGTATTGTATCCTCTGAATATAAGTTGGATGAATGGTTGAACTTGATGTCATACTCTTGATGTAGTTTCTATAACTGAGTAGAACAATAATTTGAATCATTTTCCATCTATATCATTTTAGGGATCCAATATTTTTTTGATGATGTTGGATTTCACAATTCTCAACATGTTTCATTCTCAAATGTAACGCCCCGACCCCAGCTACCCAGAGTCGATGCATTAATTACATAACATTGGCATGATCACAAGAAAGATCAAATCCCGAAAGATCGATTGGTTTAGTAGCCTTGGAAACACTAGATATAATCATAAAGATTTACATTAAATTTCAAAGTGAAAAACTACTACAACAAGAAAGTCTTCATATCCACACTATTAACCCCTCATAATATCCCTGCAAGTCATTCATAAATTACTTCTTCACTACCTGGGAAAAATAAAACATATAAAAGGGGTGAGCTCAAATGCCCAGTAAGGATAACAATATAGAGGAACATTCAAAATAAGCATAAACATTTAAGGCAATGAATTACTAAAACAAAAGCCTTTTAAATATTAACTTTCAACATGGTATGGAAAAAGTAAAATGAAATAATTCCATTTACTTGTTCACATGGATATTCTACTAATCGAATAATCACATGCAATATCAATAACCACTTTCATAATGTTGGAATGCATAATGCCAGACTATCATAACCACATAGCCAAGGCCTCGTGCCAAGACTACAAATAAGATTTTGTCAAGGCCTTGTTCCAAGACACTAGTTTGTCTCATGAGACCTACCGATGCATCGAGGAACTATAGCGGGCTCCACCCGTCACTTATTAAGTCCAATGCATTCCCATATGAAAAGGTTTAAACATAACATAAACATTCGTATTAAAACTGGCATACGAAATGTCAATAATTTCACCATAAACTATGAAGGGTATAAAAATAGCACATCCACAGACAAACATATCACAAAAACTTCAATACAATATAGAAGTTTTGTATCATAATAAATCAACTTCAAATAATCTTAAAATCCATCAAAGGATGTTGACATAGATGAAATCAAAATTCTTTTTAAAGAAGTATCTCATTTTATTTTGAAATCATTTAAGATCCATATAAAATAAAACATTTTCTTTGAAAATATTCTTATAAGCTTGTATGGAAAGCTTCGACGATTTTATAACGGCGGAAAATAACCGCACCCGCCGTATAAGTTAAAAAAAACATTCTTACCTCAATTCAGTTGAAAAGGTTAAAAAGGACCTTGTTTTGAAAACGACGGAAAGATTCCTTTATAAACCTCTTATAAAAAGTCAAACAAGGGTATAAATGACTTTAACCCATATTCTTGTAAATAGTAAAAATGTTTTGAAATACATTTCAAAGAAACATGGATGTGGATGATAAAGAGATCCCAGTAGATTATTACGTATAAACAACCTCGGATAATGAAGAGATTGTGAAATAACCCATACCTTGTACTTTTCCTTGGTTGTGGTAGGTTAACCTCCTGTATAATAGTGAAATAATTGTTACTAAATTATACAAGAATCATATACATTAATATGATATCATATATGATCTTTTAATATTGATTTGATAATAATATCTTAGTATTATCGCCGTTTCGGGTGTTAACTTACTCATTTTCTTTATATGTTTTGTTACATAAGTCATGTTTGTTGTATCATATTCATATCCAGAATGATATCAAGTCCTTAAACATCATTTTTAAATCATTAAATGATAATTATACTTGAATGGATACGATGGAGAATGAATCTCATCGCGTTCGTGGAGACGGTAGTCCGTACGTACGCACGAACGCTATTTCCATTTAATTTTTATTTTAAATGAATCGAATCCAAATGATACATAGGTATATTACTATTCCAGTATAATATAATATTTTATATATGTTACTTAAGTTCATTAACACCATCCTTTATACGTTCCATGTGTGGTATGAACGAGTCATATCATTTTAAGGGGGCGGTAGTCCGCACTTCCTCAAATGAAATTATCGTATGTATATACAACATGAAACGAATAATGGTATGAAATAAAATGGAATTACAGAAGCTTATATATAAAATATATATCATTAATATCATATTTAATTACAGTGCCATCATAATGTCCACCATGAGAGGCGGTAAGATGTATTTGAACAATCATCGTTTCGTGAGGCGTTAGTTTGCCATCCACAGAAACATTATGTTCATCATCCATTAGATGGAGTTGTGTGTATGTGTAGATTGAATCCTTCTTATAACAACATCCTAGTATATTGAGGTTACTGGTGTTGTTACAAAAGAAAGGAAATAAAAAGAGTTTGGGGGTTGGAGAAGCAAAATAAATGAAAATAATTTAAGAGAAATCGTTACCTTTAATTTAGGTAACTCACTTTGGTTGGAACCAAAGGACTTCTTGAAATGCTTTCTGCCTAAGGGTAAGCTTCAAGGAGGAGGATATGGATGTGGGGAGCTTAGTTGGGCAGAGTTTGGACGAGCCAAGTGGCTTGAGAGGTGTGAGGAATGAGTAGAAGTGGTCTCCTTTTATAAGGGAGAGGAGGGGCTCTTTAGGAAAGTGTGAAAGTATTACTTTATAATATATTTGTATTCAGTTTATAATGGTCCAAAAATCATTGCGGTCTAAGATAAGATGACTCATATTCTAAATAACATCAACCAATAAGAATTGGACAGGTTTTAGATACTATTTTAATCATTATAATCTTATTTATTTAAATGATTTATTAATGAGGTAAACATTGCATCATTATTGTGTCATTAATAATTTAAATTATTTGATGTCTAAAAATTATAAATAAAATATCATTATGTAGGAAATCTTTTTATCTTTCTAATGAATATTTATAATCGAAAATCCAACATGTATAAACCTATGTAAAAATTGTTCTTCTAAAAGATGTAAGCTTCTGCCATTTTTATTTTTACTTTAACTTTATTAATATAATGTGTCATTATCACTTACAAGTGGATCCATGGGGTCCCAAAACAGACCGAAAGATTCCCATGGTCGACCATGTATCAACCAATAGGGTTAAGACACGTTTTAGGGTAATTTAGTATTATTATAATATTATTTGTTTAACCCTTATTTACCGGATTTACCCTTTAACCATGGTAAATAAAATATTTACCGCAGTAATTATTCAAAATGTGTAAAAATAAAAGTTACCTATTTACATAATTTGGACATCCTGATTCCAAATATGGAATCCATTTTCCTAAATTCAAAACACAGAAGTGGCAGAAATTAATTTAAAATTAATTCCCGCTGTCAAAACAAAAAGCGTGTTTTTAAGAGGTAATAACTATCAAAAGATTGACACTTGTTTATGTTCGGTTTAATTTTAAATTATGTCCAATGACCAACATTATATTAAATGGTAAAAATATATTATAAATATACTTTAAAACCACTCAAATTCACAATTTATCACTATTAATTATTTTTATTAAAAAAGTTGTTTTTAATTAAAATTTAGTAATTTTCACTATTCATCAAAATATGAAAGTTATCCGAAATGTACCAAAATTTCACCCTAGGCTAATTTTGATATTCCGAATCCAAAAATGAAGTCCATTTTCAAATATAAAATATATATAATTTCAAAAAGTAGGTATTAGTATTCACAACGGCTAGTTTAATTAGTTGTGGTGTGTGTTAGAACTCGAGGTTGCGTACAACACACGCTATCGCATTATTCGAAGGGAAACGTACCGTGGAAGCTTGGGGTGTTACATTCTCCCCTCCTTAAAATAATTGCGTCCTCGAAATTTCTAGAATACTTATTACATGAAAAGACTCGGGTTGTTCTTCATCATAAGTTCCTCGGGTTCCCACGTTGCCTCTTCCATCTTATGGTTTCTCCACAAAACTTTTACCAGACGCATCGTCCGGTTTCTCAGTACTTGTTCTCTTGTATCAAGAATCCTGATGGGCTCTTCACAATAGGACAGATCGGGTTCCAGTTCTAATTCTTAATAGGTGAGTACATGCGTTGGATCAGGCATGTATTTCCTCAATAGAGATACGTGGAACACATCGTGAACTTTGGAGAGACTTGGCGGCATTGCCAATCGGTAAGCTACAACCCCAATTCGTTCTAGAATTTCGAAAGGTCCAATGTACCTGGGACTCAATTTACCTTTCTTTCCAAAACGTATGACTCCCTTCCATTGAGATACCTTTAGGAAAACATGATCACCGACTTGAAATTTCAAATCCTTCCTTCGATTATCGGCATAGCTCTTCTGCCTACTTTGAGCTGCTTTGATGTGATTTTGGATTAATTTCAACTTTTCCACCGTTTCCTCCACCAGTTCTGGGCCTACAAGTTTTCTTTCACCAACGTCATCCCAACAGGTTGGTGTACGACATCTCTTTCCGTATAACGCTTCGTATGGTGCCATCTGAATACTCGAATGGAAGCTATTGTTATAGGAAAATTCTACCAGAGGTAAATATTGATCCCACATACCCTGAAAGTCAAGTGAGCAAGATCTCAACATGTCTTCTAGGGTTTGAATTGTCCGTTCTGATTGTCCGTCTGTCTGAGGGTGGTAAGCAGTGCTCAAATGAAGTTCAGTATCCAGGGATTTCTGAAGACTTTTCCAAAATCTTGAAGTAAAACGGGGATCACGATCAGAAACAATCGATAGGGGAACTCCATGAAGTCTCACAACTTCATTAATGTATAGTCTTGCTAGACGTTCCAGGGGTAGATCTTCTCTTATAGCAAGAAAATGTGCTGAATTGGTAAGACGATCAACAATAACCCATATTGCATCGTTCCTTCTAGGAGTCTTTGGTAGCCCCATGACAAAGTCCATCGTAATATTGTCCCATTTCCACTCCGGTATGGGAAGAGGTTGCATGACTCCTCTAGGCTGTTGCCTTCCAGCTTTCACTTGTTGACAAACCATACATCTTGACACAAAATCAGCAATCTCCCTCTTCATGTTGTCCCACCAAAAATGTTCCTTCAAATCTCTATACATTTTGGTGCTCCCAGGGTGTATAGATAAATTGGAACTATGAGCGTCATCCAGCAATTCCCTTTTTAGATCAGGTATATTGGGAACACAAAGTCTCTTCCCGAATTTCAAAATTCCATCTTCATACACAAAGTCTCTCAATCTCCCATCATTCACAGCTTTAATCTTCTTCTGAAATTCTTCATCATCGGTCTGGGAACTCTTAATCCTTTCTAGTAAAGATGGTTTGGCAACCATTTGAAAAAGCATTGATGTTTCACCTTCCCTGGTTATTCCCATGTCCATCTTCTCTAGATCCATGAAAATTGGATCCCTTTCAATTCTCATATTGTTCAAAACTCCATGGTCTTTTCTAATCAAAGCATCTGCCACCTTGTTTGCCTTCCCTGGGTGGTAGTGTATCGTACAATCATAATCCTTGAGTAATTCAAGCCATCTCCTTTGCCTCATGTTGAGTTCTTTTTGTGAGAAAATATACTTCAAACTCTTGTGATCAGTATAAATCTCACATTTTTCACCATAGAGATAGTGCCTCCATATCTTCAAAGCAAAGATCACAGCTGCTAACTCAAGATCATGAGTAGGATAGTTTTGTTCATGAATTTTCAACTGTCGTGATGCATAGGCAATAACTCTATCATTCTGCATAAGGACACAACCAAGTCCTTTCTTTGATGCATCACTATAAATAACGAACCCATCATTCCCTGATGGTAGAGTCAATATAGGAGCATTGACTAATCTTCTCTTCAGTTCTTCGAAACATTCTTCACACTCTTTTGTCCAAACAAATTTAACCCCTTTACGTGTGAGCTTGGTTAATGGGTTATCCAATCGGGCAAAATTATGGACGAAACGTCGATAATAACCTGCCAAGCCAATAAAACTACGTACCTCAGTTATACTCGTAGGTGCTGGCCATTCTTGGATTGCCTTGGTCTTAGAAGGATCAACAGATATTCCATCTTTAGAAACAATATGGCCAAGAAAAGAAATATCCTGAAGCCAGAATTCACACTTTCTAAACTTCCCATATAATTCATGCCTCCTCAGAGTCTTCAAGATAATGCGCAAGTGATTTTCATGATCTTCGTAGGTTTTGGAGTGTACCAAGATATCATCAATAAATACCACCACGAATTCATCGAGATACTCCTTGAAAACTCTTTTCATTAGATCCATGAATACATAGGGTGCATTAGTCAATCCAAACGGCATTACAGTAAACTCGTAATGCCCGTACCTGGTTCGAAATGCTGGTTTCGGAATGTCTTCCTTCTTCACACACATCTGATGGTATCCAGATCGAAGGTCAGTCTTTGAAAAGTATTGAGCTTAATGCAGTTGGTCAAATAAATCATCAATACGAGGTAGGGGATACTTGTTCTTTGTCGTTATAGCATTGATCTCCCTATAGTCGATACATAACCTCATAGATCCATCTTTCTTTTTAACAAAAAGAACAGGGGCTCCCCATGGAGAAACACTAGGGAGAATAAATCCCTTATTACTCAGTTCCTCTAGTTGTTTCTTTAGTTCGACTAATTCTACAGTGGCCATTCTATAAGGGGTCTTCGATATAGGCCTTGATCCAGGAATCAAATCAATGGAAAACTCAACTTCTCGTTCTGGAGGATGTCCAGGTAAATCTTTCGGAAATACATCTACAAATTCTTTCACAACAGGTACATCCTCTATTTGAACATTCCTTTCCTCACCGACAGTTATTTCATTCTCTTCTTCCCCAATAATTGAATTAAGTTGAGCTACTGGGGGTGGATCTAAATAAGAATTAGGTGGTGATGATTCTACTCTAATGATAAGGTGTTCCTTATCATTCTCATCAAGAATCGTAACCTCTTTCTTCTTACAATAAATCTTCGCATCATAGTCCGAAAGCCAGTCCATACCGAGGATTATATCAAACTCAATCATAGGTATGACGATGAGATCAGCTGATAAAGAAAATTTATGTGCTCTAATGGGGACTGATTCACAAAACTTTGTTGCAATGATACTTCCCTTAGGAGTTTTAACTGACAACTCCCTTATTAAATCAAATTGGAAATATCTAATTTTCTTAGCAAACTGGGAAGATATGAAACAATGCGATGATCCAGAATCAAATAATGCATTTGCTAAACTTGAGGAAACCATTAAATTACCTGCCACCACGTCTTTCGGAGCTTCTACCTCAGCAGTAGTGATAGCATATGCCTGGCCTTGATCCCTTGGCCTTTTCTGAGGTAAGTTCTCCTGACGCTTAGGACATGAATTTGCATAATGCCCCATCTCCCTACAATTGTAGCACTGAACGTTGGTAGCTTCCTTCTTCCCCTTGCAATTATGAGCTTGGTGGCCTTTTTCACCACACTTGTAACAGACTCCCATTCCCTTCAAGAAAGTACCAGGGTGTTTCTTCCCGGATTTACCACAGGATGGATATTCAACCTTTCCCTTCTTCCCCTTATTTCCATTCCCAGATTGTTCAGCAGGTCTCTTCTTCTCTTGCTTTGCTTTAAAGTCATAAGACTTAGAGAATTCCTTTTCGGTCTTGATGGCACATGAGACAATGTCTTCGTACGATGAAAAGGATTGTGAGACTAATGCTCGACGGAGAAATGGTTTTAACCCATCAAAGAAACGATCAATCTTACTTCTTGGGTTGCGTATATAATCTCCAGCATACCTCGCTAACCTTGTAAAGTTAGCCTCATACTTTGGGACATTATCATCCTCCTTTTGTCTCAGACTTAGAAATTGCCTTTCCATATCTGCTCGATGGTCGCGAGGGAAGTATTTTTCTAAAAACAGATCTTTGAACTCCCTCCATTCCATATTTTATACTTCATCATCTTCCTTCGTGTTTTGAATCAATGACCACCATTGATCAGCATCTCCAGTGAGGCGGTAAACTGCCATGATAACTTTCTCCCTTTCACTGCTCCCCAAAGCCTGAAATATTTTCTCTAGGGAATTTATCCACTGCTCAGCTACTAAGGGATTTGTACTCCCATTGAACGTTGGTGGTTGTTGCCTCATGAATCGATCTAACATTGATCCTCCAAGCTGCGGATCAGGGTGCTCCATACGGGTAAGGTTATTATTTATAACCTGAGTAAGTTGTCCCAGTATGGTGATTAGCTGATCGGCACCAGTTGCATCACCAGCCCCACTATAATTATCTTGAGCAGGAGGGCAATCCCTATATGGAGTGCGCGCATTTATACGGTTTCCATTTCTTCCACTAGGCGCCATTTCTAAATAATGGCATAAACTAGATCAGTTTATGAATCAAAATACATAATCCCATACTTATAAAACACTTAACATAAATTGAACTATTTATGGATATAATCCATAATCATAAAAATGTTTTCTTTGAGGATGTATATACTCATAAACCCTTCATAATGATTTGTAAAGAAAATGAGAGTTATCCTAAGAATATCCCCCGGGAATGTCGTAACCAAGAGTGCAGCAAGGTCCGTTGTCGTGCACCAGTTCCCGTTCGAGTCTAGATCAAAGCGGTGTTTTCGGGTTTTACCCCTAGGTACATCTGTGCCAGAGCTGCCTCTACCTGCTCGTATCCAGACAGGGATGTATTGCTCGGAAAACTCACAAAATCTCTACAATACCAAAATTCTAGGAAGTTCTTCTATACTAATCCTCAAAGTTCATCTTAGGTCTACGTGCTCTAATCAGAGTTTATCTAAATCTATCTTCCAAGGTTTGTACTAAACTTCCTCTGATACCAACTGTAACACCTCGACCCCAACTACCCAGAGTCGGTGCATTAATTACATAACATTGGCATGATCACAAGAAAGATCAAATCCCGAAAGACCGATTGGTTTAGTAGCCTTGGAAACACTAGATATAATCATAAAGTTTTTCATTACATTTCAAAGTGAAAAACTACTACAACAACAAAGTCTTCATATCCACACTATTAACCCCTCATAATATCCCTGCAAGTCATTCATAAATTACTTCTTCACTACCTGGGAAAAATAAAACATAGAAAAGGGGTGAGCTCAAATGCCCAGTAAGGATAACAATATAGCGGAACATTCAAAATAAGCATAAACATTTAAGGCAATGAATTACTAAAACAAAAGCCTTTTAAATATTAACTTTCAACATGGTATGGCAAAAGTAAAATGAAATAATGCCATTTACTTGTTCACATGGATATTCTACTAATCGAATAATCACATGCAATATCAATAACCACTTTCATAATGTTGGAATGCATAATGCCAGACTATCATAACCACATAGCCAAGGCCTCGTGCCAAGACTACAAATAAGATTTTGTCAAGGCCCTGTGCCAAGACACTAGTTTGTCTCATGAGACCTACCGATGCATCGAGGAGCTATAGAGGGCTCCACCCGTCACTTATTAAGTCCAATGCATTCCCATATGAAAAGGTTTAAACATAACATAAGCATTCGTATTAAAACTAGCATACGAAATGTCAATAATTTCACCATAAACTATGAATGGTATAAAAATAGCACATCCACAGTCAAACATATCACAAAAACTTCAATACAATATAGAAGTTTTGAATCATAATAAATCAACTTCAAATAATCTTAAAATCCATCAAAGGATGTTGACATAGATGAAATCAAAATTTTTTTTAAAGAAGTTTCTCCTTTTATTTTGAAATCATTTAAGATCCATATAAAATAAAACATTTTCTTTGAAAATATTATTATAATCTTGTATGGAAAGCTTCGACGATTTTATAACGGCGGAAAATAACCGCACCCGCCGTATAAGTTAAAAAAACATTCTTACCTCAATTCAGTCGAAAAGGTTAAAAAGGACCTTGTTTTGAAAATGACGGAAAGATTCCTTTATAAACCTCTTATAAAAAGTCAAACAAGGGTATAAATGACTTTAACCCACATTCTTGTAAATAGTAAAAATGTTTTGAAATACATTTCAAAGAAACATGGATGTGGATGATAAAGAGATCCCAGTAGATTATTACGTATAAACAACCTCGGATAATGAAGAGATTGTGAAATAACCCTTAACTTGTACTTTTCCTTGGTTGTGGTAGGTTAACCTCCTGTATAATAGTGAAATAATTGTTACTAAATTATACAAGAATCATATACATTAATATGATATCATATATGATCTTTTAATATTGATTTGATAATAATATCTTAGTATTATCGCCGTTTCAGGTGTTAACTTACTCATTTTCTTTATATGTTTTGTTACATAAGTCATGTTTGTTGTATCTTATTCATATCCAGAATGATATCAAGTCCTTAAACATCATTTTTAAATCATTAAATGATAATTATAATTTAATGGATACGATGGAGAATGAATCTCATCGCGTTCGTGGAGACGGTAGTCCGTACGTACGCACGAACGCTATTTCCATTTAATTTTTATTTTAAAAGAATCGAATCCAAATGATACATAGGTATATTACTATTCCAGTATAATATAATATTTTATATATGTTACTTAAGTTCATTAACACCATCCTTTATACGTTCCATGTGTGGTATGAACGAGTCATATCATTTTAAGGGGGCGGTAGTCCGCACTTCCTCAAATGAAATTATCGTATGTATATACAACATGAAACGAATAATGGTATGAAATAAAATGGAATTACAGAAGCTTATATATAAAATATATATCATTAATATCATATTTAATTACAGTGTCATCATAATGGCCACCATGAGAGGCGGTAAGATGTATTTGAACAATCATCGTTTCGTGAGGCGTTAGTTTGCCATCCACAGAAACATTATGTTCATCATCCATTAGATGGAGTTGTGTGTATGTGTAGTTTTAATCCTTCTTATAACAACATCCTAGTATATTGAGGATACTGGTGTTGTTACAAAAGAAAGGAAATAAAAAGATTTTGGGGGTTGGAGAAGCAAAATAAATGAAAATAATTTAAGAGAAATCGTTACCTTTAATTTAGGTAACTCACTTTGGTTGGAACCAAAGGACTTCTTGAAATGCTTTCTGCCTAAGGGTAAGCTTCAAGGAGGAGGAGAGGGATGTGGGGAGATTAGTTGGGCAGAGTTTGGACGAGCCAAGTGGCTTGAGAGGTGTGAGGAATGAGTAGAAGTGGTCTCCTTTTATAAGGGAGAGGAGGGGCTCTTTAGGAAAGTGTGAAAGTATTACTTTATAATATATTTGTATTCGGTTTATAATGGTCCAAAAATCATTGAGGTCGAAGATAAGATGACTAATATTCTAAATAACATCAACCAATAAGAATTGGACAGGTTTTAGATAATATTTTAATCATTATAATCTTATTTATTTAAATGATTTATTAATGAGGTAAACATTGCATCATTATTGTGTCATTAATAATTTAAATTATTTGATGTCTAAAAATTATAAATAAAATATCATTATGTAGTAAATCTTCTTATATTTCTAATGAATATTTATAATCGAAAATCCAACATGTATAACCCTATGTAAAAATTGTTCTTCTAAAAGATGTAAGCTTATGCCATTTTTATTTTTATTTTAACTTTATTAATATAATGTGTCATTATCACTTACAAGTGGATCCATGGGGTCCCAAAACAGACCCAAAGATGCCCATGGTCGACCATGTATCAAAAAATAGGGTTAAGACACGTTTTAGGGTAATTTAGTATTATTATAATATTATTTTTTTAACCCTTATTTACCGGATTTACCCTTTAACCATGGTAATAAAATATTTACCGCAGTAATTATTCAAAATGTGTAAAAATAAAAGTTACCTATTTTCATAATTTGGACATCCTGATTCCAAATATGGAATCCATTTTCCTAAATTCAAAACACAGAAGTGGCAGAAATTAATTTAAAATTAATTCCCGCTGTCAAAACAAAAAGCATGTTTTTAAGAGGTAATAACTATCAAAAGATTGACACTTGTTTATGTTCGGTTTAATTATAAAATTATGTCCAATGACCAACATTATATTAAATGGTAAAAATATATTCTAAATATACTTTGAAACCACTCAAATTCACAATTTATCACTATTAATTATTTTGATTTAAAAAGTTGTTTTTAATTAAAATTTAGTAATTTTCACTATTCATCAAAATATGAAAGTTATCCGAAATGTACCAAAATTTCACCCTAGGCTAATTTTGATATTCCGAATCCAAAAATGAAGTCCATTTTCAAATATAAAATATATATAATTCAAAAAGTAAGTATTAGTATTCACAACGGCTAGTTTAATTAGTTGTGGTGTGTGTTAGAACTCGAGGTTGCGTACAACACACGCTATCGCATTATTCGAAGGGAAACGTACCGTGGAAGCTTGGGGTGTTACATCAAAACCCTTTAATGGGTCAAACATTAACCCATTTGGAAATGAATTCGATTGATGTGACAATATACTTGGATTTATTGGTGTCAATAGGAGGATACAATCCCTTGATGTCCATTACCCATATGGAATATTCTTAGGTGTACTTGGATATGGGATGTAAATCCAGAGATTGGTGGATGCAATTGTAATGGAAATGGAAGCAATGAGCTTTTTTTTTGAATTTAGTGTAGTCATGTATTATAGTGGTTCTATATTATCCAATCCATAAAATATCATTGGAATGTGTGGATCCTAATTTTTGAGGCCTACATGATCCTACAAAAAATTCATTCTTGATGATGATAATATATTCTCCATCAATGAAGCTGTGAAGGACCCCATCAGGGCCTCATTTTTAGTGTTCTTTTTTATGGATAGTGTTGACAATGAGGGAAAATATAATTTCCCATCTTTAGATTTATTTCCTTTCAAGATCTCTCTAATTAGAGGTATTTTTTTAAGATAATCAATGATTTGTGTAAAAAATCTAGTATTAAGTCCATACAGATCATGAATAGGACTAATATCATTGATTTTCTCTATGTTTTCCTGAACGAACTGTGAGACCATCCAATGGTGGGAAATGATGATGGCCATTTTATCATGGTCTTGATCAGATGGATTTGTGGATTACTTTTACAATAAATCATCTTGTGAATATTTCAATATGGATACTTGAGTCAATGTCAATTCTTAGGGTAATTACTCAATTGTTCTACATATGTGGTTCGTCAAAGGGACTCAGTCATCATTTTTTGTTGAATAATCCTCATTGACCTTCTTCATAACCAGTTTTGAATTTTATTTTTGCTTCACTGTTTTAGTTATAAATGAAGTTTCATCTTTATTTCTTCAATGAGATCTTATTATTATGGTTCATTATTGATTTACCCCTCTGATTATAGGAAGGAGTAAAGAAAGAAAATTTTTCATGATATATGAGTTGTACTCCCATCCCCACTTTATTGAGCTTTGAGTATTCCATTCATATTCCTATCAATATTAAATATTCACCTCTGAATGATATTTTCAATATTTAGGAATCTTATTTTATAGGAAAAGCCTCACCATTAGGTAATTATGAATCCAATGACATCATTTCTTCCTAATTGTATTCTGCCAAGAAATTTTATATTGAATAGAATTTGATCTTTTTTTGAGATGTAAACTGGATGTCAAACTACTAGATAATGAATTCTCATATTGAATTAAATCTAGTTATCATTAGACAACTAAGAATATAATTGAGAGGGTTTCTACGAGAATCAAAATGGATGTCATGATGCTCCAGGTAGTACCTCAATTTTTGAACTATAAATTTTAGTGACAGATAGCTCTTCTCAATATTTGAGTAAGGAGTCTCTACGTCATTCATTGTTCAGCTATGATAATAAAGGTTGTTTTTTATTTTGGTATCATTGACTTTTGCGAGGATGAATCATAGAGATCTCTTTAGGGATTAAACAAACATATTGAGTGTCTTTCTTCGATCGTTGGAAATAACAAGGATGAATATAAGAGATACTTATTGAGACTATAGAGTGATTCTGAATAATCAAAAGTCATTGATATTGAAGCTATTTTAATGAACCTGTTAAAGGGAAAAAATAACTATATGGTTGGTCATAAAGTTTCGAATGTATGAAAATGGTACCAAAAGACATATTAACTCATTGTGGTTTTGAGTAGGTGACATGTCGAGGATATATTTTGTCTTATTGGGGTCATCATCAATGACATGATAAAATAATAAGAAGCTGAGAAAATTTCTTGATGTAACATGTAAATATTATTTTAATAAATTCCATTATGGACTGCGTTGCCATAGTTTTCCAAATAAGATTTCATGTTCTGATCAGTGGTCTTAGTGCTATCATGATTCAACCACCATGTCATCAACATAGCATCCAAAAAACAATCCCAGGAAGGGTTTTAAGATGAAATTCATGGAATGTTGATATGTGGTCATTAAATTTTCAAACAAAAGGGCATGATATGAAAACAAAACATATCACGAGGGCCTATATGGATATATCTTCATCATATTTTCGAACCATTATGATTTTATTGTATCCCAAATGACCATCCATGGAAACGAGGGATTGATATCTGAATTTTTAATCAATAAGTTGTTCTATAATCGGTACTTAGAAATAATACTTTAAGTAGTGTCTATTATGATTTCTAAAATTAATGAAAATATGATTTTCTATTATTATCTTTTACTGGGATGATATTGTATTGGTATATGGGTTATTCAACCTCCCTAATGCTATTATATTTTATGAGCTTGTCATCATCAGCCTCTATCATTGTATCATGTGTTGGGTGTATCTTCATGAATACTTTTTAATAGCATTGTTGATGATTTTGAAAGCATTGTAGGTGAGATGACAATTTTTTATCATGGACTCTCATTTATTTGTAGTTTTAAAAAACTACATCAAAATGATTTCTTTTGAAATAGTTATACACCCTTTTCTATTTTGAATACATGGTTTCGCTAATCTGGGTGGGTCTTGGATCTTATTTCATACCAAGATTTATTTCCATGAGCTCTTCAATAGTAGTACAGGTTCCTTCCATTAATGATTCAATAGATTTCCCATGTTCTTTTACATTTCCCACTTCATTCACTTATTCTTCTTAAACGTGTTTTGATGAATAAAAATTCATGAAGATGAGCTATATAGAGTTAGGAGAAGCATTGAAATATTGACATTTGGAGGCTAAAGTGACTTCACCATACCTGGATGATAGAAGTTGAGTTTTTGGAGTGGATGGAGTGAGAGATAGACTCAATGCATCTAGACTTATTTCCCATGAATGTGACCATGAAGACAGTTGCGTTTACATTAAATATTGGATTTAAACACCCAAATAGGTTTATGGGATGTAATTAATCCTCATCGAGCTATTTTAAGGTCTCATTTAAGACCATATCAGATCCATTTGGTGTTTTGAACTAATCAATTACATCTATTGAGCGTCATTTCCTTTTCTTCTCATAGAATCAAAAATTGATATATTTGAAATCCAATAATTCAAATGGGGTTATATTAGCATAAAATGTCCCATTTTGTCCATTAGTGAAATAGTTGATGCACTTGTGGTAGTATGAACGAATTAACAGGTGTAGATATAACCAAGGCCTTCCCAAAAGGACATTTATGTTCTTGTTTTTTCAATCCAATATAAATTATGAGTCATCTACGAGGTACCCAAACTGGGTTTTGATATTTATTTTTCATAAGGGTTTATACTCAGTTTTTTCATAACCCAATATGTTTATGGGAAATGGTGGAAGGTTTTCCTCACAACATCCTAGCGACAATGTTTTCACACTATAATGAGGTTTAATCTATATTCATTTTCAATGAAGACATTCCAAACATCAATACCATTTATCATGCCAGAAACATAAAATGGTCTTATGTGTCCCTATATAATGAAGTATTCATCTTGATCCATGAAAGATATAACCATATAGAAATATATTGGTTTGGTCTATATTTGATGCACTTTGGAGGTGACCCCTTCAGATTCATACTTGAAGGTGCTTAGAAAAGCATCTGTAATGTAACATCCCAATACCGGGTGCCACCCAGAGGTTCCTTGAACATAGTTGGTGACATAGACTCCAGCGAATTTCCTAAAACACCAGAGGCTACCAAATAGCATTTAGGGAATTGGATGGTATAGTGGGAAAACTATGACATTATTTATAGAGTAAAGTAGTAGGAGATAGTTTTATTTACATAAAATATTGGATTTACACAACCAAATAGGTTTATGTGAAGTAATTATTCCTCATTGAGCTATTTTAAGGACTAATTTAAGACCATATCCAATCCATTTGGTGTGGTGAACTAATCAATTACATCAATTGAGGGTCATTTCCCTTTCTTCTCATAGTATCAAGCATTGATATAGTTGAAATACAATGATTCAAATGGGGTTATATCAGCCTAAAATGTCTTTTTTGTCCATTAGTGAAATATTTGATGCACTTATGGTAGTATGAAGGAATCCCTAGGTGTAGATGTAACCAAGGACTTTCCAAAAGGACATTGACGTTATATTTTTTTCAAACCAATATAAATTATGAGACAACTATGAGGTTCCCAAACTGTGTTTTGATCTTTATTTTTCATAATATATTATACTCACTTATTACATAACCAAAATGTTTATGGGGAAGGGTGGAAGGTTATCCTCACTCTAGCCTAGTGACGATGTTTTCACACATGAATGAGGTTCACTCTAGAGCCATTTTCAATGAAGAAATTCCAACATCAATACCATTTATCATTAGAAAAACATAAAAAGGGTTTATTTTCCCTTGTACAATGAAGTATTCAACTCAATCCATGAAGGATATAACCATATAGAAATATATAGTTTTGGTCTCTATTTCAAGTGCTTTGGAGGTGAACTCTTCAGATTCAAACTCCATGGGGCTTAGAAAAGCATCAATAATGTAACGTCCCAATACCGGGTGCTGCCCAGAGGTTCCTCATACACAGTTGGTCACATATACTCAATACAATTTCCTCAAACACCAGAGGCTACCAACTAGAAGTGAGGGAATTGGGGTGGATAGTGGGGAAACTATGACATTATTGGTAGAGTAGGAGTAGAAGAAAATATAAAACAATATCAGATGTAGTAATAATACCATGAAACAGTAAACATTGGATTTCTAAAAGTAAATAAACAACTGCAGCATAAATATATATTAATAATGATGAATGATACATGTATCTAGAAAATCAGCCAAACAAGTCACAATGATGGAATACAGAAATAATCCAACGTAGAATGGAAAACAAGTAATCAACTCCTCAGCATTGCAAGCCTGATCTTGGTCACATTCTCTCCATCTCCACAACTGTCAAGTACCTCATGTAGAAGGGTGCTTTCCCTTATCTAGAACTACCACAATATAATCATTTTGGGCCCAAAAGTATGACCCAAACATGGTTTTAGACAAATCCTAGTAGGTATCCACCCAAATATTTGGGCCTAACAGTCAGTGATATGTATGGCAGGAAATATGAAAAAGAACTAATATTCAAGGATGTTCTCAATAGTAACCAGTAATACAGTTTCAATACAGTGATTTACATTTTACAATTTAACAAACCAATTACAATTATAGGTAACCCTCGAGGAATTTTTTGACACCCTACACACTCTGGTTCATTTTACAATAAGGATATAATGAATACTCTATGATGAAACACTCACTGTCAATTACTCCTATGGTCTCATGTAATCAAAGACTCTTTAAGGAAGCACTCACTGTCAATTCCCCTTATAAAATTTTAATGGTAAACTACAGACACTCTGAAGTAGCACTATACGTCATTTCTTCATGTGGTCTTGTAACGCCCCGACCCCAGTTACCTAGAGTCGGTGCATTATTACATAACATTGGTATGATCACAAGAAAGATCAAATCTCTAAAGACTGATTGTTTTAGTAGCCTTGGAAACACTAGATATATTCATAAAGTTTTACATTACATCATAAAATGAAAAACTACTACAACAATATATTGTCTCCATATTCCACATTCATATCCCCACATAATATCCCTGCAGGTCATTCATAATTTACTTCTTCACTTCTTGGGAAAAATAAAACATAGAAAAGGGGTGATCTCAAATGCCCAGTAAGGATAACAATATAGCGGAAACTTTCATAAATAAGAATAAATATTTAAGGCAATGTATAACTAAAACAAAAGCCTTTTAAACTTGAACTTCAACATATTATGGCAAATGTGAATTGAAATAATTCCATTTACTTATTCACATGGATATTCTACTAATCAAATAATCACATGCAATATCAATAACCACTTTTATAATGATGGAATGCATAATGCCAGACTATCATAACCACATAGCCAAGGCATCGTGCCAAGACTACAAATAAGATTTTTTCAAGGCCTTGTGCCAAGACACTAGTTTGTCTAATGAGACCTACCGATGCATTGAGGAGCTATAGCGGGCTCCACTCATCACATATTAAGTCCAATACATTCCCATATGAAAATGTTTAAACATAATATAAACATTCGTATTAAAACTAGCATACGAAATGTCAATACTTTCACCATAAACCATGAATGGTATAAAAATAGCACATCCACAGTCAAACATACCACAAAACCTTAAATACAACATAGAAGTTATGTATCATAATAAATCAATTTCACATAAGCGTAAAATCCATCAAATGATGTTGACATAGATGAAATCAAAACTCTTTTTAGAGAAATATCTCTTTTTATTTTGAAATCATTTAAGAGCCATATAAAATAAAACTTTTTCTTTGAAAATATTCTTATAAGCTTGTAAGGGAAGCCTCTACAATTTTATAACGGCAGAAAATAACCGCACCCGCCGTATAAGTTAAAAAAACATTCTTACCTTAATTCTACCGAAAAGGTTAAAAAGCACCTTATTTGGAAGACGACGGAAAGATTCCTTTATAAAACTCTGATAAAAAGTCAAACAAGGGTATAAATGACTTTAAACCATATTCTTGTAAATGGTAAAGATATTTTGAAATACATTTTGAAGAAACATGGATGCGGATGATAAAGAGATCCCAGTAGATAATTACTTAAAAACAACCTCGGATAATGAAGAGATTGTGAAATAACCCTTACCATGTACTTTTCCTTGGTTGGGGTAGGTTAACCTCTTGTATAATGGTGAAATAATTTTAATTATATTCTTCAATAATCATATACATTAATATGATATCATATATGATCTTTTAACATTGATTTGTTAATAATATCTTAGTATTATCGTTGTTTCGGGTGTTACCTTACTCGTTTTCTTTTATATGTTTTGTTACGTATGCCATGTTTGTAATGGATAGGTTGTATCTTAATCAAATACAAAATGATATAAAGTCCTTAGATACTATTATTAATCATAAAATGAGAATTATACTTGTATGGATATGATAGAGAATGAATCTCATCGCGTTCGTGGAGACGGTAGTCCGTACATACGCAAGAGCGACAATATCATTCTTTTGATTAAAATAATATATAAATGGATGGTATATCAAATATAAATAATCCTTAACATGTTATATTTATTATTTACATGAGTTACACATCATTATTATACCCATCCAAATAATAATATATTGAATAACAATTACACCACGACATGGAGACGGTAAGCCGTACGTACGCACGTATGGTGACATATTATTCAAAGGGTGGATAGAATACTGAATATGGTTGTACCATATTTATAATAACATCACAGTATATATAAGATACTGTATTTATTATTTTAGAATGGTATTAACAAAGAAAGAAGAAATGGAAGAAGAAAGGAACTTGAAAAGGGGTGGTGAAAACATTACCTCTTCTTTGTGTTCTTCCTTTTGATTTGTTCAAAAGGGCTCCATAGGTTGGCTTCCTAATCAAACTAAGGTCTCTAGGTTGTATTGAGGCATGTTGGGAGAGTATTTGGGCAGAGTTTTTCCGAACCAAAATGCTTTGAAGGTGTGAAGAAATGAGAATGAGGAGTGCCAATTTATAAGAGGGGTGAGGGCTACCTTTGGAAAAGCTAGAAATATTAATTTATAATAAATTCATATTCGGATTATAATGGCTCCGAAGTTGATTATTTAAATATTAAGGTGGGTATAGGTAGAAAAAAACTCAAAAAATATAATTTAGACAGGTTTGGGTCATTATATTAACCTTATCTTTAAGTATTAACTCTAAGATAATTAGTTTCACTTTTACAATGTCTCTTTGTATTTTTATATTATATGGTTAATAAACGTACTATATACATCCAAGCGACCCCAAGTGGTCCATTAATAATACACCTATTATGAGATATGTCTCTTGGCCGAACCTTAGATTTTTAGGAATTTAATATCAATTAATAATATAATATTTGTTTTAAAAAACTCTTGTATGTCAATTTTGACACTATTCAATAATTGATTTTTGTGAAACTCATAACAGAATGATTACTTCGACATAAGTTAATTGAATCAATCCTAACATGTCATATTGGCCTAGAAAATTATTTTAATTCATTAAAAGTCTCAAATTATATTTATTTGGGAATTTATAATATCAATTATTTTAATTTGTCACAATTATGGTAATTACTGCATCATCATTGTGTCATAAATAAAATAAATTATTTAAAGTCTAAAAATTATAAATAATATATCATTATGTATGAAATATTTTTATCTTTCTAATTAATATTTATAGTCTAAAATAAAACATATATAACACTATGTAAAAATTGTTTTTCAAAAAGATATATGCTTGTGTCATTTTTGTATTCATTTTAACTTAATTAAAATAAAGTGTCCCTATCACCTACAAGTGGTTCCATGGGGTCCCAAAATCGACCCCAAGATGCCTATGGTCGGAAATGTATCAACCAATAAGGCTAGGACACGTTTTAGGGTAATTTAGCATTATTATAATATTATTTTTTAACCCTTATTTACCAGATTTACCCTTAACCATGGTAAATAAAATATTTACCGCAGTAATTATTCAAAATGTCTAAAAATAAAAGTTACCTATTTACAAAATTTTATCATCATGATTCCAAATATGGAATCCATTTTTCAAAATTCAAAATATAGAAGTGGCTGAAATTAATTTAAAATTAATTCCCATTGTTAAAACAAAAAGTGTGTTTTTAAGAGATAATACCTATCAAAAGATTGACACTTGTTTATGTCCGGTTTAACTGTAAAATTATGTCCAATGACCAACATTGTGTTAAATGATAAAAATATATTCTAAATATACTTTAATACCACTCAATAATATAATTTATCACTATAAATTATTTTGATTAAAAAAGTTGTTTTTAAGTATTTTTCACTATTCATAAAAATTGGATGTTCTCAGAAAAATACCAAAAATTCAACATAGGATAATTTCGATATTCCGAATCCAAAAATGAAGTCCATTTTGAAATATAAAATATATATAATTTCAAAAAGTAGGTATTACTATTCATAATGGCTAGTTTTATTGGTTGTGGTGTGTTAGAACTCGATGTTGCATACAACACACGCTATCGCATTATTCAAAGAGAAGCGTACCGTAGAAGATTGGGGTGTTACCTTCTCCCCTCCTTCATCCTCGAAATTTCTAGAATAGTTATCACATGAAAAGAATCGGGTGGTTCTTCATCATAAGTTCCTCGGGTTCCCACGTTGCCTCTTCCATCTTATGGTTTCTCCACAAAACTTTTACCAGACGCGTCATCCGGTTTCTCAGTACTTGTTCTCTTGTATCAATTATCCTGACGGGCTCTTCACAATAGGATAGATCAGGTTCCAGTTCTAATTCCTCATAGGTGAGTACATGCGTTGGGTCAGGCATGTATTTCCTCAACAGAGATATGTGGAACACATCGTGAACTTTGGAGAGACTTGGCGGCATTGCCAATCGGTAAGCTACAACCCCAATTCGTTCTAGAATTTCGAAGGGTCCGAAGTACCTGGGACTCAATTTACCTTTCTTAACAAAAGGTATGACTCCCTTCCATGGAGATACCTTCAGGAAAACATGATCACCGACTTGAAATTCCAAATCCTTCCTTCGATTATCGGCATAGCTCTTCTGCCTACTTTAAGCTGCTTTGATGTGATTTTGGATTACCTTCACCTTTCCCACTATTTCCTCCACCAGTTCTAGGCCTACATGTTTTCTTTTACTAACGTCATCCCAACAGGTTGGTGTACGACATCTCTTTCCATATAATGCTTCATATGGTGTCATCTGAATACTCGAATGGAAGCTATTGTTATAGGAAAATTCTACTAGAGGTAAATATTGATCCCACATACCCTGAAAGTCAAGTGAGCAAGATCTCAACATGTCTTCTAAGGTTTGAATAGTCCATTCTGATTTTCCATCTGTCTGAGGGTGGTAAGCAGTGCTCAAATGAAGTTCATTATCTAGGGATTTCTGAATACTTTTCCAGAATCTTGAAGTAAAACGGGGATCACGATCAGAAACACTTGATAGGGGTACTCCATGAAGTCTCACAACTTCATTAATATATAGTTATGCTAGACGTTCTAGGGGTAGATCTTCTCTTATATCAAGAAAATGTGCTGACATTGTAAGACAATCATCAATAACCCATATTGCATCGTTCCTTCTAGGAGTATTTGGTTGCCCCATGACAAAGTCCATCGTAATATTGTCCCATTTCCACTCCAGTATGGGAAGAGGATTCATGACTCCTCCAGGTTGATGCCTTCCAGCTTTCACTTGTGGAAAAACCATACATCTTCAAAAAAAATCAGCAATCTAACTCTTCATGTTGTCCCACCAAAAATGTTCCTTCAAATCTCTATACATTTTGGTGCTCCCAGGGTGTATAGAGAAATTGGAACTATGAGCATCATACAACAATTCCCTTTTTAGATCAGGTATATCGGGAACACAAAGTCTCTTCCCAAATTTCAAAATTCCATCTTCATACACAAAGTCTCTCAGTCTCCCATCATTCATAGCTTTAATCTTCTTTTTAAATTCTTCATCATCGGTCTGAGAACTCTTAATCCTTTCTAGTAAAGATGGTTTGGCAAAAATTTGAAAAAGCATTGATGTTTCACCATCCCTGGTTATTCCCATGTCCATCTTCATTAGATCCATCAAAATTGGATCCCTTTCAATTCTCATCACGTTCAAAACTCCATGGTCTTTTATACTCAAAGCATCTTCCACCTTGTTTTCTTTCCCCGGGTGGTAGTGTATCGTACAATCATAATCCTTGAGTAATTCAAGCCATATCATTTCCCTCATGTTGAGTTCTTTTTGTGAGAAAATATACTTCAAACTCTTGTGATCAGTATAAATCTCACATTTTTCACTATAGATGTAGTGCCTCCATATCTTCAAAGCAAAGATCACATCTGCTAACTCGAGAACATGAGTAGGATAGTTTTGTTCATGAATTTTCAACTGTCGTGATGCATAGGCAATAACTCTATCATTCTGTATAAGGACACAACCAAGTCCTTTCTTCGATGCATCACTATAAATAACGAACCCATCATTCCCCGATGGTAGAGTCAATATAGGAGCATTGACTAATCTTCTCTTCAGTTCTTCGAAACATTCTTCACACTCTTTTGTCCAAACAAATTTAACCCCTTTACGTGTGAGCTTCATTAATGGGTTACCCAATCGGGCAAAATTCTAGACGAATCATCGATAATAACCTGCCAAACCAATAAAACTACGTACCTCAGTTATACTCGTAGGTTCTGGCCATTCTTGGATCACCATGGTCTTATAGGGATCAACAGAGATTCCATCTTTAGAGACAATATGGACAAGAAAAGAAATCTCATGAAGCCAGAATTCACACTTGATAAACTTCCCATATAATTCATGTCTTCTCAGAGTCTTCAAGATAATGCGCAAGTGATTTTCATGATCTTCGTAGCTTTTGGAGTATACCAAGATATCATCAATAAATACCACCACAAATTCATCAAGATAATCCTTGAAAAATATATTCATCAGATCCATGAATACAGAGGGTGCATTAGTTATTCCAAAAGGCATTACAGTAAACTCGTAATGCCCGTACCTGGTTTGAAATGCTGTCTTTAGAATGTCTTTTTTCTTCACACACAACTGATGGTATCCAGATCGAAGGTCAATCTTTGAAAAGTATTGAGC
The DNA here is from genome assembly GCA_963277665.1 of Viscum album. Taxonomy (NCBI): domain Eukaryota; kingdom Viridiplantae; phylum Streptophyta; class Magnoliopsida; order Santalales; family Viscaceae; genus Viscum; species Viscum album. The sequence goes on from OY728159.1 coordinate 153,696,695, forward strand.
TCTATGCAGTTGGTCAAATAAATCATCAATGCGTGGTAGGGGATACTTGTTCTTTATTGTTATAGCATTGATCTCCCTGTAGTCGATACACAACCTCATAGATCCGCCTTTATTTTTAACAAAAAGAACAGGGGCTCCCCATGGAGAAACACTAGGGCGAATAAATCCCTTATTACTCAATTCCTCTAGTTTTTTCTTTAGTTCAACTAATTCTACAGTGGCCATTCTATATGGGGTCTTTGATATAGGCCTTGATACAGGAATTAAATCAATGGAAAACTCAACTTCTCGTTCTGGACGATGTCCATGTAAATCTTCCGGAAATACATCTACAAATTCTTTCACAATAGGTACATCCTCTATTTGAACATTACTTTCCTCACCGACAGTTATTTCATTCTCTTACTCCCCAATAATTGAATTTAGTTGAGCTACTGGGGGTGGATCTAAATAAGAATTAGGAGGTGACGATTCTGCTCTAAAGATAAGGTGTTCCTTATCATTATCATCAAGAATCGTAACCTCTTTCTTCTTACAATAAATCTTCGCATCATAGTCCGAAAGCCAGTCCATACCGAGGATTATATCAAACTCAATCATAGGTATGACGATGAGATCAGCAGATAAATAACATTTATGTGCTCTAATGGGGACTGATTCACAAAACATTGTTGCAATGATACTTCTCTTAGGAGTTTTAACTGACAACTCCCTTGTTAAATCAAATTGGAAATATCTAATTTTCTTAGAAAACTGGGAAGATATGAAACAATGTGATGATCTAGAATCAAATAATGCATTTTCTAAACTTGAGGAAACAATTAAATTACATGCCACCACGTCTTTCGGAGCTTCTACCTAAGCAGTAGTGATAGCATAAACCTGGCCTTGATCCCTTGGCCTTTTCTGAGGTAATTTCTCCTGACACTTCGGACATTCATTTGCATAATGCCCCATCTCCCTGCAACTGTAGCACTGAACATTGGTAGCTTCCTTCTTCCCTTTTCAATCACGAGCTTGGTGGCCTTTTTCACCACATTTTTAATAGACGCCCATTCCCTTCATGCAAGTATTGGGGTGTTTCTTCCTACATTTACCACAGGATGGATATTCTATCATTCCTTTCTTCCCCTTATTTCCATTCCCAAATAGATCAATAGGCCTCTTCTTATCTTGCTTTTCTTTAAAGTCATAAGACTTAGAGAATTTCTTTTCGGTCTTGATAGCACATGAGACAATGTCTTCGTATGACGAGAAGGATTGTGAGACTAATAATCGGCGGAGAAATGGTTTTAACCCATCAAAGAAACGATCAATCTTAATTCTTGGGTTACGTATATAATCACCAGCATACCTTGCTATCCTTGTAAAGTTAGCCTCATACTTTGTTACATTCTCATCCTTCTTCTATCTCAGACATAGAAATTGCCTTTCCATATCTGCTCGATGGTCGTGAGGAAAGTATTTTTCTAAAAACAGATCATTGAACTCCCTCTATTCCATATTTGATACTTCATCATCTTCCTTCGTATTTTGAATCAATGACCACTGTTGATCATCATCTCTAGTGAGGCAGTAAACTACTATGATAACTTTTTCCCTTTCACTACTCCCAAAAGCCTGAAATATTTTCTCTAGGGAAAATATCCATTGCTCAGCTACTAAGGGATTTTTACTCCCATTGAACATTGGTGGGTTTTGCCTCATGAATCGATCTAACATTGATCCTCCACGCTGCGGATCAGGGTGCTCCATAAGGGTAAGGTTATTATTCATATCCTGAGTGAGTTGTCCTAGTATGGTGATTAGCTGATCGGAACCAGTTGCATCACCAGCTCCACTATAATTATCTTGAGCAGGAGGGAAATCCCTACATGGAGTGCGTTCATTGATACGGTTTCCATTTCTTCCACTAGGTGCCATTTCTAAAAAATGGCATAAGCTAGATCAGTTTATAAATCAAAATACATAATCCCATACTTATAAAACACTTGACATAAATTGAACTATTTATGAATATAATCCATAAAAATATTTTCTTTAAGGAAGTATATACTCATAAACCCGTCATTATGATTTGTAATGAAAATGAGAGTTATCCTAATCATATCCCCCGGGAGTGTCGTAACTAAGAGTGCAGCAAGGCCCGTTGTCGTGCACCAGTTCCCATTGGAGTCTAGCTCAAAGCGGTGTTTTCGGGTTTCACCCCTAGGTACATCGGTGCTAGAGACGCCTCTACCTGCTCGTATCCAGACAGGGATGTGTTGCTCGGAAAACTCACAAAATCTCTACAATACCAAAATTCTAGGAAGTTCTTCTATACTAATCCTCAAAGTTCATCTTAGGTCTATGTGCTCTAATCAGAGTTTATCTAAATCTAGCTTCCAAGGTTTGTACTAAACTTCCTATGATACCAACTGTAACGCCCCGACCCCAGTTACCTAGAGTCGGTGCATTATTACATAACATTGGTATGATCACAAGAAAGATCAAATCTCGAAAGACCGATTGGTTTAGTAGCCTTGGAAACACTAGATATATTCATAAAGTTTTACATTACATCATAAAGTGAAAAACTAATACAACAATATATTGTCTCCATATTCCACATTCATATCCCCACATAATATCCCTGCAGGTCATTCATAATTTACTTCTTCAATTCATTGGAAAAATAAAACATAGAAAAGAGGTGAGCTCAAATGCCCCGTAAGGATAAAAATATAGCGGAAACACTCATAAATAAGAATAAATATTTAAGGTAATGTATAACTAAAACAAAAGCCTTTTAAACTTGAACATCGACATAGTATGGAAAAATTTAAATGAAATAATGCCATTTACTTATTCACATGGATATTCTATTAATCGAATAATCACATGCAATATCAATAACCACTTTTATAATGATGGAATGCATAATGCCAGACTATCATAACAACATAGCCAAGGCCTCGTGCCAAGACAACAAATAAGATTTTGTCAAGGCCTTGTGCCAAGACACCAGTTTGTCTCATGAGACCAACCGATGCATCGAGGAGATATAGCGGGCTCCACCCGTCACATATTAAGTCCAATGTATTCCCATATGAAAAGGTTTAAACATAATATAAAAATTCGTATTAAAACTAGCATACGAAATGTCAATACTTTCACCATAAACGATGATTGGTATAAAAATAGCACATCCACAGTCAAACATACCACAAAACCATAAATACAACATATAATTTTTGTATCATAATAAATCAATTTCACATAAGCGTAAAATCCATCAAAGGATGTTGACATAGATGAAATCAAAACTCTTTTTAGAGAAGTATCACTTTTTATTTTGAAATAATTTAAGATCCATATAAAATAAATCTTTTTCATTGAAAATATTCTTATAAGCTTGTAAGGGAAGCTTCGACAGTTTTATAACGGCGGAAAATAACTTCACCCGCCGTATAAGTTAAAAAAAACATTCTTACCTTAATTCTATCGAAAAGGTTAAAAAGCACCTTGTTTGGAAGACGCTGGAAAGATTCCTTTATAAAACTCTTATAAAAAGTCAAACAAGGGTATAAATGACTTTAACCCATATTCTTGTAAATGGTAAAAATATTTTGAAATACATTTTGAAGAAACATGGATGTGGATGATAAATAGATCCCAGTAGATAATTGCGTAAAAACAACCTCGGATAATGAAGAGATTGTGAAATAACCCTTACCTTGTACTTTTCCTTGGTTGGGGTAGTTTAACCTCCTATATAGTTGTGAAATAATTTTTATTAAATTATACAAGAATCAAATACATTAATAAGATATCATATATGATCTTTTAACATTTATTTGTTAATAATATCTTAGTATTATCGTTGTTTCGGGTGTTAACTTACTCGTTTTCTTTTATATGTTTTGTTACATATGACATGTTATTAATAGATAGGATGTATCTTAATCATATCCAGAATGATTTAAAGTCCTTATATACTATTATTAATCATAAAATGAGAATTATACTTCAATGGATACGATAGAGAATGAATCTCATCGCGTTCGTGGAGACGGTAGTCCGTACGTACGCACAAGCGAAAATATCATTATTTTGATTAAAATAATATATAAATGGATGGTATATCATATATAAAGAATAATTAACATGTTATATTTTTTATTTACATGAGTTACACATCATTATTATACTCATACAAATAATAATATATTGAATAACAATTACACCACGACGTGGAGACGGTAAGACGTACGTACGCACATATGGTGACATATTATTCAAAGGGTGGATAGAATACTGAATATGGTCGTACCGTATTTATAATAACATCACAGTATATATAAGATACTGTAGTTATTATTTTAGAATGGTAGTAACAATGAAAGAAGGAGTGGAAGAAGAAAGGAACATGAAAAGGGGTGGTGAAAACATTACCTCTTCTTCGGGTTCTTCCTTTTGATTTGATCAAAAGGGGTCATTAGGTTGGCTTTATGGTCAAAATAATGCCTCTAGGTTGTAGTGAGAGAAGTTGGGAGAGTATTTGGGTAGAGTTTGGACGAACCAAAAGGATTTGATGGTGTGAAGAAATGAGAAGGAGGAGTGCCCTTTTATAAGAGGGGTGAGGGTTACCTTTGGAAAAGCTAGAAATATTAATTTATAATAAATTCATATTCAGTTTTTAATGGCTCCAAAGTTGATTATTTAAATGTTAAGGTGGGGATAGGTCGAAAAACACACAAAAAATAGAATTTAGACAGGTTTGGGTCATTATATTAACCTTATCATTAAGTATTAACTCTAAGTTAATTAGTTTCACTTTTACAATGTCTCTTTGTATTTTTATATTATATGGTTAATAAACATACTATACACATCCAAGCTACCACCAAGTGGTCCATTAATAATACACCTATTATGAGATAAGTGTCCTGGCCGATCCTTAGATTTTTAGGAATTTAATATCAATTAATAATATAATATTTTTTTAAAAAACTCTTTTATGTCAATTTTGACACTATTCAATAATTGATTTTTCTAAAACTCATAACAGAATGATTACTTCGACCAAAGTTAATTAAATCAGTCCTAACATGTCATATTATCCTTGAAAATTATCGTAATTCATCAAAAGTCTCAAATTATATTTATTTGGGAATTTATGATATCAATTATTTTAATTTTTCACAATTATGATAATTACTGCATCATCATTGAGTCTTAAATAAATTCAATTATTTAAAGACTAAAAATTATAAATAAAATATCATTATGTAGGACCTCGTTTTATCTTTCTAATTAATATTTATAGTCGAAAATTCAACATATATAACCATATGTAAAAATTGTTTTTCTAAAAGATATATGCTTGTGTCATTTTTGTATTCATTTTAACTTAATTAAAATAAAGTGTCCCTATCACCAACAAGTGGCTCCAGGGGGTCCCAAAATCGACCCAAAGATGCCTATGGTCGAACATGTATCATCCAATAAGGCTAGGACACGTTTTAGGGTAATTTATTGTTATTATAATATTATTTTTTAACCCCTATTTTACCAGATTTTATCCTTAACCATGGTAAATAAAATATTTACCGCAGTAATTATTCAAAATGTCTAAAAATAAAATTTACCTATTTACACAATTTGAACATCATGATTCCAAATATGGAATCCATTTTTTAAAATTCAAAACACATAAGTGGCAGAAATTAATTTAAAATTAATTCTCATTGTTAAAACAAAAAGCGTTATTTTAAGAGATAATAACTATCAAAAGATTGACACTTGTTTTTGTTCGGTTTAATTGTAAAATTATGTCCAATGGACAACATTGTATTAAATGGTAAAAATATATTCTAAATATACTTTAAAACCACTCAATAATATAATTTATCACAATAAATGTTTTTGATTAAAAAGGTTGTTTTTAAGTATTTTTCACTATTCTTAAAAATTGGAAGTTCATAGAAAAATACCAAAAATTCAACTTAGGATAATTTCGATATTCCTAATCAGAAAATGAAGTCAGTTTTAAAATATAAAATATATATAATTTCAAAAAGTATGTATTACTATTCATAACAGCTAGTTTGATTGGTTGTGGTGTGTTAGAACTCGATGTTGCATACAACACATGCTATCACATTATTCAAAGAGAAGCATACTGTAGAAGCTTGGAGTGTTACAGGTATCATAACTTATCTATATACAATTAGAGAGTGAAATCAATGTCAATCCTATAAATGGTCTCAAAGAAGGATAATTATAATAGAAACTCTAGGAAATCACAAAACATCAATTTCCCCTAGAGTCTCACTACATCAGGTTCCCATAGCCATGTGTAAATAAATCATACAGATGCAATAATCAGTAGCCAAAGTAAAGCTCAAAGTACTACTTTGATAATTAGCTACAACTCATCGCACAACATGTTATATAATTGTTCACTCCGTAATAACAACACTAGGAATGGGGAAAATAGCATAATAGGAAAAGATAAGCCAAATGATCAAAATCAAACAATCATTAGAAAATGAATCAACAACATTTCAACTATCCCTATTCACTATCAAAAACCTCTATTCAAACATATAAGGCAGAGCATGCATTAACAGGGTCAAAATCCTTTAACACACAATACCCTGAATGCTGGTATTGTGAAATTTTTCTCATATAACTAATGTACTAACTGCGGAAAGGCCCAAAACACCTACCTAGACAATGTACAATTGAAATTCATGAACCTCATACCTTTAATTGACCTAGTATTTCATATATCAACAAAAATGATAAAAACGTTCAACCATGGATATCTTGTGAATGAGGAGAAATAACGAAATGGGGATCTAGATGAAGGAAGGGATTTATGTGGTGATTCCAATGTAATCAATGGTTGTTTATTCGGAGAATGGATGGCAAGTAGATGGATTAGAGATGATTTTATGACTATGGATTCTCTAGGATGAGACAACAGAGAAGAAGATAAATTTTTGAATGAGATGCAACCCTAGTCTATTTAATGAAATAATATAAAAAGTACATGGTGTGTTACTTAGGGATAAATGGTGTGTACATGCCTAATCTAACCCCCACTTTAGGAATTCTTGAGGTCACCTACACATGGAAATGTGGTTATCTCTTACACGGCCAGCACACAGCTACCCACGGTAACAAAGTACACAACGTGTACTCCTAAAATTTCCAGAAATTCCTTTTTTTATAAAAAACAACTAAAAATGAATGAAATACCTTAAAATAAAATCTTGTTTCTTAAAAACCACCCCCTTAATGAAATTCGTCCTCGAATTTCCGTAGCAAGGTGAGGTAAATGAAGAATCCTCAAATATCCATGGAAACTGTGATTTTATATCGACCTCCCTCTCCCATGTGTCATCTTGTACTCATCCTTGTTGCTATAGCACTTGTACCAGAGGAACAGATAGGCCTCAAAGAAGTTTTTCATAACAATCAACTATCCAGAGAGAATGTTCCTTGAACAATGCATCAAATTCTAGATCATCTTCCTCTAGTGGAAAAGCATGAGACGTGTTTGAAAAGTAACATCGTAGCTAAGAAATGTGGAAGATGTCATGTATAGACCGATACCTATGAGGTCACTACAACCGATATGAAACTGGCCCTACTCTCTCCAAAACCTAAAATGGTCCAACATATCTTAGAGGTAGCTTGGGCTTTCCTTTAATGCTCATGTGTCCCAACCTCAGTGTGACACGTAGAATAACTTGATCCCTGACCTTGAACTTCTGAGGTCATCTCCTTCAATCAACATAAGACTTCTACAGTGACTATGCAATATCGAATCTCTTCTAAATCAACTATACCTACTATGTGGTATCCTAGACAAGACAAGGTCCCTGTATATCTACCTCTCATACCTCCAGCCAATATAGAGTTGATCGACATGGCCCAAAATATAAAACCTCCAAAGGTTCCATCTAAATAGTTTCATAAAAAATATTGTTATAGGAACACTCCACAATAGGTACATGCTTCTACCAAGAATATCAAATATCTGGGATGTGTTCTCTAATCATGTACTCTAGTACCTGAATTGTATGCTCAAACTAGAAATCTGTCTGGGGATTGTATGCCGAACTCAGAAGTTCATCTGTATCCAAAGCCCCTTATTGTCCCTTACAGATCAAATAATTAAATCATGTGTCCTTGTCAGAAGCAACAGAGTGAGGAATCCCATGTCGACAAACAATCTCTCTGATGTACAATCATCCCTGCTCATCAACACCTATGGTCTCCTTGATCAACAAAAAGTAAGTATCCTTCGTGAGTCTATCAATGACAACCCAACTGCATCATTTCCCCTACGAAACTATGGAAAACATGTCATGAAGTCCATCATGACATCATTCCACTTAAACATGGTATTTGGTAATTGTTGTAAAATCCAGGATGGTCACTAATGCTCTGCATTCACTAGATGATAGGTGGAAATCCTCATAAAACCCTAGAAACATATCCTTAAATACCATCCCATCAATACTGACAGTGAACATCCCTATATATCCTTTTGACACCAGGATAAATTCTCCAATCTGATAAAGGGATGTCCTGATGATCTCCTCATGTACATATGTAGACACCCATATGTGCACATGAAAAACCAAGATCTCATCCTTAACTATGGTCCATCCAATAATAGGGTCCTCTCCAAAAAAACATTACCATGGGACTAGGCATTTCGAATCCGATAGCTTCCTAATTCACACTCGATCATGTAGAGTAGAGGTAACATCCAAAGAAGAAAGAAATGTATTCCCCTTTATTTCGTGAACCTACAAATTCACCTCATAGAATAGATCCATAAGCTGTCACTCGTTGCTAGCCTCTTTATCTACATGTATCTGATTCCTCCAACTCAATGCATCAGACATTGTGATGCCTTTCCCATGTGTGTAGGCATACTCTAAATCAATGTTCTGAAGGTACTCAACCCAGCGTAGCTACCTCAAATTCATATCTCATTGGGTAAAGATATATTTGAGTCTTTTTTGATTCGTTAAAGCCAAACAATTATCTCTCATATTATAATTTCTCCAACAACGAAGAGATGAAAAGATGATTCCAACATGATATTTTTCATTGAGTAATTATTCTAATGTGGCCGAAAATGCCCAGACCTGTACACAAGGACTCCTTTCCCCTTCATAAGCATTGCACCCAATATGATACCAGACACATCACAATAAAAGCTATAGCTCTTGATCGACTATGAAAATACTAGTATCAGTGATGAATTCAACCTCCCATTGATCTCTTTAAAGGATAACTCAAAATAATATATCCATACGTACATTGCAACCTTCTTAGTCAGGCCTGTCAGTGGCTCTTATAAGAGTAAAAAGTTATGTATGAAACTTCCATAGTAACCAACCATTCCTAAAAATCTTCATACCCCACAGATGTTATTCAGCTACACCAAGGAAACTTCTTCTCTATGTTTCTTCGAGTCTACTAAGAATCTTGTCCTTGAGATTACATGACCGATGAAGTGATTTTTTTCTATCCAAAAGTGGCATTTTGAGAGCATAGAATATAACTGATGATCTCTTAGTGTACTCAAAATGATCTCAAGATTGTTTGCATGGTCGGGTCGAGTGTGAGAGTACACCAAGATACCGTCCATGAAGACTACCATGAAGGAATCCATTTATTGATGGAACACTAGGTTCATCAGTGCCATGAAAACTGAAGGCGTGTTCATTTGACTGAGCTGCATAACCACATACTCATATAGACCATACCTGCTCTAAAAGGTTACAAGAGTTATATCAGATGGTCTAACGTTCTACTGATGATATGTGGATCTCAATTCAATCTTCAAAAACACTTGTGCTCCTCAAACCTGATCAGTGATATAATCAATCCTCGGCAATGGATATCAGACCGTCAACTGGTTCTGCATCCGATAATCCATACATAGTTGGTGTGTATCGTCCTCCTTCATTGAAAATAGGACATGCAAACCACAAGGAGAAGTACTAGGTCATATAAAACCCTTTTATTATAATGCCTCCAACTGCATCTTGAGCTCCTGTAACTCTTGTGTAACCATCCTATAGGGATGAATGAACACCAGTTCCACCCCTGAAAAAATATCAATAGAAAATTCTACCTATCATTCAGAGGCAAACATGAATAGTCATCTTGAAAGAAATCCCTGAAATGATCCACTAATGGATGAAAGTCAACTGTGATGTTACCTAGTAATTCAGATACAGACGTACAGTCTTTGGTGATGTGAAACTCAACCTACTACGATTACAGACAACAACTTCATAGAAGAGAACTAAACAATTGATCTCGAGAATGATATAATATCCCAACATTTCTAAGACATAAAGTTCCCATGAGAAGTGAAACCCACCAACCTCAAGAAGGCACTCCTAGCACTGACATACGGTAGCCGTTATTTTACCCAATGTATGTCCAATGGAAAGTCATCTGCAAAAGTATATATAGATATCCCAAGGCTCTCTACTACTACTACAAATATGAAACTATGGTAAGCCCCTTTATCGAAAGGAGTAGAAGATAAAACCGAATAAACAAGGATCGTACCTTGAACTGTTGAAGGTATGGTATCCTACTCCTACTAGGTTTGCTCCACTAAAAATGTATGGCTCGTACCATGGACCTGTGACCCTCCATGAGCACCCTGTGATGATCCTCCCTATTGATGCTCATAGCCTGCCAACTGGCTACCACAACCGCGACATACACCATAGCATGAATTGCCGGAAGAACATCAGTTCCCAAAAAAATGTGAAACCGGTGGTTCTTCTCCTAAATTCAATGTCATAAAAGAACCCATGTCACGAGCTGATGGAGAGAAAAAACTGAAAGAAGCGCTAGAGATGATCCATCATGACGCAAGATTGGTACTTTACTAGGTTGCTTGGGAAAAGGGGCCTCATATTCCCGCCCTTCCCACATAGTAGCATATAACTTGGCTACATGAAGGTTTATGTCACCTTCATAGATCTCCACATGTTGACTCTCTTCAGTGCTTCCAACAATCTTTTAGAGAAGCAGTAACTATGGATTTCACACCACCCCGTCCCACAGCTCCAGAATCCCTCATGTTGTGCTCTATAATCCGCACTTGGATGAGTATAGAAGATATGTTCGTCAACCTGAAAATGTTCACATGAAATAGGATGTCATTCATGAGTCCATCCTTAGTCTTCCACGCCAGGAATAACTCATCAACCTCTGGAATGTGTGTAAAGTGCTGCAGCTATGAAAAGAAAGAAGAATACTCAATGATTGAAAGAGTATCATGCTATAGACTCAAGAACTCTCGGTCTTGTTTGGATCTCAATGCATCAAAGTAGAAGAAATCATATAAGGTACGTTAGAACTCATCCCAAGTCACACCCTTCTAGCATCCCGAATGTGACATCACATCCTACCATCACTTGGAGGAATCTTGAAGAATATATGTAGCGACATTGACACTCTTATCTGGAGGCGTCTTTCGATTCTTGAAGATCATATGCATGACTTATAGCTAGGACTCTACAACTTGGGGTCCTACTTCCCAAAAGAATGTGGGAGGATGTTTCTACTGATAGATCCACGTCAATTATGACATCAACGGTGTAGGAGGAAGTTCTCCCTAAATTGTATGCTTAAACCTCATGAATCCCTCTCAGATCTTTGTATCAACACCTATATCTGGGATAACGGCCTATTCCCAGATAGGCACAACTAGATGATCTACTGGTAATCCTTGATCAGACAAGTGTAGTGTCTGATCACTATCCTATAACTGGTGTACAAACAGAGGATGTCTCGGTGGCATGATTCTGCAAGGTCAAACACGCACCATAACTAATGATTATCAAGAACTAAAACATTAATTGGATGTAGGGGAACATGATAAATGAATTATTTAAATTAATAAAAACATGGATACACAGCGTGTATAACCCATACACGATGTGTTTTCGTAAGCCTTCACATGGGAATGTACTCCTACCAACCCCTGTCATATAACAGCCCATACACACGACATGATCTTTCAAGACACAACAAGAACTTGAATCATGTTATCATCCTAATTTCTAATACATGGCTAACCCACACGATTCTCCTAGAACAAGACTACATAGTGTGTTTGTTCCAAACACGATGTTTACTAGACAGACTACACCAGCCCATGTTATTCGTCACATGTCCGGTTACACGACCAACCTTACAGGGACTATTTGTTCCAGACGCAATGTGTACTAGCTACCCATCATCCACTTGTTTCTTCAATCACTCGAATTAAATCACGGACTATACAAATGGGATGTACGTCTAGTATATGGTGTGTTCAACCAATTATTTTCCCAATCCCTATGTCTCTACTCACACATCTAGTGACATGGTTAGAGACTACACAACATGTAATTATAGTACATGGAGTGTACTTAGGGAAAAAATTCCTTCTCGAACATTAGATCACATGGTGTGTATTTATCATTATACATCATGTATTCTCAGGTTTTTCTAGACATCAAGCTTTATAAACTACTTTAGAACCCAAAAACACTGAAATGAACAAAAAAATTCGAAATTATGATCTTTGAGGGCCCATACTCTATGAGAATAATAGCATGCAATCTTATACATTTCATTTGAAGCATAGTTGTGAAATGGTCCACCATATTCTGATCCATGAATGCCCATAACACCTCACAAACCAAATTTTTGAGTTCACTCAAAAAAACCTTACACAATTCAATACCCTATTAAATAGTAGGTATTCTACCAGGGCATCTATCACAACACCATGCATATCTAGCATTACATATATCACACCAACATATAATCTGTAATGAACCCTAAATGGAATGGCAATAATGAAGGAAATGTGATATCTAGAAAGTCCCTATATGATTCATTAGATTTAATACCCTTATCTCATCAGGATACAATTTAAATAGAACATCAATGATATCATTGATAACAAAACAAAATATGTGAGTCGCCGAACGGTGAAATCAAATCAACATTAATAATTGAAAAACCATAAAAATCACAATATACAATTTGAAGTGGATTTTACCTATACACGAGTTAGCTACACCGATGAAAAACTCATTATCAACTACTTATTCTTTCATATCCCAAGATATAGTCTAAAAATAATAGTTCAAGAAGAAAAGATATCCATTGATTCCACTTTGTAACATCTAGGTTCTGGGTGCCCCCCCCCCCTGAGGTTCCCCATACCCGGTTAGTCACATGGCCTCAATAATTATGCATGATAAATGTATATAGGAAAGAAACCAAACATATAGCAATGTTTTAGTAAAGTACTAAAAAAAATTACAAAGGGAAAAAATGAAAAAAAATTCCCCAACATTGTAGGCCTCGCTATGTCCCACACTCTACAGCTCCACAACAGTCAATTACCTAAAGTAGAAAGGTGCTTTCCCTTATTTAGACTTGTAGAAATATAATCTATTTGGGCCCTAATGCATGACCCAAACATGGTGTGAGACAAATACCAGTAGGCTAACAACCAATGAATTTTTCCTAACAAGTAGTGAATAAGTATGTCATGAAATACGCAATAGGATTAAGAATGTACTCAAAAGTAAATTGTCCTACTATTTCAATTAAAATCATTTACATTTAACAATTTAAACAACCAATTGCAAATACAGGAAACCCTCCGGGAATGTTCTCACAGTGTATCCCCTCTATTTTAAATTACAATATATATATATATATATAACAAAGACTCTCTGAGGAATCACTCACTGTCAATTCCCACTATGGTCTCGTGTAATAAAAAACTCTCTGAGGAAGCACTCACCACAAATAACCCATATATCCTATTAAAGGGAAACAATAGAAACTATGATAAGTCACTCAATGTCAATTCCTCATGTGGTCTTGTAACATATCTATAAACACTCAGTGAGAGAATTCAATGTCAATCCACCTTACGGACTCACAACGTGATAGTTATTACAGACACTCTAGGAAATCAGTCATCCTTAATTTCTTATATGGTATCACTACATCAAGTTCTCGCTACCCCATGTAAAGAATTCATACAAAAACAATAATCATAAGGCAATGTAAACCTCTATGTACTAATTGGATAATTAGCTATATGGCCTAGAAACTCATATCAGATAATTAATTTCTCCATCCTAAAAACACTTGGAATGGAAAAAATTGCCTAAATGGAAATGCTAAACCAAACAGTAAAAATCAATCAAGCCTGGAAAAAACATCCATAGCATTGAAATTAACTATACTAACAAGAAATATCCTCTATTAAAAAATACAAGGCATAAAATCATTAACAGGGTTAAAATACCTAAACACGCAATACCCCGAACAAGGGTATTAGTCACTTTTTCATATATAACTCAAAGAATAACTATGGAAATTCACAAACCACAAACCTCAACATTGTAAATTTGATATTCATGAACATTAGTTCTTGAATCTCCCTAAAACATCGTAGATATAAAAAAACACTAAATATTTTCAACAGATGATATATCGTGAAAGAGAAAAAATCAGAAAACATGTCTCTAGGAGAATGAAGGGATAACAATATAGATTACAATGTAATCAATGGTGGCTGACTTGTGGAACGGATGGAGAGTCGGGGGATTAGAGGAGAATCTCCATCTATGGACGCTCCTAGATGAGACGAGCGGAGAAGAAAATAAATTTGTGAACGAGATGTGACTAATATCTGTTTAATGATATAAATTAAAATAACACAAAGTGTTCCCTAGAGATACATGGAATGTACTTTCTATAACCTACACCTAATTAAGGTAGTCTTCAGGTCACCTGCACATGATCGTTTGCTCGGCCATTATACAGTCATCACATGACTACCTATGGGAACTAGGTACGTGATGTGAACTTATATGTACATGGTGTGTACTCTAGAAATTTTAAAAAATGGATTTATTTCTAAATAAGAACAAGAAATGAATGGAATCACTAAAAATAAGATTCATATTCTTACATAAACAAAATTCCAATCATATCATTTGACAGGAATATGAAATCCATGATTGAGAGAATGGTAGGTACCACGGATAAATGTTTCATGATGTCATACATATATTATAAAGGTTGGAACAACCTAGCATGTTGATTCTTTATGACATGTGATTTAGGGGACTGGGAATTGGATGTATAAAAACCAACCCCCCCCCCCCCCCAATAAGAGCAGAAAGTGCTTCCATTATTTTGTGGGTTGGGATGGGAAAGCCCGTCTGCATGCTGAGGGGAGTTAGAAACATGTTTCTATTTTTATGGATAATATTTAATGATTTGGTCAGAGTGGATTTTGGAATGTGTATAGAAATTTTATTTTTTGTCTTGGGTCCACTAATATGTTCATCTTCTTTTTTCTACAACATTGATAGATTGAGAAGGGGTGTGGCCATCACTTGTCCTTCATCCATTTATACAAATTCTCTGATATCCTTGGTTTGAACAACATCTACCTTCATCCCACAGATAGGTTTTTTGGAATGTGGGTTCATAGCGACACTAATCATCGGAGAAGGGGTCCATTAACTGAATGAAATTAATGAATTCGAAGATCAACCAATAATCTATGATTATTCTAACTAATTGAGTTATTTTGGTGTTTTCATTTTTTGGGATGGTTCCTTTGATTTTAGATATGATGGAATAAAATGTAACAGTATTAAGGATGAATTTTTCTTTGATATGATTTCATATTCTTACACTTATTTCATGCATTTTCATTTACTTCTTATTGGATTCCTAAATTTTCGAGGGTTTTTTGGTTTAGACATCGATCACATTGCATAAATAGAATTAGGGTGCATAATACTTTTCGTTAACATTTCATAGAGTATTCCGTGAGATCAATTATCTTTTTTATGAGCCATCCAATTATCAATCATCTGACCCCTTATGTTAAAAACCATTTTCTACTAGTCAACTTTATTAGGGTCAGTTTTGGAAACATATTTCAAATGTGTTGGTGGTGGTCCCATTTTGACATCCCTAGAATCAATAATTCATTATAGCAGTACATTGAAGAATTTTTATTCATTAATGGTGTTTCTATGTAACAAATTAAGGGGAAAATAATATTTTATGTTGTGAACACAGATTTCTACATCAATTTTCAACTCTGGTTGAAGAAATAAATTATAGAACATAAAAGCTATAAAATAACCAAAACATGATCATCAAGTAAGGAGTCTGGTTTATTATATAGTACCATGAAATAATTTTTCATGGGTCTCCTTTGAGCATCTAGTCCTGATAGAGGTTACTATTGGCAACAAGGGGCCCTATACAGTATGATACAGGCCTCAGAACTAGGGTGTTTTTAGGGGCTGGCTTAAGCGCGATAAAGGCTGCTTCACATTTCCGTATATTTTTTCTGGTACCAGTGGGGCTACTCGAGACACGATCATAGTATTTTATAAGGATTATTATATTATTTGGGAAATTGATGTGACATCCAGAAAGCCCACTTATATATTTTACCAGGATGATTGGTTTTCACTGCATGTTCTAGAGGTTATATGTGCCCATAGAAAGCATCACATCCTGGATGAGCAGCCAATTCAAAAAATATATCATCCCTTACCATTTTTATATGAAGTTTGATACTATCTTATTCTCCATATTCTTGTAGTTCATGAGGTTTCTATATGTTTTCTTCAACTGTGTTGAGATGAACTATGAAACAAAAATTCACTGGAAACCCTCTCATCCATTTATCGACCATGTTGGCAAGATGGTGTACCATACAAAGGTTGAACCATGAAATGTTCCAATGAAGAATCCATGTTTCAGTACATATTATTTCTCTAGGGTTCCCATCTTGGGAACACTATAATATTCATGAAAAGTCATATTTTTTTCTATGTTCATGGAAAATATTGAATATTGAGAACATTGGATTCCCATAATTTGGTGGTGCTAGATTATTAATCACCCTGTTAGGCTAATGTCTCCATTCTTTTTATTTTAGAGCACATCATCCCTACATTTTTTCCAATAGAGAATACAATGAATAGATGGTATTAATTATCACTTGATGTGTGTCCTATTGACCTTGAGTATTAGTGGTCACAAAAAGGGTGAGATTGGACATGTTAATTTAGTGGGTACATGAGGCTATTCTTTGACTGGGGGAATCATTGGATGATTGTTTTGCACCCATAACAGTTATTTCATTATTGTGGGGGTGGGATCTTGATATTTTTCCTTGACCGGGTCAATGTAAGATTATGTACTAATTAAGACATTGGGAGGATTTTTGGGGATTGATTCATTTTGTGGGATGATCCCATGTATTTGAGGTACACCCCAGAGTATTTCATCATTGATTCTCCTCAACGCTTTCATGTTTTCCTCCCACAGAGAACATATTTAATCTTGTTCAAGGAGCTATTTATAACTGTTAGGAGGAGGTTGGTCATGTGTGACCTTATTCAAATTCTCCATTTTGTTAGGGACATTTTTATTAATTGGTGAGAGAGTGATTAAGGGAAAACCCAAATTCTGGGTGACACAATGGTTCTGAGTGTGCACACCTTCAATCATAGTGTGGATTAGATTCTTAATGGAACAATACCATAACTTATTTTCTTCATTTGAATAATTTGTATTGTGTCTCGTATGATTTATGTTAATGTCATTTTATGATGCATAACACAATTTTTTTGGTGTAGCAATTGTTGAATGGTTTGGCCATTAGCATCCCCTAATGGATATTTTGTTTCTATTACAGGGTCTTCCATTGTACTATTTGATAAAGGAATCTTGAAGGAAACCTTTTCTATGATCCATTCATATGCCTAATTTTTAGATATAATGACTAATTATATGAGAAGGAACATAATACCTCGTTATTTTATATTCACCCAAAAAGGAAAAGAGTGATTTTTACTTTGTGGGTGGTTGAGGTAAAAATTTCCCCAACCCTATGGGAAGGGTTTTATCTCCATCTCTCATTGTTAGGCATTGGTCTAGATTTGATGTCCTTATAAGGAAATTTTGTGTTATAAATTCTCCCAATCCTATGGGATGGGCCTAATCTCATGCTACAAATATTTCTTCTACTATTGCTTCTTTCTTGGCCCCACACATTCACATTCAGGTGTGCTCTAGGTATGACATTGGTAATACACATGAAAAACATTCTTCATACGCAATTAAAAATGCTTGGTTGTTGGATTCATTCTAATGTTATTCCTACTGAATGTTCTTGAATTATTGGTTCACGAGTCATTCATTGGCCATCTCCCATTTGGCTTGATGCTTTTGTGACTTACTTAGTGAAGATCTTTGTTGGGTGTGCTACCTTTCTTAAAATGATATTTCATTTGATTGATGCCTTGGTCTAATGAAGTTAAAATAAGACACTTCTAATCAGTCACCCTATATGGGAAGTTGGGTGAAATGAAATGCGACAAACTCTACACACACCTGAAATAATAAACAGATGGGGCATCACTGGTAATATGATCAAATTTATACATCACATTGAAGAAAGTTAATTGAACATCAATCTTATGCCTCTACGATTGTGGTCACCAAATTTACTTACGGGTTTCCATATCTATTTGTTGTCATAGATCTTATAATATTTTGACGTGGTTTGTGTACCCATCATAGGGATTTTTTTTCATTGAACTTGTGAAGATTTGATAAGAGATTGAGATAAATGTTATGTATGAATTATCACAACAACTATAATTTATATGTCAAACATAAATGTTTCTGGGGAAAAAATAAATGGTATTTCATTCCTATCTAATTTTATTCTCAAAATCAATATATCATTTTTTACATGCACTAGGTACACCTCTACTTAATCTACCCCACTTGAATTCTTATTGACTATTTTATCATATGTTGTCAGGATGGTAGGAATCTTGTTTATATCTTAATATTTTGGATGTTAGTCAAAATATGAGTGTATCTATGGTACATAACTTGGATGAAGAAGGATTTAACTTCTTGTTGTTAGGGTGTTGGTCATACATGACCCCATCCATCCACGTGCATCAACATATAATGTATTTATTTCTTCTGATTAAAGAAGGGGCGGAACATCCTATAGATATTTAATTTGAATGTATAGAGGACCTTCGCTGTTAGTTCTACAATTGGGAGTACCACCAAAATATTTTTATTTCCAGCTTTGAAGATAAATTTTTTCAGCATATACATTATATATGATAGTTGGTGTAGATTATTGAAATGGGAGGACCTTCATAGACAATTGAGATTGCACTACAGGGAGGACCTTCACAGCGGATTCAATTAATGCGTGGACAACCATCACAACTTGATGTCTGACTAGAGGGAGAATATATATATCTTATAACATGGATACGAACATGAAAATAGAAGAAAGAAGTGGGATAACCTTCTTTTCAGTTCAAAATTCTATTCACAAGGATAACTACCATGATTCTTGTCAAGAGAAAAGATATAGTGATTGATCATTTGTTGCCAGTGAAGTAAGCCCTCGTGGTGTGTGCTCTAAGGAGGACCTTTAGAGTTCCTTGTTGGAGTATCATGAGGAGAACCTTCAGAACGGCAACTAACACATCCATATCTTGGTAATGGATTAAGAGGATCATGTGACACCAATGATATGATTTTTATTGTATCAAGAGCTCATTCTTCAAGCATATTAGTATAATGTATATTGTCTTAATTATCTAGCTTCCATTAGCGAGATTAATTTGGGGGTTCTATATTTTTAGAAACTAGGGATAATTTTTATGGATGACTTTCTTTATATAGAATAGAATTTATGAGTGACACCTGTAATATATGTATTCTACGAAGATTAGCATCCTGTGTTCTAACAGCGACAGATTCCTACCCTGTAGTGTCCAACATCGTAGAATGGTGTCCCCATGTGGTAACATGTGTTTGAACTCGATTTGATTGTTCATTTATCATTAAAATCCATCCAAATACCCTCCTAGATAAGATTGGGGATGTGGTTCTTCTCCATAGTAACCATTCTATTGTGTGGATGAGTCACCCAACTGGGGAGGTGTGTTCGTGGTCTTAGATCCTTATTATTTTCATGGAAAAGATTACACCTATTACATATATATATGATATGGTCAGGAATTGATGACTGATCCTTTATCATATCAAATATGAATTGATAAATTTAATTGGTTATAATGAGAATAAATGACCATATTGTGTTCATAGTATGAGTTTGTTCCGGCTTTGGTCCTCCATATTCTAATGATGGTTATTAACAATTCTTCTAGGTAGTTGAAGAGTAATGAGTATTCCCTTGGTGTATAGATGGGATATTCCAGCTATTTTCTCCAGTTTCCATCATATTTTATTGATGGGATTCATATTCTTGAGTAGGGATTTTCATATTCTCTTTGTCATTGAATTTTTTTGATGGGTTTGGTCTGCATCCACATGAATTTAAATTTTCACGTATTTGAGAGCCATCATATGGGACTATTGGGCCTCCCATTAAATGTAAGAAATTGGAATCTACATGTATTTTCATGACACCATATATTAAATACAATATTCATATTCACACGAAATGATTTCATTCATTCATTTTCCTCCATATTTTGATGACTGACATCATATGTGGGAATATGAATTAGTACCTATTCATAGACGATATCTATCCTATTTTCTTGATGGTATTTTTATTCATTGGCATGGGTTTTCATATGTATGTAATTTTCAACCCAATTTTCATTGTGGGTCTAGAGAGAATTGGTAGGTATTTTTGATTTATTGTAGTCTGGAACCGTATTTACCTAGTGGGAATCATAAGGGGGAGCATGAATAATGGTATTCTCATAATTTGTGCCCTTATTTTTATAGTGGAATGGTTCCTTATGAATTATGGTGGAATCTTGTTCTTGATCATCTGATAGTTACCCATGGTGGGCCATTTGAGGGACATAAGTCTGTTGGACACTAAAAGGGACCTTGTGTTGATATCCTCTTAAGGGAGAGGATACCGGGCCACATTGTGAGGGCGATAATGATTTTTGATAGGTTCCATGGGGTATGACCCATATACTATAGGGAAGAAATATTTGATGCCGACTTCATTAGACTCCATAGGGTTTGATATGTAATAACTTTCATGTTCTATGAATAGTATCTTGAACAGGTTGGATACATCTAATGTAGCCACATTCTTCAAATCCACTGACTGTCATTATATGGATAGAAAATGGGGAATTATGGTATGAAGAGCCATTTTTCTTACATTAATGGTGTAGAGAGTACCTTTATTGTGGTACTTCCTAACCAATGCATATGAATCCTAATGTTGAATAGATTGTTTGGGTGATGG
Organism: Viscum album; assembly: GCA_963277665.1. Taxonomy (NCBI): domain Eukaryota; kingdom Viridiplantae; phylum Streptophyta; class Magnoliopsida; order Santalales; family Viscaceae; genus Viscum; species Viscum album. Next base: position 153,718,074 of record OY728159.1, read on the forward strand.
ATTATTGTACTTCATCGAGGATCTAGATTCTGATGTGGTTACTGGCACCTATGTATGAACAAACAATCAAGATGATATTGTATTGAAGGCAGAATTGTGAATTTCCATGAAATATTTTTGAGAAGTACATAAAAACCACTCATCAATTTAGAATCTCATTATCCATTGTGAAATTGGTGGTATTATTTATCCCTATACCCATTTGGATGAAGAAGGTATATAATATGGGGTAACACTACAACCTTGGTCAATGATTCATGTCAGGTCCATGATATTTTTCTAACTTGAATGCATTGGATCAACTTAAAGAGTGAAATATTCTAATGGGTACTTAGATATATATCCATTTTTATTGGGAATTTTGTGTTTTAGTCAATTTTTTTACATCATGTTTCCATTTTCATTTTTTCAAATACATTTTGGTGGCCAAAACAATTTATTGTAGGGATTTGAATGGTGTGAAATAACTGATGTTGGATAAAATGTATTCAGACTATCTCTAAAAGGATTTGATCATGAAGCCAAAAACAACCAACAACACTTATTCCCACAATTCATGGACCAACATTCTAAAGGTATTCCCTCATTGTGTAACATGTTCAAAAAAACATATAAACTCAGAAGGGTTAAGATAATGGAAAATCAGGATCAGTACACCCTTTTGGGGGGATGTATTTTACATTATGGTATTCTATTATAGATTTAATTCATGTTCCTATGTTCTTGAATCCATGGTTCATTTCCAAGCCTATCCCTATAGATTACCCCTAAAACACTACAAATCAAGAATACAAAAGGGTGTGGAAGCATCAGTATATATCCAATGAACTTTTTCAATGGGAAAATATATATTTATTTGAGGTCCTCCATCAATGATACTAATTTATTGATATATCATGGAATATACAATTGTTCGCTAAAATAACACTAGTTTTAAGCCACATGGGATTATGCTCTTAAGTTTATCATCATCTAGGGGGGATATGAACTGTTGTGATGTCTGGCTCAAACCCAGTGAATTGGCTTCCTACATATCCACACTGGATGAATCAGAACCCATGTAGTTCATTATCACATAATTGGACACATCACCTTATAAGGTTGTGTGACAAGGACACAACCATGCAGTTTAATGTCATAAGATAATGGAATATAGGGGAATGGTTTTTTGGTCAGCTATGGTGTGGAAGTTTCTTATAGGTATCCCGAGGGACCTGAAAGAGAGATAGACTCCCAATATTAATGTGACCAATCCTGGAATTTGTTCTATATTACATTAGAGTGGATCTTGGTATTATATTTGGACCACCAAGAGGTATTATACATATCACTATTAATTGGGTATCAAAACACTCATAATTTGTTTTTATTGGGATTTACACCTTAGAGGAGGTCTGTCAAAGGGAACATTATTGGGTAACACATAGAGGATACAGATTTGAGATTATATGTTTGGGGATTGTACTGAATATTGGGCCCATTTTATTAAAATTTGGGCTTACATCTAAATAGAAGGACCATGTGGTTTGTTTTTGGATCGCTTCGATGGCATGATTACCACTAAACTCTAAGCCCATATTAGTCAAGCTATGTGTGAGAATGAAGAGGAGAAATAGATCTGATGACTGAACGTACCTCTTTATCCACTAATCAATGGAACTAGAGCATTAATGGGGGGATTATGTGTTCCCATTTTCACTCTTATTTTGATATTTATGAAATTCATCTTTGGGGATCTATCCATAAACACCCTCGGATATTGTAAAGTAGAGAAGGGGAACCACCTCCTACATTAAATGCTATGGGCTTATATAGTATGCCCAGTTTCTGGTATGTAACTCTTACATGATTATTTTCATGGTTTTAAAAGTTAAGGGTGATGTATGGGAGTGTCAGGAGATCATAGTTTGATGTTTAAAGAAATGGGGAAGGCGCACGGGTGGCGCACAGTTTGTCTAAACTGTGCAGCCAAACCATGCGTAGATGACTGAGTAGGCAGTGGATTCCGCACGATCGGCGCACGGTTAAGGGAAACCATGCGAGGAGGCCATGCGAGAAGGGTGGTCGAGGCAGTAGCTAAAGCATGGATAGCGCATAGTTTTTCAAACCATGCGGACTAACTGTGCGGTCACATTAATTAGATCCTTAAACTATAGATCTAACTAGTTTTTTCATCTAATTGCCTCATTAATGCTCTTAAGCGACCATAACTAGGGATTACTCTCCCTTGATGGTTGTAACACTTCTCCTAAGAGTTCCAGAGGTGATCCGAAGGCTCTTCTTGGTGAATCAAAGCAGGATTCTTGAGTTATATGATCGTTCTCCTTCATTCATGAATGGTTTCATAGATCTACTTAGATCTACATCTCCCTTTCTCTCGGTATCTTATATATATGCCCGTTATGGGTAGACCTAAGTATGTGAATGCCAAATATGTTGATATTTGGTCTTGGTTGTGTTAGGAGAAGAGATCTAAGGAGGTTTTTTAGAGATTTGACCCTGTGTTCTTGAGCGTTCTTCACCCGTTGCATGGTTTCACCTTTTTGTTGAGGTAGGTGGCTTCACTCTCGACTCCTCTTTTTAGAATTGATTGGATTAGTTTACAATTTGCTTGTTTGAATGAAATTTATTGTGAAAAGCATGGAATAAATCATCTTTGGTGTTGATTTATGGTTTTGATGAAATATTGAAGTCCTGGTAAATTATTGTGCAAAGGGATTTGGATTCTTGAATTTAAAATGTTGATTTTAAATTAAGGATTTTATGGAATGGCAAATGGTTTGATGAAAGATGGGTTTTCAATAAAAATGGGTGTTTTTTTAAAATGGTTTGGTATTGAATTGTCTTGATGAAATTGGTTCATTGTTTGGTTTTCATTAAAAGTACGGGTTTATTGAAATGGTTTGAATTGGTTGAACACACACAGTTTTGATGAAAATGGTTTTAAATAAAAGTTTCTTTTTTAAAGGATTGTTTTGGCATGATTTTTTTGAATGTGTGGTGTGTGTTCATGTTTCATATATGAGGCTTGGTTGAAATATGACCTTATGCTCGGTTCTGAAGTTGTACTGGCACATTGTAAATACTTGTATGAGGCTTGGATGAAATATGACATTGTCCTCAGTGCCAAAGGTGTAATCGAACATGGGAAACAATTACCTTGTGAAAAGTTGGTAGATTGACGAGAAACCGCTCATGATTATGGAACCGTCATAACAAAGCATGCATGGTTGATTTCATGGGTTTGTGAAATGGGTGGGTTACCAAAATGGGATGTTTGTGAAATGGTTTGGAAATTTGTTTGGTTATTTTTCTGAAAAAATAACGTGTTGGAAAATCTTGTTTAAATTTCACTTGGATGCTTTTTAGAATGGATGGTTTGGGAAAACATGTTTATATTTAGTTATAAACTTCTTTGGTGAAATTGTTTTATATGAACTATTTTTATATAAATATTGCTAACTCTTTTATCCTAGTGGCATGAGTAGGGAAGTCATTGGAGAATACCTACTGAGTTTTAAACTCACCCCTACATTGTCACATTGGTGGTTTTGTAGATGTTTTATTCCAAGACACAGGTAAAGGTAAATAATGTCATTACTAGTGGCTCGTGGTGATGTTTGGGAGAAGCTGTGTAGCTTGGATCTTGTGGACCACTGAGTCATCGTGTCTTTTGAGAGTCTTGAGTTGTTCTTCTGCTGTGTATTTTGATGTTTGGTTTGGTCTTCGACTATTGTGTACTCTGATTTGGTTTTACATAAATGAAGTTGTTGATTGGTTTTTCATTTGTTGATGCATCATATAGTGAATGATTAATGGATGGATTTATTTCATAAATGGTAAATCATCCTCCACTTATTCTTAAGACCCTTCGGCATTTATTTCCAGCTTTTGGAATCTTGTGGAAGTTTCTTTAGGCCAAGTAACCCTCACCGCCTCCTCAATATAATGAGGTAGGGGCATGGTGTTACAAATGGTATCATCATGTTCGGTCCTTTCCAAACAAGTAGTCATCGATGATCTTAGTCATGGAGTTGAAATTCCTTCTTTTCTATTAATTGGGATAAAATCATAGACATGAGTAGGATTGTAAGAAATTGAAAGGTATAGCATAAAATGATGTAGCTAACCCATTTATGCATAACTTCAAGTTACCAGGGTGTTTGGTACATAACTGGTTTGGATACACTTCTAGAATTTTGGAAATCTAATTGTTGTGGGTTTATCTAATGAGAGGAGCATGACATGAATTGTAGAGGAATAACTCCCCACAAAGATTTCATATCTCCTTGTTGAAAATATATTGATTTTTAATAAGTATGTTGAATGTTTTCAAAAATGGTAGAAAATGGAGAAAGGATGTTTGAGAACAATGTTGTGATAGTTGATGTCATAGAATTTTAAATGCTAAGCCAACATTTTCTAGAGAGTGAGATTGACAGAGTTTGTTGTTGGTTTAGAAAATGGAACCTGTTAGGCGTTGTCGAAACCAACCCGAAGAAGCTGTGGAGAATGTGGTTTCACCTGAACCATGTGTGAACGTAGAGCAGGTTCAGAGTATTGTACAAGCTTTTCCAGCTGTGGATACAGGGAACCGAAGTAATGAGCCCTGACATGTGGATCATACCATCCAGTTCATGAAGCAGAATCCACCTATCATTAGGGGTGATGCTGAACCCGAGAAGGCAGAGGTGTGTCTAAGCATGATGATTCATATATTCGGTTTCATCGGCACACCAGTAGAGCTGAACGTAAAGCTGGTGACTTATATGCTCGAGGATCTTGCACGTCAGTGGTGGGATTTAGCGGTGCAGGATAAATTGGATGAAAGCCTTACATGGGAGGATTTTGAAGAATTGTTTAACAAATAATTCTACCCTTACACATTCAAGATCTAGAAAACGATGTACATCATCAGCATGAAATTGCAGAGCCTCTCTGTCAAAGAGTATGTGGATAATTTCATGAATTATTCCGTTTTGCACCAGAGGTTGCGCCAAGTGCTTCTTTGAACGCACGCATCTTCGAATCGGGGCTAAGGAAAGAGATTCGATCGAAGATTTAAGTTATTTTTATTACGGATTATACAGAGATAGTTAATAGAGAAACAATTTCTTAATGTGATATCTCGGGATCGATTGGTGGAGGCATGATGATACCCATGGGAATGGGTGGGAAATCCAATGCTTGGAATAAGAGAAAGAGGGACACCTATTTCCAAGTTGGGAATGTGAATCAGAACTAGACGGCGGGATCAATCAACCTTCCTCCAAAACCCCTGAGCAAAGAAGGTTTCTTTTAATGCAGTTTGACTGATCACATGAAACGAGAATGTACAACACCACCGAGAGCATGCCACAATTACAAAAAGATGGACCATATTCAGCGATATTGTCGCAGTTCTCCACGGTCGAGTGTTCGGGACACTTCCCAGGAGTTGCAATCATCGTATGCTTAGACAAGGTGAGGATAGAAAAATCAGTCTCACCAGCAGAATAGATCTAGTTATGGGGATTCCAGGAATACCTTGACTCCTCAGGCAGGGAAATCTCAACAAGGAAATAAGGAGAAAAGTGCAGAAACAAAGCAATTGTATGGAGCTGAACAGATGATGGTCGATGATCAGGCTGAACCATCTATGGTGATAGGTATGATTATTTTTAATTCTACCCTCATGCAAGTTTTTTTCGATACTAGTGAATCCCATTCTTTTCTAGGTTCTCATATTTCTGATTTTCTGAACTAAAAACTGGAAAGGATGCCATCTGTCTTGAAACTGCAAACCCTTCTTCGTGAAAGATAATTTCTAGCATTCATGTGTAGGGCATGTGCTATAACTGTTGATGGAGTTGAGATGAAATGGGACTTCTCTATTTTGGATATGGATGTCTATGATTTAATCATTTGTATAGATTGGTTGACAAGGTTTAAGGATCACATCGACTTTTATAAGAGAACAGTTAGTTTCATAACTGAGGATGGCATGGACTATCTCTTCAAAGGAGAGATATTGGTAAAGGAAGGTGCAAAGAGCCTGTTGGAACCAATGGTGGGAACAATCTATTACCAATTGGCTGTGTTGACTATGGCCTCATTGAAAGAGAGTTCAGAAAAATAGTTTTCCGTCTGGGGTGGATCAATTTCTAGATCACTTTCCCAATAACTTTTCAGGGATACCACCTCTAATGGGAAGTGGAGTTTACAATTGATCTCTTTCCGGATTCCTGTCGTATTTACCTTCTATCTTATAGGATGGAACCAATGGAGTTATTGGAATTGAAAGTGTAGTTAGAGGAGATGGAAAGCAGGGGTTTCATTCGCCCAAGTACTTCTCCATGGGCAGCACTGATTTTGTTCGTGAATAAGGCATATAGAACTCTTCGGATCTGTGTTGATTATCGTAAGCTTAACCAAGTTACGATAAAGAATAGATATCCACTTCCACACATTGATGACATGTTTGATCAATTAAGGGGAGCTCAGTGGTTCTCCAAGATTGAATTGCGGTCTGGATATCACCAGTTGCGAGTTCGGAAGGAGGATATTCTGAAGACAACCTTTAAAAAAGATATGGACACTACGAATATGTAGTCATTCCTTTTGGTCTTAGGAATTCAATAGCAGTCTTTATGTTTTTGATGAATCAAATATTTTAGAAATATCTGGATGCTTTTATTGTGGTGTTTTTGGATGAAATATTAGTGTATTCAAGAACAAGGGATGAGAATGGGAAACACATGTCGATAGTGTTGGAAATCATGAGGGATTATCAGTTGTAGGACAATTTATCAAAGTGAGATATTTGGATACAAGAGGTATGCTTTGTGGGCCATGTTGTTTCTAGGAAAGGTGTTTCAGTGGATCCAGAAAAGATAGAAGTTGTTATTTCTTGGAAATTGCTGAAGAATGTATTTGAAATAAAAAGTTTTCATGGTCTAGCTGGTTACTACCGATGCTTTGTGTGTGACTTCTCATGACTAGCTTCGCCGATGACATCATTGAAAAAGAAGAATAGTGAATTTCACTGGACTGATGAATGTCAGAGACCTTTTCAAGAGTTGAATGTTCTCCATAAATTAGCACCCATCTTGACTTTACCGAAATCAGGACAGGGTTATGTGGTGTATTGTGATGCATCAGGAGCAGAGTTGAGATGTTTTCTCATGCATGGAGACCATTTTGTTGCTTATGGGTCAAGGGAGTCGATGGTGCATGAGAATAATTACGCAACACACGATTTGGGGTTAGCTGCAGTTTTCCATGCCTTGAAGACTTGACGTCATTATCTCTTTAGTGTAAAAATTACCATGGTTACAGATCACAAAACCTTGAAACACATTTTCTCACAACGAGATTTGAATCTAAGGAAGAGGAGATTGATGGAGTATCTTCAAATGTTCAACTTTGACTTGACGTATACACTGGGTAAGGGAAATTCATTGGCCGCTGCATTAAGTAGGAGTTCGTATGCTCAGTTGGCGAAAGAAGCTTCAGACGAATGGTAGTTGATGTCGGTCATAGCCGACATGCATGTGGAATGTGAAGACCAAGGTGATGTTGCAGTTTTCATTACAGTTTCACTTTTTCATGATTTGGTGGAGATAGTTGAAGAGGCACAAATATCTGATGTGGAATGTCTGGTAATGAGTTCAATACTCAATGGTGGGGAGACCATTGATAGTTTGAAACTGGAAGCGGGTTCAGTTTTGTGTTTCAGAGATCGGAAGGTTGTACCTATATTTTTTCAGGAAAAACTCCTTAATGATTACCACCATTCAAGATGGGATGTACATCCGGTTACACAGAAGATGTATAAGGCTCTAAAGGCGTAGTTTTGGTTGAGCGGCATGAAAAGGATGGTGGAAGATTTCGTCTCGCGGTGCTTAACTAGTCAGCTGGTTAAATCAGAGAATCAGAGACATGATGTTATGTTACAATATATACCTATCCCAGTGTGGAAATGGGATAAGGTAGCAATGGATTTTGTTACAGGTCTTCCAATAATGGTCCAGAAACACAATTCCATTTGGGTGATAGTAGGTCGTCTAACCAAGTCGTCCCATTTTATCCCTATTCATGAAACCCATATAGTGGAATCTTTTTCAAAAATCTATATCCAAGATGTGGTAAAGAGGCATGGTGTACCAGTGTCTATAGTCTCATATAGATATTCTTGGTTCACATCTCTTTTCTAGAAATATTTATAGGAATCCCTAGGTACTCAGTTGATGATGAGTATGGCGTATCATCCTTAGACGGATGGGAAAAATGATCGGACGATAAAAACGTTGGAAGACATTTTATGGGATTGTGTAATGGAATTTTGTGCTCATGGGTGGAGCATATACCCTTATTGGAGTTATCATACAATAACAACTATCAAGCCTCGATATGAATGGTTCCATTTGAAGCATTGTATGGGTGTACTTGTTGTTCTCTACTATGCTGGGTGGAAACTGGTGAAACCTCACTATTCAGACCGCTCCTTGTCCAAGAAACAACAGATAAGATTATGTTGATTAGAAAGAGGATGGATATCGCTCAGAGTCGTCAGAAGTATTATGTAGATCACTTTAAAAGACTATTGTTCTTTGAAGTGGGTGATCATGTCGTTTTGATAATCTCTCCAGGGCTAGGATATCGTCGTTTTGGGAAAAGGGAAAATTTTCTCCTCGTTATATAGGCCCTTTTGAGATTCTGGAATGGGTTGGTGAGATGGAATATCGTTTCGCATTACAACCATGGTTCAGTTTGGTGCAAAATGTGTTCCATGTATCTTAGTTAAATAAGTATCAACCTGATCCGAACCATGTGATTAGATTGGATCACGATGACCTAGAGTCGGATGCTTAGTTGGTACATATCCTGGTGTTGATTCTGGATATTCAGGTTAATTTCATGTGTGGAAAAAGCATCAGTCTAGTGCGGGTTTTGTGGAAACACGGTTACATTTAAGAAGAGACTTGGGAACGCGAGAAAGAAATTAGAGAGAAGTGTCCAGAACTCTTTCAGATAAGCATTGGTTTTCTACTTTCCAGGGACGGAAAGGCCAATGGTGGGGAGAATTTCGTACCCCCAGTTTCTGGTATGTAACCCATACTTGATTCGTTTCTTGTTTTTAAAAATTAAGGGTGACATACAGGAGAGTCTGGAGATCCAGGTTTGATTTTTGAAGCAAAGGGTAAGGCGCACGGGTGGCGCACGGTTTGTCTAAACCATGCGGCCAAACCATGCCTGGCTAACTGAGGAGGCATTGACTTTCTCACGGTCAGTGTACGGTTAAGGGAAACTGAGCGATGAGGCCATGCGAGAAGGGTGGTCGAGGAAGTAGCTAATGCACGGTTAGCGCATGGTTTGTCAAACCATGTGGACTAACCGTACGATCGCTTAAATTAGATCCCTAAATTGTGGATATAACTCATTTTTGCCACTAATTTCTTCATTAGAGCTCCTAAGCGGCCACAACTCGGGATTACTCTCCCTTGAAGGTTGGAAAACTTCTCTCAAGCATTCCAGAGGTGATCCGAAGGCTTCTCTTGGCGAATCAAGGTCGAATTTTTGAGGCATGTGATCGTTATCCTACGTTCTTAAATGGTTTAATAGATATAATTAGATCTAATTCTCCTTTTATCTCAGTTCCTAGATCTATGTCCGTTATGGGTTTACCTATGTATTTGAATGCCAAATATGTTTAGATTTGGTCTTGGTTGTGTTAGGAGAAGATATCTAAGGAGGTTTTTTGGAGATTTGACCCAGTGTTCTTGAGCATTCTTCGTATGTTTCTTGGCTTCACCTTTTTATTGAGGTAGGCGGCTTCACTCTCAACTCATCTTATTATAATTGATTGGATTAGTTTTAAATTGGCTTGTTTGAATAAAATTGTACAAAGCATGGAATAAATCTTCTTTTGTGATGATTTACGGTTTTGATGAAATTGTGAAATCTTGGTAAATTATTGTGCAAAGTGATTTGGCTTCTTGAATATAAAATGTTGATTTTAAATTATGGATTTTCTGGAATAGATAATTCTTTAATGAAATATGTTTTTTTAATAAAGGGGTTTGTTTTATTAAAATGGTTTGGTATTGAAATGGCTTTATGAAATTGGTTCATTCTTTGGTTTTCATTAAAAGTATGGTTTTATTGAAATTTTTTAATTGGTTTAACACACTTGGTTTTGATGAAAATGGTTTTCAATAATTTTTTTATTTAAAGGATGGTTTTGGATTGATTTTTGTGAATGTGTGGTGTGTGTTCATGTTTCATATATGAGGCTTGGTTGAAATATGACCTTGTTCTCAGTGTCAAAGTTCTAATGGAACATGGGAAACCATTACCTTTTGACCACTTGGTAGATCGACTAGAAACCGCTCATGTGTATGGAACAGTAATAACTAAACCTTCACGGTTGATTTCAGGGTTTGTGAAATGGTTGGGTTGCCAAAACAGGATTTTTGTGAAATGGATTGGAAATTTATTTGGTTATTTTTCTGAAAAAATAACATGTTGGAAAAACTAGTTTAAATTTCACTGGGATGCTTTTGAGAATGGATGGTTTTGGAAAATTTGTTTATATGTAGTTATAAAATTCTTGGTGAAATTGTTTTATATCATCTGTTTTTATATAAATTTTTCTAACTCTTCTATCCAAGTGGCATGATTAGGGATGGCATTCTTGAAAAACTACTGAGTTTTATACTCACCCATGCTTTATCACATTGGTGCTTTTGTAGATTTTGTATTCCAAGACACATGTAAAGGTAAAACATCTCATTACTAGTGGCTCATGGTGATGTTTGGGAGATGCTGTGGAGCTTAGAGATTGTGGACCGCTGAGTCGTGTTTCCTTTTGAGAATCTTGAGTTGTTCTTCCACTGTGTATTTTGATGTTTGGTTTGGTATTCCGTTGTTGTGTACACTGATGTGGTTTAACTTAAATGAATTTGTTGATTGGTTTTTCATTTGTTCATGCATCATATAGTGAATTATTAATGGATGGTTTTATTTATTAAATGGTAAATCGTCCCCCACTTATGCCTGAGACCCTTCGGCATTTATTTCCATCCTTTGGCATCTTGGGGATTTCTCTTTAGGCCATGCAACCCTCATTGCCTCCTCAAGAAAATGAGGTAGGGGTGGGGTGATATAACATACCTCAAGAGGATATCCTTTATGGATTGTTTCAAGAGGGAATGGAATTCTCAACATTGTCTCTCATTAAAGGTAAAGTACAATGGATCCATTAAATCCTTATAAATGTTAGGTTCATATGGGTATCCAAAGGATCGAATCTGCATGGCAGTGGGGATGTAAACATGGGGTAATACTGAGGTTCCACTTATAGGTGAAGATTACCCTCTTTATTCCACTTACTATGGGTATGTTAAACAAAATGGAACATTTATGTATGTGATTGTTTTATAATTAATGTATGATTCAATTGGTAGTGGCCCTAACCTCATTCCAATGGATTTGTTCCTGGATGGACCACTATAGGAACTAATGGTATGACAGAAGGGGTGATTTGAGCATGAGAGAGGAATGAAAAAGGAAACACCATTCCACCTATCAAATTCTTAAATGGGATGATGTTCTCTCCACATATCATCGTACTTTACGGGTAAGAGGGAGATCCATGTAACATTATTGTATGCAGACATAATTTTGGATTGACTAGTGTTTTACTATGCATGGAAAGATTCCATCTGGATAGCTTGTCTTTATGTAGAATCAAATACGTCCTACACAATTATTTCCTACATGTGTTAGGGGTCTATCTATGTATCATGTTAGTAAACAATATCGTGTTCCCCCAATATAGTGATTATTTTATTCATGATTGGCTTCCACAGACATAGATTCTTACAATGTGGGCCACCAAGTTTCAAATGGGGCCTTGAATCTACACTTTTTTTCTAGTTTGCTTTTAAAGGATGTTGAGTTTGTAAACTACCTATTCCATTACTTATTTCTACAAAATTTTATGTGTCATGTTTTACCTATGGGAAATCATAAAATGGTTTAATGTTTATAGACCACTCTATCTCCCCACATATTGATATGTCGATTCATCTATCCTTCATTTGATTCTCATCACATTCTATTTATAGAGAAATAGAAGAACAAGGTACTATAATGGCCGGTCACCTTTGATGATGCCAGAAGCCATACTTTGTAGCAGTCCATAGGAGATACCCATCCCACGAATGACATAGTCAGTAGGGGAATGAGGACATCAAATTCATATAAAAATTAACCACCTCTGTCCCAAAAACGATTTTTTTCTTCATAGGGATCCATCTGCACCACCGTGCCTGCAAACTATTTAATTCATGGTAGTTCATAATTTTTGGTGTGGAACTCACCACTTTGTTACTGTATACAATTTTAGTTTCATTTTAAAAATATTGTGTTTCCATATTCATCATATGAACTATTTATTTCATGGGCACCTCATGAAGTGATTCATCAAGTGGAGTGGTGATCTGTGAAGGATTTATGATTTGCAAGATCCATTCTTCCATCTCCAAATTTTCTCCTTTATATTTTTTCTTTAATATTCCTTCAATTTCTCTCTCCCATTTCCAAATATGAAAGGACTATTTCTAAATAAATTTCATTAATTTTAGGACCGATCACCTATTTATGAAATTTATAAGGGAATTTCATAAAGCTATATAATAATGAAATCAAAATATAAGAATGGAATCATTGATTCGATATGTAATGATATAAAATACATCACCATTGTGTTTTTAAATTTTTAAATGTTTTATACCATTCCATATAATAAATAATGTTTGGATTAAAAATTACCAATGATAAACATGTATCCTCATTATGGGGGTATTTTTTTCCTTGTTGTGCCAATCATAGAGGTTATCACTCTTTGGATCACAATGGCTATGGTATGTTTTTTATGAGTCAGGTATTAATTGATATTTCACTATGTATGTGTTTATAATAAAAAAGATGGTATCATTGTAGGTATATGGTGTATAATATTTGTTGCATTAGGTAAAAATGTGACCTCAACATGTTTATGTGGGTGACTCCATGATGCACGTGTTAAAATATAATTTTTATTTTAACCCCATAAAAATATATGCATCTGTGAGTCATTAAGATCACAAAAATATGATTGGAAAACATGAATAAGGATGTCACTAAATTTTTCTACACTAGGTTATAGGATCACATTATTAATTATTATGTGGAATTATTGGATTATATACTAATTGTTTTGGTTGTATCATAATGATATGAAGTTGGTATTTTTCGTTATTTAATCTCATTATTTTTAAGGAGGAAATCATGGAACTCAATTAAAATGTGATATTTAGATTAAAAAGTGTATTTAAAATTGAATATCCATCATACATATAATTATTTAAATATCATAATGAATATAAAGATGGATAATCCCTTTTAAATAAGATTAAATGGATTTCATGAATATAATAAACATAGACATATTTATATCCATAAATTTTAAGGACATTTATGGTTAAAAATTGGAGAAACGCATTGAAATATAACAACATAAGTAATAGGTATTCATGAATGTATAATATAAGTGTAATTATAAATTTATGTTTGAAAAAAATAGAATAATGGGTTAGTCATTAAGTAACATTCCAATAAAGAAGGTTGAGAATCTATTATGATGCCTAGAAAATGATTTTGTTCATGGGGACACTCATAGGTAATCTGTGAAGGAGAGACATGATGATCAAAATTAAATGATATACATATTTCAATGTAAATATTTAATAATCCATATTCATTGTGGTTTATGTTATTGTTTTTTTCTTAACTATAGTAGTGTAAAAATTTAAGTGTCAAGGGTGTAACCCTTGAGTTGTAGTTATCTATCCCTAATTCTTATAAGGGGGTGAACCTTGTCCTAAGAACATATTTTCCTAATCAATCGACTAATTTTTTTAAATTTTGAATTATGGTGATTTGAATAAATGTTCATTAAAATATACTTTCATAATCAATTTTCATGTGATATAATAAAACATAAATGTGTTTTAAATGAATTACTATAGATATAATTCAGGGGAAATGTTTTTAAAAGAGGGTCAATGAAATAATTTAACACCTATCATTAAAAAATATATATTTAATGTATAAATTGTATCATCATATTATGAAGATAAAAAGTAGAAACCTACTAAAAATGAATCCAAGGTCACATATGGTAATGATATTTTAAGTAAAATGTGTCCTTATTTAAAAAAATTGTACTATATTTCACCCTAGTCTAGGTATCTCTCACATAAGTCAATTATCAGAACCAAAAAACCAATATATATTAATTATCAATTACCTTCATAAATAAATTGTTATTTTTTATTTAATTTTTTTGTCTTGGTATATTGTATACACTAGTATATCAGTATCAAAATTGAAATACATGTGCTAAAAAATTAAATAAAAATACTGTGAAAAAAATTACTAGAGAATTATTATTTTGCATTGATAAGAATATTTATGATATGTAAGAACGTTATTCAATATTATATTATTTTTTAAGATTATAAGTACTGATAATATTTGTACGACAAAAAATATTTATGGAATATTTATCTATTCTATCATTAACTATATCAAGACATTCTATATATATTCTTCCATGAGGTTGATATGAGGTGTTTGAGGAGGGAGTTGTAATGAAAATATATCCCATATTATATTATGATCCTATGATTCATTAGGATTTACTGATGAAATTAGATTGTGTGAAATGTTCTATAGAAAAAATGAAATGAAGATTTCATATAATGGTGATGGATTATAGTAATTGATTTCAAATGAAACACCCAACCATTAATATATTAGTTTGTATAATAAATCATTCATACGAGTTAGTGGAGATAAAACATAAATTACAAAAGTTAATTAAAACTAATTATGAGAGTAAATAAAGACTAATTATGTTTAAACATGTGTAACCATATCAACATTTCTAACATGTATTGGTGGAAAAAATAATGATTAGAGATTAAATTAGGAAAACATTGAAATGTTGCTTTATGTAAAACAATTCCCAGATAAAATTAATATAGATAATGCTTTGGAGTCTATAAAACTCAATAAGGGTGATATGTCAATGATGGATTATAGTGAAATTTTCATTGTAAAACTAATTTGTACCCTAGATATGGGGTGAGATGCAGCCATAAAGGCTCACTATTAAGAATCATATAGAGGATAAAACATTTTAATAATTTCAACTACGGTTTACCTTATGACAAAAGTATCCATTCATTTAGAAAGAATAAAATTTTACAACCATGATCAAACATATCATTATAGGTTTTCAATGAGAATTTGATTGACATATTTATTTACCATGATATAAGTAGTATATGAAGAAATTAACAATAGATTACATCTTTATAAGGAAACTATGACATGAGAATAACATAGTATATGTTTTTACTATAGTATTTTCACTAACTGATACTATAGTAGTTGTATATATTAATGGTTCAAAAAAAATATTTACCATTTATATTGTTCTATTTGATAAATGAAATTCATATTGGTTTATTTATTAATTTATTTTAGATAATTTAATTATCAATATTAATACCTTCTTTGGGGTATAATCATTAAATACTCTAATTGATGGTGGGTTGACCATAATACATTATGTATGGAATGTGTTATTATAGTGAGTAGTTATAAGCATTTATGGGGGGGTGTTTCCTAGATATTTATTTTGCATGTTTTCATCCCATTGTTATGATATAATATATGGGTGATTTTAAAGTGAAAATGGATCAACACATGGGACACATCAAAATTAATTATCTAAAATGTCATTATCATACAGTTATATGAGAGTCTGTTGTATTGGAATGGTGATCAAGAACTAACCCTTTGTATTTTGTCACTATCATGATGAAATTGGATAACGCATATCTAGGCACAGTAGAATTAATATAGTAAGACATATGTACATTATTTATTAAGGTGTTTATAGATATTTTTTTATATGACCTTTTTGGTTACCACCAGATATGTTGTTATATTTTGTGGTCAATCTAAAACTGAGCACAAATAAAATATTGTATATACTTTATTTTATTTCTCCACCAGATCTAATAATGTTGATATTATAACATTAAGACCAAAATTACATGTTTAATTTTATGTAGACTATATATCAATTGGTAATGACAATATTATTTTCCAAAATGGAATATGAATGTTTATGATTAGATATATATTAAAAAATAACAACTATATAATGGTAAATAATTTATATATACTTCTCATATGAGAGAAGATATTTAATTATAAAAAAAAGGTACTTCAAGGATTTTGATTATTGATTTTATATTTGAGATAGGGAAAACAATTTACTGCATATGTTTAAGATATTTAAAATAAATAATATTTGGGATGATATAGGATCTATGATTTCTTAACTATATAAAATTATTATAATGACATATTGATTGAATTTCTGATTAGTTTAATATGATCTTCAAGTGGTAGATATAATGTATGTGTTATCACTGATCATTTCATGTATGTTGCCTATATATTTTCCCTTTGAGTGGCTAAATCAATTATTAATATTTGGAAGACCATAACTTCATGAAATAGTTTGGTTATTTGAGGTTGACTGGAGCCATGTAACTAATGATGCTAAAATATTTACTTCTTTATTTTTTAGAGGAATTTTGAAGATAATGGATTACGAGGTGAATAATAGTACACCATATCAATAATATATCATTTAATATTCTAAGTAGACTATTGGGGTTCTAGATGACATTCTATACATATATATATATATATATATATATTATTATATATAATTTGACAAAAATCCAGATTCAGTATAATTGTTGTATAATAACCATTATAATGAATTTATTAATATGAACACATTTGAGGAATTGTATGGTATAATTTGAAACAAAATTTTTTCTAGTTAGATTTTAGGGATACAAATTTAGTTGGGTTGAGCTATGTGCAAGTTACTATGTAAAAATTTCAACTAATTAGGATGTTTTTCGATGATGATAAAAGTGTATAAAATTAAACATATTTTTTGTATTGAAAAATAGTGTTTGGAACGAGAGATAATGTATTTTGTAATGTGTTTTTAAAATATATACATTTTTTATTAAGGGTTTATTGGAATTTAACTCACTGATTTATGAGTTAGTTTTAAATAATGGAATGAAACATAATGATTTTATTCAATTAACTATAACCATGATATATAAAGGGATAGATGATTTAATTAATTTATCTCATAAAATAGGTTATCTACTAAATACATAATGTATGATAATGAGTGATGGGACAATGTTTTATCTTGTTGCCTCATTCAAAGAATGAGATGTATGCATTATAAATGAATGTGTGAGGTATTATCATGGAATGATGATACATTTGATTTAGTTTTTATTATAACATCTATAGTTTTAAAGGGATAAATGTGAATAGATTTCATATATATAGGGGTAATATGTTACACCACTTATATTTGATATAAAATTTTCCCATTAATACATATTTGTTTCATATTTATAATTATTATAAATATATCAAAAGAGGATTTTTAAAAATGAATATTGATTCATTTAATAAAAATTAACCACTCCATGTAAAATATAATGAGCCCCTATACAATTAAAAAAATTGAATATAAAATTAAACAACATGATAATGATTTTGAAATCTAAAACGTCATGGTGTTTTTGAAATATCAGACACTCGAAAAAAAATACAAATATAAATAAAACATTATATGTAATACTACTTTTTTAAAATGATATATGATGTTTTTGATTATATGGTATAAATAAGAACAATATAAATAAGAATTTTTCATAGGATGTATTAACTCAGCATTAGAATAAATACTATCCATTTGGAATAATAACAATGCATTCTAATTGAAAACTGACCATTGAAAATTAAAAAATGAATGTTAGGTAATATAGATTAGGAATAAAATAATTAAATATTAAAATTAAATTAATATAAAATTAATAAATATATAATATATATATTTTTTGTTAATTGGGAAATTTATGAATACATATTTAAACACATTCAGGAAAATAAATAATTAAAATATTAAATTTCAATATTAATGTTTCTAAATTTTAATATAGATATTTAAAAATGGATCACATTCTTTGGATTTAACACATTGTAGATTGTAAATTATTATTATTTAAAATTATCATAAATATTTAAATAATCCGGTAAAGAATGAAATATATTAAAACATTGTATTTTTTAATAGTTAAATACATTGTTAAAAACATCATACGTGATGTATGGATGTGGTAAGAAACCAGTTTTTCTTATTTAAATATATAAATTTCTATATTTATTCACATGTGTATTTTTTATTCATAATCTAGATAAAATTAATATTTTATGAATTATTTCGTAAAAAAATCCTCATTCACTAATAAATATATCCCTTGGCCAACCATTTCTCCCCATGTCCATAAATTATTTTCCAAAATATTTACAAATCATATCCCAATATAATTAATATTATGTTTTTAAAAAAAGTTCTAAAATAATGGACATCTATCAATGACATATGTGGTTCTATAATAGAGGATTTAAAAAGAAAATGTTACAAAATCACATACTCAATTGTTTTTTATACTTTTTTTTATCCCACCTACATATGAGTTTTCATTCAAAAAATAAAAATAAAGATAAATAATAACCGTATATAATTTTAATAACTTATTATTTATTTATTTTCTTTAATTGTAATCATTTTCCTGAAAAATCATGATTCACATAATGCTAGGTTCATACCGCCTATGTGAATGATGAACATTTCACTACGAAAGTATTGGGATGATTTTAAAATTATTGTAAATTTATATTTAGGATATTAATGATCAATATAAATATTTCATAAGGTTTTTCATTATAATATAGAATGAAAAAAATATATTTTAAAAATTGACAATTTATACCACCTAGTTTCGGAATGAAAAGACACAATTCTTTATCCACTACCATTTTTGTACATATTTAAAAATGTGGAATTTTAGTATTATAGTGAGAAAAATTCATCTATAACATTACAAATTTATAGGTTATGTGACCATTTTATTACACCTTTGACAATTATTATTCCTCTAATACAGTATTTGATCTTTGGAACAGTCTACCCCAGATGATCAATACTAGTCAATAAATCTAAATAAGATATGATATATTAAAAAAAATATTTGTTTTGTGATATATTTATTCTTAATGGTATATAATAAGATAATAAAACATAAAAAATTAATATTCAATAAGATATAAGAGCATCAATGAGTGTCAATGTTCAATTTATGGAGATAGTTCCACCATCCTTTTATGTAAATATATACTCTTCTTGGTTTAAAATTTCATTAATGTAATTTTTTTCAAGATAAATATTCCCATGTTTTATCATATTAAACTACCCCGTTCCATTAATATATCATCCATGTGTTTTTTCTTCACTTTCCAATATTTGATTTTATATAAATCCAATAAATGGAATATTTATAAATTTTATTCTTCTTCTCATTTGAAAAATTTAAAAAATATTATATTTCTATTATTTCTATGTTAATAACAAATTTAAATGAAATTACGCTAAAGAATTTATGGGTTTCTATGAAACCCTTATTTTCATATAAATTATATTGATTAGTTTACGAATTGTATAAAACATTTATAGATGAAATCAATTCTAAAACATCTTATCAATATATTATTATTCATTTTCTTCATAGTTAGATCTAATTTCTTAACACTTGATTCTTTATTTATCAATGAAATTAAAATATTATATAATAACTTATTTTCAAAGTATTATATGTGATTCCTTATAGAATTAATCCTTTATGATTTATTATATTTCCTAATTGTTTATCTGTATTTTATTTTGTATTTATATATGATTTCCTTTAATAGATGAAAATAAATGCTTGGAATACTATTATGAAACTAGTGGTTCGGAATGCTGTAGTCATATTTTCCACAACTATATATATGGGTATGATTTTCATATATTTATGAACAATGATATGCATGAATCTAAGGTAGTTTCTTTTTTCACTTTGTTATGTTATCTTTTTAGTTATCCTTTACATTTGATTATGAAGTCATACCTTATAAATGTTCCCATATTTATAATTTCCTTGTATACCATGCTATTATAATATTATATAACTTATTATATGTCACACCCATGGTTTATTTTTAATATATTTCTCTATTATTGTGGTCTTTCTTTTTCCCATTGTTTTTGTCGTAATTTTGGTGAAAAAATGAAGGTTATGTTACCAGATAGGGGGTGACACATAGTTAGTAATAACCATGCACCGACCATATGAAAACCATGAGTCCAAAACAAAAGAACAATCGAGGCCACATGGCTAGGTTCATGACTATGAATTGTCCCCCAATATCCCATATTCCCACCAATCCTATTTGGAAGGAGGATGTATATGGTTGGAATAATGTTTGGAACACCCTGCAGTCAAACCATGAATCCTTTTAAATATTAAAATAATTGGAATTCCCTTTTTACCTCTCCTATTTTAAAAAATATATGATAAATCACTTCCACACATTCATCTTTAACATCCATAGTATCATCTCTTTAACTTCTCTACTCCCTTATGGATTTCATTTTATGTTTATTTGATATTTTATCATTAAAATATCATCACGTAGGTCCCTCTTCTATATCTTCCATAAAATATTATAAATTTTTTATTTGGATCAATTATCAATGTAGATTGTTTTAAAATATTTTTTGTTCAATCAGAAAAGTTCATTAGGGGTTTTGATGTTTGTGAGGTGTTCATGATATAATAGGATATTATGGTTTCATATCGTGTCATTTTTGATCAGATTGTAGAGGATTCAATGTGAATGGTAGGTGGTTCCATGAAATTATTTTATTTAATTAGTTAAATAAGTTTTCCATTATTTCAAAATGTTTTTTGTTAAAATTTTGGTATGTGAAAATTATTATTCTAAAGGGTTTTGGTTTGACTAATACTCGTGAAATGCTTTACTATTTGGGTTATCAATGAAATGGGGTATTGTAGAATTTGATTTGTTAGAATTATTAATGTTTTATGAAACTATTTTTCATGTTTCTATGAATTTAATGAATCAGTTTTTAACACCATGTACCAATTCTGGGGGGATATGCACATATTTAATAAATGGAAATGTGACCACCATAATATGTCATTGTATTAAATATAGAAGATGGATATAACTTGGAGGATAATTAGAGAATATTAATGAAGAAATATTATCTTAATAGAGAAATGAAAAACGGAATCTAGAAGGATAAATCAATATTGATTTTTTTTATTTTTGTAATTTATTCCACACAATGAATAACATATATATGGCTATTAATTTCAAAGGAAATTATAATAACATTAAATCAATAATAAATACATCTAAGGTGTAGATTCTTAAATTATATTTTTGTTTGGAACTCTATGTGATGAAGTTAATAAGCAGTGATGAATGGATAAATCAATGCTAATGTATAGATATGTAGAAGGATAAATAAGGTTGTTCGTAGTGAAACAAAATGTAGTTTATATATACCTAAACTATAATAGGTGATGGAATCAAAATGGAAATAACATATGGGATTTGGTTGTAAACCTACCATATGAAATATGGAATCCACAAAAAAGAATAATAATGACAATTTTCTTAATAGTTGCCTATTTTATGACCAAATTCATTAGGATTAGATATAAATATGTCTAATGCTATAAATAGAGATAGTTATCTTATTAATAAATATAAGAATCATAATACATTTATGAATAGTGTAGAAAACGGACAGAATTCAATACTTACCAGTGGTGAAAAGATCAATAGAATTAAAACGGAGAATCATAAAAGTTGTATTAAATTTTTTGAATTACCAGCAAGGGATTTTTCATGTTGGGAAATATATATTATCCAGCAAAACAAATTTAAAAAATACTATAAGATACATCCTTTCAATATATTAATTTAGTAGTATTTAAATGATGTAAAATGAATGTGATGAGGAAAAGAGAGATTCAATTATGGGTGGAGATCCCAAAATGTTTGAAGCTATCATATTCTATATTCTATTATAGATTCAATATATCTATAAATACTATTTAAAATATGAATGATGTATTATTAATTTATTCTTCCATAATTTTTAAATGGATATAATTTATTATATAAATGGAGAGTGGTTATTTATCTATTTTTAGGAGACATTATTGTTGACATATTTTCAAGTATTCAGTCAAGAAATGACATGTTTTTAATCTTGCATGAAAATTTATTTGTGTTACCCTTGAAATGATAAGAACACAATCCAGTGTCACATGGGGTTCAAATATTGGAAACTAATTTTTTTAAACATGACCCTCAAGTTTTATATATATTCCATACTAAATAAAGATGTGTTTAAAAAAACATTTATAAGAAACTACTTATTACATTTTAATTTATGATGATTTTAGGCTCTTCTTATGATACTATGATATGATGGTACTAGGTTTAAGTGATTATTTTTTACATCATTATCTTTAATTGTGGTTTATTTGATATATCATAGTGGGATACGAATAATTTTGTTGAGTATATATTTTGGACAAATACTCTAGGACTGAAATCATATGTGCGAGACGAATATAAAGGAGATTAATCCTATTCATCTATAATATTATTTAAATTGGTATCAATTTAATGTGATATAATACATTAAAAAATAAACTAAATTAAATCATTACCATATAGTGTAAAATTGGTTGATTGAATACTAACATTTAAAGATACAATCTATTGGGTGTAAAGTAATTATTTTGACTAAATTATATTATTTAGAATTGAAAAAAAAATTGGGATATTGATTTTTTCAAACGTGTTGAATATATTATTTTATTATTAGTATTTTTGATCTATCATTTTTCTCAATATGAAAATTGGAAGAAGATATGTTGGGTAAAGGATAAATGATCCAACAAAATAAATTGGACACTTCTAATACTGATAATGAAATTATTATATATTTCATAGTTGTATCTATTACATTTTAATAATTAAGAGATATAATTTATGTATATTATAAGGGTTGAATTAAAGAATAATAAACTTTTTCCAAGATGAAATAAGTGTGGACTATGGAAACTATACATAACATTTTAAATAAGTTGACAAGTAGAATTTGAAACAAATATTGAAAGTGTTTAGATGAGAGGTTAACAGAAAAATGAACTCATATGATAAGTAAAAAATTATTTTGGATACTTCAATTGGTTTTATTAACATATTTTTGATAGTCTATATAAAAATATATGGATAATGATCATTCTGAATGGATCTACACATGATTTGAAAGATGAGTTCAAAAAATTTATTATACTATTAGTATTTTATATTCAAATACACTTATAAAATTAATTTGGAAATGATTTTAATAGTTAATATATTTCTTATATTCATTTGAAGAAGTTTTAGGATGATTTTGAGAATTTTATATAAAATGTAGACTAAATAGAATAATATTTAATGCCACTAATAATAATAAGAATTTTAGAGTTCACATAAAAAATATAAAGGTCTAGAGAATTTATTTCAATTAATATAAACACCTATTCATGTAAGTATATTTATAATACAATGGTTAATAAAATTTAAAATAAAATATAAATTTCTACTATTTTTTGTGTGTATGACCTATGAGTAACTGTTCTAACTGGTGCTCTTGGAGAAGGATATATTGAATCCATTTCAAGATATAAACACAAATAAGTGAATGAAAATTATATTATATATGAGATCATTGTATATATCAAGGAATTATTTTGTGACGTTGATCATGTGGATAAAACATAGGTTGAATATATTCCTCGTTATGTAATTATAATGTGAGTTTTATATACTTTTAATAAATTCAATGAATAAAAAGAAACTGTAGAGGGGTTTTTAAAGAAGTGTTTCACTATATGAGTTTAGAGATATCCTGGATCATTAAGGAATATGATTTTTGAATGTATATCATATTTTTGGGTTCAATTATTTCATAAGAGAGATTATGGTATAACATAAAAGGATAGTGTGGATGAAAAAATCATGGTATATGACTATAAATAATCTTTCTGTTTAGAAAATGAAACCTTGGTATTATATTGTCCAGATCTATTTAGAAACATTCCACCGTTACGTGATAATTTTAGAATCAGTCCTCTTATAATTATGGTAATTTTATAATGGAGTGTTTATATGTTGGCCATCCCAAGTGAGATAAGGAGTTGGATTCATGGTAGGGGATGAACCATATAAATATTCATGGGAAGTTTAATCAATATCTATGTTCTATATAGGTGATTTCTAGGTTAATTTACACAATATAAAGTTATATTAAAGGTTATGTGTAGTTTATATTAAAATATGGTTATGTAATTTTAATGAAGAAACAATAATTAATAAAAAATGACAATACTGAATTCACACCCTCTAATGTGTGTTTTGATAGTGTAAATAGAACCACAAAGTTAACTAATGATTATTAATTTTATTTGTAAAATTATTCTCGAGAATGAATATTATTCCTTTATGATATAGAATAACAACCTAACTTAGTTTAGGAAATATATGTAACAGCATAGTAGAAATTCCAATTAAACATGTATATGAATTTGTATTTTATGAAGATATTTTTAGAATTCATTATAATATAAAATCTGGGTTATTAAATCAAATTATATCATATGATATGCCCATATCAATTATTTCTTATAGAATAGTCCCATTAAAAATGAAAAATTAATGAAGACTGTTTTAGAGAATGTTGAATAAGGTGGATATACCTAGGTGTTTCTCTATAGGTTGTCCCATTCCCCAGTATTAATAAAATAGATGAGTAAATTTTTATGTGTGTTTATTGTCATTAGTGTATCAAATTTATAATTTAAAATGTGGATTTTAATCCATCTGTTGAGGACTTGTTTGATCAATAGTACTGTGATTGATAATTCCCAATGATGGGTCATCAATATTGAAATTATAAATTATTCATAAAAATGATAGTTATTCCAAAATATATTTTTTTTAAAAGAAATGGAAAATATGATTTCATTGAAATTAGTTCAAAAGTCTCTAATTCGCAACAATATTAATGGTGTCTATGAATAGTTTGTTAACATAATAACCTGTTAAAACATCATTAATATTAATAGAAAAATTTAAAATATATTCCAAAATCATTTAAGGAATTGTGGAACATTTTATTATTTTTCTAATGTTTTTATAAAATGATAAGTTGAATGAAATTTATAATAAATGTTACTTACCGAAAAATAATGTTAAATTTACGTAGAATGTAATTACAAACAAATGGAATGTTTTTTTCATTTATAGAATTTTTTAATTGAAAACTATCCCAAGAACACAAATTTGATATAGATAATTTATATTTTCAAATATCTGGATAGTACTAAAAATTTCTAAAAACATATACTGGTTCTTATATAACATGACAAAGATAAAATATTTAAGATTTTTCTATATCTAGAAAAATGATTTTGAGGTGTGTTTTAGGGAGATAAAGTTTTAATAAGTAACTTCAAAATTACTTATAGTTTTTTCATCTAAAGATTACTTTTTGATATTCTACAATACTTCAAAAAAGTCATGAGTGTTATAATCATGCAAAATAAAATTGTTGTAGAACTTTAAAAATGATATTTTAAGGAATATTTTAGAGAGTCCTGCCATAATAACCCATGTTTACTTGTCACATTATTGAATTATAACTAGAAACGATAATTCACATTACAATGGATAGATTAAATCAATGGTCTTACAAAACTAGATACATATGTTAATCACACAATAATATGGAAAATATACAATATAACATAGAACATTCTTTGATAAAAAACATTATTACCCTTATAATATATTTATATATTAGTTAAAACACACTTCATAACATCTTGGGGAAAGGAAAAATAGTAAAAGGATGACATGATATGCCCAGTAAGGATTTTTATATATCATAATATAACAAATATTAAATATAACATGATCTATTGTTTTGAGATAAATAATGAACAAATATAACACATAACAAATACCATAAAATATGGGATTAAATACATAGATAACATAACAAAAAATAATAATCTCATGTATAATGATAACATGTTTTCATAACGATTGAATGCATAATTTCGGACCTCATAAACATACCATCATGGTATCATTCTAGGAAATCAAACATGAATGGTTAAAACCTCATCTTTTACCCAAAATATATCTTCTAATGATACATACTGATGCATCATGGGGCTAAAGATATCCCTACATCTCAATTACTAATTCTAATGAATTTATCATAAGAAATAAGTGAGTCAAAATCCATATAAACATTCATATTGATAAACTATCATTATAAATTCTAATAATGACAATAATTAGGAACCATTAAAAATATATAACAAAATGGGGAATGATATCAATATATTTCATATTAATTAAATATTAATATTCACCAGATTATTGATATAGAGTTTTACACCATAAAAATACAACTGGAATATTTCTTGAGGATGATATACATTTTTATATAAAATAATCAAAAATATCAAATAAATAAATATCATTGAATGTGACTATTAAGAATTTAATGGAGGATTCAAAACACTAAGTGGTCATGATGGTTGGATATTTTTTTCAGGCCATATATGTTTAAATAACATTCCATTCATTCTTTTACATAATTTAAAAAGTACCTCATTCAGAAATCACAATTAAGATTCATTTCAACCCAGTTAGTAAATTTATAACATGAGTAAAAATTAATTTAATAATTTTAATAAATCAATATATAATATTAATAATATTATTTTAAAAAATATAAAATAATATCGATATCAAAGAAAAATGTTTCTCACCAGGTAGAAAAACAATGACGAGTTTCCTTAAAAAATAGATTCGGTATAATATGTACATAAAGAGTTCAGAATTAATGGAAATATTTTTAATTTACATAAATAACCAGAGTATTAAATAATATTTTGTGGTTATCATATTATTGTAAAATAATTACAATGCGAGAGAGTAAAACAAAAGTAATCCATAATGATGATAAGATTGTGCAATAAACCCTTATCTCATGTTTAAATTCCTTTATATGTGTCTGAATAATGTTTATAATAAATAAATATTTATTATAAATTTATTATAGATCCATAATTACTGTTATCATAAAATATATTGTTTACTTAAAATATTTTATCACGATATTATTAATAATGCATTGTTGACATCACTGTTCTCGTAAATAACTACAATGTTTTTCATATATATTTTTGATTGGTTGTTTCAGTCCATGAACATTGTTCATGGTATCATAATATATATGATTAATCATGGTATAAATAATATATATATATATATATATTATAATTACATAATATCATCCATAAATGTCAAACATATAAAAATTGAATCAACCACTTAAAGAGAAGGTAGGTTGTATAAATTCAAGAATGTTATATTCATATATATACGGATTGAAAAGAAGAATTATATATAACATATCACATTTATAAAATCATTATTAATATATATATATATCATATATATTCTTTATATATATCCTTTTTACCATCAGTATATTATAAAATTGATAAATAGATTACATTGGTTCATGAAGCTGGTAGTTGACACACATAGATGAATGCGACTAACATTTTCCAACAGATTTATAGGTAATAAGGATGAAATTATATTTCAACTATAAGGGTTTAATTATTTACAATTTTAATTTATAAGTAGTATACACCTCATAATAACATTCCATGATATATACTGGTTGAATATAAATTATATCGCTACATGAAGATGATATGTGGTTCATACACACAAGCGATACATTCACAAATCCATTGATTGGAATGAAGAGATACAATGGTTTTTCCATAATCATAATAACATTTATGTATATTTATTATAATATTGATATTATTTTATGATAAATAAAATCGATTTATATGTGTGAAAAAGTAATTAAAAAAGAGAAACTGATTGGGTAAGGTAATCACCTCTTCTTTAAAATAACATCATTACTAACCTTTTATTGGTTTTATGGTTTATTTTTTAGAAGAATAAAATGTATAAAATTTGAAAAATTGTGATATAATGGTTTTTGGTAGGCTATGGGTGATCAAAAATATAAATTTGTTGTAGGGAAGAGAAAGGGGTCTCCATTTGTAATGGAGGGACATGACACACATGAACGTTCATGAGGTATTAAAATATAATAAATAAATTTTGAATAAAATTGATACCAAACACATATTAAGTCAAATATAAAATGTATAGGTTTCAATTATAATCATCCATTTATATATATATTGGATTTTGGGTCTTTTTAATCACTCACTTTTTTTAATCCCACTGTCAATTACTATAGACTTTAAAAGTGGTAAAAATGTTTTAAAAAAGGGTTATTATAGTTTCTATAAATGGACCATGGATTATGTGTCAATCCATATTCCACTAACAAGGGATAATATAATATTATTATTAATTTTAAATCATTTAACTAATTGTTATTTTTTAAAAAATATCATTAATTAACGTTTTTAAACAATTCATTTATTTTGACATTAAAAACCCCTAGACATTGGTTAAAGTAAAATATAATCATTATATACATGTAAGTTTAATTTCATTCAAAATTTAGCTAAACCTAATAATTCCCAAAAAAGTAAATGGATTTTTTATTGTAATAAAATATTTTAGTATTAGACCATCACTCATTTATACTCGGTATTGTGTAAGCCATAGTCTATCAATAAAATTAAATTGATTATAAAAAAATTATGTTATAAATTTTAAGGGAATTACATTCTAATAACCGAATAAAAAATTTATCCTACTAATAATATCACTCAAATATATAAAAATGGGAATTTATTTGTTTCATTATATCCTTGGGTTCCCATGTAGCTTCTTTGAATTTCATATTCCTCTTGAGAATGATAACCATGTGGGTCATCTTATTACCTAGAAATTTATCTCTATGATGCATGATTTCTATAGAAAGATCCCCATAGTGATGATATTGTATGAATAAGAAAACATATTAGTTCCATACATTTTATGTATTAGATATTTACTTCCTTTAGAGAGAGAAAAAACATTTTGAACTTATGGTTGGTTCTATGCAAGTTCCATGTGATATGATACAATACCGACTAGATTAAGATTCTAAAAAGGTATAATATACATATTTCCCATATTTCCCTTGTTTCCCGACTCTTTCAATCTCATAAAATTATTTCATGGATACATAGGAATAAAATTTACAACATAAAATTCTTCATCACGTTGATGATCATCAAAATAACTTTTTTTCAACTATGAACTATCATAATGTGTTGTTGAATGCCTCTAACATTTATTGTCACTTCCTCAGTTATCGCGTGTCTAAATAGATTTATTTCTCCAACATCATCCAATTTTTTTGGAGTTATATACCTATTTCTCTATATGGATTCATGAAAATGCATCTAAATTATCCAGTGAATGATATTATTGATAGAAAACTTGACCACATGATTGTGTCGATCATAATAACTATGGAAATCCATAGAACCAATTCTTAAGATATCATCCTACGGTCGAATGGTTCTCTCAAACAAGATATATCTTTTAGGATGATAAACTATAATGAAACTCAACATTATATCCATAGACCACTGAAAAATTTTCCATAACAATGACGCAATCCTCAAATCCCAATTATATGTTATAAAAAGTGGTACTCCACATATCCTTAAATCTTTATAATATATATTAAGAAATTTTATTCAATAGATAAATGATTTAGAATATAAATGTAGTGAGATGACTTCGTATGGTGATATTCAACACGCTAAATATTATTTTACCATTTTAGTGTTTTGTGGAGTCCGTTGA
This sequence comes from Viscum album, assembly GCA_963277665.1. Lineage (NCBI taxonomy): Eukaryota > Viridiplantae > Streptophyta > Magnoliopsida > Santalales > Viscaceae > Viscum > Viscum album. The sequence goes on from OY728159.1 coordinate 153,748,080, forward strand.
CAAAACGCAATGAGTTATTTTCTCATTTACATTCGGTTACTTGTAATGGATGAATCATCCACTGATATTTTAGTCACATAACCATAATTTTCAGTCATTCCAGTCACTAAGATACATAATCTATGTTATATATCATTATATTGGTAAAATTAAAATATTGATTTTGATATCTATACAGATTCATACTTCCAGGATGAATAGGGAATCAAAAACAATGCACCTCTTCAAATGGTCAATTCTCCTTGTCTAGTATTTATAGGACACATATCTGTTAATAATCCATATCATTATAGCATAGTCATTAATAACATCAAGGATAATCCCCAAAATATTCTTAAATAACATAACATTCTTTTAAATAAAATTAATATTATCATGTATAAACATTTGAATATCTACCTAATAAATATTAGAGCCTTTGATTTAACTCATTATTTCAATATTCATCTTTTAAAAATCCATAAATAATCAATATCATTCAAATAAAATTAAGGGAAAGTATTAATGGTCTTTTTTATTCCAAGAATTAGCAACGTTGCTGACCTATTAAGAGAGGTAATGTATTAATAATTTTATAATCAATGATTAACACCAAAAATATTCTCTTCAAAACATTTAATGAATTATTTTTAAATATATAACTCATGGTTTTATTATTAGTATAAATTTTACACCTCTCACCATACATATAATCCCTACATATTTTCAGTGAAAAAATTACAATTTCAAACTCAAAATCCCGTGTTAAAAATTATTTAGCAATAAAATTCTGTTAGAAATTTGAATAAGGAATGACCATATCATTCTTCAAGATGATGCATCCTCGTCAATTCTATAATGTATAACTATATATCAAAACCACCAATGTAATGTATGATATTGTATGAATACGTTTCCCAACCATCCATCAATTCAGTTCATTAAAACTCTATTCACATTCATTATTCTATAAGAACATATCCCCTCCCAATTCGACATGATGACTGTATAATATAATCATAAGAAAAATCCCACAACACATTGGCAGTATCCATAGAAGATGTAAAAAATATGGGTGTTAGTTACTGTGGTTGGTCTATGCTATTTCTTAGTAACTTCTACCTTTTAACGATCGACATATATACCATCACATATAATTATATGACATAATAATGAAACTCATTGAAGAAAAAAATTCCCACATAATAAATTTATCATATAGATATTCCTTCCTTGGGTATATTATTACAATTCTCATATGTTCTTAATAATCTTCCATAATCTTTGATCAAAGAAGAATATCATATATAATGACTACCATATACTAATATAAGTAATAAATAAATAAATAATTCACTAAATCAATAAATATAGCATGATAATTTGATACTAAAATTTAAATAACTGTGGAATTATAATTTACACACCTCTGATAGAAGGCCATATTAAGATTATTTGCTATCTTAATACTTAGTTGATTAAATACAGATGGAAGAGATATCATTAAAAAATACAGGGCACCCTAGAATTGATAAAATTGATTTCCAATATAGTGTAGAGGTTACTTTGTAATACTATTAATTTTGTTATATTCTCGATAATAAATGAAAATATGCATTGACTGATCTTTATTCATAACAAAAATAACATGTGCACCCCATGGAGAAATATATGCTCAAATGAATCGCATTTGTATAATATTCTATAATTTATTCTTAAAAAACTAAAAATCAACCAGGGCCTTTCTATATGATTTCATTTATGTATGTGTAGTACTTTGTACAAGTAATATAGAAAAATTTACAACAAAATTCAAGGGAATGGTAGAAAATTCATCAAGAAAGACATTAATAAATTCTTGAGTGTAGTGCTGATTTTAAATCCTGATTTCTTTCTTATACTTTTGATATAAATATATATATTTTAATTGTAGAAAAAACCATATAATGGAAGTGATTTCTATTGGGTGATCAGGTTACCTTTATAACTTTTTAATGATTGAAGGTAGATTAAGAATAAATAAATGTAACATCACTTTGTTTAAATATGATAGGATTTCAATACTTGGAGATCCAATTCATACAAAAAATTACATTAAATAAAACTAGATGGTGAATGAATAGATAATTAGAATGAACCATCTCACAATATTTTATTGTATAAGAGTTATATACATGATATATGACCATTATTTAATTAGGATTTGTTAATGGAAACATAATATCTAATCATTATGGTGGTGATATGATACACTGATAGAATTATTCTGATATAAAGGATTTGTTATATATATAATAAAATAAAACAATTTCAATTCTAGATTAAATGATATGTTAACTTTTCACCACATTTCTTAGAATAACCATAGGATTAATCATAATTTCATAATATCATCCTTCTCTCCATTGTTACTTTTTTATTAATTCCCCTTGATTTTGGGGGAATTCTAAGAATATGGCCACAAATCATTACCATTAAAGAAAAATTATTTTATATATTCTCTATTACCCTTTCATTAATGTTAATGATTCCATGTTACTCAAAAAATGAATAAAACTTCTTTTAAATTTAGTCATTTTACATGCTATTTCATTCCGTAAGTATAAAACGATAAAAATTTATTCTTTCTCATATCTGTTTTTCAATTTTTACTATGTCTCCTTTATATTCTCTTACATTAAATCAGTTATATTTGACATATAGAATTATTTCTCAATTTTTGTAGAACATTATTCTATATAATAGTATGATGATAATATTTGGGGAACTAGTTCCCATTGAAGGATTAGCTTTAACAAATAAATGAAATGGTAAATATAACACATTTCGTTACTTACAGTTTGTAAAAAAATTCATGATATGAGTAGAAAGTAATTTTCTTATTTAAAAACATTTAATAATTCCTTTGGTGTCCTAATAATGAATTATATCTCCTAATATTCATTTTTTTATGAGGAAGAAAAAAAAATTCTATAAAAATGTTTAATAAAATAATTCCATTACATTATTGATATTTATTCCATATATTTACAGTTATGAATCAATGACCATATTTAATATAAATCCATATATAGATGATAAAATTAAATGGAAACCATGTCCCTATAGTTTCTTCCTAAATAGAGAAATGTATTGTCAATGGAATTTATCTGTTTCTAACATATAAATGGATTTATAGTTCCCAGGAATGATGGAGCATGTTATGGCATGATGTGGTCTAGAATTGTGAATATATATTTAAGATATATACAATGATACACTCTCACTAGGTTATATTTCATTTCCAAATTCATCTACCTCTAAATAGTTATAATTTATTTAGTTGTATATATATCTCCATATTCATCTACATTTTCTTTCCTAAGAGAGAAATACCGACATGGATTACATGTAGTAACATTATTTCCATTCCTTCTACTAGGAACCATATCAAAACAAATATATGCTCCAGATTAGATCATAACCTTATGAATTATATTACATCATTTAAATATCGTTGAAACAACAAATTAAAATTAAAAATTCATGTATATCTAATGTTAAAAAATATTATTAGTTTCACTCATCAGGTAACATTCCCTAATTTTTTTTTAAATCTTATTCCCATTGATTATATTAAACTTATTATTATACAAACTGAAATGGATCCATCCAAAGTAACTCATGGATATTGATTAAATTGTAACATTAGTATGAGATATTGTGGGTCGAATTCCAATCTATCTAGAAGTTTCGTTTTCATTGAAAAATTTATACATAGATGAATATGAAATTAAATTTTAAAACATAAAATATATCTTATTATTATTGAGAACATCATTTTACCTTAATAATACCCATGCACACAAATAATAAAAAAATTCCTAGAATCAAAGAAAATGGAATCATTAGGAATGGTTGATATGAGATGCCCAGCAGGGATATTCATAAAGTGGAAGGAAACAAAATTTAAATAAAAATAGAATTATATGGCTGATATAATCAATATTCAATCATTCCATACATAAAATACCCTATATAATGTAATATATCCAGAGATAACATAACTATATAAATAATAACATAGATAATAAAAACATGTTTCATATTAATTGAATCTATAATAAATAATGTCATGAACGTACCATCAAGTTCTCATGCCCATATATCTTACATAAATGGGTGAGGCCTCGAGTATATACCTAAAAAATTTTATTGTGAGGCCTACTTATGAATCAAGGGTCTAAATTGGTCCCCTAAAATGACATAATAAGTATAACAAATTCATCTTAGAAAAGTGGTGAATCATAACAAAAATAATCAATAATAGTGAAAGTTTTAATAAAAAATGTTAATAATTAACCGAATAAATGAAAAAAACATATAGATTAATATGGAGAATAGATTACAAATTTCGCATACCTAATAAATCATAATATTCCCCAAATAATGTTGAAATATATGAATATTCATATTAAATAACACGAGATGATATATTCAGTATGACATCTCTTTCGATTTGAAATAAAAAATTCAATAATATTATGAATTTTTTTCACTGATAGAACATTATAAACATGTAAATAATGATTTAAATTATTATATATTCATGATGGTGTGATATTATTTTCATGCTATATAATTTAAAAAACATTCATTTCATAATTTAGTAGGAAAATTAAAAGTGTACCTAAGTTAAAAAATAAAAATTATGATTTCATTTAAAAAAGTAGAAAATAAAATCATTTATATAAATGTATTTAATAAATCATTATACAATTTTCATGACATAATTTAATGTTTTTAATAAATTAAGTATAAGGGAGATTTGGATTCAAAATTGAGTTGAAAAATAACTGATGTTGTATTCTTAATTGAGTGGAACAACTAAATATAAATAAATAACTGATGTTGGATATGACATATAGGGTATGATATAGGATGAAAAAATAATTCCCCCAAAATAGACTTCTTCATAGAAAATCTAGAATAATGATGACATCATGAAATAAAGCCCCACCTCAAGTTCAAATTCCATCATATATTACAAAAAATAATATTTAGTAAATATAAAAGTATTGTAAAAAACTTTTTGAATATATTTATCATATGATATATGATTTACTTATACACTTTTATCACCTATTTATTAATAATATATTTTTAGATTCCCTGTTTTAGATATTATTATTATTTTCATTTTTAATTTTTTCTCCTTAAACATTAATCACGTCTTAATCATCCATAGATTTATAATCATGATATAGATATCATATATATTAATTATAAACACATTTAGTTTCTCCCATGAATTTTTTATATGAAAAAATGAATTTAAACATTCATAGAGATGGGATGTCATACCTACACATGAACACTATTTTAATTTTTCATTATTTTGAATAAAATAATGGTATTTAATAATAAAACATTCCAAAATAGTTATTATAACTTATAAATTATATATATTCATTAAATATATACTTATTACATTGCACATAAATTTGAAATGAAAATCAAGTCCTATTACATTGTGGTGATGGGAGTCCGCATGTAATAACAAGAGATGCATTTATTTTCCATCATATTGGATAGAATGGATGTATATTTTATATTAGAACTATAATGTATTTATTATTTAATAACTATCATATATAGTCATTAAACCAATCATAACAATAACTTGTGGAGTTTTATGATTGAAAATGAATTGTATCACAATATAGAGAGGGTAAGATGTATGCTCAAATAAATGATACATTAACATCATAGTTGATATAAAAAAGGGTCAATCATGGTGATTTCATGACACTAAAAAGAATTTTTTTATATTTTTTTATTTAATTTGTTATATTATGATAAATAATATATTTATATAGGAGGTAAAGAAGATTTTAAAAATATATTGAACAGTTAATATGATAACCACTTATTTTGAAGGAATCCTTTATATAACCTCATATGGTTTATTAGGTTAGTCTATTTGGAATACTGCAAGCACTATAATGTGGATATGGAAATTTTTATGGTATTTTAGTAGGGAATGGTCAAGTTATATGTCCTAATATTTAATAAGAATAGGAATGTGGGGAGTCATTATTTAAATGAGAGAGAGGAAACACCTTTAATTTCTTAGAATAATGAAATATAATAATATTATTATGAATAAAAAAGATACCTAATGGGAATGAATATTATGAAAATGTATATTGGGTTTAAATAAAAAAATTCCATGAAATTTAGATATTATTTGGAGATATTTTAAACTAGTCCATTTTTAATAATCCCACTGTTAATAAATTTTGACCTTAACTATAGTAACAACTATTATAATCATAAATTCTAATGAATCCTAACATAAATTGACATGTGGATCATAAATTGACTACGAGGTATGTGTTCAAAAAATTTAAATCCACAATTAAAAATATAAGATTCTAATTAATTTTAAATCATTTAATAATGTATTATATATTCTAAAATATCATCACTAAAAATTTTGGAAAAATTCATTTAATATGAAATTATGGAAACCAATAGAAAAAAATGAAACTATAATAATTTTATACATGTACAATATTTTTATAAAATTTAATTATTATTATTCCGGCTCTGGCCGTGGAAACAGGTGGAACTATGATTTGGGCTAGGGTTCGGGCTCGGCTTCCGGCTGGGGTTATGACTTTGGCTCCGGCCACTCTCCAAGTGGATCCGCAAGGGGTTATCGTTTCGTGGGTGGCACTAGGTCCGGATCCTGGGGGACTTGGGTGGCGGTACACATCTGTGAGCTTCATCGAGGATCCTTGCACTGGTGGTGGTAGATACCATCCCTATGTTGTTTTTATTAATTATGGTTAAGTAAAACAAACTTGGATTACATTTATAACCATTTAATAATTGTAATTTGATCTGTAAGTTTATTTGAAGAAAAATAAACATGGTCTTCTGTGTAATTAAAGATGTCGATTATATTAAAATAATTTAAATATATATATATATATATATATCATTAATTCACATAATATGACATTACACATCACCCCTTACTAATAATTTCATCCTATATGTTCTATTTAATAGATACAAACAAATTAGGATATCATTTTTCTGTAATATCATTGACTTACCTAGTAGCTTCTTCAATTGTCTGATTCGTCTATATAACATTAACAAGGTGACTAGTACTATTCCATGGAAATTTATCTCTATGATAAAATATTTCAAATGGATTTTATATTCAGTAATTATAATTATGTATTGGAATATCCTTTGATATTAGTCCATATTATGGATTAGGAATGCACATCATTCAGATAGATACATAGAACATGTCAGGAACATGAGAAAGGTTCGATAGAAGTTCCAAACGATAATCAATTTTCAATATATGACAATGAATATAAAAAAGAGATACATTAATAATTCATTATCCTACCAATATTTATGAATAATATATTATTCTTTTATTGGGAAATTCATAGAAAAACCTTCTTCACTTACATTGAGTTACATATCAAATTGATGATTTGTAGGAAATATTTTATGTCATCATTGAGATTACACAATGTGATGTCAAATGAATATAAATTTCTAGATTATTTCCTCATATTTATTATTTTATAAATGATTTCATTCCCTAGAAAAATCACTGCATTTAATATTTAATCACTAGATTCCACATAATACATTATAATTACCTATCAGAATGATTGAGTAGAAGCTATGGTTTGTAGAAAACATGACTACAGGAATTCATTGATCCCAACCAATTTTGAAATCTATAGAAAAATATATCCACATATTATCTAGTGTAAAAATTATTCCCTAATAATAACCATATATCTAGAAATGATATTTTGTAATAAACCTAAAATCTATATCAATTTCATAGTAATGAAATTTCTATAACATCAAAGTGAACCCACTATCGAGAGTAGATAAAATAGAGAGCGTTACACCAATAACCATTACCAACAACTTATGTATGTTTTATAAATGAGTTTAAGAGTTAAATATTTCCTTAAATCAATAAATTTTGATAAGTGTATTGATTTCAACCAAAATAACATTGTGGACTTTTGATGTATTTGGGAGTCAAATGAAAAAAATACATGGTGTTTTTTTATAATTTATAGTATTATAAGGGTAATAGTTGTAAAATACCTTAGAGAATAGTATCTCAACCATAGATTTAAGAAATATGAGAGCTGATGATATATAATCTATATTATATCACATCATATTGTTCCAATTTAAATTCTATTTTTGATCATTACATATCTATATAGTTTAAGGAGAAATATAGAATGATGAACTACGTGCCACATTAAACAAATCCTTCATCTAGTATGGTATTGAGGAGACACAAACTTCCTTCCTAAACATATTATTTGAATTTGTTCAATGATGAACACACTAACATTCCTTCTATTCTTCTATAAACATAATTTTTTCTGTACTATCTTAATGTTCTTGTGTATGGATTTTGGATCATTTTTCAAATAAGGATATCATCTTTTCTCGTTCTTAATTATGTCAAGATCCATATTATAAATAGTCTAAAATATTTATCACTTTAAATTAGCATAATTGAAAATATTACATTTTCTTTTGACTCATTTCATTAACCACATTATTTTTTATCTTAGGGTGTTAATGTCTTCAGAAACCATAATCTTTTACTATCTACAACCATATTATATATCACTTATTAAACAATTTATGTCAAAAAATAAAATTCATGATTACAAGATCTAAATATCTGTATTATGATTCACAATAATTATAATAACATTATATTTTCAATCAATTGTTTTTATATTTTAACTCCAAATTATGATTGAGGTTGTTTAATCATAGACCATAAATTGTAATCTCGCATAAGCTATCAATATATCATTTTTCAAGTGGATTCATCATATTTACTTCCATTATGAATAAATATATATTAGAATCCATTTTCCACTAAAGGGTACATTAAGCATAGGCGTGCTAACCAAAATTCTCTTCAACTCGTGTAAAGTCTCGTGACATTCATCATTCAATAACGACACAACCCCCATTCAATTCATTTTGGGGAGTAGATTATAAAGTCACGAGAAATATATCTCCAATCATTAACATTGTCCATCAAACCCAAAAAACATAGTGGATGTTGGTTATTATGGTTGGCCAATTCTATATATCAATATCTTATGTCTATAAAGAATCTATTGATATACCCACAAATAATATAATATGTACCATGTATGAAACTTTTTGATTTAGAAATTTGCACTTGGTAAATTTATTAATCATTATTTCCTTCCACAGGGACTTCAACAATATTTTTAATATTTTCTGTTATATTCCTCACTCCTTGAATATATAAAAAATTAATCTATAAATACTACCAAAAAATAACCAGTGTAATATATAATGAATATATTAATTAAATCCATGAATATAAAATTCCCATTGGTAACACCAAATGTCATTACTATGAGTTTATTTTGTCCATAACACATATAGAAGGATACAATGGTTATATCCTCCATCGAGATCATTTGTTGATGATATATATAGATGATATATCTTTAAAAATAAATAAACCGCATCATATTTTTTTAAAATTATTATTATCAACTGTTACTTGATTACTATTTTTAATTGATATTTTTTTAGATCATGATAATCATTGATAAAATTTATTTATCTCTTTATTATTAATAAAAAAGAATATTTTCACTCATTTTGGATTTACTTGGTATAATTAATCCCTTTTATATATTATCTGAGAGTTAGTTTATCAATTAATATTATTAAATTTGGGACATTCAATATATATTCATTGAGTAATGGATAAAAACCCATTTGAGTTATATTTTACGCTCAACATCATGATTTTTGGGGATTATTAGTCATGTCTTCAAGAAAAATATAATAATATTATTAGAGAATTGGAATATTATTGAAGTTGAGTTTCTCCCCAACCAATATGATTAAATATTCAACATGATTTGGAAGAAAATCCCAAACGATGGAAGAAACATCAATTGGTTGAACATATCCCTCAATGTACTGATAGATTCTTAATGGTTGATTAGGAATGTCAAATATAAAATATATAATAGGAAAATTGATATGGGATCTATATTGGGAGTTCAAATACATAAAAAAATTATAGAAAATTAAACATGAAGAAGAAGAATAATATTGAATGGAATAACCATCCCATAATCTTTTATTATTGAGAACTTATTGACTTTAAATGTGCTTATTATTCCAATCAAATATTTTAACAAAAACACAATATATGATTGTTAAAGTGGTGATATTATTCCATCTTAAAATTCATCAGATATAAATGGGTTGGTAGATATAGAATCAATTTTTTTTACAATTCTAGATTGTATGATATGTTTTCATTTTACAATGCCTTTATGAATATCAACAACATCTCTAGTGTTTTCATAAGCATGATCCTCTCCTCTTGGGTTATTTTGTGGTGTGTTAAATTGATGTTAGTATAATTGGATATAATAGTTCCCCAACTATATTTAATTGATGAAATTTACATTAATATAATATCACTTACCATTAACTTCATGGGAATTATGGACTTTTCTCATAACATGAAGAAATATCATATTCTATTTAGGCACGTACCAAGGTAAATTTTTCTATAAGAATATAATGTTGGAATACTATTCTTTCTCTTCATACGTTTATATTTCTTCTGATATATGTTTCTTATATTTTTCCATTCAATCCATAATTCTTTAAGAAATAATTATTCATGTTAATACCACATGATAATATATCCTAATATGATGATAATAAATGTATAATTATTTATCTTTTAAGGATTGGAATTTACCATTAAATGAAATAGTCAATATTACCATTTGGAATATATAAGTTTTTTGAAACATGCCTTGATAAACATTAAATTTTAGATCCATACATAGTAACATTTAGTTCTTCAATTTGTCTCAAACTGAATAATATTATCTATATATCAACTTTTTAATAGAAATGTAAATTTCTTATAATATAATATCTTTAAAATACATCTATTACATCCTCATTATTTCATTATCTTCTTTAGTGTTTTGAGTCAAATAAAACAATTGATTCACATAGCATGAGAGATGATAATAATATATTTCAACTATCTCAATTTTAACACATACCAATATAAGAGATACTATTTTAGGGGACATATGCATTTCTAAAAAAAATATAGATTCATAGATCCATTGTATAGGGGAGGATACTGACTCATGATGTGTTATAATAGTTTTTCACCACATTTAATATATATAGGATTATATATAAGTGTTTTGTAATTAGTTATAACTTAATTCAGAGAATAAAAAATACACATAATATGATCTTCTTTCGTTGTATCTACAACTCCATATACATTTACATTCATAGGTAGAAGATTATTATTTATATCACATGAATTGATATATATTACATTCCATCTAATTAGAGAAATTTTTAAACAAAGGAATATTTTAAATTATATTATATGGTAGCGAAACAAAATTTTTAATTTCCAAATAAGTCAAACACTTAACAAAAATTAAATACTCACGTATTAATAATCTTAAAAACATATTCCCAAAGACCTTCATAGGGTTACAAAACCTAATTCGGGTTGACTTAAATCTTGTTAATATTGTTTATAAAAGTATTCCTATAATGATTACTGTAAATACCTTTACCATTATAGCCATGGTTTTGTGGTTATATTATTAAACATTTACATGACTAAATAATTCTCATCCAAAATTATTTATTAGTTTTTTATTATTAAAAACCACATTAATAATTGAATTTCATATTATATTTGACAACATAAAATAAAACATAGTATTTTCATTAATAAAAAAATTATTACCTTTTCACATATATCGATATCAATCATAAAACACTTCATGGTATAATGGTGAAATGAATCATAAGAAATGGGAGAGTATAGATTACAATTAATGTTATGAGTATAAAAAATATAAAAAAATGTAAATAAATCAAGAATAATTTCATAAATATAAACAAATTATAAAATATTTCAATTTACCAATATCAAAAAATTTGTGACTAAATCCATTGATTAAAAATTATATAAATATTCGCAGTGAAAATAATAAATATTTTTCTAATTATTGAATGCATAATTTTAGAATTAAATGACATGGAATCAATGTGTTAGGCCTAGAAATGTTAAATTAATAGGTCATCCCTCATCCAAATATCGAAAATAGTATGTCTCATGAGTCACACTAGTTCATAGAGGGGAAATAGTGGACCCTCCCACCATTGACTATATCAAATGCATTCATCATATTAAAGTGGTGAAACATAATCCATCTAAACATTTATATAGAAAAACTAGAATAAAAACTTTTATTAGTTTTTATCAATAAAAAAACATAAACCATGTATAATAAAAAGCTAAATAGTAAGAAAATTTTCATTACAATTATGGCATATTATTGACAAATGATTTTTGAAATTGATGAATGTACTTTACAATGATCATTGGATTATTTAATGATATATATATCCTTTTCATTTTGAAATAATGTTTTTCAAATTATTAAGAAATATTTTTCATTGAAATAACCTTGTAAACATATTATTTAATCCAAAAAACAATAAGTGGTCATTATAGTGTGAAATTCAATTCATTCTATATAAGATAAAAAATTCTTTTTCAACTTCCATTAGAAATTTTAAAAAGAACCTCATTCATAGAAGGGTTGTAAGATTTAACTATATTTTTAAATTCAAACTTGTGTAAAAATGTATATAATAATTTATGTAAAATATAAATAATATTATTTAAATATTTTTAAATAAATATGGATATGAAAGATAAATATCCATAAATTCATAGGAAACAAAGAATTTTTCCCTAAAAAACATGATTTTATTAACATTAATACTAATAGAGTGGAAAATTAAATAAATATATATATATATATATAAATATTCATAGTAAAAGATAACATATTGACATTAATAGGGAATAAAAGAATAATTCCTCAAGTTATGACTGGATCCTAAATAGTCATGATTAATTATGAGACAATTAAATAAACCCTTACCTTAGGGTTGACTTACTTCATATGTATCCAAAAACATTGTTTAATAAATATTTATTTATTATAGATTTATTTATAGAACCATAATGATATATATCATTCCATATAATAATTATTTATAATCTTCTACCTCTTTTCAATTGAGGAATATTTGATTAAATAATTTTTTTTATAATAATTGCTTCATTTTTTTAATATTATTTTTTTTGTAGTTACATTACTTGAACATTATTGATATTTCATCATCTAAAAATTATTATTAATTAAATAAATATAATATATATTTACATAACACATATTTATTTTCCTCCATAAATTTTATAGATATAAAAATTAATTAGACCATTGATGGAGATGGTATTACATACGTAGGCATGAACGTTGTTTTAATGTTTTTAAGGAACAAAGGAATGATTCATAATTATTCACCTATATAGAATAGTTATTATTACTTATTAATAAAATATATTCATTAAATATGTAATTATTATTGCCTATATAAAATATAAATGAAAAATGGATCACATTTCTTTGTGGGGGTGGTTGTCCCCACGTACAAACGAGTAACACTATAATATTATAATAGGATAGAATATAAGAATGTAGATGTAGAATTATAAGTACATAGGTAATACTTTTTTCATGAATTTCATATATAAACATTAATCCCATCATAATAACCACCCATGAAAAAGGGATGTGGAAATGGCGTCCATCTCTATAAAGAGTCGGTAAGAGGTACGTATGAACGAAAAGTATGTAAAGTTCCTATTTTGGGGAAATAAAATAGATACTTGATATTAAATAGCCTAAAAAATATAACCAAACATTAAAGATAAATTATTATTTATTTTATTGAAAAAAAAATTATTTATATAGGGCCATGAATATGTAAATTAAAAGTCATCGGTTAAGGTGGTTACCTCTTTTTTGAAAGAACTATTTTAGATCTCCTCTACATGGTTCTATAGTGGCTCTTTTGTGAATAATAGAATGTCTATAACATATATAATGATTATTAGATGTTATTTTATAATATTGATTGTCAATATTGATTTCTCATGGTGCTTTAATGAACACAATGCATAGTATTCCTTTTAAAATAGATGGATAGGGAAAACCAAGTATTATAAAGAAAGTAAAAATAGTATAAAGAAATTTTCCTGTTAAATGATCCAAAATGATAAAGAATTAGAAGAAAAATATTTTAGGTTTGTAGTAACATAAAACATTAAAATTTTGATATTTTTTGGTATCAAACTAAACTATATATTTTTTATTAAAATATTTGTCAATTATTTTTGACTTTAACTACAATAAAAGGTTATTTAATCATAATGGGATAGGAATGTAAACATAATTGGAAAAAATATTACATATTTGAATTTGAATATTGATATCTACCGCATTCCATTATCATGGACAAAGATAATAGTTTTATGAAATTTAAATCATTTAATAAATTATTATTTTTTATAACATATCATTAATATCATTTTGGATATATTTATTTAATTTTAATTTAATGACACCATAAAATAGTAGAAATTTGTGTCTAATAATTTTATAATAATAAACTAATATCTTTACATAATAATTTTTTCAAATTACTGACCACTAATTTTAACAACTAGGTTAGAACAATCACATAATATATTTGTAATTTAACATTATTCCATTAAATGTGATATTGAGTGTATCAAAAGATAACATTAAAATTAATTTTAATTAAAAATAATTTTAAAATAAATAATCAAGGTGTTAATTTTATTTGTGAAATCTTCCAACTCATGATTTGGAGTAAGAATCACTAATATTCACATTAAATATTTTGAGTATTTATCTTGATAGATAAAATATTGACAGATACACTGATAATAAATGTATAAATTATATATTCATACAATTTAATAAAAATATACAAGAAAACTTATTATAGACGAATAATTATAATGACCACTCAATCCATTTCTATAACAAAAATGAAAAAAATATTATTTGATGCTCGATGTACAATTTTACCTACAACCTTATCTTTGTTAATGATTGAAGGGGATATATCTTTCAAGACATGTAATGAGTGTACATTGGTATAATAATGGAAAGTATTACATCCTACCATGATGAAGTTATTTCTTGAATATATTCATAGATAATATTAACAAATATGAAAGGAATACTATGGGTATATAAAAACGATAAATAAATATTTATGGTGAAAATCCTATACATGATAATTGATAAAGAAATATATATAATACAAAAGAAATAATTAAGTTTATCATCATAGATTCACATAATGATGGTTATTTAATATTCCATTTATAGAACATTATCATAAATAAAAAATAAAATCATAACGATTCCTATAGTTCATTTAGAGAACCTCTTCGGGGAAAATAAACAATTTATATTATTAAATATACATCAATGTTCTTGGTGTGAAAGATTATTTTGGAATAATGATAGAAATAAAAGGTGAAGATAAAACCATTACCTAGATTTTATCATCCCAAAATAATTAGAGGTAAATTACTAACAAATATAACTCATATAAATAAGGTGCACCTTTCTTTCCGGAGCCAACCTAATCAGAAATCCTCATTTAACTTTGCTTGTCCTAGAGTAATGATCATGATGGGAATCCTTATGGGATGTTACGTAGGGTTTATATTATTTAGGAAAACACAGTAGAAATATTTTTTGTTGGACAATGTGGATTACTATTAGTCAGATGACCCATTCAGGCCCATGGGTGGGCCCTAGTGTGGGGGCCACATGTCTGAAGGGCACTATGTGGTATCCTGTGGGAAAGGACATGAAAATCATGTATTTATGGTGTTTTTGTGATATATGTGGGGACCAATTGTAACATTTGGTATTAGAGGTAGTACCCATCCTTATGTTCGTGTAGTAGGTAGGTTGAGATATATTGCCTACAATAAAGATGTTGTGGTCGAATGGGGGAGGGGGTGAACATATCACCTCAAAATGATAAGGGGTTGAATTACTAACTGATATGAGTCATTTCCACAAGGTGAACCTTTCTTTTAAAGAGCCTACATAGTTAAACCTCCACATTTAAGCATACTTGGACTCGAGTAATGATCAGGATGGGTGAAAATATAGGATGTTTCATAGGGTTTGTACGAGGAGGAAAAATTTCACCAGAAAAAAAAATGTGTCACCCAGTGGGTATATTCATTAATTAGATGATCCATTCGGGAATGTGGGTGGGACCTTGGTTGGGGACATTGTGTATGTAGGGAAACTATTGTTACCTTGTGGTCCAGGACTTGAGGACCATGTTTGGGTGGGGTTTCCATGCTATTAGTGGAGCATAGTCGTTAAACAGGGCATGAAGGAAATATGAGTATATCCCCCATATAATTTATCATAGACCATCCCAGGAAATATAAATGAAACAATGTGATAAGTTATTTAGTTTATTTTTGTATGAGTACATTTCACTTTATCGTCATTAGGAAAAAATATTAGTCAAGAAAAATTATGAGACATATATTATTGATTTGGATAGGATCCATTGAAAAATACTATTGATTGTATTTCATAATGATCTAAATCTCACATAAAAATTAAAATATCCTCTAAATGGAATTAAAAACTAAATTTAAATTTAGATAAACATATTTTATTCAAATAGATAGTCAATAAAAAATGACATTCTAAACTCCAAAATTAATTATCAGATATCATTCCATGGATATAATATTAGGAAATGATATAAATTCTATTATTTTCATGTTCACTTGAAATAAATTATTCAACTAAAATACATTGATATCACATTATAATGAAAAAATTTGGAAAAAATATTGAACTCCATCATGCATTGATAAAGATATGAAATAAATCTATTTTAACTAGAACTATTGGAAGGATTCATAAATATTGTTTAATAAAATCAATAACATATCTGAGTAGTATATAGTGGATAAAATATTTCTATTTCCGATCATATTTTCTTCAGATAGATGGTCAATAAACAGTGACATTCCAAAAACAAACATTTATAATCCAAGCCCCATCCAAGGATATAAAAGGTGGATATGATGAAAATATTATTATAGTGAATTCTACATTAAATAGACGCTTCAACTACAATAAATTAATATCTCATTATAAAGATCATTATTGGAAGATATTATGAAAAACATAATGGGGATATAAAAATTGAGAAATGATGCTATTTGAACCATAACTATTGGAAGAGTGGAAAAGAGTGTCTAAAAAATCAAGAACATATAAGAGTAGCATATAGTGGATAAAATATCTATTTTTTAAAATATTTAAAATAAAAAGATTATTTTGATAGTTAAAAATTATTTCATCAAATATCTATAAGGAAAATTTTTCTGAGGGCTATAAAAAATGGAATGATAAGTTTATCAACAATAATATTATTATATATTCTTAATTTAGATATCATTGTGATTTATTGTCATTTTCTTATGATGGACCATTCTTATGTATATTATATGTGTCATATAAATCACTTGGTGATGTAAAAACTAGATTAATAAAACTCATTGAATCTATATGTGTTATTTTTGAAAAAATATATCCATTATAAGGAGAAAAAGATTAAGATATTGGATTATAAGGAAAAATATTATGAAACGTGACATCACATGTCCTCAATATACTAATAAGGTACCATAAAAATGAAAATTAGTTATGAGATATTATGTACTTAATAAGATAAACGTACTGTCACATGTTTTCATCTTAGGATACAAATTTTAATTTTGAAAATTAAATTTATAAATGGGTAAATAAATTAATGACTTAAAATTTTATATATGGAATTATCTATAATAATATAAAAACATTTTATATCATGATATACTATGAATAAATCAGAGGTTCCCAAAAGAAATAGAGAAATATTTTATTTCTTCAATATGAAAAATGTCACATAAATTATAAATAGTGTATATAAAATGATAAACTTCTGTATGGGAAAATAAAAAAATAAAACAACGTGAAATTAATATTGAAATCCATGAGGTTGTGGTTTGAAAAAAGGACGAAACCTAAAAATAATACCATGACATAAAAAAACAATTTATATAAGATGATAAATCAGTAAATAAAGTATTAATATGAGTTTGATAAAATAATGTTGATGAATAATAATGGAAATTATTACTAATTACTCTAAGGATAATTGTTTAATGATTTATTTGAATAGTAACTAAATATTGTGAATTGTAACAGACCACTGATATAATAATGTGACTGTTGGAAATATGATAATTCATGATTTATAATATATATCATGATAATATTGGGTAAAATAATTTTTTATAATAAGAATATATTTTCGAATTATGTCAATTAATGTACATATTGGAATAAAAATGATTAAAACATGTCTTATCTTCTTTAATAAAATATTTATTTTTATATTAAAATTTAAATATTAGAGTTAAAATACATAAAACTAGTCTTGAAAATGGAGTGTAATTTATGGAATTATGACATAAAAATTAGTTATGTTGGATGTGTTAGAAATTTTCAAATGTACTGAACTGTATATATTCCAAGAGTGAAATAAATTAATGTATGGAAATTTCAAAAAAGAACAATACATGAAGAAAAGTATTATCCCAGATATACCGACGATGTAATAAAATTTTATTTCATCCTCTGAAAAATAAATGTAACTACTTATTCTAAATAGTGAATAATATTCAAATTTTTAGGGAAATAATAATTTATTAAATATTTCATCCAAAAACCCTTCCATATTAAACTATAAGTACACCCAAACATCACATTCAATGATATATCTAAAACACATTCAATTTTTTAATTTATCCTAAATTTTCTCATAAAATAGCTCATCAAATTTTTAGGGGGCTTGAATCCTCCCAAAGGATCATCATATAATGACATAAATCATTTCTTAAAAACATTACCCAAAGAAAATACAGAAACATCATATCTACATGTTTTATTTTCATAATTATCGAACCCCCAATTTTTATATATGTTTTCATACAAAATTAGTTGAAATATTTTAAAACTATTAAATTTGGAAAAAAATAATTTTTATATTTATTATATATTAATCATTTTTAGGAATTACCCAATCCTATTAAATTATGATAATAACAGATAAAGAAATAGTGTGGTTTTAATTGACTTATATTGTAAATGATTTCTTAATGGTAATTAATGAATAATTATTATATTAACTATATAAATACATCATTAATATTTTTGTCTAATTATAATTCAAAATGATAACAAACATTTTAAAAATTATAAAATATGATAATTTTTACAATTTAGGATGCCTATATGGTGGAAAATTATTTAATTAGTGACCATTTTGTTATATGATTAAAAACATAAAAAGTTATTACTATTTTGATGATAATTACTTTATAACTTTAAATGTACATACTTTTTGGATCTATTAGATTACGCTATTTCCCAATATAATTCTATTGAATCAGTTTTGGAGATGTGAATCGAAGAACCTAAAATGGAAAAATAGAAAATATTATTGTAATAAATTGTGACATATTATAAGAAATTGATTATAAAATTTCAAATAGATTATAATATTATTTTGTAAAAAAATTAACATATGTGAATATATTATTCATGAGTATATTAGATCATCTATGAGAGTAATGGTTGAAGGTAAGAGAACTCATTCGCTTCTCAATTAATTCAGTTTAAAAGCACTCTCACTAAATCTATTAAAATTTCTAAAATAATTATATTTCATAATTTGTTTTTATACATATATTATTGATGAATTAGATTTCATTTAACAATTATTTTCATAATATATTTATTTATTTCTGAATCACTTTGCAGTCATTTCAAGAACATATTCCTGATAAAAATAATATATTTATATTTTCTTCATTTTTATATATCGCTACTAAAAGAACTACTATTTTTCATTGATTTCTAAAAAACACTAAATTAGTCATAATTTATGTGTATTAATTTCTTCATCTTTGGTAAATGATATTCTTTTATATAATTTAATGATTCATTCACCAATTTCATAAATGATCGGTAAAAGAGTCTTTTCCAATAAAATTGGATTCATATTATCAATATATTTTTATTAGATTTTAGATATTATTTTATAATTAATTATATTATATTAGAAAATAAATACCTAATATTACATATTCCATTATTTTCATGGGATATTATATGGCCCCTAAAAGGATTAAGATTGATGGATTTATTATATCACCAATTTTATTCTCATTGGTCAGTATAAAACATTTGTTTATGTATTATATCTATTATATTTGGAACTAATAAACCTGAAATATTACTATTTTCTAATGGTAATGAAATTATATATAACCTAATATTTTTTGTTTTCGTTTTCATCTCATTATATTATAATGTATAGGCATGGAGAAAATAACATTTTCCACACTTATATATGTAGCAATGATGTGGTCATATTCCTGAAAAATAAAATGTAAGTACATGATACAATTATAATTATCTAATGTGTTATTTTCTCTTATATGTGATCCCTATCTAATTTGAATGATGAAATGCATTACGTATGTGAAACAATGTAATTATTCCCATTTATACCATGCCCCTTTATATTTTTTCTCTAATGTAATATTTCTAATTTATACCTTATGGTATATTATATGTGGATCCCTGATATGTATATGGAATCATATGATATTTAACTCTCATAATTACTTTTATTATCCCATTAGTCAGTTTTTATCAGTTAATATTTAATATGTTTCCCTAGGATATCCCATGATCTAATAAATGTAGTAGTCTACTAGAGTAATGTTATTATGACAAAAATGATTTTCTTTTATATTTTAATTTTTTTATATCATGTTTGTAATATCCATATGACATCATATATCTAGAAAGTTTTAGGTGTATATTTATATTTATGTTATGAAATGATCAAAAAATTTTGTTTAAGTGATACATAAGGTTATAATAAGGATATATTTTTGTTCTTCCAAACATCTTTGTAATGCTACACAAGGATTATAAGGTCAACGATGAGAATTTTTAATGAACTATAGATCAATGAATAGTTTAATATTAGAATATATTAATTTTAATGTTTAAATATATTTATTCTTTTTGAATAAAATGTGTTTGAGTGGTTTGATAAAAGAAAATTGATGAAATATAAGAATGAATGATTCAAAAGAAGAGTTTATATTCATATAAAACCTCAGTTGGATGTTATCAGAAGTCCAGTGGATGGTCCATAACTACTAACATAATAAAATATCGTAGAATTTTTTCATTGGTCGGGAAAAAATTCTATTGAGCATTAATTGGTTGGTATTTTCCACTAGAGTTTTAATGTAATCCAGAAACCTAAAATAATATGAGGGTGTTAAATATAATTTATATCATGTTTTTTATAATATTTTTTATATTTTTATATATTGTGTTGTGATCCCCATGAAAATAATTACTTTTATCATTTTCCACTATTCTTTATTTGATCATGAATTTATTATAGTTATTAGGCTTGAATATATTTTATCATTATAATCAAGTCCCGACAGTCAAGATGAAAAAAATATACTCGTTCTTATTATTTTCAGTCACCATTTTGATATAGATTATCCTAACTAGAAATTTATACCTTCTTAGAACTATTTATTTTATTCAATTAATTTGAAAGAAATTTGTAATTTTCCCTAATAGAAAATATTCCATCAAGACCTAGGTAAGGGAACTATACAACATATGAAAATTTATTTTAAAATCCTTTTATAAAAACATGCATTAGAATTTTATTTCAAACCTAAGGGAATAAATTATGAGGTCCAAGTATTGGAAACTAACATGTAATGTTGTATCAAATATTATGGATAAGATAATAATTTATCTAAAGGAAGATGGAAATGACTATAAATCAAAGATATATCAACATTTGGATATTTTTTGTGTAATTGAAATTAATATGGAATCAACTATTTAGGTTGAGTGAAAATTATTAAATGGTAAATTATACATATGTTTCTTCTAAATTATTTTTTACCATTTTATATGATATTGTTGAGTTAATGTTGGTCACCAAGGGAATGTGGTATATGTTATTGATTTATTTAGCTATATTACGAATGAATTGATATGTTTTATTGGATAATATTACTGTATTGGTAAACCATATTATAGATTATTAAAAAATCATTTTCTATAAACATTAAACTATTAAGGTAATTAGAGTATACAGTATTTTGGACGTTTCATAATGATTATTATGTTCAAAATACACCATTGGATAATATTATGTGACTACTTTGGTATAATATAATTGAATAGAAAATTTATTTTAACCAAATTGTGGTATTAGAGACATGTATGGTTGGGTTAATTTATAATAGTGGCATTTATAAGAAGCTGTTATATGGTCTGATAATTATTTATGGGATTTTTTAGATGAGAATATATGGGATAGTGTTACCAAATTGGATTGAGAGATGTGACAAGTGGGGATTTTTTGACATCTAAAATCGATTATATTTGGATAGTGGGGATAATATATACTGGTTAGTTCAATATAGTTACACTAGTGTATATTTCTTAGACAATTGGGGTTATTAATATCAGAATTTTTGTGAAAATTAATTTTTGTAGAGGACAATACCTTCTGTTAAATAAGAATAATTTCAAGTAGATTATAGTTTAATATAATGTGTCAATTAATTTTATATCATATCAATTTCATACATGGAAAATAATTTAATAATTGATAAATTAGGATTTCTTTAGTGTCGGGTTTTCCTAATAAGAACATGATAAACTAAATTAATATTTTATATTAAATATGAGTTTTTTAAATATATCAAATTTTTAATTTTTATATTATTTGATTTCACAATCATATCTTGGTGATATCCTATTCTATATATAGAGATACACCCAATATTTTTTACTTTGGGGTCTAAGAAATATTCATATTTTATAATTATTTATTTTAAATAATCTTATTTGAAGTTATAACTTGGTTTGATTATACAACAAATTATAGAGGTTAATAGTATATAGAGTTTCTAACATTTATAAATTTATATATTTTTTATTTTATATTACATTTAGTTTTTATTGGATATAGTACATGTACATAATATCAAATTAGTAATTTTTTAATTACATTTAAAAAGATGGTTTGAAATATTAACATATTATTATATGGAGATGTAACAGTTTTATATTTTTTCCCAATTTGTTTCAATTTTTTTTTAAATTTTTCAAATGGTTATTATATTAAGTGGATATTCTTCCAATTGAATCTATTAGGACTTTTATACTAGTTTTATGCCTCAAACATTATGATAGGAATACTTGAGGTCTTGGGAAATCTCAGTCTGATGATATCGGTTATTTCATTCAAATATTTTCTTGAAAATTAAAATTTCAAATTATATATTTTTTATAAATTAAATTTATTGTTATAATAATTTATCATATATTTATATAAAAACCCTCATATAATTCTAAAAGATCTAACAATTTCTCTAAAATAAAAATTAGAAAACGAATTTGATAATTAGTATTTAATAACACAGTCCATATATCATGGATGAAATGGTTTTTATATTATTTAATTTCATTGGTTTTTTGACTAATAATTATATTAAATTTGTTAAAATAATTATTGTTACATAGATTAAAAATTATCCAAATCCTTTAATATAATTAAATTACATGAATTATTTGTCATATTTTTATTTTAAAAAACCTAATAAGTTTTAAATAGTTATGATTTGATTAGAATAGATTAAAGATTGATGATGACGATAAATTAGATTAAAACATTACCACCATTCCACTACGACAATCACAATATATATGATAATAAATAAATTGGTCACCAAAGATAATATATAAAAAAGAGAGAAAAATATAGCAAGATTATGTGAGGGAGTACTTACCCTCATTCCTTGGAAAACACTGGAGATAATGATGATGGTTTAATTTTCCAAAATATGATAATAATAATAAAAATTTTCATTTTTATAAAGATAGTATCATGGAATATTCAATGATGTTATGTTTTAATATTTATGACATGTATCCAAACATGTGTTTTTCAAGAAATATTGAAAATATCTTTTTTATATGTAGGGGACACATGGAATATTAATGAATCCATGGGTATGTAATGGATGATATTATATGATGTTAGGATCACTTAAACCATTAGGGTGTAATTATATCCATCTCAAAGAATATTATAAAAGCTCATAAATTAAATACATAGATATTACATAAAATTGAAAAATATTCATTAAAAATAATAAACCAAACTATTCCATGACTATATAAGTTCATTTCCATTAGAAACTAGGAAACATAAACAAATGGTTCATAAGACATCTACATAGTATCCTATTTATTTCTTTACAACTAGACCCCATTCGACATATCGTACATAATAGAATTATTCATGACATGGAGAAAAGAAAAATTAGAAATGTTTATATCATATGATGGGTAAGCGTTAATAAAATACATATCAACTATGTCACAACCATAAGAAATAAAAACAAAAAATTTGAAAATCATATCATGTATATGAAAGATCATGATATAATATCATGGGAAAATAAATAACGTTCATACAAATCAATGAGCATAATTAATAATGTTATCATATTTGATATTTAATATTTATTCATAAACACAATCATATACATTCATGTCATATTAGACAAGGATTATCACCAATACCATCATAGGAGACCAATTCCATTAATGAACCGAGATTACGCTTCATTCAAGAATTTTTTTTATTGAACCATGGTCATTTCGTATTCCAAACCTGAGTATCTCATGAAATATAAATAATTGCGCAATGTATTGGTGGGAGATATATGACCCACCCATATCATAAAGATATCATTCCAAGGTCTTCCAAGAAAATGACTATTCACCACAATCCATTTAAAATTTAGGTTTCTCCGAACATTATTCCACCCTAACATAATCCATGTTAAACACATGGATTGCCTAAATATAATTCCATCAAAAAAATCAATTATAATATCGATAGGTATAGTATAATTTAAACATAACTCTATTATATAATTCCATTTATGGTGAAAATTACATTTGGTATAACACTTGAAATAAATTCTTGAAGAGAATATCAACTCATATTAAAAAACATTTTATTTTTTATATCTTTTTTACAATTTTAAAAGAAAATAATTTATTTAAAAATAATATTTAACTATTTTAGTGTATCATTCATGTAAATAAGTAATTATGATAATTAAAATATTATTTTCTGTCATATAAGAAAATAGAAAATATTTTCCTCATACTTTAATTAGAATGTAAAAAAGTACCTCATCTCTAACATAAAAAAATCCCCTTTAAATAATTTTAATAAAATTTAATCAATAGTAAAATTTTTCTATAAAATTTTATAGAATGATATAAATATAATTTTTGAATTTTTTTTGGAAACATGGACATGGATGATATATATACTAAAGTATATACCTATGTATAAATAATTCCATAGAATAATGATAATGCAGTAATATCCTATACCTTAGGTCTGATAACATTTTCATGTATCCAAAGATCATGTATAATGATTTTAATAATGTGATTGAAATATTCTAAAATTGTGGTAACTTTTATGATTTCATATATGAAAAAATTATAATTTTATTTTTAAAAAAATTTATTATTACTAATGATTCAAGTATTAGCTACTTATTTTTCTTATGCATGTTTTGTAAAATAAGTTCAAGTTCCATTTATTAAGAATATCTACATCATTATATAATTATAAAAACATAATATATACCATTTTTAATCACAATATACATTTATATAATTATACATTACTAGATATTATATAGAATATATCACATCATTTCGTGGAGACGGTATGCCGTACGTACGCACGAGCGATGGTGTGAATCCAATAATTATTAAATTGTATGAACGTGGGTGATATATATTTTTTCCCAAAATTTATATAATTTTATAATTTTCAAATATAGTTATTATTTCTATCTTTATTCTTATAAAAGTATGTTGGTGGTGAAAAATAGATTACAGCACTATGTGGTTGTGGTAATCAATACCTACGTACGTGTTGGGATTTCATTTTTCATAGGATGGAAATAAGGTGTAATATGTTTGTTACAAAAATATAATAATATATCAGTATATATTTTATACTATATTTATTATTTTATAATAGTAACAAATAATGAATAGGATGTAGAAAAAGATTGAATTTTGAATGAATCGGCTGAGGAGTTTACCTCTTCTTGGATGATCTACCTCAAGATCACCTCTTAGAGCACTAGGGCTGATATTTTGGGGATACCTTAACCTGTAGAATGTGACTAGAAATGTTTATAAGGGGAATATGAAGGGTATTTCTAAGATTGAGGTAGAAATGAAGTGAATTTATAAAGAATGCGGTTCCCTTTTATAACTGAGTTGAGGGACACTTATGCAATGCCCAAAAGAAATATTAATTTATAGTAAAATAAAACCACATACAACAACTTAAAAAATGTTTTAATTTATATGATTTTATGATATATGTTAATAATCTCATCAACCAATAAATGTTAGACATGATTCATTATTAATTTAATCATTATCATTTTAATTTACACATATTTATTCTATTTAATTTTTAAATAAGGTAACAGATATTTCTTTATTAATGGTGTAAAATATTCACATATTTGATGTAAATTAGACTCTAAATAAGAGATTTAGAAAATTTTAAACTATATTAAAATGATTCTATATTAAAAAATATAATTATTTTAATATCATTTCAAAAAATATTATTTTGATAAACAATATTTAGTTTCAATTTTTACTCTATTAAATTTTATTAATTTTAAAAATATTTACATAAAAATATAATTTATAAAAAAAGATTTTATTATATTAAAATGAGGTCATGGTCATCTATAAAATTATTTGGATATATTAATTATCCAAAATAATATTTATTTTAATAATTTTAATAACATTTATTTTCTATATCAATTAATAAAATAACTACTATATCAATGTTGTGAAATTATTTAATATAATAATTTATTGAATAAAAATATAAATAAAATACTAAGATAAAGATAATTTCCCTATATTTCAGATGAATTATTGTATTAATATATATCTTTTGGAAAATCCATCATGAAAAATGTTATATTAATTAAAACATGAAAGTGACAACATCAATATCACATTGAAAAATATTATAAGGGACATAATAATTATTGTATGGATTCAAATTGTCAATAACTGGACCCTTGTATAATTATTGTCTAGATATACATGTACAATAATATTTCTTCATGTTTTTTTATCTTTTTAATATTAATATTATTTTATTAAAAAAAATTATCACTTTCTCATCAAGTAAAACAAATTTGAATCATAAATGTATTTGAAGTTTTGATAATGATTTATTTTATGAAAATTAAAACATAAATTTCCAGGATAATGAAAAAGGTATATTTCAAAATAGTATTTATATATAATTTATCATATGTATAATATTATGTTAAAAATGATACTGTTATTAAAATTTGAGTAAGACATATTTATCTTGTATTTAAATAAAATAAATTAAATGTCATAATCTTAACCAAGTGGTTATAAAAGGATTCCATTTATACACATGAATGATTTTTTGTTTAATCACACTCATTAAATTAATTTATGAAATGTGTTAGGGTAAAGTTACAATATTATTGTTACCCTTAATTTCCTAATTTACCCTTTAACTATATAAATAAAAATTACTGAAGTTAGTATTTATAATTTTCAAAAATAAAAGGAACCTATTTATAAAATTTAAACATACTAATTCCAAATATAGAAACCATTTTTAAAAATAAAAAACAAATAAGTTTTATTAATTAATATAATATTAACCTTTTTATCAAACTGAGAAAAAGTGTTTTTAAAGATAAAACATTGCAAAAGAATGAATTTATTTATCTAAATTGAATGTAAAATAAATTCCAATTACTAATATTAAATTATATAATCGAAATATACTACATTAATCCATTAAATAATTAAATAATATTTTTTTCTATATAAATTATTTTAATAAAAAAACTATTTGCACTTAAAATCTAGTACATGGTTACTATTCACCAAAACATGAATATTATCAAAAAGATATTAAATATTAATCCAAATTATATTTTTCTATCTCTATCCCAATGAAAAATTAGATGTTGTCATATAAAAATTATTAAGGTTACAAAACAATAGTTTCAAAAGGGTTCATCATTAAAAGGCTGTAGAATTACCCTTTTGAAAAAATATAGGTTTTTATAGATAAAATAAAATTTATTCATACCATATGACTAAAATATGTATGGGATGAATATGAATTTTTTTTATTAAATATATAATTTATATATTAAATAAATTTAATCTATTAACTATAATTAAGATTATATTTTAATTAAAAAATAAAATTATTTCCTTAATAATTAATTACTTTATATTTATGAAAAATAATTGGTAGCCAATGAATTGACCATAATTTTTCATATTTTAATTATATTTTTTATTGATAACATAACAATTAGGTTATAATGTACATTATATGCCATGTGAATCTTGTGATGTTTTTAAATGCATGATCTACTGAAATGTATGGTATTTAAAAATTATTTGTTTTAGAAAATATTTCATAAAAACATCAGGTTGTTACATTATACCATGACTAAACTAAAATTTTCTACAAAATTCATTACTTGGATACAAACAAATGGGAATATATCTTTCTCACAACATCATCAATTTCCCATGTTTCTTCCTCAAATTGGTGGTTCTGCTACATAAAATTAATCAGTAGAGTGGTCTTGTTTCGTATAAGTTTATTCAATAATCTATAGTCTATTACTCTTGTTCATGTAAAGAAAGATATAGATCAATAAATAAGAATTCTGAATTTAGTACATGTGAAGAATAAGGTTTTTTATTTCTTAAGGGAGAAACATGGAAGACATCATGAACTTGAGATATATTCGATGGAAGTTCAAATTAATAAGCTAAATTCCCAACACGATCCAAAATTTCAAAATAATGTTATATATATGGATTAAAATTCAGTTATTTACATATATAAGTAATCATTTCTTCGGAGATATTCGTAGAAACACATTTTCACCAACATCAAAACGTGGGCCTTTTCTTCGATTGCGTGCATAAACTATTTTCCAACTACGAGATTCTATTATGTGTTATTCAATTGATTTGACTGTATCCTCTATTAAAACATAGGATCTAGTACGGATAGTTTTATTTCCCCAACATCATCCCATAAAGATTCATTTTTCACTTATTTTATAGAGGGATTCATAAGGTGAAATCTTAATACTATAGTGAAATCTATTTTTTTAATAAAATTATAAAAACGTAGGTGTTGGTATTAACAACATTTTAAATACATTGAGTATGTTCTGAACATAACTTATAGAGCTTGAATTTTCCTCTCAGACTGACCATATTTCTGTGGATAATTTGAGGTGATGAATCTTAACAATATATCTTGAGCCTACTGAAGACCTCCCCAGAACATCAAGGTAAACCTCGGATCCTAGTTAGATATAATGGAAAGTGAAACTCCAATAAAACATACCAAATCCGATACATATATCCTTGAAACTGATCAAGAGGTAAATACTCTCTAATATCAATGATGTGTACTAACATCATAAGGAGATCAACAATAACACATATAACATTATATATTTAAGATATTTTTGGATGTTTAAATATGAAGACCATATTGAGGTTTTCCTATTCCCATTATAGTATGGGTAATGGTGGTAAAAACACCATAAACATATCTCTTTTAGCATTAACTTACTGAAAAACCACACTTCAAGAGACATATTCAACAACATCTATTTCCATGCCTTCCCACCGTAAATACTCATTCAGGTCCATGAACTTAATTTTAACTCCATAATTAATAATGAATGAAGAACTATGGGCCCCATCCAATAGATCCTAATTTAACTATAGTATGGGAGGAATATAAGAATTATTTTTTACTCTTATTATTCAATCCCAATATAAATTTAATCCAGTAAAATTTTTCATCATCTTTTGATGTTATACATATTTATTTTTGGTCTTTATTAATCCTAACATGTATATATGGTTGAATATTAATTTGTGAAAGTTATGGTTTGTCGCATTCTATAAAAATTCTCAGATCCATCTTTACAAATACATATAAATTTGATCTTCTATGATACTCATTGGTGATAGGCTAGAATTGTATTTTTTTCCTCAAATCACATGACACCTTGTTTTCATTCCTAATGTGGGGTTTTTTAAACATTTATAATATAAAAATAAACAGAATCTATTTTTTGGTGAATATTCCAATTCATTTTGAGATAAAATATAATATTAAAATTTATGACTAGTTTAAATAATATACATTTAACCATAAAGATAATTTATTCAAATATATAATGAAAATAATATCGTTGCTGACTCCCAATCATGAGTTGGGTAATTTTTCTCATGGATTTTCATTTGTGATGTGGAATAAGCTATCACCAAATCAATTTTTAGGAGAAAATTGCCAACATTTCTTAGATCCATCGATATAGATCACAAACCTTTATCCAATACAAGGATGTGTGACAATAGGTGCGCTGGCTATCCATAATTTTATCTCATTGAAAATACATTCACATTCCTCCATTTACATGAAAATAACTCATTTTCGGGTCAACTCAGTGATTTCATTAGATAGCCATGGAAAACATGTCAAATAATATCGATAATATCCATTCAAAAAAATTGGTCTTAAATATTTTGTTCAGTCTAGGAAATCTTTCAATGACATCTATTTTTTCTTGATCTAAAGATATTACACCTCTTATGATTATGAGACCCAAAAATGAATCATTTTTAATACAAAATTCATAGATGCTAAATTTTTCATAAATCTTCTACATTATTAGGAAAATTAGTACAATTATAATTTGATATTCATGCTCTTTCTTGTGATTTTAATAAACCATAATATCATCTAAAAACAAAAAAAAATGATCAATATAGACTATAAAGAATCATTTCATTATATCATTTAATATATCTAGTGAATTAGAAAGAAAAAAAGGAATAACTATAAATTCATAATTTATATAGCTTGTATAAAATTTCTATCATGGTTATATCCTCCTTCATTGAAATTAATTGATGTTATTCTAAAAAAAGATCAATCATGGAATAGTTATAATCTCTTTATAGTTGGTATAATAAATTATCATTGTAGGGAAGAGGATATTTGTTCATGATAATGATATTTTTTATGTTCCTAATAATAAACGCAGAGTCTCATTGATCTTTCAATCTTCCTAAAAAATAGAAATTGTGAACTCCATAGTGATATACTAGGGCATATGAATCCCTTTTCCTTATTATATTAGATTTTCTTCTTCAATTAATGGTATTCAATTGTGTCCATTTTTTATGGTGTTTCTGAAATAGGCACAGATGCTGGTATGAGTTCGACTAAAAATTCAACTTGATGAATCAATGAAATACCGACAAATTATCCCATAAAGATATATAAAAAATTCCACACAACATGTATATTCTTAATGGTGTATTTCTCCCTAACCATTTGAGATAGATAATCTTTAATTATTTGAATCAAGACCCATAATATGGAAGAAATTACCACTATAAGGTCATACTCATCCTTTCATCGATAGATTCTCATATATTGATCCCGAATATGATATGTGACATCCATTTTTTAGAAATGGGATGATATCAATAGATATAAATATAATCCATGTCAATAATAACATCATATTTCACTGTTAGATCAAGATATCTTCATAAATAACATTCCCGAAAACAAAAACTGGATAATAATTATAAAATTTTGATTTCACCACTTTTCCATTAGTAGTTGTCATAGAAAACTCTACATTTAATTATTGAGGTAATATGGACAAACCCTTTAAAATTCATCATAAATAAAGGCTGGGTGGATCTAGAATCAATCAAAACCTTTTTTAATTTAGAGTGGATTTTAAGTGTATCTTTCAACACATCATTATCATAATCCATATCGCCAAAAGTGATTTCACATGACCTCCATTATAATTTTCCATATGTGATTATAGATGTAAATTATCATTTATAACCCTTGGTTTAAGGAATTGGTTAGAATAATTACCAATTTCCATAATATATCCGCATTTAATAGTAAGAGATGCATTCTATGTAGCCTTAAAATCATTAGTCATGTTTTTTACATCACATCAGCATTCAATTTTTTTGATGACCTTCTCTCCCAAACATAAAACATTTACTAGTCCCTTTAATAAAATTTCTTCAATTTTATCCAAAATTTGTGCATAAGGGAATACTCATCTTCTTTTTAGTGTGGTATTTATATTTTCCCTTGAATTGAAATTTTATTTTCTTATAAAATCCATGGTACTGATGGGTTTCTCTAACATAAAACTCATCCTTTAGATCAAATCAATCAATTTCATCATAGTTATTGATTTTCCTTATGTCTAATTACCTTAGGATACTTGGTTTTAATCTACAAAATAATTGATCATTTATACTCTCAGGTTTGATAATAATTTAAGAAGCATATTTTGAATCTATTGTATCATTTTCTTTTTATGTACCAATTGATACCACATCCCTTTTCATGATATCAAATAAATATTTTTTCATATCTATATGAATAATATGTTGAATGTAATTATTG
Source organism: Viscum album (assembly GCA_963277665.1). Classification (NCBI taxonomy): domain Eukaryota; kingdom Viridiplantae; phylum Streptophyta; class Magnoliopsida; order Santalales; family Viscaceae; genus Viscum; species Viscum album. The sequence goes on from OY728159.1 coordinate 153,780,930, forward strand.
AAAAACATGTTCCAGAAATCATACCATTAAATAAATTCAATTATATCTCTTTGTCGCATATTCTTGATCAGGTCCCATCATTTATCAACATTACATTATAATCAATAGACTGCTGAGATGAATTTTTCATAATTTAAATATTGGGGAACTGAAAATAGGTTTTTAATGGTACCGATACATTGTTCATCCAAAAGTGGATTAGTAAACACACTAAATGAAGGTGGTCATTCCACATAAATGACTAAGTAAAATGGTGTTCCCTCATTTTATCATTTGGAAGTCATGAATTATTCATATCTTGAGAATGATCATTTAGAAAAACTACATTATTTTTCATTCTAGATCCCATAAAATGTGGTTACTCAAGAAGAAGATAAGTGCATTTCCCATCATATTTAATATTAACATGGTTCCTTCACATTCCACCAATTGACTAAAACCAAGAAGTGTAATGTGAAAAACACTAATGATAATTATGAAACCACATAATCAAGAATAAAATTTCCATTTATGAGACTTTTGTTTTTATCATATGTTATTCATGTTCATTTCTAAAACACTAGGATTTTATCCTATACATAAACAAAATGTTAGGGTTCCCACTAAGGTTTTATCATCCTTGTATTATATAGTTTAATATCCATTTTCTTGGATACCATCTACAATAGCCCATAAATTACCAACATAGATATTAATTCAAATTTAACTAATATTATTTGAAAAACAATCAAAACCATGCTTGGAATTTATAACATTTGTGTATTTATGAACATTGAAACATAATAAACTGGTTTATAAGACATCTACATTATATATCACTCATTTCATTGTAACTAGGACCCTTTTTTAAATATCTTTCGGAATATCCATCTTCGTGACATTGGAAAAAGAAACATAAGAAAGGGTAATAACTGATGATGAGTATGGGTAAAAAATATATATATCAATCATATAACAATAAAATGATATATTAATATACTATATAAAAATCTTATCTAACACATGTAAGATGATGATATCATGTCATTGGATAACTAATGGAAGTTCATGTGAATCAACAAAAGTCAGAGCAAAAGTCTTAATGAAAGACATAGAAAATTTTCACATTCACATATCTATAGAAAATCATTTCATACTAATCAAGACTATTTTTGAATACCAACATAGAGATCAAGGCCCTTTACATAACCAATATCACTCATCGTTCAATCCATGTATTACTGAACCAATATCATTTACCATATCAGCCACATATATTTCATGATATATATAGCTACACCCATTGAATTTGATGGATATATTGGTCCCACACATCTCATAATGATATTATTATTACATTTTTCCAAAAAATATAAATCACTCATCATAACCCATGGAATTAAATGGGTTTCCATAAACATCATTCCAGCATATCATAATCCATAGAAAACAAATATATTTCATAAATAGAAATAAAAAATGAACACAATAATTACATAGGAATAATATGTATTACATTGTTAAAATATAACACTATTAAATAATTATATCTTATATTAAAAATAAGTTTTTATAACACTTGAAATTAATTCATGACAAAAATATCATTTCTTCTTAAAAATGTTTTATTTCTAAAAATTGACCACAATTTAAAATGAGAATAATTTTTTTTTGAATATAAAAATGAAATATTGTAAAATATGATTCATGGAAATATAAAATTATGAAAATGTATAAATATATTCAATCCATATATGTCAATTAAAATCATTCTTCTAGTACGTTTGTTAGAAAGTCAAAAATCTCCTCAAATGAAAAATTGCAATGTATTCCATTAATACCATTAAATGAATATCCATAAATGGGTAAAAATGAATTAAATTTTTTTAATGGATAGAAAATATATTTTTGAAAACAAATTTTGGAAACATATTCATGGATGATACATATACACTATTATATACTTACGTATAATCAATCTCTGATAATTATGATATTTAAAAATTATCCCTACCCTTAGGTCCAAAATCTTTTTTTTGTATCTAAACCACATCTATAATGATTTAAATAATGTAATTTAATTATTATATACTCATATCTATTTTTACAATATCATGTATGATCATAATATCTTCTGTTTTTTAATAGAGATATGTTCTTACTCATTAATTGGGTATTAACTACTTCATTTTCTTCTGCTTTTTTGGTTGAATAAGTCTCAATTCTCCTGTTTAGGTCATATTTATATCTTTAAAAAAATAATATTAACATAATATATATCCTATTAGTTCATTATATATAATTATACAATCATGATTTAATTGATATCATGTAGAATGAATCACATCGCATCGTAGAGACGGTTTGATTTATGTCTGCACGAGCGATGATATATTAACCATAATTTTGAAATGGTATTGATGTGGATGGTGTAATTTTTTTTCAAAATCCAAATCATGTTATAATAACCACGTATAGTAATTATTTACATCATACTAATCAATGTAAGGTGGTGGTGAAAAATATATTACACCACGGCGTGGAGACAGTAAGTCGTATATACGTTGGTAATGATTTTATTATTCATATGATCGATAGATGGTAGAATATCATTGTTCCATAATCATAATAACATATAATTATTTAATTTATACTTTATTTATTACTTTATAATGGAATAAATATTTATTAAGAAGTATAAGATGAAATAATTTTGAATGAATCAGTATAAAATATTACCGCTTCTTTAATGAGGTCTCTATAGATCACCTCTTCAAACAATAGTGATGCAATTTAGAGAAGACCATAACCACTAATATTTCACTAAAAAAATTTATACAGTAAATTTGATTATTATTTCAGAGATATAATGTTAAAAATTAATTGAAGATGTGAGGGAAGAGGTGGATTTTTTTAATTGAGTTGAGGGCTACTTTTTGAATCTCCAAAAAATATTAATTTATAATAAAATCAAATGACATCCAAAAACATCCAAATATAAAAGATGAGGTAAGGCTGTAATTTCATTATTCCTAAAATGTTAGACACATTTTTCTATCAATTAAAACCATATCATTTTAAATAATACCTAATTATTATATTTAAATTTTATGTAAGTTAACATATTTTTTCAATATTGAAAGTGTGAATTAATTTATTATTTTAAGTAAATTATAAAATAAAAAAGTTACACATAACATTTTATACTATATAATAATAATTATATTTTTATAAAATTAATAATTTTAATTAATTAAATGAATCGAAATATTGATAAAAAACCAATAGTGTCAATTTTTTCACTATTCCATTCATTGTTTTTTAAAATTATTATGATTAAAATTTGTCTTTAAAAATTATTATTATACTCAGATGAGGTCAAGGGAATATATAAAATCGTCTAGATATATTAATTAAACCAAATTATATTTATTTTAATTATTTTAATCACATTATTTTTATCTCTATTAATAAAATAGTTATGACATCTATTATCTGTAATTATTCAATATATTTATTTGTTGAGTAAAAATTAAAACTAAAATACTAAGATGAATATAAATCCCTTATATTTAATATGAAAACTTTTATTCAAATATATTTTCTAGAAATACTATGATTAAAAATATTATATTTATTAAAAAATGAATATTACAACATTAACAAAACATTAAATAATATATTATATTTTTGATAAGATTTTATATATTTTTCCAAATGGTCCATGTCTCCGATGCTTTCGCCGGGGCGCGCATGTCCGTCTGCTGGGGAGGTTGCGCTGCTTGTTGCCCCGCATTCCCGCATTTCAAAGGCGGGCAACATCCATTCCTTGTTCAGGGACGTCTTCTCCTTGATCGAAACCGGGATGATGGGATGTCGGTTCTTCCTTCCGTGGATTCCTCCTCGGAGCTCATTAACTAGTCTGGGTCTCCCTCATAGATTTAAGACGGGTTTATGTTCATATGGTTTGGACCAACATCACAGTTTAAGGTCATATGGTTTGGACCAACAGCACAGTTTAAGGTCATATGGTTTGGACCAACAGCAGAGTTTAAGGTCATATGGTTTGGACCAACAGCACAGTTTAAGGTCATAAGGTTTTGACCAACAGCACAGGTTAGGTCATAGGGTTTGGACCAACAACATAGTTTAAGGTCATACGGTTTGGACCAACAGCACAGTTTAAGGTCATATGGTTTGGACCAACAACACAGTTTATGGTCGTATAATTTGGACCAACAACATAGTTTAAGGTCATATGGTTTGGACCAACCGAGAGAGGAGCCTCGGGCAAAGGGGCCTACGAGGGTTCAACAATCAGGGAGGGGCAGCAGATGCTAGCTCCCAGCTATGCTGGGCCCAAAACGTAGTGTCTGGGAGACTCCTCACTCCCCTAAGTGGATGAAGGTCAAGCTGCACGCAAACCGTAAAGAAAACACCCAAGCACATACTCTAGCGCTCAGATCGCGGGAGCCCCGAGAGACATCGTTACGAAGCTCGGTCTGTCTGATGTGCGGGGGTGTACTGAGGGTTATTACAAGGAGTGTCGAGATTCCACCTTGGAACGGTGGGGAGGAACATGACATGAACCATGCCACCAACATTCAGGGCCTGGGGAACCGGCGTGACGACTGAGAATTATTGTTGACCATGTTCACAACACAGCATCCTTTCGTGTTATCCATTGGGACAAACAAATGAGAATCAACCGCTGACCGTGTTCGCAACACGGGATTTGCATCAATTTGTTGTATGAAACCCTCAGGGGCATTGGCCCATGATGGTAGGAGAGCCCTTGGGCGTTGTATCTAGGCCGTTCTTGGGGGTCCCTCCGGGTATGAAGGATGGCGGGGGCCCGAATGAAGGGGGACACGAAGCTTGGAAAAGTGGATGGAACTTGCCTAAGTTGAATATGGCACTCCATGTTCTAGACCAGAGTGCCTTGAGCACATCAGCTGACCACTGGAAAGGGTCAGAGGGCTCAGTCTGAGAGCGGCCAAGAGGTGGCGGATCCATGGGAAAAAGAGGGGGCGTAATGCCAAACACCCTGGGCACTGAGAGATCATGGGATCTTCTAAGAGATGGGGCTGGACCTGAAATCTAGGGGTTCAGGTGGTCCTATGTATCCCATAAGGATGGGAATCAAGCGACACTTAGTTCTTGATAAGCGTCTTTAAACACCATTGGACAGAGGAGGGCTAAACCCTGAGGACAGGGTGCATGGGGTGCAGCTATCGCAAACCCAACGTGAATGGGGACACAATCTCACACCCCGCCACGCGACCCTGTGGTCGAAGTCCCAAAGATGAAACAGACACGACAGCGGACCTCAAGCTGGACCCAAAGACGAAAGGTCTGGGTGTTCTTACGTATCCCATTAGGATGGTAATCAATCTAGACGTAGTTCTAGCAATACAGTTTAACGTCATGTTGGACGAAATATAGGTCTTATTTTTAGGTCTTAGAGCTCGGACTGTGAAAAGGGAAGAACCAAAAGAGGATCTTAGTTGTAGGTCTTAGAGCTCGGACCATGGAGCCCAGACGTAGGGAAGAGTGTAGTTTAAGGTCGTGATGGACCATGCAGTTTAAGGTCATGTAGGACCACACAATTTAAGGTCATGCAGGACCATATAGTTTATGGTCATGCTGGACCAGACAGTTTAAGGTCATGCAGGACCATACAGTTTAAGGTCATGCATGACCACACATTTTAAGGTCATACAGGACCATACAGTTTAAGGTCATGCAGGACCACACAGTTTAAGGTCATGCAGGACCACACAGTTTAAGTTCATGCAGGACCACACAGTTTAAGTTAATGCAGGACCACACAGTTTAAGGTCATGCAGGACCACACAGTTTAAGGTCATGTAGGACCATATAGTTTAGGATAAGTACTTCTTGAGGAACCTGGCGTTGGTGGGAGGAGTGATACACTCACCATCCATAGTCACAAGGGAATATGCACCATTGGGATAGACTTTATGGACAATAAATGGTCCCTCCCACTTGGGGTCTTACTTAGGTGGTTTCCTGCCGGGAATCATTGGCGCTCTGAGAGCCAACACCAGGTCACCTTACAGAAAGGATCGGAGGCGAACCATCTTATCGAAAGCTCGAGCCATCCTGCTCTGATGCCTTTCCAAGTTATGTAAAGTGCGAAGCCTACTTTCGTCCAGCGCTTCCAATTCGGCTAGACGGATCTCGGAAACTCTGTCTGGCGCTTGCTGGTCGTAGACCGCTGTGCGCAATGAGGGCAGTTGGACCTCGATGGGAAGGACTGCCTCAGCTCCATATTCCAGGGAATACGGGGTCACCTAGGTGGAATTGCGAGACGTCGTCCTATAATCCCAGAGGGCGTTGGGGAGCTTGTCCGGCCGACTTTTCTTGTTCTGACCATCCATTTTTTCAGAATGTTAGAGAGGGTTTTGTTAAATGCCTCAATCTGTCCATTCGCCAGTGCATGATAGCGGGAGGTGTGGTTTGAGTGAATGTTGTACTTGGCGTACAATCTCTTCAGCTCGGTCGGTCGGAAGTTGGTTCTGTTATCCGTGAGGATAGCATGAGGTATTACAACCCGGTGAATGATATTGGAACTCACGAAGATGGTGATAGAACCAGTCTTGACTTCCCTAAGCAGGGCTGCCTCTGCCCACTTTGAGACGAAATCTGTGGCGATTAAGATGAACCGGCACTGGTAGGCCGTCGCCGGTGGGTAAGGCCCTACAACATCCAACCCCTACACTGAAAAGGGCCAAGAATACTTAGTAGTATGGAGAGGCTCCGGTGGCCGATGCACAAAGTTAGCATGAACATGGCATGCATGACACCTCTTGGCGTACTCGATGCAGTCGTGGATCGTGGAGGGCCAAAAGTATCCCCGTCTCCGAATCTGGTGGGACAACTTCGACCCGGCCTGGTGGGCCCCACATGAGCCAGCATGAACTTCCTGCATGACCTGCGGGATCTCAACTCCTTGAATACAACGGAGGAGAACACCATCAAACTCGCGCCTGTAAAGGAGATGCTCACGGCTGGGACCGCATTGAAGGGTGAACTACGGCGCGTGGCGACAGATTCTTTCCCGCTCTGCTATGTCCATCGGAAGATTTTCGTGCCGGATATATTCAACCAAGGGTGTCCTCCAGTCAGGAACTGACTCGATAACCACGCCCGAAGCCCCGGGGGGTCCTAAAGCTGGGACACCAGCGGTGAGATGGTTCACTCGCGGGCCACGACCGCCCTCCGAGAGAACAGGAGCAATGACTCTTCGGTGCGCCACGTGGATGATTAGGTCATCCTGTCCGGGCTCCGCGAGAGATGCGGCTAGGCTGGCCAAAGCATCTGCTTGACTGTTCTGCGACCGGGGAACGTGAATGACATCTGGTCGGGATGGGAACATAGCCATTAGATGGAGGGTACACTCCAGCAACGTCACGAGTTCCGGCTTCCTGACAGTGCAGTCACCGTTAACTTGATTGATGACTAGCTCAGAGTCCCCTTTCACATACATGTGGGGTACGTCAACCTCCAGAGAAAACTCAAGGCCGGTGATGAGGGCATGATATTCCGCCTTATTGTTGGTGCACCCCTCTGACAATAAGAAAGAATATGGCAGAACGGCTTGCTCTGGGGTGATGAAGATGATACCCAGGCCCACTCTGTAAATCCTAGGATCGTTGAGACTTCTACCGGTAGGGCTTCGGGAGGCGCCATCAAAGTGCATCTGCCAGCATGGGGTGGCGTGATCCACTGAGAGGATTGCCTCATCAGGAAAGCCCAAATCCAGCGGCTGGTCCGCATAGGTTGGATGAGCAGCTAAGAAGTCTACCAACGCCTGTCCTTTAACGGCCTTATGAGGTACGAACCTAATGCCAATCTGCTGGAGGATCACCGCCCAGCGTGCCAATCGGCCGGTCAACATAGGCCGACTCAGGATGTATTTCAACGGGTCTACTTGAGAGACCAGCTGTACCTCGCGGTGCTTCAAGTAGTGCCGTAATTTCTGTACGACGAATACAAGCGCCAGGCAGCTCTTCTCGATGGGAGAGTATCTAACTTCCGCTTCAAGGAGATGCGACTGAGGTAGTAGAGGCTATTCTATGTTCCCTCGTTGTTCTTCTAGGTGAGAAGGGCGTTGAGGGATCGCTCCAGGGTGGTCACATAAAAGACCAGTAGATTTCCGGGAGCGGGTGGGATCAGGACCGGAGGTTGAAGCAGATACTGCTTGATTTCCTCAAAAGCGGTATGGCACTCTTCGTCCCACCCATAGGCAGCGCCTTTCTTCATGAGCCGAGAAAAGGGCTTACACTTTCCAGCCAGATTCGCAATGAATCGGCGTATATAGGCTATGTGGCCTTGGAGGCCTCGAAGCTCCCGAATATTACTCGGGGGAGGCATCTGACTGATGGCCCTGATCTTCTCGGGGTCTATCTCGATACCTCGATACATGACGATGAAGCCAAGAAACTTTCTCGAGGTGACCCCGAAGGCACACTTCAATAGGGTCATCTTCAAGTGACGAGAACGGAGAAAACCGAACACTTTCTCAAGGTCCTTGAGATGGTCCTGGCGCTGACGAGATTTAACCACCAGGTCATCTACATAGGACTCCACCAGCGTCCCGAGGATCGGCTTGAATATGCGGTGCATAGCCCGTTGATAGGTGGCACCCGCGTTCTTCAGGCCGAAGGGCATAACCCGATACCAGAAAGTTCCATGGGGGGCCCTGAAGGCAGTGAACTATTCATCCTCGGGGGCCATCTGGATATGGTTATACCCAGAGTACCCATCCATGAAGGAGAGGTCTTGGAACCCGGCCGTTGTGTCGGTCAATAGCTCTGTCGCGGGAAGGAGAAAGTCATCCTTCGGAAAATGGTGTTTATGATCGCAGAAGTCGATACATACCCTGATCTGCCGGTTCTTCTTCCTGACGGGCACAATGTTGGCTAGCCACCTGGGGTACTAGACTTCCCTGATGAAGTTGGCCTTAATGAGCTTAACAAATTCGGCCACAACCATGGAACCGTGAAGGGGGTGCATTTTTCTGGGAGGCTGCTTGATCCCACGATGGTTTGATGGGAGGCCATGCCGGTGGACGGCTACCTGGGGATATAGTCCTGGTATCTCTTCATAACTCCAGGTAAACACATCACGGTGTTGTCTGAGGAAGTCTATGTACTGTTTCTGTTCCTCAGGAGGCATAGCGGCACTGACCAATGTGGGTCTCGGGTCTGCCTAACTACTGAGGTTCAACTGTACGAGCTCGTCGACTGTGGCGGAGACGCCCTCCTCAAAGGAAGGAGGAGCATCTTCCATGTCTTCTTCTCTACTTGTGGAAGGATCTTCCACAGGGGGAGCCGTTTTGGGGCTACTCGACCCTGTTGGGGAGCTAGTACTGGCATGAGCGACAGAGGTTGTCACGACGGGAGACTCGTGCACCGCGGAGACCGTAGCGATAAAGACAGTTGATCCAATCCCATCCGGCATGCGGCCCAAGGGGCCACACTTTATGAAATCGAAGTAGTGGTGTCATGTTGGATTGAGCTGGTCGATCCCGGCTCGGCGAAACAGGAACGTATGACGTACCTTCGTTGCCATAACCCCAACATCCCGATATCATACGGGGGTAGGAGGCTCGGGGATCACCCGGGCCTGGTTGGTGTAAGAGTACGAGGTGATTTCCTGCCTTCGCTTAGACCCATAAATATGCATTCCTCTGGTACCCGAGACAACAAAGCACTCTCCCATATCGGGAGTCTTGGCCACCAACCAATGGATTGGGAAGACATATGCATCATCCAAACCTGCCCAGGGGTCGCTCGCAACAGCCACAGGCTCAACCTTACCTGCCAAGATCTGCTTGTCCTTGCTCTTGTAATAGTCAGCGTCCAGGTAACGAGCTTTACAAGAGGCAAACAGGGACGCATCTCCTTGGAGCACAACCACTCGGCCCTTAAAGGAGTATTTGAGTTACTGATGGTATGATGAGGGAACCGCTGCGTGAGGATGGAGCCACGGCCTGCCCATCAACGCGTTGTAGGAAGTGTCCTGAGAGACAACCATGAATTCAGTAATGGCAATTAAGCCACCGAACTGGGTCTTCAGATGAATCTTGCCGAGTGGAGTTTGCTCGATCCTGTCATATCCCTGGATTCTGAGGTCGGAGGGAGTTAAATCATCCTCGGACAACCCCAGTTTTCGCAGTGTCCGAGTTGGGATCAAGTTAATCCCAGAACCCGTGTCGACAAGATAGGGACGGACCTCCACACCATTGAACTGGCCGGTGATGTACAGCGGGTGGATGTGCCCCTATATGGGAGGGTCTTCGTCTTCACTGGAGAATGAGATAACTGCCTGACATTCGGCGTCCTCAATCACCTCTGTGTGGAGGGCTTCTGCGGCCGCTACCTCCGTTTCATACTGGAGGGGGCTCCTTAGAGCCTCGGCGAGCGCCTCACGCATTTCAGACGACAGGCGGAGGTCCTCAAGGATGGAAAGCCTCACTGGAATGCTGGCCAGATTCTTCAGGACATCATACTTTCATGCCAAACATGAGCTTCTGCTTATAGGAGGTTGCTCCGCGATTGGGGGAATGACGGGACCTACTAGCGGGACCGGTGACTGACTGGTACTAGGCACGTCCCGCTATTCACCAGCTGAAGCCCGGGAGGTGACAGCCATGCCAGGACCGAAAGTCCGTAGTCGGTCTGTGGTAGGGCTGGGCTGGTTGTGACGCGGGCAAGGCGATTCCGCCTGATCCAACAACACAAACGGTGGTGGAAGCGAACCTGTTGTCACCGGGTGAGGGAGCCGCGAGTGCTGCTCTCTATATCGGGCATGCTGCCTGGTCTCGGTTGCGTGCACGACCTGACTGGAGGTGACGACCGCCGTGCCTCGGCGATTCACATAGCCACGGCTCCGTTGACGTTGGCGACGACTGGGGACATTGGGGAGGTTCACTTGGCGCTCCTCGTCATCGGGAGACACAAAGGGATTTACCAACTCTACAGTGTTAACCGAAGTGTACCCCGGGCACTCGGGGAGGTTCACCTGGCTCTCCTCATCGTCGGGAGCCACAAAGGGATTTACCAACTCTACGGTGTTAACTGAAGCGTACCCCAGGCTCTCGGGGAGGTTCACCTAGCACTCCTCATCGTCGGGAGCCACAAAGGGATTTACCAACTCTATAGTGTTAACCGAAGCGTACCCTGGGCTCTCGGGGAGGTTCACCTGACGCTCCTCGTCGTCGGGAGCCACAAAGAGATTTACCAACTCTACGGTGTTAACCTAAGCGTACCCCGGGCTCTCGGGGAGGTTCACCTGGCGCTCCTTGTCGTCTAGATCCACAAAGGGATTTACCAACTCTACGGTGTTAACCGAAGCGTACCTCGGGCTCTCGGGAAGGTTCACCTGGCACTCCTCGTCGTCAGGAGCCACAAAGGGATATACCAACTTTACGGTGTTAACCGAAGTGTACCCCAGGATCTCGCTCGAGGAGTCATCCATTACCGGATGGGGTATCAGAGGGATCCCCATTTCTATGGGCATGAAATCGCCAAGCGTGCGAGATGACTACGGCAATGGCAGGGCACGTTCTTTCTTCTTGTGTCGCCGCCTGTTCTTCTGGGAAGAAGTAGGTTGGGACGACAATGCCAAAGCGGTGCTCGCAGATTACGAGGGCTCTGGATGGTCCAAGCGGGCATAGATGATGCCATGGGAACAGGCGACCGTCCTGCGGGCCATCCAGTCGTTATAATTCTAGGACCCACGGTTGGAAACCTGTTCCCACCCATCCCCGTCGTCACTACTTCCATCTGATCCCACGAAGATACCTGCCACCAGTGCCAGGGTTGGGCCCAACCTGACTATGTTGTTGTCAATCTGGTCTTGGAGCCAGTCCTTGAACACATAGCATTGCTAGATGGTGTGTCCTAGGAACCGGTGATAAGGGCAGTAGTTAGGGTGATCCGTGAGACACGCCTCTTCTGGCTTCCGACACTCAGGTAGTCGCACTATCCTCTTCTCCAAGGCGCTACAGAAATAACTGGGGACCTCGGCCTCGCTAAACAAGTAAGCACGATTCCTTCTGCTTGGAAAGGGGACTCTTGGGGCTGACCATGGCCAGGGGCCGGTGGAGTATGCCGAGGAGGTGGAGCCGGATTACCTCGCCTAGGTGGTGGAGGTGCGTTAGGCGGAGGCGCCTTCCGATTTTGAGGCGGTCGCTGCTGGGTCGGAGGCTGTGGGGGTGGAACCCTATGAGCCTGCTGAGCTGGCCTCACCGGCAGCAACTCTAGCTATCTGGGGGCCCCTATCTACGCCACAGCAGTGGGATCGGCTCTGGCGTCTCTCCTTGCAGAGATCACAGGAGGAAGCGGGCGTGCCAGGCTGGCCTGTTGCAGGGCTTCTTCGAGGCGCTGAGCCTTGTCCGAGATGTCCCGGAACCCTCCAGGGTAATTCTGCATGATCAGGGAAGGAACCAACTCCGCCTTGACGTTCCCCACACACATCTTCAGTTATTGCTCCTGAGTCAGTGGCATGTAAAGGGAGTACGTGAGCCCCTTCCACCGGGCGAAGAAGTCCGCGAATCGCTCGTCCGGCCTTTTCGTGCACCTGAAGAGGTCTGCAATGTTCATCTTCTGGGTTGTGGAACTGAACTGGTAGAGGAATTGTCGGCAATGTTCCTCCCAGCTAGTCACTGATCCAATAGGGAGCTGGTTGTACCAAACGAATGCTGGTCCTTCCAGGGTCTAAACAAAGCACCGGATCTTGGCAGCCTCCTGCTGCGCTGGAGTCCCTAACATAGGCCCACACCTCGAGTTGAATTGGGCCAAATGTTTTGGCGGGTCTCCGGTCCCATTAAAGGGGGCTAAAGTGGGGTTCCAAAATCCCGGTGGGGCCAGCATGTCATCCACCCATGTGGGGTACGGCTTGCCATCCAGTGGGATCGCCACCTGTCGAGATTCCAGGGCCTCCAAGCGAGCGATGAGTACTTCCATCAGATCATCCAGATGAGGATTCCTGTCCTGACGGGGATCTCTAACCACAAGAGCATTTCCAGGCTCTTCGATACGATAGTCGCACTCAGCGGCTCGGGGGGAAGCTGGCGGAGCGACTCTCGGAGCGGCTGGAGGAAACCGAGCAGGGTCTCCCAGGTTGCCTCTCTGCTCGGGAGGATTCAGCAAAACATATCGCACCCTCTTTCCATGGGATCCAGTGTCTCCCCTGTCAGCGAACACGACACGGTCACGGTTGCCTGGGGGGATCTCAGCAAGGGGTAGATGCTCCTTCCCCTACCGTCCTAGTCTAGGGTTGCCATAGACAGGCCTCCGTTCTGCAATGCGTTCGGCCAGGAGCTCATCAACCAGCCTCTTTTGCTCGGCTAGCTGTTGGCGCAACGTGGCCTTCTCGGGATCTTCCTTTGCCTTCTGCACTGAGACAGATGGGTCGGCGAGTTTGATAGACCTGAGGGGATCTTTAACCTTGCTGATGTTTCGGCCCAGCGCTAGTGCCTCCATGGGTACAGGAAGGCCTAGGAGTCCCTTCTGCTGGTGAGTAATCCTCCCAGATGGGTCCAGTAGCGGCCTGTCCTCGGGGGGTGTGTCCTCATCGAGGGGCTCCAAAATGTTTCCCTCATCTAAAAGGTCATCCATGTTGACTGCTACTTCCGTTGGCGACATTCCATCAGGGTCTCCTAGTGGATCGGGCTGTCGGCGGATCGCACAGAAGAGGAGAGCAGCGTACTTCTCCCACCCACAGACGTGCGCGTGGGGGGTGGCTTCCTCGATAACTCTGCGGAGTACTTGAAAACTCTGGATGCATTGTTGCTGGAGGGCCTCGTGGAGGCCCAGTGACTCGAGGTGTCGGACCTCGGGGAGTACTGCTAGGTCAACCCGGCGGCACTTCTCTCCAATCTCCTCAAGATGCAGTTTGGTCTCGGGATAAGGCACTAGCTTATGATGGAGGTGGGAGAGAGTCACCCGAAGAGTCTGGCAGAAGCATTCAAACTCTCCCGAGGTGAGTGACTCTGGCACATCAAAACCTGATTCTGCGACCGGCCAAAACTTCTCAGGGAAGTGGCCCACTGCAATAACGGTCCACAAGCTCCACCGCTCCGGCTCGAGGTTCGGAACTTGCCGTCCCTGCTCGTCCACCGAGGAAAGTTTGGGAATTGGTAATGGCGCTAAGGTAGGCCATCGGGGTGGTGGGCTGGCCGACGGGGAATATGGCGAACAGGCCGATTGGCCGCCAATCCCTGGGTCATCCTCCCGGGGTTGCAGTGCCCTGGCCGCCACGTCGCGAAAGGATGGGCCAGTGGATGGGCCTCCATTCACAACATCGATGCTCTCCGAGGGTGTGTTTCCTCGCGATCCTTCCGTCGGTCAAAAGATATGTTCCTCACCCTCCCTAACAGGGGCAGGAGGTGCTTCTGAGGAGATCAGCGGCAACTGCGGGCTTGATCCCTGGCGGTATGCCATGTCCTCGTCCTCTTGGATATACCTTTGTAGGGAGGAGGGAATCATACGGATCTCACATTCGGGGAGTACGAGACTGACGCGCCACGTCTCCATCCCTGCCCTCAACTCGAAAGGTTGGGGGGGAGGTTCTATCGTCGAGTCGTACTCTACCTCAGAATCCGAGAAACGGACTGGTCTGATTCCCGTCCGGACTCCCCTAACATTCCTCCTATGGCGACGACACCCAACCTTCCTACCCCTCTGTAGCTCCTCAGGGTAAGGACGACTTCTGTCATGGGGTCCCCCGGCCACAATAGAGCTGGGGCAGAGGGGAACGAAGGCCGGGGTGCGAGAAGCACCGAGACAGATGTCGAAAGGGACATGGGGAGGACCTCCATGTGAGTGAGCGACTGGATACACAACGGCTCCATGCTCGCGACCGGCAGTAGGGGGAGTGACCTCATACCCCATACAATGGGTGCTGGAAGGAGTCATACCCAGAGCATCGCCATCGCAAAGAAACTTTCGGCTTCCCAGATCAGTGGCACAGAATGGGCCTTCATGGTGAGCGGCACTACCGCGGATTGGTCCGTGGTGGCCTTTGCCATTGTCCGCGACCCGGATATTCAACCCAACCTGCCTGCAGGGCGGTCATGGTTTCGATCCCAGTCGGGCACGCGGTTTCCCCTGCTCAACATGCACAGGGATCTGGGAACAGGAATCAGCAGTGTCTGGGGCCACAATGTTTGCTAATGCTGGTGCCCTAGTACGGGCATTCTCCCCCACTCGTGCCCAACGCAGGTGTCGAGTCAGATGGGCCGGAACCGGCGGTGCGGGCATGAAGATTTCCTGCTCCTCGACTCAGGGAGTCGGGAGGCGGTGTCGACGCAGCCTGGCGGGGTTTCTGGCCATTAACCCCTGGGACGGATCGCCGATCGAGTGGACACGGACATCCCCCACCTCATTGGCGTAGGGGAGGGATGTGTCACATCGCTCCGGGGATAAGCTCCCGAAGTGGTTGAACGTCGGCGTGGGGAGCGGCGGCTCCCTACGCGGCCCTCGAGGGCGGCGATGATGGTGAGGCGCGACCGCCTCCAGATCCAAGCGGTCCATGCCCCTAGTGGGGATGACCCCTTCCTTGTCATACCTACGAACCAGGTTATTGATCACTCACTGTTGGATGATTTCTGACGGGGAGAGGGGGCACAAGCACCCGGCTGCTACGGCGGTCGAAGTCGAAACGACTGTGGGAAATGTGGGACCACGCGGGGTAGCCGCGTCGGCACTGCCCCTGCCCCTATGTCGATGGGCAGGTGGCGATCGAGCTCCGAATGCGGTGATCTGATTCTTGGAAACAGGGAGATGAACCCATTAGTGTCAACAAAAAATGAGATCAACAACCATGGGCTGACATCATCCCGTCATCCACGGTCGGCGAGAGGGATCCACGCTGACGACGTCACAGAACGGAGTAGTCAACGTCCTGACGGCCTTGACCCCTGGCGGTCTCACATCCCGGTGAGGGTTACCCGGACCTGGTGACATGCTATTATTCTGATGCTCCAACGACTACCATTCCCCGTGTTGAGGAGAAGAGCTTCACATCGGGTTCACAATTTTTTTTTGGAGCTGACGCCCCAACGGCTACCATTCCCCATGTTGAGGAGAAGAGCTTCACATCGGGTTCACCATTTTTTGTGGATCCGATTCCCCAATGGCTACCATCCCCCGTGTTTAGGAGAAGAGTTTCACGTCGGGTTCACCATTTTTGTGGAGCTGACGCCCCAACGGCTACCATTCCCCGTGTTGAGGAGAAGAGCTTCACGTCAGGTTCACCATTTTTTGTGGAGCCGACGCCCCAACAGCTACCATTCCCCGTGTTGAGGAGAAGAGATTCACGTCGGGTTCACCATTTTTTGTGGAGCCGACGCCCCAACAGCTACCATTCCCTGTGTTGAAGACAAGAGCTCCACGTCGGGTTCACCATTTTTTGTGGAGCTGACGCCCCAAAGGCTACCATTCCCCGTGTTGAGGAGAAGAGCTTCACGTCGGGTTCACCATTTTTTGTGGGGCCGACGCCCCAACAACTACCATCCCCCATGTTGAGGAGAAGAGTTTCACGTTGGGTTCACCATTTTTTGTGGAGCCGAGGCCCTAACGGCTACCATTCCCCATGTTTAGAAGGAGAGCTTCACGTCGGGTTCACCATTTTTTGTTTTTGACGCTTTCGCCGGGGCCCACGCGTCCGTCCGCTGGGGAGGGCGGGCTGCTTGTTGCCCCGCATTCCCACTTTCCAAAGGCGGGTTACATCTGTTCCTTGTTCAGAGAAGTCTTCTCCTTAATTGAAACGGGGATGATGGGATGTCGGTTCTTCCCTCCGTGGATTCCTCCTCGGAGCTCATTACCTAGTCGGGGTCTCCCTCATAGATTTAAGACGGGTTCGTGAAGCTCATTCCTGGTGCCATATCTACATGGATGCCAGTTAATTACGCTGCTTCCGTCAAGACACTCCAAGGGGTCTTTTCGTGACAGTAACCAGTGGTGAGGAGAATGGTCACGTTGGGGCGTCGTCGGCATGTCTGTCTTTGGTCCCTCATCACCGGGCTTCTCGAGGGCACGGAAGCCTGAGGCATCCCACATCGAACGCGGGGAACGCGTACCATCTGGGGTTTTCCTCAGCTTACCATATTTAACACGGGGTATGTCGCGAGCTTAACGTCTTATGGAGATGGATCGGGTTGAAGGATCCCTAGGGGGAACACCGATGTTGGGGCCAGCACACGGGCGACTTCCCATATATCATGGAGTGGGAAAGGGTGGCATGATCTCACCGGTATGTGGCGGCCCGGGTAAGGATCAGGATGGATGGTGGATTGAGACATGGGACTTACGTTCTGAAATGGCCCAATAGGGGGAATACAGTTTAATGTCATGCGGGACGGGATACAGTTTAACGTCATGCGGGACGGGATACAGTTTAACGTCATGTGGGACCGAATACAGTTTAACGTCATGCGGGGCGGAATATAGTTTAACGTCATGCGGGAAGGAATACAGTTTAACGTCATGCGGGACGGAATATTTGGGGCTTACGCTCTGAGGCAGCCCAAGGTGGTCGGGGAACCGACATGAGGAGGTCGGGACGACCGAGTAGTGGTCTTGAACCTCGTGGAGGCTTCCTACGTACCATGCATTAGCACGGATCAAAGTCCATGTAGTTCGCTGGGATGGGGATTACGCTCTGGGCGGCCCATAAGAGGATGTCATGGTCGACGCGCACTCTAAGCCCACGTGAGTCATGCTCGGTGTGAGAAACAAGAGGCAGCAGGGACCAGACGATCACATCGCGAAGGGTGCGTCCGTGAGAAGCGGAATGGGGCTTACGCGTTGAGTGGCCCAAAGAGGAAATAGGGGCTTATGCGTGGTTTGCGGCCCTTGGTGTCGGGGCTTACTCCAGGGTGGAGGCCCGTGGTGTGACAAAGCGTAGTGGGAAAAGGACTCCACTGGCCTTGGCAGGGGGGGGGGGGGAGTACGGAGATGCACGGGTGAAATCATACTCCACGCGCGGAACCGGGGCGCGCAAAGATTGCACGTCTCAACAGCTCAATTCTACGAAACCTAGTGATTCTACGCGCACAGAACAATTTTTCGCACGGAGCCTCCTTTATTTAGC
This sequence comes from Viscum album, assembly GCA_963277665.1. Classification (NCBI taxonomy): domain Eukaryota; kingdom Viridiplantae; phylum Streptophyta; class Magnoliopsida; order Santalales; family Viscaceae; genus Viscum; species Viscum album. Next base: position 153,799,038 of record OY728159.1, read on the forward strand.
ACACCACAAACCGGGCCTCCGGATCAGGCCTCTGATTCCGAATATGACTTCGCTTCGTCATTCCGAAACTTCCTCTGGGAGTTACTGGCATTTTTCGGCGTCAACAGTCCATAAATAAATTCATGGATGATTATGGTCAATATATAATTGAAAAATATTTTTTTCCATGTTTTTGGGTCTTTTAGTGGTTTTTATCATTTAAATAATTTTTTTTAGGAATTTCTCATCAACTAAATAAATTTTTCATCATTAATTTATAAGCCATTTGGGAAATTATTAAATTCCTAAAAAATATAAATAAATTACCATGATAAATAAAAATATTTTATCTCTGAAAATAGTAGTTATGATATAATTTATCTTATGTATAACATTATATTAAAAATGATATATTTATTAACTTGAGTAAGACATATTTACCTTTTCATTATATTAAATAAAATATATTTCTTAATCTCAGTCAAGTGGATTTCAAAGGATACGATTTCACCCCAAGAATGATTTAGTTTAAAAAACACACATATAATTATTTTAGGACATGTTTTAGGGTAAAATTATAAAATTATTTTTACTCTTAATTACTTGATTTACCCTTTTACCATATTTATAAAAATTACCAAAGTTATTATTAATAATGACCAATTATAAAATAAAACTATTTAAATAATTTGGACTTAGTGAATAAAAACAATGAATCCATTTGTATAAATTCCAATCACATAATGTGTAGAAATTAACTTCAATTTAATCATGTATTTAAAAATAGAAAAATAAATTTAAAAGATAAAACATTACAAAATATTGAAAACTTTTTATATCTAAATTAAATATAAATTTAATACTAGTGACCTCAATTGTATTAAATAATAAAAAACTATTCTATTATTAATTTTAAACAATTAATTAATATAATTTAACTATATAAATTACCCTGATGAAAAAAATTGTTTTCACATAAAATTATTATAGTTTACTATTCATAAAAACATAAATGTTATCATAAAAATATAGACAATTCATTCCAAGAATACTATTATATCACTTATCTAATGAAAAGGGTTAATGTTTTATATATAAAAAATTAATGTGTCAAAATATCAATTTAAAAGTGGTTCACCATTAAAAGGATATAAAATTACACTTTTGAAAAAATATAGTTTTTTATACATAAAATAGGTTTTATTCACACCATATGAATAAAATATATCTTGGATGAATATAAAAAATTCAAAATATGTTATATATATATATATATATTATATTAAATTCATTTACTAATTATAAAACAATAAATTTAATAATCTATAAATAAAAATATTTCATTTATATTTAACTGGTTTATATTTTTCATAAATACTTTGTAGAAAAGTTTTTGACAATAAATTTTAAAATATTAATAACATTGATTCCCGATATCATAATATTTGGGTTATAATATTTATTTTATATAAATGATGTCACATGTTTTATTTAAACTAATGATTATGTGTGATGCAAGATATTAAAAAATAAAAATTATTGAATTATAATATTTCATCAAAACATTCCGATGTTACAACTATATTTTGGATTTAAGATATATACATGAATAAAAGCCATAAATAATGTTATTACTTCTTACTTCCATTCATGTTATTTATTTTTACCCATTAATTAAATACATATTAATGTTATGTTTTCATTCTTCACAACTGGGCACTCTGGAATTTATCTCCATTTGGAGAGGTGGTATGTGTTAGGATGTTATGATATAATAAATGAATATTGATTTCTAAATATCCAGAAAATTGGAATAATATTTCACTTCATTTAGTGTGACTTAATCAGACATTATGTACCATTTAAATTTAACTGACATGTACTAATTATATTCCTTTTAAGGTTAATTGGCCTTCTCAAAGTAATGTTTCTTTAATGTTCACGCATACATGACCCTACAATATAGGGGTTGTAAAAATTTGAGGAACAATAACTATAATAATTTATATGAATAAATGAAAAATTATTTTTAGTTTCATATTTTTATGTCTTGTGATAAGATCTATCTCTACAGTTTAACAATGTTTACTAAAGATGATTATTTCAATAAAGTTGTGAAAACCTAATAGTTAGTGCATCTTGAGAATGGGAGATCCATTCATAAATTATCTAGTCTATGTTTCAAAAATTATGTTATAATATCGGTATGATCATAGGGAACATGGATCGTTGTGTATTATTGGGGAATTAAAATTAGTGTCCCATTTATATGTGTATGGATCAATAATGGGGGAAATGTGGATGAAATAGCCAATGAATAAATTGTTAGGGTTTATAAATTTGGGAATCACATATTTAGATAGTTTCCTCTTATATGCTGGTAATTAGATAGGGACTTAATACATGAATCATGTGGGATATGTTCTTGTTGGAAAGGATCTAGAGATTATGCATGGTTATCCCATTAAGAGTTGGACGAATCATTTCGGGGAATGCAGATATTAAGCGACCAATGATTATGTGATTTAGTATTACACCTTTTTGAAGTACCATATTAATCCTTGGCTCATTTAGTAGACCAAGGAGGCTATCATGACACATGATAATCCATGAAAATAAACTTGATTTATAAAAAGTTCAAATGAAATGTATTTGATAAGGATCATTATTATCATGTGAATAAATAATTATAAACAACATAAGGATTCTTTATATTTTTAATGAATTCATGTGGAAGTCCATTAATAGGATTATCAATACTTTTTATTAATGGATTACATGATCTATATAGTACATAATAATGAACATATCAAAGGAATGTATCTTAGATGGCCATAGAGGATGCACAAACATGTCATAACCATGTGTTTGTGACCATGATAATAATAAATATGAGGATGGGAAATGGGTGACTTGGTTCAGAAGTGTTGAAACATGATGAGGTTTCCCTAAACAATAAGACTAGGGGGAATATGATATATATTATAAAAACCTAAATAATTATGTTCACATTCATAGGATCTAAGTGATGTGTCTCTCTATTCTGATACATAGAAGATGTGTCGACCTAATGGAAGTCCTTTCCATAACCATGAAACATTGAACCATATTGGGTACTCTTGAATGTGGTTGGGGACATGGATCCTTAAAGCTATCTTTATGAAATAGAGTCTTTTACACTAGTTTTAAATCATATGTGGTCTTTCATAATTGTATAATGTATAACATCTACAGATCAAACATTTATAATTAATTTTCATTTATATTATAACACCAAAAAAATCCTAAAAAAGTTACATTGTATTATTTAGTGAATGTGATACAAAACAGAGAGCATAAAAACCCATTATGTATATTTTTTTTTAATTTTAATCACTTTAATATATTTTAGAACATTAAACAATGTCTCAAAATGAACCATAATATATTTTATTATTATTACCTAGTTATTAAATTATATTATATGAATAGTTATAACTAAATTATGAGAATTATTTTTATCTACCAATTAAAAATAAAATGATAATATTTCAAAAGGTAAATAAATATTTTATGAAAAACTATAATTTTCTAAAATATGGTTTAGTTATACTATACCTGTATAACATAAAAATAAATTTATTTTACCAATTTTATAAAATTTAATGATAAATTGAATTTTTTTTAAATAATAATATGAAAATTATGTTAGGGTGATGTTTTTATATAATTAAATGAAGTTTTATTTATGGATGAATTGTGAAAAATACTTATTTCTATTTGAAATCATTAATTTCATATAAAATTTTTAAAAAATAAAATAATGTTGAAAAATTAAAATATATATTATTTTAATTATTGAATAATAAATTAACTTTAGGTAATTGGAATCAATTTCATATTTAATTAGAATATTAATATCATCCACATTAATGATAATTTTATTCATGAAAACCATCTTCTTTATCGCATCTACTAGTTTTATTTAAAATTTAATTTTTTCCCCTAGATAAACTGAAATTATTAAAATGGAACACATATATTGAATCACTTTTATTTATTTTTTCTATAAATTTCAAATTATGGTTTTACTATTACAAAGTTTCGAAATAGTAAGAATTAATTAACAACGATTAGGTAAAAATGGAATTACTAAGGGGGTTAATCTAAAATGATAAGTGTAAAAATGTCCAAAATTCTTTATTAAAGTATATTGAATTTAAATATTTAGATGTTATTCTGTAACCTTGTTGAGTTTAATCAATCTTAACCCTTTTTAATTTAAAAAACAATGGTATACCATTTTTTTCATAAATTACAAGAATCCCACTAACCATACTTTTAAAAGGCCCCACACTCCATGCTATTATTGATAACATAAACCCATTTTGTATCGTCCATTATGTACACAAATTACAAACCAAATTTAATCCCCACATTATAGATGAATTTATGTGGTTAGGAATTTATTATAGGAATAATTAAGGTTTAATCTTGAAGAGGTTGTCATATAATAAGTAAAACTACTAACTATACATTTATGTTTTTTTCATCCACCTCCATAAAATATTCTTAATATATTTGAAAATTATATTACTATAAAATCATCTATAATTAAATGTTATTATGTTTATATAATTTCTTATATAAATATCCTCATCCCTGAAATGGGAAAAAATAATGTGACTCAAGTGTATGGTGAAATATCACCTCGTGAGCCGATGTGACACGTTTTCAATAAACACCTCCCAATTATTGTATAATCATGGATATAATATATTTATATATATGATATACATATATATAAAATATTTTTACCTATAGATTAATTATATCCAATATACCATTTGTTACATTCAATTACAAAGCGGTTAAGACAACGTCTCTCTTATGTATGGTGGACTACCGCCTGATGAAGAGATGTGATTCATTTTACAATAACACATTAACTAGAATGTAATAAGGATATATATAATGAATATATGTTATTTAAATTAAATAATAATTATATTAATGAGATATTTATCATTCTAAAAATATAATGTAACATTTTATTTCCTCCCTTTTAACACACAAAATGATAATCATGCTATTGTTTTATAAATGGATTGCCACCATCATGAATCGGTGTCCATTTTTATTTATCACTACAGAACAAGGAAAATTCATGTATGTATAGTTAGATAAATAATTTTTTATTTATGAAGTTATTATGATTCTATAAATATTTTTTTTATTTACATAATTTCCATAATGATCGTTGAAAAATGGAAATGTTAATCCTGCATATGTGTGACCTACCATATCAATGATCGCAACATACATCATTACTCAATTTAATAATTCGTGATTTATCTCAAATGTTTTATTGGTTAATTAATTTTATATTTATTTCATTATAATAATTATGAATATATATAATGTTTGTGATAATTCAGACTCATGCTATGAGACATTGTACCAATTTCCCTTCATTGAAGCATATTAATCTTTTGGGAACCTATTTTCATTTGTACAGTGTAAATATTGACACACTTACATGTAATATTATGAAAAATCATATATCATGTTATTATGATTTTTAATTATAATTATTTTATCTATGGGGCTTTTACATGAATTCTTCCAAGTGGTAAATAAATTTATAGCTCAATTTCTTTCATTGGGTTATATTACCTCTTCATTGGTCTTCGATTTTTTCATATTATGTGTATATTTAATTTATTTTCCATTATGTTTTATGATAAAAATTCCATGTGGATTTAATTTTCTTACACATAATCTATTAATTTACTAATTATTACATTAAAGCATGGATCATTATAAGGGACTTCAGCAAAAATTCCCTTCATTAAGGCATACTGTAATGTTATAACCCTAATTTAATTTATAAGGTCTATATAAAACCCCATATATATTAAATATTAGTAATCCTTCATAATTCATTGAAATTAATGTTACAATTTGAGTTATTTTTTTCAAGGGGATTTGAATTAAAATGTTTCTATGTGGTAACGAGTTTCATAAAATAATTAATTTTTATTGGGTTATATTACTACATACCTATCTTTGATATTAAATTATTATGTGTAAAAATAATTTTTACTCTATTATGATATATTTTTACAACTTTATGTGTATTTATATAAGAAACACATAATCTATTCACTTATTAATTCTCACCTAAAAATTATGATCTTTCTAATTGTTTATTTCAAAAACTCATTATAATATAGATTATTTATTATTCAATTCCTATTGAAGGAAATTATTTGATCATTTTATAATAAAACAATATTATTTTATTTTACCGTATTTTTTAGGATAATCTAATTTAATTTTAATATTTTTTCAACTCTATTCTACTTAAAACAATTTAAAATATTGTTATGATAATTTTACATCATTTATATCTTCTATTTGAAATAAATTTTCATTCAGAACAATAATTTCTAAAAATGGTTTCAATTTTTTTTATTTTTTAAAATTATATATGAAATAATTGTTTTCAAATTATTAATTTTTTATATAAATTTTGAGTGGAATGTTGATGTAATTTTCAAAACAATAATGATTTGAAATTTAATGAAAACCTGAGAAGAATGTTTGTGTTAACTTAATCAGTATGTAAGGAATTTTCTATAATCATTACCACTCAATGTTTTAAAATGTAAATTAAAATTTTAAATGGTTATTTTTTAGAGAAATTCAATATTCAATATTTATGGGAACATTTAGTATTAAAATTAATTTCAAAATAAAAAAGTTATTTTACCCGTAAATTTGAATGACATTTTTATAGTATATATTCATCATCACCACCTACTATTTATTAAAATTATGTTCTACTAGATATATTATTATTTCATAAAATTATATGATTATTATCAAATCATTAATTAATTTATGGTTCACTTATCATGGATGTAATTATTTCAGAAATGTTATTTATTTCTCAAATATGGTCTTTTACATTGAATGTTATTGTTTGGACTAGAGAAATATTTATAATTTTTATTCTTTATTAAAAATAGATATTTTATTTTATGGAATATTGTTAAATAATTAATTTGATTTTTCTATGTATGATTAAATATTTGGACATATATATATAGGTGGGTGCTAGTTATAGATTCACCTCAATAGATCAATGGTCTCATGAAGTAAACCAGAAAAAACATAATTAAATATGTCACAATCAGTAGTTTCAAACTGTCTTATGAAAGGTCATAAAATTAGAGGGATCATATTTTGATGAAAATTAATTATTAAAATTAATAATATGATTAATCAAGAATTTATTTATTATTTACAATGATATTTTTTGAATGATATTACCTCTCAATGTATATCATTATCAATTTATTGATTTAAAGGTATGTGTTTTCATATATTTAAATTTCCATATTTATTTTCGGTTATGTATTTATGATTGTATAGTTATTGATAACATGGAAGGTGTATAAGGTTATTTAACATTCCATTTTAATTATACTATTGAATTCATTTAAATTTTATTGGCAATTAGTTAGTTACCATTTTAAATTATTTATTATTATTAATTTATGTTATATTCAGATGTATTTAACACTTTTATATAATTTGATCCTACCATTAATTTTTTCCCTTTCCCAAAAATCTATTATGTGTACTATGATAAATATGAAATTTTATTCTTTGAGGAATAATGTAATTTGAGAGAATAAATTATGTTCAAATTTATATATTCAAATGTTATAATACAATCATTTTTGAATCTACTTTACCAAAACAACTATACTATTTAGTCTTTCAGGATGAAAGTAATTTTATGACTATTAACATTATAAATTAGGAACAACATATAGGATATTTGGGTTATGGTAATTATAGTATCTATTAGACGACGTTTGGTAGAATCCATGGGAACTATATTTAGGGGAACATATATTTGGGGTCATAACCCATATATAAAATTTTATGGTAGGTACAAAAAATAATAATGGTTTGTTATGGTATAAATTATGTTTTTTTACTTCTAATACATAACTATCTTGATATACAAATTTCTAGTGGTTCTAGAATAAATGTACATAGGGTTGATATCTTTAGGTAGTGTGAATTGGGATTGACACGATCATTACATGGTGCGTGATAATAGACCTTAATGCGTATATGGTTTGATACTCCCATGGGATATTATTATGTTAATTCACAATTTATTTATAAACCATTATGATGGATTTGAATAGATTGTGACATTGAATATCATTGGTTAAAAATTTGTGTATTATATTTATGAAATTATATCATGATTTAAATAACTTGTAATTGATTTTAGGGGTTTCCTAATTTGATTATTGTTACTCAAACTATTTATTTTGGTTTTAGTCAGTGGGTGGAATAATAATTATTTGTTTTCAATATTAACATTGTGGGAAATATAGTTATAAGAGAAAAAAATTGGTATGATGATCTGAGATAAATATATTGTAATTATTCCTAATATGATATTCAAATATATTATTGACATCTTATTCTTTAACTAACTATCGAACTTTCCAATGATGAGAAAGATGATGTTATCAAAGATCTTGAGTGGTGTTGACCATAAATGAATAAAAAATTGATTTACATCATCAAATAAATAAAGTATGTGAAAAAAAAGTGTCTTAATGGAATAAAAAATTTCATTATTTATAAAAAAATAAGGTCATAATGAAATGAGTTTACAAGGGATAACGAAGAGTATGCTTGAATTAAATAAACCTCATCCACAAAATCCATTAATATTTCATCGCTATAAATATGGAGAAACTAGGAATAATTAAATTTAATTACTCCTTATTAAGATTGACCACCACAACAAGGAATGTATTTTATTGGAATAAAATAGTAACTATATTTATGTATTAGGAATCAAGAATTAAATTTTAAAATAATTTTTACATATGGTATTTCATTTTAAAGAATCAGGATATATTTGATTATTTTGTAAAATTTATAATTATATGTCTTAGAGAACTTATCTGTTATTGATACCATAATTGGTTTATGAGTTTAGGATTTATCATTAGAGAAAATTATGGAACACCCCTATTGAAATTTTTTTGGTTGGAATATAACATGATTAAGGATATTTTTAGAAAACATTTATGCGAATACAACCCATTGGTTTAGTATATACAAAATTTATTTAAAGAAGAATGACTTTAAATTTTGAAATTAGTATTTAATGGATGGATAAAATTTAAAGTCTCTATTATATATTATGATTTTGTAATTATGGTGAATCAAAATTTGGGAAATTTATTGGAATTTCATTAATATAGTTTTATAAAAAGTCTAACATCTTGAATCTAGCAATGTTCCTGAGTCTTGAACCCGCAAATGAAAGAAGATAAGGGTTTGTCTCGAACTATTGGACACTAGGATGTTTTAGTTTATATGTCACTATTTTTGGATTAATAATTTTATGAATAAATAATAATATGGAACTACTGTTGTTACTACTGACTTTTACATAGTAACACATTATATTAGATATCTTATTCAAACCATATTGGATTATAAATTAGTTTGATATAGAAGAAAATTATTGGAACTCTATTTTGATTTTTAAATATCATTAAAAGGGAATTTTATTTCATTGGGAATAATTTTTATTTTTTTATCTAGATTTTATAGACTGACAGTTGAATTGTAAATTGATTGAAACATAACCAATGGATGAAATTGTGTTTTTGAAATACAGATGTTTCAAGTATGAATATTTTATTAAATTAATATGAATTAAAAAATTCCCTAGTATTTAGAAAATTTCATTGAAAAATATTTTTACTATTACCTTCAAATATAATTTTTATAATAGACTTTTAAATAATAATATATGAATGGTCTTGATTTCATTAACATTCAATGTATTATTAACTTTTTTATATTCAATGACCTCTATCAGCCTCTAAAATTATTTACACTTTTGATAAATTTATATATCATCACATTTTATTATATTTTTCTAAGTTATAAAATTAACTATGTGTTTATAATTATTACATTTTTACTTCATTTCTATCTTAATAATAGGATGTTTAAGTAACCCATTGTATAATGTTTGTTTTCAACAATGGAATTTTTAAATATCAATTCATCAATTTTTTAGATCACCATAAAACTATGAGAAACCAATTTATTTAAGGTTAGGTTAATTTAACACCTAAAAATTATAAAAATTTGTAATTTTATTCTATATAATATTCCACATGAAATACTAATCTAAAAAATCTTATAAAATGTATTTATTTAAATATATTGCCTTTAATGGCCTATAGAACACACATCCCGGATTCTAAAGGAAAAATAATATAGTTTTATATTATAAACTAGAGATTCAATTATTATTTTTGAATAGAATTATCTAAATTATGAAAATTATGTTTATTTATTTGTAATAAATTAAATAAAAATAAATTAAAAAATATATAATTTCTAAAAAACCGAACTTTTATCTAAAAGACAGGTTAGTATCAAATGGAATAAATAATTTAAATTAAGTTTTTCATATATAAGAGACCTTTTTTAAGTAAAGTTAAAATTATTTCATAAATAATAATATAAAAATTAACTATCGTTGAGTTTTGTGATTTATAGGATATGTTTCATTTTTCGATGAATTGTGAAATGCGAATTTTTATTAGAAAAAAACCTTTTTGTTTGGATTCTTTATAATTATAAAATAAATTTAAAATGTATATTAAGTAAAATTTAATTTGTTATATTAAAATGAATACATTTTTTGTTATTTTCAATATTATTATTTTTATTTTTGGTATTAAAATATTGCATACTTGTAAGAATTATCTTCATTAAAAAAACATTTTATAATATTTTTTGAATTTCATTTAAATTTAATATTTATACATATAAGAAATCAATTTAGTAAAATAGATTCAAAATATTTAATTATAATAATTTTTTTTCTAATAATTAAATATAATTTCCATAACAAAATTTGAAAATAATAACATTCAATTTCTGCACTTACGGTAGGTATGGGCTTACAGGGGGTGGGGAAAAAATTAAATGTTGTGGGTTAAAATTATATAATATCAAGTTTAAAACCATTTTTGGAAGTATTTTAAACATTATAATGTATAAATTTTTAGAATACTCAATTTTTATCCCTAATGTCATGTGAAAAACATGGATACACCATTTTCATTTTAGAAAATTTAATTATATCATTCTCTTCGCATATAAAAGGGAACACACTATCTCACCATATTGACGTCATTAATCCTTTTTGTTTCATCCATTACCTACTGAAATAAATTAGAAGATTCCCTCCCATTATACTAGAATACTTGTACTCGTCGTAAATACATTCTATGAATACATTAGGTATAATCCTTTATATGATATATGAGAAGAGTTAAAATTCGTAATTTTACATTTTTGTTCAACTAATGCTTCTATATCCTTATTTTATTATTATCTATTATTATACAGTTTTATTATTATATACAATATAATGAAATGTAACTATTTTATGTTCATGACTTATATCATTCTCTTCGTCTATTAAATGGGATATGATAACATACTTCATGTGAATGGTGGAGTACCTCTTTATGAACCCACGTGATACATTTTCAATCAACACATATTATAGTCATGTTTGATGATTTATATAAACTATATACATATATATATATATATATATATGAAATTTATATCATAAGTATACCTCTCTTGTCGTTATAAAATAAATAATTTTTGTTAGGTTCCATTATTTTTGGGTATTTGATAATGTTTCTCATGTTTATGGATGACTATCATCTCCCGAAGCAGTTTGATCTGTTGTTTACAAATGAATTAGATGGGAGTTAATATGTATAGTTTTAATGAATATATTTAATTTAAATTACATAAATATGATATTAATTATATATTTAGCATTCCTAAAATATAATATCTCATTTTCTTTCTTCCCTTTTCACTGAGTGATAGATTATGTTGTCATTCGTGTTGGTGTGGACCACTGCATTCATGAACCATTGGGAAATTTTTTTCTTCAGAACAAATAATTCATGATATATATATATATATATATATAATTGAAAAGACTCGAAATTTCCATGTAATTTTTTTAATTAAATGGGAATTTAACGAGTCTGTGTAAATTGATGGCCCATGATTCTGAGGACCGGTGTTCCTGGAATCAATTTCTGAAGTTTTGTTCGAGTACGTTCAGTAAACGTATGAGTGGGTTTTTATAACTTTTTAACTGCTAATCAGAATTAAAATATGGGGCACTGTTGAACTCGCAACACTAATATTCTCTTAAGGAGACATTCACCTTGACGGCTGTGGGTCGAGAATAAACGATTGGTTTTGGGTTTTTCATGGAAAATAATAAAATAAAATGAACTACACTTTTTTTAAATTTTTGAGTCACCATGTGGAAGTTGAAGTTTGGGGATGACCCGACCACAACCTCCCATGAGAGGTTATGGTGGTGGTTCTGAACTAAACCTAACCTCCGGTGAGAGGTTACGGTGGTGGATACTACCCGGGACAAAACCCCCATTTTAATTGTGGAAAACCTCTCAACCCTCTTCATTAATGAGGGAAAGTCTTTCCACACCCTCCTTTAATTGTGTCAACCCTTCCTTCCTATTAATTGTGACATACTCATGAATTAATTATGTGGAGCCATGTTAATTAATTTTCCCTACATGAATTCTTATCCCAATAACTTAAATGATTTTATAATCTATTATTATTGGCTACCTTTTCTTTTGTTGGAAATGGCGAAAGCATATTTTGAGAAAAATTCTCAAGCCAATGAAGAATAATGAACACGTTATTCCAATGTAGAACGCCAACAATGAGCATCTTTGACTTCTTCTTCGGAAGCACCTTCTAGATGAAACTGATGTGGGATTTCATCGATGACCGACCCTCCATCCTCATCGTCATCAATGAACTGACGCACGAGCATGGGATTCAAAGTGTGATGTAGACGCGACGAATGATGAAAACTCTATCTTCTTCCCCAAGACGCCATCAGAGAACAACAAACATAGGTAGGGGTTTTATTTAAATATGATATTATTACTATAATTTTTCTTTTATACAACAAATAATCATAGTTGATGTTTCTCCTTACAGGTTAGGATTTTTTTTTCTGGGAAGTTGTGGGATGTTGGATTGATTTTTCTCTCATCTTCTTTTATTGATAATTCATTGAAATTCAAGAATGATTTTAACTGCTCACTACCACCTGAAATGCAAAGAGTGTGGGACTAACTAACATGGAATGGACCCCTCTGCCTTTATTATTTGTGATGTTTTTTATTCATAGTGACGAGGCGACAAATGAAATGAAGGAATCCTATTCTGCCACCGTGACGCTACGCCGCCTCGGGCCGAACCACACCTCCAGGGCTGCACTACCCGCTGGCCACACCCACCGTCGGCCGAACCGGCACGAGCCGCATCACACACCGGCTGAGCCACGCTCCACCGAACCGCACCCCGACTCCTGGATGTCGCACCTCCCACACTCCTAGTTTTTCCCTCCCAAGCCCCGACCGATTCGGCTTCCGCGCACGCCCCCCGTGCCCCATAGTTCTGTCGTCTATGCACTCCGCATGCCCCATGCTCCCCGCGTCTCTGCTGGCTGAACTAGAAGTCGGCCTCTTCCTACCATGCGTGCCCTACGTTTCCACCGTCTATTCACACTATGCACCCCATGCGCCATGCGCGACCCGTGTCACCGCTGAGCGAACTGACTCCTGACCGAGCCGGCCTCCCAAGCCCCCTAGCGAACTACACCCCTACCAGCGCCCTGGCCAATCTAGCCTCCCACACCCCTCATGGCACCCTGGGTGACCCGAACTCTCACGCCCCTTTCGGCGCTTCAGTTGTACTAGCCCACGCCCTCACGACACCGTACAGGCCAAACCAACCTCACACCAAACATCGGCCAGTCCGCGCCCTTGGGCTAGTCCGTGCCCTCGCGGCCAGTCCGCACCCTTGCGGTTGGTCCACACCCTCTTGGCCCTCCGTGGCTCCTCGCGGCCTACTGGGATTTCCCTAGCTAGCATGGCCAAACCCAATAGGTGTTCACTCCCAATATTCCAGGCCAGACCCAACGGGTCATGCCAGGTCGACCCGAACCGGGTCGGACCAGACCCGGGCCCACTATGACCCTTTACATCCTCTTGGTCATAACATTTGCACCAGATGTCTGTTTGATGAACTGTCAGTGGAACTGGTACTCTTAGAGGATGATAGTCCCTTTGAGTATACCCCACTAGAGTTTTGGGTAGAGTTGAGATATGGTCAGATTGGATCATGCACGGATCCAATGGGGCCCCCAAGACTAAAAGGCTAATAACTCACAGACCGAACATCCAATTGACATGTAGTCTATTGCATTGAGACCTCTATTAAGTGGCTGACCATTGAGATACATCTTCTTGGGACTTTATGAGAGTTGTATTAATGACTTGTAGCTCATGGAGCAGATCCATTTAGAGATGAGAAGACATAGTGCAGAGACCTAGTAGTTGGCTGAGACTTGATGACTACTGACTAATGGACTTAGAGTGACTCGAATGGCCCTTTGGGGAGCGCCTAGTTGTGGCGGAAGACCCACAGTGGAGGATTTACTAGTTGTAATGGTAGACCTGCGGTAATCAATAGGAGGAGTACCGCAACAGACTATTAGGGGGATTGCCTAATTGTGGAGGAAGACCCATGGTGGGGTGTAACTTAGTGATGCAGTAGTCCCGCGGTACTTGGAAGGAGGATTACCTCAGCATTCCTAGGTTAGTGGGAAGCACCTTGGTGTCGCAGCAGGCCCACTGTACTTGATAGAGGAAGAGTTCTCCAGCAGATGTGGTTACGATAATGTGAATAAGAATCCTGGTTGAGCTGAGTTAGTAACATTTGTGTTTCCTTCATGATTGAGATGGATTGCATGTTAACATTGGTATATGTATTGTCATATAACTAAGTGGGTTTATCTGTTGATTTCATAATTTGTTGTTTATCCATGCTTGTTTTATTGAGATCTTGAAGGTCTTGGGGTCCCTACTGAGTATCGTTAAACTCACCCATGCACGGGCAATGCCTGCACCTCGTTGATTTGGATGCAGATGGCGGACATTGTAGAATGATGCTGAAAGCACTAGGACCGGATTGTACCCAAAGGTGGACCATACGGCGTAATGAAACACGGAGGAGACAAACAAACCTGGAGTGCTGAGGAGGTGATCTGTATCTACTCTTCATGTAGGTACCTCAGAGGATGACCCAGCAACAATTTTTCTTTTCATCAGTTTTTCTTTCATCTTCTTGTACATTACAGTTGTTCTTCTATTTTTGTCACCTTTTACTTTATACACACTTTTGTTATATAGTTTTACTTACTATTTTGATTCCAGCTTGTGCTCTATTGTTTGTGTTTACAGGTTATAAATGTAATTCCTTCCCTATTTTTGGGAATTACGCCTTTGGTGATTTTCTCTAGCCCCTGGCCTCTTGAAGGAGGGTTTGGGGTAGTCACGACACGGGCCCTGGGGGACGGTTTTATAACAAATTGGTATCATCGGAGATGGTTCTACAACAAAACATAGGGATCATTTCATTTTTAGTGAAGCAATATTATTAATGGAACTAAGTGTGGTATTCTGTTCAGGGAGTCCAGTGTTGGTGCGGTGGCCACCGTATCCACAAACCAGGACCCTGACTTTTGATTTTTAACTCAATACATGAAATCACAGATTGTGTGTGTGTTTTCAAAAGTTTTCCTTATGTAAACTCAACTAGTTCAGCTCACCAGGTGTTACCTTTATTCCTTGTCATGTATGTTTCTTTTAGGATGCCTCCCCGCAGATGACCATCTTGAGTCCTGAGCATTGTACGCATAGATATCCCACCGAGTGATGAGGCCTCGGTGCTGGGCCATTTTCCAGCGGAGGCACCAGCGGTACCTCCCCCCTTTGGGCCACCGATGCCATTATCCCCATCAGTAGATGAAGCACACCGCTTGAGCGTGTTGCATGAGTTATAATGCTAGAGGAAACCTAGATTCAGGGGAGAAATGAACCCTCTTATGGATGAGGATTAGCTAGAGGCTATGATGAGAGTTTTTTGACTGGTATAGACACCACCCTATTTCATGGTGATTCATGTTGTGAGCCTTCTACAGGTAGAAATAGGCAATTGGTGGAGCTTGTTTCTCTAGGTTCATAATGAGAAAAGCTACTCTAGGTAGACATAGAGAGCCTATTTCAGGTGAATTTTGTTTCAGCGACTCTCTATGTAGTGCGCATACATGAGCTACTTCACCAAAAGCGGGTCAACATAACTATAGCTCAGTACTCAACGTTGTTCACATAACACTCATGCTACTCCACCTATATGTTGTGGGACACATTCTATATGGCCTGGGCCTTTTAACACGGGCTCAGATGGGAGATCAGAGCTCTGATGATCTCACTCCTCATTGAGATGTAGGGGCTGTTAGACAGAGCCCCACTATTGGAGAGTTTTCTTACTGGGCAGTCACCAGTAGCGAGATCCACCACCTGTCGACACGTAACAGAGTCTTCTGCAGCTTGAAGAAAATAGATGTCACAGAGGTCTAAGAGGACTAGACCTACAGGTGGATGACCGAATGGCTCAGGATCGGTTGTGTGGGGTACCTAGGGGAGAGACATAAATGCTAGGAGTGGGCATTGTTTCACATGCGGTAGGTAGGTTCACATGGATCGTGGATATCCGACCCACCATTTGGATGATCAACAGACACTCAAAGGATAGCCTAGGGATGGAAATGGATTCGATCAAGGCGGTCTGTAGGGAGAAGGATGTAGAGACCCAAAGCCTGACTTACATGGAAATTACATTACATTTTCGGAATACTTAGTACATAACAAAAACACACACACAAGGATCGTAATAGTTTAGTGTCTTTGGAAACTCGGAATATAATCTTCTAATCCTGGTGAAAGATCTTCAACATCTCCCATAAAGATCTTCCTTTTTTTATACCTAAAACCTTTCTTTATATCATGGGGAAAAGAAAACAGAAGAGGGTGAGCTCAAATGCTCAGTAAGGGTAAAAAAAAGAAATATCAATCACATCTTATACACAAGCACATATCTTTTGGAAATCTTAACCTGCAAAAGAGATCATAATTTCATAACATGGGATAAATCATGGCAGTGAAATGTAATCACAATAATGATAACAAAAAACATGAAACTTTGTGGCATACACACATAATCATAGAGAATCATTTCTTGTTATTCAAGACTCAGTGCCAAGACTATCTTAGTGGACAAAGTCCCTTTCTGAACCGATTCACCCTCATTCCAGTCCTGTTTTACTGAACCGGTATAACCTACCGTTACAGCCCTGTCTATCTCATGAGATACAAAATCTTTACCCAATGCGTTGGAGGGAGATATAGGTCCCACCCATCTTATAATGAATCCTTTCTTATGTGTGCCACATAATCATAAATCATACATCACCGCATAACACATGTAACAAAAATGGGATTCTTGAAACATCATGACATCATAAAACAAATCATATAAGGTAAATGACTTCATAAAAATAATTCCCTCACAACATAATCAAATCAATGTAATAATAGGGATAAAAATAGAACCCTGTATTATCTTAGATGGAAAATAATTTTGATAAAACATTTGAACTCCATTCTTGAGGAAAATATCTTTTCTACTTCAAAAACACTTTTCTTTTCTTAACATGTCATACAATTATAAACTAAAAGAAGTTAATTAAAAATAAACATGAAAACATATAAAGGAAAATTCTTGGAAATAATGTTTTAAAAATCCATTCTTGCCGTATAAGTTTAAAAAAAACATTCTTCGTACTTTTGTCGGAAAATCAAAAAAGTACCTCGTACGAAAACGACAAAAGATTCCTTTCATATCTTTTATTAAAAACTCACCGAAGGGAAAAATAGGATTTAAACAATTGTACGTGAATGAAAATAATATTACATATTGAGGAAACATGGATGTGGATGATAAAATACACCCCAGTAAATGCGACAGTATAAACAATCTCGGATAAAAATGAGATTGTGATATTTCCCTTACCTTAGGTCCGACTTGCTTTGTAAGTGTCCGAACCTCCTATATAATGATTTAAACCATGTTATTGACTTATTCCAGAATCATATTCATTGTTATTATATCATATATGGTTCACTTATGACTTTATATTACCCGTTCTTTTGTAAATTCATGTTAAAGTAGTGTTTTGGGTAAAGTCGTCTCATTGGTCGTTCGTGTTTTTAACTTGAAATTATTAATATGATTACTTGGATCATGATTACTTATATCCAGAATGTAAAACATGATTTATATATAATATATATTCAGAATATATATATATATATATAATATATCGATAAATGGAATGAAATACACCGTTCATGGAGACGGTAGTCCGTACGTACGCATGAACGCTGTTTTCGTTTCCTTATTGAATTGAATGGAATTAAGTAGATGACATACATATAAATATACATAAATCCAGTATCATTATTATGTCATATATTTCATTAGTAATTATTATATATATTTTATAATCATTCATGAATGGTTAATGTGGAGAATGAATCTCATCGCGTCGTGGAGACGGTAGTCCGTACGTACGCACCAGCGATGATATCGTTCCCATGGTCGTGGAATTGTGTTGAAGTGTATGTATACTATTTCAGTATCAATATCACTTTATAATAATCATATATAGTTACTCATTACACCATTATACCCATCCAATTAAGGTGGAGGATGAAAATAGATTACACCACGGTGTGGAGACGGTATTCCGTACGTACGCACGCGCGGTGATTTCGTTTTTCCGTTGAATGGATAGAAGGTTAATTAGAGTTGTTTCATATTTATAATAACATATCAGTATATAATAAATACTGATCTTATTACTTTATCATGAAACAACTAAAGAAGAAGAAGTTGAAGAAGAAAGAAATTGAAAAAGATTGGTAATGGATATTACCTCTTTTTTGAAGTGCTTATTTGAGACCTCCTTTTAGGGCACTAAAATTGGTCTTTGAAGAAGACCAGGACCTCTAGGATTTCTCTAGGGAAGTGGAGAGGATAAAATAGCAGGGGTTGGCCGAGCTTGAAGGCTCAATGTTTTGTGAGGAAGAGAGGGAGGAGTTGCCCTTTTATAAGGGAGGAGAGGGGCACCTTTGGAATAATTAAAAATATTATTTTATTATAAAGTCATTTTCGGTTTTAAATAGCTCCAAATTGATTTATTTCTAGCATAATGTGGGGATGGGTCTAAATCCTCTCATCCAATAGGATTTAGACAGGTTTAGGTTATTATTGTAACCTTATCAATTAGATTTAACTATAAGTTAAATAATTTAACTTTTACCGTGTCTTTTTGTTTTCTTACACTATATGGTTAATAATCTTACTATATCAAGCCAAACGAACCCCAAGTAGTTTATTATTAATATATCTATCCTTATCTATGTCATTTGGCCGAACCTTAGATTTTTCGGAATTAAATAACAATTAATAATATAATATTTGTTTTAAAAACTAATTTATGTCAATTTTGATACTATTCGGTACATGATTTTTATGAAATCTCTAACAGAATGATAAGTTCGAACCAAGTTACTTAAATCAGCAATAAAATGTCATATTAACCTAGAAAATTAGTGTATGTCATAAAAAGTCTCAAATTACATTTATTTGGGCATATATAACATCAATTATGTTAATATTTTCTTAAAAAGGTAATTATTGTATCATAGTTGTGTCATAAATAAATTAATTTATTGAAAGTCTAAAAATTACAAATAAAATACCATTATGTAGGAAATCGTCTTATCTTTATAATGAATATTTATAGTCGAATTTATCTTATGTATAACCCTATATTAAAAATGTTTTAGTAAATAAACATTGATTTTAACTCTTTTAACTCTTCTTTGAATTAAATAATAATAAATGTCCTAATCTAATCCAAGTGGGCCTAAATGATAATATTTTACACTTAAGGTTGTTTTTCATCGAGATAAACATGTCCAATAGAATTAGGACATGTGTTAGGGTAATATTAATATCATTTTTACCCTTAATTACCCTATTTACTTTTAACCGTGGTAAATAAAAGTAAAAAGTTACTATTCACCAAAAAATTATTTTCATCTCATTTAACCACATATTACTTACTGACATCAACCGTGTCTCTCGGATTTTTGAAATTCCATTCACAGAAGCGGTAAAATTATGTTTTATGAAAAATTCAGTTTTTTTAACTACCACTTAGTAGTTTCACTATTCATCAAAAATTGATATTTTTCAGAACAATGCCAAAATTTCATCCTAAGCTATATTTCATATTCTGAATTCAAAAATGAAGTCTATTTTACCAAATTCATAACATAGAAGTTGCATTAATTATTTTTATAATTAAATCCCGCTGTTAAATCAAATAGCGTGTTTTTAAGAAACAATATCTATCAAAAGATTGACACTTGTTTATGTCTGGTTTAAATGTGAAATTACATCGAATGACCAACATTGTATTAAATTGTAAAAATATATTCTAAATATAATTTAAAACCACTTAAATTAATAATTTATCACTATTAATTATTTCGATTGAAAAAGTTGTTTTTAACTAAAATTTAGTTATTTTCACTATTCATCAGAAAATGAAAGTTATCCGAAAAAGTACCAAAATTTCACCCTAAGCTAATTTCTATATTACGAATCCAATGATAAAGTCCATTTTGAAAAATAAAATTTACAAAATTTCAAAAAGTGGTTATTACTATTCATAACGGCTAGTTTTAATAATATTTTAATGGCATATCGTTGTTTAGTGAAACTCGGTATTGCATACAACACACGCTATCGAGGAAGGTTGCGATTGCGTGTAATACAAAGAAAGTAAAGGATTCGTGTTGTGCAATCTCCTTTTGGTGTAGCGTACAACACAAGAAATTAGTGAAATTAAATAGAATATTTTTCATAAAATCTTGGGCTGTTACATTCTACCCCCCATAATATGAATTTCGCCCTCGAAATTCGTCGGGGTTATAAATGGTTTACTATTAGAAAGTTTCTTTAATAGAAACCCACATCGTAAAAAGGAATACCAAAACCAATCTTTAAAAACGAAAGTATGAAACGTAACGGTTACCCAAATAAACTAATCACTGGGTTTCCACATAGGTGAAAATATGGATATGGAAGAAAAATCAAACCATCATGTTCTGATGAAGAGTGGTAGTGAACATGGCTATGGAAAATCCAGCAATCACATTGCCATAAATTTTTGACGATCTAAGGTACCATCTGATTCATCAAATATAAGATCACTAGGACAACATTTTTGGTTTTCAAGATCGTTTCCCTAAAGTTGAAGAATTTGAATTAGAATAAATACTTACTTTATTTTGGTAAAATCTCACTATTGTTCGTGCCTTGAACAATTTCCAATTCATCTCTTAAAAAAATGAAGTTGAATTTGTTATCCGTGAAGTGTTAGAAGATCATGTGATAGAATGACTGGTCATTCCATCTGTCTCAATCAAAAGGTTAGAAAAAGTTGTTAAATATACATAAGTCATTCTATAGTGAGATTAATCATATATGGTTCCTAAAATGGACTTATACTCCATATATCGTACTGCTTAATAAAATAAAACTAGTTTCTACTAAACAGGGACTTCCTTTATGCCAGTGGTAGGTGATAAAGGCCAGTCGCACTTCGGTTGTTGGTTCGATTCCCACATCCTTGTCCGACGCGATGGGTTGTCACCCGTCCTATAGGTTGTCCTTTTTCTAAAACTACATTAACATCCCATCAATAATATCAAAAAATGTTTTATCCTAAATTATGTCTAACATAATCCATTCTAATCTGTAGGCTTATCTAAAATATTGTATTCCACTCTCATAACACAGTGAAAACGATTACCAGAGATTTAATACCATAGTTGATCCTCATATATCATAAGATATGTTTTGTTGGTCACATTCCAAACATTCAAAGTCCTTAATCATGTATTCTATTGAATACCTTAGTGAAAACATGAATGCAGTTAAAAGTTAACACCATCCACATACCAAAATCCTCAAAATTCTATATACTCAAACCATGATATCACTTAGTCCTTATATCAATCATGAGCTCATGAATACTGTTAAACATTTCATTTTCTCATTTTCCATTCATTATGCGCATATCATCTTATTTCCAAAAAATATCTCAATCACTTTGAATACCACATTAGACCAACACATAAATATTCCAATACTTTATGATACCACATTATTTTGGAATCCCATTACATAAACACTTAATCATTCCACCACATCGTTGTCATATTCAACATCGCCAATAGTGATCGCATGTGACTTCCCTTTGTCCTTTGCCTTCAGTGGATGCTCATGTTGATCATCACTAACCCTTGGATTTGGGCATTTATTAGCATAATTCCCCGTTTCCTTGCACTTGATGCATTGAAGTGTTGGTGGTGCGTTCTCTGTAGTGTTCGCTTTATTCACATCATTAGAATCCCTTTTTCCATTACTTCGACACTCAGCTGCTCGATGACCTTCTTTTCCACACTTAAAACATTTTCTAGTCCCTTTAAGACAATCTCCACCATGCTTCTTTCCACACTTTGTGCATAAGGAAACATTCATCTTCTTTTCACCATTATTCTGAGATTTCTCCTTGAACTCCATCTTTCGTTTCTTGTCAAAACCATGAGATGGATATGTAACACCAACTTCCATTTCTACCTTGATAGCACAACGCACAATTTCTTTATAGCTACTGAAGTCTCTTATAGCTAATGCCCTTCGATGACTTGGTTTTAAGCCATTGAAAAATCGATCAACTTTACTTTCAGGTTGGATGATAATGCCAGATGCATACCTTGAAAGTCTTGTAAAATTCTCTTCGTATATACCAATAGATTCATCATCCTTTTGATTTAGTTCAAGAAACTCCTTCTCCATCTTTGTTCGAAGAATACGACGGAAGTACTTACTGAAAAATAAGTTCTTGAACTCGTCCCATTCCATGGACTCAATTTCATCTCTTTGCCTCATTATCTTGATAAGATTCCACCATTGATCAGCTTCACCTTCCAAACGATATACTGCTAAGATGACTTTATCATGTTCAGAACATTGAAGAACTGAAAATATCTTTTCAGTGGTACTGATCCACTGTTCAGAAACAAGTGGATCAGAAGACCCACTGAAAGAAGGTGGACGTTGCCTCATGAAGGAATCAATAGAATATTGTTCCCTTATCTGCTCATTTGGAAGTCCAAAATGATTTATAGCTTGTGTAAGTATAGCAATAATATTTTTCACACCATCTCCCATAACATTTGTTTGTTCAGGAGGACATTCATTGCATTGTCCATTTCATTGATCAACACAATTCCTTCAGGTTCCAGCCATCGTCTAAACCCCAAAAAGAATAGTGTGAGAGGCAAAAAACATGCTAGGGAAAACAACATAATAAAGGGGGAGTACGTTTAACATCTAACATCTTAGGTTTAATTCTATGATCGTTAGCGTAATTCTAGTACTATAACCTATACGTATACTTAAGCTTAGGGACATCCCTAGACATACCTTAGAAATATCTCTAGGGATCTCACTAACGTTTTCGCATCCTAGTTTCCAAAGGTTGAGAAAACCTTTCCTCTGATACCAATTGTAGAGACCCGAAGCCTGAATTACATGGACATTACATTACATTTGCGGAACACTTAGTACATAACAAAAACACACACACAAGGATCGTAATAGTTTAGTGTCTTTGGAAACTCGGGATATAATCTTCTAATCCTGGTGAAAGATCTTCAACATCTCCCATAAAGATCTTCCTTTTTTTTATACCTAAAACCTTTCTTTATATCCTGGGGAAAAGAAAACATAAGAGGGTGAGCTCAAATGCTCAGTAAGGGTAAAAAAAAGAAATATCAATCACATCGTATACACAAGCACATAACTTTTGGAAATATTAACCTGCAAAAGAGATCATAATTTAATAACATGGGATAAATCATGGCAGTGAAATGTAATCACAATAATCATAACATAAAACATGAAACTTTATGGAATACACACATAATCATATAGAATCATTTCTTGTTAGTCAAGACTCATTGCCAAGACTATCTTAATGGAAAAAGTCCCTTTCTGAACCGAGTCACCCACGTTCCAGTCCTGTTTTACTGAACCGGTATAACCTACCGTTCCAGCCATGTCTATCTCATGAGATATAAAATCGTTACCCAATGCATTGGAGGGAGATATAGGTCCCACCCATCTTATAATTAATTTTTTCTTATGTGTGCCACATAATCATAAATCATACATCATCGCATAACATATGTAACAAAAATGGGATTCTTGAAACATCATGACATCATAAAACAAATCATATAAGGTAAATGACTTCATAAAAAAAATTCCCTCACAACATAATCAAATCAATGTAATAATAGGGATAAAAACAGAACCCTATATTATCTTAGATGGAAAATAATTTTGATAAAACATTTGAACTCCATTCTTGAGGAAAATATCCTTTCTACTTCAAAAGCACTTTTCTTTTCTTAACATGTCATACAATTATAAACTAAAAGAAGTTGATTAAAAATAAACTTGAAAACTTATAAAGGAAGATTCTTGTAAATAATGTTTTAAAAATCCATTCTTTCTGTATAAGTTTAAAAAAAACATTCTTCGTACTTTTGTCAGAAAAGTCAAAAAAGTACCTCGTACGAAAAACGACAAAAGATTCCGTTCATATCTTTTACTAAAAACTCACCGAAGGGTAAAATAGGATTTAGAAAATTGTACGTGAATGAAAATAATATTACATATTGAGGAAACATGGATGTGGATGATAAAATACACCCCAGTAAATGCCAAAGTATAAACAATCTCGGATAAAAATGAGATTGTGATATTTCCCTTACCTTAGGTCCGACTTGCTTTGTAAGTGTCCGAACCTCCTGTATAATGATTTAAATCATGTTATTGACTTATTCCAGAATCATATTCATTGTTATTATATCATATATGGTTCACTGATGACTTTATATTACCCGTTCTTTTGTAAATTCATGTTAAAGTAGCGTTTTGGGTAAAATCGTCTCATTGGTCGTTCGTGTTTTTAACTTGTAATTATTAATATGATTACTTGGATCATGATTACTTATATCCAGAATGTAAAACATGATTTATATATAATATATATTCAGAATATATATATATATATATAATATATATCGATAAATGGAATGAAATACACCGTTCATGGAGACGGTGGTCCGTACGTACGCATGAACGCTATTTTTGTTTCCTTATTGAATTGAATGGAATTAAGTAGATGACATACATATAAATATACATAAATACAGTATCATTATTATGTAATATATTTAATTAGTACTTATTATATATACTTTATAATAATTCACGAATGGTTAATGTGGAGAATGAATCTCATCGCGTCGTGGAGACGGTAGTCCGTACGTACGCACGAGCGATGATATCATTCCCATGGTCGTGGAATTGTGTTGAAGTGTATGTATACTATTTCAGTATCAATATCACTTTATAATAATCATATATAGTTACTCATTACACCATTATACCCATCCAATTAAGGTGGTGGCGGAAAATAAATTACACCACGGCGTGGAGACAGTATTCCGTACGTATGCACGCTCGATGATTTCCTTTTTCCGTTGGATGGATAAAAGGTTAATTAGAGTTGTTTCATATTTATAATAACATATCAGTATATAATAAATACTGATGTTATTACTTAATCATGAAACAACTAACGAAGAAGAAGTTGAAGAAGAAAGAAATTGAAAATGATCGGTAATGGATATTACCTCTTTTCTGAAGTGCTTCTTTGAGACCTCTTTTTAGGGCACTACAATTGGTCTCTGAAGAAGACCAGGACCTCTAGGATGTCTCTAGGGAAGTGGAGAGGAGAAAATGGCAGGGGTTGGCCGAGCTTGAAGGCTCAACGATTTGTGAGGAAGAGAGGGAGGAGGTTCCCTTTTATAAGGGAGGAGAGGGGCACCTTTGGAATAACTAAAATTATTATTTTATTATAAAGTCAAGTTTGGTTGTAAATAGCTCCAAATTGATTTCTTTAGAGGATAATGTTGGGATGGGTCGAAATCCTCTCATCCAATAGGATTTAGACAAGTTAAGGTTATTATTTTAACCTTATTAATTAGATTTAACTCTAAGTTAAATAATTTAACTTTTACCGTGTCTTTTTGTTTTCATACACTATATGGTTAATAAACATACTATATCAAGCCAAACGAACCCCAAGTTGTTTATTATTAATATATCTATCCTTATCTAAGTCATTTGGGCGAACCATAGTTTTTTAAGAATTAAATAACAATTAATAATATAATATTTGTTTTAAAAACTAATTTATGTCAATTTTGACACTATTTGGTACATGATTTTTATGAAATTTCTAACAGAATTATAAGTTCGAAACAAGTTACTTAAATCAACAATAACATTTCATATTAACCTAGAAAATTAGTGTAAGTCATAAATAGTCTCAAATTTAATTTATTTGGGCATATATAACATCAATTATGTTAATATTTTCTTAAAAAGGTATTTACTGCATCATTGTTGTGTCATAAATAAATTAAATTATATAAAGTCTAAAAATTAAAAATAAAATACCATAATGTATTAAATTTTCTTATCTTTCAAATGAATATTTATAGTCGAATTTATCTTATGTATAACCCTATATTAAAAATGTTTTAGTAAATAAACTTTGATTTTAACTCTTTTAACTCTTCTTTGAATTAAAAAATAATAAATGTCCTAATCTAATCCAAGTGTGCCTAAATGATAATATTTTACACTTAAGGTTGTTTTTGATCGATATACACTTTTCCAATATAATTAGGACATGTGTTAGGGTAATATTAATATCATGTTTACCCTTAATTGCCCTATTTATTTTTTACCGTGGTAAATAAAAGTAAAAAGTTACTATTCACCAAAAATTATTTTCATCTCATTGAACCACATTTTACTCATTGACATCAACCGTGTCTCTCGGATTTTTGAAATTCCATTCACAGAAGCGGTAAAATTATGTTTTATGAAAAATTCAGTTTTTTTAACTACCACTAAGTAGTTTCACTATTCATCAAAAATTGATGTTTTTCAGAACAATGCCAAAATTTCATCCTAAGCTATATTTCATATTCCGAATTCAAAAATGAAGTCTATTTTACCAAATTCATAAAATAGATGTTGCATTAATTAATTTTATAATTAAATCCCACTGTTAAAACAAATAGCGTGTTTTTAAGAAACAATATCTATCAAAAGATTGACACTTGTTTATGTCTGGATTAAATGTGAAATTACATCCAAAGACCAACATTGTATTAAATTGTAAAAATAGATTCTAAATATACTTTAAAACCACTTAAATTAATAATTTATCACTATTAATTATTTCGACTGAAAAAGTTGTTTTTAACTAAAATTTAGTAATTTTCACTATTCATCAGAAAATGAAAGTTATCAGAAAAGTACCAAAATTTCACCCTAAGCTAATTTCGATATTACGAATCCAAAGATAAAGTCCATTTTGAAAAATAAAATTTACAAAATTTCAAAAAGTGGTTATTACTATTCATAACGGCTAGTTTTAGTAATATTTTAATAGCATATCGTTGTTTAGTGAAACTCGGTATTGCGTACTACACACGCTATCGAGGAAGGTCACGATTACGTGTAATACAAGGCAAGTCAAGGATGCGTGTTGTGCAATCTCCTTTTGGTGTAGCGTACAACACAAGACATTAGTGAAATAAAAAGAATATTTTTCATAAAATCTAGGGCTGTTACAAAGGAGGACGTGGCTGAGGATATGGTCATGCGGCTGGCGGTGGGAGATGTTTTAAGGTTTTATCGCCACCACCTCTGGGAGGTCCACCCCGACCGCAGGGAGTAGGTGGAAATGGGAGATATCAGCTTTAGGTAGCTGATTCTTAAAATCACGACTCTCTGGATATGATACGTGGTACAATCTGTATATATTATACCTTAGCTGGAGTTATTATAGTCATAAGTTCTAATCAAACTTTCATGGCCACTGCCCTTGTTCGGAGCTCGGTGATTCTGCCAGAGAAATTGTTTTGATCCTTAATGCTAGAGACTCCTACGAGAGAAGATTAGATGATTACAAATTGGTGTTGGTAGTGTGATCTTACTCACGGAGGGGAGATCTTTGACTAAGATCTCCTAGTAGTTTCGTCGAGGCCTTATAACGTCATCTTGGGTATAGACTGGTTATCTACAGGCAATGCCCATATTGACTGTATTTGGATCAATGTGGGGTGTGTCTACATGGATGGGACCAGGTTTATCATCACCAGTGAGAAGAGAGCCCTTACAGTGCATGATGGAATTTCCCTGAGGATAGTGCAGTCGATCACTCATCAGTTGGAATACCTTACCATTGGAGAACTATATGTGGAGAGCCTGACCTATCCTGCAGTGGTGGATCAATACACAAGTGTTTTTGCTAATTATTTCCCAAGAATACCTCTTCATATAGAGGTGGACTTTTAGATTAACTTGGACCCTGGGATGGCACCTATATCTACCCTGGCATATCGGATGGCTCCCGCGGAGCTTCGAGAGTTGTGGGTACTGCTAGAGGACTTAAAAGGGAAGGGATTCATCTCTCCCAGTGTTTCTACTTGGGCAACCCCAATTCATTTTTCCAAAAATGCAGATGAGAGATTGAGGATTTGTGTTCAGTATCAGTGCTTGAACTAGGTGACCATGACGAACATGTACCCACTACCAAGGATTAATGACCTCTTTGATCAGTTAAGGTGATCACGGTGGTTCTGGAAGGTAGACCTCAGATCAGGCTATCATGAGCTCAGAGTACGAGACACAGTTATGTAGAAAACGACCTTCAGGTGTCAGTACGACCACTATGAGTTATTGGTTATGCTTTTCTCCGTAAACAATTCTACAATAGTGTTCATGGGACTCAATAATAGGATTTCCCAACCATACATTGATCGCTTTGTCATAGTATTAATCAATGACATTCTAATCTACTTGACTACTGAGGAGTAGCATGCCTACAATTTTATGATAGTACTAGACACACTCCGAGAGAACCAGCTTTATGGTAAGCTCTCGAAATTACAGTTCTGGATTCGTGAGGTTAACTTTCTAGGACATGTCATCTCGGAGGCTGGAGCTATAGTGGATCTAGTAAAAATTGGGGCAGTACATGCTTTTGGATCCCCCTAGGAGTGTGACAGAAGTATGGAGTTTCTAGGGATTGGCTGGATACAACCAGATATTTGTTCTAGATTTCTTCAGAGTTACAGCACCACTACCAGCCATGATGAAAAAGGAGAAACCATTTTTGTGGTCAGAGAGATTCCAGTAGAGCTTTATGAAGCTGAGGCTGAGGCTGAATAGTGCCCCAATCTTGAGGATTTTAAAGGGAGCTGTTGGGTATGTAGTCTACTGCGACACATCAGGGACTGGACTTGGATGTGTCCTGATGCAGGAGCGGGCAGTGATTTCTTATAGTTCACTTCAGCTGATACAACATTAATAGAACTACGATAACCATGAACTGGAGCTTGCAGTAGTGGACTTCACCTTGAAGATCTAGTGACACTATCTAATGGGCGATCATTTTAACATGTACTATGATAAAAAGAGTATCAGGTATATCCTCTCTCAGAAGAACCTTAACCTGAGACAATGGTGATGTATTGAGTTCCTCCCGGACTATGGCTTCGAGATATTCTATACTCCGGAGAAGGGGAATGTTGTAGTAGATGCCCTTTGTATGAGATCTGGAATAAAGCCACTAGGAGAAGGTACAAAGCAGCTTTCCTCTTTGCAGATATCCTTTGTGGATAGGGATGGATCAGATTGTCTTTAGTATTTTACAGTCACTGCCCCACTCATTTAGTGAGTCCGAGAGGTGCAGCATGGAGACACTGACTAAGAGGAACAATGTGCTCATATATCCGTAGGGCAGGCACCTGATGGATTTTCTGAATGTGGGGAGCACTTCATTCTCTTCAGAGGATGTACCATGGTACCGGTGTGACATCAGGAGGATGTTTTTAGGGATTTACACACATCCCCTGTAGTGTTACATCCAGGAGTGGAAAAGATGTACCAGGATCTCTGACGACAGCATGGGTGGCCGGGAATGAAAAAAGTAGTTATAGATTTTGTCTCTTGATGCCTCACGTATCAGCAAGTGAAGGTGGAGGATCAGGTACAAGAATGCTTGGTTTAGCCATTAGAGGTCCCATAGTGGATGTGGGATGGGATATCCATGGAAATCGTGACAGGTGAGTGTACGACTACATGGAGTACCTTTGACGATTTTCTCTGATCATGACACATGCTTTACTTCCCGGCTATAGAAGGGGTTGTAGGAATCTTTTGGGATGCAACTTTGTTTGAGCACTGCCTTCCAACCTTGGACGGATGGCCTGATTGAGTGGACCATTCATAACCTCAAGGACATGCTTTATTCTTGTGTCATTGACTTCGATCGAAGCTAGCAAGAACAATTACCTTTGGTGGAGTTTTCATAAAACAACATGTATCACTCCAACATATGGAATATCCTTTTGAGGAATTGTACGGGTGACCTTGAAGATCACCTTTTTTCTAGACTGACCCAGGGGAGTACACACTAGTGGGACAAGAGATGGTACAGGCTACCACAACGAAGGTGAAGATCATCTAAGAGTAGATGAAGACGGAACAGAGTAGACATAAGTCATTTTCCGACAGGAGACGAAGACCTCTAAAGTTGATGATGGAGGCCACGTCATTCTACGAGTCTCGCCCCATAAAGGTCTACAAGGATTTGTCCGAAGAGGTAAGTTATCCCCATGATTAATTAGAACATTTCTGGTCCTCAGTAGAGTTGGCAAGATGGCATACCACTCATCTCGTCCACCTCAGTTTCACCGAGAGACTTTCATCTTCTTTCTATCCTAGCTGAGAAGATATGGGCATGCCCCTTCTCACATCATCGACCATGGAGAGCTAGATGTTGATGATGTGGTGAATTTTTCAGAGGTTTTAGTTGAGATTGTTGATCGATATGATCGGGTCCTTCGTGGATGGTTGATACCTCTGGTGCATGTTCGTTGGCAGCACGGGAACCCCCAGGAGAGCACATGGGAGCGGGAGGCCCAGATGCGTGCTCAGTACCCCCACATGTTTCATTAGTATGATTTGTGGATTATATGGATATAGATCCCTAAGGTGGGGATAATGTAAAGACACATAATTTCGATATATTTTATTTAATTAAATAGAAATTTTACAAGTCTGCAGAAATTGTCGGTGCTTGATTCTGAGGGCCCGTGTGCCCAGAATCAATTTCAGATGTTTTTTCGGGGAAATTTAGTAAATGTATGAGCGAGTTTTTAGAACATTTGAACTAGTACTCGAAATTGAAATCTAATGGCACCGTTGAACTCACAGTGCCGATATTCGCATAAGGGGACATTCACATTGACGTCAGTGAGTTGAAAACAAAAGATTGTTTTTGGGTTTTTTGTAGAAAATAATAACATAAAATTAACTACAGTTTTATTTATTTTTGTGCCACAATTTGGAATTTAATGTGTGGGGACCACCCGACCATACCCTCCCATGGGAAGTTATGTTGGTGGGGCCCAACCAAACAAAACCTCCCATGAGTGGTTACGGTGGTGGGGACCCCCGGGGACTAAATCCCATTTTTAATTATGGAAAAACACTCAGCTCCCATAATTAATGATGGAGAGTCTCTCCACCCCCATCCTTTAATGGTGTCAACCCTTCCTCTTTTTTAATTGTGCCAACATCATGAATAAATTATGTGGAGGCAACTTAATTAATTCACCCAATTTGAATTCTTATTCCAACGACTTAATATATTTTATAATCTATTATTCTTGGCTACCTTTTCTTTTTTTGGTAATGGAGGAAGGAGATTTTGAGAGAAAGGCTCTTTCCAATGAATAACAAAGAATGCATTCTTTCAATGAAGAACGCCGACAATGGGCGTCTTTGACTTCTTCCTTGGAAGCACATTGCAGAAGCAACCGACGTGGGATGTCTTCGATGACCAACCCCCCTCCTAATCATCATCAACTAACTGATGCACAAGCTCTAGATTAGATGTGTGATTCGGATGCGATGAGCAACGACATCTCCATATTCTTCCCCAAAACTCCGTCAGTGAACAATGAACAATGGTAGGGGTTTTATTTGAATATGATATTATTTTTTTAATTATTCCCTTCTAAAGAAAATAATTGTTATGGATGTTTCTCCTTGCGGGTTGGGAATGGTTTTTGCGGGAATATTTGGAGTGTTGGATTGATTTTTCATTCATCTTCATTTTATGATAATTATTTGAAATTAAATAAAGGTTTGAACCGCATGCTACCACCCTAAATGCGGAGGGTGCGGGACAATCTAACATGGCCTCACCCCTTCCTCCATTCTTCTTTTTGATGTTCTTTGGCATGACAACGAGGTGATGAAGGCAACAAAGGATAACTGGACCCCCCCCCCCCCCACGATGCTTCGCCGCCTCAGGCGGAAACATGCCACCCCGGCCGCACTGCCCGCTGGCCGCACCGCTCGCATGCCGAACCGGCCCGAGCTGCACCGCCCATTGACCGAGACACGCTTCGGCCGCACCACGCCTCCACTATCATCCGTAGTGATTCCCTTGCCTCTCACACCCATCATAGTGTCCCCTCGAGCCCCATCCAAGCTAGCTTATATGTCCTCCCCACCCGCCCCTCGTCGCCACTGGCCGAACCGGCCGTCGGCCTGTGTGCGCCTCGCGGCTCTGCCGTCCACGCACATCGTGCGCCCAATGTCGCCACTGGAAGAACCGGCTCCCAACATATCTATCCTCCCGAGCCCCTGGCCTAACTGTACCCATCGCGGAACCCCGACCGATCTGGACTCCCACTCCCCTCGCATTGCCCCTGCCGAGCAGGCATACTGCACCCCTCGCGGTTCCCCGGCTGGGCCGACCTCCCACTCCCCTCGCTGCGCTTTAGCCGAACCGTCCCACTCCCTCATGGAGCCCTTTGGGACGAACCACCCTCATGCCGAACTGCAGCCGAAATGCCCACTCACGGCCGGTATGTTCCATCGCATCCGGTCTGCGCCCTCACATTTGTTCCGCGGCCTCTTGTCCCACCGCGGCCCCTCGCGGCCTCCTGGGCAGGGCCCAGCGGGCCTGGCCGAACCCAACAGGTTGGCCCACCCAATGTGATGGGCCAGAACCAATGAGTCATGTAGGGAAAACTGGAAGAGGATAGACCAAGACATGGTCATGTCGGTTCAGTCCGACCAGGTCGGACCGAGCACAGGCCCACTATGACCCTTTACTTTCTCTTGGCCATATCTTTAGCACCAGACATCTGTTTGACAAACTGTCTGCAACGCTGGTAATCTTAGAGCATGAATTCCCCTTTGAGTATACCCATCTAATGTTTGGGATATTGATGAGATACAATCAGGTTGGATCGTGCATGAATCCAACCAGGCCCCTGGGACTAAAAGGCTAATAATTCACAGACCAAGCATCTGATTGACGCACCGTCTGTTTGGTTGAGACCTATATGACGTGGCAGACCATTAAGATACTTTTTCACGGGACATCGTGACAGTTGGAGTATCGACCAATATCTCATGGAGAAGATCCTTCTGTAGATGAGCGGACAGAGTGCAGAAAACTATTAGCTAGCTGAGACTTGACGACGGCTGACTGATTGACTCAGAGTGACTTGACTAGCCTAGCGAGGAGCACCTGGTTGTGGTGGCAGACCCACATTGAAGGAGCGCCTGGTTGTGGGGACAAACCCATGGTACTCGACAGGAGGAGTACCTCTGTAGGATTTTAGGGGGAGCGCTTGGTTGTGGCGGATGACCCATGGTGGAGATCGCCTAGGTGACGCAGTAGACCCATGGTACTCAACATGAGGAGTAACATAGTAGTCCAAAGTTAGTGGGAAGTGTCTTGGTGTTGTGTCAGGTCCACTGTAATACATAGAGGAGGAGTTCTCCAGCAGACGTGTTATAAAAAATGTGAATAAATATTCTGGTTGAGTTGAGTTAGTAAATTTTGTGTTTTCTTGAGGATTGAGATGGATTACTTGATAACTTATGAATATGTATGGGAATATACATAATTGGTATTTTTTATTGATTTAATACTTTTTATATTATCCGTGTAGGTTTTTGTGAGACATTGATGGTATTGGGGCCCTACTCGGTATATTTAAACTCACCCTTGCATGGGCTATTCCCACACGTCGTTGACTTGGATGGAGACGACAGACATCGCTGACTCAGGATGAGAGCACCTATACCAGACGGTATCTGGAGGTGGACCATACAACGTGATGGTACATAGAGGAGACAGATAGACCAAGGGTGCTAAGGAGATGATCAATACCTACCCTTTAGGTAGGATCCTCGGAGGAAGACCTAGGGGAAATTTTTATTTTCTTTTGTTGTACTTTCAGTTTCTTGTACATTACATTTGGGCTTGTATTTCTAACCCCTTTTAATTTCATCACAATTTTTTTATGCAGTATTACATAGTGTTTTGTTACCAGCTTGTGCTCTTTTTTGTGTGTTTAGAGGTTATGAAGGAAATGCCTTCCCAGTTTTAGGGAATTACTCCTTTTGTGCTAGTAGACAGCCCCATGCCTATGGAAGGCATGCTTGGGGTAGTCACAACACGATCCCTAGGGGACGGGTTGTGAAAATAATAATTTATTAATATAATATTATAATTCTAGGAAGATATACTTTTACATACCTTTTTTTCTATAGAGATCATTGAATAATTAATACATTACTCATGTGTACGTACTACCTACCATCCCTATGATCATAAAATACTTCATTAATAAAAATTATATTTCAGAAGAAAAAAACATTATGTATAAATAAAATAATATTTTTCCATATTATCATTTTATATATTTTTAAATATTTACATATTCAAACATTTTTCAATATAAAAAAATCATTTTGAGCCATAAATCAAATATCATTGAATCACCAGACATAAAATTTATTTAATATGTAATTGTATATCACATGGTAATAATACAAATAATATGAATAATATACTAGAATTATTTTTATTTCAAATACTTTATATTTATTTATTATAATGTTAGATAATTAATTGATATGATGATCTGGACTCATGGATAGGGAATGTATCTCAATTTTCCTTCTTTCAAGCATATTCTGATGTTGTGTACCTAATTTGATTTATATAGTTTCAATAATTTCCTATTTATATTTAATATATGAATAATTAAAAATAAATTTATTTTAATTTTATATTTTTAATTATTTCATCTCTGAGGATTTGACATGAATGTTACCTGGAGGTAAATAATTTAATAAATCAATTTTCATTCATGGGAATATTTTTATATTTTCCATTGATATTCTAAGATTATGTGTGTCACTACATTTCTATATAATAAGTATAATTTCTACTTATTCTATATGGATTTATATTTTATACAATTAATTTAGAAATTAATTAATTCTCACTTCATAGATATGATTATTTCAATGAACTATGTTTCAATTTCCATTTATTGTAGAATACACTAATGTTATATACCAAATTTCATCAAATTAATGTATATACATATTTTATAGATTGCAATATCAAGAATAAATAATAATTATTTTTATATTATGTTTCATTTTTAATTATTTTCTTGTGGGGATTTGAGTTAAAAATTTCTAAGTTGTACAGAATTTCATTACTTAATTTAATTTCATTATGTTATATTATTATTTACTAGGATTTTTTATTTTAAGATTATTTGTAAAAAAATTCACAATATTTTATTTTATTTACAATTTTTTTAATATTATTTATATATTACGTACTTAGTTAATTAAATTATAAATTCCCGCATCAACGTTATGATCCTTTTAAGGCATTATTTCACAATCACATTCTAGTCGATGTTTTTAATTATTGGATTTAAAATTTTGGAAATTAAATGATCATTGTCTCATACCCCTAGTTCATTTTATTATTCCGTGGTTATTAATGATATTTTCAAGTAATATTACCATTTTATCGGTGCTCTGGTACTTTTTATAAATAATAAAAAATTTCAGTAAAATTCGACTTCATTTATCTCTCTGTTATGAAATCAATTTTATTATAAACCCATATTTTCGAAAAAAAAATCATAATATTTTAATCCATTTAAAATGATTTATTTAAATTGTTTTCACAATTTTTTTTAATAAATTACCTATAATATTCCATTATTTCCTAAAATTGAGAATATTATTATTTCATCAAAAATATTGATGAAATAAATATTTCATTTATTTTAAATTTATAGAATTTCCTACCATTATTAACACTAAAATTTTTAATTCTTCCTTTTTATTTTAAATTGTTATTTTAAAAGAAATTTATTTTCATATTGTTCTGTAAGATATATTTTTAAAATTATTTTCTCTAAAAATGATTATTTTCATCATTAACATTTTTAATGATATTTTTATGTTATTTATTCATCAAGAATAGCAAAAATTTATCATATATATGATCCACTGGGGATATTCTTTATCGATACCATACTTATTCTTTAATATTATCGTTTAAAATGATGTTTGGAAAATAAATTATAGATATTCGCATTCATTGTTCTTTTTTATAGTCATAAATATTTTTATCAAATATTTTTCACTTTCCTATGGTCATTGTACAATAATGTTCACCGAAAATCCATATTATTTATCTTGGATTTTTTATTTCATAAAAATATTTCATTTCTACATAAAACTTTTTACATTAAAATGTATTTTATTGATTGGGAATATATTGATCATCTAAATTAATTATTCAATACATATATTTAATAGTAAGCAATATCTATTATTAATTATATCAATGATTTGATATCTAATAAATGATTTGTACATAAAAAAATGTTGTTAATGGTAATTAATAACCACTAAAAACATACATATTTACATTAGGAAAATCAATATAATTGCATTCAATACGTTTCAACATATATTTATAAAATCTATTCTGAAACGTCTCGATGATAGTGGTATAATTTTCTAGAAAACATGGAATCGAATAATTAATCATTTTTTGAATTGAGAATTCAATCATTATTATCCTTTATATTTTCACAATGATGATATATTTGGATTCTTTTCATTATTAAATAATTTAATAAATATAATTGATTTTCACATATTTATCATCCAATATTGATTTTTCTTTATGAATTTATGATAGTCATGTTATTGATCAAATGAAATGTGTTTTTAGATATTTACCTTTCAATATTTATTATGCTAGCCAAATTATTTAAATGGAATGAGTGTTCATTTATTTTCCTTCGCATTTATTTAATGATTATTAATTCATTCTAACATCATCTATAATTGACCATTATTAAACATTTGATCTCACTGTTATATGATTTCCTCCCCTAGGAATCGATGATGTGTACTATGCTATATGTAAAAGGACATCTGAGAGGAAATATTGTTATTATAGTGACAAAAATTGTGTTCATATTAGTGTATTCAAATATAATCCGGACATCATATATGTATTTATTTTACCAAGACTGCAAATCAATTTCACATTGAATATTAAATTTTTTTTTG
The DNA here is from genome assembly GCA_963277665.1 of Viscum album. Lineage (NCBI taxonomy): Eukaryota > Viridiplantae > Streptophyta > Magnoliopsida > Santalales > Viscaceae > Viscum > Viscum album. The sequence continues at coordinate 153,836,850 of OY728159.1, forward strand.
AAAAGGCTTCTATATTAAAATGGAAAATGGATTTTTTTACAAACATTATCGTTATCAATGAAAAAAATACATGGCATACTATTTTTTAGATAATCGCAAACACCGTATCACAAGGTTGAGAATATATTTTTTTGAAATAATTATGCATTAATGTGTGAGAAATGATGTATCACATAAATATGAAAATATTATATTTCTCATGAGAATGATAATTTTCTTCTCACGCATAAAATTAATAATCTGATTAATACTGTATGAAGGACTACTAAAAAATTTGTTTGGTAAAACATTTCAATAGACAAAAAATAACCTTATCAAAATATTATTTTCTCATAATAAAAAATATAATTTTATATGGTAATATTGGAAATTTTTCCACAATTATGAAGTATCTTCTAGGCCTCAATATCTATCTCACCATGCAGAAGATGTTCACCCAGATGAGGATATTAACATTGTGATTTTCAAACCCCATGTTTTGAATCCATTGACAACAAGATTGTGTTTTATTTAAATATAATTTAATGATATTATATGAATATTAAAAATACTAAAAGGAAAATTATTTATTATACTTGAAATTTTCATAGAAATAGTTTAGTTAGATAAAAAATACCAAATAAATTAGAAAATGATGATGTAAATCGATCAATCAATCAACATTTATATATATATATTTACAATCATTTAGTATCATGTTTCTGAATATATTGACACAAATGACTTCACTATATTCTATGGGTCAATTTATTAGAATAAGTAATATGCAAATTTTATACTCACTAAAATGTAATCTTTAACAGATTTCAAATGGATTAATTTTGACAAAACATATAATTTATAATAACCCATGAATGAAAACCATATAGGTCTATTATCATTTGAATCATTTATATGTAAAAGTAGGTATATTTATTATATACTTTATAAAAAATTAATTTCATCACAAATAGAACTATTCACTGCAATATCATACTTTAAACCATTATTCATAATCTAGAGAACTGAATCGTAATAATGAGTGATCCTATATTATCAGAATGGATTAAAATAATATATTTCATGAAATTATAATTTGTGTGCATAATATTAGTATATGGTAATGAGAACAATTCCATAAATATTTCCAATAATACCCAATAATTCAAATATTAGTAATCATGAAACATTGTGCATGGGTTTTAAAAAAATCATATTAAATAAGAGTTTCAAATCATCAATAATCATTTATGAGACATAAAAATATATCACAAGAAAAATACATAAGATTTTTTGAAATTAAAAATAATATCAAAAAATTTTCATTAGTCAAGGAAAATTACTTTGAATATCATTGAGGATTTGGGTCACTACCCATTCTATCATTTCAATTGTTAAGGTTCCCTCACTAATATATCTTATTTAACAAAATACATTACTAAACTGGGTTTATTCTAAATTAATATCCTTATTATATAAAAAATATACCATTTATTAACTAAAATATGACAACCCTGCTTTTTATTACAACTTAAACATGCTTTATTACATAAAACTCACTTGATCCAACAAAGAAGATCAAGAGGTTTAGTGTCTTTGGGGCTTAGGATCATTACATAAAAACTGTAAACTTGGAATACAACATCTTTATTGAAAACTTCTTTTACATGACCACTACATTCTTTCGTACGTAGCATTACATGGGATAACCTGAGGACATGCATAAGAAAAGGGTGAGCTATAAAGCCCAGTATGGGAGTAAACAATGAACAACATGAGGAGTGAAATACATGTTAGGGGATAGGCATATCAATAGATCATAACAGAAACATGAACATAAAGGCACGATAAAGCATGATAATCATAATATGGAAATGTTGCAACAATACTTAACATTGAATTAGCATGAGCCAAGGCTCATTGCACATGGAGCATGAGTAAACCCTCATTGCACTTGAAGCATGAGTAAACCCTCGTTTCACTTGAATTAGAATGAGTAAACACTCATTGCACATGACGTATCATGATACTATACTTTACCCAATGCATTGGAGCGCTATAAAGGGCGCACCCTTCTTAAACATTTCATTTCATGCATAAGTGTGCCACATGGATCATAAAACATGTATTCATAAAACATAATCATTTCATCCACGATAAGGGAATGTGGAACTCATACATGAAAATTTATAATCAATATGTAAATGTGCATAAAGGTGAATACCCTTGATGGAGAAATGGGCATGGTATTCACTACACAAAGACATTGGCTTAGAAAATCGGTGCGATTTCGGCAGCGTAACGGCGTGACATAAGAATTCATAAAAAAGTTTGATGAGAGATAAAGGGGTTCCTCATCATATTTACATGTAATGGACAGTAAGGAGATAATATATATACATGTCCCAACAATAGAAATGAAATTTAGATTCATGATACAAAAGTATTGCTTGAATGTAAAAGAAGAGAGAGAAGTTCCTTTCGGAATTTCGGCATAGTAACGTGTGTACATGGGAGGCATTTAATGAGAGATAAAGGGTTCTCCCATCATTAAAACAATAAGAGGGTAGTATGGGGGAGGTGCGAAACCATACCCCAACATTCATAATTGAAATAAAAAAAGTCAATACAACTTAAATAAAATTGACAAAAATGAGAAAGGAAGAAAACCCCTTACTTGGAAGTATGCTTCCAAAGGCTAGAGAGAGGCTTGTGAGAGGCTTCTTGGGAGCTTGGGGCACCATAAGAGGATTCTAGAGAGAGTATGGCAGAGGTTGGACGAACTTCAAGGGCTTTGAGTGAGGAGGAAGTGTGAGCTTGGTGGGTTTATATAGGAAAGGTGAGAGAATTCTTTATTATTTAGGTTTGGGACCCCTTATATTAAAATAATCCAAACCACAAACCATCCCATGGTATTTGCCCATGGTTTCTTTAAAAGGAAAGAGGAAAACTATATTTTACAAGTCCAAGGTCCGAACTTATTAAAAAATTAGGGTTGCTTATGTGGAGGTGAGTCACACTCCCATGGAAATTAATTTAAAAAGGCAAAGTGTTGAATAAGTCTTGAGGGCTCCATTAATGTTTTAAAAGTAAGTCAAACAATCCCAAAAACTCATTATTTTAATGATAAAACACATATTGGACGAACATAAGGATTATGGTATTTTATTACATCACCATTGGGTCATTATGATGTCATAAAACACATTATATATTTAAATGGTATTTAATTTTTACCAAAAAATTTGACTGTCTCAGAAAATTATGAAAAATTCACAATTGGATAATTTCGACGTCCTGATTCCAAAAATAATATTTATTTTATCTAAATAATTTTCTAAATATGTGAATATTCACTTTTAAAATAAAAACCGACATTTATAAAAAATACACGGGTTTTGACAGAAATGGCTTTCAAACCTTAATAAAAATTTTAATTGCATTCATAAAATTATAAGATCATTTATATTTAATAAAAATTAATTTAATATTAATAATAATATTTTATTAAAATAATATTTAATTCAAAAATCCTTTAATTTAATAAAATATAATTCTTAATTAAATAATAACTAAAAACACCATTTGTACTTTAAAAATTAATTACAATGTATCAAAAAAATTATATTCATTATTATATAAAAAAACTAATGTACATGAACATGGTGATACTTATTTGTTACATAACCCCTTAAAATAGCCGCATAAGACCTAAGGGTAAGGTGTGTGATGGTGACAGACTCTGGGGGTTGCTCGGATAACATCGCTCGAGTGGTAATCTCTATCAACTTCAATTTTTCCTGTAGACGATCATGTTTGAGCTTGACTTGATGAAGCTCAGCTTGGGCTTGGTCAAGGGCAAAGCCCAAAGACGCCACCTCTTTTCCGAGCTCCGACAAATGGGCTTCGTGAGGGGCAATTCTACTGGATGAGGCCATCGCTTCCTTTGTCTGAGTAGAAATGGTTTTGTTAAAGCCTTATATTTATACTACTTAGATGATCACTGTTCAACGACTATAAAAGTAACGGTCACAAATCTTAACATAAAACTAAAGAATTTGACATCTTATAAAAACATTTTTTTTCATAAAGAAACATTTAACTAGATCAAGAGGGATTTTCCATTAATGAAACTTTGGGTCGTTACAACATTCCCCCCTTAAGAAATTTCGCCCTCGAAATTTTCCTTTTCCCACACTAAAACAAATGTGGGTAACTTAGCTTCATCATATCCTCCGACTACCAAGTTGCTTCTTCAAACATGTGGTTTCTCCACAACACCTTTATGAGGGGCATTGTCTTATTTCGTAGAACTTTTTCTCTACGATCTAAGATCTTCACTGGTTGCTCCTCATAAGAAAGATCATCTTCCAATTGTACCACCTTGGACGAGAGTACATGTGAAGGGTCCGGTATGTACTTCCTTAAGAGGGATACATGAAAGCCATCATGCACCTCGGACATAGTCGGTGGAAGTGCTAGTCGATAGGCCACAGCCCCAACATGATCAAGAATCTTGAATGGGCCGATGTACCTTGGACTTAACTTCCCTTTCTTTCCAAACCTCATGACCTTCTTCCACGGAGATATGCGTAAAAACACCATGTCTCCGACTTTAAACTCAAGGTCTCGTCGATGATTATCTGCATAACTCTTCTGTCGACTTTGGGCTGCCTTGATATGCTGCTGAATGGTTTTCACCTTCTCCACCATTTCATCGACCATTTCTGGTCCAAGCAGCTTACATTGACCAACCTCATCCCAACATGCTGGTGTTCTACACCTTTTCCCATACAGGGCTTCATATGGTTCCATTTGGATGCTCGAGTGGAAACTATTATTATAAGAGAACTCAACTAGAGGAAGATGTTGATCCCATCCTCCTTTAAAGTCCATTGAGAACGCTCTCAACATATCCTCAAGTGTTTGGATAGTCCGCTCGGATTGGCCATCAGTTTGAGGATGATAGGCCATACTGAAGTTTAGTTCAGTATTCAGAGCATGTTGAAGACTCTTCCAAAACTTAGAGGTAAATCTTGGATCTCGGTCAGACATAATAGATAGTGGTACTCCATGCAACCGTACCACTTCGCTGATATATATCTGTGCCAGTTGATCCAAAGAGAAATCCTCTTGAATAGAAATGAAGTGTGCAGTCTTTGTAAGACGATCCACAACAACCCAGATTGCATTGTTGCCTTTGGATGTCCTTGGTAGTCCGGTGACAAAGTCCATGGTGATGTTCTCCCATTTCCATTTTGGTATGGGCAATGGTTGCATCATCCCCTTATACTTCTGCCTCTCTGCCTTCACTTGCTGACACACCAGGCACTTTGATGTATATTCTGCGATCTCCTTCTTCATATTATCCCACCAAAAGTTTTCTCGGAGATCTCGATACATCTTTGTGATCCCTGGGTGAATAGAGAAATTTAAACTATGTGCATCATCCAAAAGTTCCTTCAACAGCTCCGAACTTGATGGAACACATAGTCTTTTCCCAAACCGCACAATTCCTTCTTCATTAACATTAAACTCTGAGGATTTTCCCTTTTTGATAGCTTCCACTTTTTCTTGGATTCCTGCATCATCCTTTTGAGCATCCTTTAACCTTTCCAAAAGAGATGGTTGAGCAATCATTTGTGAAAGGATTGATGATGTTCCCTTCTTTATGATTCCCACGTCCATATTCATCAAGTCTAAGAAGATTGGATCCTTCTCAATTCTCATCATTGATAGAATTGCTGGATCCTTTCTACTTAGGGCATCTGCCACCTTGTTCGCCTTCCCAGGGTGGTAATGTATTGAACAGTCATAATCCTTGATGAGCTTTATCCATCTTCTCTGGTGCATATTAAGCTCTTTCTGTGTGAATATATATTTAAGACTCTTGTGGTCAGTATATATCTCACATTTCTCTCCATAGAGATTATGCCGCCAGATTTTCAAGGCAAAGATCACCGCCGCCAACTCCAGATCATGCGTTGGATAGTTTCGCTCATAGATTTTCAACTGCCTTGAGGCATAGGATATCACTTTATCATTCTGCATCAGCACACATCCTATGCTCTTCTTCGAAGCATCACTGAATACCACAAAAAGCTCCCCACTTTTGGGTAAAGTGAGCACGGGTGCAGTGATAAGCCTCCTTTTCAACTCCTTAAAGCTTTCTTCGCATTCATCACTCCAAGAAAACTTTACTCCCTTTCGAGTTATCTTGGTAAGAGGGTTGGACAATCGTGAGAAATTTCTCACAAATCTTCGATAATATCCAGCTAACCCCAAGAAGCTACGGATATCAGTTACCGATGTTGGCCGCGGCCATCCCTCAATTGCATCTGTTTTGGAGGGGTCCACATATATCCCATTGCTTGTGATGATATGACCCAAGAATGAGACTTCCATCAACCAAAACTCACACTTGATGTACTTTGCATAGAGCTTCTCCTTGCGCAAAGTCTCTAGTACAGTTTTTAAATGCTCCTCATGGTCCTCCTTGGTTTTGTAGTATATTAGAATATCATCTATAAAGACTACCACAAATTTGTCTAGGTAATCTCTAAAAACTCTATTCATCAACTCCATGAATATTTCTAGAGCATTGGTGAGTCCGAAAGGCATTACTATGAATTCATAGTGCCCGTACCTTGTACGAAAAGCAGTCTTGGGGATATCTTCCTTCTTCACCCTTACTTGATAATATCCTTACTGCAAGTCGACCTTGGAGAAGTATTGTGCTCCACGCAGCTGATCAAACAAGTCATCGATTCTTGGGAGAGGATACTTGTTCTTTATCGTGATTTTGTTAAGTTCACGATAATCGATGCAAAGCCGCATTGACCCATCCTTCTTCTTGATGAAGAGGACTGGTGCACCCCATGGTGATGCACTTGGGCGTATAAACCCTTTATCCAGATTCTCATGTAGTTGTTTCTTCAGCTCTTCAAGCTCAACAACAGCCATTCTATAGGGAGTCTTGGATATTGGTAGCGCCCCAGGTATAAGTTCAATTGAGAACTCAACATCTCTTCTTGGAGGAAGACCAGGAAGTTCCTCAGGAAATACTTCAGCGAATTCCCTCACAATAGGCATTTCTTCAAGGGTGGTTTCTTCCTTGGACTTAATCATCTGAGCCAGATATGCGTGCTCATAAGGAAACAATATCAATGCTTGAGATGATGGAGCTAAAGGAGATTCATCTTCCTCCTGACACTTGTAATGAATCGGGGGTCGATTCTCCATATGGAGTGTGATTTCCCTCTCCCGACAATTTATGTTGGATCTATATAAGGAAAGCCAATCCATGCCAAGAATTGCATCAAATTCCACCAAAGGGAGTATGACGAGGTTCGCTGGGAAATTCAATCCACATATTATAACAGGGGAGGACTAATACTCATGGGATGCAATGATTGCCCCATTTTCCGTACTCACCGACATCTTTACTTCCATGATTTGTGGTGGTGCAGGGATTGTTCTACTAAACTTTTGAGGTATAAAAGAATGCGTAGAACCTGAATCAAAAAGTACATTCGCTATTCTTGAATGAATAACTAGCGTACATGTCACCACTACATTGTCGGGGTTCACTTCGGCAGAAGTGATGGCAAAAGCTCTTCCTTGCTGTCTTGGAGGTTGTTGATTGCCTCCGATAACCCTTGGATTAGGGCACTGATTCGCAAAATGACCCGACTCTTTGCATTTGAAGCATTGAACAACGCGTTGAGGTTTGAACGGAGCGTTCCTCTCCTCTGTCGCAGCCACGGGTCCTTCTTGCTGATAGTTAACAGCTAGGTGCCCTTCTCTTCCACACTTGAAGCATTTTCTTTTCCCCCTACGGCAATTTCCAGGGTGCTTCTTTCCACACTTTTGGCAAGTGGGGTGCTGGAATTTCTTAGCGCCGTTGGATTTATCCATCGGACCACCAGCATTGAATTCCACCTTACGCTTCATGTACCCATGATACCCCTGTGATTCTCCGATCTCCATTTCAACCATGAGGGCACATCGGACAATTTCCTCATAGCTGTCGAAGTCACGGATCGCTAATGCTTTCCGCAAGCTAGGTTTCAGCCCACCAAAGAAGCGGTCAACCTTGCATTCGTGGGTAATGACAAAGCCGGAAGCGTATCGTGCAAGCCTTGTGAATTTTGCCTCGTACGCTCCCACATATTCTTCATCTTTCTGTTTGAGGGAAAGGAAGTCCCTTTCCATCTTAAGACGGAGGGTGCGTGGAAAATATTTATCGAAAAACATCTTCTGGAATACCTTCCATTCCAAAGCCTCGATCTCCTCCTCAGGCTTCGTATTTTTGATCAATGTCCACCATTGATCAGCTTCACCCTCCATACGATAAGCCGCCAGGAGAACCTTCTCTTTTTCAGAGCATTGGAGGATGGATAATATCTTTTCAATGGAGTTGATCCATTGTTCAGCAATCGTGGGATCGGATGATCCACTAAAAGTAGGAGGCCTTTGTCTCATTAAGCTTTCAATAGCGACTTGTTCTTTCTTAGGGGTATTTGAACGTTCCTCTTGACCAGTGTTTCTATTAAAAACTTGAGTTATCTGAGAGAGAAGCATGACAATGTTCGTGATTCCCTCTCCCATTGGATTGGGCATCTCATAAGTACAATCATCACACTGATCTTCACAACGGTTGTTAGCTCGAGTTCTCCTATTACCGGCCATTAGATGGAATAAAAGGAAAGTTAGGGGTAACACATAAAGGGTAATCCAAAGACAAAAGTTGATGACTTATAAATAAACTTTAATCTCTTTAACTCATGAGTCTATAGGATTCAACCCAGGCTTTTCATGATCTTCCTTCTAACATATATTCTTAGGGGAATTTTTCCCTTAATAAGGGTTCATACTAAGATTGTGAATTTAACAAAACATATCCCCCGGGAGTGTCGTAACAAAGAGTGCAGCAAGACCCGTTGTCGTGCACCAGTTCCCGTTCGAGTCTAGCTCAAAGCGGTGTTTTCGGGTTTTACCCCTAGGATACATCTGTGCTAGAGCCGCCTCTACCTGCTCGTATCCAGACAGGGATGTATTTGTTTGATAAACCACTTAATTAGTATTTACCAAAACATAGGGATGTTTTTATTATGCTTAGTCTTGTATCTAAGGATTTACTAGGGTTTCCTAATCCCAAAAATAACTAAACCTATCCTCTAATACCAACTATGACAACCCTGCATTTTATTACAACTTAAACATGCTTTATTACATAAAACATCACTTGATCCAACAAAGATGATCTAGAGGTTTAGTGTATTTGGGGCTTTGGATCATTACATAAAAACATTAAACTTGAAATACAACATCTTTATTGAAAACATCCTTTACATGACCACTACATTCTTTCGTACTTAGCATTGCATGGGATAACCTGAGGACATTCATAAGAAAAGGGTGAGCTATAAAGCCCAGTAAGGGAGTAAACAATGAATAACATGAGGAGTGAAATACATGTTAGGAAATAGGAATATCAATAGAGCATAATAGAAACATGAACATAAAGGCATGATAAAGCATGATAATCATAACATGGAAATGTGGCAACAACACTTAACATTGAATTAGCATGATCCAAGGCTCATTGCACATAGAGCATGAGTAAACCCTCATTGCACTTGAAGCACGAGTAAACCCTCGTTGCACTTGAATTAGCATGAGTAAACACTCATTGCACATGACGTATCATGATACTATACTTTACCCAATGCATTGGAGCGCTATAAAGGGCGCACCCTTCTAAAACATTTCATTTCATGCATAAGTGTGCCACATGGATCATAAAACATGGATTCATAAAACATAATCATTTCTTCCATGATAAAGGAATGTGGAATTCATACATGAAAATTTATAATCAATATGTAAATGTGCATAACGGTGAATACCCTTGATGGAGAAATGGGCATGGTATTCACTACACAAAGACATTGGCTTAGAAAATCGGTGCGATTTCGGCAGCGTAATGGCGTGACATAGGAATTCATAAAAAAGGTTGATGAGAGAGAAAGGGGTTCCTCATCATATTTACATGTAATGGAAAGTAAGGAGATCATATATATACATGTCCCAACAATAGAAATGGAATTTAGATTCATGATACAAAAGTATTTCTTGAATGTAAAAGAAGAGAGAGAAGTTCCTTTCAGAATTTCAGCATAGTAACGGGTGTACATGGGAGGCATTTAATGAGAGAGAAAGGGTTCTCCCATCATTAAAACAATAAGAGGGCAGTATGGGGGAGGTGCGAAACCATACCCCAACATTCATAATTGAAATAAAAAAAGGCAATACAACATAAAGAAAATTAACAAAAATGAGAAAGGAAGAAAACCCCTTACTTGGAAGTGTGCTTCCAAAGGCTAGAGAGAGGCTTGTGAGAGGCTTCTTGGGAGCTTGGGGCACCTTGAGAGGATTCTAGAGAGGGTAGGGCGGAGGTTGGATGAACTTCAAGGGCTTTGAGTGAGGAGGAAGTGGGAGCTTGGGTGGGTTTATATAGGAAATGTGAGAGAATTCTTTATTATTTAGGTTTGGGACCCCTTATAATAAAATAATCCAAACCACAAACCATCCCATGGTATTTACCCATGGTTTCTGGAAAAGGAAAGAGGAAAACAATATTTTACAAGTCCACGGTCCGAACTTATTAAAAAATTAGGGTTGATTATGTGGAGGTGAGTCACACTCCCATGGAAATTAATTTAAAAAGGCAAAGTGTTGAATAAGTCTTGAGGGCTCCATTAATTCTTCGAAAAGCAAGTCAAAAAAACCCAAAACCTAATTATTTTAATGATAAAAAACATATTGGCCGAACATAAGGATTATGGTATTTTATTACATCACCATTGGGTCATTATGATGTCATAAAACACATTATATATTTAAATGGTATTTAATTTTTACCCAAAAATTTGACTGTCTCAGAAAATTATGAAAAATTCACCGTTGGATAATTTCGACGTCCTGATTTCAAAAATAACATTTATTTTATCTAAATAATTTTCTAAATATGTGAATTTTCACTTTTAAAATAAAAACCGACATTTAAAAAAAATTCACGGGTTTTGACAGAAATGGCTTTCAAACATTAATAAAAATTTTAATTGCATTCATAAAATTATAAGATCATTTAAATTTAATAAAAAATAATTTAATATTAATAATAATATTTTATTAATATATTATTTAATTAAAAAATCATTTAATTTAACAAAATATAATTCTTAATTAAATAATAACTAAAAACACCATTTGTACTTAAAAAACTAATTACAATGTATCAGAAAAATTATATTCATTATTATATACAAAAAATAATGTACATGAACATGGTGCTACTAATTTGTTACATAACCCTTTAAAATAGCCGCATAAGACCTAAGGGTAAGTTGTGCGATGGTGACAGACTCTTGGGGTTGCTCGGATAACATCGCTCGAGTGGTAATCTCTATCAACATCCATTTTTTCCGTATACGATCACGTTCGAGATTGACATGATGAAGCTCAGCTTGGGCTTAGTCAAGGGCAAAGCCCAAAGACGCCACCTCTTTTCCGAGCTCCGACAAATGGGCTTCGTAAGGGGCAATTCTACTAGATGAGGCCATCGCTTCCTTTGTCTGAGTAGAAATGGTTTCGTTAAAGACTTATATTTATACTACTCAGATGATCACTGTTCAACGGCTATAAAAGTAACGGTCAGAAATCTAATCATAAAACTAAAGAAGTTGACATCTTATAAATTTTTTTTTTCATAAAGAAACATTTAACTGGATCAAGAGGGATTTTCTATTAATGAAACTTTGGGTCGTTACATAAAAACTATGGGATATAAATTTGTATCCCCACCTCTCATATAATAAAAAACATACATCTGTATTCTTCAATATAATAAACAATTTATCATATCATTAAATAATAAATTGTTGCTAATCATTTTTTTTTCATTTTCAAAGGCCGTTTTATGGGTTCCCGGTACCCCACAACATGATCCAATACAACCACATTCAACATTACAAAAAAAATCATTAACCAATGGAAGAGTCCATAAAAACACGAACCAGGGAACAAGAACATTAGAAATGGTGGCCATACCTCAGAAAGGAAAACCTTGAACATCCCACGACATGACCATTGACACCGGCCCAAATCCTCCCATCGACAAACTCCAGCGGAATTCCCCCAACCATCAAGCGAAATGACATGGACCTCTAGGAAGAATCCATCCACAAAGGACATCAAAGAATCCAAAATGAAGATGACCAGATCCTGACGTCATTAGAACCATGATCCACAGACAACTCAAAAGATCCACCTTGCCCTTAAACCACAATTCCTCTTTCACCATCATCTCATAACCATCCCCGACATCCCAACCAGGAAACATGCCAAACCAATACATAAAATCCATTAAACCCTCACATAGAAAATGCTAGAAGTCCAACTCAATCCCGTATGAGTTTCCATCATCGCCATCCCAAAGACCCACGAAGACCACTCTCAACACCGTCGAATCATTCGCGAAATCACACAACAACAAAAATCACATCCAGATCCAAGAAGACCCAGGGAGTGAATAAACCAGATACCGCACACCGTTTCAATAGATCCACCATTCCAACAGATCCACCAATCCAATGCAATCAAAATAGATCACAAAAATCACCAAAAAAACCTGCAGAAGACCCCTATAAATGCCGGATGTAAAACCAAGAAACCCTCCCCCCTTCGTGCCACTCTGAGGTCGACACCGATCCAAGAACCAATGATGAGACACGCCAAGACCTCGCCTGAAACTTCGTTGAGCCAGCGACTAGGGAGACGAATCCTAAACCTCGCAAGATCCATGCCGAGCCCAGACTGAAACGAAGCCAGAACCTCGCATGTGCTCGAAGCCGGAAGGCTCCACCCCATAGCACGCCAACGCTGAGCCGATGGATGCGGATGCCGAGCCGCACGAGCCATGCCGGAGGAGGGAAGGGGAAGCAGCCCGAGACGAAACCCTAGCTCCGCGACCCAGAGAAAGCGCTGCCACTTAGAGGTGATAATTATTGGATTTTTTTTTTACGTTTTTAAAAAAAAAATTTTCCAGAAAACGCTTCCGGCAAAAAAAATTTTAAAAATGCACATTAAAGGCGGCATCTCGGATGCCGCCTTTGCATTTCAGGGGCAAGGCGGCATCCGCGATGCCGCCTTTCTCCTAAAGAAATATTGTTTTTGAAATTTTTTATTTTTATTTTATTTGTTTTGTTTTGTTTATATATATATATATATATATATAAAAACAAAACAACAAAAATTCAGCAGAATTTCTCTCCTATTAAAGATCCAGCGCTATAGCCATTATAGTAGTCTAGATTCTGACAGAAACTCTTACCCAGGCCTCCCTTTTATAAGAGGGTTTGCCCTGAAAATCATTCTGCATTTTCGATGTGGGATTCAGGTTCTACCTTTACTGTGCAGTACATTCTGCATTTCCGATGTGGGATACTGTTTCAAGTACGTGATTTTGAAATACAATAAAATATAAAATATAAGGCCAATATATGTGAAATTTTAAACATTGATTAAACATATAATAAATAGTTGAAAACAAAAATAATTTCCTCAAAAATGTTGATGAAAAATAATCTATAACCTTTCAAAACCGCCTACTTGAAACTTAAAAATGTTTCAAATACGTGAATTTGAAAGACTGTAAAATGTAAACTGTAAATCGAATATAATTGAAACATTAAAAATTGATTAAACATATAATAAATAGTTGAAAACAAAAGAAATTTCCAAAAAAAATGTTGATGAAAATTAATTTATATGCTTTCAAAACCGCACACTTGAAACTTAAAATTTTTCAAGTGTGTGAATTGGAAAGACCATAAAACATAAAATAGAAGACCAATATAAATGAAACGTTAAACATTGATTAAGAATATAAGAAATAGTTGAAAACAAAAGCAATTTACAAAAAAAATTTAATGTAAAATAATTTATAAGCATTCAAAACTGCCTTCTTGAAACTTAAAAATGTTTCAAGTACGTAACTTGGAAAGATTATAATTATATTACTAATTAACTAATTAATTATTATATTATTAATATTTATATTAATAATTAACTAATTAGTTATTATATAAGTAATAATTAATGAGTAATAATTAATAATTAATAATTTAATGAATAGTTTTAATTAATATTTATATTACTAATTAACTAATTAATAATTACTAATTACTAATTACTAATTATAATGAATAATTATGCTAAATATTTATATTACTAATAAAATATTTAATAATTCATAATTCATAATTACTAATTAATAGTTATAATTATTAATTGTATTTCTAATTAACTAAATATTTATTATATATGTAATAATTATATTACTAATTAATTATTATATAATTAATGATAATATTACTAATTAACTGATTAATTATGACATATTTAATTATTAATAATTTCTTATTAATAATTAAAAATTATACTGAATAAATGTAATTAAAAATTATATTACTAATTTACTAATTAATTGTTATATAATTAATAATTTTATAACGAATGAACTAACTAACTATTATATAATTAATTATTAATAATTAAAAATTAATAATTATAATGACTAGTTGTAATTAATATTGATATTACTAAATAATAATTAATAATTAATAATTACTAATTACTAATTACTAATTACTAATTAATAATTATAATGAATAAATGTAATTAAAAATTATATTATTATTTTAGAAATTTATTATTATATAATTAATAATAATATTACAAATTAACTAACTGATTTTTATATAATTAATTATTATTAATTACTAATTAATAATTATAATGAATAATTATAATTAAAAATCATATTAAAAATTTACTAATTAATTATTATAATGAATAATTATAATTAAAAATCATATTACAAATTTACTAATTAATTATTATATAATTAATAATAATATTATTAATTAACTAATTAATTTTTACATAATTATCTATTAATAATTACTAATTAATAATTATAATTACTTATTATAATTAATTATCTTATTTATAACTAACTAACTAATTATTATATAATTAATAATGATATTACTAATTAAATAATTATTTATTATATAGTTAATAATTATATAATTAATCATTATATTACTAATTAAGTATTATATATATATTAATTAATAATTAATAATTATGATGAATAATTATAATGAATAAATATATTACTAATTAACTACTTATTTATTATATAATAATTTTTAATAATTACTAATGAATAATTATAATGAATAATTATATTACTAATTAAATATTATATAATTAATTATTAATAATATTAATTTAATAGTTAAATAAATTATTATATGTTTAATCCATGTTTTAACTTTAAATTATATCGGTCTTATAGTTTATATTTTAGTCTTTCAAAACCGCATACTTTAATCATTTTAATTTTCAAGTAGGTGGTTTTGAAAGCTTATAAATTATTTTTCATGAACATTTTTTACGAAATTCTTTTTATTTTCGACTATTTGTTATATGTTTAATCTGTGTTTTATGTTTTATTTATATTGGCCTTATAGTTTATATTTTATAGGCTTTCAACGTCACGTGCTTGAAACATTTTTAAGTTTCATGTTGGTCGTTTTGAAACCTTATAAATTATATTTCATCAATATTTTTTACGAAATTCTTTTTATTTTCAAATATTTGTTTTATGTTTAATTCATGTATTAAGATTCATTTATATTGATCTTATAATTTATATTTTATAAGCTTTCAAAATCACCTGCTTGAAACTTCTTATGTTTAAAGTAATTGGTTTTGAAAGCTTATAAATTATTTTTTATCATCATTTTTTATATTTTTTTTTGTTTTCAACTATTTTTTATATGTTTAATCCATGATTTAAGTTTCATTTATATTGGCCTTATAGTTTATATTTTATAGTCTTTCAAAGTCACGTACTTGAAACAGAATCCCACATCGGAAATGCAGAATGTTCTGTGCAGGAAATGGAGAACCAGAATCCCACATCGGAAATGCAGAATGATTTCGAGGGTAAGCTCTCTTATAAATAGGAGCCATGGGTGAGAGCTTCTGTTAGAATCCAGATTGCTGTAATGGCAGTACAGCTGGATTTCAAATTGTGGATAAATTTTGCTGATTTTTTTTTTGTTTTTTTTTTTTGTTTTGTTTATATATATATATATATATATATAAACAAAAAATAAATAAATAAAAATATAAATTCTAGAAATTTTTTTTTCTGGTTTAGGGGAAAGGCGGCATCTACGATGCCTCCTTTCAACCGAGCCCAAAGGCGGCATCAAGGATGCCGCCTTTGTGGCATATTTTTGGAAAAGTTTTTAACCTGGCCTGTTTTTAAAAAATATTTTTTAAAAAATATTATTTAAAAAAACCCGATAATTCTTTGATTCTATTCATTAAATAATAAATTGTAAAATAGGTACCAGTTTCATAATCTTTTCATCAATATAATAATAATAATATACATAAAGAATTAATATGGTTGATTTTTATCATTTCTCCATTATATAAAAATAAACTAAAAATGTGTTTATCTATATAAATATATATAAAATATCCCCAAAAATTATCTAAAGGAAAATACCCATTTTATTATAAATCACCTATTTATAGTAAAAAAATGTAAATTTATTTTGGACGAAATTTCATTTAAAAAATAATGTGGTTGATTTTATAGGATTATTCAATTAAATATGTATTCATTATTGAAGAAATAATCATTCATATGGCCTATGTTACATTTAAAATTTTATTCTCATTGTCTGTAAAATTCAGATGAAACGTGGTGGAAAATGCCAGGTTGGTTTTTTTAAAATATTATAATAGAAAAAAATTATGTAAAAAAATGAAATTAAAAAAAATTTGGTTAATTATAAATAAATTCAGTAAATGTTTTCAAAGAAAATATATAACAAGATGAAAAGATTCATTATGAAAGAGAAACACATGGTCTGTTTTCCATAGAAAATTTCTTTCATTTTTTAATGAATGAAGGAGTGGAAAATTAAATGAAACATGAAATGTAATGCAATTATCATAGGATATTAAAATAAATAACAGTAGTGAATGATTTATCATATAATTTCATTATATGATTATTTTTTCATAAATAATTCTATTGAAAATTTTATGGAAACATATAAACCATATGGGTTCTTTAATCTTTGATGTCGAATTAATTGGATAATGAAAATTTATATGGATCTATAAATGTATCAAGACTTACTCATGTAGCCATATCAACTGTGGGATATATGAAATATTCATATAATATTTTGAATCACATCCTTAATGGTAAATTGTTTAACAGTATTTGTAAACTCGATACATTGTTGAGTATTGTATTAAATTATAAAACACAATGGGAAAGAAATTTTTTTAGAATAATTTTTTTCTCTATAGATTGAAATTGATTTTCAATCATATAAAACTGCATAGATTCCTTTTAAATGGAACAAAATAAGGGTAAAAAATTCTCATTAAGGGTTATGTACATCCGAATCAATAAAGAATAAATGACGTCTCATCGATATGGAATAATAAATATGGAATGCTTAATATCCGAATAGAAATTCTGTTTAGTAAATAAACAATGAATAAAATAAATCAAGATATAGTATAATTTTAATATATCATGAACAATAATAACTAAATGTATAATGAATTTAATTCTTAATTATTGGATGTCATATCTTAGGTGCATGATAACACCACCATCATGATCAATCCTCACGATAGTTTCAAAATTATGGTTATAATACCATTTTACTAAATATAGGTAAATGTTTCATCACATGAGACCTATCAATTCAATTAAGGTCTATATATAACTAGGGTGCTCCTGGGAATACATGTCCAATTTATTTCTTATATAATGAACAATTTCTTTAACTTATGAACAATATTACATACCAATAAATATTCATGTTGAAGATATAATAAGTATTATAAATATTTCCCTAGTATGTCGATTAAATTTTAGAGTAACACACCATATGTATAAATGCGATACAATTTATAAAATATGCATATCTTTAATAAATAATACAGATATATACAACAAATTTAATGTCAAAACCACATTGCTATGTAAACAATTCAATTGAAAGAGAATGAAAAAAATAACGAATCCTGGAATTCACTGTCAAAAAATACAATGGTGAATATTTTCATATATCATCAGAATAAGGAATATGGAAAAAATTCATCTAATATAGTCCATTTAACTTATTATAGTTGGTTGTTTTCTTTTTTGAATATATATACCATAAAATATATTTAAAAACATTATAGTGTAAAATATTAATTTTTTTAAAAAATAACCATTTAATATTAATAGTTTGTTAAAAGTTTTGAAAATAATTATATTAAAATAACCTTTGATGCACATAACTAATTAAACAGACCATTTGAGCCTTCTTGATGGCTAGAAAATTCATTCATAAGGTATATGTTACAAAAAATAATCCATTCACAATTTTTTAAAAATCCAAATGAGGATTTATTATAAATATGAAAATATTAAAATTATATAATTTCTATAAAAATAAAAAAAATCAGAAATAATTAATTTAATAAATCATTTTAATAAAATTTAAAAACAATTTGAAATCAATTTTAGAAATCATGATTTTTCAATAAAAAAATTCATAATGGTGAGAGAAATGAAATTTGGGATTCAAAGAAACATTTCTTAAAAATATTTAGTAACAATTAGTGGATCAATTGAATGATTGAATGAAAATATCATGAATAACCCAATGAGAATAAAATTATTTTTTTAAAATTTTTCTAATAATTTTCGTTTACTAAAATTTCAAAAATAAAATATGTCAATTATAATATGATTGTTGAATAAAACCTTACCATTATAATAATGTTGATGTTAAAATTAATCAATGAACTCATTATGTGTATGAGATAGTATCCAACATAAAAAAACTAATTTAAAAATATATATTAAATATTTACAACACATATTGTCTTTGAATATCATGGATGAATTAGAAGTAATATAACTCAATGAAATGAAATTCAACACTAAACCTTTTTACCAATTAGTCAATTTTATGTAAACTTTTCATGGATGTAATTAATTAAATTGAAACTAAAAATAATGTAAATTATTAATTATTCATGATATAATATTTTAAATTGATATTTTATACTACATATAAAATAAATTGGTGCATAACATACTAATGTGACCTAATGAATGAAAAAAGATAGAACACATTACCTCATGATACTTTTTGATTTAACGTGCATAAAAATCCTATATAGTGGTTTTAAAAATGTCATTAACTTAAATATATATAAATATGAATATTTATAGTATCATATATGATCTATATATATCATTATATCATCTTTTTGTTATAAATCAATCATAATTTTTGTTATTTCGGGTGTTAGTTGCTTTTTTCCCAATGCATTTTTAGTAAGAATATTACGGTTCTTATGAATATATGATAGTTAAATCATATACATAATTATAATAAAGAAATAATTATATTATTTAGAAATCAATACATTTAATACCAATAATTAAATATGGTCTTGGGAATGGTATTATGTTGTAATTGTGGTGATGGTAGACCGTTCGTACAGACAAGTGATGTAATCATTTTCCAATGTTCATCATGGAAAGAAGGTAATTGATATTTTACCTTTCCATAATGATTAAAATATAATATTTTTTCTTTAAATATACTTATATATATATTTCATTTGGTTTGGTGAATAAAAGAGAGTCAAATCGCATTGTGAAGCATATAATCTATAAAAACAAAAATAATGATATCATCTTTATGTGAGTGAATATGATATAAAAAAATTCATATATTTTATATTTATAATGAAAATTATTACATCAATATCATAATAATTTCATGTATTTCATGTGTATTTATAAAAATTATTTATATTACCTTTCATGCAAAGGGTTAGTGAAAAATGTATCAATTCGTTTCATGGGGTGGTAGTCCACCGTACATACGAGTGAAATTATTGAATCTCAAAGGTAAGAGAAACTAATAATGTATATAGTATATAATTAATCACAATTTATAAATAAGTTATAAATATTATTTATATATTTCAAATACATCATCATAATCAATCATGAAAGCTGGTAATTGAAAAATGAATGATATCGATTCATGTTACGATAGTCAATAGTACACATGAATGAATATTTCATAACAAATTTTATAGAAGTGGAGATAGTTTTATGATAAAAAATTTCAATATATTAATTATTCTCAGATTAATAAATGAGTGTAGTTAAAAAAATACGAGGATGTGGATGATGAACTAAAATTAAAATGCTTGATGAAGAACGTTACATATGGCTTAGGTAACCGCCTTACGATTACATCAAATCAATCTTAGGGTTACTTTATTCCCAAAAAACATGTTATAGGATGATATTAGGGAAATTAAAAAGTGATTTCATCATGTACAATCTAGTAAAAATGTCTGTTAAGGTGTTTATAATATTTTAAATGAAGTTTACTTTATAATTGTGGTGATTCGTAAACATATATGTTTTAGAAAGAAATTACAGATCAACAATTTTCACATGTCACAAGGGTCTCAATTAAATTAAAATTGACAAGTATAAAATATATTGTATAAATATAGAAATAAAATTTATTTTACACACTATTTAGGTTATTTTATCAATTATCTATTTTTATATCCAATAAAAAATACATATTACATTAATCGTGGTTAATATTGTTTAATATATTTAATATTCATTTTTGTAAAAACATTTGTTGAAAATATAAGAAAAAATAATTAATTATAATTAAAATAAGGAATATATATTTCCAAATTCAATTCACAGAAGTGGAAGACTTGAATTTAAAATTAACGTAATACATGTGATGACAAAGTAAGTTTTAAAAAAGAAAATGTTCAAATGATTTAAATGTTTTTAAATCCAAATTAAATAGGATAATAAATAAAATTTATGCTATTAAATTAATATATATATATATATATATTAAAAAACATAATTTTAAAAAATTATTAAATAATGTTTTTTTATAAATAATTTAAACTAAAATACATGTTTCAATTAAAATTATATATCTTTTCATCATTAATCAATAATAGAAAACCATTCAACAAAATAAAAAAATCACTCTAAGATTATTTACTAAATATAATTTAGAAAATGAAGATAAATTTATCAATTAATTTTTCTATAATTTGACAAAATTATTTTATACTATTTGTGTGATGTTTTCTGGAATAAGATTTTAGAGAAAGTATACATTTTTAAAAAACATTTATTTATTAATTTTAGGTGAATCATTTTTTATGTATAACAAAAAGATAATAAATTTTATCATTTTTTACAAATATTAATAAAAATTAAAATTTTAGAGAATATTTTTTGAAAATAAATAAATATACATTGAATAAAATCATAAATAATTATAGATAGTTATAGAGGTCATTTATCCTAATAAAGTAATTGATAGATCGAATGATAAGGACTTAAAAACCATATAATTATAATGATATAAATGTGGTTTTAATTCATTTGATATGATGTTAAAATATTGACATTTTAGTTCAAGACCATGTTCCTAAATTTAAAAAATTATTTGAATATCTAAGAATATAATAAAGTATATTTATATAATATATGGTTATTTATTAATCTAAATTTCATCCTCTTGTTGTGAATTAAAAACTTCAAATTAATCACATACTAAACATAATTATTATCCAAATTAATTAGTTATGTTTGAAACATTTAACTAAAATTATAGTGGATCATAATATCAATAACATAATTAAAATAAGTTACACCTATATTTACTAAGAATATAGTTATAAAAAGTTATACAATATTGCAAAAAAGATCTAGATAATAAATTCATTAAATAGTCGACCTTAATGGACCTCCAAAATACATTTATCTAAAATTAGAATGAAGTTCAATAAATCAACATTTTATTTCCAAGAAAATATATATTTTCACTTGATATCACATTGATAATATGTAAACTCATTGATCATAGTAAAATATCAATTAAGACATGCATTATTCAGAAATAAAATATTATGTTTTCTAATATAATACATAAATCAATATATTTATAAAACACCATAATAAACTATAAAAAATATTTTCCATTTCATGGTTTCCAATACTATCTCATAAACATCACTTTACAATTTTTTTAGCGGCAGACATGTATTAAAGGTTACCTTCTCTGAAGCATGTATTATTCAAAAAGATCAACCTATCACTGAATCTCATTTCTTAGTCATCGGTATCATTTTACATAATATATAGATCAAATTAACTTTTAATTCATATAATGAAATCATTTTTTGATAAATGAAGTATGTGACGATCACGGTGAAAACCTGTCAAACATATGTCTGAATAACTCTTCCATTCTTTTATTGTCATCATTAAAATAAGGTATGTATTATATTAAATTTATCTAATTATATTAATACCATAATATTTATTCATATGTACTTATATTTATCATACATGTGGTTTTGAGATGAAAATAGTGTCATAGATCTTCCTGAAAGCTATAATCTATACATACAGAAATGGTGTTATCATCTATAAATGAGTGAAAACCATAGAATGAAGATGCTTTTAAATAATTAACCTAACATAAAAACATTTCAATATTTTTAATATTATGTTTCTTTTATGTTGTAGTGTTTTTAAAAAAAATGGGGGTTGGTGATGAAATAAATTAAAAATAAATTATTTAAAATGTTACCTCTTCATCGAGAAACCTCGTTAGTATTACATCAATATCATTCCCAAGATATATTTATGACAAATATAAGGTTTCTAGGATGGGCGGAGAGAATTCTTTATGTTATTTTAGTAGGTCATGGAAAACAAAAAATTGTGCAAAGCTTGGAATATGAGAAGAGTGGGGGTGGAATTTCTAAAGTAATGTGTGTCGCAAACCTGTAATATTTTGAATTAAATGAGTAACTCAAATTTTCCCTATTAAAATGAGTCCAAAATGGGATATAAAAATGTATTTTTATTCTAGGGTCTAATTTTGTTCAACAAATACATTCTAGAGCAGTTTTAGGTCATTTATACCCATATCATTTTATTTTTACCCCATGTATATCCAATTTTACATTAACCATGGAAATAATTTTTACTATTATCATAATTCATTATGGAAAAAAATAAAGGTGACCTTATTGTATAATATAAATTATTAATATTCAATATAAGTAATCCACTAATTCTGAACTCACTCATAGAATTTGAATTGTTTTTAAAAAATTAATCACATCGACTCTAAGAGAAAATGTTCAATAGAATATAGTTTTTATATCCATATTACAAAGGATAATGACTATAGTGAAATAAATTATATTAATATATATATATATATATAAATTATACATTAAAATAAATTCAAAATATAATTTATTTTAGAAATTATTTTAAATTAAATTGAGGTTTTCAATTAAAATTCTGTATTAATTACTATTCATTCGAAAATGAATCATTTTATAAAATTATTAACATTTTCCCTTTGATAATATTATTATTATAATTTCCCTGTTTATGTTCATCTAATTACTAAAATTTTATGAAGTTAGTAAAATTTAATTTTATAATATTTTTTGGAAGTGGAACTATACTGTCGTTCAGAAACAAAATATAGTTTAAAAAACATTTATTTTTTCTACTAAATAGTTATTATTTTATTTCTAATCAATAGATAACCATAATTTACATTATTTATTTAGAACTATTAATTATCTAAAACTATTTTTCTAGGTTATAATATTATACCATATTAATGATCATTTAGACTAAGGGACACGTGATCTTATAGCTTTCAAATAGGTGATTAATAATTAAATATACATCTTATGTTGATTAGGCTCTATGTTGCATGTATCATACACTATCGAATACAATTTAATTCGAAATAATTTTTGGGTGTAACAACAATTCTCATTCATTAAATCATGTATTATTTCCAAATAATTTAATTTTTAGTATATATAGTATAAAGATATTAAATTGGGTAATAATATGAAAACATATCTCAGTGAAGTAAAATTAAGATTAAACCCCCTCAAATTATATCTTTTATGATTTATTTGATATATGAAATGAAGTAAAATAACATCATATTTTTTATAATTATATTAAATAAAAAAATTTGGACATTTAATATCACGTATAATCATCCTTTATCATTTAACTAAATTTTTATTTACTATTCCCTATTAATGTTTTAATTTCAAGTGTTAATTGCTTAGCTTTTGATATATTGTTTTATTCGGAAGTTATGCTCATGGTATATTGTTCACGGTTATTCTATATAAAGATTCATATTAATTCTATTAATATCATATATAATCATAATATAATAATATATAATCCTTTAAATAAATCTATTATAAAAAAGAATTCAATCCATATACGAAGAAGATAGTTAGTATGTATAGATATGTCCTTTTTCCATTTTTTATAGATGGAATCAAGTAAATTTATACTATAAATTATCTTTATGTAAAAATCACATTATAAATATAAAATATTTTGAATAAATATTACATTGGAATCATCCATGTAAATAGAATATTATAACTATATTTCATCACTTTTTAGAGGTGATTGTGCACATGTACTCACAAGTGAAATTATTTTCTACCAATGAATAACAATGAAATAATTTTTATATGATATAATAATTATAAAAGTAAAATCATCTCATAAATATGTAAATAAAAAATAATCATATCATAATAATGAACAATTAATGATGGGGGTAGAAAATGATTTTTATCTCTTTTTGATGGTAATAGTCCACATATATTAATGAGTGATAATTTCACCTCCCTTTTGATAAGGAATAAATGGTAAATGGTTTTAAATATTGATAATAATATATCTATATATTTATTTTACAAAATTCATAACTTTTTATGAAAAATACACATTGATACAAGTTTTGAGTAGAAATAAAATTCAATGATCTTGGTTTATATTTATACATCTTTGAGAGAGACCTCATTTCCCTTACACCTTTATTGTTAAATAATTATTCTTATAAGAACAAAAAAAACTAAGATGAAGGGACAGATTATAGGTATTCCTCATGTAAGTTATTTTATGGTATATATTTCATATTTGTTGTTAGTATGGGAGGATGGGTGGTTTCATTATATAAGAGAGGGGAGGGGTACACATGAAATATTTTTAAAGATTTCAAAAATAAAAGATAAATTTCATAGTAAATTTGATATGCATAGGAAAATTTTAGAACATTTGAAAGTAAATGGTTGAAATATATAACAAAATTATAATTTGATAGTTTCATGAAGAAATCCAATGATTGTTTCATGGTTTAACCCTATAGTAAATCCATTTTTACCTAAACCATAGTATCATAAAATTTATATTTATAATCTTCAATATACACAAAAATTATGTTCGATTAATTAAATTGTAATAATTATTATTATTACATATATGTAATAAATTTTACAATTTTCATGTTCTATATTTGGTAGACTTTTTTTTAGTAAAGCATACCGAATGCAACGGAACCCCCCCTTTTGAAAAATGAATATTTAACCATTAAAAATAATTTACATCCAATCCCTTCCATGTAATAAATAGAAAAACTAATGTTATAATATTATATTAAATTTAAAATATTTAAAATTCAATAAATCAATTAATAAATGTAGATAAAATTAATGTATTACGAAGAAATCACAATCTATTCAAAAAAATAGTTTATAGATAAATGTGTATTTAAGCAAAAAAGATAAGGTATTTCAAAATAATGAACAACTAGAACTAAAATGTAATAAATTTGAATATTTATAAATATAGGACAATTAGATTAATTTAAGTTAATGTTAATTATTTAATGGTACATTTACATTGAATTAAATAATTATTTTAACAAAAAATATAATTTTTTAATATTCTCTGAACAATAAATAATTTTTGAAAAATCATGTAAAATCACCCTGAGATAACATTGATATGCTGATTAAAAAATGATAATCATTTACTCTTATTAAATTTCTAAAAATGGATTAAATTATTTATATATTTTGAATGAAAATGTGATAAATATGATTTATTAAGAAAAAATTTCAATTGAAATATGACATTATTGAAAATTAAGAACTAATTTAAATTAATTCATAAAAACATTTATATTTTTGAAACCCATTATAAATAATTTTCATATATTGATTATTAGTGTACCAAAAATCTATTTTAATTTCATAGATAGTAGTTTGCTATATTCCAGTTCATAGATACATGTAGTTAGGAGATAAGAAAACTATCAAATACATTAAGTTTAACGTCAATTGAAATACAGATAAAATAGTGTCTGTTACATTTTTCTAAAAAAAATTAATGTCTGCCATTAAAATTGTTAGAACCCATATCTTCTTTTCAGGTATGTTTTTCCTTTTTTGGTCATTGTAACACCCCGACCCCAGCTACCCAGAGTCGGTGTATTACTTCGTAACATTGGCATGATCACAAAAGATCAAGTCTTGAAAGACCGATTAGTTTAGTAGCCTTGGAAACACTAGATACATTCATAAATGTTACATTACATCATAAGGGGAAAAACTACATTAACAAAGTCTCCATAGTTCACACTCATATCCTCTTATGACTATCCCTGCAGGTCATTCATAAAATACTTCTTTACATCCTGGAAAATATTAAAACATAGAAAGGGGTGAGCTTAGATGCTCAGTAAGGATAACAATATTGTGAAAGCTTTCATAAACATTTAAGTCAATGCATAACTAAAACAAAAGCCTTTCAAACTTGAACATCAAAATAATATGGAAAATGTAAAATGAGATAATGTCATTTACTTATTCACATGGATATTCTACTGGTCGAATAATCACATGCAATATCAATAACCACTTTCATAATGATGGAATGCATAATGCCAGACATTCTGAAACATTTTGTCAAGGCCTTGGACAAGACTTCTAAAATGATTAAGGACTCAGAAAAAATCACAAATCAAATTGGGAAAGGGCCTCGGCCAATTCCACTTCTAGTTGTCTCATGACACCTACTGATGCATCGAGGAGCTATAGCGGGCTCCACCCGTCACTTATTAAGTCCAATGCATTCCTCATATGAATAGGTTTAAACATATCATAAACCATACCATAATCGTATCTCATAAAACATGCATAAAAGAAACATAACATTTCCACATTTCAATCACAAGATATCAATACAACACATTGATATAATAAAAACGCTTTCAAAACCATTTTCAATACCAAAATAAAAGAAAAGTATAACATGGTATTTATTTTTAATTAAAAAAAAGTATGGCTTGTAGAGGAAGCCGAAACTCAAATAATGGTCACGGCGGCGGAGAGGTCGTTGTCACCGCATATGTATGGAAAGAAAAAGATTCCCTTTTTTTAGTTTAGTAAAACACTTCGTATAAAAAAGACTCCTTTTGAGTAAACGTAAAAGTCAAAGGGGTTTATACACCGTATAAAAGAAAGTTGTGTATAAAACCAAATATGCCTCAATGAAAGGAGATTGAGACGAAGTCCATAAAAAGATCATTTTTAAAATAAAATAGCTCTATTATGTGTATTCACTATAGGTACACATAAAGAATGTAAAAATAAAAAATAGGACAAAATAATATCATGACATAATTTGAAAGTAGGAGATTAACCCAAAGAATGGAAATTGGGTTAAGAAGTTCCATTACCTCGTGTCCGACTTGACTCGACCGCTCTTTAACCACCTAAATAATAAACTAGAGTTAATATCTACCTTCTTAAGAACCTTTTATAGTTCATAATAATTTTATATCACTTATTACCATGTCATGAACATTATATAATTATTTAAGTTAATACCGGTCGTTTTGTCGATCTTTGGTACTTGAGTCAAAAATATATTTCTTATGATTACAAGTTGTTAAGGTGTCGAAATATCCATTATATCCAGAATTATGTTCATGATTTAGATATCATATATATCATATATATCCAGTATATACATGCATTTATAATATTCCATAACGTTTAGAGGTAAGAAATGAAATGCACCGTTCATGGAGACGGTAAGCCGTACGTACGCATGAACGCTACTTTCATTTCTATTTCGTATTTAATGAAATGACGTTATAATTATATATAGGTATAATATAATTCCAGTATAATATAATGTATAATACCATTCACTCCATCCTTTATACATCCCACATATGGCATTAACGATTCAA
The DNA here is from genome assembly GCA_963277665.1 of Viscum album. Lineage (NCBI taxonomy): Eukaryota > Viridiplantae > Streptophyta > Magnoliopsida > Santalales > Viscaceae > Viscum > Viscum album. The sequence goes on from OY728159.1 coordinate 153,865,193, forward strand.
ATCACTTTGAGGGGGCGGTAGTCCGCACTTCCTAAAATGAAATTATCGCGTTTACCCATAATGGAAATCATAAAGGTATGCCATAAAAAAAATAAGCTTAAGTAAAACATAAACATATTATATATCATATATAAATATAGTGACATCTTAATGGCCACCTTTGAAGGTGTTATATGAGTGTTGAACAATCATCGTTTCGTGAGACAGAAATTCGCCATCCACAGAAACAGTATGTTCTTTAACCATTAGATGTAGGTGTGTGTAAGTGTAGCTTGAATCATTCTTATAACAACATCCTAGTATATTGAGTATACTGGTGTTGTTACAAAAGAAATGAATAAAAAGAGTTTAGGGGGTTGGAGAAGCAAAATAAAACAAAACAACATTAGAGAAGACTTTACCTCAAAATCGGGTAACACTTTTTTATTTGAGCCAAACGCTTCCTTGGGAAGCGTTCTGCCCAAAGTGAGGCTTCTAAGAGTAAGGGGAAAAGTTGTGATAGTATTTGGGCAGTGGTTGGCCAAGCCAAATGGCTTGAAGGTGTGAATAAGGTGGGAGTGGTGGGGGCCTTTTATAAGTGGAGAGGAGGGGCACTTTTGGAATGTAATGAAATGTTATTCTATTATACAATGATTTTCGAATTATAAAGGTCCCACAATTGTATAATTAGAGTATAAGGTGATAAAGGTTCGAAATATCCTCATCCAATATTCTTTGGACAAGTTTATGCCATGGATTTTACATTATCTTCTCATTTTATTTAAATCGTTAAATAATGAGGTCATCGCTGCATCATCATGATGTCATAAATAATTTAATTTATTTAATATATCAAAATTATAATAAAAAATACTATGATGTAGGAAATATTTTTATCTTTCCAATTACTATTTATAGAAAAAAATATGACTTGTATAACCTCATGTAAAAATTGTTTTAGTAAAACATTTCATGTTTGTGTCATTTATTACTTTAACATTAATTAAAAGGTATTTATGTCATTTTCTAACTAAAGTGGCTCCATGGGGTCCCCAAGTTGACCCATGGATTGTATTGGTCGGCCATGACACATCCAATGAGGTTAGGACATGTTTCAAGCTCATCTCATATTATTAAAACATTATTTTTTCCTTAAACTACACTAATTACCTCTAATCGCAATTAAGAACTTAAAAGTTACTATTCACCAAAAATTATTTTAATCTCATTGAACCACATTTTACTTCTTAATGACAACCATGTATGTCGGATTTTTGAAATTCAAAACCCAAAAGTGGTAAAATTTCATTTAAACGAAAAATCTGTTTTTATAAGTACCACTTAGTGGTTTCACTATTCATCAAAAATTGAAGTTTTTCAGAACAATGCCAAAATTTCACCATATGCTATAATTGATATTCCGAATTCAAAAATGATGTCTATTTTATAAAATTCCAAAAATATAAGTTGCATTAATTAATTTTATAATTAATTCCCGCTGTCACAACAAATAGCGTGTTTTAAAGAAACAATTTATATCAAAATATTGACAATTGTTTATGTCCAATTTCAAAGTGAAATTAATTCTAATGACCACCATTGGATAAAATGGTAAAAATATATTCTAATTATACTGTAAAATAACTCAATAGTAAAATTTATCACTAAAAATTATTTTGATTAAAAAATTTATTTTTAAGTATTTTTCACTATTCATTAAAAATGTAAGTTCTCAGAAAATTAAAAAAAATTTAACTTTGGATAATTTCGATATTACGAATAAAAAAATGAAGTCCATTTTGAAATATAAAATTTCTATAATTTTAAAAAATAAGTATTATTATTCATAACGGCTACTTTGATTAGTCGCGGTGTGTTAGAACTCGAAGTTTCGTACAATGCAAGCTATTGCATTATTGAATGAGATGTGTATCGTGGAAGCTCGGGGTGTTACATTCTCCCATCCTTCAATAAATTGTGTCCTCGCAATTTGAAATTTTTCTTGGAAAATAAAAGGTTGAAAATAGAAAATACCTTTGTAGAAAACCCACATCGGAAATAAGGTTAATAAAAATATAACTTTAAAAGAAAGAAAGATAAGTACAAAGGTCACCCGAGATAGCCCATTCTAGGATTCTATGAAAATATGGATATGGAAGAAAAACAAACCATCAAGGTCTGATGGAGAGTTGTAGAAAACTGGATTAGGAGAAAGTTAACAATATGAAAATCACATAATTGTGATTGGTTAAACGGTCATTGAATTACCAATTAGAAAGGTTAACCGGCAACGTTTTTGTTTTAAGTTACCTTTTATAAAATTAAAGAATTTATTTAGGAGATTTACTAAGAACGTAAGGTAATATACATACTTGTCATGTAGACATTCATTATTTAATAAATTTTTAACAAAAAACCCATCTTTCACTCTAAAAGGTAATAGAACTCAAAAATGTTCTATTTATCCTAATTGTATAAGGTTCCAAATATTAACACATACCATTTAGAGTAGAAAAACTATTTTGTAATAACCAGGGACTTCACATAGTCCAGTGGTAGGCGATTAATCCCAATCGCACTATGGTTGTGGGTTCGATTCCCACAGCTTTGTCCGACGCGATGGGGTGTCACTCGATCTGCATGTTGTCCTTTTTATAAATATCCAAAAATAACCATAACAATACTATCCAATGTAAAATATAATCCATTACAACCTTTATAGTTATCCAAAACACTTCTGTCCAACTCACAATCCAGATTTTATAAGGAAGGTAAACATAATGAAGCTCCTTTTTTTTCTGCGTAACAACATGTGAACACCTTCATCATGTATTCTTTTAAAACACTGCAACATACTGAATTACCATAAATCATTATTTATTACATTCATGATCCCTTATTCCTTATAGAAAACTAGATATACTCCTTCTATCCAAAAATGTATACAAATCATTAATCAGTTTCAAGGATGTTAAGAATATCCAACATAATTTATCCGAATCAATCATGTCTTATTCCAAAATCCCTATCTCGGTATCAGAACCATATTATGGTTTATCATTCTCTCGAACATATATTTTCCAAAAATTTAACCTACTATGGAGTCACTTTTCTTGGTTCCACACAATCTCAAGTCCTAGATAAAATAGTACTACAGTACAATCCTTATATACTCCATAATTATTATAACCAGTACATCATTGATACAACACACAAATTACAAAATTCTTTAATAACAACATTAGAACTCTAATCATTCCTCCTCATCTGTGGTAGTATCATAACTTGATTATTATCCAATAACATAATTTGGGGCATACTCTGATGATTTGAACATTGGTTTGTGTAGTGTCCCCACTCCTTGCAGATGAAGCATTGTACATTTGAAACCTTTTTCTTACCCTTGCAGTCACGCACTTGGTGTCCTTTTTCTCCAAATTTATAACAAACTCCCATTCCCTTCAGGAAAATTCCAAGGTCTTTCTTCCCACAGTTATCACATATTGGAAAATTATTCTTTTCCCTCGTCCCATTATCCATCATTCTCTCTTCCATCCTTTTCTTCTCCTTCATCCCTTCAAATCCATAAGACTCAGAGAATTCTCTACTTATCTTATTAACACATGATACTATTTCATCATATGTTGATAACACATGGGAGAATATTTCCCTTCTAAATGTTGGCTTAATACCATGGAAGATATGATCCTTCTTACTCTTTGGATTATACGTATTGATGGAGTTCACATTCCTTCTAATGGGCGCCATTTCTATACAATGCCATAAACTAGGTTAGTTTATGAATCGAAATACATAATAACAAACTTGAAAACACTTATAATAAATTGAACTATTTATGGATATAATACATAATCATAAAAAATGTTTTCGTTTAGGAAGTATATACTCATAACCCTTCATAGTGGTTTGTAAGGAAACTGTGAATTATCCTAAGAATATCCCCCGGGAGTGTCGTAATCAAGAGTGCAGCAAGGCCTGTTGTCGTGCACCAGTTCCCGTTCGAGTCTAGCTCAATGCGGTGTTTTCGGGTTTTACCCCTAGTTACATCTATGCTAGAGCCGCCTCTACTTGCTCGTATCCAGACAGGGATGTATTGCTCAGAAAACTCACAAAATCTCTATAATACCAAAATTATAGGAAGTTCTTCTATACTAATCCTTAAAGTCTATCTTCGAGATATGTGCTCTAATCAGAGTTTATCTAAATCTAGCTTCCAAGGTTAGTACTAAACTGACTCTGATACCAACTCTAACGCCCCGTCCCCAGCTACCCAGAGTCGGTGTATTACTTCGTAACATTGGCATGATCACAAAAGATCAAGTCTCGAAAGGCCGATTAGTTTAGTAGCCTTGTAAACACAAGATACATTCATAAATGTTACATTACATCATAAGGGGAAAAACTACATTAACAAAGTCTCCGTAGTTCACACTCATATCCTCTTCTGACTATCCCTGCAGGTCATTCATAAAATACTTCTTCACATCCTGGAAAATATTAAAACATAGAAAGGGGTGAGCTCAGATGCTCAGTAAGGATAACAATATTGCAGAATATTTCATAAACATTTAAGGCAATGCATAAATAAAACAAAAGACTTTTAAACTTGAACATCAACATAATATGGAAAATGTAAAATGAGATAATGTCATTTAATTCTTCACATGGATATTCTACTGGTTGAATAATCACATGCAATATCAATAACCACTTTCATAATGATGGAATGCATAATGCCAGACATTCTGAAACATTTTGTCAAGGCCTCGGCCAAGACATCTAAAATGATTAAGGCCTCAGCCGAAATCACAAATCAAATTGGGAAAGGGCCTTGTCCAATTCCACGTCTAGTTGTCTCATGAGACCTACCGATGCATCGAGGAGCTATAGCGGGCTCCACCCGTCACTTATTAAGTCCAATGCATTCCTCATATGAATAGGTTTAAACATATAATAAACCATAACATAATCGTATCACATAAAACATGAATAAAGGAAACATAACATTTCCACATTTCAATCACAAGATATCAATACATCAAATTGATATAATAAAAATGCTTTCAAAACCATTTTCAAATCCAAAATAAAAGAAAAGTATAACATGGTATTTATTTTTAATTAAAAAAAGTATGGCTTGTAGAGGAAGACAAAACTCAAATAATGGTCACGGCGGCGGAGAGGTCTTTTACGCCGCATATGTACGGAAAGAAAAAAATTCCCTTTTTGTCATTTAGTAAAACACTTCGTATAAAAAAGATTCCTTTTGAGTAAACGTAAAAGTCAAAGGGGTTTATACACCGTATAAAAGAAAGTTGTGTATAAAACCAAATATGCCTCAATGAATGGAGATTGAGATGAAGTCCGTAAAAAGATCATTTTTAAAATAAAATAGATCTATTATGTGTATTCACTATAGGTACACCTAAATAAATTAAGAATACAAAATAGGACATAATAATATCATGACATAATTTGAAAGTAAGAGATTAACCCAAAGAATGGAAATTCGGTTAATAAGTTCCCTTACCTCGTGTCCGACTTGACTCGACCGCTCTTTAACCTCCTGAATAATAAACTAGAGTTAATATCTACTTTCTTAAGAACTTTTTTCTAGTTCATTATTACTTTTATATCACTTATTACCATGTCATGAACATTATGTAATTATTTAAGTTAATAACGGTCGTTTTGTCGATCTTTGGTACTTGAGTCAAAAATATATTTCTTATAATTACAAGTTGATAATGTGTCGAAATATCCATTATATCCTGAATTATGTTCATGATGTAGATATCATATATATCATATATATCCAGTATATACATGAATTTATAATATTCCATAATGTTTAGAGGTAAGAAATGAAATGCACCGTTCATGGAGACGGTAAGCTGTACGTACGCATGAACACTACTTTCATTTCTATTTCATATTTAATGAAATAACATTATAATTATATAAAGGTATAATATAATTCCAGTATAATATAATGTATAATACCATTCACTCCATCCTTTATACATCCCACATATGGCATTAAAGATTCAAATCACATTGAGGGGGCGGTAGTCCACACTTCTGAAAATGCAATTATCGCGTTTACCCATAATGGAAATCATAAAGGTATTCCATTAATGAAAAATACAGAAGCTTACGTAAAACATAAACATATTATATATCATATATAAATATATTTACATCTTAATGGCCACCTTTTAAGGTGTTATATGAGTGTTGAACATTCATCGTTTCGTGAGCCAGAAATTCGCCATCCACAGAAACAGTATGTTCTTTAACCATTAGATGTAGGTGTGTGTAATTGTAGCTCAAATCCTTTTTATAACAACATCCTAGTATATTTAGGATACTGGTGTTGTTACAAAAGAAATGAATAAAAAGAGTTTAGGGGGTTGGAGACGCAATATAAAGCAAAACAACATTAGAGAAGACATTACCACAAAATCTGGTAACTCTTTTTTATTTGAGCCAAAGGCTTCCTTGGTAAGAGTTATTCCCAAAGTGAGGCTTCTAGGAGTAATGGGGGAAAGTTGGGAGAGTATTGTGGCAGAGTTTGGCCGAGCCAAATGGCTTGATGGTGTGAATAATGTGGGAGTGGTGGGGGCCTTTTATAAGTGGAGAGGAGGGGCACTTTTGGAAAGTAAGGAAATGTTATTCTATTATACAATGCTTTTCGGATTCTAAAGGTCCCAAACTTGTATAATTCGAGGATAAGGTGATAAGGGTTCTACATATACTCATACAATAGGCTTTGGACAAGTGTAAGCCTTGGAGTTTACATTATCTTCTCATTTTATTTAAATCGTTAAATATTGAGGTCATCGCTGCATCATCATGATATCATAAATAATTTAATTAATTTAATGTATAAAAATTATAAAAAATACTATGTTGTTGTAAATCTTCTTATCTTTCCAATGACTATTTATAGTCAAAATTATGACCTGTATAACCCCATGTAACAATTGTTTTAGTAAAACATTTCATGTTTGTGTCATTTTTTACATTAACATTAAATAAAAGGTATTTATGTCATTTTCTAACTAAAGTGGATCCATGGGGTCCCCAAGTTGACCCATGGATTTTCTTGGTCGGCCATGACACATCCAATGAGGTTAGTACATGTGTCAAGCTCATCTAATATTATTAAAACATTATTTTTACCTTAAACTACACTAATTACCTCTAATCGCGATTACGAACTTAAATTTACTATTAACCAAAAATTATTTTAATCTCATTGAACCACATTTTACAACTTAATGACAACCATTTATGTCGGATTTTTGAAATTCAAAACACAAAATTGGTAAAATTTCATTTAAACGAAAAATCAGTTTTTATAAGTACCACTTAGTGGTTTCACTATTCATCAAAAATTGAAGTTTTTCAGAACAATGACAAAATTTCACCTGAAGCTATAATTGATATTCCGAATTCAAAAATGATGTATATTTTACAAAATTCCAAAAATATAAGTTGCATTAATTAATTTTATAACTAATTCCCGCTGTCACAACAAATAGCGTGTTTTTAAGAAACAATTTATATCAAAAGATTGACAATTGTTTATGTACAATTTCAAAGTGAAATTAATTCTAATGACCACCATTGGATAAAATGGTAAAAATATATTCTAATTATACTCTAAAACAACTCAATAGTATAATTTATCACTATAAATTATTTTGATTAAAATAGTTGTTTTTATGTATTTTTCACTATTCATAAAAAATGGACGTTCTCAGAAAATTACAAAAAATTTAACTTTGGATAATTTCGATATTAAGAATACAAAAATGAAGTCTATTTTGAAATATAAAATTTCTATAATTTTAAAAAGTAATTATTACTATTCATAACGGCTACTTTGATTAGTCGCGGTGTGTTAGAACTCGAAGTTTCGTACAATGCAAGATATTTCATTATTGAATGAGAAGTGTATCGTGGAAGCTCGGGGTGTTACATTCTCCCCTCCTTCAATAAATTGCGTCCTTGCAATTTGAAATTTTTCTTGGAAAATAAAAGGTTGAAAATAGAAAATACCTTTGTAGAAAACCCACATCAGAAATAAGGTTAATAAAAATATAACTTTAAAAGAAAGAAAGATAAGTACAAAGGTCACCCGAGATAGCCCATTCTAGGATTCTATGAAAATATGGATATGGAAGAAAAAAAACCATCAAGGTCTGATGGAGAGTTGTAGAAAACTGGATTAGGAGAAAGTTAACAATAAGAAAATCACAAACTTGTGATCGGTTAAATGGTCCTTGAATCCCCAGTTGGAAAGGTTAACTGGCAACGTTTTTGTTTTAAGTTACCTTTTATAAAGTTAAAGAATTTATTTAGGAGATTTACTAAGAACGTAAGGGAATATACATACTTGTCATGTAGACTTTCATTCTTTAATAAATTTTTACCAAAAAACCCATCTTTCACTCTAAATGGTAATTGAACTCAAAAATATTCTATTTATCCTAATAGTATAAGGTTCCAAATATTAACACATAACATTTAGATTAGAAAAACTATTTTTTAATAACCAGGGACTTCACGTAGTCCAGTGGTAGGCGATTAATCCCAATCGCACTATGGTTGTGGGTTAGATTCCCACAGCTTTGTCCGACGCGATGGGTTGTCACTCGGTCTACGTGTTGTCCTTTTTATAAATATCCAAAAATAACCATAACAATACTATCCAATGTAAAATATAATCCATTCCAACCTTTATAGTTATCCAAAATACTTCTGTCCAACTCACAGTCCAGATTGTATGAGGAAGGTAAACATAATAAAGCTCCTTTGTTTTCTGCGTAACAACATGTGAACACCTTCATCATGTATTCTTTTAAAACACTGCAACATACTGAATTACCATAAATACTTATTTATTACATTCATGATCCCTTATTCCTTATAGAAAACTAGTTATACTCCTATCCAAAAATGTATACAAATCATTAATTAGTTTCAAGGATGTTAAGAATATCCAACATAATTTATCCGAATCAATCATGTCTTATTCCAAAATCACTATCTCGGTATCAGAACCATATTATGGTTTATCTTTCTCTAAACCATATATTTTCCAAATATTTAACCTGCTGTGGAGTCACTTTTCTTGGTTCCACACAATCTCAAGTCCTAGATGAAATAGTACAGCAGTACAATCCTTATATACTCCATAATTATTATAACCAGTACATCATTGATACAACAATCAAATTACAAAATTCTTTAATAACAACATAATAACTCTAATCATTCCTCCTCATTTGTGGTAGTATCATAACTTGATTATTATCCAATAACATCATTTGGGGCATACTCTGATGATTTGAACATTGGTTTGCGTAGTGTCCCCACTCCTTGCAGATGAACCATTGTATATTTGAAACCTTTTTCTTACCCTTGCAGTCACGCACTTGGTGTCATGTTTCTCCACACTTATAACAAACTCCCATTCCCTTCAGGCAAATTCCACGGTGTTTCTTCCCACAGTTATCACATATTGGAAAATTCTTCTTTTCCCTCGTCCCTTTATCCATCATTCTCTCTTCCATCCTTTTCTTCTCTTTCATCCCTTCAAATCCATAAGACTCAGAGAATTCTCTACTTATCTTATTAACACATGATACTATTTCATCATATGTTGATATCACATGGGAGAATATTTCCCTTCTAAATGTTGGCTTAATACCATGAAAGATATGATCCTTCTTACTCGTTGGATCATACGTATTGATGGAGTTCACATTCCTTCTATTGGGCGCCATTTCTATACAATGCCATAAACTAGGTTAGTTTATGAATCAAAATACATAATAACAAACTTGAAAACACTTATAATAAATTGAACTATTTATGGATATAATCCATAATCATAAAAAATGTTTTCTTTTAGGAAGTATATACTCATAACCCTTCATAGTGGTTTGTAAAGAAACTGTGAATTATCCTAAGCATATCCCCCAGGAGTGTCGTAACCAAGAGTGCAGCAATGCCCGTTGTCGTGCACCAGTTCCCGTTCGAGTCTAGCTCAAAGCGGTTTTTTCGGGTTTTACCCCTAGGTACATCTGTTCCAGAGGCACCTCTACATGCTCGTATCCAGACAGGGACGTATTGCTCGGAAAACTCACAAAATCTATATAATACCAAAATTATAGGAAGTTCTTCTATACTAATCCTTAAAGTCTATCTTCGGGCTCTGTGCTCTAATCAGAGTTTATCTAAATCTAGCTTCCTAGGTTAGTACTAAACTACCTCTGATACCAACTGTAACGCCCTGACCCCAGCTACCCAGAGTCGGTTTATTACTTCGTAACATTGGCATTATCACAAAAGATCAAGTCTCGAAAGACCGATTAGTTTAGTAGCATTGGAAACACTAGATACATTCATAAATGTTATATTATATCATAAGGGGAAAAAACTACATTAACAAAGTCTCCATAGTTCACAATCATATCCTCTTCTGACTATCCATGCAGGTCATTCATAAAATATTTCTTCACATCCTGGAAAATATTAAAACATAGAAAGGGGTGAGCTTAGATGCTCAGTAAGGAAAACAATATTGCGGAAGCTTTCATAAACATTTATGGCAATGCATAACTAAAACAAAAGCCTTTTAAACATGAACATCACCATAATATGGCAAATGTAAAATGAGATAATGTCATTTACTTCTTCACATGGATATTCTACTGGTTGAATAATCACATGCAATATCAATAACCTCTTTCAAAATGATGGAATGCATAATGCCAGACATTCTGAAACATTTTGTCAAGGCCTTGGCCAAGATGTCTAAAATGATTAAGGCCTCGGACAAAATCACAAATCAAATTGGGAAAGGGCTTTGGCCAATTCCACGTCTAGTTGTCTCATGAGACCTACCGATGAATCGAGGAGCTATAGCGGGCTCTACCCGTCACTTATTAAGTCTAATGCATGCCTCATATGAATAGGTTTAAACATATCATAAACCATAACATAATTGTATCACATAAAACATGCATAAAGGAAACATAACATTTCCACATTTCAATCACAAGATATCAATACAACAAATTGATATAATAAAACTGCTTTCAAAAACCATTTTCAATACCATAATAAAAAATAGTATAACATGGTATTTATTTTTAATTAAAAAAAATTATGGCTTGTAGAGGAAGCTGAAACTCAAATAATGGTCATGGCGGTAGAGAGGTCGTTGTCGCCGCATATGTACGGAAAGAAAAACATTCCCTTTTTGTCGTTTAGTAAAACACTTCGTATAAAAAAGATTCCTTTTGATTAAACGTAAAAGTCAAAGGGGTTTATACACCGTATAAAAGAAAGTTGTGTATAAAACCAAATATGCCTCAATGAAAGGAGATTGAGACTAAGTCCATAAAAAGATCATTTTTAAAATAAAATAGATCAATTATGTGTATTCACTATAGGTACATATAAAGAAAGTAAAAATACAAAATAGGACATAATAATATCGTGACATAATTTGAAAGTCAGAGATTAACCCAAAGAATGGAAATTGGGTTAAGAAGTTCCCTTACCTCGTGTCCGACTTGACACGACCGCTCTTTATCCTCCTGAATAATAAAATAGAGTTCATATCTACCTTCTTAAGAACCTTTTTCTAGTTCATTATTACTTTTATATCACTTATTACCATGTCATGAACATTATGTAATTATTTAAGTTAATAACGGTCGTTTTGTCGATCTTTGGTACTTGAGTCAAAAATATATTTCTTAGAATTACAAGTTGTTAATGTGTCGAAATATCCATTATAACCAGAATTATGTTCATGATGAAGATATCATATATATCATATATATCTAGTATATACATGCATTTATAATATTCCATAACGTTTAGAGGTAAGAAATGAAATGCACCGTTCATGGAGACGGTAAGCCGTACGTACGCATGAACGCTACTTTTATTTCTATTTCGTATTTAAAGAAATGACATTATAATTATATAAAGGTATAATATAATTCCAGTATAATATAATGTATAATACCATTCACTCCATCCTTTATACATCCCACATATGGCATTAACGATTCAAATCACTTTGAGGGGGCGGTAGTCCGCACTTCCTAAAATGAAATTATCGCGTTTACTCATAATGGAAATCATAAAGGTAAGCCATAAATGAAAAATACAGAAGCTTAAGTAAAAAATAATCATATTAAATATCATATATAAATATAGTGACATCTTAATGGCCACCTTTGAAGGTGTTATATGAGTGTTGAACAATCATCGTTTCGTGAGGCAGAAATTCGCCATCCACAGAAACTGTATGTTCTTTAACCATTAGATATAGGTGTGTGTAATTTTAGCTCTAATACTTCTTATAAAAACATCCTAGTATATTTAGGATACTGGTGTTGTTACAAAAGAAATGAATAAAAAGAGTTTAGAGGGTTGGAGAAGCAAAATAAAGCAAAACAACATTAGAGAAGACATTACCTCAAAATCGGGTAACTCTTATTTATTTGAGCCAAAGGCTTCCTTGGGAAGAGTTATGGCCAAAGTGAGGCTTCTAGGAGTAAGGGGGGAAAGTTGGAAGAGTATTTGGGTAGAGGTTGGCCGATCCAAATGGCTTGAATGTGTGAATAAGATGGGAGTGGTGGGGGCCTTTTATAAGTGGAGAGGAGGGGCACATTTGGAAAGTAATGAAATGTTATTCTATTATACAATGATTTTCGGATTATAAAGGTCCCACACTTGTATAATTACAGTCTAAGGTGATAAGGGTTCCAAACCACCTCATCCAATTGGCTTTGGACAAGTTTAAGCCTTGGATTTTACATTATCTTCTCATTTTATTTAAATCGTTAAATAATGAGGTCATCGCTGCATCATCATGATGTCATAAATAATTTAATTTATTTAATGTCAAAAAATTATAAAAAAAACAATTATGTAGGAAATATTTTTAGCTTTTCAATGACTATTTATAGTCACAAATATTACTTGTATAACCCCATGTAAAAATTGTTTTAGTAAAACATTGCATGTTTGTGTCGTTTTTTACTTTAACATTAAATAAAAGGTATTTATGTCATTTTCTAACTAAAGTGGCTCCATGGGGTCCCCAAGTTGACCCATGGATTTTATTGGTCGGCCATGAAACATACAATGAGGTTAGGACATGTTTCAAGCTCATCTCATATTATTAAAACATTATTTTTACCTTAAACTACACTAATTACCTCTAATCACGATTAAGAACTTAAAAGTTACTATTCACCAAAAATTATTTTAATCTCATTGAACAACATTTTACTTCTTAATGACAACCATGTATATCGGATTTTTGAAATTCAAAACACAAAAGTGGTAAAATTTCATTTAAATGAAAAATCAGTTTTTATAAGTACCACTTAGTGGTTTCACTATTCATCAAAAATTGAAGTTTTTGAGAACAATGCCAAAATTTTACCCTAAGCTATAATTGATATTCTGAATTCAAAAATGATGTCTATTGTACAAAAATCGAAAAATATAATTTGTATTAATTAATTTTATAATTAATTCCCGCTGTCACAACAAATAGCCTGTTTTTAAGAAACAATTTATCTCAAAAGATTGACAATTGTTTATGTCCAATTTCAAAGTGAAATTAATTCTAATGACCACCATTGGATAAAATGGAAAAAATATATTCTAATTATACTCTAAAACAAATCAATAGTATAATTTATCTCTATAAATTATTTTGATTAAAAAAGCTGTTTTTAAGTATTTTTCACTATTCATAAAAAATGGAAGTTCTCAGAAAATTACAAAAAATTTAACCTAGGATAATTTCAACATTACGAATAAAAAAATGAAGTCCATTTTGAAATATAAAATTTCTATAATTTTAAAAAGTGGGTATTACTATTCATAATGGCTACTTTGATTAGTCGCGGTGTGTTAGAACTCGAAATTTCATACAATGCAAGTTATTGCATTATTGAATGAGAAGTGTATCGTGGAAGCTCGGGGTGTTACATTCTCCCCTCCTTCAATAAACTGTGTCCTCACAATTTGAAATTTTTCTTGGAAAATATAAGGTTGAAAATAGAAAATACCTTTTTAGAAAACCCACATCAGAAATAAGGTTAATAAAAATATAACTTTAAAAGAAAGAAAGATAAGAACAAAGGTCACCTGAGATAGCCCATTCTAGGATTCTATGAAAATATGGATATGGAAGAAAAACAAACCATCAAGGTATTATGGAGAGTTGTAGAAAACTGGATTAGGAGAAACTTAACAATAAGAAAATCACAAACTTGTGATTGGTTAAACGGTCATTGAATCCCCAGTTGGAAAAGTTAACCGGCAACGTTTTTGTTTTAAGTTACCTTTCATAAAGTTAAAGAATTTATTTAGGAGATTTACTAATAACGTAAGGGAATATACATACTTGTCATGTAGACTTTCATTCTTTAATAAATTTTTACCAAAAACCCATCTTTCACTCTAAAAGGTAATAAAACTCAAAAATATTCTATTTATCCTAATTGTATAAGGTTTCAAATATTAACTCATACCATTTAGATTAGAAAAACTATTTTTTAATAACCAGGGACTTCACGTAGTCTAGTGGTAGGTGATTAATCCCAATCGCACTATGGTTGTGGGTTCGGTTCCCACAGCTTTGTCCGACGCGATGGGTTGTCACTCGGTCTGCGTGTTGTCCTTTTTATAAATATCCAAAAATAACCATAACAATAGTATCCAATGTAAAATATAATCCATTCCAACCTTTATAGTTATCCAAAATACTTCTGTCCAACTCACAGTTCAAATTTTATGATGAAGGTAAACATAATGAAGCTCCTTTTTTTTCTGTGTAACAACATGTGAACACCATCATCATGTATTCTTTTAAAACACTAGAACATACTGAATTACCATAAATCCATATTTATTACATTCATCATCCCTTATTCCTTATAGAAAACTAGAAATACTCCTTCTATCCAAAAATGTATACAAATCATTAATGAGTTTCAAGGATGTTAAGAATATCCAACATAATTTATCTGAATCAATCATGTCTTATTCCAAAATCATTATCTCGGTATCAGAACCATAATATGGTTTATCTTTATCTCAACCATATATTTTCCAAAAATATAACCTACTATGGAGTCACTTTTCATGGTTCCACACAATCTCAAGTCCTAGTTGAAATAGTACTATAGTACAATCCTTATATACTCCATAATTATTATAACCAGTACATCATTGATACAACACTCAAATTACAAAATTATTTAATAACAACATAAGAACTCTAATCATTCCTCCTCATCTATGGTAGTATCATAACTTTATTATTATCCAATAACATCATTTGGGGCATACTCTGATGATTTGAACATTGGTTTGCGTAGTGTCCCCACTCCTTGCAGATGAAGCATTGTACACTTGAAACCTTTTTCTTACCCTTGCAGTCACGCACTTGGTGTCCTTTTTCTCCACACTTATAACAAACTCCCATTCCCTTCAGGAAAATTCCAAGGTGTTTCTTCCCACAGTTATCACATATTGGAAAATTCTTCTTTTCCCTTGTCCCTTTATCCATCATTCTCTCTTCCATCCTTTTCTTCTCTTTCATACCTTCAAATCCATAAGACTCAGAGAATTATCTACTTATCTTATTAACACATGATACTATTTCATCATATGTTGATAACTCATGGGAGAATATTTCCCTTCTAAATTCTGGCTTAATACCATGAAAGATATGATCCTTCTTAGTCTTTGGATCATACGTATTGATGGAGTTCACATTCCTTCAACTGGGCGCCATTTCTATACAATTCCATAAACTAGGTTAGTTTATGAATCGAAATACATAATAAAAAACATGAAAACACTTATAATAAATTGAACTATTTATGGATATAATCCATAATCATAAAAAATGTTTTCTTTTAGTAATTATATACTCATAACCCTTCATAGTGGTTTGTAAAGAAACTGTGAATTATCCTAAGCATATCCCCCAGGAGTGTCGTAACCAAGAGTGCAGCAAGGCCCGTTGTCGTGCACCAGTTCCCGTTCGAGTCTAGCTCAAAGCAGTGTTTTCGGGTTTTACCACTAGGTACATCTGTGCCAGAGCCGCCTCTACTTACTCGTATCCAGACAGGGACGTATTGCTCGGAAAACTCACAAAATCTCTATAATACCAAAATTATAGGAAGTTCTTCTATACTAATCCTTAAAGTCTATCTTCGGGCTATGTGATCTAATCAGAGTTTATCTAAATCTAGCATCCAAGGTTAGTACTAAACTGCCTCTAATACCAACTGTAACACCCCGACCCCAGCTACCCAGAGTCAGTGTATTACTTCGTAACATTAGAATGATCACAAAAGATCAATTCTCGAAAGACCGATTAGTTTAGTAGACTTGGAAGCACTAGATACATTCATAAATGTTACATTACATCATAAGGGGAAAAAATATATTAACAAAGTCTCCATAGTTCACACTCATATCCTCTTCTGGCTATCCCTGCAGGTCATTCATAAAATACTTCTTCACATCCTGGAAAATATTAAAACATAGAAAGGGGTGAGCTCAGATGCTCGGTAAGGATAACAATATTGCGGAAGCTTTCATAAACATTTAAGTCAATGAATAATTAAAACAAAAGCCTTTTAAACTTGAACATAAACATAATATGGAAAATGTAAAATGAGATAATGTCATTTACTTCTTCACATGGATATTCTACTGGTCGAATAATCACATGCAATATCAATAACCACTTTCATAATGATGGAATGCATAATGCCAGACATTCTGAAAATTTTTGTCAAGGCCTCGGCCAAGACGTCTAAAATGATTAAGGCCTCAACCGAAATCCCAAATCAAATTGGGAAAGGGCCTCGGCCAATTCCATGTCTAGTTGTCTCATTAGACCTACCGATGCATCGAGGAGCAATAGCGGGCTCCACCCGTCACTTATTAAGTCCAATGCATTCCTCATATGAATAGGTTTAAACATATCATAAACCATAACATAATCATATCACATAAAACATGCATAAAGGAAACATAACATTTCCACATTTCAATCACAAGATATCGATACAACACATTGATATAATAAAAACTCTTTCAAAACCATTTTCAATACCAAAATAAAAGAAAAGTATAACATGGTATTTATTTTTAATTAAAAAAAGTATGGCTTGTAGAGGAAGCCGAAACTCAAATAATTGTCACAGCGGCGAAGAGGTCGTTGTCGCCGCATATGTACAGAAAGAAAAACATTCCCTTTTTTTCGTTTAGTAAAACACTTCGTATAAAAAAGATTTATTTGGAGTAAACATAGAAGTCAAAGGGGTTTATACACCGTATAAAATAAAGTTGTGTATAAAACCAAATATGCCTCAATGAAAGGAGATTGAGACGAAGTCCTTAAAAAGATCATTTTTAAAATAAAATAGATCTATTATGTGTATTCACTATAGGTACACATAAAGAAAGTAAAAATACAAAATAGGACATAATATTATCATGACATAATTTGAAAGTAGGAGATTAACCCAAAGAATGGAAATTGGGTTAAGAAGTTCCCTTACATCATGTCCGACTTGACTCGAACGCTCTTTAACCTCCTGAATAATAAACTAGAGTTAATATCTACCTTCTTAAGAACCTTTTCCTAGTTCATTATAACTTTTATATCACTTATTACCATGTCATGAACATTATGTAATTATTTAAGTTAATAACGGTCGTTTTGTCAATCTTTGGTACTTGAGTCAAAAATATATTTCTTATAATTACAAGTTGTTAATGTGTCCAAATATCCATTATATCTAGAATTATGTTCATGATTTAGATATCATATATATCATATATATACTGTATATACATGCATTTATAATATTCCATAACGTTTAGAGGTAAGAAATTAAATGCACCGTTCATGGAGACGGTAAGCCGTACGTACGCATGAACGCTACATTCATTTCTATTTCGTATTTAATGAAATGACGTTATAATTATATAAAGGTATAATATAATTCCAGTATAATATAATGTATAATACCATTCACTCCATCCTTTATACATCCCACATATGGCATTAACGATTCAAATCACTTTGAGGGGGCGGTAGTCCGCACTTCTTAAAATGCAATTATCGCGTTTACCCATAATGGAAATCATAAAGGTATGCCATAAATGAAAAATACAGAATCTTAAGTAAAACATAAACATATTATATATCATATATAAATATAGTGACATCTTAATGTCCACCTTTGAAGGTGTTATATGAGTGTTGAACAATCATCGTTTCGTGAGGCAGAAATTCGCCATCCACAGAAACAGTATGTTCTTTAACCATTAGATGTAGGTGTGTGTAAGTGTAGCTAAAATCCTTCTTATAAAAACATCCTAGTATATTGAGGATACTGGTGTTGTTACAAAAGAAATGAATAAAAAGAGTTTATTTGGTTGGAGAAGCAAAATAAAACAAAACAACATTACAGAAGACATTACCTCAAAATCGGGTAACTCTTTATTATTTGAGGCAAAGGCTTCCTTGGAATGAGTTCTGCCCAAAGTGAGGCTTCTAAGAGTAAGGGGGGAAAGTTGGGAGAGTATTTGGGCAGAGGTTGGCCGAGCCAAATGGCTTGAAGGTGTGAATAAGGTGGGAGTGGTGGGGGCCTTCTATAAGTGGAGAGGAGGGGCACTTTTGAAAAGTAATGAAATGTTATTCTATTATACAATGATTTTTGGATTATAAAGGTCCCACACTTGTATAGTTCGAGACTAAGGTGATAACGGTTTGAAATATCCTCATCCAATAGGCTTTGGACAAGTGTAAGCCTTGGATTTTACATTATCTTCTCATTTTATTTAAATCGTTAAATAATGAGGTCATCGCTGCATCATCATGATGTCATAAATAATTTAATTTATTTAATGTCTAAAAATTATAAAAAAATACTATGATGTAGGAAATCTTTTTAGATTTCCAATGACTTTTTATATTCAAAAATATGACTTGTATTACCCCATGTAAAAATTGTTTTAGTAAAACATTTCATGTTTGTGTCATTTTTTACTTTAACATTAAATAAAAGGTATTTATGTCATTTTCTAACTAAAGTGGCTCCATGGGGTCCCCAAGTTGACCCATGGATTGCCTTGGTCGGCCATGACACATCCAATGTGGTTAGGACATGTTTCAAGCTCATCTCATATTATTAAAATATTATTTTTACCTTAAACTACACTAATTACCTCTAATCGCGATTGAGAACTTAAAAGTTACTATTCACCAAAAATTATTTTAATCTCATTGAACCACATTTTACTTCTTAATGACAACCATGTATGTCGGATTTTTGAAATTCAAAACACAAAAGTGGTAAAATTTCATTTAAATGACAAATCAGTTTTTATAAGTACCACTTAGTGGTTTCATTATTCACAAAAAATTGAAGTTTTTCAGAACAATGCCAAAATTTCACCCTAAGCTATAATTGATATTCCGAATTCAAAAATGATGTCTATTTTAAAAAATTCCAAAAATATAAGTTGCATTTATTAATTTTATAATTTATTCCCACTGTCACAACAAATAGTGTGTTTTTAAGAAACAATTTATATCAAAAGATTGACAATTGTTTATGTCCTATTTCCATGTGAATTTAATTCTAATGACCAACATTGCATAAAATGGTAAAAATATATTCTAATTATACTCTAAAACAACTCAATAGTATAATTTATCACTATAAATTATTTTGATTAAAAAAGTTGTTTTTAAGTATTTTTCACTTTTCATAAAAAATGGAAGTTCTCAGAAAATTACAAAAAAATTATCTTAGGATAATTTCGATATTACGAATAAAAAAATGAAGTCCATTTTGAAATATAAAATTTCTATAATTTTAAAAAGTGGGTATTACTATTCATAACGGCTACGTTGATTAGTCGTGGTGTGTTAGAACTCGAAGTTTCGTACAATGCAAGCTATTGCATTATTGAATGAGAAGTGTATCGTGGAAGCTCGGGGTGTTACAGTCATTTTTGAGAAAAATATGTTTTCTTGGAAATTCTCTAGGAACACATCGTGTACATTATGAGTACACGTCGTGTACTACCTTTCCACAGGAATCCGTGACTTGGCCGTATAGTAGCCACACACATAGCTGTGTGGGAGTGACTTGGAGACCGTTTAAAGAAGAGTATGAAAATGGCGAGTACACACCGTCTACTTCAAATGTACATGCCATTTAATTATCTTTTTTATCATTAAACACACCAGGGTCATGTCTAATCACCTGAACGCTCTTCTTTTCTGTCTTGTTTGACCGAGAGCTCCGTACATTCGCCGATCTATGACGAACACACGAACGTGCGTCCGTCCTCTGAATCGAACACCGTCATTGCATTGGAATCGCATCGGTGAGTTCCCTCTTCTCCTAGAGAACCATCTCTAGATTTATTGTTTCTCATGAGATATCGTGGGTTGAAAATTTTAGAGTTTCTTGTAAATTTTCAACATTATAAAGAGATTCAAGCTTTTAGGTTCATGTATATCATTCCTATAATGATGAGGTTGGTGGTTTGTGACTTTCTGTTGAACGTCCTTGAGTTTTATGTGAAAAGTATCCCAATACAAATGAACAGGCTATTGCGTGCTTACCCTTTTAGCCTTATTGTTTTTTTCTATACTTTAATGCTTTAGTAGATGATAATTGATTGTCAATAGGGTGAATTGATATGTTTTGCATCTGTTTCCCATGCATGTTTTTCATGTATTTACGTTTGGGTCTAGTTTTCTTATTAGGCTGCTGTTTAAATTCCCATGCCATGTATTGAAGGATGGTGTGATTGTTGTTATATTATGCTCTTATGCTGTAGAATGCTAGATAAGTATTTCTTGTGGTTTAATTTGTTCTATACACACTTATACACTTCCTTGACTTACACGGGGCAGTGAAAACATGGTGTATAGACCATAAAGAGAATAGACGTTGAGGGCTTCTCTAGATTGTCTTTATAATTTTTATGATGCGAGACCACATGGGGAATTGATGTTGAGTACATACTTAGAGTGTCTGTAGTTCCTCGATGCAGACCACAGAGGCCATGTGACGTAAGTGTTTCCTTAGAGAGACATTAGTTACGATACCATACTATAGGGGAATTGACGACAAGTGCATTCTTAGATTGAATATACTTAAGCTGACTAGAGGGGTTAGACTGAGTGTACAACCTAGAGAGTTTCTTATACTCGTTATGTAGGACTAGAGGGGTAGAACTGAGTGTTCCTCCTAGAACGTTACATATTGTGTTTATATACTTGTTTAGTTGTTTCTTGATTTCTAACTGTGGATTATTTACTATTGAGTAACTTAATGTTTGTTGTTTCATGTACGTTGACCTGCCATATACTCACTGATTGTTAGGTACACATCCCATGGTTGTTGCCTATAGGGATTAGTCTCACAACCTATTTGGGACAAGCTTTTGATCTCTAATATATTATATTTTTTCAGGTGTAGACAAGGGCAAGTTCCCTTATACTTTAGGTACTTGACATAATATGGAGATGGAGAGCATGATACCTTTCTTAGGATTGCGATGTTGTGGATCAGATTAATGTTTTTCATTTTGTACTTGGTTTAGTACCATATCTCACCATTGTGTGTTGTTTCTCAATTTTCATAGACATGTATATCATGAATCATTATATATATGTGCTCTTGTTATTTCTGTCAGCTTTCTGCCATTTATTTTTGGTATGATATTTTTGGTCATTCCGCTCTAGTATGTGTTTTTTTACTTCTGATTGTACTCTGACAATGAGCGCAAAGTTTCCCCACTATCACACCCAAGGCCCTTGCTGCTAGTAGGAATCCTCTAGCGTTCGTGGAAATGATCTTGAGGCCATGTGACTAACTAGGTACGGGGCACCTCTGGGTGGATTCTAGAACCGGGAAGTTTCAGTGAAGTATTATAAGAATTCTTTTCTCTTGACTTACTATTTGGAGCCTATAGTCAATGATAGGACAGAATAGGTAATTTTTTAATAAATTGTTCCTGGGAGTAGCTAACTCGTGTACATGTAAAAGCCAATTTACCTATTTTAAATGAAATTTTTATGGTTTTAAAACTGTTACAGTGGATTTGATTTCCCCATTAGGTGACTCACATGTTTTTTTCTAGTTATTTTTTTAGTTAGTGAGGATCTATTTCTATCGCAACCCGATGAGATGAGGGTATTCTATCTCATGAATCATATAATCACTTGTTATAAATCACATTTCATTCATTCTTTCCATGCCACTTTGGATGCATTAGTGATTGTATGTTGTCGTGATAAATGTTTTGTAGAATATAAAAGATGTTGTGATAGATTCCCTGATAAAAATACCTGCTATTTGATAGGGTATTGTTTGTGAAAGGTTTTGTTTCAATAAATGTCAAAATTTGGTTCTTGAGGTGTAATGGGCCCAAATAGACAGAAATTCGGTGGATAATTTCTTTGTTATCCTTTTTATGATATTTATAAGAATCCAATCTTTGATTCACGTGGAGTATGGGCCCTCAAGGATCAGAATTTGGCACTTTAATGTTGGTTTCAGTGTTTTTCTGGGCTCCGGAGTAGTTTTTAAGGCCTACAGTCTGGAAAAAACTAGAATACACGCTGTGTAGTTTTAACTATATGCCCTGTGTTCTACTATTTGGGAAGAAACTATTTTTCTTAAGTACATGTTGTGTACTCAACGTATACGCCACATAATCCCTAACTGTTTTATAGGCCATGTGGGTAGAGACACGGGATAAGGAAATTATTATTGAAACATGTTGTGTACCAATTGAACATGATCTATAGTCTGACCTAGGTACCCGAACGTGTCACCAACCACATGAGTCAGTGTTATCCCATCTCATACATGTCGTGTCTGCCTGGAACACGCCATGTAGTGTCATTCGTGTTTCCGGTTCTGTAACCAACAACATGGGTCAGTGTTATCCTTTCACGTACACCCCATATATTCCTTGAACATGCCGTGTAGTGTGAGTCATGTGTCAAGATGTGTGACTAACAACATAGTCCAGGTGAAGCTTGTCTAGTACACGCCGTGTCTACCATGAACATTCCATGCAGTCTTGATTTAGGAGAATCGTGTTCTTTGACCATATAGATGGACTTGAGCAGAGAAATTGGATTCATGTACACATCGTGTGTTAATACAACACACCGGGTGGTTGGGATGTTACACGACTAGTTGTTGCAGGAGTACATGCCCATGTAAATGACATAAGGAAACATGTCATGTAGGGGTCATACACTCCCTGTAGTAATGCTTTTAAAAACTTGAATGCTTTCTTTCTCCATTTCCCTTCTAGTACTTCCTTTTTTTCCCCTTCAAATCCTGATCTAAGGTGTGAATTTGACCTTACAGAGTCATGCCACCATGACGTCCTCCTGTTGTGATCCATTTGCTGGGTAGTGATCGGAAAATAGATGTGAATGATCATGAACTACCCGTAGATCCTCTTGTTTTTCCAGTCTTGGCACCAACTGTTATACTGGACACATGTGCTTATGCATAGTTCATGGAAAGATTTATAAGGAAGATGTAGATCATTCAGGGGGCACTACCTCCTTCCCCATTGATGGATAATTTGATGTGGGTCTTCCAGTAGCAGCATCCTCCCACTTTCTCAGGGGATGGAGGACCCCATGTAGCAAATTCATGTCTAGAAGCCACATCAAAGATCATTAAGCATCTATAGATGCCATCAGAGAGGAGGATAAATCTTGATACCTATATTATCTGGGACTCCTCCAAGAGGTGGTGGGACGTGATCTCACAGGTTGGACACCAGAATGGTATGACGTGGGATGATTTTTAGTGCATCTTCTATGACAACTTATATCTTGAATCCTTGAGGGATGATCGAGCCTGAGATTTTATGATTCTGTAGCAGGGTACTCTTTATGTTATGGAGTATTCTTCCCACTTTACCGAGCTGCTGTGCTTCATGCCTATTTCAGGATGTTATCAGTTATTTATGGAGAGGATGTCCAAGGATAGTCTAAGGCACGTCATCCGATAATCGGTGAACATCTTCTGGTTTACATCTAGCACTCCTATCATCAACCAAGTGCTGATCACTGAGTGAAATCTGAGGGATTCTAGTGTTCTGAGCTTGGGAGGCTCGACATCGGATTTATCAACCTTCCTAATAACAGTAAGAAGCGCAATAGCGAGTCTTCACGCTGTGATCCAAGGAGCAGATACACTTCTTCTAGTAGCTAGGTGGTGTGCTACATGTGTGGGAAGAGTGGGCACACGAGGCCACATTGCATGAAATTCCTGGTGGAGTGCCGATCATGAGGAAATATTGGTCACCATCAGCGCTTCTATCAGATCGTCTCCCCAGTATATGGTGAAAGGGGTTCTTCTATGACTCCGCATTCAGGAGCAGCACCACCAGTTTCTCACCGGTACGTTATTTGGGATTTTTCTTGTTGTTCGAGCCGAGGTGGAGGTCAGGGTTGTGGTATCCAGTCACCCTACATTCAACAATTGTAGGGTGGATCATCTCAGTGTGGTCAGACAGGGTCACATGGCCGCGATGTAGGTCAGACTTTTGCAGTGGAGAAGACCCAGTAAGGGCAAGATCCTTTACCCTCTAATGATCGAGGTATGATCTTAGTAGCCTCAGTTTTATATTCATCTCTTTTTGATACAGGGGTTCCCCTAGAATTATATCTGTTGTTGTTATGGAGAGCATTGGGCTCTACATCTTTTCTTCTACTGATACCTTGACACTAGACACTCTGTTAGGGACTAGAACAATTATTGTACATCAGTGAAGTAGTTCCCTCTAGAGGTTGGTGGGTGTCATCTTTTATGGGACCTCTATGTCCTAGAGATTACACGATTTTATTTCATTGTCAGAAGAGATTGGTTAGTTCCCTTCCAGGCATTCATCTACTGTTATTGTCATAGGGTGAGTTTCACATCACCAGAGGGCATATTGTTCCTTTATAATGGAGAGTGGGATGTCCATGCGAGCAGATCGGGTCCAGAGCATCATGGGATAGCAAGAGATATTGTCCAGAATGCATGTTTATATCTAGATGATCCGGGTACTTCTCATTTAGACTATCCTCCAGTGGTGGATCATTTCAGGGATGTCTTTCTAGAGGACATTTTAGGTTTTCCTATGGAGCAAGAGGTATAATTTTTTTTTGGGCTTGTTCCAAGAGCTGAACCAATGTCCATTATTACTTATAGGATGGCTACACCTAAGTAGCTGGAGCTCAAGAATCAGTGGGAGGAATTTTAGGCAAAGGGTTTCATCTGACCTAGTAATTCCCATTGGGGTTCCCCTGTTCTGTTTGAGAAGAAGGCAGACCGTACCCTTAGGCTTTGTGTGGACTATCGAAAGCTGAACCAATTGAAAGTCAAGAACCAATATCCCTTACTGAGGATTTATGACCTCTTTGATCAGATTTGGGGAACCCGAGTGTTCTCGATGATGGAAGTGAGATCCGATTATCATCAGTTGTGAGTTATACCATCAGATATAACTCTTACTACCTTTTAGAGCAGGTATGGTCTATTCGAGTATATGGTAATTCCATTCGGTCTCCCAAACATGCCTGTAGTTTTTATGGCCCTGATGAACCAAGTGTTCCATCCATACTTAGATTCATTTGTGGTGGTCTTCATGGAAGATATCTTTGTGTACACTCACACTTGAAATGACCATTATACCCATATTGGGATCGTATTGAGTTCACTAAGAGAGAATCAGTTATATGATAAGCTCTTAAAATTCCACTTTCGTATTGATCAAATTTACTTCATGGTTCATGTTATCTTAGAGACAGAAGTGTCAGTAGACCCAGAGAAATTGAGAGAAGTAGTTTTCTAGGAGTAGCTGAACAATGTCTTTGAGGTGCAGAGTTTCCTAGGGCTGGATGGATACTAAAGACGTTTCATACAAGTAATTTTATGCTTATAAGAACCACTGAAAAGTCTGAATAAGAAGGGTGTGATGTTATTCTAGTCAGATTCGTGGGAGTCAGCCTCCCAGGAGCTGAAAGGCAGGTTGACTTTAGTGCCGATACTAGTATTTCCAAAGCCGAGAAAGGGCTATACTGTGTATTATGATTCTTCAGGTATCATTCAGAAATATGTGATTATTTCCGGTGGAAGGGGTCATTGTGAATGGGTCTCGGTAGTTGTGACCACATGAGAGGAACTACCCAACGCACGATCTCATGTTGGATGATGTTGTTCATGCCTTGCGCTGTTGGAGACATTATCAGATGGGAGAGCATTTTTTGGTTTTCAACGACCACAAGATTCTCAAGTACATCTTCACTCAGCGTGATCAAAATTTGAGATAGCACAGGTGGGTTGTGTACCTACATTTTTTTGACATTGAGCTTTCCTAAACGCCTGGGAAGGGAAACACAGTGGCCGAGGCGTTGAGCAGGAGGACTTAGATACAGGGAGTTCAGCAGCCAGCATTGAATATAAGCTTACTAATTTGTTCTCTAAGATGCATTTGGAGATTCATGACAGACAGGGGCACACTTTTCTTTCTTCTGTGGCAGTTACCCATACTCTTCTTGATCAAGTGCGAATGAGCCAGCTATGAGATTTAGAAAGCCTATTCCTATGGGAGAGTGTGTTAGGAGGGGACCCTATTCTTGGATGGATCATAGGCGAGGATGAGATCTTGTGTTTCCAAGGGAACATATGGGTGACAACAGACAGACACCAGGAGCTGATTAGAGACTCTCATTCTTCAGTTTGGGAAGTACATCCTAGTGTCACCAAGATGTATCGTGATCAAAAATTTTAGTATTGGTGGCCTGGTATAAAGAAAGATGTTTCTGTTTTCGACATTAGGTGTTCCACATTTCTGCAATTGAAGGCGGATCATTAGTGGCCAACATGGCTCTTACATCAATTACCAATTTCCGAGTGGAAGTAGAATGAAGTCTCATTGGACTTTGTGACCGGTTTTCCGAGGTCGCCTTGGGGGAATGATGTAGTTTTGGTTGTCATTGACAGAATCATGAAGGTTGCTTAATTTTTTCCGATCATGGAGCCCTTTAGTGTTGATGAGCTAGGATGGTTGTACATCCATGGGATTGTATTTCTGTATGGAGTTCCACACTCCATCATTTTAGACAGGGATACACAATTTACTTCTCAGGTCTGGCAGGGGATTTAAAAGGCATTGGGTACACAGGTACATTTGAGTATAACATACCATCCCTATAATGATGGATAGTCCGAGCGTACGATTCAGGTTCTTAAGGACATTCTTCAATCTTGAATCTTATATTTTGAAGGTTCTTGGTATAATCATATACATCATGTGGAGTTTTCATACAATAATAGCTTTTAAGAAACTATTCAGATGTCATCTTATGAGGCTTTGTATGCTAGGCCATGAAGATCACACTAATGTTGGCTAGAGGCAGGAGAGGAAACTATGCTGGGACCCCGTCTTGTCTAGGAGACCATAGAGCAGATAAGGATGATTATAAAGAGGATGACTACTTCACAGTCTCAAAAAGAAGTCTTATGTTGATCAATGGAGACAACCTATGGAGTTCGAGGTCCGGGATTAGGTTTTATTGCATGTCAATCTATGGTTGGGACACAAGAGGATTATGAGGCAGGGTAAGATTTTGTAAAGGTATGTCGGGCCATTTGATGTGTTGGAGAGAGTTGGTCCGGTTTCCTATCAGTTTTAGTTACATCTAAGGTACTGAGCTATGCACGATGTTTTTCATGTTTCTCAGCTCCGACGATACTTTTGAGACATGTATCATATCTTTTAACCAAAGGGGGTTGATCTGGAAGTGGATGCATCATTTTAGGAGAATTCTATCTGGATTTTTTATTGTAGTACAGTAGCTCTTCAATGATGGTATGTTCCTCTGGTACAAGTGCTATGGCAGCACGAGTGGGTACAAGGCCAGACTTGGTAGAGGGAGGCCACTGTACAAGCACAGTGGCCGGAGATGTTTGGGATTTCTTCTTCTATGCCGCACTAGGGAAATTAGAGGATGAATTTATTTAAGGGGGGAAGTTTGTAAGAACCCGGATCTTTTTTTCAGGTATGTTTTTCCTTTTCTGGTCTTTTTATAAAAAATATGTTTTTCCAGAAAATTGTATATGTACATGCCATGTACATTATGAGTACATGCCATGTATTACCTTTTCACATGAGGTCACATGTTATCCATGTAGTAGCCACACACATGACCGTGTGGGAGTGACTATGAGGCTGTATAAATCGGAGTTTGAAAATGTCTAGTACATTCCGTGTACTTCCAATTTACATGCCTTGTACTTTATTTATTTCATTAAATGCTTGGGGGTCACGTCTAATTTCCAGAACACTCTTTTTTTAGGTCTCGTTCAACTGATAGCTCCGTATAGACGCAGATCTTAGATGAACCCCTGAGAATTTGTCTGTCCTAATTAGATGATAATTTATTATGAATAGGGTGAATTATTTTTCTTTGGCTATGTTTCCCATGAATCTTTTTCCTATTTTGACTTTGGGTCTAGGTTGCCTGTTAGGCTATTGTTTACTTTATCATGACTACAATTGAAGGAAGGTGTGATGCAGATCGGTTATGTTGTAATGATGTGGAATTATATCCAAGTAGTACTTGAGGTTTACCTTGGGCAATACGCACTGCTACACTTGCTTGACTTACACGAGTCCGTGAGAACCTGGTGTATAGACCATAGGGAGAATGGATGTTGAGGATTCTCTACAGTGTCTTTATAATTTTTACTCTGTGATACCATTGGGGGAATTGATGTTGAGTTCTTACTCAGCATGTTTGTAGTTCCTCAACATGAGCTATAGAGGGAATGCAATGTATGTTCTTCCCTAGAGAACATTTTGTTACGATACGAGACTATATGGGGAATTGACGGCGAGTGATTCCTTATAGATACTATTCTTAAGCTGAACTAGAGGGTTTAGAATGATGGTACTGCCCAGAGGGTTGCTTCAACATGATAGGTAGGACCAGATGGGATAGACTGAGTGTGCCTCCCAGTGGGTTTCCAATTGTGTTTATATTCTTGTTTAGTAGTTTCTTGATATTGAACTGTGGATTGTTTATTGGTGAGTAACTTATTTTTTTATTATTTCCTGTACTTTTACCTACCATATACTCACTGATTGTTAGGAATGAATCTCATGGTGGATGCCTTCTAAGATTCGTCTCACACCCTATTTGGCACATGGTTTTGGGAAAAAAACAGATTATATTGTTGCAGGTATAAAAAAGGGAACAATACATTCTTCATCATGTACTTGACATGTTGTGGAGCCGGAGAGAATGGGACGAAGAATAGGCCTGTGACGTTGTGGAGCTGATTACTGTTTTTCCTTTTGTGCATGGTTTAGTACTGTATTTCAGCATTTTGTTTTGTATTGCTATTTTCCTAGACATATTTACCATGCATCATTATATATATTTGATCAATTTATTTCTATTAGATTTCCACCATTTATTTTTGGTATGATATTATTAATTCATCCACTATTGTATGTATTTGTCTATTTCCGTTGTGTACTCTGTCAATGAGGGCATAATTTCCCCACTATCACACCCAAGGCCCTCGCTGCTTGTCGGCAGTCTCTGGCGTTCGGGGAAATGCACTAGAGGCCATGGGACTAACTGGGTACAAGGTGCCTTTGGGTGGCTTCCAGAACCAGGACATTACAAAAATATTGTTAGTCTGTTAAAAAAATAAAAATAAATCTTTTTTATCACATCCTTAAGTTCTTATGTATCTTCCCTAAATTTTATATTCCTCAAAATACCATTATCAAGGTGTATTGTCTTGCTCTGTTTTACATTATCTCATGTGGTCAATGATTTCTGATATTTTATCATAGTAAGAATGTTCAATATCTAATGGTACAATCATTGAGTTTTTATATGTAATAGACTAGGTATATCCTTCATCTAGAATGATACATGAACACATCATCTATAAGAGAGAGGTTTGGTGGGAGTTCCAAAAGATAAGCTATAGTATCCACATGATAAAAAAATATAAAAGGGACCAATATTCCAATGGGTAAAATTTCCATTATTTCCCAATATCATAACTTTTTTATATGGAGAAATTCACATAAAAAATTCTCACAAACATAGAATTCCAAATCATACCAATGATTGTTTCTTTAAAAAATATCTTAACTCTCATCCACATATATTTGTAAATAAATTAAGATAACATTATATTCTATTTTATAATATAAAATGGGTCGTAATATATTTATTTTTAGTAAATAAAATCAATGTTTTAAACAACATCTTATTGAGGGAATAATGAGGAACAATTAGACTGATCGAGTGAAAGCTATTATTGTAAGAGAACTCAACTAGAGGATGGGTTTGATACCAACCACATTTGAATTATATATAATAGGATTTAAATATATATTCCAAGGTAAGGATACTACTATTATACTATAAATTTCTATGTGGATTATAATTATGAATTAATCTCAACTTTGTATCTAGATCATTGAGATTACTTCTTCAATGCATCAAGGTAAAACATGTATCCCAGTCAAATTAAATAGAATGTGGTAGCCCATGTAACATTCAAACCTACTTATTATATAACATGGAAATACGATAAAGTGAAACATTTTCTATCATATTGATAAAACATTTGGAATTATTAAGACAATTTACTATAACCCAAATATAATTTGTTTCCTTTTAAATTTTGTGTGTCTAACAATGAATTATGATGTCTTGTTTTACCATTATCATTATATTATGAGTAGTGGTTGTAACACCCCCTTATGATTATATCTCTCATCAAAAACATGATTATATATTAAGAAACATGATATGTATTCCACCATTATAATGAAATCATATTTTCAAGAATGTATATTACATCTTTTTAGATGAATGTTTTTTATATTTTAAAAACCCTTGCATGAAAATTGTAACAGTATAGAGAATTTGGAAACATGGAACACATTTTTCTAATTTTGTGAAAGATATTAAATTTTTTACATAAATATATTCATATTTATTATTCCTACTTAAAAATTCTTTATATAATTGGGAAGGAAAACATAAGAATGGGTGAGATCATATTCTCATTAAGGGTAAACATGGAAGATACTTAATCGTAACATGATAACAAGGGTATAAAAATAGGATAATAACAATTCAATAGAACAACATGATTATTAAAGATCATAATCTTTAATTATGTGTATTATTATCATTATTTCATTAGACATGAACCCTAAGATAATAAATACACAGTATCCATGACATTATAACAATGGAATAAGACATAGAATTTTCGGTATACACATAACCTTAGAATATCATTTATAAATTATACCATCCATAAAATTTATAGTATTTTAGGACTAGTCTAATAACCCATGTAACAACTATGGGATTGGGATGACATATTGCATACCTTCTAGATTCGATCGTGGAAGAAACTCTTGTGTACCCAATTTTTTTAGCCATAGGATGACCTCATGTGTACCCTATTGTAACGGGATTAGGATAACCTCCCATATCAACATTGATATCACAAAATATTCATCATTTTTAAATTCATAGAAGGGAGTTATAGGTAGAAATATTAACTAAATGAATACTATACATATGTGTTCCATAGATCAATAAATCATTTATCACATGAGAACTCATTTAACGATGTAAGTTTCATAAACACTTCAGTAAAACAAAGCACATAGAAAAGAAATGGGATTCATAAATATAAGGCGAAAAAAATTACCATTTATTGAAATCATATAAATGAATTCTTTGGGTAATATTCATGGTATATAATTTATAACAGCAAAAAAAATATTTTTGATGGAATTTTTTTTTCAAGTATCATTTGAAATAATTTTTAATGAAAATATCAGTTAATTTATGAAATCATTATTCAAAGATTTTCACAATTATAAAGTGAACAAAATATTTAAATAATAATAATAATTCGGTAATGAAATATTATGTTCATTATGGTTTGATGATGGTGGGAAAATAAACTCCTATATAATTTTTTTAAAACATTCAATCTATATTTTTTCACTAATGTCACATAGAACAGTGTTCACAAAAAAATTATAATCTTTTAAAAATAAATTAGTAATTTGAAGAAGATAAATAAAAACAAATTTATGTATTCATTGTAGAATTGTACATTTTTTAAATTTTTTTAACAATAATTGACATGGAAGATAAATATTAACTATTAGATACTTAAACATAATCATTCTATAATAATAATGAAACATTGAAATAAACCCTTAAGACATTATAATTTGTTGAATTGTATTCCCCATGAATGAATGAAAATTTTAGGGATATGTACATACTATAGTATATTTGATAAATGTCATAAAATTCATTTAGGTGTAGTAAATACACCAAAAAAATAGAAACATGAAGTATATAAGGCTTGTGTCACACATAAAAAAATTAAGGAAAAAATCTGTTACCATTAGTTCATATATCCTTCATTTACAGAAAATATAATGTACAATAAATATAAGTTCATTAAAACAATACAATTGAACTATATTGATATATATATATATATTACTATATATAATTTAATCATGACATTTTATTCCACTTTTATTTATAATTCCATGTTATAGTAATGTTTGGGGTGATAACCGCTTTGTTTTTCATACATGTTTAAAATCGTTCTTCATGGTCCTCTTAATTAAACCATAATTTAAAATTCTCCATAATTATAACCATGAAATAAATATCATATATCTTCTGAATATATTTATTTATGTGTGTACATAAAATTTACAGTTACAAAATAAAATATATATTTTTTGGATGGTATATTATTCGTACACATGAACGATGTTTTCATTATATTATCTGGTCAAAAAAATGAAAAATATATGATATATTTTTAATAAAGAAAAAAATTTATTTCATATATATGGAAAAATTTTATTTGAACCATTCATAATATATTCGATGTAATGTATGAATGAATCACATAACTTCGCGAGGTGATAGTCCACTGTTCACACCAACATCATTATCATATTCCAAAAAATGGAATGAAAGAAAGATTATCTTGTATAAAAATTAAATAATAAAAAATTACAAAGATAATTTATATAATTTAAATCCATCATTATTTTCTACCTTAAAAGATGGTAATTGAATAATGAATGGCATTAGTATTTGTGACGGTAGTTCTCCATACAAGTGAATGATGATTGCATATACCATTAAATGGAATTGTATAATGTTGTTGGTCATAACCATAAAAAAACAATTTCATAATTCATTATATAATTATGTTATTATATAAAAATGAAATAAAAATAATAAAATTGTTTTATAGAAGAAATAACAATTTTTTTTTGATGAACGCTTCCTTTAGTTTGAGAATCTCGTTTTCGTTTTCAATGAAATTTTTTTTCTGTTTCATTGATGTCCTAAAGAAGTCATCTTGGATTAAAGAATATAATTTTAGGGGATATTAATACACAGGTTGGGAAAACAATATTTTAAAGTATGAATAAAAGATAAGAGGAGGTTCTCTTTTACCAGAATGAGGTGGGGCACATTTCTAATTTCTGAAAAGATTAATTTATAATAATTTGGAGTTAAAAAATGCCTCTAAAGGACATCAATTATAAAAAAAGATAATATAATAACTTAATATAGTCATCAAATATATCTTAGACAATTTTTTCAGGATTTTTTAAAAATAATATATTTATTTTTAATGCTTAGTTAACTTATTTTAGTTTGAACTATGGTAACACCTTTTTCGTTATTATAATGTTGTAATTTTTACATTTTGAGATTAAAATGGAATATAATTGTCCACAATACGATATTATAGACCATATCACATCCCATTTGTTATTATTTAAGATTTTATTTATAACTAAATAATTTAATAAAATATGATTTTAATATGTTATCATAAGTGTCGATTTTGACAATATTTTTGACATTGAATTTAAATAACTTTTATTCGAAAGATGTCATTTAATACCACCCTAATATGTCATAATATTAAATAAAATATTTGGATAAAATTAATTAATTATATTTATATTTAAATTTTTACTTCTAATATAAAATGATTAAAATTTTTTAATTGAAAATTTACTGTATAATCATTCGGTAATTATTTATGTTAAATATTTATAAAAAGTTGAAAATAAATTTCTATGATTAAAATAATACTTATTTAAAGTAATTGTGTTGTATTTTATCACTCCCTTTGATTTTAATAATATAAAATTCATTTTTATGGGAATGATTCTATTAAATAAATGAATTTGAAAATAGAGGTGTTATAAGATGAATTAAAATCATACAATAAATGTTTCCAATTTTTAGGGTTATCATATAGTCCATATCATTTTTTAATGTAAACTATTTGATTTTACCATTTATTGTGGTAACAATAGTCCACAATTTTTCTATTCAGATGTGTCAAAAATATAAGGGACCTATTTAATAAATTTATACATTCTAATTAAAATAAGAGAATACATTTCTTCAAAATGTAAAAAATATATATCAGTAAAAATAATTTAAAATCAATCCCATTGAAGTGGTAAGAAAACTTATTTCCAATGGGATAAAATTCATAAGATTGAAATGTAATTATATAAAATTTAAATGAAAAAATATATTAAAATAATTGTAATATTAATTAATGATATAAAATTGATCTAATAACACTTTTAATTAAATTCAAAATATAATTTTACATTATAAATTCTTTAGATAGAAAAGTTATTTTTAATTAAAATTTAGTGTTTTTCACTTCACATCAAAACAAGATAATTATCAAAAAATACACAATTTTCGAACTAATTAAACATTGACATTGTTATTTAAAAATTATTTTATCGATTTAAAATAAAATTTATGAAATTTTCTATATTTATTTCATAAAAAATTAATTCATCGAATGGTTGAAAAACTAGTTTTTATAAAAATAGTGTTTTGAGCATAAATTTGGTTTTATTTTAATACCATATATATAAAACACATTGGATTAATGATATAAAATAAATTGAATATTTTATAATTTTAAATAATTAATAAAATCCACCATAGAGATTTATATTTTTTATCAAACATAGTTTGGTGTATTAAATATTTGTTAAAAAAATATTTCTTTTTAGTTTCAAAAGTTTTTTACATGTGATAGAAATTCTTCCATAATTAAGTCAAGAATGTGTTACATATAAAAAAGAGAATAGATCAATCAAATTATTTAAAGAATATTTTTTGATAAATATATCGGGGTGTAACATTCAACACTCCGTAAAATTAATTTATCACTTCAAAAATCACCAGGCTTGTCAAATGTTTAATATTATAACGTTCCTTTCATAGAAAGCTACATCATAATATGAATACAATATTATCATTTAAAAAAATGGAATGTTGAAAACATAATGGTTACAAAATGAAACTTAAAAATGGGTATCCATGTAGGATAACATAGGTGGAATGTGAAAACGTGGACACTAAATAGAAAAATAACTATCATGTTCTAATTAAGATTTATAGAAAATATGGTTATTAGAAGGATAATGACCATAAGATCAATTCCAAATAGGTCTGAAAAAAGTTCATTGATATTATCATATATAATGAAATAGAATAAAATTTTATTTCCAAATCATTTTTGAAGAAATACAAACATGATTTCATAGAATAAGTTAAAAATCACTTTGTGGATGTCCCTAGATTAATATCTACTTCACCGATTACTCCATGAAAATAAAGAGTTTGAATTTTATTCCCTAACGAACTAGAGGATCATGGGATGATATTTAATTTTTTTCGACTATAATTATCCTCAAAAAAAGGTTATCACATGTTATCCAATATGAATAAATATTTATAAAAAAATCAATTTCTAAAAAAATATTTAAATTTTTGCAAAATCCTTTTCATAAATATTTATCCTTATTTCCATTTCAACATTGAAGATTTTCATTTAAAAATAAGTAACTTTATAAAAATAAATAAAACATTATTCCCTTAGTAAAACGTGATGTATCTCTTAATTTTCACATACCAAACATGTGAAGAACATTATAACATATCCTCTTTAAACATGTTAATAACATTAATTACCAAAAAATCCTAGGGAAAATATACATGTCATAAAAAATTATCCATTTCCTCATACCATAAAAAAATATTTTATAAACTCTAGCAGTGATAAAGTAAATAATTTTAGAATCATGTCATCCACAAGTTTATCAATAAACTCCCACTTATTATTTCATAATTAAAAATCCCTTTAATTCATTATCCCAATATCACACATATATAATGGTTTATCCTTCACATAAGGATATTATCACCAAAAATATCACCTTAACACCTCAAGCACACTTTATGGTTTCTAGTATCATTCAACCTATTCTTTAAAATTATTATGGAAATAACCATAGTGGACCAATACATATATGTTTCATTATTCAAAAATATAATAATAGTACATCTAAAACATTCTTCTCAAATTACATTACATACACACTCTTTAATTACACAAATCCATTTTCATACTAGACAAAACCAATAGTGATCACATGAGATTTACCTTTTCAGGTATTTAAGAGGATGCTCACATAAATCATCATCACAAACCCTTAGATTTCAGAACTAATTATCATAATTGCCATTTTCCTTACACATTAATCATTGATGTTTATTGTGTTCATTTTATATATCCATTTCTATATTCATATCCCTAAATAACAACATAATATTATGTCAACATTTTTTTCTAGATGATGTACCTTTCCATAGTCTAAACAGTAACTTGTACCCTTATGAAAATATCTACCATTTTTCATTCCACACATTAAAAATAATGAAATATTCATATTATATTTTCACTAGTTTTTATATTTTTTCTAAAGATATATATTTCTTTTCATGTAAAAATTATGAGATTCATTGAAATATACATCCTAAATTTTATCCTTTATAGTTTTTAGGAAAATATCTCTATAGATATAGAATTTTATTTATGGATAATTACATTCCATGAGTTTGTTTTAATCCCCTAAAAAATTGATAATCCATACTTTTAGGTGGGATGATAATTCCATAAGCATACTATAAGGCCCCGACCCAAAACATTAGTTAATCTTGAGTGAAGCCAATAATTCATATTAGGGATCTTTTCACATTTAAAACATCATAGAATTATTCAATAACTATTTTATAATATAACGTGAGATTATATATCGATATTTACACTGAGAATCCACTTTTTCCACCAAAGGAAACCCTTTAATGAAAACATCATTTTCTTTGTTGATAAAAATCTTCTTGACATATTCCTTTTCATATCCATACTTATTCCATATGGAATGATTATTAAAAAAAATTATTAGAATAAAAATATCAATAGGGGATAAAAAATAAAAGAAACCATTTGTCTAGTTAAAACATGGTAACTCATTTATTGTTTTTTTGAGAGAAATAAAATAAACATTTTCACATGAATAACAGTCTTTCTTTTTTCTAAAATATAAATATTAAACTAATAGACCTAATGAAAAGTCAATTAGGTGACTTAGATAACAATATACAAAAAAACCATTCAATCACATTCAAGTAGAATAACCACATTGTCGAAATCCAATTTGATGAAATTTAATGGGATCACCCTTTCTATAATCTATACTAGGATCACCCGTGAGCTATAACGAGCTAAACCCTACATATAATATTTAACAGAATCACTTGTGATTTATAATGGGGATAATCCCTTTGTATAAGCACTTTCGGAATCTCCCATGAGCTATAATAAGGATTAATTGTTCGTATAAGCTGTATTGGGCTCACTCATTTCATATAATTCCCATGTACCACTTAAAAAACATATTTATCACAAAACCCAATTAAAAAACACATCTAATCCCAAATGAGGAAAATTTATATATATAAATACCATTTTAATTTAATTTCCCATTTTTAATACCAAGATTCCCAAATAAATGGATAAGGGTCTTATTTAAAATACATTAAGGCTTATAGAGGACTCTAAATATCAAATATTGGTATAGTAGCGAAGAAGTCATTATTGCCGAATTGGTAAAAAAAAATTCCTCTTGTTGTTTTGTAAAAAAGTAAAATGATTTGTAAAAAATACTACTTTTGTCAAATTGAATGAAATTATACATAGACATAAAATGTCCTTTATAATCGTTTTATATCCATATAAATATATCTTTAAATTATTATCTTGATGAAAATGATTTTATAATTAAATATTTAAATATTTAATATGTCCTATGCAACGTTGAACATTGAAATATTAATCCTCTTGAATTAGTGAATAATATTAGTATTGATATATTATGGATATGAAATTCCACAGTGGATTTATGTACATATTATAAAATAATAGAGGTTGTCATTATCATGAAATGACTCAATGAAAGGAGATTGAGACGAAGTCCCTTACATTCAGTCTGACTCATTACGTATAATCATTATTTTCATAAATAATAAACATAGGTTAATTTATACTTTCATAAAAAAATTTATAGTTTATAATTAATTTTATATCACTTATTACCATGTGATAAAATTTAAATAATTATTTATGTTCTTATTTTATTTTTTGTCGATATTCGGTACATGAGTTGAAAATGAAATTATTTTGAAGTAAATTGTCCATCGAGGGAACATTACATCATCTCCAGAATATTATTCAGGATTTCAATATATCATATATATAGTATATAATTATTTATAATATCCATAATATTTTTAGGTATGAAATGAAATTCATCATTCAAAGAGACGGTAAGTTGTACGTAGGCATGAACGCTACTTTCATTTAATTTTCATATTAAAATAATAATAATAAAATTATATAAAATTATATAATAATACCAGTATAATATTTATATAATTTATGTCTCATATTTTTAATGAAAAAAACCATTTATAGGTTCATGTATAGATGGAATGAGTCACATGTCTTTGAGGGGGCGATATTTCACACTTCCTCAAATGACATTATCATATTGACAGAACATGGAAGGAAAACATTTATGTTATAAATAAAAATTAAAAATTAATAGAGACAATATAAATATAATATATATCATATATTAATATATTTCCATCATAATGTTCACTATGATAGGTGGTAGGAGAAAATTGAAAAACCATCGTTTCGTGAGCCAGTAGTTCATCATAAACAGAAACAATGTGTTCGTATCCATTAGATGGTGGTGTCTTAAATTTTAGTTTGAATAATTATAAAAAAACATCCTAGTATATTGATGGTAAGGTTTTAATATAATAATATAAAAATAACAGCATATGAAGTGGATAAAAAATAATGGAATGGATCTTGAGAGAAGACATTACATTTAAATAAGGTAACTTCTTTTGATTAGAGAAAAAGGATTTAATAAATTAATTTTGGACAGAGGAAATTTTTATAAGGGGAATTTAGGGATGTTAAGAGATTACTTGAGAAGTGTTTGTATAATCCAAGGGGCTTGAGAGGTGTGAGTAAGTGGGTAGAGTTAGTAAGATTTTATTAGTGAGAGAATGGGAACTTTAGGAATGTCATGAAATATTATTTTATTATAATGTTATTTTCAAATTATAATTTTAAAAAAGTGATAAATTTTAAGGATATTAATTTTATGGATCTAAATATTATCAACATAATGGTTTTATAAAGTTTCTGGTCACAAAATTAACCATATCTTTTAGCATTATCCAATAGTTAAAAACATTAACTCATACCATGTATTCTTGTATTTTCGTAATATATGGTTTCAATAGACACAATAAAATTCCAGTTAAACAAAAAGACTACAATTAATGACAATTTTAACATTATATAATTAATTTTTTTTAATATTATATTTTTATTAGTATTATATATTTTAATAAAATAGTATTTTTTTTAAAAACTCAATTTTTTCTATTTTGAAACTACTTAATAATAGATTTTTTCTATAGTCATAAAAAATTGATTCCTTTGAACCAAAGGCATTAAACCATCCCTCATAAATCAATTTCATCCATTAAAATTTTGTATGGTATGAAAATTTCCCAATTACATTTATTTTAATATTTATTAATTCGTTTATTTGAATATTACATTAATAAGGTAATCAAAATATCATTATTGTGTCATAGGTAAATTTATTAATTTAGTGTACAAAAATTATATATAAAATACCATGATGTAGGAAATATTTTTATATTTTCAATGACTATTTTTAGTAATGTATATCTGTTATATCACCTTATATTAAAATTGGTATAGTGAAATATACATGTTTATGTTATATTTTCCTTTTTGTTAAATTAAATATTATGGAATGTCATTTTCATACCCATATGTCTACCTATTGCCAAAGGATCATCCAATAGATTCTCCTGAGAAGAAATATATCATAAAGTAGGATTATTACATGTTTTTGGGTAGTTTTATATTATTATAATATTATTTTTTTTACCCTTATTTACCTGATTTACCCTTTAACCATGGTAATCATAAATAATTACTGAAATTATTATTCATAGTGTCCAAAAAAAGTAACTTTTTACAAAATTTTGACCTTATAATTTAAAATATGGAAAATATTTTTATAAATTAATAGCATAGATATTTTATAAATTAATTTAATATTAATCCTCGTTGTCACCATCAGAAATCATGTTTTTAATAAGTAAAAACTATTAAAATATTTATATGTATTTATGTTCAATTTAAATTTATAATTAATTACAATGACCAAATTTTATTAAATGAAAAAAACATAATCCAATTAAAAATTAAAAAAAATTAAAATGGAAATATAAATATATATATAAATTAGGCGAAAAGGGAGTTTTGAATTATAGTGCTGTATTTTTCACTATTAAAAAAAATATTGATATTATCTGAAAAATAAAAAAAATTCTGCTAAAGTAAATATTGATGTCTTAATTCTAAATAAGAAGTTTATTTTGTCAAATATACCATTAATAATTGTCAAAAACTATATATAAAATGTATTCTCCATCAAAAGGTGGTAAAATAAACTTTTCACAAATTTAGTGTATTTTATGCTTAAAATTTGATTCATTATCATTTTAGGACTATAAAATATATGTGTTAAATGTAAACACATTTATAAAAAATGTGTAATCAAATTATAATTAATTTTTTTTCTCACCAATATAATGTCTAGGCATTAAATAATATTTAAATTAATAATATTAATGTTTTATTGTTTTTTGGTATACCTTAGTATTGTGCGCAACATACGATTTCAGAGAAAGCCATTTTTGTAGGTCGAGTACACTGTCGAACAATGTCTCCCCTATAATGAAAAAATTAATATTTTATTTATAAATATTAATATATATGAAAAATTATTATTCTAAAAATACATCAAAAGTTACATCATTCACTCCTTTTTAAAATTGTGTCCTCGCAATTTTAAAATACTGCTTGGTATCTTCATTGAAAATCCTATATCTG
Source organism: Viscum album (assembly GCA_963277665.1). NCBI lineage: Eukaryota > Viridiplantae > Streptophyta > Magnoliopsida > Santalales > Viscaceae > Viscum > Viscum album. The sequence continues at coordinate 153,906,832 of OY728159.1, forward strand.
AAAATGGTTCAATAAAACATACACTTTAAATGAATGAAAGATAAGTGAAAAGGTCAAATTAGATAACATATAATAGGATTCCAGGTATGAAAACATTGATATAGAAGAAAAACTAACCATTTTGGTCTAACAAAGAGTGATAGTAATCATGGTCAGGAGAAAGGTAACAGCCTGAAAACCATAAACTTATGACGGCTTAAATGGTATTTGATTTCCTTATAGGAAGTTTATTTGGATTTTTTTGTTTTAATTTCCTTTTTAAAAATATGGTGAAATAATTTATGAGCATCACTAAGAACATTAGGGAACACACTTGTCAAGAAGAGTTTCATCCAAGAATAAAAATCTATAACAAACTCATATTTTCTCCACGAAATGAGTATTAAAGATGACATGGTCACACCTGATGATCTAGAATGAAATTATAGAGAATCAAAAAAATCCAAAAATATATTAACATAAATTTCCCTTGTCGTTAGAAAATAACCAAAACCAAAATGATTCGTAGAAGTTCAGATATTCACCCACAATAGAATAAGCATTTACAAGGAGGAGGGCAAATTTTAATCTCCATAATGAAATGATAATACCAAAGATCTACATATACCATTCAAAAAAACATGTCCTTAAAATTCCTCAAAATAATCCAATCTATGATTGAAACCCAAAATTTATATGGATTTGACAAAATAGTCTTCCACAATAAATTTTATCTTTTTTTTCAAAATAACATAAACAACACTTAATGTCTTATACATAAATGTAATTATCCTAATAAAATATTCTCCATGAAATGTTAATCATTTCCATAAGTAAACTAAATATCTATATGTATATAATATAAATATAGATTCTACCGAAATAAAATTCAACCATTACTTCTCAAATGAAATCCCATAGTATTCAATTTTCCTTTGGCATATAGTGTTCCTAAAAGTGAAAAGTGGCATCCAAAATAACATTTATCATGTTATTAAAAAATAATTATCTACTACAATCGATATCTATTTAATTGAACATAAGATCCAAAAATATACTTATTCTTAATAAATAAAATAATTTAACTAAAAAACATGTCATACTAAATTGGGAAATCATGTAGGCTAGTGGTAGACAATTAATCCTAGTCACACATTGGTTGTGGGTTAGATTCACGCATCATTATATGACGTAGCAGGTTGTCAAATGGTCTACAAGATTTCCTTTTTTTGAAAATAATATAATTTTATTACACTCCCCAAAATGAGTGAAAATCTTCAAAAATAACCATAATAGGTTTTTCCTCAAATATTAATCTATACCTTTCATTTTTCAACTCCAAATGTACTAACCCATAACTACCTTAAAAATAAATGTCTCAATAAATATAGTTACTTATATAAATATATCAAAAAATAAACCTCAAAAAGGGATTCTAAGACATTGATCAAATGATAAACCTAATAATTATGAGCCCATGATGATATCCATAACTCTTAAAATAATATCATAATCTCCAAAGTTGTCTAAACAATTCTAAGATACCAACTATATGTCCCTATCCTTAAACATTACATAATCTTATGTTAAGTAAATAATTCACATTGATAATATTTTAAGCTTTAGAGCATTATCTAATTAGGACCTAACTATTAAATGATAGACTCATACATTATTTGTGGATAGTTACATTCAGTATCCATTTTTTTCACTAAAGAAAACCATTAAAATGATTTATTTTTCTTGCTAAAAATCTTCTTGAGTTCGTCCTTTCTCTTATCCATCCTTATACCTTGTGGAAAACATTTCAAAAACATGGTATGAGCATAAAACTATCAATAGGGGACATAAATATAAATTAAATCGTCAGCTTAGTTAAAACATGTTAACTCATTTATGATACTTTTAATGAACTAAACAAAACATTTTCACATAAATAACACTCACAATTGTCTCTCAAATAAATGCATTAAAGTAATAACAAGCAATTAAAAATAATTTTGAATATCTATAGAATATTATAAATAATACCTCTCAATCCAATCCATTAAGAATAAATAAATTTTCTACTTCCAAATTTTAGATCTTTAATGGGGATTAACCATCATATAAGCTATATCGTGCTCACCCATGAGCTATAATGGGGATCATCCTTTCATATAATCTATAATGGGATCTCCCGTGAGTGATAATGGGGACCAACCTTTGAATATGCTGTTTCGGGCTCACTTGTGATCCATAATGGGGATCAAGCCTTCTTATAAGTTGTATCAAACTCACCCATTTTATATAATACTCAAGTACCATTTCAAAAACACTTTAATCTCAAAACCCTTTTGAATAAACTCATCTAATACCATACGAAAAAAATTTGGTATAAAAATAAAATTTTCATTTATGATCTCATTTTCAATACCACAATACCAAAATAAATGAATAAAAATTAATAGAAAATACATTAAGGCTAATAAAGAAGCCAAATATCAAATAACTTTTACGGTGTCAAAGTAGTCCTTATCTTCGTTTATGTTAAAAAAATATGAATCCTTATGAAATTATTTAATGAAATTAAAATTAATGTAATAAAAATATTCATGTTTAATACATTGAATGAAATTATAGATAGATATAAAATTTTCTTATAATCCTTTTATATCTGTATAAATAATAATGTAAATTAATACTAAGAAGACATGTATTTTATAATTAAATCATCAAAATGTTCATGGTGTCCCATACCTCATTGAACATTTAAATCCTATTCGATATTAATTAACAAATGAAATTATTATAGATTAAATATGTATCTGAAATTTTATACTAGATATATAAGCATCTTATTAAATAGTAGCAGTGGATAGTATCTAGAAATTCTTCAATGAAAATAGATTGAGACAAATTCCCTTACCTTGGGTAAGACTCATTAGGTAAAATTGTTTTGTACCGAGATAATAAACATATGTTAATTTTAACATTCTTAATATCCTTTTTCATGTTTATTATACTGTTTTTTAACTTTTTTACAATGTTCTATAAATTACATAAATATCTAAGTTCATATCGTACATTTTATCGATATTCATTACATGAGTTGAAAATGAACTTATTTTGATGTAAATTGTCCATGTAGTTAAATTAAATCTACACCAGAATATTATTAATGACTAAAATATCATATATATCCAGTATATATGTTTTTAGAATATCCATAATATTTAGAGATAATAAATGAAATGGATCGTTCATGGAAACTGTAGGTCGTACGTATGCTTGAACACTACTTATCTTTCTTTATCATATTAAAAGAATATTAATAAAATTGTATAACATTAAATACTCATATAATTATTATATTTTTTCATTTATATATCATAGTTTTAATATAAATATCCTTTATACATTCGATGTATAGCAGAAATGAGTCACATCTCTTTGAGGGGGTTGTAGTTCACACTTCCTCAAATGAAATTATCATATTTCCAAAACATGGATATAAAAATGTATCTTTGAAATAAAAATTATATAAGAATATAGATGATAAAAATATATTATATATCATATATTAATTTATTTCCTACACAATGGCCATCATGATATTTGGTAGGAGAAAGATGAAACATTCAACGTTTTGTGAGATATTAGTTTGACGTATACAGAAACAATATGTTCGTAACCATTAGATGGATGTTTTGTAATAGTAATAATACTTCTCATATAATAATATTGGTGTATTTAGAATACCTTTTTGGTTATGTAATTATAGAATAATAATATCATTTTTGGTGGAGAACAAATTTAAATGAAAGGAACTTGAGAGAATATGTTACCTCTAAATTAGGTAACTCCTTTTGATTAGAGCCAAAAGGCTTCCTTTAATTGCCTATGAAAATGCTAAATATTTTAAAGGAAATTTAGGTATGTTGGGAGATTATTTGAAAAGAATTTGGATTATCCATGGTGCTTGAGAGTGGTGAGTAAGTGTGTATAGGTGGTGGCCTTTTGTTAATGGGAGGAGGGTCAGTTTAAGAATGTCTAGAAATATTATTTTATTATCAAATAATGTTTCAATTATAATAGTTAAAACGTGATAAATTTATACGATAATATGATAATGGGTCTAAATCCTCTCAATAAATATGTTTTATACATGTTTTGTTAATGAATGTAAAATTATCTTTTTGGTTTATCCCTTTGTTCAAATCATTAACTCTTACCTTTTCTTCTTGTATTTTCATAATATATGGTTACAATAGTATTTATAAAATGAAAATAGAACAAAAATTGAATCATTAATGAAAATTTTATCATTATATAAGTCAGTTGACCAAATATTATATTTTTATGAATGTTATATCATTTAATATAATAGCATGTGTTTTGATAAACTTTTTTATGTGAACATTGACACAGTTTTGTAACTCATTATTGTGAAAGTAACAACAGGTTGATTCCATACAAAAAAGGTATTAAACCCTCCATCACATATCAGTCTCATCCATAGAATTCTTTTATAGAATAAAAATGTTCATATTACATTTATTTTAATATTTTTAATTTCATTTATTGGAATCTTTCACTAATAACATAACCACTACATTATCATTTTTCCATAAATAAATTTATTTATTTAATGTCTAAAAATTATAAATAAAATACCATTTTTTATGGGATCTTTATATATTTCTAAAAATTCTTTATATTAATTGTAACACCTATATAACCCTATATTAAAATTTATTAACTAAAGCATACATGTTTTTGTTATATTTTCCATTTCATTAGTTTAAATATTATAAAATTTAATTTCCACATCCAAGGGGCTCCCAAATGCCAAAATTTATTCCTAAAGATGCTAATATTCTAAAATGTATCATCAAATAGTATTATACATGATTTGAGGTAGTTTTATATTATTATAATTATAGTTATTTACAATTATTTACTTGATTTACCATTTAACAATGCTAAATAAAAATAATTACTAAAGTTACTATTTACAATGCCCAAAAATTAAATCTACCTTTTTTAAAAAAAATTACCCTTTGATTCAAAATATTGAATCAATTTTTGTAAATTAAAAACACAAAAAATTTAAAAATTATTTTAAAATTAATTATTGTTCTCAAAACCATAATACATGTCTTTTAGAATTAAAAACTATCAAAAGATTGACAAGTGTATATATCCAATTTAAAGATGAAATTTCATCCATTGAACAAAATTTTATTAAATGATAAAAAATAATCCAATTTTACTTTAAAACCAATTAAATTTAAAATCTAACTATATAAATAAGTATGATGACAAGGCAGTTTCGAATTAGAATGCATTATTTTTCACTATTCCTAAAAATATTGTTTTTAAAAAAAATATAAAAATTTAAACCGAAGTAATTTTTTTGTCCCTATTCTAAATTAGAAGTTTATTTTTCTATATTGATCCTACATAGGTGTCAAAAATTAAATATTTAATTTTATTGTTATAAAAAGGCTGTAAAATGAGCATTTAATACTTTTATAGTATGTTATGCATAAAATTGGATTCAATCACAATTTAACCCGCTAAACTTAATTAGATAAATGTAAATACATTTAATAAACATGATTTATCATATTAAAGTTATTTATATTAATTAACTCCCATAAAATATCAAGGAATAAAATATATTTTAAAATAAAAATAATAATAATTTATTATTTTCCGATATAACTCAGTGTATTGCGCAATGCAATACTTTAGAGAAACCCATAAATGTGTGTTAAGTACAATCTCGAAAAAGCATCCCATTTAATATAAAATTATTATATTATTGAGAAATATTAATATATATGAAAAAATATTATTCTATAAATACCTGGGATTATCAATCATTCCCCTTTTTTAGAAATTGTGTTCTCGCAATTTTAAAATTTGGCATGGAAACTACATTGAAAATCCCACATCGGAAAAAGACACAATAAAATTACCAATTTAAAATAATGGAAGAGAAGTAAAAAGGTAACCCAAGTTCAAAAATTCTATGATTCCATGTAGTAAAACATTGATATGGTATAAAAACTAACCATTTTGTTATGATGGAGAGTAATAGAAAACCAGACCATGAGAAAGTTAACAACCAGAAAACCATAAACTTTTGAGGGGATAAAGGGACTTTTATTTTCATGTAGGAAAAGTAATCATAATTTTTTGGTTTCAATTCCCTTTTCATAATGTTAAGAATTTTTTTATTAATAACTAAGATCATAAAGAAATATAATTACATTTCAAGTCCTGAATCATTTATTATAAAATAACTACCATAAACTCATTTATTCTGCAAAAAATGAATATTCAAGATGACATGGTCACACCTGAATCACTAGAATCAAATTCTAGAAAATAAAATAATCCAAAAAATATAACATATATATTCCACATATCTTTATACATTAACCAATAAAAAAATGGTTAGTACAAGAATATATAATCTCCCAAAATAAAATATTATTTATTAGGAGAAGGAATACTTTTAATCTCCAAAATTCAATAGAAATACCCATGTTCGACATAGACCATTCAACAAAATAATGTCTTTAAAATTCATTAAAAAATATTAAAACAAATATTTAAACACAAAATTTTTATGTATTTGATAATATATTTTTCAAAATTAAATCTTAACATTTATCTCCAAATAACATGGGATACTTTTAATGTCAGGTATTTAAAATTAATTATCCTAACCACATATTATTCAAGATAGGTTATTCATTTCTATAAATAATGCAAATCTCTATATTCCCATAACAATAACATATATTTTTCTTAAATAAAACTCAACCATTACTCCTAAAATATAATCACATCATATTCTATTTTTATTAGGTATATAGTATTTCCAAAAGAGCGAACATCTTCAAAAATAACATTTATCACGTAATCACCAATTCAATTAACTATAATTAGGATAACCTTTTGATAAAACATATATTCAAAAAATAAAATTACTCTTATTACATAAAATAACATAACTAATCAAAAAAAAACATACTAACTAGGGACTTCATGTAGGCTAATGGTAGGAAACAAATCCCAGTCGCACTTCTGTTGGGGGTTCGATTCACACAACTTTGTCCAAAATGACCTATTATAACATGGTCTACATGTTCTCCCTTTATAAAAAATAGTATAATTTTATAACAGTCAAAAAAATATTATAAAATCTTCAAAAATATAAATAACATTTTTTTACCTCAATGGTTATTCTATACCATTCATTTTTCATCTCCAAAAGTATTATCCCATAACTCCCTCAAAAATAAATGTCTCAAAAAATACCATTAATTACATTGAAATTGTATAACAAAAGCCTCAAAAGGGGTTTCTAAGTCCTTGAACATATTATTAACCATATAATTATAAACCCGTGATCATATCCATAATTACCAAGAGAACATACTAATATCCATAGTTGTCTAAACCATCCTCTAAAACTAACTATAAGGATCTGACCGTAATCATTACATAATCTTGGGTAAAGTAAATAATTCACATTCAATATCCATTCTGGTTTATAGATTTATAGAATTAGGTGATAACTAATAAATAATTGACCGTAAAAATACATGTGTAATGTAACACTGAGTATCCAATTCTTCCACAAAAGGAAACTCTATAAACAAAACAAGATTTATTTTTTTTGGATAAAAATATTATGGACTTATTCCATTCTTTTATCCAAATTTATACCCTATGAAAAACAACTCATTAACTTGGTATGATTTTGAGAAACTCAATAATGTAAATAAAAATAATAAAAAACATTAATCTAGTTAAAACATGGTTACTCATTTAATGTTTTTTTGAGATAACTATACATAAAAAATTTCACATCAATAACACTCATTCTTCATTCTCAAATAAAAATAGTAAACTTATAGAAATAAATTAAAACTCATTCAGGTGACTTAGAGAATAACATACATAGAACCCTTTCAATCCAATTCCATTGGAATAACCATATGGTTGACATGTAAATTGAATATCTTCAATGTGGACCCCTCCTTTATATAAGCTATATCGGGATCACCTGTGAGAAATAATGGAGCTCAGTCCTTAGTAAAAGATATAATAGGATCACATGGGAGTTATAATGGGTTTCAACCCTTCATATAAGCTATATCGGTCTCACCTATGAGTTATAATGGGATTGAACCCTTCTTATAAGTAGTTTTAGGCTCACCCATTTCATATAACACTCAAGTGCCATTTCAAAAACATGTTAATCACAATACCCTTTTCAATGTTTCGAAAGTCGATACACAGCTGAAGATGGTGAATATGGATGTTTCTCTTTAACTAGATTGTGCAGAAAGGGATACCAGCAATGTCACTACACCCCCTATACTGGATGATGTCATGTGCTCAGGTAATGTAGTTGTTGCCTTGGACATGTTCTTTATGGAGGCACAACCATCACAATTCCTTGTTTAGGACTCACCTACAACTGATGCATGGGATCAACCTGTTCAACACCCTATCCAAGACTCTCCCAATGTCTCCAACATCTATAAGATTCTGGGGGAGGTGGAGGAGAAGGTTGACATTGAACATTATTAGGGTCTTTCTCATGTTGTTAGTGAGTCCCTAATAGTACATCAATCCAATCCAATGTTTCCAAATGAAAAGATTCTTATTTTAGTGGACCTTCCTCAAGGGGCATGCATTAGTGTGCTTATTTTGGTAGAGAAGAAGGTTCTTTTGGACACCGATACTGATGGAATGAAATAGGTTATGTCGCAATAGACCTCTCATGGAAATGAGGATGGTTTTGTTGACGTGATACAACATGGGACAAATGATTCATTCTAGCAAGTCCCTTCTGGGAAACCTTCCTGGAGGAGAACACCTAAGGTCCCCCCATAAGAATTGATCAATATCGTAATAAATTTACTACAATTAGTGGATTAATATAGTCTAATGAAGAGGAATATTGTGAAGTCCGTGAGACTCAATCTAAGGATGATAATTCACGGATGGGGAAAGTAAAGGGAAATGGTAAAAATTACAAAGTGGAGATTGTACAGGATGTAGGGCCTTAAATTAGAGGCAAATGTTTCGTCAAAAGAGTATCATTCTTTTTGAAATATCAGTGTGTTGAGATCTCTCCCATGGTAAAGGACCTGATAAATTTTATTATGGCCAATAAACCTTTGATGGTTGCACAATCCAAACCCAAAATAATGTTAGAAAACTAGAATGCCTTCAAATGGTCCTTCCTTGGTTACTCTTTTGTATCCAAAATTTCAAATGATAGATGGGAAAATTAACTTTGTGTGTTCAAACTTGACAATATTTTCATTCACATGATGACCACGATGCAACAGGTTTTTCAGTTGGCATTGGAATTCATGGAGCTATTACTTCTCTCTCATTTGATTATGATTGAAACTTCTATATTAAAAAAAGGATTTTAGGAAGAATCTTGAGTCTATTTCTGACTAGTGGGATAAGAACTGGCTGGTTTTAGGTGACTTCAACAATGTCTGATGTCTTTATGAAAAGACTAGTTCTCATTTCAATATAATGGAGCTGAATTTTCTATGTGTATAGATAAATGTAACCTGTCCGAAGTCCCAATTGTTGGAGCATAATGCACATGGTGTATGTACACTTATAATGGATGCCATTTTATTAAATTGGATAGGTGAATAGTTCCATCACCATTTCTGGTCTCACCTTACCCAAATTTCATTATTCTCTTAATCAGATTCTTGTGAATATCATTATTGGTAGGATGCAGTCATCCCCTCTTCCCTTCAGGTTCAATAATGCATGGCATGTAGTGCCTGGATGCTAGGACGTTGTCTTCAATGCTTAGTTGACTGAAGAAATTGGAATACCTCATACAATAATATCTAGAAAGCTAAAATGCACCAAAAAATGTTCAATTATTAGAGCAAGGAACCTTTCACCAACCAAGAGCATGAAATTCAGGTTGTTGAATAGCTGCTTCTACTTTGTTAGAATGCATGTCAAAATCATTATTCCCTTCAAGGGATGAAATCAAGGCCCTTTCACGTATTGATGACCTTCTCTTGCTACAAGAATAAATTTCTAAGAACTAATGTAATGTCAAATGGCTGCATGAAGGGGGCAGGAACTGAAGGTTTTTTCATATCTTACATAGAGAAAAGATGTCCTCGAATGGTGTCTCTGCAATTGAAGTGAATGCAATTGTGTATACATTAGAGACGAAAATATCAAATTTTGTTCTGAAATAATTTAAGGATCCTTACTCAGAAAATGGAATTGATGAAACTACTCAGCTGATAGACAATATTCACTCCACAATCACTACATATCAGAATATGCTGCTTGTGTAAACCCCAACAGAGCCAAAAATCTAGTATACTCTTTTTTCATTTAATATTGATAGTGTGGCAGGGACGGATGGGTTTACTAAAAAATTAATCATGTTTAACAATGAAATTGTTCACCATGAGTTAATTAATTCTATAAAATGGATATCCAATCATGAATCAGTGCCTTATGGTGTCCATTCCAACTTTATTGATCCTCTCCCAAAGAAGGAAAATTATTTGGGCATCAAGGACATCAGGTCATAGTCTATTGGAAACACCATCCACAAATCTATTATTAAGATCATTTCTATATTTCTTGGACAAATTATCATCAAAATTATTACATAAAATCAGTTTGGGTTTGTCCCTAGAATACATATTAAGAATTTCCTTATCACTGCATCAGAATGTGTCAATTCCTTGAGGAAAGAACTGAGCTATTGAAGATTTTCTATCAAGATGGACATCTCTAAGGCCTTTGATACCTTTTAATGGATCTTTATTTTTGTAGTTCTTATAAAAAATGGCTTCTCAGTGTCTTCATAAGACATTGAGAGACAATCTTCAATATTGTGAGACCTTCTATTATTATAAATGGATCACCCTGGGGTTATTTACACGGCTATAGGGGAGTAAGACAAGGGGAACCATTATCTGGACTTCTTTTTGCTATGGATGAATATTATTTGAGTGTTTTCTTGAATGATATGGTATAGGCTGGACTTTATAAGAGATTTATGGTTGGAATGGATCTTGTCACCCCCTCACATCTTCTACATGATGACAATATTATTTTATTTAGAAAATCCAGTAAAGGTACAATATCATGAATCCATAGAACTTTTCTCACTATGAGGAGGTTTTTAGGCAGGTTGTAAGCTAAAAGAATTATTTTCATGTGTTTTCAAAAGGAATGATTGTTTGCATGAAAAAAATAATTTCCATACATCATCGATTCAGAATAAGTTAAATTCTTTTTAGGTACCTTAGAGTACCACTTTTTTGGGGCAGGGTGAAAATATTCTATCTTTATTCCATATACTCCAAAATTATAAATTAGCAGGCCACCTGGAAAGGGAGATCGATATCTCAAGTTGGAAAACATTTTCTAGTGATATCTGTTATCACATGAATATATTTCTATGCTTTTTATGTTTATTGGTGGCCTTATTCCCTTATCAAAGAACTTCAAATTTTAATAAGGAACATTATATGGACAAGATGAATACATGAAATGTAACACATTACTATTTAATATAGGGATTTAATAAAACCATATGAAATGGGGGGCATGTGTATTAATGATCTTAAATGATTCAATGATGCACTCATATGTATGTTCACATGGAATTTTTTGACTTCTAATGATGATTTCATGGACTTTCTTTCAGAGATTTTCATATTAAATCTAAAAAATGGGTACTCAACGTACGTGTCATCCTCTATGTGGCCTTCCATTAAAAAATTTTATATTGTAATCATTCACCATTCTTCCTGGCTATTTTCCAGCTCATCCAATCTCAATTTTTGGACAATGATGTGGGTGGACATTTCCATTATAAAATGCATGGAGGTCCCTCCACAGCGCACGACTATCTCCATTGCTGACATGAAACATTAAATGACTCTAATGAACTATTTTCTAGATCATATTAAGATGGTTATGTAGTGTTATTCATTAATAGACCTGAAGACATTGATCTAGACATGTAGCACCTGTGGAAGGTTTTCTTTGAGGGTGTATTATAAGAACATATGTGGCAGCACTGTGACTTCTCCATTATGGTTCCATAATTTTAAAAATCCTTGAATTCTAAATTCCAATTACATGATGATATGGTGGATTTGGAAAGTCATGATTCCATTGCAACACCTCCTATAAAGAACATTCATATAGTTGACCTCGTTTTGATATTTATGTACAGAGGCTAAGGAAACAATTAATAATTATTTCTTTGCCTGCAACTTCTCTTGCAGATTTTTGGAACATCTTCAAGAGGCCGTTGGGGATCCCTTATCAATGCCCTATTTGGATGATTTAATGGCATTGTTCAACTACTTCTAGTCGAAGTGAGAAGGTTTTATCACTTCTTTTCACTGCTATTGTGGCTGACATTTCTCAGATTTGGAAGGTGAGAAACCATTTTATTTTTAACAACCAAATACCTCATTAAATTCTTGTCCGGCTATGGTATAGAAGAAATTCAAGATGCATCCATTATTCAAATAGGTGATATGAATACTATTATTTTTGATCTTATCACACTAAAAACTATTGGGGTATCTGTCAGGGTCAAGAAACATTTGATGTTGAAATCAATCAGATAGATTCATCCAATCTCATAATGTTTGAATGTGAATGTTAATGGAACAACATCTGGTGCACGAGAACCTTCAGGGTGTGGTGGGGTGTTTCGTAACCATTGGGGCTTTGTTAATGTCAAATTCTATAACTATCTTTGAATTGGTTTGGCACATGATGCTTAATTATGTGATACGATTAAAGCTATCAACTATGCCTTCCATCATCGTTGGAGGCCCATATGGGTAGAATCTGAATCATGAACAGTGGTGCACATCCAGTGGACATGGTCTAAGGATGTTCCTTAGAGGCTTGTTCCATCGTTGATTGCATGTCTGCGTCTTCTGGAGTGTCTTTAACTGGTAGTATGTTATTTTTATAGGGTGGAAAACCAGGTTGCTGTTGCACTATCAAAGAGGGTTTTTGTGAAGGTATCTTCATGATGGTCCTTTTTCAACCCCTAATTCTTCTCACATCATGATGACCTAGATGCATGTGGTATATTCTATTCTCGCCTTTGTAAACCCCCTTAAGCTATAAATTTTTTTGTTTTTTAATATTTTTTTAAGGGGAGTTATTTTTCTGAATCCTGAACCTACATTTACATATACCTATTATAAATGAATATATGTTTATATTATCTTTAAATGTGTCAATGAAATGATATGGATATGAAATCCCTTACCCTGAGTCAGACTCGTCATCTACAATCATTATTTCTGGAATAATTAACGTAGGATAATTTATACTTTCATAACGACCTTTATCATGTTATATATTTAATTTTCTCTCTTATTACCATGTTTTAAAAATTACAAAATAGTTTGAGTTCATATATTATATTTTTTCGATATCCGGTACTAGAGTTGAAAATATAATTGTTTTGATGTAAATGGTTAATGTAGTCAAAATTAAATCATCTTCTAAATATTATTCATGATTTAAATATCATATATATCAAGTATAAGTGAATTTATAATATCCATAATATTTGTATATAAGAAATGAAGTGAAAAGTTCATGGAGATTTTAGGTCGTGCGTAAGCATGAAGTCTATTTTCAGTTCATTGTCATATTAAAATAATAATGATAAAATGATATAAAATTAAATTATAATAATATTAATATATTTATTTCATGTGTAATAACAAAAACGTTTATTAATGGATATCCCTATTGATCTAATTAAATTTCTCATTATGTAAAATTATTATATAAAATGTCAAATTCTTTGGTTTTATTGTAAAAATTGTGATCGTTTCTAATATAGTCATTGAACAGTGATCACATCATTTTTATAAATATAGGGCTTTAAAAAATCCAAATTTTCTCAGACAAACGAAGTGATGGCCTCACCAAGTAGAATTGCTTCATAAAAATCCCATTTGTCGGAGCTCAAAGAAGGGGTAGATTCATTGGGATTCACTCTTGACCAAACCCAATTAGAGCTTCATCAATTCAAGATCGAACATAATCATCTCTGAGATAAGTGGAAGTTGATCAAGATCACCACGCATGCACTGTTATCTGAGCCACCCAAGAGTCTGTCACCATCACGCACCTTACCCTTAGGTCTTATGCAGCTATTTTAAGGGGTTATGTAACAAATCACCTGTACTATGGTTAATAAATTGTTATTTTATATAATAATTAATATACATTCATTTTATTATTTTTTCCTTGTAAATAGTTTTAAATGCAGAAATAGTGTTTTTAGTTAATGTTCAACAAAAAATATATTTTGATGAATTTTTGAATTTTTGAATTAATTAATATTTTATTAAAATATTATTATTCTTATTATTAAATTAATTTTTATTATAGATAAATTACTATATAATTTTATGAATGCAACAGTAATTTTTATTAAGGTTTGAAAGCCATTTTTGTCAAAACACATGAATTTTCTATAAATGTGGGTTTTTATTTTAAAAGTGAAAATTAAAATATTTGGAAAATTATTTAGATAAAATGACAATTATTTCTAGATTTAGGATGTCAGAATTATCCAACAGTGAATTTTTCATAATTGTTTAAGACAATCAAATTTTTTTTTAAATTAAATAACGTAAAAATATATAATGTGTATTATGACATAATAATGACCCAATAGTGATGTTATAAAATACTGTAAACCTCATGTTCGGTTAATATATTTTTTACCACTAAAATATTTTGATTTTCTGTTTTTTTGATTTATTTTACAAAGCACTAGTTGACCCTTAAAGACTTATTAAACATTTTGTCTTTTTAAATTACTTTCCTTCGGAGTGTGACTCGCCTCCACATAAGCAAACACATTATTTTAATATTTTCAGACCATTTCAATATAAAATATTTTATTCCAATTCCCTTTTCCAAAAACCATGGGATAAAACCATGGGCTGGTTGTGGTTTAGATTTGTTTAATGTGAGGGTCCCAAATCGAAAAAATAAAGACTTCCCTCACCTTTCCAATATAAACCCACCCATTCTCTCACTTCCTCCCCACTCAAATCCATTAGCGTTATACCATATTCTTCCCTCTATTCTCTATAATCCTCCCAAGGTCCCCCTATCTCCCATGAATTTTCTCTCAAGCCTCTCTCTAGACTTTGGAAGCATACTACCAAGTAATGGGTTTTATTCCTTTCTCATTTTGTCCAATTTTCTTAATGTTGTTATGCCCTATTAATTTCAATTATATATGTTGGTGTACAGTTTAAAACCTCCCCAATACTTCCCTCTTTATGTTTTATTGATAGAAGAACCATTTCTCTCTCATTATATTTATACCATGTACACTCATTACTATGCCGAAATTCCGAAAGGAATTTCTCTATCCTCATTTACATTTAAGACATTCTTTTTTATCACGAATCTAAATTCAATTACATTTTTTGGGAACTATATATAAATGACCCCTTACTATCCATGTCATGAAAATATGATGAGACCTACTTGTCTCTCCCATAAATCATAAATATGAATTCTTATGTCATGTCATTAAGCTACCGAAATTGCACCGAATTTCCAAGCCAATGCCATTATGTAGTGAATACCATGCCCATTTCTCTATCAAGGGTATTCACCATTATGCAAATTTACATATTTATTTAAAAGATGCATGTATTAATTCCAAATTCCTTTATAGTGGAATAATTTATGATGTTATATAAATCCATGTTATATTATCCATGTGGCACCCTTATGCATGAAATGAAAGGTTTATGAATGGTTCACCCTTATAGCACTCTAATGAATTGGGTAAAGAATAATATCATGATAAGTCATGTGAAATGGGTGTTGAATCATTATAATTCAAGTGAAAAAAGGTTTTAATCATGCTTCATGTCCAAGGAAAATTTACGCATGCATCATGTGAAAAAGGCTTGGCTCATGATAATTCCATGTTAAGTGTTGTTGACACATTTCCATGTTAAGATTATCATGCATTATCATTAAATTATGTTTATTATTCTATTGTTATCAATTGAAATTCATATTGTCTTACATTTATAGTATTCCTCATGTTATTCCATGATTATCTCCTTACTGGGTATTATAGCTCACCCTTTTATATGCATGTCCGCAGGTAATCCCATGCAATACAATGTACGAGGGAATGTAGTGGTCAGGTAAATGATGTTTTCAATAAATATGTTTTTTTTAATGTTTTGTGTTGTTATTTAATTATCCTAATCCCCAAAGACACTAGACCCCTCGATCTTTTATGTTTTATTAAGTGATGCTTTTGTAATAAATCATGTTTATGTTTATAATAAAAGAAGGGTCGTCATAGTTGGTATCTGAGGATATGTTTAGTTATTTTTGGGATTAGGATTGGAAAACACTATTAAAGCCTTAGAGGCAAGAATAAGTATAATAAAAATATCCCTATGTTTTGGTGACTATTGAGTAAGTGGTTTATCAATAAAATGCATCCCTGTCTGGATACGAGCAGGTAGAGGCGGCTCTGGAACTGATGTATCCTAGGGGTAAAACTCGAAAAAACAGTTTTGAGCTAGAATCGGACAAGAACAGGTTCACGACAATGGCCCTTGCTGCACTGTTGGTTGTAAAAATCATGGGGGATATGCTTTGGTAAATTCACAAACTTTGTATGAACCATTATTAAGGAAAAAATGGTCTAAGAGTATATGTTAGAAAGTAGATCATTGATAACATAAACTAAAGCCAATAGATTCATATGTTAAGGAAATAAAAGTTATATATAAGTCATCAGTTTTTTCATTGTATTACCATTTATGTGTTACTCATAACTTTCCTTCTATTCTAGAAAATGGCTGGTAATAGGAGGACGCGGGCTAACAATCGATATAAAGATCAATGTGATGATTGTATTAATGAGACTCCCAATCCAATGGGAGTAGGCATCGCGAAATTTTTCACACTTCTCTCTCAACTAACTAAAGATCTAAATAGAAACATGGGTCAATAGGAACATTCAAACACCCCCCCTATGAATGAACAAGTTTCAATTTAGAATTTCATGAGACAAAGGCCTCCTACTTTTAATAAATCATTTGATCCCTTAATCGTTGAACAATTGATCAACTCATTTGAAAAGATCTTCTTTCTACTTTAATGTTATGAACTAGAGAAGGTTATACTGGATTCTTATCATTTTAAGGGTGAAGGTTATCATTGGTGGTTGTTGATCAAAAATATGTATCTTAAGGAGGAGATCGAGGCGTTGGAATGGAAGGATTTCAAGAAGACGTTTTTGATAACTATTTTCCATGCACCCTCTGGATTAAGATGGAAAGGGACTTCCTTTCCCCCATGAAAAAATACACTGAATCTGTTGGAGCGTACAAGGAAAACATTACATGGCTTTAATTATATGCTTATGTCTTTTTCATTACCCACAAATTCAAGGCTGGCCGATTGTTTGGTGGGATGAAAACTAGCCTTAGGAAAGTGTTTGTGATCTGTGACTTTGATAACTATGATAAATTGTCTAATGTTCCCTCATGGTCAAAATGGAGAATAGATAATCTCTGGGGTATCATGGAGATAAAAAGCATATGGTGGACTTCAATGATGGAAGTCTGATGGATAAATCCAATGGTGCTATGAAGATCCTTCACCCCACATGCCAACAGTGCGTAGAGAAGTACCCTTGAAACTTCATGAAGGGTAAACAGAAATGGTTTAGGTTTGGAAGAGAAGGGCACCTAGTTTTTATCTTTCAGAACGAAAGACCTGCGGCTGCGATAGAAGAGAGGAACACTCTGTTCGAACCTCAACTCGTGTTTCATTTCTATAACTGTAAATAACCAGTGAATATTACAAATTATTTCCCTAATCCAAGGGTCTACGAAGGCAACCAAAAACCTCTAAGGTAGAAAGGGTGAGCTTTTCCCATAACTACTACCGTAGTGAACCATGACAATGAAATGGTGACAGGTACACTAGTTATTCATTCAAAAATAGTGAACATAATATTTGATTTAGGTTCTATGCATTATTTTATATCTCAAATGTTTAGTAGAACAATCCCAACACCACCAAAAATCATGAAAGTGAAGATATTGGCGAGTACATCAAATTGGGAAATCATTGCGTCCAATTAATATAACTCCTCCCCTGTCATAATATATGGATATAACTTTCTGGTGAAACTCTTCATACTCCCTTGGGTGGAATTTGATGCAATTCTTGGAATGGATTGGACTTCCTTATATAGATCCAACATAAATTTTTTTGAGAGATAAATCACTCTCTATATGGAGAATTGACCCCTAATTCCTTACAGGTTCAAGGAAGAACGATGAACCTTCTTTACCTCCATCATATCATGCGTGGATATAAATTCCCTTTGAGAAAGCATATCAGGATCAGATGATTGATTCTATAGAGGAAAACATCCTAGAAGACATTCAAACTGTGAGGGAATTCACTAAAGTTTTTCCCAAGGAATTTCCTGGTCTTTCTCCTATAATAGATGTTGAATTATCACTTGATCTTATACATGGGGTGCTTCCAATATCGATGAATCTATAGAGAATGTATATTGTGGAGATTGAGGAGCTGAAGAAACAACTACAAAAGAATCTAAATAAAGGGTTTATATGCCCACGTGCTTCACGATGGGGTGAACCAGTCCTCTTGGTCAAGAAGAAGGATGGTTTCATGCCCCTTTACATCGATTATCGTGAGCATAAAAAAATCATGTTAAAGAACAAGTATCCTCTCCCATGACATGATGGATTATTCGATCAGCTATGTGGAGAACAATAATTCTCTAAGGTGGATATGTTGTCGGGATATTATCAAGTAAGGGTGAAGAAAGAAGATATCCCCAAGACTGCATTTCATACAAGATACGAGCACTATGAATTTATTGCAATTCCTTTTGGACTCACTAATGCTTCAGAAATCATCATGGACTTGATGAATAGAGTCCTTAGAGATTACATCGATAGATTTTTGGTTTTCTTTATAGATGATATTATTATATACAACAAAACCAAGTAGGATAATGAGGAGCATCTAAAAACTGTACTAGAGACATTCTAGAAGGAGAAGCTCTATGAAAAGTACAGCAAGTGAGAGTTCTCATTGAAGGAGATCTCATTATTGGGCCATATCATTACATTCAATGGGATATAACTAAATCCATCCAAAAACAGATGCAATTGAGGGATATTCAAGGCCAACATTGGTAACATATATCTGTATCTTTTTGGGATTAGCTAAATATTATCGACGATTTTTGAGAAATTTCTCACGATTTTTCAACCCTCTTACGAAGCTATCTCGGAAGGGAGTAATGTTTTCTTGAAGTGATAAATGTGAAGAAAAATTTAAGGAGTTGAAAAGAAGGCTTATCACTGCGCTCGTTCTCACTTTACCCACAAGTGGCGAACTTTTTTTTGTATTTAGGGATTTTTCGAATAAGTTCATGGGATGTGTGTTGATTCAAAATGACAAAGTCATTGCCTATGATTCAAGGCAATTGAAATATCATGAAAAGAACTATACAACACATGACCTCAAGTTGGCTGTAGTGATCTTCAATTTGAAAATTTTACGACATTATCTTTTTGGGGAGAAGTGTGAAATATATACGGACCACAAAATTCTAAAGTATATATTCCGATATAAAGATTTGAACAAGCGCCAATGAAGATGGTTAGATCAGATAAAATACTATGACTTCCCAATCCATTACAACCCTTGGAAACTGAACAAGGTGGTGGATTCCCTATGTAGGAAGGACCCAGTGATTCTATCATTGATGAGAATTGAAAAAGATCCAATATTCATTGATTTGATAAATATGGAAATGGGAATAAGAAAGAAGATAACATCATAAATCCTTTCACAAATTATTTCTTAACCATCACTTTTGGAAAGGTTAAAGGATTCTTAAAAGGATGATGTGGGAATTTAGGAAAAAGTGGAAGCAATTAGAAAAGTGGAATCTTCTGAGTTTAAAGTTTATGAAGAAGGAATTGTGGGATTCGGTAAAAGACTATAGAGTCTCAAGATTTACATAAAAGGACATTACATTACTTTTACAGAATACATAATACATAACAAAAACTGACATCGAAAGATAGTAATAGTTTAGTTTCTTTGGGATCTCGAACATAATCTTCTAATCATGGTGAAAGATCTTCGACATCTCCCAAAAAGATCTTCCACTTTTTTTTACCTAAAACCTTTTTTATCTCTTGGAAAAAAGAAAACATATAATGTATAAGCTCAAATTCTCATTAAGGGTATGCATGGAAAAAATAAAACAAACCATATACATTTGAACATAAAAACATGAAGATAATGTTTAAACATCATGATCTTGAGTTGTGAAATATATCTTGCATTATGTAAAGCATAAATCATATAGGAACATTAATAATGATAAAATATCATGGGAATAAATCATTTAATTGTGGAAACCATTAATAATATGATATGATTTACATAGTATCCAAGACATTACTGCCAAGACCATCATAGTGGACAATGTCCCTTACTGAATCGAGTTCAGTCCTCGTTCTAGTCCTGTATCACTGAAACAGATTAACTTTTCATTCCAGCCATGTCTATCTCATGAGATATAAATCATTACCCAATGCATTGGAGCTAGATATAGGTCCCACCCATCTAAAACTTAAATCATTCTTTCATGTGACACAAAATAAACATAAATCATTCATTGTAATCCAATGAATAAAATGGGATTAATAAACATCATCCCATTATAACAAAATCTTACAAACAATTGGAAATCAATTCATCATAAGAAAAATCAAAACGTGTAAATAGAATAGAAATTCTACTTCAAACATAAACATTTTAAATAATGTCATCTTAGATGGAAAATAGTTTTTATAAAACCCTTGAAATTAATTCTTGAGGAAAATATCAATTCTTCATTAAAATATTATTCCTTTCTCAAAATGCCGTGTAATTTTAAAAGAAAATAATTTCATTGAAAATATTCATGAAATATTGTACAGGAATATTTAGGAAAAAATTGCGTTATGAAATCGTAAAAATCCGTTCATGCCTTAAATGTTAAAAAAGCATGACCCTCGTACTTTTGCTAGAAATGTCAAAAAAAGTACCTCGTATGGTAAAAAAAGAAATATTACATCCATACCATGTGGTAACAGTACAAAAGGGTTAAAATGACATTAAACATACATGGAAGAATAGTAAACATTTTATGAAAACATTTTGAGAAAATATGGACATGGGTGATAAACATAGCCCCAATAAATACTTACAAATAAACAATCTCGGATAAAATGAGATTGAAAAATTATCCCTGACCTTATGTCCAATTCCATACGTATGTGTCAGAGAATCCTATACAGTGGGTTTAAACATAATATTATCTTGTAATAGAATCATAATAATATTTATGATATCATATATTATTCACTTAGGACTTTATATTAGCCGTTTATTTGTCAATTCCATGTTAAATTAGGGTTTTGGGTAAAATCGTTTCATTTATCGCGTGTGTTTGGACTTGTTGTTATTTATTTTATTATTTCTTATATCATGACTTACTTAATTCAAAAATGTAAATCATGATTTATATATCATATATATTCACTATATATATAATATATAGATAAATTAAATGAAATACACCGTTTATGGAGACGGAAGGCCGTACATACGAATGAACGCTGTTTTCCTTTCCTTATTGACTTGAATGGAAGTAAGTAGATGACATATATATATACATAAATCAAGTAGATTTATTATTTAATATATTTAATTATTATTCATTAGATTTAATTTATAATCAATCTTGAATGGCTAACAAGGAGAATGAATCTAATCGCGTCGTGGACACGGTAATCCGTGCGTACGCACGAGCGATGATATCGTTCCCATAATTTTTAAATGGAATTGGATTGGATGATATAATATCTTATAAATTGTATCATGTTATAATAATAATATATAGTTATTTTTTACACTATTATACCAATACAAGTAAGGTGGTGGTAAAAAAACATATTAAGAATAGAATTTCAATTTATAATTTAATATTTGTTTTAAAAACTCTTTTATGTCAATATTGACACTATTTGGTATTTTGAATTTTCTAAATTCATAATAGAATTATTACATCGAAAAAAATTCATCTAACAACCCCTAATATGTTATATTATCCTATAAAATTATTGTAATTCATAAATGGTCTAAAATTACATTTATTGTGGTATTTATAATATCAATTAGGTTAATATTTCATTAATGAGGTAATTACTGCATCATCATTGTGTCATAAATAAATTAAATTATCAATGTCTAAAAATTATAAATAAAAAACAATTATGCAGGAATTATTTTTAGCTTTCTAATGAATATTTATAGTCTAATTTAATTTATGTATAACTCTATATTAAAAATTATTGACTTATTAAACATTGATTTTAAATCTTTTTACACTTCCTTGAATTAAATAATAATAAATGTCCTAATCTAATCCAAGTGGAAATAAATGGTCATATTTTATTCCTAATATTGTTTTTGGTCTAATTAAACTTATAAAATATAATTAGGACATTTTTTAGGGTAATAATAATATCATTTTGGCCCTTAATTACCATATTTCTTTTTAACCATAGTAAATAAAAGTAAAAAGTCACTATTCACCAAAAACAATTTTTATCTAATCAAACAAAATTCTACTTACTGATATCAACTATGTCTCTTGGATTTTTAAAATTCCACTCAAAAAATAAGTAAAATTATGTTTTATGTAAATTTGAAAATTCCTCACGGAGGTGGGTAAATGACGATAAAATTTTCAATAAAATTTATATATATATATAAATATTATAAAAAGGCTCCATTTTAAATACATTGAAATTATATAGGAATTATGTATAACTTTTGACCTAAAATAAATTTAAATAAAATAAATGATTATTTAAATAAATAGTTGGTTTTAACCAATAACTCGGTGTTTTCACTATTCATCAAAAATTGAAAGTTTTCATAAAAGTACAAAAAATTCACCGTAGGCTAATTTTGATATTCTCAATCCAAAACTGAAGTCTGTTTTGAATGATAAAATTCAAAAAAATTTATAAAAGTGGTTATTACTATTCATAATGGCTAGTTTATATAATATTTCAACAATATATCTTTTAGTGAAACTCTGTATTATGTACAACACATGCTATAGAGGAAGGTTTCTCTGTAGTGCAACACAAGCATAGAATAGTGTTCGTGTATACTGCAAGCTAATATGATGTTGCGTATAGCGCATGCTAATCTTGGTGTATCATACAACACAAGACATCAATGAAATTATATTTATATATATTTTATATATAAATCTCATCAAATCTCCGGTTGTTACATTCTACCCCCCTTAAAATAAATTTCTCCCTTGAAATTTGTTTGGGTTATAAATCGTTTACTATTTGAAAGTTTCATTCATAGAAAGCCACATCATAAAAAAGAATACTAAAACATCATTTTAAAAAGGAACCTTAGAAACCTAATTAATACCCAAAGTAACTCATCATTGGGTTTCCACTTAAGAGAATATTGGTGAAAATATGGACATGGAAGAGAAATCTAACCATCAAGTTCAAATAGAGAGTGGTAGAGAACATGGCTATAGAAAATAAAACAATCACAAAGCCATAAATTTTTGATGATCTAAGGTACCATATAATTCATCAGATATGAGGGTACTAGGACAATGTTTTTGGTTTTCAATATCATTTTCCTAATGTTATAAATCATGAATTTGATTAAATACTTAATTGATTTTGGTACAATATCACCGTTGGTCATTCAATGAACAATTTCCACTTCATATCATAAATAAATGAAGTTGAATTTGTTATTCCAGAAGTGTTAGCAGATCATGTGATAGAATGATGGGTAATTCCATCTGTGTTAATCAAAATGTTATTAAATGTTATCAAATATACTTAAGTCCATCTATGGTGAGGTTAATCATATATGATTCCAAAAATGGACTTATACTTCATCTATCATACTGCTTAATAAAATAAAACTAGTGTCTACTAACCATGGACTTCCTATAGTCCAGAGGTAGGTGATAAAGGCTTATCACAATTCGGTTGTGGGTTCGATTCCCGCACCCTTGTCCGACACGACAGATTGTCCCCCATCCTACAGGTTGTCCTTTTTCGAAAACTATACTATTATACCATTCTCTAAAAAAAGTTTTATCCATATACAATACTATCCAATGTCCAACATAATCCATTCCAACCTTTTGGCTTATAAAAAATACTTCTATCCAATCTCATAGTATAATGAAAACAATTACACGAAAATTCATCAACCAAGCATGTTAATACTATCATCTATCTCCTATATATCATAAGATATATCATGTTGGACACATTCCAAATATTTGAATACATTAATCATTTATTGTTTTGAAAAATGAATACCCGTTTAACATTAGTGAAAACATGAATGATTTCAAAATTTAACTCTCTCGAAAATCCCAAAATTTCTATGTTCTAAAACCATGATATCACTTTGTCCCTATACCAGTAATAATCTAATGAATACTATCAATCATATTATTTTCTCCTTATCCATTCATTATGTGAATATCATTTGATTTCCAAAAATATATCAATCACTTTTCATGGTTACTGGTACCATATAATTATTTAAAACCACAATAAAACAATATATAGGCATTCCAATATTCTAAAATACATTCAATGAGAGTCCAATAAATTATTTCGGAATCAGGTTACATAAAAACATAATCATTCCACTACAATTTTTTCATACTCAACATCACCAATAGTGATCACATGTGACTTCCCTTTGTCCTTTTCCTTATGAGGTTGTAGAGGTTTATCATCACTAAACCATAGATTAGGGCATTGGTTAGCATAATTCCCCATTTCCTTGCACTTATGGCATTGAAGTGTTGGTGGTGCATTCTCTATAGTATTTTCTCTATTCTCATAATTAGCTACCCTTTTCCCATTACTTTGACACTCAGCTACTCAATGACCTTCTTTTCCACACTTAAAACATTTTCTAGTCCCTTTAAGACAATCTCTACCATTCTTCTTTCCACACTTTGAGCATAAAGAAACATTCATCTCTTTTTCACCATTGTTTAGAGATTTTTCCGTGAACTCTATATTTCGTTTCTTCCCAAAACCATGAGGTGGATATGTTACACCAACTTCGAGTTGTACCTTGATATCACAACACAAAATTTATTCATAGCTACTGAAGTCCCTTATAATTAATTCCATTAGAAGACTTGGTTATAATCCATGGAAGAATGGATCATCTTTACTTTCAAGTTGGATGATAAACCCAAATGCATACAATAGAAGCCTTGTAAAATTTGCCTCATATATACCAACAGATTCATCATCCTTTTTCTTAAGCTCAAGGAACTCCTTTTACATATTTTTTCAAAGAATACGAGGGATGTACATATTGAAAAACAAATTCTTTAACTCATCCCATTCCATGGATTCAATTTAACCTTGGGGCCAAGTATTCTTAATTATATTCCACCACTAGTCTTCTTCACCTTATAAAAGGTAAACAACCAGAATTACTTTTTCATGTTCATAACATCAAAGTATGGAAAATATATTTTCAATGGTACTGATCCATTGTTCACCAAAAAGTGGATCAGAAGACCCAGAGAAAGAAGGTGGATGTTTCCTCATGAAGGAATCAAGAGAATATTGTTCCCTTCTCTGCTCATTCGGAAGTCGAGAATGATTCATAGCTTGTGTAAGTATACAAATAAGATTTTTCACTCCATCTCCCTTAACATTGGTTTATACAGTAGGACACCCATAGAATTTTCCATTACATTGATCAACAGGGTTCATTTGGGTTCCAGACATCGTCTAAAACCCAAAAAGAATAGTGTGAGGCAATCATCATGATATGGAATGCAACATAATAAAGGGGGAGTTCCATCAATATATAACATCTTATGTTTAATTCTAATATTGTTACCATAATTCTAGGACTATTACCTATATGTATACTCAACTTTAGAGACATCCCTTGACATACCTTAGAAATATCTCTAGGGATCTCACTAAATATTCGCATCCTAGTTTCCACAGGTTAACCAAACCTTCCCTCTGATACCAACTGTAGATACCCAAGCTTGACGTACCTGGACATTACATTACTTTTGTGGAATACATAATACATAACAAAAAACTAACATACAAGAACCATAATAGTTTAGTGTCTTTGGAAACATAGAACATAATCTTCTAATCATGGTGAAAGATCTTCAACATCTCTAATAACGATCTTCTGGTTTTGTTTTCTTACGTAAATCCTTTATTTATATCCTAGGGAAAATAAAACATATAAAGGGTGAGATAAAATGATCCTTAAGGGTAAGGATGGAGAAAATAAAACAAACCAATTTGAACATAAAAACATGAACATAAAGTTTAAACATTAAGATCTTTAGTTGTGAAATAAATCATTGAGTACGTGAGGCATAGATCATAAAGGAACATTAATCATGATAAAATAACATGGGAATAAAACATGTAATGTGGAAACCATTAAGCACATAATATGATTAACATAGTAGCAAAGTCATTGCTGCCAAAACGCCTATAGTGGACAAAGTCCCTTACTGAATCGAGTTGACTCCTCATTCCATTCATGTATCACTAAAGCAGATTAACTTGTCATTCTAGACATATATATATCATTAGATATAAATATTTACCCAATTAATTGGAGGGAGAAATAGGTCCCACCCATCTCATAATGTAATCATTCATTCATGTACCACAAAATATTCCTAAATCTTTCATCATTACCCAAAAAATAAAATATGTTTCATAAACATCATCCCATCATAACAAAATCCATATAAAAAAATGGATATCATTTCTTCATAAGAAAAATAAAACCATGTAAATAACATAGAAATTATACTTGAAAAATAAACATTATAAATAATGTCATCATAGATGGAAAATAGTGTTGATAAAATAATTGAAATGAATTCTTCAAGAAAATATCCTTTCTTCTTTAAAATAATTTTATTTTCTCAAAATGTCATGAAATTTTAAAAGAAAATAATTTAATTGAAAATAATAATGAAATATTTTACAATAAGATTCATGATAAAAAAGGCATTATTAAATCTTAAAATTCTGTTCATGTTGTATAAGTTAAAAAAACATTATCCTCGTACTTTTTCCAGAAAAGTAAGAATTAGTACCTCTTATGGTAAACAATAGAAATATTACTTCCATACCTTGTGGTAAAAGTCAAAAAGGGTAAAATGTCATTAAACATACGTGGAATCATTGTAAACATTTTATGAATACATTTTGAGAACATATGGACATGGGTGATAAACATAGACCTAGAATAAACATTCTTGGATAAAATGAGATTGAAAAATTATCCCTTACCTTATGTCTAACTTCTTCCATATGTGTCCGAGACTCTTGTATAGTAGGATTAAACATATTATTATCTATTAACATAATCATAATAATATTTATGATATCATATATGATTCACTTATGACTTTTTATTTACTGTTCATTTGTCAATTCCATGTTAAAACAGTGTTTTGGGTAAAATCGTTTCATTTATCATACTTGTTTGACCTTGTTGTTGTTGATATTATTATTAATTATATCATGATTTAGTTACTTCCAGAATTTAAATCATGATTTATATATCATATATATTCATTATATATATAATAGATAGATAAATGAAATTAAATACACTGTTCATGGAGACGGTAGGTCGTATGTGTGCATGAACGCTGTATTCCTTTCCTTATTGAATTTAATGGAAGTAAGTAGATCATATATATATATATATATAAACATAAATAATGTATCTTTATAATGTCATATATTTCATTATTATTCATTATATATACGTTATAATCATTCTTTAATGGTTAACATGGAAAATGAATCTCTTCGCGTCGTGGAGACGGTAATCCGTGCATACGCAAGAGAGATTATATTGTCTCTATAATTATTGAATATAATTGGAGTGGATGATATAATATCATAGAACTAATATCATGTTATAATAATCTTATATAGTTATTTTTTACACCATTATACACATCCAAGTAAGGAAGTGGTAGAAAAACATATTACACCATGGCATGGAGATGGTATTCCGTAGGTACGCACGGGCAGTGATTTTGTTTTTCATATGATGGATTGAAGATGGAATAGGTTTGATTATGATTTATAATTACATATCGGTATATAAGTAAAATTTATGTTATTACTTTATAATGAATGAACTAAATAAGAGGAATTATAAGAAGAAAGAATCATGAATGAATCCGTTGAAGAGATTACCTCTTCTTCGACGTGCCTCTTTTAAACTTCCTCTTAGAGAACTAGAGTTGGTCTTTCGAGAAGACCATAACCTCTATGAAAAAACTATAGAGGTTGAGAAGAGAAATATTCAGGGGTTGGCCGAGCTTGAAGGCTCAAAATTGTGTAAATAGGAGAGGGAGGAGGTGGCCATTTATAAGGGAGTATAGGGGAACCTTAAGAAGAACATAAAATATTATTTTATAATAAATTAATATTCAGATTATAATGTCTCAAAAGTGACTTATTTCTAGGATAGGGTAGTTATGGGTCTAAACCCTCTCATCCAATAGGTTTTGGATAAGTTTAGGTAAACACTTTAACCTTAACTTTTAGATTTAACTCTAAGATAAATAATTTAACTTTTACCATGTCTTCTTGTATTCTTACACTATATGGTTAATAAACATACTATAAAATGCCAATAGAACCCCAATTGGTTCATTAATTTCATATATATTATTATATAATTATTTTATACGAACCATAGTTTTTTATGAATAGAATAACAATTATTAATTTAATATTTGTTTTGAATATTCTTTTATGTCAATTTTGACACTAATTTGTATTTTGTTTATTCTAAATTCATAAAAACATTATTACTTCGAAAACAATTCATAAAATGAACCCTAATATGATATATTAACATATGAAATTGGTTTAATTCATAAAAAGACTCAAATTACATATATTTGGGTATTTTTAATATCAATTATGTTAATATTTTAGTAATAAGGCAATTAATGCATTATCATTGTTTCATAAATAAATTAATTTATTTAATGTATAAAAATTTTAAATAAAATACCATTATTTTGGAAATATTTTTGGATTTATAATTAATATTTATAGTCTAATTTATATTTTGTATAACCCTATATGAAATTTTTTTACTTATTAAACATCGATTTTAACTCTTTTAACTTTTCTTTGAATTAAATAATAATAAATGTCCTAAACTAATCCAAGTGGACCAAAATGGTCATATTTTATTCCTAAGGTTGTTTTTGGTCGAATTACACTTTTCTAATAGAATTATAACATGTTTTAGGGTAATTATAATATCATTTTTACCATTAATTACCCAATTTATTTTTAACGGTGGTAAATAAAAGTAAAATGATACTATTCACAAAAAATTATATCTATCTTATTGAACCACATTTTTGTTACTGATATCAACTATGTCTCTATGATTTTTGAAATTCCACTCACAGAAGTAGTAAAATTATGTTTTATTAACTTTTCAAATTCTCCTAGGAGGTGGGTAAAAGAAGTAAAAAGTTCATAAAATTTCAATATATCTAAAATTATTATAAAAAGTATACAATGAATTGCATTGAACTTATATAGGTATTACGAATCTATTTTGACCTAAATAAATTTAAATAAAATAATTAATTATTTAAATAAAAAGTCAGTTTTAAGTAATAACTCAGTGTTTTCACTATTCATAAAAATATAAAGTATTTAGAAAAAGACCAAAAATTAACCCTAGGCTAATTTCGATATTCAGATTCATAAAATGAAGTCCATTTTGAATGATAAAATTTATAAAATTTTAAAAAGTGGTTACTACTCTTCATAACGGCTAGTTTATATAATATTTCCATAATATCTCATTTAGTGAATCTCAGTATTGCATACAACACACGCTATCGAGGAAGGTTGCTCTGGCATGCAACACAAGCCTAGAATTGTGTTTGCATATACTGAAACATAGTACGGTGTTGCGTATAGTGCACACTAATCTTGGTGTAGCGTACAACAAAATACATCGATGATATTAATATATATATATATATATATATACATCTCATAAATCTAGTGGTGTTACAAAGACTATGTGTCCAATCATGTCTGGTGCTGATGAAGGTACTTTTGGATGATGCACATAGTTCAAATTTATCTATTCAACCCAGAAACGAAAAGTTGTATCAAGATCTCTGAGAGAATTATTAGTGGGATAATATGAAGAAAGAGATCACTGAATATTCTTCAATGTTCTTGTTGTGTCATCATGTGAAGTCATAGAGGAAAAAGTCTAAATGGATGATGAAACCATTTCCCATAATAAAATTGAAATGAGAGAACATCACCCTAGACTTTGTCACTATACTTATGAAGACATCCAAAGGCAACAATGCAATCTGGGTTATTGTGGATCATCTTACAAAGGTTGCACAATTCATTGATATTTGAGAGGATTTCTCATTGGATCAAATGACACGAATATATATCAATGAAATGGTAAGGATGCATTGAGTACCACTATTTATTGTGTCTGATCGATATCCATGATTCACCTCTATGTTTTGAAAGAGTCTTCAACATTCTCTGAATACTGAACTGAACATCACTACGACCTATCATCCTCAAACTTATGGCCAATCTCAGAAGACTATCCAATAAATTGAAGATATTTTGAGAGAATTCTCTATGGAATTTAAAAGAAGATGGGATCAATAAATTATTCAGGTTGAGTTCTCTTATAATAATAATTTCCACTCGAGCATCCAAATGACACCATTTGAAGCCCTTTTATGGGAAAACGTGTAGAACACTAGTGTGTTTGGATGAGGTAGGGGACCGTAAGATGGTTGAACAAGAAATGGTCAAAGAAATGGTGGATAAGGTGAAAACAATTTGACAGAATATCATGGAAACCCAGAGATGATAGAAGAGTTATGCATATAACTTTCGACGGGACCTTGTGTTTAATGTTGGAGACATGGTATTTCTATGAATATATCCATGGAATAAGGTCATAAGGTTTAGAATTAAATGGAAGGTATGTACCAGGCATATCAACGCCTTCAATATTCTTTATTTTCTCAGGGTTGTGGCCTATCGAATAGCACATCCACCTACCATGGCAAAAGTACATGATGTCTTTCATGTAACCCTCTTAAAGAAGTACATACCGGACCATTCATATGTTCTCTCTTCAAAGGTGGTACATTAGGATGATGATATTTCTTTTGAGGATCAACTATTGAAGATCGTAAATCTAATTGATAATGTTCTACAAAATAAGTCAATTACCCTCATCATGGTATTGTGAAAAAACAACAAGTTTGAAGAGGAGACATTGAAATTCGATGAAATGATGAAGCAGAGTTACCAACATAATTTTTAGTGTGGGAAAAGGAAGTTCTGAGGGAGAATTTCATAAGGAGGGAATATTATAACAACCCAAACATTCTTGAATGGAAATTCTGATTGATCTAATTAAATGTAACATTATGTAAAATGTGTATATAAAATGTCAAATTCTTTTGTTTTATTTTAAGAATTGTGATCGTTGCGAATATAGAAGTAGAACAGTGATCACATTATTAGTATAAATATATGGTTATAAAAAATCCAAATTTACTCAGACAAAAGAAGCGATGGTTTCATTGGGATTCACTATTGACCAATCCCAAGTCGAGCTTCATCATGTCAAGCTCGAATGGAAGCGTCTAAGGGAGAAGTGGAAGTTGATAGAGATCATCATGCATGAAATGTTATCCAATCCACCCCAAGAGTCTGTCACCATCGCACACCTTACCCTTAGGTCTTATTCGGCTATTTTAAGAGGTTATGTAACAAATCCCAAGTATTATTTTTATGTACATTTTTTCGTATATAATAATAAATATACTTTCATTTTATTATTATTACCTGGTAAATATTTTTTAAATCAGAAATAATAATTTTAGTTAATGTTCGACTATGAAATATATTTTGATAAATTAATCGATTATTAAATAATATTTTATTTAAAAAAAAATATTATTTTTATTATTAAATTAATATTTATTAAATATAGAGTATCATATATTTATATGAATGTAATTGTAATATTTATTAAGGTTTGAAAGCCATTTTTGTCAAAACACATGATTTTATGATAAATGTCAGTTTTTATTTTAAAAATTAAAATTACCATATTAAAAAAATTATTTAGATAAAATGGATAGTATTTCATGAATCAGGATGTCGAAATTATCCAATGGTAAATTTTTCATAATTTCTTGAGACAGTCAATTTTTTGGGTAAAAATTAAATACCGTTTAAATATATAATGTGTTTTATGAAATCATAATTACCCAATAGTGATGTAATAAAATACAATAAATCTCATTCTCTTCCAATATATGTTTTATCATTAATATATTTTAATTTTGGGTTTGTTTGATTTATTTTACAAAGGTTTAGTGGACCCTTCAAGACTTATTAAAGATTTTGTCTTTTTAAATTGTTTTCCTTGGGAGTGTGACTCTCCTCCACATAGGAAACACCATTATTTTAAGAATTTCGGACTTTGGCCTTATAAAATATTATTTTCCACTTCCCTTTGACAAAAAACATGGAAAAAATCCATGGGATGGATTGTGTTTCGGATTATTTTAATGTGAGGGTCACAAACCTAAATAATAAAGAATTCCATCATCATTCTAATATAAACCCACAAAAAATCTCACTTTCTCCATACTCAAAGCCTTTGTAGTTAATCCAACCTATTCCATGCTCTCTCTATAATCCTCCCATGGTTCCCCACACTCCCAATAATCCTCTCTCAAACCTCTCTCAAGCATTTGGAAACATACATCCAAGTATGGGTTATTCTTCCTTTCTCATTTTTGTCCAATTTTTTTAATGTTCTTATGACCTTTTAATTTCAATTATAAATGTTGAGGTATAGTTTCTCAACTCCCAAATAATTCAACCATTATGTATTATTTATGGGATACCCCTTTCTCCTTCATTAAATTCCTACCATGTTCATCCTTTACTATGCTGAAATTCCGAATGAAATTTCTCTCTTCTCATTTACATTAATGCAATTATTTTGTATCATGAATCTAAATTACATTACATTTTTTGGGACATGTATATATATGACCCACTTAATTTCCTCGTAATTTTAATATAATGATACACCCCTATCTCTATCACCAAAGGTTTTTATGAATTCTTACTTCATGTCGTTACGTTGTCAAAATTGAACCGATTTTCCAAGCCAATTCCATTGTGTAGTGAATACCATGTCCATTTCTCTATCAATGGTATTCAACTTTTTGAACATTTACATATTGATTAGAAATTTCATGTATGATTTCCAAATTCATTTATCATGGAATAAGAGATAAAGGTTTATGAATCCATGTTATATTCTCCAAGAGACACACTTATGGATGAAATGAATGGTTTAAGAAGGGTGAACCCTCATATCCATCCATTGAATTGGTTAATGTATAGTATCATGATACGTCATGTGTAATAGTTGTTGACTCATGAAAATTCAAGTACCATGAGTTTTTTATCATGATTCATGTGGAATTAAGATTTACTCATGCTCTATGAGCAATGATCCTTGGATCATGCTAATTCCATGTTATATGTTTTTGCCACATTTCCATGTTATGATTATATTGCCTTTATATTTATGCTTCACTTATTCTCTATTAATGTATATTTTGTCTAACATGTATTTTATTCCTCATTTTATTCCGTGATTAATCCCCTACTGGTCTTATAGCACACCCTTTTTTAATATTTTCCTTAGGTTATCTCATGTAAAGCTAAGTACGAGGGAATGTAGTGGTCATGTAAAGGAATATTTCAATAAAGATGTTGTTTTTTATCTTTTAATTTGTTATGTAATGATACTAATCCCAAAAGACACTATTCTTCTTGATCATATATGTTTTATCAATTGACGTTTTTATAATAAATCATGTTTAAGATTTTAATAAAAGAATTTTTGTCATATCATATGTATAATATGTTTAAGAAAACTATCCTTTATATGATCCATGTTTAATGGGAATGAGTCCCATCACATTGAGGGGATGATAGTCCACACAACCACAAACAAAATTATCTTTTTTACTCAACATGGAAAGAATATATTTTGTTATAAATAAAACATAAACAATAATAGATGCAATATGAATAAAATATATATCATATATCAGTATAGTTCCACCATAATTTCCACCATGAAATGATGTAGGTGAAAATTGATCAAACATCGTTACGTGAAGCAGTAGTTCATTGTACAGAAAAATAGTACATCCATATCCACTAGATGAAGGTTTGAGTTAGTGTAATTCAAATAATTATCATAAAAATATAATAGGATATTATGTAGTTTAGTTTTATTATTTAATAATAGAATAATAACATCATCGATAGTTCAGAAGGAATATAATTGAAATGATTTTGAGAGAAGACGTTACCTCAAAATCTGGTAACTTATTTGTATTTGAGCAAAAATAATTTTTTAAAATGCCTAATGCTCATGTTAAGGATTATAAGAGGAAGGGAAGGATTTTTGGAGATTATTTGAGAATAATTTTGATGAACCAAGGTTCTTGAGAGGTGTTAGTAGGAGGGTAGAGGTGGTGTCCATTTATAAGATGGAGGAGGGGCCATTTTGGAATGTTTTGAAATATTGTTTTATTATTAAATAATTTTCAAATTAAAATGGTTAAAAATGGATAAATATATAGGATAATATTAGGATGGGTATAAATACCCTCAACCAAACGGTTTTAGAAATGTTTAGGTTTCATAATTAACCTTATCTTATATATTTAAACCTTAATTAAATGCATTAACTCTGACGCCGTCTTCTTTTATTTTCATAATATATGGTTACTATAGATACTATAATTTTTTAATAGAACCAAAAGTTGATCTTTTATTACCTTTTTAACATGATATAAATTATTTGGCAGAATCATTGAGGTTTAGGACTATAAAACCATTTAATAAATTAGTATTTGTTTTAAAGAACACATTTATGTCAATTTTTACACTATTTAGCAATTGATTAGTTTAAAGTCATAATAAATTTTTGAATTAGATAAAAATTAATTTAAACATTCCCTAATATATCAATTTCATTGTGAAAAATATTGTATTTCCTCAAAATTTTCATTTTATATTTGTTTTAATATTTATAATTTCATTTTTTTATTTATTAATTAATAGGGTAATC
Source organism: Viscum album (assembly GCA_963277665.1). NCBI lineage: Eukaryota > Viridiplantae > Streptophyta > Magnoliopsida > Santalales > Viscaceae > Viscum > Viscum album. Next base: position 153,942,316 of record OY728159.1, read on the forward strand.
AATGCATCATCATTGTGTCATTAATATTTTTATATAATTTCCAAAAATTATAAATATAATACCATGATTTAAAAAATCATTCTTTATTTATAATGACATTATATATTCAAAGATATTAGTTATATAACCCTATATTACATTTTATTTTTTAAAAAAATACACGTTTATGTTATATTTTTATTTTTTAAAAATTAATTATTATAAAATGTCATTTTCACACACATGTGGCTACCAAATGCCAATTGTTTGAACAAAGGATGTTCGTGGTCAGAAATATATCATCTATTTGGATTAGGACACATTTTAGGGTATTTTCATATTATTATATAATTATTTTTTTCCCATATTTACCTGATTTATCCATTAACCATAGTAAATAAAAATAATTACTAAAGTTACCATTTATAATAGACACAATTAAAAGGTAACTATTTACACAATTTGGAAGTTCTGATTCCAAATAATGAAACCATTTTTATAAATTTAATACATAGAAATTTTAGTTATTATTTTTAAATTAATACTCATTTTGAAAACCAGAATGTGTGTTTTTAAGAAGTAAAAAATACTAAAAGATTGACATGTATTTTGTCCAACATAAATGTAAAATTACTTCCACTGACAATCATTGGATTAAATGATTAAAACACAATACAATTAAATATTAAAACCAATTAAATTACAAATATAACTATATAAATAAATTTTATGAAAATGATTTTTTGATTTAAAATTCAATATATCTCACTATTCATAAAAAAATATATTTTATCAGAAAAATACCAAAATTTCATCAGAAGTTAATTTTGATGTCCTACATCTAAAAAACCTATTTTCTAAAATATAACATATATGGGTGTGAAAAAATTAATTTAAAACGGTTTCTCCATCAAAAGGAGGTTAAAAGATATTTTAGAATTATTACAGTATTTTATGGTTAAAATGGATGAATTTTTAATTTTAATCCTATAAAATTTATTGGATTAATTTAAAAATAGTTAAAAAACATATTTAATCATATTTTTTATATTTCTGTTCATTCACATTGATACAATATCTAAGAATTGAATTCCATTTAAAATAATAATATTTTTGGTGTATTATTGTTTGGAATAACTCTGTGTTGTGCTCAATGTAAGATTTCGGAGAATCCAGTTGTTGAATGTTGACTACGCTATCAGAAAAAAATCCCCTATATCGTAAAATTAATATTTTATTCTTAAATTTTAATAGATATGAAAAATTATTATTCAATAAATAAGCGGGATGCTACATCATTCCCCCTTTTGGAAATCGTGTCCTTAAAAATTTAAAATATGGCTCAGTAACTTCATTAAATAACACACATAAGAAAAATAATCAATAAAACTACAACATTATTAGAATGAAAGAGAAGTATAAATGTCACTATAGATAAAACATACTAGTATTACATGTAGAAAAACATAGATATGGATGAAAAACTAAGAATCATGTTCTAATGTAGAGGGATAAGAAACAAGATCAAGAGAATGTTAACAACCATAAAATGATAAACTTTTGATGGGTTGAATGCCCATTGAATTCCTATTACGAAAATTAAATAGATATTTTTTAGTATATTTTTCAAAAAAAATTATAATTTTATTTATAAAAATGACTCATAACATAAATAAATATAATAACTTGTCATGTATAGTTATATCCTTTATTAAATAACTACCAAAAACTCATCATTTCTCCATACGATGAGTATTCAAGATGACTTTGTAACAAATGAAGCACCATAATCTAATTCTATAGAATCCCAAAATCCATAAAATATGAACTATATATTTTCCCTATCTTATATATTATACAAAACTAAGATGATTAGTAGAAGATCAAAAATTTGTCCAAAAAGAATAATACTTTTTTATGGAGTTAGACTACTTTTAATCTCCATAATTAAATAGTAATAACCATGTTATATAAAGAACATTCAAGAAAAAAAATCCTTAAAAATCCTTAATATAATTCAAACTAATATTAAAACCCAAATTGTATAAGTAATTTATCACATAGTCATTCACAACATATCTTAAAATATATATCTAAATAACATCAACTACTATTAAAGTCTCATACTCAAAAGTAATAAATCTAATAACAAATTATTCATGATAGTTTAATCATTTCCATATATAATAAAAATCTATATATGTCTAAAATAAAATCATAGATTCATAAAAAATAAAATTCATCCACTACTCCTTAAATGAAATCCTATATTATTCAATTATCCTTAGGCGTATAGTATTTCCAAAGGAGAGAACTCATACCAAAATAACAATTATCACTTAATTACCAAATAATATTCCTATTATATGGATATCCATTGGATAAAATGTATGTTACAAAAAAAATTCATAATCTATAATATAATTTAACTAAAAAAAATAAGTCATACAAACCAAGTACATCACATAGGCTAGTGGTAGGCGATAAAACCACGTCAAGCATCAGTTGATGGTTCGATTAGCATAGTAGTGTCCGATAAGATGGGTTGTCACATAGTCTGTGTGTTTTAATTTTTAAAAAACAATAGAATGTTATAACATTTCAATAATTGAGATAAATTCTTCAAAAATAACCATAACTTGTTTTATCCTCAATTTTTGTTCTATATATTTCATTTCTCATCACCAAAAGTACTCACTCATAATGATCTCAAATTTGTTTTTTCCAAAATACCATTAATTACCAATAAATTTCATAAAATAATCCCCAAATGGGGTTTCATTGACTTTAAACATAATATTAACCTTAAAATTAGAAATTCATGATGATATACGTAGAACCTAAGAGAACATCCTAATCATAAAAGTTGATTAAACCATCCTTTGATACAAACTATGAGGACATGGCCATAATTATTAGTAAATCATGAGTTATGTCATGAATTCACATTGAGGATATTTTCAAGTTTGTTGATTTAGATTACTAATCCATAACTATTACATAATTTACCAATACATTAAATGTGGATAGTTACACATAGAATAAATTTTTTTACCGAATAAACCCCTTTAAACTAAACATGATTTTTTTCATGATAAAAAATATTCACAACTTCTTCCGTTATTATATCAATCTTTATTCCCAATCAAAAACATTTCAAAAACATGGTATGAGAGTAAAAATAATAGTAAGGGATATAATAATAAATAAAAAAATTGGATCATATAACAATGTAAATCATTTAATGATTTTCTAGTGAACGAAACAAAACAATTTAACATGAATAAAACTCCTTTTTTTTCTAAAATAAAAACATTATACTAATTTCAATAATTAAATAATCATTCCAGAGACACTGAGAACAGTATTCATAAAACCCATTCAGTACCATTTAATTGGGATATCCATATGGTATATATCCAAGTAGATATTTAATATGGATCACCATTTTTATAAGTTATATCACACTATCATGTGAGATTTAATGAGGATCATCCCTTTATATAATCAATAACGGTCTCACATGTGAGTTATAATGGGGATCAACCCTTTGTATATGTTGTATCGGTCTCAACTGTGAGTTATAATGGAGCTAAACCATTCGTATAAGATGTATCGGGGTCACTCGTGAGGTATAATGGGGATCAACACTTTGTATAAGCTGAATCAGGCTCTCCTTTTTCATATATGCTCATGTATCATTTGAAAGACCAGTGCATAGAAACACCCTTTTGAAAAACTCATCTATTCCCATATGAAAAACATTTTCGTATAAAGAACATTTTCATTGAGAGAACATTTTCAATACCAAGATACCCAAAAAAGGAAGAAGATATTTATTTAAAATACATTAATGCTTATAGAGGAAGAAAATTATTAAATTACAATTATAGTGGTGGAGAAGTCATTATCACCGTATAGTTTAATACAAATAACATTTCTTTTATTGTTATGTAATGAAATAAAAATACTTTGTACAAAAATATTTCTTTTTAAATCATTGTCTGAAATTCTAGATATATAGAAAATTTACTTCACAATCCTTTCATATCCAAATAAATTTAAATTTAAATTAATATCCTGAAGAAAAAGACTTCAAAACTAAAACATTAAATGATCAAGGTGTCTCATAAAAATTTAAACATTCAATCGGTAATATAAATGATTTAATAAATAATATTAGCATAGATAAGATATGGATATGAAATGTCATAGTGGCTGTATATACATATTATAACAGTATATAAGTGGATATTATTGGGAAAATCCTCAATTAAAGAAGGTTGTGATGAAGTCCTTTACCTTGAGTCCGACTCGTCATGTAAAATCATTATGTTCCAGAATAATAAAAATATGTTAATTTATAATTTCATAAGAATATTTTTCATGTTTATTTTTCCTTTTATATAAAGTATTACTATTTTATAGAAATTACATAATTATTTATGTCCACATCATATGTCTTCTCAATATTTGGTACTTGAGTAAAAAATGAACATATGTTGATGTAAATTGTCTGTGTAATAAAAATTACAAATTCCCATGAATATTATTCATAATTGAAACATAATATATATATATATATATAGTATATATGTATTTATAATATCTAAAATATTTAGATATATGAATTAAAATGCTCCGTTTTTGGAGAAGTTAGGTCGTACGTATGCACGAACACTGCATTAATTTCTTTTTCATATTAAAAAAATAATAATAAAATGATGTAATAAATTATTATAATAATATTATTATATATTTCCATGTATTTATCATGGGTTTAAAAAAACCAATATTTATACATTCCATCTAAACCGGGAATGAGTCACATCTCTTTGATCGGTAGGTAGTCCACACTTCCTCCAACAAAATTATCATCTTTACATAGCATGGAAAGAATAAAGGTTTCATCTAAATAAAAATTAATGTTTCATATGGAAATTATAAATATAATATATATCATATATAAATATAGTCCCATCATAATATCAACCATGAGTGGTGTTAGATAAAAATTGAACAATCATCATTTCTTGAGGCAGTTTTTTTTTCGTACATAGAAACATTGTGTTATTATCCACTAGATGGATGTGAGAGTATTAGTAGTTCAAATACATCTCATAAAAATATCCTAGTATATTTATTATACATGTTTTTTTATGTAATAATAAAATAATAAGAACATAGGGAGTTGTGAATGAAAATAATCGAAATGAACTTTAGAAAAGATGTTACCAACAAATCAAGTAACTTTTGATTTGAGCCAAAATGAATTATTCAATTTCCTTATTCACATAGAATGGACCATATGAAATAGAGAGATGTTTAGAGAATAAATAAGATTAATTTGGTCGAGCCAAGGGGCTTTAGTGGAGTGAGTAAGTGGGAGAGGTGCTGGCCTTTACTATGAGGGATGAGGGCCACTATATGAATGTCGTAAAATATTATTTTTTATATAATTATTTTAAAATTATAAAAGTAAAAAGTGATAAATTTCATCAGAAAGATAAGTATGGTATGAAATAATATCAACCATTATGTTTTAGACACGTTTATATCACAGATATAACCTTATCATTTTTCTTTAATAGTAACTTGAAAACATTAACTCTTATCATGTCTTCTTGTATTTTCATAATATATGTTTACTATAGATATATTTCAATAAAATAAAACAGGATAATTAATGAATATTTAACATTATATAAGTAATTTGGCCAAATATAATACTTTTTTATCTATTATATCATTTAATAAAATAGTATTTGGTTAAGAAACTCATTTATGTCAATTTTCAGAGTATTTAGTAACTGATTTATTTAAAGTCATAAAAACATAATTCCTTCAAACGAAAGTCCTTAAATAATCCATAATATATCAATTTTATACATAAAATTCGTGTATGGAATAAAAATTTTCATGTTAAATTTATATTAATATTTATAATTTCATTTTTTTTGAATATTTCATTAAAAAGTTGATCACTACATCATCATCGTGTCATAAATAAATTTATTTATTTAATGTCTAAAAATTAAAAATACAATAAAATGATTTAGGAAATATTTTTGTCCTTATGGTTACACTTTATATTCATAGATATCATTTATATTACCCTATATGAAAATTTATTTAATAAAATATGCATGTTTATGTTATATTTCCCTTTTCATTAAATTAAATATTATAAAATGTCAATTTCACAACCATGTGGCTCCATAATTCCACAATTTAGGCCAATGGACGATCACGGTCTAAAATATATCATCCAATAGTATTAGGAAATGATTTAGGGTAGTATTATATTATTATATTATCATTTTCACCCTTCATTACATGATTTATACTTTAACCTTTGTGAATAAAAATAATTAATAAAGTTATTATTCATAATGAACAAGAAATAAAATTTACCTATTTAAAAAAATTATAATATTTTATTCCAAATATGGAATAAAATTTCTAAATTTAGAACATAGAAGTTGTTTTAATTAATTTAATATTTATTAATGTTGTCACTGCCAGAAAGCAGGTTTTTATGAAGTAAAATTTATCAAATTATTGGCATTTGTTGAAGTATAATTTTAATATCAAATTACATAAAATGACCATCATTGGATTAAATGATAAAAAATAATCCAATTGAACATTAAAAAAAATTAAAATTAAAATCTATCTATAAAAATAAATTAGATGAAATAGTAGTTTTGAATTAAAATACATAATTTTTCATCATTCAAAGAAATAAAGAGTGTTTCAAAAAAAAAATACAAAAATTTAAACCAAAATAAAATTTGATGTCTTATTTATAATTAATATGTGTATCTTATCAAATAAAACATATATAGGTGACAAAAACGAAATTAATGAAATACTTCTCTATAAAAATGATGGAAAACATTCTTTTAACAATATTAGAGCATTTTATTATTAAAGATGGATTAATACTCATTTTAAGCCTCTAAAATTTATTGGATAAATGTAAAATAGTTTAACAATAATGTGTAATCATATTGTAGATTATTCTATTAAGTCCCACAAATAAAATAACTTATCATTATCTACCATTTTGAATAATAATATTATTGATATATTATTTTTCCATATAACTTAGTGTTTTTTGCAACGTATGATCTCAGAGAAACACATTTTTGCGTGTCGAGTATGCCATTAGAAAAAGATACCCTATTGAGGTAATATTAATATAATATACATAAATACTAATAGATATGAAAATGTATTATTCTATAAATACCTGATATGTTACACATACCTCACATGTATTGTAAAATTTTCATTATATGTTCCATGATATTCCTATTCATTTTTCTATAACACATGGAATTAATTATATATTTTTATATGAATAATATGGTGAATTTAGTTATTTAAATATGCTTCTTTGAACTCATCCCATTACATAGAGTCATTTTAATCATGTTTCATTGTATTATGGATAATATACTACAAGTGATCTAGTTCAACATCTTAATGATAGACATAAAAATGACTGTTTCATTTTCTGAGAATTAGAGATCCAAAATATATTTTCCGTAAAAGTGATCCATTTCTCAGACACTATTGGATTAGAATACCCATAAAAATAAGCTATAAGAAATCTTCTGAAGAAGTAAATAGAATTCCCCCCCATATCTCATTTGAATGTCTATACCAGATTCATATCTTAAAAATGTAGTGTTATCATAATACAATGATTTTCCATTCCTACACCAACATCATTCAGTTTTTTAAGATGATAATCATTTCATTTATAGTTATATTCATCATTGACGTAGTTCCTATGAGTTCCAACCATGAAATTAAACTATAAACTATTTTTTTTGAAACCCTATCCATTGTAGTAAAACCAAATAATCATGGAAAATTACATATAAATTATAATCTTAAAACATGTTAAGTTTAATCCTAATTAATTCTTGATCATTATAAAATCTCTATGATTTTATACCATAAATAGGCATATCCTCAGAAATATTACTAATGTTTTCCCATCTTTGTTTCGAAAGGTTATATAAAAAATTTCTCTGATACTAACAAAAACATGCTTGGAATTTAATAAATTGATGTTGCATATTTTTATATTAATAATCCATGTATCACACAAGAAATATGCATTATGAAAATAACAATTTATTTTCTTCAAAAACCTAGAATTCATTCTAAATATTTGGGGAAAGAACATCAAAATATCCCATAAATATATTCCCCTTTGAACCCCTTAATTAATAAATTTATTTATAACATGGGATAGGGTAACATAAGAATGGATAATATAAGATTCTAATTATGGATAAACATGGAATATACATAAGAATTAAATTAGAATAAGTGTAAAAACTGTATTCTCACAATTTTAAAGAATTTCAAAAAAAAAATTATAATTAAATTGAATAATAGAAATAAGGATTAGTAGTGCATAAGAAATAAATCATAATATAATCAAATAACATTATCCATGAGTGTATAAAAATTATATAAGACAAAGAATTTGTGGCATACTAATAATCCTAGAATATCACAAGTTTATGATACATACCAACTAATTCAAAATATGTCATGCTTTGGATAATAACATGGGTACCTAATTTTTTCTTATAATGACTTCATGTATACATTCTATTTTCAGTATTCGGATAAGCTCCCATCTACCCTCTTATTACAGGATTAGTATGAACTCCTATGAACCCTATTATTATGGTATTATAATGACTTCCCATATACCCTTTGATTTAATAGATAATGTATCATTACCCAATACATTGTACAAATATATATGTCCAAAAAATCAATTAATTTAAACTATATATATGTGTACCACCTGATTGTAAATTAATTATGACACTAAAACACATTTAATGAAATGAGTTTCATAAACACTTCAACATAACATATCTCATCAGAAATAAATACAATGAACAAATACTATTCTATCATAGACGTAAACCATTTAGATAAAGAGTAATAATGGTGTCATTTGGTCATATCCCTATTAAATAATATGTAACATCAGTAGATGTCATCTTATATGGAAAAATCATTTTTCAAATATCACTTGGAATAATTATTTTATAAACTATCCTCTCCCTTATTAAATAATTTTTTAAATAACCACAAAAATATATAGCAAAAGGTTTTCATTAAAAATTAATTTTATGCTACTAAAGGAGGCTTCAATTAATTATTATGTTAGGGCGGTGGAGAAATATGGTCATGTTATATAAATATTAAAAAAATGATTATATTTTTTTTTCAGAAACATCCCAATGTACATTTATTAGAAAATAAAAAAATTGCACTCTTAAAATAAATTTCTAAAAATTAAAACATGGATGAAAATGAATTTAAATATTCATAAGAAATAATTATAAATCATTTTTTTGGAAACATGTACATGGATGATAAATATACCATAATAGAGAATTAATCATAACCAACATCTAATAATAGTGAGATTATGAAATAAACTATTAACCCTTTATAATTAGTCAAATCATAAGTCCAACAAAAGAATTAAAATTATATGGATATTTAAATATCATAATCTTATGAATGATACTCAAAAAATAATTTCCTGGAATGTAAATGCACCTCTCAAAAGAAACAAGTAGTGTGTAGTGCAGGAGTCCTGTAGAAAACAATTGATACAAACATCCCATACATTAAGACTTAAATTTCATAATATAAGTTCAAAACTACCATATAATAAATATATGTTAATAATACGACTAAAAAAGAACCTAATTAATATATTCAATACCATATATTATTTACATAGGACTTTATGTTACTATACTAATAATAATTCCATTTTGAAGTTATGTTTTGTGTAATAACTGCATTTTTTCATATATGTTATGACTTGTTAATTTTGGTCCTCTTATTTACATCATGAATTCAATATCTAAATAATTATAAACATCGAATAAATATTATATATATTCTTAATATATTTATTTACAGGGATTATAATATTTAAATATTGACAATAAAACCTTGTGTTCATTGAGATGGTATGTCGTAGGTATGCATGGAAAATGTTTACAATTTCCTTTTAGATTATAATAAATAACCTTTTATGATATAATATCATTATAGAAAATTTTTTATTTTCAATAATATCACATATTTTTTCAATACTATTCTTATCACATTCCATGAAATATGTGCAGGAATCACATTACTTCGTGAGACAGTAGTCCGCCGTACACAGTAACGATGTTATCATATACCAAAAAATGGAAAACATGAAGGTATGTGTGAAATAAAAATTTCATAAACATTAAAAAATCAAAAAATAATATATATAATATAAAAATATAAATAAATCATTATTAACAACCATGAAAGGTGGATATGGATGAACGAATGACATTTGTTCGTGAGGTGGTAGTCTTCCGTATACATGAATGATGATTTCATTTCCAATTTTAGGGATGTATGAGTTTTTATGTCATAAAATCTATGAAAAAGCATATTAGTATATCTATTACAGTTATTATAAAATATAAACATGAAATAAAAAAATTTAATGGGATTATAGAAGAAAAATAACAAAATCATTTATTGATGAACCTTACCTATGATTCGGATATCTCCTTTTATTTTAAAAAAATGACATACATTGTTATATTTATGAAAAATTAAAGTATTTTAAGATTAATTCAGGAAATTTTTTTGGATATTATGTTTTATTTTTAGAAAAAATAGGTTTTGATGTTTAATAAAAAGAGATTTAGAAGGTAACATTTATAAGGAATATGAGGGGCACTTTTGGAATTTCTAAAATAATTATTTTATAATAAATTAAATATCAATAAAAATACTTCCAAAGAATGATAATTATATGATTAGAAAATATAAGGTTATAATATAATCATCCAATATTCTTTATAAATTTTTTTGTATTATATTAATCCTAATCATTTTGATTAACCCCTAGTCAACCTATAATAATTGGAACAATTGTAACACATTATTCAATATTATAGGGTTTTATTTTTACATTAAAAGTGTTAATCAGACCATAAATGGAAAAGTAATCAGATTTTAGGCCATACATAATCTCCATTTTATCTTATTTAATACTATTTATGTTTCCAAACAATTAAATTAAATATTATTTTCATTAAAATTCATAACGTTCTATTTTTAACGTATATATTATATTGGTTTTATAAAAAACATTAAAACAGATATATATGAAAAAAATAAAAGAGTATAATATATCATAATAATCATTAAAATTAATTTATTACCTTAATTAATTCATATTATACTTATTTTAATATTTATAATATCATTTCATTGACATTTTTATTAATTGAATAAACACTTCATAAACATTGTGTAATCGTTTATCTTAAATATTTATACACTAAAATTTAAAAATAAATTTCCATGATGTACATAAATATATTAACATTAATTATAATATATACACTCGATCATATATTATATTTAACCAAATATATTTTCATAAAAATATTCCCTTTTAAAACAAAAACGTTTAAACATGTCTAAAAAATAATTTAGAAATTCACTTACTCTTGTTAAAACCTATCATTAATACATTAAAAATATAATTTTCTTATATAAATAATTATAATAATATTTTTATGATTCTTATCATATCAATTGTGTGATTCATGTAATGCAACATATCAAAAAAATCTAATTATTTTTAAAAAAATTATTTCATAAATTTTTTTGGGGTGTTACATCTACGTTCATCTTCTTGTTATCCCATTAGAAATAACCTTTTAGATATTTATAAATATTCATAATTTTAGTATGATTATAAAATAATGGAAAATTATCATTTTATAATAGTTTTGTATTTAGGTTCGGTATTGATGAGACACATACATGGTTCATAATTCATATAATTACTGGACAACGAAGGTTGTACTCTGGGAGCTTACTCAACTTATTTTATAGCTATATATCCTCCTTTTACACCAATTCAATAATTATATTTATTTATGGTTGAACACACGTTTGGGAATGATAATATTTATTCCATTCCATATCAAAACAACATCCATAAATTGAAAATACTTAAATATTAGATCTTTCGTGATCCTCATCATATAAAAGATGAAATGATCCTTTCATCTCAAAGTAGCACTCACCATGTTATCTTTCTAAGGTTGTAGTTTATTGGGTAGTATTATAGTAAATAATATTAAAACATCTACTTTACATAGTATTAAAATGATTATAGGTTAATATGTATATTAATATATGTTTATAAGATTACATGTCACAATGTTATCTATAATGATAATGAATTATAATCATTAATTAATATATTAAACTTTATGACTCTAAATCAGGAGTTATGTAAATTTTCTCAAGAACCATCAATGTCTATAAGGAATAATAAATGACTAAAAATTGACAACCTTTCTTCATTGTAGGGCAGTTTGATCATAATTGCAATAACCAACCTTCTACTATATTCCATGAAAATTTCTTCACATTAATCCTTTAAAGGGAACTGAACACCATTTTGAGAAAACATGGAGAGGTAATTTTATATTCATAATAAATATATAAAAAATCACCATTAGTACATATAAAACCATGAAAACTATGATATTTATTCATAATGGTTGGTCAGGGTGAATGTAAAATAACTTTCAACATTGATGGATCTATCGATATACCCTCACGTGAGAATATATGAGACACAAATGAAATATGATATAACCAAAATTCAGATATGGTATATTTTATATTAAAGATATCATTATATATAGTCAATATTATAATCCAGAAGTGACTTTCATTCTCTTACATTCTATTTACATATTTAATAATATAATCAAAAAAGACTACTAGACATTGATGAAGTTAATTTTTGGGGACATTATTAATTATATGGATGGAGATAGAAGGGGAATTTAGAGGTCTAAATGGAATATAAAAAAATTTAAAGTGTATGTAAATAAATATAATGATTTATTGGTTATTTATTATCTTTCAATATTCAACTGGTTATTTCCATATCAATGACCAATCATTGAATTTTTTTGATATTCTAATAATTGAGCATACAAATAATAAATACAGGCTATATAATACTAATTAAATATAATGAGGGAGTTTTGTTCCTGATAATCAATGTATATTATCATTGATCGATATTTTATCTTAAAAAATTATAGGTGTTCCCCTTGTTTATGAACCCATTCAAAGAAACCATTATCAGGATTTTTCCAGAGCTTGTACATAAATTCATCAAACTCAATCAAGTACATTCTATATGAAATCCTAGATATAGGTATACTATAAAGTACCTGTTATATGAAAAACATTACATTAAAACATGATATAATACTAGGAAACACTTCCATAATGAAATTAACAATCTCTCTTAATATATACATATAGACAATGTAGAATTTCCCACCAAAAAATTATGATAATAACCCACACTGAATGGGAATAAATTCCCATGAATTGGATTCAGTTTCAATTATATGTTTACATTTAACCTTGAAATAGTAGATAATAATAGGTTTTTTAGAAGATTAAATATGGCCTTCCTTCCATATAAATTGATATGATATTTATATAAATAATTCTAATCTAATGCCAAAAACATATTAAAACTAACTATAGGAAGAATAAAATTATTTTTATGAATAAAATTCCCAAGAAAATTAAATAGAGAGGAATAATATTCCTGATATGTGATCACCCCATCATTAAGTTATATTACTAATATTTCAACACCTAATCGTTGGGGATATTAATAAAAATTCAATGAGATGTTTCACAATTTATATGAATTCATATGACTAATATCAAATATGATACCACACTATTTAGAATAAATTTCACCACATCAACTTCATCATTATATCGTCCATACGTCACAATGAAACAAATATTTAGTAGGACTTCAATGCATAACTAATTAAGTAATAAATCAAGAAAATTCATTTGTGATCTTTATAATCAATGACAAATTGTTAATATCTATAAAATGTTATACTTATATTAGTTCATCCTTGATTAATATGTATTTAAATCATTCATCTTGTCTCTTATGGTAAATATGAATTATCAAAATTATATCCCTTAAGAGTGAAAAAAATGTTTCTTGATGGGCCCATTTACTATGTAATAGAATGACGATCCAGATAAAGTTATTCAAAAGGTTTCAAGGCTATTACCCCCTGATGCATTTGTTCTAAAACCATTCCCTATATAGATTGTAGAAATATATGAATTTGGTTAGGTTAACCATACTCATTTCATTATCATAATGTATGACGTTATCCTAAGAGTTCTCACTATGGTTCGTCATCATAGTTTCTAAAAGATAAAAAACCATAGATGTGATAAAGACTATAAATGGAAATAATTTTCATATATAATTTTTACATCACATTAGAAGAATATTCTATTTATTTCACCATAATATATTCATGTTGATTATAGTGTTTTAGTCTATTTGTAAATTTGTATATATAAACAATTGGTATATAAAACATCCACAACATTTCTAATAAATTTTATAAACTCTATCCCTCTTCTTGGACATGTTATAATTAAATACATTCTCCGTGTCAAACAAAGATGAATATTAATAATTGATGAGATCACTCTATAAAAAAGATTAAACACATAAAATTTCATTGAATGATCCCTAGTTAGTAAAATATAAATATATAGGTATGATAAAATGATAAATAATTGTTATACTCTATCCAAATTTGTAAAAGAAATTTAATTATTTAATATTAAATAATGTGTTTTCAAATTAATGACAGAAGTGATTAGATTTTGGAAGCGTTAATAATCAATCAATTGCATTGGAAATGTTTAATACTCATAATAAATAAGTTTATGGAATTTTAAAAATAACAATAAATGATTTCATTATTGAATTGTTACAATAAAGACTATCATAGTCGATTGGATTCACTCTACGTCACATTATTTTCATAATCAATGATAACTCCATTGAATATTATATTGATAAAATCCCTTTACTGAACAAGGTTCACTCCCCAATCATTTCATTATTATCTCTTGATATACGATTATTTACAAAATTCATTAGACAGAAATCTATTTCAAATGTTTCCCAAAACATACTGAAAATCAAATATATTTTCTCCATAAGATCAAAAAAAATTAATATATCATCAAATAATAAACCCGGGAAAGGATATAGGATTCATATACATTTCATCATAATTATAATAAACTATGATTGAAGTGGATAAAAATTTTATAATTGGAACAGATAGCTATTTATTCATGATAAAACTAATTCGATGTTTTCAGATATAAAAATATGATAAAAATATTGGTAGAAAATTTCATGATGAAAATATACTTTTAATTTGGGATTAATTATTTAGATAATGAAAATTTATAAAATATTGTTGAAAAAAATATCATTGAAAAAATTAAAGGAATAATATAATGGTCTATGCATTTAAATGATAATTCCTGATAATGGAGAAATTCATTCATTTGGTGTTTGTCAAAATAAAAAACTGCTTCAAATTATTATTAAATATTCATTAACATCTGGTCGATAATATGAAATAACGATTCCATAAAAAATTAATATATATAATTACAAGTTTAAAAGTATATTTATTAAATCGTATTTGAATATTACAAATATTATTGAAATTTTATAAAAGAAAAATATATGCAATAGAATTTATTCCTAGACAAAGAGAAAATTATGGTTAGTTTCAAATTAATATGTTTATTTTGTCTCATTTTTAGATAAAATGATTATAATAAATTAATAAAAATAAATGTATAGAAATAACCATGTTTGAATAAAAAATAAAATAATACGAAATGATAAATTATATAATTTTATAATCTAAAAATTAAAACATATAGAGTCCATAAAAAAAATTCTAAAGTAAAAACTTTTTGATATTAGTTTTTTTGAATTAAAAGTAAAGAGATAATTTAAATTAAAATAGATGCATAAATAACATGATTTTTATAATTTTGAATTAGAAAATAAATTCTTGGGAAGTATATATACCTTTTAGATATGAAATTTGTGCAAAAAGTAAAACAATATCTCAGTGTAGTGAAATAGAGATGAAAATCTCATACCTTATATATGGAATGATTAATACTAGACCTATCACCCTGTAAAATAAATTTATATATAATAAAATTCAATAATACAATATTATTAACATTTATATTAATATACATATAATATAATTCATTATCCAATTATATCATTTCAATTCCATTTTCTTAACAATACTCAATTAGAGTCTTCATATTTTGTGATGAGAGCTTTGTTTTTCATGTATGTTTTAGTTTTCATGTTATAGTCCAAGTATATTGATCATGTTTCCTCCATCACTAAAAATTTTATGATGATATAATAATTATATATAATCATTATAGACATATTTATATCCCTTAATATAATGTGGTGATGAAAAATAAATTTGCTCGCTCTATGGAGATGATATTATAAACAAACACATGATTGATGTTTCTAATTATGATAGATGGAATGAAATAATTATAAATTATTAGTCAACATTATATAAAAAATTTCATATGATAAATATAATATATTTTCATTAAAACTATCCTTTTTAACATCCATGTAAAGCATACATGATTTTCATATCAAAGCACATCGCGGAGGTGGTTGTCCACACGTACACATGAGTAACATTATTGTTTACCAATGGATCAAATGTTAAGAAGGTATACATTATTTTTTATTTATTTAAGATTAAATATTTATATGAAATATGATTTATAAAATAAACCCATCATAATAATAAACTGTGAATGATAGTAGTGGAAAATTTGTTGTTTTGCTTAATGGAGGCAATAGTCGACACAAACGAACAAGTAATGCTTTCATCTCGCATTTAATTTATAGAAGGTGGTTAATGGTTTTTAAATCATAAAAATATAAAATAAACATATTTATGTTGTTTAATTCATTATTTATTGTGTATAAAACATGTATACACAATGTATATGATGAAATAAATTTGATATCTTTTTGTTATGATTTATATATTTTTTGAGAGACCTCCACAGGAGTAAACATCAATTCATGAAGGATATAGATTAATAAAAGAAAAAAATTATATTAAGTTTGAATTATAGAATGAATTTTTATAATTTATGGTATGGTCATGAATTCTCAATTTTTATAATTAAGGGAGAAGGAGAGGTTCCCATATACAATTGGGGGAAAGGACAAAGATGAAATTCTTAAAAATATTTCAATTATAAAATCACATTTTTGTTTGAAATTGGATCCAAATGGATATTATTAATAAATAGAATAATATAAGGTTTAAATTTCATAAAAACTAATAATTTTAGAGTTTTTGGTGACATTACTACCATAATCTCATGGTTTAAACCACATGTAAATCTGTTTCAGTTTTAACAATGATATTTTTTCAATTTTTTTTGTTCATTATTGCCAATATTTATATTGAACCAATTAAATTATGTTAATTTTAATTATTCCAAATATAGTATCAATTAATTAAGCGTTTGTTTTATTTATTTCATAATTTAAATTTAATTACCCTCCCAAACTACAATGAAACCCCATTTTTTAAAGAAAATTAATGTTTAAGGGTAAAACATAATGTACATCCATTTTATTCCATGAAAAACTCATAGATTGAATTTTTAAAATAATAAATTGAATATATAATTAATAAATCCATTTTAAACAATTATTCGACATATAATAAAATAAATTAATGTGGAAATAAATATTAAAAACATTAAAATTCTTTTTTAATAATGTATTTTTAACCAAAATGGTATCTAGTACATAAATAATTACAATGATCATTATTATGTAAATGAATATATTATTAATAATTATAGGATATAAATATTATTTTAATATTATGTTCAAAACATAATGTGATATTAACATTAAAATAAATTATTATTTGTTTTAAAATCTATATTTTCTCCATTCACTGTAAAATAAATATTTTTTTGGGAAATATAGAAAATCCACAAAAAAAATTTATTGAAAATGTTTTCTAAAAAAATTAATCCAAAAATGGAATAAATTTTAAAACCAAGATAAAAAATAATAGGTCATTTTATAGGATTTGACTCTATTAATTTTAGGGCCTGAAAAGACATAATGATATAGATGTTGTTGTCTAAAGTTTTACTTGTGAAAAGAGAAGACAAGGGAGATTCTAAAATAATATATACAATTTTCTAAAACATATTATTTCATCAAACACAATGTTTCAAATTAATATACTGTTTGAGAAACTCAGTCTTTCAAAAACAGGAGTCAGAATGAAATGAAACTCAATCATTTATATAGATTGTAATCCTATATACGTTGTACATTAAAAAAACTCCATAATTATAATAATATTTATTTCATGAAAATATTTTAGAGATTCCTGAAACTAAATAATATATAAATATGGTAATCCTTTAATAAAAAAGTCTTCATAAATCCCTCATTCCTATATATATCCCCTCAATTTAGTATTTTAGAGAGGACCCCCATTTGTGTTGAGACATCATGCACTCAATTCATAAAACAATAAAGAATTTTTTTAATTAATGTATCTCATTTCACCAAGAGACAAATACATTTAGAATTATATAATAAAAACCCTTTTATAAATGTTTAAATATCTGAATAATATTCATGAAACCTCCATCTATTAACAAAATTGTAAGTATAAAATGTCCCTACCTTGGGAAGTTACTATTTTTTTGAAACTAAACTGTTTTTTAAATTATGTTTTCCATATCAATTTGGACTTTTATTTATCTAAAAGGTATTTTGAATGTTTAAAAGCATCATAAAATCCATATCATTTCTAAAACACTTTTCCAGTGTATTTTATCTTAGTTTTCACTTCTCTGTACCATTAGGGCTACGTCACAGACACCCAATCTCGATTTTAGTGTCATGATATAGTATCATGCCTTTTTTATTGTTTCATTTATACCATCTCTCTTACCTATTGTAAATAAAGAATTAGACCATGATATTTTTAAACCAGGTCAGGGATATATTTATTTATGACATATACACCCCTACCTCCCATCCTCGTTATTATTGTGGGATGAAATGATCCTAGTGGATGCTTTAATGATCATTTAGGGGTGTTATACCAACCGCGCTATTAACTTATCTATGATCTGAAGTTGTCCTATAGAAATCCCCAATTACCTTGAGTTGAAATAATCTTCTTGAAATTACAAAACTCCAACAACCTAACTCCCATTCTATGTTGAACTAGAAATGGGTGCTTTAATTTTCTCCATCTAGCCATTTCTAGGTTCCTACCACCTTCAAATCCTTACTAAACAGTGTTAAAATTTATTATAGACTACATTAAATGAATATAGTGTATTCAATGATTATCATGAGTTTCTTTATTCATTAAAAATAAGTGTATCATGTAATGATTATGTGACTACACTCATAATACCAGCATGGGCCTCATCATCAGGTGTAGTCCCAATCATATTCGACCCTATGAGGAACAAGATGACCTCTTGAACCATAATGTAGAGGAAATGTTTGGGAAATACAAGCTTACATTCCCTTGATATATCATTCAAAACCACAATAAGTCCTCACGTGAATCCCTCATAGGTGTAATACCCAGATCACAACCCTTGAACCATTAGTGGTATTGAATTCCCTCAGGGTCAAACATGAGAAAAAATGAATGGAATTACCTAGGGAACTATCTCCACATATATCTCTATTTATACTAAGTATCCCTCATGTGACAAACTATAACATCATGGATCTAGATTCCACTCAACTGGTGCCCCGTACCTGGTTGGAAACATTGCCTCAAGCCCATTTCCACAAATTCTAGAGGATGTCAACTAGTAGTTAGGGCCTAGGGTGTTATGTTGGGGAAACTAATCCTTCATTGGTAGAGTTCAATTCAATGGAATAAGTAATAATAAAATATCAGAATAAGTATACAACATACATCTAAAATAAACATGAGAAGAATGATAAGAGAAATAACCAAGCATCATTGAATACAAAAGATGATGCAGAAGGTTATGATCTAATAAAATAGGAAATACAGGTACATTAAAAAGATACATAATATATGTTCCAAATGAAGAAAATATTCAATTGAAACTAAGAAGTATCACAAGAATCAGGTTGGTCCCATGCTCTTCGACTATTAAATAGCATATTAAGTACCAGTAGAAAGGCACATTCCCTTACTGAAAATGGAAACAATATAACTTTTTTGGGCCATAAAGAAAGTCCCAAATAGGGTGTGAGAAATAAATCATAGTATGCGACCACCCATGATCAATCCATATCATTCTGTGAGTATATGCAACAAGTATTGTACAAAAATGAAGAAAAATAAACTAGGTTGTACTCCAGTGTAAATAATCTTACAAGTCCATTTTCAATTTTTATTCATTATGTTCAGTTGAACCCTTAAATTTCATTGTATTATATATGTCTAGAAATCCATTCTAAGCATGTTAATCCCCCCATATAAAGAAATATCAATAGATATAATATAAGGATTTATAACAAATGAATTGAAGACCAAAACCAATCATGTTCTTTATCTTAGAACACAAGTCAAAAGTCATTCCATTCAATACTCAATTCAATAACTAGTCAGTAGGCGTAAAAAACCCTGGCTCACAAGAATAAATATCATCACTACCTAGGATAATAAATCCCTACATAGAGTCATTTAAAATCCATTCCCACAGGTAGAATAATCAATAGGGTCAAGATCTGTATGTCAATATTTCAGCATAAAACATATAACATGTATATTACACTATTACATGGTTAACATAATAACAAATCATGTGGGAATCATTCAAAACAAGAAACAAGTTAATTGAAACATCATAATTCTTAACCGATTATACTCAGATTGGCAGTTTAATTACAATAATAAAACATGTGAATTACACTATCACAAGGCTTATGAAATTGTCATATCACATGGGTAACATTTTATTAACAAATTATATATTAAAATACCCCCAAACAGGGAAAAAATGGCATCCACAATGTCATCGTAGGTCAAATGGACAAATAATGGTCATATGAGGTAAACTCACCCCCAGGGTGGCACTTAATCAGTCAAATAAGATCAAACATGTTTTAATTAATTTAATTCATGACCTAATTTTCATTAGGAAAAAAATGTTCAATTTCCATTCAAGACTACAATGTAAACATGGGTTAATGGAACTAAAATACTTACAAAAAACTCGACATTGATACAAATTCACAAAACCAGCTACTTCGTACTTGTATGACTCTCCATGTACACCGTTGAGATTTTATTTTTCTGATAATCGAGTAGATCTACAAAATGACATTAAATTTTCAACCTTAAATGACATCAGTGAGAGAAAAAATCATGTAGAATGGATCCAGAGGAATCAGGATCTTACCAATATAGTTTAAATTCTTACAACGATGAATGAATCAGGATTCAGAAGATCAATCATAAAGGGATTGAATGTTTCAAAATACATTATCATCCACCCAAGAGAGCCATTGTCCATTTTCACAAAAATGATCCCACTAGATTATTTAAGAAATCAAAAATGTATAGGACATGTACATTAGACTACACACTATGTCGATAATTTTTTTGGAAAGACTATTACATGGTATTGTACCCATAATTACACAGCGTGTAGTTACAAGTCACGTTGAGTAATAGGCCTTCAACAATCCATTGAATGCATTCCCCTAATTATCTTAAGTATTAAAAAGAAATTATCCATACCTAAATGAAGAACAATGTTCATTAAAAATACCCTACATAAATCAATTATTTCTTCAAATTTCCCTTCCATGGGTATTGAATGAATATTAGAGAATAACTCCAGCCTTTGGGATCAAATGTCATCCCACCTCACCCATGTATCATCATGCACTCATCATTGCTACCATAACACCCATACAAATGGAACAAACTAGCCATAGAGAATCTTTAGACTATGATCCACTATACGAATGGGTTTCTATTCGAAGGATTCATAGGCATATAACTCCACCTCCTTGAGTTGAAATGTATGAGACGGGTATGAAAAGTAATATCGCATCGTAGAAACGTGTAATATGGTGTACATAAACTTATACCACTTATGTAACTGCAATCAGTAGGCAACTGGCCTAATTTTCTCCATAATCTCAAATAGACCGATGTATCTTAGAGAATGCTTACCCTTACTTCTGATCCTCTTTTGTACCAACCTTGTTGAGAAATGTAAGATAAATCAATCCTAAGCCTCAAACCAAAATGTTTGTCTACGGAAATCAAAATAATATTTCTAACAAAACAATTCTATAGTAATGTAATTCCGAATCAATTGAACCTACCTAGTGGTCACCAAGATAAGATGAGTTTTTAGAATTGTTTTATATCTTGTCTCAAGCCAACACAATGTTTATCAACAGTGTCTACCATTAAATGCTTTGTGTGGAACCATCTAAAAAGTATAATAGAAGATACTATTTTAGGATAACTCAAAAAGGGGTATGTGTGTCTCCCAAGACCCTCTGAAATCTAGGATGTGTGTTCGAAACATGTCCTCCAACACCTAAATTAGGCGCTCTTACTATCCATCTATCTGGGGGTGGTATGTTTTTCTCAGAAGCACCTGTGTACCCATAGACCTCCATATCCCATGCTAGAAACAAGAAGTAAATCAATAATTCCTATCTAAAATGACAGAATGAGGAACACCATGTCATCATAAAATTATGAAGATTTAAAACCTTTCAAGATCATAAACATTGAAGGTTTCCTTGAATGGTATAAAATATTCAGCTACTGTTATCCTTTCAACCACAACCCATACTGCATCATTACCTTAGGAAGACCTCTGTAAACACATCATAAAATCCATTGTAACGTCATTCCATTTCTTATCAGTAACATGTACCTTCCCAAAATTCATGATGGTATTTGGTGTTCCACCTTCACTTAATGATAGGTGAAATATTTCATAACAAATCTAGATACATATCTCTTTATACCTTTCAAACAATTCTAATGATGTAAATCTGAATACATCTTGGTGACACCTACTTGCATTGAAAAAACATAAGCATGAAAATATTGTATAATTTCCTCACACATGTCTGCGGACATCCATAAGAAATCATGTGACCAAAAAACCTCATCCTCTCCTAGCGTAAAACCAGGAGGAGGGTCATCAAATGACACACTCTCTCATAGTACCTATCCTTTGGAATTAGTCAGTTTCCTCATCCTCACTATATCGAGTAGGATAGAGGAAAACGATAATGATGTAAGAAATGTCCTCCCCTTCCTATCTTGTACCTCCAGATGCATTTCTAGGAATAATGCTATCAAATTCCACTCAATAATGGCCTGATAAACATCTAGTATCTGAGTCCATATGCTCAGTACATCGATAATTAAATTTTTTTTCCAGGAATGTAGGCTAGCACGATGTCAACAAAATGATGTTACTCTACCATCCTTCACTGCCTTTATTTTAGATCACACCGAGTAAAGATGTTTTTGATACATTTTTGGTCTGTGTAGACAAAAAAATACACCTCCATAACAAATGTCTATATCAATTTAAGGCATGAACAACTACTGGTAACTCGAGGTCATGTGTTAGATAGTTCTTATCATGTGGAATCAACTATCGATAAAAGTACGCCACTACCTAATCCCCCTTTATAAGAACTACTCCCGGGATGATACCTATTTTGTCATAGTACATGGTGTAACTCATGTTTGGATCTAGAAAAATCCGAATTGGTGCTGATGTTAATATTCCTTTCATTACTATAATGTTTGTCCAAATTTTTTTAACAATACTTACATCACACCCTTTTATTTCCTTCCCTTCATCAGCACTACTATGTGTGAGAAGTCCTCTATGAATCACCAATAGTAACTAGGAAACCATAGAAAACTCTACACATCAAATATGATATTTGGTTTCTCTGAGGTAAATACTTTTTTCACCTTATTTATGACCACTAATACTCTTGTTTCAAAGATGACGTGACCTAGAATGTGAATATGATCAATCTAGAAGTGGAATATTGTGGGCTTATCATATAACTGATGCTCTATCTGTGTACTCAAATTGATATCAATATGGATTGAATGTTCATTTAGATTATGAGATTACACCAAGATGTCATCCAAAAAAAACCACCAAAAAACAATCCATGCTTGATTGGAACACTTGGTTCTTAAAAACCATGAAAACGCTTGAGCAATCTTGAGACTAAATGGAAAAACCAGATACTCTTATATCAAAAACCTACTATGAATGGATGTACAAGGTATGTTTGTAGGACAAATACAAACCGAGTGGTATCTCAATCTCAAGTCGATCTTGGTGAACAATCGATCTATTCAAAGCTGATCAAATAGGTCATCTATTTGTGGAATGGGATTTAAAATATTTAATATCATCTAGTTCAGTTTCTGAAATTCCATGCATAGCCTAATGGTATAATCCACCTTCTTCTAAAAAAGGACCGGCGATCCCCATATAGAATTACTAGTTAGGATAAACCCCTTGAACTGGTAATACTATAACTACATAATGAGATATTACAATTGTTTCTTATACATCCTATAAGGAGGAATGGATATAGATGCAGCTCATTATACACGATAGATAGTGAAGTCCACCACTCTTACTAGATGTAAGCCTGAAAAGTCATCTGAGATGAAGTCCTTGAAATGATCAACCACTACACGTAAATCCATACAACGTGTTCCCTGGTAACCCAAATATAAACTAGCAATTAGTGTCATCATCCCACTCAACCCATGTTGCTCATGTCCATCTCTGCTGGTCTAGACATCCCACTCTCATTTTTATAGAAATGATCCTCCTAACAGTGCCCTAAAACTCAACATAACATTATAAAAATTGATATAGTCATGAAAAGAGACCAACTTGTCTATTATGAGGATGAAATTAAATCAATATCCGAATAATTTCATGTATTTCATGTGTATTTATAAAAATTATTTATATTACCTTTCATGCATAGGGTTAGTGAAAAATGTATCCAGTCGTTTCATGGGGTGGTAGTCCACCATACATACGAGTGAAATTATTGAATCTCAAAGGTAAGAGAAATTAATAATGTATATAGTATATAATTATTCATAAGTTATAAATAAGTTATATATACTATTTATATATTTCAAATACATCATCATAATCAATCATGAAAGCTGGTAATTGAAAAATGAATGACATCGATTCATGTTACGATAGTCAATAATACACATGAAGGAAGATTACATAACCAATTTTATAGAAGTGGAGATAGTTTTATGATAAAAAATAACAATATATTAATTATTCTCAGATTAATAAATTAGTGTGGTTAAAAAGAATATGAGGATGTGGATGATGAACTAAAATTAAAATTCTTGACGAAGAACGTCACATATTGCTCAGGTAAACGCCTTACGATTGCATCAAATCAATCCTAGGGTTACTTTATTCCCATAAAACATGTTATAGGATGATATTAAGGAAATTAAAAAGTTATTTCATCATGTACTATCTAGTAAAAATGTCTGTTAAGGTGTTTATAATATTTTAAATGAAGTTTTCTTTATAATTGTGGTGATTTGAAAACATATATGTTTTGGAAAGAAATTACAGATCAACAATTTTCACATGTCACAAGGGTATCAATTAAATTAAAATTGACAAGTATAAAATATATTGTATAAAGATAGAAATAAAATTGATTTTATACATTCTTTAGGTTATTTTATCGATTATCTATTTTTCTATCCAATAAAAAATACATATTACATTAATCATGGTTAATAATGTTTAATACATTTAATATTAATTTTTCTAAAAACATTAGTTGAAAATATTAGAAAAAATAATTAATTATAATTAAAGTAAGGAATCTATTTTTCCAAATTCAATTCACAGAAGTGGAAGATCTGAATTTAAAATTAACGTAATACATGTGATGACAAAGTAATTTTTAAAAGAGAAAAAGTTCAAATGATTTAAATGTTTTTAAATCAAAATTAAATAGGATAATAAATAAAATTTATGTTATTAAATTAATATATATATATATTAAAAAACATAATTTTAAAAAAAAATTAAATAATGTTTGTTTATAAATAATTTAAACTAAAATACATGTTTGAATTAAAATTATATATCTTTTCATCATTCATCAATAATGGAAAACCATTCAACAAAATACAAAAAATCAATCTAAGATTATTTACTAAATATAATTTAGAAAATGGAGATAAATTTATCAATTAATTTTTTTATAATTTGATAGAATTATTTTATACTATTTGTGTGAAGTGTTCCGGAATAAGATTTTAGAAAAAGTAAAAAAATTTAAACAACATTTATTTATTAATTTTAGGTGAATCCTTTTTTATGTATAATAAAAAGATAAAAAATTTTATCATTTTTTACAAATATTTATAAAAATAAAAATTTTAGAGAATATTTTTTGAAAATAAATAAATATATATTGAATAAAATCATAAATAATTATATATAGTTATAGAGGTAATTTATCCTAATAAAGTAATTCATAGATAGAAAGTTAAAGACTTAGAAACCATATAATTATGATGATATAAATGTGGATTTAATTCATTAGATATGATGTTAAAATATTGACATTTTAGTTCAAGACCCTTTTCATAAATTTAAAAAATTATTTAAATATCTAAGAATATAATAAAGTATATTTACTTTATATATGGTTATTTAATAATCTAAATTTCATCCTCTTGTTGTGCATTAAAAACTTCCAATTAATCACTTACTAAACATAATTATTATCCAAATTTAATTAGTTATGTTTGAAACATTTAACTAAAATTATAGTGGATCATA
The DNA here is from genome assembly GCA_963277665.1 of Viscum album. Lineage (NCBI taxonomy): Eukaryota > Viridiplantae > Streptophyta > Magnoliopsida > Santalales > Viscaceae > Viscum > Viscum album. The sequence goes on from OY728159.1 coordinate 153,969,238, forward strand.
ATATCAATAAAATAATTAAAATAAGTTACACTTATATTTACTAAGAATATAGTTATAAAAAGTTATACAATATTGTAAAAAGATATAGATAATAAATTCATTAAATAGTCTACCTTAATGGACCTCCAAAATACATTTATCCAATGTTTGAATAAAGTTCAATAAATCAACTTTTTATTTCAACGAAAATATATATTTTCACTTAATATCACCTTGATAATATGTAAACTCATTGATCATAGTAAAATATCAATTAAAACATGCATTATTCAGAAATAAAATATTATGTTTTCTCATATAGTACATAAATCAATACATTTATAAAACTCTATAATAAACTATAAAAAATATTTCCCATTTCATGGTTTGCAATACTATCTCATTAACATCACTTTACAATTTTTTTAGCGGCAGACTTGTATTAAAGGTTACCTTCTCTGAAGCATCTATTATTCAAAAAGATCAACCTATCACTGAATCTCATTTCTTAGTCATCGGTATCATTTTACATAATATATAGATCAATTAAACTTTTAATTCATATAATGAAATCATTTTTTGATAAATGAAGTATGTGATGATCATGGTGAAAACCTGTCAAACATATGTCTGAGTAACTCTTCCATTCTCCTATGATCATCATTAAAATAAAGTACGTATTATATAAAATTTATCTAATTATATTAATACCATAATATTTATTCATATGTACTTATATTTATCATACAATTGGTTTTGAGATGAAAATAGTGTCACAGATCATCCTGAAAGCTATAATCTATACATACAGAAATGGTGTTATCATCTATAAATGAGTGAAAACCATAGAATGATGATGGTTTAAAATCATTAACCTAATATAAAAAAATTTCAATATTTTTAATATTATGTTTCTTTTATGTCATATTGTATTTTAAAAAAAATGGAGGTTGGTGATGAAATAAATTAAAAATAAATAATTGAAAATTTTACCCCTTCATCAAGAAACCTCTGTAGTATTACTTCAATATCATTCCCAAGATATATTTATGACAAATATAAGGTTTCTATGATGGGTGGACATAATTTTTTATGTTATTTTAGTAGGTCATGGAAAACAAAAAATTGTGCAATGCTTGGAATAAGAGAAGAGTGGGGGTGGAATTTCTAAAGTAATGTGCGTCAAACAGCTGTAATATTTTGAATTAAAAGAGTAACTCACATTTTCCCAATTAAAATTCGTCTAAAATCGGATATAAAAATGTATATTTATTCTAGGGTCTAATTTTGTTCAAAAAATACATTCTAGAGTAGTTTTAGGTCATTTATACCCATATCTTTTTATTTTTTCCCCAAGTATATCCAATTTTACATTAACCATGGAAATAATTTTTACTATTCTCACAATTCATTACGTTTAAAAATAAAGGTGACCTTATTTTATAATATAAATTATTAATATTCAATATAAGTAATCGACTAATTCTAAACTCACTTATAGAATATGATTTATTTTTAAAAAATTAATCACATCGACGCTAAGAGAAAAGTTTCAATAGAATATAGTATGTATATCCATATTACAAAGGATAATGATTATAGTGATAGAGAATATATATATATATATATATATTAATTATACATTAAAATAAATTCAAAATATAATTTATTTTAGAAATTATTTTAAATTAAATTGAGGTTTTCAATTAAAATTCTGTATTAATTATTATTCATTCGAAAATGAATCATTTTATAAAATTATTAACATTTTCCATTTTATAATAATATTATTATAATTTCACTATTTATTTTCATCTAATTACTAAATTTTTTGAATTTAGTAAAATTTAATTTTATAATATTTTTTGGAAGTGGAACTAAACTATCGTTTAGAAAAAAAAATAGTTTAAAAAACATTTATTTTTTCTACTAAATTGTTATTATTTTATTTCTAATCAATATATAACCATAATTTACATTATTTATTTAGAACTATTAATTATATAAAACCTTTTTTCTAGGTTATAATATTATACCATATTAATGATCATTTAGACTCAGGGACGCGTGATCTTACATCTATCAAATAGGTTATTAATAATTAAATATACATCTTATGTTGATTAGGCTCTATGTTGCATGTATCATACACTATCGAATACAATGTCATTCGGCATAATTTTTGGGTGTAACAAAAATTCTCATTCATTAAATCATGTATTATTTCCAAATCAATTAATATTTAGTATATATAGTATAAAGATATTAAATTGGGTCATAATATGAAAACTTATCTCAATGAAGTAAAATTAAGATTAAACCCCCTCAAAATTTATCTTTTATGATTTATTTTATATATTAAATGAAGTAAAATAACGTAATATTTTTTAAATTTATATTAAATAATAAAATTGGGACATTTAATATCACGTATAATCATCTTTTATCAATTAAGTAAATTTTTATTTACTATTCCCAATTAATGTTTTAATTTCAAGTGTTAATTGCTTAGTTTTTTATATATTGTTTTATTCGGAAGTTATGCTCATGGTATATTGTTCATGGTTATTCTATATAAAGATTCATATTAATTCTATTATTATCATATATAATCATAATATAATAATATATAACCCTTTAAATAAATCTATGATAAAAAAGAATTCCATCCATATACGGAGAAGATAGTCAGTATGTACAGATATGTCGTTTTTCCATTTTTTATAAATGGAATGAAGTACATTTATATTATAAATTATATTTATGTAAAAAACACATTATAAATATAAAATATTTTGAATAAATATGACATTGGAATCATCCATGTAAATAGAATATTATAACTAAATTTCATCACTTCCTAGAGGTGATTGTGCACATGTACTCACAAGTGACATTATTTTCTACCAATGAATAACAATGAAATATTTTTTATATGATATAATAAATTATAAATGTAAAATCACCTCATAAATATTTAAATAAAAAATAATCATATCATAATAATGAACAGTTAATGATGGGGGTGGAAAATGATTTTTATCTCTTTTTTATGGTAGTAGTCCACATATATTAATGAGTGATAATTTCACCTCCCTTTTGATAAGGAATAAATGGAAAACGGTTTTAAATATTGATAATAATATATCTATATATTTATTTTACAAAATTCCTAACTTTTTAATAAAAATACACATTGATACAAGGTGTGAGTAGAAATAAAATTCAATGATCTTGGTTTATATATATAAATCTTTGAGAGAGACCTCATTTCCCTTACACCATTATTGTTAAATAATTAGTCTTATAATAACAAAAAACACTAAGATGAAGGGACAGATTATAGGGATTCTTAATGTAAGTTATTTTATGGTATATATTTCATATTTGGTGTTAATATGTGAGGATGGGTGGTTTCATTATATAAGAGATGGGAGTGGTACACAAGAATTGTTTTTAATGATTTCAAAAATAAAAGATAAATTTCATAGTAAATTTGATACATTTAGGAAAATTTTAGAACATGTGAAAATAAATGGTTGAAATATATGACAAAATTATAATTTGATAGTTTCATGAAGAAATCCAATGATTATTTCATGGTTTAACACCATAGTAAACACATTTTTACCTAAACCATAGTATCATAAAATTTATATTTATAATCATCAATATACACAAAAATTATGTTCTATTAATTAAATTATAATAATTATCATCATTAAATATATATAATAAATTTTACAATTTTCATGTTCTATATTTGGTAGACTTTGTTTTTAGAAAAGCGTGTTGAATGCAACGAAACCCCCCTTTTGAAAAATGAATATTAAACCATTAAACATAATTTACATCCAATCCATTCCATGTAAAAAATAGAAAAACTAATATTATAATATTATATTAAATTATAAATATTTAAAATTGAATAAAACAATTAATAAATGTAGATAAAATTAATATATTATGAAGAAATCACAATCTATTCCTAAAAATAGTTTATAGATAAATGTGTATTTAAGCCAAAAAGATATGGTATTAAAAAATAATGAACAACTAGAACTAAAATGTAATAAATTACAATATTTATAAATATAGGACAATTAGATTAATTTAAGTTAATGTTAATTATTTAATGGTATATTTACGTTGAATGAAATAATTATTTTTACAAAAAATATAATTTCTTAATATTCTTTGAACAATAAATAATTTTTGAAAAATCATGTAAAATCACCCTGAGATAATATTGATATGATGATTAAAAAATGATAATCATTTACTCTTATTAAATTTCTAAAAATGGATTAAATTATTTATATATTTTGATTGAAAATGTGATAAATATGATTTATTAAGAAAAAAGTTCAATTGAAATATCACATTACTGAATATTAAGAACAAATTTAAATTAATTCATAAAAACATTTATATTGTTGAAACCCACTATAAATAATTTTCATATATTGATTATTAGTATACCAAAAATCTATTTTAATTTCATAGATAGTAGTTTTCTATATTCCAGTTCATAGATACATGTAGTTATAAGATAAGAAAACTATCAAATACATTAAGATTAACGTCAATTGAAATACAGATAAAATAGTGTCTGTTACATTTTTCTAAAAAAAATTAATGTCAGCCATTAAAATTGTTAGAACCCAGATCTTCTTTTCATGTATGGTTTTCCTTTTTTGGTCATTTTTTAGAAAAATATGTTTTTTGGAAATTCTCTAGGTACACGTCGTGTACATTTTGAGTACACGTCGTGTACTACCTTGCCACAGGAAGTCGTGACTTGGCCGTGTAGTATCCACACACATAGCTTTGTGGGAGTGACTTGGAGGCCGTTTAAAGAAGAGTATGAAAATGGCAAGTACACACCATCTACTTCAAATGTACATGCCATTTAATTATCTTTTTTATCATTAAACACAACGGGGTCATGTCTAATCACCTGAACGCTCTTCTTTTCTATCTCGTTTGACCGAGAGCTCCGTACATTCACCAATCTCCGACGAACCCACGAACGTGCATCCTTCCTTTGAATCGAACATCGTCGTTGCATTGGAATCACATCGGTGAGTTCTCTCTTCTCCTAGAGAACCATCTCTTGTTTTTTTTCTTCTCATGAGATATCATGGGTTGAAAATTTTAGAGTTTCTTGTAAATTTTCAACATTATAAGGATATTCAAGCTTCTAGGTTCATGTATATAATTCCTATAATGATGAGGTAGGTGGGTTGTGCCTTTCTGTTGAACGTCCTTGAGTTTTATGTGAAAAACATACCAATACAAATGAACGGCATATTGCGTGTTTACCCTTTTAGCCTTATTGTTTTCCTGCTATACATTAATGCTTGAGTAGATGATAATTGATTGTCAATAGAGTGAATTGCAATGTTTTGGATCTGTTTCCCATGCAAGTTTTTCAAGTATTTATGTTTGGGTCTAGTTTTCTTATTAGGCTGCTGTTTAAATTCCCATGCCATGTATTGTAGGATGGTGTGATTGTTGTTATATTATGCTCTTATGCTGTAGAATACTAGATAAGTATTTCATGTGGTTTAACTTGGTCTATACACACTTATACACTTCCTTGACTTACACGGGGCCGTGAAAACATGGTGTATAGACCAAAAGGAGAATGAACGTTGAGGGCTTCTCTAGAGTGTATTTATAATTTTTATGATGTGAGACCACATGGGGAATTCACGTTGAGTACATACTCAGAGTGTCCGTAGTTCCATGATGCAGAACACAGAGGCCATGTGACATAAGTGTTTCCATAGAGAGACTTTAGTTACGATACGAGACTATAGGGGAATTGACGACAAGTGCTTTCTCAGATAGAATATACTTAATCTGACTAGAGAGGTTAGAATGAGTGTAAAACCTAGAGAGTTTCATGTACTTGTTAGGTAGGACCAGAGGGGTAGAACTGAGTGTGCCTCATAGAACGTTACCTATTGTGTTTATATACTTGTTTAGTTTTTTCTTGATTTTGAACCGTTGATTATTTACTATTGAGTAGCTTAATGTTTTCTTTTTTATGTATGTTGACCTGCCATATACTCACTGATTATTAGGCACACATCTCATGCTTGTAGCCTACTCGGATTAGTCTCACAACCATTTTGGGCCATGCTTTTGATCCCGGATATATTATATTTTTTCAGGTGTAGACAAGGGCAAGCACCCTTATACTTCAGGTACATGACATAATATAGAGATGGAGAGCATGATACCTTTCATAGGATTGTGATGTTGTGGATCAGATTAATGTTTTTCATTTTTTACTTGGTTTAGTATTGTATCTCACCATTGTGTATTGTTTCTCGATTTTCATAGACATGTTTATCATGAATCATTATATATATGTGCTCTTGTTATTTCTATCAGCATTCTACCATTTATTTTGGGTATGATATTTTTGGTTATTCCGCTCTGGAATGTGTTTTTTTACTTCTGATTGAACTGTGACAATGAGCACAATGTTTCCCCACTATCACACCCAAGGCCCTTGCTGCTAGTCGGAATCCTCTAGCGTTCGTGGAAATGATCTTGAGGCCATGTGACTAACTAGGTACAGGGCACCTCTGGGTGGATTCTTGAACCGGGAAGTTACAGTGAAGTATTATAAGAAATCTTTTCACTTGACTTACTATTTCGAGCCTATAGTCAATGATCGGATGGAATATTTAATTTTTTAATAAATTGTTATTGGGAGTAGCTAACTCGTGTACATGTAAATTCCAATCAACATATTTTAAATGCAATTTTTATGGTTTTAAAACTGTTACAGTGGATTTTATTTCACCATTAGGTGACTCACACGTTTTGTTCTAGTTATTGTTTTAGTTATTGAGGTTCTATTTCTATCGCAACCCGGTGAGTTGAGGGTATTCTATCTCATGCATCATATACTCACTTGTTATAAATCACATGTCATTCATTCTTTCCATGCCACATAGGATGAATTAGTGATTGTATGATGTCGTGATAAATGTTTTGTATAATATACAAGATTTTGTGATAGATTCCCTGATAAAAATACCTGCTATTTGATAGGGTATTGTTTGTGAAATGTTTTGTTTCAATAAATGTCAAAATTTGGTTCTTGAGGTTTAATGGTCCCAAATAGACAGAAATTCGGTGGATAATTGCTTTGTTATCCTTTTTATGAAATGTATAAGAAGCCAAGCTTTGATTCACGTGGAGTATAGGCCCTCACGGATCAGAATTTGGAACTTTAATGTTCGTTTCAGTGTTTTTCTGGGCTCCAGAGTAGTTTTTGAGGCTTAAAGTCTGGGAAAAACCAGAATACACGCCGTGTAGTTTTAACTACACGCCCTGTGTTCTACTGTTTGGGAAGAAACTATTTTTCTTAAGTACATGTTGTGTACTCAATTTATATGCCACATAATCCCTAACTGTTTTATAGGCCATGTGGGTAGAGACACGGGATATGGAAATTCTTATTGAAACATGTTGTGTACCAGTTGAACACGATCTATAGTCTGACCCAGGTACCCGACCGTGTCACCAACCACATGAGTCAGTGTTATCCCATCTCATACATGTCGTTTCCACCTAGAACACGCCATGTAGTGTTAGACGTGTTGTCGGTCATGTAACCAACAACATGGGTCAGTGTTATCCTTTCACGTACACCCCATATATTCCTTGAACATTCCCTGTAGTGTGAGTCATGTGTCAAGATGTGTGACTAACAACATAGTTCAGGTGAAGCTTGTCTAGTACATGCCATGTCTACCATGAACATTCCATGTAGTATTGATTTAAGAGAACTGTGTTCTTTGACCATATAGAAGGACTCGAGCAGAGAAATATGATTCATGTACACATCGTGTGTTAAGACAACACACCGGGTGGTTGGGATGTTACATGACCAGTTGTGGCAGGAGTACATGCCCATGTAAATGACATAAGGCAACACGTCGTGTAGGGGTCATACACTCCTTGTAGTCATGCTTTTAAAAACTTGAATGCTTTCTTTCTCCATTTCCCTTCTAGTACTTCCTTTTTTCCCCTGAAAATCCTGATCTAAGGTGTGCATTTGACCTTACAGAGTCATGCCACCATGACATCCTCCTGTTGTGATCCAATTGCTGGGTAGTGATCGGAAAATAGATGTGAATGATCACGGACTACCCGTAGATCCTCTTTTTTTTTCCAATCATGGCACCAACTGTTATAATGGAAATAGGTGCTTATGCTTAGTTCATGGAAGGATTTATAATGAAGATGTAGATCATTCAGGGGGCACTGCCTCCTGCCCCGTTGATGGATGATTTGATGTGGGTCTTCCAATAGCAGCATCCTCCCACTTTCTCAGGGGATGGAGGACCCCATGCAGCAGATTCATGTCTAGAAGCCACATCAAAGATCATTAAGCATCTATAGATGCCTTCAGAGAGGAGGTTCAAGATTGATACCTATATTATCTGGGAATCCTCCAAGAGGTGGTAGGATGCGATCTCACAGGTTGGACACCAGCATGGTATGACATGGGATGAGTTTTAGTGCATCTTCTATGACTACTTATATCTAGAAAACTTGAGGGACAATCGAGCCTAAGATTTTATGATTCTATAGGAGGGTAATCTTTATGTTATGGAGTATTCCTCCCACTTTACCGAGATGCAGTGCTTCATGCCTATTTCAGGAGGTTATCAGTTATTTAGGGGAAGGAAGTTCGAGCATAGTCTGAGGCACGACATCCGATCATCGGTGAACATATTCCGGTTTACATCTAGAACTTCTATCATCAACCAGGCGCTGATCACTGAGTGAAATTTGAGGGATTCTAGTGTTTTGAGCTTGGGAGGCTCGACATCAGATTTATCAACCTTCCTAATAACAGTAGGAAGCGCAATAGCGAGTCTTCGCGCTGTGATCCAAGGAGGTGATACACTTCTTCTAGTAGCTAGGTGGTGTGTTACATGTGTGGGAGGAGTGGTCACACGAGGCCACATTGCATGAAATTCCTAGTGGAGTGCCGATAATGTGGAATTATTGGTCACCTTCTGTCCTTCTGTCAGATCATCTCACCAATAGATGGTGACATGGGTTCTTCTGTGACTCCGCATTCAGGATTAGCACCACCAGTTTCTCACCAGTATGTTAATTGGAATTATTCAGGTCGTTCGAGCCGAGGTGGAGGTCAGGGTTGTGGTATCCAGTCACTCGACATTCAACAATAGTAGGGCGGATCAGCTTAGTGTGGTCAGATAGGGTCACATGGCCGCGATGGAGGTCAGACTTTGCAGTGGAGAAGACCCAGTAAGGGCAAGATCCTTGACCCTCAAAAGTTCGAGGTATGATCTTAGTAGCCTTAGTTTTATATTCTTCTCTTTTCGATACAGAGGTTACAATAGCTTTATATCAGTTGTGGTTATGGAGAGTATTGGTCTCTACATCTTTTCTTCTACTGATACCTTGAAACTAGACACACTGTTAGGGACTAGAATGGTGATTGTACATCATTTTAAGTAGCTCCCTCTAGAGTTTGGTGGGTGTCATGTTTTATGGGACCTCTATGTCCTAGAGATTACATGCTTTTATTTCATTGTTAGAAGAGACTGGTTAGTTCCCTTCCAGGCATTCATCTACTGTTATTGTCGTACGGGTGAGTTTCACATCACCAGAGGGCATATTGTTCCTTCATAATGGTGAGTGGGATATCCATGCGAGCAGATCGGGTCCAGAGCATCATGGGATAGCATAAGATATTGTCCAGATTGCAAGTTTATATCGAGATGATCAGGGTACTTCTCATTTAGACTATCCTCTAGTGGTGGATCATTTAAAGGATGTCTTTCTAGAGGACATTTCAGGTTTTCCTATGGAGCAAGAGGTATAAATTTTATTTGGGCTTGTTCCAAGAGCGGAACCAATGTACATTATTACTTATAGGATGGCTACACCTGAGTAGCTGGAGCTCAAGAATCAGTGGGAGGAATTTTAGGCAAAGGGTTTCATCTGACCCAGTAATTCCCATTGGGGTTCACCTGTTCTATTTGAGAAGAAGGAAACTCGTACCCTTAGGCTTTGTGTGGACTATCGAAAGCTGAACCAATTGACAGTCAAGAACCAATATCCCTGACTGAAGATTTATGACCTCTTTGATCAGATTCGGGGAACCCGAGTGTTCTTGAAGATTGAATTGAGATCCGATTATCATCAATTGTGAGTTATACCATCAAATATAACTCTTACAACCTTTCAGAGCATGTATGGTCTATTCAAGTATATGGTAATGCCATTCGGTCTCCTGAACATGCCTGTAGTTTTTATGGCAGTGATTAACCAAGTGTTCCATCCATACTTCGATTCATTTGTGGTGGTCTTCGTGGATGATATCTTTGGGTACACTCACACTTGAAATGACCATTATACCCATATTGGGAACATATTAAGTTCACTAAGAGAGCATCAGTTATATGATAAGCTCTTAAAATTCCACTTTTGGATTGATCAAATTTACTTCATGGATCATGTTATCTTAGAGACAGAAGTGTCAGTAGACCTAGAGAAATTGAGAGAAGTTGTTTTCTGGGAGTAGTTGAAGAATGTCTTTGAGGTTCGGAGTTTCTTAGGGCTGGATAGATACTAAAGACGTTTCATACAAGTCTTTTTATGCATAGTAGTACCACTGACGATTCTGAATAAGAAGGGTGTGATGTTCTTATAGTCAGATTCGTGGGAGTCAGCCTTTTAGGAGCTGAAAGGGAGGTTGACTTCAGTGCCGATACTAGTATTTCCAAAGCCGAGAATGGGCTATACTGTGTAATATGATTCATCAGGCATCGTTTAGGGATATGTGATTTTGCAGGTGGAAGGAGTCATTGTGAATGGGTCTTAGCAGTTGTGACCACATGAGAGGAACTACCCAATGCACAATCTCGAGTTGGATGCTGTTGTTAATGCCTTGTGCTGTTGGAGACATTATCATATGGGAGAGAATTTTTTGGTTTTCAACGACCACAAGAGTCTCAAGTACATATTCACTCAGCTTGATCAAAATTTGAGACATCATAGGTGGGTTGTGTAGCTACATTTTTTTGACATTGAGCTTGCCTAAACGCCTGGGAAGGGAAACACAGTGGCTGAGGCGTTGAGTAGGAGGACTCAGATACATGGAGTTCAGTGGGCAACATTGAATATAAGCTTATGACTTTGTTCTATAAGATGCATTTGGAGATTCATGACTGACAGTGGAAAGATTTTCTTTCTTCTGTGGCAGTTACCTATACTCTTCTTGATCGAGTGCGAATGAGCCAGCTATCAGATTTAGAAAGCCTAGTCCTACGGGAGAGCATGTTAGGAGGGGACCCTATTCTTGGATGGATCGTAGGCGAGGATGAGATATTGTGTTTCCAAGGGAACATATGGGTGCCAACAGACATACACCAGGAGATGATTAGAGACTCTCATTCTTTAGTTTGGGAAGTACATCCTGGTGTCACCAAGATGTATCGTAATCTAAAATTTCAGTATTGGTGGCCTGGTATGAAGAAAGATGTTTCTGGTTTCTTCATTAGGTGTTCCACATGTCAGCAATTGAAGCCGGAGCATTAGTGGCCAACATGGCTCTTACATCAATTACCCATTTCCGATTGGAAGTAGAATGACGTCTCATTGGACTTCATGACTGGTTTTCCGAGGTCTCCTTGGGGGAATGATACAGTTTTGGTTGTCATTGACAGAATCATGAAGGTTGCTCAATTTTTTCTGATCACGGAGACCTCCAGGGTTGATGATCTAGGAAGGTTGTACATCCATGGGATTGTATTTCTGCATGGAGTTCCACACTCCATCATTTTAGACAGGGATACACGATTTACTTCTCAGGTTTGGCAGGGGATTTAAAAGGAATTGCGTACACAGGTACATTTGAGTATAACATACCATCCCAATAATGATGGCTAGTCCGAGCATACGATTCAGGTTCTTGAGGACATTTTTCAAGCCTGCATATTAGATTTTGAAGGTTCTTGGTATAATCATATACATATTGTGGAGTTTTCATAAAATAATAGCTTTTAAGAAACTATTCAGATGTCATCTTATGAGGCTTTGTACGCTAGGCCATGAAGATCACACTAATGTTGGCTAGAGCCAGGAGAGGCAACTATGCTGGGACCCTATCTTGTCTAGGAGGCCACAGAGCAGATAGAGATGATTCTAAAGAGGATGACTACTTCACAGTCTCAAAAAGAAGTCTTATGTTGATCAACAGAGACAACCTATGGAGTTCAAGGTTGGGGATTAGGTTTTATTGCATGTAAATCTATGGTTGGGACACAAGAGGATTATGAGGAAGGGTATGATTTTGTAAAGGTACGTCGGGCTGTTTGATGTGATGGAGAGAGTTGGTCTGGTTGCCTATTAGTTGTAGTTACATCTGAGGTACTGAGATATGCACGTTTTTTTTCATGTTTCTCAGCTCCGACGATACTTTTGAGACATGTATCATATCCTTCAACCAAAAGGGGTTGATCTGGAAGCGGATGCGTCATTTTAGGAGCATCCTATCTCGATTGTTAATCGTAGTACAATAGCTATTTAATGATGGTATGTTCCTCTAGTACAAGTGCTATGGCAGTACGAGTGGGTACAAGGCAAGGCTTAGTAGAGGGAGGCCACTGTACAAGCATAGTGGCCGGAGCTGTTTGGGATTTCTTCTTCTATGCCGCACTAGGGAAATTAGAGAATTAATTTCTTTAAGGGGGGATGTTTGTAAGAACCTAGATTTTTTCTTTTCAGTTATGTTTTTCCTTTTCTAGTATTTTTATAAAAAATATGTTTTTCCAGAAAATTGTATAAGTACATGCCATGTACATTAGGAGTACATGCCATGAACTGCCTTGTCACAGGAGGTCACGTGTTGTCCATGTAGTAGCCACATACACGACCGTGTCAGAGTGACTATGAGGCTGTATAAATCGGAGTTCGAAAATGGCGAGTACATTCCATGTACTTCAAATTTACATGCCTTCTACTTTATTTATTTCATTAAATTCTCAGGGGTCATGTCTATTTTCCAGAACACTCTTTTTTTAGGTCTCGTTCGACCGATAGCTCCATACAGCCGCAGATCTTAGATGAACCCCTGAGAATTTGTCTGTCCATATTAGATGATAATTTATTATGAATAGGGTGAATTATTTTTCTTTGGATATTTTTCCCATGCATGTTTTTCCTATTTTGCCCTTTGGGTCTATGTTTCCTGTTAGGCAGTTGTTTACATTATCATGACTAGCATTGAAGGAAGGTGTGATGCAGATATGTTATGTTGTTATGTTGTTGAATTATATCCATATAGTACTTGAGGTTTACCTTGGGCGATACGCATTGCTACACTTTCTTGACTTACATGGGGCCGTGAGAACCTGGTGTATATACCATAGGTTGAATGGATGTTGAGGATTCTCTACAGTGTCTTTATAATTTTTACTATGTGATACCATAGGGGGAATTGATGTTGAGTTCTTACTCAGCATGTTTGTAGTTCCTCAACGTGAGCTATAGAGGGAATGTATTGTATGTTCTTCCCTAGAGCACATTTTGTTACGATACGAGACTATATGGGGAATTGACGGTGAGTGATTCCTTAGAGATAATATTCTTAAGCTGAACTAGAGGGGTTAGACTTATTGTACTTCCCAGAGGGTTGCTTCAACATGATAGGTAGGACCATATGGGATAGACTGATTGTGCCTCCCAGTGGGTTTCCAATTTTGTTTATATTCTTGTTTAGTAGTTTCTTGATATTGAACTGTGGATTGTTTACTGGAGAGTAACTTATTGTTTACTATTTCCTATACTTTTACCTACCATATACTCACTGATTGTTAGGCCTGAATCTCAAGGTGGATGCCTTATAAGATTAGTCCCACGCCCTATTTGGCACATGGTTTTGGGAAAAAACAGATTATATTGTTGTAGGTATAGACAAGGGAATGATACATTCTTCATCATGTACATGACATGTTGTGGAGCCAGAGAGCATGGGACCAAGCATAGGCTTGTGACATTGTGGAGCTGATTACTTTTTTTCTTTTTGTGCATGGTTTAGTACTGTATTTCAGCATTTTGTTTTGTATTGCTATTTTCCTAGACATATTTACCATGCATCATTATATATATGTGATCAATTCATTTTTATTAGCTTTCCATCATTTATTTTTGGTATGATATTATTAATTCATCCACTCTTGTATGTATTTGTCTATATCCGCTGTGTACTCTGCCAATGAGGGCATAGTTTCCCCACAATCACACCCAAGGTCCTCGCTGCTTGTCGGCAGTATCTGGCGTTCGGGGAAATTCACTAGAGGCCATGGGACTAACCGGGTACAAGGTGCATCTGGGTGGCTTCCAGAACTAGGACATTACAATAATATTGTTAGTCTGTTAAAAAAATAAAAATATATATTTTTAATCACATCCTTAAGTTCTTATGTATCTTCCCCAAATTTTATATTCCTCAAAATACCATTATCAATGTGTATTGTATTGCTCTGTTTTACATTATCTCATGTGGTCAATGATTTCTGCTATTTTATCATCGTAAGAATGATCAATATCTAATGGTACAATCATTGAGTTTTTATATGTAACAGACTAGGAATATCCTTCATCCAGAAAGATACATGAACATATCATCTACAAGAGCGTGGATTGGTGGGATTTCCAAAAGATAAGCTATAGTACCCACACGATAAAAAAATATAAAAGGGACCAATATCCCAATGTGTAAAATTTCCATTTTTTCCCAATATCATAACTTTTTTATATGGAGAAATTCACATAAAAACATTCTCACAAACATAGAATTCCAAATCATACCAATGATTGTTGCTTTAAAACATATCTTAACTCTGATCCACATTTATTTGTAAATAAATTAAGATAACATTATATTCTATTTTATAATATAAAATGGGTCGTAATATATTTATTTTTAGTAAATAAAATAAATTTTTTAAACAACATATTATTGAGGGAATAATGAGGAACAATTAGATTGATCGAGTGAAAGCTATAATTGTTAGAGAACTCGACTAGAGGATGGTTTTGATACCAACCACATTTGAATTAAATATAATATGATATAAATATATATTCCAAGGAAAGGATACTACTATTATACTATAAATTTCTATGTGGATTATAATTATGAATTAATCTCAACTTTGTATCTATATCATTGAGATTACTTCTTCAATGCATCAAGGTAAAACATGTATCCCAGTCAAATTAAATAGAATGTGGTAGCCCATGTAACATTCAAACCTACTTATTATATAACATGGAAATACGTTAAAGTGAAACATTTTCTATCATATTGATAAAAATTTTGGAATTATTAAGACAATTTACTATAACCCAAATATAATTTGTTTCCTTTTGAATTTTGTGTGTCTAACAATGAATTCTGATGTCTTGTTTTACCATTACCATTATACTATGATTAGTGGTTGTAACACCCCCTTTTGATTATATCTCTAATCAAAAACTTGATTACATATTAAGAAACATGATATGTATTCCACCATTATAGTGAAATCATATTTTCAATCATGTACATTACATCTTTTTAGATGAATATTTTTTATATTTTAAAAACCCTTGCATGAAAATTGTAACAGTATAGTGAATTTGGAAACATGGAACACATTTTTCTAATTTGGTGAAAGATATTAATTTTTTTAAATAAATATATTCATATTTAGTATTCCTACTTAAACAATTCTTTATATAATTGGGAAGTAAAACATAAGAATGGGTGAGATCATATTCTCATTAAGGGTAAACATGGATGATACTTAATCGTAACATGATAACAAGGGCATAAAAATAGGATAATAACAATTCAATAGAACAACATGATTATTAAAGATCATGATCTTTAATTATGTGTATTATTATCATTATTTCATTAGACATGAACCCTAAGATAATAAATACACACTATCCATGACATTATAACAATGGAATAAGTCATAGAATTTTTGGTATACACATAAACTTAGAATATCATTTATAAATTATACCATCCATAAAATTTATAGTATTTTAGGACTATTCTAATAACCCATGTAACAACTATGGGATTGGGCTGATATATTGCATACCTTCTAGATTCGATCATGGATGAACTCTTGTGTACCCAATTTTTTTATCCATAGGATGACCTCGTGTGTACCCTATTGTAACGGGATTAGGATAACCTCCCACATAAACATTGATATCACAAAATATTCATCATTTTTCAATTCATGGAAGGGAGTTATTGGTAGAAATATTCACTAAATGAAAACTATACATATGTGTTCCATAGATCAATAAATCATTTATCACATGAGAACTCATTTAATGAAGTATGTTTCATAAAAACTTCAGCAAAACAAAGCACATAGAAAAGAAATGGGATTCTTAAATATAAGGCCAAAAAATTACCATTTATTGAAATAATATAAATTCCATCGTTGGGTAATATTCATGGTATTGAACTTATAACACCAAAAAAACATTTTTCATGGAAAAATGTTTTTTCAAATATCATTTGAAATAATTTTTATAGAAAATATCAGTTCATTTATGAAATCATTATTTAAAGACTTTCAAAATTATAAAGTGAACAAAATATTTAAAAAATAATAATAATTCTGTAAGGAGAGATTATGATCATTATGGTTTGATGATGGTGGGAAAATAAACTCGTATAGTAATTTTTTTTAAACATCCATTCTGTATTTTTTCACTAATGTCACATAGATCAGTGTTCACAAGAAAATTATAATCTTTTAATAATAAATTAGTAATTTGAAGAAGTTAAATAAAAAAAATTATGTATTCATTGTAGAGTTGTACTTTTTTTTAATTTTTTTAAAAATAATTGACATGGAAGATAAATATTAACTATTAGATACTTAAACATAAACATTCTATAATAATAATGATATTTTGAAATAAACCCTTAAGACATTATAATTTGTCGAATTGTATTTCCCATGAATGAATGAAAATTTTAGGGATATGTACATACTATAGTATATTGGATAAATGTCATAAAATTCATTTAGGTGTAGAAAATACACCAAAAAATAGAAACATGATGTATATAAGGCTTCTGTCACACATAAAAAAACTAATGAAACAATATATTACCATTAGTTCATATATCCTTCATTTACAGAAATAAATAATGTACAATAAATATAAGTTCCTTAAAACAATAAAATTGAACCATATTGATATATATATTACTATATATAATTTAATTATGACATTTTATTCCACTTTTATTTATAATTCCATGTTATAGTTATGTTTGGGGTGATAACCGCTTTATTTTTCATACATCTTTAAAATCGTTTTTCATGGTCCTCTTAATTAAATCATGATTTAAAATTCTCCATAATTATAAACCTGAAATAAATATCATATATCTTATGAATATATGTATTTATTTGTATACAGAAAATTTACAGTTAAAAATTAAAATATATCTTTTTTTGGATGGTATATTATTCGTACACTTGAACGATGTTTTCATTCTATTATTTGGTCAAATGAATGAAAAATATATGATATATTTTTAATAAAGAAAAAATTTTATTTTATATATATGGAAAAATTTTATTTGAACCATTCATAATATGTTCCATGTAATGTATCAATGAATCACATAACTTCGCGAGGTGATAGTCCACTTTTCACACAAACATCATTATCATATTCCAAAAAATGGAATGAAAGAAAGAATGTACTGTATAAAAATTAAATAATAAAAAATTACAAAGATAATTTATATAATTTAAATCAATCATTATTCTCTACCTTAAAAGAGGGTAATTGAATAATGAATGGCATTACTTTTTGTGACGGTAGTTCTCCATACAAGTGAATGATGATTGCATATAACATTAAATGGAATTGTATAATGTTGTTGGTCATAACCATAAAATAAACAATTTAGTAATTCATTATATAATTATGTTATTATATAAAAATGAAATAAAAATAATAGAATTGTTTTATAGAAGAAATAAAAAAATTTTGTTGATGAACGCTTTCTCTAGTTTGGGAATCTCCTTTTAGTTTTCAAAGACATTTTTTTTCTGTTACATTGATGTCCTAAAGAAGTCATATAGGATTAAAGAATATAATTTTAGGGGATATTAAAACAGAGGTTGGAAAAACAATATTTTAAAGTATGAATAAAAGATAAGAGGAGGTTCTCTTTAACTAGAATGAGGTGGGGCACTTTTGTAATTTCTGAAAAGATTAATTTATAATAATTTAGCGTTACAAAATGCCTCTAAAGGACATCGATAATAAAAAAAGATAATATACTAACTTAATATAATCATCAAATATATCTTAGACATTTTTTTCGGGATATTTTTAAAATTATAATTATTTTTAATGCTTAGTTAACTTATTTTAGTTTGAACTATGGTAACACCTTTTTCGTTATTATAATGTTGTAATTTTTACATTTTGAGATTAAAATGGACTATAATTGTCCACAATACGATATTATAGACCATATCACTTCCCATTTGTTAGTATTTAAGATTTTATTTATAACTAAATAATTAAATAAAATTTGATTTTAATAAGATATTATAATTGTCGATTTTGACAATATTTTTGACATTGAATTTAAATAACTTTAATTCGAGAGATGTCATTTAATACCACCTTAATATGTTATAATATTAAATAAAATATTTGGATAACATTAATTAATTATATTTATATTTAAATTTTTACTTCTAATATAAAATAATTGAATTTTTTTAATTGAAAATTTACTGTATAATCATTCGGTAGTTATTTATGTTAAATATTTATAAAAAGTTGAAAATAAATTTCTATGATTAAAATAATACTTATTTAAAGTAATTGTGTGGCATTTTATCACTCCCTTTGATTTTAATAATATAAAATTCATTTCTATGGGAATGATTCCATTAAATAAATGAATTTGAAAATAGAGGTGTTATAAGATGAATTAAAATCATACAATAAATGTTTCCAATGTTTTAGGGTTATCATATAGTCCATATCATTTTTTAATGTAAACTATTTGATTTTACCATTTACTGTGGTAACAATAATCCACAATTTTTCTATTCAGATATATCAAAAATAGAAGGGACCTATTTAATAAATTTATACATTCTAATTAAAATAAGAGAATACATTTCTTCAAAATGTAAAAAATATATATCAGTAAAAATAATTTAAAATAAATCCCATTGAAGTGGTAAGAAAACTTATTTCCAAAGGGATAAAATTCATAATATTGAAAGGTATTCATATAAAATTTAAATGAAAAAATATATTAAAATAACCATAATATTAATTAATGATATAAAATTGATATAATAACACTTCTAATTAAATTCAAAATATAATTTAACATTATAAATTCTTTAGATAGAAAAGCTATTTATAATTAAAATTTAGTGTTTTTCACTGCACATCAAAACAAGATAATTATCAAAAAAATACACAATTTTTGAACTAATTAAACATTGATATTATTATTTAAAAATGATTTTATCGATTTAAAATAAAATTTATGAAATTTTCTATATTTATTTCATAAAAAATTAATTCATCAAATTGTTGAAAAACTTGTTTTTATAAAAATAGTGTTTTAAGCATAAATTTGGTTTTATTTTAATACCATATATAGAAAACACATTGGTTGAATTATATAAAATAAATTGAATATTTTATAAATTTAAATAATTAATAAAATCCACCATAGAGATTTTTATTTTATATCAAACATAGTTGGGTGTATTAAATAATTGTTAAAAAAATATTTCTTTTTAGTTTGAAAAGTTTTTTACATGTGATAGCCATTCTCCCATAATTATGATATGAATGTGTTACATATAAAAAAAGAGAATAGATCAATCAAATTATTTAAAAAATATTTTTTGATAAATATATCAGGGTGTAACATTCAACACTCCGTAAAATTAATTTATCACTTCAAAATTCACCAGGCTTGTCAAATATTTAATATTATAAAGTTCCTTTCATAGAAACCTACATCATAAAATGAATACAAAATTATAATTTAAAAAAATGGAATTTTGAAAACATAATGGTTACAAAATGTAACTTAAAAATGGGTATCCATGTAGGATAACATAGGTAGAATGTGAAAACATGGACACTAAATAGAAAAATAACTATCATGTTCTGATTAAGATTTATAGAAAATATGGTTATTAGAAGGATAATGACCTTAAGATAAAATCCAAATAGGTCTGAAAAAATTTCCTTGATATTATCATATATAATGAAATAGAATAACATTTTATTTCAAAATCATTTTAGAAGAAATACATACATGATTTCATAGAATAAGTTAAAAATCACTTTGTGGATGTCCCAAGATTAATATCTACTTCACCGATTACTCCATGAAAATAAAGAGTTTGAATTTTATTCTCTAACAAACTAGAGGATCATGGGATGATATTTCATTTTTTTCGACTATAGTTATCCTTAAAAAAAGGTTCTCACATGTTATCCAATATGAATAAATATTTATAAAAAAATCAATTTCTAAAAAATTATTTAAATTTCTGCAAAATCCTTTTCACAAATATTTATCATTATTTCCCTTTCAACATTAAAGATTTACATTTAAAAATAAGTAACATTATAAAAATAAATAAAACATTATTCCCTTAATAAAACGTGATGTATCTCTTAATTTTCACATACCAAACATGTGAAGAACATTATAACATATCCTCTTTAAACATGTTAATAACTTTAATTACCAAAAAATCCTAGGGAAAATATACATGTCATAAAAAATTATCCCTTTCCTCATACCATAAAAAAATATTTTATAAACTCTAGCAGTGATAATGTAAATACTTTTAGAATCATATCATCCACAAGTTCATCAATACACTCCCACTTATTGTTTCATAATTAAAAATCCCTTTAATTCATTATCCCAATATCACGCATATATAATGGTTTATCCTTCACATAAGGATATGTTCACCAATAATATCACCTTAACACCTCAATCACACTTCATGGTTTCTAGTAGCATTCAACCTATTCTATAAAATTATTATGGAAATAACCACAGTGGACCAATACTTATATGTTTCATTATTCAAAAATATAATAATAGTACATCTAAAACATTCTTCTCAAATTACATTACATAAACACTCTTTAATTACACAAATTCATTGTCATACTAGACAAAACCAATAGTGATCACATGTGATTTACCTTTTCATGTATTTAAGAGGATTCTCACATCAATCATCATCACAAAACCTTAGATTTCAGAACTAATTATCATAATTCCCATTTTCCTTACACATTAATCATTGATGTTTGTTGTGTTCATTTTATATATCCATTTCTATATTCATATCCCTAAATAACAACATAATATTAGATCAACATTTTTTTCTAGATGATGTACCTTTCCATAGTCTAAACAGTAATTTGTACCCTTATGAAAATATCCACCATTTTTCATTCCACACATTAAAAATAATGAAATATTCATATTATATTTTCACTAGTTTTTATATTTTTTGTAAAGCTATATATTTCTTTTCGTGTAAAAATTAGGAGATTCATAGAAATATACATCCTAAATTTCATCCTTTATAGTTTTTAGGAAAATAACTCTATAGCTATAGAATTTTATTTATGGCTAATTACATTCCATGTGTTTGTTTTAATCCCCTAAAAAATTGATAATCCATACTTTTAGGTGGGATGATAATTCCATAAGCATACTATAAGGCCCCGACCCAAAACCTTAGTTAATCTTGAGTGAATCCAATAATTCATATTAAGGATCTTTTCACGTTTAAAACATCATTGAATTATTCCATAACTATTTCATAATATAACGTGAGATTATATATCGATAGTTACACTGAGAATCCACTTTTTCCACAAATGGAAACCCTTTAATGAAAACATGATTTTCTTTATTGGTAAAAATATTCATGACATATTCCTTTTCTTATCCATACATATTCCATATGGAATTATTGTTAAAAACAAATTATTAGAATAAAAACATCAATAGGGGATAAAAATAAAAGAATCCATTTGTCTAGTTAAAACATGGTAACTCATTTAATGTTTTTTTGAGAGAAATAAAATAAAAATTTTCACATGAATAACAGTGTTTCTTTTTTCTAAAATATAAACATTAAACTAATATACTAAATGAAAAGTCAATTAGGTGACATAGATAATAATATACAAAAAACCATTCAATCACATTCAAGTAGAATAACCACATTTTTGAAATCCAATTTGATGAAATTTAATGGGATCACCCTTTCTATAATCTATACTAGGATCACCCGTGAGCTATAACGAGATAAACCCTACATATAATATTTAACAAAATCACTTGTGATTTATAATGTGGATAATCCCTTTTTATAAGCACTTTCGGAATCTCCCATGAGCTATAATAAGGATTAATTGTTTGTATAAGATGTATTGGGATCACTAATTTCATATAATTCCCAAGTTACACTTAAAAAAATATTTATCACAAAACCCAATTAAAAAACACATCTAATCCCAAATGAGGAAAATTTATATATATAAATACCAATTTAATTTAATTTCCCATTTTTAATACCAAGATTCCCAAATAAATGGATAAGGGTTTTATTTAAAATACATTAAGGCTTATAGAGGACTATAAATATCAAATATTGGTATAGTAGCGAAGAAGTCGTTATTGCCGAATAGGTAAAAAAAATAAGATTCCTCTTGTCAGTTTGTAAAAAAGTAAAATGATTTGTAAAAAATACTGCTTTTGACAAATTGAATGAAATTATACATAGCCATAAAATGTCCTTTATAATCTTTTTATATCCATATAAATATATCTTTAAATTATTATCTTGATGAAAATTATTTAATAATTAAATATTTAAATGTTCAATGTGTCCCATGCCACGTTGAATATTGAAATATTAATCCTCTTGAATAAGTTAATAATATTAGTATTGATATATTATGGATATGAAACTCCACAGTGGATTTATGTACATCTTATAAAATAATAGAGGTTGTCATTATCATGAAATGACTCAATGAAATGAGATTGAGACGAAGTCCCTTACATTGAGTCTGACTAATCAGGTACAATCATTATTTTCCAAAATAATAATCGTATGTTAATTTATACTTTCATAAAAAAAATTATAGTTTATAATTAATTTTATATCACTTATTACCATGTGATAAAATTTAAATAATTATTTATGTTCTTATTTTATTTTTTGTCGATATTCGGTACATGGGTCGAAAATGAAATTATTTTGAAGTAAATTGTCCATCGAGGGAAAATTACATGATCTCCAGAATATTTTTCATGATTTCAATATATCATAAATATAGTCTATAATTATTTATAATATCCATAATATTTGTAGGTACGAAATGAAATTATCATTCAAAGAGTCGGTAAGTCGTACGTACGCATGAACGCTACTTTCATTTAATATTCATATTAAAAG
The DNA here is from genome assembly GCA_963277665.1 of Viscum album. NCBI lineage: Eukaryota > Viridiplantae > Streptophyta > Magnoliopsida > Santalales > Viscaceae > Viscum > Viscum album. The sequence continues at coordinate 153,992,820 of OY728159.1, forward strand.
AATAATAATAAAATTATATAAAATTATATAATAATACCAGTATAATATTTATATAATTTATGTCTCATATTTTTAATAAAAACACCATTTATAGGTTCATGTATAGAGGGAATGAGTCACATGACTTTGAGGGGGCGATATTTCACACTTCCTCAAATGACATTATCATATTAACACAACATGGAAGGAAAAAATTTATGTTATAAATAAAAATTAAAAATTAATACAGAAAATATAAATATAATATATATCTTATATTAATGTAGTTCCATCATAATTTCCACTATGATAGGTGGTAGGAGAAAATTGAAAAACCATCGTTTTATGAGCCAGTAGTTCGTCATACACAGAAATAATGTGTTCGTATCCATTAGATGGTGGTGTGTTTAATTTTAGTTTGAATAATTATAAAAAAACATCCTAGTATATTGATGGTATGGTTTTAATATAATAATATAAAAATAACACCATATGAAGTGGATAAATAAATAATGGAATGGATCTTGAGAGAAGACATTACCTTTAAATTAGGTAACTTCTTTTGATTTGAGAAAAAGGATTTAATAAATTAATTTTGGAGAGAGGCAATTTTTATAAGAGGAATTTAGGGATGTTAAGAGATTACTTGAGAAGTGTTTGGATAATACAAGGGGCTTGAGAGGTATGAGTAAGTGGGTAGAGTTGGTAAGATTTTATTAGAGAGAGAATGGGAACATTAGGAATGTCTTGAAATATTATTTTATTATAATGTTATTTTCAAATTATAATTTTAAAAAACTGATAAATTTTAAGGATATTAAATTTATGGATCTAAATATTATCAACCTAATGGGTTTATAAAATTTCAGGTCACAAAATTAACCATATCTTTTAGAATTATCCAATAGTTAAAAACATTAACTCATACCATGTATTCTTGTATTTTCATAATATATGGTTTCAATAGACACAATAAAATTCCAGTTGAACAAAAGGATTACCATTAATGACAATTTTAACATTATATAATTAATTTGTATTAATATTATATTTTTATTAGTATTATATAATTTAATAAAATAGTATTTGTTTTAAAAAAACTCAATTTTTTCTATTTTGAAACTACTTATAATAGATTTTTGTTAAAGTCAGAAAAAATTGATTCCTTTCAACCAAAGGCATTAAACCATCCCTCATAAATCAATTTAATCCATTAAAATTCTTTATGGTATGATAATTTCCCATTTACTTTTATTTTAATATTTATTAATTCGTTTATTTGAATATTACAATAATAAGGTAATCAAAATATCATTATTGTGTCATAGGTAAATTTATTAATTTAGTGTGAAAAAATTATATATAAAATACCATGATGTAGGAAATATTTTTATATTTTCAATGACTATTTATAGTAATGTATATTTGTTATATAACCTTATATTAAAATTGGTTTAGTGAAATATACATGTTTATGTCATATTTTCGTTTTTGTTAAATTAAATATTATGAAATGTCATTTTCATACTCATGTGTCTACCTATTGCCAAAGGATCATCCAATTGATTCTCCTGGCCAGAAATATATCATAAAGTAGGATTATTACATGTTTTGGGTAGTTTTATATTATGTTAATATTATTTTTTTACCCTTATTTACCTAATTTACCCTTTAACCATGGTAATCATAAATAATTACTGAAATTACTATTCATAGTGTCCAAAAAATGTAACTTTTTACAAAATTTGGACCTTATAATTTGAAATATCGAAAATATTTTTATAAATTCACAACATAGATATTTTATAAATTAATTTAATATTAATCCTCGTTGTCACCATCAGAAATCATGTTTTTAATAAGTAAAAACTATCAAAATAATGATATGTATTTATGTTCAGTTTAAATTTAAAATTAATTACAATGACCAAATTTTATTAAATGAAAAAAAACATAATCCAATTACAAATTTAAAAAAATAAAAGGGAAATATAAATATATATATATAAATTAGACGAAAAGGGAGTTTTGAATTATAGTGCTGTATTTTTCACTATTCAAAAAAATATTGATATTATCTGAAAAATAAAAATATTTCTACTAAAGTAATTATTGATGTCCTAATTCAAAATAAGAAGTTTATTTTTTCAAATATAACATTAATAATTGTCAAAAACTATAAATAAAATGTATTCTCCATCCAAAGGTGGTAAAATGAACATTTCACAAAATTAGTATATTTTATGCTTAAAATTTGATTAATTATCATTTTAAGACTATAAAATATATGTGTTAAATGTAAACACATTTAACAAAAATGTGTAATAAAATTATAATTAATTTTTTTGTCACCAATATAATGTCTAGGCATTAACTACTATTTAAAATAATAATATTAATGTTTTATTATTTTTTGGTATACCTTAGTATTGTGCGCAACATAGGATTTCAGAGAAACCCATTTTTGTAGGTCGAGTACACTATCGAACAATGATTCCCCTATAATGAAAAAATTAATATTTTATTTATAAATATTAATATATATGAAAAATTATTATTCTAAAAATACCTCAAAATTTACATCATTCACTCCTTTTTAAAATTGTGTCCTCGCAATTTTAAAATAATGCATGGTATCTTCATTGAAAATCCTATATCTGAAAATGGTTCAATAAAACAACCACTTTAAATGAATTAAAGAGATGTGAAAAGGTCAACTTAGATAACATATAATAGGATTCCAGGTATGAAAACATAGATATAGAAGAAAAACTCACCATTTTGGTCTAACAGAGAGTGATAGAAATCATGGTCAGGAGAAAGGTAACAACCTGAAAACCATAAACTTATGATAGGTTAAATGGTATTTTATTTCCTTATAGGAAGTTTATTTTGATTTTTTTTGTTTTAATTTCATTTTTAAAAATATGGTGAAATAATTTATGAGCATCACTAAGAACATTAGGAAACATACTTGTCATGAAGAGTTTCATCCAAGAATAAAAATCTACAACAAACTCATATTTTCTCCAAACAATGAGTTTTAAAGATGACATGGTCACACCTGCTGATCTAGAATGAAATTATAGAGAATAAAAAAAATCCAAAAATATATTAACTTATATTTCCCTTGTCATTAGAAAATAACCAAAACCAAAATGATTCGTAGAAGTTCAGATATTCACCCACAATAGAATAATCATTTACATGGAGGAGGAAAACTTTTAATCTCCATAATCAAATGATAATACCAAATATCTACATATAAAATTCAAAAAAACATGTCCTTAAAATTCCTCAAAATAATCCAATCTATTATTGAAACCCAAAATTTATATGGATTTGATATCATAGTCTTCCACAATAATTTTTTTTTCAAAATAACATAAACTACTCTTAATGTCTTATACATAAATGTAATTATCCTAATCAAATATTCTCCGTGAAATTTTAATCATTTCCATAAGTTACCTAAATATCTATATGTATATAATATAAACATAGATTCTACCAAAATAAAATTCAACTATTACTTCTCAAATAAAATCCCATAGTATTCAATTTTCCTTTGGCATATAGTGTTCTTAAAAGTGAAGAGTACCATCCAAAATAAAATTTATCACGTTATTAAAAAATAATTATCTACTACAATCGAAATCTATTTTATTGAACATAAGATCCAAAAATTTACTTATTCTTAATAAATAAAATAATTTAACTAAAAAACAAGCATAAAAAATAGGGACATCATGTTGGGTAGTGGTAGACAATTAATCCTAGTCGCACATTGGTTGTGGGTTAGATTAACCCATCATTGTATGACGTGGCCGGTTGTCAAATGGTCTACACGATTTCCTTTTTTTGAAAATAATATAATTTTATTACACTCCCCAAAATGAGTGAAAATATTGAAAAATAACCATAATAGGTTTTTCCTCAAATATTATTCTATAACTTTCATTTTTCAACTCCAAATGTACTAACCCATAACTACCTTAAAAATAAATTTTTCAATAAATATAGTTACTTATATTAATATTTCAAAAAATAAACCTCAAAAAGGGTTTCTAATACATTGATCAAATGATAAACCTAAAAATTATGAACCCATGATGATATCCATAACTCTTAAAATAATATCCTAATCTCCAATGTTGTCTAAACCATTCTAAGATACCAACTATATGTCCCTATCCTTAAACATTACATAATCTTAAGTTAAGTCAATAATTCACATTTAGAATATTTTCAGGTTTAGAGCATTATCTAATTAGGACCTAACTATTAAATGATAGACTCATACATTATTTGTGGATAGTTACAGTCAGTATCAATTTTTTCACTAAAGAAAACCATTAAAATGATTTATTTTTCTTTCTAAAAAACTTCTTGAGTTCTTCCTTTCTCTTATCCGTCCTTATACCTTGTGGAAAACATTTCAAAAAAATGGTATGAGCATAAAACTATCAATAGGAGACATAAATATAGATTAACTCGTTAGGTTAGTTAAAACATGTTAACTCATTTATGATACTTTTAAAGAACTAAACAAAACATTTTCACATGAATAACACTCACAATTGTCTCTCAAATTAATGCATTAAAGTAATAAAAAGCAATTAAAACTTATTTTGAATATCTATAGAATAATATAAATAATACCTCTCAATCCAATCCATTAAGAATAAATAAATTTTCTACTTCCAAATTTTAGATCTTTAATAGGTATTAACCATCGTATAAGCTATGTCGAGCTCACCCATGAGCTATAATGGGGATCATCCTTTCATGTAAGCTATAATGGGATCTCCCATGAGTGATAATGGGGACCAACCTTTGAATATGCTGTTTCGGGATCACTTGTGAACCATAATGGGGATCAAGCCTTATTATAAGTTGTATCAATCTCACCCATTTTATATAATACTGAAGTACCATTTAAAAAACACTTTAATCGCAAAACCCTTTTGAAAAAACTCATTTAATATAATACGAAAAAAATTTGGTATAAAAATAAAATTTTCATTTATGATCTCGTTTTCAATAACATAATACCAAAATAAATGAAAAAAAAATTTAAAGAAAATACATTAAGGCTAATAACGGAATCCAAATATCAAATACCTTTTACGGTGTCAAAGTAGTCGTTATCTTCGTTTACATTAAAAAAATATGATTCCTTATGAAATTATTTAATGAAATTAAAATTAATGTAATAAAAAGATTCATGTTTAATACATTGAATGAAATTATAGATAGATATAAAATATTCTTATAATCCTTTTATATCTGTATAAATAATCATGTAAATTAAGACCAAGAAGACATGTATTTTATAATTAAATCATCAAAATGGTCATGGTGTCCCATACATCATTGAACATTTAAATCCTATTCTATATGAATTAATAAATTAAATTATTATAGATTAAATATGTATATGAAATTTTATACTAGATATATAAGAATCTTATTAAATAGTAGCAGTGGATAGTATCTAGAAATGCTTCAATGAAAATAGATTGAGACAAATTCTCTTACCTTGAGTAAGAATTGTCAGGTAAAATTGTTATGTACTGAGATAATAAACATATGTTAATTTTAACATTCTTAATATCCTTTCTCATGTTTATTATACTGTTTTTTAACTTTTTTACAATGTTCTATAAATTACATAAATATCTAAGTTCATATCTTACATTTTTTCGATATTCATTACATGAGTTGAAAATGAACTTATTTTGATGTAAATTGTCCATGTAGTTAAATTAAATCAACACCAGAATATTTTTAATGACTAAAATATCATATATATCCAGTATATATGTTTTTAGAATATCCTTAATATTTAGAGATAATAAATTAAATGGATCGTTCATGGAAACTGTAGGTCGTACGTATGGTTGAACACTACTTATCTTTCTTTATCATATTAAAAGAATGTTAATAAAATTGAATAACATTATATACTCATATAATTATTATATTTGTTCATTTATATATAATAGTTTTAATATAAATATCCTTTATACATTCGATGTATAGCAGGAATGAGTCACATCGCTTTGAGGGGGTTGTAGTTCACACATCCTCAAATGAAATTATCATATTTCAAAAAGATGGAAATAAAATTGTATCTTTGAAATAAAAATTATAGAAGAATATAGATTATAAAAATATATTATATATCATATATTTTTTTATTTCCTACACAATGACCACCATGAGATTTGGTAGGAGAAAGATGAAACATTCAATGTTTTGTGAGATATTAGTTTGACGTATACAGAAACAATATGTTCGTAACCATTAGATGGATGTTGTGTAATAGTTATATTACTTCTCATATCATAATATTGGTGTATTTAGAATAACTTTTTGGTAATGTAATTATAGAATAATAAGATAATTTTTGGTGGAGAACGAATTTAAATGAAAGGAACTTGAGAGAATATGTTACCTCTAAATCAGGTAACTCCTTTTGATTAGAGCCAAAAGGCTTCCATTAATTGCCTATGAAAATGGTAAATCTTATAAAGTATAGTTAGGTATGTTGGGAGATTATTTGAGAAGAATTTGTATTTTCCATGGTGCTTGAGAGTTGTGAGTAAGTGTGTATAGGTGGTGGCCTTTTGTTAATGGGAGGAGGGTCAGTTTAAGAATGTCTAGAAATATTATTTTATTATCAAATAATGTTCCAATTATAATAGTTAAAACGTGATAAATATCTATGATAGTATGATAATGGGTCTAAATCCTCTCAATAAATAGGTTTTATACATGTTTTGTTAACGAATGTAAAATTATCTTTTTGGTTTATCCCTTAGTTCAAATCATTAACCCTTACCTTTTCTTCTTGAATTTTCATAATATATGGTTACAATAGTATTTATAAAATTAAAATAGAACAAAAATTGAATCATTAATGAAAATTTTAACATTATATAAGTCAGTTGACCAAATATTATATTTTATGAATATTATATCATTTAATATAATAGCATTTGTTTTGATAAACTTGTTTATGTGAACATTGACACTGTTTTGTAACTCATTATTGTGAAAGTAACAACAGGTTTATTCCATACAAAAAAGTAATTAAACCCTCCATCACATATTAGTCTCATCAATAGAATTCTTTTATGGAATAAAAATGTTCATATTACGTTTATTTTAATATTTTTAATTTCATTTGTTAGAATCTTTCACTAATAACATAACCACTACATTATCATTTTTTCATAAATAAATTTATTTATTTAATGTCAAAAAATTATAAATAAAATACCATTTTTGATGGGATCTTTATATATTTCTAAAAATTATTTATATTAATAGTCATTACTTATATAACCCTATATTAAAATTTAATAACTAAAACATACATGTTTTTGTTATATTTTCCATTTCATTAGTTTAAATATTATAAAATTTAATTTTCACATCCAAGTTGCTCCCAAATGCCACAATTTATTCCTAAAGATGCTAATATTCTAAAATGTATCATCCAATAGTATTAGTACATGATTTAAAGTAGTTTTATATTATTATGATTATATTTATTTACAATTATTTACTTGATTTACCATTTAACCATGCTAAATAAAAATAATTACTAAAGTGTCTATTTACAATGCCCAAAAATAAAATCTACCTTTTTAGAAAAATTACCCTTTGATTCAAAATATTGAATCCATTTTTGTAAATTAAAAACACAAAAATTTTAAAAAGTATTTTAAAATTAATTATTGTTCTCATAACCATAGTACATGTTTTTTAGAATTAAAAACTTTCAAAAGATTGACAAGTGTATATATCCAATTTAAATTTGAAATTTCATCCATTGAACAAAATTTTATTAAATGATAAAAACATAATCCAATTTTACTTTAAAACCATTTAATTTTAAAATCTAACTGTATAAATAAATATGATGACAAGGCAGTTTCGAATTAAAATGCATTATTTTTCACTATTCCTAATTATATCATTTTTAAAAGAAAAATATAAAAATTTAAACCGAAGTAATTTTTTTGTCCCTATTCCAAATTAGAAGTTTATTTTTCTATATTGATCCTACATAGGTGTCAAAAATTAAATATTTAATTTTATCATTATAAAAAGGCTGTAAAACGAGCATTTAATACTTTTATAGTATGCTATGCATAAAATTGGATTCAATCACAATTTAACCCTCTAAATATAATTAGATAAATGTAAATACATTTAATAAACTTGATTAATCATATTAAAGTTATTTATATTAATTAACTCCCATAAAATATCAAGGAATAAAATATCCTTTAAAATAAAAATAAAAATAATTTATTATTTTCCGATATAACTCAATGTATTGCGCAATGCAATACATTAGAGAAACCCATTAATGTGTGTTAAGTACGCTCTCAAAAAAGCGTCCAATTTAATGTAAAATTATTATCTTATTCAGAAATATTAATATATATGAAAACATATTATTTTATAAATACATGAGATTATCAATCATTCCCCTTTTTTAGAAATTGTGTTCTCGCAATTTTAAAATTTGACATGGGAACTACATTGAAAATCCCACATCGGAAAAAGACACAATAAAAATACCAATTTAAAATAATGTAAGAGAAGTAAAAAGGTCACCCAAGTTAAAAAATTCTAGGATTCCATGTAGTAAAACATTGATATGGTAGAAAAACTAACCATTTTGTTATGATGGAGAGTAATAGAAAATCAGACCATGAGAAAGTTAACAACCAGAAAACCATAAACTTTTGTGGGGATAAAGGGACTTTTATTTTCATGTAGGAAAAGTAATCATAATTTTTTAGTTTTAATACCCTTTTCATAATGTTAAGAAATTTTTTTGTTAAAAACTAAGATCATAAAGAAATATAATTACATTTCAAGTCCTGAATCATTTATTATAAAATAACTACCATAAACTCATTTATTCTGCAAAAAATGACTATTCGAGATGACATGGTCACACCTGAATCACTAGAATCAGATTATAGATATTCAAATAATCCAAAAAATATAATATATATATTCCACATATCTTTATACATTATCCAATACCAAAATGGTTAGTACAAGAATATATAATCTCCCAAAATAAAATATTATTTATTAGGGGAAGGAATACTTTTAATCTAAAAAATTCAATAGAAATACCCATGTTCGACATAGACAATTCAACAAAATAATGTCTTTAAAATTCATTAAAAAATCCTAAAAAAATATTTAAACACAAATTTTTTATGTATTTGATAATATAGTTTTCAAAATTAAATCTTAACATTTTTCTCCAAATAAAACGAGATACTTTTAATGTCCTATATTTAAAATTAATTATTCTAACCACATATTATTCATGATAGGTTATTCATTTATATAAATAGCCAAAATTTATATATTCCCATAACAATAATATATATTTTTCTTAAATAAAACTCAACAATTAATCCTAAAATATAATCACATCGTATTCTATTTTTATTAGGTATATAGTATTTCCAAAAGAGCAAACATCTTCAAAAATAGCATTTATCACGTAATCACCAATTGAATTTCCTATACTAAGGATAACCTTTTGATAAAACATATATTCAAAAAATAAAATTACTCTTAATACATAAAATAACATAACTAATCAAAAGAAGTCATACTAACTAGGGACTTCATGTAGGCTAATGGTACGAAACAAATCCCAGTCGCACTTCGGTTGGGGGTTCGATTCCCACATCTTTGTCCAAAATGACCTATTGTAACATGGTCTACATGTTTTCCCTTTATAAAAAATAGTATAATTTTATAACAGTCAAAAAAATATTATAACATCTTCAAATATATATATAGAATTTTTTTACCTCAATGGTTATTCTATACCATTCATTTTTCATCTCCAAAAGTATTATCTCATAAATCCCTCAAAAATAAATGTCTCAAAAAATACCAATAATTACATTGAAATTATATAAAAAAAAGCCTCAAAAGGGGTTTCTATGTCCTTTAACATATGATTAACCATATAATTATAATCCCATGATCATATCCATAATTACCAAGAGAACATCCTAATATCCATATTTGTCTAAACCATCCTCTAAAACTAACTATAAGTCTCTGACCGTAATCATTTCATAATCTTGGGTAACGTAAATAATTCACATTCAATATCCATTATGGTTTAGAGATTTATAAAATTTGGTGATAAATAATAAATAATTGACCGTAAAAATACATGTGTAATGTTACACTGAGTATCCAATTTTTCCACAGAAGGAAACTCTATAAACAAAATATGATTTATTTTTTTGGATAAAAATATTATGGAATTCTTCCATTCTTTTATCCAAATTTATACCCTATGAAAAACATCTCATTAACAAGGTATGATTATGAAAAACTCAATAATGTAAATAAAAATAATAAAAACCATTAATCTTGTTAAAACATGGTTACTCATTTAATGTTTTTTTGAGATAACTATATATTAAAAATTTCACATCAATAACAATCATTATTCATTCTCAAACAAAAATAGTAAACCTATCGAAATCAATTAAAACTCATTCAGGTGACTTAGAGCATAACAAACATAGAACCCTTTCAATCCAATTCCATTAGAATAACCATATTATTGACATGTAAATTGAATATCTTCAATGTGGACCCCTCCTTTATATAAGCTATATCGGGATCACCTGGGATAAATAATGGAGCTCAATCCTTAGTAAAAGATATAATGGGCTCAATTGGGAGTTATAATGGGTTTCAACCCTTCATATAAGCTATATTGGTCTCACCTAGGAGTTATAATGGGATTGAACCCTTCTAATAAGTAGTTTTAGGCTCACCCATTTCATATAACACTCAAGTGCCATTTCAAAAACATGTTAATCACAATACCCTTTTCAATGTTCCGAAAGTCGATACACAGCTGAAGATGGTGAATATGGATGCTTCTCTTTAACTAGATTGTGCAGAAAGGGATACCAGCAGTGTCACTACACCCCCTATACTGGACGATGTCCTGTGTTCAGGTAATGTAGTTGTTGCCTTGTACATGTTCTTTATGGAGGCGCAACCATCACAATTACTTGTTTTGGACTCACCTACAGCTAATTCATGGGATAAACCTGTTCAACACCCTATCCAAGACTCTCCCAATGTCTCCAACATCTAGTAGATTCTAGGGTAGGTGGAGGAAAATGTTGACATTGAACTTTATTAGGGTCTTTCTCATGTTGTTAGTGAGTCCCTAATAGTACATCAAGCCAATCCAATGTTTCCAAATGAAAAGATTATTATTTTAGTGGACCTTCCTCAAGGGCCATGCATTGGTCTGCTTATTTTGGTAGAGAAGCAGGTTCTTGGGGACACTGAGACTGATGGAATGAAATAGGTTATGTCGCAACAGACCTCTCATGGAAATGAGGAAGGTTTTGTTGACGTGCTACAACATGGGAAAAATGATTCATTCTAGCAAGTCCCTTCCGGGAAACCTTCCAGGAGGAGAACACCTAAGGGCCCCCCATAAGAATTGATCAATATCGTAATAAATTAACTACAATTAGTGGATTACTATAGTCTGATGAAGAGGAATATTGTGAAGTCTGCGAGACTCAAAATAAGTATGATAATTCACGGATGGGGAAAGTAAAGGGAAATGGTAAAAATTACAAAGTGGAGATAGTACAGGAAGTATGGCCTTAAATTAGAGGCAAATGTTTCGTCAAAAGAGAATCATTCATTTTGAACTATCAGTGTGTTGAGATCTCTCCCACGGTAAAGGACCTGGTATATTTTATTATGGCCAATAAACATTTGATGGTTTCACAAGACAAACCCAAAATAATGTTATAAAAAGAGAATGCCTTAAAATGGTCCTTTCTTGGTTACTCTTTTGTATCCAAAATTTTAAATGATAGCGGTGAAAAATAACTTTGTGTGTTCAAACTTGAACACTTTTTCATTCACATGATGACCAAGATGCTACAAGTTTTTTCAGTTGGCATTGGAATTTAGGTAGCTATTACTTCTCTCTCATTTGTTTATGATTCAAACTTTTATATTAAAAAAGGGATTTTAGGAAGAATCTAGAGTCTATTTCTTACTAGTTGGCTAAGAACTGGCTGGTTTTAGGTGACTTCAACAATGTCTGTTGTCTTCATGAAAACACTAGTTCTCATTTCAATAGACTGGATGCAGCTGAATTTTCTATGTGTATAGATAAATGTATCCTTTCTGAAGTCCCAATTGTTGGATCATAACGCACATGGTGTATGTACACTTAAAATGGATGCCAAGTTATTAAATTGGATATTTGAATAGTTCCATCACCATTTCTGGTCTCACCTTGCCCAAATTTCATTATTTTCTTAATCATATTCTTGTGAATATCATTGTTGGTAGGATGCAGTCATCCCCTCTTCCCTTCAGGTTCGATAATGCATGGCTTGTAGTGCCTGGATGCTAGGATGTTGTCTTAAATGCTCAGTTGACTGAAGAAATTGGAATACCTCATACAATAATATCTATAAGGTTGAAATGCACCAAAAAATGTTCAATTATTAGAGAAAGGAACCATTCTCCAACCAAGAGCATGAAATTCAGGTTATTGAATAGCTTCTTCTACTTTGTCAGAATGCATGTCAAAATCATTATTCCCTTCAAGGGATGAAATCAAGGCCCTTTCACGTATTGATGGCCTTCTCTTGCTATAAGAATAAATTTCTAAGAACTAATGTAATGTCAAATAGCTGCATGAAGGGTTCAGGAACTCATGTTTTTTTCACATCTTACATAGAGAAAAGATGTCCTCGAATGGTGTCTCTACAATTGAAGCAAATTCAACTATGTATACATAAGAGCTGAAAATATCAAATTGTGTTGTGAAATAATTTGAGGATCCTTACTCAGAAAAGGGAATTGATGAAACTAATCAGCTGATGGACAATATTCATCCCACAATCACTACATATCAGAATATGCTGCTTGTGTAAACCCCAACAGATCCAGAAATCTAGTATACTCATTTTTCATGTAATATTGATAGTGTGGTAGGGACGAATGGGTTTACTAAAAAATTAATCATGTTTAACAATGAAATTGTTCACCCTGAGTTAATTAATGATATAAAATGGATCACCAATCATGAATCAGTGCCTTATGGTGTCCATTCCAACTTTATTGATCCTCTCCCAAAGAAGGAAAATTCTTTGGGCATCAAGGACATCAGGTCATAGTCTATTGGAAACACCATCCTTTAATCTATTATTAATATCATTTCTATATTTCTTGCACAAATTATCATCAAAATTATTATATAAAATCAGTTTGGGTTTTTCCCTGGAATACATATTAAGAATTTCTTTATCACTGTATCAAAATGTGTCAATTCCATGAGAAAAAAACTGAGAAATTGAAGGTTTTCTCTCAAGATAGATATCTCTAAGGCCTTTGATACCTTTTAATGGATCATTATTTTTGCAGTTCTTATAAAACATGGATTCTCGGTGTCTTCATAAGACATTGAGGGACAATTTTCATTATTGTGAGACCTTCTATTTTTATAAATGGATCACCCTGGGGTTATTTACAAGGCTATAGGAATGTAAGGCAAAGGGAACCATTATCTGGACTTATATTTGCTATGGATGAATATTATTTGAGTGTTTTCTTGAATTATATAGTGTAGGCTGGACTTTATAAGAGATTTATGGTTGGAATGGATCTTTTCACCCCCTCAAATCATCTACATGATGACAATATTATTTTATTTGGAAAATCCAGTAAAGGTACAATATCAAGCATCCAGAGAACTTTTCTCACTATGAGGAGGTTTTTAGGCAGGTTGTAAGCTAGAATAATTATTTTCATGTGTTTTCAAAAGGAATGATTTTTTTCACACAAAAAATAATTTCCATACATCATGGATTCAGAATAAGTTCAATTATTTTTAGGTACCTTAGAGTACCACTTTTTTGGGGTAGGGTGACAAGATTCTATCTTTATTCCATATACTCCAAAATTATTAATTAGCATGCCACCTGGAAAGGGAGATCGATATCTCAAGTTGGAAAACATTTTCTTGTGACATCGGTTATCAAATGAATATATTTCTATGTTTTTTATGTTTATTGGTGGCCTCGTGCCCTTATCAAAGAACTTCAAATTTTAATAAGGAATATTATCTGGACAAGATGAATACATGAAAAGAAACACATAACTATTTAATATAGGTATTGAATAAATTCATATGAAATTGGGGGAATGTGTATTAAGGATCTTAAAGGATTTAATGATGCACTCATATGTATGTTCAGATGGAATTTGTTGACTTCTAATGATGATTTCATGGACTTTCTTTCACAGAATTTCATATCAAATCTGAAAAATGGGTACTCAACGTATGTGTCATCCTCCATGTGGCCTTCCATTAAAAATTATTATATTGTAATCATGCACCATTCTTCCTGGCTATTTTCCATCTCATCCAATCTCAATTTCTGGACAATGATGTGGGTGGAGATTTCCATTACAAAATGCATGGAGGTCCCTCCACAGCTCACAGCAATCTCCATTGCTGACATGAAACATTAAATGACTCTAATGAACTATTTTCTAGATCATATTGAGCTGGTTATGTAGTGTTATTCATTAATAGACTCGAAGACATTGATCTAGACATGTAGCACCTGTGGAAGGTTTTCCTTGAGGGTGTATTATAAGAACTTCTGTGGCAGCACTGTGACTTCTCCATTATGGTTCCATAATTTTAAAAATCCTTTAATTATAACTTCCTATTACATGATGATATGGTGGATTTGGAAAGTCATGATTCCTGTGAAACACCTCTTATAGGGAACATTCATATAGTTGACCTCGTTTTGATATTTATGTAAAGAGGCTATGGAAACAATTAATCATCATTTCATTGCCTGCAACTTCTCTTGCAGATTTTTGGAACATCTTCAAGAGGCCGTTGGGGATCCCTTATCAATGCCCTATTTGGATGATTTAATGGCATCAGTCAACTACTTCTAGTCGATGTGAGATGGTTTTAGCACTACTTCTCACTACTTTTGTGGCTGACGTTTCTCAGATTTGGAAGGCGAGAAACCATATTATTTTTAACAACCACAAGCCCTCATTAAATTCTGGCCTTGCTGTGGTATAAAAGAAATTCAAGATGTATCCATTATTCAAATAGGTGATATGAATACTATTATTTTTGATCTTATCATGCTGAAAACCCTTGGGTTATCTGTCAGGGTCAGGAAACATTTGATGTTGAAATCAATCAGATAGATTCATCTAATCTCATCATTTTTGAATGTGAATGTTAATGGAACAACATCTGGTGCATGTGAACCTTCAGGGTGTGGTGGGGTGTTTCGTAACCATTGGGGCTTCGTTAATGTCAAATTCTATAACTATTTTTGAATTGGTTCGGCACATGATGCTAAATTATGGGATACGATTAAAGCTATCAACTATGCCTTCCAACATCGTTGGAGGCCCATATGGGTAGAATCTGAATCAAGTATAGTGGTGCACATCCTGTGGAAATGGTCTAAGGATGTTCCTTGGAGGAGTGTTCCATCGTTGATTGCATGTCTGCGTCTTCTAGAGTGTCTTTAACTGGTAGTATGTTATTTTTATAGGGTGGAAAACCAGGTTACTGATGCACTATAAAAGAGGGTTGTTGTGAAGGTATCTTCATGATGGTCCTTCGTCAACCCCTAATTCTGCTCACATCTTGATGACCTGGATGCATGTGGTATATTCTATTCTCACCATTGTAAACCCCCTTACGCTTCAATTTGTTTTGTTTTTTAATATTTTTTTAAGGAGAGGGATTTTTCTGAATCCCGAACCTACTTTTATATATAACTATTATAAATTAATATATGTTTATATTATCATTAAATGTGTCAATGAAATGATATGGAGATGAAATCCCTTACCCTGAGTCAGACTCATCATCCACAATCATTATTTCTGGAATAATTAACGTAGGATAATTTTTACTTTCTTAACGACCTTTTTCATGTTTATTATTAATTTTTTATCTCTTATTACCATGTTTTAGAAATTACAAAATAGTTTGAGTTCATATAGTACATTTTTTGGATATTCAGTACTAGAGTTGAAAATGAAATTGTTTTGATGTAAACGGTTAATGTAGTGAAAATTAAATCATCTTCTAAATATTATTCATCATTTAAATATCATATATATCTAGTTTAAGTGAATTTATAATATCCATAATATTTGTATATAAGAAATGAAATGCACTATTCATTGAGATTTTAGGTCGTGCGTAAGCATGAAGTCTATTTTCAGTTCATTGACATATTAAAATAATAATGATAAAATGATATAAAATTAAAATATATTACTATTAATATATTTATTTCATGTGTAACGACAAAAACATTTATTAATGGATATCCCTATTGATCTAATTAAATTTCTCATTATGTATAATGTTTATATAAAATGTCAAATTCTTTGGTTTTATTTTAAAAATTGTGACCATTTCTAATATAGTCGTTGAATAGTGATCACATGATTAATATAAATATAGGGATTTAAAAAATCAAAATTTACTCAGACAAATGAAGTGATGGCCTCACTATGTAGAATTGCTCCATACAAAGCCCATTTGTCGGAGCTTAGAAAAGGGGTAGAGTCATTGGGCTTCACTGTTGACCAAACCCAATTAGAGCTTTATCAAGTCAAGCTCGAACATAATCATCTCTGAGATAAGTGGAAGTTGATCAGGATCACCATGCATGAACTGTTATCTGAGCCACCCCAAGAGTCTGTCACCATCACGCACCTCACCCTTAGGTCTTATGAAACTGTTTTAAGGGGTTATGTCACAAATCCCTTGTACTATGGTTAATACATTATTTTTGTATATAATAATCAATACACTACTAGAAAAATAGGTATTTGCAATGGGTTATTTGCGACGGGATCCCGTCGCAAATGGCCTTTTGCGACGGGGGCCCGTCACAAATCGCATGTTATGGAAAACGTCGTCGCAACAAGAATTATTTGCAACGGGCCCGTCGCTAAAGATATTATTTGCGATGGGGATCCTTCCCATCGCAAATATTACTCCGTATATTTGTAAAAAACTTTTAAAATAGTAATTGCGACGGAGCCCATCGCCATTACTATTTAAAAAAAACTATTATTAAATTATTTTAATGAATATAATAATAATACTATATGCGACAGGCATAGTATCCTGTCTCAAATACTAAAAAAATAAAAAAAATTATTAATAAATTATTTTAATTAATATAATAATAATCCAATTATAATTCAAAAATAAAAAATAATAAAATATTATTAAATGATTTTAATTAATATAATAATAGAATTATAATTCACAAATAAAAATAATAAATTATTAATAAATTATTTTAATTAATATAATAATAATAGATTTATAATTCAAAAATAAAAAATAATAGAATATTAATAAATGATTTAATTAAGACAGTGCCAACTCATGATTTGAAGCTATATCAGCCGGAGTTTCTGTATGTTTAACAGATGAACCTGCAACATCATGTACTAAATCTTGAAACTGGGATGGATCCGGAATCAAGTCGGTATCACCTGCTCTGGAACTGCGTTCACAGTATTGATACCAGAAAACATAATCTGGTTGAAAACCAAAACGCAAGAGATGTCCCCCCACTTTGTCAAACGTGTCAAACGTTCTCAATGCACATTTTCTACAAGGGCATTTTATTTTTCCTTCTGAAACAAATTCTGGATTTGATGCCGCAAATGATAAAAAAGACTCCACACCCTCTACATATAATGGATTTAAACTAGAACCGTTTGGATTTCTACATTGATTTATCCATATGCGGTCACCTAATAATGATTGTTGATGACCTAATTGTTCCATATTTTTCTATAAAATATAAAAGCATTACTGGTTTTGAATAAATTGTTATAAAAAACATTCAAGCAAGGATAATTATAGAGTTTACATCACACACGACTAACGCAAACGTTTTATTGAGATAGACCTAAAAATAGACCCTTTAATAATTGAATATGTTGAGAATAAAGCAAAACCTGTTACAAATATTGATAATTTTAATATTATATAAATTTTTTATTATTTTCATAGTACTAATATTATTTTTTCATAAAAATGAATTATATAATTACAACATTATTACATTATTATTATATTTTATTATTAATATTAAAATAATTTAATTTTCTATATTATATACAATTCTCTTTTCATCTGTGTGTTTAACATTCTGTCTCCACATGTAATATTTGCATTCACTTTCACCTCTCCATTAGTGAGTAGGTTGATAATTTTGAAAAAGAATGCAAATATTACATGTGGAGACAAAAAACACACAGATGAAATGAGAATTGTATATAATATAGAAAATTATATTATTTTAATATTAATAATAAAATATACTAATAATGTAATAATGTTATTATTCCTAATTATTGGTAATTATTCCTTATTATTGTTAAGTATTCTTAATTATTGGTAATTATTCCTAATTATTGATAATTATTCTTAATTATTGGTAATTATTCCTAATTATTGGTAATTATCTATATAATTACAAAAAATTAGGAATAATTACCAATAATTAGGAATAATAACATTATTTTTATATTTTATTATTAATAATAAAATAATACAATTTTAAATATTATATACAATTCTCCTTTCATCTGTGTGTTTTTTGTCTCCACATACAAATACTACATGTGAAGACAGAAAACACACAGATGAAAAGAGAATTGTATATAATATAAAAAATTATATAATTTTAATATTAATAATAAAATATACTAATAATGTAATAATGTTATTATTCCTAATTATTGGTAATTATTCCAACTTATTGGTAATTCTAACTATTTATTGATAATTATTACTAATTATTGGTAATCATTATGAATCATTACTAATTATTGTTAATTATTCCTAATTATTGGTAATTATTTCTAATTATAGATAATTATTCCTAATTATTGGTAATTATTCCTAATTATTGGTAATTATTGGTAAATATTGGTAATTATTGGTAATTATTGGTAATTATTGGTAATTATTGGTAATTATTGGTAATTATTGGTAATTATTGATAATTATTGGTAATTATTATTAATTATTAATAATTATTGATAATTATTACTAATTATTGATAATTATTACTAATTATTGGTAATTATTACTAATTATTACTAATTATTGGTAATTATTACTAATTATTACTAATTATTGGTAATTATTATTAATTATTAATAATTATTGGTAATTATTATTAATTATTACTAATTAGTGGTAATTATTGGTAATTATTACTAATTATTACCAATTATTACTAATTATTGGTAATTATTGGTAATTATTGGTAATTATTACTAATTATGGATAATTATCAGTAATTATTACTAATTATGGATAATTTTTGGTAATTATTTCTAACTAATGGTAATTACTGGTAATTATTTCTAATTATTACTAATTATTGGTAATTATTACTAATTATTGGTAATTAATACTAATTATTACTAATTATTGGTAATTATTACTAATTATGGATAATTATTTGTAATTAGTAAATTATGACTAATTATTCGTAATTATCGGTAATTATTACTAATTATGGATAATTATTGGTAATTAGTAAATTATTACTAATTATTTGTAATTCTTGGTAATTATTGGTAATTATTACTAATTATGGATAATTATTGTAATTATTACTAATTATGGATAATTATTGGTAATAATTACTAATTATGGATAATTATTGGTAATTATTACTAATTATGTATAATTATTGGTAATTATT
The DNA here is from genome assembly GCA_963277665.1 of Viscum album. NCBI lineage: Eukaryota > Viridiplantae > Streptophyta > Magnoliopsida > Santalales > Viscaceae > Viscum > Viscum album. Next base: position 154,012,676 of record OY728159.1, read on the forward strand.
ACTAATTACTGATAATTATTTGTAATTATTACTAATTATTGCTAATTATTGGTAATTATTATTAATTATTACTAATTATTTGTAATTATTGGTAATTATTGGTAATTATTACTAATTATTGCTAATTATTGGTAATTATTAATAATTATTACTATTTAGTACTAAATATTGGCAATTATTGGTAATTATTACTAATTATTGGTAATTATTACTAATTATTTCTAATTATTAGTAATTATTAGTAATTATTGTTAATTATTAGTAATTATTACTATTTATTACTAATTATTTGTAATTATTGGAAATTATTACTAATTATTGGTAATTATTGGAAATTATTACTGATTATTGGTAATTATTACTAATTATTAGTAATTATTACTAATTATTACTAATTATTGGTAATTATTGGTAATTATTACTAATTATTCCTAATTATTGGCATTTATTACTAATTATTAGCATTTATTCTTAATTATTGGAAATTATTACTAATTATTCTTAATTATCAATAACTATGAACAATGAATACTAATAATTTAAATTTATTAAGTAACAAAACAATGTCAAAATAATTAAATTACAACTAATTAAAAATAATTGAAACTAAAAAAAAAATTAAAATAAATATTAAATTAAAATGAACATAAATACCTTTAAAATTGATCTGAGGTTGATCTCTGAGCGTTGTTGAAAACTTCAGTAACAACTCCGGAAAAAAAATTAAACTTAAGAAACGCTGAACTGTAAAAATAGAGTTTTGAGAGAAGGAGAAGATCGAGTTTGAGAATGAATGAAAATAAACGGATGGGGGGTATTTATAGGTTAGATTATTTGGGACGGGTCTATTTGCGACGGGATACCCCTCACAAATAGTATTCTTTGCGACGATACCCGTCGCAAATACCTTAGCCCTCATTTATTACGGTCAACGGTTAAATAGTTATTTGTGACGGGTACCGTCGCAAATAATAACTTGCCGACATACTATTTGCGACGGGGGTATATTCCCATCGCAAATAGCTTTTACAGCTGCCCGTTATTTGCGACGGGCGGCTACCGCCCATCGTAAATAAGTTTCTAATGGGACTATTTTCGATGGGATTTATCCCCATCGCAAATAACCCGTCGCAAATACCCATTTTTCTCGTAGTGATATACCTTCATTTTATTATTTTAACCTTGTAAATAGTTTTTAATTCACAAATAGTGTTTTTAGTTAATGTTCAAAAAATAAATATATTTTGATGAATTAATGGATTTTTGAATTAAATAATATTTTATTAAAATATTATTATTATTATTATTATTAAATTAATTTTTATTATAGATAAATGAATATATAATTTTATGAATGCAATTCTAATTTTTATTTAGGTTTGAAAGCCATTTTTGTCAAAACCCATGAATTTTCTATAAATGTGGGTTTTTATTTTAAAAGTGAAAATTAAAATATTTAGAAAATTATTTAGATAAAATGACTATTATTTATAGATTTAGGATGTCAGAATTATCCAACAGTGAATTTTTCATAATTTTCTAAGACAGTCAAAATTTTTTGTTAAAATTAAATAACGTATAAATATATAATGTGTTTTATGACATAATAATGACCCCATAGTGATTTTATAAAATACTGTAAACCAAATGTTCGGCTAATATATTTTTTACCATTAAAATAATGTGATTTTATGTTTTTTTGATTTATTTTACAAAGCACTAGTTGACCTTTCAAGACTTATTAAACATTTTGTCTTTTTAAAATACTTTCCTTGAGAGTGTGACTCGCCTCCACATAAGCAACCACATTATTTTAATAAGTTCAGACTTTTTCAGTATAAACTATTTTATTCCAATTCCCTTTTCCAAAAACCATGGGAAAAAACCATGGGCTGGTTGTGGTTTGGATTTGTTTAATGTGAGGGTCCCAAATCAAAAAAATAAAGAATTCCCTCACCTTTCCAATATAAACCCACCCAAGCTCTCACTTCCTCTTCATTCAAATCCATTAGAGTTATACCATATTCTTCCCTCTATTCTCTATAATCCTCCCAAATTCCCCCTATCTCCCATGAATTTTCTCTCAAGCCTCTCTCTAGACTTCGGAAGCATACTACCAAGTAATGGGTTTTCTTCCTTTCTCATTTTGTCCAATTTTCTTAATGTTGTTATGCCCTTTTAATTTAAATTATATATGTTTGTGTACGGTTTAAAACCTCCCTAATACTTCCCTCTTTATGTTTTATTGATAGAAGAACCATTTCCCTCTCATTATATTTATCCCATGTACACTTGTTACTATGCCAAAATTCCAAAAGGATTTTCTCTATCCTCATTTACATTTAAGACATTCTTTTTTATCATGAATCTAAATTCAATTTAATTTTTTGGGAACTATATATACATGACCCCCTTACTATCCTTGTCATGAAAATATGATGAGACCTACATTTCTCTCCCATAAATCATTAATATGAATTCGTATGTCACGTCGTTAAGCTACCGAAATTGCACCGAATTTCCAAGACAATGCCATTATGTAGTGAATACCATGCCCATTTCTCTATCAAGGGTATTCAACATTATGAAAATTTACTTATTTATTAAAAAGTTTCATGTATGAATTACAAATTCCTTTATAGTGGAAAAATTTATGATGTTTTATAAATCCATGTTATATTATCTATGTGAAACCCTTATGCATGAAATGAAAGGTTTATTAATGGTGCACCCTTATAGCACTCCGATGAATTGGGTAAAGAATAATATCATGATAAGTCATGTGAAATGGGTGTTGAATCATTCTAATTCATGTGAAACAAGGTTTTAATCTTGCTTCATGTCCAAGGAAAATTTACTCATTCATCATGTGAAAAAGTCTTGGCTCATGATAATTCCATGTTAAGTGTTGTTGACACATTTCCATGTTATGATTATCATGCATTATCATTACATTATGTTTATTATTCTCTTGTTATCAATTGAAATTCATATTGTCTTATATGTATAGTATTCCACATGTTATTCCATGATTATCTCCTTACTGGGTATTATAGCTCACCCTTTTTTATGCATGTCCTCAGGTAATCCAATGCAATACAATGTATGAGGGAATGTAGTGGTCATGTAAATGATGTTTTCAATAAAGATGATGTTTTTAATGTTTTGTGTTGTTATGTAATTATCCTAATCCCCAATGACACTAGACCCCTCGATCTTTTATGTTGTATTAAGTGATGTTTTTGTAATAAATCATGTTTATGTTTGTAATAAAAGTAGGGTTGTCATAGTTGGTATCTGAGGATATGTTTAGTTATTTTTGGGATTAGGATTAGAAAACCCTATTAATGACTTAGAGGAAAGAATAAGTATAATAAAACTATCCCTATGTTTTGGTGAGTATTGAGTAAGTGGTTTATCAATAAAATGCATCCTTGTCTGGATACGAGCAGGTAGAGGCGGCTCTGGAACTGATGTATCCTAGGGGTAAAACTCGAAAACACAGCTTTGAGCTAGAATCGAACAAGAACATGTTTATGACAATGGGCCTTACTGCACTGTTGTTTGCAAAAATCATAGGGGATATGCTTTGGTAAATTCACAATCTTTGTATGAACCATTATTAAGGAAAAAATGATCTAAGAATATATGTTAGAAAGTAGATCATTTATAACATAGACTAAAGCCAATAGATTCATATGATAAGGAAATAAAAGTTATATATAATTCATAAGTTTTTTCATTGTATTACCCTTTATGTGTTACTCATAACTTTCCTTCTATTCTAGAAAATAGCTGGTAATAGGAGGGTGCAGGCTAACAATTGATATAAAGATCAATGTGATGATTGTATTAATGAGACTCCAAATCCAATGGGAGCAAGCATCGCGAAATTTTTCACACTTCTCTCTCAACTAACTCAAGATCTAAATAGAAACATGGGTCAATAGGAACGTTCAAACACCCCCCTATGAAAGAACAAGTCACTTTTTAGAGTTTCATGAGACATAGACCTCCTACTTTTAATGGATCATTTAATCCCTTAACCGTTGAACAATTGATCAACTCCTTTGAAAATATATTATTTCTACTTTAATGTTATGAACTAGAGAAGGTTCTACTGGATGCTTATCATTTGAAGGGTGAAAGTTATCATTGGTGGATGTTGAAAAAAATTATGTATCCTAAGGAGGAGATCGAGGCGTTGGAATGGAAGGATTTCAAGAAGACGTTTTTCGATAACTATTTTCCGCGCAACCTCTGTATTAAGATGGAAAGGGACTTCCTTTCCCCCATGAAAAAATACACTGAATCTGTTGGAGCATAAAAGGAAAACATTACATGGATTTAATGATATGCTTATGTCTTTTTCATTACCCCCAATTGCAAGGCTGCTGATTATTTGGTGGGATGAAAACTAGCCCTAGGAAAGTGTTTGTGATCTGTGACTTCGATAACTATGAGAAATTGTCTGATTTTCCCTCAAGGTCGAAATGGAGAATAGATAATCTCAGGGGTATCATGGAGATAAAAAGCGTATGGCGGACTTCAATAATGGCAGTCCGATGGATAAATCCAATGGTGCTAAGAAGATCCTTCTTCCCACATGCCAACGGTGCGTAAAGAAGTACCCTGGAAACTTCATGAAGGGTATACAGAAATGCTTTAGGTGTGGAAGAGAAGGGCACCTAGTTTTTAACTTTCGGAACGAAAGACCTGTGGCTGCGACAGAAGAGAGGAACACTCTGTTCGAACCTCAACTAGTGTTTCATTTATACAACTGTAAATGACCAGTGAATATTTGAAATTATTTCCCTAATCCAAGGGTCTACAAAGGCAACCAAAAACCTCCAAGGTAGCAAGGGTGAGCTTTTCCCATAAATACTACTGTAGTGAACCCTGACAATGAAGTGGTGACAGTTACACTAGTTATTCCTTCAAAAATAGTGAACATAATATTTGATTTAGGTTCTATGAATTATTTTATATCTAAAATGTTTAGTAGAACAATCCCAACACCTCCAAAAATCATGAAAGTGAAGATGTTGGTGAGTACATCAAATTGGGAAATCATTGAGTCCAATTAATATAACTCCTCCCCTGTCATAATATATGGATAGAACTTTCTGGTGAAACTCTTCATACTCCCTTAGGTGGAATTTGATGCAATTCTTGGAATGGATTGGACTTCCTTATTTAGATCCAACATAAATATAATTGAGAGATAAATCACTCTCTATGTGGATAATTGACCCCTGATTCTTTATAGGTTCAAGGAGGAAAGATGAACCTTCTTTACCTCTATCATATCAAGCGTGGATATAAATTCCCTTGGAGAAAGCGTATCCGGATCAGATGATTGATTCTATAGAGGAAAACATCCTAGAAGACATACCTACTGTGAGGGAATTCACTAAAGTTTTTCCCAAGGAATTTCATGGTCTTTCTCCTAGAATAGATGTTGAATTCTCCGTTGATCTTATACATGGGGTGCTTCCAATATCGATGACTCTATAGATAATGTATATTATAGAGATTGAGGAGCTGAAGAAACAACTACAAAAGAATCTGAATAATGGGTTTATATGCTCATGTGCTTCACCATGGGGTGAACCAGTCCTCTTTTTCAAGAAGAAGGATGTGCCCATGCCCCTTTACATCGATTATCGTGAGCATAAAAATTTCATGTTAAAGAACAATTATCCTCTCCCATGACATGATCGATTATTCGATCAGTTGTATGGAGAATAATAATTCTCCAAGGTGGATTTGTGGTTGGGATATTATCAAGTAAGGGTGAAGAAAGAAGATATCCCCAAGACTGCATTTCATACATTATACGAGAACTATGAATTCATTGTAATTCCTTTTGGACTCACTAATGCTTCGGAAATCATCATGGACATGATGAATAGAGTCCTTAGAGATTACATCAACAAATTTTTGGTTTTCTTTATAGATGATATTCTTATATACAAAAAAACAAAGTAGGATCATGAGGAGCATCTAAAAACTGTACTAGAGACATTCTAGAAGGAGAAGCTCTATCAAAAGTACAGCAAGTGGGAGTTCTCATTGAAGGAGATCTCATTATTGGGCCATATCATCACATGCAATGGGATATAAGTGAATCCCTCCAAAAAAAAATGCAATTGAGGGATTGTCATGGCCAACATTGGTAACATATATCTGTAGCTTTTTGGGATTAGATATATATTATCGATGATTTTTGAGAAATTTCTCATGATTTTTCAACCCTCTTACAAAGCTACCTTATAAGGGAGTAATGTTTTCTTGAAGTGATAAATGTGAAGAAAAATTTAAGGAGTGAAATGAAGGCTTATCACTGCGCTCGTTCTCACTTTACTCACAAGTGGGGAACTTTTTGTTGTATTTAGGGATTCTTGGAATAAGTTCATGGGATGTGTGTTGATTCAAAATGACAAAGTCATTGACTATGATTCAAGGAAATTGAAATATCATGAACAGAACTATACAACACATGACCTCAAGTTGGCTATAGTGATCTTCACTTTGAAAATTTTACGGCATTATCTTTTTGGGGAGAAGTGTGAAATATATACGGAACACAAAATTATAAAGTATATATTCCCACATAAATAGCTGAACAAGCTCCAACGAAGATGGTTAGATCAGATAAAATACTATGACTTCTCAATCCATTACCACCCTTGGAAACCGAACAAGGTGGTGGATGCCCTAAGTAGAAAGGACCCAGTGATTTTATCATTGATGAGAATTAAAAAGGATCCAATATTCATTGATTTGATAAATATGGACATGGGAATAAGAAAGAATAGAACATCATCAATCCTTTATCAAATTATTTCTTAACCATCACTTTTGGAATGGTTAGAGGATGCTTAAAAGGATGATGTGGGAATTCAGGAAAAAGTGGAAGCAATTAGAAAAGTGGAATCTTCTGAGTTTAATGTTTATGAAGAAGGAATTGTGGGATTTGGGAAAAGAATGTAGATTCTCAAGATTTACATAAAAGGACATTACATTACTTTTGCGGAATACTTAATACATAACAAAAACTAACATCGAAAGACAGTAATAGTTTAGTGTCTTTTGGATCTCGGAACATAATCTTCTAATCATGGTGAAAGATCTTCAACATCTCCCAAAAAGATCTTCCACATTTTTTTTTCCTAAAACCTTTTTTTATCTCTTGTAAAAAAGAAAACATATAATTTATATGCTCAAATGATCATTAAGGGTATGCATGGAAAAAATAAAACAAACCATATACATTTGAACATAAAAACATGAAAATAATTTTTAAATATCATGATCTTGAGTTGTGAAATATATCTTGAATTATGTAAGGCATAAATCATATAGGAACATTAATAATGATAAAATATCATGGGAATAAATCATTTAATTATGGAAAACATTAATAATGTGATATGATTTACATAGTAGCCAAGACATTACTACCAAGACCATCATAGTGGAAAATGTCCCTTACTGAATCGAATTCAGTCCTCGTTTTAGTCCTGTATCACTGAAACAGATTAACTTTTCATTCCATCCATGACTATCTCATGAGATATAAATCATTACCCAATGCATTGGAGGTAGATATAGGTCCGACCCATCTCAAAATTAAATCATTCTTTCATGTGACACAAAATAAACATAAATCATTCATTGTAACCCAATGAATAAAATGGGAATCATAAACATCATCCCATCATAACAAAATCCATATAAACAATCGGATATAATTTCATCATAAGAAAAATCAAAACGTGTAAATAGAAGAGAAATTATACTTCAAACATAAATTTTTTAAATAATGTCTTCTTAGATGGAAAATAGTTTTTATAAAACCCTTGAAATGAATTCTTGAGGAAAATATCCATTCTTCATTAAAATATTATTCCTTTCTCAAAATGCCGTGTAATTTTAAAAGAAAATAATTTCATTGAAAATAATCATGAAATATTGTACAGGAATCTTCCGAAAAAATGCGTTATGAAATTGTAAAAATCCGTTCATGCCTTAAATGTTAAAAAAAATTCCCCTCGTACTTTTTCTGGAAATGTCAAAAAAGTACCTCGTATGGTAAAAAAAATATTACATCCATACCATGGGGTAACAGTACAATAGGGTTAAAATAACATTAAACATACATGTAAGAATAGTAAAAATTTTATGAAAACATTTTGAGAACATATGGACATGGGTAATAAACATATCCCTCATTAAATACTTACGAATAAAAAATGTCGGATAAAATGAGATTGAAAAATTATCCCTGACCTTATGTCCAATTCCATACATTTGAGTCAGAGAATCCTATATAGTGTGTTTAAAAATAATATTATCTTGTAATAGAATCATAATAATATTTATTATATCATATATTATTCACTTAGGACTTTATATTAACCGTTCATTTGTCAATTCCATGTTAAATTAGTGTTTTGTGTAAAATCGTTTCTTTTATCGCATGTGTTTGGACTTGTTGTTATTTATTTTATTATTTCTTATATCAGGACTTACTTAATTCCAAAATGTAAATCATGATTTATATATCATATATATTCAGTATATATATAATATATTGATAAATTAAATGAAATACACCGTTCATGGAGACAGTAGGTCGTACGTACGAATGAACGCTGTTTTCTGTTCCTTATTGACTTGAATCGAAGTAAGTAGATGACATATATATATACATAAATCAAGTAGCTTTATTATTTCATATATTTCATTATTATTCATTAGATTTACTTTATAATCAATCTTGAATGGTTAACAAGGAGAATGAATCTCATCGCGTCATGGAGATGGTAATCCATGCGTACGCACAAGCGATGATATCGTTCCCATAATTATTAAATGGAATTGGATTGGATGATATAATATTTTATAAATTTTATCATGTTATAATAATAATATATAGTTATTATTTACACTATTATACCAATCCAAGTAAGGTGGTGGTAGAAAAACATATTAAGAATTGAATATCAATTAATAATTTAATATTTGTTTTAAAACTCTTTTATGTCAATTTTGACACTATTTGATATTTTGTATTTTCTAAATTCATAATAGCATTATTACATCGAAAAAATTCATCTAACAACCCGTAATATGTTATATTATCCTATAAAATTAGTTTAATTCATAAATGGTCTAAAATTACATTTATTTCGGTATTTATAATATCAATTAGGTTAATATTTCATTAATGAGGTAATTACCGCATCATCATCCTCTCATAAATAAATTAAATTATTTAATGTCTAAAAATTATAAATAAAAAACCATTATGAAGGAATGATTTTTAGCTTTCTAATGAATATTTATAGTCTAATTTAATTTATGTATAACTCTATATTAAAAATTCTTGACTTATTAAACATTGATTTTAAATCTTTTTAAACTTCTTTGAATTAAATAATAATAATTGTCCTAATCTAATCCAAGTGAAAATAAATGGTCATATTTTATTCCTAATATATTTTTTGGACTAATTAATCTTATACAATAGAATTAGGACATTTTTTAGGGTAATAATAATATCATTTTGACCCTTAATTACCATATTTACTTTTAACCATGGTAAATAAAAGTAAAAAGTTACTATTCACCAAATACAATTTTTATCTAATCGAACAAAATTATACTTACTCATATCAACTATGTCTCTTGGATTTTTATAATTCCACTCAAAAAAGGAGTAAAAATAAGTTTTATGTAAATTTGAAAATTCCTCTCGGAGGTGGGTAAATGACGGTAAAAAGATCAATAAAATATATATATATATATATATATTATAAAAAGAATCCATTTTAATTACATTGAAATTATATAGGAATTATGTATATCTTTTGACCTAAAATAAATTTAAATAAAATAAATGATTATTTAAATAAAAAGTCGGTTTTAACCAATAACTCGGTGTTTTCACTATTCATCAAAAATTGAAGGTTTTCATAAAAGTACAAAAAATTCACCCTAGGCTAATTTCGATATTCTCAATCCAAAACTGAAGTCCGTTTTGAATGATAAAATTCATAAATTTTCTAAAAGTGGCTATTACTATTCATAATGGCTAGTTTATATAATATTTCAACAATATATCTTTTAGTGAAACTCGGTATTGCGTACAACACACGCTATAGAGGAAGGTTGCTCTGGAGTGCAACACAAGCATAGAATAGTGTTCGTGTATACTGCACGCTAATACGATGTTGCGTATAACGCATGTTAATCTTGGTGTATCATACAACACAAGACATAAATGAAATTATATATATATATATATATATATATTTTCTCATCAAATCTCCAATTGTTACATTCTACCCCCCTTAAAATGAATTTCGCCCTTGAAATTTGATTGGGTTATAAATAATTTAATAGTTGAAAGTTTCATTCATAGAAATCCACATCATAAAAAAGAATACTAAAACATTGTTTTAAAAAGGAACATTAGAAACCTAATGAATACCCAAAGTAACTCATCATTGGGTTTCCACATAGGAGAATATTGGTGAAAATATGGATATGGAAGAGAAATATAACCATCAAGTTAAAATAGAGAGTGGTAGAGAACATGGCTATAGAAAATACAACAATCACAAAGCCATAAATTTTTTATGATCTATGGTACCATATAATTCATCAGATATGAGGGTACTAGGACAATGTTTTTGGTTTTCAATATCATTTTACTAATGTTATAAATCATGAATTTGATTAAATACTTACTTGATTTTGGTACAATATCACCATTGGTCATTCAATAAACAATTTCCACATCATATCATTAATAAATTAAGTTGAATTTGTAATTCCAGAAGTGTTAGCAGATTATGTGATAGAATGATGGGTCATTCCATCCGTGTCAAACAAAAAGTTAGTAAATGTTATCAAATATACTTATGTCCATCTATGGCGAGGTCAATCATATATGATTCCAAAAATGGAATTATACATCATCTATCATACTTCTTAATAATATAAAACTAGTTTCTACTAACCATGGACTTCCTGTAGGCCAGAGGTAGGCGATAAAGGCTTATCACAATTTGGTTGTGGGTTCGATTCCCGCACCCTTGTCCAACGTGATAGATTGTCCCCCATCTTACAGGTTGTGCTTTTTCTAAAACTATACTATTGTACATTTCTCTAAAAAAAGTTCTATCCATATACAATACTATCCAATGTCCAACATAATCCATTCCAACATTTTGGATTATAAAAAATACTTCTATCCAATCTAATAGTATAATGAAAACAATTACAAGAAAATTAATCAACAAAGCATGTTAATACCATCAACTATCTCCTATATATCATAAAATATATCCTGTTGGAAACATTCCAAATATTTGAATACATTAATCATGTATTGTTTTGAAAAATGAATACCCGTTTAACATTAGTGAAAACATGAATACTTTCAAAAGTTAAGTCTCTCGAAAATCCCAAAATTTCTATGTACTCAAACCATGATATCACTTTGTCCTTATACCAGCAATGAGCTCATGAATACTATCAAACATATTATTTTCTCATTATCCATTCATTAAGTGAATATCATTTGATTTCCAAAAATATATCAATCACTTTTCATGGTTACTTGTACCATATAATTATTTAAAACCACAATAAAAAAATTCATAGGAATTCCAATATTCTAAAATACTTTTAATGACAGTCCACAACATTATTTCGGAATCCAGTTACATAAACACATAATCATTCCACTACAATTTTTTCATACTCAACATCACCAATAGTGATCACATGTGACTTCCCTTTGTCCTTTTCCTTAAGAGGTTGTGGAGGTCGATCATCATTAATCCTTAGATTACAGCATTGGTTAGCATAATTCTCCATTTCCTTGCACTTAAGGCATTGAAGTGTTGGTGGTGCATTCCCTGTAGTCTTTTCTCAATTCTCATAATTATCTAACTTTTTCCCATTACTTTGACACTCAGCTACTCAATGACATTCTTTTCCACACTTAAAACATTTTCTAGTCCCTTTAAGACAATCTCTACCATGCTTCATTCTACACTTTGAGCATAACGAAACATTCATCTCTTTTTCACCATTGTTTAGTGATTTTTCCTTGAACTCTATATTTCATTTCTTGTCAAAACCATGTGGTGGATATGTTACACAATCTTCGAGTTCTACCTTGATATCACAACAAAAAAATATATTCATAGCTACTGATGTCTCTTATAGTTAATTCCCTTAGAAGACTTGGTTATAATCCATGGAATAATCGATCAACATTACTTTCAAGTTGGATGATAAACCCAAATTCATACAATGGAAGCCTTGTAAAATTTTCCTCATATATACCAACAGATTCATCATCCTTTTTCTTAAGCTCAAGGAACTCCTTTTCCATATTTTTTTAAATAATATGAGGGAATTACATATTGAATAACAAGTTCTTGAACTCTTCCCATTCCATGGATTCAATTTCACATTGGGGCCATCTATTCTTAATTAGATTCCACCACTAGTCTTCTTCACCTTATAAAAGGTAAACAGCCAGAATGACTTTTTCATGTTCAGAACATGAAAGTATGTAAAGTATATTTTCAATGGTACTGATCCATTGTTCACCAAAAAGTGGATCAGAAGACCCACAGAAAGAAGGTGGAAGTTCCCTCATGAAGGACTCAGTAGAATATTGTTCCCTTCTCTGCTCATTCGGAAGTCGAGAATAATTCATAGTTTGTGTAAGTACAAAAATAATATTTTTCACTCCATCTACCATAACATTGGTTTATATAGTAGGACACCGATAGAATTGTCCATTACATTGATCAATAGGGTTCATTTGGGTTCCAGCCATCGTCTAAAACCCAAAAAGAATAGTTTGAGGCAAAAATCATGATAAGGAATGCAACATAATAAAGGGGGAGTTCCATCAATATATAACATCTTATGTTTAAATCTAATATTGTTACCATAATTTTAAGACTATTACCTATATGTATACTAAACTTTAGAGACATCCCTAGACATACCTTAGAAATATCTCTAGAGATCTGACTAAATATTCGCATCCTAGTTTCCACAGGTTAACCAAACCTTCCCTCTGATACCAACTTAAGAGAGCCAAGCTTGACATACCTGGGAATTACATTACTTTTGTGGAATACATAATACATAACAAAAACTAACATACAAGAACCATAGTAGTTTAGTGTCTTTTGGAAACTTAGAATATAATCTTCTAATCATGGTGAATGATCTTCAACATCTCTATTAACGATCTTCCGGTTTTGCTTTCTTACATAAATCCTTTCTTTATATCCTAGGGAAAATAAAACATATAAAGGGTGAGATAAAATGCTCCGTAAGGGTAAGCATAGAGAAAATAAAACAAACCAATTTGAACATAAAAACATGAAGATAAAGTTTAAACATCAAGATCTTGAGTTGTGAAATAAATCATTGAGTACGTGAGGAAGAGATCATAAAGGAACATTAATCATGATAAAATAACACAGGAATAAAACATGTTATTGTGGAAACCATTACGCACATAATATTATTAACAAAGTAGCAAAGTCATTGCTGCCAAAACCCCCATAATGGACAATGTCCCTTACTGAATCGAGTTCACTCCACGTTCCATTCATGTATCACTAAACCAGATTAACTTGTCATTCTAGACATATATATATCATGAGATATAAATATTTACCCAATTCATTGGAGGGAGACATAGGTACCACCAATCTCATAATGAAATCATTCATTCATGTACCACAAAATATTCCTAAATCATTCATCGTTACCCAAAAAATAAAATATGTTTCATAAACATCATCCCATCATAAAAAAATCCATATAAACAAATGGATATCATTTCATCATAAGAAAAATAAAACCATGTAAATAACATAGAAAATATACTTGAAAAATAAACATTATAAATAATGTCATCATAGATGGAAAATATTGTTGATAAAACAATTGAAATGAATTCTTCAAGAAAATATCCTTTCTTCTTTAAAATAATTTTATGTTCTAAAAATGTCATGAAATTTTAATAGAAAAGAATTTAATTGAAAATAATAATGAAATATTGTACAATAAGATTCATGATAAAATAGGCGTTATTAAATCTTAAAATTCTGTTCATGTCGTATAAGTTAAAAAACATTATCCTCGTACTTTTTCCAGAAAAGTAAGAATTAGTACCTCGTATGGTAAACAATAGAAATTTTACTTCCATACCATGTCCAAAAAGGGTAAAATGACTTTAAACATACATGGAAGCATTGTAAACATTTTATGAAAACATTTTGAGAACATATGGACATGGGTGATAAACATAGCCCTAGAATAAACAATCTCGGATAAAATGGGATTGAAAAATTATCTCTTACCTTATGTCTAACTTCTTCCATATGTGCCCGAGACTCCTGTATAGTAGGTTTAAAAATATTATTATCTTTTAACAGAATCATAATAATATTTATGATATCATATATGATTCACTTATGACTTTTTATTAACTGTTCATTTGTCAATTTCATGTTAAAGCAGTGTTTTGGGTAAAATAGTTTCATTTATCGTACTTGTTTGACCTTGTTTTTGTTGATATTATTATTAATTATATCATGATTTAGATACTCCCAGACATTAAATCATGATTTATATAACATATATATTCAGTATATATATATAATAGATAGATAAATGAAATTAAATAAACTGTTCATGGAGATGGTAGGTCGTACGTGTGTATGAACGCTGTATTCCTTTCCTTATTGAATTTAATGGAAGTAAGTAGATCAAATATATATATATATATATACATAAATAAAGTATCTTTATAATGTCATATATTTCATTATTATTCATTATGTATACTTTATAATCATTCTTTAATGGTTAACATGGAAAATGAATCTCTTCGCGTCGTGGAGACGGTAATCCGTGCATACGCACGAGAGATTATATTGTCTCTATAATTATTGAATGGAATTGGAGTGGATGATATAATATCTTAGAACTAGTACCATGTTATAATAATCATATATAGTAATTTTTTACACCATTATACACATCCAAGTAAGGCAGTGGTAGAAAAACATATTACACCACGGCATGGAGATGGTATTCCGTAGGTACGCACGTGTGGTGATTTTGTTTTTCATAGGATGGATCGAAGATGGAATAGGTTTGTTTAAGATTTATAATTACATATCAGTATATAAGTAAAATTTATGTTATTACTTTATAATTAAATAACTAAATAAGAGGAATTATAAGAAGAAAAAATCATGAAAGAATTAGTAGAAGAGATTACCTCTTCTTCGACGTGCCTCTTTTAAACTTCCTCTTAGAGAACTAGAGTTGGTCTTTCGAGAAGACCATAACCTCTATGAAAAAACTAGAGAGGTTGAGAAGATAAATATTCAGGGGTTGTCCGAGCTTGAAGGCTCAAAATTGTGTAAAGAGGAGAGGGAGGAGCTGCCCATTTATAAGGGAGTATAGTGGAACCTTAGGAAGAACATAAAATATTATTTTATAATAAATTCATATTCAGTTTATAATGTATCAAAAGTGACTTATCTATAAGATATGGTGGTTATGGGTCTAAATCCTCTCATCCAATAGGTTTTGGATAAGTTTAGGTACCATTTTGACCTTAACTTTTAGATTTAACTCTAAGATAAATAATTTATCTTTTACCGTGTCTTCAAGTATTCTTACACTATATTTTTAATAAACATACTATAAAATTACAATAGAACCCCAATTGGTTCATTAATTTCATATATATTATTATATAAGTCTTTTATACGAACCATAGTTTTTTATGAATAGAATCTCAATTAATAATTTAATATTTGTTTTAAAAATTCTTTTATGTCAATTTTGACACTATTTTGTATTTTGTTTATTCTAAATTCATAAAATCAATATTACTTCGAAACAAATTCATAATATGAACCCCAATATGCTATATTAACATATAAAATTGGTGTAATTCATAAAAAGACTCAAATTACATATATTTGGGTATTTTTAATATCAATTATGTTAATATTTTATTAATAAGGCAATTAATGCATTATCATTGTTTCATAAATAAAATAATTGAATTAATGTCTAAAAATAATAAATAAATTACCATTATTTAGGAAATATTTTTGGCTTTATAATTATTATTTATAGTCTAATTTATCTTTTGTATAACCCTATATTAAAAATTGTTTACTTATTAATCATTGATTTTAACTCTTTTACCTTTTCTTTGATTTAAATAATAACAAATGTCCTAATCTAATCCAAGTTGACCTAAATGGTCATATTTTATTACTAAGGTTGTTTTTGGTCGAATTAAACTTATGAAATAGAATTATAACATGTGTTAGGGTAATTATAATATCATTTTTACCCTTATTTACCCTATTTATTTTTAACGGTGGTAAATAAAAGTAAAATGTTACTATTCAAAAAAAATTATATCTATCTTTTTAAACCACATTTTAGTTACTGATATCAACTATGTCTCTATGATTTTTGAAATACCACTCATAGAAGCAGTAAAATTGTGTTTTATTAAATTTTAAAATTCTCCTAGGAGGTGGGTAAAAGGAAGTAAAAAGTTCATAAAATTTCAATATATCTAAAATTATTATAAAAAGTCAACAATGAATTGCATTGAACTTATATAGGTATTATACATCTATTTTGAGCTAAAATAAATTTAAATAAAAAAAATTATTAATTAAATAAAAAGTCATTTTTAACCAATAACTCGGTGTTTTCACTATTCATAAAAAATATAAAGTATTTAGAAAAATACCAAAAATTCACCCTAGGCTAATTTCGATATTCAGAATCAAAAAATGAAGTCCATTTTGAATGATAAAATTTATAAAATTTCAAAAATTGGTTACTACTCTTCATAATGGCTAGTTTATATAATATTTCAATAATATCTCATTTATTGAATCTCAGTATTGCGTACAACACACACTATCGAGGAAGTTTGCTCTGGCATGCAACACAGGTCTAGAATTGTGTTTGCATATATTGAAAGATAATACAATGTTGCGTATAGTGCACACTAATCTTGGTGTAGCATACAACAAAATACATCAATGATATTAATATATATATATATATATACATCTCATAAAATCTAGTTTTGTTACAGAGACTATGTGTCCAATCATGTCTGGTGCTGATGTAGGTACTTTTGGATGATGCACATAGTTCAAATTTATCTATTCAACCCAGAAACAAAAATATGTATCAAGATCTCTGAGATAATTATTAGTGGGATAATATGAAGAAGGAGATCACTGAATATTCTTCAATGTTCTTGTTGTGTCATCATGTGAAGTCATAGAGGAAAAAGTCTAAATGGATGATGAAACCATTTCCCATAATAGAATTGAAATGAGAGAACATCACCCTGGACTTTGTCACTAGACTTATGAAGACATCCAAAGGCAACAATGCAATCTGGGTTATTGTGGATCATCTTACAAAGGATGCACACTTCATTGATATTCGAGAGGATTTCTCATTGGATAAAATGGAACGAATATATATCATTGAATTGGTAAGGATGCATTGAGTACCATTATTTATTGTGTCCGATCGATATCCAAGATTCACCTCTATGTTTTGAAAGAGTCTTCAACATTCTCTGAATACTGAACTGAACTTCAGTACGACCTATCATCCTCAAACTTATGGACAATCTCAGAAGACTATCCAATCAATTGAGGATATTTTGAGAGCATTCTCTATGGAATTGAAAATAATATGGGATCAAAAACATTTTTATGTTGAGTTCTCTTATAATAATAGTTTCCACTCGAGCATCCAAATGGAAAAATTTGAAGCCCTATTATGGGAAAACATGTAGAACACTAGTGTGTTTGGATGAGGTAGGGGACCATAAGCTGGTTGAACAAGAAATGGTCCAAGTAATGGTGGAAAAGGTGAAAACAATTTGACAGAATATCATGGAAACCCAGAGATGACAGAAGAGTTATGCAGATAACTTTTGACGAGGCCTTGAGTTTAATGTTGGAGACATGGTATTTCTATGAATATCTCCATGGAAGAAGGTCATAAGGTTTAGAATGAAATGGAAGGTATGTCCAATGAATATCATCGCCTTCAATATTCTTTATTGTTTCGGGGTTGTGGCCTATCGACTAGCACATCCCCCTACCGTGGCCAAAGTACATGATGTCTTTCATGTAACCCTCTTAAAGAAGTACATACCGGACCATTCATATGTTCTCTATTCAAAGGTGGTACATTAGGATGATGATATTTTATTTGAGGATCAACTATTTAAGATCTTAGATTCAATTGAAAATGTTCTACAAAATAAGTCAATTCCCCTCATCATGGTATTGTGAAAAAACAACAAGTTTGAAGAAGAGACATGGAAATCCGATGAAATGATGAAGCAGAGTTACCCACATAATTTTTAGTGTGGGAAAATGATGTTTTGAGGGATAATTTTATAAGGAGTGAAGATTATAATAACCCAAAAATTATTTAATTGACATCCCGCTTGATCTAATTAAATGTCACATTATGTAAAATGTGTATATAAAATGTCAAATTCTTTGGTTTTATTTTAAGAATAGTGATCGTTGCTAAAATAGAAGTAGAACAGTGATCACATTATTAGTATAAATATATGGTTATAACAAATCCAAATTTACTCAGACAAAAGAAGCGATAGTGTCATTGGGATTCACTCTTGTCCAATCCCAAGTCGAGCTTCATCATGTCAAGCTCGAACATAAGCGTCTACGGGAGAAGTGGAAGTTGATAGAGATCATCATGCATGAAATGTTATCCAAGCCACCCCAAGAGACTGTCACCATCGCACACCTTACCATTAGGTCTTATTCGGCTATTTTAAGGGGTTATGTAACAAATCCCAAGTATTATTTTTATGTAAATGTTTTTTCGTATATAATAATAAATATACTTTCATTTTATTATTGTTAACTATTAAATAATTTTTAAAGCACAAATAAGAATTTTAGTTAATTTTCAACTATGAAATATATTTTGATAAATTAATATATTTTTAAATAATATTTTATTTAAAAAAATATTATTTTTATCATTAAATTAATATTTATTAAATATAGAGTATCATATATTTATATGAATGCAATTGTAATTTTTATTAAGGTTTGAAAGCCAATTTTGTCAAAACACATGATTTTTTGATAAATGTCAGCTTTTATTTTAAAAATTAAAATTAAAAATTAAAAAAATTATATAGATAAAATGGATATTATTTCATGAATCAGGTTGTCGAAATTATCCAATGGTAAATTTATCATAATTTTCTAAGACAGTCAATTTTTTGGGTAAAAATTAAATACCGTTTAAATATATAATGTGTTTTATGAAATCATAATTACCCAATAGTGATGTAATAAAATACAATAAATCTCATGTTCGTCCAATATATGTTTTATCATTAATATATTGTAATTTTGGGTTTGTTTGATTTATTTTACAAAGGTTTAGTGGACCCTTCAAGACTTATTAAAGATTTTGTCTTTTGAAATTTTATTCCTTGGGAGTGTGACACTCCTCCACATAAGAAACACCATTATTTTATGAATTTCGGACTTTGGCCTTATAAAATATTATTTTCCACTTCCCTTTGACAAAAACCATGGGAATAATCCATGGGATGGTTTGTGTTTCAGATTAGTTTAATGTGAGGGTCACAAACCTAAATAATAAATAATTCTATCATCATTCTAATATAAACCCACAAAAGATCTCACATTCTCCTTACTCAAAGCCTTTGGAGTTAATCCAACCTATTCCATGCTCTCTCTATAATCCTCCCATCGTTCCCCACACTCCCAATAATCCTCTCTCAAACCTCTATCAAGCATTTGGAAACATACTTCCATGTAAGGGTTATTCTTCCTTTCTCATTTTGTCCAATTTTTCTAATGTTGTTATGCTCTTTTAATTTCAATTATAAATGTTGAGGTATAGTTTCTCACCTCCCCCATAATTCAACCTTTATGTATTATTTATGGGATAACCCTTTCTCCTGTATTAAATTCCTACCATGTTCACCCGTTACTATGCTGAAATTCAGAATGAAATTTCTCTCTTCTCATTTACATTAATGAAATTATTTTGTATCATGAATCTAAATTCCATTACATTTTTTGGGACATGTATATATATTAACCACTTAATTTCCATGTAATTTAAATATAATGATACACCCCTATCTTTATCACCAAAAGTTTTTATGAATTCTTACTTCATGTCGTTACGCTGTCAAAATTGAACCGATTTTCCAAGCCAATTCCATTGTGTAGTGAATACCATGTCCATTTCTCTATCAATGGTATTCAAATTTTTGACCATTTACATATTTATTATAAATTTCATGTATGATTTCCAAATTCATTTATCATGGAATAAAAGATAAAGGTTTATGAATCCATGTTATATTATCCAAGAGACACACTTATGGATGAAATGAATGGTTTAAGAAGGGTGAACCCTCATAGCCATCCATTTAATTGGTTAATTTATAGTATCATGATACGTCATGTGGAATAGCTGTTGACTCATGAAAATTAAAGTACCACGAGATTTTAATCATGATTCATGTGGAATTAAGATTTACTCATGCTCTATGAGTAATGATCCTTGGCTCATGCTAATTCAATGTCATGTGTTTTTGCCACATTTCCATGTTATGATTATATTGCCTTTATATTTATGCTTCACTTATGCTCTATTAATATACCTTTTGTCTAACATATATTTTATTCCTCATTTTCTTCCGTGATTAATCCCCTACTGGGCTTATAGCACACCCTTTTTTAATATTGTCCTTAGGTTATCTCATGTAAAGCTAAGTACGAGGGAATGTTGTGGTCATGTAAAGGAATGTTTCAATAATGATGTTGTTTTTTATCTTTTAATTGGTTATGTAATGACACTAATCCCTAAAGACAATATTCCTCTTGATCATATATGTTGTATCAAGTGAAGTTTTTATAATAAATCATGTTTAAGTTTTTAATAAAAGAATGTTTGTCATATCATATGTATATTATGTTTAAGAAAACCATCCTTTATATGATCCATGTTTAATGGGAACGAGTCCCATCAAATTGAGGGGATGGTAGTCCACACATCCACAAACAAAATTATCATTTTTACACAACATGGAAAGAATAATTTTTGTTATAAATAAAACATAAACAATAATAGAGGAAATATGAATAAAATATATATCATATATCAGTATAGTTCCACCATAATTTCCACCATGAAATGATGTAGGTGAAAATTGAACAATCATCGTTACGTGAGGCAGTAGTTCGTTGTACACAAAAATAGTACATCCATATCCACTAGATGAAGGTTTGAGTTAGTGTAATTCAAATAATTATCATAACAATAAAATATGATATTATGTATTTTAGTTTTGTTATGTAATAATAGAATAATAAAATCATCGATAGTTGAGAAGGAATATAATGGAAATGATTTCGAGAGAAGACGTTACATCAAAATATGGTAACTTATTTGTATTTGAGCCAAAAGGATTTTTTGACATTTCTACTGCTCATGTTAAGGATTATAAGAGGAAGGGAAGGATTTCAGAGATTATTTGAGAATAATTTTGATGAACCAAGGTGCTTGAGAGGTGTTAGTAGGAGGGTAGAGGTGGTGTCCATTTATAAGAGGGAGGAGGGGCCATTTTGGGTTGTCTTGAAATATTGTTTTATTATTAAATAATTTTCAAATTAAAATGGTTCAAAATGGATAAATATATAGTATAATATTAGGATGAGTATAAATACCCTCAACCAAAAGGTTTTAGAAATTTTTAGGTTTCATAATTAACCTTATCTTATATATTTAAACCTTAATTAAATGCATTAACTCTGACGACGTCTTCTTGGATTTTCATAATATATGGTTACTATAGATACTATAATTTTTCATTAGAACCAAAATTTGATCATTCATTACCTTTTTAAAATTATATAAAATATTTGGAAGAATCATTTAGGTTTAGAACTATAAAATCATTTAATAAATTAGTATTTGTTTTAAAGAACACATTTATGTCAATTTTTACACTATTTAGTAATTGATTATTTTAAAGTCATAATAAATTTTTGAATTAGATAAAAAGAAATTAACACTTTCCCTAATATATCAATTTCATTCTGAAAATTATTGTATTTCCTCAAAAGTTTCATTTTATATATTTTTTTAATATTTATAATTTCATTTTTTTTATTCATTAATTAATAGGGTAATCAATGCATCATCATTGTGTCATTAATTTTTTTATATAATGTCCAAAAATTATAAATATAATACCATGATGTAAGAAATAATTTTTTATTTCTAATGAATTTATATATTCAAAGATATGAGTTATATAACCCTATATTAAATATTTTTTTCAAAAAATACAGGTTTATGTTATATTTTTATTTTTTAACAATTAATTATTATAAAATGTCATTTTCACACCCATGTGGCTACAAAATGCCAAATGTTTGAACAAAGGATGTCCGTGGTCAGAAATATATCATCTATTTGGATTAGGACACATTTTAGGGTACTTTAATATTATTATATAATTATTTTTTTCCCATATTTACCTGATTTACCCATTAACCATAGTAAATAAAAATAATTACTGAAGTTACAATTTATAATAGAAACAATTAATAGGTAACTAGTTACACAATTTGGGAATTCTGATTCCAAATAATGAAACCATTTTTATAAATTTAATACATAGAAATTTTAGTTATTATTTTTTAATTAATACTCATTTTCAAAAACAGAATGTGTGTTTTTAAGAAGTAAAAAATATCAAAAGATTGACATGTATTTTGTCCAATTTAAATGTAAAATTACTTCCACTGACAATCATTGGATTAAATGATTAAAACATAATACAATTAAATATTAAATCCAAATAAATTACAAATATAACTATATGAATAAATTTTATGAAAATGATTTTTTGATTTAAAATTAAATATTTCTCACTATTCATAAAAATATAGATTTTATCAGAAAAATACCAAAATTTCATCAGAATATAATTTTGATGTCCTTTATCTAAAAAACCTATTTTATAAAATATAAAATATATGGGTGTGAAAAAAATTAATTTAAAAAGGTTTCTCCATCAAAAGGCGGTAAAAAGATATTTTAGAATTATTACATTATTTTATGTTTAAAATGGCTTACATTTTAATTTTAATCCTATAAAATTTATTGGATAAATTTAAAAATAGTTAAAAAACATATTTAGTAATTTTTTTTTATATTTTTTTCATTCATAATGATACAATATCTAACAATTGAATTCAATTTAAAATAATAATATTTTTAGTGTATTATTGTTTGGAATAACTCTATGTTGTGCACAATGTATGATTTCGGAGAAACCGGTTGTTGAATGTTGAGTACGCTATCGGAAAAAAATCCCCTATATCGTAAAATTAATATTTTATTCTTAAATATTAATAGATATGAAAAATTATTATTCAATAAATAAACGGGATGTTACATCATTCCCCCTTTTGGAAATCGTGTCCTTAAAAATTTAAAATTTGGCTTAGTAACTTCATTAAATAACACACATAAGAAAAATAATCAATAAAACTACAACATTATTAGAATGAAAGAGAAGTATAAATGTCACTATAGATAAAACATACTAGTATTACATGTAGAAAACCATAGATATGGACGAAAAACTAAGAATCATGTTCTGATGTAGAGGGATAAGAAACAAGATCAAGAGAATGTTAACAACCATAAAATGATAAACTTGGGATGGGTTAAATTCCCTTTGAATTACTATTATGAAAATTAAATAGTTATTTTTTAGTATAATTTTCAAAAAAAATTATAATTTTATTTATAAAATTGACTAATAACATAAAGAAATATAATAACTTGTCATGTATAGTTCTATCCTTTAATAAATAACTACCACAAACTCATCATTTCTCCATACGTTGAGTATTCAAGACGACTTGGTAACAAATGAAGCACCATAATATAATTCTATAGAATCCCAAAATCCATAAAATATGAACAGTATACTTTCCCTATCTTATTTATCATCCGAAACTAATATGATTAGTAGAAGATCAAAATTTTTTCCAAAAAGAATAATACTTTTTTATGGAGTTAGACTACTTTTAATCTCCATAATTAAATAGTAATAACTATGTTCTATAAATACCATTCAAGAAAAAAAAATATCCTTAAAATTCCTTAATATAATTCAAACTAATATTAAAACCCAAAATTTATAAGTAATTTATCACATAGTCATTCACAACATATCTTAAAATATATATCTAAATAACATCAACTAATGTTAAAGTCTCATACTCAAAAGTAATAAATCTATGATCAAATTATTCATGATAGTTTAATCATTTCCATAAATAATAAAAATCTACACATGTCTAAAATAAAATCATAGATTCATACAAAATAAAATTCAACCATTACTCCTCAAATGAAATCCTATATTATTCAATATTCCTTAGGCGTATAGTATTTCCAAAGGAGAGAACTCATACCAAAATAACAATTATCACTTAATTAACAAATAATATTCCTATTATATGGATATACATTGGATAAAATGTATGTTACAAAAATAAAAACATTCATAATCCATAATATAATTTAACTAAAAAAATAAGTCAATCATACCAAGTACTTCACATAGGCTAGTGGTAGGGGATACAACCACGCCAAGAATCAGTTGTTGGTTCGATTACCATAGTAGTGTCCGATAGGATGGGTTGTCACATATTCTATGTGTTTTAATTTTTTTAAAATAAATAGAATGTTATAACATTTCAATAAATGAGATAAATTCTACAAAAATAACCATAACTTGTTTTATCCTCAATGTTTGTTCTATATATTTCATTCATCATCTCCAAAAGTACTCACTCATAACTATGTCAATTTGTTTTTCCAAAATAATATTAATTTCCATGAAATTTCATAAAATAACCCCCAAATGGAGTTTCATTCACTTTGAACATAATATTAACCTTAAAATTAGAAATTCATGATGATATACGTAGCACATAAGAGAACATCCTAATCTTAAATGTTGTCTAAATCATCCTTTGATACAAACTATGAGGACATGGCCATAAATATTAGTAAATCATGAGTTAAGTCATGAATTCACATTGAGGATATTTTCAAGTTTGTAGATTTAGATAATTAGTCCATAACTATTATATAATTTACCTATACATTACATGTGGATAGTTACGCATAGAATCATTTTTTTTTACCGAATGAACCCCTTTAATCTAAACATGATTTTTTTCATGATAAAAAATATTCACAACTTCTTCCATTCTTATATAAATCATTATTCCCAATCAAAAACATTTCAAAAACATTTCAAAAACATGGTATGAGAGTAAAAATAACAGTAAGGGATATAAAAATAAAAAAAATGGATCATATAACATGTTATATCCTTTAATGATTTTCTAGTGAACGAAACAAAACTATTTAACATGAATAAAAATCATTTTTTTTACTAAAATAAAATCATTAAACTAATTTCAATAATTAAATAATCATTTCAGAGACATTGAGAACAATATTCATAAAACCCTTTCAATACCATTAAATTGGGATATCCATATGGTATATATCCAAGTAGATATTTAATGTGGATCGCAATTTTTTTAAGCTAGATCACACTATCATGTGAGATTTAATCAGGATCATACCATTATATAATCAATAACGGTCTCACATGTGAGTTATAATGGGGATCAACCCTTTGTATATATTGTATCGGTCTCAACTGTGAGTTTTAATGGAGCTGAACCATTCGTATAAGATGTATCGGGCTCACTCGTGAGGTATAATGGGGATCATAACATTGTATAAGCTGTATCAGGCTCACCTTTTTCATTTATGCTCCTGTATCATTTGAAAGACCAGTGCATAAAAACACCCTTTTGAAAAATACATCTATTCCCATATGAAAAATATTTTCATATAAAGAACATTTTCTTTGAGAGAACATTTTCAATACCAAGATACCCAAAAAAGGAAGAAGATATTTATTTAAAATACATTAATCCTTATAGAGGAAGAAAATTATTAAATTACAATTACAGTGGTGGAGAAGTCATTATCACCGTATAGGTTAAAACAAATAACATTTCTTTTATTGTTATGTAATGAAAAAAAATTATTTGTATAAAAATATTTCTTTTTAAATCATTGACTGAAATTCTTGATATATAAAAAATTTACTTCATAATCCTTTCATATCCAAATAAATTTACATTTAAATTAATATCCTGAAGAAAAAGATTTGGAAACTAAAATATTAAACGATCAAGGTGTCTTATACCAATTTAAACATTTAATCGGTAATATAAATTATTTAATAAATAACATTAGCATAGATAAGATATGGATTTTAAATGTCATAGTGGCTGTATATACATATTATAACAGTATATAAGTGGATATTATTGGGAAAGTCCTCAATTAAAGAAGGTTGCGATGAAGTCCTTTACCTTGAGTTCGACTCGTCATGTAAAATCATTTTGTTCCAGAATAATAAAAATATGTTAATTTATAATTTCATAATAATATTTTTCATGTTTATTTTTCCTTTTATATAAAGTATTACCATGTTATAAAAATTACATAATTATTTATGTCCACATCAGATGTCTTCTCAATATTTGGTACTTGAGTAAAAAATGAACATATGTTGATGTGAATTGTCCATGTAATAAAAATTAAAAATTCTCATGAATATTATTCATAATTGAAACATCATATATATATAGTATATATGTATTTATAGTATCTAAAATATTTAGATATATGAATTAAAATTCACCGTTTATGGAGAAGTTAGGTTGTACATATGCACGAACACTGCATTAATTTCTTTTTCATATTAAAATAATAATAATAAAATGAAGTAAAAAGTTATTATAATAATAATATTATATATTTCCATGTATTTATCATGGGTTTAAAAAAACCAACATTTATGCATTCCATCTAAACAGGGAACGAGTCACATCTCATTGAGGGGTAGGTAGTCCACACTTCCCCCAACAAAATTATCGTCTTTACATAGCATGGAAAGAATAAATGTTTCATCTAAATAAAAATTAATGTTTCATATAGAAATTATAAATATAATATATATCATATATAAATATAGTCCCATCATAATATCAACCATGAGTGGTGTTAGATGAAAATTGAACAATCATCATTTCTTGAGGGTGTTTTTTTCGTACATAGAAACATTGTGTTATTATCCACTAGATGGATGTGAGAGTATGAGTAGTTCAAATACATATCATAAAAATATCCTAGTATGTTTATTATACATGTGTTTTTATGTAATCATAAAATAATAAGAACATAGGGAGTTGTAAATGAAAATAAAGGAAATGAACTTTAGAAAAGATGTTACCAATAAATCAAGTAACTTATGATTTGAGCCAAAATGAATTCTTCAATTTCCTTATTCACATAGAATGGACTATATGAAATAGAGGGATTTTTGGAGAATAAATAAGATTAATTTGGTCAAGCCAAGGGGCTTTAGTGGAGTGAGTAAGTGGGAGAGGTGCTGGACTTTACTAAGACAGATGAGGGGCACTATATGAATGTCGTAAAATATTATTTTTTATATAATTATTTTAAAATTATAAAAGTAAAAAGTGATAAATTTCATAGAAAAGATAAGTATGGTATGAAATAATATCAACCATTATGTTTTAGACACGTTTATATCACAGATATAACCTTATCATTTTTCATTAATAGTAACTTAAAAACATCAACTCTTATCATGTCTTCTTGTATTTTCATAATATATGGTTACTATAGATATATTTCAGTAAAATAAAAGTGGATAATTAATGAATATATAACATTATATAAGTAATTTGGCCAAATATAATACTTTTTTCTCTATTATATCATTTAATAAAATAGTATTTGGTTAGGAAACTCATTTATGTCAATTTTCAGAGTATTTAGTAACTGATTTATTTAAAGTCATAAAAACATAATTCCTTCAAACCAAAGTCCTTAAATAATCTATAATATATCAATTTTATACATAAAATTCGTGTATGGAATAAAAAATTGCATGTTAAATTTATATTAATATTTATAATTTCATTTATTTGAATATTTCATTAATAAGATGATCACTACATCATCATCGTGTCATAAATAAATTTATTTATTTAATGTCTAAAAATTAAATATACAATAAAATGATTTAGGAAATATTTTTATCCTTATAGTTACAATTTATATTCATAGATATCATTTATATTACCCTATATTAAAATTTATTTAATAACATATGCATGTTTATGTTAAATTTCCCTTTTCATTAAATTATATATTATAAAATGTCAATTTCACACCCATGTGGCTCTATAATTCCACAAGTTAGGCCTATGGATGATCACAGTCTAAAATATATCATCCAAAAGTATTAGGAAATGATTTAGGGTAGTATTATATTATTATAATATCATTTTCACCCATCATTACATGATTTACACATTAACCTTTGTGAATAAAAATAATTAATAAAGTTACTATTCATAATTCCCCAGAAATAAAATTTACCTATTTAAAAATTTTCGAAATATTTTATTCCAAATATGGAATAAAATTTATAAATTTAGAACATAGATATTGTTTTAATTAATTTAATATTAATTAATTTTGTCACTGCCAGAAAGTAGGTTTTTATGAAGTAAAATTTATCAAATGATTGACATTTGTTCAAGTATAATTTTAATATGAAATTACATAAAATGACCATCATTAGATTAAATGATAAAAAATAATCCAATTTCACATTTAAAAAAATTAAAATTAAAATCTATCTATAAAAATAAATTAGATGAAATAGTAGTTTTGAATTAAAATACATAATTTTTCAATATTCAATGAAATAAAGATTGTTTCAAAAAAATTACAAAAATATAATCCAAAATAAAATTTGATGTAATATTTATAATTAATAAGTGTATCTTATCAAATAAAACATATATAGGTGACAAAAACGAAATTAATGAAATGCTTCTCTATAAAAATGATGGAAAACATACTTTTAAAAATATTATAGAATTTTATTATTAAAGATTGATTTATACTCATTTTAAGCCTCTAAAATTTATTGGATAAATGTAAAATAGTTTAGCAATAATGTGTAATCATATTGTAGATTGTTCTATTAAGTCCTAAATATAATATAACTTATCATTATCTACCATTTTGAATAATAATATTATTGATATATTATTTTTCCATATAAATCAGTGTTTTTAGCAACGAATGATCTCAGAGAAACACATTTTTGCGTGTCGAGTATGCCATTAGAAAAAGATACCCTATTGAGGTAATATTAATATAATATACATAAATACTAATATATATGAAAATGTATTATTCTATAAATACTTGGTATGTTACACATAACTCATATGTATTGTAAAATTTTCATTATATGTTCAATGATATTCCTATTCCTTTTTCTATAACCCATGGGATTAATTATATATTTTTATATGAATAATATGATGAATTTAGTTATTTAAACATGCTTTTTTGAACTCATCCCATTACATAGAGTCATTTTAATCATGTTTCATTGTATTCTGGATAATATACTACAAGTGATCTAGTTCAACATCTTAATGATAGACATAAAAATGACTGTTTCGTTTTCTGAGAATTGGAGATCCAAAATACATTTTCCTTATAATTGATCCATTTCTCAGACACTATTGGATTAGAATACCCATAAAAATAATCTATACGAAATCTTCTGAAGAAGTAAATAGACTTTCCCCCCATATCTCATTTGAATGTCTATCTAGATTCATATCTTAAAAATGTAGTGTTATCATAATACAATGATTTTCCATTCCTACACCCACATCATTCAGTTGTTTAAGATGATAATCATTTCATTTATAGTTATATTCATCATTATCATAGTTCCTATGAGTTCCAACCATGAAATAAAACTATAAACTATTTTGTTTGAAACACTATCCATTGTAGTAAAACCAAATAATCATGGAAAATTACATATAAATTATAATATTAAATCATGTTAAGTTTAATCCAAAGTTATTCTTGATCATTATAAAATCTCTATGATTTTATACCATAAATATGTGTATCCTTAAAAATATTACTAATGTTTTCTCATCTTTGTTTCTAAAGGTTTTATAAAAAATTTCTATGATACTAACAAAAACATGCAAGGAATTTAATAAATTGATGTTGAATATTTTTATATTAATAATCCTTGTATCACTCAGAAATATGCATTAAGAAAATAACAATTTATTTTCTTCAAAAACCTAGAATTCATTCTACAAATTTGGGGAAAGAACATCAATATATCTCATAAATATATTCCCCTTTCAACCCCTTAATTAATATATTTATTTATAACATGGGATAGGGTAACATAAGAATGGATAATATAATATTATAAGTGTGGATAAACATGGAATATACAGAAGAATTAAATTAGAATAAGTGTAAAAACTGTATTCTAACAATTTTAAAGAATACCAAAAAAATAAATTATAATTAAATTGAATAATAGAAATAAGGATTAGTAGTACATAAGACATAAATCATAATATAATCAAATAACATTATCCATGAGTGTATAACTAATATATAAGACAAAGAATTTGTGGCATACTAATAATCCTAGAATATCACAAGTTTATGATACATACCAACTAATTCAAAATATGTCATGCATTGGATAATAACATGGGTACCTAATTTTTTCTTATAATGACTTCCTGTATACATTCTATTTTCAGTATTCGGATAAGCTCCCATCTACCCTCTTTTTACAGGATTATTATGAACTCTGATGAACCCTCTTGTTATTGTATTATAATGACTTCCCATACACCCTTTGATCTAATAGATAATTTATCATTACCCAATACATTTCACAAATATATATGTCCAAATAATCATTTAATTTAAACTATACATATGTGTACCACCTGATTGTAAATTAATTTTGACACTAAAACACATTAAATGAAATGAGTTTCATAAACACTTCAACATAACGTATCTCATCGAAAATAGATACACTTAACAAATACAATTCTATCATAAACATAAAACATTTAGATAAAGAGTAATAATGGTATCATTTTGTCATATCCCTAGTAAATAATATGTAACACCAGTAGATTTCATCTTATATGGAAAAATCATTTTTCAAATATCACTTGGAATAATTGTTTTATAAAATATTCTCTCCCTTATTAAATAATTTTTGAAATAACCACAAAAATATATAGAAAAAAGTTTTCATTGAAAATTACTTTTATGATACTAAAGTAGGCTTCAATTAATTATTATTTTGGGGTGGTGGAGAAATATGGTCATGTTATATAAATATTAAAAAATGATTATATATTTTTTTCAGAAATATCACAATGTACATTTATTAGAAAATAAAAAAAAATTAACTCTTAAAATCAATTTCTAAAAAATAAAACATGGGTAAAAATGAATTTAAATATTCATAAGAAATAATTATAAATCATTTTTTTGGAGACATGTACATGGATGATAAATATACCATAATATAGAATAATGATAACCAACATCTAATAATAATGGGATTATGAAATAAACTGTTAACCCTTTATAATTAGTCAAATCATTAATCCAACGAAAGAATTAAAATTATATGGATATTTAAATATCATAATCTTATGAATGATACTCAAAAAATAATTTCATGGAATGTAAATACACCTCTCAAAAGAAACAAGTAGTGTATTGTGCAAGAGTCCTGCAGAAAACAATTTATACAAACATCCCATACATTAAGTCTTGACTTTCATAATATAAGTTCAAAAATACCATATAATAAATATATTTTAATAATACAACTAAAAAAGAACATAATTAATATATTTAATACCATATATTATTTACATAGGACATTATGTTACTATACTAATAATAATTCCATTTTGAAGTTATGTTTTGTGTAATAACTGTATTTTTTCTTATATGTTATGACTTGTTAATTTTGGTCCTCTTATTTACATCATGAATTAAATATCTAAATAATTATAAACATAAAATAAATATTATATATATTCTTAATATATTTATTTACAGGGATCATAATATTTAAATATTGAAAATAAAACCTTGTGTTCATTGAGATGGTATGTCGTAGGTATGCATGGAAAATGTTTACAATTTACTTTCAGATTATAATAAATAACCTTTTATGATATAATATCATTATAGAAAATTTATTATTTTAAATAATATCACACATTTTTTCAATACTATTCTTATCACATTCCATGAAAAGTGTGCCGGAATCACATTACTTCGTGAGACAGTAGTCCGCCGTACACAGTAACGATGTTATCATATACCAAAAAATGTAAAACATGAAGGTATGTGTGAAATAAAAATTTCATAAACATTAAAAAATCAAAAAATAATATATATAATATAAAAATATAAATAAATCATTATTACCTACCATGAAAGGTGGAAATGGATTAACGAATGACATTAGTTCGTGAGGTGGTAGTTTTCCGTATACATGAATGATGATTTCATTTCCCATTTTAGGGATGTATGAATTTTTATGTCATAAAATCTATGAAAAAACATATTAGTATATCTATTACAGTTATTATAAAATATAAACATGAAATAAAAAAATTGAATGGGATTATAGAAGAAAAATAACAAAATCATTTATTGATGAACCTTACCTATGCTTCGGATATCTCGTTTTATTTTAAAAAAGGACTTACATTGTTATATTTATGAAAAAATTAAAGTATTTTAAGATTAATTCATGAATTTTTTTTGGATATTATGTTTTATTTTTAGAAAAAATAGGTTTTGAAGTTTAATAAATATAGATTTAGAAGGTAACATGTATAAGGAATATGAGGGGCACTTTTGGAATTTCTAAAATTATTATTTTATAATAAATTATATATCAATAAAAATACATCCAAAGTATGATAATTATATGATAAGAAAATATAAGGATATAATATAATCATCCAATATTCTTTAGAAATGATTTTGTATTATATTAATCCTAATCATTTTGATTAACCCCTAGTCAACCTATAATAATTGGAACAATTGTAACACATTATTCAATATTATAGGGTTTTATTTTTACATTAAAAGTGTTAATGAGACCATAAATGGAAAAGTAATCAGATTTCAGGCCATACATAATCTCCATTTTATCTTATTTAATATTATTTATGTTTCTAAACAATTAAATTAAATATTATTTTCATTAAAATTTATAACGTTCTATTTTTACATTATATATTATATTGGTTTTATAAAAAACATTAAAACATATATATTTGAAAAAAATAAAAGAGTATAATATATCATAATAATCATTAAAATTATTTTATTACCTTAATTAATTCATATTATAATTATTTTAATATTTATAATATCATTTTATTGACATTTTTATTAATTGAATAAACACTTCATCAACATTGTTTAATAGTTTATCTTAAATATTTATACACTAAAATTTAAAAATAAATTTCCATGATGTACATAAATATGATAACTTTAATTATAATATATACACTCGATCATATATTATATTTAACCAAATATATTTTCAGAAAAATATTCCCTTTTAAAACAAAAACGTTTAAACATGTCTAAACAATAATTTAGAAATTCACTTAATCTTGTTCAAACCGATCATTAATACATTAAACATATAATTTTCTTATATAAATAATTATAATATTATTATTATTATTCTTATAATATCAATTGTGTGATTCATGTAATGCAACATATCAAAAAAATATAATTATTTTTAAAAAAATTATTGCATAAATTGTTTTGGGGTGTTACATATACCTTCATATTCTTGTTATCCCATTAGAAATAACCTTTTAGATATTTGTAAGTATTCATAATTTTAGTATGATTATAAAATATTGGAAAATTGTCATTTTATAATAGTTTTGTATTTAGGTTTGGTATTGATGAGACACATACATGGTTAATAATGCATATAATTATTGGACAACGAAGGTTGTACTCTGGGAGCTTACTCAACTTATTTTATAGCTATATATCCTCCTTTTACACCAATTCAATAATTATATTTATTTATGGTTGAACACACGTTTGGGAATTATAATATTTATTCCATTCCATAACAAAACAACATCTATAAATTGAAAATACTTAAATATTAGATCTTTTGTGATCCTCATCATATAAAAGATGACATGATCCTTTCATCTCAAAGTAGCACTCACCTTGTTATCTTTCTAAGGTTGTAGTGTATTAAGCAGTATTATAGTAAATAATCTTAAAACTTCTACTTTACTTAGTATTAAAATCATTATAGGTTAATATGTATATTAATATATGTTTATAAGATTACATGTCACAATGTTATCTATAATGATAATGAATTATAATCATTAATTAATATATTAAATTTTATGACTCTAAATCATGAGTTATGTAAATTTTATCAAGAACCATCAATGTCTATAAGGAATAATATATGACTAAAAATTGATAACCTTTCTTCATTGTAGGGAAGTTTGAGCATTATTGCAATAACCAACCTTCTTCTATGTTCTATGAAAATTTCTTCACATTAATCCTTTAAAGGGAACTGAACACCATTTTGAGAAAACATGGTGAGGTAATTTTATATTCATAATAAATCTATAAAAAATCACCATTAGTAGATATAAAACCATGAAATCCATGATATTTTTTCATAATGGTTGGTCAAGGTGAATGTAAAATAACTTTCAACATTGATGGATCTATCGATATACACTCACGTGAGAATATATGAGACACAAATGAAACATGATATAACCAAAATTCAGACATGGTATATTTTATATTAAAGATATCATTATATATAGTCAATATTATAATCCAGAAGTGATTTTCATTCTCTTACATTCTATTTAAATATTTAATAATATAATCAATAAAGTCTACTATAAATTGATGAAGTTAATTTTTGGGGACTTTATTAATTATATGGATGGAGATAGAAGGGGAATTTAGAGGTCTAAATAGAATATCAATAAATTTAAAGTGTATATAAATAAATAGAATGATTTATTGGTTATGTATTATCTTTTAATATTCAACTAGTTATATCCATATCAATGACCAATCATTGAATTTTTTTGATATTCTAATAATTGAGCATGAAAATGATAAATACAGGCTATATAATACTAATTAAATATAATGAGGGAGTTTTGTTCCTAATAATCAATGTAGATTATCATTGATCCATATTTTATCTTAAAAAATTATAGGTGTTCCCCTTGTTTATGAACCCATTCAAAGAACCCATTATCAGTATTTTTCCAGAGCTCGTACATAAATTCATCAAACTCAATAAAGTATATTATATATGAAATCCTAGAAATAGGTATACTATATGTTACCTACTATATTAAAAGCATTACATTAAAACATGAAATAATACTAGGAAAAACTTCCAGAATGAAATTAACATTCCCTCTTAATATATGCGCATAGACAATGTAGAATTTCCCACCAAACATTTATGATGATAAACCACACTGAATGGGAATAAATTCCCATGAATTGGATTAAATTTCAATTAAATGTTTACATTTATCCTTGAACTAGTAGATAATACTATGTTTTTTAGAAGATTAAATATGGACATCCTTCCATAGAAATTGATATGATATTTATATAAATAATTATAATCCAATCCCAAAAACATATAAAATCTAACTATAGGAATAATAAAATTATTTTTATGAATAAAATTCCCATTAAAATTAAATAGAGAGGAATAATATTCATGATATGTGATCACCCCATTATTAAGTTATATTACTAATATTTCAACACCTAATCGTTGGGGATATTAATAAACATTCATTAAGATATTTCACGATTTAAATGAATTCATATGACTAATATCAAATATGATACCACACTATTCAGAATAAATTTCACCACATCAACTTCATCATTATATCGTCCATACATCATAATGAAAAAAATATTTAGTAGGACCTCTATGCATAAATAATTAAGTAATAAATCAAGAAAAGTCATTCGTGATCTTTATAATCAATGACAAATTGTTTATATCTATAAAATGTTATACTTATATTAGTTCATCCTTGATTAATATGTATTTAAATCATTCATCTTGTCTCTTTTTGTAAATATGAATTATCAAAAGTATATCCCTTAAGAGTGAAAAAATGTTTCTTGATGGGCCCATTTACTATGTAATAGAATGACGATCCAGATAAAATTATTCAAACAATTTCAAGGCTATTACCCCATGATGCATTTGTTCTAAAACCATTCCCTATATAGATTGTAGACATATATGAATTTGGTTAGGTTAACCATACTCATTTCATTATCATAAAGTATGACGTTATCCAAAGATTTCTCACTATGGTTTGTCATCATAGTTTCTAAAAGATAAAAACCATAGATGTGATAAAGACTATAGATGGAAATAATTTTCATATATGATTTTTACATCACATTAGAATTATATTATATTTATTTCACAATAACATATTCTTGTTGATTATAGAGGTTTAGTCTATTTTTAAATTTTTATATATAAACAATTGGTATATAAAACATCTACAACATTTCTAATCGATTTTCTAAACTCTATCCCTCTTCCTAGACATGTTATAATTAAATCCATTCTCTATGTCCAAAAAAATGAATATTAATAATTGATGAGATCATGCTATAAAAAAGAGTAAACACATAAAATTTCATTGAATGATCCCTAGTTAGTAAAATATAAATATATAGGTATGATAAAATGATAAATAATTGTTATACTATATCCAAATTTGTAAAAGAACTTTAATTATTTAACATTAAATAATGTGTTTTCAAATAAATGACAGAAGTGATTAGATTTTGGAAGCGTTAATAATCAATCAATATCATTGGAAATGTTTAATACTCATAATAAATATGTTTATGGAATTTTAAAAATAACAATAAATGATTTAATTATTGAATTTTCATAATAAAGACTATCATAGTCGATTGGATTCACTCTATGTCACATTATTTTCATAATCAATGATAACTAACTTGAATATTATATTGATAAAATCCCTTTACTGAAAAAGGTTCACTTCACAATCATTTCATTATTATCTCCTGATATACAATTCTTTACAAAATTCATGAGACGAAAATCTATTTCAAATGTTTCCCAAAACTTATTGAAAATCAAATATATTTTCTCCATAAGATCAAAAAAAATTAATATATCCTCAAATAAAGAACCCGGGAAAGGATATAGGATTCATATAAATTTCATCATCATTATAATAAACTATGATTGAAGTGGATAAACATTTTATAATTGGAACATATAGCTATTTATTCAAGATAAAACTAATTCGATGTTTTTAGATATACAAATATGATAAAAATATTGTTAGAAAATTTCATGACGAAAATATACTTTTAATTTGGGATAAATTATTTAGATAATGAAAATTTATAAAATATTTTGGAAAAGAATTTCATTGAAAAACTTAAAGGAATAATATAATGTTCTATTCATTTAATTGATAATTCCTGATAATGGATAAATTCATTCATTTGGTGTTTGTCAAATTAAAAAAACTATTTCAAATTATTATTAAATATTAATTAACATCTTGTCGATAAAATGAAAGAACGATTCCATAAAAATTTAATATATATTATTACAAGTTTAAAAGTTTATCTATTAAATAATATTTGAATATTAAAAATATTATTGAAATTTTATAAAAGAAAAATATAGGCAATAGAATTTATTCTTAGACAAAGAGAAAATTATGGTCAGTTTCAAATTAATATGTTTATTTTGTCTGAGTTTTAGATAAAATGATGATAATAAATTAATACAAATAAATGTATAGAAATAACCATGTATGAATAAAAAATAAAATACTAGGAAATGATAAATTATATACTTTTATAATCTAAAAATTAAAACATATAGAATCCATATAAAAAAATTCTAACGTAAAACCTTCTTGATATTAGTTTTTTTTTGAATTAAAAGTAAAGAGATAATTTAAATTAAAAAGGATGAATAAATAACCTGATTTATATAATGTTGTATTAGAAAATAAATTCTTGGGAATTATATATACCTTTTAGATATGAAATTTGTGCAAAAAGTTAAATAATGTCTCAATGTAGTGAAATTGAGATGAAAATCTCATACCTTATATATGGAATGATTAATACTAGACCTATCACCCTGTGAAATAAATTTATATATAATAAAATTAAATAATACAATATTATTAACTTTTATATTAATATACATATAATATATTTCATTATCCAATTATATCATTTCAATTCCGTTTTCTTAACAATACTCAATTAGAGTCTTCATATTGTTTGTTGAGAGCTTCGTTTTTCATGTATGTTTTAGTTTTCATGCTATAGTCCAAGTACATTGATCATGTTTCATCCATCACTAAAACTTTAATGACGATATAATAATTATATATAATCATTATAGAAATATTTATATCCCTTAATATAGTGTGGTGATGAAAAATAAATTAGTTCGCTCTATGGAGATGATATTAAATACAAACACCTGATTGATGTTTCAAATTATGATAGATGGAATGAAATAATTAGAAATTATAATTCAACATTATATAAATAATTTCAAATGATAAATATAATATATTTTCATTAACATTGTCCTTTTTAACATCCATGTAAATTATACATGATTTTCATATCAAATCACTTCGCGCAGGTGGTTGTCCACACGTACACATGAGTGACATTATTGTTTAAAAATGGATCAAATGTTAAGAAGGTATATATTATTTTTCATTTATTTAAGATTAAATATTTATATGAAATATGATTTATAAAATAAACCCATCATAATAATCAACTGTGAATGATAGTAGTGGAAAATTTTGTGTATTGCTTAATGGAGGCAGTAGTCGACACAAACGAACGAGTAATGGTTTCATCTCGCATTTAATTTATAGAAGGTAGTTAATGGTATTTAAATTATAAAAATATAAAATAAACATATTTATGATGTTTAATTAATTATTTTTTGTGTATACAACATGTAAACACAATGTATATGATGAAATAAATTTGAAATCTATTTGTTATGATTTATATATTATTTTGAGAGACCTCCACAGGAGTAAACATAAATTCATGTAGGATATGAATTAATAGAAGAAACAAATTATATTAAGTTTGAATTATAGAATTAATTTTTATAATTTATGTTGTGGTCATGAATTCTTAATTTTTATAATTAAGGGAGAAGGAGAGGTTCCCATATACAATTGAGGGGAAGGAGAAAGATGAAATTCTTAAAAATATTTCAATTATACAATCACATTTTTGTTTGAAATTGGATCCAAATGGATATTATTAATAAATAGAATAATATAAGGTTGAAATTTCATAAAAACAAATAATTTTAGATTTTTGGGTAACATTACTACCATAATCTCCCGGTTTAAACCACATGTAAATCTGTTTCAGCTTTAACAATGATATTTTTTCAATTTTTTTTGTTCATTATTGCCAATATTTATATTGAACCAATTAAATTATGTTAATTTTAATTATTCCAAATATCGTATCAATTAATTAAGCATTTGTTTTACTTATTTCATAATTTAAATTTAATTACCCCCCCAAACTACAATGAAACCCCATTTTTTAAAGAAAATTAATGTTTAAGGGTAAAACATAATGTACATCCATTTCATTCCATGAAAAACTCATAGATTGAATTTTTAAAATAATAAATTGAATATATAATTAATAAATCCAATTTAAACAATTAATCCACATATAATAAAATAAATTAATGTGGAAATAAATATTATCAACATTAAAATTCATTTTTGAATAATGAGTTTTTAACCAAAATGGTATCTAGTACATAAATCAATTACAATGATCATTATTATGTAAATGAATATATTATTAATAATTATAGGATATAAATATTATTTTAATATTATGTTCAAAACATAATGTGATATTAACATTAAAATAAATTATTATTTGTTTTAAAATCTATATTTTCTCCATTTACTGTAAAATAAATATTTTTTAGGGAAATATAGAAAATCAACAAAAAAATTTATTGAAAATGATTTCTAAAAAAAATTAATCCAAAAATGGAATAAATTTTAAAACCATGATAAAAAATAATAGGTAATTTTATAGGATTTCACTCTACTAATTTTAGGGTCTGAAAAGACATAATGATAATGATATTGTTGTCTAAAGTTTTACTTGTGAAAAGAGAAAATAAGGGAGATTCTAAAATAATATATACAATTTTCTAAAACATATTATTTCTTGAAACACAATGTTTCAATTTAATATACTGTTTGAGAAACTCAGTCTTTCACAAACAGGAGTCAGAATGAAATGAAACTCAATCATTTATATAGATGATAATCATATATACGTTGTACATTTAAAAAACTCAATAATTATAACAATATTTATTTCAGGAAAATATTTTAGAGATTCTTGAAACTAAATAATTTATAAATATAGTAATCCTTTAATAAAAAAGTCTTCATAAATCCCTCATTCCTATATATATCCCATCAATTTAGTATTTTAGAGAGGACCCCCATTTGTTTTGAGACATCATGCACTCAATTCATAAAACAATAAAGAATTTCTTTAATATATGTATCTCATTTCACCAAGAGAAAAATACATTCAGAATTATATAATAAAAACCCTTTTATATATGTTTAAATATCTGAATAATATTCCGGAAACCTCCATCTATGAACAAAATTGTATGTATAAAATGTCCCTACATTGCGAAGTTACTATTTTTTTTGAAACTAAAATGTGTTTTAAATTATGTTTTCCATATCAATTTATACTTTTATTTATCTAAAAGGTATTTTGAATGTTTAAAATCATCATGAAATCCATATCATTGCTGAAACCCTTTTCCAGTGTATTTTATCTTAGTTTTCACTTGTATGTACCATTAGGGCTATGTCACAGACCCCCAATCTCGATTTTAGTGTCATGATGTAGTCTCATGCCTTTTTTGTTGTTTTATTTATACCATCTCTCGTACCTATTTTAAATAAAAAATTAGACCATGATATTTTTAATCCAGGTCAGGGATATATTTAGTTATGACATATACACCCCTACCTCCCATCCTCGTTATTATTGTGGGATGAAATGATCCTAGTGGATGCTTTAATGAACATTTAGGGGTGTTATACCAACTACGCTATTAACTTATCTATGATCTGAAGTAG
The DNA here is from genome assembly GCA_963277665.1 of Viscum album. Classification (NCBI taxonomy): domain Eukaryota; kingdom Viridiplantae; phylum Streptophyta; class Magnoliopsida; order Santalales; family Viscaceae; genus Viscum; species Viscum album. The sequence goes on from OY728159.1 coordinate 154,054,228, forward strand.
TCCTATAGAAATCACCAATTTCCTTGAGTTGAAATAATATTTTTGAAATTACAAAAATCCAACAACCTAACTCCCATTCTATGTTGAACTAGAAATGGGTGGTTTAATTTTCCCCATCTAGCCATTTCTAGGTTCCTACCACCTACAAATCCTTACTATATAGTGTTAAAATTAATTATAGACTATATTAAAAGAATATAGTGTATTAAATGAATATCATGAGTTTCTTTATTCATTAAAAATAAGTGTATCATGTAATGATTATGTGACTACACTCATAATACCCGCATGGGCCTCATCATCAGGTGTAGCCCCAATCATATTCGACCCAATGAGGAACAAGATGAACTCTTGAACCAAAATGTAGAGGAAATGTTTGGGAAATACAAGCATACATTCCCTTGATATATCATTAAAAACCACAATAAGTCTTGACGTGAATCCCTCATAGGTGTAATACCCAGATCACAACCCTTTAACCATTAGTGGTATTGAATTCCCTCAAGGTCCAACATGAGAAAAAATGAATTGAATTACCTAGGGAACTATCTCTACATATATCTATATTTATACTAAGTATCCCTCATGTGAAAAACTGTAACATCATGGATCTAGATTCCACTCAACTGGTGCCCCGTACCTGGTTGGCCACATTGCCACAAGACCATTTCCCCAAATTCTAGAGGATGCCAACTAGTAGTGAGGGCCCAGGGTGTTATATTGGGGAAACTAATCCCTCATTGGTGGAGTTTAATTCAATGGAATAAGTAATAATACAATATCAGTATAAGTATACGACATACATCAGAAATAAACATCGAAAGAATGATAAGAGAAATAACCAAGCATCATTAAATACAAAAGATGATGCAGTAGGTTATGATCTAATAAAATAGGTAATACCAGTACATTAAAAAGATACATAATATATGTTCCAAATGAAAAAAATATTCAATTGAAACTAATAAGTATCACAAGTATCAGGTTGTTCCCATGCTCTTCGACTATTAAATAGCATATTAAGTACCAGTAGAAGGGCACATTCCCTTACTAACAACGGAAAAAATATTACATTTTTGGGCCCTAAAGAAAGTACAAAATAGGGTGTGAGAAATAAATCAAAGTATGAGACCACAAATGATCAATGCCTATCATTCTGTGAGTATATGAAACAAGTATTGTACAAAAATGATGAACAATAAACTAGGTTGTACTCCAGTGTAAATAATCTTACAAGTCCATTTTCAATTTTTATTCATTATGTTCTGTTGAACCCTTAAATTTTATTATATTATATATGTCTAGACATCCATTCTAAGAATGTTAATCCCCCATATAAAGAAATATCAATAGATATAATATAAGTATTTCTAACAATTTAATTGTAGACCAAATCCAATCATGTTATTTATCTTAGAACACACGTCAAAAGTCATTCCATTCAATACTCTATTCAATAACTCGTCAGTAGGTGTAAAAAACCCTAGCTCACAAGCATAAATATCCTCACCGGCTAGGATAAGAAATCCCTACATAGAGTCATTTAAAATCCATTCCCACAGGTAGAATAATCAATAGGGTCAAGATATGTATGTCAATATTTCAGCATAAAACATATAACATGTATATTACACTATTACATGGTTAACATAATAACAAATCATGTGGGAATCATTCAAAACATGAAACAAGTTAATTGAACCATCATAATTCTTAACTGATTATACTCACATTGGCAGTTTAAGTAAAATAATAAAACATGTGAATTACACTATCACAAGGCTTATGAAATTGTCATATCACATGGGCAACATTTTATTAACAAATTATATATTAAAAACCCCCCAAAAAGGGAAACAATGGCATCCACAAGGTCATCATAGGGAAAATGGCCAAAAAATGGTCATATGAGGTAAACTCACCCCCAGGGTGGCACTTAATCAGTCAAATAAGATCAAACATGTTTTAATTAATTTTATTCATGACATAATTATAATTAGGAAAAAAATGCTCAATTTCCATTCAAGCCTACAATGTAAACATGGGATAATGGAACTAAAATACTTACAAAAAATCGACATTGATCCAAATTCACATAACCACATACTTCGTACTCGTATGACTCCCCATGTACAACGTTGAGAGTCGATTTTTCTGAGAATCGAGTAGATCTACAAAATGACATTAAATTGTCAACCTTAAATAACATCAGTGAGAGAAAAAATCATGTAGAATGGATCCAGAGGAATCAAGATCTTACCAATATAGTTCAAATTCTTTCAACGATGAATGAATCAGGATTCAGATGATCAATCATAAAGGGATTGAAGGTTTCAAACTACTTTATCATCCACCCAGGAGAGCCATTGTCCATTTTCACAAAAATGATCCCACTACATGATTTAAGAAATAAAAAATGTATAGGACATGTACATTAGACTACACTCTATGTCGATATTGTTTTTGGAAAGACTATTACATTGTATTGTACCCATAATTACACATTGTGTAGTTACAAGTCACGTTGAGTAATAGGCCTTCACCAATCCCTTGAATGCATTCCCCTAATTATCTTAAGTATTAAAAAGAAATTATACATACCTAAATGAAGAACCATGTTCATTAAAAATACCCTACATAAATCAATTCTTTCTTCAAATTTCCCTTCCATGGGTATTGAATGAATATTAGAGAATAACTCCAGCCTTCGGGATCAAATTCTGTCCCCCCTCACCCATGTATCATCATGCACTCATCATTGCTACCATAACACCCATACAAATGGAACAAACTAGCCATATAGAATCTTTAGACTATGATCCACTATATGAATGGGTTTCTATTCAAAGGATTCATATGCATATAACTCCACCTCCTTGAGCTGAAATGTATGAGACAGGTATGAAAAGTAATATCGCATCGTAGAAACATGTAAGATGGTGTACATAAACTTATATCTCTTATGTAACTGCAATTAGTTGGAAACCGGAATTATTTTCTCCATAATCTCAAATAGACCGATGTATCATAGAGAATGCTTACCCTTACTTCTGATCCTCTTTTGTACCAACCTTGTTGAGAAATGTAAGAGAAATCAATCCTGAGCCTCAAACCAAAATTTTTGTCTACGAAAATCAGCATAATATTTATGACAAAACAATTATATAGTAATCTAATTCCGAATCAATTGAACCTACCTAGTGTTCACCGAGATAAGATGAGTTTTTAGAATTGTTGTATATCTTGTCTCTAGCCAACACAGTGTTTATCAACAGTGTCTTCTATTAAATGCTTTGTTTGGAACCATCTAAAAAGTATAATAGAAGATATTATTTTAGGATAACTCAAAAAGGGGTATGTGTATCTCCCAAGATCCTCTAAAATCTAGGATGTGTGTTCAAAACATGTCCTCCAGAACCTAAATTATACCCTCTTACTATCCATCTATCCGGGGGTGGTATGTTTTTCTCAGAAGCACCTGTGTACCCATAGACCTCTATATCCCATGCTAGAAACGTGAAGTAAATCAAGAATTCCTATCTAAAATTATAGAATGAGGAACACCATGTCATCATAAAATTATCAAGATATAAAACCTTTCAAGATCATCAACATTGAAGGTTTCCTTGAATGGTATAAAATATTCAACTACTATTATCCTATCAACCACAACCCATACTGTATCATTTCCTTAGGAAGACCTCTGTAAACACATCATAAAATCCATTGCAACGTCATTACATTTCAAATAAGTAACATGTACCTTTCCCAAAATTCATGATGGTATTTGGTGTTCCACCTTCACTTAATGATAGGTGAAATATTTCATTACAAATCTAGCTACATATCTCTTCATACCTTACAAACAATACTAATAATGTAAATCTGAATACATCTTGGTGGCACCTACAGGCATTGAAAAAACATAAGCATGAAAATCTTGTATAAGCTCCTCACACATGTCAGCTGACATCCATAAGAAACCATGTGACCAAAAAACCTCATCCTCTCCTAGTGTAAAAACAGGAGGATGGTCATCACATGACACACTCTCTCATAGTACCTATCCATTGGAATCAGTCAGTTTCCTCATCCTCAATCTATCTAGTAGGATATAGGAAAAAGATAATGATGTAAGAAATGTCTTCCCCTTCCTATATTGTAACTCTAGATGCATTTCTAGGAATAATGCTATCAAATTACACTCAATAATGCCCTGCTACACTTCTAGTATCTGAGTCCATATGCTCAGTACATCGATCATTTTTTTTTCAGGAATGTAGGCTAGCTCGATGTCAACAGACTGATGTTACTCTACCATCCTTCACTACCTTTATTTTAGATCACACTGAGTAAAGATGTTTTTGATACATTTTTGGTCTGTGTAGACAAAAGAATACACCCGCATAACTAATGTCTATATCAATTTAAGGCTTGAAAAACTACTGGTAACTCGAGATCATGTTTCAGATATTCTTATCATGTGGACTCAACTATCGATAAAAGTATGCCGCTCCCTAATCCCCCTTCATAAGAACTACTCCCGAGATGATACCTATTTTGTCATAGTACATTGTGTAACTCATGTTTGGATCTAGAAAAATTAGAATTGGTGCTGATGTTAATATTCCTTTCATTACTATAATGTTTTTCTGAGGTAACTACTTTTTCACATTATATAAGACTACTAGTACTCTTGTTTCGAAGAGGACTTGACCTAGAATGTGAATATGATCAATCTAGAAGTGGCATATAGTGCGCTTATCATATAACTGATTCTCTATCAGTGTAGTCAAATTGATATCAATATGGATGGAATGTTCATTTCGATTATGAGATTACACCAAGATGTCATCCAAAAAAACCACCACAAAAGAATCCATGCTTGAGTGGAACACTTGGTTCTTAAAAACCATGAAAAATCTTGAGCAATCTTGAGACTAAATGGAAAAATCAGAAACTCATATATCCAAAACCTACTATGAATGGATGTACAAGGTATGTTTGTAGGAAAAATACAAACCTAGTGATATCTCAATCTCAAGTCGATCTTTGTGAACACTTGATCTATTCAAAGCTGATCAAATAGGTCATCTATTTGTGGAATGGGATTTCAAATATTTACTATCATCTAGTTCAGTTTTTGATATTCCATGCATAGCCTAATGGTACAATCCACCTTCTTCTAAAAAAGGACCAGTGATCCCCATATAGAATAACTAGTTAGGATAAACCCCTTGAACTGTTAATACTCTAACTACATAATGAGATATTACAATTGTTTCATATATAACCTATAAGGAGGAATGGATATAGATGCAGCTCATGGTACATGATAGATAGTGAAGTCCACCTCTCTTACCGGATGTAATCCTGAAAAGTCATCTGAGATGAAGTCCTTGAAATGATCAACCACTACACATAAATCCATACAATGTGTTCCCTGGTAACCCAGATATAAACTAGAAATTAGTGTCGTCATCCCACTCAACCCATGTTTCTCATGTCCATATCTGCTGGTCTAGACATCCCACTATCATTTTTATTGAAACGATCCTCCTAATGGTGCCCTAAAACTCAACATACCATTATAAAAATTCATATAGTCTTGAAAAGAGACCAACTAGTCTATTATGAGGATGAAATTAAAACCTTTAATATCTAATACATATAGAGCCAAAATAAAGTTACACCCATTAATATAAATTGGGTAACACCTTATATTGATTCACACATCCTGTCATTATCCTTAAAAAAATTTCTTATGTAATATCATAATCAGAAGTGAAAACATATATAGCAAAGATATATAGAATGGGGAATATATAAAAATATGTGAATCCCTTGTATCAAAGAGTGAAGAAGATAAAAATTAGGCATCTAAAATAATACCTATAAAAGTAGAGGGTTTTGGGTCATTCTTTTACTAGGTCTCCTTTAGTACATAATTCTGACCTATACCATAACCCCAAGACACTGGCTAGATACCCTGAGCTGACCCACCATATACTCACAAAGATTCTAGTGTCTGGATACCATGGCCACAACCATCACCTCAACCTAAATAGACTAATGTATTTTAATCCTGAGTTTGTTGAGAAGCTTCTAACCCTACTCTTGATAGTGGAGTCGGTACATAACCTCTCTCACCAGTTACTAGTGGAAACACCCGGAAGAAGTTATATAGATGGACCATTAATACATAATCTCTGCACTTTGCAGGTTCCATCAGACACTATAATCTCATATGGCCATCTCTACTACACTGGTAGCACCTCAGCTGGATATTGTAATAAAAATATGGATTTCTCATATCTCCATAATAAAGTTCCATATGATGCTTCTTCATCCCATTCAAGACAATACCAGGTCTTATTGTCAAACCACCCTGGTTTCCACCTCCATCATTCCACAGATTAGGATTGGGAATTAGTGCTATATTCATGACCGAATATCCATAATGAAACATGAAAAAATTCACTTATGATCAGATGTCATACCTCATACCATCGGGGAATATCCTAGCCCTTGAATTCTTGTAACCCAACAAAATAGAATCAATTCTCTGAATCTCAGCGAAACGGTCCAAGTTGTCCAATACTAACATAGTTTGATTCTACTGATGCATGAACTCGCGGGCTCTATTGTACATCATCGTCATCAATAAATAGTATTTATATAATAATCTCTGCAAACCTCCCCTTACCATGTCTCATGGATTCTCTATCTGAGTGATAACATCCCACCACCTCTTCATTGAATCACGCAACATATAAGTCATGAGGTTGACCCTGATATCAGTTGGAATATTCAGAATCTCGAAGATAATATGTCGGGAATCCCACAATGACACTCTAAGCTGAGGTCTACAATATCTTAACAAAATTGGCAGATACTACTGCTATAATACTCACATTAGTATTACCATAAACATGGTAGGATGAGGTACCCATTTCAAGGAATGTATAAACCTTAGGAAGCCTTCAAAGAACTATGAATCAACCCCTGCATCTAGTATAAAAGCTGATGCCACTACTGTCATGGATAGAGGAACCACTAGATTCCCATTGCCTACAATATCTTGGGTATGATCATTTTCACTCTTCTGATGTAATACTGGAGGTCGTCGTGGTGAAATGTTTGGGTAAAGTCTAGCACATACAAATCAATATTCACTTATTCATCCTGGTATACCATTTATGAGTCGATTAAATAAACAAGAGAATAAAATCCTCAATAATTCCCAAAAGAAAAGTACACAGTGTGTAGAAACAACACACATAATATAGCCTCATGCACCTACCCATGAGTGTACATCCTTAATATTTGGCATGTAAACATCCCATGTACATGTTGTGTTGGTCTGACAAATGGTGTGTCCCAAAAAATGTATACATGGTCATGTAACTTTGGCTTACATGGTCATGTAATGGTCCTAGGTATACAATTTGTATGTCTGACCCATGGTGTGTAATCAATACATCCCTCTAGTCCATGTACATTTACATGGCCATAGCCCAATGAGTCTACCAATGTTAAAATACATGGGGATGTACATAAGATACGCATACTTTTCTGATCAAAACTCAACATCATGTGTCTCCTCTCACATGGTCGGTGACACGGTCATCTACCACACGAAGTTAACTAGGAGTACAAAATGTGTACTTGAAAAAATTATTTTCATCCTAAATAGAATAACACATGGCATGTCATCATAGGACCACATGACATGTTTTTTGGGTTTCAGGATAGTAAGTCTCAGAAAATTCCTCAAAACTCATTTTTTTGAAAAATATAGAAAGTGTGCGCCAAATTCCAATATGTGGGGGCCCATAATACCTACAGATCAGTGATTGGCATCCACATATAGAACATAATGACACAATATGTATCTCTGATCCAAAACATGATCCACCAAATTCTGATCCAATAGGGCCCATACTCCTTAGGGACCAATGATTGGCATCCTTTTAATTAAACCGTAACAGGTACCAATACACATATCACAACCGCATGCATATATATCACGACACCTATCATGTCACCATGAATATCTAAAAAATCACCTATCACAAAAACATGCAATCAATAAATCTCTCTAGATGGCATGATAATAATGCATAGAATGTGATTAATAATGAGTTCCTGTTTGATAAATGAGATGTAATAACATCATATCAATGTCTTGAAACAAAATATAACCACAATGATATCAATAATAACATCACAAACCAAGAATTTCACCCAAAAATGAAATTATATTCATTGAAATTGCTAAAAATAAAAACATTACAACCTCATTCGAAGTAATTTGTCTTTCCACTATTCGTGGGGAAGTTACTCAGGGGAACAACTTAGTAAAAAATACCATACATTTGTATCATTGTCTATCATCTCCAAACTATTATAAATAATGAAAGGAAAAATGATTTGATACCACTTTGTAACATCCCTGATCTAGAATCCACTCAATCGGTTCCTTGTAAACGGTTGGCCACATGGCCTCAAGCGCAGTTCTCCAAATACCGGAGTCTACAGACTAGTAGTGAGGGTCTAGGGTGTGATATTGGAAAAACTATGCCTCCATTTCCAATGTTCAACACAATAGAATAAATAGTAATACAATAGTGGAAGCAGTAAACATCATACATCTAAAATGAATAGTAGAAGACAGATAAGATAAAAAACCAACCATCATTCATTACATAAGATGAAGAAACATGTTCTGTTCTATAAAAAAATCCAAAATAGATACACCACAAAAATACAAAATATGTGTTCCAATATAAAAAATAATCAATGGAGACTAATAAGCATCACAAGCCTCGACATGGTCCCATAATCTATGGATCCTAAAAAACATCTAGGGTACTTGTAAGAGGGCCCTTTCCATTATCATCTCCTAAAAAATATAATATGTTTGAGACCAAAAGCATGAACCAAATCGGGTGTGAGAAATAAATCCTAGTAGGAAACCTCCAAATATTTGTAACTATACTTTAGTGAGTATATGCAATAGGTTGTGTACAAAAAGTAAGAATTGTAAATTAAGAAGTACTCAAATGTAAATAATCCTACAAGTCGTTTTTATCATTTTCATTAATTATGTTCAGTTCAACCATTAAATTTCATTTAATTATATATGTATCTAGATCCTAACTATGACTATCAATTCCCTTTATATTTAATGGTCAATAGTTACCTCGAAATTGAATCTAATAAATATTTTAAAGACTTAATCCAATATTATTGTTTGTATTGGAATATGTGTCAGAAGTCATTCCATTCAATATTCAATTAAGCATCTTGCCTGAAAGTGTAGAAAAACCCATCCCAAATGCATAATAATCTTTATCCATAGGCATAATGAATCCTCGCATACATGCATAACAAATCCTCTCCCAATGGAATAACATATCCTCACCTACGGGAATAACAATCAATAGGGTCAAGCACAGTTTGACTTCATTTCAGTATAAAATAAAACACATATAAATTAAACTATTATCTGTTTAAGATAAGAAAAACTCATGTGTTCATCATAAAAATTTAGAAAAAATTTAATTAAACCATCACAAGGCTTAAATAATTATACTCACATGGGCATTTTATGTATAACAAAGAACAAGTGAATTAAACTATCACAATGCTTAAGAATGTATATTATCACAAGGGAAACAGTCAATTGACCAATTATGATTAAAAAAACCCAAAAATGGAATCAAAATAATTAAAATAGGTATCCTATTCCGAATGGACAAATAATGGTCATATGAGGGAAACACACCCATGAGGTGTCCCTTAATCAAACCAACAAGCTCAAACATGATTAAATTAATGTAATTCATTAACAATTCATCTTTAGGAAACAAAAAGGGTCACTGTCAATTCAAGTATACACCATAATCAATGGAGAACAACACTACATCACATATAAATAACTCAAAATTGAGAAAATGGAATAATACAACCTACCACATACTCGTTCAACTATCCTCATTGAGGGATGAGCTATGATTCCTCCTAGAAAGAAGTATATCTATAAAACAATGATAAAAATCAACCTTTCATTACATTATTGAGAGAAAAATTCATGAGGAATGGATCAAGAAGAATCAATAGCTTACTGATCGGGTTCATATGTAACCTAAAATGATCAAATCTGGGTTCATATGGTCAATCAGAAAGAAATTGAAGGTCAGACACTACTTTATTGTTAACCCAGGAGATCCCCTATCCTTTTTCTCAAATAAAATGACATTTATTATTAATTTAATCAACAAAAAATTACATTTTACATACATGAGGATACACTAAATATCTATACAGTTTATATCAAGTAAATTTCATGGCCATTTACCCATAAGTACATGACATGTAGTCATCAGTCACATCATTTAACAAGAAACTAATCATCCCTTGACCTATTTTCCCAAATTTCCATAAGTACTAACTGCAAAATAAGAATCTATACCTCATTGTTGAATTGAGTTCATTAACATATCATAAGGTGTTTTCCCTAATAATATTCCCCAAACAATTATTAGGTTGATATTCCCTCATAACCCAATATGGGGATGAAAAAATGATAATCCCATTTCATAATCCCCATAAACAACTTCCTCAAAAATGATGATAATATGTGGATCCATCCAATGAAATTAACATTGAATACCTCAAGAAATAATTAAAGGATATCTCATGAAATGAGAATGAGATATATCATTGGATAAAGAGGATATGATAACCCCAACACGCAATAATTTTCCACAAGTAATCCCTCCTCATACTATCTATTCTTTTAGAAGCACCAAGGATGCATCCATGGTGATACCCTAATCATGTTATCATAGCTCCATAGATTATCCATGGATGTCCATAATAATAAGCCACATTAATACCATCCATTATCAACAGTATAACCTGTGAAACCATGTTTTTTAATCACCATTCATATTACCACTTATAAAAGATGCACTAGTGAATATTTCATGTGTGTTCTCAAAATACACCATCACTACTCCATAGAAACACAACCGACACCCATATTTTAATTATCCATCCATACAATTTCCTCTTCATAGAAAAACCTAGAATTTATACCATTATAATACCAATTCACATCATTACATCTCCATTACATCACCTAGTAAACTGAGCTACGTAAGTCTTATTCATACAATAACTACTCTATAGCAACACCTTGTGGCTGCCCAGTTGCGTAATAAAAATCACAAGAATCACTACTCTATATTAGATATTGGAAAACATTATTTAGTAATCCCCATTATTACCATCACTTCACCATAGAATTAACTTGGTTTCCCAATATCATATTCCAAATTTATAGTATCGTTGCACCATAGAACCACCTAAAAATCATGGGTTCATAATCTCCCTTCATACCATTTTCGATCCATAATAGCACAAGATTAGACCAATTTTTTAAACCCAATTAATACCTTCACCTTTACATAATAGAAACCATTAAACCCATCTGCATAAACCCCATTAATACCATCTTTATTCATTTTTAGTACCTTGTATGGAATATTTAGAAAGATGCACTCATTTGTTATATGATCCATACTAGCACCCTATTAGGACATCTGTGTAAGCCCCATACATTTTACTTATTCTCGTTAGCTACTCATGAGAATTCCTTGGTGTATTCCCCATCCATGTATGAGATGTAAGATGCTTGTAAAGACCGATAAAATTCAAGGGAAATTTTATTTCTTAATTTTCTTTGGGATTTTACAAGTACAAGGTTTCTGACAGCACCTGATCCCGAGGCCTGGTGGGCCAGGAATAATTTTCCGATGTTTAGCTCGTGTACGTTCAGTGAATGAACGAGCGGGTTTTCCTAACTTTTGGACCAGTGCTCGGAATCGAATTCTGAGTGCAACGATGAAACTGCAGCGCCGATAATTTCTTAGTAACACTTTTTCTGGAGTTGCGTTTGCTCGGGTGATGTAATTAAAATTTGGGTTAAGTAATGAATAAAAATAAAAAGGGTGCAACCATTTTATTTTTATTCGAAATCGTGTTATGCTAAGATAAGTGGTTAGAGTGGGACCGACATCATAACAACTCCACTACATAGGATATTAGTGGGGTGGGGCCCACACGAGCCGCACCCTTTCAACATCCTCATCCCCTATTAATTATGTAACTCACCCACACCCCCAATTAAAAGAAAGTAAACTCTTAATTAATTAATTGATTAGGTTATTCATTATAATTAATTCATGGATTCAATTTGAATTTCAAATGAATTGATGGCTTGTGTGTTAATTAAATAATACAAAGTCTTATTTCGTGAGAGGTTAGTTCATTGTGCGAGAGGATTTGAGATGAAAGCTCTAAGTTCCGAAGATCGTTCTTCCTCCTTGAAGAACACGAAGAACGCACCATCGCTGACGAAGAATGCCGACCTCTGACGAAGGATTACGAAGAACGCCGAATCCTTGGAGATTGACGATGCGGCGTCATGTACCGCGATGCCGAAGATCCTCCTTCGGCGATGTCGTCTTCCGCAATGTCCCATCCCCGCGATGAACCTTCTTTCAATAACGCTTGAGATAGGGGTTTATTTTTTTTTCGTGAATACTTTTGTTGTTGTTCTTCGGTCTCTAATTGGGCCGCCTATTATCGCAATAACGGGAGGAGGACAGACTGCACGAACAAGGCCGACTCTCCTCCTCCCTTGATGATTGATTTTTGTTGCGGCACGAGCAAGGCAGCGCGGTGCCGTTTCACCACGCGTAAATAATTACGAATGGGCGGAGAAGCGCAGCTCCATCACGCCGCGCCGTTGAAGTTGAACAAAGTCATGGCGCCATCGCGCCGCACCGGAGAACCTCAAAGAGGCCACGGCAGGAGCGGGGGCGCGGCGGAGGGGTGCGGCGCCGTCGCACCGCACCGATCAGACAACTTCGCGGCCTAAGGTCGTGATGGTGCGGGGAGAGGCGGCCGGAACCGCCAGACACCGGAGCAGGAGGGCGTTACCGCGGCGGTCCCGCGACGGCCGCAACCGGCCGGCTGGACCGCTCCGGCTGTTTTAGGGGGAGACCGGGGATTCATAATCCCCAGCTGGAAGGAGAGTGGCCCCCATGTGGGGGGGAGGGGCGTGGGTTTTCAGTCAGGCGGGTAGCTCCCCCCCCCCCCCCCCCTTTCCGCTCAACTCGTCCAGCTGAGCTGGCCATGCGGGCCGCCCAAGCATGCCAGGACAGGCCGCCTAGGCCGGGCTGGGCCGCGCCAGCCGGGCAGGGCCGCGCCCAAATGTGATAGACCCAGACCCAGGTCGGGTCGACCCGGTTCATGCTGACCCAGGGGGTCTCGGGCCGTGTCGGTCTGGGCCCAAACCTCCTATTTTCGGATAGAACCGTTCAAACGACCATATCTTGGGTTACGGACCTCAGTTTGACTCACCGTCAGTTTCGATGTGATCCTTGTATCGAGGCGGTTGTTTTGGTATAATATACTAAAGGTTTTGGAGAACTTTGTGTTCGTCCGGGTTGGTTCGAACACGAAACCAACCGGGCCCTCGGAGCGGAAATGCATATAAATTAAGCTCCGGACGTCCGATTGATGTGCCGTCGACTTTGTTGGATTCCTCTTAGTGAGACAGACCATTTGGATTACTTCGCTCATGGTTTGGATGCAGATGGAGTATGACCGGGTTGGTTTTTACTTAAATACCAACCGGGTCCCAGAAACGAAAAAGCCAATAAATCTCAGACCGGGCGTCCGATTGACGCACCGTCTATCACATTGAGTTCCTTTTGACGATACAGAACTTTGGGATACATCAACTCCAAACTTAATTTCAGTTGATGTATCAGCCCCTTGGCACGTGGAGCGGACCCTCCTGAAATGAGCTTGCTGTGTGTGGAAACCCTAGAGCTTGCTGCGACTACGACGATGATGAAAACTGTACAGAAATCCTTTGTGGGTTCGACAACGACCACTACAACACTCAGCGATCCTGTGTGGATCAGTGCCAACCATTCCTGTGTGGGTCAGCGCTCAACGGTCCTGTGTGGGCCAGCGCATACCGATCCTATGTGGGTCAGATCCTGTGTGTGTCATTGCGGTGGTTAGTACCTATCGATCCTGTGTGGGTCATTGCGGGGGTTAGTACCTATCGATCCTGTGTGGGTCATTGTGGCGGTTAGTACCTATCGATCCTGTGTGGGTCATTGCAGGGGTTAGTACCTATCGATCCTGTGTGGGTCTGACGACTTAGATGAATTAGTGGCTACATCTGATCATCTCTATCGTCATACGAAGAAGTATTCATGTGTGAGCTGAGTCTTGATTTTCGATCATTATATTCGATATGATTGACTTGCCTTCCTATGTGGATTTTGTTTTACTATCTTGTGTGGACGTGATTGAACATGGGCTCGGGCGTTGGAGCCGAACTGGAATTGATGAATTAGGTATATTTATTGGCATAGACCTAAGTAGTGTTGGTTATTACTTCGTGGTTATATCTTTCCTATGTGGGTTATCCTTTGTGGATTCTGTGAAACTGTCAGGGGTCTCGGGGTCCCTACTAAGTAGCGTATAATCACTCCTACAAAGGCTATGCCCGCACTATGTTGTGTTGGATGCAGATGACAGACTTCGTTGATCGAGGTTGAGGCTTGTGGAGCAGTCGGTACCTGGAGGAGGACCACTGGGCGGGACATACACGGAGTGGACGGCTGGACCCGAGGAGATGAGGTGGCTATCTGTACCCACCCTTCAGGTGGTACTACCAGTGGACGACTCGACGTTCATGCTTTATGTTCAGTTACATTACTTTCTTTCCATTTGTACTTTACATTCAGTTTGAGTTTGTATTCTGGCCCATTTACTTACTGCACTTACTTGTACTTAGTTTACTTAGTGTTTACTTCTGCTGGCTTACTCTGTGGTGTTTGTTTACTTCTATAGGAAACTACTTCCCTTTTTTGTTGGGATTTACACCTTGGTGCTAGTCTCCAGCCTCTGACCTATAGGTGGAGGGCTTGGGGTAGTCACGACACGGGCCCTAAGGACGGGTCGTGACAAATTGGTATCAAAGGAGTTTGGTTCTACCGAAAAACTGATGACTCTGATCTTTTTCTATGTGAAACAATATTTTTAAGAGTATTGAGTGTGGTTATTACCCCAGGGAGTCCAGTGTTGGTGCAGAGGCCGACGTATCCATACACCAGGACCCTGACTTCTGATTTCTAACTTAGTGCATGAAAACATTGATTGCATGTGTGTTTCAAGTTTTCTGTGTGATTACTTTGTGTCAGATCACCCTATATACTGTATTAACCATGGGGCAGCTGTTTCTTTTCAGGATGTCCCCATGATGGAAACAAGCTAGGGTTCTTATTTTTATTCGTGACAACAGCCCATCGAACAATGAGGCCTCGGTGCAGGGCCCTATCACTGTGGAGGCACCAGAGGTACCACTACCCACAGATCCACCGATGCTACCAGCCCCAGCCACTGAAAGTGCACGTCGCCTTGGTGCACTACCCGAGTTTCAGTGTCAGAGACCACCCAGGTTCCGTGGGGAGAAGGACCCTTAGACAACTGAGGATTGGCAGGAGGCAGATGTGCGAGTTTTCAGGTTAGTGGGGACACTAGCTGACCTCATGGTGATCCTCGCAGCGAGCCTCCTACACACGGTAGCAGGAAGATGGTGGATCTTGATTCTCTAGGTGCACGATGAGGAATCACTCCTGGGGACAGACTTTGAGAGCCTCTTCTACTCGGAGTTCGTCCCAGCCACCCTTCGTGCGGTGTGCATCCCGGAGCTTCTACTACTACGGAAGGGCAGCATGACGGTCACCCAGTACTCGGTGAGATTTATCGATCTCTCGCGCTGTTCGACAGACATGGTACGAGACCCATTCTTCCGGGCCCGAACCTTCGAGTAGGGAATGAGGCATGAGATCATAGCATCGCTGATCTCCCTTAGCATTCCGAAATAGGCAAGAGTATTGGAGCATGCTCTTCTCATAGAGAGCTTTCTTGCCGAGCCTACGCCAGCAACGAGACCTACAACAGGGTGGCATGTAGCAGAGTCATATGCAGCTGGTAGTCGACGGATGTCACAGGGGTCCAGGCAGAAAGAAACATCAGGCAGACGACCTCAAGACACTGGTTCAGAGGTGCGGGGCACACATCGCAGAACCAGTCTTTCGAGAGGCAGACAGTGCTACGCATGCGGCGGGCAGGGCCACATGGATCGTGACTGCCCGAACCTCCGTCTGGAGGAGTAGAAGACGGTTGAGGGACCACCCAGGAAGAGGTAGAGGGTCGACTGTGGAGGTCCACAGAGAGCAGGCGGATGAGGCAGAGGAGCTGGGCAAGCAGCAGGTGGTGGGAGATGCTTTGAGGCTCTACCACCACCACCACCAAGAGGCCCACCCCGACCACAGGGAGCTGGTGGGCAGAGACAGGCTCAGCTTCAGGCAGCGGAGGACTACGACCACGGTGCGCCAGAGATGATTCGAGGTATGATCTATGTCTATGCCACCATTTCTGTAATTCTTATAGACACATGAGCGAGTCATTATTTCATTGTCGCTGCCCTTGTTCGGAGCTCGGAGATTCTGACAGAGCCGTTGGCTCGATCCTTAAGGCTAGAGACTCTTATGGGAGCAGACTTGACGATTATGCACTAGTTCCGGCAGTGTGAGCTTACTCTAGGAGGCATGTGCTTCGGATGGGATCTTCTTGTAGCGGTGTCGAGGCCTTACGACATCATCTTGGGCATGGGTTGGCTATCTACTGCCCAATTTCAGATCGACTGCATTAGGCGCATGGTGCGATGTGTTCGCACCGATGGGAGAAGGTTCACCTTCACTGGCGTGAAGGGAGCCTTTGTAGCACAGGATAGACTCACGTAGAGGAGAGGATAGACTATCACTAATTAGTTGGCTAGCCTCATCCTAGGAGCAGTTGATGTTCGGAGTCCGAGCATACCTATAGTGGTGGATCAGTATGCAGACGTTTTTACCGACGACATTCCAGGACTACCTCATCGCAGAGAGGTAGACTTTTATATTGACATATACCCCAGGACAACCCTGATATCCACCCCATCATATTGGATGGATCCCGCCGAGCTTTGAGAGCTACGGGTACAATTGGAGGACTTGCAGGGAAAGGGATTCATCCGACCTAGTGTTTCACCCTGGGATTCCCCAATTTTGTTTGCCAAGAAGATGGACGGGAGCTTGCGACGGTGTGTTGATTACCGTCTCCTGAACCATATGACCGTGAGGAACAATTATCTTCTACCGAGGATTGACGATCTCTTCGATCAGCTCAAGGGAGCACGGTGGTTCTCGAAGATAAACCTCAGGTCAGGCTATCAACAGCTCAGAGTTCGGGATGAGGACGTGCAGTAGACGGCCTTCAGATGTCAGTATGGCCACTATGAGTACTTGGTTATGCCATTCAGTGTAAAAAATGCTTCATCAGTGTTCATGGGCCTCATGAACATGATCTTTCTGCCTTACCTCGATCTATTTGTCGTGGTCTTCATGGAGGACATATTGATATACTTGACGACTGAGGAGGAGCACGCCTACCACTTACGGGTTGTACTAGACACACTCCGAGAGCACTAGATTTATGTTAATTTCTCTAACTGTCAGTTCTAGATACGTGAGGTCCACTTCTTGGGAAACTTCATGTCTGAGGCAGGAGTTGCGGTGGATCCTACGAAGATTGAGGTAGTGCTAGCTTTGGAGCCACCCAGGAGCGTGACGGAGGTGCAGAGTTTCTTAGGACTAGCTCGGTACTACCAGAGATTTGTGCCAGACTTCTCCAGAGTTGTGGCACCACTCTTAGCTTTGATGAAGAAGGGGAAACCCTTCATGTGGTCAGATATATGTCAGTAGAGCTTCCAGGAGTTGAGATAGAGATTGACCAGCACACCTATCTTGAGGCTACCGAAAGAGGGAGTAGGGAACGTAGTCTACTGCGATTAATTAGGGACTAGACTGGGTTGTGTTATGATGTAGGAATGGGCAGTGATCGCCTATGGATCACGCCAGTTGAGGAAGCATGAGCAGAACTACGCTACCCATGAACTGAAGTTAGCAGCAGTGGTTTTCGCTTTGAAGATGTGGAGACACTATCTGATGGGAGAGCACTTTACAGTCTATTCTAACCACCAGAGTCTCAGGTACATCTTCTCGAAGAAGGAACTGAACCTGAGTCAACGACGATGGCTCGAGTTCCTCCAGGACTCTGACATTGAGATAGTCCATATTCCTGGAATGGCGAACGTAGTAGCTGATTCTCTAAGTCAGAGGACGGGCATTCAGCTACTTGGGGAGGCCACAAAGCAGCTAGCTGCTTTGCAGATATCCTTCATGGATAGTGATGGACCAGCCTTTCTACACTCACACAAAGTCACTCCTCCACTTATTCAGCAGGTCATAGAGGCACAATGTGGGGACATTGACTGTGAGACGTAGCATGCAAAGATATCCCCATGATAGGAACCTAATTGATTCCATGTGGGAGGAGATCACGTCATCCTTTTCAAAGGACATACCATGGTACCATTTTCTTTATAGGAGGAGGTGCTGAGGGAGTTCCACACTTCCCCTTTAGCGGTACATCCAGGAGTGGTGAAGATGTACCAGGACCTCTGATGACAACCCTGGTGGCCGGGTATGAAGAAGGATGTGGCAGAGTTCATTTCTCGATGCCTCACCTTCCAGCAGGTGAAGGCAGAGCACCAGGTACCAGCAGGCTTGGTACATCCCTTGGAGGTCCCGGAGTGGAAGTGGGTTGTGATATCAATGGATTTAGTGACTAGACTTCCACATAATTCCAGAGGTCATGACTCCATTTGGGTGATTTTCGACCTACTCACCAAGTCGGCTCACTACTTACCCATCAGATAGTAGGGCTCAGTAGAGAGATTGGGTCGTCTCTACGTTTAGGATATTGTACAGCTTCATGGTGAGCCATAATCTATAATCTTTGATCGAGATGCTCTCTTTACTTCCTGGCATTGGAAGGGGTAGCAGAAGGTATTCGGGACATAGCTACGTCTGAGCACCACCTTTCACCATCAGATGGATGGTCAGACAGAGAGGACCATTCAGACTCTCGAGGACATGCTCCGAGCATGTGTCCTCATCTTTGGTCGTAGCTGGGAGGATCATCTATCCTTGATGGAGTTCGTGTACAACAATAGCTACCACTCCACCATCAAGATGGCACCATATGAGGCATTGTACGGCCGGCCTTGCAGATCACATCTGTGCTAGACAGTCCCTGGGGAGTCAGCACTAGTGGGACCAGAGATGATCCAGTCCACGACAGAGAAGGTCCAGGTCATCGAGGAGTGGATGAGGATAGCTCAGAGCCAGCAGAAGTCTTATGATGACAGAAGGCGGAGGCCACTAGAGTTTGAGGATGGCGACCATGTCTTCTTGCGTGTCTCACCTCGAAGTGGATTACGAAGATTTGGCTGAGGTGGAAAGTTATCTTCGCACTTCATTGGACCATTCCAGGTCCTCAGCAGGATAGGCGAGGTGGCATATCGCCTGGCTCTACCACCTCAGTTGGACCGGGTGCACAACGTCTTCCACGTATCTAAGCTGAGGAGATACGTGCATGACCCAACACATATCATCGACCATGGGGAGCTGGACATTGACGATGGGGATACTTTTGTGGAGGTCCCGGTGGAGATCTAGGATCGATAGGAGCGGGTCCTACATGGACGGTCGATACCTCTAGTGCGCATCAGATGGAAACACGGGAACCTCCAGGAGAGCACTTGGGAGCGGGAGGCTCAGATGTGTGCACAATACCCACATTTGTTCCCCTAGTTTATGATGTATCATTAAGGGGACGTAAAAAACTAAGGTGGGAGTAATGTAAAGTCCCGTAAAATAGAAGGGAAAATTTTTTTTCTTAATTTTCGTTGGGATTTTACTAGAACGCAGTTCATGACGGCACCTGATTCCTAGGCCCGGTGTGCCCAGAATAATTTCTGAAGTTTAGCTCGGGTACGTTCAGTGAACGAACGATCAGTTTTTCCTAACATTTTCACCGGTTCTCGGAATCAAATTCTGAGGGCATCGATGAAACCACAACGCCAGTAATTGCATAGGAACACTTTTTCTAGAGTTGCGTTTGCTCGGGTGAGGTTATTAAAATTTGGGTTAAGTAAAGAATAAAATTAAAAAGGGTGCAATCATTTTATTTTTATTATAATTAGTGTTAACCTAAGCTATGTGGTTGGAGTGGGACCCACACCCTAACTACTCCACTAGGTATGCTATTAGTGGGGTGGGGCCCACACGAGCCCCACCCATTCAACTTCCTCAACCCCTATTAATTATGTAACTCACCCGCACCCCCCAATTAAATGAAATCCAACTCTTAATTAATTAATTGATTAGGTTATTCATTATAATTAATTCCTGGATTCAATTTCAATTTCAAATGAATTGATGACTTGTGTGTTAATAAAATAAGACAATGTCTAATTTCGTGATAGGTTGGTTCGTTGTGCAAGAGGATTTGGAGAGGAAAGTTGTATGTTCTGAAGAACGTTCTTCCTCCTTGAAGAACATGAAGAATGCACTGTCGCCATCGAAGAACACCGACCTCCGACGAAGGACGACGAAGAATACCGAATCCTTGGAGATTGACGACGCACCGCCATGTACCACTACACCGACGATCCTCCTCCCGCGACGTCGTCTTCCGCGACATCCCTTCCCCCGATGAACTTTTCTTCAAAAACGGTTGAGGTAGGATGTTATTTATTTTTGTTTGTGAATAATTTCGTTTCCGTTATTATTTCTCTACTTGGGACACCTGTTATAGAAATAACGGGAGGAGGACAGACCACACAAACACGGCCGACTCTCCTCCCCCCTTGATGCTTGATTTTTGTTGTGCCACGAGCAAGGCAGCGTGGTGCCGTTGCACCACGTGAAAATAATGAAGAATGGGCAGAGAAGCACGGCGCCGTCGCCCCACACCGTTGAAGTCGAACAAAGTCTTGGCACCGTCGCGCCGCGTCAGAGATCCTCGAAGAGGCCGTGGCTGGAGCGGGGATGTGGCGGAGGGGAACAACGTCATCGCACCACGTGGATCAGACAAGGCCGCGGCCTATGGCCGCGGTAGTGCGTGGAGCGGCGGCCGGAACTGCTCGCTGGCAGAGCAGGACGGCGTGACCGCAGCGGTACCGCGGCGGCGACAACTGGCCGGTCGTCTCAGGGGGAGACCGGGGGTTCATAACCCCTGGATGGAAGGAGAGAAGCCCCCACGTGGGGGGGGGGGGGTGGTTGTCAATCAGGGGGACAGCGCGCCCCCCTGTTCCGCTCAGCTCGGCAAGCTGAGCTGGCCACGCGGGCCGCCCGAGCACTCCAGGCCGTGCCGGGCCACTCCCAAGTGGGCCGGACCTGGACCCGGGTCAGGTGGACCCGGTTCAGGCCGACCCAGGGGGTCTCGGGCCGGGTCGGTCCGGGCCCGTACCCCCTATTTTTGGACAGAACGTTTTAAATGCCCATATCATGGATTACAGACCTCCGTTTGATGCACTGTCAGTTTCGACACGATCCTTGGATCGAGGTGGTCGTTTCTGTATATTACACTCAAGGTTTCAGATAACTTTGGGTTCGGTCGGGATGGTTCGAACACGAAACCAACAGGGCCCTTGGAGTGGAAACGCTTATAACATAAGCTCCGGACGTCTGATTGACGTGTCATCGACATTGTTGGATTACTCTTATTGATACAGACCTTTTGGATTACTACGATCGAGGTTTGGATGCATATTGAGTACGACCGGGTTGGTTTTGACTTCGAAACCAACCGGGTCCCCAGAACGAAAAAGCCAATAACTCTCAGACATGGCATCTGATTGACGCACCATCTGTCACATTGAGTTACATTTGACTATACAGAACTTTGGGATTCATCAACTCCGAACATCGTGTATGTTGATGTATCATCCCCTCGGCTCGTAGAGCGGACCCTCCCTAAACGAGCTTGTTGTGTGCGGAAACCCTACAGATGGCTGCGACTACGACGAAGATGACAACTATACCGAAATCCTCTGTGTGTTCGACATCGAAGACTAAAATACTCTGCGATCCTATGTGGATCAGTGCCTACCGATCCTGTGTGGGTCAGCGCTCAGCGGTCCTGTGTGGACCAGCACTTACCAATCCTGTGTGGGTTAGTGCTCAGATGTCCTGTGTGGGCCAGCGCATACCGATCTTATGTGGGTCAGATCCTATGTGGGTCATTGCGGGGGTTAGTACCTATCGATCCTATGTGGGTCCAACGTCTTAGATGAATAAGTGGCTACATCTGATCATCTCTATCATCTTAGAAAGAAGTATTCCTATGTGAGATGAGTCTTGATTTTCAATCATTATTTTCGATATTATTGACTTTCCTTCCTATGTGGATTGGTTTGTAATATCCTGTGTGGATGTGATCAAACTTGGGCTCGGGCGTTGGAGCCGAACTGGAATTGATGACTTAGGTATATGTATGGGAATATACCTATGTAGTGTTGGTTGTTACTTCGTGATTGTATCCTTCCTTTTTGGGTTATCCTTTGTGGATTCTGGGAGACCTTCGGGGGTCTTGGTGTCCCTAATGAGTAGCGTTTACTCACCCCTACACGGGCTATGCCCACACTAAGTTGTGTTGGATGCAGATGACGGACAGCGCTGAACGAGGTTGAGGCTTGTGGAGTAGTCGGTACCTGGAGGTGGACTACTGGGCGGGACTTACACGGAGTGGACGGATGGACCTAAGGAGATGAGGTGGCTATATATACCCACCCTTCAGGTTGGAGTACCAGTGGATGGCTCGACCTTGCTGCTTTATTTTCATTTGTTGTAATTTCTTTCCAGTTGTACTTTACATTCAGTTTGGGTTTTTATTCTGGCCCATTTACTTTCCGCACTTACTTGTACTCAGTTGACTTAGTGTTTACTTTTACTGGCTTACTCTGTGGTGTTTGTTTACTTATAAAAGCAATGCCTCCATTTTTTTGTTGGTATTTACGCCTTGGTGCTAGTCTCCAGCCCCTGGCATATGGGAGGCGGGCTTAGGGTAGTCACGACACGGGCCCCAAGGACGGGTTGTGACAACGTTAAACTATATATACAGGATCCGTATCTCATGATATAAAAGATAATGATAAAAACACATCCTATAAAATTAAACTGTATCTATACCAAATTAAATGAACACACTATTACATATTTATGATGAGAATGAAATGATAGTTCTCATAATAGGAAGCCCTTATGTATAGTATCCTCACCAAACCTTATTATCTCTATTTCTGAAACATGAGCATTATTACCACATACTTATTAAATTCTCTAACAAATCATACCATATGATGTTGAATTGTGGAAACAAAATATGATCTTTTTGATCCATGTCTCCCAAAATGTAAATTTTGATTCCTCTATAAGGCTTTCCCTACACAACATATATCACCATTAAATCATCTCATCATCTCCATGATTGTTGAAAACCTTGAGTTGTGGTCAATTCCATTGGGAACAAACTCAACCTCACAGTCAAGAAATATAATCCCCGCTAAAACATGACATCCCCACATGACTATAAACTAAAATTGGCCTACATCCTGACATGATTACATTGGAAATGTATGAAATATAAATTAAACGTTTTAGAAACCATTTAAGATAAAACACTAAACTTGTGAGAATAATTTCCCCACAAGACATTAAAACAACAACCAAACACTCCCCACAAGACATTAAACATTTGAAAAGATTTTCCCTAATAGACATTAAAATTATGACAAAAAAATACTTAAATTATGGTGAAACTATATCAAAACAAATGCCCAAAATATTAAACATTTGAAAAATGTATCACCATAATAAATTAGGCCTAAAACTAATCTATTTTCCCATGATGACAAAAATATCACAAACCTATCCCAAATTGATGTTAAACCGATGAAATATATTTTACCAAATGACATTTATCCTATGAAAAACCAATAAACACATGAATATAGTCAATTGACCCCAATAGATGAATCTGAATCACTACCTCATGTGATGATCATTGTATGACTAAGACAATGAGCTTCAGATTCCAATGCCCTTGGAACAAGTTATCCCAAGGAAGACATTGGTTTCTATTGATCTTATAACTAATGTTACACATAAATTATATTCCATATCCTTTATAATAGAATGAATTTATATTTTAAAAATATAAAATATATATGAAAATGTCCAGACACCTCTAATAATACCATCAGTTATCCCGACAAGTTTATTCCCTTTCATGATATAAGTAGTGTAATTAACTATTTTCAAACACGATATGCCATTAAGATTGAGAATAAAAAAATATAATTGAAATATATTAAGAAGAAGATTACTAGGAATTGAACATTAAGGATGTATCGATGAATGGTGTAACTAACAACCCATCATCTCATTTCGATCCAGGAGCCTACATCATTAACATTTCAAGGAGATTCCACTCCCATTAAGAAAAGGGAATGTGTAACAGCCCGAGATTTTATGAAAAATATTCTTTTTAATATTATTAATGTCTTGTGTTGTACGCTACACCAAAAGGAGCTTGCACAACACGCATCCTTGACTTGACTTTCATTACACGCAATAACGACCTTCCTTGATAGCGTGTGTAGTACGCAATACCGAGTTTTACTAAACAACGATATGCTATTAAAATATTATTAAAACTAACCGTTATGAATAGTAATAACCACTTTTTGAAATTTTGTAAATTCTATTTTTCGAAATGGACTTCATTTTTGGATTCGGAATATCGAAATTAGCTTAGGGTGAAATTTTGGTACTTTTCGGATAACTTTCATATTATGGTGAATAGTGAAAAGTACTAAATTTTAATTAAAAACAACATTTTCAATCGAAATAATTAATAGTGATAAATTATTAATTTTAGTGGTTTTCAATTATATTTAGAATATATTTTTACAATTTAATACAATAATGGTCATTGGATGTAATTTCACATTTAAACCACTTGTAAACAAGTTTCAATCTTTTGATATTTATTATCTCTTAAAAACACGCTATTTGTTTTAACAGCGGGATTTAATTATAAAATTAATTAATGCAACTTCTATGTTATGAATTTGGTAAAATAGACTTCATTTTTGAATTTGGAATATGAAATATAGCTTAGGATGAAATTTTGGCATTGTTCTGAAAAACATCAATTTTTGATGAATAGTGAAACTACTAAGTGGTAGTTAAAAAACTGAATTTTTCATAAAACTTAATTTTACCGCTTCTGTGAATAGAATTTTAAAAATCCGAGAGACACGTTTAATATCAAGGACTAAAATGTGGTTCATAGAGATGAAAATAATTTATGGTGAATAGTAACTTTTTACTTTTTTTACCGCGGTTAATAGTAAATAGGGTAACTAAGGGTAAATATGATATTACTATTACCCTAACACATGTACTAATTCTATTGGATAAGTGTAATTCGACCGAAAACAACCTTATGAATATAATATGACCATTTAGGCCCACTTGGATTAGATTAGGACATTTATTATTAATTTATTTAAAGAAGGGTTAAAAGAGTTAAAATCAAAGTATATTTACTAAAACATTTTTAATATGGGGATATACATAAGATAAATTCGACTATAAATATTCACTAGAAAGATAAAAAGATTTCAAACATAATGCTATTTTATTTGTAATTTTTAGACATTAAATAATTTAATTTATTTATGACACAATGATGATGCAGTAATTATCTTATTAATGAAATATTGACATAATTGATGTTATAAACACCAAAATAAATGTAATTTGAGACTTTTTATGAATTACACTAATTTTCTAGGTTACTATGATATATTAGTGTTTATTTAATTAACTTGGTTCGAACATATAATTCTGTTATGACTTACACAAAAATCATATATCAAATAGTGTCAAAATTGACAGAAAATAGTTTTTAAATAAAATATTATATTATTAATTGTTATTTTATTCCTAAAATCTAAGGTTCGGCCAAATGACTTAGATAAGGATATATGTATTAATTATATACAATTTGGGGTTCGTTTGGCATGTTATAGTAAGTGTATTAACCTTATAGTGAAAGAAAACAAAAAGGCACTGTAAAAGATAAATTATTTAACTTAGAGTTAAATGTAATTGATAAGGTTAAAATAATACCCTAAACTTGTCTAAATCCTATTGGATGATAGTATTTCGACCCGTCACCACTTTAGCTTCGAAATAAGACCCTTTGGAACCATTATAAACTGATTTTGACTTTAATATAAATTAATATTTTGAGATATTCCTAAGGTGCCACTCTCCTCCCTTATAAAAGGGCACCTCCTCCCCCTCCTCCTCACACCAATTTGAGCACTCAAGCTCGGCCAACCCCTGCCAAAATCCCTTCTCCACTTCCGTAGAATAATCCTAGAGGTTCTGGTCTTCCTAAAAGACCAATTTTAGTGCCCTAAGAGGAGGTCTCAAAGAGGCGCTTCAAAGAAGAGGTAATTTCCGTTACCAAATTTTCACCTTTATTTCTTCTTCCACTTATTCTTCTAAGGTTGTTTCATTATCAGTATCACTCATATACTGATATGTTATTATAAATATTAAACAACTCTAATTAACCTTCTATCCATCCTACGGAAAAAAGAAATCACCGCGCGTGCGTACGTGTGGAATACCGTCTCCACGTCGTGGTGTAATCTGCTTTTCCACCAACACCATACATGGATGGGTATTATGGTGTAAAGAATAACTATACATAGTTATTATAACATAATAATGATTCTGATATATTGTATCATCCACTCCAATTCAATTCAATAATTATGGAAATGATATCATCGCTCGTGCGTACGTACGGACTACCGTCTCCACGACGCGATGAGATTCATTCTCGATGTTAACCATTTAAGAATGATTATAAAGTATATATAAGCAATAATAATGAAATATATGACATTATAAAGCTACTGGATTTATGGTTATATATATGTATGTCATCTACTTAATTCCATAAGGAAACGAAAACAGCGTTCATGCGTACGAACGGTCTACTGTCTCCATGAACGGTGTATTTCTTTTCATTTACTGATATATTATATATATATATATTATTAATATATATTATATATAAGTCATGTTTTATATTCTGGAATTAAGTAATCATTATCTAAGTAATCATATGAATAATTACAAGTTAAAACACGAACGACAAATGAGATGATTTTACCCAAAACGCTACTTTAACATGAATTTACAAAAGAACGAGTTATATAAAGTCATAAGTGAACCATATATGATATAATAACAATGAATATGATTCTGTAATAAGTCAATGACATTATTTAAATCATTATACAGGAGGTTCGGACACTTACGAAGCAAATCGGACCTAAGGTAAGGGATAAAGTTTCAATCTCATTTTTATCTGAGATTGCTTATACGTAAGTATTTACTGGGGTTATGTTTATCATCCATGACCATGATTTCTAAAAATGATTTCATAAAATGTTTACCATTCTTCCATGGATGTTTAAAGGCATTTTTACCCTTTATTTACTTTTTACCACATTGTATGAATGAAATCTTTCCTTTGGTTACCATATAAGGCCGTTTTTGACTTTTTTGACAAAAGTACGAGGAGAATGTTATTTTTAACATATACGGCATGAATGGATTTTTAAAACATTATTTCCAAGAAGATTCCTTTACAAGTTTTCAAGTTTATTTTTAATAAACTTCTTTTATTTTAAAGTCATATGACATGTTAAGAAAGGAAAAATGTTTTTGAAGAAGAAAAGATATTTTCCTCAAGAATGGAGTTCAAGTGTTTTATCAAAATTATTTTCCATCTAAGACAATAAAGGGTTCTGTTTTTATCCATATTATTACATTGATTTGTTCATGTTGTGATGGAATAATTTTTATGAATTCCTTTATCTTATATGAATTGTTTTATGATGTCATGTTGTTTAAGAATCCCATTTTTATTACATGGGTTACGCTATGATGTATGGTTTATGATTATGTGGCACACATAAGAAAGGATTAATTATAAGATGGGTGGGACCTATATCTCCCTCCAATGCATTGGGTAAAGATTTCATATCTCATGAGATAGACATGGCTGGAATGGTAGGTCATACCGGTTCAGTGAAACATGACTGAAACGAGGGTTACTCGATTCAGAAAGGGACTTTGTCCACTAAGATAGTCTTGGCAATGAGTCTTGACTAACAAGAAATGATTCTCTATGATTATGTGTGAATGCCACAAAGTTTCATGTTTTAAGTTATGATTATTGTTATTACATTTCATTGCCATGATTTATCCCATGTTATGAAATTATGCTCTCTTTTGCAGGTTAAGATTTCCAAAAGTTATGTTCTTATGAATATGATGTGATTGATTTTTATTTTGTATACCCTTACTGAGAATTTGAGCTCACCCTTTTATGTTTTCTTTTCCCCAGGATATAAAGAAAGGTTTTAGGTAAAAAAAAGGGAAGATCTTTATGGGAGATATTGAAGATCTTTCACCATGATTAGAAGATTACGTTCCGAGTTTCCAAAGACACTAAACTATTACGATCCTTGTGTGTGTGTTTTTGTTATGTACTAAGTATTCCACAAATGTAATGTAATATCCATGTACGACATGCTTTGGGTCTCTATAGTTGGTATCAGAGGAAAGGTTTAGTCAACCTTTGGAAACTAGGATGCGAGAACTTTAGTGAAATCCCTAGATATATTTATAAGTTTCGTCTAGGGATGTCCCTAAGGATAAGTATACGTATATGATACAGTCCTGTTACTATAGTAACGATATTAGAATTTAACCTAAGAAGTTTGATATTGAGGATACTCCCCCTTTAAAATGTTGTTTTCCCTAGCATGATTTTTGCCTCTCACACTATTCTTTTTGGGTTTTAGACGATGGCTGGAACCCGAAGGAACCGTGTTGATCAATGCAATGGACAATGCAATGATTGCCCTCCTGAACAAACAAATGGTATGGGAGATAGAGTGAAAAATCTTATTGCTATACTTACACAAGCTATGAATCATTCTGGACTTCCAAATGAACAGAGAAGGGAACAATATTCTATTGAGTCCTTCATAAGGCAACGTCCACATTCTTTTAATGGGTCTTCCGATCCACTTGTTGTTGGACAATGGATCAGTACCACTGAAAAGAAATTTTCAGTTCTTCAATGTTCTGACCATGATAAAGTCATCTTAGCAGTATATCGTTTGGAAGGTGAAGCTGATCAATGGTGGAATCTTATCAAGAATACGAGGCCAAGAGATGAAATTGAGTCCATGGAATGGGACGAGTTCAAGAACTTGTTTTTCAGTAAGTACTTCCCTCGTATTCTTCGAACAAAGATGGAAAAGGAGTTCCTTGAGCTGAAGCAGAAGGATGATGAATCTGTTGGTATATACGAAGCGAATTTTACAAGACTTGCAAGATATGCATCTGGCATTATCATCCAACCTGAAAGTAAAGTTGATCGATTTTTCAGTGTCTTAAAACCAAGTCTTCGAAGGGCATTAGCTATAAGAGACTTCAGTAGCTATGAAGAAATTGTGCGTTGTGCCATGAAGGTAGAAATGGAAGTTAGTGTTACATATCCATCTCATGGTTTTGAACAGAAACGAAAGATGGAGTTCAAGGAGAAATCTAAAAATAATGGTGAAAAGAAGATGAATTTTTCCGTATGCACAAAGTGTGGAAAGAAGCATGGTGGAGATTGTCTTAAAGGGACTAGAAAATGTTTTAAGTGTGGAAAAGAAGGTCATCGAGCAGCTGAGTGTCGAAGTAATGGAAAAAGGAATTCTAATGATGTGAATAAAGCAAACACTACAGAGAACGCACCACCAACACTTCAATGCTTCAAGTGCAAGGAAATGGGGCATTATGCTAATAAATGCCCTAATCCAACGGTTAGTGATGATCAACATGAGCAACCACTTAAAGAAAAGGACAAAGGGAAGTCACATGCGATCCCTATTGGCGATGTTGAATATGACAACGATGTGGTGGAATGATTAAGTGTTTATGTAATGGGATTCCAAAATAATGTTGTATCATAAAGTATTTGAATATTTATGTGTTGGTCTAATGTGGTATTCAAAGTGACTGAGATATTTAACAGTATTCATGAGCTCATGATTGATAGAAGGACTAAGTGATATCATGGTTTGAGTATATAGAATTTTGAGGATTTTGGTATATGGAATGTGTAAACTTTTAACTGCATTCAAGTTTTCACTATGGTTCAATGGGTATTCAAGAGAGTAAAATATTAAGGCCTTTGAATGTTTGGAATGTGACCAATAAGATATATCTTATGATATATGGGGATCAATGATGGTATTAAATCTCTGAGAGTGGACGACTGTATTATGGATAAGCCTAAAGATTGGAATGGTTTATGTTGGACATAAGTTAGTATTATTGATGGGATGTTATAGTAAAATAGCTTTAGAAAAAGGACAACCTGCAGGACGGGCGACAACCCATCGCGTCGGACAAGGCTGTGGCAATCGAACTCACAACTGAAGTGCGACTAGCCTTTATCACCTACCACTGGCCTACAGGAAGTCCCTGTTTAGTATAAACTAGTTTTATTATATTAAGTAGTATGATATATGAAGTATAAGTCCATTTTAGTAACCATATATGATTAATCTCACAATAGATCGACTTATGTATATAATTTTTGCTAACCTTTTGTTTGAGACAGATGGAATGACTCGTCATTCTATCACATGATCTGCTAACACTTCACGAATAAAAAATTCAACTTCATTTATTTAAGAGATGAAGTGGAAATTGTTCAAGGCACGAACAACAGTGAGATTGTACCAAAATAAAGTAAGTATTTATTCTAATTCAAATTCTTCAACTTTAGGGAAATGATCTTGAAAACCAAAAATGTTGTCCTAGTGATCTTATATCTGATGAATCAGTTGGTACCTTATATCATCACAAATCTATGGATTTGTGATTACTGGCTTTTCCATAGCCATGTTCTCTACCACTCTCCATCAGAACATGATGGTTAGATTTCTCTTCCATATCCATATTTTCACCTATGTGGAAACCCAGTGATTAGTTTATTTGGGTAATCGTGACATTTCATACTTTAGTTTTTAAAGCCAAGTTTTGGTATTCTTTTTTACGATGTGGGTTTCTATTAAAGAAACTTTCGAATAGTAAACCATTTATAACCCCGACGAATTTTGAGGGCGAAATTCATTTTAAGGGGGGTAGAATGTAACAGCCCGAGATTTTATGAAAAATATTCTTTTTAATATTATTAATGTCTTGTGTTGTACGCTACACCAAAAGGAGCTTGCACAACACGCATCCTTGACTTGACTTTCATTACACGCAATAACGACCTTCCTTGATAGCGTGTGTAGTACGCAATAACGAGTTTTACTAAACAACGATATGCTATTAAAATATTATTAAAACTAACCGTTATGAATAGTAATAACCACTTTTTGAAATTTTTTAAATTCTATTTTTCAAAATGGACTTCATTTTTGGATTCGGAATATCGAAATTAGCTTAGGGTGAAATTTTGGTACTTTTCGGATAACTTTCATATTCTGGTGAATAGTGAAAAGTACTAAATTTTAAATAAAGACTACATTTTCAATCGAAATAATTAATAGTGATAAATTATTAATTTTAGTGGTTTTAAATTATATTTAGAATATATTTTTACAATTTAATACAATAATGGTCATTGGATGTAATTTCACATTTAAACCACTTATAAACAAGTTTCAATCTTTTGATATTTATTATCTCTTAAAAACACGCTATTTGTTTTAACAGCGGGATTTAATTATAAAATTAATTAATGCAACTTCTATGTTATGAATTTGGTAAAATAGACTTCATTTTTGAATTCGGAATATGAAATATAGCTTAGGATGAAATTTTGTCATTGTTCTGAAAAACATCAATTTTTGATGAATAGTGAAACTACTAAGTGGTAGTTAAAAAACTGAATTTTTCATAAAAATTAATTTTACCGCTTTTGTGAATGGAATTTTGAAAATCCGAGAGAAACATTTAATATCAAGGACTAAAATGTGGTTCAATGAGATGAAAATAATTTATGGTGAATAGTAACTTTTTACTTTTTTTACCGCAGTTAATAGTAAATAGGGTAACTAAGGGTAAATATGATATTACTATTACCCTAACACATGTCCTAATTCTATTGGATAAGTGTAATTCGACCGAAAACAACCTTATGAATATAATATGACCATTTAGGCCCACTTGGATTAGATTAAGACATTTATTATTAATTTATTTAAAGAAGGGTTAAAAGAGTTAAAATCAAAGTTTATTTACTAAAACATTTTTAATATGGGGTTATACATAAGATAAATTCGACTATAAATATTCATTAGAAAGATAAAAAGATTTCCGACATAATGGTATTTTATTTGTAATATTTAGACATTAAATAATTTAATTTATTTATGACACAATGATGATGCAGTAATTATCTTATTAATGAAATATTGACATAATTGATGTTATAAACACAAAAATAAATGTAATTTGAGACTTTTTATGAATTACACTAATTTTCTAGGTTCCTATGATATATTAGTGTTGATTTAATTAACTTGTTTCGAACATATAATTCTGTTATGACTTACACAAAAATCATATATCAAATAGTGTCAAAATTTACACAAAATAGTTTTTAAATAAAATAAAATATTATTAATTGTTATTTTATTCCTAAAAATCTAAGGTTCGGCCAAATGACTTAGATAAGGATATATGTATTAATAATATACAATTTGGGGTTATTTTGGCATTTTATAGTAAGTGTATTAACCATATAGTGAAAGAAAACAAAAAGACACGGTAAAAGATAAATTATTTAACTTAGAGTTAAATCTAATTGATAAGGTTAAAATAATACCCTAAACTTGTCTAAATCCTATTGGATGATAGGATTTCGACCCATCCCCACTTTAGCTTCGAAATAAGACCCATTGGAACCATTATTAACTGATTTTGACTTTAATATAAAATAATATTTTGAGATATTCCTAAGGTGCCCCTCTCCTCCCTTATAAAAGGGGACCTCCTCCCCCTCCTCCTCACACCAATTTGAGCACTCAAGCTCGGCCAAACCCTGCCAAAATCCCTTCTCCACTTCTCTAGAATAATCCTAGAGGTTCTGGTCTTCCTAAAAGACCAATTTTAGTGCCCGAAGAGGAGGTCTCAAAGAGGCGCTTCAAAGAAGAGGTAATTTCCATTACCAATTCTTTCACCTTTATTTCTTCTTCCACTTATTCTTCTAAGGTTGTTTCATTATCATTATCAATCATATACTGATATGTTATTATAAATATTAAACAACTCTAATTAACCTTCTATCCATCCTACGGAAAAAGGAAATCACCGCGCGTGCGTACGTATGGAATACCGTCTCCACGCCGTGGTGTAATCTGCTTTTCCACCAACACCATACATGGATGGGTATTATGGTGTAAAGAATAACTATACATAGTTATTATAACATAATAATGATTCTGATATATTGTATCATCCACTCCAATTCAATTCAATAATTATGGAAATGATATCATCGCTCGTGCATACGTACGGACTACCGTCTCCACGGCGCGATGAGATTCATTCTCCATGTTAACCATTTAAGAATGATTATAAAGTATATATAAGCAATAATAATGAAATATATGACATTATAAAGCTACTGTATTTATGGTTATATATATGTATGTCATCTACTTAATTCCATAAGGAAACGAAAACAGCGTTCATGCGTACGAACGGTCTACTGTCTCCATGAACGGTGTATTTCTTTTCATTTACTGATATATTATATATATATATATTATTAATATATATTATATATAAATCATGTTTTATATTCTGGAATTAAGTAATCATTATCTATGTAATCATATGAATAATTACAAGTTAAAACACGAACGACAAATGAGATGATTTTACCCAAAACGCTACTTTAACATGAATTTACAAAAGAACGAGTTATATAAAGTCATAAGTGAACCATATATGATATAATAACAATGAATATGATTCTGTAATAAGTCAATGACATTATTTAAATCATTATACAGGAGGTTCGGACACTTACGAAGAAAATCGGACCTAAGGTAAGGGATAAAGTTTCAATCTCATTTTTATCTGAGATTGCTTATACGTAAGTATTTACTAGGGTTATGTTTATCATCCATGACCATGATTTCTAAAAATGATTTCATAAAATGTTTACCATTATTCCATGGATGTTTAAAGGCATTTTTACCCTTTATTTACTTTTTACCACATTGTATGAATGGAATCTTTCCTTTGGTTACCATATAAGGTCGTTTTTGACTTTATTGACAAAAGTACGAGGAGAATGTTATTTTTAACAATATACGGCATGAATGGATTTTTAAAACATTATTTCCAAGAAGATTCCTTTACAAGTTTTCAAGTTTATTTTTAATAAACTTCTTTTATTTTAAAGTCATATGACATGTTAAGAAAGGAAAAATGTTTTTGAAGAAGAAAAGATATTTTCCTCAAGAATGGAGTTCAAGTGTTTTATCAAAATTATTTTCCATCTAAGATAATAAAGGGTTCTGTTTTTATCCATATTATTACATTGATTTGTTCATGTTGTGATGGAATATTTTTTATGAATTCCTTTATCTTATATGAATTGTTTTATGATGTCATGTTGTTTAAGAATCCCATTTTTATTACATGGGTTACGCTATGATGTATGGTTTATGATTATGTGGCACACATAAGAAAGGATTAATTATAAGATGGGTGGGACCTATATCTCCCTCCAATGCATTGGGTAAAGACTTCATATCTCATGAGATAGACATGGCTGGAATGGTAGGTCATACCGGTTCAGTGAAACATGACTGAAACGAGGGTTACTCGATTCAGAAAGGGACTTTGTCCAATAAGATAGTCTTGGCAATGAGTCTTGACTAACAAGAAATGATTCTCTATGATTATGTGTGAATGCCACAAAGTTTCATGTTTTAAGTTATGATTATTGTTATTACATTTCACTGCCATGATTTATCCCATGTTATGAAATTATGCTCTCTTTTGCAGGTTAAGATTTCCAAAAGTTATGTTCTTATGAATATGATGTGATTGATTTTTATTTTGTATACCCTTACTGAGCATTTGAGCTCACCCTTTTATGTTTTCTTTTCCCCAGGATATAAAGACAGGTTTTAGGTAAAAAAGGGAAGATCTTTATGGGAGATATTGAAGATCTTTCACCATGATTAGAAGATTACGTTCCGAGTTTCCAAAGACACTAAACTATTACGATCCTTGAGTGTGTGTTTTTGTTATGTACTAAGTATTCCTCAAATGTAATGTAATATCCATGTACGTCATGCTTCGGGTCTCTACAGTTGGTATCAGAGGAAAGGTTTAGTCAACCTTTGGAAACTAGGATGCGAGAACTTTAGTGAAATCCCTAGATATATTTATAAGCTTCGTCTAGGGATGTCCCTAAGGATAAGTATACGTATAGGATACAGTCCTATTACTATAGTAACGATCTTAGAATTTAACCTAAGAAGTTAGATATTGAGGATACTCCCCCTTTAAAATGTTGTTTTCCCTAGCATGATTTTTGCCTCTCACGCTATTCTTTTTGGGTTTTAGACGATGGCTGGAACCCGAAGGAACCGTGTTGATCAATGCAATGGACAATGCAATGATTGCCCTCCTGAACAAACAAATGTTATGGGAGATAGAGTGCAAAATCTTATTGCTATACTTACACAAGCTATGAATCATTCTGGACGTCCAAATGAACAGAGAAGGGAACAATATTCTATTGAGTCCTTCATAAGGCAACGTCCACCTTCTTTCAATGGGTCTTCCGATCCACTTGTTGCTGAACAATGGATCAGTACCACTGAAAAGACATTTTCAGTTCTTCAATGTTCTGAACATGATAAAGTCATCTTAGCAGTATATCGTTTGGAAGGTGAAGCTGATCAATGGTGGAATCTTATCAAGAATACGAGGCCAAGAGATGAAATTGAGTCCATGGAATGGGACGAGTTCAAGAACTTGTTTTTCAGTAAGTACTTCCCTCGTATTCTTCGAACAAAGATGCAAAAGGAGTTCCTTGAGCTGAAGCAGAAGGATGATGAATCTGTTGGTATATACGAAGCGAATTTTACAAGACTTGCAAGGTATGCATCTGGCATTATCATCCAACCTGAAAGTAAAGTTGATCGATTTTTCAGTGTCTTAAAACCAAGTCTTCGAAGGGCATTAGCTATAAGAGACTTCAGTAGCTATGAAGAAATTGTGTGTTGTGCTATGAAGGTAGAAATGGAAGTTAGTGTTACATATCCATCTCATGGTTTTGAAAAGAAACGAAAGATGGAGTTCAAGGAGAAATCTCAAAATAATGGTGAAAAGAAGATGAATGTTTCCTTATGCACAAAGTGTGGAAAGAAGCATGGTGGAGATTGTCTTAAAGGGACTAGAAAATGTTTTAAGTGTGGAAAAGAAGGTCATCGAGCAGCTGAGTGTCGAAGTAATGGAAAAAGGAATTCTAATGATGTGAATAAAGCAAACACTACCGAGAACGCACCACCAACACTTCAATGCTTCAAGTGCAAGGAAATGGGGCATTATGCTAATAAATGCCCTAATCCAACGGTTAGTGATGATCAACATGAGCAACCACTTAAAGAAAAGGACAAAGGGAAGTCACATGCGATCCCTATTGGCGATGTTGAATATGACAACGATGTGGTGGAATGATTAAGTGTTTATGTAATGGGATTCCAAAATAATGTTGTATCATAAAGTATTGGAATATTTATGTGTTGGTCTAATGTGGTATTCAAAGTGATTGAGATATTTAACAGTATTCATGAGCTCATGATTGATAGAAGGACTAAGTGATATCATGGTTTGAGTATATAGAATTTTGAGGATTTTGGTATATGGAAAGTGTTAACTTTTAACCGCATTCAAGTTTTCACTATGGTTCAATGGGTATTCAAGAGAGTAAAAGATTAAGGCCTTTGAATGTTTGGAATGTGACCAATAAGATATATCTTATGATATATGGGGATCAATGATGGTATTAAATCTCTGAGAGTGGACGGCAATATTATGGATAAGCCTAAATATTGGAATGGTTTATGTTGGACATAAGTTAGTATTATTGATGGGATGTTATAGTAAAATAGCTTTAGAAAAAGGACAACCTGCAGGACGGGCGACAGCCCATCGCGTCGGACAAGGCTGTGGGAATCGAACTCACAACTGAAGTGCGACTAGCCTTTATCACCTACCACTAGCCTACAGGAAGCCCCTGTTTAGTATAAACTAGTTTTATTATATTAAGTAGTATGATATATGAAGTATAAGTCCATTTTAGTAACCATATATGATTAATCTCACTATAGATCGACTTATGTATATAATTTTTGCTAACCTTTTGTTTGAGACAGATGGAATGACCCATCATTCTATCACATGATCTGCTAACACTTCACGAATAAAAAATTCAACTTCATTTATTTAAGAGATGAAGTGGAAATTGTTCAAGGCACGAACAACAGTGAGATTGTACCAAAATAAAGTAACTATTTATTCTAATTCAAATTCTTCAACTTTAGGGAAATGATATTGAAAACCAAAAATGTTGTCCTAGTGATCTTATATCTGATGAATCAGTTGGTACCTTATATCATCACAAATCTATGGATTTGTGATTACTGGCTTTTCCATAGCCATGTTCTCTACCACTCTCCATCAGAACATGATGGTTAGATTTCTCTTCCATATCCATATTTTCACCTATGTGGAAACCCAGTGATTAGTTTATTTGGGTAATCATGACATTTCATACTTTAGTTTTTAAAGCCAAGTTTTGGTATTCTTTTTTACGATGTGGGTTTCTATTAAAGAAACTTTCGAATAGTAAACCATTTATAACCCCGACGAATTTCGAGGGCGAAATTCATTTTAAGGGGGGTAGAATGTAACAGCCCGAGATTTTATGAAAAATATTCTTTTTAA
The DNA here is from genome assembly GCA_963277665.1 of Viscum album. NCBI lineage: Eukaryota > Viridiplantae > Streptophyta > Magnoliopsida > Santalales > Viscaceae > Viscum > Viscum album. The sequence continues at coordinate 154,092,426 of OY728159.1, forward strand.
TATTATTAATGTCTTGTGTTGTACGCTACACCAAAAGGAGTTTTCACAACACGCATCCTTGACTTTCCTTTCATTACACGCAATCATGACCTTCCTTGATTGCGTGTGTAGTACGCAATACAGAGTTTTACTAAACAACGATATGCTATTAAAATATTAATAAAACTAACCGTTATGAATAGTAATAACCACTTTTTGAAATTTTTTAAATTCTATTTTTCAAAATGGACTTCATTTTTGGATTCGGAATATCGAAATTAGCTTAGGGTGAAATTTTGGTACTTTTCGGATAACTTTCATATTCTGATGAATAGTGAAAATTACTAAATTTTAATTAAAAAAAACATTTTCAATCGAAATAATTAATAGTGATAAATTATTAATTTTAGTGGTTTTAAAGTATATTTAGAATATATTTTTACAATTTAATACAATAATGGTCATTGGATGTAATTTCACATTTAATCCACTTATAAACAAGTTTCAATCTTTTGATATTTATTATCTCTTAAAAACACGCTCTTTGTTTTAACAGCGGGATTTAATTATAAAATTAATTAATGAAACTTCTATGTTATGAATTTGGTAAAATAGACTTCATTTTTGAATTAGGAATATGAAATATAGCTTAGGATGATATTTTGGCATTGTTCTAAAAAACATCAATTTTTGATGAATAGTGAAACTACTAAGTGGTAGTTAAAAAACTGAATTTTTCATAAAACTTAATTTTACCGCTTCTGTGAATGGAATTTCAAAAATCCGAGAGACACGGTTAATATCAAGGACTAAAATGTGGTTCAATGAGATGAAAATAATATTTGGTGAATATTAACTTTTTACTTTTTTTACCGCGGTTAATAGTAAATAGGGTAACTAAGGGTAAATATGATATTACTATTACCCTAACACATGTCCTAATTCTATTGGATAAGTGTAATTCGACCAAAAACAACCTTATGAATATAATATGACCATTTAGGCCCACTTGGATTAGATTAGGATATTTATTATTAATTTATTTAAAGAAGGGTTAAAAGAGTTAAAATCAAAGTTTATTTACTAAAACATTTTTAATATGGGGTTATACATAAGATAAATTCGACTATAAATATTAATTAGAAAGATAAAAAGATTTCCGACATAATGGTATTTTATTTGTAAATTTTATACATTAAATAATTTAATTTATTTATGACACAATGATGATGCAGTAATTATCTTATTAATGAAATATTGACATAATTGATGTTATAAACACCAAAATAAATGTAATTTGAGACTTTTTATGAATTACACTAATTTTCTAGGTTACTATGATATATTAGTGTTGATTTAATTAACTTGGTTCGAACATATAATTCTGTTATGACTTACACAAAAATCATATATCAAATAGTGTCAAAATTGACACAAAATAGTTTTTAAATCAAATATTATATTATTAATTGTTATTTTATTCCTAAAAATCTAAGGTTCGGCCAAATGACTTAGATAAGGATATATGTATTAATAATATACAATTTGGGGTTCTTTGGGCATGTTATAGTAAGTGTATTAACCATATAGTGAAAGAAAACAAAAAGACACGGTAAAAGATAAATTATTTAACTTAGAGTTAAATCTAATTGATAAGGTTAAAATAATACCCTAAACTTGTCTAAATCCTATTGGATGATAGGATTGCGACCCATCCCCACTTTAGCTTCGAAATAAGACCCTTTGGAACCATTATAAACTGATTTTGACTTTAATATAAAATAATATTTTGAGATATTCCTAAGGTGCCCCTCTCCTCCCTTATAAAAGGGCACCTCCTCCCACTCCTCCTCACACCAATTTGAGCACTCAAGCTCGGCCAACCCCTGCCAACATCCCTTCTCCACTTCCCTAGAATAATCCTAGAGGTTCTGTTCTTCCTAAAAGACCAATTTTAGTGCCCTAAGAGGAGGTCTCAAAGAGGCGCTTCAAAGAAGAGGTAATTTCCGTTACCAATTCTTTCACCTTTATTTCTTCTTCCACTTATTCTTCTAAGGTTGTTTCATTATCAGCATCACTCATATACTGATATGTTATTATAAATATTAAACAACTCTAATTAACCTTCTATCCATCCTACGGAAAAAGGAAATCACCGCGCGTGCGTACGTATGGAATACCATCTCCATGCTGTGGTGTAATCTGCTTTTCCACCAACACCATACATAGATGGGTATTATGGTGTAAAGAATAACTATACATAGTTATTATAACATAATAATGATTCTGATATATTGTATCATCCACTCCAATTCAATTCAATAATTATGGAAATGATATCATCGCTCGTGCGTACGTACGGACTACCGTCTCCACGACGCGATGAGATTCATTCTCCATGTTAACCATTTAAGAATGATTATAAAGTATATATAAGCAATAATAATGAAATATATGACATTATAAAGCTACTGGAATTATGGTTATATATATGTATTTCATCTACTTAATTCCATAAGGAAACGAAAACAGCGTTCATGCGTACGAACGGTCTACTGTCTCCATGAACGGTGTATTTCTTTTCATTTACTGATATATTATATATATATATTATTAATATATATTATATATAAATCATGTTTTATATTCTGGAATTAAGTAATCATTATCTAAGTAATCATATGAATAATTACAAGTTAAAACACGAACGACAAATGAGATGATTTTACCCAAAACGCTACTTTAACATGAATTAACAAAAGAACGAGTAATATAAAGTCATAAGTGAACCATATATGATATAATAACAATGAATATGATTCTGTAATAAGTCAATGACATTATTTAAATCATTATACAGGAGGTTCGGACACTTACGAAGCAAATCAAACCTAAGGTAAGGGATAAAGTTTCAATCTCATTTTTATCTGAGATTGCTTATACGTAAGTATTTACTGGGGTTATGTTTATCATCGATGACCATGATTTCTAAAAATGATTTCATAAAATGTTTACCATTCTTCCATGGATGTTTAAAGGCATTTTTACCCTTTATTTACTTTTTACCACATTGTATGAATGGAATCTTTCCTTTGGTTACCATATAAGGTCGTTTTTGACTTTTTTGACAAAAGTACGAGGAGAATGTTATTTTTAACATATACGGCATGAATGGATTTTTAAAACATTATTTCCAAGAAAGTTCCTTTACAAGTTTTCAAGTTTATTTTTAATAAACTTCTTTTATTTTAAAGTCATATGACATGTTAAGAAAGGAAAAATGTTTTTGAAGAAGAAAAGATATTTTCCTCAAGAATGGAGTTCAAGTGTTTTATCAAAAATATTTTCCATCTAAGATAACAAAGGGTTCTGTTTTTATCCATATTATTACATTGATTTGTTCATGTTGTGATGGAATATTTTTTATGAATTCCTTTATCTTATATGAATTGTTTTATGATGTCATGTTGTTTAAGAATCCCATTTTTATTACATGGGTTACGCTATGATGTATGGTTTATGATTATGTGGCACACATAAGAAAGGATTAATTATAAGATGGGTGGGACCTATATCTCCCTCCAATGCATTGGGTAAAGATTTCATATCTCATGAGATAGACATGGCTGGAATGGTAGGTCATACCGGTTCAGTGAAACATGACTGAAACGAGGGTTACTTGATTCAGAAAGGGACTTTGTCCACTAAGATAGTCTTGGCAATGAGTCTTGACTAACAAGAAATGATTCTCTATGGTTATGTGTGAATTCCACAAAGTTTCATGTTTTAAGTTATGATTATTGTTATTACATTTCACTGCCATGATTTATCCCATGTTATGAAATTATGCTCTCTTTTGCAGGTTAAGATTTCCAAAAGTTATGTTCTTATGAATATGATGTGATTGATTTTTATTTTGTATACCCTTACTGAGCATTTGAGCTCACCCTTTTATGTTTTCTTTTCCCCAGGATATAAAGAAAGGTTTTAGGTAAAAAAAGGGAAGATCTTTATGGGAGATATTGAAGATCTTTCACCATGATTAGAAGATTACGTTCCGAGTTTCCAAAGACACTAAACTATTACGATCCTTGTGTGTGTGTTTTTGTTATGTACTAAGTATTCCGCAAATGTAATGTAATATCCATGTACGTCATGCTTCGGGTCTCTACAGTTGGTATCAGAGGAAAGGTTTAGTCAACCTTTGGAAACTAGGATGCGAGTACTTTAGTGAAATCCCTAGATATATGTATAAGGTTCGTCTAGGGATGTCCCTAAGGATAAGTATACGTATAGGATACAGTCCTATTACTATAGTAACGATCTTAGAATTTAACCTAAGAAGTTAGATATTGAGGATACTCCCCCTTTAAAATGTTGTTTTCCCTAGCATGATTTTTGCCTCTCACACTATTCTTTTTGGGTTTTAGACGATGGCTGGAACCTGAAGGAACCGTGTTGATCAATGCAATGGACAATGCAATGATTGCCCTCTTGAACAAACAAATGTTATGGGAGATAGAGTGCAAAATCTTATTGCTATACTTACACAAGCTATGAATCATTCGGACTTCCAAATGAACAGAGAAGGGAACAATATTCTATTGAGTCCTTCATAAGGCAACGCCCACCTTCTTTCAATGGGTCTACCGATCCACTTGTTGCTGAAAAATGGATCAGTACCACTGAAAAGTTATTTTCAGGTCTTCAATGTTCTGAACATGATAAAGTCATCTTAGCAGTATATCGTTTGGAAGGTGAGGCTGATCAATGGTGGAATCTTATCAAGAATACGAGGCCATGAGATGAAATTGAGTCCATGGAATGGGACGAGTTCAAGAACTTGTTTTTCAGTAAGTACTTCCCTCGTATTCTTCGAACAAAGATGGAAAAGGAGTTCCTTGATCTGAAGCAGAAGGATGATGAATCTGTTGGTATATACGAAGCGAATTTTACAAGACTTGCAAGGTATGAATCTGGCATTATCATCCAACCTGAAAGTAAAGTTGATCGATTTTTCAGTGTCTTAAAACCAAGTCTTCGAAGGGAATTAGCTATAAGAGACTTCAGTAGCTATGAAGAAATTGTGTGTTGTGCTATGAAGGTAGAAATGGAAGTTAGTGTTACATATCCATCTCATGGTTTTGAAAAGAAACGAAAGATGGAGTTCAAGGAGAAATCTCAAAATAATGGTGAAAAGAAGATGAATGTTTCCTTATGCACAAAGTGTGGAAAGAAGCATGGTGGAGATTGTCTTAATGGGACTAGAAAATGTTTTAAGTGTGGAAAAGAAGGTCATCGAGCAGCTGAGTGTCGAAGTAATGGAAAAAGGAATTCTAATGATGTGAATAAAGCAAACACTACAGAGAACGCACCACCAACACTTCAATGATTCAAGTGCAAGGAAATGGGGCATTATGCTAATAAATGCCCTAATCCAACGGTTAGTGATGATCAAAATGAGCAACCACTTAAAGAAAAGGACAAAGGGAAGTCACATGCGATCCCTATTGGCGATGTTGAATATGACAACGATGTGGTGGAATGATTAAGTGTTTATGTAATGGGATTCCAAAATAATGTTGTATCATAAAGTATTGGAATATTTATGTGTTAGTCTAATGTGGTATTCAAAGTGATTGGGATATTTAATAGTATTCATGATCTCATGATTGATAGAAGGACTAAGTGATATCATGGTTTGAGTATATAGAATTTTGAGGATTTTGGTATATGGAAATTGTTAACTTTTAACTGCATTCATGTTTTCACTATGGTTCAATGGGTATTCAAGAGAGTAAAAGATTAAGGCCTTTGAATGTTTGGAATGTGACCAATAAGATATATCTTATGATATATGGGGATCAATGATGGTATTAAATCTCTGAGAGTGGACGGCAATATTATGGATAAGCCTAAAGATTGGAATGGTTTATGTTGGACATAAGTTAGTATTATTGATGGGATGTTATAGTAAAATAGCTTTAGAAAAAGGACAACCTGCAGGACGGGCGACAACCCATCGCGTCGGACAAGGCTGTGGGAATCGAACTCACAACTGAAGTGCGACTAGCCTTTATCACCTACCACTGGCCTACAGGAAGTCCCTGTTTATTATGAACTAGTTTTATTATATTAAGTAGTATGATATATGAAGTATAAGTCCATTTTAGTAACCATATATGATTAATCTCACTATAGATCGACTTATGTATATAATTTTTGCTAACCTTTTGTTTGAGACAGATGGAATGACCCGTCATTCTATCACATGATCTGCTAACACTTCACGAATAAAAAATTCAACTTCATTTATTTAAGAGATGAAGTGGAAATTGTTCAAGGCACGAACAACAGTGAGATTGTACCAAAATAAAGTAAGTATTTATTCTAATTCAAATTCTTCAACTTTAGGGAAATGATCTTGAAAACCAAAAATGTTGTCCTAGTGATCTTATATCTGATGAATCAGTTGGTACCTTATATCATCACAAATCTATGGATTTGTGATTACTGGATTTTCCATAGCCATGTTCTCTACCACTCTCCATCAGAACATGATGGTTAGATTTCTCTTCCATATCCATATTTTCACCTATGTGGAAACCCAGTGATTAGTTTATTTGGGTAATCGTGACATTTCATACTTTAGTTTTTAAAGCCAAGTTTTGGTATTCTTTTTTACGATGTGGGTTTCTATTAAATAAACTTTCGAATAGTAAACCATTTATAACCCCGACGAATTTCGAGGGCGAAATTCATTTTAAGGGGGGTAGAATGTAACAGCCCGAGATTTTATGAAAAATATTCTTTTTAATATTATTAATGTCTTGTGTTGTACGCTACACCAAAAGGAGCTTTCACAACACACATCCTTGACTTTCCTTTCATTACACGCAATCACGACCTTCTTTGATTGCGTGTGTAGTACGCAATACAGACTTTTACTAAACAACGATATGCTATTAAAATATTAATAAAACTAACCGTTATGAATAGTAATAACCACTTTTTGAAATTTTGTAAATTCTATTTTTCAAAATGGACTTCATTTTTGGATTCGGAATATCGAAATTATCTTAGGGTGAAATTTTGGTTCTTTTCGGATAACTTTAATATTCTGATGAATAGTGAAAATTACTAAATTTTAATTAAAAACAACATTTTCAATCGAAATAATTAATAGTGATAAATTATTAATTTTAGTGGTTTTAAATTATATTTAGAATATATTTTTACAATTTAATACAATAATGGTCATTGGATGTAATTTCACATTTAATCCACTTATAAACAAGTTTCAATCTTTTGATATTTATTATCTCTTAAAAACACGCTATTTGTTTTAACAGCGGGATTTAATTAAAAAAATAATTAATGCAACTTCTATGTTATGAATTTGGTAAAATAGACTTCATTTTTGAATTAGGAATATGAAATATAGCTTAGGATGAAATTTTGGCATTGTTCTGAAAAACATCAATTTTTGATGAATAGTGAAACTACTAAGTGGTAGTTAAAAAACTGAATTTTTCATGAAACTTAATTTTGCCGCTTCTGTGAATGGAATTTAGAAAATCCGAGAGACACGGTTAATATCAAGGACTAAAATGTGGTTCAATGAGATGAAAATAATTTTTGGTGAATAGTAACTTTTTACTTTTTTTACGGCGGTTAATAGTAAATAGGGTAACTAAGGGTAAATATGATATTACTATTACCCTAACACATGTCCTAATTCTATTGGATAAGTGTAATTCAACCAACAACAACCTTATGAATATAATATGACCATTTAGGCCCACTTGGATTAGATTAGGATATTTATTATTAATTTATTTAAAGAAGGGTTAAAAGAGTTAAAATCAAAGTTTATTTACTAAAACATTTTTAATATGGGGTTATACATAAGATAAATTCGACTATAAATATTCATTAGAAAGATAAAAGGATTTCCTACATAATTGTATTTTATTTGTAATTTTTAGCCATTAAATAATTTAATTTAGTTATGACACAATGATGATGCAGTAATTATCTTATTAATGAAATATTGACATAATTGATGTTATAAACACCAAAATAAATGTAATTTGAGAGTTTTTATGAATTACACTAATTTTATAGGTTACTATGATATATTAGTGTTGATTTAATTAACTTGGTTCGAACATATAATTCTGTTATGACTTACACAAAAATCATATATCAAAAGTTGTCAAAATTGACACAACATAGTTTTTAAATCAAATATTATATTATTAATTGTTATTTTATTTCTAAAAATCTAAGGTTCGGCCAAATGACTTAGATAAGGATATATGTATTAATAATATACAATTTGGGGTTCTTGTGGCATGTTATAGTAAGTGTATTAACCATATAGTGAAAGAAAACAAAAAGACACGGTAAAAGTTAAATTATTTAACGTAGAGTTAAATCTAATTGATAAGGTTAAAATAATACCCTAAACTTGTCTAAATCCTATTGGATGATAGGATTTCGACCCATACCCACTTTAGCTTCGAAATAAGACCCTTTGGAACCATTATAAACCTATTTTGACTTTAATATAAAATAATATTTTGAGATGTTCCTAAGGTGCCCCTCTCCTCCCTTATAAAAGGAAACCTCCTCCCCCTCCTCCTCACACCAATTGGAGCACTCAAGCTCGGCCAACCCCTGCCAAAATCCGTTCTCCACTTCCCTATAATAATCCTAGAGGTTCTAGTCTTCCTCAAAGACCAATTTTAGTGCCCTAAGAGGAGGTCTCAAAGAGGCGCTTCAAAGAAGAGGTAATTTCCGTTACCAATTCTTTCACCTTTATTTCTTCTTCCACTTATTCTTCTAAGGTTGTTTCATTATCAGTATCACTCATATTCAGATATGTTATTATAAATATAAACCAACTCTAATTAACCTTCTGTCCATCCTACGGAAAAAGGAAATCACCGCGCGTGCGTACGTACGGAATACCGTCTCCACGCCGTGGTGTAATCTGCTTTTCCACCAACACCTTACATGGATGGGTATTATGGTGTAAAGAATAACTATACATAGTTATTATAACATAATAATGATTCTGATATATTGTATCATCCACTCCAATTCAATTCAATAATTATGGAAATGATATCATCGCTCGTGCGTACGTACGGACTACCGTCTCCACGACGCGATGAGATTCATTCTCCATGTTAACCATTTAAGAATGATTATAAAGTATATATAAGCAATAATAATGAAATATATGACATTATAAAGCTACTGGATTTATGGTTATATATATTTACGTCATCTACTTAATTCCAGAAGGAAACGAAAACAGCGTTCATGCGTACGAACGGTCTACCGTCTCCATGAACGGTGTATTTCTTTTCATTTACTGATATATTATATATATATATATAAATTATTAATATATATTATATATAAATCATGTTTTATATTCTGGAATTAAGTAATCATTATCTAAGTAATCATATGAATAATTACAAGTTAAAACACGAACGACAAATGAGATGATTTTACCCAAAACGCTACTTTAACATGAATTTACAAAAGAACGGGTAATATAAAGTCATAAGTGAACCATATATGATATAATAACAATGAATATGATTCTGTAATAAGTCAATGACATAATTTAAATCATTGTAGTGGAGGTTCGGACACTTAAGAAGCAAATCAGATCTAAGGTAAGGGATAAAGTTTCAATCTCATTTTTATTTGAGATTGCTTATACGTAAGTATTTACTGGGGTTATGTTTATCATCCATGACCATGATTTCTAAAAATGATTTCATAAAATGTTTACCATTCTTCCATGGATGTTTAAAGGAATTTTTACCCTTTATTTACTTTTTACCACATTGTATGAATGGAATCTTTCCTTTGGTTACCATATAAGGTACTTTTTGACTTTTCCGACAAAAGTACGAGGAGAATGTTATTTTTAACTTATACGGCATGAATGGATTTTTAAAACATTATTTCCAAGAAGATTCCTTTACAATTTTTCAAGTTTATTTTTAATAAACTTCTTTTATTTTAAAGTTATATGACATGTTAAGAAAGGAAAAATGTTTTTGAAGAAAAAAGGATATTTTCCTCAAGAATGGAGTTCAAGTGTTTTATCAAAATTATTTTCCATCTAAGATAATAAAGGGTTCTGTTTTTATCCATATTATTTCATTGATTTGTTCATGTTGTGATGGAATATTTTTTATGAATTCCTTTATCTTATATGAATTGTTTTATGATGTCATGTTGTTTAAGAATCCCATTTTTATTACATGGGTTACGCTATGATGTATGGTTTATGATTATGTGGCACACATAAGAAAGGATTCATTATAAGATGGGTGGGACCTATATCTCCCTCCAATGCATTGGGTAAAGATTTCATATCTCATGAGATAGACATGTCTGGAATGGTAGGTCATACCGGTTCAGTGAAACAGGACTGAAACGAGGGTTACTCGATTCAGAAAGGGACTTTTTCCACTAAGATAGTCTTGGCAATGAGTCTTGACTAACAAGAAATGATTCTCTATGATTATGTGTGAATGCCACAAAGTTTCATGTTTTAAGTTATGATTATTGTGATTACATTTCACTGCCCTGATTTATCCCATGTTATGAAATTATGCTCTCTTTTGCAGGTTAAGATTTCCAAAAGTTATGTTCTTATGTATATGATGTGATTGATTTTTATTTTGTATACCCTTACTGGGCATTTGAGCTCACCGTTTTATGTTTTCTTTTCCCCGGGATATAAAGAAAGGTTTTAGGTAAAAAAAGGGACGATCTTTATGGGAGATATTGAAGATCTTTCACCATGATTAGAAGATTACGTTCCGAGTTTCCAATGAAACTAAACTATTACGATCCTTGTGTGTGTGTTTTTGTTATGTACTAATTATTCCGAAAATGTAATGTAATATCCATGTACGTCAAGCTTCGGGTCTCTACAGAATGCATGGACAGAAATCATGTCATCACTCTTATGATGACCCCAAATAAATATTATTGAAAAAAATGACAATCATATTGGTTGAACTACTCTCCTTCAATGACGAGTATATGATAATTTTGGGTTCATCTATATCCAGGAATCACCATTTTGATTCAACTGACATTCATGAGTGAGATGATGTGTAATATTGGGTGGGTAAAGAAAGTGAGTTTTGGAAACCCCACCTAAATTACAACCAATATAAGTTATTTAGGAGTAATTCCCACACAATGATGTTGAACTGTATCATGACTAACACGTAGAATTATCTTCCACATCTCTCCCCTATGATGAATAGGTGTGGTTTCATAGATTGCGCCTACCACAACTATTACCATAAGTCACCCAAGATGCCTCCCACCCAACCACACTAACAATTTCAGATTTCCCAATTGTATGAAGAGTATGTTGATCTATTCCCTTATCTTCTAGCCATAGTCCAGAATACAAAACAATATCTTATGTGTAAAGCATACAACCCTACACAACATGATGTAGATTCAATGCATTCTAGAACCCTAACCCCAATCATTTAGTAAGATATGAAACCACCTCTCTGCATTCCCTCTCCCCCTATATTCAGTGAGATAGGTATCCATGACTCATGTGACCACTAATTGTTTATTATTTGATGTAGGGATCGAGTCCTCCTAGATCACAGACCCCATCACACCAGCAATATAGGATTCTAGTACTACATGGAACCATATCCCCATTCATTAAAGGGATATTCTTCTTTTACTCTTAGAGCCCCCAACTAGAGAGATAGATATCTATATATCTTGTCCACCCTCAATCCATATAACTTGTAAGATAAAATTATATGGCACATGGCTCCATCAACATTTCCAATCGTGATATATTCTTCCATGTATCCATGTCACCCTTATCAAATTGAACTATAGAGATAAAATTCAACGTTTTATGGGATCTATATCTCAGTCTAACCATTGGGTTATTCATTAATGGATCCCTGGAACCCTAATCTCGTATAACATGTGACACATGCTTCCGTGGAACCTAAGATACATATCCAATTATAACCCAATGGATATGATGACATGGATCTTTTTTTCACTCACCAAATTTAATTGGTGAGATATGCTTGAATGAAACTCAGTCACCATCACCATCTTTTGCAATTGGATATTGTGTGGTAGGGAGGAAAAAATTTCAAGTCTATTTTTTCAAATATCAGAAGAAAAATGAATATTGGTAGAGAACCCCATTATGGGGTATAGTTATCCTCCCTACTTAATGAGGGTCTGCTATAGATTTTATTAACCACATCATGATCTTCACACTTGTGGTAACTTGTCATCTCTGCTCAAGGAGACCTATCTGTAGTAGCTCATGTTCCCCCCCCCCCCACACTCCCAATAATATTAAAATTAATATAGAGGGATGCGTTCATCTAAATGGGATCTAGTCTATAATTTTTCACAAATCATGTTGGATTGAATCACTTTGTAGCTTATTCAATCATTAACCATCATTGAGGTGCTCCCCATGATGAACAACAATTTTGGATGTTTTCCTTGTGATAATAACAAAAGTATATGGAATGATACAAATGAAACAAAATAGAACACACATGGAGAACATCCATGAATAATTTGGTGTTATATTATGGGAATTATCCTGTATGATCTCCCATTATTCTGAAAAATCAAAAACCATTAGGATTTGGAAGAGATGAAAACAAACCACAAAAACAACCCTTTGAGGTAGACATCCAGTACAATAAAGGTATATCATTCTAAATTATCTAATATAGGAATACATTTTATTCATGGGTAAACAATGAATTAAATATCCTAACTATGGGAAATATGTAAACAATAATTCCACATCACATCCTATTCACATAATGAAAACCTATTTGATAGATTCCTTGTTAGATGATATAAAAGTACATTCTTTTATCTTAGTAATATGACATAAAACGAGATGGAAACATCCAAGAAACATAATTTAAAACAATATATAATCATCCATGTCAGATAATGTAAAACTCATAATGAAAATTTGGACCTTTAAAAGTTCTATTGAAACGGATTTATTAGCATTAATGATGTGTTGATAATTTAAATGATGTTAAACAGTTAGCCTGAATAACTCTTCTAAAATGCACTGATAAAGGGGGCCTTTATATGTTCCATTTTAGCACAGCTAAACTCCACATTTATCAATTCTAAAAAAGAAATGATAAAGGCCTCAATGATAAATGGTATTTTTTTGTTCACCAGCCTTTATTGTTGTTTTCACCACATTATCAGTACTTCTTCCACCCCTTTATCAGTGCTATAAATAATAACACCCTCCCGCATGTGCCCCTAACCCCAGTGAGTTTCAAACCATAGACTTATAGCTAATACACCCTTACCTTTTCCACTCCCCAATATTTTTTTAGAATTTATGATATTTATTTATTTACTTATTAATATATTGTTACATTTTTATCTATATATTTATTTATATAATTATATATATGTTTATATTTATAAATATGTATATAAATTTAATACAAATATAAAATATTTTTTGTTTGTGTCTGTGTATATTTGGGTCTATAAATACAAAAAAAACATATATAATATATATATATATATATATATCTGTGTGTGTCTGTGTACATCAATAAACACATTTATACATGTTTTTAGGTACATACAGAAATTATATATTAGTATTTATATACATATATTAGAATATATAGAAAAATATATAACTTTTTTTAACACACACACACACACAATATATATATATATATATGATATAGGTTCATAAATATACATAAATCAACATTATAAATGTTTTTTATTATATATATATATATCAATTATATATTGAGAAGTACATTTTATATATAAATATTATTAATTGTTTATTTATAATATTAAAATTTTATGGGTGAATATTTAAAAAATAAGAAAATATTGATATATATTTTATTATATTTAAAATTATATTTTGAAAAAATTATAATATTTCAAATCTATAGTATCAATATATATTTAATCCACCATAATAATGACATTCCCCACTAAAAAACAAAAAATACCCCCATAAATGAGCCTAAAAGTCCATTGAATATTAAAAAAATTTGTGTATTCTAACTAAAAAATCAGTTTGGACGACCTTATATGACTATTTGAACATGAAAAAATAGTGAACAGGGTATCTCTAAGAAAACAATGTGTACATCTCATCACATGATTCCATTTGATACGCGATAGAACCTAAACAGACACCTAGACCAAAAAAATTCAACATTTCTAGATCAGGTTTATATTCATCATATTAAAAATCTTTTATTATTTATTTTTTTATCATTAAAATATTATTAATTTACTTTTACTAAAAAAATAATTATAAAACACGTAAATATTAAAATATATTAAAATATTTTATAATCCATTATCAGTAAATAGTTTATATATTATGTACATATACCTATTTCTCTTTATCGAAAAAATATTTGGAAAATTATATATTATAATTACATCAATATAAATATTTTTATATATTTATATACTATTTTTAATGATATTTTGGAAATATACACGTTATAAATGTTAGTAAAAAACTAATAAAGGCCCCTTTTTATCACTGATTTTTTACTAGTGCTAATTGGAGGTTTAATTAGTGATTTTTTACATTCCCTAATGAAGGAAAATCATTATTATTGATTTTTTAGAGCTGTAAAATTCTACCTTTAATAGCACTGAAAACACTGTTAAGGATCCCTTTTAACAATTCTTTTTATAGCGCTATAAAATTGGGTTTTGACAACACTTTTAGCTTATGCTGAGTACACCATGCTTCATATTAATGATTGTAGCATATTTTTCATATCGTATGTTTTAAAGCGGAATACCACCATCCATTATACATGATGTGAAATTGTACAATATTATCTCAGTCCAACAGAATTAAACGGTTTGACATCAGCCTATTTTGACGTAATTAAACTGATTGAAATCTTTGAAAATCCACGAGAACGTAATCTACACCAAATCTATTATATTAACACAATATAAAACATAATGTTACCATTAATATATAAATAAGATATCTACCCAAAATCTAAGGATTCTCACCAGTATTTCCCTAATAAAAAACAATGTATAAAATAATTCCATGTCTCGTTAGATAATTAAGGACTCATGGACATAAATTCCTAAACCCGACCCAACCACTGATCTATTTTTGGGTTATTCCAATTTATCTCACATATAATTACTACTCATTTATGCACCCATTCAATGATTTCAACCACACAGAGGGATAACGCCTAGAGTGAAAAACTCTCCATAGATCATCTCCGTATGCACACTGTCACTCATCAAATATTCCTCTATTTAGATTTTCCTCATCCTACTATATTTTAGTGGCCTAAAAATGGATTTGGGGCCTAGAAAAAATGTCAAACCTCTTATCCTAGACACACACCTCAATGAATCCCTAATGAAAGAACAGGGTTCTCAGGTTTCAAACATGGCCATCATTTGAGCCTATACTTATTCTCCCCACCCCTATTTGATACTATTGTGTAACTATGTTTCAAACATGGAAAATATTTTTTCTCTGCCAATTGGTCAACCCTTTCTGGTCTAGGTATTATATTTCAGTATTTAAAATCATAAAATCTTCATTTTTTTCTTTGGAATCATGAAAATATCAATGTTATTCTCCCATCTACTCATGCATATTGTCTATGAATGTTGGCATCATTTGCACTCCCCAAAGTTTTCCTACATTCCCCGTGTCTTGGGATCCAATTTGGAGATGGTAAATATTCTAAAATAACTATTTACCACACCCATAATATCTCATTAAGGATTATAAATTATATTAGGATCTTACATAATAAGTTTTAATAATATGATCGTTAAAAATAATAATGATTGTCCAATATTCCAATCAATACAATCTTGAACTGTGCATGACACTCCTATTATTTGATTAATTAGTGAAAGGTCTCCCATTAATTCCAATTATGTTTATTTCAAACCCACTAGTTCCATAGATCCCTTTCATTGAAATACTCCTATTAATATGAGATCAAGGATAATAAACATGGAGTCACTGTCAAATCTCTATGACCCTAAACTATAAGAAAACCATTCCTTAACATATGACATTAAACTACATGTCCAACGTCCTTTCCATTTGAAGTTAATCTATATTGTTTTAATCAAAATAATATGACATAATACATAATTATAATTTAAACACTTGTTTTAGAGGATAAACAACATTCAATGGAAACTTCTTACCATGCCACACTCCTCGACTATGTATTTATTGTTTTGAAATTTAATGGGATAGGTAAAGATAACTTGGTCCAATAACATGGGTCTATAATTTTCATTTAACTACATCTAGAACACTATCATATAGAAAGTTTTTGGCTCTCGCATATAGATATTGAAACTCAATGTTCTAAAAAGTGACGTGTTGTAGATCATAGAGCATGGAATTATACATGTATATTTCCCTAAATCGTCTCCATATATTTCATATTCCATGTTTTGGATCTTCATCCTTCATAAAATATATAAGCCCCCGCTAATTAATGTGGTTCCTTAAAAAATAAATCACAGAATATCATCAGTAACAGATTTGATGTATATCTTATGAAAGATGATGGTTCTCATGTTTTGAACATAGACAATGGTTGAGTAGGCATTTTCTATCCCTCTCCTTGACTGATGTGGTTGTGGAACCTATGTTTCTATCAAGTTCAAGAGTTTTTTTTACAAATTTGTATCTATAAATTCTTTTTCTAGATCCTAGAAATCATTACTTATATCCTATAAACCTCCTTGGGATCTGGTGATGTTCAATCACCCATGTTATTACCCCTTTGTGCATCTGGAATGGTTGAGTTAGTGGGTAATTGACATTGATACCTTAATAAATCATACTTCTATTTTCTCATGTCATGTTCCCCCATGTTCCAAGAAATTCCACCCACCATTACTTATTTACCACACTCATCATGTAAATTGTGGTATTAAAAGTTGGTTGGGTTTTTACCTAAGTGGTAACACTATAAAAAATATTTGTATACGCTTCATGAAAATAAATTTTGTAGATCACACTCCAAAATTGTTTTATATAGCACAAGGACACATTATTCTCCAATTCACATTGATTTTATTCACTATTGTATCATAAAGAACAATATAGAAAAATTCGTATAAAACATATGATCTTAATCTATGATTACTTTTCAAATCCAAATGACCTTAATCAATTCTAGACCCTTACCCTTATCATATGATGTTAAAAAATCCTTCCATTGTATTAATAGTTAGATATTAAATTTAATGTTTCAAAAACACATACAATGACATGAATCCTATTATATTACTTAAGACCTCACCTAAGAATTACACTCCCATTCAATTATGGTTAATAACATTACCACAATAAAAAAATCCTTCATCTTATCCCAGACATCAAATAGTATATCTATCAATATGTATATCTGAAATCTTGGTAATGATTTAATAATAAACCATTTATGAGGATATCCCTATATTGAATTCCCTCAATCCTCTCCTATCATTTTATTAAACAATGTATTTTAGTTAATGGTGGAACATAACCAAGAGTATCTAACTATTCGTTATTATACCAATCTATAAACTTCCACACTTCATCCTCCGTTGATTTAAACCATTATCACCATCTGTATTTGAAAAATACCCCTAAAATAAATTCCTTATATCAAAAATATCTAACCTCCCATCAATAAAAAATACTATAAAGAATCTACAATTACTGTTCCCATGTTTAAAATATGGCAAATGGTTGACACCAAATGAATTCACCTCATCCATGGATGGTGTGGTTGTAAAACCAATGATATGAATATGATCGTCATTCAATCCCTACCCATTGAAATCCCACATTTTTTGTCTCTATATTAGAATTTATGACTTCACAAATGTCTAAATCAATGTTTTTATTATTTTTTAATGACCCCGGTGTTATCCCCCAAGAAATTCACACACATTGACCATGCATGTCGACATTTTTGAAATATTCTAATGTTGGGTTCTTTTTCTATCTTTTGTGATCACCCTAAAAATAATGGAAAATATTCACCTCTACATGTTCCTCATAGTGATAACAAATCATGTGGTCTTGTGAGTTATTGTGGAATATTACCCTATATAAAGATAATTCATATGAATTCCATAATAGAAAATCATCTACCATCAGCCCACGAATAATGACCATTAACTAATTAAAATATTTCTTGTATATTCCAAACATTGAATTGGGATTCCTTCCCCCATTCTTCATGGAATGTTTCGTCCCTTTTTTCAACCCTTTCAACCATAAAAGAAAAACCTCTTCATCAAGTGTCATGATCATAATTTGTTTTCAAAACCATAGTCTATGTTTAATCTATTCAAACATGCATAATTTATCTATTAGTTCAACCACCTTGACCATAAATTACATGTGATCTTTTGTTCAATGATATTTGACTATGAAATGAAATTCCTAATGTATGTTATAGAAAACAATAAAAATATATGTATTCTATGGTATATGTATAATGAACTTAAACTATGTTTTTCTTACCCGAGATATGTTTTCATGGTGAGTGTCATACCCATAAATTATTCATGGATGGAGAAAAGCTCTCTGATTCCAAAAACATCCTCCCATAATAGAAACCTATATTCATAGAATCAAAGGCCGATTTTTTATGTTTTTACCATATATTTACATGGAACCAATCCTCTTTCATTCAAATATCATTTCTGTTTATGTATATTTCATACAAAAACAATACATGAGACAAAAACAATGCATATAGTCTAATTATCTTGAACATAAATTGAATGAAAACATATGGTCCATGCACTTTGATATTAAAGTAAAATCATCTCCTTTTAATCCTAATTTCAAGAATATATTTGTCTTCACATCCTCCCTTGAGAGGATGCTCCTCAAATCCATTATTGCCCATATAAAGTGTCTCATTTTTAAAAAAAATGCATGGCTTGATTCATAGTCATGTGGAATACATATTGATGCATATTAGACTTATATCATTGGATGCCACAAATAAACTGATTAGGTGAGACCATGTTAATTAAAATTTTTCTAAGAACCACGTTATATGACTAGTTTTTAGGAAACTAAATAAGAGAACTGTCTCACCATCACCCATATGCTACAAGTGTCATGGAAATAAATTGTGTGAGTTATTTTATAGGGATATCCCATATATAAAGGAGTATACATATACATCTCTTAATAGTTGGTTTTTATTCTTGTGTTTTCGAATGCATCACCATAATATATTTCCCCCATTTTCGTTGAATGTTAAAATTTATCAATCTGAAAACATTCAACCTTTTCCAATAATATGCATCTAATTTAACTCACATCTAGTTCTTCAGATAAATAATGCATTATCCTTTCACCATATCCAGATTCAATAAGAAACTTTAAATCAATTATTGGGCTCATAAAACACCAGGGTATAAATCAATGTGATTATTGATTACCAATCTAGTGGGATATATAGGGACACATAGATATCTAATCACAAGCCCATTTATAAATCCACTTACCGCTCCCGCATTACATTTGCTCCAACAAAGTCCTTGGTAGAACATAGTACACTTACAAATACAACAGATGTGTTAAATATTGGTAGATGTGTTTAAATAATTAAAACAATAATATATGAAAACATATGGGTGTTGCATATCCTTATAATACCTCTCTTCATATTGGGATTTTCATACCACCCCAAGGGAAAATGAATTATTGGACAATCATACATATATAATTATAAACAACGATCCTTTGAATAAAAACAATGAATAAAAACAATGTGAATCCATTCACACATATAATCCGAAATGTGAACATTTCTGGTCTTACTGGCATGATCCTAAACTAACCAAGGATAGATTCACATATGTTTATTAGGTTGAAAATCTATTATTGAAAAATGAGAAAACATTACACTTCAACCATATATGTCTTACTTGTGTGTTGGGGAAATGTTAACGGATGAATAGGAGAGAAAAAAATCAAAGGTATTCATCCTTATTGCTAGTAAAGGAGTTTCTATTCTTGATGAACCTAGTAGTTCGTAAAAATGTCAAGAACAAACCCCTAAAATCATGAGGTTCTTTGAAAGGAACCATCCCATATGTTCCACTGGCCTACATCTATCTACCTAAAAGAGGTATATTTAAATTCACATTGGTCAAAATGTTTTGAAAAAATGATGAATAATTGTTCTACCCACATATTTGTCATATGAATCTATAATTTATTATGAATACTTCTCTCCATATGGTGTTAAACTACATGAATCATGTATTCATTATGAGGAATAAAATAACTAAGTATTTTAGAACGTAGACAAAAATGACCTTTTCCCACTTTGGATCTAGTCACCTAAAATTCCACCCAAGGTTATTGATCATCTATTTGAAATAAATATGATTCATCCTAGTGATGGTGATCCTAGATCTTGTCCTATCCAATATAACCACTCAATGTGCCTTGAATAATAATGTTGTAACCCTGAAAATATGAAATAAATTTAAATATTACCTTAGTTCACCACAATACTTAGTGTATTCCATGATTTCAATCTCCAAAACCCCCATGTAAAAATAGTCTCTATAATTGTAATGGTTACAAGACATGAACGCTCATCTATTATAATATAATAATTTCAGGAAGATATTTTGAGAACTATTTGATAGGTCCCCTATTAAAAAAATGTTTAATGGTCAAACATCATTTATATATACTCACTCTAGTAATTAATAATTTGAAACCATTTTTTGGAACATGTTATGTAGACATCCTCATTCATCCAGTCCCCATTGGTGTTCCATTTCCTTTATATATTGATTCACATCCTCTAATATCCTCTTATCCTGGTACAACCAAGTACCTCTAAAGATACCCCACTCATACACGAACACATGTTTGGATAGAAAGTCAACTGTGTAGATTTCATATCCCTAACCCTTGTTTTACCTATCCTGAAGACACTAGAAAATGTGATTGATGTATCATTACAATCCCAACACATCTACCCTAGTCCATTACACTTCTTCTACTAAATGATATTTTGTTTTATCTCATTCCTTATGATGATTAAATCTTAAATGGGATTAGGTATTTATTAAATTATTTCATTAACATTATCATGATATATTGGACCTCATTATAAGTCATTTTTCATTGTTCATTCCTCAGAATCTTGTTTGTCACAGTGAAATTATCCTTGTTGGACCCAATATGAAATCGAAATTTTTAGTAATAAAAAACTTATACAACAATTGTGGAAATAATCTTGAATTCATCACACTCATCCTATAAGAACTATATGAATTATTACTCTTTTATTACAAAGAAACATTGCTTTGTATTTATCATAATCCCTTGTAAAGGGTTATGTCAAGTGGTACATGTTATCAATCCATTTTCTAATTTTTCATTGGATTCAAATCCTATTTCATTGGGAGTTTACTATTTTGGAGTTATTTTTTGGGAGCATTCCCATCCTCCTTGTAATGGGAGTAATAAGTCCGATAGATTGTAAAATATTTTTTATATGACTATGTGATATTCTTCCTAGAAATTTTCATTTTATATTTAATTTCAATTGATTTTATTCGTATATAATATTGAATATGATTCCACTAATATATTATGGGTTGTTGTTGCAACTAAATGATATAGTGGGGCCCAAAGTATGGAATATTCCTAACTGGTTCATTTCGTACTCATCTAGGAACAAAATTTTAGTAGACATATGTTTAGCTATTTATTTCATTCTCTATAATTTTTTTGTATGGTAAAAAAAACCCATGACATGTGGGTAGGTTTTTACAATGCATATACTTTTCATAGTCTTAAATATTATATAGAATATACATAATGGTCAATAAATAATGAATATTGTGTCCCATTATCTTAGGGTACAAGAATTAGTCAGGAAAATCATTCTAGAAAACTTATTTTGGTATAATATAAAATAGTAGTTTTACAAAGTCAATTTATATAGTAGTGATGATATACTTCATAACATTCTTTTTTCATAAGGATTATACATTATACGTTGTTCATTAAACATCTGATGTATTTTTTCCATCATTAATTATTGAAATAATCCTATTTTTACCAATAATTATAAGGTAAAAAACCATACATTTTTTTTAATCCTTAATACTATAGTTGTGGATGACACTAGCTTGATGATAATTTTTGAAGTATCTACACTTCAATTATAATAACCATGATCAAGGGTTATATGATGAGTTATATATTTTCTGAATTATATGATATCTTCTTCTTATTTTGAAAGAACATTATGCCCCATGAATTTAGTAGGGTAATCCAAGGTTATCAATTTTGTTTTCTCCTCATAATAGAGATTTTCAATAAATATCTAAATCATTAAAAATTATTAATGATTAGAAATTATTGAATTGATCATCCCTTTCCTCTATGTAATGATGTATGAGCCCCTCCCATTTTAATATATTTCACAGTTCATGTTGGTGATTTTTTTCCTTAGCAATGAGGTATATTAGAAGAGAATAAATCTTCTGAAGTCATCCCTCTTAGTGGTAGAACCCCCATGTAAAATGATATATTAGATTACCGCTCGCCCTAAGAATGTTATAAAAAATGAGATATTTTATAAATAAGTATTCACAAGGGTTTCCATTATAGTGATTAATCATGAAAAAAAGTGAAATCATTTGAATCTTGATCTTCCAAAACAATAAATACGAGGAAGGGGGGATTTTTTAATTAATTGGTTTAGTTTTGAGGTCCACTTATTGAATATATGACATTATTTTTTTCTATAATTTTAGTAATACAAATAATAATAAATTAATTCCACTTTAAAATAATTAAATTCTTTATAATGTAATGAAGTTATATAAAACACATTCTCTACGTTGTTTATTTTATAACATTATAGGTTATGTCCTATAATATATAATAAACCCATAAATATCATATCCATTGATAATAAATCTAATTTATAATTTTAATTATGAATATCATATATTAAGAATTATAATAAATTTAAATTTAGATTGATGTAATAATCAAAGGCCCCAACCAGAAGGACCTTACCCTTAAACCAAATTTATTGGAACATTCATGATTGATGGAGTCCATGATATTTTCTCTTAACAAAGGCCATGTTGATTTACAACAACAAGAAAATATGAGGAACAATTGTATGGGAAATTTTAAAAATATCAAGATCGCACCCAACCCATGTTCACAAAACTACCATAAGAAGGTGTCACTATCAAACACCTTACATTAAGGGAATAATCTTTGGTAATAAGGGGTAATTTATCTAGAACCCAATAATATGAATTTTTATAATTTATTTTTAATAAATTAATTATTATATTTGTCCCTTTAAATCATAACTTTTTTAATGATTGTGTAATTATATCAAAGAAAAATAAATTTTAAAACAATAATTCAGAATTATATATATATTTAATATAAATACATTTAAATTAGTCAATATTTTGATTAATATATGTATTCTCAACATAAATGATATTTTATAAAAATAGGATTATTATAGAATAATTATGTAAATATATTTGATAATTTAATTTAAGGAATTTATTTTTAATTTTCATAAACATTATAAAATGATTAATATAATAAAACTTGTATTTTTTAGTAATTTAGAAATTTTATTTTATAAATTAATTTCTCATATTTTAAAAATAATTTATATAAATTAAATATTATTTTTTAATTCACAGTGTTGAAATAAATTGTCAATATTTTTTCATAATTTTCTGAGACATTAGAATTATAAGGTAAAAATTAAATATTTTATCAATGAATGTTACGTGTTATAAAATTATATAATGAATAACGTAAAATTATAAATACTATAAATAGTATCCAAGATAGAAATTATGTTTCTAATTTAATATAATATCATTTTAACATTATCATAGTTATATTATAAAACCATAATGAAATCTCCAAAAATAAATTATATTTTATAGTGTTAAAATCATTTTTTAAATTTCTCACTCCCACGTCACCACGGGATTATTTTATGGAGATATGTTATTTTATTTATATATTTTTTGAAAAACACTCAAATATGGATGAAATCATAAGGAATCCCCATTTAGGGATTGTGGTTTTGGTAATTTTATCATATAGTGTCCAAAACCAATGTATAGATATTAATAAAATAATCCTCACACTTTATATATAAAAACCAAATCAATCATCCTTGACACTTAACTCCAAACAATTTAATCAAGATTTTACAATAAATTTACCTCTCTAAATCCCCCCATGGTGTTCCTATTCTCATACGATGTTCCACCCAATGTTTTAGATGTTCCCTCTCAAGGTAACAGATTCTATCTTATTCTTTCATTAAGAACTATCATTTTATTGTGAAATTATATTTCCAATCATTCATATTGGATTATTATTTTTAAATATATATATAATGTTTTTGGTGAATAATACATGATAACAAATATCCTTTCATTCTCCAAAAACCCTGTCATGAACCTATACAAACACCTGATATGCTACCGAAATTATATAGTGAATTTACCGTCAATACATTTTTATTTAATACCCAACCTAATTTATATTCATGGTTATTCAAAAATATTTAATTCTATTTAATTGGTTATTTAAATCCATTTAGGTGACCCACACTCCATGAAAGGAAACATTAATATTAATGACTGTTGATATTAATTATGGAGAAGAGGTATGGGTTAGAAAGTGGATTTATAGGATTCTAAGCCTTATATACAATGAATGAATATATATTATAGATAAAAAAATATACTATAAAATTTCAATTATTGGACTGAATATAATGATATAATAAATTAAAAAAAGAATCCCAATCATGTACTCTACATGGTGGTCATCTATACTAACATTAAAATAATAAAAATAATCTGAACAAAAAAATTTTTATTTTTTTTATTCAATAAATTTTTAATCTAGTATTTTGAAATTGAAATAAATGATATATATTTAATGGATAATTTACTACATGTACATATCTATTATATGTAATGATCAACCATATTTGAAGATAAATTAATAATTTCAAACAGTAAATTTCCAAAATACATTTTGATTATAGAGAAGTTGAAAAAAGACCACGGTTTAAAAAGAAATTAAGAATTTTTACATTAATACAGTATAGTAACAATGAAACTATATAAATGTAGAAAATGATATTAGTAGAAGTGAAAACCAAATTTGTCTATGATCCCATGTTCATTAAGTGATATATTGAGTCTAAAATTTTGAATGAAAACCTAAGTGAAATGTATGATATAAATATATCAGAATTCACCATGAGAGGACACCATGGAACATAATTAATATTGTATATGATCTTATAAATAATGTTAATTTGGTTATCAATTCATTAAATTTCTATAATATATGAGGTATCACTTCACAACAACCAATCAATTGGAATAATAAACAAATATTATAAAATGTAGTAGTGATGCATTATAGGGGAGAACATATTATATTTTGTTCTAGAATAAACATCTTAGGTCTCTTAAAAATTAATATCCACTACACATAAATGATGAAATGTGATAATTATTTGTAAAATATTGATAAATTAGAATTCAAATTTTCTACTATATTAATCATCTAAACAAATATTCTAAACAAAAAAAATATTTCCAATGATTTTATAGCCTATGTTATTGATGAGTGGTCAATGAAAAATTATTCAATTATAATTAATTTATAGGATAGTCAGATAATAATGATGTTCATTAAAAAACTATTACTCCATACCATTCTAAATGTGTGAACATGAGGATCTCAAAAATAATTATATTAAAAAAATTATAGAATAATGTATATTTTGGAATTTTTTATTAAATATAGGTCCCACTATACTGTATAAAACTGATTCGGGATAAATTATGGTGACTTGAAATTTAAAATATTACTTAAATTTTGGGGATGATTTCCATATATATTTAATGACCAACTGAATCAATTATAAATATAATACACATACATAAAAAAATTATTATATAAAATAAATCATGAAAACTTATATTTTCCATAGTTCACCTCTAGTAGACTATATATATAGAGGAAATATAAAAAACCTATTAAAATTCCCCAAAAAAGAAATCCCATTGATTTTCACTAATATAGTTAGGATAAGCTCAATTCACATCCTTGTTTGAAAATCACATCCTCTACACTCTCATTACTATTAAAGAAAGAAATATAAAATATAATCTCATAATACAAGTCCAACTTAAAAGGATATCAGAGGTATAAAAAACAAATTGTAAATGTGTGTTGTCATTATGCATATGTTATTAATTTCTAGAATTCCATTGACATGAAAAATATATAAAATTTAAGCACAGTCTTCCATAAAATTATATTCAAATGTACTTCACCTATTTAAACTAAACATTGAACAAAAAACATAATATATAATCAAAACATTCATTATTATTTTTTTGGGTGTTATATGTTATTTATGAATTTGATTAAACATTTTCGTATAAATATTAACATAAGAAATACGTTTTTCAGTAATATTCCACTATCCTTTACAAAAAATCAAACAATTGGAAAACTAAAAATATTATCTTCACCATATTCATTTTTATTGGTAGTTAATAGATGTTTTAATAATTAATAATCTTAGTGGATAAATCCACAGTCCCAAAACTATTCATATCCTCTTGATTCCATAAGCCATGACATAAAAATAATTATAATGACATGATATATAAATTAATTCTCAATATATTCTTGGATTACTATTACAATTATGATATGAAATATGTTTTTATGGACTAATAATGATTTTTATAAAAAAAATATTATTCATAACATTCAGCGAATTTCTCCATTCTTCATTTCCTAAACATTATTGAATTTTTCTTTTAATCAATTGATATTCAAATTTACAAATAATCTATATTTCCATTATTTTTATTGTGTGACTCACTCCCAAAATGTGATCATATTAAAATTTTATTTATTACATTATCCTTAAAAATCATCTTTACATAATGTTTCACATGCCCAAGTGTGGGAGAGGTTCTTCATATATTGGATATGTAATAATCTAAATGTTTCAGTACATCAAACCTAGTTCCTTATATGTATGAATTATTCACGTTGTTTTAATTATCATTATGACATGAATGTATCATTTAAATAAATATTTAAAAACATTCTATCGAGAAAAAAAATCATATTTACTGTTTTATTAATATTCCATATATATGGTTTAATCCACTATTATTTACATTCTCATAGAACTGCACTCATGTCATAATTCGGGATTTCATATCATAGAATTTTAAAGAAAAAATTTATTTTGATTTTATCTCATGCATCCTAAAATAGTCTCCAAACATCATTTTAGAATTGAAAACCCCTATAAAAACATTATATGGAGTTTCAATAAACAAAAATACATTATTAAACCGTTTGTATTCAAAATTACACTACACCATATAGATTTTTTTTTTGTAAATAATTAATAATTTCTTAACATGTAATAATATTATCTAATATATAATATTATGTGAAATTATCCAACTATACAGAAATATCAATAGCTACGGTAATAAAAAAAATAAAAAGTGAATCCTATGGAATATGTCAAAAAATTCTCATCCATTTCATATATTTTTTGATTCCAAATTCTGAAAATACCATTTCATAAAATTTTTAATCTTATGTCAGTTACAACTATATGTTCAAAACTATACAAAGTGAATTTTTTTTTAAATTTCATCCCAAATTACTAATCAATCATTTAAATAAATTAAATGCTAAAATATATTAGATATTCACATATCATATTTCTCCAATAAATATACAAAAAATTAAAAACCTATACAATTTCAATGTAATTCAATATATAAAATGAGTATATGGGGTATTGTACCTCTCTAGTCTGAGAAAATTAGTTAAATATGATGTTAAACATATGCTTTTAAAACATGAGAACAACCCATTATTTGGTAATGATATAGACCACATGACACAAGGTAAAAAAAATTTAACATCATAATGTTATTCACCGCCTAATCATTTATAAATAAGTAATATATCTTACTGGAACTAATTTGAGAGTTATATACACCCTTTCATTGTTAATTAGATGGTACTCTTTTTTATCATTGAAATGAAATTACATTTTATAAGACTCCACTATAATCATAGAATTATATCCAATGTAATATAATCCATCTAAAAGACTTTGTTAGTAAATTATATCTTACATTTTAAATACTAAATCATAAATAATCATGGTTATCACTAATCCAAAAAATATATATTCTCCCATTGAAGATTGATCCACCACTATTTTGTATTTGATCTAAATAATATATATCCAAATGAGAATTATAATAATCCATCAATTAAATATCTTCTCTTTATATTAAAAAAATACCAATTATTATATTAATTTTTATGTAACTTGATATACTTTTTAAAATAATGAGAATATATTTATATATAAAAATTAGAAAAACAGGTACAACTTATATGGAAAATAAGTTATCATTCACTTTTACTATGAGATTCCGTTGACTGCCAATAATTTTACTAAGAAATTTTTAGAACAATGCCTTTTTGTTTACATACATTGCAACAATATTTATATCATCGATTGAAGATGATTTTATTTTCATTCATATGTTATGAAATTATTTAACTCCACTCTTGCATGCTTCAGATGTGATATTAAATTGAAAAATTACATTTTATGAAATTGTAAGAAAATAATATATATGAATAATCTAGTCATTGAAATCTGAATTTCAAAAAATAATAATATTTTTTAATACCTCAACAAATTTCATCCAGTTTTTGATAAATATGATATCATCCACCTATAATATCACCATGAACTTTTCATCACCTGGTAATTTATAATAAAGGTCATTAGCAAAACTAACTATCTTGAATACTAATTTTTTATGATTTCACTAAATTCATGAATTATTGGATTTATGTTCTTAATTGAGGTGATAAAACTCATTATTTAATATATAAAGCACATAATTATTATTTCCAAAAAAATTATACCATTTTCATGATATATTCTCCTTAATTAAAACAACCGTTAACATCGTCAGGATCAAAATTTCCTAAATTATATATTGATTTATTTTAAATAATACTCACATCACAGTTAACTTAATTTTGTTGATTCCTTTTTGAAGCATTTACTATCATTAAACATTAATAAGTTACATAAAAATAAAACTTCATTATATATATCACCATAAATTGTCTGATTTCCCTCATTATTCTGAATTCCAAATTTTATTCCCAATACTCTAAGTATTTTCATTCATTATTTTATAACTTTACATATTTATCATGTTAAATTTTATTCTCCGAGAATAAAAATTATTGATTTTGAATTCGTATGTACACTTATAGATATTCATTCATGTAGTAATGATATATTCCACATTCAATAAATTTTTTCTTAATAATTCCATTTAATATATGTTTACTCCTTTCTAGAAAATAAATCTATTAATGAGTCATTATCACTAGAATATCACATTTTTTATATTTTTATCTGGACATTTTACAACATTAATATAAGTATATTAACTTCAATTTTCTAACAATTGAATCATTATTTTTTATTTGGATTCTTACCCCGCTATTCTTCAAATCCATTTTATATATACTAAATCATATTTAATACATATTATTGATACATAAAAACCCATTATATTGTCATAATTGATAAATAAAATGAAATATTTAACATCATAATATATATCCTAATTTTTATTCATTATGCATAATTTTTGACCAAATGCTGTATAATTTTTGACCACATATTCTATAAATGGTATTAGTTTTTTCCAATATTTATCCTCATGCATGAATAAAAAATATTTTCTAGATTCCAACAATATAATTCAATATCAATAGAATCTTTCAAATGTGATATATTCTCTTTAATCATTTGATAAATGAGAAAATGGCTTTAGGGTTATAAATTTCTCTATTATTTTATAGTATGAAGGTAAGTTTTATCCATTCTATCCATCATAAAATATTATATTTAAGTATTTTTAATTAAAAAGAACCTCATATCTATATTCACATTAATAAAATTAACCAAAATTTTATCCATGGTCCATAAATATGAGAAAAATTATAACGTATAGTTCATTTTAGGCAAGTTATATCTTTTAACTCCCATTAATCTATTGAAATCTATCATTTCTATGAAAACTATTCTATAAACTATTACTTTATCATTTTAAAAAGGATTCATGTTACTCATAATATGGTTTAAGAACACACAATTTCTATTCAGTTAACCATTATTTCATATATAATTTAATGATATATCCATAAGAATATATTTCTTTGTCATATGTATATTATTATCTTTTTACAAATCTTCAAAATGAGTTGATCCATTTGTTAGCCGATTTTTTATTATAATAAGACATTGAGTCATATTTTTATTCCTCTATTGGGCAAGGGATATATATATAAGGAATTTAATGAGATTGAATTATTTACAATTGTAATTAGCTTATATTGGATAAATATTTTATTCTCTTCCACTAATTGATAGTTCTATCCCGAGTGATATAGAAATTGAAATGAACCCCAATGAATGTGATTATATATCTATATTAAGTAAACATCTCAATTAGACCACAATAGATTCAGATATCTTATTATATTATGTACCCTTCATCCACAAAAAGAAAATATATTCCATGTCAAAAAAATTGGATAATCATTATATGCAATATATTTTTTTCTCCCATATCACCAAATATTTTATATTTTGAATGAATCCTCGAATGTTGAAATGTTTTTTTATTACTGTGAGGATTAAAATATAATATATATTCCCCTTTTATTTAATATTTACAATATTTTGATGTTTTATAATTTTATCTATGTAAATTATTTCTAATGATATAGTGTTTATGAAAGCATAACATTTGGATAAAACACATTTCTCCCCATTTTTTTTCTGTCTTTACACTTCAAATTAAATAAATAGATACAATATCTTTTTGTATGATAATATATTTTTTTATGAATAATATTTATCAAATTATTAAATCCCTCTTACTTTTTTCTATAATTTAACCTATCTCACTTATATGAATATTATGATCACAAATAGTCATAGATTATTAAATAACTTTTAATAGGTCTTTAACTGATTTATCATAATATTAAATTATCATTTTTTAATATTCCAAAAAATTATTTGAATGGTAAATTTATTCATATCAATATCATTAAAATAAAATTAGAACTCATTAAAAAATTAATAAAATTTTTATGGTCTAAATTACTTTTACATCATGTTCCTCAATATCCAATTTCTATTATTACATCAGATCAATAAATCCCTTACATTGATCATATTAAACTATTATTTATATATTAAACTTAATAAATCGATTAATATTCTACCTCAATGATAAATTCATTCCCCACAGCTTTTAAAGGGTATTTCTCAACCTTTTCTGGAACATTCATTACTAACACATTACGTTTAATTTTTATAGAACTTTCAATCCATAAATAATGGTTTCTATATAGGAAAAACTTTTAGTTATTATATTAATAATTGTAAAATATTATAATGTGGGGTGAATTGACATATTTAAAATTATATGATGATTTATTTTCAATTTTAACTATAAATTTAAAAGAAATTAAATAACAAAATTATATATTTATTTTTCTTTTTTTTATGTAAGTTATTATATTCATCTATTCCCACCTATTAAACATAGTGATAAATGGAACCCATGATATATGGAATCATTGATTTTTGAATGGAGTCAAAACCCGTTAAATTGTCAATTTTATTCCATGGTTGAAAAAAAAGTCCTAAATTTTTATCACTTGGAGTCACAACCAATTTCATACATTTAATCACATTGGGTCACAACATAACTACCCTTCCAATCACTAACACGAATGAATAAAATAAATCATCATTTTTTTGTGGCAAGTTTAACCAAAATCCAACCTCTTATGTGTGGTATAACCAATACAAGTATAGGAAAACAAGGAATATAATGATATAGGGACCAACAAAATAGATGAATATAATAGATATGAGTGTCAATGAAACATGGTTCTCTCCATAAGTGATGGATAAAATTATTTATATCAGGTGGACATACGAATTTTGTTAAAATTACATATATTATAGTATGATTCGAGAATACCCTCACCTATGTTACATCAGTAGTTCTTTTAATCTTTTTATATATAGTATAACACATCTATTTTCTAGAATTTATCGTATTAAATAAATTAAATTTACCTAATATATTATGTTTCATGAAACACCAATCTAAAGAAAACTGTAACATCCTTGTTCCGGATGCCACCCAAAGGTGCCCTGTACCCTGTTGGTCACATGGCCTCAAGTGCATTTTCCCAAACACCAGAGGCTGCCGACTAGTAGCGAGGGCCTGGGCTGTGATAATAGGGAAACTATTCCCTCATTGGCAGAGTACACAACAGAAGAAAAATAAACATGCAATAGCGGAAGTAGTAATAACCAAAAATATAACAGTGGAAGTATAAATCAACAAACTGGAGAACATTTGTACATACAAAATGATGCATGATACATAACTAGGATAGAATCCAAACAAGTCACAATGCTGGAAAACACTACAGTACCAAAACAAGTACAAAAGAAAAGTAAAGAGCTCCTCAACAACGCAAGACAATGCTTGGTTCCATGCTCTCCTTCTCTAAGCAATCAAGTTCCAGAAGTCGAAGGGCGCATGCCCTTGTCTATACCTGCATCAAAATAGTCTTCTTGGGCCCAAAATCATGGCCCAAATAGGTTTTGTGATAAAATCCCAGTAGTAAACCACCCGAAGATATGTGCCTAACAGTTGGTGAGTATATGGTAGGTAAAAGTTTAATAAGCAGTAAATAGCAACAGCATGCAGTAGGCAGTAAACAATATGTGGTAAAATAGGATGATACAAAACAACAATGAAACCACAATCAATCAATAATAGTGAAACAAACAACTAATAAATAGGAAACCATCTGGGAAGTACTCGTTGCCATCCCCTCTGGTCCTATCCAAGAAGTACCACAACCCTCTAGGAAGTGCACTCAGCCTAACCCCTATGGCTTGGTCATACGAATTTATGAAACTCTCTAGGGAAGCTCACTCAGTCAATTCCCATTATTGTCTAGGGTAGTTCGAGACTCTCTTGAGGAAAACCATGCGATCTAACCCTCATAGACCTAAGGTCTAGTGGCTCTTTGAGGAATCTATATCGGTAAATTCCTCCTATAGCCTCAGGTATACCACAGACACTCTGAGGAAGCTCACTCGGTCTATTCCTCCTCTAGCCTAGGAAGGTTCTTAAAGAGATTCAAACAAGGTAAGTCTCTCTGAGAAAGCTCACTCGGTGTACCCTCCTATATTCTATAAAATTCAAGACTCTCTGGGATCTCACTCCGTCTATCCCCTCTGTATTCTGTAATATCTAAGACTCTCGGGGAAGCTCACTCAGTCTATCCCTTTTAGTCTATAGTAGTAGGTTCTCTTAGCCATGTTTCAGTCAGTGCATAATAATTCTATAAGGCCAAAGTACACCTATAGGGCTAGTTGGATAACCAAATACACATATAGAGCTACTTATCTAAACATTATACAAGGAAACTAGCATGTCATGAGTTTCACTTCAACCTATAACCGCAAGGCATGAAAACAGGTGTAGCAGCCAAAGGAAAATGAGACCCAAAAGTCATAAATATAACAAATCAAGGGAAAAATACATCCAACCACAAAAAATTATCCTATAACATGTTCAAATTACCTCTACACATGCATATAAGCAAGGCAGGAAACAATGATGGCAAAAAGCAGTATCACGCAATACCCCGTTCACAGGTATCTATGGAAATTTGAACATAAACTCAGAGAATTTGAATGGTAAGGCACAAAACACCTACCTTGATCCTAGGAGATCGATATACTTGAACCACGACAGCTGATTCTCCCTATAACTTCATAGATCTGAGAAATCGTACAAAAAGTAGATCCTTAGATAACTTGAGAAAGAAGAAGAATTGGAAAACAAGGCTCAAATAGAAGGAAGAACTCACTAATGCTCTTCCAACGCAATTGACAGAGCTTGAATCAGAGAACAGATGGAGGCTCGGGAATCCAGAGAAGTTTTGCTGTCATACAGGGTCTCTTGGTCAAACCAAACCTAGAAGAAGACGATTATGGTGATTAGGCACGACCCTGGTCCGTTTAGTGAAAAAAAAGAAAAGTACACAGCGTTTATTTTTAAAGTACATGGCATGTAGTGGCTTTTCCGTACTCCACCAAAATTGGCCACCACGTCAACCCTACACACCATGTGTGTGGCCCGGACATGGCCACCTCACGAATTCGAGTGGGAAAAGAGTACACGGCGTGTACTTCGAAAATTTCTAGAAACTCCAAAAAAACTATAGAAATGGAAATACATACCTAAAATGAAGATCCGAGTTCTTACAAATTTCCCCCTTTAAAGAAATTCATCCCTGAATTTCCATATATGGGCGTAAAAGAAGAAACCTCAAAGAGCTCCAGCCACTGGGATCGAACCTCGGCCTCCCTCTCCCATGTCTCATCTTATACGCGCACATGCTGCTATAAAACTCATACCAGAGGAACAAACAGGCCTTGGAGAACCTTTGTACTGCGATCGAAAATCCAGGTAGGATGCTCTTCAAATGACTCATCTACTTTGAGCTCAAACTATTCAGGCTGAAAGACATGGGACGGGTCTGAAAAGTAACTTCAGAGATGAGAGACATGGAAGATGTCGTGCATATCCCAGTACCTCTGAGATAGTTGCAACTGATAGGCAACCAGACCAATTCTCTCCAATACCTCAAGGGGCCCGACGTACCTCGGTGAATGCTTACCCTGTCTCTGAATCCTCTTGTGCCCCATCCTCAGTGCGACAGGCAAGAAAACCTGATATCCGACCTCGAACACTAGAGGTCATCTCCACTGATCAACATAAGACTTCTGTCAAGACTGTGCTGTAGCCATCCTCTTCTGAATCAACTCTATCTTCTCCGAGGTCTCCTAAACAAGACGAGGTCCTAGGAAAACTATCTCTCCTCCCTCCATCCAGCATAAGGGTGGTCGACATGGCCTACCGTACAAGGCCTCGTATGGTTACATCTGAATCGTCTCCTGAAAACTACTGTTATAGGCGAACTCCGTAAGAGGTATATGCCTCTCGCAAGAACTGCTGAAGTCAAGAAATCAGTCTAGGAGAATATCCCCAAACACCTAGATCATGTTCTCGAACTAGCCATCAATCTTGGGATGGTATGCTGTACTGAAATGTACATGTGTACCCAAGGCCTTCTAAAGTCCCTGCCAGAATCGAGAGGTAAAGCGCACATCCCTTTCTGAAACAATGGAGTGTGGAACTCCACGTAGACGTACAATCTCTTAGATATACAGTCATCCCAGATCATCAACACTGAAGGTCTCCTTGATCAGAAAGAATTGTGATACCTTCTTAAGCCTATCGAAGACGACCCAAACATCATCACTTCCCTGAGGTGACCTCGGTTACCCAGTCACTAAGTCCATCGTGACGTCATTCAAATTCCACTATGGAATGGGTAACTACACTAAAAGCCCTACTAGTCGCTAATGCTCTACTTTCACAGGATGACAAGTAGAAAATCTCATGAAAAAACCAGCAACATCTCTCTTCATACCTGGCCACCAGTAATGGCGATGTAGATCACGATACATTTTGGTGATTCCAGGATGAACTTCCCAAATTGAGGAATGGAAATCCAACATCAACTCCTCACGTATGTTGGCTGGAAACAACACACGTCCCTGGAAGCACAATATTTCATCCTCGCCCACTATCCATCCATGAAGAGGGTCCCTTCCTGACACACTCTCCTGCAGGACCAAGGCTTCTAAGTCTGATAACAGCTTCATTCGTACACGATCAAGAAGTGTAGAGGTAACAACTATAGAAGATAGTACAGTCTGTCCCTGCCTGTCCTGAAACTCTAGATGCATCATAGAGAACAGAACCATAAGCTTCCACTCACTGCTGGCCTCCAAAGCTGCATGAATATGAGTTCTCTGACTCAAATCATCACCCACAATGTTGCCCTTTCTCGGTGTATAGGCGATCCCAAAGTTGAAGGACTGAAGATACTCGACCCACCTGTGTTGTCTCAGGTTCAGATTGTGATGATTGAGGATATACTTGAGACTCTTGTGGTCTGTAAAAATCAAAAAGTGCTCTCCCAGAAGATAGTGTCTCCAACAGCGTAAGTCATGAACAACTTCTGCCAACTCTAGATCGGGCATCGGGTAGTTTCTCTCGTGTGTCCCCAACTGCCAAGACCCATAAGCAATGACCCCTTCTCCCTACATAAGAATAGCTCCCAGCCCGATACGCAAAGCATCATAGTAAATAGTGTATCCCTTTCCCGATTCTAGCAATACTATTATCGGTGCTGACGTCAACCTCCCCTTCAGCTCCTGAAAGGCTGACTCACAAGAATCTGACCGTAAAAACATTGCCCCCTTCTTGGCCAGACCTGTCAACGGTGCTGCTAGGCACAAAAATTCTTGTATGAAGCATATGTAGTATCCGGACAGCCCTAGGAAACTCCGCACCTCAAAGACGTTCTTCGGATACTCCTAGG
This sequence comes from Viscum album, assembly GCA_963277665.1. Lineage (NCBI taxonomy): Eukaryota > Viridiplantae > Streptophyta > Magnoliopsida > Santalales > Viscaceae > Viscum > Viscum album. The sequence goes on from OY728159.1 coordinate 154,129,240, forward strand.
AAACTACATCTATCACTTTCTCTGGGTCCACAGATAAACCATCCTCTTAGATGACGTGACCCAAGAAGTGAATCTGATCCCTCAAAAAGTGGCACATTGAGAGTTTGGCATACATTCGATGCTCTATCAGTGTACTCAGAATGATATCATGATGTGTGTCATGATCGTGTCAAGTGTGAGAGTACACCAATATATCATCCACAAATACCATGACAGAGGATTCCATGTATGGATGGAACACTCGGTTCATCAGTGCCATGAAGACTGCAGGCGCATTCGTAAGATCGAACGACATGACTGTATACTCAGAAAGAACATACATTCTCTTGAAGGCTGTCAGGGGTACATCTGATGGTCTAACACGCAACTTATGATAACCAGACCTCATGTTGATCTTCGAGAAAACATGGTCTCCTCGAAGCTGATCAAAGTGGTCATTGATCCTCGGAAAGGGATATCGGTTCTTGACCATAAACTAGTTCAGTTTTCGATAATCTACACAAAGCTGAAGGGTACCGTCTACCTTCTTTGCAAACAGGACAATCAAACCTCAAGGAGAGGTACTGGGTCGGATGAAACCCTTTTCCTGCAACTCCTCCAACTGCTTCTTGAGCTCCTGCAACTCAGGTGTACCTATCCTAGAAGGAGTAATGGACACCGGTGATGCTCTTAGAACGAGCTCAATCGAGAAGTCTACCTCAGACTCTGGAGGAAAACCTGAAAATTCCTATGGAATGAAATCCTTGAAATGATCCACCACTGGAGGAATGTCTAACTGTGAAGTCCCCAGGTCATCCAGATAAAGACTGGAAATCTGGGATGTAACCTCCCCTAGCCCATGATGCTCTGGTCCAGCTCTACCCTCCTAGACATCCCACTCGCCTCTATGAAAGAATTATCTGCCCTCTAGTGATACAAAAATCACCCTGCGACGATAGAAATTGATGACTGCATGGAAAGGAACTAACCAGTCCATCCATATAATGACGTCATTTCCCGTCATCTCTAGGACATAGATGTACCCTGAGAAATGACACCTCGCGACCTCAAGAGGACACTCATGGCACTAACGTATGCTAGATGTCCTTGTCCCCAAAGGTGTGTCTAGAGTCAACAAGTCAGCAGACGAAAATATACAGAGCCCAAGGCTCTCCACGACAGTAACAGAGATAAATCTATGGGATGCAACAGTATCGGAAAGGGATGAAGATAAAACTGAGGCTACTAAGATCGTACCTCAAACGGTAGAAGGGCTAGGATCCTGCTCTTAGAAGGTCTTCTCCATGGTGAAAGACTGGCCTGCACCATGGCCCTGCACCCCTAGGTGACCGCTCTGAGGTGATCCACTCTGCTGTCGCAAATGACCTGGTGATTGACCAACACGGCCACGACCTCCACCTCAGCCTGAACGGCCGGATGAACTCCAGTTCCCAGACTAGTGGAAAACTGGTGCAGCATCTCTAGAACACGGGGTCATAGGGGAACACCAACCACCGGCTTAAGGTGAGAAGATGTAACAGAAATGCTGAAGATGACCCATCTTTCCGCAAGACCGGCACTCCATCAGATCTCTCTAGCACTGAGGCCAAGTATGCACACTCTTACTGCACTGGTAGCATAAAACGTGGCTGCCAGAAGACGCATCCCGCAAAACTTGATCTCCTCAAGAATACTCTCAATGACGCTTCCTACTGTCCCTAGGAGGAACACGAGCTCTGGATGACAATCTGCCATGGATCACTGCTCCAGAATCCTTCAGATTGCGCTCAGTGATCAACACCTAGTTGACGATGGAGGATATATAATTTAACTGGAAAATATTCACATGTGAACAAATCGCCTGCCTAAGACCGTCCTCAATCTTCCTAGCCACAAACAACTCATCACCTGTTGGGATCTGTGTGAAACGCTGCAGCTCATTGAAACGAGATGCGTACTCCATAACAGAAAGAGTACCCTACTACAGACTCATAAAATCCTAGGCTCGATCGGCCATCAGAGTCTCCAGATAGAAGTAGTCGTAGAAGGTGCGTCGAAACTCGTCCCATGACATATCTTTCGGATGCCCTGAACGTGAAATCAAATCCCACCACCTTGCCGTGGTGTCCTAGAGCATATAAGTAGCCAGATTTACCCTTTTCTTTGGAGGGATCTCTAGGTGCTCAAAGATGGTCAGTGTGGCCTCTATCCATGAATCTATAGCCTGGGGTCCTATATCCCCTGAAAAAGTAGGAGGATGCTGCTGCTAGAAAAACCACATCAACTCATCCGTCGGCAGGGCTGGAGGCGATGCTCCATGAAAGGTCTGCATAGTCCATAGGAAGTTCTCTATGAACTGCGCATTGGCACCTATGATGGGTATAACTGCTGGTTCCGACGGTGGCACAACAGGAGGATCAACAGGGAGATCCTGATCGGCCATATCTGGTGTCTGATCACTGTCTGGAAACTGACGTACAACCAGAGGATGTCTTGGTGGCATAGCTCTGAAATATCAAAATCACCCCTTAGATCAGGATTAACAAGGGCAGAAATCGCATGAGTACAAAATGGGAACATGGGGAATAAACTATCATGTTTTACAAAACATGACTACACGACGCATATAAAAACTACACGGCATGTCTACTTAAGCGATTAACATGGGTGTGCACCCCTGCCTAGCAGGTCGTTTAACACCCCAAACTACATGGCGTGTTGTTCCCACACACGGCGTGTACTTGAACTCTAAACCCCTACCCGAGTATCCTTACATGGCTAACGCACAATGTTCAAACTAACCTCAGACTACACGGAGTGTTACCTAGGGACACGACGTGTACTAGACACAGGCTCTACGGCTCGTGTTGTTAGATACACGGCTGTCTACATGGTTGGCCTTACACAGCGTGTTCGAACAAACACGGTGTGCATAGGAGAAGGTGACATCGTCCCGTGTTGTTCGTGACACAGCTGAGTACCTGGAAAGACTACATGGCGTGTTCCGAAAGAAACACGACATGTGTTAGAGAAGGTCACGACGACCCATGTTGTTCGTGATATGGCAGGGTACCTGGATAGAACTACACCGCGTGTTAATTTACAACACGGCGTGTTCTACTCGATCTTCCCCGACCCGTTTTGTTAGCGACACGGCCGGGTACAAGGCTCTACACTACATGACTTGTGTATAGCGTACACGGCATGTTCCAGAAGTGATTGCCAGAACACCGTGTTTCTTATCACAGGTTCAAAGACACGACCTGAATACTAGAGGGAGTGTAACCAAAAAGTACATGACGTGTATTCTGGGTTTTTCTGGGCAGTATCTCTGAATCTACATAGTGGCCTAGAAACACTGAAAACAAGGCAATGTGGTCCTGAATTCCGATCCGTGGGGGCTCATACTCCCCGCGAATCAAACCTTGGCATCCCCTCCAGTCATGTACAAGAGAAAATAGGATCATGATCCACCGATTTTTGATTCAAGAGGGCTCATAACACTTCAATAATAAAAATTTGGAGTTCATCTAAACAAGTTAAAATAAAACATTCCTCCACAAAGCAGAAAATATTCTATCAAAAATCTATCATAACAACATGCATAATCTACACAAAGCCTATCACAACAGCATGCAATCGCTAATTCATCCTAGAAGGCATGGAAATAATGAATGGCATGTGATTTCTACTAGTACCTATATGATTCATGAGATGGAATAACCTCATCTCATCGGGTTGCGACAAAAATAGAACTGTAATATAAAAAAAATAATAGTACAAAGCATGAGAATCACTCTAGGTGAAATCGTATCAGCCGTAACATCTGAAGACCATAAAAATGCAATAAAATTGGTAGTATGGATTTTCCCTGTACACAGGTTATCTAATCCCGTGCATAGATTATTAAAAATTAACAAATCCGTCCTATCTCTGGATAAGTCTTCAAATAGTAATGGAATAGAAAGAATTATTCTGATACCACTTAATAATTTCCCAGTTCCGGGAGCCACCCAAAGGTGCCCCGTACACGGTTGGTCACATGGCCTCAAGCGTATTTCCCCAAACACTAGAGGCTGCTGACTAGCAGCGAGTGCATTGGGTGTGAAATTGGGGAAACTATTCCCTCATTGGAAGAGTACACATCAGAAGAAAAATAAACATGCAATAGAAGAAGCAGTAATAACCAACAATATAACACTAGAAGACTAAATCCAAAAACTAAAACACCTATGTATATATGAAATGATCATGATATGTAACTAGGAAAGCAGCCAATCAAGTCATAATGCTGGAAGACACTACAGTACCAAAACAATTAAAAAAGAAAACTAAACATCTCCTCAGCATCACAAGCCAAAGCATGGTCCCATGCTCTTCTTCTCCGAGCAATCAAGTTCCAGAATTCGAAGGGCACTTCCCTTGTCTATACCTGTAACAACAAAGTCTGATTGGGCACAAAATCATGGCCCAAACAGGGTGTGAGATAAAATATTAGTAGGCAACCACACGAAGATCTATGCCTAACAGTTAGTGAGTATATGGCAGGTAATAGTACAATAAGCAGTAAATAACAACAACAACTAGTAGGCAGTAAACAGTAAGTAGTAAAACAGGATGATACATAGCAGTAATCAATCCACAATCAATCAACAATAGTGAAACAAATATCTAATAAGCCGAAAACTCTCTGGGAAGTACTCGCATCCATCCCCTCTGGTCCTATCCAAGAAGTAACACAAACCTCTAGGCAGTTCACTCAACCTAACCCCTCTGGGTTGTTCATACGAATTTATGAGACTCTCTTGGGAAGCTCACTCGGTCAATTCCCCTGATAGTCTAGGGTAGTTATGGACTATCTTTAGGAAGATCACGCAGTATAACTATATTAGCCCCACGGTCTAGAGACTATCTAAGGAAGTTATCTCGTTCAATTCCTCCTATAGCCTCTGATATACCATAAACTCTCTAAGGAAGCTCACTCAGTTAATTCCTCCTCTAGCCTGGGAAGGTTCTTAAAGAGATTAAAAAAGGTAAGACTCTTTGAGGAAGCTCACTCGTTCTACCCTCCTGTAGTCTATAAAATCCAAGACTCTATGGGAGCTCACTCAGTCTATCCCCTCGGTAGTCTTTAATATCTAAGACTATCCGGGAAGCTCACTTGGTCTATCCCTTATAGTCTATAGCACCAGGTTCTCTCAGCCCCATGCCAGTCAGTGCATAATAATTCTATAAGGGCAAAATAAAACCATAAGTATACTTGGATAACCAAACTACACCTATAGAACTACATATCTAAATAGTCTATGGGGGCAACAAGCATGTCACGAGTTTCAATTCGTCCTATAACCACAAGTCAAGAAAACAGGTGTAGCAGCCAAAGGCAAATGAGTCCCAAATGTCATAAACAGAACAAAGAAAGGGAAAAATACATCCAAGAACAACAAATTATTTTCTAACATGGTCAAATTACCTTTACACAAGCATACAAGCAAGGCAGGAAAACAACTAAGGAAAAAAGGGGTAACATGCAATACCCCGTTCATGGGTATCAGTGGAAATTCGCACTTAAACATAGATATATTGAACGTTAAGGCACAAACTACTTACCTCGATCCTAGGTGATTGATATTCTTGAACCACGACAGGAGATTCTCCCTAGAACGTCGTAGATCTAAGAAAACATACAAAACATTAAACCTTAGATAAATTGAGAAGGATGATTAATTGGAAAACAAGGCTCAAGTAGAAGGAAGAACTCTCCATTGCGCATCCAACGCAATCGACCGAGCTCGAATCAGAGAATGAATGAAGGCTCAGGAATCTGGAGATGTTTCACGGCCGTACGGCATCTCACGGTCTATCCAGACCTAGAAGAAGACAATTATGGTGATTAGGCATGACCCCTGTGCGTTTAGTGAAAAGAAAAGAAAAGTACACGATGTGTATTTTTAAACTACATGGCGTGTAGTGGGTATTTCCGTACTCTGCCAAAATCAGCCTCCACATCACCCCTACACACCCTGTGTGTGGCCTAGAAATGGCCAGTACTCAGCTTCGAGCAGGAAAATAGTACACACCGTGTACTAAAAAAGTAAACGGAGGGTACTTAAAAAATTTCCAGAATCTCCAAAAAAACTCAAAAACTCCAGAAAATTAAAGACAAACCAGAAACGAAGATCTGGGTTCTTACAAAAACTATGATATAATATTAAATACTAACATGACAATTAAAAATAGTTGTATGACCATTAAAATAACAAGATAACATTTTAAATTATTAATAAAATGTAGTTATCTCATAAATGAAAAAGTTATAGATTAATATCAAGGAATAAAAACATATATCTTTAAGAACAATCAATTAACTTATGGTGTGTTTGTGAAGCATAAATTTATATTTACAGTCTTTTATTTTATATAATGTTTTAAAGGATTTTTTTTCCATAAAATAGATTCAAATATTAATAATATATTTTCTTCTTATTATAAGATAATATTATGAAATCATTAATAAATTTTCAATTTTTCATAAAAATTGTTTTCATTGTGAAATTAGAATTCTTAATTAAATGATGATTAAAATAAAAAATTAAATTTCTCCTATTTAGAAAATTATTTTCATAAAATTGAGTCAAATTTTGAAATATATATGTCTAAAAATGGGTAGGGTTAATTTTTATTAATTTTTTTGAAGTAGTTTATTTTTTAGTGAATCTTAATTTATGGTAATATATGATAATATTAAAAAATATTAATTATTTAGACATTGAATAATATATAACAATTACATAGAAATAAAATGTACAATTTTCTATATTTATTCAAATGAATTTACAATATTGTATGGCTTGATCCAAAATAACAATCTAATGAATAAAATAATCAAAAACACCCTTCTCGTCCCACTATAAACACCACCCCTCAAAACATATTCACCTAAAACCTTAATAAAACAGAATATTATTAATATTATTAACAATTACACTGACAAACCTCTTTCCCATGTTTTGGTATTGCTGGTATCACTGAAATACCACTTCTAAGACCCTTAATGATGTTTTCAATGAGATGACACTCAAAACATAACTGCTTCTTTATATCTCCTTCAATTTAATTTATATTCCTACCCTTACAAAAAATACCCTTTTAAAATTTACATTCTATATCTAGTATAATATATTTAATAAAATTTTATTATGTTAATGTTATATCCACCATAAATTATCTTATCTCCCCCTTTTGGTCAAAAATTGAAGACAACATTTGAGAGGCGTCGATTCACCCACTTCGTGGATGATGATTTTTTGTGTTCTAATTCAAAATAATATATGGTCACAATACCAATATAATTGTTAAAAACATTGTAAGATGTATATTAAAACTTATTTAGTGTTCTAGATCTAGTTGAATAATAAAATAAGTAGTTATTGATGAAAAAAATGCCAAATAATCTAAAAGGTTATCATTACATTTTTATTTGATAAATCATCCTATTGTCTTAGTAAAAAGGATATATAAGACCATTTAATATTATATAAGTTTTTTAATTATTTACTATTTTCATTCTGGATGACTACACCCATTTGACATGATCATTAATACATATATATATGTGAACTAATCATTAAAATAATGGAAAAAACACTACCGAATGATGAAATGGAATCATATAAGTCACCAAAACTCAATCAATGAACTTAATTATATTGTATTAAATATAATACATGTTTAAAAAGTTTTTAATTTAAATATTAATTAATATAATTTCAATATCTATGACATTAAGTGAAAGTGATGAACACTTTCATACATATGTAAGGTATTTTCATTGAACATCCATTTTTCCAATGAGTTATGCTTTCTATCTCTTTACACCCATGTGATTATTAGTTATTATCATGTAACTATAAAAAATTATGTTTTTATGTTCCGTACATATATAATTATACATATTATTCATTTATTTATTGTGAATTGCTTTTTTTATAAGCTCTATTTTTCAATTCCTCCTGATAAGAAATCCTTTTTAAGGGAACTTTCAAATATTGATCCCATTTCAATGTACACTCCATAAAATGTTTGAAATATATATATATATATATATAATAAAAATTATTATCATGAAAACTCAAATTATCATTTATAGTTTTATGAAAACAATTATTATTTTTCCTCTTTAAATACAATAATATTTCCCCTTAAAATGCACCATGGTGGCTCATTTAAAAAGATTCTTAAACACACATATTACTTGATTTAAATTTAGTTTGATAATATTTTTACCATCTCTGCCTATTTAAATTCTGAATACCCAATTATTATTTAAGTCCACCATTTCATGGACATAATTATGATATTTCCTTTTTATGCCATATTTACCCCTTATCCGTTGTATGTTGTGGTTCTATACTTCCCTTCAATTTATGATCACAATTAATTGAAAATTAAATATAATAAGAATATTTTTTATCATCTATATGATTATTGTGTCATTTATATCTCATTTTTATAGAGTGTGTTTTCCTTGAATGTTCTTATAATTAGAAAAATATTTATAAGTCATTATTCTCAACTGAATTAAAATATTTTCATAAGTCCTGTTGTTATTGAATTAAATATATGTATAAATAATGATTTGGAAATATAGAGATGATTAGGTTCCTATAATAGTTATCCCCTAGATGCATCAATAGGTCTCATGAAGTAAAACAATATCTTCATAAACCTTCCATGTTTGTTTCCATAGAAAATCAGATGGTATTCTAGTTATAGACATAAACAAGATTTTCATGATGGTAGTGATTTATATGCCAGATACAGGACATCCAAAAATGAATAGTTTTCATCATTTAGTATTCAATTATTATGTTTCATGTGTTTTTTTTATATGAAAAAATATATGGATTCAATTTCATTATCAGTTTATTGATGGAATATGTTTTTATTCTATTTAAATGTTAATATTTATGAAAATTTATTTACTATGCTTCCCTTATTATTGATTGATATTACCATTACTGAGAATTCGAGCTAACCCTTTTATTTTGTTTCCTTTCATAGGTTATAGATTTTAAATCCATGAATAAGTTTCAAGGAAGTAATTTATTTTCTATTTTTATAATCTATGTTTAATTAATAATGTAATAAGGGAACCGTGTATGATTCTAGTTATTCCAAAAAAAATAAATAGATAAATCCTTGGGGATGTGTTATCATGAATATATTAAATAATAATAAAATGTTTAATGAATCTCGGTTAGGGGTTTTGGTGTTATTATAATTGGTATCAGATATTATTTAGTGTAAACATTGTTTACTAGATGTTATGTTAACAATAAAATTACATGTAGTGAATTTCTAGAACAATACTCATGTTTATTATACGCAAACATAGTGTGTGCCATTATTTTTTATAGATTATAATAGTATTAAGTGAGTGAATACTCAATGAAAATGTATGGATTTCCCCACCGAGAAAATCAATATAGTTTCTGTTGGAACTAATAATATCATTATCATATGAAAATATCTTTATCAAGTTATGAAGAAAAACTATTCTACACCTATTTTGGATCATTTCAAGTTGAAAAACCCCCAAAAAAATTCATACATGTATTCTAGTGTTAGATATGAAATGGATAATGTCTCTTGAAAATATATTTCAAGCATTGGGATAAAAAATAAAATTTTATTACAAGAAAATATTTTCTCTAGGTATTTGCTAATAAATGGGCATAGATAATTCAGAATACTCAGAAATATGTAATATAAGATACGGAATGGACAAATTTTAAAGTTACATTATATGAAAATTATTTTCCTAGTGAGAAATGAATTGAAATGAATAGAAAATTCTTTAATGTGAAGGAAAACGAAAAATATATTTTTGTTGATTACGAGAATACCATTACAGGACTAGACAATTATACTAGATATAATATATTTTATTTTGAAAACACGAATGAAAATATATTTTATTTCCATAATAAAAGTCTCCAAAACGAACTGGATTATATGTTATTTCCAAAATATTATGAAATAGTTTTATGTTACTTAAAAATGGAGTATGAATTTTCAAGATCCTATATGATCAAATCTAAATCATGTGAAGAGGAGGTACAATGATAACCAGTGAAAATGGTAACCATTAAAGAAGAAAAGTGGAATGATTCAATTACCGTTATGAGAAAATTGTGGAAAGAGGAACACTTGTAAATGAATTAATGGCATGGGAGTATGATATAAGATTAAAGAACAACATCATCAAGCTAATGAGTTCAAGGGGAAAAAACAATTCAATTATTTTAAATTTATCATATATATTAAAATTTGGATTTTTTCAAATCAATATCTATATTTGTATGGTAATCTACATAGATTTTTCCAAGGAAATATTATAAATATTATCAAATTCCCATAGATGCATTATAATTACCAAATGATGTGGTGTAGGTACATTAATCAAATAATATAATTTAGATCAATTCTTTATTTTATTTTGTAACGTCTCTCCCATTTATTTCTACCCAACCAGCTAAGAAAATAAAACATTTCCTATTTAATTTAAAAAGGGGGTTATCAGTAAAAAATCATAGAGGAAGTCCCCTTTTCTATTTTTTTCATTCCCCATTATTACACATAATCAAGATTTGTGTTCTAAACATATAATTATACCTATGGATTATGTTGTTATATGTAAACACCCCGAAATTTCAAAGAACGTTTTTTATTATTTTATTTGAAATTTTACTAGTCTGTGGCTTCAGACAACACTTGATTCTGAGGCCCGGTGTGCCCAGAATCAATTTCTGAAGTTTAGCTCGTGTACATTCAGTGGGCGAACAAGCATGGTTTTCTATATTTTGAACTGGTGCTCAGAATTTAAAACTGAGGGCACCAATGAACTCGTAACACCAGATATTGCTTACGGGGACCTTTACCATGGTTGTGTTTTCATGGGAGGAGAAGTTAATTTTTTTGGATTAAATTAGAAGTGAATAAAAATTGTGGAATAATTTTTTATTTATTCCAAAGGATGTTTAATCCTCCAAAGTGTGGATATATGAGAGGTGGGGCCCACATGATCCCCATCCTCTCATCTTCCTACAACTCTCTCCAAACCCCCCTTCCCCCAAACTTAGCACCTCTTCAATTTAATGTGACAACTACCCTTTTTTATGAAAACCCTTCACCTCCCTAATCAATATTCCATCAAGGGTTTGAAATCTAAAAAGGAATGATTGTTTTATATATTGGGGTGCCTTCACTCAATTATGTGTTGGATGTTTTTTTGGATAACCTTATGGGAAACCTCTGGAGAAATTCAGAAGAGTTCCCTCTTTCCAATGAAGAACATTCTTAAAGAAGAAGAATGCCTATTCGAAGAAGAATGCCTCTGACGAAGAACGTGAAGTCACCGATGACGTGCCTTCTCCTCTTCATCTTCCACTTCAAGGGAGGATACGCCACCGCGGGAATGTCGCGATCAATGACTAAACGTCCTCCGATGTCAACAGAATCGAAACTTATCTTCCGTGATGTCCGATCATCATGACACTTGCCTCTTTCTGCGGCTCGAAGACGTGCGACATCTTTGTGCGGTAGGGTTTATCTTTTCATGTTCAAGACATTATCATCATTCTTCATTTCTTATGAAATTGGCCGCAAGATATTATCGTAACGGGAGGATATTGGACCACACGAACACGACCGATTCTCCTATCATATTCTTTGGTAAATTTCAATGATTTTGGAGGCTGAGGCGCACAATGCCATTTCACCGTGTGGTGATCAGCAGGGAACCGCAGCCATGCAAGGCCGTGGAGAAGGCTGTGCGGTGTCGTTGCACCATTGGGGGAAGAAGGGGACCGCGGTCGGAGTGGGCTGCAACGGCGGTGGTGCGCGGCGCCGTCGCGTTGCACCGGAGTGGCCAAGGAAGGCCGCAGAATAGAGTCGGTCTGCAGCTAAGGGCCGCGGTGCTGTCGCGCTGCACCATAGATACAAGGGTAGAAGCCTGAGCGGGCCACGGTGGAGTGGAATGGTGCAGTTGCGCCGCGCCAGAGCATCAGGGGCCGTAGAGGCGGGGCGCGACGCCGTCATGCCGCGCCGGTGGGAGAAATCCACGGCCCAAGGCCGTGACAGACTTGGATGTGCGGCCAGTCGTGCCGGCCGCCAGCGTCATCAAATGGCGGGACACAATGGGGGTCTCACAGTCACCCAAGGAGTCGACCATTAAGGCCGGCCATTTCTTTGAAACTGGGGGGTGTATCACCCCCCCCCCAATCCGCGGCTGGGGCGGGCCGCTCTGGGCTCTTCCACTTTGCATGGTCGGCCAGCCACTCGCCCCACCATGTGGGTCGGGCCGGCGGCGCCAGGCTGGGATGCGCCGGCCAGGCATGGCCATGCCCAAACAGGCAGTTCCCGGACCCAGGTCAGGTTGACCTGGATCGGGCTGACCTAGGGGGTATTGGGCCGGGTCGGACCGGGCCCAAACCCCCTATTCTCGGACCCTATTCAGTTAAATGATCATATCGTGGGATATAGACATCCGATCACTGCACCGTCAGTTGCGTAGGATTTCTTGGATCAAGACGGTCATTTAGGTATATTAAAGTCAAGGTTTTTTCAACATTGGGTATGGTCGGGTTGGTTTGAACAAAAAACCAATCGGGCCCTCAGAGTGGAAACACATATAACCTGAGCTTCGGACGTCCGAATGACGTTCCATCGACTTTTTTGGATTTCTCTTGATGAGAAAGAACTTTTGGAATAATACACCTATGGTTTGGAAGTATTTGGAGTAGGTCTGGGTTGGATTGTATCTGAAATCCAACCAGGCCCCTAGAACCGTAAAAACAATAACTTTCCGACCGGACGTATGTTTGACGAACCATCAGCGGCATTGGTAATGTCATTGAAAAAAAATCCCTTTGAGTATACCCTATGAGAGTTCGGTGTACAACTGAGATACATTCGTTTTGGATCATACACAAAGCCAACCGAGCCCCTGGGATAAAAAGGAAAATAACTCACAGATCGAGCGTCTGATTTACGCGTCGTCTGTTGCGTTGAGACCCCTGTGGTGAGGCTGTCCTTTGTGATACTTTTTTGTGAAATATTCTGATACTTGGAGTATCAACTAGTAGCTCAGGGTGTGGATCCTCTTGGAGACGAGCGTACTAGGTGCGGGTACCTAGTAGCTGTGGACCTGACGACTGCTTGACCGTTTCGACTTGGAGTAAGTCGAATAGCCTAGTGAACAAGACGCCCTGTATTTGGAGACAGACCCAAGGTGGAAGGAGCGCTTGGTAGTTGGCAGCAGACCCGCGGAACTCGATAGGAGGAGTACCTCTATAGGCTATTAGGGGAACCACTACTATGTTTGGGTGGCAGACCCTTGGCCAGGGGCACTACTGTGTTTGGGTGCAGACCCACGGTACATGACAGGAGGAGTACCTCAGCAATCTATGTTTAGTGAGTAGCACCTCATAATCGTGACAGGTCTACTGTGCTCGAAAAAGGAGGTGTTCTCCAGCAGTTGTGGTTTCGGAAATGAAAATCCTCGTTTGAGCTGAGTCAATGACCATTGTGTATTCTTCATGATTGAGATGGGTTACATGATAACTTAGGTATATGTATGGGAATATACCTATGTAGTGGTTATCCGTTGATTTCATATCTATGTGATATATCATGATTGAGATGAGCTACTTGAAAACATAGATATAAGTAGGGGCTTATACCTAAGTATGGGTTATCTATTTAGATCCTTATTTGTGGTTATCCTTGTTGGATTTAGTGAGACCTTGAGGGTCTCAGGGTCCCTACTGATTATCGATATACTCACCCATGCACGGGCTATGCGCGCACCTCGTAGTGTTGGGTATTGATGACAGATATTAAAGACGGAGGCCGAGTGTTGCAGGAATGCACGATACCCAGAGGTGGACCTCATAATGAGTTAGTATCCAGAGGTGCACTTCACGACAAGACGGTACTCAGAGGAGTTCGACAGGTTGGAAAGTTGAGGAGGCTATCGATACCTACCTTTCAGCTAGGTTCCGTGGTGGATGATCCAGGAGCTGAGCTATTTGTACCTACACTTTAGGGAGGATCCAAGGTGGAAGACCCAGGAGATGCTTCTATTTTTCCAGCTATTTGTGTTTCCTATTGTACTTCATTCAGTTGTAGCTGTACTTTTAAGTTGGGTTTGAATTCTAGCCCATTTACTTTTCAGAACTTCCTTTTGTACTTACTGTATTACTTCCACTTTTACTCTGTGGTGTTTGTTGAATTTTATAAAGGAAATGCCTTCCCAGCTATCGGGATTTACGCCTTTGGTGCTAGTCTCCAGCCCATGGCCTATAGAAGGCGAGTTTGGGGTAGTCACGGAATGGGCCACGAAGACAAGTCGTGACAAATTTGTATTATAGGAGTTGGTTCTATTTCAAAACTTAAGTCTCTGATCATTCCTATTTGTGAAGAAATAGTGTTAAGGGTACCAAGTGTGGTCTTCAGTTCAGGGAGTTCAGTGTTGGTGCTGCGACCGATATATCCATTCACCTGGACCATGACTACTGATTTCTGACTTTGTGCACGAAAACACTAATTGCGTGTGTGTTTCCAAAATTTTTAAACTCAACTCAAACCAGTTTAGCTCACCAGATCAAAATCGTTGACTGTGTTGCATCTGTTCAGGATGTATCCACACAGACATTCATTTGGAGTTCCAAGATAGTACACGATTACGGCCCACCGATTGACGAAGCTCCGGTGTAGGGACCTCTTTACTATATTGGCACCCTCGGGTGGTGTACCAGCAGCACCACCACCTGTTGGGCAGTGGATGATACTAGCAATACTAGCATACGGTGCACACCAATAGAGAATGTTGCACGAGTTCCAGTAGTACATGCCTCAAAGGTTTCAAGGCGAGGCAGATTCCCAGACAGTAGAGGACTGGCTGGAGGCGATTGCAAGAGTTTTCCGCCTAGCTAATACACTAGTAAATTGGATGGTGTACATGGCTACTAGTGTTTTCTAGTGAGTGACCACAAGGATGGTCCACATAGTGATGAGGCTTCGGTACGTGGACCGACGCCTGAGATAGTACCTTCAGGTAGTGTGTCACTTATGCATCACTACCTGTTGGCCAACAGTTACAACCGGTAGTACCGGTAGGTGACACATGTAAGATTACACCCTTACACGTGTTCCAACATCAGATACCCTCAGGTTCCGAGGCGAGACCGACTCTCAGGCGGTTGAGGACTGACTTGAGGAAGTGGATGAGAGTATTTCTAGAGCTTATACAACTATGGCCGAACAGCGTGTTGGTAGAGCAGTATTCCTCAAGGCATACCGATCATTCCAGGTACTCGATGAATACAATTCAATCAGTGCTATAGAGCTCAGACCAATTAGCATGGTGTGTTTAAGTATATCTGAGCCAACACATTATCCTCTATGCATTCCTCCATATGTTAGGATGCGAAAGAAAACCGTTGTGGTTGAATGTTCTTTGGCTGAACGGATACAGCTAGAGAATGTTAGCAGTAGAAGAGCATGGGAATGGTGCCAGCCTCAGAGACTTGGTCTGGTAAAACTTTTCAAGAAGAGGAAGTGTTAAGGATAGATGAATCTGCAGAGCAGCAGACGTGGAAGCAGAGCTAGAAGTGCAGCATGAGGTGGTGTACATTTCAAAATGTTACAACCACCAACTTTATTAGTCTCCACTAGGCTCAGTGAGCTGGAGGGAAGGGGAAAAGAATAACTGCATGTGGTCACAGAGTGTGACCCAAGGAATCTAAGAATCATTTGAGTTAAGGTCTGTGTCTACTACTAGCTTCTGTATAAAGAGACATAGATAAAAATTATTCATACCTTCCAAAAATCTTGTCCAATACCTAGAGTTTCCGATTAAGATGTTGACTTGACCCTCACATCTGTAGATACCTTTGGTAGGAGACTCAATAATCACACTTATGCAGACAGTGTGGTATGACCCTTAAGGTGAGAGTTTCGGTTAGCACCTCTTGGTGGCAGCGTCGAAGCCTTACGACGTTAGTTTGGGTATGGATTGGGCAACCACTGTTCATATACGGATTGACTGTATTAAGAAAAAAGGTTGTGGTTTATCTACAACATTGGGTTGGGGTTTTCCTTGGTTGGAAAAAAGGAAAACCTAGGCAGCACAGGATAGAATCATTCATAAGAGGGTGAATTCGATCACTCAAGAGATGGAAAAACTTACCTTTGTGCCAGAATTCTCCAGAGTTGTGGCACCTCTTCCAGTAGAGCTTTCAGGAGCTGGGGTAGAGGTTGACCAGTGCACCCAACCTGAGGGTGTTGGTTACATATTTCACTGCGACGCATCAGGGACTAGACTCGGGTGTGTCCTGATGTAGGAGTGGGAAGTGATAGCCTATGGATCATGGAATATGAGACTGCATAGAGTAGACAGGGGTCCACTTGAGTTTGAGGATATAGACCACGTCTTCTTACGGGTCTCAGCTCGACAAGGTGTAGGGAAATTTGGCTGAGGCGGCAAGTTATCTTTGAGGTTCATCAGACCCTATTAGATCCTCAGCAGGGTAGGTGAGGTGGTTTACCACTTGACCTTTCCACCACAGTTGTACAGGGTGCCCGAAGTGTTCCATTTATCTAACCTGAGGAGATATATGCACGACCTATCCATCATCATCGACCAAGGAGAGCTGGACATCGATGAAGGAGAAAATTTAACGGGTTTCTAGTGGAGGTTGAGGATTGATAGGAGCGGGTCCTATGGGGACGGTCGATTCCTCATGTGTGCTTTCACTGGAAGCACATGAACCTCAAAGAAAGCACATGGTAGCGGGAGGCACTGTTACATGCTTGGTACCTCCATTAGTTTCCCTTATTTGTGTTATATCTTTAATGAGTTGTAAATCCTTAAGTTGGGAGTAATGTAAAGACCCATAAATTTCAAGGAAAATTTTATTCTTAATTTCTTTGGAATTTTACGAGTCTGTGGCTTTAGACGACACTTGATTATGAGTCCAGGTGTGCCTGGAATCAATTTCCAAATATTAGCTCAAGTACGTTCAGTGAACGAACGAGCAAGTTTTTCTTTCTTTTGAGTCGGTGCTCGGAATTGAAAACTGAGGGCACCGATGAACTCACAACGCCAGAAATTTATTAAGGGGACCTTTACCACGGTTGCGTTTTCTAAGGAGGAGAAGTTTATTTTTGTGGATTAAATTAGATGTGAATAAAAATTTTTGATCAATTTTTTATTTATTTCTATGGATGTTTCATCCTCCCATGTGCAGATATATGAGAGGTGAGGCCCACATGAGCCCCATCCTATCATATTCTCATAACTCTCTCCCCCCCCCACTTAGCACCTCTTCAATTTAATGTGACAATTCCCCTTATTATGAAAACCCTTCACCTCCCTAATTAATATTCCATCAAGGGTTTGAAAGCTAAAAGGACATGGTAGTTATATATATTGGGGATCCTTCATTCAATTATGGGTAGGAAAATATTTTGGAGAATGTTGTGGGAAAACTCTAGAAAAATTTAGAAGATCTCCCTCCTTCCAACGAAGAATGTTCTTGAAGATGAACAATGCCTCTTCGACGAAGAATGCCTTCGACGAAGAATGCAAAGTCACCGAAGATGTGCCTTATTCTCTTCATCCTCTGCATCAAGGGAGGAGACACCACTGCGGGGAATGTCGACATCGATGATCAAACTTCCTCTGACGTCAACAGAATCAGCACCGATCTTCCGCGATGCCCGATCATCGCGACACTTTCCTCTTTCCGCGGCTTGATGACATGCGATGTATTTGCGAGGTAGGGGTTATCTTTTATTGTTCAAGACTTTATCATCATTCTTCATTACTTAAGGAATTGGCCGCATGATATCATCATAATGAGTGGAGATCGGACCACATGAACATGGCCAATTCTCCTCTCCTCTTCTTTGTTAAATTATAATGATATGGGAGGTGGAGGCACACTATGCCGATGCACCGTGCGGTGATCGGCATGGAACCACATCCATGCAATACCACGGCGAAGGTGACACGATGTCGTTGCACTGCACGGGGATGAAGGGGACCACGGCTGGAGTGGGTTATGGCGGTGGTGGTGTGCGACGCCATCGCGCCGCGCCGGAGAGGCCGAGGAAGGCCGTGGAATAGACTCGGACTGCTGGGGAAGGGTGTGGCACCGTCGCGCCGTGAAGGACCATCAGGGGCCGCGGCCGGAGCAGACCACTGAGGCTCGGCACGGTGTCGTCACACCGCGCCGGTGGATGAAAGCCATGGACTAAAGCCGCGGTGGGCTTGGAAGGGCGGCCGGCCATGCCGGCCGCCGACGCCATCAACAGGCGGGACCCAAGGGGGGTCCCGCGGTCACCAAAGGGTCTGGCCTTTAAGGTCGGCCGTTTCTTTGAAACCGGGGCGTGTAACACCCCCAATCCATGGATGGGGCGGGCCCCTCTGTGTGTCGCAACTCCACCTAGTCGGCCAACCACGCGGTCAACTCCGTGTGCCAGCCGGGCCGCCAGCATTGGGATGGGCCGCCAGTACCGGGCCAGCCTCCAGAGCCGGACCGGTCCGCACCCAACAGGGCCAGACCCGGGCCCCAAACGGGTTGAACTGATTCGGGCCGACCTAAGGGGTATTGGGCCGGGTCTGACCGGGCCCCAATCCCCTATTTTGGGAACCTCTCTAGTTAAAAGCTCATATCTTTCTCTACGGACCTCTGATCGATGCACTGTAAGTTTCATAGGATTCCTTGGATTGAGAAGGTCATTTCTTTATATTACACTCAAGGATTCGGCGATCTTTGGGTATGGCTGGGTTGGTTCGAACACAAAACCAACAGAGCCCTCAGAGCAGAAACGCTTATAAACTAATATTCAGACGTCCAAATGGAGAGCCTTAGACTTTGTTGGATTCCTCTTGATGAGATTCATCTTTTGGCATACTTCACCTAAGGTTTGGACGCTGTTAGAGTACGTCCGGGTTGGATTGTACCAGAAATCTAACCGGGCCCCTAGAACGGAAAAGCCGATAACTTTGAAACCAGACTTCCGTTTGACGAACCGTCAGCGGCGTTGTTAATATCACTAAGAAACGGTCCCTCTGAGTATACCCTGTGAGAGTTCGGGGGTACAGTTGAGATACAATTGAGTTGGTTCTTACACGAAACCAACTGGGCCCTCGGGACGAAAATGCTAATAACTCACAAATTGAGTGTCTGATTGATGTGCCGTCTATTGCGTTGAGACCCCTGTGACAAGTCGGTCATTTTTAATACTTATTTTTTGGATTTTTTTTTATTTGGAGTATTAAGAAGTAGCATGTGGATCTGATCCTCCGGGAGATGAGTGTACAAAGTGCGATGACCTAGTAGCTATGGACCTGACGACTGCTTGACTGATTCGACTTGGAGTGAGTCGACTAGCCCAGTGGACGGAGTGCCTAGTATTTCGTGGCAGACCCATGGCGGATGGAGCACCTGGTAGTTGGCAGCAGACCCACGGTACTCGATAGGAGGAGTACCTCTATAGGCTATTTGGGGAACCGCTACTCTGTTTGGGTAGCAGACCCCTGGCGGGGAGCACTACTATGTTTGGGTGCGAACCTGCGATAATTGATAGAAGGATTACCTCAGCAGTCTAAGGATAGTGAGTAGCACCACGGAGTCGTGACATGTCTACTGTTCTCAACAGAGGAGGAGTTCTCCAGCCATTGTGGTTTTGATAATGAAAATCCAGGTTTGAGCTGAGTCAATGACATTTGTGTATTCCTCAGGATTGAGATGGGTTACTTGATAACATAGGTATATGTATGGGCATATAACTAAGTAGTGGTTATCCATTGATTTCATATCTCTATGATACCTCATGATTGAGATGGGATACATGAAAACTTATGTATAAGTAGATGCTTATACCTAAGTAAGGTTTATCTGTTTAGAACCTTATTTGTGGTTATCCTTGTTTGATTTAGTAATACCTTAAGGGTCTCGAGGTCCATACTGAGTATCGATATACTCAACCCTGCATGAGCTATGCCCGGACCTCATTGTGTTGGATGTAGACGACGGACAACGCAGATAGAGGTCGAGTGATCGAGGACCGGATGGTACCCAAAGGTGGACCTCAGGATGAGTCAGTATACGGAGGTGGACTTCACGATGAGACGGTACTCGGAGGAGGTTGACGGGAGAGAGTTATGAGGAGTCTATATGTACCTACCCTTTAGTTAGGATCCATTGTGGATGATCCTGGAGCTGCGCTATCTGTACCTACCCTTCAAGTAGGATCCGAGGTGGACGACCCAGGAGCTGCTTATATTTTTCCAACAGTTTGTCTTTTCTATTGTACTACGTTCAGTTGTAGCTATATTTTTCAGTCGGGTTTGTATTCTGGCCCATTAACTTTTCCGCACTTCCTTTTGTACTTACTGTATTACTTCTTCTTGTACTCTGTGTTGTTTGTTTACTTTTATAAAGGCAATGCCTTCCCAGTTATCGGGAATTACGCCTTTGGTTCTCATCGCCAGCCCCTGGCCTATGGAAGGCGGGCTTGGGGTAGTCACGGCACAGGCCCCGAAGACAGGTCGTGACATTATAATTCCTGGTATAGAATAGATTTAAAAGTATTTTGGGAAACATTATTAAAAGAAGAAAAAACATTTATTTTTGAGGATGGTTCTGAATCATCTATATTTAGGTCTACAACTTAATTATATAACTCTTTTTTAGATCCACCCCCAGTAACTCCATTGAATGAAATTATTTTGGAGGTAGATAAAACAATATTTTGGAATGATGAAAATAATCTTTAAATAGATGTTGTAGAAATTATAGAGGATTAAATTAATTTATTTTTGAGGAATTATCTAGACACCCCCGAAAGCATGAAGTTATGTATACCATTTATTTAATCAATGACACAAGACAAATATCAAATCTTCCTTATATAATTTCCATTGTGCAATTTCTAGACATAAAGAAACAACTAGAAAATTGTTGTATTAGAAAATTTATTCTCAATGTAGCTTCTCCATGAAGATTCCTTATTCTATTGGTTGAAACAAATATGGATCCTAGAGGTTGTGAATTTACCATTGAGAAATAAATTCTATTAAAAACAAGAACATGTGTCCTCTCCCTCTCATTGATGTTTTATTTGATCAAATTCACTAATATCAATATTGTAACACCCTGATATTTTATGAAAAATATTCTTTTAATTTCATTGATGTCTTATATTATACACCACACCAAGTTTATCTTGTACTATACACAACACTGTATTAGCTTGCAGTATACGCAACGCTATTCTTGGATCGTGTTACACACAATTTCATTTTCATTTTATAATAGTCATTCTACGCAAAATTGAGTGTGTTTATATATATATATATATTAAATGTATAAATAAAATATCGTTGGATTCTGTTATACGCAACAACAAAGGATTTGTGCACTACACACAACCCTGACTTGGCTTGCATTACATGCAATCACGACCTTCCTCGATAGCGTGTCTTGTACGCAATACCGAGTTTTACTAAACAACAATATATTATTATAATATTGTTATGAACTAGCGGTTATGAATAGTGTTAACTAATTTTGGAATTTTATAACATTACTATTCATCTTACACATTTTATAAAACATGGTATAAGAACAAAATAAATTTTTCGGGTAAAATAAGTATTTTTCAAAAAATGCAGTTTTACCGCCTTATGATGGTGCACCCACTTTAAATCTAGTTTTTGACATGTTTATAAGTTCAATTTGACAAAATAAAATTCTTCTTTTGAATCAGGATATAAAAATTTACATTATATAATGTTTTGATATTTTTCCGATAACTTTCATATTTTAATGAATAGTAAAAACACGGTAAATTTTAATTAAAAACAACTTTTTTCATCGTAATATCTAATGTGGTTAAATTATAATATTGAATGGTTTTAAATTATAAATAGAATATATTTTTACCATTTAATATAATGAATGTCATTATCATTGATTTTACCTTGAATTCGTAGGTTAAATCAATCAATCTTTTGCAATGTTTTAAAGAAAAACCCATTTGCTTTCGACAACGGGATTAATTTTTGCAACATTTTTGTATTGAATTTGGAAAAATGGATTCCATATTTGGAATCAGTGGATCAAAATTATGTTAATAAGCTACTTTTTATTTTTGGGAATTATGAATAGTAAGTTTGGTAAATTTTATTTACCATAGTTAAAGGTAAATCGGGTAATTAAGGGTAAATATAATATTTTAAAATTACCCTAACAAATGTCAAAATCCTATTGGATGACTTAAAGTCGACCCATATCACCTAAGGGTCGGATAAGTTCATTTAATTAAATTTTTTCAATGAAAATAATTTAATTATTATTAAAACCAAAGAATGTGACAACATGTCACTTTCTTAAATCTTATAAGTATAATAATTTTGATCTAGTGATAAACTTCATGAAACTTCAAACATGAATAGTCTCCAGAAAGATAATACAATTATCTATATCATAGAAATTTATTTAAAATTTTTAGGGATTAAATAATTATCATTTATTTTGACACAAAGATGATGCAATAAATGTCTTATTAATGAAATATTGACATAATTGATGTTATAAATGCCCAAATAAATGTAATTTGAGACTTTTTATGACTTAAAATAATTTTAGAGGTTAATATGACTTGTTATTTTTGATTTAAGTAACTTGGTTCGAACTTATCATTCTGTTATAAATTTCATTAAAATCATATACCAAATAGTGTCAAAATTGACATAAATTAGTTTTTAAAACAAGTATTATATTATTAATTGTTATTTTATTCCTAAAAATCTATGTTTTGGCCAAATGACTTAGATAAGATTATATATATTAATAATAAACAACTTGGGGTTCGTTTGGCTTGATATAGTAAGTTTATTAACCATACAGTGTAAGAAAACAAAAAGACACGCTAAAAGTTAAATTATTTAACTTAGAGTTAAATATAATTGATAAGGTTAAAATAATAACCTAAAACTGTCTAAATCCTATTGGATGCGAGGATTTCGACCCATGCCCACATTATCTTCGAAATAACAACCTTTGGAACCATTATAAACCGAATTTGACCTTAAATATAAAATAATATTTTGAGATTTTCCTAAGGTGCCCCTCTCCTCCCTTATAAAAGGGCACCTCCTCCCTCTCCTCCTCACACCAGTTTGAGCATTCAAGCTCAGCAAACCCCTGACAAAATCTCTTCTCCACTTCCCTAGTATCATCCTAGAGGTCTTGGTCTTCTTCAAAGACCATCCTTAGTTCTATAAGTGGAGGTTAAGTGAAGGCGCGTCAAAAAGAGGAGGTTCGGATACGTACAAAGCATATCAGACATAAGGTAAAGGAAAATCTCTCAATCTCAATTTTTATCCGAGATTGTTTATACTTTAGTATTTACTGGGGATTATTTTATCTTCCACATCCATGTTTCCTCAATATGTAATATTATTTCCATTCACCTAAAATTGTTTAAATCCTATTTTACCCTTCGGTGAGTTTTTAGTAAAAGATATGAAAGGAATCTTTTGTCGTTTTTCGTATGAGGTACTTTTTTGACTTTTCCGACAAAAGTACGAGAAGAATATTTTTTTAACTTATACGACATGAATGGATTTTTAAAACATTATTTCCAAGAAGCATCCTTTACAAGTTTTCAAGTTTATTTTTAATCAACTTGTTTTAGTTTAAAGTTGTATGACATGTTATGAAAGGAAAATTGTTTTTGAAGTAGAAAGGATATTTTCCTCAAGAATGAAGTTCAAGTGTTTTATCAAAATTATTTTCCATCTAAATAATAAAGGGTTCTGTTTCTATCTCTATTATTATATGGATTTGATTATGTTGTGATGGAAATATTTTTATGAATTCCTTTATCTTAAATGAATTGTTTTATGATGTCATGTTGTTTAAGAATCCCATTTTTATTACATGGGTTATGCTATGATGTATGATTCAAGATTTTGTGGCACACATAAGAATGGTATCATTATGAGATGGGTGTGACTTATATCTCCCTCCAATGCATTGGGTAAAGATTTTATATCTCATGAGATAGACATGGCTGGAATGGTAGGTTATACTGGTTCAGTGAAACAGGACTGAAACGAGGGTGACTTGGTTCAGAAATGGACTTTGTCCACTAAGATAGTCTTGGCAATGAGTCTTGACTAATAAGATATGATTCTCTATGATTATGGGTGTATGCCACAAAGTTTCATGTTTTATGTTATGATTATTGGGATTACATTTCACTACTATGATTTATCCCATGTTATGAAATTATGATCTCTTTTGCAGGTTAAGATTTCCAAAAGATATGCTCTTATGAATATGACGTGATTGATATTTCTTTTGCTTACCCTTACAGAGAATTTGATATCACCCTTTATATGTCTTCTTTTCCCCAGCATATAAAGAAAGGTTTTAGGTAAAAAAAGGAAGATCTTTATGGGAGATGTTGAAGATCTTTCACCACGATTAGAAGATTATATTCGGAGTTTCCAAAGACACTAAACTATTACGGTCATTGTGTGTGTGTTTTTGTTATATACCAAGTATTCCGAAAAAGTAATGTAATGTCCATGTACGTCAGTCTTCGGGTCTCTACAAATATTTTTTGATGATTTAACTTCATTATAGGTATCAAAACATGTGAGTATAGAATGAACGTATTTGGAAGACAACGTATCATATGATGTATTGAAATTATTAGTTTATAGTAATTCAAATTGGATTGATTAATGCATCCTATGTTTTCATTGATATAATTAATAATGTATTAAAGGAATATCTTGATGATTTTTTGTTAATTTATTATATTTTGGTGTATTCTAAGAGCATTGAAGACCATGAAAATCACTTCTAGATCAATCATTTGACTCTAAAAATGAATGAGTAATATGGATAATTTATAAAATGAGAATTATTGCTTTAACAAATTTCATTTCATGGATATGTTTTCACTATGTATAGACTTTATGTATATCCTATGATGAAAATGGAAATACTAGAATGTAATACACCATGAATCATATGTGAGATATTTAGATTAAATAGTTTAATTGGTTACTATTATTATTTCATTCAAAACAGTGCCTAATTGGAAAACCCAATTAATAATCTCACGCATAATGAGTTTAAGTTCATATGTAAAAAAGAATGAGCAGAATGTTTTGATGAACAAAATAGAATATTAGTCAATGATCCAATGTTAAAATTACCATTATTAAATCATGGTTTCATAATATATAGTTATGCATAAATTAAATGAGTGGAGTTTATTATTATAAAGAAAGATAAAGTTATTTTATTGGCATCATCATAGTTTTAAACTGAAGAAAAAAATTATCAATTTCTTAATATTGAGTTTCTATCAAAACTATTTTCACTAAAGATATCTGTGAACTCTCCCTATTATGAATGATATATATATATATATAAATTAAAAAAGTTTTAAATTCATATTTAAATACAACGAAATCAACACGGGGAAAATATGATTGATCAAGAAACTGAAATATAATAATTTATCAAAAAAATTCCATCCAGGAAAGTTATATAAGGTAGTAGATGCATTAAGTATGAACAAACATGAACTAATTATCCAAATGAGTATTGAAATATATATATATTTATGTATTTAGTAATGATGTACATTATAATTGTTAAATAATGATAAACATCACTTCTTTTTAAATTGATTTCTATGTTGTATTTACTAGATCTGACAAAATCTTCTGAATTTGAGGATGTGAAATATCAAAACATTGTTAGTTCCATTATGGATGTATGATTGAAATAATTCACATATGTGGATGGAATTATAAAATTTGGAAAGTGTTTATGTGTTCCATCTAAATATTTTATAAACAAGGAACAATTAGATGCTTCTCAAAGCTCAAATATCTCTATAATCCTTTTTCGTACCATCATATATATATATCTAATGGATCATTTTTTGTGGGATAAAATAGAGTGAGAAATTTTCAAATATGTGTCATGATGTCTTTATTTTCATCAAGTGAACGATGACAGACAACATCCCTGATGACTCATGCAACCTCTATCTATTCAAATAGGTAATTTAGATGAAATTATTATGGACTTAGTCAGTAGATTTCCAAATACACTAAGAAATAATAACATGATATGGGTCATTATTGATCACATTACCAAATAGACACTTTTTATTATTATAAGATAAGTTTTAACTATTGAACTCCTAAAAAACATTATATTTATGATGTTATAATACTTATTGGTATACCTCTATCGATTGTGCCTTATTGAGATCCTTCTTTTACATCAAATTTATGGAGGATTCCGCATAAGGGCTTGGATACTATGCTTTATTTGAGTACTTTTTATCTCCCTCAAAACTAATAGATAGTATGAAAAGACTAATAAATAAATATAAAATTTTTTGATATCATTTTTACATAATATTTAATGTATGTGGGATAGGTATTTACATTTAGTTTAATTATTCTATATTAATTATTTCCATTCATATATTCAAACTGCGCATATGAAGAATTATATGGAAATATATGTTCTACTACTTGTGTGGAATATGTTGGTGAGAGGAATCTTATAGGCCCAATACCTATTAGATAGATAATGACAAAGGTAAATAATTTTCATGCCCATATTAAAGCATCACAAATTAGGAAAAAGGGTTATGGGAACAACTATAGAAAGGATTTCAAATTTTATGTTGTTCATCATCTATTTTGGAAAGTGTATCCATTGAATAATTTCACAAGTTTTGGTAGGAAAGTTAATCTGATCCCCATGTACATAAAACAATTTGAAATTATGAAAATAATTTTAGCAGTACCATATAGATTATAAATCCCACCATTTCAAACAAAAGATCATGATTTGTTCTACATATCATTTTCGTAGATGTACATTTCATACCCAACACATGTAATCACATATGAAGAAATAAAACAACAATCTAATTTATCTCACTGTGAAGTGCCTATAAATATTATAGACTTAAGATATCATTTATTAAGGAATCGTAAAACATTATTGGTAATTTTTCATTAGAGAAACCATAAAATTGAAGAAGAAATGTAGAAATCTAATGACGTTGTAAATAATAATCAAACAGTAATGTTTAAAAGTAAATATTCATGAAAAATTGTGAGGATAATGTTTCCAAAAGTGGGAAGATTGTAACAATCCCATATTTGTGTTACATATCGTCATAAATAAATACAATTTACTTGATAGCTTATGTTTCATGCAAGACCAATCTAAAAAAATTCTAATACACTATTAAATATTGTTATGACATTAAGAATAGTAATATATAAATTATAATAATACCTTCAACTATGAACGTAAAAATAAAATTTTTATATCTCAAAAATGAAAATATTATATATTTATATCAACAAATATGTAAATAAATGATTAAAAATGATCATTTCTGTGATGATATTTTTGAAAACTGTAATTTTTTTCCAATCATATAATTTATATACTGAATTAATAGAATATTTATTTTCATAAATTATATTATGAAATTAACAATTTTATCATTTGATTATAATTAAATTTTATGATACCTTAATTAATTTTTTATTATGTCATAAAATCAGTTATAATTATAAAATATGAATTTTTGAATAATGTATTATTATAAATAAAAACTAAATATATCATATTTATACAATTATTTTCAAAAAAGGATAATTTTTTTAAAAAATTAGGTGAAAAATGGTTTGTGTAAATTTTTTTGGATTTTTTGAATAAAGTTATTTCATAAGAATACTGAAATATTGTAATTTATAGTATTGAAAAATTATAATATTTTTTGAGCCATTGATGATTTATGTAAAATTTAAGAAGCATTATTTTTAACAAACTTCTACTAGTAACTAATATTATTCATAGGAATCAATAATATTGATAGTCTTGAGCCAAAATAATAAATTAATGAATAAAATAATTATAAATGCCCTTTCCTCCCTCAATAAATACCACCACTCACCACGTCTACACCTCATACCATCTAATCCTTATTGATTTATAATATTATAATGAATTCATCTTGGAAAAAATAATCATACGTTTTGGCCTTGCTAGTCCCACCAAATGTCCATTTATAAGAACCTTAATGAGATCCTCATTGAGAGAAAACTAAAGATGTAAAACCTTCCATCTCTTTGTATTCTAATTTCTTTTATTTTTTATTCTTACCAAAACTATAATATATAAAGTAAAATAATAACTCTAGTGTCATACATATATTTTAATTTTTTTATTTTAGTTGTATATCTACCATCAATTTTTTTATCTCATAATATTCTACTAAAAATAAGAAACATCTTCTAACCAATGTAAATTAACCACCATCATGGATGATGATTTTGTGTTTCATACTAAAAAGTTTTAGGATATTAATAAAACCATTTTAATGGTTAATTTTGTTTAAATGTATATGAATCATATTCAACTTTTTATAGCAAGTATATATTCATAATATTAATTTATGAGAAAAAACTAGTTCATGATGATCGAAAGAAACTAAAAAATGATCAGACTGGTTAACATTAATGATTTATTTAGTCAACCAACATAAAATATGGAAAATGATATATAAGAACCTTACATTTTCTTGATGATAATTAATAAAATATGGTTTTCATTCAACATAAATATTCCTATATTACATGGTCTTTCATAGATGTATAAAAATGAACCAATCATGGAAACCTAGGAATCCAAGACCACCGAACGACAACGTCGAATATTATAACTAATCAAAAAGGACATAAGTGAACTTAATAATTTAATTATGAATAAAATAAATTAAGATGGGGTTGTAAATTAAATAATTAAGGAATACAATTTCATTATACATAATTTTATGTGCCTCTATAGACCACATTCATATATAAGGGAATAGATTTTCTCTAAACATCTATTTTTTCATTGGGTTACACTTTATATCCCTTTACACCAATGTTATTATTAATTAATAATTTTTAATCCTAAAATTTTCTGGGTTTCTATTCCAAAAATATGCACCTTTCCAAATTTTACATTCATTTATGGTAAATTGCATGTTTTGTTTGGTTTTATTTTTAATTCCTTCCGATAATCATGACTAATTTATGGGAACTCTCCAATTACATTCTAGTTATCAAGTTAACTCCATAATTTTTATTCACACAACACAATATTATAAAATTAAACTATTTATCAAGAAAAAATTTATTTGTTCGCTAAAGGTTTTATTAAAACAATTACACTTTTTACCCTTTATGGAATGTATTATATTTTACCTTTAAATGTACCAAATTGATTCATTACTAATGTTTTGAAAAAACAATTTTTACATTTTTTAAATTTTGTTGGAATTCCTTTATCATGATTTATGACAAGATTCCCATATATATGTGCATTTTTTTTACATCCGTTATTTCATGGACACCATTATGATATTCACGTTTATTATTCCTTATTCACCACATATCTATTATGTGTGTTCTTTGTATACTTACATTTTATTAGTGAACAACATTAATTGAATATTTGATTTATTATTTGTATTTATTGTATCATTGATATGATTATTTTATTATTCATATAACATTTTTAATTACATTTTTTTTATTCATTAACTTAAAAATACCGATAAGTCTATATTTTATACATAATAAACATATATTTATTAGTCATATTGGTTATTACTTAAATATATATAAGATTGTTGCTTTGGAATTTATGTGATGGGTGGGGTCCAGTTAGAGATGGACCGTAGATTCATCAGCAATTCTCGTGAGGCAAGAAATATGCAATAATCCCTTACTTTTGTTTTCAAGAATAAATATATGGGTTTATACACAAAGATATAAACTACATTTTCATGACTTTAATAGTTCATGTACCAGATACATGACATAAAAAAATCATATTTTTCTTGATTCTATATTTAGTTAATAATTTCCATGATATTTTCACTATAATAAAATATATGGATACATTTTCATTCTTAGTTTATTAATGGAATGTGTTTGTCATTTTTTTACATTACCGTATTGATGATGCCTTTTTGAAAATTCATCACTTATTATTCATTAATTTTACCCCTTCTATTCATTTGAGATCTACAATTTACTTTTTCTCTTCCACATATTCTGAAAAAAAAACCATTAAAAAATTTGATGAAAATAAATTATTTTCCTTGGTTATTTTCAATGTTTAATTACCAATGATATAATGGAACCATATATATAAGTAGTTATTCAAGAGGAATAGACTAATTGACCCATGGTGATGTGATCTCATGCATCTATTCTACTGTAATAAAATAACAAATGAATCTATAATATTTTTTTTCGATTTTCTAAGATATAGTGTTAATTAATGTAAAATTGACTTAATGAATGAATCTGGATTCAATTATACCTTCAAATAAAAACATGTGATTCCATCATTTAATCCATATGAAAATAATCACATTCATTTTAATTTCATAATATTTATTATAAAAACATATATAGTGTAATTCAATATAATAAATTATAAAATACCTAAATTCTATAACAAAACCATTAAAAATAACTAGAACAGTCCCATAAAGAATATAATGAAATATATTTGATTTTAAATTTAATTAAATTTCAAAACAACTAATTTTCTATGTATCTAATAAGTGGAATTTTTCCTTGTCAAATCAATTAATACACTACTTATGTCATCCATTTTAAATTAATTACTATTTAAATAAATAAAAATTAGTTATGAAATAATCAAAAAATTTAAAACCCATATTACCATCATGAATTATATGAAATTTTATAAAATATTAAAAATATAGTATTATTGAAAAGGCTCCCTTAAATTCATGATCAATTGTAATGGTTCGTCAAAACTGAATGAAATTCATACATCAATTGTAGTTCACACATTTATAATCTGGTATATCGTAAATAATTTTATGGTAGATGTTAATTCCTACTTTATTCGATTGAAATTTCAATGTTTATTAAATAAAAATTCCAACATGTTGTTGGTCAAACATTGAAGATGTGGTCGATCAAAATTTAAACATGTTATCATTAGATATTCAAATGTGTCATAAATTATTTCAACATGGTTGGTTAATACTCTTCTGGATTAGGATGATACACATAGTTAGATTTCCGATTCTATTCTAACCATCTATCTAAAGTCACATGGTTTCTCTTCTTTTGATATTGTAGTATATTATATTTTATTCATGCTATCTCATTCCTTTTTCTTATGGTCTTTTTTATTTTTTATCCATTGAGAAGGATTTTGGTCATGCATTTATTCAAGGTATGGAAATGAATTTTATGGTAGTCTAATATGTATATTCATTGTATATAAGTTATTAACCAATATAGATATTTATTTGACAAAAACAAATTTAAAAAAATACAAGAAAAATAGAAACACAAAAATATCATTTAATAGTATTAATTTTTAAAACAATTTACAAAAAAATGATTTTTTTTTTAATTTTTTTAGTGGGAATAATATATTTAAAAAAATATATCCAAAATAATAATTATTACAAAAAATAAAAATACTAAATACTAAAAAATATGGACAAATGAACTACATAGATATTCACCTCTCTATTTATAATTACAAAAATAAAATAAAAAATAACCCCCTTTTTGAAATTATTTTTGATAGTTAAAAAATTAAATATTTAAATATGATAACTCATTATGTTTAAATAGTCATCAATACGGTACATAATCACTACTAGGAAAGAAAATTACTTTTATAATTTAACATGTAAATATCTCAGCCAAATGATTATCAGTAAAGACAATAACATAAATGTTTCCTTGAACACATAATTAGGTTCCCCATAAATTATATCATTTTAAATAATTTTTAAAAACATTAAAATAATCCTATGCATATTAGAAAAAATTATTTTATGGAATTATTTTAAAAACCTCAAGGATCTAGGAACATATATTATAATTTTCACGGAATCATATATAATGATATTCAATGAATTAAATTCAAAACATCAATTTATTATGTACAAGCATTAATGAAACATACTAGGAGAATAATTTTATTCTACATATATAAGTTCCATAAATAAAAATAAAAATCCAACAAGGTCCATGTTATCATTTTAAAACATGCTAGATAAAGGTTTATACTTTTGTTATAAACAATGAAATATTGAAAATTTCATTTCTATATACAACATAGTTGAAGAACATGGTTACCTTACTTGATTAAAATTGTAGTTCATAAATCACCAATCCAAATTAACTTATTATATCGTTTTTATTTTTTTAATTTTCCATGATTATAGTTAATAAATTTCTAAAATACCTGGATTCTCTTTGTCTTAGTACTATAGATACATACATATTTCTAGTTTTACAAATTAGTATAGTAATTAAACAAAATTATTTCATTCATTCTAAATAAATAAATTCTAGGATAATAAAATTTTTCCATATATCATATACTTACATATAATTCTTACTTGTTAGATTCCTAGAGAAATTAAACATTATATGGGTGAGATAAAATTATCAATAATGAAAAAGTATAGTCGAAGTAATAATTAATCAGTGAGAATAATCAAATAAAAATGAAAATAACTGAGAACACATTCAATGTAATCAATAACTTTTATGCATGGGAGTAAATAATATTTCATGGTACATAACTATTAAAATAAGCCAATAAAAATAGATAATGAATTATATATACTCTAAGGTATAGAAATTAAACACATTCTACTTAATCAATGAGCTTATAATGAAATGTATCCATAATTATATCAATGAAAAATGTCATGGATTAATATTAACTATAACTAATACAGGGAAACACTTTATTATAGGAAGTCATCTATAAGGAACATGAAAACCTATACCATCGAGGCCTTTCAAAATATGTTTTAAAATATTATTATCTGTGCAATTAATTTTTCTCATGATAAGATTTCAATGAATCTAGGATCTATATTATTCATGGGCCCCACCCATCATTTCATATCTAAATTATTTCTCATATCAAGTTCCCTAAATAAATAATAAGCCTTATCAAATATCGGTAATAAATATTCAAATTATAATTATCATTATTTCCCCAAATAATAAAATAACTATCAATGTAAATAGAATATATAGAATGGATACTATAGGCCATATGTATTTTTGAGTAATGTTCCCATTTTTCAAAGATCATTATAAAAAGAAATTGAATAACAATAATCTTTCCAAAATAAAAATTATATCATAGATAAAATTCAATTTATTATATATAATGATATATATTATCCATTTATGTAAAAGGAACCACAATATGTCGAGGAGGAGTAAATCAACATGTCCATGAATGAACTTATAACATATCATGTGTGTGTGAATGGGTAAAGAAGAAAATGAAATATATTTTATTTTCAGAAATATAATTAAATTATAAATATCTTGTAGAATTATTTCTGTAAAATAGGTTAAACTAAAACCATAATATACACATTACATGTATAGTGTGAGTGAATCACATTGATTTTTGGAGGTTGTAGTCCACACTTCTAAAAATGTTGTTATCGTATTTTCACAAAATTAAAATTAAAATATTATGTGTCATAAAATAATTACATAAAAATAAATATTAATAGAATATTTTATATATAATATATAAATATTATTTACTTTATAATTTCCACCGTTAGAGGAGGTAATGGAATAACATGAACAATCTTCATATCGCGAGGCGGTATTTTTACGTACATATATCTCATATGTTTTTATCCATTAGATATAGGTGTGTGTACATTTAGATCTAAAACATTGAATAAAAAATAATAGTATATTGGGTATAATGGATTTATTATATAAAAATAGAATAATAATAGTTTTTGGGTTGTATAATGGAAATAAAACTAAACAGGTTAATGAGATATGTTACATCTTAATAGAGTATCTTTTTTTGTTCGTACAAAAAGGATTTCTAGGATAGATTCTTGACCATAGTCATAATTATAGAATGAAAGGTGGGATAAAGAGGATATATTTATATATATATTGGATGACAAATGTTTTCCACTAATTTTACAGGAAGTGGGAGGAATGTATGAAATTTTGTTGTGTGTGAGGAGTGACACTCTTGTAATATATTGACAATTGAATTACATAGACGATTTAACATTTCCAGTTTCTAACCTAATTTTAAAATATCAATATAAGTGGTTATAGGGTATATATATGGTGATTTAATATATTATAGAAACGTTTCTAGGTAATTTGGACCCTTAAGTTAATGTTTTAGATCCTTTTAAAGATTAATTTTACCTTAATCATTGTAATAAATTTTAAGTACAATCACTATTACTTTTGGGAAAATGTAAATTGACCTTATTATAAATAATAAATTATATTTATTCCAAATATAGAATCCATATTTCTAAATTCCAAACACATAAGTGGGAAAAAAATTAATTTGAATTTAATCCTATAGATATAATGGTAAAGTGGGGTTTAAAAGTACAAACGTCTCACCGATTAATATCTCTCAAAAAATCCAACGTCACTAAAAAACAAAGGATAATTCTGCACAAATTGTAAATTTATTTTGTATCAAATATTAGATTTATTTAAGATATTAAATTTATTAAATGGTATGTAAATGAATTTTAACTGGGTTCTCTATTAATATGTGGTAATGTTCCATGATAATTAAATATGATTTTATGTGTAATTTTTTTTCATATATTATTCATATCTAATCTATTGAATCAATAATAATAATATTTGAATGAATATATAATATATATATTTAATTTATATCACACAATAATTGTAATTAATTTAATCTCTTTCAGTAATAAAATTAGCCCATGAATATTTTTCTATTAAAAAATTGTTTTATATTCAATTTTCATCTTATATTCATTTCTAATTAACTTGTAACCAATTATTTCCTACTAATTTTTTGAACCTTTATTTTTATTTTTTATTTAATAATATTCATAAATAGTAATTAAATGGAAATTTTATATATATTAATATTTTATTAATATATTATTTTTTGTGAATCTCTCTATCTCACATGTAACACAATCTGATGAAAAAACTCATTTATGCATATACCGCACACAAACTATGTACCATTTTAATTATAAATTATAAACTATGTATTGAATTAATTTATAATGGTAAATATATTATAAATTCTTAGGATATTATAATCCCTTTCAATCTTAGTGTTTCAATTATACATGTTGTAAGATACAATGTTCTTATTTTAGATTTTCAGTGTATTTTATTTCCCCATATTAGTTATATTACATCTTTGGAATTTGACTCGGTATTGGAAATAGATTTTTTGACATTATTTATTTTTAAATCCCACATCATTAAACAGTTTTTAGAAAAAATATTCTAGAAAAGAGATAATATTAAGAGTTACGTTCATAAGGAATAAAAATAACTAGGTTTCTCTGAATGAGAACATTAGTTATGTGTAGAGATATGTACTTAGTGGAAATGTGTATATATAAGTAGTGAGTGATTTATGTTGTCAATTAAAAAATAATAATGATCAATGGAATGTGGAGGGCCACAATTCCAGAAATATGTGATTATTTATAAGAAAATCAGTTCACTATAAAGTATTGTATTACAACTACATTATTTTGATTATTTTAAATGATTGAGTAATTATTTTACTTCATATTTATTGAATGAAATATAATTACATGATATATTTCTATTAACATGTTATTATCTTTTTTTCTTCTTTTTATCATTATTTAAATTCATTTAATAATTAATTTTTATGCCATATGTTCTAAAATACACATTTAACAGATCGTAAGGCGCATAAAAGAGTGACCATTATAACTATTTTTATATTACTATTTTATGATACTTATATGGGTAAGACCTGAATCTATAAACCTCAAAATTTATACCATAATTATATTATTTTTCATTTAATCATAAAATTGATTATCTAAATAATTGACACATTAACCTGGATATATCATAGGATAATGGGTGGCATGAAACCCTTAACGTCCTTCTGTCTTAGGTTCAAGACCAAAAACCATGACAGACATGATTGGTTTTCAACTAACACTCATATTGTCCTATTTAAAAATAATAATATAATTTCCCAAATAATTTTTATAGATATCATGAAAATAATCTTAATTACTAAATATCCATTTTATCTAAGGATTACAATACAACCCTAAAAAGTATATACCTTAACCATTCTGTTTCTCCATTGGACCTTCCTTAGTCTATAGTTTATCCATAATTTTATTTTTAGTATGTATAATCATGGCACCTTATCTTCATTATTAATAACCTTATGTTCAACCTAGGTTATTCACTGAAAGATCCTTCATAACTGTTTGTAATGAAAATTTGAAATATGTAGATAATATTTCCCATGAGTGTCAAATCAGGTGAGTAGTAATGATCATTGTCGTGTACATGATTTCACGGATCCATACGTGACACACCTTGTTAGTGTTGTTACTCCTTGGTACTGATGTACCAGAATCATGGAAAATTCTAGTTTCGAAAACAGTATACATTTCTAGGATTAAAAAAATAATATATACATTACTAAAATTATAGGGTTTTTTTCTATACTTTTCCTCATATTCTATCTTTCTATTAATTTCCTTAAACTATGTCCTCTAAACCTAGATATCAAGGATTCTAGAAAATATCCTATGATACAAATTATTGTGACCCAACCCTATAAATCCCAGATTTAGTGTCTTCTATTAATTACGTTATCACGATTACAATGAATCAAACCTGAATGAAAAGATTTTAGTAGTCTCTGTAAATTAGTTACATACATGATTCTAGTATTAAATTTGAATACACTAATTACACGATAATGTTTTTCTATTTTATATATAAATAACATCGATGATAATAACTTTATTCCATAAATCATATCCTTTAATATCATTCTTAATTACTTGATTATTGTTGAATAGAAACATACAAAGTGTGATCTCAAAAAATAATTTGAGGAAAAATATAGTGGAGGAAATAATAATTAAATGTGAATAATCAAATAGAATGGTAGAAAACTGAGAACGCAATCAATGTAACAAATAATTGATAAGAGAGTGAGTAAATTATATGTGAAGGTAAGTAACATTAAGCACATTCCAATTAAATAACAAGATAAATTAAATTAAATATGGAAAGGCAATAAATTGAAATACATTCTACATAATCATTGAGATGATAATGAAATTTATCTAATGATATGTTAATAAAAAACATGGTGAATGAATAATAACTATAACAAAATAATGTAAAATTTTAATTGATTGAAGTCACGTCTGATGAAAATTTAATCCAATGCCATTAATAAATTCATTAAGATTTTTTTAACAATTATGATTTGAAAAAGTAACTTTCCACATGAGAATATGTTGATGTATAGAAGAGAAATATAATTTTCGGTCTCTACCCTCCTTTTCTAGTCCAATGCCTTCTTCATATCGAATAACAAAAATAAATAATATGCGTTATCAAATATTTATATTGGAAAAAAATATATAATTATTAATATCTCCAAAAATAACAAAAGGCATTCAAAATAGACACCATATGTAAAATGGTAAATGATTTAAGAAATTTTAATATCCATGTTGTATAAATTAAATATATTTGGGGGAATTCAATGTTCAGTGATCATTGGAGATTGAATGTTACAAGGGGACTAACAAATTAATCAATGAAGTGTGTCTGAATACTATCATTAGAAAATTAGATTATAATGAATTCTTAGTAAGGTTAATGATGTTATAAAAAAATCATGTGGAGTAATATAAATGGTTTTCATATTGATGAACTAGAATATTTTAAAAATATATTATAAAAATATTATTGATTAAAATTGTTATTTTTCATAAAAACTTTTTTAAAAAAAAAAATTATTTCTTAATATATTTTTAAAACATAATATCATAAATATATCATATTAAATATGAAATAAATGATTCCATGTAATTGAGGTTGGTAAGTCGGTATATGAGGTATGAAATGAAAATAAAATTCATTTCGTATGTTAAAAGTTTAGAAAAAATCATTTCCCAGAATTATACTAGAAGATTTAAAATAATACATTGTTAAAAAAAAGTTTAAATTATTTTTATCAAATAATATTTAAATCATTTTTTAATACATTTCGATAAAAATGGTTTATTTGAATAAAACATGTTCTATATCAAAAGAGAGAATTGATTTCAGGTTTTCTGATAAACATTTTTCAAATCATATTGTGTAGAAATTAGTGAAATCATGGTACAAATACATTTAAATGGTAATGAGTAACCATATAAGAGAAAATTAATGGTTCTACAGAATAATGGTCATATAATTTCCTCTAATTTAAATAAAATTTAATTTTCATTAAATTTATCATTGAGGAAAATAATTTTTTAAAAATCCATTGTGCCCCATTGTACTTTGAAAAATATTAAATAATAATCCTTATAAACTAATACAATTTGATGATAGGATAAAATAACATGTAGATAAAAGGATTCATGATATAATATTACAAATGTGTTTGTATATGCACCATATGAAACAAATATGCGGTGAACATGACATTTGTCTCACGGATTTAAAATGTGACATAAAAATCCCTTACCTTGAGTATAACTCCATTAATGTTTCTTTAAGTTATAAAATTATAAAACAATGATAATTATTTACATTAAATAGAATCATTTTCATTTTTATTATATCATTTATTTTTCTTATTAACATATTGAATACAAGTATTTAATTTTTTTTATTTCCTAATTTTTGGGAGAAGCTGATTTAGGTGTCAGAAACGAAATCAGTAAATCAATTATTATTGTATAGGACATTATGTTGTAAATAAATATTAAATATCATTATATAATTATCATATTTTTTGAAAAAAATATACTTTTATTTGAAATCATTAATGATGGTTATTAATAAAGAATCAACATTACAACCATGGAGATGGTTGGTCGTACGTACAAATGAGTAACATTCCAATTTTTCAACGATCATTATGGAAAGAAGTTAAGTAGCATTAACAATTTAAAAAATATAATTATATAAAAAATACCATAAAATTTAATAAAATATACTTTTATATTGTATTATTGTGATTTAAAATGAATCACATCTGTTGAAATGGTGGTAGTCTACACATCTACGAAAAAAATTATAACATTTTAGTGTTTTTAAATGGGTAATAAAAAAAGATATATATTATAGTTTCAGAAGTAATTATGGAAAAAATATAATGTATTCTTTTATATGTAACAAATTTTTAATTAAAACCATCCTTTTAACAATCCATTAATAGTGTGTATGAATCACATCACTCTGTAGTGGTGGTAGTCAAAACATACACCAATGATGTTATCATATTTATGATAAGTGTAATTAATAAAGTAATTTTTTATTAATGAATTTAAGAATTATAAATATATAATAAATATCATATATATAATAAAAAAATAATTTTTCTTTCATATTGTCAACGAGGAGAGGCTGTGAAGTAAAAAATGAGCAACCATCATTTCGTTGGGTGATAGTTTCCAGTACATAGAAAATATATGTTTGTTATCCATTATATGAAGGTGTGTTCAGGCATAGTTCAAACCCATATCATTAAAACATACTAAAATATTTTGGATACTCGAATTTTTTTATAAACATGGATTAATAAATGTTTTGAGCGTTGAGAATGGAAATTATAATAACCAAGTTATGGAAATATTTTACCTATTAATTGGGTAACTTGTTCTTATCTATAATAAAAGGATTACATGGATTGATTTTGAAAAAATTGATGCTTCTAGTTCTTGGGGAGGTATTTTCAGTAATTATTTTATTAGATCTTGGTAGAGACAAAACAACCTGAGAGGTGTGAGATAGTGGGATGAGATGATGAATTATTATAGTGGGGGATGAACGAAACTCTTTTAATATATTTAACATGGAGTTATTTGATAACAAGTGGGGGTTTATTGTAGAAACATATGAATGATTGTTATGTTTTCATAGACAAATTTGTTGTGAAAATTATTCCAGTGACAAATATTTTATTATTTGAATAAAATATGATCATATTAATCATTAGAAACAATTTAATATTTAATTTATCCTTACAAATGAATCATATGCAAATTCAGTATTAATTGAAATTTTATATTATCAGGTTTCATTTTAAAATACTACATAGAATATACCGATAATTCATCCAATCCTGATTGTTTATGTTTTGATTTCCAGGATTATGTTTATATTGATAATATTGATTTTATAAAAGGGTAAAAAATGGTTTTTATGTGTAATGATTGGAATGTTATTATCATATTCTTATCAAATATATTGGATGAATAAAAAACATTTTAATAACAATAATATATATATTACATTAATATCAATATCTAATTATAATTATTTTACTAAATTATATTTAATCAAAATTTTGATCATAAAAATAGTGTTGTTTAAAAATAATCACTCTATAATCAATTACATCTGAAAATCATTTATAAATAATTTTTAATAATTTAATTAATTTTATATTTTTTTAAACCAGATTTTTAGATGTTATACATTTATATTCATATGTTCAAATTAAATTTTAATGCTATATATAAAAATATTTTAATAGTAAATTATTGTTTGGTGAAACATGAACTTGAGTATAATGCAAGCCATTGAAGAATCACACTATTGAGAATGTCATATAATAACATAGTACAACATGAATTTAATTCTATAAAATATATTGATAATATTGATAATATTAAATATATTAAAATATTTCTATATTTTTTATACAGTTACACGCTTTTTGTTTTGTTTGATACACACTATCAGATAAAATGTTTCTACTGTAGATTTTTAGGGAATTACAATAATATAATGAAAACATAATGACATCAGTTCCTAAGAAATATCATAGACCTATTTTTGGTTTACTAAAAATCACACATTACTAATTATTTTAATTTAAATTCAATATTAAAATCATCTCATCATACATGTATTGGTAATGTCTACATTTAATGTAAATTTTTTTATTCTTATGAGATTTCTTTGGCATAAAAAATATCCAATTATACATTAACAAAATAATATACAAAGGCCTAGATCAAGAGTGTTAAACCCTCCAATACCTATCTTAATTTCACACCATGTCATTGCTTTATCAACATCAACTCCATCAATTGAAAAAATTACTAGATATTAGGTAGAGAAAGATGATTTACTGTATATTTGAGATAGGATTGATAGTCATTATGGTATGGAGGATCACTAAACCCTTAAACATCTCTCTATTACAAGAAAACAATTATTAAATAACTTAAAATTTTAGAATAAATTTCATAAACACTGTAAAACCTACGTATATTCCATGAATCATGCCATTCACTAAATATTCAGAGTATATTACATCGAAATTGATTAATTTTTTCAATAGGGAGAGATTTTATGGGAAATAATAATTTAAAATATTTTAAAGGATTGATAATAAAATAAGCCCTATATTACCATAGTAATGAAATAAATCAGTAGTAGTCCCCTACCCTAATCTAGGCCCTTTTTATAAATTTACATTATTATTTATTATTATCACGATTAAATGATAATATTTGAAATATATTATATTTATTTAAGGACTAATTACATAGAAAAAATAATATAAAACATTAAATTTAATATCATAATATAATAAATGATAATAAAAATTAGTGCATAAAATACCCCCACACAGGAACTATGTTTTTCCTTATGAATTGAATATCCATAAAAAATATTATTAAAAACCCATGCTATAAATATTCAATTTTTATGGAAATAAAATCAAATATTTATAATTGGTGAATGAAAATTTTATGTATAACATAAAATATAAATTACCATTTTCAATTTCTTGGAAATAATCTACTGATATATTTTAGTTTTTCTCATTGATTATAATGTGTATTGGCCTTATATCCATCCATTATTACTAAATTATTATTATTATGCATTCCATTTTTTATATAGTTCACTTAATATTTTTTTCTCTTAACATTCCATGTAATATTTAAAACATGAGTAATTATAACACATCAAATACATTTACAATTCATAATATCTATCTTTTCAAATAGTTAGTAAATATTTTTAATTTTGTTTGAAAACCCTTAATGTTTTAAATTTTCTGTAGTCCATGATATCCATTCATTTACTCTGATCATATTTTTTAGAATGGTTGGTAAAATGGTTCTATTACCCAGCCACAGAACCAATAGACTATGTGAATTTATCTAGGAAAACCCATTGAGTTTTTATTAAATAATGGGAATTCAATGAATTTCATGAATCCTATTTATTATGTTATGTAGTTTTTTTTCTTTCTAGAGAAATAGGACTCATGGAATTCTTTATGAGAATAGACTTCATGACATGAGTATCTCTCGACCTATTTTAAGGGGACAAAACCCCTCAATATAACCAATTATCCCCCTTTTGATATGACCATCAACGTGAATAGATCCTCTCATTACAAAACCTAGGATTTGTTGCCTTTCAAACATCCAATACATTATTCCTTCACTATCAAATGACTTTTACGCATATTGTTAAGAGATTCAATCATCTTCTTTATTTTCTTTATTTATCTCCCCATCAGTAGTGTTATTTTTTTGTGACCTAATACTCCTTAGTTTCATGGAAGTATTCAATTTCCCTGATTCATCCATTTTAGATAGACTTAATAGATGATAATGGATGAATAGAAATCTACCAACATTAGGAAGGTGGTATAGAACATTTCTAGAATGTCCTGGTGTTTTATATAATGTATTTGTGATCTCCAAACTAGACGTTTTTAGGGAAGCCTCCTAAATGTAAAATTAATTATTATAAATTATGTTTTCATAATTATTATACCTTTAGAAACCCACTATTTACATAAGATAATGACCAACATAATGTGAGTCAACCCTAAGTGTGTATCATCCCTAGTAGTTTTGGAAACTCATTATTTTGTATTATTTTGATCTACCATTTTATGTGTAGCTAATTATTAATGTAATTATGGTGTATTTAAAATTGAAAAAAATGATAATAATTATAGACATTGGTATATGAATTTTCACCCATGTTGTATCATGGATTTACCATATTAAATGACATGGAAGTCATGATTAAATAGTATTTTATTAGAGTATGAATTTTATTATAGTTATTAACATACATTTATACAATGTTAAGGGAGAACAATGGTTTATATTTTGGATACCTTGAATTGGATCATAGAGAATAAAAAATAGAATTTGTAATTTATTACAACATGTTAGTATTGATACATTTTTTCATTATATACCACCATAGATAGGTTCACTAGGAGGATGTCTTTATTCTTCACAAGAGTGATATCTAGTTCAATATTGAATTATTATTGATGGGATCAGTAGGCATTGTTATCATCGCATTCCACGAGTGAGAGATGTTTACTAATGTTTTGAACCATGAAAAGACTGAAAGGGGTATGCATTTATACCATGAATTGATTAATACATCATTAATTATATGAATTCATTTTGAAGGACTATTATTGAAATCAGTTTTTAGTGTACGATGATCAATTCATGGTTTACTTATACAGAACACTGTGGACAGGCTTAGAATTCCAAGAAATCTGAAACTCTCAAAGCATTTTCCATTAAATATAATATTATTGGTTTTGGTAAATTATTTATATTGGTCTTTTTTTATGGTTCAATTATACCTCTATAGTCATTATTCACTAGTATGGTGAAACCCCTCCTGAGTAATGGTGGACGCCTTGAGAATATGCCTAAGGTGATGACTACTATATCATATTTATTAATATAAAATACATTTCTATATGAATATAAAGAAAATAAATATAGAACATTATATTTATATGAATGTACATGTAAGGTTACATCTGTTCAGTTTCAACCAGCATATGCAAAACTAGTTAGTGTCAGTTGGGCATCCCATGAGGAACCCAATCCAAAATGATTTATTTATTCATTTATAGTCCTATATAAATTATTAATTAAAATATTTTTATAATATATATAGATGCTAGATATTTATGATGATATTTGTGGTATAATACATTTTATATATCTCACCCTGTTCAGGCTATTAGTTGGAACTCGAACAGGCCTTATGGCTATATTTAGGGACAAAAGGAAGCATCCAAAATTCGATGTTTGAATTACTGATCATAAATAGTGTATGGGAGTAGATGACTAAGCCTATTCTTGTGATTCTAGTGGATGAGTTACTTTATATTTTTTTTAATATTGTATATATATGTACTTATATATATGATGTGTTTTACCATTTGATTATTTCCATGAAAACGTCATCAATTTTTCTAGATTACATTGATTCAGAATTAACCTATTGATTATGTTTGGAAGATTTTATGCCCTCTCACATATAATTTTTATTTCTATTTTCACCTCTTACTATTATTATACATTTTTATGCT
The DNA here is from genome assembly GCA_963277665.1 of Viscum album. NCBI lineage: Eukaryota > Viridiplantae > Streptophyta > Magnoliopsida > Santalales > Viscaceae > Viscum > Viscum album. The sequence continues at coordinate 154,173,855 of OY728159.1, forward strand.
ATACTATATTTATGGGGGTTTAGTCTCCCCAATATAATTTTATTGAACCCCTCTACTAGTCAGTAACCACTCGAGTATAGGGATACATGTTCGAGGTCATGGTCCAGATCAAGTGAGGTTAAAAATGAGTCAACAAAATATGGGATTCTATAAAGTAGTATAATATTGGTATTTCTTCTATCTCAAATACATTTTGTGTATTGTATAGTAGACCATTAAAGTGTCATAAAAAATAATAATTTTATTCATTGGAGTACCTATACAATGTACAAGGTAATGAGAAATTACATGGGATATGATATTTTTGTTGTTGGATGACACCGATTAAATTTGTAAAAATTTCACCAAAGGGTGAAATAAATGTTTCATGGAGTAAATTTTATTGATATTATCCTGATGGAATACTTATTCCATATCCTAGTATAATAAAGAGGCTTCATCGCATGAATAATATATGCACTTAAGAAACACATTTTATGCACTATGCTATTCCATATTGTTATATTTCATTAAATTCATATACAATTTTTAATTTTATATGTTTATGGTTTCATGACTGTTATGAAATATAAATGTAAAAATGATTAATTTAGTGATAGAAAAATTCCATTAATTTTAGTTTTTGATTCAATATAATTTTTTTGCTATAATATATTTATGATGAAATCACAATTAACCAATTATAACATGTTTGAGACATGGACCACTAGTTCCACGAGATGAAATGGTAGTTTTTTGGATAATATGAAATCCAATTATAATTTATGAAGTGTGTACTTCTACAATTTGCTAATGGTAATAGAAAAAACTAGACCATGATATATATTGAATTTGGAATGAACATAAATGAATTTAAAATTTTAACTGAAATGGTTACTATTAAATGGGGTTGCCAACTAGAAATTAAATGATGTTTTCCTATATCTCATGAAATTTAAAATCATTTTACTTGAAATCCTATTGTTTTATATGATACATTGACCCTGACACGAACATATTTTTGTGTAGTAGGCAGTTTCTATTGTGACTTATGTGACATTTCGTATCACATAGACATTGATTTAAGAGCAAGAAAAGAGTTTTGAATCATTTATTGGAAGTAGTTTTACATCTCTTTATCTATAATCAATGATCCTATATGTTGGTAAATATATATTGAGCCCTACATTTAACAATTTTAGAGCTATGAAACCCAACTGAGACTGGGTCATGCACCATGAAGGTTGTGATGAACAGGTTCTGGAGGTGTTGGGCCTTTATCAACTACTGTTGCTTATTGTGGTTCCACTAGATGAATCACTGGTAATTCCAAATAGGTAAATCAATTCCCACATCCAAGAGTGATTACTATGATTCTTGTATATTATATAGGGATATATGTGTTCTTCCCCTTCTATTGAATATTTTTTCAAAAATTCTTATAGTATTGTACTCCCCCTTTTTCAGGGGATGTAATTCCTTAGGCTATTGATTCTTGGCTTGATTCCATGCATTCAATATTTGTATATATGGATTCTTCTATATAGAGGAGGGTTATGATATCATCTTATATGTGATGTGATTCCATTATGAATTCGTGGTATGTTTTAATCTAGGCTGGTCAACATCATGGTTTGATCAGGGAGTAATTTAAAAAGACTTTTACGACTACTACTTTCTTAATATGTTGATAGAAGACCACATTAAAGAGTTTATGAACCATTATATGGATTCTATTTCTGGGATTGAGTATTCAGATTATTTCAACATGAATCCATGATTTTCCAAAATCCTTTTGGGTGAAGACATGATAATAACAAGAATGTTTGAGGGTGGGATTTTTTATGCCATCTGATCATAGATGAATCCCACTTGATTGACCATTAGTTAAAATATAGTGAAAAAAACCCCAATCACCAAGAAAAATCTGATTCTGGATCTCATTATAAGTCAATGTGTTTATGAATTGATAACAATAAATAGTTCGTCTAGTGAAAGGAAAAACCATTTTGTGTCCAAACGCATGGACAATTCTAGTAATATAGAATACATCGAGAGTCATGTGGTATGTCACTGTTGTGGATGTGCAGTCTATAAGATGCCACATTGCATGAAAAACATAATTGAGTGATGATGTTACTCCGTGATGGGATACAATCATAATATTTTTGATAATTATCCTCAATTTCATACTGAAAATGGATCTTCACTAACTCAATGATTCAATGAACGATTTTTAAATCCACATTACCTTGGAGGTTACACAAATAATGGGAGATCGGGAAGATAAGGTTAATGTAAAGACCCGTAAAATTCAAGGGAAATTTTTTCTTAATTTTTTTTAGAATTTTACAAGAGCGCGGTTTCAGACGGCACCTGATTCCGAGGCCCGGAGTGCCCGGAATCATTTTCCGAAGTTTGGCTCGGGTACGTTCAGTGAACGAACGAGCGGGAATTCCTATCTTTTGATCCGGTGCTCAGAATTGAAATCCGAGGGCACCGATGAACTCGCAGCGCCAAAATTCGCTAAAAGAGACCTTTTCGGAAGTTGCGTTTGTTGCGGGTTGAGAGTTAGTTTTGGGGATTTTTGTTTGAGTTAAATAAAATCTTGTGAAGAGCAAATTTTATTATAACTTGATAAAACCTACCAAAGGGGGGTTGGAAGTGGGACCCACACCCACTTAACCTCCCTTGGGAGGATTAAGTGTGGTGGGGCCCACACGAACCCCTAAACCTCTCAACTTCCCCCTTAAACTCCCCTCTCTCCCTCTTAAATGTTTGTAAACTTAACACCTAATTAATTACACATGACATGTTAATTAATTAAGTGTTATGTTTTGAAATTTGAATTTTTGAATACCTTGGCCTGGTAAATAAAATAAGGAGGAACCTTATTTTATTTTGTTAGCCAACTTGTGTGGATTTATTTTTGAGAGCTCCTCCTCCATCTTCTTCAACCTCGACGAAGAACACGAAGAACGTCGTTCTCCAACGAAGAACTTCTTCGCCGAAGAACACGGTTTTTCCGCGACGCCATATCCGCGACGTGACGTTCTTCTTCTGCATCAACTCTTCCGCGACGGTTTCCCGCGACGAACGCCATCGACAACGACTCTTCCTCCAACATCAAAGGAATCGACACTGATATTCCACGACTACGTCAACGTGCGACTATCGAGGTAGGGGTTCTTGAGTTCGTTGTTTTCTTTTTATTTTTGACTTTCCTCAAGACTTGACGAAGAACGCTCATGTTCCGACGAAGAACGCCGCTCCGCTCTTCTTCGTCTTCCGTGTCAACGAGAGAGAACACTGCTTCTTCCTCGGACAACCTTCGTCGGCGTACAAGGTTTCGCCAACGACGTATCACATCGGACGCATCTCTTTGTCAACGGATTTGACGAACGACGACCGCGACGCCCGACCTCCGCGAAGTTGTCTTCCGCGGACGTTGACGAATCCTCGAACTTATACCCAAGGTAGGGGTTGTTGAATATTGTTAATTTATTCCATTTCTTTCTCGTGGATCGCATGTCTACGTGAGGCTTTTGAATATTTTATATAAGTGTTTTTGTTTAACGTGAGGGGGGACGGACCGCATGAACACGACCGAACCCCCCTCCATCGTTCTTGATGTTTTATATTGCGGATGAAACAAGGTGGTGAGGTGCCGTCGCACCACACGGTTATTCGCCCGATTATATTGCGCGGCGCCGTCGCGCCGCGCCGTGGAAGAATCATCAAGAACGCGACGCCGTCGCGCCGCGTCGAGGGGAATGGAAGGCGCGGCGAAGGGGCGCGGTGCCGTCGCACCGCGCCGGACGACGAACACCGCGGCCGGTTCCGGGCCACGGTGGGACGAGGAGACCGCGGCCGGTTCCGGGCCGTGGCGGAAGAGAAGACCGGCGGCCGGGCCGCCGGCGTCGGAAGCCGAAGGGGGGACCGGAATTTTCGGTCCCGTTTGAGAAAACCGGCCGGCCAGCTGGCTGGCCGGATGTCATTAAAACCGGGGGAATTAATCCCCCGGCCTTCACTTAAAACCCCCCTCTTTATGAGGGGGGAGCGGTTCCCTTGAGGGGGGGCAGGAGGCCCCCACGGTTTTCCATGAAGCGGGCCCCCAGGAGGGGGGCCGTTGTTTAACAAAACGGTGCGGTATAGCCGCGCCGCCATTTGAAGAAGCGGGGGATTTGATCCCCCCGCGTGCAGCCACCTCGCGGCGCCAGGCCGCCGCGGCCCGCCGCGCCGCCGCCCCGCCGCGCCGCCGCGCCGCCGCCGGCGGCCGCCGCCGCCCCAGGGGTGGGTCGGGCCGGGTCGGCCCGGACCCGGACCCCCCCGTTTCGAACCAGAATCGGTTTTTGGGCCATATCTTGAGCCTCGGACCTCCGAATGACGAACCGTCTGCGGCAACGCGATCCTTGGATCGAGACTGTCGTTTTGGTATATCGCACTCAAGGTTTCGGATTACTTTGAGTTCTGCCGGGTTGGTTCGTTCACGAAACCAACCGGGCCCTCGGAGCGGAAACGCTCATATCTTGAGCTACGGACGTCCGAACGGCGTGCCGTCAGTTCTGATAAGTTCCTCTTAGTGAGACGGATCTTTTGGTATACTCCGCCTGAGGATTGGACGCAGGTGGAGTACGGCCGGGTTGGTTCGTTCACGAAACCAACCGGGCCCTCGGAGCGGAAACGCTCATATCTTGAGTTCCGGACGTCCGATTGACGTGCCGTCGACTTTGATTGAATCCTCTAAGTGGGACGGAACTTTTGACATACTCCGCCCGAGTTTTGGATACAGTTGAGATATGGCCGGGTTTGGTTCGCTCACAAAACCAACCGGGCCCTCGGGACGAAAAGGCTAATAACTCACAGACCGGGCGTCCGATTGACGCGCCGTCTGTTGCGTTGAGACTCCTTTGATGAAGCAGACGTATGTTGCACTTCTTCGTTGGACTTTGAGATACTTGGAGTATCGACCAGTAGCTCGTGGAGTGGACCCTCCCGGAGACGAGCGGGCGGGGGAGCGCTTGGGTGTAGCGGCGGACCCGTGGTACTTGACAGTGGTGGTGCGCTTGGATGCAGCAGCAGACCCTTGGCGGTGGAGCGCTTGGTTGTAGCGGCGGACCCGTGATACTCTACGGAGTGTGTGTGCTTGGTTGTAACGACAGACCCGCGACGGTGGAGATGTGCGTGCGGAGTACGGAGACCGTGTAGCCGACTGAGACCTGATGACTGCTTGACTGACTCGACTTGGAGTGAGTCGACTAGCCCAGTGGACGGAGCGCCCAGTAGTTGGCAGCAGACCCACGGCGGACGGAGCGCCTGGTAGTTGGCAGCAAACCCGCGGTACTCGTCAGAGAAGTACCTCAGTAGGCTATTTGGGTGAGCGCCCGGTATTAGGCGACAGACCCTCAGCGGACGGAGCGCCCGGTAGTTGGCCGCAAACCCGCAGTACTCGACAGGAGGAGTACCTCAGCAGTCTTAGGTTAGTGAGCAGTATCTCGGAGTCGTGACAGGACCACTGTACACTCTAGAGACGGAGCTCTTCAGTAGTTACGGTTTCGATAATAAAAATCCTGGTTTGAGCTGAGTCAATGATCTTTGTGTTTCCTCATGATTGAGATGGGTCGCTTGATAACTTAGGTATATGTATGGGCATATACCTGGGTAATAGTTATCCGTTGATTTCATAAACTTGTTATAAACTGTGTGAACTTGTACTGTTATCCTGTGTGGATTTACTGTTTACTCTTCTTGTGGTTTATCCTTTCTGGATTTCAGGAGACCTTCGGGGGGTCTCGGGGTCCCTACTGAGTATCTTATACTCACCCCTGCACAGGCTATGCCCGCACTTCGTTGTGTTGGTTGCAGAGGACGGACAGCGCTGACTGTGGATGAGGCTTACGGAGTAGGTCGGTACCCGGAGGAGGACCACTGAGCGGGACGTGCTCGGAGCGGACAGTTGGACCCGAGGAGTTCTGGAGCTATCTGTACCTACCCTTCAGGTAGGAATCGAGGAGGACGTCCCAGGAGCCGCTTGTACTTTCAGTTGCCGTTTTCCCTTTCGAGTTGTACTTTACTTTACAGTTGGGCTTGTATTTCTGACCCCTTTACTTCGGCACAGTTGTTCTAGTTTTGTGTACTGCTTTACTTCCGCTTGTTACTCTGAGGTGCTTGTTTACTTTATTAAGGCAATGCCTTCCCTTTTTACTGGGATTTTACGCCTTGGTGCTAGTCGCCAGCCCCTGGCCTATGGAAGGCGGGCTTGGGGTAGTCACGACACGGGCCCCGAGGGCGGGTCGTGACAAATTGGTATCAGAGGCGGTCGGTTATACCGCAGACTCTGATCTTTTTTTTCTATGTGAAGCAATAGTGTTTAGTGTATTGAGTGTGGTTATTAGTCCAGGGAGTCCAGTGTTGGTGCGGCGGCCGACGTATCCGTACACCAGGACCCTGACTTCTGATTTCCAACTTAATGCATGAAAACACTGATTGCGTGTGTGTTTCCCAAAAGGTTTAAAGTCAGCTCAAACCAGGTCAGCTCACCAGGTATAAATCGTTGACCATGACACAACTGTTCAGGATGTCACCATGTAGATAGTTAGCTGGAGTTCCAAGAGATTTCTCGATGATGGCCCACCGAGCAGTGAGACTCCGGTGCAGGGCCCCTTTTTCAGTGTTGGCACCTTCGGGTGGTGTACCAGCAGCATCACCACCCGTTAGGCAGCAGATGCCACAAGCTGACGGTGCACGCTAGCAGAGCGCGATGCACGAGTTCCAGCAGTAGAGGCCTCTGAGGATACGAGGCGAGACAGATTTCTCAGGCAGCAGTGGACTGGATGGAGGCGATTGCTAGAGTTCTACGCCTAGTTTGATACTAGTAGAGCGGATGATGATCTTAGCTCCTGGTGTTTCCAGTGAGTGACCATGAGGTTGGTCCTTATAGTAATGAGGCTTCGGTACGCGAACCGATACCTGGGATAGTACCTACGGGTAGTGCGCCAGCTATGTCACTACCTGTTGGTCAGTAGACACTACCGGCAGTACCGGTAGTAGAGAATCACAGGCTTAGTGCCTTACATATGTTTTAGCATCAGATATCCCTCAAGTTTTGAGGTGAGCCTGACTCGTAGGCGGCTGAGGACTGGCTTGAATAGGTGGTTGTGAGTTTTCTGGAGCTAATACAGCTTCGACAGTACGACATGTCGGAAGCAGAGCACTCAACGTGGTTTACCAATAAATCTTGGTACTCGTTGGTTACGTTGTGATCAGTTCTTTAGACTCGAACTTCTGAGCGATGTGTGTCTAAAGGACATCCGAACCATTTCTTTTCCTCTATGCATTCCTACCTATGTTAGGATGCTAGAGAGAACCTTTGTGGTTGTGAACGTTAGCAGTGAAAGGCAGGAAACTAGCGCCAGTCTCAGAGAATCGGGCGTGTAAAATGTTTCAGGAGGAGGAAGTGCTAAGGACAGATGAATCTGCAGGGTAGCAGACGTGGAAGCAGAGCTTGGAGAGCAGCATGTAGTGGTGTACATTTCGACATGTTACGACCACCCGACTTAGTAGTCCCCGCCAGGCTCAGGGAGCAGGAGGGCTGGGGAGGAGAGTAGCTGCATTGCGGTCAATGAGTGTGACCCAGGAGCTCTAAGAATGATTCGGGGTACGAATTATGTCTACTACGAGCTGCCATATCTATAGACATAGGAACCAATCATTCTACCCTTCCACGAATCATGTCCTAGACCTAGAGGTTCCGGGTAAGCCGTAGACTTGACCCTCACGTCTGAAGATACCTTTGGGAGGAGACTCGATAATCACGCTTACGCCGACGGTGTGATTTGACCTCGAGGCGAGAGTTTCGGTTGGAATCTCTTGGTGGCAGCGTAGAGGCCTTACGACGTTGATCTGGGTATGGTTTTGATTCACAAATCATACCCCGGTTGACTGTTTTAGGCAAACGTCGGAATGGGTTTTCCTTGGTCGGCGAAAAGGAAACCCTGGGTAGCACATGTTAAACTCAGGAATAAGAGGGTGTGACCGATCACTCTTGAGTTGGTCAACCCTACCCTTGTGGCAGCAGGAGTTTTGAGTTTCAGTTCTAACCTAAAAAGGGAAACCTCTTGAGTTCGAGGGTGACGAACACGTTCTTATACGGTCTCAACCGATGAGGTTTCGGAGATGTGGCCGAGGCGGCATGTTATCTCCGAAGTTCGATGGACCCTTTTGATCTTCAGCAGGGTAGGTGAGGAGGTTTACCGCTTGACCTTACCACCTCAGTCGCACCGGGTGCATAATGTCCACCACGTGTCTCAGCAGTGGAGATACGTGTATGTTTCTTCACACGTCATCGACCTCGGGGAGTTGGACGTCGATGACAGGGCGACAAGCACAGAGGTTCTAGTAGAGAACGAGGATCGACAGGAGTAGGTTCTACGTGAACGGTTTCTTCCTCTGGGGTGCTTCTCGGGTAGCACGAGATCTTCAGGTGAGCATATGGGAGCGTAAAGCTCAGTTGCGTGCTCAGTACTACCTTGTTTCCTTTAAGTGTGAGTTGAAGCTTTACGGGGACGTAAAGCCCTGAGGTGGGAGTAATGTAAAGACCCGTAAAATTCAAGGGAAATTTTTTCTTAATTTTTTTTAGAATTTTACAAGAGCGCGGTTTCAGACGGCACTTGATTCCGAGGCCCGGAGTGCCCGGAATCATTTTCCGAAGTTTGGCTCGGGTACGTTCAGTGAACGAACGAGCGGGAATTCCTAACTTTTGATCCGGTGCTCGAAATTGAAATCCGAGGGCACCGATGAACTCGCAGCGCCGAAATTCGCTAAAAGAGACCTTTTCGGAAGTTGCGTTTGTTGCGGGTTGAGAGTTAGTTTTGGGGAATTTAGTTTGAGTTAAATAAAATCTTGTGAAGAGAAAATTTTATTATAACATGATAAAACCTACCAAAGGGGGGTTGGAAGTGGGACCCACACCCACTTAACCTCCCTTGGGAGGATTAAGTGTGGTGGGGCCCACACGAACCCCTAAACCTCTCAACTTCCCCCTTAAACTCCCCTCTCTCCCTCTTAAATGTTTGTAAACTTAACACCTAATTAATTACACATGACATGTTAATTAATTAAGTGTTATGTTTTGAAATTTGAAGTTTTGAATACCTTGGCTTGGTAAATAAAATAAGGTGGAACCTTATTTTATTTTGTTAGCCAACTTGTGTGGATTTCTTTTTGAGAGCTCCTCCTCCATCTTCTTCAACCTCGACGAAGAACACGAAGAACGTCGTTCTCCAACGAAGAACTTCTTCGCCGAAGAACACGGTTTTTCCGCGACGCCATATCCGCGACGTGATGTTCTTCTTCCGCATCAACTCTTCCGCGATGGTTTCCCGCGACGAACGCCATCGACAACGACTCTTCCTCCGACATCAAAGGAATCGACACCGATATTCCACGACTACGTCAACGTGCGACTATCGAGGTAGGGGTTCTTGAGTTCGTTGTTTTCTTTTTATTTTTGACTTTCCTCAAGACTTGACGAAGAACACTCATGTTCCGACGAAGAATGCCGCTCCGCTCTTCTTCGTCTTCCGTGTCAACGAGAGAGAACACTGCTTCTTCCTCAGACAACTTTCGTCGGCGTACAAGGTTTCGCCAACGACGTATCACATCGGACGCATCTCTTCGTCAACGGATTTGACGAACGACGACCGCGACGCCCGACCTCCGCGACGTTGTCTTCCGCGGACGTTGACGAATCCTCGAACTTATACCCAAGGTAGGGGTTGTTGAATATTGTTAATTTATTCCATTTCTTTCTTGTGGATCGCATGTCTACGTGAGGCTTTTGAATATTTTATATAAGTGTTTTTGTTTAACGTGAGGGGGGCCAGACCGCATGAACACGGCCGAACCCCCCTCCATCGTTCTTGATGTTTTATATTGCGGATGAAACAAGGTGGTGAGGTGCCGTTGCACCACACGGTTATTCGCCCGATTATATTGCGCGGCGTCGTCGCGCCGCGCCGTGGAAGAATCATCAAGAACGGGACGCCGTCGCGCCGCGTCGAGGGGAATGGAAGGTGCGGCGAAGGGGCGCGGTGTCGCCGCACCGCGCCGGACGACGAACACCGCGGCCGGTTCCGGGCCGCGGCGGGACGAGGAGACCGCGGCCGGTTCCGGGCCGCGGCGGAACCGGCGTCGGAAGCCGAAGGGGGGACCGGAATTTCCGGTCCCGTTTGAGAAAACCGGCCGGCCAGCTGGCCGGCCGGATGTCATTAAAAATGGGGGAATTAATCCCCCGGCCTTCAATTAAAACCCCCCTCTTTATGAGGGGGGAGCGGTTCCCTTGAGGGGGGGCAGGAGGCCCCCACGGTTTCCCATGAAGCGGGCCCCCAGGAGGGGGGCCGTTGTTTAACAAAACGGCGCGGCATAGCCGCCCCGCCATTTGAAGAAGCGGGGGATTTGATCCCCCCGCGTGCAGCCACCTCGCGGCGCCAGGCCGCCACGGCCCGCCGCGCCGCCGCCCCGCCGCGCCGCCGCCGGCCGCCGTGCCGCCCCAGGGGGGGGTCGGGCCGGGTCGGCCCGGACCCGGACCCCCCCGTTTCGAACCAGAATCGGTTTTTGGGCCATATCATGAGCCTCGGACCTCCGAATGACGAACCGTCTGCGGCAACGCGATCCTTGGATCGAGACGGTCGTTTTGGTATATCGTACTCAAGGTTTCGGATTACATTGAATTCGGCCGGGTTGGTTCGTTCACGAAACCAACCGGGCCCTCGGAGCGGAAACGCTCATATCTTGAGCTACGGACGTCCGAACGGCGTGCCGTCAGTTCTGATAAGTTCCTCTTAGTGAGACGGATCTTTTGGTATACTCCGCCCGAGGATTGGACGTAGGTGGAGTACGGCCGGGTTGGTTCGTTCACGAAACCAACCGGGCCCTCGGAGCGGAAACGCTTATATCTTGAGTTCCGGACGTCCGATTGACGTGCCGTCGACTTTGATTGACGTGCCGTCGACTTTGATTGAATCCTCTAAGTGGGACAGAACTTTTGACATACTCCGCCCGAGTTTTGGATACAATTGAGATATGGCCGGGTTTGGTTCGCTCACGAAACCAACCGGGCCCTCGGGACGAAAAGGATAATAACTCACAGACCGGGCGTCCGATTGACGCGCCGTCTGTTGCGTTGAGACTCCTTTGACGAAGCAGACGTATGTGGCACTTCTTCGTTGGACTTTGAGATACTTGGAGTATCGACCAGTAGCTCGTGGAGTGGACCCTCCCGGAGACGAGCGGGCGGGGGAGCGCTTGGGTGTAGCGGCGGACCCGTGGTACTTGACAGTGGTGGTGCGCTTGGATGCAGCAGCAGACCCTTGGCGGTGGAGCGCTTGGTTGTAGCGGCGGACCCGCGATACTCTACGGAGTGTGTGTGCTTGGTTGTAACGACAGACCCGCGACGGTGGAGATGTGCGTGCGGAGTACGGAGACCGTGTAGCCGACTGAGACCTGATGACTGCTTGTCCGACTCGACTTGGAGTGAGTCAACTAGCCCAGTGGACGGAGCGCCCAGTAGTTGGCAGCAGACCCACGGCGGACGGGGCGCCTGGTAGTTGGCAGCAAACCCGCGGTACTCGTCAGAGGAGTACCTCAATAGGCTATTTGGGTGAGCGCCCGGTATTAGGCGACAGACCCTCAGCGGACGGAGCGCCCGGTAGTTGGCCGCAAACCCGCAGTACTCGACAGGAGGAGTACCTCAGCAGTCTTAGGTTAGTGAGCAGTACCTCGGAGTCGTGACAGGACCACTGTACACTTTAGAGACGGAGCTCTTCAGTAGTTACGGTTTCGATAATAAAAATCCTGGTTTGAGCTGAGTCAATGATCTTTGTGTTTCCTCATGATTGAGATGGGTCGCTTGATAACTTAGGTATATGTATGGGCATATACCTGGGTAATAGTTATCCGTTGATTTCATAAACTTGTTATAAACTGTGTGAACTTGTACTGTTATCCTGTGTGGATTTACTGTTTACTCTTCTTGTGGTTTATCCTTTCTGGATTTCAGGAGACCTTCGGGGGGTCTCGGGGTCCCTACTGAGTATCTTATACTCACCCCTGCACGGGCTATGCCCGCACTTCGTTGTGTTGGTTGCAGACGACGGACAGCGCTGACTGCGGATGAGGTTTACAGAGTAGGTCGGTACCCGGAGGAGGACCACTGAGCGGGACGTGGTCGGAGCGGACAGTTGGACCCGAGGAGTTGTGGAGCTATCTGTACCTACCCTTCAGGTAGGAATCGAGGAGGACGTCCCAAGAGCCGCTTGTACTTTCAGTTGCTGTTTTCCCTTTCGAGTTGTACTTTACTTTACAGTTGGGCTTGTATTTCCGGCCCCTTTACTTCGGCACAGTTGTTCTAGTTTTGTGTACTGCTTTACTTCCGCTTGTTACTCTGAGGTGCTTGTTTACTTTATTAAGGCAATGCCTTCCCTTTTTACTGGGATTTTACGCCTTGGTGCTAGTCGCCAGCCCCTGGCCTATGGAAGGCGGGCTTGGGGTAGTCACGGCACGGGCCCCGAGGGCGGGTCGTGACAGTTAATGTGGATAAGGTATAAATCAATTAGAGGTAAAATGATGATAATGTGGACCTTTTTAGGTTATCCAGGAATCATCTAAGGGCCATGAATCATTCGATATATTTTTAGTGTGGTCTAATCTCAAGAAAAAATGGTTGAGCCTTCCATAGTTCATGATACTATTTTAGTATCCTATACATTATATTCATACTTACTTGATACATGAGATTCACAATTCTTTATATCCATGATAATTTTATGATGGATGTGATTAGAAATAGTGTACGTAAATGTTGTGATGTCTCATGGAACACCATTGGGAATCTAAACAAAGTGTGTTTTTAGATATTTGAGATATCCCCTTAATAATGTGGTAGAATTAATGTATGGAATCTATTTTTCTACAATACTATGGGATTCTACATCATACTCATGATATACTATATTTGTAATTTTCATGATCCTGTTGATTTCTATAACTGGAGGGTGTCATTCAAATCACATAAGGGATGTACATATATTCCAAAGGGATAATGAGATTTCTAGGGGAGTTGAGATGAACCAAAGAAGCGTGGGATGGTTCGAGTGACATTTCAAGTTTCTGGTATCTTAATGAGAGATCTAGGTATTCGATTTATGGTATTCTATATTGCAATTGATCATTTTAGGGACATTTTACCTAATGAATTATAGACATTAAAACATACAAGAGAGATAGTAGATAACTATATAACTATTGTTATAATAAGCACCCATGTCAATTCGTAATTATATGATGAAACAAAAAAAGAATAGTGAACATAATAAATATATATAGGAGTTTCTAGATGAGGGTTTTATCCCACTTATTACTTCTTCGTCAGGTTAACATGTGTTATTACCCAAAAATTTGATTGGAAACCTAATGATTTAATTTTATAATGGATGTTTGATATATTTTATTGTTAAGAATATTTATATACTACCTATTATAAAAGACCCCATCTACCATCAAAGAGGAATGGTTGTTTTCACCAAGATCAACTTGATTCCAGGATACTATAATTTGCAAGTGAGACAATCATACAAACGATGAATAATATTTAATGGTATATATAATATGTAAAAATATATGGTCATGTCATTTTATCATAATAATTTAATAAATATTTTCTTAGATTTGATGAACTGGGGTTTTCATTTATATGTGGAATCATTTGTAGGGGCCATCAATGATGATATATTTGTGTATTATCATACTAAACATGGTCATAAAAAACATATGGTGATCATGCAAAATACACTAGGATAGAACCATCTGTATTATAATCTCACCATATTCAACTTCTTGATTTACTAGATTCACTTATTAGATCACAACATATTATAGGCTAGATTATTTATTCACCTAGTGATGCTGAGTGTCATATTTTATTGAGACCAATAGAAGTAAAACATTTATATAGAAAATTTTGTGGTGCAAGCTGGATACTAGAAATTTTTTATTCTTTAATTATCATCCATAAAAGATCAAATTACACTCCTAAATACAATAGGTGGGGAATATTTATGTTCATATGCATATGAGATATCTATTTTGGAGTATAAGGGAATACTAACTTCAACACTAACCTTAATTATATGAGAGATTGGATGTAGTGATACAATTAGTTTTGTTGCTTCGTGAATTAGTCTAGGAGAATTTATAATATAGTGAGATCACGTTTTAACATAATTTTCCCACAATTTGAGACCGAAAGAGTATAATTATCATACTAACAACCACGTGAGGAATCATATTGTTTATTATTTATATTTTTGGAATCATTATATATTTCCAGAATTCTTCCACATTTAATATTCTAGTAAATGCCTCATATAAATCTCCACACAACAAGATTTGATCTGCTTTTAGAATTGGGGTGTTTATAACTAATAGTGATATGAAATTAAAAAATCTTATAGAATCAAATATGGAAATATATTATTTATAACCATGATCTAGAGGAATTTGACAATATCCTTCTATGGGGTTAATAGAGATTGGTTGTTTATGAAGTTTTTTTTAGATCCACCAGGAGGGTCAAGAATATAATGGGAAGCCAATTTTACAATTTTTGGTATTGACATATTCTATTGGGGAATAATTAAGGATATGAGATATTTTAGATGCCGAATGATTTTTCCAGTGGGTGAGTACCTCAAGAGATGACCAAACACATGGTTGGGTTATAGATGAGGATGTGATTATTAACTCCCCTAGAAAAATTTATAATTATATAAACATATATGAAGAGTTGATGTATGAATATAATTAATCCTTCTCAGATGTAATCCATATGAATACGAAGATAATCTGAGACATACATTATTTGTATTGGTGGATATGTATGAAGGCGGTGATTGTGAGTTTTATAACACGATGTTCCTCTAATATGAAGGTGATTGTGGAGCACCAATGGCCTTTAAAACATCTACAATCATAGTCTATTGTTGTGTGTAAATGAGATGATGGCACCATTTATTTTATAATGGGATTATATAGATCCACTAAATGTAGAGATGAGGTACGTCTTATCATCAACTATTTTACCATGGTCACCCAATTTTTTGTGATTAAGTGATAATTTTTTTATATGATCATGGAACTCTATACACTCGAGATATTTTATGCCTTACTGTCATTCCTCGTTATATCATATCAAACAAGGATTCTTAGATTAGGTCACAGTTCACTAAGGGTTTATATAGAGCAATTATATCTCATTTGTATATAACTATAATATCCAACCCAGAGTCTAACTATCATTATAATCAAACATGATGGGTATTCGAGTATATAATATGAGAATGTGTCCATGATGTAGGAGGGTATTTGGAAAAGATCCTACCCCTTATAATGTTTTCCTATAATAACTATTTCTATGGAACTATTCATATGGATCTTTATGGGGCCCAATATGGTAGGTTTATTTGTTCGACCTTGTGCTGGTTAGAGGTAAGTGAGGTAGTGCTACTGGGACCTCATCTCATTCAGAAGAATTATGATAAGGGATAAATTATTCAACTTTTTAGGGGTATATTTCAGTATTGATTGATTTCTTATACGGATCATCACCACTAACCTATAGATTTTTATGTTGGACATCAAGTCTTTATATGATTTTCCCTTAGAATGGATCATATATGGATTTATAGAATGACAATGATATCTCTTAGTTATGTCGGTAAGGTAAATGTTCTTGATGGGGTCATTCTACTAGATTATCGATTATCCTTTCCTTATAGGTATCAAAAAATTCATGATGTCTTAAAAGTATCATATATTTGATAATAATATTGTGACATGTCTGATTTGATTTAACCTGAGGATATATATTTTGGTTCAGTTGTGTCCTTTGAGGATAAAATTGTATTTATTTTTGATTACAAAATGAATATTCTATGAGGAAGGTTAGTTCAACAGGAATAGGTTTGATGGAATGAATACAATTTATATGATGAGTCCTAGGATTGAGATACCAATATATATTTACAATTATTGGAACATTTCTTGAACGATGCTTTTCTTCCCTCATAAGTGAAACTATGGGATGAATTTTTTGAGGAGGGGATGTTTTAATGTATTTATTATTCATAGAGATATATATTATTTTAAATTAAAATGATCTGTCATTATGTTTTACTTTTGGAATAGTTTCTGCTGAAATCATGATTTGGTTGATCATTTTGATATTGGAAATGATGGTAGTAGGGGGTGAGGGTGGGATGTAGAACCAATCCATGATATGAATGAAATTCATAATGTATATTACACTAGCCAAAACCATTGTGTTTTTATTATCATACGTGAATTAAAAGAAATCCATGAATCATATTATAGATGTGATTTGCATTTTCATAGAAGGAAAAGGAATCTTGAACAAAAAAGTATGTAAATTTAATTCCCACCATGAATATGTCATGAATGGTCCTTTAATGGGCTAAAACTCCACATTTTACTGAAACTTATATTTTCTCTGTGAGAAGTTATGTCAAGATATTCTCTCATGCCAAAACATAGGATTTGAACCTTCGCTTTCATATAAATCCCATTTACATCACCATCGGTTATGTTGGAGGTGTTTCAGCAAGCGATTAATTCTCCCTCATTATTTTATTTGTTTATATCACCATCGTAGGTTATATTTTGTTGTGACCACAAATGACATATTTTTAGGGAATTTTTTTATTTCATAGATTTCATCCATTCTATTTTTATTTAAAGTATTATAACTAATGAGGAGAGTCCTCACAACCTTTGTTAGTTGCTCTAGAAATTTTCCATATAGTATTGACGTTTTATATTATGGGTAATTATTATGCATAGAGAACCCTTTTAAAAATACATCATAAATGTCAATTTAATTAACAAAATTTGTTTTTCCTAAATAGTGGTAAATTCGAAACCCTAAAATAAATATTAGAGTAGCAAATACTCAATATGATTGAATCTTAAGGGTGTCCTGTCTCTAATTTTAAATGATCCTAATGATGATGTATTATAGGGGATTAACAATATACGTATAATTTATTTCCCGTTATAATATGGGATATATTAAATTGGAAGAAGGATAAAAATGGTGTGCATTATTTATATTCCTTTTCCTTCATGTTTTATCTTATATTAAAAATATTAAATTCATTGGAAAACATGATTAAAATGTTTTCCCGATTAGTATGAATTTAATGATAACAATTATATTTCTATCAACCATGTTGAGGGACAGAAAGGGTCAATAATTAGGATTCCATGGAAATTATAATTGAACTTAAAAACTAAAAAATTCAATTTATTACAATATAGTAGGGGAATTTCATAGGTTATTTATAGAACAACATGGATGATCTGACATGGTGGATGTCTATGTGATTCCCACGAGTGATACTTGGTTCAATTGTGGATTATTTTGGATTGTCTCATTAGGATATGTTGCCGTAGAATTCCAAAAGGGTTGTGTAACTCCTAAAAATTTCATTATAAGTTATCACTTTAATGTAATTTAATAGCTTATATTACAAATATCACTGAATTGGCTGATGTTATATGCAATATTGAGTTTCTACGAAACAACACATAAGTATTATAATTATTTAAACAATATATTTATTTATCAATTAAATATTGTAAAGTGAATAGTAAAAAATAAATTTCAAATGTTATTTATAATGATTTCACATAAATAAAACATATTTATATTGAAATTTATATGTTTTTTATATAGTTATATATATTGAAAATCAACTTTCTTAAAGGATCAAATTTTTATGTATTTCTGTGAATAAAAATTAAATTAATTTTAAAACAGCGAAAAATTGTGTTTAGTAAGATAGACATCATTTTCAATTTCAAAATATCAAAATTTTCTTAGGGTGAGTTTTTCGTACATTTCGGATAACATTTATATTTTGATGAATAGTGAAAAATACTAAATTTTCATAGAAAAAAACTTTTTTATTCAAAATAATTTATAGTGTTAAATTATACATTGAGTGGTTTTAAATTATAATTACCCTATAGTTTTTATCATTTAATCCATTATCAGTCATTGGAAATAATATCACTTTTAAATTAGGCATAAGCATATGTCAATCTAGTTGTAGTTTTTACTTTTTCAAACCCTGTATTTTGGTTTTGACAATAAGAATTAATTTTAAATTTATATCTAAAAATTCTATGTTTTGAATTCTGTAAAATGGATTCCATATATAGAATTAGGAGTTCCAAATTTCGTAAATTATTATCTTCTATTTTTAGACATTATGAATAGTAACCTCAGTAAATATTTTATTTACTATTTTAAATGGTAAATCATGTAAATAATGGTAATAATTATTGATATAAGAATAATACATAACTCTAACACGTCTCAAAACTCTATTTTATGATACATGTCCATCCCTGAGATTCTTTGGGATGATTTTGTGACCCCATAGAGCCACATGTAAGGTAAAATGACACTATATAAAAATTAATTTAATGTTATGGAAAATGTAACCTAAACATATATCTTTTAGTAAAACAATTTTTATATGAATTAATAAAAGACATATTATCGACTATAAAAATTAATTATAAATATAAAATTATTTAATAAATCATAGTATTTTATTTATAACTATTAGACATCAAATAAAAAAATTTACAACTCAATAATGATGTAGTATTTTCATTATTAATGAATGAATCAAATAAATCATATTATAAATATTAAAATAAATATAATTTGAAAGACTTGATACCATCCACAAATTTTCTAGGTGAATATGAAAATTTTCTATAGATTCTGTGTATTTTTTTCGAAGTAATCATGTTGTGATGAATTTCAAAATAAACAAAATAATAAATCGTGTAAAAATCTACATAAAAGTGATTTAAAAAATAATATTTTATTAAATTATATAATAGTCCTAAAAATATATGGTTCGACCAATGGATATATATAACATTATATATTTCATTAATTGACTACATAAGGTTCTCATATTATTTTTTATGTATATTAAACATATAATATAAAAATAAAAGAAGACATGCTAAAGGTTAAACAATTTAACGAAGGGTTAAATATAAATGGTAAGGTTAATATTTTGACCAAAACTTGTCTTAAACCTATTGGTTGATAATATTTTGACCCATACCCACTGAATCATCTAAATAAATCTATTTTATATTTTAGAAAGTGAAAATGAGTTTTAATAAATTAGTATTTCAAGCTTTTCTTAAAGTCACCCTCAAATCTCTTATAAAAATATACATCCCCTTATCTTAATTTCTCACATCCAAATTTTTTTTCTCAGCCTTAACATGCTAAATTATCCTCCCAAATAGCCTCAATTAATCATAGAGACCCTACTTTGAATATAAAGGCAACCGAAGGATCCATTTTGTTCAAATCAAAAGGATGATTCTGAAGAAGAGATAATTATTTCATCACCACATTTAGTGTTCATTTATTCTTCCACATACTCTTTCTTTGTTAATTCCAAACCTAAATAATAATTTGAGTACCGTATACATTCGGAGATGTTATTATTAAAATGGTACCACCATATTCATTATTCTAACCATCTTATGAATGAAAATGTCACCATAAGTGTGTAGGTACAGCTTACTGTCTCTACATCGTGGTGTAGTTTGTTATTCAACACATCATTATTTGGAAGGGTATAATATTGATTATAATTTATGTAAATACCAAATACAAAATTTTAGTGATTTGATATATATAATATAGCATCCAACTATATTTCATTTCACCATTAATAAAATGATATTGTCACACGTACGTACGTACGGCTTATCATCTCCACAACATGATGATATTTCGTTCCCCATCATAACCTTTCATGAAAAAATTTCATTTGATGATTGAAAATAATTTATAATAACTTGATATCATTTTGGATACGAATCAAATACATTCAATCCATAAAAAACATGACTTCTATAACAAATCATATAAAGGAAAATGAATCAGTTAACACACGAAACAATGACACTACTGAAACATTATTAACAATAAAATATTAGATCATATATGATATCATATTTATGTTGGTGGTTCTTTTGTAATTTAATATGAATTATTTAACCATTCTATAAGACATTAACATTATATTAAATATAGAAAATACAATGTATGGGTTAATTCCTCAATCTCATTATTATTCGAGATTGTTTTTTATGTATTTATTGAGAAATATTTATCCTCAATGTCGATGTTTCATAAAAATGTTTTCAAAAAGAATATTTTATGGTTTTTTTCAAGGTACCCTTTAAAAAGCATCACTTTATATGTTTTAATGATTTATTTTTCTAAAAATTTTAAATTAGTGATCATGTTTTCAAATTGATTATATGGATTTATTTATATGCACATGATTGTTTTATAATGTTAATTCCTTTCAAAATATTCAATGTTTAATTAAAAAATTTGATTCAAATTTATATTTTAAATGACTTCCTATATTAATATGTGAATTTTAACTGATTTTTAAAAAAATATATATTTCTCCCAATGATTTTTACTGATCATTTTCATCTAATTTCACATCCTTTTATGGATATTTGTCATGATTGTGGTTGATTTATTATAATACAATATTATATATTCCATTGAATTAGTTATGATATGTTTGACTATATATGTATTTTTATTATACCATTCATGGTTTATGGTTTATGTATGGACATTTTGTATGCTAGTTTTAATATGAATGTTTATGTTGTGTTTCAAAATTTTCATCTGAGGAATGAATTGGAGTTAGTAGGTGATTGGAGGGTCCCTCTATAGCCACTTGATGCATCAGTTAGTCTAATGAGACAAATCAGTGTCCTAGAAAAAGGCCTAGACAAAAAAATTAGTTGTAGTCTTGGCATGACGCATTAACTATGTGGTTATGATGTCCTATATTATGAATTCCATATTTATGAAATTAGTTATTACATGTGATTATCTGTCTTATAGAATATCCATGTGCATGTTTATATGGTAATGTTTGATTAATTTTTTACTATATTATATTCATGTTCAGGTATAAAAATCTTTTGTTTTTATTAAAAATATTTCTTTGAATGTTTATATTTTCTACTAATTTATTTACCGTAATGAGCATTTGATCTCACCGCATTCTTATGTTTTATTTTCCCAGGATTCCAATAATGGTATTATGAATAATATACAATGTTAAACTAAGGGAATAATAGAGTTCTCGAAGGATTATCTATGATATGTTTTATGTTAGAAAGTGTAGTGTAATGGTCATTAATGTAATCTATTTTCCATGACTGAAAAACTGATAAGACCATTGGGGCTTTATTCCTTGTAATTATTCCAATATATTAAAATAAATCACAGGATCCGATGTCATAGTTTTGGGGCACTAAAATTGGTATAGAGGAAGTTTAGGCATAACCTTGGAAACTATATTTGGGTAAACTATGATTTGGAAACATTACCCTATGATAGACATTGCAGATTAGTATAGAAGATCATAAAAGACATTTGGTAATGTAGATATTATGTTGGTTTTACATGAAATACAACCCTGTTAGGATACTACAATTGGACATGGATCTGGCATAGATGAACCTAGGAGTGAAAACTGTGACATGGTGTTTTGGGCTTAACCTAAGGTATCTTGGTGCAAGACAACATGCCTCACTGCGCACCTGGTTTGACACTTCCAGTCGATATTCTTAGGATAATTTAAATTTTATTTACAAACCATTATGAAAAATCCATTAGAAAATATATTTGAAAAGAAACCATTTTTATGATCCTGAGACCACATGTGTGAAAATCTTCAATTAAAGTTGATAATGTTTTCTTATTTTTGGATTATACATTTTGTTATGATCTAACAAAGTTTATTTTGTTTTTTAGAAATGATGCCCAGTATAAGGAATGATAACTCTAGCAATACACATGATCCACAGCGTAAGAAGGATCATAACTTCCATGGTCTTAAGCCAACATTTAGAAGGAAAATAGTCTCCCAAATATTCTAATCCAATGAAGAAAAAAATAATTTTTTAATAAGATAATTAAATAATTCTATGAGTCATATAGCTTTGAAGTGACACTAGAGAAGAAGAAAATGGTATCGACAATGATGGTTAAATGGAATAAGGTAATGAAATATTTTCCCATATTTGATTACTGAGGAAACAATCACTCTGGGAAGTGCTTGAAAGGAATGATAGTTTTTTATAAGTGAGGAGAAAAGGAAAACCATATTTGTGATTACAAGGTTATGAAAAATGTTTAAATGTACAATGATTCATCTTTTGACTATGGTAAAATACATGAATCAATGTCCCAATCATCAGAGTATTACCTAAATTATGATATTGGATAATCATTAAGTTATGATACTATCACAGTTAAAGAGTAATGATTAGTGTTCTAATGTTGTTTTTAAATAATTGTGTCATTTTATTATTATATTAATTAGGTAAAACATATAATAATTATAATGTATATAATGATTTAACTTCATTACATTTTCCTTAACGATTTGAGATTTTAGGTTATCGAGAAATGTGACACAGTTTCACAGTACACATTATGGAAAATATATTGTTGGGAGAAATATAACCCTTAATATGTTTCTGAAATAGATATAATGATTTCAGAATATGATATGATTTATTTGGACAAATTATATTTGATATTCTATAATACCATAAAGATAATTAATTTTTTGTTTATTCCATCATTATCAGAGTTTTAAAAAAATTGGATATAAAGAGTATATCTTGTAAGGGGGAATGAATTTAATCAATATGGTTATATGGTAATTAATAATGTTTCCATGTTTTATGAAAATAAATGATGAAGGTATTCACATGTAATTACATGCAAAAATATATATTAAATATGTTTACCATCCTTATAAATTTTTACAGTGAGTTTATTTAGATGTATTTTAGATAAGACTAATGGTTGGAATAAATTATGTTGGACAATGGATACTATTTTTTAAGGTTAAAAAATTTAATAGGAAATTTTTTGGATTTTTATATAAAGGAAAACCCGGTGGATGGGCGACAACCTGTTGCGTTTGGCATGGCCGCAACAAATGAACCTGCAACTAAAGGGCAACAAAGGTGCATCACCTGCCACTGACCTACGTGATGTTCTATTTTGTATAATGTATTTTTTTAAAATATTATAACATATAAATTATAAATTCATTTTTATTGAACCATATATGATTCAGATAAAGAAAATACTTTTTTGTTCTATAATCATTTAGATTGAATGAAGAGTTTTTGGTAGAAATTAGTTTAAGGATAGAACTATACATGTCAAGTATTGTTTTTTTATTCTCTAAATAAATTAATTATTAAACATTAGGGAATGAATCTTAAAACCAAAAATGTGTTGTCCTAAAACCTTGTGTTTTTTTTTAAATTATAGTACTTTAAATCATCATAGATTAATGGGTTTGAGGTCCTAAATTTATCCATTTTTTGTTCACTTGTTTGTGATTGATGACCTCCATCACAGCGTATAAATATTTATGTTTTCGTCCAAGTATGTTTCTCTAATTTCCACCAATGTTCTCCTATTAAATATAAAAATTTTATGGTGACTTTTTAATTTTCCTTTCCCTCTTATTAAGTCTAAATTTTGTAAACCCTATTTTCTATGTGGGTTTTCCACAAAAGTATTTTCTATTTTCAACAGTTTATTTCGATGAACAATTTAAAATTTTGGGACACAATTTTCTGTTGGAGGGAAAAATGTAACATCTCAATATTTCATAGTATGTTTTCTCTTTAATGAAATTTTATATCTTATATTGTACATAACACGGGACTTGTCTTGAGTTATATGTAAGATTGAGCTTCTGTGAAACTACACATTACTATTCTAATTATTTAAACGATGTATTTAGTTATCAATTAAATATTGCAATATAAATAGTAAAAAATATATTTCAAATGTTATTTAGAATGTTTTCAAAAAAATAAAACATATTTATATTGAAATTCCTATGTTTTGTTAAAATATTAATATATTTAGAAATTAGTATTTTCTTAAAAGATCAAATTTTTATGTCCTTTTGTGAAAAAAATAAAATTAATTTACACACTCTTAAAAATTGAATTTAGAAAAATAAAATTCAGTTTTTATTTTGGATTATCAAAAGTATATTATGGTGAATTTTTGAAACTTTTCTTATAACATTTATATTTTGCTGAATGGTGAAAAGTACTACATTTTAATTAAAAACAACTTTTCTAATCAAAATTATTTATAGTGTTAAATTATAAATTTGGGTAGTTTTAAAGAATAATTAGATTATATTTCTACAAATTAATCCAATTTTGTTCATTGTATTTAATTTCACATTTTAATTAGACTTAAAGACATGTCAATATTGTTATAGTTTTAACTTCTTAAAACCAATCGTTTTTGTTTTGAAAACAAGAATTAATTTTAAATTAATTTCTGAAACATATATGTTTTGAATTTTGAAAAATGGATTCGTTATTTGGAATCTTGAGGTCCAAATTTTTTAAATTTGTAACTTTCATTTTTGACAGTATGAATAGTAACTTGAGTAAATATTTTATTTACCATGGTTAAAGGAAAAATCTTGTAAATAAGGGTAAAAATAATATTATAATCATAATAAATTACCATAAAACATGTCCTAAACCTATTTTATGATACAAGTCCATCCATTGCCATAATTTTGTTGATTTTCAGAACCCATAGAACCACTTGTAATTGAAAATTACACCTTTTAAAAATTAATATAAAGTTATTGAAAATGTAACATAAAAATTTATCTTTTAGTAAACAAATTTGTATATGGGGTTATATATGTGATATTTTCTACTATAAATATTAATTAGAAATATAAAAATATTTCATACATCATGGTATATTATTTATAAATTTTACACATCAATTAAATATATTTATTTATGACGCAAAAATGTTGTAGTGATTTTCTTATTGATGAACGAATCAAATATATGATATTATAAATAATTAAATAAATTAAATGTTACTGTTTTTATGAAGGAAACAAATTTTATAGGTTAATTTGACATGTTAGGGTTGATTAAATGTGCTTTTTTCGAAGTAATCAAGTTGTTAAGGCTTTCAAAAAAACCAAATACTAAATAGTGTCAAAATAGAGATAAATTGGATTTTAAAACAAATACTATAATATTAAATATTTTAATAGTAATTAAAATATATTGTTTGGCCAAAGGACATATGTAATTATTGATATGCCATTAATTAACAACTTTATTATCTATTTTCATTTTATAGTATGTATATTAACCATATAATATAAAAATACAAGAAGACATGGTAAATGAAAAACTATTTAACTATTGGTTAAATCCATACAATATGGTTAAAATGGTGACATAAACATGTCTAAATCCTATTTTTATAGTGGATTTATACCCATCCCCACGTTATCCTAGAAATAAATCCATTTGGAGCTATGGGAAACTGAAAATGATTTTATAATAAATTAATATTTCAAGCATTTCATAAAGTGCCCCTCACCTATCTTACAAAAGGGTACTTCCCCTTCTCTTCAATTCACACATCCAAAAGATTTTTGATCAGCCAAACCCAAATAAAATAACATCAAAAATACCATAAAATCATCATAGGGACCTTAATTTAACCATAAAACAAATATAAGGATCCTTTTTGTTCAAATCAAAATAATGATTCCGAAGAAGAGGTAATTATTATATCACCACATTCAATGTTATTTTCGCATTCCACTTCATCATTTCTTGTTGTCTCCATACAAAAAATAATAAATATAGAACCATATACATAATAAGATGTTATTATAAATTTGTTACAACCATATTCATTATTCTATCTAGCCTATGAATGGAAAGTCACAATACGTGCGTACGTATGACTAACTGTCTCCACATCATCATGTAGTTTGTTATTCAACACTTCATTATTTACATGGGAATAAAAATTAGTATAATTAATCAAAAAAAATATAACATGTTAATTATTATGTATATATAATATACTATCCAATTACATATTATATCACCAATAATAGAATGTTATTTTTGCTTTTTAGTACCTACGACTTGTTGTCACCATAGCACGGTGAGATTTCATTCCCCATAATAACCATTCAAGAATAATTTTTGTTTGATGATTAAAAATAATTTTTAGGAACTTAATATAATTATGTATATAAATCAAAGAGATTATATCCATAAGAAACATGACTTATGTAACAAAGCATATAAAGTAAAACAAATCAGTTAACACCCGAAATAATTATTCTACAGAAACATTATTAACAACACTATATTAGAAGATCATATATTATATTGTATTGTCCTGACTCCAGGTACCCAGAGTCAGTGAATTATTACATAACAATGTCATGATACAGAGAATCATGTCCCGAAAGACTGATCAGTTTAGCGACCTTGGAAGTACTTGATACATTCATAAGTTTTACATTACATCCTGAAATAAAAACATAATTGTTTCCCCATTTAAAACACTTATATCCTTAGCCTATCTCTACAGTTCAACCATAAAATACTTCTTCACATAGTAGGAATAATAAAATATAAAAATGGGAGATCTCAGATGCTCAGTAAGGATAACAATATAAGGGAAACTTTCATAAATAAGCTTAAACACTTAACATAATGTATAAGAAAAAAATATCCTTTTAAACATAAACTTCAGCATTATATGGAAAAAAATCAAATAATTCCATTTATTTACTCACATGGATATTTTACTAGTCGAATAACTAAATACAATATCAATGACCACTTTTATAATTATATAATTCATAATTCTAGACTTCATAACCACATAGTCAAGGCCTTGTGCCGAGAATATAAATAATATTTATTCAACGTCATAGTTCCTAGATACTAGTTTGTTTAAGGAGACCTACTGTTGCATCTAGGAGCTATAGCGGGATCCACCCGTCACTTACTAAGTTCAATGAATTTCTCATATAAAATGGTTTAAACATAACATATGCATTCATACTAGAAATATCATACGAAATTTAAATAATTTATCCATAAAAAATGAATGGAATAAAAATGAAACAACTACATTCAATAATATCACAAAACCATAAATACAATATAAATGATACTTATCCTCAAAAATTAACTTCAAACAAATGTAAAATCCATCAAAGGATGATGACATAGATGAAATCAAAACTATTTGTGATAAATATCTCATTCTTTTTTTAAAATAATTTAAATTTCACATAATTTAGTAAAAAATAAATTTAAATACATTTTTTAATCAATGTTTCCAATAACACTTTTAAAATTTGAAAAGAATTATCATTTTAAACCAATTGCGTCCATATAAATAAATCCTCAAAGAATTTTGAAAACATGGAAATTAATCAAAAAGATTAAGAAAAATTAACATTTAAAACATTTAAAATAATGATCTAGTTAAATATTTCCTTACATAAAACCATAAAATATTTCTTTTCAAATAAGTTTTATGAAATATGGCCATTGATGATAAATATGTCCCTATAAATACATACACATAAACAATCTCGGATAATAATGAGATTGAGGAATTAACCCGTAACTTGTAATTTTCATTGGTTAAGGGTATATTAACTTCTTGCATAATAGATAAATCAATGTTTTTAAATTATAAATGAATTATTTAAAAAATTATGATATCATATATGATCCTCTAATATAGATTAATAAAAATATTTTAGTAGTATCTTCATTTTTTGGTATTAACCCATCTTTTTTCCTTTATATGATTGGTTATATAATACATGTTTGTTATGTATATGATGTATTTTATTTATATCCAGAATGATATTATGTATCTAAAAATTATTTTTATTCATTAAATGAGAATTATTCTTGAATTATTGTGATGGTTAATGAATCTAATTGCGTTCTTGGAGATGATAATTCTTATGTATGCACGAGCAACAATATCATTATATTGATGGTGAAATCATATGTAATTGGATGGTATATCATATATAAAGAATCATATAAATGTTATATTTACCATTTACATTGGTTATAATCATTATTATACCCATCAAAATAATGATGTGTTTGAATAAAAAACTACACCATGATGTGGAGACGGCAAGTCGTACATACACATGTATAGTGACATTTTTCAATTATAGGATGGACAGAATAACGAATATGGTTTTTACATATTTATAATAACATAATAGTTTGTAGGAGTTACTGGAGTTATTATTTTTGAATGAAAACAACAAATAATGATCAAGTCTATGATAAAAATAACTTGAAAGGGGGTTGTGAAATTATTCCTCTTCTTTGGGTGATTCCTTTTGAGTTGATCAAAAGTGATCCATGGGTTGGAATTATGATAAATTTAAGGACTCTAGGTGTATGTAAGTAATGTGGGGAGGATTTTAGGATAGGTTTTGGGAGATACAAATGGCTTTGTATATGCGATTTTGAGAGAAGGAGAAGTAACCTTTTATAAGAGAGGATAGGGTCACATTAGGAGAAGCTTGGAATATTATTTTATAATAAAATCATTTTCAGTTTATAATGGCTCCAAAATAATCTATATCTGACATAATATGGGGATTGGTTGAAAAACACTCCACAAATATGTTTTTGATAGTATTAGGTCACAATATTAACCTTATCATTTAGATTTAACTCTTAGATAAATAGTTTAACATTTTCCATGTCTCTTGGTATTATTATATTAAATGGTTAATAAACATACTATAATAAGCCTAGAGAACCCCATAAGTTTCATTATTAATATATATAACATTATATAAGTCCTTTTTCTTATCCTTGAAATTTTAAGAATATTATATCAATTAATAATGTAGTATTTTATTTAAAAATCAATTATATCAATTTTGACACTTTTTAGTATTTGGTTTTTGTGAATATCATAACAACATGATTACTTCAAAATAATTATTTACACAACAAAATAATATTATAGTAACATATAAAATTCGTTTAATTCCTCAAAAGTCATAAATTACATTTTTTGGATATTTATAATATTAGTTATTTTAATCTTTCATTGGTAAGGTAATTACTGCATCATTATTGTGTCATTAATATATTAAAATATTTAATGCCTAATTTTTTTAAATAAAATACCATTATGTAGGAAATTTTTTTATTTTTATAATGAATATTTATAGTTGAAATGATAACGTACATAACCCAATGTAAAAATTGATTTACTAAAAGATATATGTTTTTATCATTTTTGTCTTTACTTTAAATTAATTAATATAAATTGTCATCATCACTATAAAGTGGCTCCACGTGGTCCCCAAATCGACACAAGGATTCCCATGGTCGTAAATTTATGAAACAAAATAAATAAAAAACTTTTTAGGGTAATTTAATATTATTATAATATTTTTACCATTATTTACTGGATTAACACCATTAACAACGAAAAATAAAATATTTACTGAAGTAAATATTAATAATGAATAAAAATAAAAGTTACCCATTTACACAATTTTCAAATCCAAATTCCAAATATGGAATCCATTTTTCCAAATTCAAAACATATTAGAGAAAGAAATTAATTTAATATTAATTATAGTTTTCAAAACAAAAGGCGTGTTTTTAAGAAATAATAACTATCAAAAGATGGAACCTTATTTATGTTTAGTTTAAATGTGAAATTACATCCAATGACCTAAATTATATTAAATGACAAAAACCGAATTTATTGACATATTAAAACCACTCAAATTTATAATTTAACATTATAAATTATATCTATTAAAGAAAATTTAAAACAAAATATATTAATTTTCACTATTCACCAAAATATGATAAAAATAAGTGATCACTGGTTTTTGAGAATATGTTATTGAAAATCCAAAAAAAATTGTGAATGAAAGTTTAAATGAAACTAATTTTGTCGGTATGATGCTTATATTTGTAAGAGAATTTCATTATGAATACATTTAAGGGTTTAAAAAGAGGGTCACTTCAAAATATGGGTAATTTGGATTTTTTATATTTCAATAATGGATAAAGTGTTTCATCTTAGGATTTTATTGTAATTGTGTTTTAATTTATTTTGTAGTTGATATTATGATCAAGAAATACGAAATAAATAATATATTATATTCGTCAACCAAGAAAGGATTTAAAACCCCAAGATATAATGTTTCATCCAAGGAATTTGAAATTGAATAACCATTAATACACTTGAAATAGACACATATACCAAATATAGACTCTATAAAACAAATTAACTTCCATATTTTTTGATGTAATAAAAATATATCAATTAAATTTTCTGTCTGATATATATTCCGAAAATTCTAGTTGGGAGATTCAACCTGTTCAAAGAAAAAAAGTATTTTCTTGACCACTACAAACTATACTAAATCACTATGATACTTAGAGAATTACTCATTTGGGGATAAAATTGGGAAGTGTAATTATATTCCTACAATACAAACAACAGAAATCAATAAAACAACAAATAGAATCGCCCAACTACAATAACTAAAATCTGTATAAAAAATGTGAAGATACATATTTTAATATTTTCTATTTTAGGTGTTTTACAAATAATAGAAAATTTTATTAAATTATAAGGGACTCCAAAAAATTTATAATTAGTGAACATACAATAAAATTGATGTTCTCTAAAATATTATCCTTACTATTTATAAGAAACCACTATGAATGAAATTATTTTTATTATCATTAATGATGTGACTATACACCCTAAATAATTATACAAAATCAATATACATAATCCAAATGGTGGTGGATTCCAAAATATAAAAAAAATGTATTATCAACAAACTCGACATGTTATGTTTAGAGTATCTATAATTTTGGGTTTAACCAGAAACCATAATTATAAAGTCATTCATTTGAACATTAACATGGTATTCTATAACTAAGGTAGTGATAAAGAGAGATAATATAACACATCATATGACCATTTTTAAAATAAGAATAAACATACACATCTTTAAATGTTTAAAAACCAATTATTTAACATAGATAACATAAGTCATGAAATACGTATTTAATTTGTAAAGTGAGTTTTATTTCTTAATAAATACATCTTAAAAAATTAAATATTGTAAATCATAAGAATTATAATGATAAATATTTAAAAAATATTTCTGTTTGATAATTAATGTAATAATATTTAAATAAATATATAATATTAGATTAATTTTTTTACAATGAAATCCATTAGAGACAAAATACTATGTCTCTTAATAATATCCTATAAATAATTTTCTTGGAATGAGAGGCTAAATATTAAATATATAATTAAAAATTAAATTGAAATAAAAATTAATCAATAATAAAATGTTGTTTTGGGGTTTTAAAAATTTCGAATTAGAAAATTATTGTTCAAAATATATTTTAGGGTTATGGTGGGAATTCAAAAAAACATCATAACACTGTAGAATAAACAAGATCATAATATTTCTGAATAAAATTTCAATAATTTTGCATTGAAATTATTTATTTTTGAATTGTTTTCATCAACAATTGAAGAATATTTATTCATTTATTTCTTCTTATATATATATATATGAAAGTAATAATCCTCCAAAATCACATTATCAAAAATAAATATACTAGTTTTAATTAAATTTATAATACTATTGGATACTATTAAATTAATGAAGTGACTATGTATAACTGATATAATATCATTAGTACTATACAAATAGTTATGTATAATCATTATTATGAATTTTCATATTGTTTATGAAATTAAAAGAAGTAAAATAATAATTGTATATTATGGAATTTTCTTCACACTCATTATTCATAGAAGTTATAGATTTCATTGATAAATTGATATTTTTATTTTAAATTATTTTATTCACATTACTATCAATTTCCAAATCCATTAAATAGAGATTAATATGTTTGTATATATTAAAAATAACATCATGAATAGTAAATATCTCACATACATTGACTTTTATACAATTATTGAATTAAGGTATATAAATATTAAAATAAAAAACATTGTTTTATTTGAAATTCTATAATGAATCAATACTGTTATACATGGATGGAAGGCAGTATGCATGGGGACGAATATGAAGACCTTTATATAAAAACTATAACACCCTGTGATTTTAATTTTTTTTCGTTCAATGGAAAGGCTTGTCGAATAACATTCATTACAAACAACCCTTTTTAAAGAAAATCAAAAGATATTATAATGATAAAATATTTTTAAATGGATTATTTGTAATAATAAATAATGAGAATTCTATAAGAGTCATCATTATAAAAAAAAAATTGAAAAATGAATTTTCACGTAACAAACAATAAACTAAATAGGAAATCACAGTCTTTATGGTTTTTCCTGAATATCTTATCAATATCTAAAAATAAGGAATGAAAATAGAAAATACTATATAATAATAATATTTAAATAGATTCGAACGTGTTGAATGATTTAAAATATGTTTGTACGGTTATATATAAGAATAATATTTGATCATTATATATATGTAAATTGAAAATATAATTATTGGAAATAGGGATATTGAATATATGATAATTGGTTATGAATATATAAAATAAGTATATTTATGTTCTATAGTCATTATTAAGACATATGAAAAATATTATAATCTAGTATTGGAATAAATATAATATTTAATTAATTTTGTTATAAATATATATTTTTATGTGTTGTGCATCATCATTATTATTCTTTATGAATAACATTATATATTTTTTAAATAGAAATACTGTATTGCAGATGTATTGATTCAAATAATTTTATTCTATAAATAATTAATTTTAACTGTATGTGAATAATATTTTTTAATTATACTTAAATCCTATGTTCAAAGTGCTTTATTTTTTTGTATGTTAAGTTTTTCACCATTCTATCTTTAATTAAGAAATTTTTAATGAAAAATATAATGAAATATCTTAATATATAATTTAATGATTAAAATTCGATTAATTTTTATTGGATTTGACATAAAATTAAGAAAACATAATGTTTAACAAAACATTTTTCTATAATATATATATATATATTCATTTAAAATAAAAATTTATTGTAATGATATAAAATTTGATTTAATTTTTTTTAATTATATGATAATTTTACAAGAACGTGAAAATTGACGACACATGATACCGAGGCTCGGTGTGCCCAGAATGAATTTATGAACTTTTTTTCGTGTACATTCAGTAAACATGTGAGCATGTCTTAGTAAATTTTGAACCGGTTCGTAGAATTGAAATCTAAGGACATTGTTGAACTCGTTGTGCTGGTATTCACTTAATAAAACCTTCACCCCGACTGTAGTAGGTCGGGGGTGAAAGTTAGTTCTTGTGTTTTCCAGGGAGGAATAAGAATAAAATTAAATAACAAACATTTATTTTATTTTTCAATTCTTTATACATGGTTTATGGAGGTAGGGACCACCCAAACTAGAAAACCACCAAATTAAATTCTTTTGGTGGGTACCATCCGAACCCCTCATAATGGGGGGAAAACCTCTGAACAAAACATTAATTTATTATCTCTTTAAATTGTGCCAATTAACAGAGCCACCAGATTAAATTGATAGTCTTAATTTAATTTATATGGATCAACTGCTTTTTTGAGA
Source organism: Viscum album (assembly GCA_963277665.1). Taxonomy (NCBI): domain Eukaryota; kingdom Viridiplantae; phylum Streptophyta; class Magnoliopsida; order Santalales; family Viscaceae; genus Viscum; species Viscum album. Next base: position 154,207,580 of record OY728159.1, read on the forward strand.
GGATTGGTATGCGAAGAATTGAAAAAGGGGATAATTAGGAGAAAGTCGTGGAGAAACTCTCCAATGATGAACACTTCTCCAATGAAGAATGAGGAACCAACCCCGAGCTTGGAATGAAAGCACCTTAAGAAAGCGACGAAGAACAATACTCTTCAATGACTTCGTATTCTTCCTCGTCCCACCTCCTATGAAACCATAAAGGTAGGGGTTTTGTTATTATTCATTGTTTGTGTTTATTATATTCTATTGATATGCCAGCTACGGATCGAATGTGGAGGGTGTGGGCTAAACAAACATGACCTGATCCCTTCGATGTTCGTCATGATTGTCATGTTCTTTACGGTAGAGAAAGGTGGTGGAGGGAACTCGAGAAAGCCACACAGTATTGGGGCAGCGCGCGTCCACGCCGCTGAAAGATAATGAGGCCGCGAGAAGACCAGAGAACAGTCGCGGCCCATTAGACATGGCGGTGGGCAGTGGGAGGTCGGTGTTCGACGAGCTGTGGAGGGGCGGTGCACGACGCGCCACCGTCGGAGCTGGGGGTCGTGGCCTACCTGGCCACGGAGGATTACAGAGGTGCAAACGGCATTCGGCTGGCTGCGGAGCGACGTCACATGACATTCCGCTGGGAGGACCATAGACCTACCATTTCGGTTAGCCGAGCTGGATCGAGCGAGACCTGCGGCTGGTCTCACTTGCGGCTGGAGACCAAACGGCTTTTCCCATTCAATATTTGATGGTGGGGGACACGTGAATCCCCCTTGCACGTGGCCATGTAGGGCCTCCAGGCCGGGCCACACAGCGCGGGCTGGGATGCACCAATGTGCCAGGCCAATCCCAGTGGGCTGGGCAGGAACTAGCGTGTCGGGTTAACCCGAACCAGGTCGGGTCGGCCCAGGATTGGTCGGTGCGATATGATCGGATCAGACCTAGAAAAGTTTCAACCCTATATGTTCTTTTTTCCACAACATTGCAACCAGGCGTCCGTTAAATGAACAACACATGAGATTTGGATAAAGTTAGTGCACAGTCTGGTTGGATTGAGAATGAATCCAACCTGGCCCTTGGGAAACTTTAGTATACTTCTTCATGGGACTTCGTGGCAGTTGGAGTATCGACCAGTAGTGTGGGGAGTAGACTCTCTCGGATATGAGAAATCATAGTGTGGGTTCCCTATAGCTGACACTGACGATGTACTAGGATACTGTATGGGTCTAATGATGTACTTGTATCCTCTGTGGAACTGGAGATAAACTAGGATCATGTGCGGGTCTGACAATGTACTAGGATCCAGTTTGGGTATGATGATGTACTAGGATCTTGTGTGGGTCTGACGATGTACTAGGAGACTTTGTGGGTCTGACGATGTACTGGGATCCTATGTGGGTCTGACGATGTACTCAGATCCTGTGTGGGCCTGACGATGTACTGGTTTCCTATGTGGGTCTGACGATGTACATGGATCATATGTGGGTCCAACGATATACTAGGATCTTGTGTAGGACTGACGATGTACTATGATCATGTGTGTGTATAGTGATTTACTAGGATCTTTTGTGGGTCTGAAGAAGTACTATGATCCTACATGGGTATATCTCTTAACAGAGTAATAAGATTCAGTAGTTACATCTAATCAAATATAATTCTGTAAATGCGGTATACTTGGTGTGATCTGAGTTTGTACCTTGTGGTACATTATTTCATGGTAATACCTTGGAAGTATTATTCTATGTGGCGTAACCATGTTTTGCTTACATTCGTGGTATTCCTTCCTTTTTGGAACATTTGAGATGTTGGCTTTTGAGTTGGACCTTTTGTTTCGTTAGGAATGAGATCAGTATACTTGATAACTTAGGTATATGTATGGGCATGTACCTAAGTAGGGTTCTCAGATGTTTTCATGCTTTTTGGTATATCCATTGTGGGTTTTGTGAGACCATTAATGGTATCGGGGCCCATACTGAGTATCATTAAACTCACCCCTGCACGGGCTATGCCCGCTCTTTGTTCGGTTTGGTGTAGACGACGGACAACACTGACTGAGGAAAATAGTACCAGGACTGGAGGAATCTCAGAGGTGGACATTATACATGGAGTATCATAGAGATGACCATTCGAGAGCTGTACCTACCATTCAGTTCAAGTCCTTGGTCGGATTTCACAAGAGCGGTTTCAGTTTACTTGTACTTTTCTGTTATCTTGTACTTTCTTGTTGGGATTGTCTTCGTAACACCTTTTCATTACTATAGACACTATTTTTACTATACATTTTACTTCTGTTCATATATTTTTGTGTGATTGGTAGCATGGGTATATAGGTTATAAAGGAAATTCTTTCTTGGTTATTAGGGGATACGCCTTTCGGTGCTAATTTCCATCCCCCGTCCTATGGAAGGCGGGCAAGGGGTAGTCACAGCATGGGCCCCTGGGGGATGAGTCATGACAAATTGGTATCATAGGAGTCATTAATACCGTAGAACAATGGACACTGATATTTTTAACGGAAATGTTGTTATGTATAGTGAGTGTGGTTATCAGCTTAGGAAATCCAGGGTTGGTGTGGAGACCAACGTATACATACACTAAGACCCTGACTTCTGACTTAGTGCACGAAAACACTTATTACATGTGTGTTTTGAAAAGTTTTCTTTTTGAACTATCTCAGTTATCCCACCAAGTATAAATTATTAACCACGGCACACCTGTTTCTTTTCAGGATGCCTCCTGATGGACAACGAGCTGGGGTTCAAGATAGAGTACATGATGATAGCCCACCATGCAATGGGGCCTCATTGTAGGACCATCTTCTAGAAGAGGCACCAGTAGTACCATTACCCAATGGTCCACCGATTCCTCTAGCCCTAGCAGGAGAGGGTGCATGCCACTTGAGCATGTTGCACGATCCCCATTTCTTGAGGCCACCAAGGTTTCTGGGCGAGACAGACCCACATGAGGCTGAGGATTGGATGGAGGCCGTGGTGAGAGTCATTCTATTGGTAGGGACACCATCTAATTTCATGGTGATCCTTTGCTCTTGGGTTCTTTAGGAAGCAGTGCGTAGCTGGTGGAGCATGATGCTCTAGGTTCAAGATGAGGTGACAATTCACTTGGAAGATTTTGAGAGACTATTTCGGGTAGAGTTTGTTCTAGTGACTCTCTGCTAAATAGGAATACAAGATCTTCTTTATCTATAGAAGGGCTACATGATTGTGGATCGGTAGTCAGCGTGGTTCATAGACCTATCATGCTACTCTACTTATATGGTAGGTGAACCATTCTTCCGGACCCAGGACTTCGAGTAGGGACTTGGGTGGGAGATCAGGGCTTTGATGATCTCAGTCAGCATCCCGACATAGGCAAGGATGTTACAGAGATCTCTCTTAGTAGAGATTTTTCTTGTTGAGCATTCAGCAGAAGCGAGACACACCACTAGTCATCACCCAGCAGTGTCTTCTATAGATGGCATCAGTCAAATGTCACAAAGGTCCAAGAGGACTATACCAATAGGTGGACAACCCTATGACTCAAGTTCTATTGTGTAGGTTACCGAAGACAGAGCCAGTCATGCGAGGAACATGTAGTGTTTCACATACAGTGTGAAGGGTCACATTGCTCGTGACTGTCTGACCCACCATATGGAGGATCATCAAATGGTCATAGGACCGCCCAGGCAGAGACATAGATTCGACTGAGGTGGTCCGCAGGGAGCAGGCAGACAAGGCAGAGGATCTGGTCGTGCAGCTGGTGGTTGGCGACGATTATAGATGTTACCGCCACCACCATCAGGTGGTCCACCTCGACCCCAGGGAGCAGGTGGGTAGGGGTGAGCTCATCACCAGGCAGTTGAGGCCTACAACCACGGCACTCTGGAGATGATACAATGTATGATCTGTGTTGACTCCACCTCAGCTACAATACTTATAGACACGGGTCCCTATCATTATTTAATTACCACTTCCCTCGTTCAAAGCTCACAGATTCATATGATGCCATTGGCATGATCCTTACTGCTTGAGACTACTATGGGAGAAAATTTGACCATTATACACTGGTACCGATAGTGTGAGCTTACATTAGGAGGCAAGAGCATCGGCTGGGATCTCTTATTAGTGGTGTCGAGGCCATACAGAGTCATCTTCAGTATGGATTGGTTATCAATAGTCCATGCCCAGATCATCTTTATTAGGCACAATGTTCAGGGTGTTCACATGGATGGGACTAGGTTTACCTTCACCGGTGAGAAGGGAGCCTTTGCATCACATGATGGACTTACTCGGAAGAGAGTTTAGCCGATCACTCATAAGATGTCTAGCCTTACCCTTATAGTGGTTGATGTGGAAAGTATGTGTTATCCTATAGCGGTGGACCAGTACGGGGATGTCTTCCTTGAGTATTTTTCAAGTCTACCTCCTCATAGAGAAATAGAAATTTACATTGACTTGTACCCCGTGACAACACCGATATATACACCAGCGTATCAGATGGCTCCCGTGGAGCTTCATGAGATGTGGGTACAATTTGAGGAATTAAAGGGAAAGGGATTTATTCGGCCTAGTGTTTCTCCTTAGGCAGCCCCAATTTTGTTTTCCAAAATGGAAGATGGGAGCTGAAGACATTGTGTCGACTATCTACGCCTGAACTAAGAGAACATGGAGAAAAAGTACCCACTCCCGAGGATTGAAAAACTCTTTGATCAGTTGAAGGAATCATGGTGGTTTTCGAAGATAGATATCAGGTTAGGCTATCACCATCTCAAAGTATGAGACGAGGATTTGCAGAAAACATCATTCATATGTTGGTATGGCCATTACGAGTTCTTGGTTATGTCGTTCGACATAACCAACACTTCAGCAGTTTATGTGGGACTCATGAACATGATATTTCCACCATAGCATTATCTCATTGTATTATTTATCATTAATTAAATTCTGATCTACTAGGTTACTAAGGAGGGACATGTCTATCATTTGCAGATATTTCTAGACACACTCCGAGAGCACCAGCTTTATAGTAAGCCCTCGAAGTTCTAGCTCTGGATATGAGAGGTGCACTTTCTAGGACACGTTATCTCAAACGATTGAGTTGCAGTGGATCCTGTGAAGATTGAGGCAGTAGTTTTCTGGGAGACACCAAAGTGTGCGACGAAGGTACTGAGATTACTCGGTTTGACCAGATACTACCGGATGTTTTTTCCATATTTCTGAAGAATTGTAGCTCCTTTATCAGCATTTAAAAAGAAGGGGAAACCCTTCTTGTGGTTGGAGATATTTTAGAGGATTTTTCAGAAGATGTGGCAGAGGATGACTAGTGCCCTCCTCATGAGGCTTCTAGGGGACAGCATTGGGTACGTAGTTTACTGCGATGCATTAGGGACAAAACATGGATGTGTCCTGATGGAGGAGGGATAAAGGATCACATATGGTTCTCGATAGCTGAGACTGCATGAGAAGAACTATGCTACTCATGACATTGAGTTAGTAGCAGTGGTATTCAGCTTGATGATGTGGTGGCATTACATGATGGTTGAGTGTTTTACAGTCTACTCAGATCACAAGAGTCCCAGGTATATCTTCTCACAAAAGGACCTAAACATAAGACAACATAGTTGGATTGAATTCCTCTAGAACTATGACTTTGAGATAGACTATACTGCTGGGAAGGGGAATGTTGTAGTAGATTCACTAAATAGGAGATCTGGTATACAACTACTAGGTGTGGAGAAAGAGTATCTGACCACTTTGAAGATATCCCTTGTGGATAGTGATGGAGCATATTTTTTCAGTCTCTTACAATCACACCCCCACTTTATCAGTAAGTCAAGGAGGCCCATCATGGGGACACTGATGGTGAGACTCAACGTGCTCATATATCTACAAGATAGAAATCTAATGGGTTTATTTATGGTGGGGAGAATTCCATCCTCTTCAATGTACATAACATGTTACTCATGTCACTCCAAGAGGAAGTGATGATGTAGTACCAGAAATCCCCTCTAGTGGTACATCCGGGAGTAGCGAAGATGTACCAAGATCTATGATGACATCGTTGGTGTCTAAGAATAATGAAAGTAGTATTAGACTTTTTCGCTTGGTGCCTCACTTGTCATCAAGTGAAGGCGGAGCATCAGGTACTAGAACGCTCAGTTCAGAATTTAGAGGCCCCAGAGTGGAAGTGGGATGGGATATCCATGGACATTGTGATAATATTTCCACAACCATCCAAGGTTCATGATATTATCTGGGTGATCGTTGACTGACTCACTAAGTCAGCCCACTTCCTACCAATCTGAGAGTAGGGTTTAGTAAAGAGCGTGGGACACCTCTATGTTAAAGAGATTATACAGCTACATGGAGTACCATCGTTGATTGTATTCGATCGTGATACATGATTCACTTCCCGACTTTGGATGGGGTTGTAGGAGGATTTTGGGATGTAGCTTTGTTTGAGCACCGCCTTAAATCCTCAGATGGATGGCTAGAATGAGAGGACTATTCAGACCCTCAAGGACATGCTACATGCATGTGTCCTCAACATCGGTCGTAGTTGAGACGATCACTTGACATTGGTGGAGTTTTCATACAACAACATCTATTACTCCACTATTGGGATAACACCTTTCAAGGATTTATATGGATGACCTTTCAAATCACATTTGTGATGGACTATCCTAGAAAAGTCAGAACTCATGAGACCAGAGATTGTATGTTCTATAACGAAGAAGGTGTATATCATCAAGGATCATATGATGACTTCACAGAGCAGGTGAAAGTCTTATGCCGGCAGGAGATGAAAACATCTGCAGTTCGATGATGGTGACCATGTCTTTCTATAAGTAATACCATGACGAGGTTTGCAGAGATTTGGTCATGGTGAAAACTTATCTACAAGGTTCATTGGACCCTTTCAGTTCCTCAGCAGAGTTGGTTAAGTAACTTAAAGACTATCACCTCCCCCTCAGTGGCACCTTGTGCACAATGTTTTCCCCGTATCCCTGCGGAGGAGATGTGTGCACGACCCATCACATGTTATCAACGATGGCGAGCTGGACATTGATGATGGGGAAATGATTATCAAGGTTCTATTGGTGATTGAGGATAGATAGGATGGAGTCCGTTGTGGGTGATCAATACATTTGGTGTTCGTACGTTGGAAACATGGGAACCTTCAGGACAGTACATGGGAGCGGGAGGCTCAGATTCATGCTCAGGAACCCCACATGTTTTCCTAGTTTTTGTAATTAGTCTTTCGGGGATGCAAATCCTTGAGGTAGAGAGAATGTAATGACCTTGAAATTCCATATAATTTTATTTTAAAATTATTTGTGAAATTTACAAGTCTGAGAAAATTCACAGCGCATGATTCAGAGGCCCGGTGTGCCTGGAATGAATTTATGAACTTTTTTTCAAGTACGATTTGTAAATGTATGAGTGTGTTTTTGTAACTTTTGAACTGCTACTCGGAATTGAAATTCGAGGACACCGTTGAATTCACAGCGCCAGTATTCACTTAAGATGACCTTCACCCTGAATACAGTAGGTCGAGGGTGAAAGTTAGTTTGTGTGTTTTTTGTGGAGGAAGACAACAAATAAAAATATTTTATTTTATTTTTGAAACCTCTCTAAATGGGTTATGGTGGTGGGGACCACGGAAACTAGAAAACCCATAAATTAAATTATAGCAGTGGGAACCACCCAAACCATTCTTAATTGGGGGAAAACCTCTTAATATCCCATTAATTTATTCTCCCTTTAATTGAACCAAATAATTGTGCCAACAAATTTAATTTTTAAACATAATTCAATTTATACAGAAAACGTCCATTTTTTAGAGGATTGTTTGGAATAGTATTGGAAAAAGGGAGAATTGGGAGAATGTTGTGGAGAATCACTCAAACGAAGAACTTTTCTCCTAGTAAGAGTGAGGAACCGACCATGACCCATGAATAGAACCACTATCTGGATGTGACGAATGCTGACGCTCATCAGTGACTTTTTCTTTTCCCCAAACCTCCTACTATGGAACCTTAAAGGTAGGGGTATTATTGTTTTTCATGGTTTATGTTGATTATATTCTCTTGTTTCACCTGTTACTGATCTAATGCAGAGGGTGCATGCCAAACGAACATGGGCTATTCACTATGTTGTTCTTCATGATTGTCGTGTTCTTCGTAATGGAGAAAAGTGGGGGTTGACACACGGGCCAGCCGCAGGGAACTGTGGTGGTGCATGTACGCGCCACTGATAGATAAATAGGCTGCATAGAGATCAAAGAAGAGCTACAGGCCATCATTCGCAATGGTGGAAAAAGGACATCCAATGTTCAGCTAGTCGTAGAGCGGTGACACATGATGTGCCGCCGTCGGAGCAGGGGGCCAGGGCCCGCCTGGCTGCGACCGATGGTAGATGTGAGGCTGGCTTTCGGCCGGATGCGGTGTAGCGGTATATGACATGCCGCCTAGAGCACCAAGGGGCAGCCATTTCAGCCTGCAAAGTAGGACTAAGTGGGACCCGTGTCGGGTCCTGCGTGCTGTTGGCGGCCGAACGACTTCAGTTGTTCGGTGTTTGTTGGTGGGGGGGGGGGGGGCGCGACTCCCACCCGCATGCGGCCAAGCCGGGCCGCGAGGCCATGTCACCCCGCATGGGTTGGGCTGGACCCAGCAGGCTAGGACAAAACCTGTGTGCCAGGTCGAACCGAACTGGGTCAGGTTGGCCAAGGCCGGGTCGGTCCGACTAGGTCGGACCAGACCTAGACTTGTTTTGACCTTATACATTCCTTTTTCCATAACTTTGGCACCAGGTGTCCATTTTATGAACCGTCGCGGTGCCAGAAAACATGGAACGAGATGGTCCTATTGGTATACCCCACATGAGATTTCGATCATGTTATGGTACATTTGGGTTGGATTGAGCATCAATCAAACTAGGACCTCGAGAAAAAAATGCTGATAAACTATAGACCGAGATTTTGATTGACGCATCGTCTATTATATTGAGACCCCTTTTACCTGGAGGTTATTTGGGATTCTTCTTCATGGAACATCATGGTGGTTAGAGTATCGACCAGTAGCATGGGGGGCAGTCTATCCCAGAGACGAGAAAGCCTAATGCGTGTACCATGTAGGTGACTCTAACGATGTACTAGTATCTTGTGTGGGTATGACGATTTACTAGGAATCTATGTGGTTCTGACGATGTAATGGAATCCTCTATGGGTCTGACGATGTACTCAGATCCTGTATGGGTATGATGTTGTACTGGGATCTTGTGTGGGTCTGACGATGTACTCAGATCTTGTGTGGGTTTGACGATGTACTCGAGATCCTCAGCGGCTCTGATGATGGACTAGGATCCTGTGTGGGTCTGAGGATGTAATTGAATCATGTGTTAGTCTGACGATCTACTATGATCCTGTGTGTGTATGATGATATACTAGGATCCTATGTGGGTGTACCTCATAACATAGACAGATGATTTAGTAGTTACATTTAATCATCTATACTTTTGTACATAAGTTATACCTGGTGTGAGATGAGTATGTACCTTGTGGTACTTTCCTTCGTGGTAATACCTTGGTGGAATTATTCTGTGTGGTGTACTTGTGTTGTACTTACCTTCGTGGTATTCCTTCCATTGTAAAATAGTTGAGCTTTGGGATTTATAGTTGGACCTTGTGTTCCCCCATGAATTAAAATTTTATACTTCATAACATAAGTATATGTATAGGCATATACCTAATAAGGGGTTTCAGATATTTTCATGGTTTTTGGTTTATCCTTTGTGGGTTGTGTGAGACCTTCGAGGGTCTCGGGGTCCCTACTATGTATCGTAATACTCACCCCTGTATGGGATACTCCGGCACTTTGTTGTGTTTGGTGTAGATAATGGAATACGCTGACTGATGATGAGAGTACCAGGACAGGAGGTAGCTCGAAGGTGGACATTATACGAGGTGTACTATAGAGATGAACATTCAAGATATATACCTACCCTTCAGGTAGGGTCCATTTCAGGAGTTCACAGAAGCAGTTTCAGTATACTTGTACTTTTCATTTTTCATGTACTTTTTACTTGGGCTTGTATTTTGGCCCCTTTTTAATACTATAAAGACTTTTTTTACAAGACATTTTACTTCTATTCACATCTTTATGTGTGCATGGTTGCATGTGTTTATAGTTTATAAATACAATGGCTTCTCAGTTTTTACGGTATACGCCTTACGGTGCTAGTAGCCATCCCCTGGCCAATGGAAGGCGGGTTTGGGGTAGTCACGACACGGGCCCCCAAGGGACGGGTCGTTCCATTTATTAAATTTAATGTTTAAATCATTAAATAGAGTGAAATAATTAATTTAAATTTTTTATTTTGGTAATCATAACTTTTTTATTTTTTTCATCAATATAATTTACCCATAAAAATAATTTGATACATCGATAAAGGAAAAATAATGTTAGTGGGTTTGAAAGAAGATGAAAATTATTATAATATCATGAATATTTTTCTCTAAATTTAAAGGATATGGGTATTTACAACCCACATATATAATTATCTAATTTTTCTCCATTTTTTTAAAATGACAAAATCAAACACTATGTAATGAATATAAGAGGAAATGGCACAAAATATTGCCTATAAAAGGACCCTCCACTAATCCACATGGATAATTCGTTGACTTCATTTATCTAATAAATATATACCAATTTACAGTATACCAAACTATTAATTGGTATTCGGAATCTTCAATTTCAATAAATGACACTGAAATATGTCATTCTAAACAAACCTATACCAATAATGATATAACAAATGAAAAATATGTACCTAGTTCTTAAACAATTTACAAAAATTACCATATAATAAACAATGATATTTAATATAATTTGACATAATTTTCTTATGTTACTAAGATCATTATACTTCGAATAATTGAAATTAGAATTATATATCCATAAAATCTAACTCTTTCAACAGTATTACATGTTGTTGTTTGGAAAAGGTCAACCAACCGCATCAATGATGTTATATCAACATCATAATGTTCAACAATAATATATATCACAACATTAAATTATTAAAATAATATATTAAGGATTAATATTTTAAAATATTATTATTCTAGAAGTTTTATTAATGAATAAACTATTAACATAAAATAACTCTTTGGTATTGCTAAATTATATAAAACATGACCATCATAGATTCTATTCTCCCAAACCATAATAATATTTGAAATCAAATGACAATTTGAATTTTTAAACCATTTTATACAATTACATCCATACCTTGTATAATTTGGTAATTATGAACTTGTTATCAATAATAAAGTATCGACAAATTTCTTGGAAAACTATTATGAAACAATAAAAACTACAAACACTAAATGATAAATATAATCATAAAATAAAAAATATAGTTATAAAAATGTTTGTAATTATAAAATATAAAAGGTAATAGATATGTAAATTATAATTAATTAAGGTAATAATATAGTTTTGTTTGTCCTTATTGTGGTTAATTAACCATTACTGATCATTTATATAGAGGTAAGGCTTTATTTAGAGTCTCACATTCAAATAATGACTATCTAGGTTTAAAACAATTTTCATAAAATAAATTGAAGATGGTTTATATCCCTAAAATAAGAATACCTATACCAATTATGGAACTATCATTGGTAAAAAAGGTGGCAACCAGTAATGAATATTTTGGTCCAACTATGTTCATCTCTCTCATAATCCTCCTAGATCATGATTGATCTACAATACAAAGTCACCAATTCTAACAATCATTTAATCCTTTATAAACTCCCTAGGTTATTTGAAATATATATATATATATATATATGAAATAATTAGGTATATAAAGAGGCTTATTACAGTATTTCCATTTAAATTAATTAATTATTTCACTTAATTCACCCACCAACAGTCATCATCAACCAAACACCTGACACCGACAAACATTATGTCACACCTTGGTTCGAACACATATTTTGGATATTAATGTTATGTTAGATTTACCATTTTATGTCTTAATCAATGGAAAACCCATTTTTATAAAAATATTTGAATAATAAAATTAATATATACTAATTTTAATAATATATTAATTATATATTCATGTGAAACCATACCATAATTTATCCACCATGAAAAAATAGTAAGATATATATATATATACAATTATTCAATAGAATACACTACAATACCAAAGTCATTAAATTCTACCCACCATCCTGGAATATCTATAAAAGATGTATAAGATATGAAAAATGTGGGGTTGTTGAGCCTGTAACGAGCACTCATTCTCTCTAGAGAACTTCTGTATACTCCCATGAAACAAAAACACTATAAAAAAACGTGAAGGTCCATATGTGTTATATAAAATCCAATCAATATTCAATATCAAATAGTAACTTCATGAGTATGGGTCCATTATACATGTCTATCTCTCCCCAATCAATAAAATATATCATATCTTGCATGTATCTCGTCAATTAACATGCATGTAAGACTTCACACAGTTTGTACAACTAAGGTGATAATTCTTAGAGGTCAGAAATCTCACTAACCATCCACATGATTTATAATGTTCCTCTCATACTTGTTAATGGATTGATTCATTAATAAAATATGTAAAATAATAAAATTAATGATATTCTTAGAAAAACATTGTATATTTGTTCAAAATCTTATGATTTACTATGTATCTTCATAAAATATTTCTATCATAAATGGGAATTAATAATATATCCTCTGATCACCAAAATATTCTCATCCTTTTTCTACACCATATCTAGCTTAATGGGATATGTCTCACAAATACTAGTCCAGTATAAGGGTTAAATGAATGGTTTCTAGTAAAGGACCCTAAAATGATATATGATGATAAAAGAGTGATTATTGTAATTATATGTGAAATCTACCAATAAAATACTATCCTCACAACTTTAGATGAAGTCCAATACTAACGATCTCAACAATTTATCAAAAAACTAGTGAGTGTTCTTGGTCTGCAGATCCCTCTATGGGTGAAATGTTGTAATCATATAAAATAGGCTCCATAAGACCCTTAAAATCATCCCCATAACAATGAAGTGAACTGATAGATGATGATCAAATAAAATTATCACTGCAACTCCACAAATGAGGATGATATCAAGGATATATATCTATTTTAGTGTCTCAAATAAAAACTTCCCTTTAATTAAAATATTTTGTAACTTCATTGATAGTTAGTATAAAATCACCCAAATCATGCTATATTATATCAATGTACATGGGTGACAATTTAAACATTTATTGATATGTTATTCCCAATCCCTTATAGACTCTAAAGATGGTGTTTACGACTGATTGTATACTAATTTTTATCCTTTACTTACTAAAATGTGAGACACCCAAAAAAACTCATAATTTATTAAATAAATTACAACCCATTAAAACCTCATCCCATATTCATTGTAGATTTTTTTGACACTCTGATTCAGAATCAAGGGGGAATTATTATACTTTTTCAATACTTACTTTCTAAATATTACGAAAACTATAGTTCATCCTAATAAAAGGTTGATGTTCTCACCTCCGCCCAAAAATAAATTAGTGAATTTCTTGGGAATATCTAGTCATGTAGAAACACAGAGTCGATGTATCTCAACTTTCCCTCTCTTAAATGCTAAATAATATATTGATTCAAAACCATTAAATAATGAAATGAAACACACCTGACCTACACCGGAGTCAACTACAATGAAGAAAACATCCCTTAATAATCTTCATAAAATTGATAATATAATGTTCTCTTATGTGTATCATCTAAATAATTTTCCTTCCCTGAAGTATAGACTATCTAAAAAATAAAGCACTCCATGAACATCAACCAATGAAATTATCTCATGTTAAGGTATTTCAAGGTGAATATGTATGTGAGAAAAAATTGGTTATATTATAAAAAGATATGATATCTTATAAGATAATTCCTCCACATAAATAAGGTGAATACTACAAGTACTAACTTTAATTAATGTGATCACATTTTTCTACTCATGGGGTATTCATTTTTTCAATACAAAAGGGATAATTTCACAAATCTATATTAAAAATACTTGAGAAAATTTATATTGGAAGAAAAAAACAAGAACATACTCAACACCCATATTTGGATGCCATAAAAAAGAACATTTTTTAATCTGACTCATCTCATTAAAAGATACCTGGTACTACTCAGCCATGGTGAATGGATCCCCTCTATGCATCAAATATGTCAAAATGGATATAACCATAGATATTTATTCTAGGAAACTCCTTTATTATAAAAATACTTTTTCAACTCTACCCCTCACATACCCTCTTTGTATAATCCATGTACATCACCACATTTATCTACTCAAGATCAATAAAAATCCATGCCCTAATTTAACTTTCCCTATAAATTAATTCATGAAGATATACAATGATCACTCTGTGAAATTAATATAAGGTTTATTCTATATATGTAATTATAGGGCCATCGTAAAAAAACACTTAATTGATCTCCTTAGGGAAAAAAAATAATTGGATAATTCAATTGATGATGAAAAATAATAATTTATCCATTTATGGAATGAGGATCTTATTCATAAGATCAATAAAAAACAATTTAATTTTTTATAGCAAAAGGTAGCACAAGGGACTTATAGTTCCCCATGAAATAATCGATTGTTGTCTTTATAATACCATATTTCAGATACCTAAACTAATTATAGTTGAGCCTAATATTGATATTTTATAATCAAATTGAAGATTTCATATGGTATTAAATTTCATATATTCTCAAAATTGGGTTCTTGTTCTTTATGAATACATGATTTATCTTATGATAGTAAACAAAAATCCAAACGTTTTTATTGAAAAATATCATGAAAATAATTGTAGCATTCATGGGCAGACACTTGTTGTGATAAAACCCTTCACTAAAATTTCATTTAACTACACCATTATATCAAAAAGAAAGTTATGGGTCGTTTGTAATTCAATATAAGTTATTAATGTGGTATTTGTATACTACTTGATAAAAAATTCAACATGCATTTTTTGAAGTAATATAATAACATCTTGGGGATGTATTTATATATAATATCTCATAGCATGGGAATCCATATGCCCTAAGAGAGAACATAAATATTGTAACATATCAACAACTGATGGGTGATAGGTTGTAGATTTATACTAGTAAGACATACAATATCAGCAAAAATATATCACTACCCCAAGTGAAAAATATCATCCCATGTTTTTGAAGGCATGCTACTCTCATGTGGTTATATTTAATCTTGTCCCACACTATGGACAACAAATCCATGATTAGTACGAAAACATAATGATTCATTGTAGTCACCAAGAGGTCCCATTTAGAACTAACTCACATAGTCATCTTATGTGAGATATAGAAGAATCACAACCCAAAAGAACATCCATCCATAACTTTTGGAATAAAAAAGGGAAGATTGAGATCTCCCTCAATGGATTTATAGAAATGGTAAAGACTAATTATTGAATCTAATACATTTGTATATAAAGTTGATAATTCTTAGATCATACCTCAAATCATCTGATGAGTATCATTTCTATATCCATTATAATCTACAATTTTTGTCACCATTTATTTCCTTTCATATAATGAGAAGTTTGCCATAAGGTTCTAGAAGTGAAATTTGATCATTACATTACCCTCAAACTAAATCTCCTCCCTCTTGGTCCCCAAATTTTTCATTACTAGAACCATATCCCCATAGTATACTTTGACCATTATGAGGGTATGACTGATCACAACACTACATATACAATGACATTTCATCCACTATGAGTATTCCTTCTATATTATGTTAGGTCAGGTAGTCCAGATCCACATGACCTCACCTGACATAGGCATAATATCCCCCTCTAATGAATGGGTGGATCCTATTATTAAAACCTATGTTATAGACCAATTTTTATATGTCTAGGAATGAGTATGTCTCTTGTGCCAAGACCATAGAAACTTATTGCCACTTGATATTGTTGATAACATATCCCAATTATGCCCCTTACCATCTGCTGGCACCTGAAATCCCTCTAAAATGTTTCTATCTATAAATAAATCTTACTCCAACACTCTAGTAAAATTTAAAATACATAATCATACCTTATTATAATGAATATATATACAATCAATATTCTCATAGATACATGAAAAAATGTATCCATAAAATAACATATTTAGAGAGAGTAATGTTCTATGTTAGTATGCTCATAATGTATTATGAATGAGATTTATCCCCCATCTATATTTGAACACACTACTTGATCCAAACAGACCACAATTTTGAGGTTTATTACATGTCGTAGAACAACTATCATAAGTATAACCATGAGGGAATCAAAACATATTGAATTAGGGTTTTCATACTCAACCATCATCCATCAAATTTTTAAGGAAGGATGTCCTCTAGAGCATCTATCTAATCTATTGGTGTGTAAATATTATTTATAACTTATATCAACTCCTCATGAAAATCCTCCACTTCCTATGGTTCATAATCTCCGTGTTTCCTCATATATCTCCATTTATTGATCATATGTAATGATAAAACCCTGTATGGATCATAAAACCAAACTAATGGGACTTTATGTAGCTCAATAGGTGGTGGAATAGTAATAATACCACATTATGGAAACAACGCAGTAATGGTAACCTAGAGTAATGAATAATTTCTCAACTAGACATCACCATGATACTCTATTGGTATTCTAGTTATCTATTTATGTTGATGCATATTAAGAGTTTAAATATACTATAAATATTGGTTAGCAATTCATATGAGATATCATAATAAGGAAATGGTCGTCAAACCCCCCCTATAATTTATGATTTCTGTTCCGTTGTTTACCTAAAACTGATCTCTCACAATTTTATGTTGACATGGAGGTCATCAAACTAATGTTGAATGGAATGTTTCCCACCGCACCATCAAAACATTTCATGCACAGATATCAAAATACATGAAACTCTAACACTAGTACCATAACATTTAAAACCAAAAATCATAATATTTCCAAAAAAAATATACAGAATTATGAAAATACATCCGATGATTCTAATTCATCATGACATATCCCACTAAGGACAAACTTTCTAGAATATAGTGTAGAGTGACTGGGAAATATAGACTCCAATAGGCTTGGTGTATGTGACATGCATCTAATAAGGATAAAACTAAAATATAATACCATATAAACAATACCTAAACACACATGTGTAACTATATCAATGAAAAATTATAAAGATACTATAAAAGGAGAAACATATATAGATTATTACCCAGTCTTGTGAAAACATCTAGGAAAAACAAAAATGTAAAATTTTATCATATAAATGAAAAAGAGGGGAAATATACATTGAAAACTATAAATGAGTTCCAAAAAAATTAATAAAGTAAAAAATGAATATTGATAGTCTAAAAAATTCCAAATACAACCATGAAACAAAGTTAAATCCCTGTACAACAATGTTCTACTTAAAATATTTAAACTAAGGACACCTCCAAAATTACTATAATATTTATAATAAACAAAATGTGTGGAAAGACCCCATGAATGTGTGATTATATTAATACTGATTATGATTCCCTGAAAACTAAAAAATCACAATAGATATTAAAGTATTCAACCCAAACCATACTACAATTGTTTATGGAAACCCAACATCTACTATGAACAAATGAATCCCAACAGAAGAGAGAAATATGATCTATATCTTTATATCATGATAATAAGTTATTGTCAACATATATCTCCCTATGGTCTATTTTTAGGCCTATAACCATGCATTACCTCATTATAATCTGAATAGTTGGGAAAATACTCACGACTATGGTCTACGACTGATAGAGAATTAAATCTTTTAGGGTACCATGTATCTACTAAAAATCAATTATTGGGTTGGTGTACCAATCCATAGATAGAGTAATAAAATCCATTATATTAAAGAGGATTCTAGAATATACGTCTATATAGAGTATTTTGGATTCCTTCAACTATACGATAGTAGTAATGAACCGAAAATCTCTTTGAATGAAAAACATAATAAATAAAATCATCTTACAATCATTAAAGGAAGTATAATTATCATAACACCGCCTATTGTATCTATGATTCTAATATTTAGTCCAATTTCATGACCTATATGGTTGAATCTTATAAAATCATTCTGATGGGCCTATATCTAATCCCGATTGAGGTGAAACAAATGGTTTATGTCTCAATGAAAAGTATATGGTGTGTATAAAGTTTTACACAACATTTCACTTATCCATGACACCTGGACATGTCCTCATATACAAATTTCATGTCTGTACAGGTATATATACAATATGTGTAAATGGATTGCATAATGCGTACTAATATCCAAGGTTATTATTATTTCATCGATACCCTTGAATTTGTTTCCTTTCCAAAAAAATATATAAAATATTTCCATGTACTCTATTCAGAAATATATATTAGACCATGCTTGAGAGCCGATATGTAACTGGGTACCTATCCATGCTCATGTTCTAGGATGTTCCATGTACCATGTGACCTGGGGATGCATATAAATACATAATCATTTTAATTAAATTTGTGTCTTTTGGACACATGGTTTATGATATTTTATTTTTTAAAAACCATATCCATAGTATCTAGTAAACTACACATCATATATCCGTCAGCGTATATGTTGTGTATGTTATGATTTTATAGAACCCACTAGACTCTACATATTTCATTATTTAATTGAACTTTCTATATACTATCTTTTAATATCTTCCATAAAATTTGGATCTAAACTAATAAGGCAATGATATTCATTGGTGTCCAGATTCCATCCCCCCAATCAGCTCAAGAAACTCTCTTAGGTTCGTCTCTCCACTACCACACAATGTTTTGGATTTAATGAATTGAACATAACCACTATCCATGACTCCATCACCCACACCCCATCATAAACCTTTATCCATACATAAAACAAATATTTTTATATCATTTATTCATGTTTTATGAATCTAGGTGTTCGATATAACATAAATTTTTTACAACAATTTTGAATCACGACCCCATGGACCAACGACATGGAACATGAAAAAAGTTTGATAGAAAAGATTGATAATGAGTTGAATCCATCGTTATTTGGTGTGATTATATTTAAAAATTTCATAAATTGGAATAGAGATGAAATCAATGTTTTCAATGTTAAGAAACTTTTGTCACCAACCCAACTAATAATTAGACTCATGTGATGAATGTAAATTACAGAAAATAAGAATATTTATAATTCCTTCGAATAATTTAAAATAAATTAGGTTTAGATCTATAAAATAAATATCCCTATACTTAAAATAGAGAGATTTTTTATTTAGAACATGACCCCCATTGATTAATATAGTGAACCAACATAGTTTTTCTATCTCATGATTCTCCTCGTGCATTCTTTGTTGATCTACAATCATAGGAACCCAACACCCACTTTATCCACCCAAATAAAATATCTTCAGGTTATGAAGATAATACTTTTTATTTTCTATATTAATGATTATAAATATAGTGATTAAGATATTTACATTTAAACAAATATTTGATAAAAATTATTTCTCATCATTACTGAGATGCAAAAATAGTCACTTTTAATAAAACATCTAATTCTTACCAAACATATGCCATGCTAATGGTAAACCATGAAATTTAAAAATAATAATGGAATTAGATTTCTTTTAATATATCTCATTTAATGGGGAATTTTTTCAAAAAATAGTAGTTCTTATTTTTAATATATATATTATTATTAATATACTAATTATAGGGACATGTGACACCCACATTCCCAACAAACTCAAATAAAATATATATATATATATATATATATATGAAATTTAATCCAAAAAACCTAATTCATTATATATTATGATCTAAACCTCCTCAAGATATAAAAACGTATTATATCAACATATAGATAGATTATTGATTTGAAAATTTGATAAACATGTTATGCATCTAATCATAAGATAAAGAAAACATTTGATGTAGAAGAAAATTATTCTTATAAATAACACTATTGAGGAGGGTTATGATATTTAGGTATAAATAAATTGTGCGTACTAGATATATTTTCCATTTAGAAATAATTATCATGTTTTGATGTTATATAATCATCAGTTAATTCTAAACAAACCTCTCAAAATTACATGATGTTTTCCATGGATCACTTTTGTGGAATTACATACTGACCCCTTCATATGTAAAAAACTAGAATGATATACACCTGTAACATGATCTTTCTTATGAGTAGAAACTACTATAAATCATTGATCATAAAGATAAATTAATATGAATCCAGAATAGTCACATGTTTAATGTAATATGAATTATCATAAGATTTAGGAAGAATCATGGAATCATGAATTCCAATGGGGAAAAATTACCCTCAAATTTTTCACAAGAGAAATGAAATGTTCTGGGTGAAATTATTTTAACAGTGTAAAATATTTCAACTTACGAATTAAATATTTATTTTTTTCATTAAATTAAAACTAGTTATGATAGTTTTCTTCACCGGTATCACCGATTCAAATGTATCCCTTATACATTTTATAGCGATAAAATATTACAAATAATAGAAAATTTTAATAAATTATGATAAAATTGTCAATGAAATTATAAAGATATTTGAATGTTTAAAAATTTTATTAGTAGATAATGAATCCTTCAAAATAAAATAATTTTCCTCATGGTTCTTCCTATTTATTAAATCTATTATTTTGAGTATTAATGGATGTAAATATTATATAAATGTATTATAAATATTAAGATAGAATAAAATTGGATGTATTATTTAGTTATGTTTGATTGAGAATATATAGGAATAAAATATGATCCTAATATTTAAGGATGATGTAAATAAAGTCAATTTAAATATATTTAGTGGATATTATTTCATTGGGTATGCATGTATCCAACATGTAAATTGAGGTTGTGTTATATATTGTAATAATTTTAAACCAATATTATTATCCTCGAATGAAATAAATAAAATATTTGTTACAAATTTTGTATAAAAATATATTTTTTGTGATACTTATTATTATAAATATTATTATTTAAGAAATAATTGATTTATTAATAATATTTCTAGAAGTTTTATAATTCCTATATATTGGAAAATTTTAACTGTTTGAAGAAAATTAAATAATTTTTAGAGTACGTGATAGTAAATATTTAATCATATAAAGAACAAAAAATATGAAAGAAATGTTTTAAAACTGTTTTTTATTTTATTATGATAAAAAATTACATTAATCCCTTTTAAATTATTAATATATATAATAAAATTATTTCCACCTATTTAAATTGTAATTTAAATAATATAATTTAAAAAAACATCTATATTAATAATATCATTTTTCTTCAAAAATATAATTTTCGGTATTGAATTTTTTATATTAAAAAATAATATTTAAAAACTGAATTATAATAAATAGTGTCTAAATTGGTAATAATATGATATTAATAAATAAAATGTATCAATTTAATTTTTATTTATTATAATATTGGATAACTCTAAAATGAGGTAATAAGTGTTAAAAAATGGGGAATGGACTTAAAATATCATAAAATTACATCAATAAATTTTGTGTATGAGGGAATGCAAATCCCATATCAACTTTTTCACACATTATATATATTTTTATATTAATATGAAACCCATATTCACTATAAAATGAATTTTTTTTAACGCAACTACAAAATAACATATAAAAGGGCACATCCTACAACCCTCCAAACCACAAATTTCCATTAATTTCCTATTGAATATATTACATTATTTCCTATGAAAACTAATTATTGTATTCTTTTTATTTTTTTAAAACCAGGATATTTTTACATAATATATTTTTTAAAAACATATACGACATTCAACAAAGAGATAAACTTAACCACAATGTATTATTATTTAAATCTGACCATTATTACTAAGCCTTTAAATTAGTGGGTATGAATAGAGGAATTCATTTTCTGTAATATATATACATTTTCATAAAAATTATACATAAAATATAATTTAATAAAGAGTCAATTTCTATTAATGTAATTTTTAATTCAATGATACATTTTTGTCAAAAATGATTTTCATTTCTATTTTGGTGTCAATATTATAATTAATTTCTAGAAATTTAGAAATTAAATTTGATTAAATTTATATAATATATAAAGTATATATGTCAAAAATATCGTGGTTAGTGTATTGGAAATTTTTAAAAAAAAGTAATATTTTATGAATGGTGAAAATTTTTATTTTTATAGATAAATAGATTCTTTTTTCAGTTATTTATGAAATAAAATTTTATAATTAATTTGTCTTTAATTTAAAAGTTTCCATGTTTTAAAACCGAATAAAATAAATCTTATTGGAATCAAAATTATACTAGAATATCATATATAAATTATAATTATACAAAATTGAGATTTATCAGAAAAATGGATTTTCGCCGCATTTTACAAGATTAAATTGAAATTAAATTATAACATTTCCTTGAATTTAATTTGATCAAATGGTATCCATATTTTATATTAATATAACTATCATTATTCAATATGTTCAACATATGTTTTGGTTATAATGAATAGTAAAAATACTAAAAATATCATTCCACAGTTAAGCATAAAAATAGTTTACCAGGTGTTAGTATAATGAAATGAGGGTTAAAATGATTCAAAAAATTTACTAAATCATTTTCCATAGACATAGTTATATAATATATAATTTATTATTTTTTATATTTCAATTATGTAGTAATTTTTATTCAGTAATAAATTTATATATTTTATTCATTTTATACATTCCTAGTGTATCATGAACCCCACATATAAAAGGATACCCACTGTTATCTACTAAATACATTTAAATAGATTATTAGTTTAGATTAAACCGACTAATAAATATTCCAAAAATACCTCACAGTGTCTTAGTGTCCCTATTTTTATTATCAAATTCTCTTTCAAATTCATTAGATGTAATCCTGAAGTGTATGAAAAGAGGTGTAGTTCTTAATAGACTATTTTAATTTTATATCATCATCTACCACCATTAAATATTTTTAAAACATGTTTATAGAAAGAAACATGTATAAGAAATATAATTAGATGTTGTTGTTTTAGAATAATAACCTATATTCATCTCCTTATACCGCAAAATGGGAAATAAAACAATCCATAGGGTGGATGGAGAAATACCGTCTCAATAACTGACATAATTTTTTATCCGTCACAGCATCTCACATATATTTATAATGATGAATATGGTGTATTTATATGATATTTATTATATATTAATCATTATTAAAATATAATATATTTTCTACTTTCTTATGTTTCAATCCATTGAAAATGATAAGATCGTTCACGATTACATATAGAGTTCTACCTCCGTGTAGCCATGTGATTCATATTTCAAACCACTTCATGTGGATTATAAACTATGTGTATTTATATAAATTAGTTTATATTTTTGATAATTTAATAATTCTAGTAATATAAAACAATACATACCATCTAGCCATCATTATATTTGAATAATTGAAGCATTACTTTTATACATGTAAGATCTACAGATTTCATGATTATATCATAGTTTATTTTTCAAAAGCACATATAAAGGTTTACTTTCTAAATATAAATAAAAACTGATAATTATTTCATTACTATAATTTTTATTTGATATAATAATTAAATCTTAAACCATTCAAAATATACTATTTTAATGAAATTTTAAACCAATAATCCCCAAAACATCCAAAATTTAATAAACAAAATAAATAATTAAAATTGACATTGAAATAAGTGAATGTAATTGTAAATGATAAAATAAATCGTCTAATGTTTTATAAGAAAAGAAAATAATTTATAATTTAATTGAATAACTTTTAAAGGATAAACATTGAATGTATGATGTAAATCAATGGTTTTTATATCAATTAACCTTTGTAGAGGCATGATTTATTATTATACACCACATTTATATTACATATATCATTTAATAACATTTTTAATGTTATATATTTAATTATTCATAATCAATTTTAATTTTTTGTCACAATTCATGTTACTTAATCCAAATTATTTTATTTAGATGTACTTTTATCTACTCAATTTATTCATTGGGTTATACTATTAATTTATTAACATTTTTATTCCATCATTATATGTGAATTGATATTTAAATGGTTTAACAATATATTTATATATTTTATGTGGATTTTTATATGTTCATATAAATTATTCATAGAAAAATCATCATTTCAAATGATATTAAATTTTTATGTGCGTTTTTTTGGCTCAATCTCTTTTCATGAGACATGTTTCACGTACTGAACCTTGTTTTATTTTTATGTTGAACATAAATCACCACGAATTAATATATACATAAATTTCATTTTATTAATGTAATTTAAATATCCATATAAATATATATTTTTGAAATGATTTTGATTCAAATGTTACAAAAGTGGTAGAGGAATTATGTGAAAATCTATTTTCATTTAAAAAGGGATTGTGATTAAGGTTACTTGTTGAATTAATATGATCTTTAAATAATAAACCATATATATTTTCATCTCTTATTGTTAATATTACGGTATAGATTTTTAGTCTCAATTTCCTTTATTAATAATTAAAGAAACATGAGGAATTTTTTTTCTTACTGATACCAATATTTTATTATCCTGTAGGCCATGAATCATTAAATTTGAAATACATGATTTAACAAATATATTTTAGTATATTATTATCTAAACATAACTATTTTAATAAAATAATTTATAAATTATTGTTTAGTTTATATTAAATGTTTTAAAGAGAAAATTTTCTTATGTTACCCTCATTTGTAACTTTTGACTCTCTTTACCAAAGTTTGAATATTTTATTTATTTAAACATTTATAATTTGAAAAAACATTCGTTTAAATCATGATCATAATTTAATTTGATAAAAATTTTATAGTTTCTATTTTTCTCATAAAAAAATTATTTTCTAATTTCATTTATCATATTTTTTGTTTTTTTATTTTATTTTTAAAATAGATAATGGAAATTTCCATAATAATGAATTAAATTATTTAATTAAGATATTTATATTCTTCTATGATAATAACAATTTATTAAACATATGATCAAATTGTTATCTTATTAAATGTTACATCCTAATTCATTGGCTATATGGATTATGATTTATTGTGATTTATTTTTATGGGACACAGTTTTTTGTTAAATAATGTTATGAATGAACAATTATAATTTTCAAATTAAGAATGAAGGATTCACAATGTTATGATTATATTATGGTTTATGGTAATTATTTATTGTGATATGTGATCTCAATATATCTTATGAGAATGAGGTATCATGAAATATCTCTATAATTGATTGGGTAAAGAGATGAATTTAACAATTTATACTTTTATCCTATGATATTGTTTTATTTTACCATGTATACTATTCCTTTTATAAGAGTGATATATTAATTATATTTTAGTAAACCAAAATGATTTATTTATGATTTATATGAGATTTTTATTAAACTTTTGACAAGGATTGACAAACCATGTCTTATTATTATTTATTTTTATTACTCTTTCCATTTAAAAGTCATTATGTCATATCACATGCTTAATAATCAATATATTGATGGGAATGAATTCTCTTTTCTTATTCCCATGCACTTTATTAATGAAATTTTACCCTTATGAAAATATAATGAAAACTAATTACATTAAATTGTTTATTCCTTTGTTTACACTTACTGAGTATTGGAGTTCACCCTTCATAGGTTTCCTTTTTCTTAGTTTCTGATAGAAATTATATAGTATGTTATACATAAAAATTATAATAGTTGTAGTGAATATAGTTAGATATTATGTAGATTTTTATGAACAAGTGGTTCATGTATATAATTTAGAATGAAATTTGTTTCCCATAATCAATATAAAACTAAAACTAATTGTTTGGTTATATAAGATAACTAATATTATAGTTTTAAGTTATATGATTCAAAGGACTAAAATTGGACCAGGATTATAAGTGTCAAATATAGAAATTTAAATATTATGGATTGTTACATGATTTATATGTGTGGGTTCAAGGATGTTATTGTTTTTATTAAGGTAGGGGTTATATAACATTTATTATTATGATCTTTTCATGTGTTGTTAAAAAAATATTTATGGATAAAACCATTGGATTATATGTCTTATCTTGATCATAAATAAAATAGAATGAACACCCATTGTAATGTTTGAAGTCATTGTAAATTAATCTTATTAATGATATCCTTAGATATTTATTGTTAGGTTGATGTTTAAGTAATCCTTATATTTAATGTTAAGTATTTATTTAGAAGAAAAATAGTAGATTTTTTGGGATATAAGTGGAATGGTATGCGATAACCATTGGGGATGAAATATTATTTATTTTTGAGGTTATAATATTTTTTGGGATATAGGGTTATTGTTTATGGAATCATCATGTTTAAAAATTTGGTGTCATTATGAATTGGTTTTTTAAAATTTATTATTTCATCATTAGAAGAATTATGCATTTTTTATATTAACTTATCATGTAATAAAAAGCTCGTTTTTGTATAATATAAGAATAAAAGAAGAATATAATTTTATCTTTTTTATTTATTATGAGAAGAATTATTTAATTATTGTATTCCCTTAAGGATGAAAATTTCATCATTAATTCAATTTATTTGAGAAAAAATGATGATATTATGGTAAAAAGTTTGTTAGGAGAAAAATAAAATTGTCAAAAATATAATTATTTATTTTAATAGTCTATATTGTAAATGATTTTAGATAATCTTGGAAAGGGAACATAAAACCTAAATTCAAACCTATAAATTGATTTTCTTTTCACACCTCCTCTATTCAAGTAATTATAGTCTTTGAATTTTTATTATAATTAAATTTCATCTGATAAATGATCGATATCAATTTCAATCATTATTTGGACATCATGTTTTTTTAGCAATTTATATATTTTTAATACCAATTAATTTTATTATATTTCAATTCATAGTCATGTGAAATTTCATATTACGTTTTTCATTCACTATTTCTGTTTTTAGGAATAATATTTTTAACCATTTTTCATTATATGTTTTTGAACAAGTTATTTTTAAATTTAAAAACATTGATTAATAAAAAAAATTTAAAATTATGGGGATATAATTTATTAAATTTGATTGAATTTACTACCATTATATTTTTAATAGAAGATTATGTTTTGTTACAATATATGATAATATACACTAAGATGAGACAAATCATGAAATATTTTTATTTATGTGTAAAAAATATAAACATATTAATAAATTATTTGAAATAAATATATGTTAAATAATATTTAAATATAAATAATTTTTATAATCAATAAAAAATAATTAATTATTTCTTAGTAAATAGTCACTCAATTTGTTTAATGTTATTTTATTCTACCAAAATACATGTTCTTCAAAGTTAATTTTTAAATAATTTTTTGAGAATATATTTTATCTAATTTATGTAATTATTAATGTATTTATTTCAATAAATTATATAACTTTTATAATCATTAAGTCAAAATAATGTTAGGAATACATTTTGATACACCCATATAAAATGGATTTTTCAAAGAATATTGGAAATACAAATTTTTATGGACGTAATTATTTCTTCTTCAATCATATAAAATGTCAAATTATAATGTTGATTAATTTTCCCATTTAATTAAATTAATATTTATTGATAATAATTCACTACATTGTTTATGAAACGACATTATTCTTGAATTTGTTAAATTTTTTTTATGTTAATGATATTCTTCTCAAAAATAATTTTCATCAATGGTTCCAGTTTAATATTATATGAAATTATAGACCTTATATTAAATGAATTTTATTAACTGGATTAAATTTTTGTAATACCTTGTGTTAATATTATATAATATTATTAAATTAATTTTCCATTATTATTAATTGTAAATATTGTACAAAATTATTAAAACTATTATGGTTAAAATAGGTTTATGAGGGATAAACTATAAAGATAAAATTTAGCATTAAATAAAAACATCACTAACACCAATTTAATAGAAATATTTATATTAAATAAAATATAATCCCTATTAATTTTATAATTTTTCCCATTTTTTATTGAGATAGACATAAATACAATTTCATCTTTACACAAATACAAGTGTGTTGTTTCCTCCACTATTAAAATATAACCCCACTACTCTACTCTCAACACATAAAGAGCCTTTTGTGTAATCTAGTTCATATATAAATTTATTATTCACAATAATACCCATGTTGTAGGTCATTTTTTAATAGTTCATCATCCATGAAAGGCTTCAGGTATAATCATAAATATTTTTTATTTTGAAAAGGGGTTAAAAATTTTAACGTAATCTTTTGATATAATTTATCATACACCACAATAAAATATTATTTATATATTACTAAATAATTAAAAATGTATTTTTTATATTCTTATATGTGTTTATGTTAATTTTTTCTATTATATCCCCCACTGTGTACCTTTAAATGTTTAATGAAACCTCTTTCAAGTCTCTGACATACTACCACCTCGCGAGCTCATGTAATTTGTTTTCCATCACCGCCTCTCACAAATAGTTATATTGATGGGTTTAATGTATATATATGATATTAATATATAATTTTCCGTATTTTATGATATCATGTCACTTAATTTTTTCATTTCCATCCATTGAAAAATAATAACATTAGTTGTGTAAATGTGTTGATTTTCACCTCCATGAAGCGATTTGATTCATTTATCATGATCATATCTCATCAATGATATGGATATTTATATATATGAATGGTAATAAAAAAATAATATATATATATATATATTATATAATTATAATTTTATTATGATCAAATTAAAATTACCTTATATCATTCATCATCGTTGAATAGTGGAAATTCTACTAATGTATATGTATGAACTACTATCTCAATATATAAAATATAATTTATTTTTAATCACCATAATTCATGGAAGGATTTAAAAGAATAATAAATTTAAAATATTAATAAAAAATTCGTGGTTCTTATTCTAGATTTGAAAGAATAATTTATTCATTGAAAATATATAACACACGATGTTCTTTTTGAAATTTTAAACTAAACATCCTTAAAACAGCTTATGTCAACTTAACCCATTATGAAATTAAATATGCCATTATATTTAATGAAATAAATCGTATTTTTATAATTTTTTAAAAAATATTAATTTTTTTTATTAATAAAATAATTTATATGAGATTTTTATATTTGTGTAAAAGGATATAGATTGAATGTTTATACTTTAGGTAAAGGATTTCATCTAAATTTCCCTTTATTGAGGAATGTTATAATGTTATGCCTAGAATATTTGTTATATGGTTAATATAATTAAAATTTATATGTTATGAAATTAATATGTAATAATTGATGGTTTTATATGTTATTATGGATGTTACTTCATCCTAGGGGACTGATTCAGATGTTACTAATGAAGAAATGGTTTGCTTGACTCAATTTCCATTCATTGGGTTATAATTATACTGCATTGAAATTTTTATTCCATTATTTTCATTTAATTTATTTATAAATATTATTATTATATAATTAAATCCAATTAATATACATTTATATATTTTCCCATTACCAGTTCATGGATTAATTATTACATCATATTTCACGATATTTTTATGGTTTTCTTTGACGCAATCACACATTATTAGGACATGTTTAAGATTGTAAACTCTGAATTGTATTTACAGTTTAATTAATTACTCATTAATGAATTTTTATATTTTAATTCATTTAATTCATGGTGTTTACATTTCCATATAATACTATTTGTTTCAATTATATTTTATTCCAATGATACTAAATATGAAAATTCATTCTTTACAAACTCAATTATTTTTTGAGATAGAATATATATAATAATCCTTTTGGAAATAATATTATATTATTTTATGGATACATATATATTTTGTTTCATATAGTGATTAATGTGGCTTAAATTATTATTATTATATCTCCCTTATTGATTAAATATGAATAATTAAAAATTTTTGTAACTGAGACTGATCTTGTGTCATCCTTTATATTGTTAGTCATTTTTTTCATATCATTGTTTTCTAAATTGTTTTCAGTAATATTATTTTATAAACATGAATAAATTAATAATTATCTTTTACATGACCTTTTACCTTCTTTTGAAATGTTTAAAATACTATTTCATATCATTTTTATGGAGACCCTACTTTTCTTACATTATTATTACATAAGTTTAAAGATAAACAACATAATAGTTGTACAAATGAAGGATAAAACTATCTAGTTTCTTTGTAATATTAATAATATACATAAGTTTTACATAATGAAACAAAACCAATAATTAATTAAATTATCAATAGCTTCTTATTTCATCTTGTGTCCTCATTATTAGATGTAGTCACTATAGGATATATATCAAAGAAAGGGGTCTGCTAAAATATTATTAATAAGATAGATAAGAATAAGAATAAATATAAAATGGGGTGATAAAAAAGTTATAAGAATGGAATCGTGATCATAATCATGATAGAATAATTAAATAAAGGCTTTGAATGTGTAAATTCATAAAAATGAAACATAATTCTATAGTGGTCAACTATAACACATAGTTGCAGACAAAGATAGAGTCATGTTCAAGAATTACATATGGCCATAATCATAACATCATAATTTTGATAAAATATTGAATAATTTTCTTGCATATTTCAAATCATATCCTAATATATTCCAAAGTATATTACTGATTGGTTCATAAAATAATTTTGATCTCATCCATCAAACCAGAACATTAACATAATCCTGATTTCCAGAAAGAACATATATCAATAATAAACATATAATGTACGTGGGAACAAAATGGGTTTCATGAATCATTCAAAATGAATAAATTTGTGAATAAAATTTGTTGTTAGTAATATAAAAATGGAATATCGTACATAGTATAATAATCATTAATATTTTGTGATGAAGATGTAATATCAAGAAAAATATAAGATCATTTTTTTATAAAGAGAAGTTATTTTGAAAAATTAATATTATTTTTCATAAATTAAAATTTTAAACATGTATATCTATTAAAATAAATAGTATTAAAATTGAAATTATACTTGAGTAATACTGGAAAATATCCACACTGAAATTTGGTTTAAATGAAGAAGAATCTAATAAAAGGAAATTGGGTTTGAGAATCTCCTAACCTTATCTATAAATTATTAATTCACTTTAATATCATGAATAATAATGATAGATTTATTATTTTATAAAATAATAACCTTTTCTACATGTATTTGATTCATTATAATTTTATTACACCCCTTATTGTCCATTTTCATGAGGTCTAGTGCTCAATTTAATCATTCACGAATGTTTATTTCTTGCTATTCATGATTAGTACACACGTACACACATATATAATATCATGTAAAATGGTGATAAATATATAAAAATTTTAGTATATTTTACTAATGAACATATATATGATTTGGTGGTATTATATATTTCATTCCATATATATGGATGCTTCATTAGATAAAAAATTAATGATAATAGTTTTGATTAATTTGGAAGTTTTCCTTCATAATGAACTCATTTTACTTTATTATTTAACATTATATATTAAATTTAGTTCTAGAAAAATAAAAATTATAACATAAATTTGAAAAAAAAATCACATTATAATGTTTTCATGACTAGAATATGTGGTAGGAAATTAAAATGAAATCATGTTGTCCTTAGAGGAAATAAATCAACACATTAAGAATAATTTTATTATTTTAATAATAAAAGAAATGGGAGTGTTGGTTTCATGGTATAATAGTTAATTAACAAAATAAAATTATTGTATTCAAATGATAATGGATTTATAATTCCACTTTCTTGAGGGTAGGGGAGGATATAATGATAAAATAAAAGAAGAATAGAATAAAATTAAATGAAAAATAAAGTGTATTTTAAGACCCCAATTCTTCTAGTTGAGAACCACCAAAGGAAAACTAGTTTTTGTTTTTTTAGGCCAATGTACCCTAGAAAAATTGGAGAGGATTGTTAAGGGAAATCATTGTATATTGGATAATATTCAAGGCATTGGAGGTGGGAGGATAATGGGGTGGTATTTATTGTGGATGAGTAGGATGTTTTTTGATTATTTTATACATTAGTTTTTTATACTGGATCAATACTATGAAGAGTTTTAACATTATCAATAAATATAATAACATAATATTGTATTGTTCATGATTTTGGGCACACATCAGCCATACATCACCCATGACTCAATAATTCATGTAATGGTTAACTATCATAAATTACCAAATATCACTATTCAACAAAAAATCTACTATTTTTGAAAAAACATGAAAACATACCTAACCATTATTTGAAACATGGAAATAAAAAATTTATTCCATTTTTTAAAATAAATTTCTAATTATATGATAAAAATATTTATATAAAAACATCATTTTTTTGAAAATATTGATTTTAAAATTACAACTAGTTTTATGAAACTTTGATAAATTACACATGGTCTCATAAAATCATCCAACAATCATAAGATAAAAATATTATTTTATAAATAAATTATATGAAATTACATTTTATTGTAAATTA
The DNA here is from genome assembly GCA_963277665.1 of Viscum album. Classification (NCBI taxonomy): domain Eukaryota; kingdom Viridiplantae; phylum Streptophyta; class Magnoliopsida; order Santalales; family Viscaceae; genus Viscum; species Viscum album. The sequence goes on from OY728159.1 coordinate 154,240,347, forward strand.
ATATATTAATTATGAAATTTTAATTAAATATTTGTATCTTTTAAAAATAAAAAAACATAATTTATTATATCTATAAAATCTATTTACCAATACCTTGAAATTGAAATATCATATATTCATTCATAATATACCTAAATTATATTTATAAGTTCATATGTTAGGTTACTATTTTATTAACCATATTAATATACATAATTGTCACATTATTATTCCCATGCTCATGTTACTGTTCGATTAGTATAGGCTCCTAAACATCAATAGATAACTTTTAATACATTTATCCATCATTTATAAATTTTTTATTGTGTTATTAATGATATTTTATGTGGTTTACAATATATAAAATAATTTTTAGAATGTAATTTCTATTGATAATGTTTTGGGTCATTAAATTGTTCCCCCTTAATAAATTTCACCATCAAAATTTCATTTTACCAACAATGATGAAAAGAAAATAGGTTTCTTCCCTTTCAACGCATCCTCATTTTCCCATGTTGCCTCCTCATACTTTTGGGTCTGCTATTTTACTTTTACCAGTTCAGTAGACATATTGAATAGAAATTTATCTATGTGGTACAATATCATAACTAAACATTTCTCAAAAGTGAGAATGGTTTCTGACTATAGCACCACTAGATTTAGAATATGTAAGGAATATGGTTTGTACATCATTAATATTGAATCATAGAATTCTTTGTGTACATAAGACATGGTGGGTAAATGTTCTTATAAATATGTCACATCTCCAACATGATATGGAATCAAGAAGGGGTATATGTAGATGTGATGTAGCTTTCCTTTATTCCCAATTCTCATGATCCTCATCTATGAAGATATATAAGGGAATGCCATTTATGAAAATTCAAAATCCATGTCTGATCAAGGATTGTATGCAAAGATATTTTTTCCACTTTTGGAAATCATGATTTACTGTTGAATATGATATATCTTTTCTAATGTGTTTTTCTTAATAGCTTATGTTCACCAATATTTTTCAGTATAATGGCATTTTGAATCATATTCAATTAATGGATTCATATGGAGCCATCTGGATAATGATGTGGAAACAGTTATTATGACAAATTTTGGCCAGATGCAGAAGTTGGTCTCATCTTTCTTCGATGTTCACAGAATATGTTTTCATTATGTCTTCCAATATATTAATTCTCTACTATTAGAGGAAATTATATTGAAGATGATAAGCCATACAAATGTTTAACACAATATTTAGATTATTTTGGATACTTTTTTTGAACATCAAAGTCAACACTGGATATCTAACAAATATTTTTGATTGTGGTACTCTATGAAACCTTATAAACTCTCTAATATATATACATCTATGTTTATTGATTGATAGTTCCTCATGAATTGTGATAAGGTGGGCGATATTTGTGAGACGATCTACAATAACCCATATAGAATTGATTCATAGTGATGTATTTGGATGTCTATTGAATAATTATATGGTGATGTTTTACCATTTCCATGTTAGTATGATTTATGGATTCATAATCCCCTTATAATTTTTACATCTATCCTTAATCTGATGACTTACCGGGCCCTTTGATGTATACTCAAATATCCCCTTCATCATATTGCCCCATCAAAAATTCTCTTAGATATCCTGATACATATTTGTTCTCTCTAGGTAAATAGAGATAATAGATCTATGTGGTTTACTCAAAATATATTTATTTATCTATGTATTTGATGGTACACATGGTCATGAATGAAATAATACAACTTATTCATCATCTATATTGAGCTTATCAAATTCATGATTTTTGATAGTTTCCATATTTTTTGGATTTCAACATCATTCAATTCATCATGCGTTATTTTATTAATAAAGGATGGTTGAGAAATAATTTTAGAAAGCATTGATGATGTTTCACAATTAACTATTCTCATGACCATCCATTGAAATATAAAAATATTAGATCCTTATCAATCTAATCATTGATAATTTTGTAGGATATTTTATACTTAGTTCATCTTCCTGTATTTTTCATAACTGGGATGGTAAGGTATTGAGAAAGGATAATCCATGATGAGCTCAAAACTTATTATATTGTGAATATTATGATTATTTTTGGTGAATATATATTTGAATATATTATAATTACTATATATTTTACGTTTCAATTTATAGAGATAATTCCCCAAAATTTTAAATATGAATATCACAACAAACAACTGCATATCATGTGTACGATAGTTTTGCTCATAAATTTTAAATAACCATTAATTTTAGGGTATCTATTTATCAATTTACATTAGTTCACAACCTATTACTTTATTTAAAGCATCACTATCTAACAAAATGTGTATCAAACTTATCAAATGTGTGATTGCTAGCATGGTGATAAGTATTTTTTAACTATTTTAGGAAGTATACACATTCTCTAGTCCAAAATTAATTTTCTCCAATCTGATTTATCCTGGTTAGTGAAATTAGAAATCATGATATGTTCTCAAAAATTCGTTATTAAATCCAATATTCAACATCAAATCTATATATCCCAATTACAGATGTAGTTTTGGGCCAATTTTTTATTTCATTTGTCTTGGAGGGTTACAATAATATTTTTTTATAGTGATAACATGCCCCAAGATTGATAATTATTATATAAAAAACTCACAATTACTATAAATTTCAAGATGTTTATCCCTTGTAAATTTAAATAGATAATTATTCAAATGAATTTCATGGTTCTACTTACTCTTAGAGTATACCTGAATATAATCAATAAAAATTATAAAATATTCATTTACACAATCTTTAATTACACTATTAATTATGTCTATGAAAATTTCAACAGAATTTTGAGGATTAATGGAATCACTATAAACTCATAGTGTTCATGCCTTGTTAGATATGTATTATTATGATTATCATACTTTCTAACCTTTAATTAGTGATACCCAGATAGATGTTCCACCTTATAGAAACACATGGCCTTGTGCTATTTATTGAATAAGTTATCTATCCATGGAAGAGATAATTGATCATTATAGTTATTTATCTGCACACAATAATTAATATAGAGGCATATAAATCCATCCTTTTAATTTATTATTTATAATGTTTCACCACAAGTTGAAGTACTTGAACATATATAAATATTTCCATATTTTCCTGTAACATTTTCATCCGTTAATCCTACTCATTAGTGATGATTCTGGACGGTGTCCTTGATATATGTAGAGTTCTATAAATAATTTCATTTGAGAACTCAACAGATTAGTTTAGAGGAAGACTAAGAAATTCTATAGGGAACACATCAGTGATCTATTTTACAATGGGATTGCCTTTAATCATGAACCTATCCTTTGAATCAATCATAAGATAAAAATATAATTGGTCATAATGTAATAATATCCACTAATGAGATGATCATTTTAAAAGAGGTTAATCATCATGCATACAATTTTATTGAATTAAAGGATGTGTTAGGATGTGGATGGGTGATCTCCCTTTCCTATTAGTTGATGTAGGATTTGTATAAAGATAGCCAATACATGCCCAAAATATCTTTAAAATATACTAAAATAAGTATAACAATGTTATCAAGGAGGTCAGGCCACAAACATTAACTAGGAGGGGTTATATAATTTGGATGAAATAAATTCCCATTTTTCCTCTCATAGTGATAACTCAACCTTAATATTTTAAGGAAGTGTTTGTATAATTATACTAAAGACTAAATAAATTGTCCAATGAGTTGAACCATAATAAAATATTATTTCTACTATACATAACTAAATAATTTTAAAACATATCACTACATTAATTTCTAGATTCACCTCTACATTAGTGATGGTATAAACATTCTCTTGCACATTTTAATTTTTTAGCTACTAACTTTGACTAACCTAAATGAGTTTATATTTAGTGCTCTAGATTTTATAGTTCATTAACTCTGTATAGTTCTAGAAATGAACCGTAAGAATTTCTATAACTTCTTTAACCAAATAATCCATCTTCCTTATGTATCTATGAAATTTAGGATCTATGTGCTTATATATACCACACTTGAATCATTTCCCTATTAATTTGTTGTTAATTAAAAATATTCATCTTCATTTAGTATTAAGATGTGAGTGGTTGAGTTTTCTTGACAACATTTTTATTAAATACTTCTTATTTAATCTTCATATTTTATATTATATATCTTCATCCATTGGAACATTATCAAAACTCCACCTCCATATTGAGATCGAATTCAAAATCATATTCATAACACTCAAAGCATCAAATTTATAGATATTCTCAATGTTGTTGATTTAAAATAATAAAGAATACATATATTTCGTTATTATTGGAGATAACATAAATCGAGGCATACAATCCAATACCCATGATATTTTTCTCATCATCTATACCAAATTGATCATCATTTTCCTTCAACTATATTTATTATTTCTCTATATTTTTATAAATAATTTGAGGGAAAAAAATACTAATAAATATTTTCATAATATATTAAAAAAATATCATTAATTTCCTCATTTTCCTTGGTGTTCTTAAGAAAAGCTGAGCATTGATCAGCCTCCCCATCTAATGGATAAAATTCCAGAGGAACCTTCTCAACCAAAAAATAGTGAAGCATAAAAATGTTCTTATCCATTGACTTTAAACACTATTAATAAACTATGGTATTATAATAAGAACTAAATGTCGATGGTCATTTTTGCATAAAATATTTGATATTATGTTTTTAAATAATATATTAAGAGTGAGATCCATAATATTTATGATAATTTTCATAACCTCAGATAAATGGGTACCCATGACCATTAAATATTAATATGTTCCACCTAAGGCATTGGGGATGTCATTCATGAAATCTATGTACTGTTAGCCATAAGTAATATTATCCTAGTTTTTCCTCACTCCCTCAATTTTCTAATATAATAAGGAATTTAGCAAAACATAATTCAATAAAAGCTAAATAAATTATTCTTTTCTGAAAGTGAAATTATATTCATATATTATGGGAAACAATTTTTTATATTTTTATTAAACAAAACATCTTGGGTGCTTTCATATACTTATTCTCAAACTATGGTTATTTTTACCATGGTTCCTTAATCCCAATTCTCAAAATAACTAATCGATGATGTGATACCATCTATAGTGGCCCTAAAGTATCTTGCAGTACTATTACATCATTTTAAAGATAAATATATTAATAGTGTTATAAATTAAATATAAAATGGTTTAGTGTATTGGGAAAATTAGAATTATATATCACATTTACATAGTAAAACATACATTTATTTAATTCATTTTCTCTATATTCTTAGTGGCCTTTATGTAGTATTTAGACTTTGTTTTCACTTGTGGATATATATCCATGAAACAGGTTACATAAATGACCAATAAGATTATAAATAAAAACATTAATCATCATATCACGGGATGAGAAAAATCATTATAATCATGGGATCATAATTATAATCATGATTGGAAGCACTAGATAATTTCATGGAGTTTAGAAATGTATAAAAATGAAACATCATGTCTTACTGGACAACTACCAAAAATAGTTGTGAATAATACTAGAATCATGTTCACTCATATCATATGTGAATAATCATAAAAATGCTTTTTTTGAAAAAATATAGCATCATGTTTAGTAATTTTTTACATTATATCATGAGAAACATCATATTACCAATTTTAGTAGAGCACTATACATATCCATGCTCACCCATTACATGATAACATTAACATTCATTCCAATTACATTGTGTGCCAATTATGGGAATAATATAACAAATGGAATGGAATTGTTATAATGATAATTTCATAAATAATATAGTGATGATATTATTTGGGGTTCATAAAATAAAAATGGAATAACATTAATGGAATAAGAATCATCAATATTTTGGGAAGAATAAATAATCTCAAGAGAAGTAAAAATATGTTTTTTAGAAAGAAGCATTATTTTGGAAAATTCAATAAATTTTTCATAAAATAAAAATGAAAAATGTATATCCTGGAATGGAAATGTAAATAATAATTATATTATACTATATAAATATTAAAAAAAACCCTATTTATTGTTTCATGAATCATGAATAATCTAAAGAATGGAAATTGGATTTTAGAATCCTCGTACCATATAAATGAATTCTTTATTCGTATTAATATCTAGAATAATAAAAACATGACACATTAATTAATTAATAATGAACTTAGTTTACATTTATTTAATTAATTATAATTTAATTATGTTTTTATAGATATTTTGATGTGTTACTGTGATCAATTTCATCATTCAGGAGTGTATGTTTTCTTGATTTTCATGATCAGTTGACATGTATATATATAAGATCATGTAAAATGAGAATAATTAGCCAAAATTAGTATTATATTTTATAAATGAACATATATAGGTTTATTTAATGTTATATTATATTCCAGATTTTAGGATGATTAATTTGATAAAATATTAATGATAAATTATTATATTTATTTGGCAGTTTTAAATCATAACAAACTCAGTTTTTTATTATTTAATATTACGTATGAAAGAGAGTTCTAGAACTTTAAAAAAGTTATAATATGTATTTTTTATTTAATTTCTACAATTTTAATGATTTCATAAAAAGAAACTATGGTGGTAAGGGAAAATTGAAACTTCTTATCCTTGAAGGACTTAAATCAACACCCCATTAACAACATTTTTATTTTTTGAATAATGGTGGGATGATAAGAGGTTTGATGATGGGTTATAAAATTAAAATATTAAAATTTCAATATATATTAGTTATTGGAGTTATCATTCCACTTATATGAGGGAAGATTAGATCAGAATAAGAAAATAATAAAATAAATTAAAATAAATTAAATGTGAATGAAATGGGATTTTAAATCATTAATTCTTTTTAATGAAAACCTCTATAAGAAAATTTGGTTTGTTCTTTTGTTTATATAGAAGGATTATATATATTGGGGAGAGGCTAGGGAAGAGTAATTTCATGAAATATGAATAACATCAAGGCTATGGTGGTGTAAGGAGAATTGGTGGCGAGGGGTGGTTTTTATAGTAGAGGAAAAGGGTATTTTTTGATTATTTTGTTCATTAGAGTAATATTTTTTTCATGAAAAGGACTGGTATGAAATATATATTTATATATTAATTAAATAATTAATTAGGGTTAGATTTAATGGTACGACAACATCCATATATCATTTATGACTCAATAATTCATTTGTTTGTTAAATGTCGTATAATATCATATTTCACTATTCACCGAAAAATGATCTATTTTAAAAAAACTAACCCTAACCACATATTGGAATATATAACATAAAAATGTATGCCATTTTATGAAAATAATTTTATAGATATGAGAAAATTAATTTTAAAAATAAATCATCATTTATTAAAAAATGAAGTATTTAAATATTATAACCTGTTTTATGGAAATTGGAAAAATAACCCAAGGTCAAATAAAATAATTTTGTAATCATAATAATAAATAATAAATTAAGAATAAATTTTATGATAATATATTTTCTCTTAAATAATTATATTTATTATTAAATTTTAATTGACTAATTAAAACATAAAAAAATGCAAGCATATAATTTATTATTTCTAAAACAATTATTTACATATAACATGATATATATATATCACATTTCCATTCAAAAGATAAAAAATTTTTATATACATTCATAGGTGAGGATACTATTCTATTTTTTGGATTACCATTCATTATGGTCAAATTACTATTCCAATGGAGAGGTAATGATTCCATTGATATTGGTTCCTTTAGTTCTAGAAAAACCTCTTATTTAATTAATTCTTCATTTATAATGTTTTTATTGTGTTCATAATGTGACTAAATGTTTTCTATAAAATATAAAATAATTATAATTTAATTTCCATTTATAAAATATTGGTTCGTTGTAATATTATAGAAGGGCCACTTATTTCTATATTAACAATTATTTGAAAATAATTTTTATTTTTAAAATTTATTAAATGAGAAGATGTTACTTCCACATGACGACAATTTTCATTGAGTATAAATTTAATGTTTTACATTTTTATATTAAATAAAATTATAAATTCGAATATTTTAGACATTTATAGTTTTTCATTTTAATTTTAATGTGGAATTTTTTTTTCAATAATGTTATTAATGATAATTTTTTGGTATTTCTATTAAATAATGTCAAAAAATATTATTATACAATGTTTTATATTTTAATTACAACATCAATATTATTGATTGGATGTATTTTGATATTTTTTAAAAACTTTTTTATGAAAAATATTACTTTTTATGGTAATATCGATATATGGATGAACTATGGTAATTATTATAGTGAAAAATGGAACACTTACAAAATAATGATTATTTTATATTTCATGGAAATTTATTATTATGAAGGGTCAGAATAATATAGTTCATGATGATTGGAGGTCCGCATATATATATTTTAAATGTAATGGATAAAGAGATGGATTAAACTTGTTCTAGGGTTCCCCTAAGAGATTGTTTAAATTTACCATATTGGTTATTCAGTTTATAAAAATTAATTTAAGAGTGAAATTATATTGATGATGCAACATACAAAATTGTTTTCATTATAATCACATATTTAATAATGGTTCCTTTGATCTATATTAATAACACAAGCTTCATGATTGCTAATTATTTTTAAAATTTCCATTGATAAGTCTCTTCCCCATGCCAAAAGTTTAATGATATGGGTTTTGATGCTTATGAATTCTATTATATAATGACCATATTATTTTTTTGTGAAATTATACTCTTATTTTAATGTTATTATCATTTATAACATTAAATTCTTTATAATTATTTTTACCTTTATTAATAATTTGAGATAAATATTTTTAATTTTTCTTTTCCCCCAGGTGGTAAAGAAATATCATAATTTTTCAATTATATAAAACGTTCCTAGATATTAATATCATAGATATTGGGTATAATTTTATGTGAAAATATCCCCTTTATCTATTTTTTTTTGTGTTTGATTAAATTATCTAAAACACTAAGCCTAAATGGTCCTTGGATATATATGTGATCCAATACTTTTGTTTTATGTTATATGTATTAGAGGGTTCAAATTGGAAAAAATTTATCAGTATCAAATAATGGTAAGAAATGGATATATTTTAACAATAGATATGGTAATTAATGATCTGGTATTTTAAAAATTATTTGATGAAGGATTCCTAAATCCTTCATTATGAAGAAGCTCATATCGACAAGATAATTCAAAAAAGTTCCTACTTCTTCAAAACATATATATATTCTTTAATCCTAAACTATCCCAAATGATTATAATTATATTATAAACAATTATCATTTTATTTAATTAAAATATAATTCTAGTGAAATTATCTTACTATAATACAACTATAAAATCTTACTCATTCACTGTTATAGGATGATCTTATTTGAATATGATCAATCACACGCTTGATTGATAATATACCAACACCATTATTTTCACCATGAATATTTATTGAGACCGTAATACTGGTAATATAACATTTTAATGTGTAATATAGTTATATCATATCGTTATAGAAATGTTACATTATAATTTCATAGCTATTATATAGTAATATATTGTTATCAAAACATTACCTAAAGTATACTCATCATGGGTTGCATCATCAGGAACCATACATGTATAATATATGAAATGAGAATATCAATACAGATTTCATTTGTAAAAAACTATTCCACTTACATGACATATTTGTTAATGATGAACTTTTCATCCAATAATGATGATGGATATATCCACAATGACCATTGATCAAAGAAATCAAAATTATAGATATCTAATAAAAAATAAAACATAAATAAATAAAATATATGCAATAATTGGATTTCATTATATTATAAAAATTTAAATACATATAGATAATATAATTTTAAAATAATATAGTATGTTGAATATGTTTATTATAAATGGGGTTAAATAAATTTCATGAAAACTATGGGGAATGGATTTGGATTTATTTCAATCACACATTTAAATATATACTATGAATGTTAAAATTATTGTTCAATGAAAATATATATTCATAATATCTAAAATACCATATATTTTCTACCACAATGGTTTTTTTAGATACAAATTTATTATTTCAATTTTTCTTCATATTGGTATATTATTCAATGAAGATGATTCTTATTTGGGAGGATCGAAAATGACTCTCATATCATGTTGGGAATCATTATCCTCCATCTATGTATTCATTATGATTTATTATGAATGTAATTATATATAATTTTATTTTTTTAAATTCAATTTAAACCACCTATTAGATACAATATAAATCTATTCAAATAATGTTTTTATATTTTTTCATTTGAGTAATTTTCTAATGAAATTTAATTTGTCTATAAATGGAAAATGGATACTTTTATTAAATTTTTTCAATATTAATGAATTTTATTGTTTTATTGATTAGTTTTTTAAGGACCATTCTCACTTTCTTTATTATTTTCAAGGTAATTTATGTAAAAATTTAATTATAAAAAGTTTCAAAAAAAATGTTATAAAAAATAATCAATAGTTCCTTTGATTTGTAATATAAATAATATAATGGTTTTCTAATAATGAATTTTCTATTTTAACATCATTTAATATTTATTTTGACTTAGTAGTTATATTTTTAATTAATAGATCCACTATGTTCCTGAATATGTGTTATGATAATTTCATATGGATTTTTTTCTAGAAACTTATTTTATTTCATGGTTTAATTCATATATGATATAATTAAAAAAAATTAATTTTCATATCTAACATATAGTTATGTTTTATAATTGTGTGATGGGTTAATTTATTATATACATAAAATTCGTTGGTGAATATTCTATTTTTCTTGAAACCAAGATGTCTGAAAATGAATTAAGATATGTATGCCTAGACTAAACAAGCTTTATAAAGGCAATATTGGAAGCCTAGTCTATTATGATATGGATATATAATTGGTTACCATTGAATTATGTTTTGATTTAAATTTATATATTTGTGACATATTTTTATGGTTATGTTATGTTTTCCAAGATAATAACCATCTACTCATGTTTCCACAATTGTATTAATCATGTCTTTATTATGGAAAATATTATTTCCATGACACATGATTTATGATGTATAATTTATTCCGTATTATTATTTTACACTATAACAATGGACCTTTATTATATTATCATTTCCATATATCATCCTATGTTTAATTATAATATTTAATTTATTTTGACGATGTTTACCATTATTATTCATCTATAGTAACCATTTCTTATTTTTCTATTCCCATGGTTATAAATAATATTATTATGTATAGAATATCTAAAAGTGTGTCATGTGAGAAAGAAATTTCATGGAGATATTGATTATATTATTAAATAACATATTTATTTATCTACTCTCTATATAAAAAGATATTTTTTTGATTTGGGGAGGGATTTATTATTTTTTTAATGAATATTGGTGTTACATTGTATAATATAGATGTGTTAAAATAATTTTTTTCTTACGAAATAATATTTACTAAAAATTATTAATTTTATATGATAATATTTTTTATATCATGTTAAAAACAATCTAAATACAATTTTTGTAAATTCCACATGGATGAAATAAAACATAAGTGTCAAAAAAGATAAAATTCATTATACCATATACCAAAACACTATATATCTTATAAAAATCAAGATATTAATTTTTTTTATACCACATGAAAAACAAACTTGAGGAGGTGTGGATAACTACATTAACACCGAATTATTATATCTATGAAAGACATATTCACTAAATGAACTAATATAGTATTAAGATAAAAAATATGTCCAATAATAATCCTTGTACCATGAATGGGGAATGTGTGGTTTTTAAATTCATATGAAAAATAATGTTTCGAAATATTATCATTATATGATTTGAAAAAATAAAAATTATATAACTATTAAATATAATTTACATTGTAATGGGGGTGTTAGGATAAAAACCAAATATCATATATAAACGCATTTACAAGATTATGTAGCACAAAAACTATTCAATTTAGATCTTATAATAAATTATTACATGATGATAAAATATTAACATGAATATATAGATTTTAAACTGAATATTATATCTGAAAATTTAGTAAAATAAATAAAAAATATTTAAAATTCATCTTAAAATAAAATTAAAAATCTCAATAATTATGGATTGGTTATTTAAACACTTAATGTACTATATCTGATATATAATTTATATAATCAACCCAACTTTACTCTACTATGAAAATATAATTTAAAATAATTTGTGATTTAGTTACTTTTATTGAATTTTAATGCTTCTCTCTATTTTTTAGAAATATAGATAGATAACTTATTGGGAATTAATATCATAATGTAATTCTATTGTTTTTTTGTGTGTTGATTATGTTTGTTGATAATATTTGTTTAAAGGATTAGCTATAAGGATCTATATTAGTGATTGGCAAGCTAAGATGATAATAATTAACAAGAGTGGTCTGTATTATCTTGATGTGGAATGAAAAAATACACATACACAAATGTTTTTTCTTATTGTTTTCAAAAAAATTAAGATCTTAATTATTAGGATTGATAAATTATTGTGAAAGATGAATTTTTTTTCCTCTTAAAAATACGTAAATCCAATTTAATTCAATGATATTTGGTGTCTCACAAGTGTTTTTTTATTTATGAATGTTTAGAGTTCATGAAGGTTGATATATTAAAGGAGGATGGATGATTCATGAGGAAACTTTTTTAATTAACACAATTATGAAAAGATTCTCAAAATTAAACATTTCACGAATGTTTCATGAAGTCTATGAGTTTTTGAATATGAATGATTAGTCTATTGAAATGGTGGTGGAAATCTTGAATATTTTTATGTGGAGAAAAAATATATAATTATGACGCTACCCCACCTCATTTTCATAGAAAAATCCATAATGAAAATCTAATGGATCAAAATTCACCAGTGCATCTCATGATAGATATCTATTTTGAGAGGGTTTTTATAAGAACATTAATTTAATGAATAATGATATTTTCAAAATATTTTTTAGTTTAGTGAACGTTTTATATTTTATTACTGTATTGAAATTTGAGAATAGAGAATCTTTTGTGACATATATTATAGATTCTCCAAAATTGTAAAAGGGTTTCATAAAATTGAATCATATTAAAATAATAAAGGATTTACCACTAATTATATGGTAAAGAGGATTTCATAAAATTTATGAAGGTATAAAATAACGGTTCACCAGGTAATTTTATAAAAATTAATTCATGTTATCAAAAGAATAATATTTTAGGGAGCAGTTATAAGCCATAAATTTAATGAGAAATGTTCATTCAAAATGCGATTTTTTAGAAACTAAGAAGAATAGGGATTCTACTCTGATCATTGTAGTATTATTGTTCCTTACTAGATTTGGTTCATAGGCACATTTAATATGTATGCCCCTTTAATGTATCCAATGATTTTGAACCAAATAAATTTTTTTTCTTTTTAATTCATTCATTTATGTTCATTTATTATTATAGTTAATGTATAAATAGTTTGTTTTGTTTAATGATGAAATATGATCCTAAGTGGAAATTTTGTATCATGTCATAACATGATTATCCCCTACCACTCTTAGTGTATTTAGCCTTATATGTCTATCATAACCCATAATTTTATTTAAATTAACCTAATTATGTATTAACCAAACGTTCAATGAGATCTATATCTAAAATATTTTGCATTATGGGTTCAATATGGGACAATTTGGAGGAACTATGGGAGAAGCACATTTATCAACTTATATATATAGTGAGGGGCAGAGTACTATAATATCCATCTTTTCCCCTTTGGGAGAGGTAATATTCATTATATTTCCCTTAGTTATTCATTCTGAGGTTCAATGAAAACTATTCCATGAAATGTGAAACTTGTTCTTCATTGATATTTCAATTTAAAAACATAATAATAACCTTTTAAAATCTCCCAAAATCATAAAATAATAAAAAATATAAAAAATATAAAATTAAAAAACCAAGAAATTAAAGGGGATTCAATTATGTAATATTATGTTAGTAATTAATAACAATTAAATTATACTATTATATTAGTATAATTGTTGTAGAGAAACCGCGATCAACCCAAGTATGACTCACATTATTCTCAATTGACTTCATAAATATTTTATATTTTTTTCTCATATATTTCCTAACTTATAAAAATTTAATATAATGAAAAAAATTAATTAGATCCATATGAATAAAGATTATTTTATTGAAAAAATTAATCTAATAAATAATATTTTTATGAACTGTCAGTTCATTATGTAATATCATAACAATAAATCATCAAGAGATAATGCTAATTATTCAATTTGTTGTAAATTTTTTTAAATATTATCATAGTAAAATATGAATTTTATTGTGGGATGGATTGTGTTTCTAACCAATAGATGAATCTAATAATAAGTCTATGAGAAACAAATGTATGATTATAGAATAGTCAGATCTAATAACTAAATAATTCTCTCGATAAATGAATGAATAATGATATTTTCTTCTAATATTATTATATGAGAATAAAATTTAGAAATGTAGAGAAAAACATAAAAGATATAATGAAAAAAATTAAAAACCCATAGTTCATATATTTACATACTAAATATAACAAACAAAAAATATGATATTACAACAAGAGAAAATATCTAGACTGATCATAAAATATAATAGAATTTCATGTTGAGGATAAAAAAAATAGAAACATCAAAGACAACATCTCTCTTACAATAGAAATTATAGGCCTAACAAATAGGGTTACATTTATATTATCTTTTTTTAGAAAGATGTCTCCAAAATGAAATTAATTTACATGGTTGGAAAGGGAATGTTCATAGAATATTTTATTATCCGCATTTTAACATATCTAGTGACCAAATTATGGATTGAAAGATAAATTATTATTTTATAGAATCTTTTTGAAATATTTATAATTGAATTTCATCCAGAATAATCTCATTTTTATTTATATTTCTAATGTTATTGTCTATTTCAGGTAAGTGGATAAATTCTTTCTATGAATAAATATGTAGATATATATTCTTTATTAATTTCTCAACAAATCTAAATTATTAATTTTAGATAATAAAAAATTGTGATTATGTTGAGAGTGAACCCTTACATGGGTCAGAGTCTAAAATGAACAATGTAATTACAATAACATGGCTTATAAGGCCCAATACATAAATATATTAAATGTTTCTTTAGACCCAATAATAGTGAAATACTCACTCCCCACATTTTTCATTATGTTTCTAAAAATAATATCACCAGAATTTATATTTGATTAGAACTACCAATATAGTTCTCCATGGGAAGATAGTGTTTATTCTATATCCCTCCCTCAATCCCGGGTTTGGTTAGATCCTTATTGTTCAATTATACTACTTTAATACATCATTATGGTGTTTCTCTAGTATAGTTAATCTTGGTATTTTTATTTTCCTTGATTCCCTCTGTCCCATGGTCCTATGATGTCAGAATTTAAAATTATCCCAATACCTCATTTAGGATTAATAAAAATACCTCTATGTTACCCATATATATATCCATCAACATTATATTTCTGGTTATAGTTTCAATATAATTCTCCAATACTTACTACAATACCATTTTAAATTCACTCCCACCCTATTTTGAACATTATTTACATATAGGATGAGAAGTAAAATTTAACAGTCTAGTAAAATCCAAAATTATTCAACATTATTGACTCCAATATTTGTAACTACTACATGGTCTAGTGGAATGAAATGAATACTCAATAATTAATAAATAAAAAAATTAGTTATTATCAGTTTATTTGTTGTTGTTTCAAATATATTGAACTATTAGTAAATTGGTGTATTTATTAAAATTATAAAATTTTATTATAAAGGCACAACATTATAAATAATATAGATATTTACTTATTTAATTATCATAATTTTTATGTAATAAATTCTATAATTATGATTATATATCAGAAATCAAATATCCCATTATTACTCTATACAGTAGGAGAAATAATTTTTTTTCTAAGAATAAAATCAATACCAAAATCATAAGAGGTAAAATTCTAATGTTGATATTCAAAAATAAAAACATAGTTTTTTATGAAATAATATAAAATTATATTTATTTTCATTCACATTCCAATTCAATCAATATAATTAAGGTACTCAAGACCATTTCGATTTCGAAAATAAAAATTAAATTAAATATATAAATTGTAAAATATCTACTACTTTACGTGCAAATAAAATTCATATAAAATTAGAATGAATAATTCCTCAAGGATAACAATAAGTGATACATAATTATTTTCAAATAATGATAATTTTGAATGAATTGTGGCATAATAGTGGTGGGTTTTTTTTATGAAAAACATAATGTCTCAAAAAATATTTTATTCCCTAAAACTACAATTCATGATAAATCATTTAATAAATATTGAATTAACCTTGAAAAGTGTTCTTTATAACTAGTTCATGTAACTAATACCGTTTATTCTATTAATTTCCCACATTTGATAGAAAATAATATTCAGTGAATGTTATCCCATTTTATTATTTTCTATTTTTTTACTTTTTCCTTAGTGAATAGCAAATCAAATTAATATAGTTAATATACTAAACATGAAATCCTCTTCTAAATTATGTACATAACTAGATATAATATTGTGTATTATGAATGATTATATTAACAATTCTATTTTTTATATATTTGATATTTTATTTTAGAAGAAATAAATGAATTTACATGAAAATAAATAACTTGTGTCCCTTAACCAAATTGATAACCACATACCAAAATCCAGAACAATATATATCATGTGAAATATATCATAATAATTAACTTGAATACCAAATATTAAATATTAATAGAAATAAATAAATATAAAAAAATACAAAGGGTTGATGTGGAAACTTTTCATATAATATGGCTATCTTATAATAAATTTTGTAGATACTAAAAGATTAATAAATTATTATATAAATATAAGTAACAAAATTTATAAAAAATTCATCTTTATGACTATGTACCACTATTATATAATATAATTTCATTATTTTCAACTTCTATAATTAATAATAATACCTTGATATAGATAATGAAAAATGGTAGTTTACTAATGAATGGAGGGTTCTACGATAAGGAAGGAAAATCTGATAACAATACATACCACAATAGAAAAATAATTATGTTCAGTGAATAATGAGCCAAGGATGTCCACAATGTGTTAAAAATACTAATTTGTTAACAATATTTCCTCTTAACATTTATTTAAAAGAATTGTTTCTAAAATTCAATGTAATCCATCAAATGTGATAGAAACATACAACGGATAGTTAATCAAATGAACTATAAATGATTTTTTTCTATATTAATATAAATATTGAGTTGGTTTTCATATTTTATATAGAAGGTTCTGGATGAGATATCCCTTGTACAACATCGTTGGAATCTGGGGTGCCATCAATTTTACCACAATTAGATTAATTTATTGAAGGTGAACATTTATACTCATAGTCACAATATTTCTATTATAATGAATGTGGATTATTGTAATGGAATACTCATAATTAATATTTTCATAAAGGCTTAAGACCATAAAAAATATCTCTCAAAGATAAACCCATTTCCCTTTTTATTTTCCTTCGTTAGTCATACAATGATGATGTTGTCCCTCAATCCCGATGAAACCAGATCTTGAACCATACTCATTTTGATATCCTAAATCCCAACGGATCTATAAAATTGGATATATAAAAAGGTTCCTAGGATGGTCCTAAAACTGAAATGATTTAGATAATCCTATTACAACATTATGTTTATAGGATTTATTATTTGTGAGAACTATGGAATCATCATTTTGGAATAATATTATTTTTATGGGTAAGTACCCATACTTCTCACTAATTAATATTAATCATAATCTACGATATCAAATTAAATTATGTAAAAATAAATTGCTCTATAATTTTATTTGGCTCGAAAATAATTTCCATGGGCTTTCTGGGGCTCTCTCTCTACCATTATAGAATTTTTTTTTCATTATGGAATCATATATATGGTAGTTTTTTTAAAATATGGAGATTATTTAAACATTTTTTATTATGAAATGGTATCTAACTATATATATTATATATGTTATGAATTATAAGTTCTAATTATTATTTTAACATTGGATAAAATCTAAGAAATATTTAGAATTGTATATATATATATATATTACCTTATGAAACATGTATTCTATCCATTTTAATCACTTCATTAAACATTCATTAATTTTCAATTATTGTTAAATAAATTAATATTATCATTCTAAATTTATGACCAATGATTCACTAAAAAAATAATTTGAAGAAAAAATTGAAAAAATAGTTTTTTTCAATATTTTTAATTTATTGGTTATGTAAATAGTAAATCAAAAAAAATCTAACTCAACCCCATGAATAGTAAATTAAATTTTCTATATTTATTCTATTTAAATAAAGAGATTGGTAAATAATATCTATGATAAGGGATAAAAAATAAGTGGATACAAATGTAGACTCAATATAATATATAACAGTCACAATATACATTATTAAATCCACATTAAACTATACATATTGTTTCCCATTGATGGTAGCCTTCATCCACTCAGTTTTGGACAAAACTAAATGTAAAAAAAAGAAATAAATTATTTAAAATATGAGGATATATTCAATTATTAAAGACATGTTATTTTTATGGAAATAGTATATGTTTTTATTCTAATGGGGGATTTAATGGATATATTTTATATCCATAGTGAATCATCTAGTCATATAAACCAATAATTTTTTTTAATATATACCATTTATTCCATGATTTTTATAACATCATGATTTGATGTTATAGATTACTCATCAGTCTATAGGTAATAGGATCTGTTATATATATAGACCACCCCATACTT
The DNA here is from genome assembly GCA_963277665.1 of Viscum album. NCBI lineage: Eukaryota > Viridiplantae > Streptophyta > Magnoliopsida > Santalales > Viscaceae > Viscum > Viscum album. The sequence continues at coordinate 154,259,377 of OY728159.1, forward strand.
ATTTGGAAGTATTATTTTATTGTGATAATATAAATTATTATCTAGATATCTAATGATTAAAAACACAAAAATTCAGGAAATGAATTCGTGGTCTCGTAAATTCATCAATCAATAATGAGTTTTTAATCTATATTTCCATTAATTAGACCCATTTAGAAACAAAATCAATAAATAATTGTTTATAAAAAAGTATAAATGAATTCGTTATAGGCCCCATATTAATTATCTTCGATTCATAAAACATAAAAAAATATTAGTTAATTTCATTAATTATAGAGAATGTCCTTGTTAATTAACATATTTTTCTGATCTAGATTTCAATATAAAAATAATGTGTTCTCATATTTTAGGCCTACTCTTATATTCATCAAAAATTATAGTTAGGATAATAACCATACTTGGAATACCATTTCAAATATAAAAAATGGCCAATAAAACCACAAAATATAGAGGAATAACATCTATTTTCGTGGATGTTTTCATTTGTGAATGTAGAGATAAATTGGACCCCATAGAAAATATTATAAAATGAACACAAAATATATGGAACTAATTTTTAGGTAAAATTTGTTGAACAACATAGACACTATAAATATAATTTATGTATGGGTTACCTAAAATATACCATCATTACTCATGATTAACCATCAAATTCTAAGTTGTAAAAAATTAACGGGGTCATGCAGATATAAAATAATTATTAATATTCAAAAAATGTTATAATTTCTACTACATGAAAATTTATAACAAAATTAATTTTTTATTTTTATTTTCTAAAAACCCACATTAATAGTTAGCGGTTACCATACATTTAAAAAATAGAATCAATAGACCTAGATGTGACAATTCAAATCAAAATTGAAAATTAAAAAAAAATCTAATATAGATCTCAACCAAACCATGAAGATGTATGATAACTAAAACAATTCAAAATTCAATGTTCAAAAAGACCACGTACCATCAACAACGACATCCTTAGCCACCCTACAAATTCATGGAATCACATTGCCTGAAATCGTGATTTTACACTATATGCATATCTTGAATCATTATGTAATCATATATATGGATGTACACCCAGTGTATATGGAAATTTGTTTCATTGGGATTATTAAGAGGGAAAAAAGTTTCAATATTAATAGAAAAAACAATTATTTTTATCCCCACTGAATACGAATAATATTTCTACATGGTAAAATTATAGAAATAATTTGTTTTTTAGTGATCGTGTTATTTTCCTAGGAGGGGTATAATGTATGTCAGAAAATGAAATAATATGAGTAATATTATTAACCCTTTTAGGATAAAATGACCCTAACTACAATGTATGATGTGTCAAACGTGAAAATTGTCAAGAAATCAAACATTTGTGGTTGGATGATTTTTCGGGATTAGGGAATTATTTTAATCAAATTATTAAAATTAATTAAATGACCATAAAATAATAATCTAAATTTTTTTTGTCAATACATAAGACATATGAAGTGTGACATTACCAAAATTATTTAATTAATTATCAAGAAAACTAAATTTATGTCTAAAAATATATTACAGATATTGGAGGGATGGTTTTTAATAAATTTTTCATTCATAACTATATATTCAATCAAATCAAATGAAATTTTTATGAACTACCCCACTATGTGCCATTATATTTTATTTAATAAAATTAATACAATATGATTATATATATATATTGAGTAAATAAAATTGGTGTCTTGCATTATCCTAAAATTAATATTATTAAATCATGAAATCATTGTTGTGTAATATAAGTATATAGATAAAATAATAACCCCACACTGTTTGAAAGTACAAAAAACACTATAAAGTATATATGGTTTCCATATATATAAAATATGGCCAAAATGTATGTTAATAATTTATTATTCATCTATGGAGGATATGTGTAATTAAATGCTATATAAAAATTCATCAAAAAAGTAATTATATGGATTATATTCAAATATTATAACCTTTGGTTAAATTATTGAAGGAATTAGTCCATTAAAATGATTTTATTTAATTCATGGTAGTTATTATTTAAAAATTAATAATTCATCTTGCATGTAGGAACCAACACATTCATATATTGTGAAACTATCATAATTCCAATTTTCATAGGCACAATATAAAATAGGACTTACATTTTTTTCAATATATATACGATTATTTTATCCTAAAAGAAATAAAAATTCTACCTTCCTTTTTTATAATATAATAAAGGGTGGTATTTAGCCAATTATGATAATTCCCTATAATTTTTACTGCATTATTTAAAAGTATGTGATGCATTTAAATATATAGGACAATCCAATGAATACTAATCATTTTCTATCATATTTTTATTTTCCACTCTTTTAAATGATCAAGATGTTTGGTATAATATTTTTAGAGTTTATTGAAAATTAGTTTAGGAAAATTGTAAAAAACATAAAGAAAAAGTATACATTAATTTGGGTGGGAGTGGTTTTATGTTTTAAAATGTCTTCTTAGATTGATGATGTTTTTTTGGGGAGTGATTGTGTTTTAATGGTTATTAAATGAAAAAAAATTAAGTTGGTTGATTGATAGTTACACTTCTGGATAAATAATCTCAACAAATAATATACAAACTTAACATTTCTATAAACACGTGGATCACTCAAAACATAGAGGCCACATTGTGTCAATAGTTTTGAGAGAAATCATATTTTTTACTCTATGATGAGTATAGTGTTTGTTTCCAATACTGTGCATATAGATCATATATATATGAGATCTGGGTCCCCTTAAATTTGGGTTTTCATTACATCAAGAATATTAATTAATTATTTTTCATCCATTAAGCGTAAATTTTTTTTATTAGGATCTTTGTTTATTAAATTCATTGATTTAAGTAATATACATCTCTCTATGAGTGGATCATGTTCACAAGTCATGGTAACTCCTATCATATGGAAATATAATTTTTTTGTGGAATATGAAATTATTCACTTTCATAATTATTTTATATAATATCATTGTTTTCGGTGCAATGCATAATTTCATATTTTGCATAATTTTTAAATAAAACAGAGCTCCCCCAAAAAATTATTTACATAGTAAAGAACAATATTATTTAATGCACATAAATATATAAATACTTTATAAAATCAATATTCACATATTTTGAAAGATATAATAAATATCCCAAAATAATTACATCTAGTTGGAATTATTCGTTTTATCATGGTAAAGACATTTATTCTGTTGATAAATTTTTTATCCATTAAATACTAATTATTAATATGATGTTATTTTATTAATTTTTAATATCCAAAATTTTTTAACATATAAAATATTGGAATGTTAATTTTTTAATTTTTAATAATTTATGATAACGTATTTATTAATTTAAATTTAACTTATATTGTATTTAATAATTTTATTATGGGAAATAATATACAACTAAAATGAAATAGGGATGCATCAATTGAAAATTTAATTTAATTATTTTAAATATTTTTAGTGTTACTAAATATTATTGATTCTTTATTTTAATAATGATTTTATAAAATAATGGTTCTTAATTAATAAAAGAAATAAAGGAAGGGATTTTAAGAATTTGATCTTTTCATCCATATAAAATTGTGTTTTTGGTGACATTTTCATTATAATTTTTTATAGTTAGTTAATAAGATAGCATAAATAAATAAAATCATTACCTATCCTAATAAACATTCCAGTGATACCAATTGATTTTTTAAATCATCGATTAATACATGTGTTGATTTTTGGAATTGAATATTTTTTATATCCATTTTCATTATCATATCAATGATACGTAGACCAATTTTGGAATTAGAGGACAGTTCCTTAAATATAATTTGGAATTATAAGAGGGTTTCAGGAATATAATAGAGTCTAAAATGTACCTTGTCTATAGTGCTACATTTGTTGGTTAGAAAGATTAAATTTTTCCCTTTATGGTCATATGACTAGGATTAACCCATAAGATTAAAATTCGATCTAAAATTATAATACATGAAATGGGGTTCTTATTAATAGTTTTTCCATGTAAATGTTTTGAAAAATGAATCATTTGAATCATGATATTGAGGGTTTTTTATTATAAAAATTTGTGTTGTTATCATAAATTCCATAGTGGAAAGTAATGGTGGATATTTTAAAATAAGTATGTTAACATATATTTATAATATAAGAGTATGCATCTTATCATTTTTATTGTCCAAAAATTATTTTTTATAAAATTAAATTCCTCAAAAGAAATTCTTATTGTTGTAAAAACTAATGTCATGAATTTTTATTCATTTTGGTCAATATCTTATATAATAATATAACAAAAAACATGGATTTTAGTGACCACAAAAAAACACGATGAATTATCTATAATACCATAAAAAATTCTAACATTTCCCTAAATATGTAATTATATTAGATATGTCTCTATTGTTTACATGATTGTGAAAAAAGGTATATTTATTATAATTCTCATGGAATCTTTATGGAGGGTATCACTATATTCATTTACATTTCAAGAATTTTATTTTATAAATAGCATAAATATCAAGAAAGACATATTTAATGTTTTAATTATGGTAGAGTAATAATATATCATTCTATTATCTACTCTATCACGATAGAACGGTATAATACTATGTTTAATATGGTCTTCAAAAAAATAATTGGTTTTAAGGATGATATAACAATATGTAACTTCATGATTTTTTTGTGGGTCCCCACTAGAATGAGTATGAATTTGGGGAATTAGTAGATGTTTTCTAAGAAATACATTAAGGTAAAATCCTTATCATTTAATTTTATATATTCAAGATGGTAAATCACACTGAGGGTGATAATGTTTTTAAGTCTAGTTTATGCCATTCAATTATCGATAACATTTAATTGTTTTTTTACAGTATAATAAACCCATATGATGGCACTCAATAATTTATTTATCAAGGTAAATGATCATTACTATACTAGATGAGAAATGTTGGGTGTGAGGTTCATTTTCATGTAATTTTTTTATTTGAAGAACTTTTTCCTTAGATGATAAGGTTAGGAATGAAATAATTAATTTTAATTTTTTAACATTACATTTGATATACTAGAAGACTGGAAATAAAAAATAATTTAAATAAATAAATTTCATCTATTTTGTTAAAGGATATTGAATAATATTTTAAGGAATGACATAAAAAAATAAAAAGAATTAATGATGAAATGTAGAAGATGAAATGGTAAATAGACCAAATAAAATATGACGTATAAACAATATGAAGAAAAGGAAAAAAACATAACGTTATCCTCATAGATAATGGTCTTTAAATATGTTCACACTAAATTTATGTATCATTTTTTATTTTTAAATGATATATATAATCCAGTGACCTGACCCCAGTATGCTTGAGCGTGTCCCGTCTTCTATTACATTGGAATATATTAAATGGAATTTCATCCTGAATGATATAATAGTTTAGTATATTGGTAATCAAGTTACATAAATGATTCTTGAATTAAATTTAATTCACAAATTAAAACATGAATTTTTTAGAATAAAATAGTTTCATCTATAATATCCTTGAATATTAGTCACTAAAAAATCATGGAATCATTTGAAAATTAAAAAATTATAGGGTTAAATATAGTGGAATCAATCATGAATCAATAAGAAACATCAATGTGTAAAGGTAGATAAATGAGATAAAATTCTATTTGAATAAAAATATAAAGAATATTCAATATATAAAGTAAATAACTCACAACACATTCAATTCAAATAAATGGATAAGGAATAATCAACATCAAAACATAAATAATTGAAAACACATTCCATTAAATCTGGAAATTGAAAATTGAATGAAACCCTATACAATATCATAGTGAAAATATAATGGACATTAATAACTTATTCATTAATGAACTCAATTATTAATAATTATACCTAATTTTTTCAAGGCACATGAAACATTTAACATTAATATTTTTTAAAATGTTCTAAAAATGACTGGTAGATATCCATTTAGCTAATGATAGACAAAAAATTACTCACATGATACTACTGATGAATCAAATAAAAATCATTAATTAATCCACACTTATTCATTCAGGTCGAAAGCATTCCTCAAATATTGGATATTATATTTTATTTATTAACAAATATTCCTTAACGTCAAATATCAATATTTTGTAAAGGATATAGATTTATCAACATTTACCCAATCTATCAAGCGACTTTCAATGAAAAACTATATATTATAATAATTTACTATTTTAGAAATATTAATATCTACGATAAATAATACATATATTTAGTGGAAATTTAATGTTTAATGATCGTAGGGATGTGAATATTTCTTGGAGAAGTTAATTAGTTATAAATGATAGAATATAGTTAATTTCAAAATTATACTTTTTAAAAATATTCATAAAACATCACAAAAGTATAATAAATGGGGTAAAAATATATAACCATTAGAGATTGAATAAGTGTTTGTTTTCATTGATGAATTAAAATACTATAAAAAATCATTAATGCAGTATTAATGAATGTATACTTTTTTATTTTGAATGAAAAATCTAAAAATAACTTTATTTCAAAATAAATTTTAGTAAACATAACCAATTTGTAAAGTGTTTATAATATGTAAATTTTTATTAATTAATAATTTTTAAATGTTTGAAATAATTTTTTAATAAATTGTTAGAATATATTTTTTTGGAAGTAGATAGATTTTCAAATGAAGAGAAAAATAATTCCATATATTCTTAAAAAATTATAAAACATTTTAATTACCAAATACATATAAAAAGGTTCTCCTGTTAGAAAATATAATGAAATGAGACTATGACATAATCACTTACAAGGATTATAATGTTAAAGTGAGAATTATTAAATTGATCAATAATGATAATTAGATATATATCCACATTAATTGTGGGGAAATAAAACATAACATATTCACATATCTTTATACAAATAAACATAGATTATAAACAACCAGAGGAATGTATTATAACCCAACAAATAGAATATGATTTTTCAAATTCATTACTATCTGGTAACATTCAATTTAAATACCCTAAGATGAATGTTTTATTATTTAATCATTAAATAAAATGTATAATTAATTACTATTGTTATTAAATTTTAACATGGTAGTATATAACCAATATAAATTAAACTAGGTTCAAATCATCACAATATGTCTCAGTAAAATGAAATTAGCATAACATCTTTTACCATAGGCCTTCTTTTGGTTGAATGATTGTTAAAATCCTATGTAATGATCTTCAAACATTTATTAATAGAAAAAATTACCATATTAATATTTATAATATATTATAGTATTTATTTATTAGATCTTATCTTTCATTCATTAATAATTACTTATCATTTTCATTATTTCAGTTAATAACTGCTTTCTCATTCGAGTATGTTGTGACTTGTTTTTTTTTTCTATTACTATAAATACGATTATTATTTAATCATATAATGAATTTAAATGATAATATAAACATAATATATATTTATTATATATTAATTTATAGAAATTATTAAATTTTGGTGATATGAATGAATTACATCATTCATAGAGATGGTTTTTCGTACAAATTCTTGTACGTTTTTCCCATTTTCTTGTCGTTTTGAGTGAAATAAAAGTAAATGATATATATATATATTATCATTGTATTATTATTTTAATTCCATATATATCACATATTTTTATTATAAAAATACTTAATAAATTTTATGTAATGCATGAATGAATTACATATTCTAGTTAGATGGTAGTCTGACGTACACATGAGTGATGATATAATATTCCCAGAAAATAGAAATCATGATGGTATATGTGATATATTACCTCAAGAAGAATAATTATATAAAAATATCAAATATATTACATATATAAAATAATTAAAAAAATATTACCAAACATAATACGTGTTAATTGAAAAACTAATGACGTCAGGTTTGTGAGGTGGCAGTCTATCGTACACATGAACGATTATTTCAAAACCCATTTGATGGAAGTGGGTGAGGGTTTCAGTCATACCATTCAGATAAAAACATCTTAGTATATGGATGATTATGTACATATTATATCATCATGGTGAATTAATAATTTGTGGTTGTGGATAATGAGATAATTAAAAACTCATTTAGAATAATATTTCCTATTCTTCAGGTATTATATGGGCCCAAACTTAAATATTCCATAATATTTAATTTTAGCCAATAATTTATCTTCTTCCACATGTAGTATCAATTTTAGTTTACAATTTTATAGAATTAGTAAATAAATAATACATAATATATCAAATATTATAATGTATACACTTATACCCACTATATATTCTTTGACAATGTTAAGAATTATAAAATAAAACATGATTTATATATCATTATAAAAATAATCCAAATATTTATATTGAATACATTCTTCCTATAACACATCCATATACCCAATGTAAAACATTTCAAAATCATGGGATGTAAAAAAAAGCATATTAAGTGATACAAAATAAAGAATAAAAATCATTGTCCATGAATATTTTAACCTCATGAAAACCATTTCATAAAATCATACTTTTCACTAGTAAAATGTAAACTAAATATCATACCTTGTGAAATAAAAATCAATCCTATATAACTCTATAGAAATAATAAATAATAATGTTAATATGTGGAATTGATATAATACTGACATTTTATCTTTCACAGCTACATTGGTAATTACCTTAATGGTTATGTTTGGAATTTCCCTCAAAGTATATTTACTAAATCTCTTTGGATAAACTCTACTAGTAAACTCTATATTAAAACCCAATGAATTGGAGATCTGTTATGGTTACACCCACCCTCATTTTATCAAATAAAAACCCTTATACAGAAACAATACCCACGATAATCAATGAAATAATAACATATAAAACAAAAAAGAAGAAAAAATCACATTTCCACTTCACAATTGAAAGGTATATTTTCAAGATATTAACATAATAAATATATTTTTCAAACCCATTTATAATTCCAATATTCCAGAAAATGTCATATTTTATTTATTTTTCTTATAAAAATACTATGGATTATAGAGGAATCCAAATATAAAATAATGGTCATGACTGCAGAAATGTTATTTTCACTATATCTGTAAAAATATTTTATTTTTGTTTTTTATTAAAATACATAAAAAAAATATTTATTTTTGAAAATCATTTAATGAAATTAACTTAAAATGTTGTTGATTATACTATTTATAAAATAATTACATGTAAACATCAAACTATGCCTCAATAAATGGAAATTGAGACAAAGTCCTTTACCTCAACTCTGATTCACCCCATATTTTCATTATCATCCTAAATAACAAGATAAGAATAATTTATACATTCTTTATAAATTTTTTTTTTATTACTCATTTTATATCACTAAATACCATGTTATTAAAATTATGTAATTATTTAATTCTACATAAGATATTTTGTTGATATTCGGGACATTAGTCGAAAATAAACCCTATGTGATGTAAATAGTCAATGCGATCATAAGTAAATAATATCTAGAATAACATTAATTACCTAAAAATTAATTTATATATATCAAATATTAATTTTAAAATGTTTGTTAAATATTTATATGAAAAATGAAAAATGTTATAATCATGGAGAAGGTAAGCCCTATGTATGCATGAGTTACATTTTCATTACTAAATTTCTATTATGGAAAGAAGGTAAAAAATATTTTTATTAAATGATACAAATAATATCATTAATATAACATTATTAATTTAAATATAATTATACACATTCTAGGTTAGTTGGTGATTAAAAACAATTCTCATCACTTCGTGGTAAGGATAGTTTACACGTATGCATTAATGAAATTGTCATTTTTATGGGCATGGAAAGTAAGATCATAATTGATATATTATTGTATTATAATGATAAATATATCAATAATATCAGATATGATCACTAATTATATAATTATAACCATTATTAAGATATGTTTATGGAGAAAACATTATAAGGGTTCTTGGAGGAGATATTTCACACTAATTCATGAATGATTAATTCATTTTCTATTTAATGGATATGGAGATGGATTTAGGTGATGAAAATAAAATAATAAAATATAAGTATATTGAGGATATTAGATTTATTATTTCATTATATATTATAAATATTAAATTTAATTTTTAGAAGAATAAAAATATAAAATGTTAAATAACATGATTAACTTTCTATCAGATGATCATCATTCATAACACCTTAACACATATAGAGAGTGTGTTATTTCTAAATTAAGGTGTCATTAATGTGAAGATATAATCTAGTATGCATTTTTGGTAGATTATGGTAGATCCAATTTTTTTATGTGTTATTAATAGAGCAGAATGAGTGTGCTTTTATAAGAAAGGGGAGGGGATCTTTGGGAATTACAAAAATTATTATATTAATATATATTCTTTATCTATTAATTTTGGATAATTTTTTTATTTATAATATTTGATTTATATGGGTCAAAATACAATCAAATAATAATTCTTCGACATGTTTTAAAAATATTTTATATCCTTATCTTTTTGTTTTCACACCTACCAACTAATGCCCTTTTATCAAGTAATTTATAAATTGATGGTTAAATAAATTACCAAAAAAATCCATATAACACATTAATGAGTCAATGATGACATGTTTAGAAATATATATATACCATTTAGTCTAATATTATATATTTAAAATATTTATATAATTTAATTGGATATTATATATTGGAATATATGAATTTTGACATTTCTGAGACTATTCATTACATGAATTTTTAAAATTCATAAAAACCCGATTCCATATAAAAACATCATTAACTCATTTATAAAATGAAAAATTCATCTTGAAAATTTTTTGATGGAATAAAATATTCATAGTGTGTTTAATTTTATATAAATTTATCATTTTTTTCTTATTTTAATAAATTTTATACTACATCCCCATTACGTCGTAATCAAATTTTATTATTTAATGTATAAAAATGATAAATAAAGAATGATGATGGAGATAAACATTTTATATTTAAAATTACTATTTATAGTTTAATTTATATTTTATTTATCCCTATATTAAAAGTTATTTATTTATCAGGAATACTATGATGACATTTTTTGATTATCATTAAATAAAATATAATAAACTTCATAATATTACATGTGTCATAAAAAGAGTATAAATTAAGTATGAGGGATATGTAATTCTAAACTCACTCATAAAATGAAATTAGTACAACATTTTTCATAATGTTATTATATTATAGTATTATAATATAATATTTTACCTTTAATTACATGATTTACCATTAATAGTGGTATATAAAAAAAAGATAACATTCATAAAAAATTAAGTTGATCCTATTAAATAACATTCTTCATACAAATTAAAACAATGTATAACTATTTTTGAAAATTTAATTTATATTAGTTGCTAAATTTGGTTTAACAATAATCTTATATATGTCGTGGTAAGGTGGGTAAAAGAGACATTCAGAAATTCCAATAATTTTTTTATCTAATTTAAATATAAAAAGGACTCGAATGACCAATATTGGATTAAATTATAAGAAATTTATTTAATTATAATTTAAAAATATTTAAAATGATAATATAAATATTGAAATAATTTTGACGAAAAGAAGTTTAATCTAAAATATAGTTTTTTTCACTATTCTGTAAAAAATTATTTTTATTAGATAATGTAAAAAATAATCCAAAGTAAATTTTGATACTCATCATCTAAATATGAAGTTTAATTAATAATATATAAATTATTCAACTTTCAAAAAATATATTTTAATAAGTGTTTTCTATCAGTAGTAGTTAAAATGATTTTTTAAAAATATTAGATCTTTTAATGCTTAAAATTGGATTTTTTCTCATTCGAAGCATATAAAATTTTATTAGAAGAATTAAAAAATATTTAATAAAAAAATTAGACATGATATATATAGTTCATTTCACATCATCCAATACAACAGATAGGTGATAACTACCACATTTATTAATAATATTTATATATTATTTTTCAATATAACTCAGCCCTGTGTGAAATGTAAGATTTTAGAGAAACCAATTGTTGTGTTTTGGTTATGCAATCATACTTATCATCCATTATAATGTTAAAAAATATATAATTCATATATTAAATAGATATAATAATTTATTATTATATAACTACATGGATGTTAAATCCAGCCCCCCCCCCCCCACCCATGTGGAAATTACATCCTCACAATTTTATTCACATATGAAATAAGTAGGGCTATTTCTCCCCCGTAGAACTTTTTGATTCTCATGATTCCTCTACAACCATATAGTTTTCCAAAAAACCATTACATTATAAATCACCATATTACTCAACAATATATCAATAAAATCAATAACGTGAACAACATGTTCATTATAAGAAATATTATTCTCCTATTGAACTACATGTACACTAAAAACAAGAGATAGATCTTGAATATACATTCCTAAAATTGAATCATGAGAAACATTTTTTTATGGAACATGCTCAGAAGAAAACACACATTATATTCAACTGATCAAACATTATATATGATTTCATAGTTTCCCATAAACCATGGAATCATCTTCCATTTTCTTAACAAAAAACATCACACATTTCTATTGAAAAAATTTGACAAAGACATAATCACTAACCTCAAAATAAATATCCTTCATCCGGTTATACGCATAAATTTTCTTTCTAATCCAATATATTATCATGTCTCCCTAAATAAACTAATATTTTAATTCCATCTCATCTACCAACTATAGTCCCATCTGCATCCTTTCTCCAACATTATCCCAAAATGATTGATTTCGACAACAATTTACATATAATCGCTAAAATGGATCCATCTATACACTTTAATGAAAATTTTTATTATATAAAAACTCAACCAAATGAATATATTGATCCCAATATCTACAGTATTCCACTAAAGAAGCACAAATCAAATCCCCCATTGTTTGTATTGTTTGTTTTGACATACCATTTTATTAAGGATGAAAACGTGTGCTAAAATTTAATTCAATACCTAATGACTTATGAAGGCCTTTCTAAATGATATAGGTGATACTATGATCATGATCTGATATAATGGAGAAAGGAACTCCATGTAACATAAATTTCTCATTAAGATAAAACTGAGTAGGTTGATCTAGATATTGAGTATGTTGAATAGGATTAAGATGTGCATATTTTGTCAATCACTTAACAATAACCCAAATCAAATTGTAACCTAACTAAATCTGTGGCAATCCTATAATGAAATACATAGATATATTTTACCATTTCAACAATGGATCTGGAAAACGATTAATAATCCTTTTTAGAGACTATCAGTCTTTTTTAACCTACTTAGAAGTCAAATACTACACAATAATGTTAGAAAGGTCTATCTTAATTCCATCCCACTAGTAATACTATCAAAGAAATATTTAATTATTGGTGTTGTTAAGTTGAAATAAAAATTGTGATCTTTGATAATCAAATAACAATTCATTTTTTAACTGTGAATCATAAAGCACACATAATGACTCCCCAAAATTGAAAAAAAGTCATCTTCAATGTTAAATTCTAGAAACATACCCTTCTTAACCAATACAACTTTTTTCTCCCTTTCATTTTAATCATTTAATTCTTTCTTCATTCTACCTGATAGAGATGACTGAATTGAAACCTAAAAAATTGAGGAATTCCTAAACCAAAAAATTCCAAGCCAAAATCAATCCTATAGTTAACCAATGAATAACGTTCTAAACGTATCATTGTTAATTTAGAATTACCTTTCTACTCAAAGATCCAGCTAAATTATTATCTATTACAAGATAGTAAAGAATCGTGAAATTTTAATCCTTGATATGATCTAACGATCTTCTATGTATTATGTTAAATTCCTTCTGATTGAATATATATATATACAAAAATTATAGTCAGTCTATATCTCACATTTTCCACTCTATAGTTGATGAATCCACATTATTAATGCACAAATAACATCATCTAATTCCAAATCAGGTATTGATTAATTTAACTCGCTGTGATTCAACTTATGTGAAGCTTAAGTAATTACCCAATAACTCATGTATTATGACACAATCATGTACTTTCAACAAAGTATCATTATAGTTAAAAAATTCACCATTCATGGAATACATGGATAGAATAGTAGAATTCACCTTTCGTCATTTAAATTAATGATAACAATCATCATATTCCCTTTTCCAAATTAACCTAACACCTTTTGAGTTAACATAGTTAGTGAGATAGATAACTATGAAAAATATCAACAAACCTCCAGTAATAGCTTGATCAACACCAAAAACAATAAATCTCTATGATTTCTTTGGTTCATTGACATTACTCAAAAACATTTACTTTAAAAGGATGAACACGAATTTAATCATTAGAAACAATGTGAACAATAAATGAAATCTGTTGAAACAAAATTTAAAGGTTGATGGATTTCTTATACAGTTACATTTTTAAGGATTAAAAAACATCCCATAGATGACTTTCATGCACCTATTTACTTTTAAAAAAATGTAATAATGTCATAAATAACCACAATAATATATATATAAAAACTCATGATATATTCTATTCATAAAATCAATGAATAATATAGTTTTATTAACTAACCCAAATTGCATAAATAAACATCCATAATGGCTATATCTAGTATAGAACACAATATTCAAAATGTATACTTTTTTTTAATTTCTACTGATGGTATCTATAACTCATTTCAAACATTGAAAAAAACTATGAACCAAGGACAAGATCAAATAAATTTTCAATATGAGGAAAAAACCATTGTTCATAATAGTAATGTTATTCAAGGCTATATAATCAATGAAAAATCCCATTTAAATATCATAACTTATCTTCAAACATGGTGGGAAAACAACATGGTGACATTCTATGTCGAATGAATCATTTACATAACAACTCATTATATTTCTTCTTCATATATAAACGTTAAATGTGAATAATTTGATACAGTGGTTCTCAAAATGAATTAGAATTTGGATTCAATCAAACAAAAAATTTTATTTTCCAATTTGGTATAATATAATGAAAATCATCCGGAAAATCATGAGGATACCAATTTACCACTACCACATTAAATAATATGAAAAATTATTTTATTTTAGTGAATATTTTCAAGATAACATTCAGTTTCATCTTTTAATAGTTTCTCACATTCATGATATGTTATCAATGGAAAGGGTTTGTTCGTGTACACAAACAAAAAATCTTTTTGAAAAGACAGTTTTATATCTCTCCAATAAATATAATCATCTTAAATATAAATCCAATCCAAAACAATAATAACAATAAAATTAAATAGAGGAAAAACAAAAAGGAATGTTGGTAAATTATATCTATATATAAAGACCATAATATTCTTATATTTATATTATACCTCAACATTTACACTATGTGGTTTTAT
Source organism: Viscum album (assembly GCA_963277665.1). Lineage (NCBI taxonomy): Eukaryota > Viridiplantae > Streptophyta > Magnoliopsida > Santalales > Viscaceae > Viscum > Viscum album. The sequence continues at coordinate 154,274,882 of OY728159.1, forward strand.
CATATCTTTTGTATTCATTTCTAGAGGTGTAATTTTAAATTAATTTTTAAATTTCTATGAATTGAATGAATTTCTAGACCTAAAAGAAAATAATACATTGAAATTATCAGAATAAAAAAACAATGAAATTTATATGAATTTAGTTAATGGAAAAATATATGGTGAAGTAGTTTTAGAAGATATCACCACAAAATTCTACTTATATTCTGGCTGCTTCCCATCATTTGAGTTCTTTATCGGGCACTCTTTTTTATAATAAACCATATCATTTCATATAAAAAAATCTAGACTATAAACTAGTTTTTTTTCATTCCTACCATTATATTTTTCATTGTGGTTATGGTTCTTATGATCCATTTTACTATATCAGAATTACATGCTAGAATTTATAAAGAATTCTTTGATGTTATTTTACCCCAATTTTAACAAATTGTAAATTTTTTTGTAGTTATGGTCCTCCTTCTACAGACATCAAACAAGTTTCTCTAATCATTCAAATCCCAAGAAGAAAACACCATTCGATATATTGAATTTAATCCTTAGTAAAATGATGGATTTTACTATCAGGATCCTGGATTAAATTTGGAGTATTCCATTATAATTGAGTTAATTTTGAATCTTATAAATATACTTAATACATATATTTCCCTAATACTAGGAATTTTATATCCATCTTATGTCAAACCACAATTGGTGAATATTTCTCATTATTTTTTTTGAATTTGTCGCATGTAAGAGCATCAATCTATTTAATGTATATGATATTCATAACCATTTACCATCGCGAATCAAATTTATCCTAAAAGTGTTAAATGAAGAAATTAACTTTTGATTATATAAACACCCCATTAACTCAACAATAATTTCTACGTCATTAACCCACGCTTCATCCAGAACATGGTCAAATTGTCTTATGATTGATAAAGGATGTTTAATCATGAAATGATACAGTAATGAAATATTCCACTATGGTTGAACTAGATGATATAATTAATGAATTCCACCACCATTTATTGCATGTGTGAACTCCACCATCACTACAATAAACTGCTCAGTTCCAATTCTAACTATCTCATCTTGCGGTATCAGGAAGCTGATTTCCTCCTGATATAGCCACAACACAGTTACCCTATTTCCACTTTGGAAACCCATTATAAACAAAAATATCTTAGACAAACAATAATTTAATCGTCAATTATATTTTATTTCAATTTAACAATAACATAATAATAAATTATTGATATTCTATTAACAACATTGTATCCTTCATGTTACATAAACCGACCGTTTATACCAACAGTAAGACCCCAGTCATAAACAATACAGAATCTTAAGTTTTATTCATAACATTTTTCATTTCACAATGATGATCATTTCATGTTTAGAATTAGATATTATTTTTCCATATCTATTATATAAGAAATCGAAAATTACAATATATACAATTCATGTCACTATCCATTTATTCAAAAAGTAAAAAATCCGGAAATTAATCATGATATTTTTTTTGATAAAAATATTAATAAAATTAATTTTGAAATATTACTTCCTTTAACCCATTCTTATACGTGATATAAAACATTTGAAAAACATGGGATGTGCAAAAAAATCATAGTTAGGGATATAAAATATGAAATGAAAATGTTAGTCCATGAATATTTCAATTTCCTGAAATTATTTCAAAAAATCAATCTTTGAATCTCTAAAAAACATGTATATTACCTCATGAAATTTTTATATTCTTGTTAAACATTTTAGAAATCATAAATCATAAAGTTATCGCATGGAATCCATATCAAACTTACATTCTGTGTTTCACAGCTACATAGGCAGTAACCTTCATGATTACATTTGGAATACACAACACAATGTATTCACTAACATCTTAGAAGAAAACTGTCATAATAACTTCATCTCATTATTCAATTAATTGGGGGTGTTATCATAGTCTCACCCACATTCAGTTTATCATGTAACAACTTGTGTAAATGAACACTTCCTATGAACAATTACATATTTGTAACACACAAATCGAACATAAAGGAATATATAATATTTCCAAATTGATATCACAAGATAAAATCTCCTGATATTGGGTTAATAAATCCATTCTCAGAACCATTTTCAATACCAAAATACATGAAAATTGAATATGATATTTTCTTTATTTTAATAAAATTACGTCTTGTATAAAAAGAAAAATATCAAATAACGGTCACCATGGAGGAAATGTCATAGATGTTGTATACTTCAAACAAAATTCCATTTTCATAGTCAAATTAATCACATAACAAAGTTTAATTTTTATAACCATTAAATTAAATTAAAATAAAATGGGTAGATCAAACACCATATAAAAAAAGGTGGTGTATACATCTAAATATGACTCAATAAAAAGAGATTGAGATAAATTACGTTACATCGAGTATGATTCACAATGAACTTTTTTTATCTTCAGGAATAATAAAATTATAAAATCTTCTACAAGGTTAAGAACATTTTTCAAGTTTATTATTAATATTATCTAAATTATTCTCATGTTATAACAATTAAAAAATTATTTATTTAAATGTAGGTTGTTTTGTCGATATTGGGTACATCAGTTTTAAATGAACATAGTATGATATCAACAATACATATTGTCTTAAGTCCATCATCTTCATAATAAAATTCATGAAATAATGATATATTTTATAAATCAATTATATATTTAAATCCATTAATTAAATATTTATATGAAGTATGAATAATGTTACAATCATGTAGATGGTAAGTCGTATGTACGCATGTGTAACAGTTTCATTTTTCAATGATCATTACGGAAAAATGAAAATAATATTTTATCATTTCCTGAAATATAATAATATAACAAATATAATATTAATCATTGAAATATACTTACATATACATATATTCCTTGCAATGAGTTGATTAAAAATGAATCACATCGCATCGTGGAGGTGATATATCATACGTACGCATGGACAACATTATCATTTTTATCTTCATGGAACATAATAATGAAATTGATATATTATTTTCTAATAATGATAAATATTTCATTAATATCACATATGAAAAATAATTCAATCATTATAAAAATTATTTATATTTTGTTATGGAAAACAAATTATAGAAATTAGTTGAGATGATTGTTCACACATACGCATGAACGATTAATTATTTTCTATTTTAATGGTAGTACAGATGGATTTAAGAGACGATATTAACATAATAAACTTTTATTATATTTTTCATAATGGAGTTATTATTTCATCAAAGATGAATAATATTTGAATGTTTTGGAAGAATAAATAAAATACAAACACGTAAATAAATACAATACATTTCATTATGATGGTATCCTTTCATAAATCTTTAATACCAATAAATAGTGTTATCTTCCAAAATTCAGGTTTCAGGAATGTGGATACAAATTATAGAAAGGGTTTAGTGTATATCATTTCCAAGCCAAAAAGTTTTTTATATGTGATTAATTGAGAGGAAACAGTTCCCTTTATAAGATAAGGGAGGAGAACTCTTAAATTATTAAAAAGTAATAAATAATTATAAATTCACCTTATATTCTAATTAGGTAAAAGTTTATTTAGTTATATGATAGGATTATTATGGCTTGAAATTCAATCATTCAATTAAATTTAGAGAATTTATTCTATTTTCTAATATGTATCTTTATGTTTTGACCCCATTTAAGTCTTTCTATTTGGTCATGTAAATTATAATTTTCAGATTATATTAACTACTGTAATATGAAAACACAACAAATTTATGAGTCATTAATAACATTTATTTGATTATGTATTTAATAAAACTATTGCTACATCGTCATTATGTCATAATTATATTGAATTATATAATTTATATAAATTATAAATAAATTAACATGGTGTAGATAAATATTTTACCTTTCAAATGAATATTTGAAGTCAAATTTATCATTTATAGATCATTTTTAAAAAAATTACTTACTTATTAAAAATTAGATTATGAAATTTTAGACTTATCTTTAAATAAAATAAAATAAATATCATAGATTTCCCCTTATGTCTCAAAAAGATTTTAATTTTAGCATAAGGCTCATTTAGGTCGAAATTCACTCAACCAATGAATTTCAAATTAGTTTTAGGGTAATTTTATTATATTATAATATTACAATTTATCATTAATTGCTAATCTTACCCATAAAAGTGGAAAATAAAATTAAAAAGATACAATTCAATCAAAAATTATGTTGATCATATTAGAACAAATTTTTAAAAATAATTACTACAATCTATGTATATTTTTTAAAATTAAATTAAAATAAGTGGTTAACTTAGGTTTAACACTAATCTCTAGGATTTGGTGAGAAGGAAGCAAAAGAGACATTAAAATATTCCAATATGTGTTTATACCCAATTTTACTATTAAAATTATATCAATGACCAACATTTGATTAAATTAGAAAAATATTATTTAATTATATATTCAAACCAATTAAATGGATAATATATCTATATAAATAATTTTGATGAAAAATATATTTTAATGAAAAATAAATTTTTTTCACAATTTTTTAAAATCTAATATTATTTGAAAAAGACTAAATATCCAAAAATATATAAATTTATGTTTTTAGATTCTAATGAATACATTTAATTTAGCTTATAAATATTATAAAACAATAATATTGTATTTAAAAAAGGTTCTCCATCAATAAGGGGTTAAAATGTCTTTTAAAAATATTATATATTTTTATTTTGAAAATTGGATTTTTTATTTTTTGATGCCCATGATATTTTATTTCATGAAAGTGAAAATATTTAATAAAAATATGTAACCAAAATATATGTAGTTTTATTCTTTCCCTCCAATAAAACTTCTATGCGATAATTACCACACAAAGTAATAATTTTAATATATAAAATTTCATTATAACCCACTCTTGTGTTCTATGTAAGATTTCAGAGAAACTAATTGTTTCATTTCAGGTATTCTAACACACATAACATCCCCTTTAAAGTAAAATTTCCAACTAATTCATAAATATTAATATATACAAAAATATCTTGTTCTATACTATCCTGGGATGTTACAAACATCATGCTAGCATTTCCAGTAAAAACATTCTTTGTTGTATTTGTAAAAAATATGGATTCTATTATATATGGAGGAAAATTTTATAGTGAATTAAGTATATAATGGTTGATTGAAATTTATTTTATGGTGTAGATAATTGATGAGAGTGAGTTCCCTTTTATAGTTGAGGAGAAAGGTATTTGTTTTAAATACTCAAATATATTCAAAATTGTTAGGTCTTTCTTACCTATCATGGCTCCATTATTTATATGTAATGGGGTAAAATGATGATATTTTTATAGCCACACAGCCACCCAAAATTTAGAAAAAAATTTAATCATTCTTTCATTCATCTCCTATGTTTTTTTATTTAATTAGTATGGTTATTTTTTAATTAGGTTTTCTATATTTATCACTAAATTAGTTTATCCATTAAAAATAATTTATAATGATATCTATTATAAAATTATGATCTATTGATTATAATTATAAAAACTAATTTAAAAACTATTTTGTTTGTTGAATGTTAATTTAAACAAAAACACATCTAACGTGAAAAACACTACCTTAATCATAGTCAGGGTAAAAGAGTTCTTAGTATTTAATAGTAAATATAAAAATTATAACAGATAACTTGTTCCATGAATAAATATTATTTTATATTTATCTTTATTTTAAATTCACATGTTTGAATATATTATTTTAATTGATTAATAGAATTTAATAAAATATATTTTGTGATAGAATAACATAAATGTAAGTATTGTTCTTATTAATTTAAAATTGATTGGAAAATATTAATACAATGATGGATTTTTTATCTATTTTTTCCGAAATAATGTAAAATCATATATTAATATAATAATCTAATATAGAAAATTTAATAATTCATTTTAATTAACTTTTAATTTCTTTAGAATCATATATATTATATAATTATTACACTAAGAATTATTACATAGGTGTTTCATAAGATTTTAATGTAATTATATGATCTCTAAAATAAAAATAAAAATTTATATGATAAGAATAAATGTATTATATTTTAAAATCATATGTATAATAGAACTAATGTTTTTTTAAGTACAAAAAACTATTATATATATTAAAAGTATGAAATGTTTATTTTTTGACTTTTATTTTATACAACTTATTATATAAGTTCATTTTAGGGAATAATATCCCAAAAATCATAAAAATATATGCTTTGGTAATAAGGGTCTAAATATTTCAAGAAAATATGGGTTTGATAATTGTTATGGATATTTTAACAGTTATAATCCACGTTTAGCTCCTAATTAAAATCATTTTTACCTTAATCACGATAATTATTTTTGAAAGATATGACTAATAATTTTGTTCAAAAATTATGTTGATCTTATTTGACATTATAGATTATTATGATTTTTAATATCGAATAAATTATTCAACTCCAATACACAAAATTATAAAAAAATTATATTAATATTATTCCTGTAGATGTGAGGAAAAAGTTTGGGTTTCAGGTGAAAATGTTCAAAATTATAATGTTTTTTATATCTATATCCAATATGAAAATGATTGAAACTACATTCATCTAACAACTAGATATATAATGGAACTATTTTGACATTTAATCCAATTCAAAAATATAATTCAACATTATAATTTTTTTAAATGAAAATACAAAATTCAATTAAAATATATTATTTATTATAAATTGGATAAAATTATTAAAAATTAACTATTAATTATGTGGGCCAAGAGTGACTAAATCATCTTTCATGAAACTGCACTTTTTCTCAATAACATTTCATTTTTAAATTATTTATTTCATTATTTTTATTCAATAAATAAATAATAAAATCATATAGTGTTTATATTTTTAAAGGCTAGCTAATAATATTCACAACTACCATCCTTATACCTAATTGATTACAATCATATTAAATAATAATATTAATTGTATATTTTTGTTCAGTTAAACTTAGTCTAGAATGAAAAGTATGCTTCTAAAGTAAATTTCTATTTTGTGTAACAGAAGATTAACTCAGGGTTATTTGTAAGTAAATATAAATTCATTATAGAATTTAATGGAATTTAGGATCACATTTTCATGTAATATACACTATTATAGAGATTAAATTTGTCTAAATTTAAATATTACATGATGACTTGGGTTTCTATATTCAATTATATAAGTTTTGTCTCATTTCGTAAAAACTATGACTAAATATTTCATAATTATAGATTTTTTTTGTGTTACATCATCCCCACCTTAAATAACTTTCATCCATGTATTTTAGAAATGACATCTTTAATATATGGGTATATATATTGAAATTCCCTTGATAAAATCCCCATAATAATGGTAGGTTAATAAAATTACCACTTAAACATAGATATAATGAAGTACAATGTTTTCATGGAATAAATTATAATTATGATTACATGTAGGATTACATTGGTGGGAAGTAGTGATATGGAAAATTAGGTAAGGCATAAATATTTACATAGTGTTATTTTTGTCATTTCTTACAATCAAGTAAATGATTAATTTAATTTATATAGGCTCGAAACCATAAATTATTGACTATTTTATAGACCATCTAATTCAATGATAATGAATATAATTTGGAAAATTTTCATATTTAAATATCATTTTTAAAATTTTGAATAACTATTTTACTATCTATGAATATAAGGAAATATAATTTCTTGCTAAATTTCTATTTTATAAATACCATTTCATCATTTGGGTGTGTGTTGATTGTTTACACCTTTAAATAAATATCCAAAAAGTAAACGTTATTTCTGAAAGACTAAGAATCACTTTTAATTGATCATAGTATCTATTAAATATTGAAAATTAATTATATATATCACTAAATATTTTCCAAAATGAATATCGATAATATATAAATCTCTAAACCGAAAATGTAATACCACTATATTTTTGATATTATTGATTTAAAAAATTATTTAATTAATAACCAATGATATTTTATACATGACAATATGTAGTCCAGTGTTTGACATAAAACCCATATCATCGTTCGACCATGGACTCAAGACCCACCTCTTTTCCAAATTCAGTGGATAGTCCCCATGAATAAGTGTTTTCGTTTTTATATAATCATATTAGTATAATTCCTATAATATTATGCATTTGAGGAACATTTGAGCCTTGATTCTTCAATCAATAATTTCATTATGAATGTGAATAATTCCAACACTCTACAATGTGCTCATTATATATTTTATTTACCTTATTTTTCTGTACAGACAGGTCACATAATTGTAGGTATAATTTATCCACTTATATGTACATTTGATGTAATTTTGAATTTATCAGTTGTTGGATGGATCAAACAGAATTCTAATAGAGCCTCAAAAAATAAATACATACCCTATGGGTAATAAAGCTAATTTTAGTAATAAAAATGGTGATTTCCTTACATTACTCTAAGGCCCCTATGTAATTTCCTATTATTTGTATACTGAAATAATTTTTATGATAAAAATATTTACATGGAATGTCAATATGATTGGAACAACTTAGGGATTAAGTGAGACTCTTATGAGATTTTTCATGCTGTTAGAATGGTTAATATCCACATATCATGGAAAATGACTACTAAATGGTTCAAATTCATGAACAACCACTTCATAATAAATTAATTTATTAGTAAAACATATCTTTAAGATAATTCACTCAAAGGTGGTCTTGTAGAAAATGGTTTTTTAAAGATTATTTAATCCACTCCATCACCCAACCTTATGTTATATTGTACCTTTTCCAAATGGATAAATGTAATTGTTCTTCCTTTAGAAAAATATAATATTTTATTTATTTATTTCTGGATGCTTTTCTATTGTTCATTAAAGAAATTTATATCTAAAAAATCATATTACATTTCCAAAGAAATTAAGACAGACATTGTAGAAATAATATTAACAAATAAATAAAAAAAATCTATGTTTTTCATTTAAACATATTGTTTTAAAAAGTAAAATAATATTATTTCACTATTATTAAAATATAATATATGATCATATTGACCCTATTTAATATAAATGTCTTTAAATTTATTTCTATTAAAAGTATTGGAATTATTCACCAAATAATATTTCCACTAAAACATATACATTCCATAAATTTGACCAAAATTCATTTAATATTGGTAGACAACTATCACATAAAACATAAAATAGATGTTTACAATATGAATCTAATGTCCAATATTCGACTCAAAATCAATTATTGTATCGATAATTCTTATGATAGATAATACATATATGATTATAAAATAATTGAATGATGTTTTATGATCCTTATGATCAAAATACCTTTGTTAAAAGTACCTATAAAGTTTATTTTTGTGAATTTGAATAAATAAATACTTATTTTCTTTTATATCAACATAGGCACTTACTTTTTCTAGGTTATTACATAAGTTATTAGTTCATATCATCTTTTAAAATCCTTTATAATTGTTTGTAAATAAGATTTGAATTATCCAAATCATACCCCCATGAGTTTTTGACTAGATGTGTATTAAGGACTTTTTTCAAAAACCACATTATGCATGACGCTAGCTAGAGGATCCCATTTCAGAGTTACCACATATAAGTAAATAAATTACAAAACCATGGATAAATTTTGTACCCAAAAGTGTTTAATTTCTAGGAGAAACAACATAATATATATATTATAAAAGATTCATCATGTTCTAGTATTCTAATTTTCAAATTATATCACAGGGTTATGCAATGTAATTTATGTTTTCCGAATTCTAGATCCCAAGGTTTCTTTTAAAATTCCATTTATAACAACTATATCGAACTAACAATATTATCATGGAGTTTGTTCCTATAAAAATTATATTATAATAAGGTATATAGAATAGCATCCTGATGAATCAAATAGTTTCGTTGTCTTGGTAAACTATATATATACATGAGTCATGAACTAAAACATAATAAATAATTTATAATTTTTTTTTACAATCACATTATTACCTATTGAATATCCATGCATATCAAACATTGTAAACATCATATAATCCTAGGGAAATGAATCCAATTAAGGGTGAGGTAAAATTAATAGTAAAGGGTATGTAGGGTTGAATAAATCATGCATACAAAGTCATAATCAATAACAGATTTCTAATAAATGAAACACATTATATTTAAAAAAACGAGATAATGAATAATTATTATATAATAGCAATAATTAAGCACATGTTCAATTTAAATAACAGGATAAAGAAAAATCAATATGGAAATGTAAATAACAAACCACACTTTTCATAAATCAGCACTACTGGAAAAACGGCATATACCCACGGTTCAAAACCGTGGGTATAGCCCCCAAAACCGTGGGTATAGCCTATACCCACGGTTTTGGGAACCGTGGGCTGGAACGCCGTCGGTATAGGTCCCCAGCCTATACCCACGGTTTTGGAAAACTGTGGGTATAGGTGTCCTGCCACCGTGTCACCGAAACATAGAGAATTTCCACGGTGTCAACGGCTTTTACCCACAGTTTCAAAACCGTGGGTATAGGTCCTAAAATAATGCAGGCGCCGAGTTTCGATCCCGCAACCTCTTCGCTGCAAACACCGCGTCTAACCACTACCCTAACTTCACATATATGTATATATATATATATATATTTAGTTAAATAAAGTTATTAAAACCGTGGGTATAGAGGGAAGAACCGTGGGTATAGGGTTCCCGCCAAAAAAAATTCCTTCCCGCGGAAAAAAAAAATATCCCGCGCACACAAAATTGACCTATACCCACGGTTTTGGAAAACCGTGGGTATAGGTGAATTTTCATGACCTATGCCCACGGTTTGCCAAAACCGTGGGGATAGAGCCCCCTATACCCACGGTTTTGGAAAACCGTGGGTATAGGTCATGAAAATTCACCTATACCCACGGTTTTCCAAAACCGTGGGTATAGGGGGGGTCTATCCCCACGGTTTTGGTGAAAACCGTGGGGATAGGTACATTTTCCAGTAGTGTAGGTAAATAGAAATGAAATGAAAAAATTGATAAAATAATAAAAAAAATATCACACCTAATTATCACAAAATTCTAAATGAAGCACTTTTTAATTGTTGTATACCATGTTTCCTAGGCATAAGAAACTTATACTTTTAATATCTATTATCAAGGTAGTTTAAAATTTATGGTAAGAAACACATTTAATTATTTTTATCCAAATAATTAATCCCATGAGACTACCAAGGCATCAAGGTCGATCATTAATTAGTCCCCTACATTGTATTTAGTTCCAAATAATTCCTTATATATCTGAAAATTGATTTTATTCATGAATCAATATGCATTAAACAAAAATATAAATTGATTAAGGATATATATTTTTAAATATTTATATAATCAATAAAATTAAATTATATTTATTAAAATTAATAGATAAATAATATTTGTTTTAATAAATTTGAATATACATGAAAATTAATATAAATATTAAAGGGAAATTTAATGTTTATTTATCATATGGAAGTAAATATTTCATGTGGAAAATAATGACTACAAAATTAAATATGAATGTGAAATCCAACAATATATTTGGTGAAAATAATCATGAATAATAAAGAGGAAGATTTAGTATTCTAACAATATATACTGATTTTATTAAGAATTCAGGGTTTTTTTATATTAATAACTTAAAAAGTTCATTAAAACATTATTTAGGAAACTATATTTTTAATTATAGAAATGTTTTGGAGAATAACTATCTTTGAAAATATACTTTACAAAACATGTTTTTCATTGTCGATTAAAAGATATTGAAAATAATTTCATAAATTTTTTAAACAGCTTAAAATAATTTTATAAATATGTTTAGAAAACATGGTTTTTGAAAAAAAAAATTATTAACTATAATGTAAAATTAAGTTAAATAAAAAATTACACCTAATAAAACATATTATGTATGATAGTGTTAGTAAATGGTACTATTAATTGACAATATCATGAATAAATATAGTATAATAAAATTAAAGGTTAAATTAATTAGTGATTGAATGATTTCCATTAACTGTAATTTAAGAATAAACATACATGATGAGAATGATATTTTGAAATAAACCATTAAAATGATCATAAAATAAATGTGATAAATATTAAATGAATAGATTATATATATTATCTATGAATCCATATACAATTATTTAAAATAAAACATAATATAACAAAAAGTTATTATACAGATAATCATAGAATATCAATTAGAAAAAAAATAACATAACCTAATGAAATGTAGCTTAGTTATGAAAATATTTTCCAAAAGGTAATATTTTATTTATATCCTTTGAGTTTAAATAATTAAAATTGATTGTTAAAATACCATAATAAATAAATTATTCATGACATTATGTATCAAAGGGGGATTATGTTCACAATATAAATGAAACATGGTGTATAACATTATAATATTCCTCAATGATATGATAGTGAAAATAAATCCATTACATGAAGACTTATTTTTGGTTGAATGTTCCTTAACATCGTTAATAATAGATTATAAAATTTTATTAACATGAAGAACAATTATATTAATATTTATAATATATTATATAATTCTTTTATAACATCTTATCACCTCCTTTTTAATAATAACTCATTATTTTCATTGTTATCTACAGTAACTACATTGTTATTTGAGTAACTATTGACTTGTTATTTTTTTATTACTCATACATAAATCATGTTTTCATAATATAATAAATGTAAAAAAAATAAATTTAAATCAAATATATTCTATATATATGTACTTATATTAATTTCTAAAATTTGGTGATAGGAAATGAAATTTAATGTTCCCAGAGACTAGGTCTTATATACGCAATGAATGTTGTTTACATTTTATTATTGTATAGAACAAAATGGAAGATAATTTATATATAAATAATAATTTATTATAAATTTTATTCTATATATATCACATATTTTTATTATAAATTTCTTTAATACAATCCATCAAATTGTGACCTAATCACATTGCTTCATGAGGAACTAGTTTTTCTTACTAAAGATTACGATATTGTATTCCTAGAAATTGGAACACATGTTGTTATGTGACATATTAGAATTAAAAAATTCATATTATACTAATTAATATCTCATATATTATATATAAACCATTAATTCAGCATCATTCTTAATAATTAATGGTGGTAATAGAAAACGTACAACATCTTTTCGTGAAGTAGTATTCCGTTGTAGACACAAAAAATGATTTTGAATCATATTTTATAGAATTGTGTGAGGTTTTACATTTCAAAATTAACATAATAATATCTTTTAATATGTACAATATAATGGTTATTATATCATCATTTAATAATAATAATGGAAATAGGTAGAGAAGGAAATAAAAAATCTTAATAGGAATAACATTACCTCTACTTTGGGTATCCTTTTTTGGTTTTCACAAAAATAAATATTTTTTGGATTTCATAACATAATTAGGATTATAAAATTTAGGAATGGAATTTGGGGAGTTATTTGGGATGATATTGGTGGATCCAAATGGCTTGAGAGGTGTGATAAAGTGACGGGAGTTAGGGTTTTTTATAGTTTAGGAGTGTAATTCTTTTAAATACTAAATTATATTCACTATTACATGGTATCATGTAGCTCATGTGGATCTAATAATTAAACTTAATTATATATAATAATTATAAGCACTAGATACACCACCATCACACAATGTAACACTTTATTTTTAAAAAATTCATTATCTCTTATGATTCCTCATTATACAATTTTTGTTATATTTTTAATTATGATAACTACTTTTATAAGGAAGTAAATTTATCCTTTAGACTAAACTCTAGTTATAAATACTATGAAACATTTTCCCTATGATTATAAATATTATATATAACATATAAAAATAAAATATATGTTTTTAAAATTAATTTTTACACGAGCTCATGTAACATGAAAAAACATCGCCTCATCTATAACCATGTTATTCACGTTTTTAATATTTAACAGTCAATATTGTCATCTTAATTTATCAATGGGTCCATGAAAGGTCCTTACATTATATTTATTAAAAATCTAAAACAACAATATATAATATAGAATTTTTAGTGTTTTTAAACAATTTAATAAAATTTGGTTTGTTATAAATTAATATTAATTTCAAGTCTAAAATTATTCATTTAAATTGAATAAAAACTATAATTACAGTGATGGTGTTCAGAAATATTAATTTCACAAATATTAAATATTATATATTAATCTAAAAAAATGTTTAATATAATAATTTATTCAATTCACTTCACATTTATAATTTTAAATATAATTTATTTTACATAATTATCAACAATATAAATTTTACATTGGTGTTTCTTAAGAATTTGAAATAATAATACGAAATCTATAAATTAAAAATATATTAATATGAATAAAATAAATTATTTACATATAATAATTATATTTAAAACATAAAAAATGTTGTTTTTTCCCTATCCCAAATAATTATATATATTAAATTTATGTATAGTTTCATTTTCACATAACTTTTTATACAAGAAAATTTAATGTTAAAATGTACCAAAAACTAATAAAATTATATAATAGGTCATAATATTGGAAATATTTCCATAACATGGATTTTGGATATAGGGGTTGGTCATTTTAACAATATTTTATATGATTATGCACTATGTAAACTCTTTTTCACCTTAATCACTATTATTCATTTCAATTACTTCTATAAATAATTTTGTTAAAAAATGTCGACCTTAATAGATATTATAAATTATAATTATTGAAAATATTTATATCATTTTTAGAAATTTAATTTTCATATTTAGATAAATTTAATTTATCATTAATCTCGTTGATAGAAAAATAATGAGTGTTTTAAAGTGAAAATGTTAAAATGTTTACAATATTTCATATATTAATTTTTTATGATAATTTTTGAGATAACTTAAATGGGATTATAATATTTACAATTGTACTATTTTAACTATTAAACAATTTCATAATATAATTTGAAATTATATATTATATTGACTAAAAGGTAGTTCTCAATTAAAATCCAACATTTTTACTATTCATCAATAAATTAATTTTTTTCAGATAAAAATAATTCACTCTAAGATTATTTTGGTATAAAAATTAAAATATCATGTTTTTTAAAATAATTTTCTTAAAATTTATAAAAAACTAAATTATATTATGTGCTCTAGGAATGAATAATGTACCTTTTATGATAATTCCATTTTTTTGCTAAATTCATTTCCTTTTCTTCTAAATGAATCATATTTTTTTAATTATTAAATAATAAATAAACTTGGGTAATATATATTTTCATTAGTTATTTAATCCTATTAATATCCTCAATTCTAATGGATATGTGATAAATTAAATATTAAATAAAAATTATAAATAGTTTATTATTGTTTGGTATAACATAGTCATGAATGTAACATGAGCATTCGAATGGATTTGACATTTCATGTTATAGAAGCCAAACTTGTTGTTCAATGAAGAAAACGATAAACATTATATTCTTTGCAACGTAAGATAAAATCTTTTCTTAAGTAATATATGTTATTGATGATATTCAATTTATTTAAATATAAATATATCATAATATATTGGGTTTTTATATTTCATTCTATGACTGGTGTTGAGTTTCATACATGTTATCAATAACAATTTCCATATTTTGAAAATATGAGGTGTTGTAGATAATATAATAGGAACCACAATTCCAATTATTTTAATTAATTATACTATTATATTTAAAATAATTTTTATTCCCTAAATATGTAAATTGAGTTCAAAATGTATGAGGTTGTGATTTTTTTAAAAATAATTAAATCTAATTTATTGAAATGGGTGGTGGAATGTGGAGAAATCATGATTAAATAAGACAACATTCCATTTAAATTAAAATTAGAACTATATCATTTTATATTTTTTTGATAAAAGTCTCCATGTCTAATATATAATAAAACATTAAATATATATGAAATTTTTTAGATACATATTAGTATTTGATTACAAACTCTAATATATTTTCAACTCACTACTAGGACTATAAAAATATGCACATAATTTTATATTCCAAACATAAAAAATAAAAATGTAATTTTTTTTGTTTTCTATATATTATTATTTCTTTATCTTTTTCAAATACTGAAATATTTATTAATATAAGGGAGTAAAACTGTGTTTATATATATTATGTACCCCAAAACAAAACTAATAAAGACAAAAATGTTAGAGAATATGCAATAAATAAAAAATAATCATAAAACATCACATTAAAATAATTCATTGTATCATCAATATATTATCCCTAAGTCAATATATTACTCTAACAAATGTATCCTACTACATGTCTTGTCCATTGAAAATTTCATGCTCTTTAAACAAAATTATTTCAGAGTTAAAAAATACTCTTATACCAACTGTTCTATGAATCATTGGCTTATTGGTTTTCATAATATCTCTAAACCATTAGTATTTATAGAAAGGTTGGTATTGGTTTTATCATCTTTATTTATCCCAATGGGTTTAGTGAAACCATTGGTATATATTTATACCAATGGTTCATGAACTATGGCGAACATATGATCCCTCATATCCCAGCGGTTTCAATAAAACTGTTGGGATATATGCGTAACAATAGATTAATAAATTTGCACTAGTTCAGAAAACATTATTTACGTCACCATTTTTTACGTCCGTTATATATAACCGATGTGAGAATCTGTGAAACGTGGTTTTTTACATCGTTTATTTAATAACAGACATAAAAATTACATTGAGTAGCTTTTTAACGTCGGTTATTTTAATAACCGACGTTACAAATCGCGCGTGTTCGGTTTTTACGTCGGTTATTTTATAACCGGCGTAAAAAAACAAAGCGCGGGGGTTTTTCACGCCAGTTATTTGATAATCGACGTAAAAAAAGAGATATATATGAATTTTTTATGTCGGTTATTTTATAACCGACGTAAAAAACCAAATCACGGGGGTTTTTTAAGTCGGTTATTTGAGAACCGACGTAAAAAACGAGATATGTAGAATTTTTTTACGTCAGTTATTTTATAACCGATGTAAAAAACCATAGCACGGGGGTTTTTTTACATCGGTTATAATATAACCGACCTAAAAATGAGTTATCTATGGGTTTTTTACGTCGGTTATTTTACAACCGATGTAAAAAACCCCAGGCGCTTTGGTTTTTTTACGTCGGTTATAAAATAACCGACCTAAAAAACAAGATATGTATGAGTTTTTTACGTCAGTTATTCTATAACCGACGTAACAAAACCAAAGCGCAGGGGGGTTTTTTACGTCGGTTTTAAAATAACCAACGTAAAAAACCAAAGCGCGGGGGTTTTTTACATCGGTTTTCAAATAAACAACGTTATAAATTTAAAAAATAGTTTATAACCTCGGTTATTATATAACCGACGTTATAAAACAATTAAAAAATTAAAGCCCCATGGTCTGTCATTTACGTTTCTTTGATCGACAATCTGCCGACTCGTCTCTCTCGCGCGGTAAACCCTAATCGGCTCGTCGATCGACCTGCATTAAACTCATTTTGGCTTCATCATTTATCATCTTTAGTCTCCTCAGATCTATCATCTCATCTCACAACACTCAAGTAAGAATCCCACAAATTTATTTTGTTCGTTTTTTTCCGGATAGTCTATATTTATGTTTTGTGATTATTTTTGTTTAAACTAGGTTAGATTCTTCCATTTTGAACCATATTACATCTTTTTGAATATCGTTGGCACCAGACATTCGTTTTTATCTTGAGTGTCTTTTTTTTTATTTCTTTATAAAACAAATTTTCATATATTACCTTGAATTTAATGACTCAAAATCCTCATATGTTGGAAACATATTTGGGGTTATTTATTGAAGGACTATGGTACGATTAAGGAAAGATTTGGAATATTTCCAGATTTGACCGGTTTAAATTTCATTATAAAAAGAAATTTGAGGTATGGTTGATTTATCCAATCCTTTTATCATATATTTCATTTAACGCTCAGGTTCATCAAACAATTTGTTGTTTGATAACCAATAATGTTTATGTGATTATAGAATTAAAATAAATTATCGTTATATATAGTGAATCATCCTTGTTGAGTGTCTTATCATAGAATAGAAATCAATCATCCATATTGAAGATTTCATTTTTTTAGAAAATAGAAACCATTAATGGAAACCATTTATCATTCATTAATTGAACTAAAATAAATATTTACATATGAGTTATATTGGAACTTAATAAAATAAATATTTATCATTCACCCTGATAGAGTCTAATAAATCTATGATAAACCATTTGTTTTCTTCAATGGAAACAAATTCACTTTTACCCAATTTGTATTTTTAGAAGACAATAAAATCTCTTATAATTTCACCCTTCTGGGAAGTATTAAACATCATTATATCCCTTTAAAAAATCTAAATGTCATAGAAATATCGTGCATCCATTTTGTCTTATAGTACTCTACTATAGATAAGTATACCATTTTTTATATTATTACTTATGATAAAATCAATCATAACATCATGAATATATGTTTATAAAAATGGGAATATCACAATTCTTATGATTTTAGTTGAGAATAATGATAATGTTTTTTATTAATGTTAATATAGACATGTGTAATTTTACAAAAAGAATGTGAACTTGAATAATGAATTTTACTTATATATATTTCACAAGATTTTTTGATTTTATGTCACAAAACTAATTGATGATCGAATACAAAAAATAATTGCACCACCTACCAAAGTGAAACCAATGTATTATTCTATTTTAGAAATTCAGGATTCAATCAATGAGATTGAGATTTATTTATTTATTAGAGTTTCTGAATCAAGATACGAGATTCTATTTCAAATGGGTATTTGTTTGTTTTTTGATGTTTCATGATTTTATTTGATGTAGGTTTTTCTTTTTCATGGATTACTTTATAAAGTGGTCTCGATTCATTTGATTTTGTGTTTCCTTTGACACCATCCCCCCTCAGTGACTATGATCTCTCATTGCCAGTTTTTCTCTAATTGTTCTCTCATACAGCTTTTGGATTTGATGGTTGATTAAAAACATATTTATTCAAATATTTAAGATGGATTATAAACATTTTTAGGGATTATATTGCTATTTTATGCCACTTTATTTATTATTTTATCAAATACTAAGACCCTTTCTAGTAAGAAATATTTCATAAGAAATACGATTGGGCTCTTCATCATATTTCATGAAACGTTTTTAATAATGTCATTTTTTTTAAAAATATGTTATATCAATGATGTGGAAATGGGTGGTGTCCGAGGGGGTGTCCAAGGGGGTGGGTGGGTGTGAGTGGTTGTCCACGGGGGTGGGGGCCTGTCGAGTGGGTTTTGGGGGTTGTACGGGGGGTGGGGGTTGTCTAGAGGGTTGGGGGTGTCAAGGGGTGTGTTGAAGGGGTAGGGGTGCGGGGTGGTGTCCGGGAGGGGTGGGGGTGCTCTCTAGAGGGTGGGGGCTGTTCGGAGGGTTGGGGGGTGTCCAGGGGTAGTCCAAGGGGGTGGGTGGGTGTGGGGGGGCTGTCCAAGGGGGTGGGGGCCTATCTATAGGGTTTTGGGGGTTGTCCGGGGGGTGGGGGTGATTCTTAAGTTTACTCCATTTTCTCCAATTTTCTATCAACTATGTAGGTGGCATGGTTTTCTATGATTCAATGAAAACTAAAACTGTTATATCTAACTATATTTTGTTTTTAAAAAAATATTCAATCATATTTTCTTAAATTCCCATAGATTTGTTTAATATTTTAAAATATTTTACATTCAAATTATGAATTTTTTCATATAAACATATATTTGTCTTATCTTAAAAATATATATTTTTTATTGATATTTGTTATAGGTAATAATGAGTCGAAGTTGTATTACGGCACATCAAATGAGTAATGAATTTGAGGAAGGTGATGATGCATTTTTGGAATTTGCAAAACGAAATGTTCCAAGTAGTGACATTTTTTTTCTGTCCATGACTGAAATGTTTGAATATGAAGAAGTTGAAAAGTAGAGAGATAAAAGATCATCTGTTTTTTCATGGTTTTAATCAGATTTACAGCCCCTGTATTTGGCATGTTGAAACTGGATGGAATGTCACTAATGATGATGATTTGCAAGATGGTAACACCGATGGAATTGAAGAAATGATTCACGATATTGTAGCAGAACAAATTGAGATAGAACCTACAGTTGTGCGTCTATATGGTGATGCTGAAAAACTATTATATCCTGGTTGTAAAGATTTTACGGTTTTTTTGGCGGTGTTAAGATTGATTAACCTGAAGGCGAAACATGGATGGAGTGACAAATGTTTTACAGAGCATCTACAATATATGAAAGACATTCTTCCAAAAGATAATGATCTTCCAGATTCACATTACAAAGCCAAGAAAATATTATGCCCGATGGGATTGGGATACAAGAAAATACATTCCTGTCCAAATGACTACATTATATATAGGAAGGAATATGAATTTCTGTCAGATTTTCCTAAATTTAGGACATCACGCTATAAGGTGAAAGGAAAATCACAGGCTGGTGTGGAGATTACAAAGCTCCCTTCAAATGTATTTTGGTATCTTCCTATAATTAATCGTTTCAAACGTTTATTTGCTAATTCACATGATGCAAAAAGGTTAAGATGGAATGCTAAAGAGCAGGTATGTGATGGAAAAATACGTCATCCAGGTGATTGTACACAATGGAATAAAATTGATGTGTAGTATTCTATATTTGGAATTGAAATTAGAAATCTCAGACTAGGGTTGTGCACAGATGGAATGAATCCGTACCGAACCCCCAGTAGCACACATAGTTCAAGGCCTGTTTTATTGTTAATTTACAAACTCTCTCCTGAAGTTTGAATTAAGCTCAAATATGTCATGTTGAGTATAATGATCTCTGGTCCAAAGCAACCTGGTAATGATATTGATGTTTACTTGTCACCATTGATTGATGATTTGAAACTGTTAAGTGCTCATGGTATTAGGGTGTATGATTGTTTTAAAATGTAATATTCTCAACTATATGTAGTGCTTATGTTCACTATAAATGACTTCCCAGCATATGGAAATTTTTCTGGATACAGTTTTAAAGGTCATAAAGTATTTCCAATTTGCGAACAACAAACGTCATATTGTCAATTGCATCATGGGAGGAAAAATGTATACATGGGTTATCGAATTTTTCCTATGGAACACCCTTATAGAAGACTAAAAAAGGCATTCAATGGCTCACAAGAATTTGATACTACTCCAAATCCTTTATCCCATGATCTGTATTTTGAGACGGTGAAAAACCGTGATGTGACCTTGGGAAAGACACAGAAATCTGGTAATGATAGACATATTTGGAAGAAAATGTCAATTTTTTTTGAGCTACCGTATTGAAGGTATCATGAAGTTAAACATAATATTGATGTCATGAACGTGGAGAAGAATATCTGTGGTTCTTTGACTGGAACATTTTTAGATATTAAAGGAAAGACTAAAGATGGGTTGAATGCAAGATTAGACTTACTATCAATGGGAATACGTTTGGAGTTAGCTCCCACTCCTAAAGGAATTGGAACATTTCTTCCCCCGGCTTTTCATACATTATCGAAGAGGGAGAAAATTATCTTCTATCAGTGTCTTCATGGGACCAAAGTGCCTCAAGGTTATTCTTCTAATGTAAAATATTTTTTCACATTTAAGGACCTGAAGTTGATAGGTATGAAATCACATGATTGTCACGTCTTGATGCAACAAATTCTACCAGTTTCATTGCGTGGAATATTTCCCATTCGTGTCAGAATGACTATACTGAAGTTGTGTTATTTTTTCAATTCAATTTTTAACAAGGCGATTGATGTGAATTCTTTGAACATTTTGGAAAAGGATGCAATTTTTATACTTTTTCAATTGGAAATGTATTTTCCTCCAACTTTTTTTGATATAATGGTGCATTTAATGATTCATCTGGTTCGAGAAATAATGTATTATGGTCCTGTATATCTTCGTTGGATGTATCCTTTTGAAAGTTATATGAAAATATTAATGGGGTATGTTAAAAATCTATATCGACCTGAAGCCTCCATTATTGAAAATTATATTTCTGAGGAGGTAGCATAGTTTTGTATTAGCTAATTGGTTTCGGCTCAACACATAGGTTTGCCTCCATCTTGCAATGAATGAGTTAATAATGAGGGAAAGGGGATTCGCGGCATGAAAGTCTAATCATTGTCACCTGAACAGATGAAGAAGTTAGAATCATACATCTTGAATAACATAGCTGATGCTCAACCGTATATCACATTTCATATTAATGAGTTGAAACAATTTCATTCAAAGAAGAAAGAAATGTGGATTTTGAATGAGAAGAAAAAAAAATTTCGTCGATTAAAAAGACATTTCTTGGTAAATCAGATGTATTAGAGACATTAAAATGGATAGTGGATGGTCAATGTTTAAATGTGATAACTTGGTCCGGTTATGACATTAATGGTTATACATTTATACAAAAGCTCATGACAACAGAAGTGCAGTTCAGAATAGTGGTGTATTGGTGTTTGTAGAAGCAATTCATTTTTCGAGTGCTAAGGACAAAAACCCAATTTCTACATCATGTTCATATTATGGAGTGATAGAAGACATATGGGAGGTTGATTACTTTAACATTAATGTTCCCATTTATAACTGTAAATGGTTTAACGGTAATAACAGTGTCAGACACGATGAATTTGGAATGAAACTTGTTAATTTGAATAGATTGGAAGACACAGATGATTATTTTATAATGGAAACACATGAAAAACAAATTTTCTATGTAGTAGATCAATCAGATATGTAGTGGGCTGTTGTTTTACAAGGGAAAAAACAATATGTTGGTGAGGATGAAGTTGATGGATATGATGATTTATGTGAGATCCCTACGTCCATGGAAAGATTAACAGAACATAATGATAATCATGTTGAAGACATAGTTTGTGCCATATGGAATGATCACGATGAAGGAATATGGGAAAACAATCCATTTGTACATTCCTAAAATTATAGGTAACATATGTTTATTTCTTGTTTACATTTATTTTTTCCATAAATGTTGGATATTATAAGTTTTTTATTTATTAAAACATGTTTTAAAACAAAATAAGTATATTTTATTGTTTGTTTTAAGTTTGTTTAGTTTACTATATCATGTTTATAACCATTACATGAATTATATATCTATTATTTTTGTTCACTGACAATTACTTTACCACGTTTACAATGTTTACCAGGTTTACCATTTTTACCATGTTTACCATCTTTACCATCTTGACCATCTTGAACATTTTTACCATCTTTACCATTGTTTAACATGCTACCATATAACCAATTTTTACAATTATGTAACTTAGTACACTTTTGTATTTTTTGATTACAGTTGTATTAAAATATTTGAATTTGTATATTTGTGAATTGACGTTTGTTTTTTTGATGTGAAGGATATTTACAGATCATTTAGATGATCAACCACATGATTCTAGAGTGGAGTATATTGCTGGTCATACCTCTGGGGATGAACATTCACATGCTCCCATTATGACAAAGAGTTCCAAGGTTGGTAAACGTGGGTGCACAAATTTACCAAAATTATCACTTGCTCGTACGTAGGATCAGAGGATAGTCATTGAGTTTGATGATGATGATATTACTAGAGGTCCGAATGCAAAAGATTTTAAGATTTTTGTAGCAACTCAGGCTTATCAAAAAGTAAGCATTCTGTATGATGATTGGAGAAGTATGGATAAAGCGATTATCTATCAGTTATGGGAGACGATTTTGTTAAGATCTTTTGTCATTGTTTGACTATTCATTTAATGTTTCTTGTATATATAATATGTTTAACTTATTCTTTATCAGATGAGATTTGATATTCCTGACACTGGAGGAGTCAGGAAGAAATAATTATCGTTGGCTTCCAGGAGATGGAGGGATTTCAAATCAACCCTCTCATCTGATTTCATTTATGGTTATAGGAGTCATGACAATCCATGTCGTATATATCCTTTTATAGATGAAGACACATGGAGACAGTTTTTTGAAAGTAGAAGAAAAGAGTCATTTCTGGTAAGGGCAATGTAAAATTTTATAAACATTATTATATAAATGATTTTATTAATGTTTTGTTAATGATTTCTTATTCTTAAATTACAGAAAACAAGGAAAGCTCATCAGGAGATCCAATCTAAAAATGTATACACTCATTGTTTATCTCGGGGAGGGTATACATTATTGGAAGAACAAATTATGGCGGAAAAATTTCAACATCTAAGATTTGAGTCTTCAAGCTCTAGAGAGGTAGCCCCTCCATCCCCTCCATCTAGACATCAAAAATGGAAGAGAGCTCAGAAGGGAAAAAAAGGCAATATCTTTCGGAAGAATTGAGAATCGTAGCTGAGAGTATTGTAAGATATCTATTTTATTTATTTAAGTTAACTATTTTCTTCATATAATTTCAATCATTACAGAAATGTTCAATTAATTAATATAGGACTCTCTTGAGGATCAGAGTTCAGAGGGGACATTTACAGCAACTGGGAGGGAAGATATTTTATTTGCAGCATTGGGAAGGCCCAAACATCCTGGTCATGTAAGAGGATATTCGGCAGGTGTATCGGTAAGTAATGTGTTTCCACATTCATCAACTTCTAACATTGAGGGGTTTTATAAAAAAAATAGAATCCTTGGAGGTTGATGTTCATAATATTAATGCAACGATGGAAGACAAGATTAGATAGTCGGTGCAGTATATGTTTTCAGAAATGAAAAAACAATTTTAGACTGCAGCTCCCACTACTCCACCTCCCCCTGCAGACCCCATTATTTATCCTCCACCTCCTCCAGTAGCTCCCACTCCCCCACCTCACCCTGCGGACCCCATTTTTTATCCTACGCCTCCACTACAGCTTCCTACTTATTTCGAGTTGTATGTGGATGATTATCAACATCATATGGTAGCATATGGGTTGGTATATTGTATAGAAGATGTAGTTCATCATCAAAAATTAGAGGTAGATAATCAGAGGGTCACTGTATAGGATATTATAGATAAATCAGCTAGGGTACCAATACCTACAGATGAGGTGGCGATAGTTAGACAGAGTATCGGCCATTTTTTAATTTGGCCATCCAGACTTCTTCGACTCATTACCGTAGAAGTATGAATGTAATATCTTTTATTTTATTTTTTTATTAATGTTGTTTTATCATTTGAAAACTAATATATTTTTCAGTTTTTTTACAAGAATACTTCAAAGGTAAAGAAATACCGTATAGACAACAACAAAGACAAATGGCTATGACATCAGATACAGATTCAAATGGTTATGACAGATTGTCAAGATATTCACATTTGTTGTCGGGTTATTATGATTTTCCAATGGAAGCTCATGTTTATGGATGTCAAATAAGAGTGGGAATTATAAAAATTGATATCATGGAGCTTGTTACTGGAGATAAGTTGGGCATCAACGTGGCGAAATTTTTTTCCATGTAAGACTTAACACTTTTTCCCTGCATTATATTTATTAAAAATGTATACTTATGTCTGTTTTTAATAGGTATGTTTATAAAATTTGTGAGAGGAACGATCTGAAAGAAGTATATGGATTCATGGACCCGCAATTGATTTCCCCTGAAGCATGTGAATTTAATTAGGAACAAAGAATGGTTTATATTGCTGAATGATTTGAAAAAAATATAATCACACAATGTTGGATGATGCCTTTTTGTGACAGGTATGAAACACATTTCTCTCAAAGAGTTAATTATATTTTAACATAAAAACACACTAACGTCAAATTTCCTTTTATCAGTGACCATTGGATGTTAGGGGTTTTTTTCCAAAGGGAGAAATCCCTTTATTGGATATGCTCTGTCCATGGTGATGTGTGGGAAAGTTTTAAGAATATATTGGAAAAGTAAGTTTCAATTTCTCAATAGATTTATATATTATAATGAATTTTAAATTTACCACATTCGTATTATTTTCTAACAGTACATGGGCCTACTTTCGAAAAAACACAAAGAAAAGGGGTGCAAAGATAAAATATGTAAATGTAAAGGTAAATATCCATGTATAATTTGTCATTTTGATTTATTACATAAAAATAATAGATTGAATTTACACTCATTCAAACAGAATTTTCATGAACAACCATTCCTCATTGAATGCAGATATTATATGTTAAGATTTATGTATGAAATAATAACAACTAGGACAGTTGGGAATTTTGACCTGGTATGATTTCATCTTAAACTTTTCCATAATATTTCAATTTGATTTATTCATTATACACGTTAACTACTTTCTTTTTCAATTTTAGCTTTTTGATGACCCTACAACCTATACCGCTGAAGACATCAAACACTTACAAGTGGAGTGGTCAATTTATTTTACAAGTTTGATTAAATTTTATTTGTTTGTAATGTAAAATGTAATTTTGAATATTGTCATTGTAATTGTGTATTTGGTAGTTTTTTAGGCTGGATTTAGTTTTTTTTAAGTTGACAGTGTAATTTTTGAATGTTATATAAGTGAATGTTTAATTTTTCTCTGCTTCTTGTTTTGGTTTACTTATGATGGTTTTTCTGGTATGGATTTGGGTCTGTGGGGGAGGGGTTCCAAGGGTGTGGGGTGTGTTCAGTGGGGTTGGGGGGTGTTCAGCGGTCTTCGAGGGCTGTCTGATGGGGTGGGGGGGCAGTCCAGGGGGGTAGAAAGGTTGTCCAGGGGTGTGGGAAGCCGATCCAGGGGTGTGGGAGTGCTTTCCAGGGGTGCGGGTGGGGGGTATACATGAGGGTGGGGGGGGGGGGATTGTCCATGGGTGTTGTGAGGGCTGTCAAGTGGGGTGAGGGGGTGAGGGGGTGCTGTTCAGGCAGGTGGGGGGATTGTCGAGGGGTGTTTGGGGCTGTTCGGAGGTCGGGGGCAGTCCACGAGTGTGGTGGGGGCTCCAATGGGGTGGGAGAGGGCTGTCCAAGGGGTATACATGAGAATAGGAGCTCCAACGGGGTGGGGGAGGGCTGTCCAGGGGGTATACATGAGGGTGAGTGCTCCAACGGGGTGGGGGAGGGCTGTCCATGGGGTATACATGAGGGTGGGGGCTGTCTAGGGGATATGTTTTATATGTTATCAATGTACATTCTAAATTTTGATCTACTTCTATTATTGTGGTATGTTTTCCTGATTTGTTTTCTGGTTGATTCTGGTGGAGAGAAGATGACTGAATTACACTTTTTTTTAAAAAAAATTAGGTTTATCACGTCGGTTATTTAATAACCGACCTGATAAAAGGCATGGGAAATGTTTTATCACGTCGGTTAAGGCCTGGAAAATGGTTTATCACATCGGTTATTTAATAACTGGCGTGATAAACCACCTCCCCCCGATTTATCACGTCGGTTATTTAATAACTGACGTGATAAAATCCCCTCCCCCAGGTTTATCACGGCGGTTATATAATAACCGACATGATAAACCCCGCTCAACCTGGTTTATCACGACATTTATATAATAACCAATGTGATAAAACCCACTCCCACCAGTTTATCACGTCGGTTATTAAAAAACCGACGTGATAAACCCTCCGCCCCCAGTTTATCACGTCCGTTGATTAATAACCGTCATGATAAACCCCCCGGTTTATCATGGCGGTTCTATAATAACCGATGTGATAAACCCCCCGCCCCTTGTTTTATCACCTCGGTTCTTTAATAACCAACGTGATAGACCATTTCCCCGTCCTTTTATCACGTCGGTTTTTAAATAACCAACGTGATAAACAATTTTCTAGGCCTTTTATCACGTCGGTTGTTAAATAACTGACATGATAAACCCTTCCCATTTTATTTAACACGTAGGTTCTAAAATAACTGACATCATAAACATCGTGATTTTATGTTTTTGACATCGGTTTTTAAATAAACTACGTCAAAAATGTTATTTATAATGGCGCTCGTATTAACATCGGCTAGAAACCGATGTAAAAATTGAAAAATAACCGATGAAAAAAACTTTTCCTGCACTAGCGTTGGTATGCATACTATATAACAGAGGTCTATAAAATCAATATATAGAAATTCTAGTACATTATATTATCCCTAGTCCATCATGCTTCACATTGTACTAACTTTTCTATGAACTCTTCTTATATCCTCTCCACTCCAGCATATTTCATAAGTCCATCATGAACATGTTCTAGTCTTCCAAAACCTATAAATAAGAAATATTTATACCTTGTTTCATATCTGAATTGGATTCAGTTAGTTTAAAACCACATCTTCCATAACATTTATTGGATAAAGTTTGGATTTTATTATAAATACAACCATTTAAATGAAAAGCCTATACATTATAGGGATGTTCCAGAATGATGGTCATTTGTAGGTCCTTATCTAGAATTTAGTATAGAGGTGGGTTCTTACATTTAACTAGTATTCTATGATATGGTTAGGTGAGGTGAGTTAGAAACCATGTTAATACTTTCATTAGAACATGGGAGAAATGTTACAATATGAATATTCAATGGAAGACATACACAAGAATATAAATTTGTGGTGATAGGATAATGCCTATGGTGGAGAGAACTATAATCATGGATCGTGTTAAACAACTACTCCATCAGTGTTTTTAGATATATGGTCTCTGGTCAAAATCATCTTGGTGTTTCTATTATAAAAATAGCCATTGGATCTTGAGTTCCAGTCAGAGAACCTTAAGTTAATTCTCATTACTTGGATGTGTTTGGAGAACTTGGGAAATGAATGAGGTAGTTCTTATAAAAATTATTGATTGGAGTAGGAATGGATATGATAATAGGTTGTCCACTAAGACTGTGTGAGGTTTAAATGAATTAATTTGAGGATATTTTGACAACTTATGTTCATATGGACATTCATAATTTGAAAAAATGTTTGAATTTTCAGTTAATGGAGGGGTATTTTTGACAGTTTATTGAGTTTAGTTTATGAGGATTTCAAATAATAGAAAAGTAATTTTGTACATCATCATGAGGATGATTATATAGGTCAAGATCTCATGGGAGTATCACTGAGGGGCAGAGGTGGCTGGTTAAAATTTTCAACATACCACAGGATAACCAGTGAACTATTGAGGGAAATGATAACACATTTACCCCTCAGATTTTTCAAGTTGGGGGTCCCCTATTCCAAATCCATTTATGGAATCTCTTTAAATCCATTCATCCATCCTTCACCTTGTGGAACCTTTTCTCTAGGTATGGTTATATGACTATTCTATCGAATATAGAGGTTAGTTCATCCCTTAAGTATACACTTTTAGAATAATTACAGCCTTATGTAATCAGTATTCTGGTTTATGTATTTTGGATATTCTATTTATATCTACTAATCCATTTTTTATTATATTATATTTTGGAACAATTGTAATATCCATGCCCACTGGATATAGTAATCATACCTCCAACTCTCACACTCACTAGGTATCAGATATAACCTATAGTCCTTTCCCATATAATGTTTTATTCCATATTTCATCTATAATCATTACATTTATTTCCCCTATCATCTTTATACCTAATTATATTTAACATTTTCAAGGGTCCTCTTAATATTTTTCTTACAAATTCTGACTTATTAGATGAAACATCACACTATCACTTTTATATGTTATATTTGAGAGTCAACCACAACCCCTGAATCAATAATTTTAATAAGGACATCAGCAGATTTAAGTGGAATACATTTTTATAAAATAGTGGCACTAATTTAATCTTTGAAAATTCTCATCAATTTTTGGAATGATATAAACAAGATTATTTCTATGAACTCCTCCCATCATTGATTCATGTATATGAATTTATACTATCGTAGAAGGTATTTTTTCTATCTTATGATGCATGAATATCCGTCTCAATTGTGTGGGTATGTCTACCTATCCCAAAACATCGTGATTAAAATGTTTTCATCCATAGGTTTTTTGGAAACATTATTGGCCATTATCTTTTCTTCGACCACAAAACTCAATTTTTAACTCATTATAACACCATGTGTATTTTCATGGAGGATGTCATTTAAAACCCATGTTGAATTTTAACCTGGTAGAAAATAATGTCTAGTACATTTATAAACAATATTTTCGCTTCTAGTCTTCTTCACAATTTTTTCAACTATGAAACCAATAAGGGAATATGGGTTAAATGTGCAATTGGAACTCGAATGTCCCTTTTTTGGAATTTAATGTAAATAATGAAATGATCTTACGATATACAAGATTGAGGTCTATAACAAGAATGTAGAATAAGATAGTCATTCTATTATTTGATTAAATTAATACATCATATTATTATTCTTTTTTAAGTGATGACCATGCCATAAACAATTGGGTGAATTTTAGCTTTTTATGGAATATATTTTGTCTCACATTTTATATTTATTAATTTAGGTAGTACCGAATGAAATTTGAAAGTGTTTATATAGATTTGGGTATTTTTGGATTCATGGTGAATTCCATTATCCATCCTTGTAGAATTTAATTTTAATTTTCAATATTTGGTCATCGGTTGTTTTGTTGATTCTATCTAATATGTCCTCACATCTTGAGAGTTTATCCTGTATACATTATAAATTTTCTTATATCGTCATTATATTATGTTAATTCATAAAATAACTGGGAATATATTCTCAACCCCCCATGTTATTCCATTTTTTGTAGGTTTTACCATAGATCATACATTTTAATGACCTAGTTAAAATCTAATATAAGAATTGTTGTGAAGGAGTAAGGTGTTTGTGATGTACCCATAGTCAGGTACATGTGGAAAGGAATCAAGAAATCACTACTTAGGTACAATTTTTTTAACTCCCTAACCACATAATCTAGGAGATGGTGCATTATTTTAAAAAGTTGGAATTATTCTAAATAAATAAAATCCCAATGGAATTTTTTTTATCAGTCATGGAAATTACATTACATATAAAAATAATATATTATAATTTCAATCATTAAATATAACATAGATAAGCCTTTAATAAAACCATTATTCCCTTAGCTTAACCCTATATATCAATCAGAAACAAATTCTTGGAATCCTGGTAAAATAGAACATAAGATAGGGGTGAACTCAGATGTTCGGTATGGTTAAAAAAATTAATGGAAACAATCATAAATAATTATAATATTTTAATGAATTGAATTAAAATAAAAAAAATTCTTTTAAAAATTATATTTAACAAAATATTGAAATAATAAATCAAATAACACTATATTAAAAATCACATGAATATTATAATATTTTAATAATCACATGCTATATCAATAACTAATCACATAATGAGGAAATGTATAATGTCACACATCATAACAATGCTATCAAGGCCTCATGCCACGACCATTACAATATTGTCTAGGCTATGTGCCAATTAAATAGTTTGTCTCATGAGACCTACTGATACATCGAGTTGATATAGTGTGCCCCACCCATAACACATTATATCCAATGTTATGCTCTTATGAAAAGGGTGAAACCTAACACAAGCTTTTGTATTAATCCTAATATATAAAATTTGGTTACTTTTACCATAAACCATGAATTGTATAAATATAGCATATCTATAGTCAAATATATCATAAACCCTTCAATAAAATTTGGAATATTATACCCTAATAATTCAATCTAAAATAAGTATAAAATCCATCAATGGATGTTGATATAGTTGAAAATAATATAAAAAATTCATTAAAACTCCTTGAGATAAATACATTTTAAAAGCGGTAAATTTTTTAAATAAAACTTATCATTTGAAAATAACCCTATAATATTGTATGGGAATATTAAAAATGAAAATGAAACATAATAATAGAATATAGTCGCTCGTTTCATATAATTAAAAAAATCCTTCCATAATTTATCAAAATGGTCGTAAAGTACCTCATTCTGAAATAGACCAAAAGCTTCCTTTCAAAACATATAATAAAATGTAAAAAATTGTGTTTAATCATCCATAAAATAATGTTATTCAATTTTATGATTATTTTTTAGATACAAAAATACGTATTATAATTATTACCCAATATATGCTTATTTATAATTCTCCTCAAATAATATTGACATTGTGAAATTAACCCTTTCCAAGAACATTACATTAGAAAAGAACCCTTTAGCCTCATATATATTGGTTAATGTATGTTGTTAAATTATAAAAGAACCATATACATATTTATGATGTCATATATGAAAATATTTTATCATTTTGTTAATAATATTTCATTATTAACATTGATTTGGGTGTTAACGGCTTCATTTTCCCATGCATGTTTTATCATGTGAACCATGTTTGTAATGCATATAATATATTTTATTAATATCCATAATGTTATTAAGTTAATATTCAGTATTTTTAATCATAATATATATTTTATAATCATTCATTAATGGTTAATTTGAAGAATGAATCTCACATCTTTGTTGAGAAGATAGGTCGTAGGTACTCACGAGTGATAGTATAATTCCTTTGATGGTGAAACATTATTGAATTTAATGTAATTATATGGTATATTAATTGTATATAATAATTATAATGTTATATTTATTATTTGTATCCATTCTATTAATAATTATATCCATCCAATGAAATTAGTGTTGAATAAAAAATTATACCAAGTCATTGAGATGGTAATCCATATGTATGCACACATGGTGATATTATTATTTGTGTGATAGATAAAATGAGGAATTTGGTTTTCTCGAGATTATAATAACATATAAGTATATTTATGGTCTTGGAGTTATTAATAAGATATGGAAACAACATAAAAAGTTGAAGTGCTAGAATAAGAAAAAACATTGAAAATGTTGATAAAACAATTACCACTTTTGAGGTACCTCCTTATAGTTTGAACAAAAGGACTCTATATGATGGATTTATACACAATGTGTGGCATATAATATTATGTGTTGGATGTTAGGATAAGAAATTTTCAAGGTTTGGCCAAATCAAAAGGCTTTATATATGTGAAGTAAATAGGAGAAAGAGTTCTCTTTTATAAAAGAGTGGAGGGGCACCAATGGAAGGCTTACAACTATTAATTTATTATAAATTTATTTTGTATATAAAATTGCACCAATGTTAGTTATATATGTGATAACAACTGGATAGGTTGAAATCATCTCATCAAATAAAATTTTGACATGTTATTCTTTTTTTAAACATTATCATTTTGATTGATCCTTATTTAATCTATTTTATTTTATTTTTTAATAATTTTTAAAATATTAAATAGTTATAAATATTTACATATATGGTGTAAATTACACATAAATGGATTTTTTATTCTATTTTGGAGCCAATAAATATTAAATTTCATTTATTAATTTTTTTAAAATGATTTAATAAAATGCTAATTTTATAAAATATCAATATAGTCAATTTGGTAAATATTTATTTGATTGATTACAAATAAAAACAAAAATGATGATAAATTCTAAAAAAACATTTAATATACTAATAACATGTCATAGTCACCTAGAAAATTAACTTATATCCTTAATTTATTAAAATAATATTATTTTATTATTTTTAAATGAATTTATTTATTATTTATATTAATAAAATTATTTCTATGTCACTATTACATCGTCATTAATGGTAATTATATAATTTAAAAAAAAATATAAATAAATTAACATGATTTATGTAATCCTCTTATCTTTCCAAATACTTCCTATAATTAATTTAATCTTCTGGTTATCCATATATTAAAATTATTCAAATTATATAAATTTAGAGTGCGACATTTTTTCACAATCATCAATGTTTATTATATTCATGTCATGTTCATGGTAATGTATCTATTATGTGATTCCATTTAGATCCATAGATTATAAGGGTCAACTATTATCTTTACAAAAAAAATGTTAACTTGTTTTTATTATTAATTTTATTCTTGAATTTTTGTTTTAACTATTATTTAGACCTTTTTATTATTACCGTGACAATTTAGCCTCTTAATATATAGTGTAAAAATGGATACTCTAAATTCCAAAAAAACAAAAATTGGATCATTTAGGTATTATTTAATATTATCATATTTATTTTTTAAGTTAGATATTTTAATTATTTTTCTAAAAATTAATAAAATATTATTAATTTTAAAGTATCATTTTGGTCAATTTTAATACTATTCAATATTATTTTTTGAAAAAATATATCAATACATCATGATAAATTCAAAAAAATGCTTACAATATGTGACTAACTTGTTTAATTTATTTATAAATTATTAGATTTAATTAATTAAAATAGATTTTTTTAATATTTACAGTATAATTTATTTGATTCATTCACCAATAAACCAATCACTACAACGTCATTGTGTCATAATTAATTTTATATATTTAATATCTAAAACATATAAACAATATAACCTAAAATAGGATGTATTTTTTGTTTTCAAATAACTATTTATTGTTGACGATATCACTAATATAACCCCATATTATAAATTTTTTAATAATAAGTCATGTTTTTGATATTTGTATTTTTGATTTGAATGAAAAATTATTAATGTCATAATCACACACATGTGGATTCCAAAAGAGAAATTTCAATCCCAAGGGTTGTATTAGACAGCCATAAGTCATCCAATAGGATTAAGACAGTTGTTTGGGTGGTTTAATATTTTTATAATATTATTTTTACCATTATTTAA
The DNA here is from genome assembly GCA_963277665.1 of Viscum album. NCBI lineage: Eukaryota > Viridiplantae > Streptophyta > Magnoliopsida > Santalales > Viscaceae > Viscum > Viscum album. Next base: position 154,309,747 of record OY728159.1, read on the forward strand.
CTAATTTATCTCTAACCATCATAAAAAATAGTTACGAAAGTTACAATTCACAATACCAAAAAATAAAAAGAACCATTTTACATATTTTAGACTAATAGATTCCAAATATGGAATCAATTTTTAATGATTCAAAATAGAGATGTTTCAGTAACTAATTTACAATTTATTCTCACTGTCAGAACTAAAAGTGAGGTTTTAAGAGTTTAAACATTCTAAAAGAATAAAATATTTTTACAACAAAACTGTAGGTAAAATTAATTATAATGACCAACATTATATTAAAAGATTAAAATTTATTTTTTATACTTTAAAATGGTTAAATAATATAATTTATCTTCCGAAATTATGTCGATGAATAAAGTAATTTTCAAAAAACCAATTTGCCTATTTTTACTATTTATCAAAATATAAATCTTATAGAAAAATATAAATAATTACTCAAAAGTAAATATTCATTTCATGATTCGAATGAATAAATTTATTTTCTTAAATAAAATATATTAATGTATCAAAAAAATAATTTAAAATTGACATTCTATCAAAAGGAAACAAAAATGTAAATTTTTTAAAAATACAAATTTTATATAAAAGAAATGAATTTGTCCTTATATTATATCTATGATTCACATAATGTCACTTTTGTAATTTTATGGAAGATAAAATATTAAAAATGTTTTTAATACTATTCATAACCACTTTCTAAACATCTAATTGGATAGATCATGGTGCGCTCAAACTCATTATTGAGTGTAGCGCAAGCTATGTTGGTGTTGTGTGTAGCGCAAGATTATCTTGGTGTGGTGTACACCACAAGATATTTAAATTATTTAAAAAGAATCATATTATATAATATTATGGTTTTACATTATCTCATCCTTCATTAAATTACTTCCACATAATTTAATCATGGGATTGAAAACATGGGGTTTGACATTTCGAAATAATATTGATGAAATACAAAATCAAAAATTGGGTTAATGTTACCTATATTTTAAAATAATGAAATGGTAGTATGAAGGTCACCATAAATAAAAAATTATAGGGTTACATATTGGAAAACATGGACATGACAAAAATATAACTGTCATGTTCTAATGGAGAGTGACATAAAACATTATTTAGAGAATTTTAAAAACCATAAATCTATAAATATATGATGATATACGAGATCCTTTGATTCATTGAAAAAATGTACATTGAAAAAATTCATGATTTTATGATCCATTCCATTTTTTTGGAGAATTAAAATTTTCAATAGACTAAGAACACAAGGAAGCATACGTAATTGACATTTAGAGATATATCATTTAACTAATTCTTCCCACAACCTAACCTTTCTCAACAAAAGATAATAAACCCCAAAAATATTTTACTTTTCTTATTCTTATATGGTTCCAAATATAAAAATATACCATTCAAAAAAAGAAAACTATGTTATATAAACCAGAAAATCGCATAGGCCAGTGGAAGGTGATGAACCCTTGTCACCCTTCAGATGCATTTTTATGTTTCATGGCCTTGCTAGATGAACATGTTTTCATAGGACCTACTAGTTTTCCTTTTCATAAAACTATATAATAATACCATTCAAAAAATAATCTTATAAAAAAATTTAACCATTAAAAGTTTTATCTAATGTTTAACTAAAACCATTCAAACTTTAATACCTAACCAAAATAATTCTATCCAAATATAATCGTAACATCATATTACCCAAACAACGTAATATAGCTCTTATTGTAACATGCATAATATTTTATTACTTTAAATTAATTAATGAAAACTATTATTCATCCAATTTTTATAACAGAATTATTATAGCACAATCCTTATGAATATTATAACCATTGATAGAATAATTCATTAATCCAAACACAAAATAACCTTTATAATTACACATAGATCTTAAATCATTAACTACACATAAACATATTATTTTTTAATACCTATTTGATATCATTATTATATTTAAATATCTTCAATATATTTTTTATATCCATTTTTTTATAACTATGTTGATTCTAATCCATGTCCAAAACCAGAATCATAGTCTAAAAAAATCTAACGATAGTGTTATAGTCATCGAAATTCATTAATATAATCCCTAAATTATGTCATCTCCCACTGAATCCATAATTCTATAGTATTAGCCTAGGTTATCCATTAACAAATATATTGGATGATATCGTATACTAAGAACTATCTTCAATTTAATTCATAGTGTTAGGTTTTCTAATCGTTCATTTCGAAATAACGTTTCCAAGGTTATTGATAAACATCCTATAATACCAACTATAAAACCCAGACCCTTGAAGCTCAAAGATGATAAATTAATTTAATACATTGGCATGATTACATAGAAATCAAATTCTAAAGGAATAATTAGTTTAATAGTCTTTGAAAATAGATTATATACATGAACTATACATTGAAATATCAAATGTAAAATACATCATAGATAATTTTTTAATAACTCAATTATTTCCAAAGTTTAACACTACATATCAGTCATAAAACAATTCTTGGAAACATGGGAAAATAAAACATATGAAATGGGTGAGCTCAGATGGTCACTAAGTTTATATAATATATTGAAAGATATCATACGTAAGCATAAAATATTAATGGAATGTATAAAAAAAAAAAACATTTTAAACATAATATTCAACACAATATAAACAAATAAATCAAATAACCCTATTTAAACATTCACATAGATATTCTACAAGATGAATAATCATATAAAATATCAATATATAATATAATAATGAGGAAATTCATAATTCCAGAAATCATAACCACACCGCTAAGGCCTAGTTCCAAGACTATTACCATATCATCAAGGTCTTGTTCTAAGACATTAGTTTTTCTCATGATACTTACCAATGAATCGAGGAGCTATTGTTGGCCCAACCGATCAATTACTTTTTCCAATGCATTCAACTTATGAAAAGGGTGATATATAACATAATAATTCATATTAAAACTAGAATATGAAATGTTAATACATTAACCATAAACCATGAAGGGTATTAACATAAATCATATATAGTAAAATATATCATAAATACTTCAACATAATATTGAATATTGTATCATAATATGTCATCCTCAAATAATAATAAAAATTCCAAAAATGATACAGACATAGAAGAAAATATATTATTAAATTCATTAAAACACCTTTAGAGGTATATCATTTAAAATCCACAAAATTTTAATTTAAAACATTTATTTTGAAGATAATAATTTATGATTGTAAGGGATGTTTCAAAATGGTAAGGAGGAATAAGGGTGCAAATATCCACATATGTCGTAAAAGATAAAAAAGATTAATTCCTTAATTTATCAAAAAAGTTAAAAATACATCCTTTGTAAAATGGCCAAAATATTCCTTTCCTAACATTTAATAAAAAGTAATTTTTTTATGAAATTAATGAAATCTTTTATATGAGAATAATAAAAAAATTTATGAATTTTTTAAAATCATGGACTTGGATGATAACGATTTCATAGTAGATACATATGTATAAAAACCTAGAATAATAATTAAATTTCCAAAAAAACACTTAAATTGTACATTCCTTTAGTAGAGAGTTAATTAAACTCTGGTATAATTGTTAATTGTCATTATTAAATTTTAATTGAATCATATCAATATTTAGGATATCATATGTAACCAAGTTTTATCATTTTCTTAATAATATTTTAGTATTACCATTGTTTCAAGTGTAAACAGCTACATTTTCCCATATTTTTTTGTTTTTGTTTGAGTCTTGTTTATTATGGTTAGGATGTCTTTTATTAATACACATAATTTTATTACATTCATAATTATGTTTTTTCTCATCATATAAATTTTATAACAAATCATGAATGTTCAATGTGGAAAATTAATCCCACCATGTCAATTTATATTTCTTACATTGTGGTTATTAAAAATATGATATTTAAAAGATTTTATAAAACATAATAAAATATTATTTATTTTAAATTAAAATTTACTTTTATTTTGATATTGTTCGATATTTTTTATTTTAAATAAAATATAAAAACAACATTATAAAATCATAACAATACTTCAAATATGCCATTAACATGTTTAGTTTATCTATAAAATTAGTTAATGTTATTAATACCTTTAAATTATATTTATTTTAATATTTATAATATCATTTATTTGATTCTTCGACTAATAAATAAATCACTGCAACATCATTGTTTCATAATTAAATTTATATATTTAATGTCTAAAAATTAGAAATTAAATTCCATCATGTATGTAATATTTTTATCTTTTTAATTAATATTTATAGTAGAAGATATCACTTATAAAACCCCATATTAAAATCGGTTTATTAATGAGACATGTTTATGATATTTTTATTTTTACGTTATTTGAAATATTATTAATGTCATCATAACACAAAAGGGGCTTCCAAACCAAAAAACTGCATCTCAAGTGTTTTATTTGTTTTCCACAACACATCCAAAAAGATTAAAACAATTGTTAGGGTAGTTAAATATTATTATAATATTATTTTTACCTTTGATTACCTGATTTACCATTAACCATGGAAATAATAATAATTAATAAAGGTCATTTTCTTTATGACCTAATATAAAAGGATCTTATTTACATATTTTGGATCCATTGATTCCAAATATGGAATCAATTTTTTATGATTAAAAACATAAATGTTTTTCGTAATTTATTTAAAATTAAATCCCATTGTCGGAACTAAAAATGGGGTTTTAAAAGATAAAACATTGCAAAAGATTGAAATATTTTATCATCAAAAATAAATTCAAAATGAATTAAATTATAAAAAATATATTTATTGATAAAAATAAATTCTATTTATAAACTATAATTTTTCAACAATATAATTTATCCTCAAAAAAAATTTGGTAAAAATTAATTTCATAAAAAATTCAGAACATTTAAACTATTCATCAAAATTTAAAATTTTTCAGAAAAGTATCAAAAATTATCCTAATGAAAACATTCATATCCATATTCCAAAAATGAAATTTATTTTTTGAAATAAAGATTATTAATGTCTCAAAATATTATTTAAAATGCGTGTGCCCTACAAAGGTGGAAAACCTAATTGTTTTTTGAAATTACATATTTTATATAAAATTGAAGTTGTACATATATTATATCAATGAAACACATTAGTTGAATTTTAAAATTATATGGCATATATAAAATTCAAAATTTGAATAAAACTATTCATAACAAATTTTTAAATGGCTAATTTGATAATTTTTGTGCACTTGAACTCGGTGTTGTTTGTAGCATAAGCTAAGTCGGTGTTTTTTGTAGTGTAAGATTATCATGGTGTAGAGTACAACAAAAGCTATTAAATTTATTTAAAAATAAATGAATCTTTGATTCTTATGGTGTTATAATTTTTCCAATAAAAAATTAATAAAAAATTAAATAGAAAATAAATAAAATTTTTGTATGACCAATACATATATCATAATTCCATGCCAACGTAAATAAATATTAATATAAATACCACTATATAAAGGTTGGAAAAAATAGAACAAACTAATAAATTTCTTCACTTCCATGATATCCCTACACTTTAAAGAAACACACATAGCTGCCTCCAGTACCCTTCTTGCCCCATTCGTAGAATCTAACTACCCTCTATCAGTAGAACGTTGTAAAATTTATATGAGGAAGATGTGTTGAAAGAAATTAAAATAGGAACTAAACTAGGGAATATCTATCATTGTGCCTATAAATCTCACCAAAGAATATATTTAAACCCAAATGACTCATGTGTAAAATCATTTCTCACAAGCTATGTAGAAATATGATCCAAGTATCAAAATGACATAATCGAATACTTCTTTCCAATTAAAGAACAATTATTATTTTTATTTATGTTATACAATAAATTTTGATCAAGTTTCAAATTAGTTTGGATTTATTCACTAAAAATTTGAATTAGAAAGTTTCATTAGATTTAGATTCTCTTGTTTTTTATTTTATCTTGAAAAATTCCATTCATTTGTGTTCTAATTGATTTAGTTTTATTACATTTTTTTCATATCATTTTGGATTATTTTTTTTTAGTTCATGTCAGTTGTAGTCATGAATATTAGAACCTTTTATAATATTTTTATAATTAGGATAATGATTATAATTAGAAAAATTAATAATTTGAAACCCTTAGGAATTCTCCTAAAATCATAGATATGTTATTCCTTTTTAATTTTCTGGGTAAAAAATAATTTTAGTTTCTGTACCCATAGGAATGCCTGATGTAATAGAAAGTCCACCACAACAAGATATACATAAGAATACTAAGAATCACACGAACTCATTAAATAATATATTAATGAAACCATAATGTCCTGGTATGTTGTCTTTATTTATGGGGTACCCATAAATATATATTTAGAGGGAACATCCATGATGTCATTGTTTTGAAAATATGATACCAAATGTTGAATAACATACATTAGTGGAATATTTCTCTTATAATCTGTAAAATTAGTAAAAATGAATGTAATTGTTTTCTAGAATTGACGCAATATCACTATAATTTGTGCATAAATTACTATGTATGTAAATTGATGATATTCAAAATATATCATTCTGGTATTTTTGAAATATGTGAATTAATTTTGAGTTCATGCATCCATCCATGAGACGCTCTATAAACCTATATTCCATGAGAATATAATAAAATAATAAATATTTCTATATCATATTCATGTGTCATTAAATATAAATGTCCTCAGATGATTCATTTTTGGATTTGTTATTCAATAAAAAAATTGAATTTTATTCATGTGAACTATAGGAAGAGTATTTCAAGTAACTGAGGAGAAAATATTAACACTATAATATGAGATAAATGAATGGTTAATCATGCTACCCTGTCTCCTATTCGTAGTGTATATAAATTAAGTGAATATAGAACCTAATATAGTGATTTAAGAATAGTATTTTATGTATAAAAACCTATGAGAAGTATATAGTAGAAATATTTATGAATGTGCTTCCAATCATCAAATCTGTTCTCAGAAAATAGTTAAAATCTAGTCAAATAATCCACGATAAATCTATTTGAGGATTCTATAGTTGAATCCAGTGTTTCCATCAAATTATATAAATTGGATTACCATAGATAATAGAAACCATAAGGTGGAATACATTAAAAATATTAATGATAATTTGTCATTTAATAATATAATGTATTACCTTGAAATTATTTTGAATAGGGGGAAAGAGTTTTAACAAAGACATCAGGATCATTGTGTCTAATAAATATATATCATAAAATAATCAGGTTAAAAATAAAATATGTTTCTAAAATATTTTTCGTTTCTCATAGCTAATAACTATTGAACAGTGTTCATTAATAATGTTCATGAGGGTTGAGATGGGTTTAGAAATATTTATCACTCTTCATTTATAAAAAAAATCGAAGAGGAGGTTCCCCTATTTTGGGGATAAATTTTTTTCACTTACAGGGGAATATACATGTAACCTTATTCGTTATTAACACACATGGTATACAATTTCAATTCAAATTTGTGAGCATTTGATAAAACATAATCCAATAAATCTTTAATAAATATTTTATCTAGAACTATAAAATTTATCTTGATTAATGTATCCTTCATATGATATTTTAAATAGTTAAGGGACATTGAGTAAGGTTACCCCAAATAATATTTCATAGTTGGAATGGTAAAGATTATATTAATCAATATATTCATCAAAACTCCAATTCAGTTTTTAGTTCCTCTGTAAAACATTTACCTAACTTTTTATCCTAAAATTTATTTTCTAGGTGGATGACATATTATTGTTTTTCGAGGATGATAGGAAAAACTCTAATAATATTAATGTAATTTTACATCAACAAGAATGGGTTTGATGAAAAAAAAATTCGTCGATAAATATAATGTGATCCTTATAAATAGAATATCCAACCATAAAAAATCCCACATCTCTTATTTTCATATGTCTAAAAAATTTTATTCCCTATTCTATTTTGATAGTTATATATTATTTTCTTTGAAGGGATTATTCATATTCTTTTGGAAAATATTTCATATATAAATTTTAATTATCATTTCTATGATAAATGTAAATCCCTCTCAAAATTAGGATGAAGAATTGTCATCTTGTCACTTATAATATCACATTTTTTATTTTATGATTGTAGTTAAATTTAAAATTAATATTTATTATAGTTTATAGATACTAATGTAAAAATCATCCTAGGGACATGATATATCCATGATTGGAATCCTATAAATTTTACTTCGAATTATTTTAGAGAATAGATTATTTATCCAATAATATTGGGTAGAATCATCCTATGTGTTAATTTATGAATTAATTAGAATGTTTTACTATCAAATTATTCCAATATTAATGTTGATATCTTTGTAAAACAATGGAATTCTCAATATTAAGCTTCTACTCATCTTCATTAATTTTAACTATCAATTGATCCATGTTCAAAACTATGCCATGTTGGATATTTATAATTATTATTATCCAAAAATTATATTTCGGCATATATTATTTGAAAACAAATTATGTATTAATTTAAAAATTAATATATAGAACTTTTAATGTTCATAAATATATATTTTATATTATTATTATGATATATTTTATCATAAGTTTTATGTCATTTTTCATGTAAATGGTTAGGACCTCCATTGAAATTAATAAATATCAATAGAAATGGAAATTAAGAAAATGTTAGTGAATAATAGTATACATTATAGTAAATATGATGTTTATAACAATAAATACAACTAAATAATTGTTTATAATAGTATACAATATTAAATGATAGTGTGTAATAGTATACATTAAAAAATGATGGTCTATAATACTAGATAATATTAAATGCCATTGTATAATAGTAGAATATAAATAAATGAAATTTTCTAATAATATAAATAATGAAATGGGAATATATAATAGTAAAATAATGTATTCATTCATTAAAAAAATTAAACTATAAAGTGAGTAGATTAGTTTCAAAAAATCTATTTGTATATATTATTTCCATTAAAAGTCTCATAATGATTCTATCATTGATTCCATTTGTTGTATAAAGATATCAATTTTTGGGAAAATAGGTGATGAAATAGAATAAAAATAATCATAGAAAATATGAAATTTAATATAAATTAATATATTATAAATAATGTTTCAAATTATAAATATTTATAATTGTTGAAACTACTGTAATAATAAATTGAAACAGTAAAAAAAGAACAATAACATGTGGTTAGAGACACCAATTAGCTAATAAAAGCTCAAGAACATATTTATCTTATAATGTATATTACTACAATGGAGAATATATAAAGGTTATAATTGTTAAAGTTTTTAAATGAGGATCTCATACACTTAATTAAATCACTTAATGTACAAAACCATCTAGTAAAAACATAACACACTTGATTTTAAGCTACTTTACCCATTTCATTCAATCATCTAATATCTTATTTCAAAACACTCCTACAATGAACCCTTATAAAAACAAATTGAATATCATTTTGAAAAAACCTTTATTATCTAAAATAAATTTGGAAACTACTATTTATCCCAAAACTACAATGGTTTCAAACATCATCCTTTAATCTAATCCATTATCCAAATGGGGTAAAACCCTTCGAAACACTTATATTTGAATCAAAAAATTGAAATATTATTATAAAATATGGTATTCCAAGTATCAAATGAAATTTAAAGTGATTACTTTGATAAATAACATTTAAATCCTAATGATATTTGTAAAATTAAATATATAATTTTCAATGGCCATTTGAGTATCCTTATAAACACGCTGTGTGAGCAGGCACAATAAATCATATTTTGACTGGAGTATATAATAGATAAAAATTTCACTTTTAAAATAAATCTACATGATGTAAAACTTTTTGTCTAGTAAATTGAAAAACCTTAATTTGAATATATGTAGAAAACACGAAGAATTCAGTAGTTTCAAAATTAAATATTTAGAAATGGGATATCCATCCTCTAATCAATGATTCATGATCCAAAATGAATCACCTCGAATGATGGATTCCAAAATAAACAATAAGAATCTAACATAAACACTAAACACCATTGAATCCATAAAAATCTGGTCAAACCCCTGAACAAGGGTTCGACCAATCAAAACATAAGACCAGGGAAGGAGAACCAAGGAAGTAAACAGTGAAAAAAGAACCATACCATGGTTAGCCTACCATAACCCATGAGGATCACACAATAATCTTGGATAAAAACCACTGGGAACAAACAATGAATAATTTTCAAAAAATGTTCCTCTTTTTCATTAATTAGAAGAAGATATTGGAACAAATTCCATGGATTTATCCCTTTTTAGTAAAAATTAGAAATTCCTAATAAATTATGAAATCACTATACATGTTCCATTAATTAAAAATGGCTACCAAACATTTTTTGAAAACCATTTAAATTAATCACTCTACACTAAAGTGAAATGCACACCACTAGGAAGGCACCGACCAACATGAGGTAAATAATGTTTTTTAATGATAAAAGTATACCATTATAAAATAATTAAGTGGAAAATACAATTAACTATTAGATAACAATCACGTATTCAATCCAAATTCCATAGAGCATGATTCAAGGTATCTATACTTGATTTAAATTTTATATGATCTAGAATTTAACAAACCAATGTATGAGTAATTATTTCATTATGTTATCTCTACCAAACACAATCCACTCACATATCCTACACCAACATCAATGAGATGACCCCCACCATTTCCAATCCCATGCATTGGGTTAAAATATATGCCTCCATACCAATTATTGTATAATAAATATAATAATCCCACATATTTATCAATTTTTCCATGACCAAAAATGTGGTGGTGATTAATAACGAATGGGGAGATTGAGGGTCAAATTAAAAAAAATAACTCAACCTCACCTCTAACTCCATCTCCATGAAATATACACATCCCAAAATAACTTAACAACCACTTATAAATAGTATACCCCAACATAGTAATAAAATGATAAATCTTTGAGGTCCCCCATGATATCCACCATATAACCCATAGACTAGCCAATATTCCTTTATGATTAGACACATTGTTTAAATTTACTGAAAAACTTTTAAAACATGTATTTCCCTATTTCGAAACAAAAAAAGATAGTATTATATAAATTATATCAAAAATACAATTTGAATTATTATATTTATTTTTAAAAGTATTTAATAATGGATAGATATTTATTTCAAAGTGATAATTGTGATTTATAAATGAACTCTTCTCTGTCATGGAATAAATTTCAATGTTAAATATAGAAACACCACATACTATTATAATTAGGAATAATTTCAACAAAAATTAAATTATAAAAATCAAATGCTCCTTGAATACCAAATTGAATCAATTTCCAAGAAACATGGACCTCAAAATACAATATTGAAACATGAAATCCGAAAAATTTAGCATTTATTAATGAGAACCTGAAGGGTGCAGTATGTGTTATCCATGGTCAAAAAAAATAAAAATCACAAATATTTGGTCCCCTATGAACACTTAAATATCTAAAAATCTAGTTGATATCATGGGAGAGGCTAGAACCAATAAAAATAGTGATATATATATAAATGATAATGTATTAATAGATATTTCTTCTTGGAAACATGATCAATAAAAGAATATATTACATCTGAGAGTTATCTGTGTGGATAGAAGCCAATCCTAGATAAGCATAATTAGATGAAGCTAAAGCGATGAGTAACTATTTTGGAATTGAGTGGGATGAGCATGATGGTTGAAAAATGAATCATGGGACAAGATGTTTGTCTTGGGACATGAATGTTATTACATCAAGAATGAGAATGATGGATAATCTAAGGAAAAGGTTTACGAGGGAGATATGGTCTTTCAGTGGAAGGATAAATTTCTAGGGAGAGTAATGGATGGTAGTGTGACTAGGGATCATGATTGGTGAAGGGGAACAGAGAGTGGAAGTGAGTGGGGAGTGGTGCTACTATGGGGAGAGGATTAGAGTCATTGGGATGAGAAAATAAGTGTGTGAGGGGAATCATGATGGGATAAGGGGATTTTAATGGAAGTTCCAAATTAGTCTCTAGATATGGCTATAGTTTTTATACAACCATTGGAATATCTTCCCTATCGTAATTATTTTTTGCATAGAATTGGGATACAAGAATGTGGATAACCCCTATTTCTAGTAGTGAGTGATAATGAATCTTCATGTGATGAATTATAAAGGGAGCCTTACATGATTTTATCAATTTCCTCTCTGCACATGAATTCAATTATGATATTTTCTCACAAACATGATAAAAATTACATAAGGAGAAAATATTCTGAATGATTAATAAGATTGGGTGAAAACTAAAACATATCTAGCCTATTTGACATCTCTAATGATTGAACTAATGTGTTCTATACATCATGTGAACCTCTCAATATGATAATGGTTGGTGACTAGTAGTGATTGTATAAATGTTATCATGGGGTTACTATACTCTCTAATAAAAATATCCATTACTCATAGGATATTCAATTTTTTCAATATTATTCATTAAGTAATTCCTATATAAATTAAAACATTATAACTATGTGCTAAAAACATATAAATTTCATATAAAATTTAATAATAAAATGATATCCAGTAAGATCAACAAAGATATAATTATTTGAAAAGGAATCGATGAATAATAACTATACACAATGTTGTCCAAATTATACATGAAAAGATATATCAACAATAATGATACCATTTTCTCGACTAGTACTATCTATCGACACTAGAAAATCTACTGTCACTTATTCATATCTAGAAAAAATGACCTTTACCTTTCATAGGTTACAACAAATAATTTGTCATGAAGTACCAAGGAACCCATAAAGGGTGTTTTTATGACATAGTATGCCAACTCCTATTGTTTATCAAAGCTTAAAAATTATATGAAATTCATAATTATATGACATGATTAGTATAATAAACGAAAAATAAAATAAATATATGTTTTACCTATTTGGATTTTATGTGATAACAAATATGAAACATACAATCTATGGAAAAATTCGATGTTTAGTATGAAAATAACATATTGTATGGCCAAGGGTTAGCATGATTTCATACCATAGTATCATTAAACATATATATTAATTCCTATTACAAGTACACCCAACTATATAACCATGTAAAGAAAGATTATAAATACACACATATCTTCCTAATAAATAATCCTCAGTTAGTATTACAGAAAAGGAAACAAATCAAACCACCTATAGTAGGAATTTAACTACACTTAATTACTATATACCCATTCATTATTGTTATTTCATCCAACCCATATCCATAGTGTTACAATAGATTGAATTATACAGAACCCACCTATCTATTATATTCATGTGGGTAATTGGATCAAATTTTATGGAATTACCTAAAACAGATTCCATTAAAATACCTTAAATGGTCATAATTACACCCACAACACATAATTCATCCATTTATAGTTTGAATTATATATAACCCATACCATATAACTTTGAACTGTCTAAATTATATGGAAAATTGTTTCATAGACATATTATTTTTGAAATTACACTCAAAACCTTCTAGATATATAATCATTACCATATCAAGAGTAAAATTTCACAAAATGTAATGAATGTATATAAATATCATATGATTAATATTATATAACAATGATAAAAATTTATTAAAATGGTCAATTTGGGTTGAAAACACACCCAAAATAGGAAAAAATATATAATAGGATGATATTTCACATATATATAACCACTTATTAATTATCCGTCCAAACAAGGATACATCCATTGTATCATTATTTTACTATACCTCCCATAATAATGTAGCCCCAAATTTCACAATACAACATCCATATGGCCAACAAATAGACAACAAAACCCCTATATGTTCGCAATATAAATCAATAAATTTCATTAATGAAAAACACAATTTTTGATTACCATTTATTTGGAATTGATGCTCATGATACGAAACCCATAACAAAATAAACCTCTTCAATTCCAAAATGAAAAAGGTAAAAGATTATATTAATTTATATACACTAACACATGTTTGGGGTATCCACTTTTCACCGAAAACATGGAAATTATATTAAATAATCAAAATGGATATTTAATAACTTATTCAAAACTGTTTGTGACTTACCAATTAATTTAATGGGACAAATTAAATCACACTAAGTTCATTAATCAACGTGAAATTAAAAATTAGTTTATAGAAAAAACCAATGAATAAAATGTAAAACAAATAGAATAAATGATTGGATGGAAGAGTTTCATTACATGTAACCATGGTGTCTCATGGGAACAAACAAAAGGCTTATCTAATGTTTAATATTGGGAATATTTGAATTAGAGGTGATTTATGAAAGTGAGAAAGTAAGGGGTTCAATGGAAAATCCACTAAACTGTATTTTAGAAGACATTAAATGTAATCAATACTTATTTTAATTATTATTTTTATAAATATCCTATGAGGTCACTGAGTAATATCATAGGTTCCACTAGTTAAAATATTTTATACAATGGAAGAACCCTAGGTCCTCCATTAATATGGTGTCTCTATAGAAGCTACTATGTACCCTGATAGTTATATGTGGTACATAGTAACATCTATAATAATTAATAGATATCCAGTCATGCACTCGAGATCCAATATTTGACCCCAGACCCCTACTAACACCTACAACATTAAAGGTTCAAACATTTACATAGTTCTAGTAGAAAAATAATAAAAATCGCAGCTTTAAACAATCTGTTTGTAACAACCTCCCTATCAAAAAGAAACATCACCATTAGAAATGCCATATCGAATCTGAAATACCTTTCATAGAAAATCATTTACCTGTATTATCACATGATAGAATCTATTTCCAAAAAATACTTCTATAGTAAACTATTATTCAACTATGTACATATGAAAGGGACAATATTCCCCTTAAGGATTGTACTTATTTTATCCAAAGAATTAATAATTTTCTTCTTGTATTATGCATCTATGTAAATTTGAACATAATAGACATTGATCATGTGATAATGGATAATTTGGCATCTCTTGTTCTATGATACATGGAATATATTATTTGTAATACTATAAATTTGAGTATAGAAAATTAATATAACACTATATCATGAAATTAAAATCACATGAATGACCCAAAATACATAGTAACACCTTCCCCTATGTTCAAAAATGACAATGTACTAAATGATATTATACTATACATATATCTTATTACAAACCTATAACTATATTGTCTAAACATATTAGTTAACATATGAATACCACAAAAAATTATAGACTCTAACATCATTATGATTGGCTGAATATGATCTTAAGTCTCACATAATTGAACTGAGGAAAATATATATGAATCCCTTACCTATAACATTAAAATAGGCAATCAATATGACCTTCTATATATGAATGAAAAAGGGTCCACCTAAATACATTCTTGATATTGGTTTACATAATCAAACACTATATTAAATAGTTTATTATTTAGTTATATAGTAAAATAATGTAAAAATTATAGGATAATGATCTATAATACAAAATATTAGACACAAAAACCTTATATCTATTATAGGATGCTACGATACTCTCAAATGAACTATGTATCATGCAATATTTGTAGTCCCTACTAACAAACCAATGTTAAATTCACATCAAAATACAATATAAGGGTCCAAGTACCAAAAGAATAATAATTATTTCCCAATAAATATATCCATCACAAATCAGTAATAGAGTGGTTTCATCTAGTAAACATGAAATGTAGGAATTTAATCAAACATTTAAGAATAGATATTACCATATCAGTAACATGTTCACTACACAATAACCCCATAAATAAATCAATCAACACGTCACCCCATTTAAAATATATATATATTAATTGATGAAGAAGTAATAGTGTCATCAATGTTTTGATAAAATAAACTATATTTTTGTCTATTACCAAATGAAACCTCCCATATCCTCAGTCATCCCTAGAAATGAATAAATCCTTTAGATTAATCATAAATCTTGGTTAATACAAGGTGGTTAATCTACATCAATGTATGTCAGTCCCATATTACCTTCTCATGCATTTTAATATGAAAATTAATATGAAATCAGACATAATGGTTCTCATCAGCATCTTGAGACTAATTAGTTTTTTTTTGTAATCTTTAATATATATCATCACTTATTGGAAAAAAATCCAAATTCGATAATAAAATTATTGACACTTAGAATGAGGTATGAGGTAATATCCAAATATAAAATGGTAACTTTACCCTGATCATCCTTAATGTGATGATATATCACATCGATTAAGCTCATTATGTTCTATTCATTATCCATCACATATATTATTAACATTTATGTAAATGTACATAGAACATTAGCCCAGATAATTCCTCTCAACAGGGATGTATTCTATATAAAACATTAAATAATAGAGGTATATTAAATAAATTGTTTTATAATGGTATATATAATTCTAAAAAAATGTAATTTATTCTATAATTGTTCACATATACAAAACAAATTCACCCAAAATTTTGTGAAATGATCCACATCGTTTGTGAGATGCTAATTTTGAATCCATATATATTGTTGATTTTTTAGTCATTTTTACGTGACATTCAAGATAAATATGTAAACACACTTCAATATTATAATATCACAGGACCTAGATCTATTACGGATCCATCACAATACAAGGTATACACTTTTGTGGGATGAAGTACGTTTTAAATTTATTAATATATCAATCGACCATTCTGATAATGAAAGAAAATTTCTGAAGCATCCAAACATTAAATATATTCCAGAATATAAGACACTGTTATCCTCATAATTTAAAATATATAGATGTACAATATAATACACTCCAGGTTACCTAAAAATTCAATGAAACTATGAATCATAACTATTTTATTGGGTTACTCCCAATAAACTGCATCCTCAAATTTCTCAAGGTCCATTAATATACTATTTGAAAATATAAAATTCCCATTAAATTTCAATTAAATAATACATAATATAAATTTGAATATTTAATCATGAATTAAGTAATTTCTCAATGAACTCAATATAATATGGGAATTTTGAGCATTATTAACCCTTATTTGGTGGTATATATGAATATAGTTAGAAAATATTGAACTAAAAATGCCATTATGATTTTTAAAATACTGTGGAATATGAATTTGGGGACCTAAATTAAGGAATTTTATTATATTTTAGATTTATTTCGTTATTCCATGTGTTGTAACAACAATAGGAGGATCATTTTTCAATGTTTAGTGGATCTAGAAGTGGCATGAGTGGTCTAGTGTGTTTGGAAAATTGCCAAGTATCCTTATTGGGGAGTTGTTTATGATAATAGGATACAATAAAGGTAAATCACTATTCATATTATTTGTAAATAGATAATGATAAATTATTTAATCATTTTACATGTTTTAAAGATGTTGAGTTCCAAATTCATGAAATATTTATTTAAGTGGATTAATGAATGTGTTTTAAATTCAGTGTAAATTAGGGTGTTTCAAACTGAATTGAAAAGTATACGATGAATGTGGTTTAATTTTTGGAGGTTTTGTAATTCGATTATAATATTATAAAAACATGGATTATAATTAATAGTGTATGATTAGTGAAAGTCATTAGCTATGAGTAAAAAATGGTTCCAATATTTTTGGGTTGATATTTGCTAAAACAATTTATCAGGGTAATCATATAAAAATAGGGAGAAAATTGTATTTTTATATAAATCCACAGATATTAATATTATTTATGGTTATCGCATGTTAAATATTCCTCGTCTTATGAGAAAATAGAAAATATTAAATTTTCAATGATATATAAGATTTAGTCCCTTATACGTATGCTTTATATGAATGGTGGAAATTTTGAGAAGTTTCAATTTCGGTATGTCAATTCATAAAAGTAACCTTATTGTATAAAAAAATTATTCAAGAGAGTATAAATATATTTAATTGTAACTATATAGAAAATGGATTCATAAGATAATATTATTGATATTTCTTTGATATTTAATAGAAACCATTTGGGTTATATAAAAGATACCAAAATGTCAATGTGGTGTGAATCCTGCTAATATAAAATTTATATCTTTTGAAAATGTAAAGGCACCCCACCTAAAAAAAATTTGGGGAGTATCTTTTTGACATTTAATGGATAACCTCTATAAAATAATGAAATATCATGGTCATTTCAATAGATACATAAGGCTTATTTGGAACATTTTTTTAAAATGTTTTGGGTCCTTCTAAATGACACGTAAGGGAAATTACATGGTATATATGTTTTAATTGACAAATTATGTTTAGAAATTGGAAACAAATTATATTCCATATGATATGTAAGGTTATTGATACATATGTGACGAAAAGTATATAATTTAATAATACATAGGATTTATATATGGATAATTCATAAGTGTTATCTAGGGGTGATAGAAAAGTACCATGAAGGTGATGTATAAGGGTCGTTATGTATTTTAAAAGTTCATTATGATTAAATTTTTCTATATTTCCCAATAATAGTTATAAATTGATTAAATAAAATATAAAAGTGTAGGATTTCCTTTTTATATTCAATTTGAAAGTAAATTCATGTTTTATAATTTCAAAGACTTTTGAAATGGGGGATTCCTTCATCTTATTCCTAAAATATTCTAATTTATAACAACCATGACCCATGGTGATTTAAGATGGGTTTCCCAAAATATTTATGGTTCTTCATATTAACATCATTTTGTTTCTTATCTACCATTTATAGGCTATAATAATGGTGTATCTAGGTTGTGAATTTGAAATAATTCCCCAAAGGAATGATGGAATCATCTGTATATGAAATGACGATTTAAGTTGGTTTAGATAAGGATTATTCTAGAACGATTAATTGATTTGGTTATTATGGAATCACTATTTATTTAATGTTATTATATATTAGTGTTTTACATTTATTGGTGGAATTTATAGATGATTTGAAATTCAAAATTATGGTTTTTTATATTAGAGGCCTAGGTGGATATTGGGAGTGGTGTACACCCTTTTTTCTCAGGTATTAGTCTGCAAAATGATTCATAATGAGTAAATAATTAATTTTCATATATGTATTAATTAATAGAATTATATTTCTGGATTATTGATTTAGGTATATGTGTTTGATAAATGAATAAATAATTTAATTCAAAGAGATAATTCCTTATGTGGGTGGGTAGTGGTCAATTGATATTGGATAAGATTAAAATATTGTCTTTGAGCCTTTTTTATATGATATATGTCTAAATGTTTTAGTTGGATACTAGAGAACACTATATGTTTTATGATATGAGTTATATATTATGAAATCATTATACTCACCACATGTTTGTTGTCAACCTGGGATTGAAAACTAATCTCCTCCGAATAATCTTATGTGTAGAATGGGAGAGTATCGGGACATGATGAATCCATGAAAAAATAGCATGAATCATCAATCTCAGATGTCCAAGGGTATGGTTATATATATATGTCACATCAAAAAGATGAGATGTAGTAGTATGTAGGAAATAAATGATTTATAATGGACCAACTAATATTTTCTGTAGTTCTCATTATATAGGAGAGATATATATTAGGAATATTTAGCATAAGGTTATTCAAGGTGAAATATTTATTAACCATAGATATTCAGTCCTATAATATGTTTTGATATAGTGGGTGGTTATCCTTTACTTTTTTTTGTTTTTATATTTTCAGAGACAATATTGAAAATATTAATGTATAGGTTTAATTTAGGAGGACTGAATGAGTTATTTTTTCTCTTATGATACATTTTTTCATCCCCTTTATATTTAATTTAAATGGAAATGTTAGTGTGATGGGTCTGGATATTATGACATCATTACTATGATGAGGATATTGATTCACATGAGTAACGATCCTTGGTTATAGACTATGATAATAAGACAATATAACTCACACGGGTGTCCATATCATAATGTAACTAATAAGACCATCAAGCGTTCCCTGATACACTTTTTTTCTTTATAGATGATTAGAAAAAAGGTTTAATGGGAATTAATACTTGAATTATTGAAATTATGAGATTATGTTTTATTCATGAGAGGCTACTATAGGTAGTGTATATAGGGATTGCGAATATTTTGAAAATATGTGAAAATAATATTATAGGGATCATTGGGTGGGTCATTAATCAATTGACTATTATGAGATATTGTGATAACTACCGTGGTTGTTGTTTCATTCAAAAATAAATGATGATATATGGGGTTTTCTATATGACCTAATGATATTTAATGGTGTAAATAGTGGTCACAATTCACCATAATTAATATATGATATTTTTTTGGGTGGATTCTAATCACCAAAATGTTGTGTCATATGCTGATATATAGCATGTTCACTATTTTAAAAAATTGATATATGATCATACATGGGGTAGCCTATAATCCCTCAATGATATATGTTATTTTATGGTATGAAAGGATGGTCATATTCTCCTATATGATATATGTTATATATGGTTATAAATAGTATTGGGTGATATTATCCCTAAATATGTATATATCACACATAGATGTCTTTTCATGCTAGTCGAATCTATTTTTGTTACACTTGGGTGATTTGAATAGTACATGTGGTCATCATATTTGTTATATATATATTTTTTAAATGTGTTGTGGAGGCTGAAGACCAAGACACATTTTATTAAAAATAAGGAAAGTAGCTGCAAACGTCTGAAGGAGGGGATATTATAATAATATTTTTTATTGATAGGGGGAAGATCAACATATAGATCATCATGCCAAGAAATGCACAAGTTGATTCAATTTTTTGAAATACCATCCAAAACCATGTTCTCTTATCAAAAGGCAGGCATAGAAATTTAACTGATCTCCCTGAGTGAAACGAGGATGCTCAACCAATTGGTTGTATGCAACTAGGAAAGGTGAGCCACACCATTCCAAATAGCATGGAAAATCGTTGTAGAATTACATTCAATCCATTTTTAGTTCCAACCTTTTTATTTAACAAAATCAACATCATGAATCACAGCCAACATTTTCCCTAGAAAGAAAATATATGAAGATAGAACCGCATCCTACATATCCCAGATTACCATTGTATGAACGAAAAACACTAACTATGATCCTAATATGAATCAGAGCATGCCAGAACACCAAAATGGTGTGCCTCGGCTGCCTGTAGAGACCTTTGATTCTATGATGAGGGAGGATCATTAGGTCTCCAATGGTGTTGTCACAATTAGACTATTTAATCGAGGCCACATCTATAATTGTGATGACAATCGGCATCCAGCTTTCCTTAAGATTAATAGAGCATTTGTTATAGAGAAATTAATTTCTATTATACCAAATAACGTGGAGGAGCTCTACGACAGTAGTTAGGAAAAGATTCTTGACTTGCGGTGAAAATTCGAGCTCCACGCAACATTTTATTTTTGAACTAATGGAGTTATGATATAACAATATGTAGTCAAACAAGTCAGTATTATAATGGTAAAGGGATGAAGCCGTAGCACAATAAAACAAATAGTTTACTGGTGTCGTCTCTGTGTTAGTGGCATAAATGACTTTTAGAAAAAAGATAAATGCAAAATGTCTGAAGCCAATCCAGAGAAGGAATGTGGTTGTGGGAAATATTCCAAACAACGTTAAGCCTCGAGGGTTTAATACATTGCTTGTTAAAGAATGTAAACCAAACAATGATAGAGTCAAGAGTCGTTAAATTGTGATAGTAAATACTTTTATAATCATGCACACCATTATGGGTAGGCTCCCATATGAGTAAATCAACAGTGTAAGAGATGGTATAATTTTAAACCACATGAATAATGTTGTTAGGAACATTGAAAAAACAAGATTACATCCCATCCTTAATATTTAAAGAGGTGTTAATTGATGGAGTTAGGAGATAACAAGGATATAATGGGTATCTAGACCAATAATCCATCCAAAAATTCATGGAAGAGTCAGCGCTCTCCATCCATATAGAATTATTAACGATATAATAGAAGGAATGGCTGATGGAAGTCCATTTCAAAGAGTTAGCATAATTTGAATTTCCATTAATTAGCTTTATAAGGAACCATTTATTAAAGAAGGAAATGGAGTCCGAGTTTCTATTATTCAATCTCTAAGTTAGCTTTTCTTGTATGGCCTCATTGAAAAGTTTGAAATATTTTATGCCCAGTCCATCATTCTCCCAATGTTTACAGTAGGTGGTCTATGGAATGGTATCAAGCATCATTTCGAGGATTCTACCAGACCAAACAAAATTATTGATGTAAACATTAATTTTCTTCAAGAGACTGGAAGATCATTTATAGACCATCAAAGAGTATCCAATTTTAGATACAATGTTAGATTTTACAAGACATATTATGTCACCATAAAGATGTATTTTCCTTTCCAAGAAGAAAGTATATAGATGACATGGTCATCAATCATGTTAAAATATATTGATTTAGGCCTTCCCCAAAAAAGGGAACTCCCAGGTATGTGAAAGAGAAGGATCCTTCTTTGACTCCTAGACTATGGATGATTCTATTTTTCTTAGTTGGGGAAAACATTTACCAAAAAAGATAAAATATTTATTCCAACTAATAGTTTGACAAGATATCTCTTCATAATGAGATAAGGCATTTTTTAGATTAGGAATATTTCATTTTCCACCATGCATGAATAAGATGATATCATCAATGTATAAGAGATGCATAGGAACATTTAGGTTTCTGAGAACTTAAATGGGTTTGAGTTTTTTATTTCCTACAAGGAGGGAGAGAAATCTGCTAAGATAATATTTTGGAATAACAATGATAATGATAGATAAAGGGTAACCTATTCTGACACCTTTGGTGCATTTAAAATAGCCGTTAAGGGAGCCATTAATAAGGATGGAATTGTTGGCTGAAAAGAATGAAGTGTTTATTCTACTAGTCAAAATATAATTAATTACAAAATGCTGGAGAACATTGAAAATGAAACTCCAACCTATGGTATCAATGGATTTTCTAATATTGAGATTAATAACAATATTTCAACTCTTTAAACATTATTTAAGGAGTTGGTGCATTAATAGGCAAGGAAAATTATGTCTTTAATATACCTCCCCATGATAAAATATAACTGATTCAAAGAGATGATATTATTACAAATAGAAGAGAGATGTTTGGTGAGAAGCTTGGTAATAATTTTATATAGAGATTTGATTGAAGCGATAGGCTGAAAGAGCTAAATTTCATATACATTGGCCACATTATGAATTAAGGTTACAAATCGAGTGTTAAGACCATAATGGATAACCCCCTTGGAGAAAAGGATTTAACAATATTAAAAACATCTAAGTGGATGTCCTCCTATAATTGTTAGAATAAACAATTTTTATAGACATTGGAACCTGGGGCACTATCAAAATTGAGACTGAAGACAGTGTCTTTGATCTCAAGTTTAAGAGGTATTCTATAAAGAAAACTATTGTACACTTCTTTCACTAAAACAGGAATGACCTCTAGAAGATGGTCCATATTAATGTGTGTGACATTGAAAAGATTTTAAAATATAGAAACCATCGGATCAGTGATGGTCACCTTACTATCCATGATGGTGTCATTGTATGTAATAAAAGAGAGAAAAGTACCATCTTTTCTAATTTGTGGTAGGGAGTTGTATAACTTAGTGTTTCTATCTCCATCTGAAGTCCATTTAGTTTTAAATACTTGATTTCAAATAATATTTTTAATTATCATAAGATAATTAATCTTCTGAGAGATATTGATTTCATTTTAGGGATATATAGAAAGATCAAAGATGGTTGTGATATTTTGAATTTGGTTAAGCTCATTCTCAAGGGTGTAAATGTCCTTGTTCATTTGATTTAGTTTATTCATGTACTAAACATTGAGACATTATTTGAGGTTCTTAAGCTTAGTGATATAGGAAAAATAATCAATGTGATGCTTCATTGATTTCCAACTGTCCCTTATATGATTAGATAATTCCAGGTCAGCAGAACATGCGTTATTGAATTTGAATGGAATAATAGATTTTTGAATTTTAGAGATCATAAAGACAAGGATCGGTTAATGTTATGAGTTTAGTTTGGGCAAGGTAATGTTGGATATGGTGTCCCAATTTTCTAGAGCCAGAAGGTTTATAAAGGCCCTATCCAATTTGTTGGCAATGCCCATATTATAGTTTGTTCTATAACTACTGCATTGGGAACCCATAAGGTTTATTTTCATTATATTTCAATCATCTTGAGATTCCCAAATTTCTCTTGAGGAGATATGATATTGAGAGGGAACAATTTTTTCCCTAGGATAGGTAATGGAATTAAAATCCGTGATCACAAAACAGGGTTCATTCATGTTATTAGTTAAGTCAAATAAATAAATCAAATAATGCCTTCTATCTTGATATCTATTTTAGCATAAATCATTGTACAAAATAAATTCAAGCTGTTAGGGACAAAATCAAGAAGAAACATTTGATCGGAGTATTTATAAGCATTGAAATTTAGTCAGGATATATGATAAATGATCAATACAGACTCAACAGCAGCAATATTTTTACAAGAACCTAGAAAAATATATCCATAATCACATAGATTTTGATATTGTAGAAAAAAATGAATTTTTGGTTCATCAGTAGAACATTTATTGGGATTATTTGTCAAAATAAATATTTTAATAATAGAAAGTGTTTCAGAGTTTTTGATCCCATGAAATTACAAAATAAATCATCCATTAAAACCTAGAGTTGGAGAAAGCTCCCCTCTTATTTTTTTTTTGAACCACCAGAACCTTTCCTCCTCTTTGATCATCTAAAAATTTGAGATGAGTCTGGACTATTCTTCATACCCAGTTTACTCAAAGTAGAAATAGAGGAGATAATAGAAGCAATTGTATTTTCAAGAGATTTATATGTTTCAGGTGAGTGATCATTCCCGTGGTATGACCTTGTGATAATATTATGATTCCCTAGTTGCATTCAAAGGTTGAGTGACAGTAGACAGCACTTGGACAGTCTGTGTGCCTACTAAAGCTTCATACCCCATGGAAAAACTGATTTCATTTGGTTAACTAGATATGTTTCTCAATGGGGTCTTAACCGTGTCTGTGTATGTATGTTGTCTAGGAGGTGAGCACACTTCCTTTGAATTTCATTAAATAATTTGATGTCTATAAAAGGAGACAAACCTTCTTTCCCATCCAGATGGTCCTGAATTACAGTTCCAATAGTAGGTTAGTCTTCATTCATAAGTGTAATATTCTTTGATATAACCGATTTCATAGAAGACTTCCAAGGAATGATATAGATAATGGCACTCTGATCATCCTTTGAAGGTGATGTAATAGACTTAATCTGTGGCTTAAGGGTGGAGTCCTGGGTGGAATCTCACATTATAACTATAATACTACTAGAAGTTTCATTCTCTGAATGCCTAATTCCCACATAAACAACACATGGTAAAGAGTTACCAAACTATTTTTGATTACATACATCCTTGACTATTTTTTTAATGAATTTAAGAATAAATTTTTCAGAAATGATATGTTATTATTCTTCTACCTGTCAGGCCTAAATAATACCTGAACCATCTCACAGAAATGTTAATTTATTATCTCATATATCATATTTCTTTCATGGAGGTTCAGGATTATAAAGAGTATAACCTTTGTCCTCTTGCCTTCTAATTTCTATCCATCCATCATCAGGAGGCTGAGAAACATAGATTTTCAACACTATCCATTTCAACAATGAATGACCAATAATTTTTCAGAGCTCACAACAACGATTAATAAGCTCAACTTTACCCCTTACTAACTTTTTCTAATCATTAACATTGAAAACAAAAAACTCTGAGAATTTAGAAGTCATATAAACTTCAACCATCACTCTATCATAGAGACCAAGTTCATCATTGAGAGTTATTTGATAAATTTTTAGAGGCGTACCAATATAGGAGGCTATGTCATTCAATATATTCATATTCTAGAGAAACTATCTAATCACATGAAGTCGAACCCAAATATATGCTATTGTATTCTTAGAAGCGTATGCATTAAAAGTGAAATCCTAATATGAGATTCGGTGAACGCCCAGTTTTAACTATATATTGCATAATTTCTTGAACCGTTCGATTTTCTCCTGGGAGTGTAGTAGCATTTGAAAGTTTCCCTTTATTAATGGTCCCAGTTTCCAGTCGGAAAATCCCCAAACATGAGACATCTGGGTTTTCATATCGGAGTTCATCCAAGGGGTAATGCATTTGATATAATAAATCCTCCCCATGAGTGAGAAAATACATATTAGTGACCTTTTTAGAACATCCTTTTTGTTAGGTTCAAATAATAATCAGCTTCCATCATGTTTCTTGCAGAGAGATTCTTGCATCGTAGTAGATTTTCATAGATCAGAACCCATAAGTGCATCCAAAAAAGAGAACCCTTTCGATGATTCCACCATAAGGGTTTCACCATGATGAACTTTGGGAACATGCTTCGCGCATATAGCTTCCCATTCTAGATCAAAACAAGGAATGATGAGAAAGAGTTAGAGCAGTTCAAAATGAACATGGCAGGCAGAGCGAAGGAACCCTATGTTTTTCAGAGCTACAGAGAGCCCCCATTCCTTGTTAAATCATCTTTATATGTGGTTTTTATTGTTACAATTAAATCATAAAAACATTGTACACATATTTAGTCTATTTTATATAATATGTACAAACATTATGGGGTCCTTTAATATTATACACACACACTTCACATGAAGAAACAACACATTGGATGCCATGTAGATCTCACTATCATAAGAATATATAGATGAGAGATTTAGAGATTGATGGTTGAGAAATATAACATGAGATTAGTCAAAATGATATATTATATCATAACATAAAACCTATTTTTTGTTAGGTTTGTTTACATTTGGTTTGTGTTATATATCAGAACTAAGGGGGACAGTTTTGATTCCATCTAGTCATGTTTGATATCATATATAGTTAAATTGTAATAACATGAGTAAATTAATTATTTTTAGTGGATTGGATGGTATGTGATAACTTTTTTTCGATGAAATAGTGAATTATATTATTTCATTTAATATATTTTTACTTACATTATGAGAAGTTAAATTTCTCTTTATAGGTTTAAAATAGTTCCCCAAAGTTATTCGACATCATCTTGAATATGTTGAGGCACACATGACATCGTGTGGAAATCTGATAATAATAACTATGAAAACTATGTTAATATTTATATTGTGTTATTATAGAGTTGGTACATTTATATTTCTATTTTGGATATAGTATAATGGATATGGTAGTAGAGAAAACATGGGGTGAATTCTATGTTGTGTTTATAGATAACAGATACATGATCTAAAGTCAATGTTTAAAAGGAAATGATATTGGTACTATATTTATTTAGATATAATATAATAGTTTATTATTACTAATTATGGAGAGTTTTATTGTTTAATTATGAATTTATTGGTTTTTCCATTGTCATGGTGGAATCTAGCTCACATGAATGCATAATATCTGGAACATTTTTAATGGACAAGATAATTATTATGTGTGATTATAAAAATAGTTTGGAAGATAAATATTTTATTATTATATAATGTGTCTAAAATAACTTATTTATTATTTTATGAATTAAATTATTGATGAATTGTACTTCACTGAATGATATGTGTATGGTTTTCCTAATAAAAAAAATCTTGGGGAAATGTTATTTATAAATAAATATTATATTACTTTTTCCACAATAGAGTAGAATAAAATTTTTTTCCATTTAATGATAAGACCCCTAGTTTTGGTAGTTTTATTTAATAATAGATTATTGATATATATCTATATATTATCCATAGAATGGTTCCGTTAGACTATGTGTTTCTTTTTGTTTTTTTGAGATGGGAGTGTAGATGATTATTTATGAGTTGTAGCTTTTGTGGGATTTTATTTACGGGATTGGTCATAGATCCAAATGATATTTATATAAAACCTAGTATATTTCCATGTAAATGATATAATTGGGTTTCATTAAGTAATCATATTATTTGTAAAGATGTTTTTTGGTATATGAGCGTAATACAGATTTGGGGCTAGCTCAGAAATGTGACTGTATTTAGAGATTAGAATAATTTGTACATATTTTCCCTATGAGAGAAAAAAATGTGAGGTTATATCAGTTTTATGATACATGAATAAAGATGAAAAATGTATTTTAAATTAGAAATCATTGGAAGTTATTATGTTTTGATTGGTCATACAAGCATATGATACATGGAGAGATTGTTAATTAATATTTCAATAGTAGAAATAGTTAGACAACCATGCATTTGATTAATTTTTTTCAAGTTTATTTCACAAGTTATACATTTAATAAAGTGATTAGACTAAATATAAAATGGTTCAAATTTTATGAAAGTGGAGAAAGAGAGTATACACCTATTTGGGTATGACTTTTTTAGTAGGAAGGGATAGTGAAATATGTGATCATAATATTGAGTTGGATATTCTACTTATGTAAAATAAGAATGTGAGATCATATTAAACATTTTTTTGGTATATTTTTATGACTCAAACATTGTATTATGTAAGTAATATAGGTATTTTATTAATTTTAATTGGACTGATATGGAATGTGGGTATATTAATTGGTGGATTTCTAGAAACCCCTTAAATATATTGATGGATTTGTGTATTTCATGAGATAATTAAAGTATGTAACAATTATGAGTGTAAATAAATGTTTCTTCTATTGTACACCTTCATATCATTTGTAAATTATGTTTTCTGATGTTCATGGTCAGTCCTATGAGGCCCATATCTGACGTTCCATTGTGTTGTGATATTCCATGACACCTTAGTTACCTAACAACATATAGTTTGGTCATGGGATTTTAGTGGGATTAGTATGATATCACATGTAGTTGGTGTTTGGATAATATATTATAATGGAATGGTGGGAGAAACATTGTTTTCATATATAAATAAATTAATTTTGTTTTACCACTATTGATATAGAAAATATTAGTTAGAAAATGGGTTGTTCTAGATTTATATCAGGGTTTGAAGTGAAAAAGTAAAATTATTTATTATATTATTTGTGTAATGGATGAGGTGTTAATAGTTATACTCTAAGATAGCTGAGGGATCATGGGATTTTCGCTATGTCAAAACAATTATCTATTTGTAGGAAATAGGTTGTGAATTTTTAGAGGATATAATATGATAATATTATTGTTATCTTATATGAATAATTTATGGTTCTAGTGGATCAACAGTATGTATGTAGGATTAGAATATTACATCATATTCGATCATAAGTGCACAATATTAGATATTATATACTATATTTATTATTTAGTATTAATAGTAAAAAATTAGATTTTTTTTGGAAATTGATTAAATAGAAATATATTATCATTACAGTTAGATATATGTGTTACAAGGTGTAATAGTATGATACAAAACCTAGAAGTGGGAATAATATTTGTACCTTTTTGATAAATATAATATGGTTCCATGAGTGTGAATCTTCATATAAAAATATATATCAAGATTGATCATGAGTTTGTATGAATGGAATAGTGGGAACTATGTCATATGGAAGACCATAACTGATCAAATAATGTGGTTATTTTTTATAATAGTTTAATTTTAAATTTATAGTGGACTATTAGTGGACCAATCCCAGAGGTGGTTGTGATTTATTTG
Organism: Viscum album; assembly: GCA_963277665.1. Lineage (NCBI taxonomy): Eukaryota > Viridiplantae > Streptophyta > Magnoliopsida > Santalales > Viscaceae > Viscum > Viscum album. The sequence goes on from OY728159.1 coordinate 154,339,615, forward strand.
AAGAACATAGATATTGGAGTATATGTTTTAAAAAATAATTTTTTGTTCCAAAATGATTGATTTAATTAATCAAAACCATGAGAAGTAATACATTTTTGTAACTAGTATTTTCTAGTTTGGAAATTATAAATCATTGTTTATATCATGAAATAAACTATATTTTTGACTATTTATATAGATTTTTTAAATGTGTGGGAGGCATACCAACATGTTTTTCTAGGTGGGGATTTCTGTTATAGATATGGTCTTTGAAATTTTAATACAGAATCTATTCTGAACATTACAATGATTCTTATGTTTTATGTTTTCCAATATATGGTTTGGTGTATATTAGTAACATTAACTAGTGAGATGTAACTTCAATACAATGTAAATTAAAAAAAACTACAAAATATATGGAATCATTATTGATATTATGGGAATAATCAATTCTATAATGTTATTGTTGATTTATATTTGATTAGTGGATATATTTTGGTGGTATTGTCTACATGATAATGGCATTTAGATGAAAAGGGATTTGGGTAATAGATCTGGGGTAGATAAAAAAGGCAATTTAAAATGAATTTATTATTATTTTTATCATTAATGAGAAGTGTTATGATATGGATTTTATATTTAATATACCATTATAAGTTGATACCATCATAGAGAAAAAAATTTCATGTTCTTGTGTTGTTTTTAGAAACATGATTTTTATCATAATTTTGATAGATATATAAATTCATCTCAGTTTTTTTATCATTGGGGCTAAAATGGGTTCTCATGTTATTATATGTGCTTGGATTCAGGTTATAGTTTCATTGACGTGAAGTAGGTGCTGATGTATTAGTTGACTATAATGAAATATAGATCTATGTTATTATAGAATGTTAAAACATGAAACATATAGGTTCTGGATATATACTGGTGAAGTTGAGTCCTAAATTCATTGAAAATATTTTTTGAAGGATTTATGATTTGTTGATAAATTCATATTATTATTTTGGTTGTTTCAGAAAGATTTTATATATCTAATAATCATGGGGATGATTTCGTTGGTTATTATGTTTCATTAAATTTAAGATAATACGAGGTCTATTTCATAAGGTTTGACTTGTGTAGGTATTAGGTCATTACCTATCCAAGGATATTATTTGGTTTAAATTATCAATGTCCATATGTAAGAGTTTCCTTATAAAGTGTTTGGGAAAAGTTATATTCTTTGGAATGAATAGAAGTTACTATTAAATAAGGTTTCCCAATACCTAAGATTCCACCTATTATGAAGAAATGTATAGTTTTTGGACTTACTATCATATGTAAAAGTAATTATTGATAAAAATTAATCATTCTATAAACATATAGGTTCTGGATATATATTGGGGTGTGAAAGAGTTTATTTTTTATTACATATGATAAATAATATTTTCCTTATCGAATATGTTATTCTATATTCTTAATACATAATGTTAAAAAAATGTGATATGGTTTTAGGAGACCCTTTCATACATCTATGTAATATCAATGATTTGTAAAGGACCTTCATTTCATTTAATGTTTTTATGTTTTTTGTATCAATTTTTTAGTCATATGGATCTTTATGTGGAATATTATGATATTTATATGAAATTTATATACATACATATGGATTTAAAGGTAGTTATATTTGAAAAATTGACAAAATCATACCTATGATATACATAATAGAAATTTTATATTATATAAGATTAATTTTATATATAAAAGTTAAAAATTTTAAATTTGTTGGGGAAACGCTATGATATGAATGGTTCATTAAATATAAATTGGTCTTAAACAAGATTAGTTTATATGTATGGTGATTATGGGATGGTTATGTTCAATACATAAGCTTTTTGAGGTTGAGGCCAAATGGTCTCAATGTTTTTTCAGAATTAGATTTTCTAAATTTTTTTGATTATTTTTTAAAATATAGATAACTAAAATAACTTTTTGATAAATTAAATACAATATTATAATAAAAATTCCAATTAGGATTCATTAGTTATGTGATTGTTGAAGATGGTGAGATCTAGTTCTTCTTACCATCCTCTTATCACATTTTACCATCCACAAATTAGGATGATTAATAGTGGGTTTCCTCATCATTTCAATAATAAATGATTTTATATTATTTTTTTCTACTCTCTTTATAGACAAAAATGAATAGGTATCTGGGATATATTTTGGAATTGATTCTAGTAAATCATTGTGAAATAATATTTATATAATAGATGATTTGGATTAATTTTTCTATGGGGGATTTCAAGAGGATAAATTTTCTATGAATCGGGTGGTTTAAATGTTTTATCTCTCTATTTTGAGTCATTTTATATTTAAAATTGTTTTGGTGAAATTTATGGATGAGTCATGATATTAAATTGATAATTTTGTGTGGTATAATTTTTAGTGGATTCTTTGGGTTGCTTGTTCCCTATTACAATAGGTTTACACAATAAAAGGTCACCAGATAAGAAATTTATTAATTTAACCTAATGTACTAATTATGTAATTAATAAAGGTTTTACTAATAAAATATTTATAATCAGTTTATAATTTATTAATTTTGAAATTTTAACAATTTAGGGCTTCATTGGGATGTGTTATGGTTGACTGGGCTAATAAGAGATTGTGAAAAGGTGTACAAATAATTTTTAAATGAAATAACACCACTTGAGGTTTGTGGTCCCAAATAATGTCTCTAAGGTTATTGATTTTTCTGTTGTAGCATGTGATATGTTCTCTTGTTTGTTGTGTTTTATGTACCTTAGATTGGAAATTAAATATTTCCATAAAACACAAAAAATTATTGTAGATGTGTCATTGGATATGATGGATACTTTGATACTATTTTTTTTCATTTATCTTTGATAGAGGGAAATTCATTATTAAATAATAGTAATATTTCATAATGTCCATAAAATAGAATGAATTAAATAAATGAGATATAGTGGACGTTCTGATATGTTTTTTATTTCCCCACTATAATGACGTACATAAAATTGGGAATGGTTTTTTGAGATGATATCTTATTGATATCATGAATTTCAATATATATACCCATTGTGATTATTTTTTTATTTTGGTATGTATTTTAAATCCTATTGTGTGTGGGTCTCTTATTAGGGATACCATGGAAATGATTTATTTATTGGTTAAAAAAAGATGTCTAATTATGTTAATTTGGTATGTAATTTGGATTCTATTTTACTATATTGTGTTTTATTACTATGGAACAGATAATGTGATTATTCATGCCACTATTTAAGTGTGGATAATATATATAATGTTATTCCTATGAGCCATGGGCCTTGACCCAAGTGGTGTTATATGAGATAATGAAAAATAAACGGTGTGTTGGTACAATGACGTGATGTATGGGGATATAGAGGGTTCCAAAGGATCGAGGTGACTTCAGGGAGGATTATGATAGTGTCTTACATGAATTTATCCTAGTAAGTGTGTGGTGTTGATAATAGGTTTGGTAATTTAGATACAAAATTATGATGTGTATATATGGTTCGTTGATTTTTCTGAACCTTGTGACATTGAGGATATAGAGAGGTCCATATGTGTTACATATAAACTAAGTATTATGAGATATAGTTCTTTATAGAAGGGTATAATTTTACTGCCATTAATGTTATATAAATGTATATGAGGGAAAAATATAGAATTGATAACATATTTAGGTATATGGGTGAGAGTTGTTCCCCCTGTTTATATGTTTCTAAATGGAGATGGTTATAATATCCATACTCATACGTTATATGATTATATGTTGGGAACAAACACTTCTCCCTGGTGATATATGATGATATCCAGGTCAAGTGATAATCTCCCCCAAAAAATATGATATATGATAGTGTTTGTGGAAGACACTATTTCACTCGATGGTATGTGTTATATATGATGGTATATTGGGTGGCATAAAATATTGGAAAGTATATTAAATTATCATGATCAAGACACTTCATAAGTATCCCAAATATTTATGATCATACCGATATCACATGGATTGTTGAAAATTTCATTAAACATATAATATATGTAGTCATTAATTTATATAGTATTGTAATATTAAACGAAAATATTGTTTAATTTAAAAGTTATTTCATCAACAATGTTTTTGGTGGAATACTAGGTTATACTAATATCCTTCTCGAGTGACCATGAAATTTTATTATTAGTGAACACTTCATTATCATATATATATATATGAAAGAGGTATATTATTAATTTTTTTACATGGATATGTTAAAAAGAGTTGGGATATGTCAAAATTTTATAACTGATGACGTATTTATGGATTGGTTTTTTACCTTTTCAGTTGGGTAGTATATGTTCTTTTTACATGGGATCATTTTAATGTCAACCTGGATTTTCTTAGAAATGGTGATATTTCATTTATTATAACCTTTTTATATTTTTTACATCATGTGACATAAAGATGTTGTTATTTATTTCATGGGATTTTATAATAACTATTTGTATATTATTCCGTCTATCTTACCAAATTGATATATATGATGATAATCTCCTGACTATACTAACATAGACTATTCTACTAGTTAACAACACTTGGTGAACACAGAGGCATATATCAAGTCAATTTTATCTTGTCAATAAAGAGTAAACAGAGTGAGGGTGTTACAAACATGAACACCAATGAATCAATATATTAGTGGAATACTTTATTTATTCTATCAAAAAACATTATTGACACATTTGTTTAATAAAACAATATCACTGATTTCTAATTGATTCAATACCTACCATAGAAAATATTTTTGGTAATATCAAAATGATCATCCATATTTGATGATCACTGGATCTAAAATCATTATTTATGAAAAAATTCAATCCTCTAAATTGGAAAATAGTACATTAAATTGAGGAATAGTATAGTAGTTCATTACCATTTTTGTATCACTAGTAATAAACACAAAACTATAGTGAACCATTGAATTTTAGTGAATAACAAGTGACTACCCTTATAAAATGTTTTGGGGATAATGAATTTCTTTTCCACAAAATACAATAATATAGAATTTTACTCTCTAATCTATAGAATATCCATCCTATACGAAATAATGGACATTGGATCCTTGTTTAGAATCATCTCAATAAAAATATCAAAATCTATATTAGATGTAATCCCAAACAAGTTATTAAGTAAAACATTATATAAATAGTGATTCATATAACTAAAATATAGATTCTATAACACTTGTTAATCTAGAAAAATACTAAATATATGGGAAAAAGTGTCCCCACCAATTGATCAATATAAGACTAATGATCTATAACTGATCCCACTACAAAATTAATGAATCAAAATCACTCTCAATAGAATTTAATGATACACATTGGTGATAATATTTGATTGGATCACCATATAGTACCTTCCAATCCATCACTAAGACAACATCAAAGAACTTCATCTAAATTAAAAATAAAACCAATGACACACCTTTGCATTTATCATTATAATACATATAGTACACAACTAAATATTTTTTTTATTTCACCCTTATGTGTGTGTTGATATCCATATACTCAAAAATATAATCATTATCTAAACACCACTCTATTGTAAAAATTGTAAACAATTTTTTGGATCCCCAAATATTAAACATGAAATAACAATGGTTTGGTGCCACTAAAATTTTATATGGAACCATTGATGGAATTTTTTCATGATCAAAAGGTTTTTTCTCAATAAGCGATAATTAGACTCATCTATGAATCTATGAATCTAAAACCTAACTTCTTATAGGTGTCTCTCCAAGGATAAAATGTTTCCCCTTCCTTTGGGAACCATTTCCTCTTCCATTACATGATGATCTGAATGAACCCCAATAACAACATTGTTAGGGAACTCATGGACTAAATATCTCTAATTATATCATTCTAGAGAATAATCCACTATATAGATGTGTATTTATTTAAAAAAACTAAAATATTTGTCTCATAATCTCATAAAAGAAACAATAAATTATATTTTTTCATGAATAATATCACATGAGACAAAGAATACTAATCTAGTAACACCATACAAAACCCTATTCTTATCGTGAATTAGATGTTATAAAATTATACATGGTTAGATATAATCATTCAAAAAATCTATTATAATATCCCATATCTCCTAAGAAATTATATATATTATAATTATTGTATGAAAATTACATTCATTGATGTTCACTCTAGGGAATCTAAATATATACCAATAGGATACAATATAAGATATAACAACCCTATAAAGTCTAACATTAATTCCTTAATGTAGTTAGCTAGGAAAAACATGTATTGGTTGAGAAATAATTTTAATTACATCCTTTTATAAACAACTCATGGAATGAAAAATAATTTATCACTCTCAAATTCATATAAAATAACTGTAAATAATTACTTTAATATCAATAATACATAATGGGTGCAATCACATATCAAATGAAGAAAAAATAATAAGCACAAACCAGTAGTAAAATTGATGGAAACTGACCCCATAAAATATGGAAACTCATTTAGATGGTTCAAAGATAGAAATAATGCCATCCATAGGAAATTAATCAACATGTAATTAACCTGTAATTTAGGGAACAACTAGTTGATGTTAATGAAACCTTGATTGAAACACAGGTTTCTGGGTAGTGGTTAGTTAACATAGCCATGGTGGCCAAAAAGATTCAACCACAATAAAAAATTATAGTGATATATTCCTTGGAACTATTGAATGATATATAGAGAGATAGAGAGAGGGAGAGAGTATTTATGGTAAATAATTTTCCCACAGATGATTCATGGAGAACAATATTTTCGTAAAATCTAAAAAATTTTATGAAAATATTGAAAATATTAAAAATATATATAAATAGAAAAATTTGTACATTGATAGGGTCTATTGATTACATGATTCCCATATGTTATTGTACCTAGGGTCACATAGTACCTCATTCACCTAGATTATCAAGAGGCACCCCTAAATGAAACACATGGTACTTGTTATCCATTCACTAGGTAACTATTGAAATCTTTCAGAAATATTAGATACCATTTAACCTAAAACACATCCTATAATAGACCCCTAAGCCCCAAAAAAGTATCCAAAATTCAATATTCATTGTGTTAAATAAGAATTGTGAATATTTTATACATATTTAATTGAATGGATGAGGTCTATAACTTCAACGATTATTTTTTAGGTATTAAACACCTCCAAAAAAATTAGCTAATACTATTTTTTGATCATCCTTATGAGAAACACTCAATAAATGATTTAAAATTAATGGATGATTTTTTAACAGACATGAAATGAATTCTATGATTGGTCTAGGATAAATAATTATTTAATAGATATATTTTTTCATGATACAAAAATATTATTATTAATGAAATGAAATTATTAATATATATATACAAAATATTAAAAAAAAATTTGTTTCAATTTTTGAGTTTTCAAAAAAACTATTATCAGTTTTGATCTCTATTTTTTGAATTAGTTAGATAAATTTCAGTAATTTATATTGATAATTATTATACATGGAACTTAATTATTATACATTTATAAAATTACCATTAAAATGATTTATTTAAATTCATTTTTGTATTAATTTATAATTAATGAATTCTGCAGTGACTTCCATGAATTTCTAGATATAATAATGTAATTTTATTCATTACTTAAAATACCATATATAACATATTATACAAATATTTTTATGTTTATATATGTATATTTTCCAACCACACATTCATTTTGTCCTGCAATATAATTTAAATTGTATTAATCCCTTGGGGAACACATAGTTCTTTTCCTGATCACCACATTAAAATATTATTTTTCCTCCATCTAAAAATATTTTAATTTTTATGTTTTAAATGAAATATATGTGGTGTAGGAGCTTGTTTTATTAACATAATTTTCATTAAAGGTCTTCAAAAAGGATTATATTAATGGGTAACATTGGTTTTTGGAGAAGGGTTCAAAATTTACATTATATTATGACATTATAAATTCTTATTAAATGGGAATAAAATGGGAATCAATGTTTTAAACATTTAAAATACATTATTGTTTTAATTTTTTTATTTTTTAACCTATGTTTTTGAAATTGGAAAGAATGCCCTAACATGATATTTCATGTGAAAAATTTATGAGATTGTATAGTTATCATTTAAATATATATTTTTTTACATGATGTTTAGATAATAGTAAATTGTTTTTAGACACATATTAAGAGAAAATAACTACCTAGACTTAACCTCAAATATAATAATTATAAAAAATTCATTATCGATTTAATTTTTTATCGTTAAAAGATAACACTAATAAACCATGGGGTCCTATATTTAGATGAATATAATTGAGGCTTGAGAATTGCAATATCATGATAATCCTATACTAATGATTGTACCAGATTAAAAAGTTATTGATTATACCATTCATGAATACTAATATAATGTTGAATAAAAGTCATTAATGTGATGAAATGTTTGAAATTTGTGTAATAATGGTTTATTTATTTGTGATTTATTTTCAGTTTATTTTTTCTACTTGAAAATGTTAGTTACAAATTTATGTTCTTTATTATAAAGAGTAGAACGTTTCCCTATATATACAATGTTTTCAATATTACTTAATATTAAAATATTTATTCATATTATGAAGAATTATTTATTTCTAGTTGTTAGATAAAACTAAATTATCCATACTAATTGATCTAGATTTTTATTATTAATTAAAAAATATATCAGATATTCTTTATTTTTTGTGTCTCAGAGAAAGGAAGAGTTTAAATTAATAAAGATATGATTTTATGAATATGATATTTGTAAAAACAAATATAACTAAAATTCATTATATTACTCTAGAATTATTCATAAAATAATAAAATATATAATTTCATAATTTACTATTATGTTATTTATTTAAACCACATGATATTTTTTGTGTATGGTTAAACGTTTTGGGGGGTTTTAAGAGCTATAAATTTTAAATTTAAGAAGAGAAATATATTCTATAGATACCATAGATCATTAAAAAGTTTCATTTCTTATACTGTATAAAATAACATATAAGTGGGATGACTGTGCAGTGGTGGAATTAATTAACACCACATTCATCCAAAACCAACAACAGTATAACAAAATTGTCTTGAAGATATTAAATTTCAAAAATAGATTAAAAAAATATATGGAATGAATTTTGGGTTTTTAGATATATAAAGACAGATAAAATGTTTTGATGACTGAAATACTATATAAAATGATAGTAATAAATTTTTTGAAGAATAATGAATTAAAATATAGAAAATAATTTTTTCATTATTGATATATAATAATTTCAAATCATTGAATAAAAATTTTCAATAATATATTCATTTAGTTGTCTCATTCTATAAAATCTGACTGAATTTTTGGATACATTTATTACATTTTTTATAGAGTGGTCATGTCAAAACAATTCTACATTAGATTTATATTGATGTTCTCTGTAAGATAATTTTCACCAATCAAAGAGTTGTTTATAACTCATTTGAAATTTTATTAATGTTTAATTGATAGTTGGGGAATATTTAATTAACTATAATTTATTATATTTTATCATTTTGTGGTAAGTTACATTAATATATTTTAAATTGAAATTTAGAGTGAGAAATCTTATTACAAACAAATATTTTTGATATTTTTTTGTTTAATTAAATATTATGTCATGATTTATTTTCTTTTTTATCATAATTAATATTTTATAAATGTATCATTATCTGAGGAAAATATTTATACATTGATGGGTTGTGGTTAAAAACTAACATTAATACATATTTTACCTTTTAAATAATGAAAATAAATAAAATTGTGAATGACTATGTTCTTTCAGTCCTGAAAATAATAATGGGTTATTATTCTAAATTATTTAATTTTAATCAATTTATGTCCATAAAAAATTCATTTTACTACTAATTGACTCGTTATTATGTATAAGAAAATGAAAATATATTTTTAATGAATTATCAATCAAGATTAATATACTCTCTATAATTATGTAGATAGTTAAATATTTGAGATGATTGTTTTCATTAATTTCAATTTTATTCTAAAATTATTGATTTTATAAATATATAGTTAAATGTTTCAGTATCTGTTGATAAAATTTTATTAGTTAATAGAACATAATTGGTAAACTATATGATAATTTGTGGATAATATTTTTTATTTTTTGAAGATTAATTTCTAAAGATGATAGCATTCCATTGTAAGTACTAAAATTATAGGGTGTGTCAATTTTTAAATCGCATATTGAAGTAATTTTACCTTTTCATTATAAATTGAATCATTTATGAAAGTTATATAAGAATTTTCTAATTAAATATTTAAAAATGTTTTTACTATAACGGAATTGGGAATAAAATCCTAATAGTGGTGAGGTTAATGATGTTAACCAAATTAAGGTTTGATAACTATTTATGAGTCTAATCGATTTTCTCAGATCATGGAAATTAATCAACTACACATTATCAGTTCAATATTAATATCAAAGACGAAATATTTAATCTTACATCCACATAATAATATAGTTTTTATATATGTGAATTTTTTGATTGATTTTAGATTAATTTATTTTTATAATGAAATGGTTGATCATTTTTGATTTATTATTGTTAATTTTTATGAAAAAACAGATGATTAGAAGTCCAAATTATGATGGAGTAATTATCTACATATTATAGTCTATTTAATAAATAGAAAAAAGTATAATTTGATGATTATGATTTTATATATGTATGAGTATATAAATATTTTTCAAGTGATGGTGTAGTTAAGGATTATGGAGACACATTTGAAAATAGTCATTCTATTTGTGAATTTTACATTATTATTACATAAATAAAATATCATTATAATAAAATCTATAAAGGATGTAATTTATCTCTATTGGTAAATGAATATTTACATCAATAACATGTTGTCCTGGAAAAATAAGAGAAAGGTATTTTTATTTTATAGTTTTATGTGATGATTGAAAAAGTGGGATTGTTTTCATGAAAATAATTCATTTAAGTTGAATTTCAATAATTAAGGTTAACAATGGGACATTATGATGTAAAATTGGAAAAACATAAGCATAAATTTTAAATAAATTTAATTTTTTTTACTAGATTATTATAATAACAATAGATGCATCTTAATTTCACATAAATTCTCTGAATAAAATCATATACAAGTGAAAATCATGATGTAATATATTGAAAAAAATTGATTAGATTATTATGTCCTAATAAAATAAAATTTATAAATATGTCATCATATATTAATTGATATTATCATAAATCCCTATATGTGAATTGACCCATTCTATAAAATATTGAATTTATCAATATCAAATTCCCATTATCATGTTTGAGATATTAGATCGATCTAGAAGTCCAAATAAATTATTGTAACATTATGAAAATTTCCAATTTTTGAGTAATTAGATCATAGTTAATCTAATATTTGAATTAATCAATTGAAATACTATAAAATTATAGTATAAGAAAAAAAATCAAGAAAGCTGATGGATAAAAAAAATTCAAAAATAATTTTTTTCATATTTGTATTATTTTCTTAATGGAAAATGTCTCAAAAATATTCATAAGATTTTTTTTAATTTCCTTAATCATAAAAAACTAGTTTTCACTCCCTTGAAACACATTAACATATTCCATGATGTATTATGAACCATTTACATTCCACATGTTCCCTATTATGTCACAACTAGATCCATACCAGGGCTTGAGCCGAAACTACCCCAAGCCTGCCTGTATAGGACAAGGGCTGGCGACTAGCACCGAAGGCACAAAAAACTAGGGGAGGCCTTTGCCTAATAAATTGTACACACACACGTAGCCAACTCAATGAAAAAGTGCAGTGAAAGGAAATCTAGATACAACACTGCTACAAATGGTGAACCAACATACATGCATCGACCTCTAACCAGTACATGAAAAGTGTTGAAAATTACTGAGAAGTAAACTGAACAGTAAAAGGGGAAAAACACACACCCAACCAGAAAGGTTCCACAACACGGAAATAGGTAAAAAATGGTAATACGCTGGTGAGTCTCACACCCATAAAGTCATGTTATGGCCACTGAACGCATCCCAAGCTCTTGTGTCCTCTACGCTCCTCTGTAGTGTCGACGGACCTGTCTGTTGTCTGTAAGGGCACACCAAGTGCGGGCAAAGCCCAAGTAGGGGTGAGTATAAAAATACACAGTAGGATTCCCCGAAATATCATGGGAGAAACAAGGGAGGTACAAAAATGGTGATCAATAGACTGAGCAAAGTACAGTGTAAGCGTGAAAAATAGAGAGAGTGCAGCTCAACCCAACAAGAGAAAGTAAGCATACTCTTCCAGATGCAAGGAGCTAGAGACAGTGAGAAGACGAACTTCTCGTTGAGTCTTCGCTGCCTATAGAAGGATATTATACTCATCCAACCAAGAGGATCTAGCCACAGAAATCACGTGGCATACCCCGTGATTCTTCACCCCTCCTAGAAGGAGAGTAACTGAACCCATGGAGTGGAAAAACAATAGGATATGTATATATATTCTCAACGAGAAACCCATATAAGTGTGTAAGGGTATATCTATCTCCAAGCTCAGCCCATGAAGAGTAACCAATTGTTTAAATGATATCCACCACTGATCCCAAATGTTCTCTAGGTCAACCTATGAAGTATAAGTCAAAGGGACTCAATCACCACACCTCGATACAATCCTATTTGGGTGGCATTAACTCGCCCGCATGGCTTTTAGGACACGAAGCAAGGACGTGTCTTGTTGGGAAAAGCGCCCCTCATTCTCGTATGTCCTAAAGTCATGTCAAGGCTGTCACATCGTCGATTCGTACAACCAAGGATCCTACTCCAGTAGCCACGGAGAAAAAGTCACCGACTAACCTCATAGGTAAGGACTGAGTCTGAAAGAATTCATCGGGTAACCCACTTCCCAGCCCCAATAAAGGGTAAACCCTAAATAAGTCAACAGTTACCCAGTACCAAGCCTCACAAGAGGGTAAGTCATAATAAAACAATGGGTGACCCACTGGCCAGCCCCATTGGAGGGTAAACCGTATTAAAACATCAGGTGACTCACTGCCCAGCCCCGCTGGAGGGTAAACCATAATACATCATCAGGCGACCCACTACCCAGCCTTGCTGAAGGGTAGACCTAGAAGAAGTAGACATACATTACACAACCTATCCTTGCTGGAGGGTAGACCTGGATGAAGACAACATGAGACCCACTGCCCAGCCCTGCTAGAGGGTAGACATGGAAGAAGACGACGAGCGACCCACTGCATAGCCCTGCAGGTGGGTAGACCCTCAAGTGTCGTCGTGTGACCCACTGCCTAGCCCTACTGGTGGGTAGACTCAGAACCGTTCTGAAACCTCCGCACTACTACTAACATCACCAGGTGTCACTAACAATTCCACTGTGTGTTTGTTCGGAGTGCGTCAAAAAGGGATCTCCATCCAAATTCCTTTCATATTTCCCCATTTAATATGATCTCGAAGGAGGCTCTGCATGCCCAAATAGATCACACTGTAGAAAATCTCACGGAAAAACACACGAGAAAGACTACTTACTCACTCGATACGGATTCCGATGGAAAAGTTATTCAACACCACTTTATACCCATAAAACGTCTCATAAGGACCCTACCTCGGTCCCCGAAGAGGTCGTGTGAACCACGCCAATGTGATGCCCTCTGAAAAACATTCCAAAATGACTACTCATACTCCTCAAATGGAGGGTCAGAAGAAAAAGGTGTAATACGCTCCACACATCTCAAGAGACGACTCATGGGGCCCATGCCTCATCTCTGGTTTCAATGCTTGAAACCTCTCTGATCAATTTATCCTCGATGTTAGGGTCATAACGCCACTGATGTCTCCTAAAACATACTCATGATGCAGAAGCTGCAATTTCTCACGTTATACGCAAACGAGACCCCATGGGGCCTGCACTTCGAGCCCGAATTTAGATGGGTAGATTGCACCATTGCAATCCCTTTAGAAAAACACTCACAAAAGACTACTCAAGAACCCCAAACGGGTGTCAGTTGAAAAATTGTCATTTCACAGGGAAATGTGCGAACTAAGACCTGTGGGGCCCACACCTTATATCGAACCCGAACGCTACAAAACACATCTCAAAAATTCCGCACGAGGACTGGAGTCACACTACCACTGATGGCGCATCAATTAGACATCCCATGAAGATGTTAAGTTCAACGCAACAATTAATTAATTAATTAATTAATCAATTACTCATGTTTAGTGATTCAGGTTACCGGGCAACGAAACCAACCGACAAATGTTTTGAACCATCCCAGAAAGCCGGTCTCGGCTCCCGGGCCACCGTGCCTCTGACGGCACCTCAAACAGACACCCGGATCACGATCCACATCAGTCGAAACATTAATAATAATTTAATATTATCAAATTAAAGTGTTTTGGGTTACCCTCCTTCAAGAACATAACCAAATAAACCCTAAACTCACATTAAAAGGGGAGCCTCGTTGATACGGTCTCACAGTCGTAGACATTGCGTCAATCGGACGTGTCGTTTAGGAGATACGGCCCCTCGAATGCAAGGGGGCACAAAATGGGCCGGTCCCGACCGGTCGGCCCAGTCCAGACCGCCGACCCGCTCTCGCTTCACCGAACCCTCCTCGGGTCCGGTTTTCTTCTTTTCTTCTTTTTTAATCCAGACCGGCCAGGATAGATGGTCTCCTCTCTCGCGCCACATCAAGGATGACCTGTGGCTCACGGGTCTTGTTCCCCCCTAAGGTCGCTCCCTCGGTTCCCCCCCTGCAGTGCTCCGCCGCGATGCCGCCAGAAGCTCCCTGCTCCTCCTCAGCCACTGTCTGGCCCGGTTCTCGCATTCTCAGTCCCCTACTGCACCACGGCCGTGGTCACCGCCTCTTGCTCGACGACGCCCCCTCTCCGAAGCTTTGCCTCGCCTGCTGCACCAGCCATAGCTGTCTTGGCTCGGCCGCACTCCACCACTGGTTGTCGTGCTCTGCCGTTCTGCTCTGGGTCGACCTCAGGCCCCCCCCCCCCCCTCACTGGAGAAAAAACCTTTGTCCAGTCAACGGACCACTTTGGTGGTCGGAAAAATTATCTGACACCGATTTCAGGAACCCCAAGACCGGTTCTTCACAATGTTTCCCCTTTCTCATTGATCTATCGAGGATCGCGTGCGTCTGAAATTTTTTAATGAAGAACTCCCAAGAGCGACAAATAAAATAGGGCTCAGGCGTTGGCCATGTTCATTCGTCCAATGTCACAATTTCTAAAACTATAGAAATTAAAACGACAAAACTCCAGAAATTGATTACGGGGCGGAAAACCAACAAAAAGCCTACCTTGATTCGGCCGTTCGACGTTGGCGACCTGACCGCTTGATCCCGCTTCGATCTGCCAGAGGCTGCTCTTAAATCCAGTGAAGGACAGTGAAGAACACCAAAGAACGGTGAAGAATGACTAGAGAGAGAGATTGGGTATTTAGAGAGAGAGAGAGTGAATTAGGGTTTTTCCCTTAACCCTAAACACTTAACTCTATTTCTAGGGATTCTAATTAGCGCAGAATCTGAATTCACCACGCCCTCTCATTTTATATCATGCCTAGGCAAAACACACCATTTTGAACTCAACTGAAGTCTTAGATTTCCATTCCGAGACATCGTTTGAAAGGTATTTGAATGGAACTTCAGTGATGAAAATTAATAAGTGGTCATTTGAAAATGACCATTTTTCCCCTGGGTGACATCTCTCACAGCAGGCCCACGGCCAAAACTTTTACACCCCGCCTTGGGTTAACAGCACCCTCCAGACTAAACGCTACCCATAATTTTTGGATCCGAGCAACAGTTTAGGAGTTACTCGGGTTTGAGATATAAAACGAATAATTTAATTTAATTTATCCATTTAACACACCAGTAATGAGTGAGGGGTCCTAATGTCCTGCACTATCTTATTTTATGTCGCGTCTAGGGTAAACACTGCATTTCAGACCCAACTGTGGTCTTGGACTTCCGATCCAATCAATCGTCTAAGATATATCACATTTTCTTTAGTTAACCATGCGTGCATAATATAAAAAACCATAACATTTTTATATTATTAATTTTGGGCACACCGGGCCTCGTAATTTCACGCCGTCTGAACACCCTACTATGGAATGAAATCAAGAAATTTTCCAAAGTATCAGAGTTCCAAAACCCGGTTTTTATATATTATATAATTATAAAATTTCAAACAAGAATTTTTTTTTATAGAAAATTTATTGTATTTAATAATTTATAATTAAATAACCTATAATATATTTTAGAAATAAATTCCTAAATTATTATAGAAATAAATAAAAATATATAATTAAATTTATTTATTTATTCTATATATTATCATTCACACTTGGATGGATACCAACCCATGAACCTGGATGAAACTATTTCCAAAACATAGAGTTATTAAAATCCTTGGGGGAGGTTTGATATTAAATTTTTATCTCAATTGATGAAAATTCAAATCATAATCTATTTTTCATATTTATATGTACATAGTAGCTTGAAAATTGATAAGGATAATTCATAGAAGTACTATAAATCATAAAAAATATTACTAAAAAAATATTTCTTCTCATTAAATATCTTATATGGTATGATTTGTATTTTTCCACATATTGTTCATATATATGAAATATCGTTATTTGATTTTTTGATGAGAAATTTTTCATAAATAGATTGTTAATGAATATAATATAAGCACTGCAATATGGTTCATAGGTTTGGGCATAACTATTTAAAATACCCAGAATGTGAGAATTCATGCTTTTGTTATTCATTAAATATTATACCATTCATGATACACCTAAAATGACCTAAGTAATAAAAAATTGAAATATAAATGGTTTCAATAGTTCATCAATGATTTCAAATACTGGAAAATATTGATAATTATCAAAATTAGAGAGAAAAATATAAATTTTTATAGATTGGAATATGTAATGAATCCAAATAAATATCTTGTTTCAATTGGTGGTTCTATCCTCATGATCAACTACTTTTCAGATCCTTAATTAAAAAATTAATATGAATAAATATTGGTGCTTATGAGTTCCAAATAATTTATATTCAACCTATATTTTTGTCTAATATGGTAGGTGTATCTAGACGATAATTAACATGGTTAATAAATATAGCAATGTGTCATCTGGTAGATATTATATTGGTGAACAACTATATTACTATGATATGATAAGAATCCTATGAATATATTCATATACTTCGTGAAATTTTCATGTTATTTTCATTATATAAATAAAATATATATGACTTTAAATTGTGTGTGTTAATTAATGATATTTGACTAATTGGGTCTTCATAACTCACTCAAACATTATAAATCAATGTCTAATATGGTTATGGAATAGTTCATTCCACTTTAATAATATTCATTGGATATTATATTATAAATAGTGAATACAATAACATTAATTTGGTGTGATATGTTTCTATATATTGGGGGAGAATATATTTATTGATAAAATATAAGGGTAATTTTGTGAATAAAATGTGTGAACATTGTGTGACTATGTATTATTTTGTGAGTTTATCATATAATTGTTAGTGAAATTTATTTTTTAGATGTTTTATTAAATATTCCAACATAAGAAACATTTATCACTTCTATAGGGTTTGATTTAAAAATTATTTATAAGAAAATGTGTGAAAACCCAAATATAACTTTTAAATAAATATTATATTAATTTTTATTTTGAATAAATAAATTAGCAATGAGGGATGTGAATTTTTAATAAATAAATTTCAAAATTAATTTTACAAATTGAAGTTTCATTTATAGAGTCATTATATTCATGTATAAAATTAAATAACAAA
The DNA here is from genome assembly GCA_963277665.1 of Viscum album. Lineage (NCBI taxonomy): Eukaryota > Viridiplantae > Streptophyta > Magnoliopsida > Santalales > Viscaceae > Viscum > Viscum album. The sequence goes on from OY728159.1 coordinate 154,357,568, forward strand.
AAACAAAAATTCAAATAATAATATTTCTAGTAATAGGTTTCCATGTTTATGAATGTTGAATGTACATTGAATTAGTATTAAGATTTACATATGTGATAACTAACCTATAATAAGATAGTTTATTATAAAAATGGTATCATTTTATTATGATTTTGGATTTCAATAAATATTTGTATTTATCAATGATGCTTCATGGGTTGGGTTCCATCCATATTCAAAAGGAAATATTTTTCAGATTCCCATGAATAAAAAATGAATAAGAAAATTTTTTAAGAGCTGTTGTTAACATAGTGAGTGAATAGTTATGTTTTTATTCATGCATATTGTTATGTCTTAAATATTCGGTCTATATTGGTACCAATATATTTTTTATCTATGTGGAAACCCAATGTGATCCACCAAATATTATAGATAAATGATTAAAAAATTTGAATCCATATATGTATTTCACATGTTGATGACAATAAAAAAAATATAGGTAGAGATATATGTTAAATAAAATTAAAATAAAATGATGTTTGGGAACTTTAGTCAAAAACCTAATTTTTATTTACTCAATGAAATAGGGGTCTAAACATTTTTTATATTTTTTAACTTATTAACATATCAAACATTCAATAAAAAATACTTATTGTATGGATATAATTTGGTCGTTCAAATCAATTTACATTATAATGAATACATATGAGGTTTATAATAAATGGTCATTAGTGATGATTTTTATTTGATACCCCATAGAAAACAATCCATGTATTGAGTTTAGTGTTTGATATAAATTTTAATGAGTTGGCATTTATTTACAAACCAATCCAGTCCTATGATGTGTTAAAGGAAATGGTATATGTAGTTATATTGAGAAATAATATTTTTTTGCTTTAATCGTCATTGTTTCAATTGATAAAAGGAAAAATATAATGTTATTTTCTAACATTATGGAGAAATTTTCAAGTATAAATACTTTTCAATGTATTTATAAATTAACTATTATAAATAATTGGGTCCATGTCATTTTATAAATGAATATGTTTATTTTTTCAAATAGAAACTACTCTCTATATTTTTAATAGTATTAAAATAATAAATATTTGTGAAATAGATATAAGTGGATATTCGGGGTTATATCAGAGTGATGGAAGATTTAATCAGCCATTGAATGGGAAGATAAAATGGTTTTGAATCATATAGGATTAACCCCACTTAATTTATTCTTAGTGGAATTTAAATTCAAATTATTTGTTGTGTTTCTAATATGAATTCAATAAAAATCATTATATAGTTATATGGAATGATACAATGTTGATCTTTCTATAAAATTTTAATACAATGTTATCTCAATTTAAATGTTTTTAGAATTTAGTGGTCATTGAAATATAATTTTTTCAGTAAAAAGATGAAGCCATTATAGAGGACAAATTCTGATGAATGACATATGACTTTCTATCTATATGTGTTGTAGAATAATATAATTCAAGGGACCTGATTTAAAAAATTTGTATGATTATTATATTTTTTTCATAAATATTTAGTTGCATATTTTATATTTGTTGGTGTTTCTGGGTTCTTCCATGGATGTATCCATTCGTGTTTAATAGATGAAACTTGTATGGTAACATTTTTTGTTTATTACTTTTTTATTTTCTCATCATTCAGTAAATATAAAATAATTTTTTTCTTCATATAATTATTAATGATTTATAATATGATAAATTTATAAAATAATAATAGGGATAATGAATCAACTAATTCTACACATCCTTATGACTATTCATATAATTATCATTAATTAATGTTTCATAATTTTGAATTTTTAATAATATTTAAATACAATTGAAAGAGGTATACCAGAGTGTCTCACCACTTTGTAAGAAAAAATTCATGTATGGTTCATGAAAGATAGATGCTTAAAATTTATTAAAAATAAAATATTATCCAAACCAATCAATGAATTACCACATTCAGTTATTCCCCCTATAAGTATTTGGGAGTCGAAAGAATGAATCCATTTTGCTGATTTACCATGTCAATATTATTATAGGTGTGGGATTAATAACCCCATTAGTTAGTTTTTTCTCCACACTCACATGTTTACATATGAGAAGTATTTATATCAAATCACCAATTTCTTGCTCATGTTTTTCCACTAATAATATTCTTATTTATTTTTATATATCTTTTTACTAAAATTATATAGAAATTAATTATATAAATATGCTTTATCCAACTATCCCATAAACTCTAGTACTACTATAACACTTATACCCTTTCCAGAACACAAAACATCATAATAAAAAATTAAAATTTTAATAACATAAATTATTTTATATTTAATTGAATTTTATTTCTAATCATAAACAAGACCTTTATTCATAATTTGACATAAAACATATTTTTTGGTTAACTATATGTTTAATATTTATCCTTGATGAATAATTATTTAATGTTTTATAATTTAATTTTTTTATAACGAATCCTTTTTCTGGTGATTGAAGCCATACTATAGTAGATATAAAAATGTATAAGTGATATAACATGTAATTAAATAAAATATTGACTGATAGAATATATCAAATGAAGATGTTAGTTGATGAAATATTTCAAAGGAGTATATTTTTTATTTTAGTGAATCCTAATAGTATATTTTAACACCCTGTGTAAATGTTTTATGACAGTGATATTATTTATATTGTGATGGATGTAATATATTCCATATATATATGAATTATTTTTATGATTAATAATTTATCTGCTTTACTAATAATTACTAAAGAAGTAGGAAAGTCTATAAGAAAATCATTCATTAAAAATGTTTTTTTATTTAGTGTCTATTTTTTAAAAAAAAATTACAAATGATAAATAGTATATATTTTAATATATTATATGTAATTTTATGGTAGTATGTGGAATTTATACCATTTCTAAAATATTCATTATAATAAAAAATTAATCATTTTCTCAATTAAATTCAATTCCAATAAGGAAATCTATTATATCAAAATTTATAAAATAATAAAATAAAATATAAACACGAATAATTCCTTATTTATATACATTATATTCCTATTTAGAGGAAACTAATTCAAACTCAAGTTTCTTATCCGTATAGTCATTTCATTTACTAGTTTTTGGTAGAGTAGGTTATGGCCTCAACACATTATAAAGAGATTGGTATTAACAATATTACCTTAATTTCACCATTATATTACTTCATATTCTATGAAAAAATATATTAATTTTTTTCTATAAATTTTACAATATTAATATAATTTAAAATATACTCGATCATGTTTTCCATGTGCAATAATGTTTGTTGATTGATCTTTTATAAAAATATTAATTTTCATGTTAGAATTTTCTTTTGCTTTTTTGTATCTTTGTTGAATTTGGATCATATCATTAGATGTGTTAGAGGTTTTGTGAGGTCTAAAATATAATGTTTGGTAAATTTATGGTGGTTACAATTTAGTAGTTTAATTTTTTCGACTATTCAATGATGGTAGAATGTCTTTTTCTATCAGACATAAATATTCATAGAGTATTTAGTGTGAAGTAGATCATTATGATTTTTGAGTGTTTGTAGACATGTATTTAATTAGATGAATTTTTTTGGTGTGTACCATGGTAGTGAAGCGACTTGTATTGATGTTTTTAATGAAAATTTTATTATGGGGTTTTCTTGTGATTAATAGGGATGATGTAATGACTTCATAAGTATTTTTTATAGTTGGAGGAAAGGAATGGTGCTAGATGATTCCAAATTTTGGGAACAATAGTCATGGTTCTCCCCAAACAATGGTATAGAGTGTGAACATGGTATATGGACTTGTGTTTTAATGCTACGTTGTAGTGGAATCCCTAGATATAGATCACAAATGATTTTAATAGTGTGAGATATGTAGATTAAAATGACATGAAATATGGGATACCGTTTGATAGGATGCAACATATCTTGTTTTAAGTTCACCATATCATGGTAAATAATATTAATATTCAAATAATGAAAATAATTTATGAACTTATTTAGTTTGGATTATTGTGGATCTACATCTCAATAACATATAACTCCTACACCTATTTTCATTCTATAGATACATCATTATGATTATTAATACATTGTATATTCAATGAGAACCTTGATCAATTTTAGATAGCATCCATTATCATTATATGATCATGTACCTTTAGTGAAGAAAGTTCACAACAAAAAATATATCACATTCCCAATATGTGATAGGTTCTTCATATTGGATATAAATTCTAAAATCCTTAGATGAAAAATGTGAATGGTTCTAGGGATAATATGTGTACATGATTGATCTATGGTGAAATTAATAGCATTAGGAGTAGATACTCTTGAGGTTGTCAGTCATTACAATTTTATTTTATTTATAAAAATATATATTCCTGGATTTTTGTGTGCGGGAACATGTTTTATGAGACCCTTTCATGATTTGATATTCATGTGGTTTTCTATATAGCCAATGAGACCATTTATATATATAATTCCTTTGAATGTGTGAATAAGTTCCATGTGACCCTTTATCAATATGACATGATTACTACTTTACATATATTTTCTTCTTCCTGGACGAATGCATTCTTTATCTGTGTTTGGTTTATGGATACCGTATTAGTCTAACTCAACTAGTTGAACCCATATAGGTGGATTGTTTTTATTATGATAAGAATGATTTTATTTCACATTCATAGAAGACATGTCATAGTTCTATTAACCATTATGTGGATATTGGGTAGAATTTTTTGAATGTGTCCTTCCCCAAAGTAGGATATTTAGTGGAAGTGTTGTGTTGTCAATTTCCATGGATCCATTAGTATTGTCAATATTTGAAAATAACAAATAAACATTTATGTTTTCAGTATATGTTTTTCCAAATAATGGAAAATGGTAATTGTTTTTTTGGTTTAATTAGTAAACATGAAAATTATATTATTACCCTGAACTATACCACGTATTGATTATTTTGAAATTACATTCAAATTGGGTCTGATGAAGGTAGATCTGGGTCTATAAAATATTGGTTAGAAAATGATGTCTCGATATATGTTTTCATATTTAGTATTTTAATATATTAACATTGAATAAACTTTTATATACTACTGAAATTCTTTCAATGAACTATTATTTGTTCTACTGGGTATATACTCACAACCTACATAGGAATATTGATATGCATACAGATTATAAGGCTAATGATCCATCAATGGGAATGGGTCCTATGTCAGGCAGCTGAGAAAGTGGATCATTGTGGATATGGGTTATGTTGAGATAGAATCTACACAATATTTAGTGTGTAAATAGTATATTTTTTATAATTCATTCATTGTTTGAACAGCATCATTTGGTGACATTTAATTCATATTTTTTGTCACAAATTATATTTGACACAATATGTGGGTATTGATTTAGATTAAAATATATAGTTATGTATTCAAATATATTATTTTTCACTATTTTTATCATTTGTGGATACTTTTTCATATTTCCCAAAATACCAGTTAATCCCTTACCGCTATTTGGAAACCTCTTCTATATTTGTAGGCTCAAATGTGGCCATATGCAATTTCTGCTCAGACCTAGTGATTTGGGATTCTGTCTTATAATATTTTATCATAATATATTTTTCATTTAATTTATTCTTTAATTAATATTGTGTATTATAGAAAGGATATAAGATGTTTAAAAATAATGTATGTTAATTATAAGAATACATATCCAAAACAATGTAGTAGACCAATTATTTACTTGTGATGTTGGGTTATTTTTTATGGGTGTGAAATTAATGTTTCATATTATTACATTTGAATTATTATATTGTTTTATTATATAGGATTTTTGTTTAATCGTGCATCATGTGTAGGAACAATGTTTTAAATGACATATTCCACTTTTGATGTCATGAAATGTAGTAATTTTTTTAACTAGAAGTAGTATTCTCTATTATAATAATTTTCTGTCATACTATTATGAACAATTATATTATGTTATACAGAGAATGATATGTTTTGATATATACATATATATATATATATTTGTAATTGATACTATGATATTGGAAAAAAGACATGGATTAGGCCATGTGAAGGAATATGTGGAATATTCTTTAATAATGTGATTTGCATTTTAGGCTTCATCTTCTATAGTGATGTTTTGATTGTTCTTGTAAATAGAATGAATAGTTATCAAAATATGAAATTGGAAAATTTTCTAGGATTTCATTATTTCATATCATAAAACTATTTCCTCGTGATATTTAATATGGACAAGAATGAATGTTGGACATGAAGATAACATCATGGGAGATTATCTTGATGCACATTCATGCATATATGATAATTTTTCTAAGAATGATATCAAGATTTATAATGATGATAAGGTAGTAGAACATCCTAAACATGTATTCTACTATATAGAACATGTTTGTAGTGGATAATATTGGAAGAAAATTTTTCATTAAGCTTAGGATTTCAAGCCCCACCTTTTGATAGCCTTCTAGAGAAACAGATGTCCCAGGGATAATAATTATTTGAATAAAATCATTGATAAAATATTTATCCAAGTGGAGACTATAGAAACACAGTGAGTTATGATGAGATCATATATGTTTGAGGGATATACTTTGATTTGATGGAGTTTAATGAACTAGGATGGAGATAAAGATTTAGATTCATAGAAGACCATCATGTAACAATTCAATGCAGTTTTGTTACTTCATAAACTAAATATAAACTATAACTATTTATTTTTTGTATATTAATTAGGTGAAATGGTTAGTGACCTCAGTTTTGGATCTTTTAATGTAGTTTTCAAACATGAAACCACTTTTGGTTGGGACTAAGGAAAAACATATAGGAAATTTGATATTGGTATTCAGGGGGAGCTAATGTTCAATGTCAAGAAAATTGAACTAAAATAAACAAATATGTTATTTAAATGGAATTCATGATCATTTAAGGAATGAAAGAAGAAAATGAAGTATGTTTTCTTCCAGATATCTAGTGAGTGGTTAGTGTAAACTTTTCTGTTGTTGTGGGATTTTTTATAGATGATGAAATATAATATTACATAATAACTTCCAAGTAATGTGTTGGCATATATAGTAATGAATATATTTTTGGGTTCACAAATAGGAAATTTTTTTGGGTGATATAATTGTGGATGGAAGGGGTATCAATTAAAGTTATATTATAATCAATTAATAAATTTCTATTGACTATGAAATGGTGTACATCTCACATTCTATTCTATGAGGGAATTATTGTTGAGATTAGGGTGATCACTCCATGGATAATACAAATAACATCACAATTAGATATTGATTTCCTAAAATATTATCGACCATCTCCTACAAAATAATTATAGTCATGGACATGGATCTAGTATATTTTTTATTTACAAATTTTCATAGATTTGGAGAGATAATAGAGGGAGACCTTCCACTATTTTAGTTTTCAATATGGTCATTTCTTAATTCTCATTAGCTTTATTGGAAACACATGTATCACATTCATTCATAAAAACTCAAGTTATGGGGTGTGTAAACATTCCAAGAATTTTCTCTTATAATACATTTCTCTTGATACATCCAATGGAAATAATATTAACCAATTCAATTTTTTATGATGTTTCCCGAAGTAATTTTTTATATATTTCTATTGGATTTCATGATTATGGAAATGACTATCTTAAATTGAATTTTTTGCGCAAAGTGATTGATTTTTTAATGAATTCAAATAAATTCTTACTGAAGATGAGTAATGATTACCTAACTAATAGATGAAATTATTGATTGGAGAATATAATTTGTCTGGTGGTATAGTAGTATAATTTTTTTAAAGGTTGGTGCCCAAGCCTCATTTTTATTATTAAATCAAAGTAAAGACCTCTTTTAACTAGGTAGAGGGAAACCCATAACATAGCCCGAAGGCCCAGTGGGCTTGTAGCCCATTACATAGCCCGTAGGCCCAAATTCAAAGGCCAATTCACATTCTGTGAACAGTAACCTACTGCTACAGTAGCGCATAGTATCGTCGCGGCTACAGTGCCCTACCGCCGCTACAGTACCCACTGATGAACAGTGCTGGTGCTGCTACAGTACTGCTACAGTACCCTGCGCCCCATGGGTTTTGAACCCCTATTTTCCATGTAGTATTACGGGGTGCTTGTATAGTAGTATAATTCTTTATACAAGTAAGAACCATTACATAGAAAGTGAATAATGCGGTTCTTCTAGTTTATCCGGTAAAAAATTTATCCTATTGACTTTCAATATTGGATATTTGTCGTAGTGATTTTATAAATGAGTTATAAGGTTTTTATCATGATAAATTGATTGAGTTTGTTATTGATCATATTCTACATTCACAACCTATATTGATGATGTTGAGACTACTTAAAAATGTAACAAAAAATTCTATGAAGATAACTACAGATATTTCAGATCCGAGAGAAAGGTTCGAAGAGTACAATAGAAAATAAAAATACTCCCAAAGAGGTTTGCAACAGACTAGCTTCACCGGCCTACGTGGTGGTGTTGCGCGACAGACCTATGCGGTAGACCTCCGCGCCAGAAGATGTTTGTGCACCTCCACATAGTACCAGCGCAACGGATATATGCGAAGTACCTACACGAGAAAAATTTCATCAGCTAGGCCCCATCTGTTCCTATAAATAGAACCCTTGGGCTCCCCATTTTATGAAAAAAAAGATAAAAGTCTCTCTGAGCTCCCATTGCATAACGCTTTCACCCAGCCCCCTCAAATTGTATCAGGTGGATCTCTAAATCACGAGAGAATAGATAATTAAATAGGATAAGAATGTTTTTAAAGTCTTTTAAAAATTCTATATTAGTTTGGTTCTCATTTGTAAAACATATTTTTCAGTCATCATCCATAACTGTGCACCATAACTGCTCACCATACCTACACAATCTACCAATGTGGTACATCAACGCGGGGTACCTACACCACATACTTGCGAGAGGAACCTATGTGACTAACTCAGGTACCCTTTTTAAAATCCATTTATTGCAGTTTATCTCCTTCAATGTTCCCTTATCCGAATGTAAATGAGTTGAAGCCTCCACCAAAACATCCTAACTTGTCAAAACATTGGAAAAGAAACATCATCGTGTCTCTTATTTGGGTTTCTATTTCTGCAGTCAGTGGTTTCCCAATTTTATTAACAATTGAAATAGGATTCATGGAATTTATTGGTTTTTTATATCCATAGTCACATGGAACATTCTCATAGAAAAAATGTGGGGAAGTTTTTGATTTGGCAGAGGGTTTTGGTCCTGACCTCATCCTTTTCAAGGAGGAAAGCCAAAACCTTAAGTCTCTGGTGGGGAATGTACCCTTCACACTTACTTTCCCATCGAAGCATAAGATAAGTCTCTATCCCCTACCAAGATAAATTGTAGTGGAGTAATCCTACTATAATCCCCTCACCTTCAACCATTCCTACTTACATTGGACCATTATCTAATGTTAATATAATAGAGGGAAATCTTGGTGCCTCTCCCTCTTCCACGGTCGATGTGCCCTCTACCACTAAAAAAAGTATAAATAATTGAAAGTGTGAATTCCATTGTTGATTATTTGACATCCTTTTAATTCTCACACTAAGCATGAATCACATGGGATTAAGTATTTTTCATTGCCACAACATTGGCACAATCAATGAAACTCCGAGAACACTGATTCCTGTTAAAAACAAGATATGTAGGAAGCCCGTTCTGGGCCCGAGCTCATTGGATATCGTCCTCAAGAATCCAACCATAATTCACCCAATTTGGGAATCCTCTTTAAAAAATAAGACCGAAAATAAATTCTTAGGTCATCAAGGCATCCTTTTTAGGATGTAAGTCCGAAATCATCTCTCTCAATACCATACACTCTTATGAGACTTATCACACTACATGGGTTTTGATTCCCATCTACATGGGATACATACGAAGCCTTCTTGAGGGTCAAACCCATCACATAAAATAAACATTGTTCTCCTTGGTCCATATTCCCAACATGGTTTGATCTTACATGGAAACCCATATCCGCTCCAACTTCCTCAAGATAATTCAGTATAAGTTCAACACTATGTTTCAACTAAGAACCTTCCACTTAGAGGTCCTTATCAGACGACCCTAAAATGAATGTTGTGACCCATTTAGTGGCACCAAACTATGAGTATTAAAATTCTATTCAAATGGATACATAGGTACCCAATATTATGGGTACGATCCCAAAAAAAATCAAACCTTCATCTCACTATAGGAAAATAAAATTACAGAGTTCTGCATTGAGTGGCTTAAAAACTAGCATCATCACAATGATAATTAAAAGAAACTCTAAGAAGTATATTAGAGGATACCATTGATGGAAAACCTAGAATACATATTGATACATTTATTAATAAATAACCTTGAATGAATACTGATGATTCTAAAATTTTACACATGTTAATAAGTGATTAAAAATTCCAATTGATACTTATGATATACTTCGTGAATTAATAAGGATTCCTGAATATATTTTAATTTTACAAACACAGCCCTGAAGTATACCATAATTCCCCCCAAAATGGTGTGATGAGTCCGAACCCCCATACTCTCAACCAATGCACATTCTTAAGTATCAAAAAGTTCAATATATAACAAATTCATTCCTTTGGAAAGCAAGTACTCATTGGATAACTAATTTTTGGATGTTTCTAGTTCCATGAATAAATCCAATAGAAAGCCCCTGGAAAGAGTGAATCTTAAATCTAGAACAAAAGTTTTATAGAACAATCAAACAAAAATGGTGAACTCGATGTGAATACATAATCATGTTAATAATGTTACCCACCTATAAGGCCCCTATCAATTGATAATGGAAATCCTGACAAAATAATTAATCACGCATGTATCTATCTAAAAAGATGTTTATTTAATAGTTCTTGTTGTTTTTTTAGTTTTCCATTGAATTAACATCAATCCAAAGAATGGATTTCTCCAAAACAACATCTGTGAACTTCCTGAACACTGCTCAAGCCGGATCTCCAACGACAAGAATGATGTTATCACTAATCCAACATCTTCAACGTTGAGTCTCAAATATACTGGTAAAAGAATATCACTAGCACATTATAATCCAGACTTTGAAGGAATCTTGATAGGTCCACCAGATCAACAACGATCATCGTTCAAATGTTCAATGATGACCAATGATAAAAAATAAAATGGTTCCAACCATCATCTCCAACCATTTTGAATCTTTATTCCTAGAGCGAAACCATCAATCCCTCACATACTATAGGGAAGTGGATCAAGAGGAAATTCAAAGCCTCAATTCATGAATGTAGGAGTCCTACTTGAGGACTCCCACCAGCAATGACCCCCAGAATCACACGGTAGTGTTCCCCCAATATGATAGGGGTGTTGCCTCTGGAATTTCGGCCCAGGTCACTCAGACATGGGCATGTAAGACAAAACACTAGGGAAATCGTCCAGTTAATAGAGAGTAGGTTCTCCTCTCTACCACCACCAGAAAAGTCCATCAGTTTAACTTTATGGCTAACAACGAGCGGGCTCATATACCCGTTCTCCTTAATTTTGTTACTCAGCAGGCTCATCTGATAGCAACCCACCAATCCCACCAGATAAACCCAGTGGAGTACCTTGAAAATGCACATACACCTACTTACAAGTTATCATCTAGTCAGAAAGCTCGTCTGACTGTATTTAAAGATTCTCTCCAATCTAGTGAGGTGGAAACATGTAATAGGAATATACACTTGTTTAAAATCACCAATTATGTCAGCGGTCTCATCTATCAGTATTGAGGGAATTCCTTCAACCAAAAATGAAAATAAGTAGCCAGAAAGAACATACACCTACCAATATTCATCATCCATGCCAACAATCATGTTTGGTAGCACCTAGGGAAGTCAGTCAGAAAGCTCTGACGACAAATTTGGGGTAGACCCAACTCTCTGTACCGATGCATAATTACTTTTAATACCCATTGAAAGGAGAAGGAGGACAGGAGTGGGAACATACACTTACTTCCGATATAGAATGGACGTATATTACTGTTCTACCCGCTAACAACAGTAAACATATTCTATCAATGGTGGAAGGGAAGACGCAAATCCCTGCCCATATTCATGAAGTCCACCAGGATATTTTAAATACGTCAGTAGTATTAGGGGAACATAAACATAAATATGTCCCCAAATATTGGATGGAACATTGTCATGCCATCCTGGAGTAGATACAATCCTATGTTCTAGTCCATGAGGGTCATGGGGAATACTCCCACATATCATATAGACAATAAGATTGGGAACATATACCATTTCCAATTGGAGGTAACCAATCAGTTCTGGTAACTAATCCAAGGTAGGCACATTTACTTTCCCATAATAATCTCTTTTCCCAGCAAGTGGTCCCAAATTTCTATAAGAGAACATCCATGATGTCTCTCCATGTATTTTTTTGAAATCATGCGTTAAGCTGCGAAGTGGCTCTTCTTAATGGGGGAGTTCTTGAAGCCCTCATACATTTATCTATTGCTTCTAAAGATCATACACTCTCAATACCAAATTTTGGGAATGGAAGTTCTAATTCTAAATATTCTCATTTGACACTTCATCATGAAGGCTTGTTTCATGACAGTTCAGTAAATCTAGAGTGCCTATCTCCGGAAGAGTTCCACATCAACCCATTATGTGACCAGAATACTTTGTATCAAGAAGATTCATCCCTTACTATAATCCATCGTGGTGATCCTCTCAATGATGAAATTCACAACAAATGTCCTCTCTATATTAGTATTTCACAATGTCAATACTATTCCATAATTGAAAATGTAGCGATTAGAAATCCCTTCTATCATGAGGTCCTTAAAAACATAGGGCCAATCCAATCTGATGATGTGTCATTTACAGGTGAAGCAATTTTCCACGAAGAATACATTTTACGGGAATGGTCATTCTCCGAACCTCCCCTGGGCCATTTATCATCAATACATAGAATTCACATTGGTTAGACCAAGTGGACAAACCTCGATTGAAAGATGATGATGATTTGTTAAACATATGGAAATAATTATCTAAAGGATAAATACCAGTCATGTTATGGCCTTTCAAAAATTCTTAGTATAGCATTCCATAATTGATGACAGAATTTTGCATTCATGACAACCACCTCATCTTATGGAAAACTATTTGTCATTTGAAAACCAATGTATTTCCCCATGATGAATATTAATATCATTTAAAGGAAATAGAAAGGTTGTGGTAACAAAATGACTTTCCATCTCTCTCAGTTTCCCAATATCCAAAAGTTGAAAAATACGGAACCCTTCAGCACATGTTTCTCAATACTCTAATAAGGCTACACTAATTAACTCTTGATTCCCCATCTAGTGTTGAGAGATGAAGATGGGGTGCATATAGAGAATTCCATTTCACTACAATCCAAAATTAGCAATGTCCACCAAAAGTGGAGTCATGCAATTTTATTTCCCATGGTCGGCCATAATAAATAGGTTTTGTAGGTAATAATATGTACTCTCAATAACATGCCTCAACCCTTTCTCATCAGAATCAGGCCCAAAAAAATAATTTTTTGAGTTACAGTTACATCAATCCTATGAGAATATTGAGTAGGCATCCCATTTATAGGATTTTAGGCATCAGAGAATGAAAATTTCTGAAATATCATACTGAGCTTCTGAGACAGTTCATTTGAGTGATTTTCAAGTAATGCACCAATCTATGGTCGTAACCGAAATCCTCAAAATCAGAGGAGTGGTTGCCCAAATTTTAGCCATAGCAGTTTAAGAGTCACCCCATTTTTCAAGGCTTTGGTAACATCTAATTAAATATTGAAATTCAATAAAAAAAATTCAAAGATTTGAAAAGAAGAACAAGAAAATCCCTAGCCTACAAGGCCAATGGCCTTTTCACATCAGCAATCCCCTCCTCAAAAGAAGGCAATTTTCATCCGATAAAGGAAGAAGACACAATTAAAGTGTACAACTGAACAATTAAATGATTCCCTTCGGGTTACAGTCTTCTAAAAATTTCTAGGGAATTCATCATATTTGAGAACAAAGTCTCAGGAATGAATCAAAGGAAGACAATCTAGCAGAAACACTGACTAAATGTCATCAATATATTATGCATCAGTAAATATAATTAACACCATCTTAGAAGACCATCCAGAAAATAAATCCAGTTTATGGGATTTAGAAGATGATGTTATTGTCCATAAAACAGTACAAACCGAGGAAAGTAAAGAAGTTGTGCATACCTGAAATCAAAGGCTTACCCAGAATTTAGGTATGCCTTCTAATAACCAACTCCCCCTCTCCAAAAGGAATCTAACAAGGGGAATGAAAAAATTCAGATAGCATCATACTTTTACACAAGAGAAAGTCAATAATTTTATCTTCGAGAGATATTTTCACACCAAGAAGAAGAAATGAAGGAGCTTAAAAGACTCAAAACATAGTTACATTGAAACAAAATTTCCGCTAGATGTAATCCCTAGACAAGTCCTCAACTTGAAAATCCTGTCAGAGTTCCATAGAAAAATGGTTTGGAAGTAACTACATATGTGGATAATGAATTCCATCCATTGGTTAGACAATCAAGGAAAGACCATATACATCCGAATAGAGCTTTTCCCGTGGGTTATCCAAGGCAGATATCAGCTCTACCTTTAGCGGTCTTATCAGTCATTGCACCAGCTCATCTCTAATTACTATACCAGCACAGAATCCAGCTCATTTGGATATTCCCCAAATTCTTATGAACACAGATGATGCATTAACGACTCAATTGGAATCTATGGTGGAATGACATGCCCCAGTTCAGTCCAAAAAGGGAGATAAACCTAAATTGTAGGATGCCATTCCACCCCCACCAAATTGTTTTGAATACCACATTCGCAATCATTAATGGTTTAGGGGATCTGAAATAACACTTAACACTTTCTGTTTCTTTTTGAAATCCTATTATGGGAAATTCTCACAAACAAGAAGCAATTATGCTTATGTGTTTTGTGCAGTCCTTACAAGGACCTAATTTTTCCTAAAATACATGTTTTCAATCATGATCAATTACAGGATGGGATGATCTTCGTCATAAATTCCTTTTACAATTTTTTTCAATGATACCAAAGATAACGGATTTTGATCTTACCAATTGTAAAGAAATATATAATGATAGAGTTTCATATTTCATTTCACGATGGAAAATAATAAAAAATTCCTTAAATTTAGAACTCCCTCAAGAAGAATTTTTGACAATCTATGTGGAAAATCTCCGTAACAAGTTACACACACCATTGAGCCTTGGAAAATACACAAGAGGGGTTCAATACCATACATCAATCTCTTAGCAGATATAAGACTCTATTAAAGTAACTATGTCTTAAACTCATGTAATTACATCATCTCCGAGGAGGAGGATTTGAAAAGTAGAAGCTTATACAGTCACACTCAAACAAGAAACTGTACATGCTTCTACATCATGATCCTCATCATACTAAAGGGATCCTCTTAATTAGAATCAACAGTAACGATGGTCTCATCAAGATGATCAAATAGATTAGAAGTTGGAAATAGGTTGAGGAATTAAAAATTAATTTTTATTCATTCAGTAATTAACAAGTTCCTAGTTACATCATCATAGCCTTAGAAAATAATTTTTTTCAGTTTCTATATCCTATGAAACCATACATATAAGGATATGAAGTTCTTAAGAGTTATAGTCCCTTTCATCAGATATTGGGGCACCCCATTCAGAACTACTTTGTTTTCAAAGACC
The DNA here is from genome assembly GCA_963277665.1 of Viscum album. Lineage (NCBI taxonomy): Eukaryota > Viridiplantae > Streptophyta > Magnoliopsida > Santalales > Viscaceae > Viscum > Viscum album. The sequence goes on from OY728159.1 coordinate 154,373,400, forward strand.
TTATGCAAATATGGTAGATTCTGGAAAAGTGAAATTGACATATTGATCCGATCAAGTAGCATTTGATACTTCTACTGATCCAGAGGAATAGGGATAATGGAAATAGGTCAAGCGTAAATGTTTTAAATATATGATTATTGGATGATTACAAAACCAATCAACCGAAATCATGCCATTTAATGATTATAGTTGAAAAAACCAATTGTGTATTCTTACACTCAATCCACAGAAAAACCATATTCATCAAAATTTCATTATTCAAAGAAGAAAAGTGATGATAAAGAAAAAGATATTTCAGAATAAGATGAGATCATATCAAAGCCGAAGATATGATTGACCATCATAGATTTTATTCCTTCTGTTTCAAAATCACGGGCACCGCCCCTCCAAATATCAAAACCAAAATTAGGCATTCCGGAACAATAATCATTAGATGAAGAAATAATCATTGGTTCTATTAATGTTATCAATTTAAGGTATCCTTGTGCTAATGGTTATTCTGATTATAATAAGCCAGAATTTCTTATACAGAATTCGGAAACAAGAAGAAGGGTCCAAGTTTGATGATACAAGGGAATATGTGGGAATTCTAGAAACCACTATTTTAACTCTACCACTACTCAAACTATATATGTAGAAAAAAAATCATTGAAGATCCCTTCAGTGGGATCAATAGGAACAAGGAGTTTCTTCCATTAAATATAGGTTTGGTTCTGACACAATTATTTTATAAGATCGATAAAATTCCACTCCATGTTATCATCATCAAATGACTATAATTATTCATCTAATTTACCAAATCCAGTGGTATTTCTATCTTCTTCTCTGACATAGAGTACATCTACATCAGAAGCATCAAATTCTAAAGCACCAACAAAACCACATCTCCGTGTTAGGAAACACAGACCTTTGGACCAAAAGTATGATGTCTTAAAGCAATTTGCCCAGGTACCAGCAAAGTTATTAGTTTTGGATGTTTTGAATCTTCCAAAAGATCTTAGAGATGTACTCATTGAGGATTTTTTATGTCTTCATGAATTTGAAACCAATGTTTTTTCTAATGAGGTTTACCGTATAGGTAAGGATCATATATAATTTTAGGAATTCATATCATTTATAGATAAAGAAGATGATGATGTTGTGAATGGGTATATCAGAACATTGTATTTTCCTTTCATGTTCAATGACATCGACATCTGATGAGCCTTCATTGATAATGGATCGAGTTCAACCACATTCCAATTCTTACACTTCATCGATTGTTCCTGACTAAATCTGACATAACTCCTTCCACTTTAATGTTGCATGGTTATGACAAAATAGAACAAGAACCTCTGTGATATATTAAATTTAGAACTCAGTTTAGAGATCTTCTATATAATTCAGATTTCATTGTTGTTTTTCAAGACACAACCATTAATATTTTGCTTGTATGGTCTTATTTTCATCAACAAGTAGCCATATCTTTTCTATACAACAAATGTCTGAAATAATGTTTCAATGGTCAAATTGTGACATTGTATGGTGACAAGGATCCATTAAAAACATGTGAATCTCAACACATTGAGGCAAGGATTTATAACACAGAAGGAATTAATCCCATGACAGAGGAGATAACACGAGTTATTTCTCCAAATATACTAGAAAAGGTCCTAGAAAAACAATTTATGCATTTGAGAAAATATTATGTGTTACCTATAAATAACATTGAAAGGATAAAATAAATCCAAATATTATCAAGTAATTTCCATAATGTCAATTACGGAAAATGAGCCAGAAAATATGGGAGAAATTATTAATACACTATGAAATGATGGAATCCTTAATAGAGATGGTTTTATTTCATCTACTAAACAACAACAAGACTCTACTTCATCAATCAGAGTCAAAGAAATTCTATCAATGCTATGGGAAAAAAAGACATTTATTCTCAATCCATCAATCCCTCTTTATTACAATAGGATAACCCTTCGTCATCAGTAGGGTCAGATATGGTGGCCACTTCTTCGGGATGTTCAAATAATGACTCCTCCACTAACTCTGGGAATTTTGATACATCATCTACAATGAAAATGGAAATAGTGGAGGTAACACATAATGAATAAGATGTGGAAGATCTCATGGATGCTCCTCCAGTATTTGAAGAAGTTGACTATACCACCGTGGATGAACACGGAGACAATAGTGTTGTGGTTTGGATAGCTTGTTTAGTGCACAATGACTCGACAAATAATTTCTTATTTAAATAGTTAAATTGTTTAATTAAATAAAATTATATATATTTCTTCATAAAAGAAATGAGACATTGATTGTTTCTTAATTTTTATATACTCACACCCTACATTGAATTATTGATTAGAATCTGGAAATTTTCCTTAGGCGGCTAGTGAGTGGAAGGTTCCAAACATAGGAAAGCAAATAAGATTGATATTTGAAGATATGGGTGATTTTAATTTCGATATCAAACTATTATTGTATACAATTAGTTTGTTTCTTTAAATCTGTATAAATTGATTGACCAAAAAAATGAAGGTCGATTGATTTATAATGAATGAATCGTATGTGATTTTTTAAAATATGATATTATTATTTTATTTCCCACAATACTGTTATCTAGTTGTGTACATATAATTTAATATTCATATAATGTAGGTTATTCATAATGAGGAAATATTATATCTGAAAAATCATTCAATCCCACAGCACTACGCAACAACATCATTCAAATAGGTAGATGCACATGAGGACATGTGGAACTCTTGGATAGACATGATGAGTTGGGTTAGGGTGTCATAGCTATATATATCAACAACAATAAGTAATAGAATAAGTTATAATCAAGAAAAATTTATGTCATTCATTTTTCCTGTATCTGATAGGGTTTTCACATCAAACCCCACTTCTAGCATTCCCCACCAAAATTGAAATTAGTTTCACAATTGCCAATTTTAATATAGTTCAAATGAAAACTCAAGAGTTAAATATATTAAAACAAAAATACATAAAATAGTTTAACAATAAAAAATAAATAGTTTTTGAATATTATTATATAGTGAAAAAATATTTTCATTTAAATAAACATATTTATATCTACAAAATAAAATAAATATATTTTATTTGATTATTAAAATGTATTATTTCTATATAAAGAGAACTTATTTGTAAAATAATGTATAAATAAAAACACATTATAAATATGACAATTTATTATCATATAATCAAAAAAATTCTTTTACCTGAATTATCATGCTCATAAGAATATAAAATGAAAAAGTTTACTTGTTTGAAACCAAAAACTCATATATTATTATATAAAAAAATATTAAACAACTAAGAATAAAAATTCATATTAAAAAATTAAAATTAATTAATAATCTGATAATTATAGAATCAATTAATTGAATATAGAAACATTAACAATAAAAAATTATAAATATAATAGAGTTAATATAAATGGGTAAAAATTAATATTTTAACAAAATTTTTAAAATAAAACATTTTGAAATAAATATAATATAAAATCAAATAACATCATAAAACATAATAATTTAAATTCCATTATAAAATTATAACTATTTTACATAAATATAAAATATAAAAGAATGTATAATTAAAAAGAAATGTTAACACTTAAATGTTTTATTAATAGATATAAAATGTAAACGCCATGAATTAAATTATTAAACAATAAATTATTTAAAATTGAATCTCATTTAGACAAAAAAATCACATAATAAATTTAAAATAAATTAGTAAATTGTTTTATTTATTTATGAGTGCATAATAATTTTTTATAAATCAAACATGATACTATAACACATCAACATAAAGAAAATTACAACTTGAAATGTTAAAATATTATTTTAACATGAATGAAACATCTAAATATAATACAGTTGATGAATTAAAAACGTTAAAATAAATTCAAAACAATTTTTGATAAATAATTTTTTAAATAACATAATTGCAACTATAAAAAATATTCGTATAATATTTTGTTCTAAATTATTTTAAGTTTTTCTTTTTTGTTCTTGATTATTAGTGGTTTTAATAATATTGGGGAGTGCATAAATAACTATTAACACCCCTCTAATTCAGATGTTTATAATGATTATGTACGTTTAATAATGTACTTCCCAATACAAATTGAATAATTTTGAAATCATGGTGGGTCCAAGAAGGTGAATGAGGTCGTGGAGATTATTTAGTGTCAATTTCTCATGTTATCTCATTACCTATTATACCCCCTCTACTAGATGGAGGCCCAAAATGAATTCTTTTTTCTAGTATCAGGATTTATTCCTTCTGAAATTTAATTAAGTGTCCTATATTCATTTTTGGTAAATAATTTCACTACACAATTTCATCTCATAACCCTTTTTGTAACATTAATATGTTTATTGGTAATATTTTATTCCTGAATAAATTTTTTTTGTATTATATTAAATAATGTTATACACATAAAGAATATAGAAATCCAATAAAAAATTTTTATCATTAACATAGATCATTACATTAGTAAGATAATAACCAAAATATGTATCCAAACATTATAATTTTAAAATAAAATATATAATATAAAAAAAAATAAGAAAATTTTTAGAACTATAATCTCCTAGAAATATCGCCCCCAAGGAAAAAACTATTGAAATAAAGAAAGAATAAGTAAACTAATGAAAATATTTGGAAAATTAAATATAAATACTGGGGATAAATTCTAGTGAATATTGAGTGAAATAATTATGTGGTATATAGAGGAGGTAATTAGACCGATAGAGTATTAATGCGACCCATGGAATAGTAACATGATTTTTGGGAATAATAACATGAACATTTAGTATAGTAGAATGACTATTTCCATAGTAATTTTACGTCAATATAAAACATATATGACATGAGTAATATTTATAATCATTAATTTATTTAAATTTAAATTTTATACTTCTAAAAATATAACAATATTAAAAACCCATATGATTATATATTCAGATTTTTATTAAAATATATTTTAATGTTTTTCAAAAAAATTATAATAATTTAATTTAAAAATAAATCTACTTTGGATAGAAATTTATTTTAATAAAATAAATTTTATTTTTATTAATCATCATATCAAAATTCTTCACAATTTATTTTTCTTTAGTTTTCTTAAATGCAACATTTTTCACATGAATAATAAAAATACGTCATTCCACAAAATCAATGTATCTTAAATTACATTATTCAAGATATCTGAATGACCAAATACACTCCAAAAATTGAATTTTTTCCATTTTATATTTCATTTCATAAATTATTAATTATTATAAAATAATCCAAAATTCCAACCATAAAAGGAATTCCCCAAAACCAAAATTCCACAATATCTCTTAATATATTAATTATTTATCCTTTACACATTCCTTTTTAATAAAATAATGAAACAGAATTATAAATTGGTTTAATGTCTAATAAAAAATTTAATATATTAATATATTATTAGTATTTCACAAAATTAAGTGTTTAATAGTTTATATTTGATTAATTATTTTATATAAATTTTTATTAAAAAATAACCAATATCATGATGTATAAATAACACCTCTCTCTTCCGTTGGAAAATCACTCATCCACCACTTTAAAAAAGCCTAATAAATTCTACAAATACTTTATCTCATGAATATTGTAATACATATGTACAATATACAGCAATCTTATATTAATCATGAAGGGATTTATAATATCATAAATAATATTGTACAATAAGGATTAAGTAATATTAATTTAACACTTCTCCTTTTATTCGTCATATCATTACTTTTTAGGAACCAATATCATATAGAAAACTTATAAGAGAAATTAGTGAATAAAAATTTACACTAATTGTGTTAACCAATTGTATTTATTATTCTTATTAATAATAATAATTTCAAAATTATATTTCCCAATCTTTTAATAACATTCCATCAATGACTGGTTAACCACAAGAAAATAAATTACGTTGTCTATTCATATAACAACCATAATGGATGGAAATTATGAGTAATATATAATATAGAAATACACAAATTTATTTATTCTATGATTTTGGTTTTAGTATACTTCTTAATATATATTAATTTTAATGAAAATGATGGAATAAAAACCAAACAACAAAATTTAGAGAAAAATATAAATCAAAATAATTCATGATTAAAATAGAATGGTATAAAAAAGAATCTAATAATTCTAGTGTAAAATAGCAAAATAAATACACATAATTCTATTCTATAAATATGTATTAATATTTAAATATTTATTATATTTGAGGTGGAAAAGAGATATAATAAATCGTGATTTAAAGTAAGATTATTTTAGAACCCAATTCCATTGTTTGGGTTATCCTCACTTCTGTTGTATGAATTTTGAGGATATCTCGTTAAAATGTTATTTCCCTATTGTATTTTGGATATAATTAACCATAATATTTCAAGAAATTTTCTATTAATATTAATTTTTTCAAAGTGAAAACAATTTTTAAATCCTTATATTTTACTCCTCCAAAAATTCCTCTAATTCAATTGAGAATAATGGTGGTTTTCTAAATCCTTGAATTTACTTTTTTAATTTGGGAAACAAATGTTTTTTTGATGATTTTATTTTTTACAAAAACTCTATGAAAACAATTAACATACTTTTGTTATTTTATAACTTGTATTTTTATATGATCCCTGTGGAATTCAGGATAATGAGATTTTGTGATTGGAATTGAGGTTTGTAATTTTTTGTCCCACCCATGAATTGTGTAATGTGATGTATCACATGATATTTTTGTTAAATATTTGTGAACATGATGCATTAATTGTTCAAAATTATTATGTTATTATTTAATCACATATGTTTTGTGTGAACATTATACTAAAATTGTTCAAATAGATGTGTTGTATTTTAACACAATGACGTGATGTTTCATTTTATGCATAAGCCACATTATAGGACATTATCGAATTTTTACCTTATTACTACGATGATTATCCAATTATTATGATATTATTATACTAATCCATTTATTTTTTATTCATGTCATTTTTAACCCCATGTTTCACTCCCCTTACTTGATATTGCCCATCCAGGATCAATGTATCACTAAGAGGGGGGTGAATAAGTGATATATTTTTATTTTATATATCCTTTATTTAGAAAAAACACTCACCTCCTATTAAAGATTTATCAATTTTCAAATATTAATATAATATCACATCTATAGAAAACAAATTATTTACAGTGTTAAAAAATTAACAAGAGTATCTACATCCATAGTGTGGTTTAAAAACAATCCATAACAACACAATCTACTCAGAAACTGCTCGTTTTTGGATAAAAATAAGTAAGATATATCCTTAAATTTTTTTAAAATTGTGATCATGAAAATATTATATATGTTTCAAATATCACAAAATATTTAATACAATATTTTTTAACACATTATTAACCATTAACCCAATTGTTTGAACCATGTTATTGAGTTGCCTTCTAAAAATTTACTTTTTATTACTTGAAAAAAATACATCACATTCAATCCTAGAAATAAGTGTCTTTATACATAATAAAGATACTCAGTCTGATAGCTTTGTGTAATTATTTAGTCTTATATATTAGTCAACAAAATATATGCTTCCAAGAATTGATTAGAAACATCTCTGAACCACCGTCGAACACATTCTTTAAAAAAATGTCTGATTTCTCTATCTAATATGTTACCACTAAATTTGTTATTCATTCTACTTGTTCTGACCATAAAACATTTTCATTAATTAAAAATCAAGAAACCTATTCTATCTAAAATATTCATTGGTTTCTTCTTCTCTCATGTCATGTAAATAGTAAAGGGTTAATAATGTATTGTATACCTCCTACATTTTATAGGGGAAGAAAAGTGTTTTTGGTGGTAATGTGAATGGTTTTCCTACTTATCCAAATTTTCCAAACCATGACATTCACAAAAAATTGACTTCATATTTGTCTCTATCAATAATTATATATATTTATCAAACCATTTAAAATAGTCTCACAATTTTAACTATATGAAATACTTATAAAAACTCTTCATTCCAATTCAAATATTCATTCTTATTTCATCATTACAATGAATACATATGTATTAAAACTGATTCTTCATTACATTTCACCATATAATGAATCATATTAAAAGATAAATTCTTCTCCTTATGATTATCGTTATAATATAAAAAAAATTATTAATCTTATTCGTCATAACAAGTGATGGGAAAAAATATTTAAAACCATTATTCCATATACATAGTTGAAACATCTTAATCATTTGAAAAACAACTTTGATATCACATTTAAAATGTCATATTTGAACCCCCTTTGATAAAAAATTCCACAAAACTAACCCATTAATTCCTTTTTTCATATTTTCCATTGACCTGAGATCCTGTGTTAGATGAATTTTTTGTATAATCAATTGACTAATATATTGTTCTATGCATAACAATGATGGATCACTATTAGCGCACATATAATGAGTCTGCACCACATCATGTCTGATGACTCTTGAACCAGTTGTAATCATATAATATTTATTCTTTTATTCATCTCCCAATTGATAAAAATTTCAACCTATTTAAATTGGATTATCAAATTTTTTATCATCATATAATTGACTAGTCTAAACAAATAAAAATATATTTTTATATTCCCAAACATGATATTCATCAAAAATATTCCTCCAATGGATAAGTGGAACAACGAGTCTAAGAGACCAATATTAGCTATGATTTCTATCATATTTTTTTATTAAGGTATAAAAAATATCGAATTTCAAATATTATTTATCGAAATATTTTTTTCTTTTGGATTGTATGGTTTAACTAAAATTTAGGATCCTTTCCCTATCACATAAAAAAACATTTATGAATTTGAAAAATTCATCATCCTTGGAACTGACACAGATGAACTGAGACAAAAAAACATCAAACTCAATACGTTTCTTCCATTAATGACCTTATATTTTATAATAAATTCTTCATAAATTTGAGATATATTATAATTAGAATAGCATCATCTTACTTACACTTTATTTTTAAAATAAATTCATATCCAATAAGAACATCACTCCTTCCAACAAAACCTCAAATTGATTTCCATCACTTGTTCACCCCATCTACTCTATGAGGACATAATCATATTTTTTCTAGATAACATGTGATTAATGAGAACTAATAGTTCATTAAATCATCATAAAATTGGCATTGGATCCATACTAACTCCAATAATCATATCATATCAATTCAAACATTCATTTTAGACCTAGTTTGAGTGTGATGAACTACTTATATTCCAAAAATATCAATGATAGAAAAATTGAATAAGGAAAATTTCTTATTAAATTTTCATTTACTTTAATGATTATGATTAATGCCCATTTCTCGATCATCCAATAACAAAATATTACAAATAAAATATAAATTATTTTTCTTCAATATAAAAGAAAACATGATAAAAATTCATTAGCATATACTTTTGTCAGCATCCAAAAAGTCATCAAGCCATCGTGGCCCCAAAATCCCGCCCCTATGGATTCTGTTTTCAACTAATATTCATATGTAAAAATAATTTATAAAATCGATATATTTGTTACATATCACGAATTATAATCCTATTTGATATAACTTTTTGATTAAAACATGAATTACTAAGAGAAAAATTGTCCTTTCCAAAATTCTTGACTCATAAGAATTCTACATTTTTTCGTCACACCATAACTACATTCTTATGATCATTTTATTTTCATATATAGGGTGTAAGTATTTTTAAAACAACCACACCAATAAATTGTTTGAATATTTCACACACATACTAGTTACACTCACAACTTACTCACCACTCCTCCTACAAAAAATTATACCCAATTATATTTTCAACAAATTAGTGGAAATATTTATAAAACAATTCCCACCATTGAATAAAAAACCGATATAATAGATTATCAATGGTAAATAATAATATATTTAAACCTTAATTAGAAATTGGTTGTAAAACCATGTTCAACATTATTTTGATAAATTATTCCTTTGGTCGTGTTTTTGTGAATATGTAAGCAACTTGTTGCGATGTAGGAACATACTTTTTCTCTAATTCTTTTTATATACATATTTATTGATGAAATTAAATTTAATATAAATATTTATTTTATGATAATGTGGTAATAGGTTTAATTTATTGTTTACGGAACTCTAATTATCACAACCTATGAGTAAGGGGAACTTTACTACAACAAGTAAATCATCCAACTATGTCATCATCCACATTAGTAGCATAGAAGCTTGATAAGGATAATTTTACTTGTATTTATATAGGATGAGTGTTATTTAATTTTGTATGATATTATGTGAACTAACACAATTTTTACATAGAAATAAAACTAGACTATATTGGGATCTTCTATCATCAATACTTTCTACCCCAATGAGCATCTGAGTACCTAAGCAAGTCAATTATTGTTGAGCAGTCTAATATAATTCCTAAATAGTTTTTGAATTTGTTATATAAAATTATTTTCCCTAAAAAATATATGTGATATTTTTAAGAACAATGGAATCATTAACATAATTAAATAACATAAAAAATGTTTTACCTTTAGGTAATAAAACATAATATACTTCCATTTTAACTTCTAAAACTGTTTATATTCAACTACATTACATTCCCCATCATTTGTAAACATGGTTCCCAATAAAAGTGTTCTTGTAACAGGTTTAGATTGTTGTCATTCCAAACTTATTATGAAGATAAATTACATTCTTTTATTCAAAAATAATATTGATATTCTTCTTCTGTGAGATTTGTATCCCAATAATTTTTTTCATTTCACCTAGCATGGAAATTTATAACAACTCATTCATTTAACCCTAAATAAACTCACATAGTATTTCATAATTTCAATAAATAATTATATCATCAAAATTATCATTTTAAATTAGAGAAATTACCTGAAATTATTTAAGGTACATATCATTATTGACCCTTCCTTTAATGAAGGTGAACTTCTTCAGAACGACATCTGATTCAGAATTCCATGGAACTGGAGTTTTCCCTTAACTATACAAGACTTTACTCAAATTATTCACATTAATTTATTAGTTACCAAAAACAAATCCATATCATTTTTCAATATAAAATATTGTTTTGATATCCTCTTTCAAAAATATCTATTCCACCACAATCTAATATATTTTGACTAATTGTTTTGAAATAATATGAAGAAATATTATAACTATTTCTACCCTTTCAACTTGATAAAATTTCTAATAAATTTCAATTCCTTCAGCCCATGGGAAATGTTTTTGTAATAATCTTACATTGTTTCTTATAAGTTTCCATCCTCATTCAACTTGTTCTGGAAGAAAAACATTGTACCAATATTATTTATTTTCAATTGGATTTTGTTTGAGTTCATATGTATCATTATTATGAATATGATACAACTCATAATTCATAATGAAAATCCATTTTGGGTGCTCAAAATATTTATTCGCATCTTTTAACTAAACAAATGAATAAAAAAATTTATGTGTAATGTCTCTTGATGATAATCTTCTTTAAACATTTTTATATTGATCAATAATTATAATTTAATTATCCACTTACTTCCGTGGCCTTGGATGATATTTTTGTGATTCTTCTTCATCGCCAGAGAAAGTTGATTATGATTATTAATGTCTAGTAATAAAATTATTTTCATCCTTATCATAACTCATAACAAGAATTATATTATACTATTTACATTCCTTATCATCAGTTGTTACTATATAACAATCCTCATATTTTTCAATAATTTCACTTAAATAAAGACAACTTATATTCATTTCTCATTGTTTAACCATCTATATCCTCTTCCATTAACATCATATCCAATTAAATATTACATATTCACTTCATTGATTAGTCATTACAATGTTTTCAGCTATTTTCATTATTATATTGATACTCCCAAAAACAACTAAGTGTTTCATACATGAGGTTTTTTCATAAAACATTACCATAAAGACATATCAGAACATTTCATATAGAAAAATTTCTTCTAGATATAATTAGTCATACTCATGGATTACTCAAATATTACTTAGAGGGAACATGTTCCCATAACATAGTTATTCCAATTTAAATCATACTTATAATTTCACTTTCAGTTTCTCTATTTCATTGTGGTGTGTATGGAGAACAGAACTCATGTTTGATTTCATTTTCTCAGGATAACATTGGGAATAATCATATATATACTCTCCACTATTTAAGAGTATCAATTTATTTATTGAATACATTCATTCCTTCCTATCTTTTACCCTAAAAATTTTAAATATTATCAAATAATTTAAATTGTTATTTCAATACAAATAAAATATAATGTGGGTAAGGTCATTAAGGAATGAAATGAATTACTTTTATTTTTGATATGATTGTTATCTCATTGGACCAGAAATAACAGAATGGATATATTCTAGTGGTTGGGTTGAAATAACATCAATATTATTTTGTATTTTTTTTATTATCTATCCTTTATCACAAATAACATATCACTAATCTCTTATTCATAACATATCAGTAACAACACAAATAATGTCATGCATGGATAACTTTCTAATGTTTCTATGACATAGATTTCACAACATTATATGCCAAAACTGATTTTTGTCAATAATGATTATGTTACATGAGTTATGATCTTTAAAAACGTGGAACAATTTCCCATTTGTATGTTTAGCTCTGGTAACAGCATTTCCAAAGTCCTAACATTATATATAAAACCATATTTTATGGGGAAGAATTTTATTATCTCCATCAAATAATTGTGAAAAAAATATCAAGTTGTGTTTCATCAATCCATTAAACAAAGACTTCATTGATTTCAATATTTCTTCCCCAATAATATAAAATCAAACATTTTTTTTACAGATTCCTGTATTCAAAAAGTAACTTCCCATTTTTTGAAATACATAATATTATTAAAAAAACATTAAAAAATAAATCATATGATAAGTATAGTGACCATCCAATATCAAATTTCATTCTTCATTTTAATGTTAGAGGGTGTTTTCTAGGGTATGCTTTTTTCTATTTATCATTCATTAAATCAAAATTTTCACGATTGTTATAAAAAAATTATTGTGTTAGTAAAAAAGGAGAACAATTCCTAGATTTATAGGTTGTTCATATATTTCAAAAATTGTTTCTATTGAATAGAATATATTTACAAATTTCGTAACATCCTTATCTATATAAATAAAAAAACACATCTCAAATTTCATCCACTGAGATGATTGAATCATCCTCATATTAGATGTTTTATAATATGGGGAATATTTTTAATATTTTTTAATAGACCAATAAGTTATTTCAATATTCCAAAATTCAATGAAAAACCAGCAGTATCCATAGAAAAAATACATTCATCTATAGCTTCAATACTATTTAAAATTGTGACCATGTTTCTCAGAAACCATCGTATTATTCCTATCATAACTGTTTGGAACACTAACCTTTCATTTATATCGCCTATAATATTATTTCTCAACATGAATTTTCATCATGACATGTTAGATTCTAAAATGGTTGACTCATTTTTAGATTCATATTTTTTTGAAATTTATAACATTACTCCTTCATTAGTTCTGTCTGCATACATATCTTTCCCAATATTATTCCTCTCCAACAAATATCAATTTTCTTCTCAACCATTGAAGTAAATTTTTTACTATTTTATGTAGTAAGTTTCTATAAATTTCAACATATTTAGATATAATATTAATTAAAATTTTATCCCTATACTCAACTTTACAAATATTTTGTGTTATAAGTTACAACACTTATTACATTTCCATCAAAATATCATCAGAATGTTCATTCGATTTCTTATACTTATAGTGATATTTATTTGATAAATTCATCCTCTTCAACTAATATTAAATTACCTTTAATAGGAAATTCATTAATATATTTATAGGACATTCCATTTTCATTCTTCTTTTTTTCTTATTCACTTCATTTGACCGTTATCATAAATTCATTCTACTTTTCTTTAAAATTAATTTTTAACCATGTTTCTTCTTCTTCATCAGAACTGCTGCATCCAAAATCATAATTGTAAAAAATTAAAATTAAATTATTTTCTCTACACATACCATTTATATTTATTGATTCATCATTACTATCTTCATATTCATAATCATTATAAAAAATATACTCTATTTCAATTTAGAGATATTCTTATCCTTCCCATTCAAATATGATATTTCATTATCAACCTATTTCATAAAAGTTTTTCTTGGACCTCAATAAACTTAATCAACATCATCATCATTATTTAATTAAGGTAAATTTAATGTATGGTTCCCAAATACTATAAAATCAAAAAAATCAACTGAAGTTCCCTTTATACATTCATATATATCATTTAACTCTTTTTTGGAAAATGGTTAATAATTGATTAATATTGTTACATACGTCATTTTCATAGTCCATATCACCAATTTTTTTATTTCCATGAATATTCATAGGGAATTTACATTCTTCTAAGCCGTGAAATAAATTTATCTACTGATGTTTGTTTTTTCATTAATAACACTCTCCATTATCATTTCATAAATAATGATAGTACTATGAAGATTATCCAGAGATAGTGTTTTGAGATCTCAATCATCAAAAGTTGTATCAGGGGAATCAGTCATATAATGATGGATTCTAACAATATTTTCAATAAAAATTTAGTTTTATAGCTTCACAGTAATCCATCATATGGTAATTTCCATGTAATTCAACCTTGTAAATAAGCCACCAACTATTTCAAACTCACCCAATTTCATTAATTATATCATTTACCCTTGTACCCATGTACCTGATACAATCCTAACAAAGCAGGATGGGAATTCACAGTCCCCACAAGATGGCCACAAGCATAGGGTATCAAACAATGTTAAATTATGAATTAATTTTCCACAAACACAATGGATTAAAATGTTAAAAGTCAGTATGCACAAAATAAATACTCCCCATGAAAAACTATAATAAATGTAAATTATGTCTAAAAAAAATTTCAAAAAAAAGTACCAATAAATAAGATTACCACAGATGTCACAATACACACAGAAACTCAATGGCAAATATCAACAAAAAGTACCAATTTCATGTGGTGCATTCACCATTCTCAGACCACGGAGGAGGAAATCTGATAATTCCCAAAGACACATGTATGGTGTGATAAAAAATCCTTGAAGGGTCACTCCACTGATTAAAAAATAAAAAATAATATTTAATTAATTAATTATTTATATTATTTTTAAATAAACATGCATGTAAATTCAATATCACATTAAAAAAATTACGCCTTACATTTTAAATGTTAGAAATACTAAAACATTGTATGTTTAAACATTTTAAATAAATGCATATTTCAGGTGTAAAATATTTACTAACTATAAAATAAAAATATATAATAAAAAATTTATAATAAGAAACTTGGTCATATTGAAAGAGGTTCAATTTTTCTAGGTTACAACACCCTTACACACACATATGATTAAATATAAATATACGCACACTCTCTCATAAAAATTAATAATAAATATAACCATCTTCCCATGGGGTATAATATTTAACTATATATTTACGTCAGATTTTTAAATAATTAAAATATTTTAATGAAAATTCTAACCTCACATGTTCTTTTAATAATATCACAAAAAACCTATGCTTACATGTTCACAAATAACATTAAAAATGGTAATTTTTTAAAAATATTATTAAATATAATTCAACCTAATTATTAATATAAATATGAAAATTTTCTTTAAAAATTTGTTTTTAATATAATAATACTTTTTACTTTATAATGTCACAGAGTTTATATGAAAAATGATTATTCCATTTTTCTAAAATACACATTTGAAATATAATTCACAATTAAATTTTAAAGATCAATTTCAAAATTTAATTTCGAAAAATTTAAATGTACACAATTTACAATCAAATAAGAAGAACATAAAATTCATTAGAACTGGGTGTCTTCCCAATTTCATACCAAATCTGATTCTAATACCGAATAAAATGTAATTTTATTTTTATTAATATGATTTAAATTAAGTAAATTTAAATAATTATATTTAATTTAAATCAAGAAATTTATTATCAAATAAAATGGTAAATCATAAATAAAACCACCAATGGTAGATAACGGGATCACACATCACCACATCTACAATGGGGACCTAAATAATAATGTAGGTAATGAATATCAATGAAAATAACTCTATTTACGATATAAAAAAATGGGAATTTGATACTCAAAAAACACAAAGATCTAAAAAACCATAGGAAGAGAGAATGAGAGAGTGGTAGAGAAGGAATGGGGACTACGAAATTAACTAAACGGGTAAAAAATAACACCCCTAAAAATTGATTCCCATTTGAAGTGGTTTTATGGATCCAATGTTAGTTATTTAGATCTCCAAAGGCCTATGAAAATGTTCTAGTTTGAGTATTTACCATGATGTAGGAAAATGGGGAGATCGGGAATTTCTAAAAAAATTCAAATTTATCATATGTTTTAGGCATAGTTTATTAGTCAGGGTTGATTAATTTTTAATATAGTGCCCCCAAACCATGCATTTTAGTTGGTGGGTTGTCATGGTTTCTCCTGGGTTTTTGGAATGTGTATTCAAGCAATTTTCTAACTATAAAAATAGACACATCCAATGTTTTGATAGTTTGTACTAGCTGGGTGCACAATTTGGAAAAATTGTGCACATATGATGGGTAACCTAAAAGCCTTACGAAAATTGAAAATTTTAACTTCAATCACCCTTAAATGAGACCCTACAACATAATTTTCAAAATATGGGTTTTATGAGTACCTGAAAAATGTAATATAATGTTACATCCTACCCACCATATATTCATTCTATCCCCAAAAACATGATATGATGCTTCGATGTAAAAATTATGAGGACACTACCCACCCAACATTGAATCCCTCTCCTCATTCTCATGAGAAGGAAAACCAATATTCCATATCCCTGAAACTAAAGGTATCATCCTACTATGATATATGCTGGTTTTAGGATCATATATCATAACTGGATGCACAGTCACAGATATATATGGATCAACATCAATATCATTATATCTCAGAAAATGAGATATATAAGAATGATGCATCCATATAATAGAAGAAATAATCATATTTTGTATCAATGCCATCTATGGTGGTAGAGGTAAATGTTACATCACTTTACCAGCCTTCAAATAAACAAAAAAATTTCCCAATGAAATAGTATCATGTTTGGATGGCCTCTCTATATAGAAATAAACCAAATGTGGTGAATGATTCGCGAACACATGATCATGTATTGAAACATCCAATAGTCTATCATGAAGACTAGAATAAAACATATACAATCATTATACTATTCACAATATCTAAAATTTAACTGAATCTATTTTGTTTCCTATTTAATGATTCAAATACCAACCAATGAACAATCACAAATCTTTGACCAACACGTCATGTATTTATATATCTTTCCATAAGAGGACTCAAAAGATGTTATTTTGATCACAAAATAATAAATATTGTTATAATAAAAATAAAAAATGCCAAATTAAAATCCCAATCTCCACCAAATCCGATAACTTATGAATTATTCAAATTATAATGAATATATATTACTTATTATTCATTTCTAACCAATTACAGGTGTTATTCCTTACTCAAACATACCCTAGATTCAATTTTCTTTATGATTTCTTCTCCACAATCGAGAAGTGAAATGGGGATATCTATCAAGTACTATATAATAAGTAAATCAATTTTTACAAACAATCAATTTCGAAATAGATATTTTTCATTCTCCCCAAAAATTGTTTTATCACAGATTAGAATAAAAATATCCAATTTTGTTGACATATTAATGACAACCCATATCACATTATTAATTCATTTCATAGGTGGAAACCAAACCCAAAGGTATGTAGTGATCTCATCCCAGTTCCATGGAAGCAATGGATGTGTTGCATGAAAACACAATAGTCTATAGTTCTCATCCATGACCTTATCACACCAAACAATGAGATACAAATTCAATAAGGGATCATCTCAAACCAGGACACTAGAATCTATATCGCATGAAATAAAAAATTATCATGGATCCTAGGTATAATTACCACTGAGAATTTTGGAATTCCCTATTCAATTATTTCATGATAGATAATGGTATCACAAAGTGATTATGATAGAATAGTATGCCCTCTATAAGGAATGAAAAGTCAGCAATGGTCTTTAAACCATAATAAGATTCTATAATTATATTGAAATAATCATCTATTTTTTTCCAAGAAGAATAATTTTAGAAGATTATATTTCAGGTGAACACTAGGGAAAAGAATCCTCATCCCGAATTCATGAACTCTTTCTTCGAATTTTAAAAAATATACATCATATTCCACTCTATAGATCATATATTCATATCATGGGATGAATGGTTCCTGCAGAAATGATTAGTAAAAAAGTTCAATTTTCTTGGGGTATAGGAAATATGAATGTAAAATAATTTCAATTTTTCCCCACAACACAACTGACATAGATACAAATTATTTTTAATGAATATATAACTCAAGATGGTGAAGTCATATAACATGGTAAACCATTATCTTAAGAGGTGATTCCACAAAATCATAAGTAAATAAATCAAAACAATCAGTTTAATGTAATGCGTTGGGTAATACTTATCTTGTGGTCTAAGCTACTGCGATTCATAATCAATGACATGATCTCCCAGCACAAGAACACAAAACAAACCTAAAATGGATGAATCACCACATATCCATTCTTGACCACTATAATAGAAACAAATTCCATAGATGTCAAAATATATTTCACCCAAAAAGAATAATTCTTAAAAAAAATTAGAAGAAATCATTACTCTTTTCTGAGTTAGAGTCGTCATCAGAGAATCCATCCTTCAAAACGTATTGATAAAACCTAGCTAAACCCAAGAAAATATGAATCTTGAAAACATTTAATGGTTTTTCCTAAGTCATAATTTCTTCCAATATTTATGAATAAATGAAAATAACATGTTTAAACACAAGGTGTCCCATGATCATCACTTATCAAATCCATAAATTACATTTCTATATTTAGAAAACAATGTGGTCACCTTTCAACAATTCCAAAACATCTCTCATATGGAAAACATGATCATCAACAGACCTAATATAAACAAGGATGTCATCCACATTTAATTACATAAACTTATAAAGATAATCATGGATGATCTTGTTAATTAAATTGATAAAAAAATACATGACCATTGGATAGACATAATGGAAGGAAAATGAACTCATAATGGTTATACGTTCTTTGAAATATTTTTTCCTGAATGTTATATTATTGTATTTTGAATTTAGGGTTAGAATTTCCAAGATAAATCATTCACAACCACATTAACCCTTTAAACTAATCTAATAGATCATCTATCTAGGGAAAAAGAAATTTGTTCATTAAATTAAAATTATTGAGTTTTATATAATCATCGCTGAGGTGAAGAGACACAGAAAAATTCCTAGAAATGGTATCAAGCTTTCTCCAATGTGATAGAATCTACTGTATAAATCATTTATCTAAACAATCATCCATATGAGTACTCATCAATTTTATTTCAAATACTATGAAGTGGTATTATGGAATAGATAATGATTGAGTACCAGAATATAAATCAATAGGGAACTATTCCACTCTTACTGGTGGAAAACCAGAGAAGTTAGATAGAGAAATGCCATGCAAGCTGATGACTATTGGAGGGTGATTATCATTAAATGATTCTCTCTCTGGAACAAAATAGACCAAAAAATATTACATCACATAACTATTGATATTATGGTCTACCTCTACTAAACCTTTGTTCACATTCTCCCAGAATAATATAATGCATCTCAGAGGGAATATTAAAGGAGACCTGTCAAAGATAATGGCCAATTTTGCTTTTATTTTTATAATACATTCAATTGTGAATATTAAATCGAGTGGTTTCATGTATGTATCAAAAAATATAAAGAATAGTCAATATATGATAAATAGAACAAACATGTAAGACTACAAATACCCTTCTATACCATTATTCTTATAGGTATTTGAATATCCCACACATAATGTTAATTCTATATATAAAGATTAAACCAATTAAAAATAAGGGATAAAACAAATTAATTAGATGAAGATATACAAAATAAAGAAGTCACTAATTATAAATATATATTTATGGCACCTCTTATTGTCATTAGACTCGTATTTTCTTCCTATGGAAACTCTTCCACTTTGTGAACATGCTTCATTCAAGATGTCTATAGCTGGAACCACATTGTTCATGAAAAATATTATTGAAAGACAATTTTCTTATTTGAGAATGATCTTGTGACAGTACACAGTGTTCAATAGATACGGAAGAACATATGAAGGTGACATGATAGTTTTCATGACCGACATATTTATGTTCCCTTAATGAAAACATGTTTCATGTTCCATGGTTTCTCAAACTGATATCAAACCAAAACACCCTTTCCATGGACTATGAGAGGGATAAGAAAACCATGCTATCGTGAACCCCCAAGAGAGTCATCATGCATCCTCTTCACTTTAGATTAATTCATAGATCAATATTGGGAGAATAAATATATCTCATATTCACTGACTTACCATCCATGTCTATTTTGACCGTCAACGATCTTTCCAACAACTCAGAATAAGAAGGAACCCTTACAGATATAAGCAGAGAATAAATATCAGATCAATGTAGCATCTCAAAAAATGGATCCTTCCTCTATTAATTTGTTACAATATTATGTTACTACTCTACAACATACGAAACAATAGCATATTCTATCACATTCTGACCGTTTTTCTTAATTATGATGAAAAGATTGCATTTGCCTACAATATAGACATTAGATAGGGAATTGATATGAAAATATTTTTAATATATTTCCACAATAATACCACATGGTTCTTCTCCATCACTATCATGTCCCACTATTTCGTACTAATTCCTTCTATCTTAAAGGTTGAACATTTCACATTGATTTCATCTGAAGAATATAAGAACTCAAACAGTTGCTTGATATCAATCAACCAATCATCTACATTTTTTCTATTTTTTGAGAGATGGAATATAGGTAGTTTCTGGAGAAATAGCTCAAAACCATGATTACATAAAACATCCTTTCGAGGTTCCAAAAGTAGAGACTAAATGTTACCAGGTTCTTATGAATGTCTTAGAGTATGAATTGAATGCATGATTACATCAACTATATTATGGTCTATGAGATTATTTTATTTTTATGGTTCATCATAAAATAAAATCCTGCAGAAAATTTACACATCTTATTAGAGGAATTATTCTTGAGAACATTGGCAGAATTTATTAATAATTCCATAACATTACATAGATCCTCAATCTAATGGATAAATTCAGAAAATTAATACCATAAGATAGAAAATAAGATTTTTATTTCAAGATATCAAAATTAAAACAAAGAAAAACTAGAATTAATCCTCAATAAGTCCTTCCCACACAACCTATGGTGACATATAAATCAATACAGTGATTGTAGGCATGACACTCAATTAAAAAATCATTTTAAGACTTTACATGACTACACAACTAGAAACTGAAATCAAGAATACATTCATATCATGCACTATTGATACCACTCTTCCAAAACAAGATTTGATACCCTAATACTATAGTACCTGATCGAGTCCTGACATGGATAAAATAATTTTCCAGATCCCCATAGGTTAATGACAATAAATAAGAATAAAACTATTTGAATGTTGGGATGTATTTTAAAAATAATAGAGAAAATATATATAATTAAATATGTACACTAGAAAAAATCCATAAGGATAACTATACTAGAAGAAAACCATAATTAAAAAACAAATGTACAACCGAAAATTACATAAAATAATTATAACCACCAAATTCCCAATATACATAGAAATTCTACCGAAAAGGTAAACAACAACTATGACCTCCAAGTGGTTCTTTCCCCTTACATGAACATGGATATATGAAATCTACATATGTAAAAAATAAATTTATTGGGAGTGAGAAAAATGTTTATTAAATTAACACCAAGGATTCTATAACAAGTTTCCACAATTAATTAAACATATAAATATTTCAATTTTAAATAAAAAGGAATTGAAGATTAAAAGCATATTAAAAAAATAATGCATTAAATTTAAAATGATGTTAATACTATAAAGAAATTTAATTATAAATATTTTATAAAATATATATTATATTAATTCATAGGGAATATTCTAAAACATTAAAATCAAGAAGCATTATCCTCTTCAAAGAGGAATGATAGTTCTGGGATATAAGATAATCACACATTCATATGATAATAATGAAAGTGCCCACACATATCCCTTAGACATTGGGCAATGGAAAATGAAAGACATACTAGCAGAAATTATATTTTCATATAAGATTATATTATAGTTTTTAAGAATCAATCCATTTCAAGAGAAGTTAAAACATTAAATGTTTTCCCCAAATAACACACTAAATAACAAAGCATTATTGTGCTCAAAAAATATAAAAAATATGAAATTTATTTCAAAACATATTAAAATAAATTCAACCCATTTTCTATTTCATTATTCTAATTTCAATTTAAAAAAATGAGGTTTTAATCAAATATTGAAACATTCAATGATAAAAACACCATGTTTCTATCAAAAAATTTATCCAGTATTTTCAAATAGTCATTTGAAATTAAATTGAAAAATAACATTATCAGTTCAATGTCAAAAATAATATTAAAAAAACTAAATTCCAATAATTTTCTATCAAATAAAATGACACCCCAATTCAAGGACTTTTATTATTTTCCCAATTTCAGGAAAAATATTATTAAAATTCATAATTAAATATATTTGAATTTTTAACAAACCAAATGAAATAAATTAAATTTGATTCCCACACATTTATTTAATTAATAAATTATATGGTTATATAAAATTAATAATATTAAACAGAACCACCATCCATAGATCACAAGATTAAGGATCACAAATTTTACAATAAGAATCCAATGAAGAATGTTTGAAATGAACATCCCATAATAAATCCTATATTAAATATATAATTAAATAGGGATTAGATCCTTTAAAAACCCAAAAAACTAACAAACCCTATTTAAGAGAGATGAAAAAATTTGATGAGAAGGAATGGAGACAAAAAAACATACCGTGAAATTATCGAACAACATTCAGAATTCATTGATTCTCATTGTATATTGTTTGGAAGATGCATTGATGGATATTGGGATCCCCGTAGTCCTAAAAAATATGCATGTTGATGTTAGTCCCTTGAATTGGATAAAAAGTATCGATTAAATTTATTAATGAATTTTTTAATTACTTAATAGCTGCACAAATGGTTTTTTGATAAGAGCCACGTAGTTTTCCAACTATAAACCATAAAAATACACCCCTACTCTAGGGATTCATTATTTCATTGTTATGTGAGTATGGTTTTAAAAACCATTCATGAAACATGAAATCTACAATTTCATGGGATTACACGTTTTATTCTAGAATAGTAGACGATTTGGGATAAATTTGTTCAAACCACAAAAACCCCAAAATCCATTACAAAATTACAAAATTTGATGTCACAGGTAAAAAAATGATACCCAAAATATGTATTGTAGAAAGTGGGTTTTAGGAGTACCTAAAAACACTAATAGGATTTCACACTGACTTAGAGATCTTTAAATTTTGGCATCTGTAATTTAATACATTAATTCGTCAAATTTTTATTGAATTCTTAAATGTTCATAACCTTATCCTGAGACCATTGGTATTATAAACTCCATCCACTATAAGAAAATCAGTTTCATAATATGATTATATTACTAAATTCTTATATAATGATTCATTCACCACATTATTATTGTCCATATATCTTAGTGGAATACAATAATCATTAAGAGGGAATATTTCTATGTCTTATTTCCAAACATCATTCCTAGGATACATAATATAATCATAATTACATAATTCAAGATATGATATATCATCCCACCTATGATTTTGATCCACTTACTGCACACTCGAATCATATTGTTCATCACAAGATCTATTCCAAAATAATAAATAATGAAAAAATGAATAGAACCTTGTCTATGATATGAATTGAATTTTCCCAACTAGGATCAAAGAATCACTAATATGAGAGGGTTGAGTCAGCGATATCTTTTTCAATTATTTTTACATTATTCTGAAGAAAACATATCGTCCTATTTAAAATTTATCACATTATAGAAAAAATAATACCACATCCACAAGAACATAAGTATTTCCAATGATCACTGCTAAAAAATAATATCTACATACTTCGCTTGTTTTTAAAAAAAATATTACCGCACATTTCACTAAAAATAAATATATTTTATGGACACAAAACAAGTAGTGTATAACCCCACACTTGTGTATAACTATGATTAATACAATAATTCCTTTTATTGTCTTTGTAAAGAATATGTAAAATAGGGTTGTGTAACCATTAATGAAACTAAAATGTAATGGTTCAAAACATAATACTATGTCACACTATCCATACTAAATTTTGATTACTATTAACAATATTTATCACCTTCTTACCCGGAAGTATGTAAGAAGTTAAATGTAATTTGTAATTATACATAGAATGATGGAATAGTCCTATTCCTCGACTTAACACATTAGTCCAAATACCATACGTCTCAAGAATACATGAGAAATTTTTTTGAAACACATTCCAAATCTTTCCAGAAAACTAATTCTGGTTTCTCAGTAAGATATGGTAACCACTTAATATGATATACCTTCAAATTCATTATACTAGAAATAAATATCATGAATTCTAAATCTTGATACACTTTCTCCCTAAATGTTACTGTGATTTTACCTTATATATTTGCCTATGAATAATATATGTTAGAGAAATTATATTGTACTTACAACTATTTATATGTGATCAAAAAGTGGATTGAGTGGGAATATGAAACGTTTTCCTACATAACCAAATTTAAAAAAAATTATTTCTCAAACATTTCGAGTTCTTGGATGAATCATTTTATGCTTCTTGATTCTTCTAAAAATTTTACGAATATTTTCTCACTTTAATATGGATCCAAACCTTTTAACCAATATTAATTCCATCTAGAATATTAATTTTTTTATTCATTATGATAATGAAATATGTTCGACAACCAATTATTTATTATATTTCTAAGTAAAATTTAATCATATAAAAAGAATATAACGTTACATTGTGTATATCAATACCATATGAAAACAAAAATCTCATTTTGATTCTTCATACCGACTTTTAGCCAAAAAAAATTTAATTCCATTATACTAGAAACATAGTTACAACAGCGTCTGAATTTGAAATCCACCATAAAAAACATTGTAAGAAAGCAGATTTCATACTGACTTGACAATAACATTTAAAAAATGTTCACATTTTTTCTTATTCTTCTTTTCCATAGACTGGTGATCTTATATACGATGAGTTTGTCAGTATCAAACATGATCTGATGGATTAGTCTGTACATCACTCTGACAAATTAGTGTCATTACCATTTTGATGATTGGGAAAAAAATCATTTTCAATGACTCTAGAACTAATTAAAAACATATCAAAATTATTATTTAGTTCTTAATCTAATTAAAAAACAATTATACCTAAAACGGGTTGAATAAATTTAGTTATCATCATAAAATTGTATGGTCTCAACAAAACCTTGTTAACATTTCGTAATTCCCTAAATTATCTATATAATTTATTTTTTCTTCATATGGATTAGTGTCCCAATGAGTCTGATGGACATGAATCAGTAGTAACATCAATCCATTTCTGATTACATTAAAAAACATCCATAAATCAATAACATCTTTTTACAATGAATTTATTCATGTAGATTATTTGTTTTTATAGAAAAAAATCATGCTCATCTTGTTATTTTTCTAAAAACCACCAAGCATTCCAACATTTTTGCAACCCTTGATCTCACACTGATGAACAGATACTAGAGAAAATCAACCTCATGAACTTTATTATTTCAAAAACATTATAATATATCATGAATTCTTTGTGAATTTAAGAACATTTAAGATCATCATATCAACATATCAATTACATTTTAATGTACTATAACTTCCTAGACTTTCAAATATTCTTTCTTTCCAACCAAACCTCAAGATGATTGGCAAAAATTGATCTTCATTATCCTTTATATGGCATGATTCATAAGTTCTCTAGAAAAAATATGATTTAGGATATCGTCAATATTATAAAAGCACATCCATATTTATAAGGGGTCCATCTAAACTATGATAATTGTCATATTTCTATACGAAAATTATTTCTAGAAAAAGGGTGATTCAGAAGAACAACTTCCCTAGGAATACATCTCCAACATAGAAAAATAAAATAAAAATATATTTATCATTAAATTTTATTTGATTCTATTATTACTATTCAACTTTGCATCTTTATATTATAATGACCAAATATTATACGGATACATGTTTTATTTTTACTAACAAAAAAAAAGACCAGATAATGAATAACAATCATCACAATATTGATTATGCTTCCCAAAACACTTCTATCCAATATGGTCCAAAAATTAAATCTGTGTGGTATTTTACCACAAATAAATATGTTTCATTTTATTCATATTTCATTGATCATGAAATTATCAAATATTTTAATCATGATTAAGATATTATTCTGATCACCTGTGAATTTTTGATTCATGTTATTTATTCACCCCTATTATATCTCAATGTAATAAGCCTTTAACTCACCCCATTCATTGATTTAGACACTAAAGTGATTACTTGTACTATGTAGAATACGGGGTCCACTAAGTATAATAAATATAATGAATTAAATAATTTGTTGTTTTTAATATGTAAAATTTCTATTTAATCCTAATTTACCAATGATACACAATTTTTTGATCATAGATCAAATCACTATTATGTTTTTATCTCAAAAATAATTTAATAGTTTTTGAATGAAAAATTTATGTTTCAATTG
The DNA here is from genome assembly GCA_963277665.1 of Viscum album. Classification (NCBI taxonomy): domain Eukaryota; kingdom Viridiplantae; phylum Streptophyta; class Magnoliopsida; order Santalales; family Viscaceae; genus Viscum; species Viscum album. Next base: position 154,400,543 of record OY728159.1, read on the forward strand.
TATTTATTAGAGATATGAATTTTTATTTATGGGATTATGATCACAAAAAACTAGTGGAAAGTACTAATTACTAGCTTAATTATTGAAAAACATAAAATGATATTGTGATGTATAAGAACATGTTGCTTCTGATAAATTATATCCATGTCATTATTCTATATGTGGATGTTCCACTTGAATTCCTTTACCTAGGGGTAACAAACCCAAAAGACCATATTAATCTAGACTCGATCAGAGAATGGTTCACGATATTGGTAATTTCTTCACACATTCCTTACCTATATTAGGAAATATTATATGGATAATCACAAGTAGTACAACAAACCATTAGGAAGGATATCTTGAATTATTAATTATTCGTCTATAATACTACAAAATATAAATGTTAATGATTGAAGAAGTATTGATTATGAAAATAAATAAGCCAAAGGGATCCCATAACATATGACCTTATAATCAATTTTGTAAAATATTAAATTAATTATTCATATATTATTGACTTATTTTAAGACAGTTTTTATTTTTGAAAAGTGAGGGAGACAGATGTAACTAAAATAGAAACCCGTTTTAGGGAGAATGAAATGATTCCCCAAATATAACTCCTACTGAAATCGGATGTGGATTTTATAATTTCATGGTAATTCTTTCTGAAATCTTTTATACTAAGAATATTATCCACAAAAATATTGAATTTACATCAACAATTATATAAGAGTGACTAGAAATAAATTCATTTTTACATCAATGACCAGTGATTTTAGTGGTTATTATGATCCACTTATTGTGGAGATTCAGTAAAACTAAATATAGAATATCATTTTTTCTCTATTGTTCTTGGAAAGAGAAGGTAACACTATTCGTCTATAATGTATTCAAATAGACCAATAAATAGTGGGAACATATCCAGAATACTTATTTGAAGGATTAAATAGAAGAAATAAAGTGAAAAGAAAGTAAGAAGATAGTTCATAACAGTTATTTTTTTGTTCTCTTTAACCAAATATGTTGAATGTATTTCTTTATATTAATAAAATAGAAGGAAAATATATAACGTAATATGAGGAAAATTATACATTGATGGAAAGATACACCTTCATTTTCCATATCAATGAAGACAGAAAAATTGACAGATTATTGAATTTCATAAAAACACCCATCTAAAAGGATCTTTCTATCTGACACATTGGTAATTATTATGAGGTAATTTGATGTGAACTCAATGTAGATATGGATTTTTCATAATATTCATTATTATAGAGATACGAACCAAAATAAGATGTTTCATGATGGATGATATAATGAAAATTTACAATGAAGGCTCAAGCACCCACATGTCAAAACATATAGGAAGATGAATCATGGGAACATACTCATATGGATAGGGAATTGCTATAACTATGGTATATAAGTTAAAGAATCTCTTGAATGTCAAATATACATAATTGTTTCATCTAGTTTGATGGTGGAAGGAAATAACGACCAACTATTCAAATCACCCTGTATTGGGTTAAAATTCAATATGTAAGCCAGTGCACTAAACCATGGGACCTTAAGAAAAATTAGGATACAACACAATGTAAGAATACATCAAAAGGGAATTATTATTCCATCACTAGTTATGAGGTGGATATTTAAAATGATTTTTTACATGGTACACATGCTACAAATTTATAAATGTAAATTTTTTCTTATTCTACGTCTACACATTCTTTTTTATTATGCAATTTTTTTTGAACTACTGGATCACAACACCAATACCTTTATGTAGATATATCGCTAAAAATAAGATAGTGGTGCATTAAATGCATACTAATCTTTGAAATGTTCTCCCATTAAAATAGGTGGAATATTCTAAAATAGAACATCATAAAAAATTATTTGGTGAAATTTGATTATATAAAGGCAAAATATTGGATTTATTTATATAGATCACACATTAGTAATTAGGGAAGAATTATATTTCTATATTCTGAACCATTTCATTATCCTGTACAAATTCATGGATAAAAATGAATATCCATTGAAAAATCCATCAATGTAATGGGTAATGATAACATGTTTATCATAATTCTTCTCCCAAATCTTTTAATTGATAAAAGTACCAACTTTATGGAAATTACCATTGTGAGGGTATATAGTGATGAATTTACCAAATAGTAACATATGCTCCCCCCAGATTATGTGGTATATTTATTATATGAACATTATATAGAGTGACACTCATATCCAAAAATTACCATATAGGATGGCATCTATCAATCATTATGTGTTAAAGAAGCCTCTTCATGTTTATTTGTGTTAAAGGGTTGATAAGACCTATTGAAACACCTTAGGGTGATCACGTTCTATTTTTAAAGAATTGGTATAAATCAATGAAGAAATATATCTATTATTAGGAACTCAAAAAAAATTACCATAATGGATATGTATCCCTTAATTAGAAATTATTTGTTTTATTATCATCATTGAGGAGTTCAGTTGCTAAAAAAGTGGTTCATTTGTTATGGATAAGAACCTTTAATGGTAAAGAGGAAGGGTAATTATAAAAAAAAAACTTTTATAAACGTTATGGACACTATGAGTTCACATTGAATCCATTTGGACATACTAATTATTCTTATATATTCATGTATTTGATGAATATAGTCTGTATAGAAAATCTTGAAAATAATCATGTAGTATTTAGGAAAGATATTATCATTTACATCAACAGTTAGGAGGAACATGAAGAGAATATTTAGATTGTGATAGAGACAATAAGTAAAGGTAAAATATAGGCTACGTTCATAAAGTGGGAAATTTGGATACAGTTGGTCACCTTCATATGGAATATGAATACAAGTGACGGAAATCTTGTTCCCCCTCCAAAAACAAAGCCAACAGGGTAATCGAATAGACCAATTAGTTACATATAAATCCATAGTAATCCTTTTATAAATGGGTAAAACCAATGTTTTTGGTGAACTTTAACTAGATTTTATATCCATGAAACTATATTAATATCAATTGGGAACATTTATATCTAGATAGAATAATTTAAGGAAATAATTAGGGAGATCAAAAAGAGGGTAATCATAGTTCATGTACTATCACTACCCCCCCATCTTGAGATTCACTATGAATTAAATTGGAACATCGAAGAATATTTTGGTTTTGATACTCTTTAATAATGATATAGTGAAATATTATACCACATGAAAATGGAATATTCATAAGAATAACTACCCAACACATGATTTGGAGTTAGTAGCTATGCTATATCACCTAAAGACATTTCAGAACTCTTTATATGTAGAAAACATAAACATATATAACAACCAAAAAATATTGTATAATATATTCATGTAAAATAATATAAATTTTTTTAATGAATATGGTTACAACAAATCAATGACTATGATTTCCTTATTCACTACCATCCTGAAAATTAGAATATGGTAGCAAATTATCTTAGGAAAAAACTAGAGCCTCTTTCAATGATGTAGATTAAGAAAGACCCTATATTAATGGATATTAAAATGACGGATTGATAAAAAATAATGGTTATACATCAAATAATTCCAAAATGATTGGAAAAACAACTTTATAAATGATGTTCAAGGAAGAAAAAATGTAATATTAGGATCCTAAAAAGAACAGGATAACAGTAATATATGGAATCCTTCATGAGCTACAAATTTATTATGATGGTTCAAATTTATTTTGAAGTATTTTCTATGTTCAAAAATCCAAAGATATAATTAAATATCTATTAGAAAGTTCACATAGCACATCTTTCCCCATCTGTCCAAGAAAAACCAATATGTACCATGATTTTTGAGAGACCTATTTTTTTGGGTAATACGAAGAAATATATTGATGAGTAATACTAATATTCAATGCTGTGATATCATGTAAATGTTGTGTGACCAAAATACATTGGTAGAATTGAACCATTACCCATACTGATGTGGAAATGTGAGAATTTCACCATGGGAATTTTGACTTGTCTCTTGAAGGTATCTAATGGAAACAATGTGGTTTGGGTTGTAATGGATCTACTCACCAATACTAATGACTTTATTTCCATTTAGGAATATTTAATAAATTAAAATTGTATATGATACATTTAAATTAAGTGCTAATAATATATAGGGATCCACTTTTGATCATTTCTACCCTTGATCTATGTTTTAAAACAAAACTTTTGATATGTATTCAACATCTTTTGAATACTGTAATGGATTTTCATATGGAATATCACTCCCAAACTATTGGCTAATATGAATAAAAATATATATTATTAAAAAAGTAATAATAGGATCCTTATGGGAATTATAAGCAGTTAGTGTTCAAAATAACCCAATTTTTTAGTTCTCATACAATAATACCTTCTATTAATCATTCAAATGGATCCTTATGAATCTATGAATAAGAATTAATGTAGAACTAAAACATATTAAAATTATGATATGAAACACAAGATACATGGATAGGATCATGCACAAGATATGATCAATATGGCCAATCCATCCAAAAAATATAAAATTAGATCAGAGTTATAAAAAGAGATACTCTAACCACCATCAAAGTGACATTAATTTTGACATTGGAGAAAATTATTTCAACTTAATATCAACATGGCTGAGAGTAATATGGTTTGGAATGAATGGAATGCTCAACCAGAGGTATATTGGTCTATTTGAGATCCTCAATAGCTTAGTATTAGGGGCTAATTAGCATTAACTTATACCAAATATGGATCAAGTTCATGAAGTGTTCGATATATCTATCATTAGAAAGTACATAACTGATAAAACATATGTAATTATCTTGGAGTTGGAAAAATTGGATAATGAACACTCTTATGATGATTATATAGAGATGATATTGGAAAATATAGATAAATTTCGACACAACAGGACAAGTAACCTTTTTAAAGTGTTGTGCTTGAACTATATGTATCAATAGATGGATTGGGAACTCAAGAAAACAACGAAAAAGTAGTACCTTTAGAAATTCTCCACCTTGATTATGATTTTTTATTTCCATGATGAACCTTATATAGGGGGGAATACTTTCACATCCTAGTGTTTATTGAAAATATTTTGTCTTTAATAAATATATGTTGTGTTATAAAATATACCATTATAGACATTAAAAATATAGAAAATCCAATAAAAATTGTATCTCAATAAAACATATCGTCACATTAATCATATATCTAACCAATTAAAATTACATGAATTATAATTGGACAATAAAAAAATAATAGAAATGATGAAATGGGAATATATGGATCACCCCAATATTCTAGGATCAACACCCCAAAGAACAATATTATATAAATAATTAAAAATATCATGCTAGAAAAAGAAAATATATCAACCTGTGACGATTTTTATAGAATATTGACTGCATATTTTAATTGTTATATATTTACAGAAATTAAACTATTTGAAAATTAATTTTAAATTGGAACAATAACCTGGACATCGTGAATTATATTATGACCATTGGGAATAGTTACATATCCACTAGTGTAGTAATTTTGACTCAAATTAAAAAAATTATGAAAATAATATTTACCATAAATTAATATGAATTTTTTATTATTTAATAAGGATAAAATTAATGTAATGTTTTAAGTACTTAATTAAAAAATATACACATTAATAATAAACTATATTTTAGAGTATTTTATAAAAATCAAAAAAAATTATTAAAATTTAATTTTCCTATGATATAATTTTATTTTGATAAAATGAATCCCATTATGAAATAATAATTTCTAAATTTTTCTACAGTTTATCTTTCTGTGAATTTTGAAAATAATTCAATTTTCAGGTAAATTGAAAAATACATTATTTATATTATGGTAGTGTGTTTAATTACATCATTGTTGATTTAACAATGAGATGTTATTTTCTATAAATTGATGTTCTCCCATGGTATATTTAATTTCATATAATATTCATTATAATAAAATTAACTTAAATTTGTCACCTAAAAATGAAATTTCTAAAACCTAATGTCAAAAGTGGTTCATCAAAATAATATTATTTCATTCATTAAACATTACTTTTTATAAAAAAAGTAAATAAGTTTATAAAAAGGATTAATGTATTATAATCTATTATTATGTATTTATATATAAATTATACTTTGAAATATTCACAATTACAAGTTTTTCTATTTATATATTATTTTTTTAATATTTTGTTCAAAAAATACCTTTCTCTTCAAATGTAAATATACCCTATCTCTCAAATTAGATTTCCACAAAACCCCCACATTCCAAATCCTAAAATAAAAAAAACGTCTTCTAAATGACTTTAGAATCCTTATGGATGTTCTTTATTAAATAAACTACAAAAACCAATGATGTTATATATTAGTACAATATAATATACACTAAGGATTAAATATGTTTCAATTAAGTCTTCTATGTTTTTACCTTTTTCATCATTTGTTTATCCTCCCCATTAGAATCTAAACTATATTATATTAATGTATTTAGTAATTTAACATTATATTGTTTATTCAAACCTTCATTAAGAATTATATTTACAATGTATATAAATTTTAAAATCCATCCCCCCATCGACAATGCCCCATTAAAGTAAAATTAACCCCATAGAGAGTAACTTCCATGTAAATTATTATGACCAAATTCGTGGTTGGACAATATGATTTTTATATAATATATAAAAATATATAATTTTGTATTTTCTATTATGATGGAGTAAATTATAAATATGTATAAATGACTATGAATGAAAATAATGAAATAAAAACAAAGTGGGAAAATTTATTCAAAACATTATATAAAAACCATGCCTTCAAAATAAAGAGTTATAAAAAATATTATCCAATTGTTACAATGGTTAAATGGTTCAAAAAATAATCAGAATTCACTTGAAGACCTATCTTTAAAAAAATGAATTTCTTATTATTATAGAGGCATAAAATATATGAAATAAAGACTAATTTAATTTATAGGGATTCCCAAACCTAGTTATTGTAATTAGGTTATCATATACTATAAATTATGAATATTTATGTATTTTCAGTAAAACAATTCATCCCTTTTTATTTAGAGATAGTAAATTTCTTTTAATGTACAATTTTTTTAAATGAAAATACTTTTTTATCAATGTGAATTCTATTTCCAAAACATAATAATTTTTTCCTTTTGAAATGATACTTTTCAACTCAAAAATAATAATGTTTTATATCCTATTAGTAGTTAAATTTTTCATTTTTTAATCAAAGGGATTATTCAATACGGTATGTTTTATTTACTAATTATGAAACCCCTTATCTTCCATGTTTTTATTTCATATATATTATTTTAATACACTCTTTATGGTATACAGAATTATGAACATTATGATGTGATGAGTGGGACTAAAATTATACAGCCCTATAATGAATTAGGTAATGTGATGTAACTCATTAGATTATGTGTAATAAGAATCAACATTATTCTAGAGTTGTTCATAATGATGAACATATGATTTATCCACATATTTAATGTGTAAAAATGATGCAATCCATGGTAAAAACCATGTGTGACATTTATTATAAAGACCCGTAAAATTCAAGGAAATTTTTTTCTTACTTTTCTTTGAAATTTTACAAGAACGCAGTTTCTGGCGGCGCCTGATTCCGAGGCCCGGTGTGCCCGGAATCAATTTCTGAAGTTTGGCTCGGGTACGTTCAGTGAACAGACGAGAGAGTTTTTCTAACTTTTGAATCGGTGCCCGGAATCGAATTCTGAGAGCACCGATGAAATCGCAGCGCCGGTATTCACTTAGAAACGCCTCTTCCGGAGTTGCGTTTGCTCGGGTGTGGTTTTTAATTTGCAGGCTTAAAGTTAAGAAATAAAATAATTTTTCAACAACTTTAATTTATTTCACTTAAGCCACTTGGAAGCCACTTGAAGCCACTTAAAGGCGGCTTGAACTGAGTTGAACCGGATAGGATGCTATCCAGAAATATCCTACCCCCTTTGTAGGATATTTGTGAGGTGGGGCCCGCACGAGCCTCGCCGTTTCTTTCCGCTAAGAAACGCACCCGTGAAAAATCGTCATTATGAAATTCAACTGATGCATTTTCTAAAGTCTTAACAGACCATTTAATTGGGCGGTTTATTTCGTAAATTACATGAGCTGTTTCTTTCGTTGAATTAATTCAATGAATTGATGGTTCGTTACTTACCCTTTTTTGATTGTTGGCATAATAATAAAATAATACCAACCTTTTTCTTTTGGAGGATTACTTGTAGAGAAAGGATCCTTGAACCTTCAGCCTCCTTCGCGAAGAACGCGAAGAACACGAAGAACGCGAAGAACGCTGAACCCGGAAATCGACGACGCGACGCCGTGATCCGCGACGCCGACAACGTTCTTCTGCGACATCTCTTCCTCCACGGTGGATCTTTGATCGGCTGCTTGAGTTCACCGACTCAACGCCATGTTCCGCGACGACGCGACGCCCTTCCGCGACAACGCGATGATCTCCACCTTCCGCGACGAGCAATTTCCACGAAGAACGCTCACGCGCGACGTCCATCGAGGTAGAGATTTTATATTTTGGAAATACACCTCCTTATATTCCCGTGAACATTCTTTAAAAATTAAAGAACCGGAATCAAAGAAACAATTTTATTTTATTAAAATTGTTGGTTCATGTGTTGAACATTTATTTTCTCCCATTGATTATCTCTAACGCGGAGGGTGCGGCCAAACGAACACGGCCCGACGACCCTCCGCCGTTCTTCGTTTTGTGCGGATTTGACGGGCGACGACAGAACGTGACGCAACGGATGTTTGATGTTTCTGTAGTGAAGGACGAGTCCCGGGAGGAGCAACGGCGCAGACGGGAAGGAAAACGGGCCACCGGAGCGACTCCGGCGGCGGCGCGGGTCGCCGACGCAGCGGCCGGAGGCAGCGGCGCCCGAGGACCCGCGGCCGCGCGGGTCCGGCACGCCTGGGTGTCCAGCGCGACACCCCACGGGTGCCGCGGGTGTCCAGCGCGACACCCCGCGGGTGCCTCGGGTGTCCAGCGCGACACCCCGCGGGTGCCTCGGGTGTCCAGCGCGACACCCCGCGGGTGCCGCGGGTGTCCAGCGCGGCACCCCGCGGGTGCCGCGGGGTTGCCACGCGGCACCCCACGGGTGTCCAGGGCGGTACCCCGCGGGTGTCGCAGGGTTGTCACGCGGCGCGTCCGGCTGTCTGGCCGACACCCTGCGGGTGCCGCGGAGGTGTCACACGTGGCGGCGGCTTTCCACCGCGTCGGCCGCTCGGCCGCTCGGCCGAGCCGAGCCGGATCGGCCCGGGCCGGGCCGGAGTCGGGCCGGGCCCGGACCCCCCCGTCTTCGGACGACTTTCGTTCAAACGCCCGTAACTTGAGCTACGGGCCTCCAAACGACTCGCCGTCAGCGGCAACACAATCCTTGGAGCGAGACGGTCGTTTTGGTTTATCGCACTCAAGGTTTAGGAATACTTTGGGTTCGGCCGGGTTGGTTCGTACACGAAACCAACCGGGCCCTCGGAGCGGAAACCCTCATATCTTGAGCTACGGACGTCCGATTGGCGTGCCGTCAGCTTTTTTGAATTCCTCTAAGTGAGAAAGATCTTTTGGCTTACTCCGCTCGAGGTTGGGATGCCGTCGTAGTGCGGTCGGGTTGGTTCGCTCACGAATCCAACCGGGCTCCTGGAACGAAAAAGCCAATAACTCACAGACCAGGCGTTCGATTGACACGCCGTCTGTCTCGTTGCTTTCCTCTTGATGAGACGGAACTTTTGGCATCCTCCGCCCGAGTTTTGGATGCAGATGTATAGTGTCCTGGTTGGATTGCACTGAAATCCAACCGGGCCCCTGGAACGGAAAAGCTGATATCTTTCAGACCAGACGTCCGTTTGACGAACCGTCAGCGGCGTTGGTGATCACGTTGAAAAACGGTCCCTATGAGTATACCCTATGAGTGTTCGGGGTATAGTTGAGTTACGGCCGGATTGGTTCGCACACGAAACCAACCGGGCCCCTGGGACGAAAAGGCTAATAACTCACAGACCGGGCGTCTGATTGACGCGCCGTCTGTTGCGTTGAGACCCCTATGACGAGGTTGTCCTTTGAGATACTTCCTTGCGGGACTTTGTGATACTTGGAGTATCGACCAGTATCTCGTGGAGCGGACCCTCCCGGAGATGAGTGGGCGGAGCACGGAGACCGTGTAGCTGACTGAAACCCGATGACTGCTGATCGAACGACTCGCTGTGTTACAGAGGTGCGCTTGGTTGTAGTGGCACATGGGAGCGCTTGGTTGTAGCGGCAGACCCACGACAGAGGTGCGCTTGGTTGTAGCGGCACATGGGAGCGCTTGGTTGTAGCGGCAGACCCACGACAGAGGTGCGCTTGGGTGTAGCGGCACATGGGAGCGCTTGGTTGTAGCGGCAGACCCACGACAGAGGTGCGCTTGGCTGTAGCGGCACATGGGAGCGCTTGGTTGTAGCAGTAGACCCACGACAGAGGTGCGCTTGGTTGTAGCGGCACATGGGAGCGCTTGGTTGTAGCGGCAGACCCACGATAGTGGTGCGCTTAGTTGTAGTGGCACATGGGAGCGCTTGGTGGTAGCGGCTGGCCCTCAATACTCGATAGGTGGAGTACTACAACAGTCTTAAGTTAGTGGGCAGTACCTCGGAGTTGTGACAGGACCACTGTACACTCCAGAGACGGAGCTCTTCAGCAGTTACGGTTTCGATGATGAAAATCCTGGTTTGAGCTGAGACTTTTGACCTTGTGTGTGCCTCATGATTGAGATGGGTTACTTGATAACTTAGGTATATTTATGGGCATATATCTAAGTAGAGGTTATCTGTTGAGATCTTCTTGTGGTTATCCTCGTTGGTTTTAGTGAGACCTTGAGGGTCTCGGGGTCCCTACTGAGTATCGTTATACTCACCCCTGCACGGGCTATGCCCGCACTACGTTGTGTTGGTTGCAGACGACGGACAACGTTGATCGTGGTTGAGGCTTGCAGAGTAGGACGGTACCTGGAGGTGGACCACTAGGCGGGATGTGCTCGGAGCGGACGGCGGGACCCGAGGAGCATTAGAGCTATCTGTACCCACCCTTCAGGTGGGATTTCCAGTGGACAGCTCGGTGTAGCAGCTTTTACTTTACAGTTTCTGTTTTCCTTCTCGAGTTGTACTTTACTTTCATTTGGGTTTGTATACTGGGCCATTTACTTTTCCACACTTCAGTTGTACTCTATTTTTACTTAGTGTTTACTTTTCTGCTTGCTTACTCTGTCGTGCTTGTTTACTTTACAAAGGCAATGCCTTCCCTTTTTACCGGGATTTACGCCTTGGTGCTAGTCTCCAGCCCCTGGCCTATGGAATGCGGGCTTGGGGTAGTCACGGCATGGGCCCCAAGGACGGGTCGTGACAAATTGGTATCAGAGGAGGAACCCAGCCTTAAGTGCGGTGCACTGCCTGGGCTGAGATGTAGGGCCCAAAATGAGAGCGTTGTGCTCTAAAGGGGGGGGGTGAATGTAACATCCCCAAATGATAAAGGGTTAAATGACAAATTGGTATCAGAGGTGGTCAGTTCTACCGCAAACTCTGATCTTTCTTTCTGTGAAGCAATAGTGTTAAGGGTACCGAGTGTGGTTTTCAGTTCAGGGAGTCCAGTGTTGGTGCGGGCGGCAGACATATCCATACACCAGGACCCTGGAAACTGATTTTCGACCTTGTGCACGAAAACACTGTTTGCGTGTGTGTTTTCAAAGGTTTCCCCTTAAAACAGCTCAAACCAGGTTAGCTCACCAGGTATAATCGTTTGACCGTTTTACGTTGTTTCTTTCAGGATGCCTTTTCTCGGACGACCAGCTAGAGCCCAGAGGGATGTGCGTGCTGACAGCCTGTCGAGTGACGAGGCTTCGGTACAGGGCCCTCTTGCAGTTGAGGCACCAGCGGAGGCGCCAGCGCTACTACCATACGTTGGGCCACCGATGCCACCAGCCCCAGCAGTAGGCGATGCCCGCTACTTGAGCGCACTGCATGAGTTCCAGCGCCAGAGGCCACCCAGGTTCGGGGGAGAGACGGACCCGCAGGCGTCTGAGGATTGGCTGGAGGCTATGGTGGGAGTCTTCAGGCTAGTGGGGACGCCATCAGACTTCATGGTGACCTCTGCTCCGAGCCTTCTTCATGTAGCAGCAGGCAGGTGGTGGAACCACTTGTTCCAGTTTTGCGATGGGATGGCTTTCATATGGGAAGACTTCGAGACCTTCTTCAGGGTGGAGTTTGTGCCAGTAGCTCTACACCCCGAGCGTGTTCAGGAGCTACTGCCTTTGTCGCTTGTTTTTCGATCAGGAGCCGAGTCATCTGTGGGCAGTAGACAGATGATGCAGAGGTCCAGGAGGACCAGACCAGCAGTTGGGCGATCTCGGGTTTTAGGACCGGTAGTGCGGGGCACCCGGGGTGGGGTCAGAGCCAGGCGTGCCAGAAGCAGACTGTGTTACTCGTGCGGTGGAAAGGGGCACCTGGCACGTGACTGTCCGACTCCTCGTACAGTTGATCCATTGGCTTTTGAGGATCCACCGAGGCAGAGGAAGCGACGAATGCTTGAGCAACAGCAGAGAAGTGGGCAAGGCAGTAGAGCTCCTGGAGCAGGTGGATAGGAGCTGAACTAGTGGATACATCTCTTGTACTTCTAGTTCCATGTTGATGATGTTTTTGTGTCTTTGTACCATGAGTTGCAATAAAATAAAGACACATATCTTGTGATGTTTACTTCCCTGTCCTCTTTTGTGTTGTTACTAAGAGGTTCTGGTTTAGACCGTTGACTTGACCCTCACTTGAGAAGTATCTACTGGAAGAGACCTAGTTACCACACACTGATGCCGACAGTATGACTCAACCCTTGGAGGTGAGAGTAACGGTTGGATCTCTTTGTAGTAGCGTCGAGGCCTTACGACTTCATCCTTGGTATGGGTTAGTATCATCCATGTCGGGTTTGACAGTATTAGGCAAAGAACGTGGTTCATCCAGGGGATGAGACCAGATTTATCTTATCGGCAAGGAAGAAATCATAGCAGCTCTAGTGGTACCAGAGGTGGTCCGGGCCACGATAGAGACGGTCCAGGTGAGAACATGGGTGCGGAAGGCTCAGATGCGTGCTCAGTACCGCCTTTGTATCCCTAGTTTGTGTTGAAGCTTTACGGGGACGTAAAGCCCTGTGGTGGGAGTAATGTAAAGACCCGTAAAATTCAAGGAAATTTTTTTCTTAATTTTATTTGGAATTTTACAAGAACGCAGTTTCTGACGGGGCCTGATTCCGAGGCCCGGTGTGCCCGGAATCATTTTCCGAAAATTGGCTCGGGTATGTTCAGTGAACGGACAAACGAGTTTTTCTAACTTTTGAATCGGTGCCCGGAATCAAATTCTGAGAGCACCGATGAAATCGAAGCGCTGGTATTCGCTTAGAAACGCCTCTTCCGGAGTTGCGTTTGTTCGGGTGTGGTTTTTAATTTTCGGGCTTAAAGTTAAGAAATAAAATATTTTTTAGACAACTTTATTTTATTTCACTTAAGCCACTTGGAAGCCACTTGAATCCACTTAAAGGCGGCTTGAACTGAGTTGAACCAGATAGGATGCTATCCAGAAATATCCTACCCCCTTTGTAGGATATTTGTGAGGTGGGGCCCGCACAAGCCCCACCATTTCTTTCTGCTATGTAACGCACCCGTGAAAACCCGTCATTATGAAAGTCAACTGACGCGTTTTCTAAATTCTTAACAGACCATTTAATTGGGCGGTTTATTTCGTAAATTAAATGAGCTGTTTCTTTCGTTGAATTAATTCAACGAATTGATGGGTCGTTACTTACCCTTTTTCATGTGTTGGCATAATAATAAAATAAGACCAACCTTTTTCTTTTGGAGGATTACTCGTTGAGAAAGGATCCTTGAACCTTCAGCTTCCTTCGCGAAGAACGCGAAGAACGCCGAACCCGGAAATCGACGACGCGACGCCGTGATCCGCGACGCCGACAACGTTCTTCTGCGACGTCTCTTCCTCCATGAAAGATCTTCGATCGGCTGGTTGAGTTCGCCGACTCAATGCCGTATTCCACGACGACGCGACGCCCTTCCGCGACGACGTGACGATCTCCACCTTCCACGACGAGCAATTTCCATGAAGAACGCTCACGCGCGACGTCCAGCGAGGTAGGGATTTTATATTTTGGAAATACCCCTCCTTATATTCCCGTGAACATTCTTTAAAAATTAACGAACCGGAATCAAAGATACAATTTTATTTTATTAAAATTGTTGGTTCATGTGTTGAACATTTTATTTTCTCCCGTTGATTATCTCTAACGCGGAGGGTCCGGGCCAAACGAACACGGCCCGACGACCCTCCGTCGTTCTTCGTTTTGTGTGGATTTGACGGGCGACGATGGAATGTGCAACAACGGATGTTTGATGTTTCCGCAGCGAAGGACGAGTCCCGGGAGGAGAAACGACGCAGACGGGAAGGAAAACGGGCCACCGGAGCGACTCCGGCGGCGCGGGTCGCCGGCGCGGCGGCTGAAGGCGGCGGCGCCCGTGGACCCGCGGCCGTGCGGGTCCGGCGTGCCTGGGTGTCCAGCGCGCCACCCCGCGGGTGCCGCGGGGTTGGCACGCGGCCCCCCGCGGGTGCCGCGGGGTTGTCACGCGGCACCCCGCGGGTGTCGCGGGGTTGTCACGCGGCGCGTCTGGCTGTCTGGCTGACACCCCGCGGGTGCCACGGGGGTGTCACGCGTGGCAGCGGCTTTCCCCCGCGTTGGCCACTCGGCCGAGCCGAGCCGGACCAGCCCTGGCCGGGCCGGGCCGGGCCAACTGGGTCGGGCCCGACCCGCTTCGGGCCAACCAGGGGGGTCGGGCCGGGTCGGGCAGGGCCCGGACCCCCCGTCTTCGACGACTTTCGTTCAAACGCCCGTAACTTGAGCTACGGGCCTCCAAGCGACTCGCCGTCAGTGGCAACACAATCCTTGGAGCGAGACGGTCGTTTCGGTTTATCGCACTCAAGGTTTCGGAATACTTTGGGTTCAGCCGGGTTGGTTCGTACACGAAACCAACCGGGCCCTCGGAGCGGAAACGCTCATATCTTGAGCTACGGACGTCTGATTGGCGTGCCGTCAGCTTTGTTGAATTCCTCTAAGTGAGACGGATCTTTTGGCTTACTCCGCTCGAGGTTGGGATGCCGTCGGAGTGCGGTCGGGTTGGTTCGCTCACGAATCCAACCGGGCTCCTGGAACGAAAAAGCCAATAACTCACAGACCGGGCGTCCGATTGACGCGCCGTCTATCTCGTTGCTTTCCTCTTGATGAGACGGAACTTTTGGCATCCTCCGCCCGAGTATGGGATGCAGATGGATAGTGTCCAGGTTGGATTGCACTGAAATCCAACCGGGCCCCTGGAACGGAAAAGATGATATCTTTCAAACAAGACGTCCGTTTGACGAACCGTCAGCGGCGTTAGTGATCACGTTGAAAAATGGTCCCTATGAGTATACCCTATGAGTTTTCGGGGTATAGTTAAGTTACGGCTGGATTGGTTCGCACACGAAACCAACCGGGCCCCTGGGATGAAAAGGCTAATAACTCACAGACCGGGCGTCCGATTGACCCGCCGTCTGTTGCGTTGAGACCCCTATGATGAGGTGGTCCTTTGAGATACTTCCTTGCGGGACTTTGTGATATTTGGAGTATCGACCAGTAGCTCGTGGAGCGGACCCTCCCGGAGACGAGCGGGCGGAGCACGGAGACCGTGTAGCTGAATGAGACCCGATGACTGCTGATCGAACGACTCGGTGTGTTACAGAGGTGTGCTTGGTTGTAGCGGCACATGGGAGCGCTTGGTTGTAGCGGCAGACCCACGACAGAGGTGCGCTTGGTTGTAGCGGCACATGGGAGCGCTTGGTTGTAGCGGCAGACCCACGACAGAGATGCGTTTGGTTGTAGCGGCACATGGGAGCGCTTGGTTGTAGCGGCAGACCCACGACAGAGATGCGCTTGGTTGTAGCGGCACATGGGAGCGCTTGGTTGAAGCGACAGACCCACGACAGAGGTGCGCTTGGTTGTAGCGGCACATGGGAGCGCTTGGCTGTAGTGGCAGACCCACGACAATGGTGCGCTTGGTTGTAGCGGCACATGGGAGCGCTTGGTGGTAGCGGCTGGCCTGCAATACTCGATAGGTGGAGTACTACAGCAGTCTTAAGTTAGTGGGCAGTACCTCGGAGTTGTGACAGGACCACTGTACACTCCAGAGACGGAGCTCTTCAGCAGTTACGGTTTCGATGATGAAAATACTGGTTTGAGCTGAGACTTTTGACCTTGTGTTTGCCTCATGATTGAGATGGGTTAATTGATAACTTAGGTATATGTATGGGTATATATCTAAATAGAGGTTATCTGTTGAGATCTTCTTGTGGTTATCCTTGTTGGTTTTAGTGAGACCTTGAGGGTCTCGGGGTCCCTACTGAGTATCGTTATACTCACCCCTGCACGGGCTATGCCCGCACTACGTTGTGTTGGTTGCAGACGACGGACAACGTTGATCATGGCTGAGGCTTGTAGAGCAGGAAGGTACCTGGAGGTGGACCACTGGGCGGGACGTGCTCGGAGCGGACGGCGGGACCCTAGGAGCATTGGAGCTATCTGTACCCACCCTTCAGGTGGGATTTCCAGTGGACAGCTCGGTGTAGCGGCTTTTACTTTACAGTTGTTGTTTTCCTTTTCGAGTTGTACTTTACTTTCATTTGGGTTTGTATACTGGCCCATTTACTTTTCCGCACTTCAGTTGTACTCTATTTTTACTTAGTGTTTACTTTTCCGCTTGCTTACTCTGTGGTGCTTGTTTACTTTACAAAGGCAATGCCTTCCCTTTTTACCAGGATTTACGCTTTGGTGCTAGTCGCCAGCCCCTGGCCTATGGAAGGCGGGCTTGGGGTAGTCACGGCATGGGCCCCGAGGACGGGTCGTGACATTTATCCACTAGGACAATATGTTTCATTCGATCTATATCCAATATTAAATTCCATTTTCAAACGAGTCTCAAATTGTTAATAAGATTATCCTATAATTTTGATATTATTTTTCACACAATCGTAAATTTTATTCATATCCATTATTAACACCCTGTTATATTTCACCTTTCCATGAATATAGCTCACCATTTTCATTTATGTATATCCAGGGGAGACTAATTATTCTAAAGGAGAATTTAAGGTCCCATAATATGATAGATTAGAAGTAATTATATATTGATTCATTTTTATGTAAAATTTATATTCTTACCTAATTTCTCACAGATACTAAACCGTTGGATCCTATATTGTATCATTAATATTTTTTTAATTTTAAAAATGAATTAATAGTTATGTAAATAAAAATTTGTGTCAATATACTTTATATTCACATGGTGTTTAAGAAAAAGGCGAGTTTATTTCTCTAGCTTCTTCACATGTCTCTAAAAATTAGAAAATCTAATTGAAAAGGAAATACAATGTGGATATAAATTAGGGAATCCCTCATAACCATTATTATATACAGTATATATATATACTATAATATTCCAAACATGTTACTAGATTTTCATATTTTATAGATGGTAGTTGGACTAAAATTTTTCACTTGGAAGATGATGTAATACTTTTGTAGAGTTTGTGTTTGGAGGATTAGTCTACAAATTTTTTTTGTTTCTATTTAACATTTAATGATAGTTTTCCTTATTTAACAAATATTTTATAGTTTCACACAATTAAATTCACAATAAATATATATATATCTAATGGAAAATATATTATTGTGGTAATTTTATTTTTCTATATACAATCATTTTCTTCTTTGTTGAATATAATATTATAAACCACCATCAAATATAGCTTTTCGTATTGTTCACCCACCTTTTTAATAAGTTAAGTTCAATATATTATATTATGTATAATAAAAATATTTTTTATCATTTGTGTTATTAAAAATAATTATCTCTCCTTCTTCTTTCATAACATTCAGGTCCTATGATTTCATAGGGACAACAACACTCATTAATATATTTACTACATATTCAACATAATGAATCTATTTTAATATAATGTGAAAATATTTTTATTTCGATCATTACAATCCCCAATAGAGAAAAATTGAGGTATTTATATATCAGTAATTTGGAAGAAATATTTCACAATTCCCTTTCAATATGGATACAAATATATTTAAATAACTAAATCATTAATTTTCCATGATTGATAAATTTTATTACATTATGAAATTTTCAATAGTACCCTTAGTCACATAATATTAATATGTAATTATTTTATTTTTTTCAATCTATATTTATTACCAAATTTAGAAAACAATACATGTCACAACCCGTTCCTCAAGGGATGTGTCTTGACTATGCAAATCCCGCCTTCCATAGGCCAGGGGCAGGTGACTATCGCCAAAAAGGAATATCCCAAAAAATGGAATACATTTCCTTTAATCTAGTACACACACACACACACTCACAACCACTTCCTAACAAACAGAATGTGAAAATAATTTTCCCACTAAATAATGTTGAGTACATGTAAAAGTGAAAGTAAGTGGGCCAGAATACAAACCCAACAAGGAACAAAGAATAATAATGTACAAAATGGAAAATCTAATGGCCATTAGTGGAAAACCCCACCTGATAGTAATTGTAGAAAAACTACTAGATGTATAAGTATTATGTCATGTCCACTTGTTCACACTAGGCCCCTCATCGTCCCAGGACAACATATCCACCATCGTAGCAACAGTTAGTCCCATCCTCCTAAGCACCACTGTCGAAATGCCGATTGTCTGCTCCAGGAACAACACAGGTAGGCGAAGCCCATGCAGGGGTGTGTAGAACAATACAAAATAGAGAACCCAATACCCTTGAAGGTATTTCAGCAATCCATGAAGGAAAAAACCATAGAGAAAATACCACAGATTTAATACCATCAAATAAGATCTCAAACACATACCAGAAAGTAAAAGATGATGCTCAAGCTAGGTATATTCTACGGTAGTGATAGTATCATCATCTGTCATATCATCAAACAACTCCGATGTTGGGGAAATCCAACTATATCGAGTATAGTGGGCCTATCAGGCTACACAGAACCACTTCTAACTAACCATAGTCTGTTGTGATACTCATCCCTGATGAGTACCATGAGTTTGCTTTGTCACACAGAGTAGCTCCCCACAGTGGGCCTGTAGGGTGACACAGAGATGATTCCCACCTTACATGAACTAATGTACTCTTCTTATTGAGTACCATGGGTCATTTGGGTCACTCAGAGCTGCTCCCCACCATGGTACTTTCGGGTAACACGTTGTACTTCCCACTGGGATGTCATTGTGAAATGTTTCGGTCTCAACCAACCATAGGGTTCCGTACGTAGCACACTTGGGAGAACTACTACTCAAGACACATGTTGCATCTATACTTCCATTAATGTCACCACCATGAATTAAAAAAATATCCACCTCATCTAGAGGATCCAAATAAGGCAAACCTCTCATCAATAAGATGTCCAGTTTTCCTAATACAGGGGTTTTAGTAAACATGGGACTAGTTGCAATGTTTCTCGGTCCGACCCGGTCAGACCAACCCAACAAACCCAGATCAGGGGGTCACACCTATCCTGGTTTAATCTGTGGGATACAACCTAGCCTAGTTCGGCTCAGGGTTGGTCTGGTCTAGCATGGTCAGTTGGCCAATCCCACTAGTCCTTGCTGGACCTTTCATCGTTTGGCCGAGTGTCCAGCACACTGTGTCACCCGATAACCCGGTATAGCTGGCCCGACCCATAGGGAAAGGTTCCAGCCCATTAGGACGGGTCTGTCTCACATGGAAATGAGTTAAGCATGTTGGATTGTAGTTCTAGCTCTCCATCGTTATCCCAGTCCACTAGGGGGAAGATCGGTGATGTTTCGCCAGGCCGTGATGCCACATTTGTGTCGCTTCTGGGTCTAGTTGGCCCCGCAATAGTTGTACCCCACCAGTTGCGGTAGATGGACCACTATAAAAACATCTTGGATAGTATATATTCTGGTCACCTCTTACACACCGTGATCACCAAGTGTCGCGACTCCCTCCACTATAGTTGGTTGGCCACAACCTCCAACCTCCATAGCGCACCAACGGGCGTGCTCCAGTCCCCATGTATGGTCGTCGAGGGCCGACCTCCTCCCCTACTATCTTGGGGCCAGTTGGTGTCACCCATTTCATAAATTTGGTGTGGGCTGTCCATCGTTATTTGTTGTCTCCACCATGATTGCAGTGTTGCATGACCTCACATTCTTCGAGCCACCTAAGCTACTCTAGTGGTCTGCTTTATAATATGTCTATACTTACGGGCCCCTCGGGTCACCAACGTCCCTACACAGTTCCAAGATTTTAATTTTTGCCACATGGAGAATGTGGCCACCAATAACACACAAGTAGAGGCACGTTGACCTTATTCGTGTCGGCCCGAAACCTCTATGTTTGAGGTTTAAATAAAGGGGGGGGATCAGGGATTGTAGTTCAACCATTTCAATCAAGGTTTGATTCCCAGATAATAAATCCACAAGAAAAGTCATCCTCCTGCATAAACACATGAATCACTAATCAATTTTTTCATGGGTTGATCATTATTCTTCCTTTATAGAAAAATAAGAGTGGTAATGAACTTGGAATTAAAATAAAACACCTAACTTATTGTAATTCGATGTAGAATCATTCTTCCTCAAGGTATCACAATTTTGACGTCGCATCTAGATCCTTTCTTTGAGGCACATCAAATACAATGAAGTCTTTCTAGAGATCGGTGTTCTTATATTGAGAGGAATACTACTAGAGATTTTATAAAGAATCCATACAGTTTAATTCCCCATTCTTCCACCTGTTGGTTTAATAAAAATCATCTTGTCACATCATTTCGATTAGGCTACGATGTTGCATCGTTACACAGTTTCAATTATTAAAAAACATCTCTAAAATTCTTAATTTACTGCAGAATTATGTTGTGTGATATGGTACATTAATGAGATTCATCAATGATCCATTTCATTGCCACATCACATCATCGTAGCTTTATTGTCCGCCACTCAACGGTGATAAATGAAAAAAAATAATTTCATCAAATTATTTTCTTATTTTTCCTAAAAATTCTGAATATTAATTTTTCCATAAGATCATTGTCGGCCAAATTTAAATAGTTTTTAAGAGAATCATGGCATTCTGATTTCAATAGATCCCTCATATTTTTGATCCGAGTGATGGTTCAAAAGATAGAAAAACCCACTCGCATGTTTACTAAAAGTACCCTAAAGAAGTTAAAAAAATTAACATTCACCCTTGAGCCGCTCAATTATAGGATATGCTTCCCCTAAGTGGAACATGACCTCTGATCTCAATGGTACTCTTATATTTCCAATCCGAGTACCTTTTAGGATTTGTAAGGATTTGATAATAAAATAATTTTTACGTAAAATTTTTTTATGGCCAAACACTAACATCCACTATTGGTCTGCGTTGACAAATGTAAGGATACTCCTAATGAAAGAATACACTCACGAGATCTATATTGGTTTCATGATTTCTATTCTGATTCATCATTCATGAGTTATAAATATTTGAAAAATGAAATAAATTTATATAATTATATTATTTACAATTATTCCATTTTCAGATTTTCTCACATGAGGCCTATGCCGACTAAAAATAAATCTTTCCTAGGGTAAATGTACCATCTTAAACACAATGGTACCCTCAGATTTCTGATCTGAGCATCCATTTAATAGTTATTCCTATATTTTAGAAAAACCACAAATGAGTGCCATTTAAATATTTAAATTTTTTAATAGATCATTCCAAGCACTCTGGGCCTCATAATCGCCCAATGTCTCCCCTCCTATTCTCAAAAATATGTTCATATGATAAAATAAAATTTATACGGATATACCAAGACATTATTTTCTACCATTTTTAGGGACTTATGTCTCCAAAATACAAGAAAAAGGCTAATAAAACATGTGGTTTGTACTGAGAAAGAACCTGATCCACCTACTCCCATGTGTTCTTCTATGATATCTCATGCTTCCAACAGATGCGCACTAGAGGAATTAACTATCCATGAAGGACCCACTTTTATCGATCCTCTATCTCCATGTAGAATTCCAAAAATTCCTCCCCATCTTCAATGCCATGCTCTCCACAGTCGATGATGTGTGACGGATAATGCATGTATCTCTTCAGATAATACATGAGGAAAGAATTATGCTCTTGGGTAATCTATTGAAGAAGATTTTGGTGGTACCCCACCTCCCTAAATATCCTCAGGATCTGAAATGGTATGATTATCCTTGACTATATCTTTCCACCTAGGAAAAATATATATAATTTTCATTGGGGTGAGACCCAATGGAAAGCATCATCACCGACCTCAAACTCCATGGGTCTCTATCTTATGTATGCATAATAGTTATACATACTATGTGCAGTCCTCATAAGCTCCGGGATGATCTGGGCCATCTTAATGGAATACCTTACCAACTTCGGACCAATGATTTCTAACACCCTTGGGTTTTTCCAGCTTAGGGGTGAAATATAAAGCAACTCGTACATGGCCTCAAATGGTACCATGCCAATGGTGGAGTGATAAATGTTGTTTCAGGAAATCAAAACCAGTGGGATATACATTCATTTCCTATATGTTATCAATTATAAATCTTATGGTTTTGGTTAAAAAATTTTGGTTCATAAGTGAACACTATGAAATCATTTTAAACAAAATATTTTAGAACATTCTAAAATAATGTTAAATAGCGTGAAAATTAATTTTATTAAATAAAAAATTTGTAAAAAAGGAAAATTTTTAAAAAAAAATTAGAAAACAATGATATTATAGTTAATGATAAATGATACAAAAGAATCTATAGAATTTTTATGACATACACTACTGGAATTAGAGGCATTTGAGAGAGGCTATTTGCGACAGGATCCTGCCGCAAATAGGCTTTAGTGACGGGGCCCCGTCACAAATAGCCCATTGCAGAAAACTTTATCGAAAATATTATTTTTTTGCGATTAGCCCATCAAAAATAATAATATTATTTTATAAAATATATATATAAATAAACATTTCTCGATGGACCATCACAAATACTATTTACAACGGTGTCATTCCATGTCCCAAATAATCCTTCTATTTTATACATTATATATATAATAACCATTTGCAACGGGCTCGCCACAAATACTATTTAAGATGGAACAATCAACCCGTAGAAAATACACTTAATAAAAAATTATATTTCTATTATTTGCGATGGAAACCCATCGCAAAAGGTCCAGTCGCAAATACTAAACATAATAAAAAAAATTCATAAAATTATGATTAATGAATTTTTTTTATTTATATTATTAAAATAATAATAAAAACTTATTATCATTAAAATAAAAAGAAATTAATAAATATAATAATAAAAAATTATATTTAATAAAATTATGATTATTGATAAATTAATATTAATCTAGTAAATAAAAAAAATTATTACAATTATTAATATATACCAAAAAGTATATAAAATAATTATAAATTGTTATTATTATTATTAAAATAAACAAATATTAAAAAATATAATAGTAATAATAAATAATATAATATAAAAAAAATACATTATGCAATATTGGTAGCAATAAAAAATAAAAAAATAGTAAATAGGTCATATTACGATAAATCATAAATTAAAATGTTTTTTAACATAAAAAATCACAAGGGGTTATCTTTTTGAGGACGTGGAGGATTTGTAGGAGATGGTAGAGAAAACACTATTCCTAAACTCCGAGTCGGACGATGCATGTACTCAATCTTCTCATGATGCAGTAGCAGCAGTTGCTACTGCCATCGACACATCTCCTCCTCTTGCTGCTGCTGCTGCTGCTATCACCGAAACATCATGTCATACTGCTTTTGAAAACTCTCTATAATGCTCAGATTGAGTTCGCAAATGCTCTTGATATTGTGAGGCAGAAGATGATGCCTCTCCACAAGCTCCTCTCGAACTGGAATCCGATAGCACAATAGTACCATAATAAGTTCCATGAGTCAAATGAGAGATGATACAAACTACTTGACCATTCTCAAAGCCATTTTGCGTTGCATGCATCCACACCGCCTCGTCGAAGTTTTGGGAACTAGTATACTCAGTCATCTCGTCATGACTCTCAGCCTATGTCTGAGAGGTTTCAACCTCATATGACTCCTTCATTTTCATTTTTAATTTAAAATAGTGAAAATATTATATGCAGTTAATTTTCAAACTGAAAAAATAAAACTAAACGCAATTTGACGCTGGTAATCACCTATAATCTCTCTAGTAGCTGGACCACTGTACATCCTCGGATAAACGTCGAACTCCATAATATCAGGATGCTCAACTACCTACATAAATAAAAAATAAACTAATTATATATAATTTTATATAATATTTTTTAAAAATATATTTTTCAGATTCTATCTATGCGTAATAAATGTACAGCTACCAGCTCGATGTGTCACCTTTTGTCTCCCTCGGCTCTGCCGTCCCACTAAAGATATCGTCTAAAATAAAACAATCAACCAGTGTAAACATAATCCTTTCTAAATTTGAGATGAAACATACTCTGGTCGGTGGGCTTTACATGACTTATCTAATTCTGTCACTCTTACATTCATAATGGATGTTCTTCTCAAATTGAGAAAAAACTAACAAAAACACTCATCCATAGAAACCAGCCATGTCGTGTGGATAACATCAAGTATTCTATCATCAATGGGATACCATAAACCATAAAAATAATTTATAATATCAAGTTATTAATAAAATAAATTTCAAAATAAGTATTCCATATTTATATACCATCTAATGATCAAACATGTCCTGCCACAGATCAAGAGGAATATGTTACATGCGTAAGATAGAGCTCCTCGATCCAATATCTACATGCACAAAACCATGAAAAATAAAAAAAATAATCAAACAATAAGTATATATATAAATAAATTAATGAAAACTAACTAAAATATACATCTTACCATACCTCTTAGGGCGTGGATCGAAACCAAGATGTGGACATTGATGAGAGATAGGGTCTAGAATCATCAATCGTGCAAGACCACACCCCCTCCATATACACCCTGAACCATCAGTAGGCTGAGGGTAATATGGTCTACAATCTCCATCATCTAAAGGTAGATCAAACTCCTACAACTCGCAAAATAGATCAGGATCCTTCTAAAACACAAAATGATTATTGTTAGCATAAAGTTGGGAATTGCTATTATATATAGATATATATTATTTATGATTGTAACTGGAATTCAATTGTCTCAATGGACATTTTAATCCTCATATCCATATCTTTACATGTCAATGTCTTCATCATCCACCCCATCATCACAAATATCCATATGAGTTTTAGATTCATTGTCTTTTGTTATTTAAAATTCATTTGTAACATCTTTAACATCTTCATCATCATCGATCCATAATTATGGAGTTTCATAATCGATATTCACTTCTTTTTGTGAAACCGATGGATTTTGAGTAGTCTCTTTAACAATTTCAGTTCCATCCACTTTAGTGGAGCCACATTCAGTTTGAGTAAAATGATTTTCCTAAGATTTTATTTTTATTATGGTATACCAATCACTGAAGTCTCTTGTAGTCGCACATTAATTTGCGTAATAAATTTGATGTTCCTATTAAGCCAATAAAAATGATTGATTTACTAAAAAAATAAATGTATATATAATATTGGTGATTTCATGAGTTAAATGAACACACAATCCTGTCTCATTATCCAATCACTGACATTTATACATTGTTATATAATACTATCCTAGATAACACAGCTCAATAATCTCATCCATAATGCCATAAAAGTCAAATTAAGTTTCTTCTATGATGAGATCCACTTAAAAAAATATTCATTGTTCATTTTTTTTGATTCCCCATATACACATGTATAATATCAAGATCCATTAACCATATATGCACTATAAAATTTAACCATTTTGGATGGTGGGTTACTCAATATACATAGTCACTTATCAAATTTTCACCATTTTGAGACACCTAAAAATGCGTAAAACAATTTTTAATAAGATAAATAATAAAATAAATTTTTATTATACAATAAATAATCTCTGTTACTAGTTTTTGAAACCATTGAGAAATTCTTTTTGTCAGCTTTTTTCAAGAGAATCTGCTGTAATTTGTGGAAGTTTTTTCTTGATATGATTATCATATAACCTACAAATAAAATAATTTTACACAATATAACATAAATTATAGAATAAGTGATAGAAGAACTCACAGTAAAAATGATGTCATTTCTTCACAATTGAACTGAACATATGTCTGAGCTCTGTGATGTTCATCATCTGAAAGTCATCGTTCATGAACACCACCGAAACCACGATTTGGCGGATTAAAAACTTGTAATTGATTGTCCATTTTGTCATTAAAATTACCCTAGTTTCATCCCATGATATTGTGTTTAGATGTATATTGATATTGTAAATAATGAGAGAGAAAAAAGTCAATTTCTACCTCAAATAAGGTTCAGTAATTGAGACTTCAAAAAATGCTTTGTTACCTACTTTTTTCTTCAATTTATGAATGCATCTCTAAAATGGGTACATCTATAGAAATTGTACTGGACCTCCGAATTTAGCATCATGTATAAAATGTAATATCAGATGTTTCGTTGAGTCAATGAATGCTGGGGGAAATATTTTTTCCAGTTTACATATAATTAGAGCAACATGTCCATCCAGTTTTCTTAGCGCATCATAGTCTGTTGTCACTTCACAAATGTCTCAAAAATGATATTTTTGTTATCGAATAACAAATCATAGAATTCAACAATTCTCTGAATCCAATTGGAATAAGTATTTCTATTATGACAATACATACATGACTTCTTAATCCGGTAATATAACCATTATTAACACATCGGTAAAAATTTAAAGCATAGTAATCTGGAAGTCTCAAATCTACAATCCACTAACAAAATAGCATGTGAATCTCTTTGGATAGTGTATAAGTTGCTTTTGGGTTCATTAAACTCTATGATCTGTCATTTTCATTTAGTTCAAGTTCGGGTCACCTGCAAATTTTGGAATGATGTAATTGTTACATTATAATATATTTTGTCTTACCTAATTTATCCAAAGCTGTATGAAATAAATTATCAAAATAGATATTTTCATTATCCATGACATCCAACATGTGGCGGACCAACAAATCAGACCAATATGGAAGATCCAAATAAATGATTTGTTTTATCCAATTATGTTCTTTCCCAAATCCATGAATTTTCTATTGGATTATTGTTGGCCCAAATGTGATGGGAGGTAATGAAAATTCATCTAATTTTATCTCTATACATGAGATCATTTATTGAGTTTCAACCCTTTCAATTGTAACATTTCTGAAATTTGATTTGTTCCTTCAAAAAAGATGATCAGGATTAAAGAAATCTATGGTGACAGTCAAAATAACAAGGTTTTTTTCCATTGACGAACATAAATGCTATGTTATCTCTCATAGAGTAAGGACATGAATTCAGACCATGTGTAATCCAGCCATATTACATTCCATATGCCGGAAAGTCATTAATCATCCACATTAATGAAGATTTTAATATGAATTTTTTTCATAGCAACATCATATGTACTGACACCATCACTCCAAAATGCATTTTACTCATCAATCAATGGTTTCAAATAAAAATTAATATTCATTATCATATGTCATAGGATTAATAAGGTCAAAAATATATAGGGCTCCATCATAAAAATCCTTGGAGGTAAATTGTACAGTGTTATAATGACAGGCCAACATGAAAACTGACTACCCTAAGAACCAAACAGACAGAAACTGTCAGTAAAATGACATAATCACACGTTTCGGGCATCTAATGAAAATGACAGATGCATACAGTCAAAATGATTCCATGAATCACCATCAAACGTATGATTCAAGCTTTTATCAGTTGAAATATTGGTTTTTTTCCATGACATCATTGACGCTGCATTCTGAGACATAAATAAATGCTTCATCCTAGGTGTAAGGAAGAAATATCTCAACTATTTTACTAGAATTGATCCAGACTTCCATGGTTGAGATTCTTTAATCCTCGATTGTCCAAATTTGGTACAACTATCCAACCATACATTTTCACCAGAATATAAGATTCACTCATTTGTAAATACTTGAATCTTCTAATAACTAAATCCCATATTAAGAAACAACCTCTTGTACACATAGTAATTTGTAGTGAACACATTTATTTCAGGTAACAATGTTTTAAACAAAGAAAATATCTGATCAAAACAGTTTTTTGACATTGAAATATTAGATTTAATAGAAATAAATTTTTCAACCGCTTCTAATATGCTAATCCTGAAACCAGGATATAACGCATCCTAGCAGACCTAAAAAACACATAAAATTCAGATGGTGCCAACTGAGGAGTTAAATCAATATCATCTTGAGTTTTATTTTTCTGAATAGATAGACCTGTAACATCATGTACTAAATTTTAATACTGTGATGGATCCGGAATAAAGTTATTAGTTTCTTCTCTAGAACTGTGTTCTCTGGGTTGATACCAAAAAACATAATCTGATTGAAAACCAAACCTTAATAGATATCCCCCCTCCTTGTCAAATTTGTTAAACGTTTTGAGATAACATTTTTTAAAAGGACACTTTATTGTGCCTTCTGACACATATTCTGGTATTGGTGATGCAAATGATAATAAAGCTTCTTCACCCTCAATATATAAAATATTTAAACTAGAACCGTTTAGATTTCTATGATGATTTATCTGAGAGCGATCATCGAATAATTATTTTTTTCGACTTCCTTGTTCCATATTTTTCTACAAAATATAAAATCATTACTATTTTTGAATAATTTGAAATTATAAAAACACTATATAAAAAATTATAAAAAATTACAACTACATCTTAATAATTACCATTACATATGGGCATTACAATTTCCAGTGGAGTTATGGCTACTCTATTGTCTGACAGCTCATTTACTTACAACTTTCTCACAGAGAAATCACAATGAAGAATCTGATTGGAGGTATTCATATTCATTCTCTATACAAGAATGAATAAGATTACCTCAGATCACATTTTTCATCGTGATTTCTTTTGTGATGAAGTTTCAATTAAATGATCCAATGGGCGAAGGAGCTCCATTATCCTCGACGAATCATCTTCTTACAAATGTCACTTCCAGATCACATTATGAAAAATGTGGTCATATGAACTCATATTCAATCTCGTTCATACAAGATTGGTTATGCATACATAGAAGCATACTTTTCATAATTCTTTGAGTCGATGAAAGTTGAAAGGAGAAGAGTCATCAAGAAAAAGGAGTATCAACAATCCACTGGAAATTGTACCATGTTATTTCAAGTATTTATAATTTATTAAAAAAATTTCTCATCCTAATTATTACTAATTGTGACTAATTACTACTAATTGTTAATAATTATTGCTAATTGTTACTAATTTTTACTGATTGTTACTAATTCTTACTAATTTTTACTAATTCTTACTAATTCATACAATTTCATACTATTTCTTATTATTTATTACTATTTATTACTATTTATTCATATTTATGACTATTTATTACTATTTATCACTATTTATCACTATTCATTACTAATTATTAATAATTATTACAAATTATTACTCATTATTACTAATTATTTTTATTTATTCTTATTAATTGATATTTATTCCTAATAATTACTAATTATTACTAATTAGTACTGTTTATTACTATATATTACTATTTATTACTATTTATTAATGTTTATTACTAATTTATACTAATTATTACTTATTATTACTAATTACTACTAATTATAAATAATTATAAATAATTATTACTAATTTAACACTAATTTATTATTAATTTATTACTAATTTATAATTAATTATTACTAATTTATTAATAATTCAATACTAATTTATTAGTAATTTATTACTAACTCATTACTAATTTATTACTAATTTATTACTATTTATTTCTATTTATTATTATTTATTACTATTTATTTCTATTTTTTACTATTTTTTACTATTTTTTACTATTTTTTACCAATTAGTACTACTTATTACTAATTATTACTATATGTTACTATTTTTAACTAATAATTTATATTTATTGCTAATTATTAGAAATTATTACTATTTATTATTATTTATTACTATTTATTTCTATTTATTTCTATTTATTTCTATTTAATTACAATTTATTACAATTTATTACTATTTATTACTTATTAATACTATTTATTACTATTTATAACTAATTAATACTAAATAGTACTAATTATTACTAATAATTTCTAATTATCCCTAATTACTACAAATTATTACTAATTACTTTTAATTAGTTTTAATTACTCCGATTTATTCTTAATTATTCCTAATTATTCTAAATTATTAATAATTATTACTAATTACTCATAATTAGTTCTAATTACTCCTAATTATTCTTAATTATTCCTATATATACCTATTTATTCCAAATTATTTCTAATTATTCCTAATTAATCCTACTTATTCTTAATTGTTTTATTTATTTCTATGTATTCTTATTTGTTCATATTTATTCATATTTATTCATATTTATTCCTATTTATTTATATTTATTTCTAATTATTCCTAATTATTCTTAATTATTACTATTTATTTCTAATTATTCGTAATTATTCCTAATTATTCATAATTATTCCAAATTATTACTAATAATTCCCAATTATTACTAATTATTACTATTTATTCGTAATTATTGATATTTATTACTATTTATTCTTATTCATTCCTATTTATAATTATTTTTTACCATTTAATACTAATTATTACAATTATTTTACTAATTATTAATAATTATTATTTTTTATTTCTATTTATTACTATTTATTACTAATTATTACTAATTATTACAAATTATTACAAATTATTACCAATTATTACTATTTATTCTTATTTATTACTTTTTATTCCTATAATTTATTCTTATATATACTTATTTATTAATATTTATTCCAATTTATTCCAATTTAATCCTATTTATTTATATTTATTCATTTTTAATACTATTTATTGCTATTAATTACTATTTATTCCTATTTATTGATAATTATTACTGTTTATTTCTTTTTATTGCTAATTATGACTATTTATTCATATTTATTGCTAATTATTACTACTTATACCTACATATTCTTATTTATTCCTAATTATTTCTATTTATTACTAATTAATACTATTTATTTATATTTAGTACTAATTACAACTATTTATTACTAATTACTACTATTTATTACTAATTTCTACAATTTATTTCTAATTACTACAATTTGTTAAAAATTACTACAATTTATTACTTATTACTACTATATATTCGTATTTATTACTAATTATTACTATTTAATTTTATTTATAACTACTTATTACTATTTATTAGTATTTAATCCTAATTATTAGAATTTATTCCTAATTATTAGTATTTATTTCTAATTATTACTATTTATTCATAATTATTACTATTTATTAATAATTACTAATAATTATTACTAATTACTACTAATTATTACTATTTATTACTATTTATTACTAAAATACAGATAACAAAACAATTTAAATCTAATTTATTTTCCATCAATAAACAATAATTAAAATTAACAAAAAAATTAATTTAATACTAAATTAAATAATATATAAATACTTTTAAACTTGATATCTGATTGATGTGAGCGCCTTAACAACTTCTCTATAAAAAAATTAACTGAGAGAAATTTTCTGTCTAAAAGTTGAGTTTAGAGAGAGAGAAAGTGAGAAATGAGAGAAAGAGAAGAAAAGGGGGTCTATATACGATAGATAAGTTGCGACATGATTACCATCGGAAAAGATACCTTTTCGAGGGGCCCCATCGTAAATAATTTCACCCACATTAATTGTTGTAGGTGGTTAAAAGGGTATGTATGATCGGGCCTGTCGCAAAAGGAGACCTGCCGACACACCTTTTGCGTTGGGACAACATCCCATCACAATAACTCATTTACCACCGTCTGTATTTTCCACGTGACCTGTCGCAACTACCCTCCGAACGACACACAATTTGCAACTGGTGGATCGCCCAGTTAGAAATAACCTTCCCGTGGTTTGGCGCACATCCCACACCAAAGCGTGAATTACCTTTTGCAACGAGACCACAAATCCCGTCGCAAATACCCCATCACAAAAGACTGTTTTTCCAGTACTGATAAAAATGAGTTTCATAATGTTTTAATAAATATGGAATTAAATAAAAATATAAATTTGAATATTATTAATAAGACATTGATTACAAATATATGTGGTTTGAGAAAATATGAGAATATGATTTCCTCCAAAAATATACTTCAACATATAAATTCCATAATGGAATAGAGATTTTAATTTAATTCCCTTTAAAATTCAGTAATAATGTCAATCATATACACCATGAAAGAATAATATTAAATAAAACCTGTACAATCACAAACATAATCAAATTCATGATATAACAATTCAAAAGGTGAAGTAGATACACCTGATAATTTATGATTGGTGTGTAACATTACAATATGCCACATTGAATAGAAATTGGGACGATACACCTTACAGATTTGGTAATCTCTAGATCAAAACATCATTATAGATGGAACCAATTAATAAATAGTATATTCATTGATGTCTTCATAAATGAAAAAATAAAATAAATTCATGGTATTTAAGTACACAACACATAAAAATATCAGTGGTGAATATGAAATATATCTCACATGAATAATAGTGATATGAGAAAACCCTTTCCTCCAGTCCAAACATTTCATGTATGTCATTAAACTCATATATATTAGGATCAAAATAATTATTTTGTTTCATAATATAATTTTATTGGTTTAATACATTATACTTGATTCATTTTTTATGAATTTTTTAAATATTTAATCATTTATCTTCACCTCCGGTGTTTTGAGGGTGTTTCATTTATTATTTAGAAATAGCTCATGTGTGTGTACAATGGTCTAAGAAGTAATTATTTCCAAATAACAAGAATAATAATCATTTTAAAATTTAAATATTTACTCATAAAATATAATTTTTAATCTAATAAAGAAAAATGGTTTGAAAAATTAATTACATTACAATCATAGGGATTGTTGGTCCAACATATTCATGAGTAACATTTTTTGTTTCAATGATCATTATGAATAGAAGTTACATATTATTTTATATATCCATTATGATAAAAATATAATATATAACATAATGTTTTTTAAAATATTCTTATATATCTCAACTATGTTCTGTGTTGATGAAAAGAGAGAATCATCCCTTTGTGAAGGATGTAGTCCACATGTATATGAACAACGTTAACAGTTTTTAGTGAGTGAAAAAGTATGTAAGAAAATAATATATTTAATTTTTTAAAATGAAATATATGTTATAAATAAAATAATATTATCATTTATTACACTTATACTATATAAATATATTTTTTCCAACTTTAATGTGAGGAGATAGTGAAAAATGAATCACATCAGTTCAATCGGTGGTAGATAGTTCACCATACATAATAAAAATCTTATTGTATGCCTTAATGAATTGAAAGTTAAAAAAGGAATATATTATATAATGACTCCTGATGTATGAAATTGTTATAAATATAAAATATTTTAATTTTATTTCCATCATCATACCAAACCGTGATAGGTATTGACAGAAACTATGCCACATCAGTACATGATACGGTTGTCCACCGTACACACAAGGGACATTATCATTTCCCATTTGGGGGTAGAGGATATACATATATGAAATGAAACTCTAATAATTTATTCGTAGTATATGGATGATATTGCTTTCATTTTATAATAATTAAATAACAATATTTTATATTGGTTGAAGAATAAAAAAAGGTAGAGTTATGATTAGAACCTTTTATTATACCACCACATTAGGATTATACCAAATTTATTCTTAGAATGAATTTCTAAACACTAAAAGGCGTCCATGATGAAGGGTTGAAATTTAATATAGTTGTTTTCTATGTATTGGATGATCCAAAAGTGTTTTTATGTTGTGATTAATTTAGGATAGGGGTGGCCTTTTATAGGTGTGGTGAGAGACACACTTGTAATTGTTGAAAACAAATGGTTGTACCCATGTTTCTTCACATTAAAATAAGTAAAAAATAGGTTATTCGAAATACATACACATTATATTTTCAAAATAGGTCCATAGAATATATTTTAGTAATCTTTATGTAATGTTAACTCTTTAACTTTTTAATTTTACACCAAAGGAACACATTTCTACATTTACCATCATAATTACGTTTTTACAATATTTGCTATTCATTGAATTAAAAAAATTATTTTCAATGATATGAATATATAAATTATTATGATTCAACAAATGAAAGCCATTTTATGAAATTAAATTCATTGATACTGAAAAATAAAATTTGAATCCAAACCATCAAATGTAATGAAAAATTGTGTTTTCAAGAAATGTATTTTTTAATCAAGATATGATTTCATATAAAATATACGAGTAATTATAATAATTTAAATAATATAAATTATATTTCAAATTATACATAATCTATAATTTTCATTTCAAAAATTCCTCATTTTTGATTTTTTAATAAATTAATTTTTTAAAATGTTATACATTTTAAAATACATTTTCTTAGAAATCAGGTTTTTAAATACAAACAAAATCAAATATAAACTCTATTATATAGTTTATTAAAAATAAATTAATTGACTATAATATAATGAAATGAAACATATTTTCTAGTAAATAATATTTCACTCATATTTTGGATTTTTAATTATTAGTTTATGAAAATAAAAAGCCTTTTAAAAAATTCATTATTATTCACTATTCACTATGAAATCGATATTTATTGGAAAAAATGAAAAATATAACCGTAATAAATTTTTGATATGAATATTTCAAAAATTAATTTATTTTTATCAAATAAATTTTTTCAACATCAAAAAATATAATTATAATATTTTTTAATTAATACGAAAAATAAAAAAATTTAAAAAATAAATAAATTTTGTCAATAACATACTTTTTGAAAGAATAAAAAAAATTTAAATAAAATTTGTGGATTATTTAATTATTTTTATTAAATAAAATATTTTTTATCAGCTATATAATTACTATAATATGTATTAAATGTAATTTATACCACAAATGTAATGGATTGTTTATAATGAATATATATATCATAGAGCATTTAATATTAACGTTATGTGTCTAATACGATATCAAACATAGTTTGATTTTCAACAATTCCAAGGTCTTATATCCTGCCCTACACTAATAGATTGTGTTTTCAATATCTAAACTTCAACCTACTAATACAATATTTTATGATTGAAAATAATTTTTTTGTAAACCCACATCATAAAAATGTTTAATAAAACTGCCACTTCTCAAAATATAATGGGAAGTATGCAGGCCATCTAGAGTACACATACTATGTTCTCGAATAAGATAACAGAACATGGAAGTAATGATTTGGACATGAAAAAATTGTGTAGTTCACAAATAATTATATTGAGTGGTTAGGATAATTGAACAAAAAAAATTATTATTAAGAGAAACTTATCAGCCACAAACCCCTAAACCAAAGAGGTGTGATAAAATTCATTGATATCACAAGAAATGATTGTATTAGGATAAAATTTATTTTTAGTTTTCTATTATGGTATTTTTGGAATTATTTTCCATCGTGACTATGACCATAAGAAACTATACTTACATGATGATTATAATTTCATCCTTCTTCAAATTTCCACTAAATATATGATTTCCTCCAAATGACGAGTATTCAAGAGGAAACATTCATGCCAAAATTACTAAAATCAGTGTTTGAAGGACGAAATAACCATATAAATGATAAAAATATTTTCCTATTATTTTTAGACATTAAGAGAATCCAATAAGTTAATAACATGGAATGATAATTCAATAAATTGAAAAGTCATCAAATAGTTAATCTATAATATTATACAACAATATCCTATTAAAAAACTAAACCATTACATATATAAAAAACCTTATATACTAAATAACATAAAATGTAGTTTCTAAAAATTAGAAAATATTATCATCCTTAATTATATAGACCAATGATTTTATTTATTCATCTTACGTAAATATTACATCAAATCACCGTAATCTCTAATATTATCTACTCATTTCCAATTAAAAAATTGTAATATCATAAAGTACACATGCCTAGATCTACTGTTTTTTTAAAGGTTGGAGCTGAATCCTCAATTTATTATTTGAAAGCAAAGACCTCTTTAGACTGGGAAGAGGGAGACCCATTACATAGCCCAAAGCCCCAAGGCCAAGTGGCCTGAATACAAGGCTTGAAAGCCCATTTTTTGGCCCAAAGGACCCCTCGGTGAACAGTACTGCTACAGTACTCTTGCTGCTACAGTACCGCCACCGCTACAATATCTGCTACAGTCCCTCCACCGCTACAGTGCTGCCGTTGCTACAGTGCCGCCGCTGCTACAGCCCCTACTACAGTACTACTACAGTACCTGGGAAATTCGCCCCTGCCCGGATTCGATCCTGGGTCTTTTGGATCCCAAGCAGGAGCCTGTACCACTAGGGCCCAGTCTCGTTGGCAAAAACGTGTGTAAGGCTAACGCTCATCTCCCACTGGGGGCCCCACCAAGCCAAGCGCACCACATGTTTCCATTACACCTAGATTTTCATATTCCACAATAAGATATCATCATCGTATATATATATATATTTAAATCTTCTTGTAATAAATCATTCCTCCCCAATCTTTATATCCTAGGTAAAAGGAAATATAAGATGGTTGAGTTGGAATTTTCATTATGGGATATAATAAGAATTAACAAATGAATTTCTTTAGGGATCATATAAATTAAATAATGGTATTATTAAAAATTAAATGATCATGAGTATAAAAAATGAATATGAGATCCCATCGATACATGGAACAAAAAACATGAAAGAATGTAATAAAGCCTTGACAAATGAAAGAACCATCATAAAAAATGTCTTGATCCATTTGATATTAATATTTATCATAAATAACATTATAAACCCATAGTAAGCATAGATAAAACATACTGGTATGTTGGAGAATTATCTTGAATGAAAATTATTAAAAATGGAATAAAAACATGGCTAACTTCCTTCTCCGGAGTACCCAGTGCTTATAGGTATATAATAGGCCCACATATCTTTGATTATTATGGAAAAACCTCTTCTAGGTGTATCATTTAACCACCTATCCTTGGATAATAATGTTACCACCTATCCTTGAATTATAATTTAACCACTTTACATTGGTTTATAACATAAACATCCATTATTTTAATTATTTTCCATGAACATTGTCATGAATAAAGTATATAGAAAAATAAATATCATTATAAACACATTGAAAAAACCATTAATATTATAACATTTTTAAACCATGAAAAAGAAATGGGTCCATTAAAAAAATCTATAAAAGCTAATTAACTCATATAAAATAAAAACATTCCGTTATTTTTTTTGGAAACATGAATAACCACTAGAAATGAAATGTTTCCATAAAAATCACATTGAAATATTATTAACTCATGGAAAAAACATTTTCCAAAATAATTTCATTAGAACATGATTAGCCCATGTAAAAGAAACAAGTTATATTAAAATATCTTTGAAACAATGATAATAAAACTCTATAAATAGTGAGTATGATATCATTTAAAAATATACCAATTAGAGCATCACTAAAAATAATTTACAACACTATTGATGAATATAAATATCATTATATATCAGTAAAATTATATCAAGGAAAATAACCCTTTTATATTGACAATTCTGTTTAAAAAGTTAAATTTCAAAAAATATTATGAAAATTATTTTCTTTGAGAAAACATGAAATTATATAATGGAAAACTCAATGTAAATGATGGATATGATGGTGGGAGAATATCATCACATCATAGACACTAAACATATACATTTTATGAAAACATTAGAAAACAATTGAGTCAAAAGTCTACCATTTGAAAACAATATGATATTTACATTAATGAAATTTGAAATATGGTAAAAGATAATGTAATCTATTTTTATGAAATAAATTGTTTTAATAATATAAAAATTTAAAATATTTTTTAAAAAATGTTTATGGATTTTAATGTTAACCGATCTAATAAAATTACAAGATCAATGTCAGTTATAAATGACTTCTAAAATAATTATTTAATTAATAAAGATGTAAATTTAAATAAAACTTTTTTAATATTTATATGACTAGATGACAATAAAATTATGTGGTTTTGTAAAATAAGAAAATATTATTTCATCAAAAATAAATATCAACATGAACAATCCTAAAGAACAAAGCTTATGGTAATAATAATCCTTTACCACTTTAGTAATTATTTCAATACGAAACCTCAATAATGGGAAAGATAAAATAAAAATAAAAATTTCATTATCATGTTAATCATACTAATATAAATTAAAAAAACTGGTTATTATATACAATTAACAAAGTAGTTAAGGTTTTATAACTATATATGATTCCTCAATTAAATTATAATGAGTCGAAGTTCAATATAAATTTTGTAATACTACATCATAATCCCATGAAATTGAGATGCGCATATGGGTATGTAAATATAAATAATTACAGTGAAAATAATCATCAAATAAATTACTTTTAATTATATAATCCACAATCGAATTTAATTTGTGAATATAGAAAATTTTTCATAGAAATAAAATTTATAAGAGAAAACTCTTAACTTGTGTCCAGACATTCATTATAAGCCATTGAAATCTTATATAAATAAATAACATAAATTATTTTATTTATTAATACTATTTTCTATAATTAATACCTTATAATGAACTCATATATTTTATTTCATTTTAATAAAATATATAAATAGTTCCTATGTCCAACTCCCATCAGTTGTTTTGAGGACGTTCAGTTTGTTGTTTCAAAATAGCTTCACTCGTTTAACCATGGACTAAAATGTCATTACTTAAAAATATATATAATTATTATCATGAAATAATTATAATATTTATTTATCATTAATACTTTTAAAAATAATCATGAATTTTTTTATGAAATATAAACTACAATAAGATCTCGGTGATAGTAGGTTGTACATATGCATGACGACCATTTTCATTTTTCAATATTCATAATGAAAAGAAGATATCTATAATTTTTAATTAAAAGAGATAAAATAATATATTACATATAGAATTAGGTAATTATATATATATAGATATATATATTTATTTATTTATATTAACCATGTGGTGTGGTGATAAATATATTGTCATATCACTTCGTGTAGGTGGTTGTTTCCATGTACACGAATCATGTTATCATTTTCTAGTTAGTGAAACGGTAAGAAATAAATTAAATAATATATTTTATGAATGATAAGATATTCTAAAATATAATAATTATTTTACTTATCTAACATATATTCAATAAAAGTATCCTTATAACAATCCAACTGATGTGTTTGAAAAAAATGAATATCATTGCATTGTAAGATGGTATTATAACACAAGCATGACTGGAATAATATTATCCCCAAGGGAATGAAATTTTAAAAAACATTATGATAATATTACTAAATATGTATAATTATTTATAAATATAATATATTTACCTTTTCTCCTTCCTCATAACAAATCGCGAGATATGATGATGGAAAATATGCCTAATGATTAAAGAGATGTCAGTCAACCGTACACATGAGAGACTTTATCATTTCATATTTGAAGGAATGAGATATGAATATTGTTCATTCAAAAAAATATTTTATACAGGTAGAATGTTATTTTATTATGTATGTATAAACTATTATTATTTTAACGGTGCTGAGGAATAAATTAAAAAACACAGAGTTATGAATTTGACCACTTCTCAGAATACCTATTTTGGATTATGCCAAACGAGTAACATGAATGTGAATATGACTAAAATATGAAAGATAAAAATATGTTATGGATAATTGGATGTTAATTTGTTAGTTAATTTCTTAACAAAAAGTATTTTCATGATTAAATGAGTGATGATAAGGGGTATCCATTTATAACTGAGGTTAGTGTAACATTTGTAATGTTTTGAAATAAAATCGTGTACGCAAGTTTATCGCATAAAATAAGGTCAAAATGGTGTATTAAATATAAATATACATAATTTGGTATAAATCATTAATTATATTATATTTTAGTCAATTTTCAGGTAATTTTATCCCTTATCGTTTCATATTAACCCTTCGTTAAACCCATTTATATGTTAATAGCAGCAATTAAATTTTACCAATATCTCTATTTATTTATGGGAAAAATGAATATGAACTTATTATTTGATATAAATTCTTATTATTAAATATATTTTACATATTTTTCAATAATATATTATCATAATTTGAAAAATTAAATTTAAGACTAAACATGGAGATGCGATGACAAAACGGATTTTCAAGAAGTGTAATCTTTTGGGAATGGTTTTTTATATTAAATTTACTATTAAAAGTAATTATTTTGTTAAATTAAGTATATTTATATATATAATATATATATTTCATTTATGTAATTATTTAATATGTGTTATTATAAATAACTAAAATTAATAAACATTATGCATTACAAATGTTTTTTAAAAAAACATGTTTTTAAACCCAAAAGAAGACCAATAATGAAATAAAATATAATATTTATTGAATATAAATTAAGTTTATTATATATGTTTTTATAATTATTATTTATAAAAAAAATATTTTAAAAAAAATATGAGAGATAAATTAACTAATTTATTGAAATTAAATGACTTTTTTAATGGAAGTCATTGGTTTTCCCAATTCGATAGTAAATAAATTTCCTATGAAAAATAAAAAAAATTATTCTGATATAATATTTTATATTGAGATACAAAAAATCCATTTTTTAAATAAATAATCTAAAATTATGAAAAATAACATTTTTTATCAAAACATATTTTTTGAAGAATAAAATTACATTAATAAAAATTGAGTGATTATTTACTAAATGATAACCAATAATTTATATTGAAATTATTATATATAGTTATACATTCATAAATTAGTTAATAATAACCATATCGTATAATTTAGTGAATATGTATCAACAGTTATACATATCATGAATCATTTATGCTTAGTGTTGCATGCCAAATATTCTATATAAAATAGTTTTTGTTCTAAAATCTCATGGTGTTCATATTTTTTTCTTTAAATATCTATTATAGATTATTTATTGAAACACACTTTATTAATTTTAAATTTCCTGATCCATGGTAAATATATATTAACATTTCCTCACATCAAAAATTATATGTAATATTGAATGAAAAGTTTGAAAAAAATTATATACATATAATTTTTTGAAAAAAATTATTAAAACATATATCATCTCATAAAAAATTTTAGGTATCCAGGATTAATAAAAAGAAAATTAAATTAATTAATATGATAAAAAATATTGTTATTTTTAATTCCATAGTAGAAAATAATATTTTGTAACTTTATCGAAGATAATATTGAATTATGGGCACAAATTATATATAATTGTTTTTTATATCACTAACTAATTCAAAAAGTAATTATCTCTTAAAAGCCATTTATTCCCTTTTAATAAGCACTAAACCATCCGGAAATGGAACCACTAATTTTTTGAGTCTTGATAATGGAATCATATAGTTTTATATTATAACCTATCTAATTTTGTGGATTTAATGAAATGATATAGTAAGGATGATATTTTCATGATGTGATTAAATAATAATTAAGAATTTTTAAATTTTTAGTCCTTATTATTGCATAGTATCTTTTTTATTCTTATTGTGGATATCACTTATTAATCATTCATCCATTTTTAATTCTCCATGATAAATAGAATACAAATATTTTGAAATTATGTTCTTCAATAATAAGATTTTAAAAACACAATTTCTTTTTAAAAAACATCTAAATTTAAAATCAGGATATCAAAATTTCATTCATAAAGGAATGATAAATTAGAAATGTTATAATAATATAACACATCCAAACACTTGAAAAAATTATGTGTGTCCCATGGTAATGTTACAAAATATTTATTAATAGTAATATATTTCCAAATCATTTGGAATAATAATTTATTCATATGAATATTTAATACAAAAAAATATTCTTAGAATATTTTATGAAGATACTAAATATATAATATAATGAATTATTAGTATATATTTTACATAAATTGATAAATAAAATTTTAAAAAATATTCTCTAATCCTTTTAAAAGATAAAAATATTTTCATATAGTATTTTGTAAACATGAATATTGAAAAAATATAAATGAACAAAATCTCAACCATGAGAGACACTAAATTTAGTATAATTTCAAATAATATATAATTAAAAGATGATTCTATTATAAAGATTAAATTAAAAATAAATTTGAAATAAAATAGTTATTTTTTAACAAATAGTAATAATACGAAATTATTACCTTTTAAAATCATAACATCAAAAGAGAGATTGTATGTAAAGAAAACCCAATATTAATTTCTCTACAGAATAATTCATTTATTAAGT
Source organism: Viscum album (assembly GCA_963277665.1). NCBI lineage: Eukaryota > Viridiplantae > Streptophyta > Magnoliopsida > Santalales > Viscaceae > Viscum > Viscum album. The sequence goes on from OY728159.1 coordinate 154,443,333, forward strand.
TGATCCTTTGTATAACCATAATGAATTTTTCATTACAATATTATATTTCATTATATTATATTTATTTTATTTACCATTAACTATTTTTTTGTATATATAAATACCATTTTAAATTATTTTATTGAACGATGGTCACCTAAATTGGGTATTCCATATTTTCATATACCATAATAATTAAAAAGTAAAATCTTCCCAGGGAAAACAATTAATGTCAACACATGGATAACATTCTAATTGATATTAATTAAATATATTTGATTCCACATACATTATAAATTAATCATGGTGACACATCCATTAAATTTTAAAATATTAAAAAAATAATTATTTTTTATTAATATTTTTTTTCATAACTTTAATTTTTTGATATATTCTATAAATATAATACTGGATCGATCAAAAATACATCACATAAATTAGATATAATAAATTAATTTATATTTTAATTTATTTATTATTCTTCCAAAATAATCCCAATTAATGTTTCCACATATAAAATAATATATAACAGACACACATAGATTATATTTTAATGGAATACAAATTCAGAAAAGACATTTTATTAAATGCTCTATATTGGAAAATAATCAAGGGGAATGTTAAAACAATTAGGGGCATCCTAGAGGATATAATTTCGGATAATTGTTTTTAATGAAAAATGTAATATATGTTACACAAAACCATTAAAATATTTTACCCCATCCCACTAAACTGAGTTTAAAGTTATATTTAATGTGGGGTTAGCATGTGGGAGATTAATCACATGGATGGGGGTTCAAAATTAATATGAATTCTCATGACTATGTGTAATCTCACCACAATGAGGAAGGATTATTTTTTTCATAAACATTTATGTTTTGTTTATGTGATTTATATGACATTAGGGTGGGGGATGAAGGAATGAGTAGGTTATGTTATAAGGTTTTCTTATTTTAGAATAATATTTTTCTGGTATAGTAAAAACTATATTTAAATATCAATGTCTGGGATTGTTTTTAAAATTGAATATAATTACATTATTTAGTTTTAGTTTTAGAAACAATCATAATTTATGCTAACAAAAGTAATTTTATTAAATAGAAATGATATTAAAAATTAGTGATATTACTACTCTTGATTTATCATATTATTTTAGTGTAATTTTAGAATACATTTTTTGTTTTATATATTGTTGAAATAAAGAAAATGGGTTTTGAAAACATAGATTTAAAATTTTAATATACTCTATTTTTCATCGGATTATATATATAATTTTTATTTTTATGTATATAAATGTTTTCTAGAGATATAGAATAAGTTGTATATGATAGATTTATATTCTATGTTTGGTTGAAAATATATTCTTTGTAGATATTTTCAATAGATTTGTGGTTAAAACATTAATTGTGGTTTTTTATATATGATATATCATATAGAATGAGGTAGATATATATTATTTAAGGATTCATTTTATTTTATATGTTACAATGACAATACATATTGATAAAAGAGTTATTTTATATATTCTACAAGTTATTGTTTCATAATAAATGTATCATTTTTTGTGATATGAAAATATACACTTTAATAGGGTTAAACCTTATGAAAATATATATTCTATAATGAAAAAATAGTCAGTATAAATTTGGATCCATGTAGAATGTCTTAGTGGGATTTATTAACATTTATTTTATTGGAAAAAAAGGATGTTGTTTTTTCAATATTTAGTGAGTATGTAATTAAAAAACTTATTTTCTCATCTTAAAATAACTTGTTTGATGTGATTAAAAATTGATCGGTGAATAAAATAATGAAATTTATCACACAAAAAATGATTTTGGTTTCATGGAATGTTTCTTATAGTGTATATTTCAATGAAGGTAATCTTATTGAATAATTCTTTAGGGAAGTGGACACACGATGGGGGTGATAGAGGAAGACAGAGGGGCATAAGTCTAATGGTTATATGAAATTATTAAAATATATAATATAAATATTTTTGATGGAACCATTATTTCATATCTCTTCAAAACATATAAGTATTTATAATATATCTAATAGAATATATGGATCTATGAACTGAGTCGATGCAAGATTCCAAGGCCTAATGAATGTAAAATATATTTTTTAAAAATAAAAATTTATATTTATATAAAAAAGACAATGTTTAACAAAAACAGTGTAATAAATATCTAATGGGGACTCAAAAGAGAAATCGATTACCCCAATTGTGTATAAATTATTGTTTTTACACTAGGCACATCATGATCTATTTTAGAATCATCTATTCTGATAATGTGCTATCAAGAAAAAAATTAAAATGAATAAAATGAATAAAATTATTAATTTATTTTCTTAATTTTTTGATGAAGAATTATACTTACCATTTTTTAATCTATTGTTATGGATAATTAATTTTCCTATACATGAGAGGATGAAATATAGACAATTAATTGGAGAAAATATTTTAGAATGATGATTCTAGATCTACGATCATTCTCCCCAATGAAATTTTAGGATCTCACTAATTATGATGATGTAGATTAATACTTAATTAGCGATTGATACAAACCAAGGATTTTAATAGTTTTTCATTGGTTTATTTCACTATTTTAATACCAGGGAAAACACATATCATATCAACCAAAAGACTTTTTTTTGTTGATTGTGCCTTGCGAAAATGGTTTTTATCCTCCTAGGATATATGGACTTGTTATTTTTTTACATGTCATTAATGATTCTAACAAAAATAAATTTTGGATTACCCAAACACAACCAAGGATCATTCCCCGCTTTTATATTGTAAAATTATAACACATTACTTTATTTATTCAATTTTCATTAATTTTTATGGAGAGTGGTTCTATGAGTACCTTGTATTTTTTATTTAATTGATTCTCCATAGAAAATATGATATATAGCATAGGTGGAGTTCATGATTTAGTTTGTTATCATTGTGTGATTGTGTAGTATATTTAGTGGGGTATCCGATCTGATTGGTGATTCATGTTATTGCATTTTGGATTAAAAGAGATGGTGAAATGATGAAGTTATTGATATATTATTTGATTGATGTCTTCTATCCAAAAAGTTGAAAGGTGATGTCCAATAAATTCTAGATCCTTAATATTTGAGTGTGATTTATGGTGATAGTAAAGAAATCATGAGAACAAATTAAGAGGCCACAAAATCACGAAACATATACATTAAATGGAATTTAGTTGAAGAATTTTTTTTATTAGGCCCTAATATATAGTTATAATGATTGTGCGTGTAATATAATATCACACAACATGTATTCCCTACAAAAAAACCAATAGAACCTATACTACAATATTGGAATATATCCCTGAGGATACATGGGCACAAGCATGGCTAGGAAGAAGGGCACAATTAGAGGACACAATCACCACCCATTACTCAAAAATGATTTCGTACACTATCACAAACAAACTAGATAGTAAAATATGGTTTTATATAGATAGTGGAAGTGGTAAAATAATATGGGATGAGGGACACAATCATATATATAAAAACGATCAGGATTATAGGAACACCCCATGTACCCTCATTACACATCATAAATTTTTTCTGAAGCCGGATTAGGGAACATTTTCATATCTGTATTAACCATGTTTAATATAGTGATACTTCCTTTCCTATCCATATAATTGTATACTATGGAATTGAATTATATTCATATGATTTTTACCCATTCTATGAGTTATGTATCAGATAGAGTTTGTTTTATCTGTCCCTAATTCATGGACTTTGATTCTCTATCAGATCAATCCTATGTGGGGTTTGTGGTATTGGTGCGAAACAAATACATTATATTTTAGTCCCTTATTTAGAATATTGTTCAAGAAGGGTTAAAGGAATCCCCCAGTTGACCTTTTTTTGGTCCCATGTCTAATAAGTATGATCTTTGATAATCCATAGATTACATATTCCTGAGGGTAGATGATTATAAACATTCAAATACATGTCATTAATGATTTCATGGATCGTTTAGTAATATATCCCATGTGAATATTACTATGCTTCCTCAAGTTAAATCATGTGGATGACAATATTATTTGATACCCAGTTGATAAGGGTTGTATTTTATTTTTATAGTTGGGTTTTTTATTTATGTATCCATGTCTCATATTAGGATTCTCAAATCTATGTATGGAAAATATTACAACTCTAGATGCTCTATGCTTAGATGTTTTATCGCCTAATAAAATGTATTTTTATACTAAAATATGGATGAAAATTTCAAACAGGTTTGATGTATTATGTAGAAAGTGATCCATTTGACGTGTTCTTAAGAGAATAATGAGTATGAATAGTATTATATCTAAGCTTCAAAGGCATAATATCTTACTATAGAATCAAGTAGACCGATAGTTCTGATCATTTTGGACATTGTTTCCAGTTTTGGTGGGACTGTATTTAGACCCATTATCACATTCAATAATTGTTTAAGATTATGATAGTAGGATTTAGATATATTTAGGAAATAATATCAATTTTACTTTAAAATATTTCATCATTGTTTGTGATTTGATATGTTTTTGTTCTCATAAAAAAATAAAGGTGAATCCACCCCATATGTGGCATATAACTATTGGAATCTAGTCTCAAACCCAAGTCCTATTGGTGGTGGGATGTGTTTTTAAAATTATCATATAATTTTATAGGTAGGACCTGGTTGATACATTCGTAGAAGAGTGTCATCAGATCATGGTTCTACATTAAGACCATAATTTTGGTGTTATTTTCTACCATTGAGGATTGAGTCCAAATTTATTGAATCATTTTTAATGTGTTTCTAGTTTGGATTTCTGGACATGGACTCCAATGTTAGGGTGGAAAACAATGTATCCTTTCACCTTGACTATGAATATATTCTTGTTGATGGATTACATGGACAAACCATTTTAAAATAAAACATATATACATTCATCATAAAGTTATGTGTGTTATTTTCTATGACATTCATCAATCAGTTCCCATGATATAATCGTTGAATGTTGTTTTACATGTTTATTTTATGATTCCTTAATAAATTATAATGGTTCAATTTCACTATGTGATCACAACCATGATTATTCTGGCTATGATGAATTGGTACAAGGGCCTATAAGGTAGATTGTATATCCATGATTTTTTCTAGTCACTCCAATCCTCATTGATCAATTAATTTCACAAATGGTACTACACATGGATATAATAAGGCTATGAAAACATTAATATATTTTATGTAAGTGATATCCTAGGTCTTATAGTGATATTAAAACCCATGAATTAAAGGAAAGGTTAGACAATGTTAACATAGTTTTCTACATTTTATGGAAAACTAATAATTATATAGTGATCTCATGGTAAGTGTTATTTGGTGATCTGATGGATGATGGTGGTGTTTCATGATTTGAACACATGATTGGATTGATTTCTCTATTTAATACATATAGTTACGTTTTTATAACAGTTCTATATTTACATGATGTGATTATTAAACGTTTATGAGATTATATAGTTTCTTGGTTATAGTATTACCATGGAAGTGTTTATAGAGAGTTTCGCGGACCACATATATTACACTCATCATACAGTTCATGATTTGTTTTCCTATTTAAAAATAATTGAATAGAGATGGTATTGAGATATCAAGGATATAGTGGAAAATATATTTATTATCATTTATACTATATATATTTATTGGTAAATATTAGTTGATAGATTCTTGGTTGATTAGATGATTACATATGGTTCTCTTAGTATTCATGTATGATATTATACCTCCATTGATATTAGATAATGTATTTCACATGAATATAGGAATGAAATTAAAATTTAGTGGCTATCATCGTAGAGATGATTGATTGTTCTAGTATCTCAGGAAGGATTGAATAATTCTAGAGAGATGTGGTAATTTTCATTCATTAAGCAGTTACAACTTGCTAACGATTGTCCAACCCGCCACATAGCTAATAGAGATACCATAGATGGGACACATAATATTTGTATGTGAAAGTATTATGGAAGCCATTGTGAAATAATATGTGGAATAGGATATGTTTGAGCATAATAAATATGTATTCATGTGACTTATTTACATCCCCATCCATAGGTGGTCTATGCCAGGCTTAGGGAGTTTTTGTTTTTGGGAGTGGATTGTCATATGTAGTGGACCCTTATAACCTCATTTCCACAAATAATTATAGGTATATAATGTGTCATTTTTACATTATATATAGTTTATTTAAACATATAGGTGACCCTTTATTATATTTTAACTTATATACTTTGAAAATTATACATTCTAATGGAGCCATTGGCATGACCCTGATACTTGGAGACACTAACATTGGGTGTTTTAGTTATGAAACACTTTAGAATATAATATGATACGAGGATTAAATTAAAAAACCTAACATGGGATAACTTTGTATCAAAGAAGTTTCCTTATAGTTTCATTTTATTTATGGACTATCTATCCTTAATTCATTCCCAAGTCGACTATTTGAGGTTGATAATGTCGGGTATCTATGAAGATCTATCATTGTTTTTTAGTGTGGGTGAGAAGGAAACCCAGGAATAGTAGGATGAGAACATATTTGAGGGGATTTATACTATTAATAACCAATTTAATTGTATTACCATTGTATTATTGGATGATTTGGACTTCCATCTACTAGTAGTGGTTTCACGGTATGAGAATGTCGTTCCTGAGGACGTGTTAGATTTACCTCCACACAATTACATGAATTTATTTATTGAAACACATCTAGATACAACTTTTATATCCATTCAAGAATATTGGTTTCGTCCATAAGATATTATAGTGTTATGGGTTTAGTTGGTGATCATTATTATATGGGATTTTTCAGACATACTATTTACCCCTAACCAACCTCAATGTTGTTTTTGAAGAAGGAATTTATGGGCGTGAGGTCATATTTGGACTCTCTACAATTGAACAATGTTACCATTAATAATAAGAATCCCTTGATGTGGATCCACGAACACATTGAGTGGGTGATAGGTATGTTATATTCCTTTAATATTTATCTTGTATCATGCCACCACCAACATCGATTATTAGAGGTTGATATACTGAAGAAAACAATCAGATGTCACTATGGCCACTATGAGAACATATTCATTAATTTTTTCATGGTTGAAACCCCAGTAGTTTTTATTCAAATATTAAATAGTATAATTCACCAATTACGAGACCATGTCTCAGTGTTCTTCATTGAAGACATCTTAGTACACTTTACATCAAAGGAGGGCACACAAGACACATTATAATGGCACTGGACAAACCCCAAGAGATCTAAATTTATATGAAGTTCTGAAAGTGAATTTTAATTATTCATGTGGACCAGATTATGGGATATGTTATCTCAGATTATGGGATAGAATATGACCTAGAAAAGGTTAAGGCCATGATAGATTTGGAGCAACCCAAGAGCATGACAGATGTGAGAAGCACCATTAGGATTGGACGATATTTGTGGATATACATGAACATGGATGGGTTCTAATAGAGTGGATATCTTTGATTTCATATGGGACCCAATAGTTTCGTAGACATGAGAAAATATATGTAGAAAATGATATTGAGTTGGACGTGGTAGTCATCTCCCTAATGATGTGGAAACATTGTCTCTTGGGTGGGCTATTTATTTTCTATTATGACCACAAGGGAATCTATTATATATTCTATTTGAATGATAAAAAATTAATATTGGTATGATTTAATTTTTTATCAAGGATTATGAATTTGATATTTTCTATATTCATTAAAATTGAAATATTGTTCCAGATTCCCCGAGTAAGAGATATCATTCATAGTTCATGACGAAGGATTAAGAGAAATTAGCATGATTGATGTTTTACCTAGTGTAAAAGGATGGTGGATCATATCAATAATCAATATTTGTAATCCCACCACATCTATATATAATAATTCATTCTCAGGGTATAGATACAAAATATGACATCATATGTGGTCAGATATCCAGTAGATGTTTTGCTAATAAATTTTTGGAATATAGTGATCATGTTGTCATTTTTAAAATATAGATAATGGTAGAAATGGATTTTTGAGAAGTTTTATTAAGGGTATTTCAAACATCCCATTTTTAGATAAATATAGTTATTTAAAAGGTTTAATAGGACCCAAAATGTTTGTTTTTGTATTCATGTATGAATACGTGTGTAACAGAGTTTTTCTAGTGATGCCTCAATTGTCAAAACGAGAAGATTATTAACAAGGATTTTGTGGGTTTAACACCTCCCCTGGATGATCCAAAGTGGAAGAAGGGTGGGATTTATATAGAATTAGTGATTTTTTCACCATTGATATGTAGATGAAACGTTTATATCTATGATATCATAAATTGTCTCATAATGCTGATCAGGTTCCTAGCTATTAGGGAGAACAATTTAGAAGATAAATTAGGATTCCTGATGGACATAGTTTAGAACCATAAATATGACATTAAAATAGTTTCAACATATTATTATGGCATCATGTAACAATTTTAGAGTGGATTATAGGGGGAATTTATGACTTATTTGTCTTTGAGAATGATGTTTCACCCCTACAATAATGACTAGACAGAGCAGACCATTCATGTTCCAATATATATGATTCAGGCCTAAATTTCAAACCTTCTACTTAGTTTGGTGTATCATATACACTTTTTGGTGTTTTCATACAAAAATACCCTTCCAGCATTTGTATTCCCCCATTCATAGCCATGTGTAGATGTAAATAAAGGTAACCATTAAATCAGACTGATATATTAGGGTCATCAATCATTTTCCTAATAATGGTGTGATATATGGAATAGAACTTGTAGATAATTCAAGAGTTGAAAAAGACTACAATGATATTTTATAAGTATTCTAATGAATAAATATATAGTGTTTTGTATTTAAATTTTGGAGACAAATTTTTTCTGAGGGTATCTCAATGAAATTGACAACAATGATTCTGTTAGGGAAGAATGTTTTATATGATGTATGTAATAACATTCAAGATACTAAAATGAATTGGTGAGGTTCTTTATCTCATTAAAATATGAGGTTAGTTAGACTGGTCACATGAAATCATCTATATGTCATAGCTAATAAATAATGGTCATTACCCTTTTCATGTTATCTACTCAAGTGATATTGGCACATTGGATAAAACTAAAAATATGGGGTTCCCAATATAGTTTACTTATGAATATGAAATAATAACTTGAGCGCTACTGATTTATTTTGTGAATGTGTGGTGGAATCATGAAAATATTTAGGAGAGAACCTTAGAGTGGGAGACACAAATTTGATCTCAGTGCCAACAATTTTTTTTAGAATTTTACAATTTTCTGGATGAAAATAACTAATATGGGAATAATGTAACAAATATTTTTTTTATTTGTAATGTTTATTAATATATTTAATGACATTTCTTAATCTTGGGGATGAGATATTATGAGATGTTGAGGAATGACGTATCTGAAATTTTTTTTAATATAAAACTTATTAGAATATATTTATTAATGTTTTCATAAAATATTTTAATAACTCCAAAAAGTGTGTGTGTGGAGAAACATGAGACTTCAATTTTGTATTTAATTTTAGTTTTATCAAATATTCAATAAGAGTTTGGTCATAATCCTTAATTTTGATAATGTTCTATCACAAAAATGATAATTAATTAATTGAGTTCAATAATTTATTTTGTTTTTCATTGAAGAAATAATCTAATTGAACACAATAAATATACTATTATATCTAATTTTTTATGTTAAATTCATAACATTGAGAAATTATAATAATAACTGGAGGATGTTTTGGTGAACAATTATAATATATTGGGGACTATTCTCACCAATGGATTCCATGGATTCAGACAGTGATGGAAATTATAATTTATTCTCAATTAGATAATATTCCAACCTGAGGTTGGCTGTTGTTTTTCATTAATTTGTTTTAGAAACTATCTACCCTAACTGAATTTAGATCCAATCAACTTCAATATTATGTTGCGTTTCAATTGTGTTATACTGTTGTGGGTTTTCACTTCCTAGGATATGGGGAAATGAAAATATTTTTTACACAAAATTATTCATTCTGAAAACAATAAACTGAGGACAACCCTCTCAAGGTCAAGGATCATTCCACAATTTTGTTTTGTAAATTCATCTCATTTTCCTCAAAAATTCACCATCATCAACATATTTGGAAGGAATTTAAACGAATACCCAATATTTAATCAATTCATAAAAATTTATTGTTGTACCATATTGATATAGTGGGTTTGGATCATGATTGAGTTATTTTTGTGTAGAAATGATAGTGGTTGATCGGGGGTGTATAATATTAGACATGTTATCCATGTTCTGGTTTGTATTATGCATGATGATGAGGAAATATATGAATAGTTTATTTTCAAGAGGATATAGTTTTGGAAAACAATGACTAGTGATGAATTGTTTTATTAACCCCATAGTTACAATATTCAATCATGATTTGTGGAATTGGTAATGAAATTCGTAGAAATTTTAAAGATCCTGAATAATCTATAAAATCATTCATTACACCATGTTTCTCCAAAGAACACATGTATTGTGGGGCCCTTGGATGTGGTCACCAGTCTCTACAAATGAAATAATGTATCATGACTCTTGTAGTCCTTAGAAAATATCATGTGAACTTATCTTGGATGATCAATGTCTAGCCTAGTGGATACATGAACACTAACACCACTAGAAACATGATCATAGGTAGAGTACACTAGCACGATCCAATACACAAACACATCAAGGAACAAGGGAACTCCCATATGAAATGGGTTTGAATAGGTGTACATGGGCATGGCCAAATGAATACTAACATGGATAAGTGTACATGGTCATGATCAAAGACACCTGTAGGTTCAAAATTAGAGGTACATCTTGTCTACCCTCTATAAATTATTATCACTTCTTCATATATGTCTTTGGTCACCTCATGTCTTTAGTATAGATCATGTTCAATTGAGTGAGATTCATGTTCTTATCTATAGGATGGTACAGCATGACATTATTCTCACTGAATATGATTTTTATCAAATTTATTAGATTTATTTTAGATAGAGGATAAAGAAACCCCCATGATAAATGGGGTGGTATCCTAAATACAATCTGTCTTAAGTGGGGTTCAGGGAACCATTTTGACCATCATCCCTAAGGTATCAATCCACAGTTTATAATTTTATTCCAATAGGGAATGTGGCATCAAATAATTAACCGAGGTTTCATTATCAATCTAGGAATCATGATATTTTGTGTTTCAAATTATCCCCTTATGGAGGCCAAATGATAAAAACCTTTTATACGAGTCTCATAAATCTCAGATAATCTTATGGAGAGATATCTTCTATGTGAGAACTAACAAGAATCCTACAAGAGTATCCTTTAGTTTTTATAATTGGTTGGGACCCTTTTTAGACCGATTGTATTTTATGAGGATATATGAGGTTTTCTTAATTTATCTTTATATCTCAAATATTAATTGTCATACCTATATATTTATAAGCTATATAATCATGATGCTTTATGAATGATTATTTCGGGGTTCATAATTGGTAATTTTTTAGTAAATCATACAAGGTATATAGCCAAAAAATAAATGTCTTATGAAGATGGAATTATATTTTATGGTGTCATAAGAGCACTAGGAATAGGTGGAGCATTTTATTTTGTATTGATATACCTAGGATTGTATTAGATATTATTTTTATTTTCTTAACCTTTTTTACAGAGGTTGGATTGTTTTTCCATTTTTCTGTCTTGTATATGGTCTCGTTAGTTCTTTCAATACTTTTTATATTCTGATTCTCAGATATAGATGTACGAATTCCTTGGAGACAATATTGTGGATTGAAATTTTATTATTTTATAGGCTTTGAGATGTGTTTGTGTGAATATATGATATTAGTATATTGTCTCTCATTTGATAGATATTCTTAAATATAATTATGATGAATCCCCTATTCTAATAAAGGTAGGTTTGGGGTGGTCACAATCAACTTATAAGTAACCATGTGAGTACCAGTGGGTTGTGTTTTGACAATACATTTTCATTTACAACATAATGATAATTGAAAAAATTCAATAGAATCTTGAATTCATATTATAAAATGTTATATCTAAATATCCTATTGTTTACATTGTATCATTATAATCAGTAAATAATAAAATAAATAATTTTTACCTAATTGATTTAAAATATTTTCTGATATGAAAATATCATAGGAAATGAGACATTATATCACTAGATCAAAATTAACATTAATGTGATGTCAAAAGTATTTAAATTTTTTATCAATTAACAACATGAATTTATGAGTTAAAGATAAGGTTTTATGTTTTTGATACTAACCATGTTTCACACATTGAGTGGGGTAAAAAATATTCCAACGGCATAACTAAAATGCATGAGAAATGTGGAAATAAAATTTATAACATAAAATTATTATAGTTTCTGAAATATAAGTAAACTAGTTGAATAATTATATTATAATTAAATAATACTCTAAATGAATAATAAAAATATATTTATATCCATATATTATTATAATTTATTAATATTATTATACAAGTACCTTATGTGAGATAATCATAGAAAATTCAAATAATACATTATTAATCTTGCGACCAGAAAACGTGTTTGCCAAACAATTATTAAAAAACCATAAGTATGGGTCTATATTTGCACATATATATAGTATGTTATCATAGGATGCTATTATTTGTCATTATTATGGTATTAACCCCATAAGGTCCCATATATTTGTGTTTTTATATTTTTTATCAACGTATAATATAAGACATAAGACAGTATAAAATAATTTTAATAGTGGTTAGTGTGTGTAGTAATTGGGTGATAGGTCAAAAAAATAATTATCTTTAACATTATGGAAGGTTGATTATATGGGAAAGGTGTGAATGTGGATATTTATTTAGGTCAAAATGGACATTGGTGTTGATGTGTAACATTGTATGATTCATCAACTATTATCAAATGGATTATAATTACTGTGGAAAGTATCCATAAATACCTTATTTTTCAAATGAATGTCAGACACATGGAGGTAGATTATATCTTTGATTTTTGGAGGTTTATTTGTAAATTAGATACAAATATTTATATCCATCCATTCTAAGAATAAATTGAATAAAAATGAATATTTAAACATTAGTGGGAAAGGAGATGAAAAAAATTGAATAAAACCTTGTCATGTATATTATGTATCTGAAAATTCAATATAGTTCCATTAATTAATTATATTTAATAGTCCAAATTTTTTTACCTTTTTCATTGTTTAAATATAATATAATAATTAAAAATATATATCTTTTTTCTGAATCAACCAGAGAGAGAGGCTTTGACTCTACTATGTTTCGATCCATTGAGTATACGTGGAAATTATCTTTAATTATTGTCCCTCCATTACAATTCGTAATTTGATGAATCCATATGATACATTGAATGATTCATTTTTTAGTACTACTTATTATTAGTAGTGATGAGAATGAATGAATCCATTGAAAATTTTTCTAGGTATGAATTGACTAACTTTAATGATAATGATTATGATAAACCCCTAGAATAATCTTATTCTATATGGTGTATTCCATCCATGATTGATATTCATAATTTAATATCCAAATAAAATACTCATGAGTGATGTGAAGTAGTCATAGGGGAAAACACTATTATTAAAATCTATGAATAAATGAAAAGAAGTAATATTGAGATGAATATGTAATTAATACATAAGATAATTTAGAGGGAATAATATGAGGAAGAACTGAGATTGATTAGATTCATTGATAGAATAATATTTGTAGAAACAAATCTATACATTTTTTTAGGTTTATATATATATATATTTGTAGTGTAAAATGTAACATAACATCATTGGTAATTCATTATTTATAGGTATAAAATGTAATACAGATGTTTAAGAATTGTTTCATGGTAAAATGTTGATTAATATTGATAAATGGATGTCAGTATCTTTAAAAACTCAATCTTTTGATGCACCATTAGTTCATAATGATATTTGTCAACATGGGGGTATTTTGTAAGTGAATCCAACATCTAAATAAATATTTGGATAAAACAGGGATAGTGAAAATTATAACCTTACATGTGTTTATGGTCTGTCTATGTGAAAAAGATATAAAATAATTAGGAATGGTTAGAAATATTATTTTTTAATATCCATGAATTCTAACAATGTTTATGGATTTTTGGGATGTGGGGATTCACAAATAGGAACATGGTTATGCAAATTGTGCACCCATGTAATTTTTGCCTAGAAATTCTGTAGAAGACTTTCTTAAACTTTTTCACTAACTAAGAACTCATTAACACCTCTTTTAGTATTTTTAATGAACTAGTTTATTACCATGTAACATTTATTCATTTATAACTTCATAACATTGATTTATTTTTTTTACTGACTAAATTAACAAGAAATAAATTTTTTTGTTCAAGATTATTTATTCCTAATTAAAATATATCTCATTGTCTCTCTATGTCATGAATATAGGGATATTAGTAATGTATATTTGAAATAATTGGATATATAAATGAGTCATTGTTTTCATTTTATTTTGGGATTCATTTATTTATCCCCCATTAGTATTATTCATAGACTGATGAATTTGGGAATTTTGGAAAATGAAATTACTAAGCAGGTAGTTTGATAAATAATATGAATTAGATATAATAGTATGTAATGATTAATTATTGTGATTCAAGATGATTTATTTGAATTATTTTCCTATAAATTATTCATTTGGGTAAATGATTTTATGAAAAAATTGATTTTCCTTTAGAATTTTGTGGCATTTATAACAAAATAATTGATAATGAAATTTGTAATTTCAAAATATATATTCTAAAATAGAATTTTTGATAGAATCTTTTTATTTTTGAAATTATCTTTTTGAAAAGAAATATAATTTACAATCCATGAAATGTAAATAAAATTAATAATTTAAATTTTGGTTCTTATAAAATGGAATTTTTTTCATTAAATATTTTTTTGATGAAATGATATGAATAAATTAGTACAAAATATAAATAGATGTAATTTTTTATGGGAAATGAAAAATTTTGAATAAAATGAAAATTTTATTTTTTTATTTAGAAATAGTGTTACAAATTATTTGATATGTTTATTAAATTAATTAAAATATTGTTTCTACCAGCAATTAAATGGTTATTTGGTATAAATATATAATTAAATTGGAATGTTTTTTATTGATGTGAACATGAAAAAATGTTATTTGTGGATTTATTTTTATAATCATAAAATGCATTATATAGTATTTAGATATATTGAAAAAAGTTAAAGGTATTTCAATGTGGTTTTTTGAATTTTCATATAACATGTATGGTTGTTAATTTTTTCTATAAGACAAGGTTTTAATTGTAATATATGGTTTATCTATGGGGTACAATGTTAGAGAAAACATGACTAATGGTTTAAAAATTGAATTTCCCACACTAGGTTGATTTTATATATATTATTTGTTGGGACCCAAATATATCATTAAATATAGCTAATAATTGATATATGAAAATAGGATGTTCCCAATTTTGGATTCCAAGGATTTCATAACGCATAGTGCATGGTATTAGAAACATTTAATGTCTCAAATATATATTTTGAAATGGTTATATTCCTCATAAATAAGAAAATTATAATTTCCAATTTATTTTATTAGAATCATGGGAGTTTCCATCACATTTTCGAAGATATGACATCATTTATTTTAATTCAAGAAAATTAGATGTTATCTTTATTAATTAAAGTGTTTTGTAATAAATTATTAAAATTCAATGTTTTATAATATTTATCAGATGTGTTTTTCTTTAATATTTTATTTCTAGGTGATAACATGCATTTATAATGATAATTAAAAATCATATTAATGAAACTAAAATATCATACTAATTGTTTTTATATAAGAGTTATATATAAAAAGAGTTAATTTTTTTATAATATAATTAATATGTCATGGCATGTAGGAATTTCATTTATAGTATACTATACATTGGCATGTATTTTATACTTTAGTAAATACATCTATGTTTATATTCACCTAATATAAGTCCACCTTTAATAGAATACATATATGTATTGTCAAGATTCATAAAAAGGGAACACAAAATTCCTCATCCATAGAGTTCTGTAGTTCCACTATGCAGTTATTATAGAAATGATGTTATCTCATGGTTTGATCAATATTATTTGGTATCTAGGGGTTTTAATCACAACAAATTATACATGGGTTGTCTTGTATGTAATTAAAGTTCATTTGAGCAATTAAGGTTTTTTATAATTTTTTTTTATTTTAATGTTTTTTCAATGGTATCCAATATTTATGGTTTCATAGTTTATAAAAATTTATTCCCAATGTGACTATCATATCTAAATGTATGTTTTAGAAAACTAAAATGTATTTGTAATGAAATTAACATAATGTTTCACATCAACTCGAGAAATGGAAATTGTGTTCGACTTTAGGGTTTTATAAATTTATATCATACAATGAGTTTTGAGTAAATAAATGTTATGTAGGTTTCGTCTGGAGATTACGATGGTTGGGAATCAATACATTCCCCAAAAAGATATAGGTAACAAATTCATGGTGAAATCTGAGTCACTATAAGGCCTGGGTAATTAAGATATGATTAATGATCTTATTGGAGTATATTTTAGTCATCTTAACTAGCATTATGTTTGATCAATAATGTGTTTATGTAATGTGGAATTAATGATATAAATAAATTCATATAGAATTTTTATGAAATAATTATGGGTTTTTATGTGACAATTCATTTCCATTGGGATTATAAATTTGTTTTTTCATTAAGGATTTATGAATTACTATTTATAATGAATTGGATTAAACTGGTTGAAAATATTATCAAAACACTAGGATGAATAGTTTGGAATATAATTAAACTATTTAAATATATTCGTACATTTTGTAGTGAAACACATTGAACTTTTTTAATAATGAATGATAAGTAATTGATGTGATTCATCTAATGATTGGTGTAAATTTTCCTCCTATTCCATTAATGAGATCAAGTTGATGTTGGTTTACATACAGGGAATATATGATGATAATAATTTGGATGAGTAGATTATGTGTAAATTCAATTAGTGTTTATTTATTCTTTTAGGTCATTTAGTCATGAGATCACTTCTTAATGTTAATTACATATTTAAGTTTAAAATGAAATAATGTTCAGATCTACATAGTCTATAAAATTGAATATTATATTCTTTAAAATCCACATATTGTAAAAATTTAGTATGTGATATTAATATTAAAACATGATTCATTGTGCACAATTTCATATTTCCTAAATTGGTATGTGACTAAAAGTAATACAAAATAACTAGATAATAATCATTTAATAAGGATTGAAATAAATTAATTCTATAAAATTCACTTCAAATAGTTAAATATATTAATTATTGTTAATAAAAATATTTTTTTGGGGAATTGTTATGCCATAAAGAAAAATCAATAGGGGTTATGGTTATACTATATTTTGTATTGGTTAGATATAGTTCTGAATGATATTTTCATGAAGAATTTTTATTTATATGATTATGTTCTCAATGGCTCAACTACATAGATGGCTATAGTAGATAATATGTAATTAAATGAAAAACTAAACGAATTTGTCTTAGGTATAACAAAATAGAATTTAAATTTACTTGTGAATTTTAAATAGTTTTTCACTACTATGTATATGAGTTATGTCAGATATATGAAAAATTTGTTGTAATAAGAAATATAGTCTGTGAAAGTGTATCTATTCTATGTTTTTTGGTCTATTTTATATAATAATAGCTACTAAATAATGACCTAAATTATAAAAATGATATATGATACATATAACTTGGGAATATTATGTATTCAAAGAGATGTTGTAAATCATCATTGTGTTGTGTTTGATGAGTATTTCTTAGTGAGATTATATGTTCAGTACTTTATATTGAGTAGGGGAATGTTTTCTGGATCTATAGAAATAGATTCTATTTTAGTTGTATTTTTTTGATGACTAGGATATGTTATATAAGAATATATATTATATAGAAGTGTAATTAATTTTATGAGGTCATATATTTTATGTTATAATATATTTTTAGGAATCTCATATTTTTAGTAAATGGAAATGTTTTGAAATTTATTTTATAAATAAAAAAAATCAGCATCATAGCATAACGATGACTTGTGGAAAACTAGTTATACGTTCTATAGAAATATTTTATATGAACATTGGTTCTACTATATATAATAATTAATTTTTTATGAGAAAAAAGTATATTTAATTATTTATTTCTCTCAAACTGAAACAAAATGTCTTCAATATTATTATGTTCTGATTATATCATGTTATAGTGATGCATGATGTTATATTCCATGATGATTAATGAAAAAGAAGATGCTTTGTAATTTATTTATTTTTTAAATTGATATAATAGATATTTAATCAATAAGAACACATATATCGTGATAATAAAAAAATTTATAATGGAAAAATAAAATAAATGATATCTAAATTATATGTGGGCATACTGTATGTTACATCTATTTTTTATGGACATAAATAATATAATTATTATGAAATATTATTCTATGCAAATGATGATTATTATTGGAATAATAAAATAAATATAGTGAAGTAATATAGATTTACATAAATATTTATTGATTTATAATCAATAAGGGAGTTTAAAGTACCAATTAATCAGACAATAAGACTGGAGATATTGTTTAAATTATACAAAGTAAGACTTCATATAATAGAAGAAGATAATGACATATCACTGTTCATATTTTGGTTCTCTGTTCATGATGAACAATATATATGGGAATACAATACAGGATGATATGCAATATTATAAATTTCTGGATATACCATAGGTGATGATTAAAAACATAATAAAAATAGTTTTATTACCCATGTGATGATTAATGAAATGATTGTGGATATTATAAAAAATATTTTCATGTTCCTAATCCATGCTATAATATGATTGTAATTGTTATTTCTATAGGATTCTAGGACATTAAAGAAATTTTATGACTAATTATGGAATATATATGAGTATAGTTGTAATATATTGGATCATATAACATTGAAAAATGTTATCAAAGTGTATAAGACAAGTTGAATGATGATGTTTCATATAAAAATTATTTTTGTAGAACCATGTGTATAAATACCATTCTACATATTACTGCAATATGGAATAACATATTATAATGATGAAATGAATAAGAAAATTAAAGTGGGAGGAAAATTAAATCATTATCATGGGATATGTAATCTATTTTATGAAATCTTATATCAAGACATATATATGAAATTTGGATGCCCTTACCCAATTAACAAGACTCGGGATTTTATATGTTAATATATAATCCTCCATGGCTCATTGTACAAAATTGGTTATCAAATAGTGGTTATGATCTAAGTATAAAATTTTGGATACTATTATGTTTGTAAAATATCAACAATTATTGTTTAAAAAACTGTAAATAATTATTGAATTAAAGAAAATAATAAAAATGTAGAAGAAATATAAATATAACTTCTCATTATATATTAAATTCTATTTTATATATAGTATAACAATAATATACATCATCAAATGAATTAGATTTAAATAAGTAAAAGATAGAAATATACATTTGGAAAATATATAATATATTATCCTAGATTCTATCTCAATATCACCTCAACCATTCACCTCCACATACATAGCCACCCAAGGGACCATTCTCTGATTTCAATCCTTGAAAAATAAATGTAGCTGGAAAACCAAAATACGTTAAAGGAATAAGTATAAACCTAATTGTAGAAAACTTATATATCTTTTTAATATAATGACATATTAAAATAATAGTGTATGTTATGATATAAAAAATCCATAAATATCTATACTACTCTTATAGTCATCTTGTGCTAACCATATTTTGATGAACCACAAATGCACCAACATCAACTCATTTTAGATGAATCATATATCAGATTCTATAAGAACATACAACACATTCCACCTTTAATATAACTATGATCATAATATAATCAAGTACCATGACCCAAACCTATGTGACATAGGAGGTCTATTATATAAACCTAGACCGAGACACATCTGCAAAGGTCCTCAACCTAATACCATCATCTGGGTATGGACATCACATTGAACCATCCCTATAGACCTGATGGAGTTAGTATAAAAAAATTAACATCCTATCATTTTATAGTGAGTCCACGGACATTAATACTATCTCATTCCAAAAGGTTCTAGGGAGGCCATTCACCCATAGAAAATAAAAAAATCAATGTGAACAATGGTCTATTGGGAAATATAAACTCACCCTTCCGAAACCCTACCAAAAATCTCATTGATGATTTCTTTATTGATAAAATTATACCTTTCCCTAACATCTCACTCATTAATACAATTCATCCATTTAAGAAAACCCATTATTCTCATGTTTTTCATCACATGATGACTCAAACAAATTCATATAACTCATGGTGTACCCATACCATCAGATGAACCCAAAAACCAACATCCATACAAACTATAAGTGATAAGAAAAATTCACCACCCATTCATTATTCCACATAATTATTTATTTTTTCTCTTATCAACCATAAAATTCACATTTGATATTATTTTTATAAGTTAATGACCATAGTTTTATATATTTTAATGGGTATCATTCACTGCTTTAAAGGCACACCCTCAAGGGGATTCACTACATGAATTTGGATACCACTTACGCCATCATGGATATCCTGAAAAAATCTAATGGAACCTTAAAATAAAAAATTATAATGTGTATATCAACAATATTATCCCCTATATCTGGCCTTACATCAACTCATTCAAGGTTCCCAAGAAGTATATCCCAAATACATAGATTACTAGTTCTATATGGACCTCACATGCTGACTCCAATATGAAATTTAGTTGAATCACATGACCATTAAAAAACATAGTTTAAAATCATTGAATTATATTTTATATAACTATGTTTCCATGGTATGAAATATATAGATTAGTAGTTTAACAATGTCATTGCTAATAGCTTCTATCTAAATTGATCAAAATAAAAACCCTAAAAATATAATTAGATTTCATGCATTATTGTTAATATAAGAAAATAGATGTCAAGGTTGATATTTTTGGAATATATGGTATTAAAATAATTGTGAGGAAAAAATTAAATTGATATAAACATCAAATAGAAAATAGATGAACTATAGGGACCAAAATAATTTAAATAGGATCCCATAGGTTCCTTGTTCATATGTGGTTAATGGAGAATAGGGGAGGGAAAATAAGATATTTTTATGTGGGGAATTGACTCCCACATTCATTATAAAAGATCAATATCACTCCATTAGTAATCTATTGGGCCTCATTCCGGATCTAGTGGATATTTGGATAGTATGTGGTTGGATCACCTACTTCATAGGGGATTTAGGAAACATATGGGGAAATTATTTAACCAAAAAATTTCATGTTGAATTTCACCTCTAAAATGGTGGATCATGTTTTTCATAAAAAAAGCTATATTTCTCTCAGAGTCATCCCGTATTGGCTCCGAAAAGTAATTCAATGCATCTATGAGAAAAATAACTATAATGGACGATGTGGAAACCCATATAAAATCAAACCAAATTGATTCGAAAAATATATATGTGAACTTAGAAAATCCCGAAAAATTATTATCCTTCATAAGATCCCATATAGGTCACTCCTAAACATCAAATCCTCCAAGAACAAAAATATGAATCCATCACATATACCATTCACTGTAAATTTATACAAAATCCTACACTTGATTAAGAGATGATACATTTTCCAATAACCATTTCATATTAATAGTATAAACATCTATTGAATGATCCAAAAAATAACAAATTTCCACTAACCAAACTATATGTCAAACAATCCCAACAACTCTGTCCCAATAACATTCCTGAGGCATTGTCACAAAAATTAATCCATTTCTAAAGCTTAAATTTCCTTTATTATGCCAAAATATTTTTTGTCTTATGGCTCACCATTTAATCATACAATGATCATTATGTCTCTTAATAAACACATATAAAAAAATAACCCAATAATCTTGTAACAAATACAAAATATTTTACAAGAGTCCTAAATTAATTCTAAATTCCGACCCCACTATTCGTAATAATTACTTATTAGTTTCTTTCCTCTGATCACTTCTTAGAAATGGGTAGCTCTAATACATTATCACAACTACACTAATATTTCATTCATGAATTCATAACATTAGTCTACCAATGGGAATGATTTACATACACATCACATATAATATACACCATGTATTTTTCATTCATACTGATCCACTAGTAAGAAACAAACTTATGTCAGTATAACACTGATACCTATGATCCTCCCAATAATTACTCACACTGATTAATCTCTCCTAAATCCCAATTGAATCATATCTATGACAAAAATGTGTTCTACTAGTACAATACTATAACACTCCATCCTCCCATGCCTCATACAGTTCATTATTTCAACCATCATCCTTCAAGCGCATCATGTACATTTTTTTGGGAACTATCTAATCCCTAAGACACCACATGAATATTTCACACCATTATCCCCTTATGAAAACAAGCCACACCAGATTCTTTGGTCACCTCCACATGCACCATGAAGTCAAAAAACATTATGTACCATTCATAACCAACAAGAAGAACATTGATTATTTCAATCCTTGACATCACTCATATCTACACGAATCTCTTTCCTTTTAAAAACCGAAGAAAAATTTCACCTACAAACCCAAGATAAATTTAATGATCCCATATCATTAATTAATATATAACACATTGAATTATTTCTAAAAATACCCAAAAACACTCACCATGTAATTTTATAATTTATAAAAATGGACATGTACTTTTATAGGAAAATTATAGTTTCAATCCATAAACACATAAAAAATAATAAATAATATTCTCAATGTATTCTAAACCTCACCTCATCCAATTATATGAAATATAACTTGCCAGTCGTTCCCAATTTGAATTCTTCATTTGGTTCTCAACCTCACCCCTACCAAACTATCATCAATTGGCCATTATGTTTAAACACCCATGGAATCAATCGTTTCTTAATGAGTATACTAATGTTATTTCCAAACACTCAATCAACTCCACCATAATATCCTTCACAGACCCCATTAGTCTTCTATATATAATCAGGATATTTGACTTGTACATGATCTTATATACCAATAAATTACACCATTACACTCATATATGAAAACCGAAAATGGAGTGGTTGGTAGGATCTCTACCTGACCACCCTGGGGGTTGTTCACAAATCCATAACCCAACGAAATAAAATCCATCAAGACCCAATAATCTAGATGAAATTTTCCACATGAATTTCAAACCAACCACATGGTAGTCACCTAATTTATGTTCCCCATTATGATTTATAAAAAAAATATAACTGTTAAATTCATTTCCTTGGAATTCTTACAAAAATATTGTCCAATATTGGTACCCTTTTTCATGCTCGAAGAGATAAATGTCTTACGTGGTCTCTACCAACCAAAGGAACCAATACGGTTCTTTCAACACTCTGAGGCCCAATATTAGTTTACAATATAAAATCATAATATTAATCATAAAATATATTGAAAATAACGTTATCATAAAATTGAACATGAGCTCATTCACATATTTAGAACATGGTTTACTAAATGAACTACTATAATAAAAAACATCAACTAATGTTTGGTCCAAATTTATAAAACTATACTCTAATCAACTTTGATTTCGTTGATAATATATATTTACTTATTCCAACATCTTTTAATATTATCCAATTTAATTCTCCACAAACATGGTCACAATATTTCATAAAACCAACGCAAATCAATCAAACTCACATGTTGTTCTAGGAAAGGAGAACAACCCACTCAATGCACATTAAGGAATGTGAAGCTCGATCATCACAAAAAATACAATTAATATTTTAAACACATGAAAACATTTATTTTTTATTTCCACTATCTGGGATCACACACATAGATCACTATAATATCTGTCTAGAAAAACACAAAACATCAACATATATTTGTCATGTGACACTGAAAATGCAAAAATATGGAAGCTCAAACACAATAAGAATCACATAACTTTCCAAGTATCACTCATGAACAATCCAAAAATAATCCAAAACTCCTCACTCTATTGGGAGTCACATAAAATACATTAATTATTAAGTTGAAACCAAACACCCATTTTGAGGGTCAACTAGAACAACGATCTATGAAAAATGTTCATCCACCTTTGATATAATCACCTTAGTAATTATAAATTATGAACAATAAGACCCCATAAAATATTCCCCTAGGGATATAGTATACATTAAAAACACAAACCATGAAAACCCTGAGGGGTTTCACATACACATTTTAAAATTCATGTTTTATTATTTCAAATGGGGCTTATAATATTTATGACTCAATGATCCAAAACATTTAAATCCTTATGAAATTGTATTTCATGCCACATTTTAACCCAAATTATTTTGGAAACTAAATTAATATAATTTTGAAATAATTTAAGTAACAAATCCTTTCATAAAAATAATTTATGGAAAAAATCAATTTATTATCCATTTGAATCAATTTCATAAATTCAAAAATCCCACCAATTTCATACCCAAATAAAGAACCATACCATTAAAACCCCAATTTCAATATTTTGAATCCCATAAATATATTTTTTGAAGACATGAAATTTAAAAATTCCTTTTATAAATAAAAATAAATAGAATATAGTTAAAATATTTTCTTTCAAGTGAATTCCCATGTCAATATTTCCAAAAAATAAAATGCATATGTTTGTCACCTAGATAACTATTTAGCCAACCAACTTAAAGATACAATCCAACCTTATAATACTATAATTTTAGTCACAATGGAATTTCTCTAATAAAGTCACTATATGATCATACCCAATTAAATAAATATAACCAATAATATTTTTTGGAAGGTAATGAATAAATTATTATGTGAAATTAATTATATCACACTTATAAAAATCATAGTCATCCAATCGCATGATGTGTGATTCATTGTTCAAATCCAAGATGAATGAAATTGAAAAATCATTCCAATTGATCTTAGAGAAAATACAATTTATCATAAAAATAAAATCTTATTCATTAATCTTGGTGAAATGTATCATTTTTAAAAATTCCTATGAAATTTGTAAGCCTTACCCTGGATTTGTGGACTGGTTTTATAAGTCAGTTAGCTACTCCCATGAATATTTTTATATCATCTCTAGAAAATTACCTATCATTAATCTTCCTTTCCCAAAATATTAGGGGAAAATATATCTAATAACATTTAGTGTTTCTCTGGAAAAAATAACCTCTCTTATCATGATGGATTCCCTATTGTTCTTATGAATTCTTCCCTATGCACAAGAGGATGGTAAAAAACAGTGATGGATAAATGGTAAACATGGGGATATTATTCCATCTATAATAGATCATTAATATGTGTATAAAAACATGAATTCAATTTTTTCAGAAAATGGAGATATTAAAATTCAAAAAAATTATCATCAATTACAAACCATGCTATGACATATACAACACTAAATCTATTATATCATGAAAATTATATCCCACAGGTTCCCTATCCATAAAAAAAGAAATAAATAAATTAACATTCAACATATCTACCAGATAGCCATTGAGTTTATATTGAATGTGCATCAACCAACATCTAGTATGGTACCATGCCCTCATTTGTGTTCCTAACCAATAATGGAATCACTAAAACACTTATCCCATTTGATAGTATGATTATAAAACAATTATAGAACAAATAATATTTAATTTTCATAAATATAGAATTACATTCAATGTCTATCCAATAAAATAATATAAATACATCAGTAAAAATATCACTTTTGGAGTCATGATGGGTGATCCAAGACTATAAGAAGCATAACCTTATATATTTTTTCGTTGATGAAAAAAATTTATTCCATTACCCATAATTACAGTAATCATGTTTCCATTGTGTCACCCAAAAAATAGGTATGTTATCCAATGTCCCCAATACTACACCCTTTCCAAGGTAGCATCATGGCATAGAAGCATACCCATATATTCATTTAGATCCATATTCAGACACATAGCCAAACCATGCTTGTTCTTGGTAGTACATATATATGAACATTGGCCCATCCCCGTAGTCACTATAGATTACACATATCAACACACACATATATAAACTTGTGAAATATGGAAAAAAGAATATAAAAAAACCAAAATATATCCATCCCAACCTATCATTCACTATAGATAAAATCAACAAAAATAGACCTCAACTGAATGTGCTAATAATGAAAACCATACTCTCATATGGACATACCCATCTCACTCATATCCATACACACATCACATAGTAATCAATAGAATATCACTCAGGGTAACAGAATCCATCTTAATAACCAAAATAACAACTCACATCAAAACCCACTGGGAGTATAGGAGAAAACCACCCAAGACACTACCCCTCATTCCCAAGTCATTCTTTTTCTTCCCAACCCCAAAAAATACATTCCTATAATGATTCAGTATATTGAAAGGATAGACATTATATCATATCTAACACACACATATTATTTTTCCACGTTTAATAATCATATAGATTAGCAACCCAAATCCATATTTAACTTACCCAATATATGATAACATCAAATAAGCTCCAATGGAGCATTCTATGCACAAAATTAAACATAGAAGACCTTAAGTTCATTCTTGATAGACATCTTATTTTTTAAAGTTTTTGTGGTTCACACATTATACTCCCCATCTATGGAGCCAAACACATTAATATAATCCTTATCTGATTATGCCAACAACAAAATTACAGATCTCATATGGTTATGCACACACACATG
This sequence comes from Viscum album, assembly GCA_963277665.1. Taxonomy (NCBI): domain Eukaryota; kingdom Viridiplantae; phylum Streptophyta; class Magnoliopsida; order Santalales; family Viscaceae; genus Viscum; species Viscum album. The sequence goes on from OY728159.1 coordinate 154,470,396, forward strand.
ATAATTCGGAAATAATTTTTATTTTATTTTCAAATGATGTATAGAAATCCCACTCTAATCATAATATATCATAATTCCTTGTATTTTTCATAAAAATCAATCTATACATGGAAAATCCATTAAGGTGGACATGAAATTCAAGAATTGGGCTTTACATAAAATAGAACTACAAATTTTGGAAAAGATAATCATGAATAGTAATTAATTGACATAGATTCACCAAGAGAAAGAAGACACAATGAACATCATATAAAACCAAAATGTTATGAATGAAATGGACCATAATATTTAATGGGGATCCCTACATGATCATAGTTCATATAGGGTTGGAGCAATATGTGAAGAAAAATAAGGGTTTTATGGGTAAATCACTGATATCATGTAATTAAGAATATCTATGTATGAAAACATTTGTGAGGTATTGGGATTCTTAATAATTCATGATTTTTAAATATAATATTTAGGATTATCTTAAAAATAATAATTTCATAATTAAATTTTTTCCATTTCAGTGCGTCGAAAATACGAATTATTACAAATTTATTAGTTATAATTCACTAATATAATTTAATTATTGAATTCATTATGATTACATTATCATATGTGATTTATTATTATTATTTTCAAAAACATTTTATTTTTAGTTTAATACTGGAAAATACCAATTTTATTGAAAGTTTTGCTTTTATGAAATAATGCTCATATAAGAATAAACTGAATGATTCTGAAACCTTTTTTTATAGAATAAATATATATTTAAAATTTATGATTATTTATGTAAAAATAATTTTTTTAACATCAAAAATATTCTTAACATTTTTCAAATCTATGATTTTTTTATAAAAATAAATAATACTTTTAGTTATATTATTTTAATTGAGTATTTATAATATCACCTTAAATTTACATTTTTTTAGTTATTGATGAATATATTTTAATATAAAATTATCCAAATAATTGCATTGTAATAAATATTTTACATTATCTTTTGTAAAAATATTTTCTACACATCAAAAAAATATTTTTCTAAAAATGCTTTCTATTTAATTTCATTGAATGAATTTAAAATAAATTTATACCACTTATTGAATTTGATTCATGTAACATGAACTCCATAATTTAAATCATAAAAATCAATACTAGATAATGTGGGTAATATTTTTATATAATTATGAATAGTTATTGTTAAAAAATCAATTATTACAATAACTATTAAAATGAGTCAATTTCGATAAAAAATGATATGGGATTAAATTACAATAAAATAGTACAAAATAATTTTTATTCTCATATATAGACCCTATATCATATAATAATAAAATGTGATTTATTTTGAAGCCATATGGATTAATTTAGAGCTAAATATATTTTAATCCTTTAAAATATTTCATGTGTTTCTCCCACATCTATAAAAAAATGTATATCCTCTCTTCCCTACACATCAATATAATATTATTATTGCCAATATCTATATATATATTTTTCAAAAAGAACTCCCAAATTAATAGTTGTCCTTGATTAATCATAAAACCATCTTAAGAGGGTTTTAGTAGTAATTACATAGGAAGTTATCTGAATAAGTGTTCTTCCTCTTAACTTAGTATTTTGATTTTATTATTTATTATAACTCATTTAGTATAGTTTTAACCATTATTAAAGAAAAAAAAATTCCTATATCCGCATAAGTGATATGTTTTTTTTGTGGATTACAAAACTATTATTCATATCATTTATTATCAAATGGGAAAGGAATGCATCATTCTTGTGTATGGGTGGACTACTTCATCCCAAAGATATGTATTTTAATTTTACTAAACAAAAATTAAGGATTGGTTTTATGATGTATATAATATTATTTTTTCATATCATTGAAATAATTATGAATTAAAATATATTATATATTATTTTACCTCTTACACTTCCTCCCATAAAAAATTATAACATCACTAGTGCATATAAAACATATGAGTTATTTAAGAATAATGTTAAAAAAATATAATATATTTTAATTTAAAAAAATTAATAAATAATTTTAAATAATCTTTTATTAAATTATGTTATTTTCTATAATAAAAATTGATTTTAATAATAATATATTTTAAACATTAAATATTTTTGATTACTGATAATGTAAATTTTTATTTCAAATTCAAATAATTCATTTAAGTAAATGTAATATTGTAATTAAAATTGATAATAATATTTATTAAAAATTGTATTGCATAATATATTTCATTAAATAAATAAATTACACCCCTAAAAATTGATTTATAATTATAAATACACAAATATGATCAATATGATATTTTAATAAAAAAAATTATACAAAATGTATATGAATTTTTTTACATTATAATAATTACAAGTATGTGAAATATAATATTTTAGAGAAATTATAATTTTATAAAATAATTTTTTTAGTCTTTCTATTTTTAAATTAATATAATATATCATATTTCATATTAATGGTATATATTAAAATATGTATAATATAATTTGAATTTATGTTTGTATAATTTCTTTGAAAATTTAAAAATAAGAACTTATGAAAATATTAAATTGAATGTATATAAATTAAAAATAATATTAATATAAATAATGAAATTTATTCTTTTAAAAAAATTAAATGTACTATATTTTTTAAAAAAAATTGAAAAAATGTGATAATTATATGTGTATATTAAATATAATATATATTTCATTCTAATATTACATATAATATATAATGAAACTACAAATATATTAATATAAAAATGTATGATATTATTATGATAATAAATAAATTGAATTAAAAAAATGATAAATTAGGGGATAATTGTAATAGGTGTTTGGATAAATGGATAAATGATGGATTTCAATCTCTGGAGGCCGGTCATGGATTGTTTTTGATATTTTAATAAGGGATTGTCATTGTGATTTGATTGAGGAGATGAATCGAACATGGTTGAGGATTTTATTGTTTTCATGAACACTAGAGGTGATAGGCTGATGGTAAGGGAATCCACGATATCCCAACCTAATATGGGTATTTACTGCAAACATAATTCAAACATGGAAGTGGTGTGATTATATCTTCACCATTTTCCTCATGTAATTGATTTGAAGATCATTGTTAGAAAAATCAGTTAAGTTATTAGCTGACTACATCTTATACCAAGATTTGTATTTGAGAAAACAGTGATAATATCATAATTTTATCCTTCATTTTCATCAATGACCATCATCGACTATCCAGTTTTCATAATTTGAAGCTGTTTTTATTTAGTGGTCAGTTTGATGTATATTCCAGCATTTATATTGTTTTGAGATTGAACTATGAGAAAATGAATATTTTTGATAGCCAACCAATATCAATTTGACTGATTATATATATATATATATATCTGTGTTTGTGTTATTTGAATCATCAAAAATACACTGAAGCATTATGATTTGGAGTATCATAAAAAAATAAATATATTTTTCATTTCATTTAAAAAAACCTCTTACATCAACCAAAAATATCAAACTCCAAAATATCTAAATCTATAAAAGGAACAATTCATCTCTATTTATAATATATGGTATGGGAAATCTCCAAAATTTATTTTATTTATTTATATTAAAAAACGACAATATATATTTATATTTTATTTTATTTAACAATCATATTATGTAAATGTATTTTATATTAAATTATTCATTGATTTTTAATAAAACATTTTATTTTCAATTACATCTATATATTATGTAAAAAAATAAAAAACTCTTTCTTGTTATTCATTATCATCAATTTTAATCATAATTTATCATTCAGTTTATTAAAAAATTTATTGTAAAATTTATTGTGAAATTTTTTATTTTTCATAATGAATGATCCTCATAAAAGATACAAATTTAAGTGTATTTTCTAATATAGTATATTTTACTTGGTAAAAATGATCATTTTATGTGTGAAATTTCCTTGTAAATCTAATAATTGCATTCATAATATTTGATACGTCTTTCATTTAATTGAAAAAATTTCATGCATTTTAATTCGACAAATCATTTTAATTTTTAAAGATCTCATATTGAGGTATTTTAAATAGAAATAATTATTTGAAATAATGAATTTATCCTTGATCATTTATAAGTTTATTAAAATAATGAATTTTTCACATAATGAAGTAATGAATTTATTTTATTTTATAAATTTCTTTTGAATGACTTTAAATTATTTTTGTGTTATGAATTATAAATTAAGAACCAATAAAATGTTTTCTAAAAATTCATCACATAGTTACTAAATGATATGTTACGGGGAGTAAATACATTGCCTCACGAAGAAATTTTCCTACATTTGATACATATAAATAATTAAAATATTTTCATAAGGTTTTTAATTAATCACTAGTAATCCAAAATTTTTTGTATTAATCTTTAAAGAGGATAAGTAAAAGGATTAACTAAAAAGATAATTATATTGATTTCAAAATAAATAATGCAATTAACATATTTTGAGATATGTATTCATTTTTTTAGCATTTTATTTTACCAACTATTTTATTTGATGAATTTTTTTTAAATGATATTTCTAGATTTCATGGGAATTTATCTTCAAATAGATTTAAAACACTTCCATTTGAATTTTAATGTCGAACCTATCATTTAAATTAATTTATATACGATTTTTTGAAATTACAATGGTGCATGTTTTGTAAAAGGAGTTAGTAGACGTGAAGTAAATTTGGTAATTTCATAATTTTTTTCAAATATGATAAAAAATGTATCGTTTTTGTAATTTTACATTACCAAGGACATGAAAAGTCCTTTGAATGTATATGTTTTTGTGTATTGTTCACTATATATTTAATAAATAAAATAAAAATTATACTTTTATATTAAATATGAATTTACTGGTTCTGGGATTTGTAATTAGAATCATAATATGGTCCATTAAAAATTAGAGATTATTCATTATTAATAGATAAAAATATAAGTGATTGAAATTTTTTCATTTTAAATTATAGGCAATTATATACCTTTAAAAATATAGATTTCCCGAATTCTTATGATGAAATTTTTTAATTTTTATATGACCTATGAAATAATTTCCATAGAGGAATTCATTTAATGGGGGGAAATTAAAATCCATTATATTTGAAAATATTAGTAAATCATAATAAATATATTAAATTATAGTCTAAAATAAAAAAATTATTAAGAATAATATTTTATTAAATTAAGGTATTTTTAAAAATCAAAATTAGATTCAATTATAAGATATTCAAAACATAAAATATTTATTATTAGTGAAACAATATCTTATTTTATCAAATGAAAATAAATTATCTTAATAAATGTTATATATTAAACAAGAGTAATAATAATAATTTTTAAAAATATTCTTTCATTAGATTTCTTTCTTAAATAAGTAAATTAATCTCCTTAAAAATTTATTTATAGTTATAAATCTAAAAATAATTTCAAAAAGAGATTTTAGTGATTAAATTATAAAAAAAATTATAATTTTTAATAACATTTTAATTTTTAAAATTATGTGAAATATGATATTTCAGAAAAATATACAATGATATAGAATTCACATATTTTTTATCTATCTATTTTCAAATTAAAGCAAACACATATTTTTTATATTAATGTTATATGTTAAAATATGAAGATTAATTTTTTTCTACAATGTAATATGTTTTATATAAAAGTATAAATATATGACATTAATAATATTCTAAAAAATAAGTATTTATATTGAAATGTACATAAATATAAATATGATTTTTCTATTTTGAATAATAAACAAAATATGTTTCATTATAAATATGAAGAAATGTAATAACCATATTTTTTTATCAACTATAATATTTATTTTATTTAAATAATAATAGTATCATATGAAAAATTTATATATATTATAAAATAATAAATATTTATATTAGTATAAAAATAAATAATTTCAATTAAAAATGATAATTAAGTAAGGGGAAACATATAAGATGTGTTGGGGTAAGAGTGGAAATGAGGGGTTCCATACACTTGAGACCAGACATTGATAGTTTCAGACCATAGAAATGGGAATCAACCGAGGGTTTCAATGGAGGAAATTAATGTAACCTGGTTGAGGATTTCATGTGTGTGATGGAACTCTAAAGGAGGTCAGATACTAGTGGGGGAGTCCAATCGACATCCGACCAGAGGGGATTTTCGACTATGAAGAAGTTTTTAACATGGAATATATGTAATTTTTTCGTTTTATTCATCCTCATATAATCAATTTTATTATCAGTGGTAGGCATATTTTTTCACTTTATATGTGTTTGAGTCTTATTCCATGAATATATATTAGGATAATATTGTTATGCTTGTTGTTTAATTCGTTATCTTCTTTATCATTTATTATAGGATGCCATCCTTTCATTGGTTTAATATTTATAATTTTTTGATCTTTTCATTGTATATAATTCATTATTTTTGGATTGAAATCCAACTATGAAAAAAATATATTTAGCTTCAGTATGCATAATGAAATTCAACGGACTATATTTATATATATTTTTTCCAATTATCTTAAATAGTTGGAACCATTACGATTTATAGTATATTAAAATCACAATGAACACATTTCTTCATTCCATTTATTCATATTTTTAAAATCCTTCTCTAAATTATGAAATTATTTATTTATGAAATATAAAATATAAAATATTTTATTTAACATCAAATAAAAATAATTCATAAAATTGGAATTAATTCTAAATAACTGAATTACATTTTTATCTAATAATAAAAAATTTAATTATACACTGTAATTTCTTGCCAAAAAATTGTTAATGAAACAAATAAACACATTGAAGATTCTATATAAAACCCTCTCTTAATTAACCCCTACATCCAAAATCCCAACACTTTTTATGTGTATAAGGAAGGATACATCTATAATTATATTCAAAGGAATTAGAAATATTTTAAAATTAAATTATATATTTATACACTAAATCACTGTTATATATATAAATATTACATTTTCATTCAAGAACATAATAATGTAACAGATTTTATTAAATACTTCTTTATGAATTTAAATAAAATATCATATTTTTATGAAATTTTATCTATGATGTAAAAAAATAAATAAAAACTTTTTTTAAAAAATTATTATTAAATTTATTTTCAAATGATGATTATTTTTATTAGAATATTATATGATTAAATTTTTAATTAAAATACATTAATTTACATAAATATTGGCCATGAAAATAATCATAATTTACCATTTTATGAGTTCTTTATATTTAATTATGTTATAGGAGGAAAAATTTATCATTATATGTGTGAAATTAATATTTACTTCCTTGAATTTCATTTATAAATTTAAATATATCCACCATGTAAAGATATTTTTTACAATTCACGTTTTTTAATACTATAATTCGTTTTAATTTATAGAGAAATTATGATCAAGTTTTTTAAATGATATTATTTCATTATAAGAAAGGATTTCCCCCAGTTTATTTTGAATATATTAAGAAATTAATATTTTTTTTGACATAAATAGCTTATAAAGTTATTTTAATATATGAAAATAATTTGTGAAATATTTATAATGGTTTTTTGGGTTTTAAATGAGAAAACAAGAACCTATAAAATGTTTTCATAAAACTAATCCCATGATAAGGGCATGATATGATATATGGATTAAATCCATGACCTCAAGAAAACACTATCATATTGGTTATATTGAAATTTGGCAACTTATATTTCTTAAGGTTTACCAAATATCATTAATAATTGAAAACGATTATTAAATTCAATATTTAAGATTGATAAATAAAATGAATTATTATAATGTTTAATAAGTGGGTTTTAAAATAAAATATAGTTTTGAATATTGATTATATATATATTTATCTATTATGATTTTATATTATCAAATTTCTAATTTGATAAAATGTTTCCATAGGTGATTTATAGATATCAAAGGAAATTGATTTAAAACCTCTTTATAGTAAATTTTATAATCACCCTATGTTTTATTTTATATTTTATAGTATTTATAAAAATTAAATTGGTTCTTGTTTTATAAAAGGAGTTTGGACACACAAACGAAACTTATCAATTGTGTAATATTTGAATAACCATAATAGAAATTTATGGTTTTTTCTAATTCAACATTAATTAGATGAGAAAAGGACTAAAAATATATAATGTTATATGTATTTTTCATATTTGTTTTTAAATGAATAATTTAATTTGGGTTTTAATACTAAATCCGAAAATTTTGATTTGATGATTTACAATAAATATAGGTTCTACCATATCCATTAAGTAATATGATTCATTTTCCATTTCTAACATTGAATAGTTATTCATGATATTTGTAATTAATATATATGATTTTAAAATCATGATTTATATTCTGTAGATTGATGAACTATTATCCTAAATTAAGGGTTGAAGCTATCAAATCAATACCAACATTACAAGACTTATAAATGAGACAAAAAAAGGAAATTTCAATATGTAATTATTAATATACGATTCTTATAATTATTCATATGCATCATATATGATATTATATGTATTTATTTTTAACTATTAGTAATTATAGTATATTTAAATTAATTTCAAAAGAGATTCTCCTCACTTATGTTGTAATTAATACAAGATTTAAAGGATTTCTGTCCTTAAATAAATGAATTTCGAAATTTTTATGTTCATACGTTCATTGGAGACATTGTATGATCAATATAATTCAAATATCCAATATTGTATTAATGCCAGGTTGGTTTTACAAGTTTATATTACATATTCTCTTTTTGGATAATGTTTCAACAAGAATGGTTCATTTAAGGGACATCGTTTTAAAAAAAAACTTATCTTAATGATTTATAACAAAATATTTTCATTCCATGTGTATTTTTTCATTAAAAAAATCAAAAATTATTCAAAATTCATCAATGATTTATAATTAGAATTCATACCCTTGTTTTATATTTTATGAAAATGTTTACATGTAATATTTTTTTTTCTATTTATGAATGAGGTATTTTTTCCAAATTTCTGAGTTTTTCTCAGCTAATGTGTATAAGAAAACATTTTCTTATAATTATCATATTTTTTGGAACATCACATTAAAATCATGGCTCATGATTTTCATTTTTTTTATTTTTTTATTTTATTGAAATTATTTTAAAATTTAAAGGTTTTATTTTTATGGGGATTGAAAATAATTTTAAAATATGAATTATATCTATATTAATTCATAACATCTCATGGATTTTATATTTAACACATTACTTATTTTTTCTAAATTATTTTTTATTACTACAAAACCTTCATTTATAATGACTCATTGACTATCATTTATTGATAATGGTTTATAATGTATTTTTGGATCATTCTAATTCTTTTTATCATGTTATATATCACCTTACAATTCTCAATATACGCTCATTTTATCTATAATTATCATAAATGAATTTAGACTCATTTCTTTTACATTGATGGTGTTTCAGTAGTATACTATTCCTATATAAATTCTAATTTTAATGAATATTATTGATTATGTTATTTCATATACTAGAGAAATATTATTTTTATGTAATCTCAATTTAATATGGGTATCTTTTGAATTGTAATAAATTTTTTATAATAAATATTATAAAAAATTTAAAATATAGGGAATGTATGTGATGTGGAAGTGATGGTTTATACCCGATTATAGACGTACCCTTTATTAATCACCATATTTAATGAGTCAATATATCCTGAATTCCATGCTATATGGTTATGTACTTTACACATGTGAATTTATTAAAAAAGATGTCTTATTTTAGAGGATTTTACCGTAAAATTTCTTGAAATCATGGTTTAGAGGTAATGATTATGAATTAGAATAATTACATAGTTACTTTATCAATAATTTTCATTCCATTCCTCATATTATTACTATGATGACATATACCATAGTGTCCATTGTACTAATGTTTTTTATTAGATGACATGCGTTTTTATTATGTATTTTTATATATTTATTATTCCTTGTTTAATCATAATTTCATCCATTTTCCAAAATCATTACTGAGTATATTATTTCACCTTTAATTGATATTCCCTTCCCTATGATATAACGGATAATATGAATTATTTAATGAATGAAATAGTATATCTAATTCTATATTTTTATAATCCCAATGAAATATGCGAGACATGTATATATATAATTATCTATGAAAGATAAAAATACTAATCCTATATGATGATATCCATAGTATTTTAATCCAATATAATAAATTAGACATAAAATCAAGTTTTTTGTACAGATGTGTGTTATATTTGTCATCATAATAATTTTGTTATGATCTTTTTGAAACATATATTAAATGAAAATATCTAATTGGATAATTATAATCATACCTTAGGGTATTAAATATGATTAACCATTAGACTATTTTTTATTGTATGAATCAATATTAATATTTTCAATAGGCTAATAGATTATATTCCATTTTTTGAGATGGTGCCTATGGGTTAAAATTGAATCAATAACAATAGAAAATAAATATAACTATTGATATAAAATCTAACATATCTAGTTTTTTCACTAAGAGTACCTTATACATATTAAATTAGTATACTCAACTTATGATTACTAACCATACATTTGTAGTGAAATATGTTGTCTCACAATGTGAATAGTTAAGTAGTATTAGTTCATTAAAACAATCATCTGTCTTTTAATGGAAAATTTAATACATTTATATCTAAAAATTTGATAAATAACCTGAAAATAGATTCATATATTTTAGTTTTAGAAAATGGATCTGAATATTTTGATAGTGTATTATTTTATGAGAGATACATATCAATATTGGTTAATGATAGAATAAACTAATGTGGTTTCCAAAATACAAATTATGGAATGTATATATTTTAATGTTATATTATATGGGAAATAGTTTCGTTGATAATAATAATTTTATATGGAGAATATGGAATATTAATTAATGAATACGAATGTAGGTTTTTGTATATAGTATGAGCACAAGTTTACAATATTACATAGGCATGATATATACTACATATTTAATCTGGCAAATATATTGATAGTTTTGATACTATGAATAATCATGTTCTTTAATGGAAAGTTGATTCTTAAATTATTCCTTCATATGATGATACATAATCTTTTCACTTCAAGAAATTTAATTATTTTTACATGGAATATATCATTACGGGATATCATGAAAATAAGTTGTTATATGAGTAACATTGAAAACAAATTCATAGATGACGATTGATAGGATAGGTTTTCCAAGATGTGATAATTGTAGAATGAAACAACCATTTAAATAATTAATGGTAAAATGAGTTTGTTTCATGTTCAGATAAAGGGATCATAAAGCTATTGAATGAATGGAAATTAATATATCAACAGATTTCAAAATATTAAATGTTAATTATTTTGCAAATTATTCCCGTAATTTCCCAAGAATCATGATAACCTCTTAGATAAGAGGCCAAGGGGTCAAGGCCATCCTAATTTGATTAATATAAATGAGTTTGAATGTATTAACCATGGTTTCTTCTACATAACCCTTTAATTATTTATTTCATTAATATAATGCTTAAGGGGGATTATTAGGATAGTTTATAGAACATTTGCAGTGATTCGTGGATAAAGGGAAGGTGCACAAGATGTGCACATTTTTTCTAAACCATTTGGAATTCTAGGAGGGACTTTAAAGAGTTCCAGATAATGGATTGTAGATTCATAATATTGGGAATGTAGTTAGTTATTTCTTATAAAGAGGTCATGTGATGTTATACCCATGCAATAAATTACATATGGATATTTCACGGTTTGTCTAATCGTGTGACTAATCATTTCCCATGGTTAATGTGAGATTTTAAAAAAGTGGATCTCACACGTTTTTGACTCTTTATTCGTTATTTTTTATCATATTTGTCCCAAATTATAGATTCATATCTACTGAACTTTAGTGACCCTCTCCTAATGAAATTGGAATTGATTTAGAGCCATTACATAGCATATAGAATCCTGATTCTTGAAGTATGTCATCTTTCTTAATCGTTTTAGTGCTGTTTTCATAGATATAATTAGATGATCTTATACGCTCCTATCAATTTTAGAATCCTATTCATGTTATTGGTAGATATATGATTGTGGATTCCATATATGATGAGATTTTGTCCCATTATTATTAGGAGAATAGATCTCTGGAGGTTTCGTAGATTTCTTAACCAGTTTCCTGAGCGTTCTTCATCTGTTTTCCATTTTTTCCAAACACATCAAGGTTGGTGGCTTCACTCTCGACTCCTCTAAGTAAAACTATTTGGAATGAATTAAAATTTTATATCTTTTTTTGTATTGATTGTGAATTGGATGTTTAAAAATTATTAGAAACCCACTTTTTTAAGGGTTTCAAAAATTATGGAAATCCGAAATAATGGTTTCCATTATTTAAATTAGTTTATTGTTTATTTTAAAATGCATATTTTATATTTTTTTTGGAATTTTTTAATTGATATTTTTATGTGTTCATTAATAAAAGGAATGTTTTTATTAATATATACTGGTTGATATTAATTGGTTTGTTTGATGGGTTTTAAAAAAATAGATTTTTTATTGAAATGGGTTTAATTGTTATATTTTAATTCATTTGGGATATATGAGTTGTGTGAGTTCATTGTCGATGTTACCTTTAATAAGGGACATGCAAAATTGGACTATATGGTGCATGAACCCATATCAAGGGAATGTTTTAGTAGGAAACAAGGTAATTGGATGAGAGACTCTTTATGAGTATGGAACTATCAAAATGAAGCATGAATGCTTCGGTGTGTGGAAAAGTGAAATAGAATGGTTTTTCCAAAATGATATAGAGAAATGGTTTTAAAAACATGTTTATTTGTTTTTGGAAATGAGTCTTCTTGGAAATTTGATTGAAAGTAGAAATTTTTTACTCTGGGTTTTAATGGTTTTTAGAAAATATTTATATTTAGTTAAAAACTATTTTCCAAAGTTGTTTTATAGAAACTGTATTATATTAATGTTCCTAACTTATATATACTATTGGAATGAGTAGGAATGTCATTCGGGAAATCCTACTAAGTTTTACACTCACCACATATTTGGGACTTCAGTTCTTTTATAGATTATTTCTTTTAATATATTAGAATAGGTAATGTATCACATTTATCTAGGACCACCACATCATACTTCAGCTTTTTGGTGGTGTTGGAAGGGATATCTTATGAAGCATGGAGTCTTGTTGTTGAATTTAAGTCTCTTATATTAAAATTATGTTTTTTAAATTTTGTGTTACATATCATCTGTGGTATTTCACATTTTTTGTGATATTTATATAAATCATTCAGTTGAGTTTTTTTTCATTTATTCATGAATCATATAGTGCGTGTGTGTGTGTTTTTTGGTTTTTTTTGTTAATGGTTATATTTCATGTTTTTCACCGCATTCAATGGGAACCAATTGGCATTTAATTCATGACTTTAGCATCTCAGGGATGTTTCTTAAGGCCATCTATTGATTAATCAAATTCTCAAGACAAGGATAATAGTTGTGTCATTATAAATGGTATTAGTTGGTCCCATACAAAAGAATGTATGAGATAATTGGTATCATCTTGTTCCTTTCCTTGTGGAAGAAGTATTCACTAGTTTTCTTGGACTTAGAGTTTATATTCATAATTTTCCATTCATTTGGTTGTGATCATAGAGAAGAAGAGGATTTTCAGGACCTAAAATGTAGAGCATAAAAAGACGTAGCTAGCCTCTTTATGTTGAACATCAATTCTCTTGGTATTTTGGTATGAAAGTGTTTCTAATAAACATATAGGGTATGGGAATCTCATTTTAATGGAATTATATAATTAGGCAAGAATGACATGCGTTTTAGAGGAATGAATTTCCAGTAGAATTTCATATATAATTTTGACTACTGATTTTGGATTTTGAGAAAAGGTGGAATTTTTTAAATATTTGTCAATTGTTTATAAATGAATTTATTTTGAATAGAACATAATTATTTCATTTATAAAATGGTTTACTATGAAATAAAATAGTAATTTATGATTAAAAAATGGTTAAAAATGTATTTTTTTTTTGAAAATAATGTGTGAGAGTTGAGGAAATTGTAATTAAAATTCTAATAATTTACTTACTAGGGAGTGAGACATACATAGTTTACTGTCTTTTTTGTAAATGGAACCATATAGATGTCATAGAATCCAACTAGAAAAATATGTAGAAAATATGGGATCACTAGAACCACATGAGAATCATGATCTAGTTTAGAGTATTGTCCATGAATATCAATATTTGGAAATGGGGAACTCGTGGGATGATCTAAGAGATGTTGAACAGCCCATACAGTTCATGAAAATAAATTCACGAATATTCTGAGTCGATTATGAACCTATAATGGTGGAGGTGTGGCTAAACATGATGAATCATATCATTGATTTCATCAAGACACCAGTATAGGTGAATGATAAACTAGAGCAATACATTCCCGAGGATCATTTATGGTAGTGGTGGGATCTTGTGGTTCTATCTAAACAAGACCATGGTCTTAGTTGGGAGGATTTCGTTTTTTTAACAAACTATTTTATCCTAACACATTCATGATCTAGGGAATGACCAACATCTTTATCATCAAGAAGGAAAATATCTTTATCACATATTATGAAGAAATATTCATGAATTTATTTTTCATTTCATCCGCTGATGCAGCCAATGTGGCCAAAAATTCACGCATTTTCAAACTAGAGCTAATGTAGAAGATTCACTCGATGATTTTGCGGCTCTATATTATAGATTGTATAAAAATGTTGAACAACTATAAATTGGTTGAACGTTATATCTCAAGAACTATTGGAGGAGGATATATTTTGATTCCTACGAAATATGATGGGAACATGAATTTTGGGAGTAATTGGAAGAGGGAAACCATTTTATATAGTTGGAGTGGGATTCTGAATGAAATAGATGGATCAGTGAACCATATTCCATAACCCAATAGTAAAGTAGGCTAATTCCCATGTGGATCTATTGACCACATAAAGCGAATGTTTAGGACAAAACCTAGTGTTTTCTATAACTATATGTAATTGTGTAATATTCAGTAAAATTGTTGTAGTTCTATGAGGTCAGGATGTTAGACACTTCTCAGGTATCACATAAATCATATGCATCGATAGGGTGAGGAAAATTGCATCATACTCGACAGTATAATTGGGTATTCCATGGTGATTCTAGGAAAACCATGACTCCCCAGCAAGGGAAATCTTTTAAAAGAAGCAATGCGTAGAGTATAACAACGAAGAAATTGTATGGATATGGGACCATAATTGTGGATGATCTGGTGGGACTATCTATGTTAAGGGGAAAATTATATTTAATTATACCCTTATGAATGTGCTTCTTCATATTGGTTCATCACATTCATTCATTTATTATCATGATTTTGATTTTCTATGTTTAAAACATGAGATTATTACCTTCATGTAAAAAATAAAAATCATATCAGAAAAAGAAAATGACAATAATTTTTGTGTAGACCATGTTCTATGACCATTTATGGAGTTAATATGAAGTGATATTTATCTATGTTAGTGATTGATTACATTTATTTAATCATAGGTATGGGTTGTTTGATAACATTCTATGACCTAATCGACTGCTATAGAAAAGTAGTTTGTTTTAAGAATAAGGATAGTGTTGATCAAATCTTTTTAGGACAATGGGTTGTAAAGAGAAGTGAAGTGGGATGGTCGGCACCAGTTGTGGGAAAAAACTCTTATTGTTCAGTGTTGTTGACCATGTCATCGATTGAAGAGATCGATGATATCAGTTTCCACCATTTTTTGATAAATTTCCTTATATTTCCTAGGAATTTATTAGTGTAACCACCTATAAGTGAATTAGAGTTTATTATTGATCTCCTCCAATAGAAAAGTTACATTTCCATTCTATCATAGAGGATATAACCAGTAGAGTTAATGGAATTGAATGTGTAGATGGAAGTGGTGGAAATAAAAGTTATCATTCAAACTTGAAAGTCTCCATTGGTAGCACCAATACTCTTTCTAATGAAATCAAATTGAACTCTAAGGATGTTTGTGGATTATCCTATGTTTAATGATGTTATAATAAATAATAGATATCCTCTTACATGCTTTCATGATATGGTTAATCAGCAAATGGGATCCTACTGGATCTCTAACATTGTCTTGTGATTAGGATATCACAAATTTTAAGGTATAAAGGTGTATATTCCAATGAAATATTTCAGAAATATATATGGATAATATGAAAAATTATTCATGCCTTTCGGTCTTACTAATTCACTAATAATTTTTATGGTATTGATTAATCAAATATTTTAGAAATATATGGATACTATTGTTGTGGTTTTATAGATGACATATTTGTGTATTCATTGATAAGGGATGATAATGAGAAACACATATTGATAGTGGTTGAAATCATGAGATATTATCATTTAACATCCAATTTGTCAACATGATATTTTGTATAAAATATGTAAACTTTTTCAAAAATGTAATTTCTAAAAAAAGTGTTTTTATAGATCTAGATAATATATAAGTTATTATCACCTGGAAACCACCAAATAACGTCTTTGAGATATGATGTTTCTTTGGCCAAACTATTTATTAATAATACTTTGTTAGAGAATTATCGTGACTAGCCTCACTAGAATAGCATTAACAAAAAAAGTTTCTCCCTTCCAATGGACTATGAAATGTCAAATGTATTTTCAAGAGATGATAGTTTGTCTTATAGAAGAACCTATCAGGATTCTTCTAGAATCATGATTCGGGTACATGGTGTACTATCATGCTTCGGGATCTCGATTGGGATGTGTTATCATGAAAATATACAATGTGGTTTCCTATTGTTCATGGATGTTGAGAGTGCATAATAATAATTACCCTACACACAATTTAGAGTTAGTTTCAATCGTCCAATCTCTGAAGCCCTGGCATCACTATATCATTTATGAGAAATTTATTATATTCATAGATCATAATAGATTGAATAATTTTTTATCAAAACATTATTTTAAAATGACATGAATGAGATGGATGGGGTATCTCTAATTGTTTTCCATTGACATGGTGTATACAACTAGACAAAGAAATTAGTTGGTTGATACATTAAGTGGAAATTAATATGCTCAACTGGAAAAAGAAGACTCAAAATATTGGATTTTTATATCAGTCATAGAAAAAATGCATGTGGAATGTAAAAGTAGAGGTGTTTTTGTTGTTTTATTTTTATTTCATGTTGTTCCAAATTTGGTAAATATGATTAACGATGCACAAACATCTGAAGAATAATTCCATGTTATGAGTTAATAACTCAATGGTGGGGAGACCATTAAGGGAAGGAAATATAATGGGAGTTTGGTTTTGTGATTGAATGATTAGATGGTTGTTCCTAAGGCTTTTTAGGAATAACATATTAATGCTTACCACCATTCTAGATAAGATATACATCTAGGAATACATAAGATGTATAAGGTGTTGGAAGCACATTATTGTTGGATTTGTATAAAATTAAAAGTGGATTAATTCATTTCAAGGTGATAAACTTGTCTACATGATAATGAAGAACTTCAATGGATATCAAGTATTTTTTATTAGTTACCTATTCTAGTCCAGAAATGGGAGAATGTTTCCATGGATTTGGTTATAGGTCTTCGAAGAATGGATTGGAAAATAATTCCTTGTGGGTGACAGTGGATCGACCCATGATGTCTAGTCAATTAATACATATTCATGAAACACATAATGTTGACGTTCTATCCAAAATATATATACATGAGTTGTTAAAAGGGAATGACATAAAAGTTTCAGTAGTCTTAGATAGATATTTGATTTTCATGTCTCATTTCTGGAAAACCATACAAAAATCCATTGGCACTCAACTGACTATAAGTATAGTGTATCATCCTCATATGGATGAACAATACAAAATAATGATAGAGAAAATGGAAGACAGGTTGTGGTATTGAGAAATGGATATTGGGGGCCCATGAAAAGATAATATACCCTTATTGAACGTCTCATATAATAACAGTTATTATACACCAATTCATATGGATCCTTTTAAAGATTTGTATGGTGTCCTTGTCATTCTCCACATTTTTTTGGTAAAAACAGGTTAAACATCACTAGGTGAGAAGATACTTGTACAAAATGAAAATTCATAATTTTTTGGTCATTAGGAAATAGATTGAGAAGTTTTATAGTCATCATAAATCATCTACAGATCATCCTCCAAGTCTGTTGTCATTCACAGTGATTGATCTTTTGTTCATACCTATTTTTCCATGGCATGGACATTTTTATTTTGAGAAGAATGGATGTTATCATTTTTTGATAAATTATGCATCTTCATACACTAGAACATTTTATAGAAGTGTAATATCATTGGAAATTACCATAATGGTTTAGTTTGATTCATTATGTGTTACACATATCTCAGTTGAAAATGTATCATCCTAATCATAATCATTTGATCAGATGGGTTCATGTTGACATAGATGTTGATGATTCATTGGTTCATATCCTACTGAATATTTTTGATAGGTAGAATAATGTCTATCATGAAAAATTAATCACAGTAGTATTGGTTTTTTGGAAATATGGTCAGATTCAAGAAGAGTCTTGGGAATCTAGGAAGGAAATGAAATATCAATGGTCCGAACACATTTAGGCCAATGATGGTTTTATAATATCTGAGGATGTAATTACTAGTGGTGTGGAGAATTTTTTACCCCCAGTATCTTTTATATAACCCATTATTTATTATTTTCATGAATATATTTGTAATTTGTGATGGTTCGGAGTGTTTGGAGAATGTGTGGAAATTTTTGGGGCTAAAGGGAAGGTGCATGAGATAAGAACTATTTGTCTAAAACATTTATAATCTTAATATAAACTATATAGAGTTTAGAAATATGAATAGGTTCTTCAGAATAGTGGTAACACGGTTGACGAATTCATGATAGGAGGTTTTGTGATGGTCTACCCAGGTAATAGCTAATGCATGTTTTACCCACGGTTTGTCTAACAGTGTGACTAAACAGTGCACATGGTTTAATTGAGATCCTAAAAAGTGGATCCCATAAATTTATGAAATATTATAATTTTTAATCCTTTAATGTGGCCTTAATTTGATATTATGCTATATTGAATGTTGTAGATCCTCTCCAATGTAAATTGGAATCAATCCTGATCATTTCCTTGGAATATAAAAGACAAATTCTTGATTAATATCATAATTCCCCATCATTCTTTTCATTTTTTCTTATATCTACTTAGATCAAATTATTTTAGCCTCACTATTTCATATATCTATACTATTTATAGGTAGATATAAGAGTTTTTATTTAAAATCTATTATGATTTGTTCTTTTTGTTTATTGGTAAAATGATTTAAGGTAGTTTTATTGATTTCTTACAAGGTTTTGTGAGCAATCTTCGTCCGTTTTATATTTTTTACAAAACCATCAATGTTTGTGGATTCACTTTAGAATACTCTATTAATATATATTTATAATTATTTCAAATTTTATATAGTTTTTGGATTTATTTTTAATCTTTTGTTTACGAATTGTTGGAAACCCTCTTAGGTGATAGTTTGGTGAATTATGGAATTCTGGAAAATTGTTGTCCTAGAATAAAGTGCTTCCATTATTGATTTTAATACGAATTAGTTTAAAAGAATATTTACCAGAATTCTTAAAATTATACTTTATAAAAGTTTTTAAAATAAAAATAATATTTTTATTAAAAATAATTCGTTTATTTTAATTGGAATTTTTAATGGTTTTTACTAAATAAGGGTTTTAATGAAATGGATTGAATTTTATTATTTGAATGGTATTGGAATATATGGGTTGTGTGAGTCCATGGTCGATGTTCACCTGAATATGGGAGGTGTACCATTAGGGTACAAGGTATTTGACCTTTGATCTAGAGAGTGTCTTAGTGGGACACATGTCAATTGGATGAGAGACCACTCATGAATATGGAACCGTCAGAATAAAACATGTATGGATGGGTGTGTGAAAATGAGTATTTGAAATTATTTTACATAATGATAATGGGATATGCTTGTAAATACTTTTTTGGTTTTTCTGGAAATGTGACTTTCTAGAAAATTAGGTATAAAATGTACCTTATTTTCTCAGTGTTCTAATTATTTTTAGAAAATGTTTATATTTATTTTTTATCCGTTTTGATGAATTTTTTTATAAATGGTTTCATATTAATGTTGATAAAATTTTAATCCAAATATCATGAGTAGTGAAATCATTGGGGAAATCCTATTTAGTATTTTACTCACTATTACTTTGGATCTTTTGTCCTTTTGTAGATGATATCATCTAGGACATTGGTAAAGGTAATGTATTAAATGTATTTAGATCCACCATGTGATATTTGAGAAATTTGGTGGTGTTGGAGAATGGAGCATATGGAGGATCGAGTCTTCTGATTTTCTTGGAGTTTCAAAGATTTATATTCTACTTTTTTACTTTGGTAGTTTCTTGTCTTCCACTATAATGCACATTGGTGTGGTTTTGATATAAATAATGCAGTTGAGTTTTCATTCATTTATTTACAAATAATATATTGAGTTGTTTGGCTATGGTTTATGGGTTAATTCTTTTATATCATAATGGGTAAATCACCCCAAGATACATTTTAATACCT